>JAMYCR010000019.1:3341025-6290657 GCA_028830335.1 Eucera pruinosa
ATTAATAAGTCCACTAGCAGGTCCAGGACGAAACGCAACACCTTTCCTTTTTCCCATTCTATCCCCCCTCCACAGCTTCACATATCGTTGGCAATTTTTACTTAACTTTCCTTCCAAATTCCCAACGTCTAAGGCAGGGCCTGCTAGGTAGCCTTATTAATAGGTCCACTAGCAGGCCCAGAACGAAACGCAACACCTTTCCTCTTTCCCATTCTATCCCCCCTCCACATCTTCACATATCGTTGACAATTTTTACTTAACTTTCCTTCCAAATTCCCAACGTTTAAGACAGGGCCTGCTAGGTAGCCTTATTAATAAATCCACTAGCAGGCCCAGGACGAAACGCAACACCCTTCCTTTTCCTATTCTATCCCTTCTCCACAGCTCCACACGACTTTATGATATAAAGACAAAAAGAAAAAAGGTCTCTTAGCTTCTAACGCGCATCTTAAGCTTTCGAAGCGTCGCAACAGAAGAAGGACGAACGCACGCAAAGAAAACCAATACGTGCTTCATAGCGCTGCCAACCCAACGTCTGAAATGGGCCGAACAACTCTTCAGTTATTATTCATCGTCCGCAAAGGTTTAAACTTACAACGTGAGTACGTTAAATAATTTAACTCAATTCCTACGATTATTAATTGATATTTTCGTTACGTTTGCAACAATTGATAAAGTGAAATTAATTAACTGCGCGCCGCGGTAAAAATGTGTAACGGGCAGCGATTAAACTGTTAAGTAGATTAGTACATTAGACTGTTAATTAATATAACTGTTATTAAACAGTTCGCGTTTGGCGTTAAAAAATAAATAAAAGTGGGGAAAAGGGAGATATAATAACGATACGATAATAATTGTCGTTCGTAACGGTGGAATTTCTTTTGCGGCCGGTTCGAAAGGTAAATTCGATTGGGGAATCGCGCGGAAGGCATTGACAGCGAAATATTCGAAAACTGGAGAGCCCGTGTGGGGTGGCAGCCACGCAGGTTACCGATGGGACAATGGCGGACAATAGGATCGCATCCGATTTTTGCATGCCAATTTCGCGGCCGGTATTGTGCCGTAGACAATGCGCCAATAATTACGCTAAACGGCGACCATTCATACGCCCATTCGGACGGATTCAAACCGCCTTTCCGTATCCATTATCGTCGCGCGGCGCAAATAATCGCTCCAATGCTCGCCGCTTCCAGTATTTTTCTTTTTTCCCTTCCCCTCGACTCACACGCGCGTCCTGCAGGTGGCTTCGATTATCGATCGTTCTCGTTGCCGCTGCTGCCTTCGATTGCTACGTTTCACACACCGTTGCCATCGAATTCGAATCGAGATCTTTCGGTTTTAACGCCGGTTTCTTGGTAATTCAAAATCGAAAGCATAGACGAAGGACGGGAACGGGGTGAATGTGAATATTTACACGCTTTGTTTTGTCAATTATTATTGCGAGTTTGTCGGTGCTAATGATAAAGGATGAGATTGTGCATGTTAGAGAAATACACGTGTATTTTAATTAACTTTTAATTAACGCGTGGGTCAAGTTTTGATGGTGTTTATGTACGTCATTCGTAGCGAAAGGGTTATTAAATATAACAGTATTGAATAGTTGGAAGAACGTTAAAACGTTAATATGGAAGCTTCGATATTGGTAAAAGAAAAATTCCAAGCTTTGCAATTGCAAAGCTCTGCAATTTGCAAGCTTAGCAATTTCTAAGCTTGGGAATTCCAAGCTTTGCAATTTCTAAGCTCTGCAATTTCCAAGCTTTGCAATTTCCAACCTTTGAAATTTCCAAGCTTTGCAATTTCTAAGCTCTGCAATTTCCAAGCTTTGTAATTTCTAAGCTTAGCAATTTCCAAGCTTTGCAATTTCTAAGCTCTGCAAATTCAAAGCCTTCAAATTTCTAAGCTTGGCAATTTCCAAGCTTTGCAATTTCTAAGTTTGGGAATTCCAAGCTTTGCAATTTCCACGCTTTGAAGTTTCTAAGCTTGGGAATTCCAAGCTTTGCAATTTCCAAGCCTTCAAATTACCAAGCTTTGCAATTTCTAAGCTTGGGAATTCCAAGCTTTGCAATTTCCAAGCCTTCAAATTTCCAAGCTTTGCAATTTCCAAGCTTTGCAATTTCTAAGCTTGGCAATTTCCAAGCTTTGAAATTTCTAAGCTTGGGAATTCCAAGCTTTGCAATTTCCAAGCCTTCAAATTTCCAAGCTTTGCAATTTCTAAGCTTGTAAATTTCCAAACTTTGCAATTTCTAAGCTTGGGAATTCCAAGTTTTGCAATTTCCAAGTATTGCAATTTCTAAGCTCTGCAATTTCCAAGCTTTGCAATTTCTAAGCTTGGCAATTTCCAAGCTTTGAAATTTCTAAGCTTGGGAATTCCAAGCTTTGCAATTTCCAAGCCTTCAAATTTCCAAGCTTTGCAATTTTTAAACTCTGCAATTTCCAAGCTTTGAAATTTCTAAGCTTTGAAATTTCTAAGCTTGGGAATTCCAAGCTTTGCAATTTCCAAGCCTTCAAATTTCCAAGCTTTGCAATTTCTAAGCTTGTAAATTTCCAAGCTTTGCAATTTCTAAGCTTGGGAATTCCAAGTATTGCAATTTCTAAACTCTGCAATTTCCAAGCTTTGCAATTTCTAAGCTCTGCAATTTTCAAGCTTTGAAATTTCTAAGCTCTGCAATTTCCAAGCCTTCAAATTTCCAAGCTTTGCAATTTCTAAGCTCTGCAATTTCCAAGCTTTGCAATTTCCAAGCCTTCAAATTTCCAAGCTTCGCAATTTCTAAGCTAAGAAATTTATAATATTTCCAATATTTATATTCTATCGAATATTTCTTAAGTAAAAGAAAAATTCGTACTCGGGGGATTTTCGAGATCGCTGATTATGAATTTGACGCGAATATTACCTTAAATATTAAAGGTAAAAATACAAAATGGTGCTAAATAAAAAAACGAATTCAAGTGACAGTTATAAGAACAATGACAGTAATATTACTCAACGTTAGTTGAACGAAAATTGTTCTACTAAAAATATAAACCTCAAAAATGCTTCTTATAATCGATTGCAAGAATCGAGTGAACGCAATGAACAGTAAATCTTAATTTTAAATCCGATACTCGTTAATGCGTTCTTATTAACCGTTGTACGAAAATTATTATAGAAACGCGCTGTTTAATTAATTCTCGGCTTCTACTTTTAATTCGAATCCACGTAGAATATACGAAAAGACAGCGACGACGTGAAGTTTTGTAAATACTTATACCGTGTTTCTAAACTTTCGTCGATAGAATCGAAGTTAGTCGCGAAAATTGTTCGCCGGGCGAAAATAGCGTGGAAAAATGTTCTCGCGCGGGGCGTCGAATGAGGGCCCTGGCGTTGAAGCTGCTTTTTAGCCCGAAGCGACGCGGAATCACTCAGGAGAGGAGCGCCGGCCGTTACTTCATTTTTGCCCCGACCGTTTACAACGTGCTGTCCACTCGCGTGGCATCGTTGCTGGCATTTCGATGCATAATAAACGAGCAGTTAGCCCTTCGCATCCTGGCTCACACCTTTGCCCTCTTCTTTTCTACGAGCTTCCCGAACGGGGATGCAAACCATTTCGCGGCCTCGCGCAAAACCGCCTTCCAGGCGAATCTACGACGCGCCGCCGTTTCGTTTTCGTATTTAACGCCAGCGAAATACTCAACCGGATTCGAGTTAATCGCGCGTCAATAGTAACTGCTTTATTTCAAATATAATGTAATTAATATAATATAGTATATATATGTATAATGGTGGACGTTTTTAGACCCAATAGAAGTAGAAAAAGACAGAATATGATAAGTAAGAACGTTAGATACATAGGAAAGGCCCAGTGGGACTGTGGAGTAGTGGGTTAACGCGATCGATTAGTAACACGAAGATCTCGGTGTTCGATCCCTGCTCCAGCAGCGCAATTTCCTTTATTTTCGGATATACAAAGCGAGATACGGCTCGGCGCGATATTAATTATGTATTAATATTAATTAATGTAATATAATTAATACAATATAGTATATATTTATATTAATATAATTAATACAATATAGTATATATTTATATTAATATAATTAATACAATATAGTATATTTATATTAATATAATTAATTCAATATAGTATATATTTATATTAATATAATTAATACAATATAGTATATTTATATTAATATAATTAATACAATATAGTATATATTTATATTAATATAATATAATTCACCTAATATGATACAATATATAATATATATATGGATATAATATAATTCACATAATATAATACAATATAATATGATATAAAAATAATATAATATGAAATAAAAATAATATGATATGATATAAAATGTATATTATAATTTGGTTTAAGTTTCATTGAAAAGTGTCAATAATTATTATGATACAATATAATATAATTCACATAATATAATACAATATAATATGATATAAAAATAATATAATATGAAATAAAAATAATATGATATGATATGATATGATGAAATGTATTATATTGTATATTATAATTTGGTTTAAGTTTCATTGAAAAGTGTCAATAATTATTATGATACAATATAATATATATAATATAATTCACATAATATAATACAATATAATACATACTTATGTATGTATGTTATTATATTGTATATTATAATTTGGTTAAAGTTTCATTGAAAAGTGTCAATAATTATTATGATGCAATATAATATATATATGAATATAATATAATTCACATAATATAATACAATATTATATATATAATATAATACACATAATATAATACAATATAATACATATATATGTATGTATGCATTATATTGTATATTATAATTTCGTTAAAGTTTCATTGAAAAGTGTCAATAATTATTATGATACAATATAATATATATAATATAATTCACATAATGTAATACAATATAATACATATATATATATATATATATATATATATATATATATATATATATTATATTATATTATATTGTATGATAGAACGACAGAGTATGGTAATGCAGTAATCGAAACGTGTGGTGAATTGGTGGTTATCCTAAATTCGCTAATAAGAACAACGCTATGTTCAGCGAATCGCGAAACGGCCGTTGGAGCAGAAAAAGAGTTCACGTATTTATATTCATGGAGAATGCCTTTATCTTGGCATTATTAACGTCATCATTTATATGCCGGATTGATCTTCCGCACGAAGCTCAGGCATGCAACACACCGTGTTCCCTTTCGTTGGACGGCGTATTCAACGAGCGATATAAAACCGTGCATCGATTTGCCCGCTGGTCGTTGCGAAACGTAATCGCAAACCCGTACCACCGTTCTTAGCCAATTTTTAACGCTAATAATAGCAGTCGCGAATCGTTCAATTGTCAATTATTATCAATTATATATATACGTAATAATAATGTATATATAATTGTATTTCTATCGCTAATAGCAGTCGCGAATCGTTCAATTATCAATTATATATATACGTAATAATAATGTATATATAATTGTATTTCTATCGGTAATAATAGCAGTCGCGAATCATTCAATTATCAATTATTATCAATTATATATATACGTAATAATAATGTATATATAATTGAATTTCTATCGCTAATAATAGCAGTCGTGAATCATTCAATTATCAATTATTATCAATTATATATATATGTAATAATAATGTATATATAATTGATTTTCTATCGCTAGTAGCAGTCGCGAATCATTCAATTATCAATTATATATATACATAATAATAATGTATATATAACTGAATTTCAATCGCTAATAATAGCAGTCGCGAATCATTCAATTATCAATTATTATCAATTATATATATACGTAATAATAATGTATATATAATTGAATTTCTATCGTTAATAATAGCAGTCGTGAATCGTTCAATTATCAATTATTATCAATTATATATATACGTAATAATGATGCATATACAATTTAATTTCTATCGTTAATAACAGCAGTCGCGAATCGTTCAATTATCACTTATTATCAATTATATATATACGTAATAATAATGTATATATAATTGATTTTCTATCGTTAATAATAGCAGGCACGAATCATTCAATTATCAATTATTATCAATTATATGTATACGTAATAATAATGTATATATAATTGAATTTCTATGGCTAATAATAGCAGTCGTGAATCGTTCAATTATCAATTATTATCAATTATGTATATACGCAATAATAATGTATATATAACTGAATATCTGTCAATAATAATAGCAGTCGCAAATCATTCAATCACCAATTATATATATAGTAAAAATCTATATATATAATTGAATTTCTATCGCTAATAATAGCAGTCGCGAATCGTTCAATTATCAATTATATATATACGTAATAATAATGTATATATAATTGAATTTCTATGGCTAATAATAGCAGTCGCAAATCATTCAATTACCAATTATATATACAGTAAAAATCTATATATATAATTGAATTTCTATCGCTATTAATAGCAGTCGCGAATCATTCAATTATCAAATATTATCAATTATTAATTATCTGTATCCTAATGCTTCAGTCAATTACAATTGCTGAGAAGAAGTTCTCGATCGACGTCAATAATACGAAACGCTAAGCTTTTCGCGTGGCGCATGCTTCTAATGTGTATAATTATTAAAATTTATAAACGACGCGCAGCGTATAATTAAAAATTAGTTAATAAAGATTGTTGCGTATTTCTTCTTGGCCAAAATAAAGGAAACGCGGTTAAATTAAACAGATTCGGTTTTACGTTAGTAGAGCAGCTAATTATATTAAAAATAAATATATTACAAATTATAGCGTGGTTAAATTGTTCCACATTTCGTTTCGTTTCGTGGGAAACTTTTCACAGTGGATTTTAATCAGTAATCAGTTTATTTTACCAGTAATTAGCTTCGTATTGCAATTATGGTCTAGCAGTAAGTTATTGCAGTGACTGAATTTAATAATAAGGCTAGTGTTGTTATAAAATGTATTACCAAATGGTAAAATGGTTACCAAAGTTAATTTTTATCTGGAATTTAGTCGACTGATCGACGAATTGCTTGAGAAAAGAAATTATCTCTATTCTATTTTTGTTCTCTACCTTTTATATCATATTATGTAACCTTCTTTTTTCTTTAAGTGTGAAGATAAGAATAAATAAGACGTTATTCACTCACCGTTTCGAAGATCGCTGTTTTCTACGGCCTTTCTTTGTTTCGCGTAAATCTGAAACACGAGAAAACGAAGTATTTTAGATACGTTCCTTTATGTTATCAATTGCTAATCGTTCTACGCTTAATTATGTTCTTATCTCAATTTTTATTCAACAATTTGGCTGCCATAGTTCAAGCAAAATAAGTAGATTTCAAAGTTCAATGCTGTGAATGTTGAAAATTTCCAATTCTCAAAGATGTTTAATTATCGAGTCTTTTAATTTTCGACGACATTCATTTTTAATGCTTGCAATTTCTTAATGCTTTCGAAATCGTAGAGATTGGAAATTTTTATACTTCTACATTTCTAAGTATTGGAATTTTTATGAATCTTCGAAGTATCGAAGTATAGTAATTCTTAATGCTTGCAATTATCAAAGCTTGCAATTATCAATGATTGGAATTTTTCATGCTTGCAATTAGCAATGCTTGCAATTGTCAAAGCTTGGAATTCTTAATGCTTGTAATTATCAAAGCTTGCAATTATCAATGCTTGCAATTTTTAATGCTTGCAATTAGCAATGCTTGCAATTGTCAAAGCTTACAATTCATAATGCTTGTAATTGTCAAAGCTTGCAATTTTTAATGCTTGCAATTAGCAATGCTTGCAATTGTCAAAGCTTGGAATTCTTAATGCTTGCAATAATCAAAGCTTGCAATTATCAATGCTTGCAATTTTAATGCTTGCAATTAGCAATGCTTGCAATTATCAATGCTTGCAATTTTAATGCTTGCAATTAGCAATGCTTGCAATTGTCAAAGCTTGGAATTCTTAATGCTTGCAATAATCAAAGCTTGCAATTATCAATGCTTGCAATTTTAATGCTTGCAATTAGCAATGCTTGCAATTATCAATGCTTGCAATTTTAATGCTTGCAATTAGCAATGCTTGCAATTGTCAAAGCTTGGAATTCTTAATGCTTGCAATAATCAAAGCTTGCAATTATCAATGCTTGCAATTTTAATGCTTGCAATTAGCAATGCTTGCAATTATCAATGCTTGCAATTTTAATGCTTGCAATTAGCAATGCTTGCAATTGTCAAAACTTGGAATTCTTAATGCTTGCAATTATCAAAGCTTGCAATTATCAATGCTTGCAATTTTAATGCTTGCAATTAGCAATGCTTGCAATTTTCAAAGCTTGGAATTCTTAATGCTTGCAATTATCAAAGCTTGCAATTATCAATGCTTGCAATTAGCAATGCTTGCAATTCTCAAAGCTTGCAATTGTCAAAGCTTGCAATTCTTAACGCTTACAATTATTAATACTTGCAATTATGAAAGCTTTCAATTATCAATGCTTGCAATTTTTAAAGCTTCCAATTCTTATCGTCTACGATTCTTAATGCTTGCAATTATCAAAGCTTGCAATTATCAATGCATGCAATTTTTAATGCTTGCAATTGTCAAAGCTTGCAATTCTTAACGCTTACAATTATTAATACTTGCAATTATGAAAGCTTTCAATTATCAATGCTTGCAATTTTCAAAGCTTTCAATTCTTATCGTCTACGATACTTAATGCTGTCAATTATCAAAGCTTGCAATTATCAATGCTTGCAATTCTCAAAGCTTGGAATTAACGCTTACAATTCTTAATGCTTGTAATTTTCAATGCTTGCAATTCTCAAAGCTTGCAATTATTAACGCTTACTATTATTAATGCTTGCAATTATCAATGCTTGCAATTCTTAGCGCTTACAATTCTTGATCGTTGCAATTATCAATGCTTGCAATTCTAAACACTTACAATTCGTAATGCCTGCAATTGTCAAAGCTTGCAATTATCAATGCTTGGAATTTTCAAAGCTTGCAATCGTCAAAGCGTGCAAACCTCAACACATCTAATATAAAAGATTAGAAATTCAGATCTTAGGAACGTGAAAGCTTGAAAATTCATACGTTCTGAATACGTGAGCTTGGAAATTCGAACCGCCTATAATTCCACAACTCGGAAACTCACATATTTGCAATTTGAAAGCTTGTAAATTAACATGTTTGCAATTCGCAAGCTTCCTTTGCAAACCAGTATTCAAACCACATGAAACGAAGCTTGCTTACTGCGTTTCATTTCAATTAATAACTATCTTTAAAATCTTTATTAAACTTTCTCCGCTAATTAATCCCAATTCCCCAATTCATTTAAAACTCTCCAAATTCTACCGATTAAATGAAAATGCTACTCTTTATTATAATCCACTTGTCCTCCTTTACCAACGTCACCTTTTTAATTTCCCAGCATCGCGAGCATTTTACACGAATCTCTTTCTCTCTCGTTTCGCATAGGTAGCTAGCGTAATTCGCCGGGCGAAATATCGCCCGTAATTCAAACGCAGCAACGTGTTGGTACGTGCGTGTGCTCGCTCGATGATTCTATAATTAGTATCGGACAGGGGAATTTTTATTTTCGTTTAAACTTGAACGTCCTTGCCAATTCGTATCTGTTTTCTTTTTGTTTCTTCTTCTTCTTTTTACACGGCTCCGGGGAGGCGGCGAATCTTTTTTGCCAGCTCGCTTCGATAATAATTATTACCGTCGCGGATTATTTTTTCACCTACGCGGCTCGTCCTCGTCGCGTCCCTGGGCGATCCAAAAATCGTACCGGGCGGAACGATAGCATGGTAAATTGTTGCAATTAGCCCAAATTACAAGCTTTGATAATTTCAAGCATTGATAATAGCAAACATTAAGAATCCCACGCGTTAAGAATTACTAGCTTTGAAAATTGCAAGCTTTAAGAATTGTAAGCGTTAATTCCAAGCTTTGAGAATTGCAAGCATTGATAATTGCAAGCTTTGATAATTGCAAGCATTAAAAATTGCAAGCGTTAAGAATTGCAAGCATTGATAATAGCAAGCATTGATATTTGGAAGCATTAAGAATAGTAGGCGTTAAGAATTGCAAGCTTTGATAATTGCAAGCATCGAGAATTGCAAGCATTGATAATTGCAAGCTTTGACAATTGCAGGCATTATGAATTGTAAGTGTTAAGAATTGCAAGCATTGGTAATTCCAAGGATCAAGAATTGTAAGCGCTAAGAATTGCAAGCATTGATAATTGCAAGCATTAATAATAGTAAGCGTTAATAATTGCAAGCTTTGAAAATTGCAAGCATTGATAATTACAAGCATTAAGAATTGTAAGCGTTAATTCCAAGCATTGAGAATTGCAAGCATTAATAATTGCAAGCTTTGATAATTGCAAGCATTAAGAATCGTAGGCGTTAAGAATTGCAAGTTTTGAAAATTGCAAGCATTGATAATTGCAAGCATTAGGAATCCTAGGCATTGAGGATTACAAGCATTAATAATTGCAAGCTTTGATAATTGCAAGCATTAAAAATTGTAAGCATTAAGAATTGCATGCTTTGAAAATTGCAAGCATCGAGAATTGCAAGCATTGATAATTGCAAGCTTTGACAATAGCGGGCATTATGAATTGTAAGTGTTAAGAATTGCAAGCATTGGTAATTCCAAGGATCAAGAATTGTAAGCGTTAAGAATTGCAAGTTTTGATAATTGCAAGCATTGATAATAGCAAACATTAAGAATTACTATTTTTGAAAATTGCAAGCTTTAAGAATCGTAGGCGTTAAGAATTGCAAGTTTTGAAAATTGCAAGCATTAGGAATCCCAGGCATTGAGAATTACAAGCATTAATAATTGCAAGCTTTCATAATTGCAAGCATTAAGAATTGCAAGCTTTGATAATTGCAAGCATCGAGAATTGCAAGCATTGATAATTGCAAGCTTTGACAATTGCGGGCATTATGAATTGTAAGTGTTAAGAATTGCAAGCATTGGTAATTCCAAGGGTCAAGAATTGTAAGCGTTAAGAATTGCAAGCATTGATAATTGCAAGCATTAATAATAGTAAGCGTTAATAATTGCATGCTTTGAAAATTGCAAGCATTGAAAATTACAAGCATTAAGAATTGTAAGCGTTAATTCCAAGCATTGAGAATTGCAAGCATTGATAATTGCAAGCTTTAACAATTGCAGGCATTACGAATCGTAGACGATAAGAATTGAAAGCTTTGAAAATTGCAAGCATTGATAATTAAAAGCTTTCATAATTGCAAGTATTAATAATTGTAGGCGTTAAGAATTGCAAGCTTCGACAATTGCAAGCTTTGAGAATTGCAAGCATTGATAATTGCAAGCTTTGATAATTGCAGGCATTAAGAATTCCAAGCTTTGAGAATTGCAAGCATTGATAATTGCAAGCTTTGAAAATTGCAAGCATCGAGAATTGCATACATTGATAATTGCAAGCATCGAGAATTGCATACATTGATAGTTGCAAGCTTTGATAATTGCAAGCATTAAGAATCGTAGACGATAAGAATTGAAAGCTTTGAAAATTGCAAGCATCGATAATTGAAAACTTTCACAATTGCAAGTATTAATAATTGTAAGCGTTTTTTTTTTGTAATCGCATTTGCTCGAAGCGATAACTAGCCCAAACCTAATCCAAACCTAACCCAATTACTGCTACTTTAAGGTTATTGCGTAACTTTATTTAACTATTCTAGAAAATCATTTAACGTAAACGTTGTTCCAGTTTGGAGCATAATATTGTTCAAAATCTCTTTCATTTATGAACAGTCTTTTTACATGATCAGTATAATTAATTCATTACTAAGTAATTGAATATGTACGACAAATTCCAATGTCCCTATTATCGTCACTTGAGAATTTCTTATTTAAATGTAACTTTATTTAACTATTTTAGAACATACTTAATATAAAAAACCAGTTCCAGTTTGGAGCATAATATTGTTTAACATCTCTTTTATTTATGAACGTTATTTTTATATATTCACAATAATAAATTCATTACTAAGTAATTGAAAATATATAACAAATTCCAATGTCCCTATTATCGTCACTTGAGAATTTCTTATTTAAATGTAACTTTATTTAACTATTTTAGAACATTCTTAATATAAAAAACCAGTTCCAGTTTGGAGCATAATATTCAATTCAACGGATCTCTTTCATTTACGAACATAATTTTTATACGTTCAATACAATAAATTCATTACTAAGTAATTAAAAATATATAACAAAGTCCAATGTCCGTATTATCGTCACTTGAGAATTTCTCATTTAAACGTAACCATATTTAACTATTTCAAAACGTATTTAATATAAAAATCCAGTTCCATTTTGGAGCATAATATTGTTTAACATCTCTTTTATTTATGAACGTTATTTTTATATATTCACAATAATAAATTCATTACTAAGTAATTGAAAATATATAACAAAGTCCAATGTCCGTATTATCGTCACTTGAGAATTTCTCATTTAAACGTAA
Organism: Eucera pruinosa; assembly: GCA_028830335.1. Taxonomy (NCBI): domain Eukaryota; kingdom Metazoa; phylum Arthropoda; class Insecta; order Hymenoptera; family Apidae; genus Eucera; species Eucera pruinosa. Next base: position 3,353,561 of record JAMYCR010000019.1, read on the forward strand.
CCATATTTAACTATTTCAAAACGTATTTAATATAAAAATCCAGTTCCATTTTGGAGCATAATACTAATCAACAGATCTTTTTCATTTACGAAGAATTATTTCTTATACGTTCAATACAATAAATTCATTATTAAATAATCGAAGCGTCGGTGTAATAAAGACGCTGACAGTAATTAGAAAATCCACCCTAGCTCATCTTTTTCAAGCCTATTCTCGCGCGTATCCACGCACGTACCTGTCTGATTTGCCGGCAACGAAGACGAAGACGACGAAAACGACGACGAAGAGAGGATTCGTGTTTCGTAGAACGAGCGTTGTTTCAATTTTCGACGCACGTCCGCAAAATGAAAATGTATGAGCGCGTATAATACATAGAGAATAGTTTTTGACCGGTGCCCGGTTAGCGGGAGCATCATGAATCTCATCGAGCCACCACTCAAGGTTGAAGCTCTCGAAATTACGCGGGATGAATTAAAAATAGCGTCCACTAAATCGTGAAAACAAAATCCCGCGGCCGGATTTATGGGCGCTTTTTCAGATTTCCAGTCACGAGCTATTAGTCGCGGACGTTTGCGAAAAATACCGAAAATAATCATCGGGTCTCGTGGCCATTCGCTTGATCCGCTTCTCGACTTCGGTTACGGACTAACAATGAGTCGCGTACACGATCGGTGATAAGAATAAGTCAATCGTTACTCTGTTTTCATTAGGATGTCCCAATTAATGACACTTGAATTGTTTCATTTAATTGGCAAAGTAAACGTACGAAGAATCGTAAATAAAAGGAACTTTTGTACTAAATTTGGACATGGATTCTACGTAACAACGCATAGATATTTTATATTCGTTTAGAGTTGATATTTGGAAATGAATATTGGGAGGTAAATATGCTCTGTTGAATATTAAAATGTAAATAGTGTAATTGTAAAGAATGGGACGCGTTATAATTTGATAATAATTGCATTTGGAAACGTTGGATTTGGGAAAAATTGGAATTGGGAAAATTTGGATTTCTAAGCTTTTGGAAAGCAAGAATCTGAATTTGGAAGCTTTGGAATTGCAAGATATTGCATTTATAAGCTTTCTAAGCTTCTCAATTCCAAGGATTCCAATATTTATGACCAATGTAATTATAAAGTATGTAACGTTTCATAATTCAATAATAATTGGATTTGGAAACGTTCAAATTAGGAAAATTTGGATTTCTAAGCTTTTGGAAAGCAAAGATCTAAATTTGGAAGCTTTGGAATTTCAAGATATTGGATTTATAAACTTTCTAAGCTTCTCAATTCCAAGGTTTCCAATATTTATGACCAATGTAATTATAAAGAATGTAACGTTTCATAATTCAACAATAATTGGATTTGGAAGCGTTGTAATTGGGAAAATTTGGATTTCCAAGCTTTCGAAAAGCAAGAATCTAAATTTGGAAGCTTTGGAATTTCAAGATATTGGATTTATAAGCTTTCTAAGCTTCTCAATTCCAAGGTTTCCAATATTTATGACCAATGTAATTATAAAGAATGTAACGTTTCATAATTCAACAATAATTGGATTTGGAAGCGTTGTAATTGGGAAAATTTGGATTTGGAAGCGTTGTAATTGGGAAAATTTGGATTTCCAAGCTTTCGAAAAGCAAGAATCTAAATTTGGAAGCTTTGGAATTTCAAGATATTGGATTTATAAGCTTTCTAAGCTTCTCAATTCCAAGGTTTCCAATATTTATGACCAATGTAATTATAAAGAATGTAACGTTTCATAATTCAACAATAATTGGATTTGGAAGCGTTGTAATTGGGAAAATTTGGATTTCCAAGCTTTCGAAAAGCAAGAATCTAAATTTGGAAGCTTTGGAATTTCAAGATATTGGATTTATAAGCTTTCTAAGCTTCTCAATTCCAAGGTTTCCAATATTTATGACCAATGTAATTATAAAGAATGTAACGTTTCATAATTCAACAATAATTGGATTTGGAAGCGTTGTAATTGGGAAAATTTGGATTTGGAAGCGTTGTAATTGGGAAAATTTGGATTTCCAAGCTTTTGGAAAGCAAGGATCTGAATTTGGAAGCTTTGGAATTGCAAGATATTGCATTTATAAGCTTTCTAAGCTTCTCAATTCCAAGGTTTCCAATATTTATGACCAATGTAATTATAAAGAATGTAACGTTTCATAATTCAACAATAATTGGATTTGGAAGCGTTGTAATTGGGAAAATTTGGATTTCCAAGCTTTCGAAAAGCAAGAATCTAAATTTGGAAGCTTTGGAATTTCAAGATATTGGATTTATAAGCTTTCTAAGCTTCTCAATTCCAAGGTTTCCAATATTTATGACCAATGTAATTATAAAGAATGTAACGTTTCATAATTCAACAATAATTGGATTTGGAAGCGTTGTAATTGGGAAAATTTGGATTTGGAAGCGTTGTAATTGGGAAAATTTGGATTTCCAAGCTTTTGGAAAGCAAGGATCTGAATTTGGAAGCTTTGGAATTGCAAGATATTGCATTTATAAGCTTTCTAAGCTTCTCAATTCCAAGGCTTCCAATATTTATGACCAATGTAATTATAAAGTATGTAACGTGTTATAAATCAACAATAATTGCATTTGGAAGCGTTGTAATTGGGAAAATTTGGATTTGGAAGCGTTGTAATTGGGAAAAGTTGGATTTCCAAGCGTTTGGAAAGCAAAGATCTAAATTTGGAAGCTTTGGAATTGCAAGATATTGGATTTATAAGCTTTCTAAGCTTCTCAATTCCAAGGCTTTGAATATTTATGACCAATGTAATTATTAATGTATGAAACGTGTTATAAATCAACAATAATTGCATTTGGAAGCATTGGAATTTGGAAAATTTGGATTTCCAAGCTTTCGAAAAGCAAGGATCTAAATTTGGAAGCTTTGGAATTGCAAGATATTGCATTTATAAGCTTTCAAAGCTTCCCAATTCCAAGGCTTCCAATATTTATGACCAATGTAATTATAAAGTATGTAACGTGTTATAAATCAACAATAATTGCATTTGGAAGCGTTGTAATTGGGAAAATTTGGATTTGGAAGCGTTGTAATTGGGAAAATTTGGATTTCCAAGCTTTCGAAAAGCAAGGATCTAAATTTGGAAGCTTTGGAATTGCAAGATATTGGATTTATAAGCTTTCAAAGCTTCTCAATTCCAAGGCTTTGAATATTTATGACCAATGTAATTATTAATGTATGAAACGTGTTATAAATCAACAATAATTGCATTTGGAAGCATTGGAATTTGGAAAATTTGGATTTCCAAGCTTTTGAAAAGCAAGGATCTAAATTTGGAAGCTTTGGAATTGCAAGATATTGGATTTATAAACTTTCTAAGCTTCCCAATTCCAAGGTTTTCAATACTTATGACCAATGTAATTATAAAGTATGTAACGTTTCATAATTCAACAATAATTGGATTTGGAAGCGTTGTAATTGGGAAAATTTGGATTTGGAAGCGTTGTAATTGGGAAAATTTGGATTTCCAAGCTTTTGGAAAGCAAGGATCTGAATTTGGAAGCTTTGGAATTGCAAGATATTGCATTTATAAGCTTTCAAAGCTTCCCAATTCCAAGGCTTCCAATATTTATGACCAATGTAATTATAAAGTATGTAACGTGTTATAAATCAACAATAATTGCATTTGGAAGCGTTGTAATTGGGAAAATTTGGATTTGGAAGCGTTGTAATTGGGAAAAGTTGGATTTCCAAGCGTTTGGAAAGCAAAGATCTAAATTTGGTAGCTTCGAAATATCAAGATATTGCATTTGTAACCTTTAAATAATTCCCCAAACCGCTCAACGCCTTTCGCAACAATCGTGCACCGTTTCGATTTCCAATCGCGGCGAAAAATCTTCTATTAAATATATAATAATTCCAACGAACGTTATTACACGTAATATACTTGCTAATCGGTAAATTAAGCAACGGATTGATCGTTTCCTTGAATCGTATCCCTGATTACCTCGCCGCGTCTCCTCATATTAGTCGCAGCGCGCGGTGATTAATGCACCGAGATTACAAATAAATTGCTGAAATGTACGACGCTGAAAAAGGCACGGTAAGGAAAAAGAAAAAAAGAAAAGGAAACAGCTGGTAAAGTAAGGGAAAAGGGGGGGGAAGGTAAAACGAGGGGAAGGCTCGAGGAGGATTACGTCGAATTACACGGGAACGAGGACAATAAAACATCTCGGTTTCGCGTTGAACACAGAAACGAACGCTCCCGAGTTATTTCGTTACGCTGCTGTGTTTTCCTCTCCTCACGTGCGCATGCGCACGAACGAAGACCAGGAGGAAGATCTCGAACGTCGGCTTGGCGAGTTGGAAAGAGTTACGCGACAAGGTAGATAAATTAACGCTGGTAATGAAGACTGAGCCAGGCGTCTGATTAAACAAACACACAGGGGAAACACAAATAAGCGCGAGAAGCGTGAGAAGGAAGAAAGGTCGGCCGCGAAAAGAAAGGAACTTAAGGAAAAACAGCAAGGATTACTGTTATACGTACATATACGGTTGCTTAGAAAATTAAGCGTACCAAAGGGTAATTGAATTAAGCATGAATAAGTCAATATGTCACTGTTCCTATAACTGCTACTTGAATTCGTTTTATTAAATGGCTAAGTAATTTATAAAGAATCGTGAGTAAAGGTATTTTTATACTAAATTTGGATTTCGGTTTTAGGTAACGACACACGTGGATTTTGTATATTTGTGGATAAATAGTGGGAGATTAATGTGATGCTGAAGATTGAAACGTGAATAATATAATTATAAAGTATGGAAAGTGTCGTAATTCAATAATAATTCTTGTATCTGTTAGACAAACTTTCTATTGGAACGAGAGATTCTCAAGTGACGATACTACGGACATTACACATTGTTTTAATTCATTTTCGATTGATTAGTCATTCATTCGTCATATTTAATACACAAGACAATTCTTCGTAAATAAACTCGATCTATAGAACAATATTACGATCCAACTGCGGTGAAATTTTCATGTTAACTCGTTGCTAAAATAGTTAAATAAAGTTACGCTTATGGATGTCAAAGTGGCAGTAATTCGTACAATTACTCCGCGCTACCGTAGAAAGATTTCGAATCGCGGTTAATGCATTAAATGCATTAAATGTCGATGAAATACGACGATAATATAGACGCGTTTCTTTGGTATACTTATTTAGAGAGGAATTGAAATTTTCATGCGTTTCTTTCATTTTTCGTGACGCAATATATTATCATAATAGTAATACATAATATTACATATATAATATTGTATGTATAGTATGTAATATTATAGTATTATACGTATAATACATAATATTATAATATTGTATGTATAATGTATAATATTATATATATATATATATAATACTATATATTATATATGATAATATATAATATTATATACATAATACTATACATTATATATGATAATATATTATGCCGCAAAAAATGAAAGAAACGCAACAAAATTTAAATTTCTATCTAAATAAGTATAATATTATATGTATTATATATAATATTATATATATAATATATAATATTACATGTATAATATATAATATTATATATATAATATATAATATTACATGTATAATATATATTATATTCATAATATATAATATTACATGTATAATATATATTATATACTTAATATACAATATTATATGTATAATATATAATATTATATACATAATACTATACATTATATATGATAATATATTATGCCGCCAAAAATGAAAGAAACGCAACAAAATTTCAATTTCTATCTAAATAAGTATAATATTATATGTATTATATATAATATTATATATATAATATATAATATTACATGTATAATATATAATATTATATATATAATATATAATATTATATATATAATATATAATATTATATATATAATATATAATATTACATGTATAATATATAATATATTATACATATAATATACAATATTATATGTATAATATATAATATTATATATATATATAATACTATATATTATATATGATAATACATTATGCGGCCAAAAATGAAAGAAACGCAACAAAATTTCATTTTCTATCTAAATAAGTATAATATTAATATTATACATATAATATATAATATTACACGTATAATATATAATATTAAATGTATAATATATATTATATACATAATATACAATATTACATGTATAATATATAATATTATATACATAATACTATACATTATATATGATAATATATTATGCCGCCAAAAATGAAAGAAACGCAACAAAATTTCATTTTCTATCTAAATAAGTATAATATATAATCTTACACATATAATATATAATATTACACGTATAATATATAATATTAAATGTATAATATATATTATATACATAATATACAATATTATATACATAATATACATTATTATATGTATAATATATAATATTATATATATATAATACTATACATTATATATGATAATACATTATGCCGCAAAAAATGAAAGAAACGCAACAAAATTTCAATTTCTATCTAAATAAGTATAATATATATAAATATAATATAACTATATAATATATACATAATAATATAAGTATAATATATACATAATAACAATTATACATAATATAATATTGATTTGCGACTATAGTCAAGTTTCACTAATTCCAATGGCATAATATAAAATAAGCTAATCTGTACATCTATCCAAGACATTAAACGTTCCAATTCCATTCGTGAACAAATCTCTCAATCCTCCAAGCAAGCATTCAAAAAAAGAACAAAAAGATACCATTTAATATCTTTAATAACTGTACTTAATATCTGATATAATTAAAAAGATACCACCCCCCTTAAAAAAGAAAGCTAAATATTATATCGAATGTTGCTCGATTCGTCGTTCAACCGGAATGCGAAAAAATCGCCGCGGAACGAATTAACGTTCGCGTTAAATGAACTCCGTTCGAATCCTTGGAAGCTTGGCAACGCGTAACGCCGCGGAGGGACAAAAGGAAGTTCGATGGGTGGTGGGATTGCGAAGGAAAAAGAAGTGGAAGAAGCGTCGTATAGGGGGGGCTTCTGGATATCGACGGCAATATTCGTTAAGTCCTGCTAAGACCCTGTATGCGGTGTAGTTGGTTCATTCCGATTGCCCGAGTCTCTTTCCATCCCTTTCTTCCCCCTTTCCTCGCTCCGTTCGACGCGAATCCGTGGGTGTAAATAGACCCCGGCTTCCCTCTTTCCTTACTCTTCGAAACAATCTTTCGGCAACAGCGCTGCACGACGAGGGAGGATCAGCGTGTCAATAAGGTGTTTGTTTAATTCGCGGATTTGTCGAGACCGAGACTTGAACTAAACCCTCCGATTGTCGACGCGTTGCTTTAATCGTCGTCGAGTCGCGGTTAGGGTTGTGCGGTACTACGTTGCGAGGACGAGGGATTCGGTGATGTTTAAGGAGTATTTTTCGATGTATTTACGTATGCGTTTTGTAAAGCTTGCGATTTATAAATGGTTTTATTATTATTTTCATTTTAGTATTAATAAGCTGGTTCAAGATTATCTTTAGAAGCGACTAATTGTAAGAAATTGTTTAACGTAAAGGCATATACTGCAGTTTGCAGTGTAATATTCAGTTTAATGGAGTGAGATTATTTGTGAATAATTCTTTTTACATGTTGAATAGAATTTAGGTTAATAGGTTGTTATGTTTCTTGATTAAATTCGATGTAATGAATTGATTACTGATTGATTGAAAGTGTGGTAAATGTAACGTGTCAAGCTGACCCAAATCTAACTCAAACTTAATCCAAACCTAACCCAAATCTAACTCAAACTTAATCCAAACCTAACCCAATTACTGCTACTTTAAGGTTATTGTGTAACTTTATTTAACTATTCTAGAAATCATTTAACGTAAATCCTGTTCCAGTTTGAAGTATAATATTGTTCAACATCTCTTCTATTTATGAACATTGTTTTTATATGTTCAATATAATGAATTCATTAATAATTGATTGAAAATATACAACAAAGTGTAATGTCTCTATTATCGTCACTTGAGAATTTCTCGTTCAAATTTAAGTTTATTTAACTATTTTGGAAATTACTTAACTTGAAAATTCAGTTCCAGTTTGAAGTATAATATTGTTCGACATCTCTTCTATTTATGAACATTGTTTTTATATGTTGAATATAATTTAATTTAATAGATCGTCCTGTTTATTGATTAAATTCAATGTAATGAATTGATTATTGATTGATTGAAAATGTGGCAAATGTAACGTGCCACTTTTTGTTCAACGTGTCAACCTAACCCAAGTTTAATAAATTCATTACTAATTAATTGAAAATGTACAACAAAGTCCAATTTTCTTATTATCGTCACTTGAGAATCTCTCATTTAAATAGAAACAATTTATGGGGCAGATGTAAGTATTAATTATTGCCTATTTAAGGTTAACCTAACCCAAATCTGACCTAAACCTAATCCAAACCTAACCCAAATGTAACCCAAACCTAATCCAAACCTAACCCAATTACTGCTACTTTAAGGTTATTGCGTAACTTTATTTAACTATTGTAGAAATCATTTAACGTAAAAATTGTTCCAGTTTGGAGCATAATATTGTTTAACATCTCTTCTATTTATCAACATTATTTTTATTTGTTCAATATAATTCAGTTTAATGGATTTTCCCGTTTATTGATTAAATTCAATGTAATGAATTGATTACTGATTGATTGAAAATGTGGCAAATGCAACGTGCCACTTCTTTCAATGTGCCAACCTAACCCAAATTTAACTCAAACCTAATCCAAACCTAACCCAAATGTAACCCAAACCTAATCCAAACCTAACCCAATTACTGCTACTTTAATGTTATTGTGTAAATTTATTTAACTATTTTAAAAATCATTTAACGTAAAAATTGTTTCAGTTTCGAGCATAATATTGTTTTTATCATCTCTTCTATTTATGAACATTGTTTTTATATGTTGAATATAATGAATTCATTAATAATTCATTGAAAATGTACAACAAAGTGCAATGTCCATATTTTCGTCACTTGAGAATTTCTCATTTACACGTAGCTTTATTTAATTATTTTAGACCGTATTTAATATAAATATCCAGTTCCAGTTTGGAGCATAATATTGTTCAACATCTCTTCCATTTATGAACATTCTTTTTATATGTTCAATATAAGCAATTCATTACTAAGTAATTGAAAATGTACAACAAAGTCCAATGACCTTATTATCGTCACTTGAGAATTTCTCATTTAAATAGGAACACGTTTTACATACATTAACAAGTTAGTTTCTGTAACAGAATAATAATTAACATAAAACATGAATGTATTATGATGTCATATACCGGCCGCGGATATTTATGAATTTATTGGAAAATACACAATATGTACGAAATACGCAGTGTATATAAATGAAAAAAGATGCAATATTAAACGAGTGAAATAATAACTTTTCACTAATCTTCCATTACTACTATTTCAGAATTTATATTTAACCTAAATCTTGTTCCGGTTTCGAGCATAATATTGTTCAACATCAAGCTTATCTATGAACATTCCTTTTACATGTTCAATATAATAAACAAATTCATTACTACGTAATTAAAAATGTACAACAAAGTCCAATATCCCTATTATCGTCACTTGAGAATCTCTCACTTAAGAAAATTAGAATTTCTCATTTCGTTTAACAGATGTGAAAAAAAATTCGTATCGAATCATGACACGTTCCATACATTATAATTAAACTACTTACATTTCAATGTTCAACAGCACAATTTACCTCTCGATATTTATTCCCAAACATTAACCTTAAACGAATATAAAATATCTACTTGTCGTTACGTAAACCCACGTCCAAAATTTCTCTACTCACGATTCTTCGTACAATTACTTAGCTATTGAGTAAAATAATGAAAGTGTCGGTGTCCTTGTAACTAATTGGAACATCCATCCTATTCCCAACATCGTATATCGTATATATATATATATATAAACACGCGTAGTTTTGTATTATACAAATTTCCATATCCGATCCTTTTAGTCTCGCTGTCGTTTCTTATAACGAAGGTTTTACCGTATTCAACGAGGACAGTTCGAATTTCACCGGCAGAAATATGCTTCTCATGCGTTTTAATAGCTCGGGGTTCCGTGCGTCCCTTGGCCTGAAATTCTGGGCAGTTCGTTCATTTATTTAGCGGAAAGAAGAGCTTAATGAGGCGAAATGCTGACCCAGGTTTGTCTCTCTCTTTCTCTCTTTCTCTTTCTCTATGTCTTTTAAGGCCATTGACAGAGCTTCCCTTATGTAATTGTTCGTCTCATCGAAGGATCTTCCACATTGTGGCCGACAGCTGGTTCCGCTTCGCGTATTTATGCGCATGGGAATCGACTTGAAATGACGTTAACTGCTTTCTCATAATCGCGTTGACTTACGCGACGTCCGCACGTCACCGCCATTACGATAAAACATTCCCTCGTTGAATATCTCCATTGTGACAGAAAATTGTCCGTACCGAACAATGCATACATGCATACGTGATTTCCTCGGTTTTGTGCGTTAAGTCGGCGGAATCGTGGAAGATTGGAAATTCGCAGGATTGGGATTAGAAAGATTAGGAATTGGAAGGCTTGGAAATTGAAAAGATTGGAAATTGGAAGGATTTGAAATTGCGATGCTTGGAAATATTAAAGCTTGGAAATTCGGGGGTTAGAAATTAGAAAGCTTGGAAATTCGTAGGCTTGGAAATTGCAAAGTTTAGAAATTAGAAGGCTTTGAAATTGCAAAGCTTGAAAATTCGAAGGCTTGGAAATTGCAAAGCTTGGAAATTAGAAAGCTTTGAAATTGCAAAGCTTAGAAATTGCAAAGCTTGGAAATTAGAAGGCTTTGAAATTGCAAAGCTTGGAAATTTGAAAGTATAAAAATTGCAAAGCTTGGAAATTCCAAAGTATAAAAATTTCAAAGCTTGGAAATTGCAAAGCTTGGAAATTTCAAAGTATAAAAATTGCTAAACTTGGAAATCTCAAAGTATAAAAATTGCAAAGCTTGGAAATTTCAAAGTATAAAAATAGCAAAGCTTGGAAATTCCAAAGTATAAAAATTGCAAAGCTTGGAAATTTCAAAGTATAAAAACTCCAAATCTTCGAAACTTCAAAGTATAAAATTTCCAAGGCTTGGAAATTGCAAAGCTTGGAAATATTAAAGTATAAAAATTGCAAAGCTTGGAAATTTCACATTATAATAATTGCAAAGCTTGGAAATTGCAAAGCTTGAAAATTTCAAAGTATAAAAACTCCAAATCTTCGAAACCTCAAAGTATAAAAATTCCAAGGCTTGGAAATTTCAAAGTATAAAAACTCCAAATCTTGGAAATTCCAAAGCTTGCAAACTTCGAAGTATAAAAAATCCAAAGCTTGGAAATTTCAAAGTATAAAAATTGCAAAGCTTGGTAATTTCAAAGTATAAAAATTGCAAAGATTGGAAATTGCAAAGCTTGGAAATTTCAAAGTATAAAAACTCCAAATCTTGGAAATTCCAAAGCTTGCAAACTTCGAAGTATAAAAAATCCAAAGCTTGGAAATTTCAAAGTATAAAAATTGCAAAGCTTGGAAATTTCAATGCATAAAAACTCCAAATCTTCGAAACTTCAAAGTATAAAAATTCCAAAGCTTGCAAACTTCAAACTACAAAAATTCCAAAGCTCGTAAATTTCAAACTACAAAAACTCCAAAGCTTGCAAACTTCAAACTACAAAAATCCCAAAGCTCGTAAATTTCAAACTACAAAAATCGCAATACTTAAAAATTCCAAAGCATCAAAATCTCAAAGTATAAAAATACCAAAATCTTCCAAATTCCTCTTAAACACAATATCCATCCCATCCTATCCAATTCTTCTTCCAAATTCCTCTGCGATTACCCAAATACAATACCACCATCCCACACAGGAACTGTCGCTACCACCGTCAAACAACTCGTCAAACCCAATCCTAAACAATCTCCCTCGCAAAACTGCATCGAAAACAATTTCCATTCGACGCCGTTGCAACGTTAAATGAGTAACCCGGATTAAAAGAATCGCGCATCGGGAAGCTGCGCGTCGCGCGTTGTAAAGAATAATCATCGTAGATCTGATCGTGACGACACGAAGGCACACATGTCACGAGTGCTGCGGCACAATGGGAGCCGCTCTTAAAGGCGGAGGAAAAAAAAAAGTCACCCAACTGTTCGCGTGTACGTGTTCATCCCCTTTTGCCAGCGTCATAAGCTTCCCCCTCTTCCCATCGTTACAAACGAAAAGAGGGGCGAACCCGTGGCCGATTGTTTCCAACAGGTTTGCCCAGCTTTTGTTTCAGCCCGTTCTCATGCGCGCCGGAACTACCGGTCATTGCTGCAACTGTGTAAGCCCCCCCCCCTAAAAACGGTTGAACAATGACCTTCACGGCCGTTACATCGCGTTGCAATAACGACCCCCCCCCTATTTTCCGTGAAGGTTTCCGAGGCGTAATCTCGATTCGATGGGGATCCATTCCGCCGCTTTAAATCGCTGTACAACTGCCATTCGCGTTTAATCGGCGATTTTAAACGCTACGCGGCGAGCAGTCGAAGTTTCTATTATTACGCGAGCCCGCGCGTTGTGTTTTAGGCAATTTCTAGCTACTTCAACGGAGAAGTAGAATTTTTGTTATTCATTTTTCATTCTTTTCTTTCTTTCTTTGTTTTTTTTTTAGTATTGGTATTGTTGTTGTTGTTATGAATTCATTCGCTGCAAAGACACGTGGTATTATTGTTAAACCTTTCGTTGAGAAAGACACGTGGTATTATTGTTAAACCTTTCGCTGCGAAAGACACGTGTTATTATTGTTAACCATTAACTATTTTAGAAATTATTTAACTTAAAAATTCAGTTCCCAGTTTGAAGTATAATATTGTTCAACATTTCTTCTATTTATGAACGTGGTTTTTATATGTTCAATATAATGAATTCATTAATAATTGATTGAAAATGTACAACAAAATGTAATGTCCCTATTATCGTCACTTGAGAATTCCTCGTTCAAATTTAACTTTATTTAACTATTTTAGAAATTATTTATCTTAAAAATTCAGCTCCAGTTTGGAGCATAATATTGTTCAACATTTCTTCTATTTATGAACATTGTTTCTATATGTTCAATATAATGAATTCATTACTAATTGATTGAAAATGTACAACAAAGTGTAATGTCCCTATTATCGTCACTTGCGAATTTCTCGATTAAATTTAACTTTATGTAACTATTCTAGAAATCATTCAACGTAAAAGTTGTTCCAGTTTGAAGTATAATATTGTTCAACATCTCTTCTATTTATGAACATTGTTTTTATATGTTCAATATAATGAATTCATTAATAATTAATTGAAAATGTACAACAAAGTGTAATGTGCCTATTATCGTCACTTGAGAATTCCTCGTTCAAATTTAACTTTATTTAACTATTTTAGAAATTATTTATCTTAAAAATTCAGCTCCAGTTTGGAGCATAATATTGTTCAACATTTCTTCTATTTATGAACATTGTTTCTATATGTTCAATATAATGAATTCATTACTAATTGATTGAAAATGTACAACAAAGTGTAATGTCCCTATTATCGTCACTTGAGAATTCCTCGTTCAAATTTAACTTTATTTAACTATTTTAGAAATTATTTAACTTAAAAATCCTGTTCCAGTATGAAGTATAATATTGTTTAACATCTCTTCTATTTATGAACATTGTTTCTATATGTTCAATATAATGAATTCATTACTAATTGATTGAAAATGTACAACAAAGTGTAATGTCCCTATTATCGTCACTTGCGAATTTCTCGATTAAATTTAACTTTATGTAACTATTCTAGAAATCATTCAACGTAAAAGTTGTTCCAGTTTGAAGTATAATATTGTTCAACATCTCTTCTATTTATCAACATTGTTTTTATATGTTCAATGTAATGAATTCATTAATAATTGATTGAAAATATACAACAAAGTGTAATGTCTCTATTATCGTCACTTGAGAATTTCTCGTTCAAATTTAAGTTTATTTAACTATTTTGGAAATTACTTAACTTGAAAATTCAGTTCCAGTTTGAAGTATAATATTGTTCGACATCTCTTCTATTTATGAACGTTATTTTTATATGTTCAATATAATTTAGTTTAATGGATTATCCCGTTTATTGATTAAATGCAATGTAATGAATTGATTACTGATTGATTGAAAATGTGGCAAATGTAACGTGCCACTTTTTGTTCAACGTGTCAACCTAACCCAAGTTTAATAAATTCATTACTAATTAATTGAAAATGTACAACAAAGTCCAATTTTCTTATTATCGTCACTTGAGAATCTCTCATTTAAATAGAAACAATTTATAGGGCAGATGTAAGTATTAATTATTGCCTATTTAAGGTTAACCTAACCCAAATCTAACTCAAACCTAATCCAAACCTAACCCAAATTTAACCCAAACCTAATTCAAACCTAACCCAATTACTGCTACTTTAAAGTTATCGCGTAATTTTATTTAACTATTCTAGAAATCATTTAACGTAAAAGTTGTTCCAGTTTGAAGCATAGTATTGTTCAACATCTCTTCTATTTATGAACATTGTTTTTATATGTTCAATATAATTCAGTTTAATGGATTATCCCGTTTATTGATTAAATTCAATGTAATGAATTGATTACTGATTGATTGAAAATGTGGCAAATGCAACGTGCCACTTCTTTCAACGTGCCAACCTAACCCAAATCTAACTCAAACTTAATCCAAACCTAACCCAAACCTAATCCAAACTTAACCCAATTACTGCTACTTTAAAGTTATCGCGTAACTTTATTTAACTATTCTAGAAATCATTTAACGTAAAAGTTGTTCCAGTTTGGAGCATAATATTGTTCAACATCTCTTCTATTTATCAACATTGTTTTTATATATTAAACATAATGAATTCATTACTAATTCATTGAAAACGTTCAACAAACTGTAATGTCCCTATTATCGTCACTTGAGAATTTCTCGTTTAAATTTAACTTTACTTAAATATTTTAGAAGTTATTAAATTTAAAAATCCTGTTCCAGTTTGAAGTATAATATTGTTCAACATCTCTTCTATTTATCAACATTGTTTTTATATATTAAACATAATGAATTCATTACTAATTCATTGAAAATGTACAACAAAGTTCAATGTCCCTATTATCGTCACCTGAGAATTTCTCATTTAAACAGAAACAATTATTCCACATATTAACGAATTAATTCGTGTAACAGATACAAGAATTATCATACAATTACGACACTTCCATACTTTACAATTACATTGCTCACATTCTAATCTTCAACACCACATTTACCTCTCAATATTTCCTTTCAAAATTACCTCTAAACAAATATACACACGTCGTCTATACGTTGTTACTTAAACCCACGTCCAAACTTCCCACTAAATTCTCTTTACCCGCGATTCTTCTTCCAATTACAATACCATTAAACCAACCAATTAAACTATCTCTATTTATACGTACAAAAACATGAATTCGTAAATACATCCGCCACCCTATTATCGCCAAAATATTCCCCCACCTTACTAACCCTCCACAACAAAAAAAACAACTATAAAACGCAATTTTTCACCGCGAATTCGATTCGCAGTTCGCGAGTTGCCTGGTTTTTCCGTCTTCTTGCAGAATCCTCGGCTTTTGCTGCGGCGGCGGCGGCGGCGTTTCTAAGGGTGTGAGGGCCTTCGGATGGAAGCGAGGCGAGCGAAGTAAGCTTCTACGAGAAACGAAGGCTACGGAGGGAAGGAATAGAGGGTTGGTTGGTTGGTCAGTGCTCCTTACTTAGAGGGTGGCGAGTCTGTTCTTAATTAACGCTCGCCTCTTTTGCTGCACAACCCCCTCGCCACCGTGCCATCGTAATGAGGCTGCCCGAATGTGTGTACGTGCCGGTCCGTACAGTATCGCGAGGCGGTGTTGGTGACCTAGATGAGACGCGCCCCCGTCTAGCTAATTCTTTTCTTCCGCGCTGACCACTAAAGTAAGTAGATGGCCATGTACCCGAAGCAATAGCGTCCGTGTGGCCAGTGTGTGTTGGCCACCTATTCGTGTACGTGTTTAAATGTGTAAGTCTGTAAGTCTGCGAATGTGCACGCGTGTGTTTAAGTGTGTGCAAGTGTGCACGTGTGTGTTTAAGTGTGTGCAAGCGTGTACGTGTGTGTTTAAGTGTGTGCAAGTGTGTACGTGTGTGTTTAAATGCGTGTAAGTTTGTAAGCGTGTAAGTGTGTAAGTGTGAGACACTTGCAATGGCTGGGAGAAGCTTTGTGTGTACGTTTGTGAAACGATATATATATAAATGTATGTATATATATATATGTATGTATGTATGTATGTACGTTGGGAGAATGAAAGTATACGCGTTCATCCTTTTTCTAGGATAATTTGTTGCACAGGGCAGCCTGGCAATTTTATTTACCAATCCTGGTAATTGCACGGCGAACGTGAAATGAGTGATTAGTACGAAACTATTAATATTTATTTCAAATAGTAGAAACTATTTGTTCACGATTCTAATGAACGCTTGGTTAATCCACGTATTTTGTAAATAGTTAATTAAAGTAATAGTATAGTTGAGTCAATTTTCTAATTTATATATAATTTATATATAATTTTAATTTGCATTGGTAATTATAGTGCGAGCGTGAAATGAGTGATTAGTATGAAAGCATTAATATTCATTGAAAATAGTAGAAACTATTTGTTGACGATTGTAACTAACTCTTAGTTAGTCTCCATATTTTATAAATAGTGAACTAAAGTAATAGTATAATCGAGTCAATTTTCTAATATAATTCATTGCACTGGATGCATTAGTATTTATTTAAAATAGTAGAAACTATTTGTTCACGATTGTAACTAACTCCTGGTTAATCCACGTATTTTATAAATAGTTAATTAAAGTAATAGTATAATCGAGTCAATTTTCTAATATAATTCATTGTACTGGATTTATTGGTAATTTTAGTGCAAACATGAAATGGATAATTAGTATGAAAGCATTAGTATTTATTTCAAATAGTAGAAACTATTCGTTCACGATTGTAACTAACTCTTAGTTAGTCTCCATATTTTATAAATAGTGAACTAAAGTAATAGTATAATCGAGTCAATTTTCTAATATAATTCATTGCACTGGATGCATTAGTATTTATTTAAAATAGTAGAAACTATTTGTTCACGATTGTAACTAACTCCTGGTTAATCCACGTATTTTATAAATAGTTAATTAAAGTAATAGTATAATCGAGTCAATTTTCTAATATAATTCATTGCACTGGATGCATTAGTATTTATTTAAAATAGTAGAAACTATTTGTTCACGATTGTAACTAACTCCTGGTTAATCCACGTATTTTATAAATAGTTAATTAAAGTAATAGTATAATCGAGTCAATTTTCTAATATAATTCATTGTACTGGATTTATTGGTAATTTTAGTGCAAACATGAAATGGATAATTAGTATGAAAGCATTAGTATTTATTTCAAATAGTAGAAACTATTCGTTCACGATTGTAACTAACTCTTAGTTAGTCTCCATATTTTATAAATAGTGAACTAAAGTAATAGTATAATCGAGTCAATTTTCTAATATAATTCATTGCACTGGATGCATTAGTATTTATTTAAAATAGTAGAAACTATTTGTTCACGATTGTAACTAACGCTTGGTTAATCCACGTATTTTATAAATAGTTAATTAAAGTAATAGTATAATCGAGTCAATTTTCTAATATAATTCATTGTATTAGATGCATTGGTAATTATAGTGCAAACATGAAATGGGTAATTAGTATGAAAGCATTAATATTTATTTCAAATAGTAGAAACTATTTGTTCACGATTGTAACTAACTCTTGGTTAATCCACGTATTTTATAAATAGTTAATTAAAGTAATAGTATAATCGAGTCAATTTTCTAATATAATTCATTGCACTGGATTTATTGGTAATTTTAGTGCAAACATGAAATGGATAATTAGTACGAAAGCATTAATATTTATTTAAAATAGTAGAAACTATTTGTTCACGATTGTAACTAACTCTTGGTTAATCCACGTATTTTATAAATAGTTAATTAAAGTAATAGTATAATCGAGTCAATTTTCTAATATAATTCATTGCACTGGATTTATTGGTAATTTTAGTGCAAACATGAAATGGATAATTAGTACGAAAGCATTAATATTTATTTAAAATAGTAGAAACTATTTGTTCACGATTGTAACTAACTCTTGGTTAATCCACGTATTTTATAAATAGTTAATTAAAGTAATAGTATAATCGAGTCAATTTTCTAATATAATTCATTGCACTGGATTTATTGGTAATTTTAGTGCAAACATGAAATGGATAATTAGTACGAAAGCATTAATATTTATTTAAAATAGTAGAAACTATTTGTTCACGATTGTAACTAACTCTTGGTTAATCCACGTATTTTATAAATAGTTAATTAAAGTAATAGTATAATCGAGTCAATTTTCTAATATAATTCATTGCACTGGATGCATTAGTATTTATTTAAAATAGTAGAAACTATTTGTTCACGATTGTAACTAACTCCTGGTTAATCCACGTATTTTATAAATAGTTAATTAAAGTAATAGTATAATCGAGTCAATTTTCTAATATAATTCATTGTACTGGATTTATTGGTAATTTTAGTGCAAACATGAAATGGATAATTAGTACGAAAGCATTAATATTTATTTAAAATAGTAGAAACTATTTGTTCACGATTGTAACTAACTCTTGGTTAATCCACGTATTTTATAAATAGTTAATTAAAGTAATAGTATAATCGAGTCAATTTTCTAATATAATTCATTGCACTGGATTTATTGGTAATTTTAGTGCAAACATGAAATGGATAATTAGTACGAAAGCATTAATATTTATTTAAAATAGTAGAAACTATTTGTTCACGATTGTAACTAACTCTTGGTTAATCCACGTATTTTATAAATAGTTAATTAAAGTAATAGTATAATCGAGTCAATTTTCTAATATAATTCATTGCACTGGATGCATTAGTATTTATTTAAAATAGTAGAAACTATTTGTTCACGATTGTAACTAACTCCTGGTTAATCCACGTATTTTATAAATAGTTAATTAAAGTAATAGTATAATCGAGTCAATTTTCTAATATAATTCATTGTACTGGATTTATTGGTAATTTTAGTGCAAACATGAAATGGATAATTAGTACGAAAGCATTAATATTTATTTAAAATAGTAGAAACTATTTGTTCACGATTGTAACTAACTCTTGGTTAATCCACGTATTTTATAAATAGTTAATTAAAGTAATAGTATAATCGAGTCAATTTTCTAATATAATTCATTGCACTGGATTTATTGGTAATTTTAGTGCAAACATGAAATGGATAATTAGTACGAAAGCATTAATATTTATTTAAAATAGTAGAAACTATTTGTTCACGATTGTAACTAACTCTTGGTTAATCCACGTATTTTATAAATAGTTAATTAAAGTAATAGTATAATCGAGTCAATTTTCTAATATAATTCATTGCACTGGATGCATTAGTATTTATTTAAAATAGTAGAAACTATTTGTTCACGATTGTAACTAACTCCTGGTTAATCCACGTATTTTATAAATAGTTAATTAAAGTAATAGTATAATCGAGTCAATTTTCTAATATAATTCATTGTACTGGATTTATTGGTAATTTTAGTGCAAACATGAAATGGATAATTAGTACGAAAGCATTAATATTTATTTAAAATAGTAGAAACTATTTGTTCACGATTGTAACTAACTCTTGGTTAATCCACGTATTTTATAAATAGTTAATTAAAGTAATAGTATAATCGAGTCAATTTTCTAATATAATTCATTGCACTGGATGCATTAGTATTTATTTAAAATAGTAGAAACTATTTGTTCACGATTGTAACTAACTCCTGGTTAATCCACGTATTTTATAAATAGTTAATTAAAGTAATAGTATAATCGAGTCAATTTTCTAATATAATTCATTGTACTGGATTTATTGGTAATTTTAGTGCAAACATGAAATGGATAATTAGTACGAAAGCATTAATATTTATTTAAAATAGTAGAAACTATTTGTTCACGATTGTAACTAACTCTTGGTTAATCCACGTATTTTATAAATAGTTAATTAAAGTAATAGTATAGTTGAGTCAATTTTCTAATATAATTCATTGCACTGGATGCATTAGTATTTATTTAAAATAGTAGAAACTATTTGTTCACGATTGTAACTAACGCTTGGTTAATCCACGTATTTTATAAATAGTTAATTAAAGTAATAGTATAATCGAGTCAATTTTCTAATATAATTCATTGCACTGGATTTATTGGTAATTTTAGTGCAAACATGAAATGGATAATTAGTATGAAAGCATTAATATTTATTTAAAATAGTAGAAACTATTCGTTCACGATTGTAACTAACTCTTGGTTAATCCACGTATTTTATAAATAGTTAATTAAAGTAATAGTATAGTTCAGTCAACTTTCTAATATAATTCATTGCACTGGATGCATTGGTAATTATGGTGCAAGCGTGAAGTAGGTAATTAATATGAAAGCATTAATATTTATTTAAAATAGTAGAAACTATTTGTTCACGATTGTAACTAACTCTTGGTTAATCCACGTATTTTATAAATAGTTAATTAAAGTAATAGTATAATCGAGTCAATTTTCTAATATAATTCATTGTACTGGATTTATTGGTAATTTTAGTGCAAACATGAAATGGATAATTAGTATGAAAGCATTAGTATTTATTTCAAATAGTAGAAACTATTCGTTCACGATTGTAACTAATTCTTAGTTAGTCTCCATATTTTGTAAATAGTTAACTAAAGTAATAGTACAATGAGGTAAATCTTCTAGTATAATTATTGCAGTATAATAAGTAACAAATAAAGATATATTATAAAAATATAACATAATTAATATACATAATTAAATGTGCAGCATAGATGATCGAAAAATACTGAAAAGACGCCACTTCCTGCATTTACTATATAAATTTAGTGACACTATTGATTAATTATAAGAACAGGATAGACCACTTATCCAATGCTTCTCTTTATCACGAGCCTCAAATCAATTTTCATTTTTACCTACTCGATCGTCTAAAATGTACAACTTTTCCGTTTGCTCTTACGCTTTGTCTATTAAAATACTTTAAAAGTTGTTACATTCTTTATCGGGTAATAAAACAGGAAAGATGTTCTTCCAAAAATAACTATAAATAATAAATCTGTTAACGAAATATATCTAACATAAGAATATCGCTGTGTTCACCTTATTTCGATTAACTAATCGTACAAAATCTCGCTGTATTCAGCTTATTTTAATTAACTAATCGTACAAAATCTCGCTGTATTCACCTTATTTCGATTAACTAATCGTACAAAATCTCGCTGTATTCACCTTATTCCGATTAACTAATCGTACAAATTCTCGCTGTATTAACCTTATTTCGATTAACTAATCGTACAAAATCTCGCTGTATTCACCTTATTTCGATTAACTAATCGTACAAATTCTCGCTGTATTCAGCTTATTTCGATTAACTAATCGTACAAAATCTCGCTGTATTAACCTTATTTCGATTAACTAATCGTACAAAATCTCGCTGTATTCACCTTATTCCGATTAACTAATCGTACAAAATCTCGCTGTATTAACCTTATTTGTATCAGCTAACTCTCTGTTAACAAAGAGACCGCGAAGAATATAGAAGCGTCGGTTCGCGTAACAGTTAAACGTATCGCCTTACGTCGGTGAATAATCGCAAGGAAAGAACGACGAAACGAGGCAACGAGTCTCAACGATGAAACGAAGCGACGAAAGGCAACGACGTAAAAAGAAAAGAGACACACGGTTACGCGATAGACGTGGGCCCATTCTTCGTTCGCATCCTGGGTTCGTCCCACCTCCTACCTTTTTTTTCCTTCCTTCCTGCCACCCCCACATCCCCCCTTTTTTGCCCCCCCCCCCCTTTTAGCGGACCAGCCGCGTGGATAACAGCAATTAAGCCTTTCCCCGTTAATAGAGACGATTGTGATTAATTATCGGATTTAATGACCGGCTACTTGTACTTGTAAATATAGGCACGCAGTAGGCTACACCGTAAAAATTAGAGACCATGATTCCTCGCGGTGCTCCTCCTTCTCGGTTCGTACGCCTCCTACGTGTGCTTCTTTTCCTCTTCGGTTCTTTTTCTTTCGTCCTGCCGTGTGTCACCGGTAAACGCGTGTGCGACCGCCAGAAACGGGCCCAGTCCCGCTTCGCTGCTCTTTCAACCGGCAATCAAAGACTGTGAGACACACCGAACCCGTCCACCTTAGAGCCGCGGACGAGCATAACATGTTCGTAGGACGATAAACGCGATGCGTTTACACGAAGACGTCTTCTTCTAGGTTTTTCTTACGGACAGGGTGTAAACGAGACGATTACCGTTTGGTCGAACTTCGGTCCATTTAATGGCGAAGTAGTGTATAAAGAATCGCGTATTTGATAACGGAGGTTTTAGGTAATAACAAGTAGACGTTGTACGCGTTTATTTGGAAATGAGTATTAGAAGGTAAACGTGCTTTGTTGAATATTGAAATGTGACAGATGTAATGGTAAAGTATGGAACGTGTCATAATTTAGTAAGGTGATACGTTTACTATATATTTTATATCTGTTACACGAATTGACGGGTTAATATATAGGAAAATTGTTTCTATTTGAATGAGAGATTCTCAAGTGACGATAATAGGGACATTGCACTTTGTCGTATATTTTAAATGAATTAGTAATTAGTTCATTATATACGTCCAATTTATAATCTTTAAAATTTTCAAGCTTTGCAATTTGTAAGCTTGGGCATTTCCAAGCTTTGCAATTTCCAAGCCTTCCAATTTATAATCGTTAACATTTCCAAGCTTTGCAATTCTCAAGCCTTCCAATTTCTAATCTTTAGAGTTTCCAAATTTTTCAATTTCCAAACTTTGCAATTTCTAAGCTTGGGCATTTCCAAGCTTTGCAATTTCCAAGCTTTGCAATTTCTAAGCCTTCAGATTTCCAAGCTTGGCAATTTCCAAGCATTCCAATTTTCAAGCTTTGATATTTCCAAATCCCCAAATTTCCAAGACTTCTAATTTCCAAGCTTTGCAATTCCCAAGCCTTCCAATTTCTAATCTTTAAAGTTTCCAAGATTTGCAATTTCCAAACTTTGCAATTTCTAACCTTGGGCATTTCCAAGCTTTGCAATTTCCAAGCTCTCCACTTTCCAAGCTTTGATATTTGCAAATCCCCCAAATTTCCAAGCTTTGCAATTCTCAAGCCTTCCAATTTCTAATCTTTAAAATTCCCAAGCTTTGCAATTCCCAACACTTCCAATTTCCAAGCTTTGCAATTTCCAAGCCTTCCAATTTCTAATCTTTAAAATTTCCAAGCTTTGCAATTTCCATGTCTTTCAAATTCCAAGCTTTGATATTTCCAAATCCCCCAAATTTCCAAGCTTTGCAATTCCCAGGCCTTCCAATTTATAATCTTTAACATTTCCAAGCCTTCCAATTTCCAAGCCTTGATATTTCCAAATGCCCCAAATTTCCAAGACTGTTAATTTCCAAGCTTTGCAATTTCCAAGCCTTCCAATTTCTAATCTTTGAAATTTCCAAGCTTTGCAATTTCCATGTCTTTCAAATTCCAAGCTTTGATAGTTCCAAATCCCCCAAATTTCCAAGCTTTGCAATTCCCAAGCCTTCCAATTTATAATCTTTAACATTTCCAAGGCTTCCAATTTCCAAGCCTTGATATTTGCAAATCCCCCAAATTTCCAAGACTGTTAATTTCCAAGCTTTGCAATTTCCAAGCCTTCAGATTTCCAAGCTTTGCAATTTCCAAGCTTTCCAATGTCCAAGCTTTGATATTTCCAAATCTCCCAAATTTCCAAGACTTCTAATTTCCAATATTTGCAATTCCCAAGCCTTCCAATTTCTAATCTTTAAAGTTTCTAAGTTTTACAATTTCCAAGCCTTCAGATTTCCAAGCTTTCCAATTCCCAAGCCTTCGAATTTCTAATCATTAAAATTTCCAAGCTTTGCAATTCCCAACACTTCTAATTTCCAAGCTTTGAAAAATCTAGCATCCCGATGCACCGATAAACAATAATAAGTTCTTCTACTTTTACTTCAAATCCATCTGTGCATATCTCAAAATATAACAACTACGTAAAGCTTGGCAAATATTTACCACGTATCTCAATTTTCATCGTTAAGTGTATACAACGATTTATAAGTGCATACAACAACGTTTAACATAACAACGATGAAATGGAAAAATAGAAATGATTCTATACACAATAACGTTCGTAATAGTAACACGTTTCGTTGGAAACATTTTCTTAATACAATTAATATTATTCGATACGATTAATGTTTGTATTTATCCCTTGATACAAATAAAGTTTAATTATGAAACAGTCGAATGATTCACGAACGGAGAACTGAAAGTCTTCGTTACGTGCGGATTACCGATTGTCTCGTTAAAGGGCTAAGAGAATCGTACCGTTGGAAATGTTAACTCGTCGATGGAGGAAAAGATTCTATTTAAAAAGCTTAAGAGAAGGCTGTGGATCGATTGCAAATTGCGACAGCGATAGCTGCGCACAAGCAACCCCGGTGACATTCGATCCAACGCGTCCGCTAATGCACAAAATACAATGCGGCGGCGGAGCAAAAAGCAATCGGCGCGATACTTTTCAACGCACGCAAGCTACGCTAGCCGTGTTTGCGTTCGCCGTAACGCGAACGTTGCACGATTTTTCCAGCCTAAGTTAAACGTACCAAATTACTGCCACTTTTAAGGTGTTACCTTTTAAGCGTGGCTTTACTTAACTATTTTGAAACGTTTTCGATATAGAGATCCAATTTCACTTTGGAGCATAATATTCAATTCGACAGGTTGAATTTATTTATGAACATTCTTTTCTATATTTTATACTATTCATCTTGTTACGGGGTAAATTAAAAATTCGAAGGCTTGGGGCGCGAAATAGTTGGGAATTGTAAAGTTTGGAAATTATAAAGATTATAAATTGGAAGGCTTGGAAAATGCAAAGATTGGAAATTAGAAGTCTTGGAAATTTGGGGGATTTGGAAATATCAAAGCTTGGAATTTGGAAGTGTTGGGAATTGCAAATCTTGGAAATTTTGAAGATTATAAATTGGAAGGCTTGAAAATTGCAAAACTTGGAAATTGCAAAGCTTGGAAATCTGAAGGCTTGGAAATTGCAAAGCTTGGAAATCTCCAAGCTTAGAAATTGCAAAGCTTGGAAATTAAAAGTCTTGGAAATTTGGGGGATTTGGAAATATCAAAGCTTGGAAATTGGAAGGCTTGGAAATTGCAAAGCTTGGAAATTGCAAAGCTTGGAAATTGCAAAGCTTGGAAATCCCCAAGCTTAGAAATTGCAAAGCTAGGAAATTAAAAGTCTTGGAAATTTGGGGGATTTGGAAATATCAAAGCTTGGAAATTGGAAGGCTTGGAAATTGCAAAGTTTGGAAATCTGAAGGCTTGGAAATTGCAAAACTTGGAAATGCCCAAGCTTAGAAATTGCAAAGTTTGGAAATTGCAAAACTTGGAAACTTTACAAATTAAAAATTGGAGGGCTTGGGAAATGCAAAGCTTGGAAATTAAAAGTCTTGGGAATTGCAAAGCTTGGAGATTAAAAGCCTTGGAAATTTGGGGGATTTGGAAATATGAAAGCTCGGAAATTAAAAGTGTTGGGAATTGCAAAGCTTGGAAATTTTAAAGATTATAAATTGGAACGCTTGAAAATTCCCAAACTTAGAACTTATTATTGTTTATCGACGCACGTAATACGGTATACTTTTATACCGTTGTACAATTCCAAGCTATGAATCCTAGAATTCGATACAAAGAATACACACAAAGATTCGTAAGTGACTCTACTTTGTTTCTTAACTTTTGTCAATAATTGCATACAATTCCTAAGTGACTCTACTTTGTTTCTTAACTTTTGTCAATAATTGTATACAATTCATAAGTGATTCTACTTTGTTTCTTAACTTTTGTCAATAATTGTATACAATTCATAAGTGATCTACTTTGTTTTTTAACTTTTGTCAATAATTGTATACAATTCATAAGTGATCTACTTAATTTCTCAACTTTTGTCAATAATTGTATACAATTCATAAGTGATCTACTTTGTTTCTCAACTTCTGTCAATAATTGTATACAATTCGTAAGTGACTCTACTTTGTTTCTTAACTTTTGTCAATAATTGTATACAATTCGTAAGTGACTCTACTTTGTTTCTTAACTTTTGTCAATAATTGTATACAATTCGTAAGTGACTCTACTTAATTTCTCAACTTCTGTCAATAATTGTATACAATTCATAAGTGATCTACTTTGTTTCTTAACTTTTATCAATAATTGTATACAATTCATAAGTGACTCTACTTTGTTTCTCAACTTCTGTCAATAATTGTATACAATTCGTAAGTGACTCTACTTTGTTTCTCAACCTTTGTTAATAATTGCATACAATTCGTAAGTGACTCTACTTAATTTCTCAGCTTCTGTCAATAATTGTATACAATTCATAAGTGATCTACTTTGTTTTTTAACTTTTGTCAATAATTGTATACAATTCATAAGTGACTCTACTTTGTTTCTCAACTTTTATCAGTAATTATATACAATTCGTAAGTGACTCTACTTTGTTTCTTAACTTCTGTCAATAATTGTATACAATAAATACTATACATATTTATTACAAACAATCAAAGTATAACTTTACAATTATACTTATATTTTGCCGCACGTGGTTACGTAAAACTTCGAAGTAAAAATACACGAAGATCGATTAATCAAATCGTCGGGTAACGAGTGCAGAGACGCGTGAGATTTGATCGAAATCAGGACGCGGCAGCGTCGAAGCGACTGGAAAAGGGAAACGAAGAAACCGGGCCGCGAAGTCTCGAAATATTTCCCAGGAACACAACCGCAATGTCGAAGGTTCGTCTTTCAAACGCGCCGCGCGGCTATTTTTAACATCGTTCTACCCGAGTGAGCAACTAACGATATTATAAACATACAAAGTGCAAGACTGTTGTGGATCGGAAACGCTTGAATTCTAGCCAAATTACCGTATTGACTAATCGCGAACGAACGTTTTAGAAGTTAAATTAGCAACGCGCCACAATATACGACTGCAGAGGATTCGAATTCACTCGTGAAATTGAAATTTATCGTTTTAACAGAGGAGGAAGTGATTCCGTTCGATTATTGCATTTATCTTATTAAAGGGAAAATGGAAAATTCGATTACTAGGAATGGAAAAGATTCGAAAATTCTTGCAAACTTGGAAAATGCAGAATCTTCGAAATGATAATTTTACGAAGCTTAAAAATTGGATACATCGCTTGAATTCTCAATGCTTTGAAACCAAAGCTTTGAATTCTCAATGCTTTGAATTTCCAAAGCTTTGAATTCTCAATGCTTTGAATTTCCAAAGCTTTGAATTCTCAATGCTTTGAATTTCCAAAGCTTTGAATTCTCAATGCTTTGAATTTCCAAAGCTTTGAATTTCCAAAGCTTTGAATTCTCAATGCTTTGAATTTCCAAAGCTTTGAATTCTCAATGCTTTGAATTTCCAAAGCTTTGAATTCTCAATGCTTTGAATTTCCAAAGCTTTGAATTCTCAATGCTTTGAATTTCCAAAGCTTTGAATTCTCAATGCTTTGAATTTCCAAAGCTTTGAATTCTCAATGCTTTGAATTTCCAAAGCTTTGAATTCTCAATGCTTTGAAATCAAAGCTTTGAATTCTCAATGCTTTGAATTTCCAAAGCTTTGAATTCTCAATGCTTTGAATTGCCAAAGCTTTGAATTCTCAATGCTTTGAATTTCCAAAGCTTTGAATTCTCAATGCTTTGAATTTCCAAAGCTTTGAATTTCCAAAGCTTTGAATTCTCAATGCTTTGAATTTCCAAAGCTTTGAATTCTCAATGCTTTGAATTTCCAAAGCTTTGAATTCTCAATGCTTTGAATTTCCAAAGCTTTGAATTCTCAATGCTTTGAATTTCCAAAGCTTTGAATTCTCAATGCTTTGAATTTCCAAAGCTTTGAATTCTCAATGCTTTGAATTTCCAAAGCTTTGAATTCTCAATGCTTTGAATTTCCAAAGCTTTGAATTCTCAATGCTTTGAATTTCCAAAGCTTTGAATTCTCAATGCTTTGAATTTCCAAAGCTTTGAATTCTCAATGCTTTGAATTGCCAAAGCTTTGAATTCTCAATGCTTTGAAACCAAAGCTTTGAATTCTCAATGCTTTGAATTTCCAAAGCTTTGAATTCTCAATGCTTTGAATTTCCAAAGCTTTGAATTCTCAATGCTTTGAAATCAAAGCTTTGAATTCTCAATGCTTTGAATTTCCAAAGCTTTGAATTCTCAATGCTTTGAATTGCCAAAGCTTTGAATTCTCAATGCTTTGAATTTCCAAAGCTTTGAATTCTCAATGCTTTGAATTTCCAAAGCTTTGAATTCTCAATGCTTTGAATTTCCAAAGCTTTGAATTCTCAATGCTTTGAATTTCCAAAGCTTTGAATTCTCAATGCTTTGAAATCAAAGCTTTGAATTCTCAATGCTTTGAATTTCCAAAGCTTTGAATTCTCAATGCTTTGAATTTCCAAAGCTTTGAATTCTCAATGCTTTGAATTTCCAAAGCTTTGAATTCTCAATGCTTTGAATTTCCAAAGCTTTGAATTCTCAATGCTTTGAATTTCCAAAGCTTTGAATTCTCAATGCTTTGAATTGCCAAAGCTTTGAATTCTCAATGCTTTGAAACCAAAGCTTTGAATTCTCAATGCTTTGAATTTCCAAAGCTTTGAATTCTCAATGCTTTGAATTTCCAAAGCTTTGAATTCTCAATGCTTTGAAATCAAAGCTTTGAATTCTCAATGCTTTGAATTTCCAAAGCTTTGAATTCTCAATGCTTTGAATTGCCAAAGCTTTGAATTCTCAATGCTTTGAATTTCCAAAGCTTTGAATTCTCAATGCTTTGAATTTCCAAAGCTTTGAATTTCCAAAGCTTTGAATTCTCAATGCTTTGAATTTCCAAAGCTTTGAATTCTCAATGCTTTGAATTTCCAAAGCTTTGAATTCTCAATGCTTTGAATTTCCAAAGCTTTGAATTCTCAATGCTTTGAATTTCCAAAGCTTTGAATTCTCAATGCTTTGAATTTCCAAAGCTTTGAATTCATATTTCTGATTTAATATGAAACTTCAATTTATAGCTAGCTATGAAATTTTTCGGACTTAGTGTAAATGATCCGATTACTGTCATTGTTTCTATGACAGCCACACGAATTCGTTTACTTAATAGCAAAGTAATTGTATAAAGAATCGTAAATTTGGACTTTGGTTTACGTAACAATATATAGATATTGTATATTCGTCTATACTTAATATTTATCAACAAATATCAGGAGGTAAATGTGCTGTTGAACATTGAAACGTGACCAATATAATTGTAAAGTATGGGAAGTGTCATAATTCAATGATAATTCTTATATTTGTTACACAAACTAAATTGTTAATATATGTAAAAATTGTGTTTTTATTTAAATGAGAAATTTTCAAGTGACAGTAATAAGGTCACTGGACTTTGTCATAAATTTGCAATGAATTAGTAATGAATTCATTATATTGAACATATAAAAACAACGTTCATAAATAGAAGAGATGTTGAACAATATTATACTTCAAACTGGAGCAGGATTTTTAAGTTTAATAACTTCTAAAATATTTAAATAAAGTTAAATTTAAACGAGAAATTTTCAAGCGACAGTAATAAGGTCACTGGACTTTGTCATAAATTTGCAATGAATTAGTAATGAATTCATTATATTGAACATATAAAAAGAATGGTCATAAATAAACTCGATTTGTTGAACTAAATATTATGTTTCAAATTGGAACGATTAATAAAGTATGAAAAGTGTCATAATTCAATACGAATTCTTATATTTGTTACACAAACTAAATTGTTAATATATACAAAAATTGTTTCTATTTAAATGAGAAATTCTCAAGTGACAGTAATAGGGACATTGAACTTTGTCGTAAATTTGCAATGAATTAGTAATTAATTCATTATATTGAACATATAAAAACAACGTTCATAAATAGAAGAGATGTTGAACAATATTATACTTCGAACTGGAACAGGATTTTTAAGTTTAATAACTTCTAAAATATTTAAATAAAGTTAAATTTAAACGAGAAATTTTCAAGCGACAGTAATAAGGTCACTGGACTTTGTCATAAATTTGCAATGAATTAGTAATCAATTCATTATATTGAACATATAAAAACAACGTTCATAAATAGAAGAGATGTTGAACAATATTATACTTCAAACTGGAACAGGATTTTTAAGTTTAATAACTTCTAAAATATTTGAATAAAGTTAAATTTACACGAGAAATTCTCAAGTGACGATAATAAGAACATTGGACTTTGTTATATATTTTCAAGGAATTAGTAATGAATTTATTATACTGAACGTATGAAAATATGTTCATTAATGAAAGAGATGTTGAACAATATTATGCTAGAAAACTGGAACTGAATTTTTATATTAAATATGTTCTAAAATAGCGAAATAATGTTACGCGATAACTTTAAAGTGGCAATAATTGGATTAGGTTTGGGTTAAGCTTGGAAGAAGTTTGAGTTAGGTTTGGATTAAGTTGGGTTAGGTTTGGATTGCTCGTTATGCAGACTATTGTAGTTTGAGTGAATATTTTTGCCTGTAAATTTCTTAACCCTTTGCAGACAAGTGTCGACAAATAGTCGCCCAAACTTTTTTCAATCTTCCGTAATCTACTATAAATTTCGATTTTCAAAGCAAGAAATTTGAATTAGTGGCATTAATAAGCATTCTTGATAATAATCGAGCGAAAATTCGTTAAGTGTTATTTAATGCTGACCGTAAAAAAGATTTATAATCGCAAGTAGTCTGCAAATGGTTAAGCAACGGTGTCGCGAATGAACATAGAATCGAGAATTGTACGGAATGAACTGGCGCAAATATCTAAGCATTGTGAATGCACACGAGACGCCAGCGTGGGAGGGCATGAGCTCACGTGCCTAAATTAAACTGCCGTCTCTTGGCATTTAAAAATAATTGGTAATTATCGGCATTATTAATAGTTTCGCTTGGCCACGCGCAACGGTCAACGCGAGTTTCCGTTCCAAATGCATCCAGCCTCGTAATTATACTCGAAAGCACAGGCGAATCTTTCTTTTTATACTACGGATTTGTTAGAATTGTTGTCATTACCGGTGGTGGCTTTAGGTTAAATATTAAAGCCTCGGTTTACGTTTAATTTGACGTATTATGAGACGAAATTTTACAAATCGATATGAAAAAGGCGAATAATTAATATATGGAGGATAATTTGTGTTAGTTTACATAAGTATTATGCGATTTTGGCTGATTTTTGAAATTCAAAGCATTAAGAATTCAAAGCTTTGAGAATTCAAAGCATTAAGAATCCAAAGCATAGGAAATTAAAAGCTTTGAGAATTCAAAGCATTGAGAATTCAAAGCTTTGAGAATTCAAAGCATTAAGAATCCAAAGCTTAGGAAATTAAAAGCTTTGAGAATTCAAAGCATTGAGAATTCAAAGCATTGAGAATTCAAAGCATTGGGAATTCAAAGCTTTGGAAATTCAAAGCATTGACAATTCAAAGCTTTGGAAATTCAAAGCATTGACAATTCAAAGCATTGGGAATTCAAAGCTTTGAGAATTCAAAGCATTGAGAATTCAAAGTTTTGAGAATTCAAAGCTTTAGTTTCAAAGCATTGAGAATTCGAAGCTTTGCAAATTGAAAGCATTGAGAATTCAAAGCTTTGGTTTGAAAGCATTGGCAATTCAAAGCTTTGGATATTCAAAGCATTGGGAATTCAAAGCTTTGGAAATTCAAAACTTTGGAAATTCTAAGCATTGAGAATTCAATGCTTTGAGAATTCAAAGCATTGGTTTCACAGCATTCAGAATTCAAAGCTTTGGAAATTCAAAGCTTTAGAAATTCAATGCTTTGGGAATTCAGAGCTTTGGACACTCAAAGCATTAAGAATCCAAAGCTTTGGAAATTCAAAGCTTTGGATATTCAAAGCATTGGGAATTCAAAGCATTGAGAATTCAAAGCTTTGCAAATTCAAAGCTTTGGATATTCAAAGCATTGGGAATTCAAAGCATTGAAAATTCAAAGCTTTGGAAATTCTAAGCATTAGAAATTCAAAGCATCAAGCATTCAAAGCATTGATAATTCAAAGCTTTGGAAATTCAAAGCTTTGGGAATTCAAAGCTTTGGAAATTCAATGCTTTGGGAATTCTAAGCTTTGGAAATTCTAAGCATTGGAAATTCAAAGCATTGAGAATTCAAAGCTTTGGACATTCAAAGCATTGAGAATTCAAAGCTTTGGGAATTCAAAGCATTGACAATTCAAAGCATTGAGAATTCAAAGCTTTGGAAATTCAAAGCTTTGGAAATTCAAGGCTTTGGGAATTCAAAGCATTAATAATTCAAAGCATTGAGAATTCAAAGCTTTGAGAATTCAAAGCATTGGAAATTCTAAGCTTTGAGAATTCAAAGCATTGGAAATTCTAAGCTTTGAGAATTCAAAGCATTGGGAATTCAAAGCATTGGACATTCAAAGAATTAAGAATTCAAAGCTTTGGATATTCAAAGCATTGGAAATTCTAAGCATTGAGAATTCATAGCTATGGAAATTCAAAGCTTTCGAAATTCAAAGCATTGAGAATTCAAAGCATTGAGAATTCGCAACCTTGGATATTCAAAGCTTCGACAATTCAAAGCATTGAGATTTCAACGCTTTGTGTATATTCAAATCATTGTCAGTTTACGGTCGTAACCATACACCATTACTGTTTCTATTTCACGGAACAAACAACGCGAAACGTTTGTATCGAGCGACGCCCTACAAACGGCCGATAGTTATTCTCACCGAGGCGGATAAATAATTAATTAACGTGACTGTTGGAAAGGATTCCAAAGAATGTGACAACAGCTGGTCTACGTTTTAGCCACCCTTGCTACATTCTAGTCTAATATAACCGAGCCTCGTTTAGCTTAGGAAGAAAGAGGGGGGGGGGGAGAGTCACCCCTAATGCAGGGGAGGTAATTATTATACGAACCAATCGATACTTCGATCAACGACTACTCGGTTCTTCGTCCATTGGAAGAAGATGAAAAAAAAAAAAAGAAGCGCCGTGCTTCTTTCATCCGACTGATTACGTTGCCGAGTAAAGTAAATGTAGGTAATATAGAACCGCACGTAATACGGAACTTTAGACGGATAAATATAATTTCTTGTCCGACCGTTGCTATTTGTCGACGAATAATTGTTACAATGAACGTAAAAATCGAAGTACACGGGTTTAAATTCAAGTTCTTCGAGATGCATTCGTTTAATTCCACGTTGCCTACATTATTTATTATAATGTATGTGTTAAAAATCTACAAAATTACTTGATTGAAATTTTTAAGAGAAACGCTTTGGAAATTTCTAAACACGTTTTATACTTGAATATATTTTGCGAGAAATGCATTGAACAAATAGAAGTGAAAATATAGGCAAGCATAGTTAAATTCATTTTGAATTTAAGTAAGAACAACCAAGAAATAGTTAATTGTTTGATTGTTGCTATTGTTGATGAATAATTGTTAAGGTGAACATAAAAATCGAAGTATATTCTCAATTTTGGCGAGAGAAAAGAAACGCATTCGTTCAATTTTTACTGTTTTTGCTTTAATTGCTTGAAATTTTTAAGAGAAACGCTTTGGAAATTTCTAAACACGTTTTATACTTGAATATATTTTGATCGAAATGCATTGAACAAATAGAAGTGAAAATATAGGCAAGCATAGTTAAATTCATTTTGAATTTAAGTAAGAACAACCAAGAAATAGTTAATTGTTTAATTGTTGCTATTGTTGATGAATAATTGTTACAATGAACGTAAAAATCGAAGTATATTCTCAATTTTGGCGAGAGAAAAGAAACGCATTCGTTTAATTTCTACTGTTTTTGCTTTAATTGCTTGAAATTATTCAGAAAAACGCTTTGGAAATTTCTAAACACGTTTTATACTTGAATATATTTTGCTCGAAATGCATTGAACAAATAGAAGTGAAAATATAGGCAAGCATAGTTAAATTCATTTTGAATTTGAATAAAAACGATCAATAAATAATTAATAGTTCGATTGTTGTTATTGTTGAAGAATAATTATGTTAAGGTGAACATAAAAATCGAAGTATATTCTCAATTTTGGCGAGAGAAAAGAAACGCATTTGTTCAATTTTTACTTCTTTTGCTTTAATTGCTTGAAATTATTCAGAAAAACGCTTTGGAAATTTCTAAACACGTTTTATACTTGAATATATTTTGCTCGAAATTCTTTGAAGAAATAGAAGTGAAAATATAGGCAAGCATAGTTAAATTCATTTTGAATTTAAGTAAGAACAACCAATAAATAGTTAATTGTTTAATTGTTGCTATTATTGAAAAATAATTATGTTACAATGAACGTAAAAATCGAAGTACACGGGTTTAAATTCAAGTTCTTCGAGACGCATTCGTTCAATTTCTACTTTTTTTGCTTTAATTGCTTGAAATTATTCAGAGAAACGCTTTGGAAATTTCTAAACACGTTTTATACTTCAATATATTTTGCTCGAAATTCTTTGAAGAAATAGAAGCGAAAATATAGGCAAGCATAGTTATATTCATTTTGAATTTGAATAAGAACAACCGAAAAATAATTAATTGTTTAATTGTTACTATTATTGAAAAATAATTATGTTACAATGAACGTAAAAATCGAAGTATATTCTGAAAAGTGTCACCACAACAGAGTAACAAAATATCCAAACAACAAGACTATAAAATAGTATAACGTAGAAAAATAAGAGCGTGAAAAAATAGTAGCATAACAAAGTAAATAATATTATAATGAAATATAACGATGTAGTAATGAAAAATAAAATATAATGAATAACAAACGAAATTTCACATGCGTGAACGTAACGAAATTGCCACGGAACGTGAAAATAAACGATTCGAAAACAGAAGGAAATTGAAAGTCGACAAACGACGAATCTTCGTTAAAAGTTCCATTTTAAAGCAATTATCCCGCCCTCATTACAACCGACCACGGATCAACTATTCACCGATCGATTAAGGTAACATTAGTTCATGGTTTTAACATCAATTACAGCGGCGCGATCGTGTTTCTTTATCGTCCGTCCATTAGGCTTCCCCGAAGCATCGCAATTTCGCTGACGAAACAAACCGCTCGCTCGCGTCCGTTTTTCCGTTTAATTGTCGTGGCTAGCAACTTTCCTTCCTCTATTCTTCTTTCTTTTTTTTTTCTTTTTTTATCTTCCATTTCTTTCGTTTCTTTTCTCCCCTCCCTTTCTTTCAATCGCGAGTTACTATTGTTATTCATTTGTTACGTATTATTGTTTTTTGTACTTGGCGAATGGCTAATTATTATTGTTATTAATTTGTACACTTGACGAATCGCGAATTGTCATTTTTATTATTATTTCGTATTAATAATGATAGAGTAACTTTCCTTCCACTCTTTTTATTTCTTTCCTCCCTTTCTTTGGATCGCGAATTACTATTATCATTATTTTGTATTAATAACAGTATAATTTTCCTTACTCCTCTTTTATTTCTCTTCTATATTATTTTTAACAGTATTTCGGACAATTCGTGAATCACGAATTATTATTGTTATTATTTTTGTACACTTGGCGAATCGCGAATTATTATTGTTATTAATTTGTACACTTGACGAATCGCGAATTGTCATTTTTATCATTATTTCGTATTAATAATAATAGAGTAACTTTCTTTCTACTCTTTTTATTTCTTTCCTCCCTTTCTTTGGATCGCGAATTACTATTATCATTATTTTGTATTAATAACAGTATAATTTTCCTTACTCCTCTTTTATTTCTCTTCTATATTATTTTTAACAGTATTTCGGACAATTCGTGAATCGCGAATTATTATTGTTATTATTTTTGTACACTTGGCGAATCGCGAATTATTATTGTTATTAATTTGTACACTTGACGAATCGCGAATTGTCATTTTTATTATTATTTCGTATTAATAATGATAGAGTAACTTTCCTTCCACTCTTTTTATTTCTTTCCTCCCTTTCTTTGGATCGCGAATTACTATTATCATTATTTTGTATTAATAACAGTATAATTTTCCTTACTCCTCTTTTATTTCTCTTCTATATTATTTTTAACTGTATTTCGTACAATTCGCGAATCGCCAATTATTATTATTATTGTTATTTTGTAATAATAATAGAGTAACTTTCTCTCCCCCCTTTTTATTTCTTTTCTCCCTTTTTTTCAACCACGAAACATTATTATTATATTGTAATAATAATAATAATAATAGAGTAACTTTCCTTCCTCACTTTTTATTCCTTTTCTCCCTTCCTTCGAATCGCGAATTATTTTTATTACTATTTTGTACACCACGAGAATCGTGAATTGTTATTATTATAATTTTGTAATGATAACAGAATAATTTTCCTTCGCCAATTTTTATTTCTTTCCTCCCGTTCTTTGAATCTTGAATTGCTATTATCATTATTTCGTAATAATAACAGAATAACTTTCCTTCCTCGGTTTTTATTTCTTTCCTCCCTTTCATTGAATCGCGAATTATTTTTATTACTATTTTGTACACTACGAGAATCGCGAATTGTTACTCTTATTATATTGTAATAATAATAGAGTAACTTTCCTTCCCCTTTTTTTCTATTTCTTTCCTCCCTTTCTTTGAATCGCCAATTATTATTATCATTATTGTTTTGTATTAATAATAATAGAGTAACTATCCTTCCCCTCTTTTTATTTCCTCCCTCCCTTTCTTTGAATCGCGAATTACTATTATCATTATTTTGTACATAGTAACAGAATAATTTTCCTTTCTCTCCTTTTATTTCTTTTCTCCCTTTCCTTGAATCGCGAATTATTTTTTACTTTCATTACTATTTTGTACACAACGCGAATCGCCAATTATTATTATCATTACTATTTTGTATGAATAATAATAGAGTAACTATCCTTCCCCTCTTTTCATTTTCTCCCTCCCTTTCTTTGAATCGCGAATTACAATTATCATTATTTCATAATAATAACAGAATAATTTTCCTTCCTCTTCTTTTATCACTTTTCCCCTTTTCCTTGAATCGCGAATTACTTTCATTACTATTTTGTACACAACGCGAATCGCCAATTATTATTATCATTATTATTTTGTAATAATAATAATAGAATAACTATCCTTCATCTCTCTCTCTCTCTCACTCTCACGCTATAATCGCGGAGTGACATTTGCGTGTGCTCTGACGGGGGTACATTCGCATCGACACGCTAGACGACAATTAACTCGACAAACCGTGCAACCGTCGTCCTTTCGCCCCACCATTCGTCGATCGGTTCCCTTTCTTGCTGCCGGAGAGGGTGTAAACCCGTCATTATCCTGATTATTCTTCCATGCCGGCTAATCACAAGCTGTCACTCGTGTCATTGTTTCACCGTGGATCATTATTTTTTCCCCCCCCACCACTTCCACGTTATTTTCACCCTTTCCACCTTCTTTTTACCCTTCGTCGTTCCTTTGGACTTCGATTACGTTTGCCTTAAATTTAGATAAGTTTCTATTAGCTTCGGCTTAAGTTTAGATAAGTTTCGATTAGCTTTGGCTTAAGTTTAGATAAGTTTCGATTAACTTTGGCTTAAGTTTACATAAGTTTCGATTAACTTTGGCTTAAGTTTACATAAGTTTCTATCAGCTTTGGCTTAGGTTTACATAAGTTTCGATTAGCTTTGGCTTAGGTTTACATAAGTTTCTATTAGCTTTGGTTTAGGTTTAGATAAGTTTCGATTTGCTTTGGCTTAGGTTTACATAAGTTTCGATTAGCTTTGGCTTAGGTTTACATAAGTTTCTATTAGCTTTGGCTTAAGTTTACATAAGTTTCTATTAGCTTTGGCTTAGGTTTACATAAGTTTCTATTAGCTTTGGCTTAAGTTTAGATAAGTTTCTATTAGCTTTGGCTTAAGTTTAGATAAGTTTCTATCAGCTTTGGCTTAAGTTTACATAAGTTTCTATCAGCTTTGGCTTAAGTTTAGATAAGTTTCGATTAACTTTGGCTTAAGTTTACATAAGTTTCTATCAGCTTTGGCTTAAGTTTAGATAAGTTTCGATTAACTTTGGCTTAAGTTTACATAAGTTTCTATTAGCTTTGGCTTAGGTTTACATAAGTTTCGGATAGGTTTGGCTTAAGTTTAGATAAGTTTCGATTAGCTTTGACTTAGGTTTACATAAGTTTCGGTTAGGTTTCGGTTAGGTTTAGAAATGCTTCGGTCAAGTGAAACTTATGTAAATGCACTTATCGAGAAAATTAACAATTAACAGAAATTAACACGTTGCGAATTCAATCACGAATTCTCATTAATCACAAGAATTCTAAAGCTCGTAGCCAATAACGAGAATTCTACTGTTTTCTGTTTTAAAGCTCGTGACAAATAATGGGAATTCTCCTGTTTTCTGTTTTAAAGCTCGTGGCGAATAACTAGAATTCTCCTGTTTTCTGTTTTAAAGCTCGTGGCGAATAACTAGAATTCTCCTGTTTTCTGTTTTAAAGCTCGTGGCCAATAATGAGAATTTTCCTGTTTTCTGTTCTAAAGCTTGTAGAGAATAACTAGAATTCTTCTGTTTTCTGTTCTAAAGCTCCTGGCGAATAACTAGAATTCTACTGTTTTCTGTTCTAAAGCTCGTAACCAATAACTAGACTAAAGCTCATGGCCAATAGCGAGAATTCTCCTGTTTTCTGTTCTAAAGCTCGTAGCCAATAACGAGAATTCTCCTGTTTTCTATTTTAAAGCTCGTAGCGAATAACGAGAATTCTACTGTTTTCTGTTCTAAAGCTCGTAACCAATAACGAGAATTCTCGTTTTTTCATTGTTTTCATTTAGAATGGAACAGTATAACAGGAAACTCATTCGCTAATTTTATAAATTCCATATGGAATTAAAAGTATAAATTAAAAGTAAATTAAATAGAAACTTACAATTAGTAATAAAGCTAACTCGATTTTTATATCGATTGGTTATTTTATAGAGTTCAATTGTTAGATAAACCAGAGTGCAAATTTAGTATGAAAATTTCTTTACTCGCGATTCTTTATATATTACTTTGCTGTTAAATGAAACAATTAAAATAGAAGTAATTGGGTCATTTACTGTAATTATAATAAACTAGTTATAAACCGTAATATACTAGTTAAAAACGTGTCTCACATTAAAGCTTCTCTTTTATTCTCTTTTATTCGTCTCGTAAAAAGCTGCAAAAAAATAAGAAACACTTTAATAATAATTCATTTAGCTCTTAACATTTTTGTCACATTTTTCAACAGCACAATTCAATCTTAAAAAATTCCCCAAAGCTACGAAAGAGAATATTTTCGGTTCAACTTAACCTCTTCTATTTTGTAATTCGCTTATAAATTAACTGACCACAAAAATCCGAACCTAAACTCAAATTGCAACTCCCAAAACTTTAATAACTTCGCAAGCTTTCGAATCCTTTTTCCCAGTGCGATGCAAAACTAAGAATGCGTCGTAATAAAGCTCCATTCTTTTTTATTCGTCTCGTAAAAAGTTGAAAAAAAATAGGAGACACTTTAATAATAATTGATTTAGATCTTAACATTTTTGTCACATTTTTCAACAGCACAATTCAATCTTAAAAAATTCCCCAAAGCTACGAAAGAGAATATTTTCGGCTCAACTTAACCTTTTCTATTTTGTAATTCGCTTATAAATTAACTGACCACAAAAATCCGAACCTAAACTCAAATTACAACGTCCAAATCTTTAATAACATCGCAAGCTTTTGAATCCTTTTTCCCAGCGTGATGCAAAACTGCGAATGCTTCGCGAGATGCGAACGAAACCAAAGAAAAAGAATAAGAAAAGAAAAGAAACCACTTCGAGTGCATGCGTAGAACTCGAAAGCGCGTTACGATAAAACGTCTGGCAGGATGAGCGACGAGTAACGCGTCGCGGTACAGCCGAATAGCGAAAAGAGAAACGAGAAACGGACACCGACCGAGATCAGCGTTCGCCTGTATACTCGTATGCGAACGCGGGTGCAAAGACGGAGACGGAGAAACGAGAATGAGACGGATGAAATATAAAATAGCGGACGACGCGTGTTGTACCGGTTAGACTATATGCTCTAATTTTAGGCGATTGCCTCGCTCCCTCACCCGAGGATTATAATTAGATGCAAAAATACCCGAGAGCTCTACCGCCACCCACCCAACTAGCGATGGCGATGAGACGTGTTCGATACCGTTCGTACGTTTAAATTCGTCGAATCTGACACGTATTCGCTTTGTCAAGATCGCGTACTATACGTTTAGTTGATGTGGAAATAATGATGGTGAGAAAGTTCGCAGGATTAGAAGATTTGGGAATTCGAAGCATTGAGAATTGGAAATTTTGGAAATTCAAGGCTTTGGAAATTCGAAGCTTTGGGAATTCAAAGTATTGGGAATTCGAAGCTTTGGAAATTGGAAGCTTTGGGAATTCGAAGCACTGGAAATTTAAAGCATTGAGATTTGGAAGCTTTGGAAATTGGAAGCTTTGGGAATTCAAAGCATTGGGAATTCGAAGATTTGGAAATTTAAAGCATTGGAAATTCGACGTCTTGAGAATTCGAAGCTTTGACAATTCGAAGCATTGGGAATTTGAAGCTTTGGGAATTCAAAGCATTGGGAATTCGAAGCTTTGGGAATTTAAAACATTGGGAATTCAAAGCATTGGGAATTCGAAGCTTTGTGAATTCGAAGCTTTGGAAATTCAAGGCTTTGGAAATTCGAAGCTTTGGGAATTCAAAGCATTGAGAATTCGAAGCTTTGGAAATTCAAGGCTTTGGAAATTCGAAGCTTTGGGAATTCAAAGCATTGGGAATTCCAAGATTTGAGAATTCTAAGCTTTGGAAATTCAAAGCATTGAGGATTGGACACTTTGGGAATTGGAAGCATTGGGAATTGGAAGCATTGAGAATTGGAAGCTTTGGAAATTCAAAGCATTGGGAATTCAAAGCATAGAAAATTGGAAGCATTGAGAATTGGACACTTTGGAAATTTAAAAGCATTGAGATTTGGAAGCTTTGGGAATTCAAAGTATTGAGAATTCAAAGCTTTGGAAATTAGAAGCATTGTGAATTCGAAGCTTTGGAAATTCGAAGCTTTGGAAACTCAAAGCATTGGGAATTCGAAGCTTTGGAAATTGGAAGCTTTGGGAATTCAAAGCTTTGGAAACTCAAAGCATTGGGAATTCGAAGCTTTGGAAATTCGAAGTTTTGTGAATCCGAAGCTTTGTGGATTCGAAGCTTTGGAAATTCGAAGCTTTGGGAATTCAAAGCTATGAAAGTTGAAAGCTTTGAACATTCAAAGTATTGGGAATTCGAAGCTTTAAGAATTCAAAGCTTTGGAAATTCAAAGCATTGAGAATTGGACACTTTGGGAATTGGAAGCATTGACAATTGGATACTTTGGAAATTTAAGGCATTGAGATTTGGGAGCTTTGGGAATTCAAAGTATTGGGAATTCGAAGCTTTGGAAATTGGAAGCTTTGGGAATTCAATGCATTGGAAATTGGAAGCATTGAGAATTGGACAATTTGGAAATTTAAGGCATTGAGATTTGGAAAGCTTTGGGAATTCAAAGTATTGGGAATTCGAAGCTTTTGGAGTTCAAAGTATTGCGAAATAAAAGCTTTGGAAATTTAAAGCATTGAGAATTCGAAGCTTTGGAAATTCGAAGCTTTGGGTTAATATAAAAAGGATTAATATAAGCGAAGCGGCGATGTTGGAGTTTGTCGTGGCGAGTGATTATGCTTTCTCGCTTCGCTGTTGCTCGTAGGAAACTCGGTGTATAAGGTTGCACTGGTCGAGCCGCGGCCACGAGCAAGCCAGCGGTTTAGAATCGGCCGAGAAAACGCCGTTTTGCTCCACTTCGTGTCGTCCACAGTTAATTATTCAAGCTGTAAAGCCGCTTGACTAATTGTTTAATCTTGAATAATAGATAAGAAGTGGCCGTTGCTCTTCTGCCTTAACGCTTTCTACTAATGTTTCCCGCTTAGCCGACGAGCTTTCATAAATTAGCGTAACACGGTGAATTATAACCGGCTTACAACTCGCGGCGTACCGCTTCGTTCGATCGCACAGGGTGCACCGTAATTACGCGTAAATACTGTCACAGCTAGGTTCTTCTTTGAATTCCTAAGCTTTCAAGTTCCAACGCTTTGAATTCCCAAGCTAGTAAATTTCTAAGCCTTTAAATTCCTAAGCTTTCAAGTTTATAAACCTTCGAATTCCAACCCTTTGTTTTCCTAAGCTTTCAAATTCCAACGCTTTGTTTTCCTCAGCTTTCAAATTCCAACGCTTTGTTTTCCTCAGCTTTCAAATTCCAACGCTTTGTTTTCCTCAGCTTTCAAATTCCAACGCTTTGTTTTCCTCAGCTTTCAAATTTCAACGCTTCGTTTTTCTAAACTTTCAAATTCCAACGCTTCGTTTTTCTAAGCTTTCAAATTCCAACGCTTCGTTTTTCTAAGCTTTCAAATTCCAACGCTTCGTTTTTCTAAGCTTTCAAATTCCAACGCTTTGAATTGCCAAGATTTTAAATTTCCAAAACTTTAAATTCCTAAGCTTTCAAATTTTAACGCTTTGAATTCCTAAGCTTTCAAATTCCAACGCTTTGTTTTCCAAAGCTTTCATATTCCAACGCTTTGAATTCCTACGCTATCAAGTTTACAAGCCTTCGAATTCCCACGCTTTCTTTTCCTAAGCTTCCAAAATCCCCACACTTTCTTTTCCCAAGCTTTCAAATTCCCACGCATTCTTTCCATAATCTTTCAAATTCCAACGCACCCAAATGTTCAACCCTCCGACTTCCCGACCACTGAAATTCCACTACTTCGAAGTAAACAAGATATTCCCCCAAGCTTGGTATAATAAATCTCCGATTCGTAACCGCGTTTAAACCACGCGTATTAACTAAAAACTCGCCCATAGGAATCTCCATCGGAAAGCTTGAAGCGCAAGAAAAAGGTGAATAGGACGCGTCGAAGGAAAAGTACGCGTTTCTAGCGTGTACGGGATCGGGATCGGCCGATGGCGAGGATAATCGGATGTGTTGGCGAGGTAGCACGATCTAACGCGATCGTGAAAAGATCGGTTAGAGGAAGAGTATAGAGGCCGACTGCGGCCGAAGATCGCCGGGCACGCGGATAATAATCGCTGATTGGCATCGATGCCAGAGCCGTTGCGCAGGTTTTATGGGAAAATCGGCTGACACGTGACGATGCTTGAACGATCGACAGTCCTCGATCGTACGTGACTTCGATCGTTAATCGCGGGGACCGGGAACGGTGGCGAAAAAACGAGGAACGAGGCTGGAAAATGGCGTACAAACACGGTTAACCCTTACGCTGTTAAATACGTGTATATGTATGTACATACACTTATATTATTATAATTCATAGTATATTATTATGATTCGTGTTATATTAGTAGAATTTGTATTATGTTATTGTAATTCATATTATAGTAATACAATTTGTGTTATAGTAATACAATTTATATTATATTAATGTAATTCATGTTACATTAATGTAATTTATATTATATTAATATAATTCATATTATATTAATACGATTTATATTATGTTATTATAATTCATATTACATTAATATAATTCATATTGTATTAATAGAATTCATATTACATTAATATAATTCATATTGTGTCAATATAATTTATATTATATTAATATAATTCATATTATAATAATATAATTCATATTATATTAATATAATTCATATTATGTTAATATAATTCATATTATATTAGTACAATTTATATTATACTAATATAA
This sequence comes from Eucera pruinosa, assembly GCA_028830335.1. Lineage (NCBI taxonomy): Eukaryota > Metazoa > Arthropoda > Insecta > Hymenoptera > Apidae > Eucera > Eucera pruinosa. The sequence goes on from JAMYCR010000019.1 coordinate 3,397,794, forward strand.
TTCATATTATATTAATACAATTCATATTATATTAATATAATTCATATTATAATAATATAATTCATATTATATTAATGTAATTCATATTATATTGATACAATTTATATTACATTAATATAATTTGTATTATATTAGTACAATTTATATTATACTAATATAATTCATATTATATTAATACAATTTATATTATACTAATATAATTCATATTATATTAGCACAATTTATATTACATTAATATAATTCATATTATATTAATACAATTCATATTATATTAATATAATTCATATTATATTAATATAATTCTTATTACATTCATATAATTTGTATTATATTAATACAATTTATATTATACTAATATAATTCATATTATATTAGCACAATTTATATTACATTAATATAATTCATATTATATTAATACAATTCATATTGTATTAATATAATTCATATTATAATAATATAATTCATATTATATTAATGTAATTCATATTATATTGATACAATTTATATTACATTAATATAATTTGTATTATATTAGTACAATTTATATTATACTAATATAATCCATATTATATTAATATAATTCTTATTATATTAATATAATTCTTATTATATTAATATAATTCATATTATGTTAATATAATTCATATTATATTAGTACAATTTATATTATACTAATATAATTCATATTATATTAATACAATTCATATTGTATTAATATAATTCATATTATAATAATATAATTCATATTATATTAATGTAATTCATATTATATTGATACAATTTATATTACATTAATATAATTTGTATTATATTAGTACAATTTATATTATACTAATATAATTCATATTATATTAATACAATTTATATTATACTAATATAATTCATATTATATTAGCACAATTTATATTACATTAATATAATTCATATTATATTAATACAATTCATATTATATTAATATAATTCATATTATATTAATATAATTCTTATTACATTCATATAATTTGTATTATATTAATACAATTTATATTATACTAATATAATTCATATTATATTAGCACAATTTATATTACATTAATATAATTCATATTATATTAATACAATTTATATTACATTAATATAATTCATATTATATTAATACAATTTATATTATACTAATACAATTCATATTATATTAATATATAATCCATATTATATTAATATAATTCATACTACATTAATATAATTCATATTATGTTAATATAATTCATATTATATTAATATAATTCATATTATGTTAATATAATTCATATTATATTAATACAATTTATATTATATTATTATAATTCATATTATATGAATACAATTTATATTATACTAATACAATTCATATTATATTAATATAATTCATATTACATTAATATAATTTGTATTATATTAGTACAATTTATATTATACTAATATAATTCATATTATATTAACACAATTCATATTATATTAATATAATTCATATTATATTAATATAATTCATATTATGTTAATATAATTCATATTATATTAATATAATTCATATTATATTAATATAATTCATATTATATTAATATAATTCATATTATATTAATATAATTCATATTACATTAATATAATTTGTATTATATTAGTACAATTTATATTATACTAATATAATTCATATTATATTAACACAATTCATATTATATTAATATATAATCCATATTATATTAATATAATTCAAACTACATTAATATAATTCATATCATGTTAATATAATTCATATTACATTAATATAATTCATATTATATTATTAGCATTCATATTATACTAATATAATTCATATTACATTATTATAATACGTATTACATTAATATAATTCATATTGTATCAATATAATTTCTACTATACTAATATAATTCATCTTATATTAATACAATTTATATTATATTATTATAATTCAAATCGACGATACAGTTTTACTTCGCATTATGCTAAAGTAATGTAAAAACCGCGATGGAAAAGGAACTTTATAATTTCTCCACGGCGAATTATTAATCCGTATTCCGGTTTCTCGTGAAATATTCCTGCGCGGAACAGCGAGTGACGGGAATAGCAATCGTTATTTGCTTCATTGCGGGCGGCATTAAATATTCAAACGCGCGCAACGCGGACGCAACGTGGATCATAATTGTGCGTCACGAAAAAATCTTCCGCTTGTTTTTTGCGCGACAAAGGAATATTTTCGCGAATAACGACCGGAGAAATCTCGAATCGGTCGCAAATCGTGTCTTCGTACTTATTCCAATTTTCGAGCAACGGCAATATTTTTTTTTCTTTTGGCGCGAAAACGTAACGAAATATAAATAATATTGCGAACGATAAGAATTTTTAAAAAACCTTTCTCATTCAACGTATGGATAAAAGCGGTTTTAAAAGTTGTAGAACAAGTTATTTCACTCGTGTTGAATAAATTATGGAACGCGATAAATGTACCGAAAAATAGAAGTGCGATAAATTGTTAATTGAATTAGTTTCGCGTATTTTATCGATCGTACTTTTTTTTTTAGTTTATTCGTGATGTTATTTTGATTGGGAAATAAATTGATTTTATTTCGATCGTTAAATGATCGAATCTCATATTTTTTTGTATGTTATTTTAAAGAATGGTTCTTTAAATGTTGTAATACAATTTGGTGAGAATAAGGCGAAAATTATAATGAGTAAAAAATGGAATCTTATGCAAAATCATGGTTTTGCATATAGAATTTGAAAATTATGTTACATCCCTTAAATAATATAAATAAAATATATAAAACTTAATATTTTTAGTCACATTTCCATTATTTTCTTATTAATTGAATAAGAAATAAATATTACATTATTTTATATTTCTTTAATTTGTTAATAAATGATTATTAGTAGTCTTCGAATTTTTATACTTTTATGGGAACCTTAAATTATGCGAAAAAACAGAAATATGCTAAAATATATAAAACCTAATATTTTTAATCACATTTCCATTATTTTCTCATTAATATTATATTATTTTATATTTCTTTAATTTGTTAATGAATGATTATTATTAGGCTACGAATTTTTATACTTTTATGGGAACCTTAAATTATGCAAAGAAACATTAATATGCTAAAATATATAAAACCTAATATTTTTAATCACATTTCCATTATTTTCTCATTAATATTATATTATTTTATATTTCTTTAATTTGTTAATGAATGATTATTATTAGTCTTCGAATTTTTATACTTTTATGGGAACCTTAAATTATGCAAAAAAAAACAGAAATATACTAAAATATATAAAATCTAATATTTTTAATCACATTTCCATTATTTTCTTATTAATTGACTAAGAAATAAATATTACATTATTTTATATTTCTTTAATTTGTTAATAAATGATTATTAGTAGTCTTCGAATTTTTATACTTTTATGGGAACCTTAAATTATGCAAAGAAACAGAAATATGCTAAAATATATAAAACCTAATATTTTTAATCACATTTCCATTATTTTCTTATTAATTGACTAAGAAATAAATATTACATTATTTTATATTTCTTTAATTTGTTAATAAATGATTATTAGTAGGCTACGAATTTATATACTTTTATGGGAACCTTAAATTATGCAAAGAAGCACTAGTATACTAAAATATACAAGAACTAGAATTTTTAATAACATTTTCATTACTTCTTTACTAATTTAGTAAAAATACACGTGTAAAATTGAATGAAAAATTGATGATTCTATTACCTAGATAAAAATTTCGATCCACGCGCGTAAGATTCGAAGAGATGTAGCAAACGCGAAGGAATACGAGGAGTAGTAGTATGATCTAGCGTATGATCAGACAGCTGGCGGTCAGACGAAGCGAGAAAAGTAGAAGATGCAGCAATAAACAGGCACACTTTCTTCCTTCTACTGACCAGCAGATTTCCACGCAAAATTCGACTAATTTCTTCGAGCGCGATTAAAACGTAACAATAGCAATTATTTTATTATTAATGACGCGTAAATTACTCATTAACTTTAATCGATATTAGATAGACGCGGCGGGCGAAATGAGAAACGATTAATGCATTGAAAACGCGGTTGAAAGGTTCGGCAGAATTTCGAATTTCTCGAAGCGGCGACTGGTCTATGCCATAAGAGCATCGTTAAGATTATATTTAGGCATCGTAAAAGAAAATATGCGCCGGTTGGAGCCAAGTCGCTCATTACGTGAGGCAGCATTAACGCCGTCGTCGTACAGCCAACATTGCGAGTTTTCAACGACGAAATGTATGTATGTATATATATATAGTTGGAAATTTGCGCAGTCGAATTTGAAAATTCACTGCTTTGGAAATTCGAAGCTTTGAGTATTCGAAGCTTTGAGAATTCAAAGCTTTGGATGTTCAAAGCTTTGGGAATTCAAAGCATTGAGAATTGGACACTTCGGAAATTGAAAGCTTTGTAAATTGGAAGCATTGAAAATTGGAAAGTTTGGAAATTGGAAGCATTGAGATTTGCAAGCTTTGGAAATTGAAAGCATTGAGATTTGCAAGTTTTGGAAATTGAAAGCATTGAGATTTGGAAACTTTGGAAATTGAAACCATTGAGATTTGGAAGCTTTGGAAATTCGAAGCATTGAGAATTGGAAAGTTTGGAAATTGAAAGCATTGAGATTTGGAAGCTTTGGAAATTTAAAGCATTGAGATTTGGAAGCATTGGAAATTGGAAGCATTGAGAATTGGAAAGTTTGGAAATTGGAGGAATTGAGATTTGCAAGCTTTGGAAATTGAAAGCATTGAGATTTGGAAGCTATGGAAATTGGAAGCTTTGGAAATTCGAAGCTTTGGAAGTTCAAAGCTTTGGGAATTCAAAGATTTGGAAGTTCAAAGCTATGTAAATTCAAAGCATTGAGAATTGGACACTTCGGAAATTCAAAGCTTTGTAAATTGGAAGCATTGAGATTTGGAAGCTTTGGAAATTCGAAGCATTGAGAATTGGAAAGTTTGGAAATTGAAAGCATTGAGATTTGGAAGCTTTGGAAATTTAAAGCATTGAGATTTGGAAGCATTGGAAATTGGAAGCATTGAGAATTGGAAAGTTTGGAAATTGGAGGAATTGAGATTTGCAAGCTTTGGAAATTGAAAGCATTGAGATTTGGAAGCATTGGAAATTGGAAGCATTGAGAATTGGAAAGTTTGGAAATTGGAGGAATTGAGATTTGCAAGCTTTGGAAATTGAAAGCATTGAGATTTGGAAGCTATGGAAATTGGAAGCTTTGGGAATTCAAAGCTTTGGAAGTTCAAAGCTATGTAAATTCAAAGCATTGAGAATTGGACACTTCGGAAATTCAAAGCTTTGTAAATTGAAAGCATTGAGATTTGGAAGCTTTGGAAATTGAAACCATTGAGATTTGGAAGCTTTGGAAATTGAAAGCATTGAGATTTGCATGCTTTGGAAATTGAAAGCATTGAGATTTGAAAGCTTTGGAAATTCGAAGCATTGGAAATTGAAAGCATTGAGAATTGGACACTTTGGAAATTGAAAGCATTGAGAATTGGAAAGTTTGGAAATTGAAAGCATTGAGATTTGGAAGCTATGGAAATTGGAAGCTTTGGAAATTCGAAGCTTTGGAAGTTCAAAGCTTTGGGAATTCAAAGCTTTGGAAGTTCAAAGCTTTGGGAATTCAAAGATTTGGAAGTTCAAAGCTATGTAAATTCAAAGCATTGAGAATTGGAAACTTTGGAAATTGGAAGAATTGAGATTTGCATGCTTTGGAAATTGAAAGCATTGAGATTTGGAAGCTTTGGAAATTAAAAGCATTGAGATTTGGAAGCTTTGGAAATTCAAAACATTGGGAATTCAAAGCTTTGGAAATTGAAAGCATTGAGATTTGGAAACTTTGGAAATTGAGAGCATTGAGATTTGGAAGCTTTGGAAATTCTAAACATTAGGAATTCAGAGCTTTGGAAATTGAAAGCATTGAGAATTCGAAGCTTTGATTTCAAAGCATTGAGAATTGAACACTGAGAATTCAAAGCATTGAGAATTCAAAGCTTTGGAAATTCAAAGCATTGTGAATTGAAAGCTTTGCGAATTCAAAGCATTGGAAAATAAAAGCTTTGGAAATTCAAAGCACTGAGGATTCAAATTTGGAATGGTGTAGTATAATTTATTAAACAACATTTCGAGCGATGTTCGTCCAACTGTCCTCAATCATATATTTTTAATTCGCCATTCGGGAAAACTAAGGCGACTACTTTTTCCGTGCAACGGTCATGGCAGATAACATTGACCTAGAAATTCGCAGGCAGTGAAGAGAGCATGGTTGTGTTTCAAGGGCCGCGTTTCTCGTGGCGAGCAGCAGTCTTTTGCTTCCACACGACCGACGTACAACACGTTTTCTCTACGAAAATCAATATTTTGCCACGCATTTTCGATCGCGTGGAATTCCCATAGCTTCTTAGAGATCTTATTTTAGTCTTCTTTGTAGTATAGTCTTATTTATAGTCTTCTTTGTAGTATAGTCTTATTTTTAGTCTTCTTTGTAGTCTTATTCTTAACGGGTATAAGAGATATAATTAGGTAAATTAAAATGGCGAAGATGTTTATTTCACAGGTGAATGGATTACGAATTTTGATGCGTTTGAGTTTGTGGATGTCAGGAAGAAATACTATTGACTAAGTACAGGATAGATCATCTATTTATAGGAGATATCAGAGATTTCAGACGGAAATTAGATGTATTTTAGCAAATGATTGATGGATTATTCAGGACGTATATATACGTCCTTGGTAGCGAAAAGGTTAATTGTACAATTTTAGGTGGGTAATCGAATCTCATAGCGATTTCCTATTTATACTTTCGACGCATAACTAAAACCATTGATTAAGTATAGTTTAGACCATCCATTTGTAGGAAATATGATAAATTTCAAAGTGAAATTCGAATTGGGTAAAAAAGCAGAGGTTTTTTACGACACTTGCGATTTAGTATGATTATTGTAAGAATTGTATTCGATCCGATCAAATCAAAGTTGATAAAGTTGATATACTTCTGTACACGTTCTCATAAATCTAGTTATTATAGATCGATTACATCGGAAACAATTAATTTCCGCGGTATTTATTTACTATTCCTATGGTTTTAGATATTTATTGGAAGAATTATATTCGATCCGATCGAATCAAAGTTGATCAAGTTAACCATCTATCCACGTATTTAACTTTGTCGAATTTTATCTCAGCGTATCATTGTACGATTCCCATTTTTGTTCCATTTACACGGTATACGTTATTAATTCCTGATTTCCAGGTTGAAACGAAACGTTTCGCTCAACCCCAGAACTACTTACTCGTACCGAAGAAATAAAAATGGCAGACGTTTGCAAAGTGCACATTACTAAAGTACAATAAATCTTCGCTCGTATTTCGTTCGGAAAATTACGGAATATTCTAAAAAAAAGCTCATCGTTGTAAATTTTGCAACCAGTCATTTCGACTGCCTTTAATAATTCTAGCGTTAATTACGCGTGTTTCTTCGTATCGTGAAATTAAATTAAATTTGAGTTATAGAAGACTAAAACGATAGTAGTCCAACACGTACGAAGATATACTTCCATAAGCACGTTATTATAAATCTAGCTATTATAGAAACAATTAATTCGCGCGGTATTTATTTATAATTCCCATCGTTTCAAAAGCGCCGCTGTTTTATTCTACTTTAAACCAGTAACGTTGCATGCTGCACTAAAATGGTAATAGTAACAATAAAAATGGTAAATGGTAAATAGGATGGACTATTCATTATTATATAGAATGATCAGGGAGCAAATGCTGTTTCATTGCAGCAAGCAGTGACTAAAATAAAGCGACATTGTTTTTAAAACGATAGGAATTGCAAATAAATACGACGTATAATCGATCTATAACACCTAGATTAATAATAACGTGTATCTTTATATGTATAAGATATACTTCATTATACATACACGTTATTATAAATCCATCTATTACAGTTCGATTCCATGGTATTTATTTACAATTCCTATGGTTTCAAAAACGCTGCTGTTTCATTGCAGCAAGCAGGTGAGTAAAATAAAGCAACAGCGTTTTTAAAACGATAAGAATTGCAACTAAATACGACGTATAATCGATCTATAACAGCTAGATTAATAATAACGTGTATCTTTATATGTATAATATATACTTCTATATTATACATACACATTATTATAAATCCATCTATTACAGTTCGATTCCATCGTATTTATTTACAATTCCAATAGTTTCAAAGTCGCTGCTGTTTCATTACAACAAAAAGGTGACTAAAATAAAGCAACAGCATTTTTAAACCAATAAGAATTGCAAATAAATACCACCTATAATCGATCCATAACAACTAGATTAATAATAACGTGCATAGAATTGTATTCCTCGTACGCGTATAAGATCCATCTGTTACATTTCGATTCGATCGTGTTTATTTACAATTCCCATCGTTTCAAAGTCGCTGCTGTTTCATCGTAGTAAGGTGACCGATTTCGCCTAATTTCCAATGCTTCGTCGACGCTCGTAAGATTCGTCGCGAAGCAGCCGAAATTTCGCGATGCAAAAAAGGGGGTTGGTCGCGGAAAATCGCGAAAGGGCGGGTCGCACGAGAGGTGTGCGATATCTCCTGTTGGAGGGGGGGGGAGGTTGGTGAATGCGTGTGTTTCCATCGCGATAGTGGGGGCGGCAAAAGGGGGGGGGGGGAGAAGCGGGTGAAAACGCGGCGTATGCAAAGCAGGCGGCGAATTTAAACGCTCCTGCGCAGAAACACCGATAACCGTCTATCTTTCTCTCTCTTCAAAGCCTCACCTCGTGCTTCCGAACCTTTTCCCCTTCCTCTCTCTCTCTTCTCGCTTGCACTTTTGACTTCTCGCCACTTTCTCACCATCCACTCCGACGCACAACGAAACTGCAACGGGTGGGGATGAAGAAAAAAAAAAAAAAAACAACCCAGTAGAGAAGCCTCTCGCACGTATGTAAAAAACAGGAACAAACACCACCGACAACAACAAACGAACGCGGAACACGCGCGTTCTCTTTTATACACCTGTTCGTGTACGTTCGCGCGTACCGGAGAACCTGTACGAAAGGGTTTTTATAACGGATCTCGTCTCTTCGACTCGGAGAACTCGGGGATCTAGAAGGAAACGTGGACGCAAACAGGGTGATCCCCCCCTCCCTTCCCCGACTTATTTCATCCGTGACACACACGCGGCACGTGTGTGCGCGTAGGCGGTGCACCAACACACGCGCGGCGAAATATACATGTATATATTAAGCGAGAGAGAGCCTTCGGTGTTCCCGACGAATTCTCTCGATCGAAGAGTAAAGAAAGGGCCGAGGATTCGCCGGGCACTCGCGGCCTACTTGCAAACGGCGGTTGGGGGAGAAAAAAAAGAACGAAGAAGGGGGCAACACTTTGTGCAAGTTTTTCGCGTGGCGAAGTTTTGCCACCCGGATTCGAGTAAAATGGCTGCTCTCGCCGCTGCGGCGCGCCCGAGCTTACTGGCTTGCCTCCCTTCGTTTGGGTCTCCACACATACATAGAAAGCGTACCGTTTCACGTCCTCCTCTTGGCCGCTGTGCTTCGTGTGCGTTCGTTTCCCGTGCGCGCCCGCGTTTCGTCGGTCGAGTCGCCGCGGTGATCCCCCGCCGCACACGCGCATCCACGCGATCCACGCTCGCTACGTGTGCACACACGCACGCGTGTGTGTTACTGCGATAGGGATATATACACGGAGGAAAGAAACGCGTCTCCCTTCCCCCCCGACAAACGTCGCACGCGCGCACGTGTCTGCGCGCAGAACAGCTGAGCGGAAAGGAACGGCGCGCGGTATCTGTTCCTTTACGATTGCTCGCGGTTACGCGCGCCTACAGGTAAACGAACCGATTACTGTCACTGTTTACACGATCGACGTTTAAACAAAACGACGTTTGCGGACCAGTGTCTGCAAATAATCGCCACTTTCCTGGCTTTTTGTCGACGCACGTTTTACTGTTAAAGAAGAAAGTTTGAATTAATATCGTTGATAAACGCTTGAAAGTTTTGGGAATTCGTGGATATGGAATTCGTAAGCTTAGGAATTCGTAAGGCTTGGAATTCAAAGTCGAAATACTGTTTTAAGGTTTATTATTCGTCGTCCGCAAAGGGTTAATAGAGAAGGGATCGGAGAATAGAAGGGATCGTGAGTGGAGACATTTGTAGTATATTAAATAAGAAATTTGGAATTCTGTTTACGTGACAATACGTAGATGTTGTATATTCGTTTGCGATTAATGTTTGTGAGTAAATATTGGGGGGTAAATGGGCTGTTGACTAAAATATAAGTGGAACTAGATTGTTTTGGTAATATTAGGGTAGAATTTGGATTTCAGTATGTTAAGGGTTGAAGTAGGAATTGTTTTTAGGGTTGAATATTGTCTTTGGGGCTTTTAATGGATTACAGTATAATTAGAATTGGATGTTTTTATTAATATTTGGACTTTGGTTTACGTAACAACACGTAGATACTGTATATTTGTTTATACTTAATGTTTGTGAGTAAATATTGGGAGGTAAATATGTTGTTGACTAAAATATAAGTGGAACTGGATTTTTTATTAATATTTGGGTGGAATTTGGATTTCAGCATGTTAAGGGTTGAAAGAGGAATTGTTTTTAGGGTTGAATATTGGCTTTGGGGCTTTTAATGGATTACAGTATAATTAGAATTGGATGTTTTTATTAATATTTGGACTTTGGTTTACGTAACAACACGTAGATACTGTATATTTGTTTATACTTAATGTTTGTGAGTAAATATTGGGAGGTAAATATGTTGTTGACTAAAATATAAGTGGAACTGGATTTTTTATTAATATTTGGGTGGAATTTGGATTTCAGCATGTTAAGGGTTGAAAGAGGAATTGTTTTTAGGGTTGAATATTGGCTTTGGAGAATTTAGTAGATTATAATGTAACTGGAATTGGCTGTTTTATTAATATTTCGGTTGAATTTGGATTTGAGTATGTTAAGGGTTGAAAGAGGAATTGTTTTTGGGGTTGAATATTGGCTTTGGAGAATTTAGTAGATTATAATGTAATTGGAATTGGCTGTTTTATTAATATTTCGGTTGAATTTGGATTTGAGTAGGTTAAGGGTTGAAATAGGAATTGTTTTAGGGTTGAATATTGGCTTTGGAGAATTTAGTAGCTTATAATGTAATTGGAATTGGCTATTTTATTATAATTGGACTTTGGTTTACATAACAACAGGTAGATATTGTATATTCGTTTGCAATTAATGTTTGTAAGTAAATATTGGGAGGTAAATGGGCTGTTAAATAAGATACAAGTGGAACTGGATTTTTTATTAATATTTGGGTGGAATTTGGATTTCAGCATGTTAAGGGTTGAAAGAGGAATTGTTTTTAGGGTTGAATATTGGCTTTGGAGAATTTAGTAGATTATAATGTAATTGCAATTGGCTGTTTTATTAATATTTCGGTGGAATTTGGATTTGAGTATGTTAAGGGTTGAAATAGGAATTGTTTTAGGGTTGAATATTGGCTTTGGAGAATTTAGTAGATTATAATGTAATTGCAATTGCCTCTTTTATTAATATTTCGGTTGATTTTGGATTTGAGTATGTTAAGGGTTGAAAGAAGAATCTTTTATAGGTTCAATAATGGCTTTGGGGCTTTTAATGGATTACAGTATAATTGGAACTGGATTTTTTTTATTAATATTTGGACTTTGGTTTACGTAACAACACGTAGATACTTTATATTCGTGTACAATTAATATTTGTGAGCAAATATTGGGAGGTAAATATGTTGTTGACTAAAATATAAATGGACCTGTATTTTTTATTAATATTAGGGTGGAGTTTGGATTTGAGCATGTTAAGGGTTGAAAGAAGAATCTTTTACCGGTTCAATAATAGCTTTGGGGCTTTTAATGGATTGCAGTATAATTGGAACTGGATTTTTTTATTAATATTTGGTAATATTCGGTTTAAGTAACAACACATAAACATTGTATATTCATTTAAAGTTAATATTTATAAATAAATATTGGTAAGTAAATATGCTCTGTTAAACATTAAAACGTGGCCAATATAATTATAAAGTATGGAACGTACCGTAATTCAATAATAATTCTTACATCTGTTACACAAACTAGAAACTATTTCTATTCAAACGAGAAATTCTCAAGTGACGATACGACATTGGACATTGGACTTTGTAGTACATTATCAATCAACTACTAATTAATTCATTACATTCAACGTATAACAAAATTGTTCATAAATAACCTCGACGTTCAACGATATTACTTTTGTAACTGGAACGATTATTACATTAAAACTTCTACGAACAAAAGCAAAAAAATCATCTAAAATAGCTGAATAAAATTACGCGACAAGCTGAAAGCTCGTTTCGTATACCTAATTCATCCATTCGCGTTTCGTTCGTCGAACGACGCAATTTAACTTATTCGGAAAATTAATCAGCCAGCGGAAGATGGAAGTTGGATAAAGAATCGCGGGGAACCGTTAGCGTAATGAACTTTTCTTACCCACGCGAAGCAATTACGATATCTTTTTTTCCTCGTCGCACGCAGCAACGGTTGGAAAATAAAAAGAAGAAAAAAAAAGGAAAAAGGCGGAGGTGTACGGTAGAGAGAAGCCGCGACGTGATCTATCGACGCTAATTAATTCCGTGTACAAATCGTACGTAGCTGGCATAACGAGCGTTTGCCTTGCGAACGAAAATCGTCACTTCGGAAAACACCGTTACATCGGCGAACAGTTCGTCGATTATGTTCGTTTCAGGATCTAATAGTATAGACGCGTAGCAATTACAGCTGCTTTAAGCGTAATTTTATTTAACTGTTCGAGTAGAAATTATTTAAATGCAGTACCTGCAGCTTTGGAATGTATGTATATTAATATTGGATTAATATTGGATTAAAATTGGATTAATATTGAATTAATATTGGATTAATATTGGATTAATATTGGATTAATATTGAATTAATATTGGATTAATATTGGATTAATATTGGATTAATATTGGATTAATATTGGATTAATATTGAATTAATATTGGATTAATATTGAATTAATATTGGATTAATATTGAATTGATATTGAATTAATATTGGATTAATATTGGATTAATATTGGATTAAAGTTGGATTGATATTAAATTAATATTGGATTAATATTGAATTAATATTGAATTAATATTGAATTAATATTGGATTAATATTGGATTGATATTAAATTCATATTGGATTAATATTGAATTAATATTGGATTAATATTGGATTAATATTGGATTAAAATTGGATTAATATTGGATTGATATTAAATTAATATTGGATTAATATTGAATTGATATTGAATTAATGTTGGATTAAAATTGGTTTAATATTGGATTGATATTAAATTAATATTGGATTAATATTGAATTGATATTGAATTAATATTGAATTAATATTGAATTAATATTGAATTAATATTGGATTAATATTGGATTGATATTAAATTCATATTGGATTAATATTGAATTAATATTGGATTAATATTGGATTAATATTGGATTAATCCAATATTAATTTAATATCAATTCAATATTAAACCAATTTTAATCCAATATTAATTCAATATTAATCCAATATTAATTCAATATCAATTCAATATTAATCCAATATTGATCCAATATTAATCCAATATTAATTTAATATTAATCCAATATTAATTCAATATTAATCCAATGTTAATTTAATATCAATTCAATATTAATCCAATTTGAATCCAATATTAATCCAATATTAATTCAATGTTAATCCAATGTTAATTTAATATCAATTCAATGATAATCCAATTTTAATCCAATATTAATTTAATATCAATCCAACTTTAATCCAATATTAATCCAATATTAATTCAATATTAATCCAATATTAATCCAATATCAATCCAACTTTAATCCAATATTAATCCAATATTAATTCAATATTAATCCAATATTAATCCAATTTTAATCCAATATTAATCCAATATTAATCCAATATTAATCCAATATTAATTCAATATCAATTCAATATTAATCCAATATTGATCCAATATTAATCCAATATTAATTCAATATTAATTCAATATCAATCCAATATTAATCCATTATTAATTTAATATCAATCCAATATTAATCCAACATTAATCCAATATTAATTCATCATCAATTCAATATTAATCCAATATTAATCCAATATTAATCCAATATTAATCCAATATTAATTTAATATCAATCCAATATTAATCCAATATTAATCCAATATTAATTCAATATTAATTCAACATCAATTCAATATTAATCCAATATTAATCCAATATTAATCCAACATTAATTCAATATCAATGCAATATTAATCCAATATTAAAATATATATAAAAATATACTCAATCAAATTATAATTGCGTGATCATCGCATAATGCAAATCGAGCAAATTATAATGCTTAATACGAATCCTTTCGCCTTAAATTATCCCTGTCAATTATTCAAATCACTGCAATTTGCCTTATTTCCACTTACAACCGATTTTAAGCGCACGATGCGAAACATTTCCATATACACTTAACATTAATGCCCTCGCTTCGAATTTTCTCCGTCAATATCTCCAATCTCCTCTCTATTTCTGTTTCGTGACCATAAACAAATTATAATCGCACCACAATCAAGCAATAAACAAAACAAAACAAAAATTTTTCATCCTCTTTATAACATTAATCCTTTTGCCTCGAACTTTTCCAATCTTTATCTTTCCTCTCCCTATTCTCACCCTCAATCCACAGCAATTCAAATTACAACATTGCAATTAGAAAAACGAAATCTGTTTACCAATCAACGTTTCAACGTAGAAACGCGCGGAGAATCGGGCAGCTTACGCGTTTTCGAGCCGAAAGGAATCAATGGCCGGGTTGCAGTGGGAAGTACAATAAAATTTATTACGCTTAAAAGCGTACCTCGTAAAATAATGATAGCAGCGCGCGCTGCGCCGTATAAAGGGAGAGACAGAGAACGAGAAAAAGGGAGATAGAGAGAGAGAAAGAAGAGAGAGACAGACGAGAAAAAGAGAAAGAGAAAAACAGAAAGTGAGAGAGAGAGAGAGATGAGAAAAAGAGAGAGACAGAGAGAGTGAGAGAGGGAGACAGAGAAAAAGAGAGAGAGAGAGAGAGAAAAAGAGAAAGAGAAAGAGAGAAAAAGAGAGAGAGACAGAGAAGAAAAGAGAGTGAGAGAAAGTGGAGAGACAGAGAAAACGAGAGAGTGAAAGAAAGAGAGAGAGAAAGGGAGACGAGAAAAAGAGAGAGTAAAAGAAAGAGAGAGAAAAGAGAGAGTGAGAGAAAGAGAGAGAGAAAGAGAGAGAGAGAGAGACAGAGAAAAAGAGAGAGTCTGTGAGAGAAAGAGAAAGAAAGAGAGAGAGAAAAAGAGATAGTGAAAGAGAGAGAGAGAGAGAGACAGAGAAAAAGAGAGAGTGAAAGAAAGAGAGAGAGAAAGAGAAAAAGAGAGAGAGAGAGAGAGAGAGAACGAGAAAGAGAGAAAAAGAGAGAGGGAGAGAGAAAGAGAGTGCGTTTCACGTTCACGCGAATGCGCCATTTATCGGCACTTGCACCAGAGATTATCTCGACACCGTGGTACAAGGGTGATGGCGTTGGTCAATTATCGTCGCGGCCCAGGAAATTTAATTGATCGTGATAAACGATCAAATTGCTGGGTGGGAGGGGTACTACACCATCGCCACCCCCCCCCCCCCACCTTTACATCGCTATATTTTTCCTTTTTTTTCCCCTCCTCCTCTTCTTCTTTTTCTTTTTCCCTCGCAAGCGAGGTATGAAATTAATCCGGAGGCCAGTGCACACGGCCACTTACGCGATATTAACGCCCCCATAGAAAATATCGTGTTCAGACATGGGAACGATAAAAATATCGAGAGATACGAGGCGGTGTTAAATAATCGACGATAGGGAACGATTCCGTTTAAAAATTGCCATTGTGGCAAATTGGGGGGGGGAATAGTTTTGGTAGATACTTTGGTCGATTCGTCGAGTGATTTGGATTATTATAATGTTGGAGGTGTTTTTCGTTGGTGGGAATGTGGGAATTCAAAGAATTCTGAAATTTTGGGGATGTATAAAAGGGCACGTTTAAATAGGCGTATTGAGAATAGTTGAGAAACGTGGAGATTATTTGCGAAGCTTTATGCTATTCGCTATTTTTTGAGATGTGTACGTGGTGGATTCGAAATAAAAGTAGATGAATTTATTGTTTATCGATGCATTGTGATACTATATTTTAAAAGCTTGGAAATTAGAAGGATTGGGAATTGCAAAGATTAGAAATTTGAAGGCATGAAAATTGCAAAGCTTAGAAATCTGAAGGCTTGGAAATTGCAAAGCTTGGAAACTGCACAGTTTCGAAATTGCAAAGCATAGAAATTGCAAACCTTGGAAATTTGAAGGCTTCGAAATTGCAAAGCTTGGAAATTGCAAAGCTTGGAAATTGCAAAGCTTCGAAATGGCAAAGCTTGGAAATTTGGGGGCAGGGAAATACCCAAGCTTACAAATTGCAAAGCTTGGAAATTGCGAAGCTTGGAAATTCACAAGCTTAGAAATTCCCAAGCTTAGAAACTGCAAAGCTTGGAAATTTGAAGACTTGGAAATTGCAAAGCTTGGAAATTTGAAGACTTGGAAATTGCAAAGCTTGGAAATTTGAAGACTTGGAAATTGCAAAGCTTGGAAATTTGAAGACTTGGAAATTGCAAAGCTTGGAAATTTGAAGACTTGGAAATTGCAAAGCTTGGAAATTGCAAAGCTTAGTAATTCCGAAGCTCAGAAATTGCAAAGCTTGGAAGTTTGAAGGCTTGGAAATTGCAAAGCATGGAAATTCCCAAGTTTAGAAATTGCAAAGCTTGGAAATTGCAGAGCTTAGAAATTCCTAAGCTTGGAAATTTGAAGGCTTTGAAATTGCAAAGCTTGGAAATTGCAAAGCTTGAAAATTCCCAAGCTTAGAAATTGCAAAGCTTGGAAATTGGAAGGCTTGGAAATTGCAAAGCTTGGAAATTCCCAAGCTTGGAAATTGCAAAGCTTGGAAATTGCAAAGCTCAGACATTCTCAAGCTTCGAAATTTGAAGGCTTGGAAATTGCAAAGCCTGGAAATTTGACGGCTTGGAAATTGCAAAGCTTGGAAATTGCAAAGCTTAGAAATTCTCAAGCTTATAAATTTGAAGGCTTGGAAATTACAAAGCTTGGAAATTGCAAAGCTTGGAAATTCCCAAGCATAGAAATTGCAAAGCTTGAAAATTTGAACGCTTGGAAATTGCAAAGCTTGTAACTTCCCAAAGTTAGAAATTGCAAAGCTTGGAAGTTGCCAAGCTTAGAAATAGCAAAGCTTAGAAGTTGCCAAGCTTAGAAATAGCAAAGCTTGGAAATTGCAAAGCTTAGAAATTCTCAAGCTTAGAAATTTGAAGGCTTGGAAATTACAAAGCTTGGAAATTGCAATGCTTCGAAATTTCCAAGCATAGAAATTGCAAAGCTTGAAAATTTGAAGGCTTGGAAATTGCAAAGCTTGTAAATTCCCAAAGTTAGAAATTGCAAAGCTTGGAAGTTGCCAAGCTTAGAAATAGCAAAGCTTAGAAGTTGCAAAGCTTGGAAATTGCAAAGCTTAGAAATTCTCAAGCTTAGAAATTTGAAGGCTTGGAAATTGCAAAGCTTGGAAATTGCCAAGCTTAGAAATGGCAAAGCTTGGAAATTTGAAGGCATGGAAATTGCAAAGCTTGGAATTCCCAAGCTTAGAAATTTCAACGCTTGGAAATTGCAAAGCTTGGAAATTCCCAAGCTTAAAAATTGCAAAGCTTTAAAATTCCCAAGCTTAGAAATTCCCAAGCTTAGAAATTGCAAAGCTTGGAAATCTGAAGGCTTAGAAATTGGAAAGCTTGAAAATTGCAAAGCTTAGAAATTCCCAAGCTTGGAATTCGAAACCATGAGTAATAGAAATACTATCTTTTATACTACCAAGCATTTCCATTACCAAGCTTTCGAATGCCAAAAGCATTTCTTCCAATCTTTTACACACAGTTTAAAAGTAACGCGTACTGTGTCACTTTAATGTTCGCGCTTTAACTACCATTATTTGACTATTTTAGAACGTATTTAAAGTGAAGATCGAATTACAGGGAGGAGGCGAACAGTAATTAGGAGGACACGTACCCTAAATCGTGCGAGAATAAAGAATTGCGCACGGATACGTAAAGGAATAGTGCGGCTGATTTCCGCGTCGCGACGCTCGCGACGTGACCGTTGTAACGTTGGCGGCCACGGGCACGCGCGACTATACAAATCAATATTTTCTACATATCTCACGAGTTTTCCCTAATTGGCCGGCTGCACGGCTCACACATACTGGCGCCGCGCACACCACTTCGACCTTTTTACGATTGTTTGCTCCGAGAACGCGTATCTCGATTCAATCTCCCCGGGTGTCCTTTCTTCCTCCTAGCCGCGGATAAAAACACCTTCTTTCTCCAAACCGTCCTCAAACTATATTTCCTACGAAAACACCATCCGCAGAATTATCAGGCGAAATATTGTACGTGATATTTCCGATTTCCGCTATTGTTTTGTTGGAAAATTAATAAATTAATATTAACCGTGTCGAGTAAGTTAAAATTTGGTGAAATGGGATACTTAGGATTTGATAGCGTGTTTCCTGTCACGCGAAACGATTGAACTTAGTTTTTGAATGCGTACGAGTTCTTCGATTATTTATTTATTCATTTACAGGGAGAAGTTTCCTCTAATATACGTTTTAAAATAATAAAAATATGCTGAAATATATAGCAGGGTGTTTCAAAAAACATGTGAGCATAAAATTCAGATGTGAATTCAATACTGTGGAGCTCTGATGATAGGATAGGAAAAGGAAGGATGTTTTGCGTTACGTCCTCGGCCTGCTAGTGGACTCATCTAGTAAAGCTACCTAGCAGGCACTGCCTTAGATACTGGGATTATTGAAATGGGAAGATTAGAAACTGCAAAGCTTGGAAATTTGAAGGCTTGGGAATTGCAAAGCTTGGAAATGTGAAGGCTTGGAAATTCCCAAGCTTGGAAATTGCAAACCTTGGAAATTCCCAAGCTTGGAAATTGTAAAGCTTGGAAATTCCCAAGCTTGGAAATTGCAAAGCTTAGAAATTGCAAGGCTTGGAAATTGCAAAGCTTGGAAATTCCCAGGGTTAGAATTTGCAAAGCTTGGAATTGCAAAGTTTGGAAATTCCCAAGCTTAGAAATTGCAAAGTTTGGAAATTTGAAGGCTTGGAAATTGCAAAAGCTTGGAAACTGCAAAAGGTTAGAAATTGCAAAGCTTGGATATTTGAAGGCTTGGGAATTGCAAAGTTTGGAAATTCCCAAGCTTAGAAATTGCAAAGTTAGAAATTGCAAAGCTTGGAAATACCCAAGTTTAGAAATTCCCAATCTTAGAAATTGCAAAGCTTAGAAATCTGATGGCTTGGAAATTGCAAAGATTAGAAATTGCAATGCTTGGAAATTCCCAAAGTTAAAAATTGCAAAGCTTGGAAATTTGAAGGCTTGGAAATTCCAAGCTTAGAAATTCCTACGCTTAGAAATTCCCAAGCTTAGAAATTGCAAAGCTTGGAAATTGCAAAGCTTGGAAATACCCAAGTTTAGCAACTTCCAACCTTAGAAATTGCAAAGCTTGGAAATTTGAAGGCTTGGAAATTGCAAAGCTTAGAAATTGCCAACCTTAGAAATTGCAAAGCTTGGAAATCTGAAGGCTTGGAAAATGCAAAGCTTAGAAATTCCCAAGCTTAGAAATTGCAAAGCTTGGAAATTCCCAAGCTTAGGAATTGCAAAGCTTGGAAATTGCAAAGCTTGGAAATTCCCAAAGTTAGAAATTGCAAAGCTTGGAAATTCCCAAAGTTAGAAATTGGAAACCTTGGAAATTTGAAGGCTTGGAAATTCCCAAGCTTAGAAATCCCTAAGCTTAGAAATTCCCAAGCTTAGAAATTGCAAAGCTTGGAAATTTTAAGGCTTGGAAATTGCAAAACTTGGAAATTGCCAAGCTTAGAAATTGCAAAGCTTGGAAATTTTAAGGCTTGGAAATTGCCAAGCTTAGAAATTGCCAACCTTAGAAATTGCAAAGCTTGGAAATCTGAAGGCTTGGAAAATGCAAAGCTTAGAAATTCCCAAGCTTAGAAATTGCAAAGCTTGGAAATTCCCAAGCTTAGGAATTGCAAAGCTTGGAAATTGCAAAGCTTGGAAATTCCCAAAGTTAGAAATTGCAAAGCTTGGAAATTCCCAAAGTTAGAAATTGGAAACCTTGGAAATTTGAAGGCTTGGAAATTCCCAAGCTTAGAAATCCCTAAGCTTAGAAATTCCCAAGCTTAGAAATTGCAAAGCTTGGAAATTTTAAGGCTTGGAAATTGCCAAGCTTAGAAATTGCAAAGCTTGGAAATTGCAATGCTTGGAAATTCCCAAAGTTAGAAATTGGAAACCTTGGAAATTTGAAGGCTTGGAAATTCCCAAGCTTAGAAATCCCTAAGCTTAGAAATTCCCAAGCTTAGAAATTGCAAAGCTTGGAAATTTTAAGGCTTGGAAATTGCAAAACTTGGAAATTGCCAAGCTTAGAAATTGCAAAGCTTGGAAATTGCAAAGCTTGGAAATTGCCAAGCTTAGAAATTGCAAAGCTTGGAAATTGCAAAGCTTGGAAATTCCCAAAGTTAGAAATTGCAAAGCTTGTAAATTTGAAGGCTCGGAAATTGCAAAGCTTGGAATTCGAAACCATAAGTAACAGAAAGACTCGATGATTTCCTTAACCTGTTAACGAGGAATCCTATCGCAATCTTCGACCCCCCTTACTTTTTACAGTTTCACGTTCTTTTTGCGCTACTTTAACCTGTTCACCGCGGACGACGATTTAACTCGTCTCACGAGTGCGTTAGGTAGTGGAAAAGAATGATATATTTAAACGTGCTGCGATACGAGTGAATACAGACTGTTCCGAACGGACCGCAGCAGCTACTAGTACAGTTCGAAATCTGTCTCGCTCGTACTACTTCTACTTATTCGCCGTTTTCCGGCGGTTCGCGCACTTTTATTCTCTTTCCTCTTTCTCTCACTCTCTCTCACTCTCTCACGTCCTCTAGCAGTCGTCGCTTATTCGTCGTTCCATTCTCTCTCGTCATTCGCGCGCATTTACGAAACCTGTAACACGAGTTACCGATATTTTCTATGCACTATTGTATTCCACTTTGTACGAAATTCCTCGTTTCCTAAAGTATCTTTATATCGGTATCTAAAACGCGTTACTTAACATTCGTACTCGCAGCGATTAAACTTACTCCGAACGATATTAATTCCCGTTTATTCGGTGTTATTTCTACGCGAACGACGAAGATTCCGATCGAATAATTGCGCAAGAGGTAACAGGTTAATAATCCCGTTTCGTTGCTGCATCTATCCTATTATACTTCGCATGTAGAATGATTTTGGAGGGGGGAGGAGGTGAAATTTTTCGGCGCAAAACAAGGCGAAACTATCTCGTGAGAAATTGCAGACAGAGTTGCGGTAGGTGTTATGAAATAAATCTCGTTATTGCTCGGTAGAGGAAGGAAAGCGTGGCGGTCAGTTTTAATTAAAGAACTCGGGGCGTCAGCTGCTTCTTGCCGACGCCTCGCCTGGTTTCCCTTCTCTTATACTCTTCCTTCTTTTTTTCTTCTTCTTCTTCTTCTTCGTTTCGCGCGTTGCCACCGATATCGTGTATACGCGATACCATAAAATACAGTGTTTCAATGGGGAAAAGTGTCCCCTGTCGCGGCAAAACATTGTCGAGCGAATTGGGAATATATTTGTACGAGAATCTTAATGATTAGCGATGGGAGCAAGTTTAATATACAGGGTAAATGTCACTGTTATCATAACTGTCACTCGAACTCGTTTTATTTAATAGCAAAGTGACGTATAAGGAATCTAAATTTTGACGTTTTAGACGTGTTTTAGGTGACGAAACATTAGATATTGTATTAATCGTTTAGAGTTAATATTTATGAATAAATGTTAGGAGGTAAATGTACTGTTGAACAATGAAACGTGGCTAATATAATTATAAAGTATGGAAGGAGTATTAATTCAATAATAATTCTTATATTTGTCATATATATATAAAACCTGTTTCTATTTTAATGAGAAATTCTTAAGTGACGATAATAAGGTCACTGAACTTTGTTATACATTTTCAATGAATTAATAACGAATTCATTATATTGAACATATAACAAAAATGTTCATAAATTAAAGAGCTATTGAACAATATTATGCTCAAAATTGGAGGTAAATGTGCTGTAGAATATTAAAACGTGGCTAATATAATTATAAAGTATGGAACGTGTCTTAATTCAATAATAATTCTTACATCTGTTAAACAGAACCGACGTGTTAATATATAATATGTAAAAATTGCTTCTATTTAAACGAGAAATTCTCAAGTGACGATAATAAGGTCATTGGACTTTCTTGTACATATTCAATTAATTACTAATTGATTCATTATATTCAACATATAAAAAGATTGTTCATAAATGGAACAGATGTTGATCAATATTATGCTCGAAATTGGAACAATTTTTAGGTTAAATAACTTTTAAAATAATTAAATAAAGTTACGTTTAAATGAGAAATTCTCAAGTGACGATAAGAGGTACATTGGACTTTGTCGTACATTTTCAATTAATTAGTGATTAATTCATTATGCTTTTCATTATGCTTTCATTATATCATTCGCTATTATTATTGATTAACTAGAATTATTTATTAGAATTGATTAGAATTTATTATTAGCATTTAACAGGATTTATAAGGAATTACTAGAATCTAATAAGATACTTTCTACATAAACTGACTCGTTACTATAAATAAAACGTGTTTCTATTTAAACGAGAAATTCTCAAGTGACGATACGAGGGATATTGGACTTTGTTTTAATTTATTTCCAATTAATTAGTAATTAATTCCTCATATTCAATGTATAAGAAAAATGTTCATAAATAAAAGAGCGGTTGAACAATATTATGCTTCAAATTGGAACGATTAATAATGTATGAAACGTGTCTTAATTCAATAATAATTCTTATATCTATTAAACAGAATCGACTTGTTAATATATGTAAAAATTGTGTTTCTATTTAATCGAGAAATTCTCAAGTGACGATAATAAAATCACTGGACATTATTATACATTTCCAATTAATCAATAATGATTTTATCATACAGAACACATAAAGAAAAATGTTCATAAATAAAACATCGGTTGAACAATATTATACCGCAAACTGGAACTGGATCTCTACCTTAAATACGTTCCAAAATAGTTAAAATAAAGTTACGCTCGAACGTTAAAGTAGCAATGCGTGGTCCATAATACCAAGACACTTATAAATTCAAATTTCTAATCCTCCCAATTTCCAAGCCTCGAAAATTCCACGTTCTACGCTCGAGTCCGCGGAACTTGCAAAATCCGCAAATGTATGTGCATACTTGCACGTGCTACTTGCCACGTATCCCGAGTAAGAGAAACGCAAGCTTGAACCGAAACAACTTGTACGGAAGCTTTGGACGTCGACGTAGCGAAGAAACCGAGGAGGGAACGGGTAAAAGAGAGAGAATCTAACGAGCTTCCCCTCGGTTCGAACAACTAGCATCCCCGTGCCTCATTAGTGACTTTTAATTTTCCGTAAAGCAAGTCTTCGCCATGGTTTCGAGTACTCGCAAACGACGACCGCTGGTCGTTCTGTCGCGTCTCGCGTATCCAGTAAAAAAAGGAGGAAAGGAAGAAGGAACGGAACACGCGAATCCAGCAATAAGAAAAAAAAAAGGGGGGAGTAGGAAAAGGAAAGAGAAAACGATGCGGTGGCCCGCGCGCCATTGTTCCATTCGCTTCTTTATTTCTCTTCAGCCACTCGTTCCTCTTTTTCTTCTGTCCACCCCGTGTGGCTTTATTGTGTTTGAGCTGCACTCTTTTGTTTTGTTTCGCGCGCCATTAGAGGGGCTAATTGCCGCTCATACGCGATCGCCTTTTGTTTCCTCCTTTTCGCCACCGTCACCTTTTTTCTTTTTTTTCTCTCTCCACTTCGCGATCTACTCTGCTCGTGATATCTGGGATAGGTGTCCGAATAACTGTCAGCGACCACGCGACAACGATACTCGGATTGGTTTGTTTAACGGAGAAATTGTTGGACGAAGAATTGGTGAATAAATGGATTTGTCATTTGGGAGATTGGAAATTGGGAGGATTAGAAATTTGAAGGCTTGGTAATTTGGAGGCTTGGAAATTGAGAGGATTAGAAATTTGAAGGCTTGAAAATTGGGAGGATTAGAAATTTGAAGGCTTGAAAATTTGGAGGATTAGAAATTTGAAGGCTTGGAAATTGGGAGGATTAAAAATGTGAAGGCTTGAAAATTTGGAGGCTTGGAAATTTCAGAGCTTGGAAATTGGGAGGATCAAATATTTGAAGGCTTGGAAATTGGGAGGATTAGAAATTTCAAGGCTTGGAAAGTGGAAGCATTAGAAAGTTGAAAGTTTGGAATTTGGCAGGATTAAAAATTTGAAGGCTTGGAAATTGGGAGGATTAGAAATTTGAAGGCTTGAAAATTGGGAGGATTAGAAATTTGAACGCTTGGAAATTTGGAGGATTAGAAATTTGAAGGCGTAGAAATTACACAGTTTAGAAATTCCAAAGCTTAAGAATTTCAACCCTTAGAAATTCCATCCCTTAAAAATTAAAAACCTTGCAAATTCCATCCTCTACAATTTCCAAACCTTACAAATTCCACGCCTTAAAAATACCAAACCTTGCAAATACCATCATCTACAATTTCCAAACCATGCAAATTCCATCCTTTAAGAATACCAAACCTTGCAAATTCCATCTTCTACAATTTCCAAACCTTACAAATTCCAACCCCTTAAAAATTCCAAACATTGCAAATTCCATCCTTTACAATTTCCAACCCTTACAATTTACATACCTTAAAAATACCAAACCTTGCAAATTCCATCTTCTACAATTTCCAAAGCTTACAAATTTCAGCCCTTACAAATTCCAAACCTTGCAAATTCCATACTTTACAATTTCCAACCCTTACAAATTCCAACCTTTAAAATTTCCAACCCTTATAAATTCCATCCTTTAAGAATACCAACCCTTACAAATTCCATCCCTTAAAAATACCGAACCTTGCAAATTCCATCCTTTACAATTTCCAACCCTTACAATTTACACACCTTAAAAATTCCAACCCTTACAAGTTCCATCTCTTAAAAATACCAAACCTTGCGAATTCCATCCTTTAAAAATTGCAAACCATGCAAATTCCATCCCTTAAAAATGTCGAACCTTGCAAATTCCATCCCTTAAAAATTCCAAACCTTGCAAATTCCATCCTTTACAATTTCCAACCCTTACAATTTACATACCTTAAAAATTCCAACCTTTACAAATTCGATCCCTTAAAAATTTCAAACCTTACAAATTCCATCCTTTACAATTTCCAAACCTTACAAATTCCATCCCTTAAAAATACCAAACCTTGCAAATTCCATCTTCTACAATTTCCAAACCATGCAAATTCCATCCTTTAAGAATACCAAACCTTGCAAATTCCATCCCTTAAAAATACCAAACCTTGCGAGTTCCATCCTTTACAATTTCCAACCCTTACAAATTCCTTCCCTTAAAAATACCAAACTTTGCAAATTCCATCTTCTACAATTTCCAAAGCTTACAAATTCCATCCCTTAAAAATACCAAACCTTGCGAATTCCATCCCTTAAAAATACCAACCCTTACAAATTCCATCCCTTAAAAATACCAAACATTGCGAATTCCATCTTCTACAATTTCCAAAGTTTACAAATTCCACCCCTTGAAAATTCCAAACCTTGCAAATTCCATCCTTTACAATTTCCAACCCTTACAATTTACATACCTTAAAAATTCCAAACCTTACAAATTCCATCCCTTAAAAATACCAAACCTTGCGAATTCCATCCTTTAAAAATACCAAACCTTGCGAATTCCACCCCTTAAAAATTGCAAACCTTACAAATTCCATCCCTTAAAAATACCAAACCTTGCAAATTCCATCTTCTACAATTTCCAACCCTTACAAATTTCATCATTTACGAATACCAAACCTTACAAATTCCATCCCTTAAAAATACCAAACCTTACGAATTCCATCCTTGAAAAATTGCAAACCTTGCGAATTCCATCCTTTAAAAATTCAAAACCTTGCAAATTCCATCCCTTAAAAATACCAAACCTTACAAATTCCATCCTTTACAATTTCCAACCCTTGCAAATTCCATCCTTTACAATTTCCAAACCTTGCAATTTCCATGCTTTACAATTTCCAACCCTTACAAATTCCATCCCTTAAAAATACCAAACCTTGCAAATTCCATCTTCTACAATTTCCAAAGCTTACAAATTCCTTCCCTTAAAAATACCAAACCTTGCAAATTCCATCTTCTACAATTTCCAAAGCTTACAAATTCCTTCCCTTAAAAATACCAAACCTTGCAAATTCCAACTTCTACAATTTCCAAAGCTTACAAATTCCACCCCTAAAAAATTCCAAACCTTGCAAATTCCATCCTTTACAATTTCCAACCCTTACAATTTACATACCTTAAAAATTCCAAACCTTACAAATTCCATCCCTTAAAAATACCAAACCTTGCAAATTCCATCCCTTAAAAATACCAAACCTTGCAAATTCCATCTTCTACAATTTCCAACCCTTACAATTTACATTCCTTAAAAATTGCAAACCTTGCAAATTCCGACCCATAAAAATTTCAAACCTTACAAATTCCATCCCTTAAAAATACCAAACCTAGCGAATTCCATCCCTTAAAAATTCCAAACCTTACAAATTCCAAACCTTGCCAATTCCGACCCTTAAAAATTTCAAACCTTACAAATTCCATCCCTTAAAAATCCCATCCTTTCCAATTTCCCTCCCTTAAAAATTCCAAACCGCATCAACCCGAAAATTAATTAAAATTCCTCCTTCAAGAAATCCCTATTCTCCCCCTAGCTTAATCCAAACTTAAAATTCCGTCTACTGACATTTGCCAGTGTATCTCCGTACGAAATGCGAAGCAGATAATTTCCCTCGCAACGCGAGTCCAATCTTCGTTGCACCGACCCACGCGCGTACGTTGCACGCCGTGTATCGTGGCAGCGTTTAAATACGTAGAACCGCCCGTTTACCTCGTCATTAGCCAGTCAATTATGTCTACTACTTTCGAAGCGCGAGTAGTAAGTAGTCTAGCATTATTCCGTCAGCCGCGGCGCGGTTCTTTATCGGATTCCGTTGACGTTTGGTTACTCGGTTACAGGCCGCTGCCACCGCGTTATATTATCTCTGCAGCAGCCTTAAAGAATTCGCTATGGCCGCTCTCTCATAAGGTCACACGGTACGACCCATAAAATGTATACCGGTCTCTATGATGTATTTACTTACACGCTTTCGTGCAGTCGAACACATGCACGCGAACACACGTGTATATACAGGGTGTCCCGTAACTGGTGGTACAAGCGAGTAAGGGGGTGATTCTACGTGAAAAATTGAATGGGAAATTTGGAATAACATTTTTTCATACGACGCTTTATTTTCGAAAAAAAAAAATAAGTTTGAAAATTTGTCGAGTACGCGTGTAATTGGAGCAGCTTCAGCTCGACGGATTTCATCGTAGATCACCTACATTCTTGTTCGTAAAACTTGGAAATTTGCAAAGCTCGGAAATAGCAAAGCTTGCAATTTGCCAATGCCTAAAAATTGTAAAGCTTGGAAATAGCAAAGCATGGAAATTGCAACGCGTGAAAATTGCAACGATTGAAAATTGTAATGCTTGGAAATTGCAAAGCATGGAAATTGGAACGCGTAAATGTTGCAAAGCTTGGAAATTGTAAAGCATGGAAATTACAAAGCATGGAAATTACAAAGCATGGAAATTGCAACGCGTAAGAATTGCAACGATTGAAAATTGTAAAGCTTGGAAATTGCAAAGCATGGAAATTGGACCGCGTAAATGTTGCAAAGCTTGGAAATTGTAAAGCATGGAAATTACAAAGCATGGAAATTGCAATGCATGGAAATTGCAAAGCATGGAAATTGCAACGCGTAAATGTTGCAAAGCTTGGAAATTGTAAAGCATGGAAATTACAAAGCATGGAAATTGCAAAGCATGGAAATTAAAACGCGTAAGAATTGCAACGATTGAAAATTGTAAAGCTTGGAAATTGCAAAGCATGGAAATTGGACCGCGTAAATGTTGCAAAGCTTGGAAATTGTAAAGCATGGAAATTACAAAGCATGGAAATTGCAATGCATGGAAATTGCAAAGCATGGAAATTGCAACGCGTAAATGTTGCAAAGCTTGGAAATTGTAAAGCATGGAAATTACAAAGCATGGAAATTGCAAAGCAT
The DNA here is from genome assembly GCA_028830335.1 of Eucera pruinosa. Taxonomy (NCBI): domain Eukaryota; kingdom Metazoa; phylum Arthropoda; class Insecta; order Hymenoptera; family Apidae; genus Eucera; species Eucera pruinosa. Next base: position 3,426,397 of record JAMYCR010000019.1, read on the forward strand.
GGAAATTAAAACGCGTAAGAATTGCAAAGATTGAAAATTGTAAAGCTTGGAAATTGCAAAGCATGGAAATTAAAACGCGTAAATGTTGCAAAGCTTGGAAATTGTGAAGCATGGAAATTGCGAAGCTTGAAAATTGCGAAGCTTGAAAATTTGAAGGCTTGGAAATTCCCAAGCTTAAAAATTGCAAAGCTTGGAAATTGCAACGCGTAAAAATTGCAAAGATTGAAAATTGTAAAGCTTGGAAATTGCAAAGCTCGGAAATAGCAAAGCTTGCAATTTGCAACTGCCTAAAAATTGCAAAGATTGAAAATTGTACAGTTTGGAAATTGCAAAGCATGGAAATTGCGAAGCTTGAAACTTGCGAAGCTTGAAAATCGCAAAGCTTGGAAATTGCAACGCGTAAAAATTGCAACGATTGAAAATTGTATAGCTTGGAAATTTGCAAAGCTCGGAAATAGCGAAGCTTGCAATTTGCAAATGCCTAAAAATTGCAAAGATTGAAAATTGTGAAGCTTGGAAATCGCAAAGCTTGGAATTTGCATCGCGTAAAAATTGCAACGATTGAAAATTATAAAGCTTGGAAATTGCGAAGCTTGAAAATTGCGAAGCTTGAAAATTGCAAAATTTTGAAAATTTGTCCCGTACGCGTGCACTTGTAACAGCTTCAGCTCGTCGGATTTCATCGTAGATCACCTCGATTCTTGTTCGTAAACGTTGTCAACGTTCGTATACACCCAATGTATCGATTCACAGATTTCCAGAATTCGTCTAATTTATGAACCGTTGGAAGCGACGTCCACGTTGTTGCAAACGTAACCATGCTCTCCTTATTAAATTGCATCGAACGTTTTCTAACGCGTCGTTTTGCAATTTTAATCGTTCAAACGCTATAATAATTTTTTCTTTCAATCGTTCAACGCTCGTCGTGTCATCACTGTACACAATTCACTTAACACGACCCCACAAATACCGAAGCTGGTCCAAGTGCACGCGTACTCGACAAATTTTCAAACTTATTCTTCTCGAAAATAAAGCGTCGTATGAAAAAATTTTATTCCAAATTTTCCATTCTATTTTTCACGTAGAATCACCCCCTACTCGCTTGTACCACCAGTTACGGGACACCCTGTATATATATACGCGCGCGCGCGGACACATATTCGTTTGGAATAATAAAAGCATCATCTCGGGTGTACTCCCCGATCGTCGACACGTGTACCGTTGTAAATATTTTTCGCATTAACTGGAACGCGACCGCAGCTATCCCCACCGAACTCTTCACTCGCTTCGGTGGCCATTTCTTCGATTGCTGGTAAGTACTTACTTACTAGCTTGCTTGCTTACTATATATCAGTCGCTATTTAGGTTTACGAGCGAGGATATGAACGTATGTAAGTGAAGAAATTGCCGCTTTGGGAATTATTCCTTATTTCTCGAAACGAGTGGCGAATATTTTGCAATAGTTTCCGTTAAATTGTTAATAAATTGATATGAACCAATTACTGTCACTGTTTATGTTAACCACTGTCACTTGAATTACTTTAATTTAATGGGTAATTAAGTATAAGCAATGATTAAGTAAGTATAAGGAATCGTAAGTAATGGAACTTTTCGTTATTAATTCTGATAAATGGACATTGTATATTTATCCACGTTTAAATACTTCTAAATTAATATTGGAAGGTGAATTGTGTTATTAAACGTTGAAACGTGACCAATGTTATTATAAAGTACGCAAAGTGTCGTAATTAAATAATAATTCTTATGTTTGTTACTCAAACTGACGTGTTTTTGCAATAGTTTCCGATAAATTGTTAATAAATTGATATGAACCAATTACTGTCACTGTTTATGTTAACCACTGTCACTTGAATTATTTCAATTTAATGGGTAATTAAGTATAAGCAATGATTAAGTAAGTATAAGGAATCGTAAGTAATGGAACTTTTTATTATTAATTCTCATAAATGAACATTGTATATTTATCCACGTTTAAATACTTCTAAATAAATATTGGAAGGTGAATTGTGTTGTTGAATATTAAAACGTGACCAATGTTATTATAAAGTACGCAAAGTGTCGTAATTAAATAATAATTCTTATGTTTGTTACACAAACTGACGTGTTTTTGCAATAGTTTCCGATAAATTGTTAATAAATTGATATGAACCAATTACTGTCACTGTTTATGTTAACCACTGTCACTTGAATTATTTTAATTTAATGGGTAATTAAGTATAAGCAATGATTAAGTAAGTATAAAGAATCGTAAGTAATGGAACTTTTCATTATTAATTCTGATAAATGGACATTGTATATTTATCCACGTTTAAATACTTCTAAATTAATATTGGAAGGTGAATTGTGTTATTAAACGTTGAAACGTGACCAATGTTATTATAAAGTATGCAAAGTGTCGTAATTAAATAATAATTCTTATATAGTTTAAAATCAACGTTCGTCCACTAAACGTAAAAAATAATTAGGCTATTTATAGACGCTGGTCAACAACGTTCTAAAACAGTTAAATAAACTTTCAAAGCGAACCTTAAAGTATCTTTAAGTGGTACATTTCCCTTAAATTTAGAAATAAAAATTGGAGAAACATTTTATGGCGAAAATGATTAAAATTACGATTGCAACTTTACTTAATTGTTTCGGAATATTGTTGCAATATAATTCAACGCTACTTTCGTTTCAGGAATATTTTATAACACGTGAAATGCGACGCGTTAATTATCGATTAATCGCAAATATAAAACAAAAGCCAATATTTTATTCTATTTATTTAATTATTATTATTAACAGGCAAAAGCTCGAATAATACACGCGTTAACGTTGTCACGAAGTAAAATACGTCACAAGCATTACAAAATAAAATACGTAGAAAATGTATAACCAAAATGTTTCTTATACTCTTTAATTCACGATCAAATTAAATATAACCAATGACTGTATTAATCGACTAACGATCATTCGAAAGTGAACGATTTCCACGTATTACGAAGCTTTCCCAAAACCCAAAACGAACATATTAAATGCAACTAAATAAAACAACTCTATTGTCAATTACACGAACAATAACAATACGTCGTTCACTTACATTAAAATCGAATCTGAATGCAACTTGATCACGATAAAACACTCGACTAGTCGCGCTTAAATTTCCCCAAACAATTCTACACGCGTATTGTCATCGAGGAAAGCTTCTCTTTCCTTTCAATTATCTTTTTCTCTTTCTCTATTCCCTTTACTAAGCTTCTCCAACTCTCTTTTCATCGGTGGAGCAAAGATGACCGCGTCGAGAAGGACAAAATCATAATAAAGGCAATAATTAATATATAGAAGGTAAAAGGAAGAGAGGATATTATTCTCATTGTGTTCGGCACGGTTGAAAAGAACGACGGGAGCAGTATACTGTAGGAGAGTCCTCGCGGCGAATGCGAGGCCCCGCAGGGAAACAATAACGTTGCTAAGGATCGCACAATACCGGAATTATTAGCTTTCCACCGAATTAAAACCGTCTATCCCGTTGCTGGATATCTTTCCTCCACTCTGCCGCGCGGCAAACTCTTATCTCCGTCTTATTTCACCGCTATTCTTCCGGGAATACCTTTCGACCGCTTTCATCCCACTAATTTTCTCCCTCCGAGCACTTATGAATTTATCCGTACGCGTACAAGAGCGGATGTAACAATTTATCGTTACGTTTTAAGCATTTCGCGAAACTTTATTCAACTTTATTCAGTCTTGTATATTGTTTAACGTTAACTATTCGAGTCCGGTTTGGAGTATAATATTCCGTTGAATTTTATCAGTTTATCGATATAATTGTTAGTAAATTACGGTACATGTGTAATGTAAAAATAACAGAAAGGTTTATTAGTATTTTATTAAACTTATTAAACTAACGTAGAATACAAAAATATAAGAATACCATCATGTATAAAACCAAATGCACAATAGTAACATATATTATTGATATAATAATAATAATAATCAGTTTATTGTTAGTGGAATAATGTTATTGTATATTATGGGAAATTTCGTGATTCGGTAAAAAGGAAAGTAAAATTAATTCATTACGTTCAACGCATGAGTTGGTTATTTTTTATTATTTTGAAAATGGCTCAACTTTAACATTTTTATTTATCAACTTTTATTTTGAAAGAATCAACTTTTAAAAGGATTTAAGTTTTTGGCTCGAGTTCATTTATGGCCATCAGAAACGTGTCACTTTTTTAAGTAATGATAATTAATAAATTACGTGATTATACTAGTGAATTACGAACATTTAGAAACAGAAAAGTATTATATTACCATGTTATAATAGATAACGTTATCAATTACCAATGTTTTGGAATTAATTTAGACGCAAGCATAATTTGGAAATAAATGGACTTAAGCTAATTGCAAAGTAAACGGCTCACATGTTGAATGCAATGAATTAATTACTAGTTAATTGAAAATTTACGACAAAATCCAATATCCGTATTATCGTCACTTGAGAATTTCTCATTAACCATTTGCCCTACAATAACAAATCGCAACTCGTTTTATGAATTACAGCTTAGATTCAACAGAAACAGTTATTACAAATATAAGAATTATTGTTAAATCGTGACACATGCAATACTGTACAACTCAAATTGATTATCAACATTTCTTTACCCACGATTCTTCGTACGATTATCATTGCTATTGAATAAAACGAATTCGAGTGTCGGTTATGGGAACAGTGACAGTAATTGGAACGTCTATGCGAACGTTTTCAATTGTCAAACGTGGAGAAATCGTCGATTAGCCGAAAACAATCGAAGTTTACGTACTCCGATTTAACGAGCCTGGTACAATGAAATAATAAATGGCCGACGATCGCGGCTCGTGCGCACCGATTGACTTCGCTACCCTTTTCTATTCGCCACCCTTCGCTTTTTAAAGTACTGGCCACGGGCAAGGGGGTTAATCGGCACGCGTGACCTTGACAGAGCGGAGAGTGTCGACAATTCGTGCTTCCGTGTGTATTTCTGTGTCCGCGTGTATTTCTGTGTGTTTGTTTGTGTATTTCTCTGTATTTCTGTGTGTTTGTGTGTTTCTGTGTGTTTGTGTGTGTTTCTGCGTGTTTGCGTGTGTTTCTGTGTGTGTTTGTGTTTCTGTGTGTATTTCTGTGCGTTTCTGTGTGTATTTCTGTGTGTTTGTGTGTTTCTGTGTGTATTTCTGTGTGTTTGTGTGTTTCTGTGTGTATTTCTGTGTGTTTGTGTGTTTCTGTGTGTATTTCTGTGTGTTTGTGTGTTTCTGTGTGTATTTCTGTGTGTTTGTGTGTTTCTGTTTGTATTTCTGTGTGTTTGTGTGTTTCTGTGTGTATTTCTGTGTGTTTGTGTAATTCTGTGTGTATTTCTGTGTGTCTGTGTGTATTTCTGTGTAATTCTGTGTGTGTGAGTTTCTGTTTGTGTTTCTGTGTGTTTGTGTGTTTGTGTGTGTATTTCAGTGTGTTTGTGTAATTCTGTGTGTATTTCTGTGTGTTTGTGTGTTTCTGTGTGTATTTTTGTGTTTCTGTGTGTATTTCTGTGTGTTTGTGTGTTTCTGTGTGTATTTCTATGTGTATTTCTGTGTGTTTTTGTGTGTTTCTGTGTGTATTTTTGTGTTTCTGTGTGTTTGTGTGTTTCTGTGTGTATTTCTGTGTGTTTCTGTGTGTTTGTGTGTGTGTGTGTGTTTCTCTGTGTATTTCTGTGTAATTCTGTGTGTTTCTGTGTGTGTGTGTGTGTGTGAGTGCGTGAGTAGAAGACCCTTCGAAATTAATAATGAAGCCCTTTCTTCTCGTAAGCGCGACAAAGCGTAAATGAAAAAGAAGAAGAAAAGGACAGAGAATATACAGTCGCCGAGAAAATTGAACCGTACACACTTTACGAAGACGATAAAATACTGTTATTACGCTACGAAATAACGAAACAATAAACAATGTCCTAAATGACGAATTATTATTGGACTGAGAATCTTTAAACAAATTTGGACTCCTGTTATGTAAATAAAGGAACGAGATTCTTTCATATTAAATAGTATAATTTATGATTTATTTTTGGTATTCATTGCATCCAATGATTATGAAGTATGGGATTTGTCGTAATTTAATAATAATTCTTATATCTGTTACAGAAAGCGACGTGTTAATACATAGAAATATTGTTTCTATTTTAATGAGAAATTCTCAAGTGACAATACGAGGTACATTGGACTTTGTTGTACATTTTGAAGTAATTAGTAATTAATTCATTACGTTCAACATATAAAATAATATTTATAAATAAAAGAGACTAATAAATTTCCAAGTCTCCAAATATTCAACCCCTAAACTTTATATCTCGAAACGTCAAAATCTGAAGTTTGCAAGCCTTTAAATTTTTCAATCTTTGCAATTCTCAAGCATATAAATATTAAAATATTCCTCACCAATCTCAAATTATTCTTAAATCCTTGGATTTCAATGCTTTGAAATTTTCAACCCCCAAACTTTAAATTTCCAAGCTTAGCAATTTGCAAACTACTAAATACCCAAATATTCCTTAATAATATATTCAATTACTATTAAAATCTCAACTAACAAATTTCGAATCCTAAAATTTCACTAGCCTCTAAATTTTCAGCCCCTAAATTTTATATCTTGAAACATCGAGATCTGAAGTTTGCAAGCTATTAAATTTCCAATCTTTGCAAATTCTCAAGCATATAAATATTAAAATATTCCTCACCAATCCCAAATTATTATTAAATCCTTAAATTTCTAAGCCTCCAAATTTTCAACCCCCGAAAACATCGACTTTTCCCAAGCTTCGCAATTCCCAAACCTAACCCAAAATGATCCCCAATTACGATTAAAATCCCCTAGCTAATAACGATACCAAATATATCTCTCCTAATTCGCCTGTTTCTTTGCTCGAAGAATCCCTCTAACGAGCATTCGAAGCCACGCGTCGAAGATTACAAAACAAAAGCAAAAAAAAAAAAAAAGAATAGAAAAATAAAGGCAACTCATCATGCGAATTCCTCTCATTAGTTTAATAAAAATGATAGCGTCTGAATTGTTAGCGTGCAATTGGGCAGCGTCGAAAGGAAATGAAGAAACGAGCTACCTACACACGCATGCGTACACAACTAAACGTACACACATATAAACACAAACACAAACACGCGTAAACAGAATGCGAAAAAAAAGAAGGGAATCGTCGCAAGCAACTGCAAAAAAGAAAAAAAAAAGGCGAATCACCGTCGATGTCTCGTCGTCGCGTTTATTGGGATTATAAAGCGTGCAGAGGAAGGAGGGCAGGAAGGAGAGATTTGTTTGAATTATTCAAATTAGATACGAAATTGAATGCGTGCTCTGCTCGTGTGCAGGTAATGACGGCACTTGCATATAAATGGTAATTATTGTCATTATTCTGCCCCGGTCGTTGTGTCTCCTTTCCTCTCCTCCCCCCCTTTAAATCCGCCATCTTTCTTCGTTCTATGCTCTGGCTTTTCTCTCTTTCCGTTTCTCTATGCGCTCTACTCGCGCCGCTCCGCCGTAATGCCGTGTGTTCCCATACACTAGTCGAGATAATTGTCAAAATTGTTTTATTGTTGCTATAATTACGGGGGACATGCTATGCCTTCTACGTTCCCCACTTCAACCGCTGGTCGCTCGTTGCGCTACGCCTATTCCGAGTACGGCGAATCGCGAACTCTCCGCGATTTCGAAGCAACCGCGAGATTATGGAATATCGTCTATAATTGGCAGGATTAAGGATTAAAGGTTAAGGGTTAAGGGTTAAGGGGTAAGGGATTCGGGGTGTTGATTAGGGGAGTGTTGAATTACGTGGGCATTGTGAAAGCTTGGAATCTTAACCCTTTGCAAACTTAGAACAATAGTATTGGCGGTTTGCGAGTCGATGAAATGCAGTTGGAAATTTTGGGTGCTAATTAGGATGCACAAATTAGAGTTAAGGAATTTAGAGGTTGATAAAAGTGGTAATAGTTTAGAATCTTACCCCTTTGTGAACTTAGAACAATACTATTGGTGGTTTAGGTTTCGATGAAAGGCAGTTGAAACATTTTGAGTGCAGCTTAGGATGCAAAAGTTAGAGATAAAGGGTTTTGGGGGTTGATAAAATATATGTGTAATAGTTTGGGCATTGTAAAAGTTTGGTATCAACCCTTTGCAAACTTAGAACAATAGTATTGGCGGTTTATGAGTCGATGAAATGCAGTTCAAAATTTTGGGTGCAGCATAGGATGCAGAAGTTTGAGATAAAGGAATTTAGGGGTTGATAAGAGTGGTGAAAGTTTGCAATCTTAACCCTTTGCAAACTTAAGTAGACACTATTGGTGGTTTAGGTTTCGATGAAAGGCAGTTGGAACATTTTGGGAGCTGATTAGGATGCAGAAATTAGAGTTAAAGGAATTTAGGGGTTGATAAGAGTGGTGAAAGTTTGGAATCTTAACACTTTGCAAACGTAAGTTGATACTATTGGTGGTTTAGGTTTCGATGAAATGCAGTTGAAACATTTTGAGTGCAGCTTAGGATGCAAAAGTTAGAGATAAAGGAGTTTAGGGGTTGATAAAATATATGTGTAATAGTTTGGGGATTGTAAAAGTTTGGAATCAACCCTTTGCAAACTTAGAACAATACAATTGGTGGTTTACGAGTCGATGAAATGCAGTTGGAAATTTTGGGTGCAGCTTAGGGCGCAGAAATTAGAGTTAAAGGAATTTAGGGGTTGATAAGAGTCGTAGAAGTTTGGAATCTTAACCCTTTGCAAGCTTATGTTGATACTATTGTTGGTTTACGACATGATGAAATGAAGTTGGATTCTTTTGGATGCAGCTTAGGGTGCAGAAGTTAGAGATAAAGTGTTTCGGGGGTTGATAAAATATATGTGTAATAATTTGGGCATTGTAAAAGTTTGGAATCAACCCTTTGCAAGCTTAGGTTGATACTATTGGTGGTTTATGACACGATGGAATGCAGTTGGAACATTTTAGGTGCAGCTTAAGATGCAGAAATTAGAGTTAAAGGAATTTAGGGGTTGATAAAAGTGGTGAAAGTTTGGAATCTTAACCCTTTGCAAACTTAGAATAATACAATTTGTGGTTTACGAGTGGATGAAATGCAGTTGGAAATTTTGGGTGCAGCTTAGGATGCAGAAATTAGAGTTAAAGGAATTTAAGGGTTGATAAAAGTGGTAAGTGTTTGGAATCTTAACCCTTTGCAAGCTTAGGTTGACACTATTGATGGTTTATGACACGATGGAATGCAGTTGGATTCTTGTGCATGCAGCTTAAGGTGCAGAAGTTAGAGATAAAGGGTTCTGGGGGTTGATAAAATATATGTGTAATAATTTGGGCATTGTAAAAGTTTGGAATCAACCCTTTGCAAGCTTAGGTTGATACTATTGGTGGTTTATGACACGATAGAATGCAGTTGGAACCTATGGGTGCAGTTTAAGGTGCAAAAACAAGAAGTAAAGGGATTTGAGGGTTGATTAGAAGAATGTTGAATTGGGTAAGGATTGTAAAAGCTTGGAATCTTAACCCTTTGCAAACTTAGAACAATACAATTGATGGTTTATGAGTAGATGAAATGCAGTTCGAAGCTTTGGGTGCAGCTTAGGATGCAGAAATTAGAGTTAAAGAAATTTAGGGGTTGATAAAAGTCGTAACACTTTGGAATTTTAACCCTTTGCACTTTTATGTGGATTTATAGTAAACTCAATATACTTATGGTGTTCTGTGACTCGACGAAACATAATTTAAACCTTTAAGTGCAGATTAGACTTCAGAAATTAATAATGAAAGAATTTGGGGATTGATAAAAGTCGTAACACTTTGGAATTTTAACCATTTGCACTCATATGTGGATTTACAGTAGACTCAATATATTTATAGCAGTCTGTGACTCGACGAAGCATAATTAGAACCTTTAAGTGCAGACTACAGTTCAAAAAATAATAATGAAGGGATTTGGGGGTGGATAAAAGTGGTAACACTTTGGAATCTTAACACTTTGCACGCTTATATGAATTTATCGTGAACTCAATATACTTATGGTATTCTGTGACTCGATGAAACATAATTGGAACCTTTGCGTGCAAATTACAGTTCAGAAATTAATAATGAAGGGATTTGAGGGTTGATAAAAGTCATAACACTTTGAAATTTTAACCCTTCGCATTCTTATGTGAATTCATAGTGAACTCAATATATTTATAGTATTCTGTGACTCGACGAAGCATAATTGACACCTTTAAGTGCAGATTAATGTTCAGAAATTAAAAATAAAGGGATTTGGGGGTTGATAAATCTCGTAACACTTTGGAATTTGAACCCTTTGCACTCTTATGTGAATTCGTAGTAATCTCAGCATATTTATGACGTTCTGTGATTCAACGAAGCATAATTCGAAACTTTGGGTACTTATGAAGGTGCACGAATTAAAAATAGAGGGATTTGGGGGTTGATAAAAGTCGTAATACTTTCGAATATTAACCCTCTGCACTCTTATGTGAATTCACAGTGAACTCAACATATTTATGACGTTCTGTGATTCAACGAAACATAATTCGAACCTTTTGATACTTATTAAGGTGCCCGAATTAAAAATAAAGGGATTTGGGGGTTGAAACAGAAAAGTAAAATTGTCCAAAAAGCTTGTCCAAAGTTCGTAAAGCTCTGTATGAAATTAATTAAGAAACAATCCGCCAATTATATCCGCGAGTAGGTAAATAGGGGTTGCAGATATCCCCGGAAGATATTCAAGGAAAGAAATGAATTCGCACGAAAGCGGCTCCGGTTGGTAATCGCGTGATTGCAACATTGTGAAGCGCGGTAATTACGGGTGCCAGCGCGAGCCACGACCGATTTTCTCGGAAGCAATTCCAAACGGCGAAACGTCAGCTGACCATGTTTGCAGTTTACGCGAAAGAAAGGCAACGAGAGTTAAAAGTGGCCATCGAAACTTGCAACAGAAGAATAAACGTACAGGGTAAATGTTAACACGTACTGCAACTTTGAGGTTATCGCTTTGAAGCAACTTAGTTTGATTATTTTGGAACGTAATTAACGTAAAAATCGTGTTCATGTTTGGAGAATAATATTCTTCAACATCGAGTGTATTTATGAACATTTTTATTATATGTTCAATGTAATACATTCATTATTAATTAATTGAAATTGTACAACAAAGTGTAGTGTCTTTATTATCGTCACTTGAGAATCTCTGATTTAAATAGAAACAAATTATAGGGTAGATGTACTAATTATTGACTATTTAAGGTTAACCTAACCCAAATCTAATCCAATCTAACCCAAACCTAACCCAAATCTGACCCAAGCCTAACTCAAACCTAACCCAAACCTAATCCAATTACTATTTTGTACGACAATGTCCAACACTCCCTCGCATCGTCACTTGAGAATTTCTCATTCGACACTAAATTCAATGACGTTACGCGCATAATTCGACATCCTTTCGTAAAAACACGTACACTTCCTATGTACAAATATTCGATCATAGAAGCGTGAGAATATTAATATTAATATTAATTAATCTAACCTAATCCACATAAATCAATAAATCCAATTCACGTAGAATACTTGTATTAATGAAATTTACACTTCAAGTAGTGACAAAATAATATTCATAGTCTCTACAATTTTCGGTACGAAATCAATAATTTAATCGTAACTTTATTCCAAGTCTAACCGCGCAAGGCACGCAATTCGCATAATTCCCCATAAATGACTCTTCCAATCAATACCCTTTGCGAACCCTTTGCGAACGAGGAAAAAATAACACTTAACAAATTTCCACTCAATTATGAGTTCACTACGGATAGAATTTAATAACACTTAACGAATCTTCGTTCAATTATTATCGAAAGTGTTTATACTGATTCAAATTTCTTGCTTTGAAAATCGACATTTATCCAGAAAATCGAAATGCTTTCGGCGGCTATTCGTCGACAGTCGTTCGCAAAGGGTTAAAGAAACGCGTCTAAATTCGTGTCTTCATCGCGAAACTTAAAGTAACGCGTCTAAATTCGCGTCTCCATCGCGAAACTTGAAGTAACGCGTCTAAATTCGCGTCTCCATCGCGAAACTTAAAGTAACGTGTCTAAATTCGCGTCTCCATCGCGAAAATAAAATAAACGCGTCTAAATTCGCGTCTCCATCGCGAAACTTAAAGTAACGCGTCTAAATTCGCGTCTCCATCACGAAAACTAAGTAAACGCGTCTAAATTCGCGTCTCCATCGCGAAACCTAAAGTAACGCGTCTAAATTCGCGTCTCCATCGCGAAAATGAAAGTAACGCGTCTAAATTCGCGTCTCCATCGCGAAACTTAAAGTAAACGCGTCTAAATTCGCGTCTCCATCGCGAAACTTGAAGTAACGCGTCTAAATTCGCGTCTCCATCGCGAAACTTAAAGTAACGCGTCTAAATTCGCGTCTCAATCGCGAAAATGAAAGTAACGCGTCTAAATTCGCGTCTTCATCGCGAAAACTAAATAAACGCGTCTAAATTCGCGTCTCCAAAGCGAAAATGAAAGTAACGCGTCTAAATTCGCGTCTCCATCGCGAAAACAAAATAAACGCGTGCAGATTCGCGTCTCCATCGGCAAAGCTAAACAAAAGCATCTCGAAAGCCACAATTACCGCCTCTTATAATCACGGTTCGCCACCGCGTACGCCGCGCGGTACATTCAATTTACCAATCGCGCACGCACACCCTATCATCCTTTCCTTTCCTTTCCTTTCTTCGCCGTGTTGCGGGGCCACCGGGTTTCTACTTGCTTCCCTTCGCTCGCGTCTGTCTTTCGTGAATTCCCTCGCGCCCCTCCCCGCCTATACCGTACCGCTTCTCCGCTTGATTGTATAATTGGGAGGCAACAACGAGCTACGTGCGTCACTCCGATGATTTAACCGTGCCCCTCGCGTCACCTCGCCCTCCCCCCTGCCACAGGCCCTCGGTCAATCACGTCGTAATTACTTTTAATGCTGGACGACTCGGCTGACACAATATCTAACCCGTCAACGAGTCGTTTCTCTCTTTTCTCCCCTCTCTTCTCGCCCCCCTCCACGAACCATCGACTACTTCTTCGAGCGAACGTTGCGTTATTCGCCTCTCACTTTTTCTCGCAACGCGATTCGTCTTTCTTCTTCTGCGATCGTTTTCTTCTCCTTTTTTTTATTCGCCCCCTTTGCTCGCTCGCTCGCGGGACTCGCAAGCGTACTTCGCACGATCGGATTAATTGGTAATAGAGAGCGCGACGGAGACACCCGCGGACAGGCGAATATCGCGATTAATATTGATAGGGCCACTTTGCTGCCTGACATCGTTGCGCGCGAACAGCGGCGAGCATCGTTGCCGGAGGTGGAACCGGGGATTCAAAGAGATTTCTCGGTCGATTGTAGTAGATTGTTGGATTCCCGATTGAGGAATTATACGCAACTCCTTAGAGAGGCTCGAAGGTTTTTATTCGTAAGCGGTAAGTTCCGCACGCAAGTACGAACTACAGAGAATTGACCCGCGCTGGTTAAAAATCGTGATATATATACTATTGGAAATGATCGGCATAAGGGCAGAGTGCAAAAGGGGCAAGATGAGTAATCGGTCGCGGGAAGCTAGCTGGTTAGGAATTTCGAATCTACGAGTGAAGATGTTTTTCGCACGATGATTTGTCGTGTTTGTCGCGGGGCGATACAATATCTATGGTATCGGTGGGCTAGTCATGCAACAAGATAGCAGTTTAAGTTCACCTTCGAACGTTTATTAAGTATCGATTGGAAGAGTAATTTAGGCGGAATTATGCGAATTTCGCGCCTGCTTAGACTTGGACTAAAGTTACGATTCAAATGATTGATTTTGTACCTTAAATTGTAGAGACTATGAATATTATTTTTTTCGGTACTTGAAGCGTAACTTTAATCGATACGAGTATTCTACGTGAATTGGATTAATTAATTTATGCGGATTAGGTTGGATTAATTCATTTTGGCGATTGTGACGCGAATTTAAACGCGTTGCTTTAATTTTGGCGACAAGGACGAGGATTAAAACACGGTTTCTTTATTTTTGGCGATAACGATGCAAATTTAGTTTAATTTTGGCGATAACGATGCAAATTTCGTTTAATTTTGGCGATAACGATGCAAATTTAGTTTAATTTTGGCGATAAGGATGTGAATATAAGACGCGTTTCTTAATTTTTAGCGATACTAATGAAAATTTCGACGCGTTTCATTAATTTTGGCGATGGAGATGCAAATTTAGTAGCGCTGCTTTATTTTTGACGATAATAATGCGAATTCAGACGCGTTTCTTAATTTTTGGCGATACTAATGAAAATTTCGACGCGTTTCATTAATTTTGGCGATGGAGAATCAATATACGTACGTAAATATTGTTTCTATTAAAATGAGAAGTTTTCAAGTGACAGTAATAGGAACAATTATACTTTGTCTTAAATTGTTTTCAATTAACTAGTAATTCATTCCTTACATTCAACGTATAACAAAAATGTTCGTAAATAAAAGATACGTTGAACAATATTATACTCCAAACTGGAACTGCATTTTTATATTAAATACTCTCTAGAATAATTAAATAAAGTTACGCTTAAAGATAACCTTAAAGTGGCAGTAATTGGTACGTGTACTCTATTAAAAAAATACTTACGTGTCTTTAATCAATATTACACGAATAGTCAAAGGAAATTGTCCATAATAAATATTCCTAAAAAACTATTATGCTCCAAACTGAAGTTGAATATAATTTAAATAACTTCTACTATAAATAGTTAACTAAATTTAGTGTGACAATCTTAAAGTGGCATTAATTGCTACCAATACCCTATTAGAAAAATACCTACGTGTCTTTAATCAATATTACACGAATAGTTACAGAAAATTGTCCATAATAAATATTCCTAAAAAAGCTATTATGCTCCAAACTGGAGTTGAATATAATTTAAATAACTTCTACTAGAAATAGTTAACTAAATTTAGTGTGATAATCTTAAAGTGGCATTAATTGCTACCAATACCCTATTAGAAAAATACCTACGTGTCTTTAATCAATATTACACGAATAGTTACAGAAAATTGTCCATAAAAATATTCCTAAAAAAACTATTATGCTCCAAACTGGAGTTGAATATAATTTAAACAACTTCTACTATAAATAGTTAACTAAATTTAGTGTGACAATCTTAAAGTGGCATTAATTGCTACCAATACCCTATTAGAAAAATACCTACGTGTCTTTAATCAATATTACACGAATAGTCAAAGGAAATTGTCCATAAAAATATTCCTAAAAAAACTATTATGCTCCAAACTGGAGTTGAATATAATTTAAACAACTTCTACTATAAATAGTTAACTAAATTTAGTGTGATATTCTTAAAGTGGCATTAATTGCTACAAAATATCATTAATTGGAAGATTAATTGTCAGCAAAGAATGGAGAGAATGATCGAAGAAAGGGAACAGGATCGCGATAGTGTAAAAGGTGTTGAAGCGCAAAAGTGTCTTTTCTTTTTGGCATTAGAGTAGGTTGTTCGGTGTGAGACAGTAGGACGGGAAGCATCTCGAAATCGATTACTTCTTCTTGCCAGCTCGGTCGTTCGATTCTTCACGCCTATTTGGCCCTCCTTCCTAACGGAACGATTGTCCTCCACAATGGCTCATTTGTTTCTAGATCACGGCTTATAAAGCATCGCGTCGTCATCGCGCAACGAAACCGGCAGCTGCATCGCGAGCGGCCAACTTTGTTACGCTTTATAATAGACGCACTAAACGATCCGCCGTCGTTTCACATCCTTTCTATTATTATTCTTATTGTTCCGACACCTTTAGAAGCGGCCGTCGAATCGTAAATACAAATATGTACGTACGTACATTTAGTGACAAAAGTTGAGAAACAAAGTACGTAGTTGGTTACGAATTTTTGCGTGCATCATTTTGATTGCAGATACGCAGGTTGGAATTGTAGAGTAGTGTGGAAATGTATATTAGTATTAGTTGTAGTATAGTTGTAGAATTAGTTATGGTGTTACGCTTTTATTTGAGCTGAAAATTTCTAAGCTTTGGAATTTCTATGCTTGGGAATTTCCAAGCTTGGGAATTTTTAAGCTTTGCAATTTTTAAGCTTGGGTATTTTTAAGCTTTGCAATTTCTAAGCTTGGGAATTTCCAAGCTTTGGGAATTTTTAAGCTTTGCAATTTCCAAGCTTTGCAATTTCTAAACTTGAGAATTTCTAAGCTTTACAATTTCTAAGATTGGGAATTTCCAAGCTTTGCAATTTTTAAGATTTGCAATTTCTAAACTTGGGAATTTCCAAGCTTTGCAATTTCTAAACGTGGGAATTTCCAAGCTTTGCAATTTCCAAGCCTTCAAATTTCCAAGCTTTGCAATTTCCAAGCTTTGCAATTTCTAAGCTTGGGAATTTCCAAGCTTCGCGATTTCCAAGCTTTGCACTTTCTAAACTTGTGAATTTCCAAGCTTTGCAATTTCCAGGCCTTCAAATTCCCAAGCTTTGCAATTTCCAAGCCTTCAAATTTCCAAGCTTTGCAATTTCTAAACTTAGGAATTTCCAAGCTTTGCTATTTCTAAGCTTTGCAATTTACAAGCCTTCAAATTTCCAAGCTTTGTAATTTCTAAGCTTGGAAATTTCCAAGCTTTGCAATTTCTAATCTTGGGGATTTCCAGGCTTTGCAATTTCCAAGCCTTGAAATTTCCAAGCTTTGCAATTTCCAAGCTTTGATATTTCAAAGCTTTGCAATTTCTAAACTAGGGAATTTCCAAGCTTTGCAATTTCCAAGCCTTCAAATTCCCAAGCTTTGCAATTTCTGAACTTGAGAATTTCCAAGCTTTGCAATTTCCACAAGCCTTCAAATTTCTAAGCTTTGCAATTTCCAAGTTTTGCAATTTCTAAGCTTTGCAATTTCCAAGCTTGGTAATTTCCAAGTTTTGTAATTTCCAAGCCTTCTAATTTCTAAGCTTTGCAATTTCTAAACTTGGGAATTTCCAAGCTTTGCAATTTCCACAAGCCTTCAAATTTCCAAGCTCTACAATTTCTAAGCATTGCAATTTCCAAGCTTTGTAATTTCTAAGCTTCGCAATTTCCATGCTTTGCAATTTTCAAGCTTTGCAATTTCCAAGCTTTGCAATTTCTAAGCTTTGCAATTTCCAAGCTTTGCAATTTCTAAACTTGGGAATTTCCAACTTTTGCAATTTCTAAGCTTTGCAATTTACAAACCTTCAAATTTGCAAGCTTTGGAATTTCTAAGCTTGGAAATTTCCAAGCTTTGCAATTTCTAAACTTGGGAATTTCCTAGCTTTACAATTTTCAAGCTTTGCAATTTCTAAACTTGGGTATTTCCAAGCTTTGCAATTTCCAAGCTTTGCAATTCCCAAGCTTTGCAATTTCCAAGCTTTGCAGTTTCCAAACTTTGCAATTTCCAAGCTTTGATATTTCCAAATCCCCCAAATTTCCAAGACTTCTAATTTCCAATTTTTGCAATTCCCAAGCCTTCCAATTTCTAATCCTGAACATTTCCAAGCTTTCCAATTCCCATGCCTTCAAATTTCCAAGCTTTTCAATTTCCACGCCTTTAATTTTCCAAGCTTTGCAATTTCCAAGCTTTGCAATTTCCAACCCTTCAAATTTCCACTCTTTAAAACTCCAACCCTAAAACCCTCAACCTTTACCCCACACCTCATCCAAAAAAAAAAAAACAAGTATAGCACCTGTATATTCACTCGCGAAGATTACTCGAGATATCGTCGCATAGAAGCGAGAAGTAAAAAGGGAACAATAAATGTTTTGACTTTGTTAGCACGGTATTGTTCGGTTCGGATGGTCATACGTGTCCCCCACGATACGAAGTATTGAATAGTTTAGTATTTGGCGTTGCGAAGTACTACGTGGCAACGCGGAGACAAAAGGGCTTGCGCCGAGTTGGCAAGGGTGACTCCGCTATGACGATCGTACAATAGTTTCTATTGAAGCCTTTTCTTCAAACCTATGGGCCATTAATGGCGCCCTCTTACTCTTTCCACCGGATCGTTCGTTCCTTTATTTTACCGTTCGCCTCGACTTCGCAGCCTTTTCAAGCTTCCACTCGAACACATTCGTCGTTATAAATAGTCTATTTGGCGCGTGTACGATTAACCCTTTGCGGACGAGAAGAAATCACAATTAACAAATTTCCACGCAATTATGAATCTATTACGAATAGAATTTAATGACGCTTGTCGATTTTTCGCTCGATTATTATCAAAAGTGCCTAGTAGCGTCATTAATTCAAATTTGTTGCTTCGAAAAGAAACTTTTGGCGACTCGCTTCGAAACTTTGGGCGACTATTTGCCGACACTCGTCCGCAAAGGGTTAACCGAGACGCTTTAATAGTTTCGCGCGGTAATTATTCAGAAAAATTCGACGCGTTGCCAGTGAAAAACTTTACGACATTTTCTAATTGAATGTTATTTTATTTTCTATTTGAAAAATAATTTGAAAACGCCAATTTCTTTCTATTACAATCGTTGGAAGTTCATTTAGCTGCTTTTAATGTTTTGCTTTTTGTTTCATTTGGTAGTTGAAGATTATTGAAATAAATGTTGAAGCTTCTTAAACGTTTTACTTGGAAATTTAAGATTTTGTTTATTTGGGGTTGTTTTTAGGATTGCTATTCGTTACTACGCGAATTTTAATGTTTTTGAAGCTTGAATGTTTTAGATTTCAGTAGGATTTTAATTGGGAATTTGCAAAGCTTTTAATTTTTAAGGTCGTGCAAATTTTCGAAGCTTCAAAGTTTACATGTATTGAATTTTTAAAGTTTTGAAGTTTTGAAGTCGCGAATTTCTAAGGCTTCAAATTTAAGATGCTTTTAATTTTCAATGCTTCGAATTTACGAAGCTTTTAGTATTCAATACTTAACATTTTTAAGGCCACGAATTTCTAAAGCTTCAAATATAAGAATCTTTTAATTTTCAACGCTTCAAATTTTTAAAGCCACGAATTTCTAAAGCTTCAAATTTACGAAGCATCTAATTTTTACTACTTCAAGTTTTTGAAGCCACGAATTTCTAAAGCTTCAAATTTAAGTAGCTTTTAATTTTGAATGCTTCAAATTTACGAAGCTGTTAGTTTTCAATGCTTCCAATTTTTAATGCCACGAATTTCTAAGGCTTCAAATTTACGAAGCTTTTAATTTTCAATGCTTCCAATTTTTAAGGCCACGAATTTCTAAGGCTTTACATTTGCGAAGCTTTTAATTTTCGATGCTTTCAATTTTTAAGGCCACGAATTTCTAAAGCTTCAAATTTAAGTAGCTTTTAATTTTCAATGCTTCGAATTTACGAAGCTTTTAGTTTTCAATGCTTCAAAGTTTTAAGGCCACGAATTTCTAAGGCTTCCAATTTACGAAGCTTCTAATTTTCAATGCTTCAAATTTTTGAGCCCACGAATTTCTAAAGCTTCAAATTTAAGTAGCTTTTAATTTTCAATGCTTCGAATTTACGAAGCTTTTAGTTTTCAATGCTTCAAAGTTTTAAGGCCACGAATTTCTAAGGCTTCAAATTGACAAAGCTTCTAATTTCCACTGCTTCCAATTTTTAAGGCCACGAATTTCTAAAGCTTCTAATTTTCAATGCTTCAAATTTACGAAGCTTTTAGTTTTCAATGCTTCAAATCTTTGAACTCACGAATTTCCAATTCTTCGACTATTTAAATTTCCACGATCTTAACACAGAAGAACGATACAAATGATTGGAAGAAAGTTTTGCCATTGCGAACGTTCGAAACGTTTAATTTACAGTTTAATTCGTGGGTTGAAAAATCATCGGACCCTGACGAAACTCCAACTTTGCGCTCGTTTATTCGCAATGCGTGCACGAATTATTCGCATTGCATACACGTACGCGTATGCCACTCCTCTGTTTTAAGCCACCGATTTTACGACTTTGCAGAACCGTGATTACGCGCACTACGTACACGCATAACCGCGAACAAGCTTTGCTTGAAACGAGTCCTGCGAACCGTGGCCAAATTTTCTCGCATCGAATAGGATAAATCACTCACGTACTGTCACTATTCCTATAACTGCTACTTCAATTCGTTTCTTTAATAACAAAGTAACGTATGAAGAACCTAAATTTGGACTACGATTTACGTAACGACGCGCAGACATTGTATATTCGTTTAGAGTTGATATTTATAAATAAATATTGGGAGGTAAACGTCCTTTGTTGAACATTGAAACGTGAACAATGTAATTATGATTATAAAGTATAAAAAGTGTCACAATTCAATACAAACTTTGATATCTGTTACGCAAACTGAATTTGCTAATATATGGAAAAATTGTTTCTATTTAAATGAGAGATTCTCAAGTGACGATAATAAGGAAATTGGACTTTGTTGTATATTTTCAATTAATTAGTAATGATTTTATTAAATTGAGCATATAGAAACGATGTTCATAAATGAAAGAGATGTTAAACAATATTATACTCCAAACTGGAACGATCTTTATGTCAAAAATACGTTTTAAAATAGTGAAATAATGTTACGCGATAACTTTAAAGTGGCAGTAATTGGATTAAGTTTGGGTTAGGTTTGAATTAAGCTTGGGTCAGATTTGGGTTAGGTTTGGATTAGATTAACCTTAAATAGACAATAATTGATACTTACATCTACCCTATAAATTGTTTCCATTTAAATGAGAGATTCTCAAGTGACGATAATAAGGAAATTGGACTTTGTTGTATATTTTCAATTAATTAGTAATGAATTTATTAAATTGAGCATATAGAAACGATGTTCATAAATGAAAGAGACGTTAAACAATATTATACTCCAAACTGGAACGATCTTTATGTCAAAAATACGTTTTAAAATAGTGAAATAATGTTACGCGATAACTTTAAAGTGGCAGTAATTGGATTAAGTTTGGGTTAGGTTTGAATTAAGCTTGGGTCAGATTTGGGTTAGGTTTGGATCAGATTTGGGTTAGGTTTGGATTAGATTAACCTTAAATAGACAATAATTGATACTTACATCTACCCTATACATTGTTTCCATTTAAATGAGAGATTCTCAAGTGACGATAATAAGGAAATTGGACTTTGTTGTATATTTTCAATTAATTAGTAATGAATTTATTAAATTGAGCATATAGAAACGATGTTCATAAAAGAAAGAGATGTTAAACAATATTATACTCCAAACTGAAACGATCTTTATGTCAAAAATACGTTTTAAAATAGTGAAATAATGTTACGCGATAACTTTAAAGTGGCAGTAATTGGATTAAGTTTGGGTTAGGTTTGAATTAAGCTTGGGTCAGATTTGGGTTAGGTTTGGATCAGATTTGGGTTAGGTTTGGATTAGATTAACCTTAAATAGACAATAATTGATACTTACATCTACCCTATACATTGTTTCCATTTAAATGAGAGATTCTCAAGTGACGATAATAAGGAAATTGGACTTTGTTGTATATTTTCAATTAATTAGTAATGAATTTATTAAATTGAGCATATAGAAACAATGTTCATAAAAGAAAGAGATGTTAAACAATATTATACTCCAAACTGAAACGATCTTTATGTCAAAAATACGTTCTAAAATAGTGAAATAATGTTACGCGATAACTTTAAAGTGGCAGTAATTGAGTTAGGTTTGTGTTAGGCTTGGGACAAGTTTAAGTTAGGTTTGGCTCAGATTTGGGTTAGGTTTGGATTAGATTAACCTTAAATAGGCAATAATTGGTACTTACATCTACCCTATAAATCGTTTCTACTTAACGGATGTAAGAATTATCATTGAATTATTCCACGTTCCATACTAAGTAATTACATTGCTCACATTCCAATGTTCAACAGATCACATTTACCTCCCAATATCTATTTACAAGTATCAAATTGTACACGAATATACGCTGTCCATATGTTCTTACGTACCCAAAACCAAAGTCCAAATATTCGCGTTTAATTTACACATTTTACACGTTACGCGTTACTTTGCCATTAAACCAAACGAATGAAAGCGGCGATTATAGTAACGGCGACGAGTAATTGGTTCGTTTACCCGATTCGTCAACGCGGAGGGCACGATTTTTGCCCGGTTACGTTTTATACGGCCACGGAAGGTGAGCGGGAGCGAGCGACGAAAGAAAGGCAGAAGAAGACGGAAAGAAGCGATATCGGTATGGACGCGCGAGCGGATCCGGGCTAGGTCGTTCAACCAACCGGTGAACCATCGAACCATCCGAGCAGCAACGGTCGCACAGGCACCTTACTCTTAAACAGTCCTTAACCGTGGCTAGGATGGAGAACAAGCCTCTCGATGGACGAGGAAAGCGAACCGGAATAAAGAAAGAGAAGCGTGACGAGCAACGTCGCGCGTCGCGCTCCATCTCCACCGATGCAATGCTGGCTCAAAGACTTTCCCGCGTGTGTCTCTCCTCGTTGCGAGTGTGAACGTAGCACAAGGAAGAAGAAGAAGAACAAGGGGCAATCTTACGGAGAAATACGCTATTATAGATCGATTGTACGTCGTATTTATTTGCAATTCCTGTCGTTTTAAAAACGCTGTTGCTTTGTTTTAGTCACCTCTTTGTTGTAATGAAACAGCAGCGTATTTGTAACGATAGGAATTGTGAATAAGTACGATGGAATCGAAATGTAATAGATGGATTTATAATAACGTGTATGTATGTAGAAGTATATCTTATACATATAAAGATACACGTTATTATAAATCTAGTTGTCATAGATCGATTGTACGTCGTATTTATTTGCAATTCCTATCGTTTTAAAAACAATGTCGCTTTGTTTTAGTCACCTCCTTGCTGTAATGAAACAGCAGCGTATTTGTAACGATAGAAATTGTAAATAAATACCATGGAATCGAACTGTAATAGATGGATTTATAATAAGGTGCATATATATTGAAGTATATCTTATACATATGAAGATACACGTTATTATAAATCTAGCTGTTATAGATCTATTATACGTCGTATTTATTTGCAATTCTTATCGTTTTAAAAACAGTGTTGCTTTATTTTAGTCACCTGCTTGCTGCAATGAAACAGCATTTGCCCCTTGATCATTCTATAGAATAATGAATAGTCTATCCTATTTACCATTTACCATTTTTATTATTACTATTACCATTTTAGTGCAGCATGCAACGTTACTGGTTTAAAGTAGAATAAAACAGCGGCGCTTTTGAAACGATGGGAATTATAAATAAATACCGCGCGAATTAATTGTTTCTATAATAGCTAGATTTATAATAACGTGCTTATGGAAGTATATCTTCGTACGTATTGGACTACTATCGTTTTAGTCTTCTATAACTCAAATTTAATTTAATTTCACGATACGAAGAAACGGGTGTAATTAACGCTAGAATTATTAAAGGCAGTCGAAATGACTGGTTGCAAAATTTACAACGATGAACTTTTTTTTTAGAATATTCCGTAATTTTCCGAACGAAATACGAGCGAAGATTTATTGTACTTTAGTAATGTGCACTTTGCAAACGTCTGCCATTTTTATTTCTTCGGTACGAGTAAGTAGTTCTAGGGTTTAGCGAAACGTTTCGTTTCAACCTGGAAATCAGGAATTAATAACGTATACCGTGTAAAAGGAACAAAAATGGGAATCGTACAATGATACGCTGAGATAAAATTCGACAAAGTTAAATACGTGGATAGATGGTTAACTTGATCAACTTTGATTCGATCGGATCGAATATAATTCTTCCAATAAATATCTAAAACCATAGGAATAGTAAATAAATACCGCGCAAATTAATTGTTTCCGATGTAATCGATCTATAATAACTAGATTTATGAGAACGTGTACAGAAGTATATCAACTTTATCAACTTTGATTTGATCGGATCGAATACAATTCTTACAATAATCATACTAAATCGCAAGTGTCGTAAAAAACCTCTGCTTCTTTACCCAATTCGAATTTCACTTTGAAATTTATCATGTTTCCAACAAATGGATAGTCTAAACTATACTTAATCAATGGTTTTAGTTATGCGTCGAAAGTATAAATAGGAAATCGCTATGAGATTCGATTACCCACCTAAAATTGTACAATTAACCCTTTCGCTACGAAGGACGTATATATACGTCCTGAATAATCCATCAATCATTTGCTAAAATACACCTAATTTCCGTCTGAAATCTCTGATATCTCCTATAAATAGATGATCTATCCTGTACTTAGTCAATAGTATTTCTTCCTGACATCCACAAACTCAAACGCATCAAAATTCGCAGTCCATTCACCGGTGAAATAAACATCTTCGCCATTTCAATTAACTTAATTATATCTCTTATACCTATTAAGAATAAGACTACAAAGAAGACTACAAATAAGACTATACTACATAGAAGACTACAAATAAGACTATACTACAAAGAAGACTAAAATAAGCTCTCTAAGAAGCTTTAGGAATTCCACGCGATCGAAAATGCGCGTGGCAAAATATTGATTTTCGTGTAGAAAACGTGTACGACAATTGTGTCGAAGTAGAAGGCAGACGACGTCTTTACATCATCACTGTAAACATAGTCTACTATCTTCCCATTTCACAGAACGTCGTCTTCGTTATTAAACCACTGTTCTTCTTCGTCATCTTCAACGTCATCGATTAACAGTGAACGATACGCGCGCCTGTAAACAGGCTAATAGATCGTAATTAGAACAAGAATGCAAACACTTGCGTGTCTTCTTGTCGCGGACGAATACTACTGTTAGAAACGTCGAAATAGTTAAACGTTACGTTAACGTTTCGTCAACGCGTTTCCTCCTCACAAGGGAAGTTTCTTCCGGCTAATAGTACTATAGTTACCAACTGGTTATAGTTACTTCCGGATAATAGGGCTAATAGCGTGCTGAGAACTAACGAATAGTCGAAAGAAACGCACTCTTGAACAAACTGTCGCAGCGAACAGTTAACCCTTTGCGGACGAGAAAAAAAGAACACTTAACAAATGTCCATTCAGTTGTGAATTAATCACAGGCAGAACTTAATAATACTTAACCAATTTTCGCCGAATTATTATCAAAATTGCTTATTAGTATCACTAGTTTCTTATATTTATTATGTCATTTCTATTAGTGTTACAAATTTCTTCTTTTGAAAATCGACATTTATCCAGAAAATTGAGAGTTTCGAGATGTGTTTCGAGTGCGTCTTAACCCGCGAAGGGTTAACCCTTTGCGGACGAGACGTAGTAACACTTGTGAGAGTACTTTAGTTTTTAATTCCACGACTTTGAGTTTCCACGCTTTTCAGTTCCAAACCATTTAATTTCCAACGATTTCAAATGTTTATTATTACGTTAAGTATTCATTGCATTAAGTTATGTGCTTTAATAGTCGACATGGGTTCGGAAAGCCCAAAAAATGGTTAGGCGACTATTTGTCGACGCTCGTCCGCAAAGGGTGAATAAAGTAAATCGAGTTTCAAATCGCCCTGTTTAATTTCTCCAATTTAACCACTCTGAAATCATCCTATCTATCTTACACTACTAGTACATAATCTACTACTATATAATTATATACTACTACATAATCCCACCCAAAACAAGAACACTTTTCCTCTAACCAATTGCAAATAACCATCCCGAAGAACCGTGACCCAAAAAACAATCGCGTTGTCTCGCCAAATATTAACACTCATCCCCCCTCCCAGTATATATCCAACAGTTATTATCCAACACTTTTTTCAACGATCCCACCGCCGCGCATATTCATGCGAACAAAGAGGGAGGGGGGAGTTACTCGCGTTGCGAAGAGGAGAGGAAAAAGAAGGAGGGGGGAGAGGAAGAATAGGTAAGACGACGGAGGAGCGGAGAATTGAAAATGATGATTGGCGGTAAGCGGGCCGTGGTGGAGGAGCAAAAGAGTGCGCGGCGACGGCGAAGGTGGTGGTGGAAGCGTCGGGGAACGGAAAGAGGCTAGCTGGAACAAGAGAGCCGGGAGAGAAACGGACGAAGAAGGCGTTGGACAGCGGGAAGCGAAAGACACGCGGCGGGGACGGAAAGAGTTGGCGGAAAGGAAGGAAAAAAGAGTCCAGCGTAGCGCGCGAATTAAGTCGATCGCGGTGCGTGCAACCACATCCTTCGCGCCACATCCAGGATATCGTTTCCCTTTCATCCTTTTCTCGCTCGAAAACCGTTCGCGAGGCGGGCAAACGGGCAACTCTTTTCTTCTTTATTATCGGCATCCAGCCCGCGGTCTTTTGTTTTATAATAACCGCGCTGCTGCGGTCGGCGATCATCCTTTTGCCTCGATACGGCGAACAGAGATCCTCGCCTCTTAATACAGTTGCGAGCAGCCTTCGGTGCACGTTTTAGGGTTAGGTTAAAGTGGGGGGGAGAGGGTTGTTTTATTCGTTAACTACGGGGGGAAATTGGTTCCATGGAACGCGACAATGAGGAAGCGAAGAGGAGCGGATTTCGAACGATTTTTGATACATATTATGTTAAATAGTGACGTTATAGTAATAACGTTAATTATAGTAATTTAATTTAGTATATTTAATTATAGTAATCAGTGGATTACTGCCACTTTTACTGTAAATGATGATTGAGTTCGTTTATTTAATAGCAATGTAACGTGCAAAGAATCTCGTGAGTAAGGAAATGTTCGTAGTAGATTTCGTCTTTGGTTTTTAGGTAACGAAGAAATAGATATTGTATATTGGTTTAGAGTTGATATTTGGAAATAAATATTGGATGGTAAATGTGCTCTGGTGAAGATTGAAACGTGATCAATATAATTATAAAGTATGGAACGTGTCGTAATTTAATAATAATTGGATTTGAAAGCGTTGGAATTGGGAAAATTTGGATTTCTAAGCTTATGAAAATTGTTTCTACTTAAATGAGAAATTCTCAAGCGACGATAATAAATACATTGAACATTATTGCACACTTTCAATTAACTATTAATGAATATATCCTACTGAACGTATAAAAGTAATACATTCCTAAATAAACTCGATCGGTTGAACTGAATATTATACTTCAAACTGTAACCGGATCTTTACGTTAGATACGTTCTAAAATAATTAAATAAAGTCACGCGTGTACCTTAACGTGGCAGTACGCGGTACATACTTACATTTACCCTAAATCTATCGCGAGACTCATTACCGATCGTCGAAAATTCACCGCGTTGTATTCCGTGGACGGATAACGACTCCGTTGAGCTCGAATTCGGTTTCGGGCGTATCGGGAGCCAGTCTCGAACGGACACGGGATAATTCTTACGGCTCGGACAGGTATACGCGCAATCGTGGGCACGAACAATCTCCCGGTATGCCTTCGTTCGTGGCGTGGGAGTTCAAATCCACGCACGCATAAATTACTCTTTGCTGTACAGTCACTCCAGATACGACAAATCCACTCTGTACCAATCTATATGTATATACAGTTGTTTCCTTAAGTGTTTATTCATTGGTGTATATATATATATATATTTGTCGACAAATAGCCGCCAAAATTTGTTCAATCTTCCGGATAAATGTCGATTTTCAAAGCAAGAAATTTGAATTAGTGGCATTAATAGGCACTCTCGATAATAATCGAGAGAAAATTCGTTAAACTGTCCGTAATAAACATTCACAATCGAGTGTTTATTTTTTCTCGTCCGCGAAGAGAGTTTAAACGTAACTCGTCTGTTAAATAAACAAAAACAAGGGTCGACGTTGCACATGGACACCGACGGTAATTGGTTACATCTACCCCTATTTATCTCGCGCTGGTTTATTAAATTGTGGAGCTGTAGAGAGGGGATAGAATAGGAAAAAGGAAGGGTGTTACTTTTCGTCCTGCACCTTCTAGTGGACTCATTAAGTAAAGCTACTTAGCAGGCCCTGCCTTAGACGTTGGGAATTTGGAAGGAAAGTTAAGTAAAAATTGCCAACGATATGTGAAGCTGTGGAGGGGGGATAGAATGGGAAAAAGCAAGGGTGTTACTTTTCGTCCTGGGCCTTCTAGTGGACTCATTAAGTAAAGCTACCTAGCAGGTCCTGTTTTAGACGTTGGGAATTTGGAAGGAAAGATAAGTAAAAATTGCCAACTATATGTGGAGCTGTGGAGGGGGGATAGAATGGGAAAAAGGAAAGGTGTTGCGTTTCTTCCTGGGCCTGTTAGTGGATTTATTAATAAGGTTACCTAGCAGGCCCTGTCTTAGACGTTGGGAATTTGGAAGGAAAGTTAAGTAAAAATTACCAACGATATGTGGAGCTGTGGAGGGGGGATAGAATGGGAAAAAGGAAGGGTGTTACTTTTCGTCCTGTGCCTGCTAGTGGACTCATTAAGTAAAGCTACCTAGCAGGTCCTGTTTTAGACGTTGGGAATTTGGAAGGAAAGTTAAGTAAAAATTGCCAACGATATGTGGAGCTGTGGAGGGGGGATAGAATGGGAAAAAGCAAGAGTGTTACTTTTCGTCCTGGACCTGCTAGTGTGAACTCATCAGTAAAGGCTACCTAGCAGGCCCTGTCTTAGACGTTGGGAATTTGGAAGGAAAGTTAAGTAAAAATTGCCAACGATATGTGGAGCTGTGGAGGGGGGATAGAATAGGAAAAAGGAAGGGTGTTACTTTTCGTCCTGGGCCTGCTAGTGGATTTATTACTAAGGCTACATAGCAGACCCTGTCTTAGACGTTGGGAATTTGGAAGGAAAGTTAAGTAAAAATTGCCAACGATATGTGGAATTGTGGAGGGGGGATAGAATGGGAAAAAGGATAGGTGTTGCGTTTCTTCCTGGGCCTGTTAGTGGATTTATTAATAAGGCTACCTAGCAGGCCCTGCCTTAGACGTTGGGAATTTGGAAGGAAGATTAAGTAAAAATTGCCAACGATATGTGGAGCTGTGGAGGGGGGGATAGAATGGGTAAAAGGAAAGGTGTTACTTTTCGTCCTGGACCTACTAGTGGATTTATTAAGAAAGCTACCTAACAGGCCCTGCCTTAGACACGTTGGGATATTGGAAGGATTTTTTTGTTTTGTTTTTTGTTGGTTACTTTGGGTAATGTTTCCATGGTACCTAGGGATTTTTCCCTTATGACCCACTGTCTTGTTGGTTATATGCTAGTGATGTATTTGATTAGTTAATCACTTTGTATTTATTCACGGGAGAAACTTTCGAAAAACCCGTTTTCTTTAACAGATATTGGAAGGAAGGTTAAAGGTGGTATATATATGAACGAGGTAGTCGGAGCTTATGCTTTCGAGAAAGTCCTATTTCGTATGTCCATCTAGTGGTAGGTGCAGGAGAGCCGCCAGAAAATATTCCAGCGAGTGGACAACGGAGGAGGCGACGCGACGACCACTCCCGGGCGCAGAATTATATACTCCCATCGTTTCGTACCGTTTGGTCTTCTTCTCGAAGAGGAGAGAGATCCAGAGGACGGATAAGGCGGTGACACGAAGCAACGTCGAGGCTTGGGGCGCCCTTAATCCGGCAATAAAAACCTCGGCTCACGTATATTATTTTATTTAGTTTCCCAAACTGCCGCGGCTTAAACGCATCCATAATTACCGGGCGGCTACGTGAACCGCTTAACTTATCGCGCGCTCAACGGCGCAACCTCTCTTTCGTCCGGTCGCCATCTTTGAAAATGGTCGTGTTCGTAACGCGTTTGCAAGATTAAACCCTTCGAGGACGAAAACTAAGAATATTTAAACAATTCCGTATAAATTGGGCAAAATTAACCATTTGCGGACGAGAATTAATGACACTTGCGAGAGTACATTAGTTTTGAATTCCACGTCTTTGAGTTTTCACGATTTTCAGGTTCGAAACCATTTCATTTCCAACGATTTCGAACGTTTATTATTACGTTAAGTTATTCGTTGCGTTAAATTCTCCGCTTTAACCCTTTGCGGACGAGTGTGCGGCGGATAGCCGCCGAAACTCTGAATTTTCTGGGTAAATGTCGATTTTCAAAAGAAGAAATTTGTTACATTAATAGAAATGACATAATAAATATAAGAAACTAGTGATACTAATATAAGCAATTTTGATAATAATTCGGCGAAAATTGGTTAAGTATTATTAAGTTCTTTCTGTGATTAATTCACAAATGAATGGAAATTTGTTAAGCGTTATTTTTCTTCTCATCCGCAAAGGGTTAACGATAAGAATAGTAAGTGAACGGAATAATTTTGATAGCAAATTTGTACCTCGGTTTACGTGACGAAGGGTAAACGTTGTATTTATGTATATTCGTTTAAAGGTGATAGTTAAAACGTAATGTTGGCTGGTAAATGTGTTGTTGAATATTGAAACGTGACACGTGTCGTAATTCTTATGTGACTGTTACACGGAATGGACGTGCTGATATATGTATATGGAAAAATTGTTTCTATTTTAATGAGAAATTCTCAAGTGGCGATAATAGGGACATTGGACTTTATTCAACGTTTTTAATTAGTTAGCGATTAATTCACTATATTCAACGTAGAGCAAAAATGTTCGTAAATAAAGTATTATGCTCCAAACTGGATATAATCACGTTTACTGTATGTTTTATATCTGTTACACAAACTGACGTGTTAATATATGGAAAAATTGTTTCTATTTTAATGAGAAATTCTCAAGTGACGATACCAAGGACATTGGACATTGCTGTGCATATTCAATTACGTAACAATGAATTCATTACATTCGACAAACAACAAAATTGTTGAGAGGACCAGAGAAGACAAGAGAAGACTAGAAAAGACTAGAAAAGACTAGAAAAGAGTAGAAAAGACAAGAGAAGACAAGAGAAGACAAGAGAAGACTAGAAAAGACAAGAGAAGACAAGAGAAGACTAGAAAAGACTAGAAAAGACAAGAGAAGACAAGAGAAGGCAAGAGAAGACTAAAAAAGACTAGAAAAAAATAGAAAAGACTAGAAAAGACTAGAAAAGACTAGAAAAGACTAGAGAAGACAAGAGAAGACTAGAAAAGACTAGAAAAGACTAGAAAAGACTAGAAAATACTAGAAAAGACAAGAGAAGGCAAGAGAAGACAAGAGAAGACAAGAGAAGACTAGAAAAGACTAGAAAAGACTAGAAAAGACTAAAAAAAAATAGAAAAGACTAGAAAAGACTAGAAAAGACTAAAAAAAAATAGAAAAGACTAGAAAAGACTAGAAAAGACTAGAGAAGACAAGAGAAGACAAGAGAAGACAAGAGAAGACTAGAAAAGACTAGGAAAGACAAGAGAAGACAAAGAGAAGACAAGAGAAGGCAAGAGAAGACTAGAAAAGACTAGAAAAGACAAGAGAAGACAAGAGAAGACTAGAAAAGGCTAGAAAAAAATAAAAAAGACTAGAAAAGACTGGAAAAGACTAGAAAGACTAGAAAATACTAGAAAAGACAAGAGAAGACAAGAGAAGACAAGAGAAGACTAGAAAAGACTAGAAAAGACTAGAAAAGACTAGAAAAGACAAGAGAAGACAAGAGAAGACAAGAAAAGACTAGAAAAGACTAGAAAAGACTAGAAAAAAATAGAAAAGACTAGAAAAGACTAGAAAAGACTAGAAAAGACTATAAAAGACTAGAAAAGACTAGAAAAGACTAGAAAAGACTAGAAAAGACTAGAAAATACTAGAAAATACTAGAAAAGACAAGAGAAGACAAGAGAAGACAAGAGAAGACAAGAGAAGACTAGAAAAGACTAGAAAAGACTAGAAAAGACTAGAAAAGACAAGAGAAGACAAGAGAAGACAAGAAAAGACTAGAAAAGACTAGAAAAGACTAGAAAAAAATAGAAAAGACTAGAAAAGACTAGAAAAGACTAGAAAAGACTAGAAAAGACTAGAAAAGACTAAAAAAGACTAGAAACGACAAGAGAAGACAAAGAGAAGACAATGAGAGAGAAAGAGGGAGAGCAATGGACGATTTTTAATGTGTGCCAGTGTATATAAGTATTTCCACGTACGGGGATGACTGCCGGCGATCAACGGAGGCCTCGTCGAGCACAGTTTCGTTATGAGGATCGTATGATATTCTAGTCAGACCCGCGGCTGTACAACGGGCATCGGGGTCCGCGAGTTGAATGACAATTCGGCGGATCCGAAGCGGCTGGGTAATTGCCAGCTTAGCCAATCATTATAACGTGTACGGTGGATATGGTACGGGTTGACAGGCCTCGAATAACCGACGGTTAACGGACGGTTGACATTCCCGTGATTTACGCGCGATAAGCCGTAATAAATCTGCCGCCCAAATGAACGTAGCAGACTCGTAGCACGCTTGTGGGACCTTCTTTTTTAATACGCTACTCTTGTAAAGCTTCTCGATGCTTCGTTTGAATGATTTTGTTAAGATTTTTGGGTAGATCGATGGAACACTGGCAATTTTGTAATATTTATTCGATTAGTTGTATATTTGTTTAGTTATTATTGACGAGCAAAAGTTTAATAAGTAAAAGAGAATAATTATATACATTAGCGTTGTCATAAACAATGTGAAATAAGTAGAACAAGTATACTAAAGAGTTCTTATAGCAGTCGATTTACAATAAAATTGAATAAATTAATAAATAATGTTGATTGTTGAGTTTGCATGGTTAGCAGAAATTTTGTGATATGTAGTTGACGTATTGTTACGCGTATTAACACTAAAATTAGGGTGGACGCAACTATTATTGCCACTTTAAGGTTATCGAGTAACTTTGTTTAACTATTTTTGAAATTAATTGACCTGAACATCGTTCCTGTTTCATCTACATTTCCACGCTTTCTAAATGCAAGGCTATGAATTGAAAGCATTCCAATTATATGGCTTCGAATTTTCACACCTTTAAATACTAAGCTTTTGAATTTTTAAAGCTGTAAATTCTAAGCTTTTGAATTTTTAAAGCTGTAAATTCTAAGCTTCTTAATTTTCATACGTTTAAATTTCCAAGCTTTGCAATTTCTAAGCTTTGCAATTTCCTAGCTTCACAATTTCAAGCTTTGCAATTTCCAAGCTTTGCAATTTCCACGCCTTTAATTTTCCAAGCTCTGCAATTTCCACGCCTTTAATTTTCCAATATTTGCAATTTCCACGCCTTTAATTTTCCAAGCTTCGCAATTTCCATGCCTTTCAATTTCCAAGCTTTGCAATTTCCAAGCTTCACAATTT
Source organism: Eucera pruinosa (assembly GCA_028830335.1). NCBI lineage: Eukaryota > Metazoa > Arthropoda > Insecta > Hymenoptera > Apidae > Eucera > Eucera pruinosa. Next base: position 3,459,592 of record JAMYCR010000019.1, read on the forward strand.
TCAAGCTTTGCAATTTCCAAGCTTTGCAATTTCCACGCCTTTAATTTTCCAAGCTTTGTAATTTCCACGACTTTAATTTTCCAAGCTTTGCAATGTCTTCATCTTTAAATTCCCAAGGTTTGCAATTTCCACGCCTTTAATTTTCCAAGCTTTGCAATTTCCACGCCTTTAATTTCCAAGCCTTGCAATTTCTAAGTTTTGCAATTTCCAAGCTTCACAATTTTCAAGGTTTGCAATTTCCAAGCTTTGCAATTTCCACGCCTTTAATTTTCCAATATTTGCAATTTCCATGCCTTTAATTTTCCAAGCTTTGCAATTTCCATGCCTCAAGTATCAAGCTTTGCAATTTCCACGCCTTTAACTTTCCAAGCTTTGCAATTTCCATGCCTCAAGTATCAAGCTTTGCAATTTCCACGCCATTAATTTCCGAAGCTTTACAACTTCCACGCCTTTAAATTTCCAAGCTTTGCAATTTTCACGCCTTTAATTTTCCAAGCTTTGCAATTTCCACGCCTTTAATTTTCCAAGCTTTGCAATTTCCACGCCTTTAAATTTCCAAGCTTTGCAATTTCCACGCTTTTAATTTTCCAAGCTTTGCAATTTCCGAGCTTTGCAATTTTTACGCCTTTAATTTTCCAAGCTTTGCAATTTCCATGCCTCAAGTATCAAGCTTTGCAATTTCCACGCCTTTAACATTCCAAGCTTTGCAGTTTCCATGCCTCAAGTATCAAGCTTTGCAATTTCCACGCCTTTAACTTTCCAAGCTTTGCAATTTCCACGCCTTTAATTTTCCAAGCTTTGCAATTTTCATGCCTTTAAATTTCCAAGCTTTGCAATTTCCATGCCTCAAGTATCAAGCTTTGCAATTTCCACGCCTTTAACTTTCCAAGCTTTGCAATTTCCATGCCTCAAGTATCAAGCTTTGCAATTTCCACGCCTTTAACTTTCCAAGCTTTGCAATTTCCACGCCTTTAATTTTCCAAGCTTTGCAATTTTCATGCCTTTAAATTTCCAAGCTTTGCAATTTCCATGCCTCAAGTATCAAGCTTTGCAATTTCCACGCCTTTAACTTTCCAAGCTTTGCAATTTCCATGCCTCAAGTATCAAGCTCTGCAATTTCCATGCCTCAAGTATCAAGCTTTGCAATTTCCACGCCATTAATTTCCCAAGTTTTGCAATTTCTCCGCCTTTAAATGTCCAAGCTTTGCAATTTCCACGCCTCTAAATTCTAAGCATATGAATTTTCACGCTTTCAAATTCCAAGCATCTGAATTTCCGCACTTATAAATTCCAAGCTTCTAAATTTCCACGCCTTCAAATTCCAATCTTTCGAATTTCCACGCCTCTAAATCCTAACTAAATCAATCCGAAGCATCTACTCGATCGTTACTCCGTACCTCCCGCCCGTTGGAAATTTTCAACCGCAATCATCGATAGCATACCGATCTACAGTTAACGTCTGACACGTTTATGATCGTAAGAACGATCCGCGCCGCTTGACCGTCGTAAAAGTCATCGCGATCGACGCGCGCAAAAATAGTTGCTTCGTCTTCCGTTGATCCGTTCACGCCGCTGCGAAACGTTCCAGCATTTAGCTCTCTTCTGCGTTGCAGGGAACACCGTGAACACGAACGCGCGCCGAAAGGAGGGAAAAATAGAGATAGAGATGGAAACGGTAGAAACGGAGAACAGTGGGAATCGGTTTCTCAAAGGTAGACTATAAAATTGCGAGGATAAATGTAGATTTCAGGGCGGCTCGTCGTTTCGTTGCACTGTTCTTTGCCTTTCACAACTCGTAGCCATGCGAAACGCTACGCGGATTTAACGACGAACAGTATTACCGCGTTCCTTTCGTACCGTTTAACCGTGAGGGATGCACCGAAGACAGTTCGCACGTACTACGCGAGGCTGCCCCGCTTCGAAATACGACAATTATTCGCGACCTCGAATACAGGCCAGCCATTCCAATAACTACTACTTTTTCCCACTTTTCCTTTTCTTTTCTTTCTTTGTTTACTTGTTCTTTCAACCCTTTGCACTGGAAAGCATCGCTGCGTTGAAGTAGATTCATCAGAGGAACTCTATTTATCGTTATTATTATTATTATTATTACACGGTAACTGAGAAAGTTTGAACTCGATGAAAATGGTGACTGAGAAATGGTTTCGAAATTTTTAACTGTTAATGGAAATTGTTACAATCTGTGCTTCGTTCTTAATCTGATTGAACGTATGTATGTATGTTCGATGAATTGTAATACAATGTGATGGATTATAATTTTATAAATAGAGAGAATATTATGTAATATTCTATGTTTAATCATTTATTATTCTAATAAATAATAAATGTACAATATATTCTCTATAAATATATAAATATACAATATATTCTGTATAAATATATAAATATACAATATATTCTCTAGAAATATATAAATATACAATATATTCTCTAGAAATATATAAATATACAATATATTCTGTATAAATATATAAATGTACAATATATTCTCTAGAAATATAAAAATATACAATATATTCTGTATAAATATATAAATATATCATATATTCTGTATAAATATATAAATGTACAGTATATTCTCTACAAATATATAAATATACAGTATATTCTCTACAAATATATAAATATACAATATATTCTCTAGAAATATATAAATATACAATATATCCCCTATAAATATATAAATATACAATATATTCTCTGTAAATATATAAATATACAATACATTCTCTAGAAATATATAAATATACAATATATTCCGTATAAATATATAAATATACAATATATTCCGTATAAATATATAAATATACAATATATTGTGTATAAATTTATAAATATACAATATATTCCTTAGAAATATATAAATATACCATATATTCTCTAGAAATATTTAAATATACAATGTATTCGCTATAAATATATAAATATACAATACATTCTCTAGAAATATATAAATATACAATATATTCTCTATAAATATTTAAATATACAGTATATTCTCTACAAATATATAAATATACAATATATTCTCTAGAAATATATAAATATACAATATATTCTGTATAAATATATAAATGTACAATACATTCTCTAGAAATATATAAATATACAATATATTCTCTAGAAATATAAAAATATACAATATATTCTGTATAAATATATAAATATATCATATATTCTGTATAAATATATAAATGTACAATATATTCTCTAGAAATATATAAATATACAATATATCCCCTATAAATATATAAATATACAATACATTCTCTAGAAATATATAAATATACAATATATTCTGTATAAATATATAAATATACAATATATTCTCTGTAAACATATAAATATACAATACATTCTCTAGAAATATATAAATATACAATATATTCTCTATAGATATTTAAATATACAGTATATTCTCTACAAATATATAAATATACAATATATTCTCTAGAAATATATTTATAGATAAAATTAATCTACAAATTAATATTTATGATATATAAATGGCACGTAAATTCTGGCATCTCGAATGTTTGCATTGCAACGGTATTGAAAAGGATTCCCAAAATTGCCGAACGAATGTACGAGCTGTAAGCGTATGCGATCGTAAAAAGTTGATCGTGCGAACGTAGCGAAGGGAGCACTCGGCGCGTTCGCGAAACGGAGAAACGAAGAATCCAGGAAGAGGCAACACGGCGCGGAGTCATATCGGTAGCGAACTTCCACGAAGGATAATGGAGGTAGGAAGTAAATTTTACGCTCGTCGAAGTTTCCCGCGCGACCAAACAACGCTGTTCGGTAGCGAAGGGAATGTAAAGAGGGATAGAGAGAGAAGTAAAACGATTTAGAATAGAGAAATCTCTTCGTAGCTTTAACCGAGACCTCCAACGGCGATCGAAAACGGCGGAGCAAGTTATTCCGTGTAAAACGCTCCTCTAGTCGATCTAACAACGGTGAGAACGAGTTCGCGAACCTCTTCGCCAAGTGTTCCCATGGATGCCATGGGTTTCGGGCTATGGAAAAATCCATAACGCTAGATGCTAGCGGTTTCGTCGAGATACAAATGTATTTCCTCTACGTCGTTTAAAGTTTTGCATTATTTTAGGGTTTCAATTCGACGTGGAAAAATTTGAAAAAATTCAGAGATAAGTATAGCAGTGCTAAGAATGTCCGTGAATTTTTTCAGAATTTTTCATTCAGTAGAATGGAAGAAATTAAGCTTGAATTGAACATTGAATTTTGATTGAGATGTATGGATCTTCTCGTCTACGTTGTTTACAGTTTTGGATTATTTTAAGGTTTGAATTCGATGTGGAAAAATTTGAAAAAATTCAGAGATAAGTATAGCAGTGCTAAGAATGTCCGTGAATTTTTTCAGAATTTTTCATTCAGTAGAATGGAAGAAATTAAGCATCAATTGAACATGAAATTTTTATTAAAGTGTATGGATCTTATCGTCGACGTTGTTTAAAGTTTTGCATTATTTCAAGGTTTGAATTCGACGTGGAAAAATCTGAAAAAATTCAGAGATAAGTATAGCAGCGCTAGGAATGTCCATGAATTTTTTCAGAATTTTTCAGTCAGTAGAATGGAAAAAATTAAGCTTTAATTGAACATCGAATTTTGATTAAGGTGTATGGATCTTTTCGTCTACGTCGTTTAAACTTCGGAGTTTTGTTAAAATCTGAATTGGTTGTAAAAAAATCTGAAAAAATTTCGAGAGAAGTATACTAATGGTAGCAATAGCTCTGATTTTTTTCATAATTTTTCGTGCAGTAGAATAGGAGATAGCTATGCTTCGATTAAACGTACAATTTTTATTAAGGTGCATGGATTATTTCGTCTACAGTTTACGTCATTTAAACTTCGGATTTTTTTTAGTAGTCATGTTTGCCGTAGAAAAATCTGAAAAAATTTCAACGTAAGTATACCACCATTAGGAATATTCGTGATTTTTTTCATAGTTTTTTATGCAGTAGTGAAAAAGATACTAAGCTTAAACTACACATCGAATTTTGATTAAGTTACAGATCTACTCGTACCTAATATCTAAGTTTCTGAATTTTGTTACAATGTGAGTTTGCAATGAAAAAATCCGAAAAAATTCCAAAGTAAGTAGACCATCAATAGCAACATCTCCGAATTTTTTCATAATTTTCCCAGCAGCGGAACAATAGAAACCAAATCACCTTCATTTACACACCACATTTTGCTTAAGATAAATTTTCGCATTTTCCCTATTCAACTTTCTGAATTTTTCAAAACTAAAGTTTGCGACGAAAAAATCTGCAAAAATTCCCAAATCAGTGGAACACTAATACCAATATCGCCGAATTTTTTCACAATCTTCCAAGCACTGGAACAAAAGAAACCAAGCTTGAACTTAAAATCCGTTTTCGTATAAATACACGCTTTCGCATTGTCCTTTCAAAAGTCCCTTTCTTTATCCAAATTAGCATATTGCAACACGTTCAGCAGTCAAACTAACATCCTTTAACCTCTTCAACCATTCGACTATTCGCCCATACGAAAGGAAATCGAATCCATCCTTCTCTCCAACCGAGAAACCTTCGAGCACATAAATGTTAACCCTTTCGTACGCGTTTGCCTCGCGTTTCGCGGCATTTTTTCCCTTCGCAACCATTTGAAGTAGCAGAAACGGGCCAATTACCGTTGCCGGGTATTCGTGTTTAGACTGCGCCTACAACAAAGTGGCAGAAACGAAAATCTCGGGGGAACAGCAACGGACGCAATGCCAAACAGCCGAGGGTAATAATAACGCTGCCACGGTATTCTCTGTATTAGGGATAATTGGAGGATGAACCGCAAACGGCAGCGAGATAAAACTCGAAGCAAGGGTGGAGACGTTGCCGTAGAAAAGGAGGAAAGGGTTAAGTTGAACCGAGAGAACGTTCCTCCGTTTCTAGCAACGAACGAAGACGGAAATACGCGAATTCACATCGTGCAACATTTTATCAAAAATATTAGTTTTACGGTGTTCTAAAATTTTGCAGGAAAATCTTCAACCATTAACAATAATATTATTGTTTCTGTACAATATTTTCTCGCTTCAAAGTTGCGCTTGGTAATTAAAGAATTTCTTTGGTGCAGGTTTCGAATAATGTTAATAAAGTTAATAAAGATAATAGAGATATTGAATTATGTTTGGATAATCGAGGTTCTACAGTGATTCTTAAAACAACCATTATAAATCGCAAGACCTCTGATTTGGTTCAATAATTTGTGAAATAGTTAAATTATAGTACATCTATCCTAGGTATAATTATGTTGACAGTAAAAGTGCGAAGATAATTGAAAATATAACTAGTAAAACAGTAAATATAACGATTAATAATATTACTATTTTTGTTAAATATTTTCTCGCTTCAACATCGTTTCACTTTCTAATTAAACAATTTCTTCGGTACAGGTTTCGAATAATGTTTGAATAATAAAGTTTCTATTTTACTTAATTACTAACATGATAGTATAATAAATATAACGATTAATAGTATTACTATTTTTGTTAAATATTTTCTCCCTTCAACATCATTTTAATTAGTAATTAAACAATTTCTTTGGTGCAGGTTTCTAATAATGTTAACAAAGTTGAATAATAAAGTTTCTATTTTACTTAATTATTAACATAATAGTATAGTAAATATAACGATTAATAGTATTACTATTTTGTTAAATATTTTCTCCCTTCAACATCATTTTAATTAGTAATTAAACAATTTCTTTGGTGCAGGTTTCTAATAATGTTAACAAAGTTGAATAATAAAGTTTCTATTTTACTTAATTATTAACATAATAGTATAGTCAATATAACGATTAATTGTATTACTATTTTTGTTAAACATTTTCTCGCTTCAACATCATTTTAATTAGTAATTAAACAATTTCTTTGGTGCAGGTTTCTAATAACGTTAACAAAGTTGAATAATGTTTGAATAATAAAGTTTCTATTTTACTTAATTACTAACATAATAGTATAGTAAATATAACGATTAATAGTATTACTATTTTTGTTAAATATTTTCTCCCTTCAACATCATTTTAATTAGTAATTAAACAATTTCTTTGGTGCAGGTTTCTAATAATGTTAACAAAGTTGAATAATAAAGTTTCTATTTTACTTAATTATTAACATAATAGTATAGTAAATATAACGATTAATAGTATTACTATTTTGTTAAATATTTTCTCCCTTCAACATCATTTTAATTAGTAATTAAACAATTTCTTTGGTGCAGGTTTCTAATAATGTTAACAAAGTTGAATAATAAAGTTTCTATTTTACTTAATTATTAACATAATAGTATAGTCAATATAACGATTAATTGTATTACTATTTTTGTTAAACATTTTCTCGCTTCAACATCATTTTAATTAGTAATTAAACAATTTCTTTGGTGCAGGTTTCTAATAACGTTAACAAAGTTGAATAATGTTTGAATAATAAAGTTTCTATTTTACTTAATTACTAACATAATAGTATAGTAAATATAACGATTAATTGTATTACTATTTTTGTTAAACATTTTCTCTCTTCAACATCATTTTAATTAGTAATTAAACAATTTCTGTGGTGCAGGTTTCTAATAATGTTAACAAAGTTGAATAATAAAGTTTCTATTTTACTTAATTATTAACATGATAGTATAGTAAATATAACGATTAATAGTATTACTATTTTGTTAAATATTTTCTCCCTTCAACATCATTTTAATTAGTAATTAAACAATTTCTGTGGTGCAGGTTTCTAATAATGTTAACAAAGTTGAATAATAAAGTTTCTATTTTACTTAATTATTAACATAATAGTATAGTAAATATAACGATTAATAATATTACTATTTTTGTTAAATATTTTCTCGCTTCAACATCGTTTCACTTTCTAATTAAACAATTTCTTTGGTACAAGTTTCGAATAACGTTAACAAAGTTGATAAAGTTAACAAATATTTGGATAATCAAGGTTCTACTGTAGAACGCGAAACGTGGCGAAAGAGTAACGGAGAAATAGGAGGAAGGAAGAGGGATGTTGGGTGCGTAGGCAAGGAGCAGCGTCGAGGCATTATCCACTTACAGGGAATTATCCTCTTTCTAGCCGGACTGCAGGCGCGCCAGAGACGTTCTCTTCCTCTTCTGCTTGCCCTATCTCCTCGCGTTCGCCTTGCCTCTTCTTTATTCGGCGGCCGGAAAAATTGTGCCAGCCAATAGCCTCTGCCATTGTCTAGCGAGCAACACGAGCTTCCAGTGGAACACAAAATGCAGCCGAACACTTCTCTTCGAAAGATTTATGCATTTCTCCGTGGCTAAGGCAAATATCGAAGCTCTGCAATTCCACGAATTCGAATTTTTAAGCTATCGAATTTTTAGTATTCGAATTTTCGAGCTATTGGATTTTTTTGCTTTCGAATCTAAAAGCGTAGAGTTTTAAAACTTTGACAGTTTTTAGGTCGGGAAATTTATAAACTGTGGAATTCTAAGTCTTCGATTTTTCAAGCTTTCGGATCTAAAAGAGTAGAGTTTGAAAACTTTGGGATTTTTTTAAATCGGGGAATTTATAAACTGTGGAATTCTAAGTCTTCGATTTTTCAAGCTATCGAATTCTAAGTCTTCGATTTTTCGAACTATCGAATTCTAAGTCTTCGATTTTTCGAACTATCGAATTCTAAGTCTTCGATTTTTCAAGCTATCAAATTTTCAAGCTTTCGAATGCAAAATTGTAGAGTTTCAAACTTTGCAATTTTTTAAGTCGTGGAATTTGTAATCTATCGAATTCTAAGTCTTCGATTTTTCAAGCTATCGAATGCAAAATTGTAGAGTTTCAAAACTTTGCTACTTTTTAAGTCGTGGAATTTATAAACTATCGAATTCTAAGTCTTCGATTTTTCAAGCTATCGAATTCTAAGTCTTCGATTTTTCAAGCTAACGAATTTTCAAGCTTTCGAATGCAAAATTGTAGAGTTTCAAAACGTTGCAATTTTAAATCGTGGAATTTATAAACTATTGAATTCTAAGTCTTCGACTTTTCAAGCTATAGAATTCTAAGTCTTCGATTTTTCAAGCTATCGAATTTTCAAGCTTTCGAATGCAAAATTGTAGAGTTTTAAAACTTTGCTACTTTTTAAGTCGTGGAATTTATAAACTATCGAATTCTAAGTCTTCGATTTTTCAAGCTATCGAATTTTCAAGCTTTCGAATGCAAAATTGTAGAGTTTCAAAACTTTGCAATTTTTTAAGTCGTGGAATTTATAAACTATCGAATTCTAAGTCTTCGATTTTCCAAGCAATCGAATTTTTAAGCTTTCGAATCTAAAAGCGTAGAGTTTTAAAACTTTGCTACTTTTTAAGTCGTGGAATTTATAAACTATCGAATTCTAAGTCTTCGATTTTTCAAGCTATCGAATTTTCAAGCTTTCGAATGCAAAATTGTAGAGTTTCAAAACGTTGCAATTTTAAATCGTGGAATTTATAAACTATTGAATTCTAAGTCTTCGACTTTTCAAGCTATAGAATTCTAAGTCTTCGATTTTTCAAGCTATCGAATTTTCAAGCTTTCGAATGCAAAATTGTAGAGTTTTAAAACTTTGCTACTTTTTAAGTCGTGGAATTTATAAACTATTGAATTCTAAGTCTTCGACTTTTCAAGCTATAGAATTCTAAGTCTTCGATTTTTCAAGCTATCGAATTTTCAAGCTTTCGAATGCAAAATTGTAGAGTTTCAAAACTTTGCAATTTTTTAAGTCGTGGAATTTATAAACTATCGAATTCTAAGTCTTCGATTTTCCAAGCAATCGAATTTTTAAGCTTTCGAATCTAAAAGCGTAGAGTTTTAAAACTTTGCTACTTTTTAAGTCGTGGAATTTATAAACTATCGAATTCTAAGTCTTCGATTTTTCAAGCTATCGAATTTTCAAGCTTTCGAATGCAAAATTGTAGAGTTTCAAAACTTTGCAATTTTTTAAATCGTGCAATTTATAAACTATCGAATCCTAAGTCTACCATTTTTGAAGCTTTCAAATTTAAAGCTTCCAAATTTAAAGCTTTCGCATTGAAAGGCTTCAGATTTCCTAGCAATCGAATTTATAAGCTTGCAAATTCAGGGTCATTAAATTTTCTAGCTTCCAAATTGAAATCCACTGATTTTCCAAGCATTCGAATCCTCGAATTATGAAATTTCGAATCCTTAAGTGTGCATTAAAATTATACTTGCAAGTTTTCAATTGGCAAGTATTAAAATATCCAATGTTTCGAATGTCCAACAATTCTAACTATTAAATTACCAAATTTCGAAGCCTTGAATTCGCATCAAAATTATATCAGCAAGATTTAAAATTTCTAATCAACAGAACTCAAAACGTTTAAACGTTCAAATATCCAAATTTGCGGATCTTTAATTTTCCAATACTTGAGAATAATTTCTACGTGATGGAAATTGTACGCGCTAAGAAGTTATTGAAATAGCTTGCAATATTTCTCATTGTCAAGCATAATTCTCCATATTTTATCCATTAACCGCAAGCTTGCAAATATAATACCACCGGTGATAGAAATTCTTCAAACCTGTCTCAATTTTCTAACCGCGTCCGAAGCTTGGAAAGCCACTTAAAACGTTAAATTAACGCGCGGCCATAAATAACACATACGTATACATCAATATGTATGTAAATTAGTACGTAATTTTACGGTTCGCTTTCGTTGTCTTTCGACGCTCTGCAGTGGAACACGTCGAGGCCACAGACACGCCATTTCTTTCTCTTACTTTCAACCCTTTCGCTACTAAAAACATATACATATATATATATGTGTGTGTGTATGGTAAAAATGTTTGCAATAGTTTGATAAAAATACACGTATTCGTTTTCTGTAGCAGGATACAATAATTTTTATTATAATTTCTATTTATTGCATAATAGTTAATCGCACGAAATATAGAAATATTTGTAATCCTATTGATTTTGTAATAGGAAAGATAACTTCTAGCTGTGCATTGAGAATGTTTTTAATTTCGGAATGACGTAATGTAATGCAAATTTATCCGTGTAGGTATTTAATATCAATTCTTTAGCTTCGAATTTTCACTGTTAATTCTTTTAATCTTGTGTAAAATATTCGCTGTTGATTTGGTTTATTTTTATGTTGAACCCACATCCAAATTATAATTTTATTGTAATGGAATAATACAAGCTTTTACATATACTTAATATCAATTCTTTAGGTTCGAATTTTCACTGTTAATTCTTTTAATCTTGTATAAAATATTGGCAGTCATTTTGGTTTATTTCTATTTTTAACTCATATGCAAATTATAATTGTACTATAATCGAATAATGCAAGCTTTTACATATACTTAATATCAATTCTTTAGCTTCGAATTTTCCCTGTTAATATTTGCAATTTTATACGAAATATTCGCCATTAATTTTCTTTATTTTAACACACTATTAATTCACATTGAAATTATAATTATATTGTAATCGAATAATAGAAGCTTTTACATATAATTAATATCAATTCTTTAGCTTCGAATTTTCACTGTTAATCTTTCCAATTTTATTAGAAATATTAGCAGTTAATTTGCTTTATTTTAACTCTAAATTTACATCTAAATTATAATTGTATTGTAATCGAATAATACAAGCTTTTAGATATACTTAATATCAATTCTTTAACTTCCAATTTTCAGTATTACTTCTTTTAATCTGGTATAAAATATTGACAGTCAATTTGCTTTATTTCTATTTTTAACTCATATGCAAATTATAATTGTACTATAATCGAATAATGCAAGTTTTTACATGTACTTGATATCAATTGTTTAGCTTCGAATTTTCCCTGTTAATTTTTCCAATATTATATGAACTATTAGCAGTTAATTTGCTTTATTTTAACTCTCAATTTACATCCAAATTATAATTGTACTATAATCGAATAATACAAGCTTTTAGATATACTTAATATCAATTCTTTAGCTTCGAATTTTCACTGTTAATTTTTCCAATCAAGTATGAAATATTCTCCATTAATTTGCTTTATTTTAACAAACTATCAATTATCATCCAAATTATAATTGTACTATAATCGAATAATGCAAACTTATCCATATACTTAATATCAATTCTTTAGCTTCGAATTTTCACTGTCAATTTTTCCAATCTTATACGAAATATTCGCCATTAATTTTCTTTATTTTAACACACTATTAATTCACATTGAAATTATAATTATATTGTAATCGAATAATAGAAGCTTTTACATATAATTAATATCAATTCTTTAGCTTCGAATTTTCACTGTTAATTTTTCCAATTTTATATGAAATATTAGCAGTTAATTTGCTTTATTTTAACTCTCAATTTACATCCAAATTATAATTGTACTATAATCGAATAATAGAAGCTTTTACATATACTTAATATCAATTCCTTAGCTTCGAATTTTCACTGTTAATTTTTCTAATTTTTTATAAAATGTTCACAGTCAATTTGCTTTATTTATACTTTCAATCCATATCCAAATTATAATTGTACTATAATCGAATAATGCAAACTTCTACATATACTCAATATCAATTCTTACGCTTCGAATTTTCACTATCAATATTTTCAATCTTGTAGTAAAGTATTCGCATCGATTGCACGTATTTTCCCCGTCAACCTACATGGAAATTATAATTGCATTATAATAGCGCGTCGCAAGCTTGCGTCCACCTAATAAAACTCATCCTCCTCGACTTAACTACCGTATAATAGCGGCCGTTCGGCTAGAAGTAGCAGCGTCGAATCATTGTATCCCTAAACGCGCAGCCTCTCCTCGTCCTCGAGAAGACCGGAGGCACGGCGCGTAACGAGTAAAGGCCGCGATCAAGAATAATGTGAAAACGCAGAGAGTGAAGGCGGTGGGCAAAAGGACGAAAAGGAAAAGAACAATGAGCGATGCTCCGTGCTTCGCGAAGACCACGGCAATTTAGGCGAATTGCAACCGATTACCGTCGTCGCACCGAGCTTCGTTTCGAATTTTCCGTTTGTTTGAGTTACGAAGATCGCCGTGCGCGCGTAAACCTCAGAAAATTGTACATTCTTAACAACGCGCAGAAGCTACTCGATAAGAGGCAAACGAGATTCGAACGAATCGGTTGCGTTGCGATTGAAATTTAATATGTGGAATTTATGTATTTGAGAGTGGGAAAAATTAGCAGTGAAAATTTGAAGTTAAAGAATTGATATTAAGTATATGGATAAGTTTGCATTATTCTATTACAATATTATTGTAATTTGGATGTGAGTTGATAGTGTGTTAAAATAAAGCAAATTAATGGCGAATATTTCGTATAAGATTGGAAAAATTGACAGTGAAAATTCGAAGCTAAATAATTAATATTAAGTATATGTAAAAGTTTGTATTATTCGATTACAATATAATTATAATTTGGATATGAATTAATAGTGTGTTAAAACAAAGCAAATTAACTGCTAATATTTCATATAAGATTGGAAAAATTAACAGAGAAAATTCGAAATTAAACCATTGATATTAGGTGCAGAAAAAGGTTTGCATTATTCAATTACAATGCAATTATAATTTGGATGTAAATTGAGGGTTAAAATAAAGCAAATTAACTGTTAATATTTCATATAAAATTGGAAAAATTAACAGTGAAAATTCGAAGTTAAAGGATTGATATCAAGTATATGTAAAAGCTTGTATTATTCGATTACAATATAATTATAATTTCAATGTGAATTAATAGTGTGTTAAAATAATGCAAATTAATGGCGAATTTTTCATGTAAGATTGAAAAAATTAGCAGTGAAAATTCGAAGCTAAAGAATTGATATCAAGTACATGTAAAAACTTGCATTATTCGATTATAGTACAATTATAATTTGCATATGAGTTAAAAATAAAAATAAAGCAAATTGACTGTCAATATTTTATACCAGATTAAAAGAAGTAATACTGAAAATTGGAAGTTAAAGAATTGATATTAAGTATATCTAACAGCTTGTATTATTCGATTACAATACAATTATAATTCAGATATGGGTTCAATATAAAAATAAACCAAATTAACAACGAATAATTCATATAAAGTCAGAAGAATTACCACAGAAAATTCGAAATTAATTACGCGATTAATTACGATAGAGCAAAATAGAATAACAATAATAATAATAATAATTTATGCATTGCATATTTTATATTAAATACTTTAATATTATATATTAAAAAAAAACATTCCCATGGATGGTAATTACTTTTCCTATTACAAAATCGATAGGATTACAAATATTTCTATATTTATTATTATTAATTTATCACAATTAATCATATCACATTAATCAATACTATATAATATAATAACAAATATCAAATTAATAATGAATCCTATATTTATAATTATATCGCGATTAATTACGGTAGAGCAAAATAGAATAACAATAATAATAATAATGCACAAATATGCATTGTATATTTTGCCCGCGAACGCATTAGTCCATCGATCGGAATGCATCGAGAACAGCGGCAAGAATAATGCAGCCGCGTAAGTAATTAACCTTTTGCGGTATTGCAACTTTCTTAGCCTCAGGTTTTCGCGGTCATATATATTTAATGTGTGCTATCATGTTTCCCATCCATTGTGCACTTCCTGCCACGCCTACGAACCTTTCACTTGCCCGTATTCACCGTGCGCAACTCTAATTAGATGCTTTTGTCAATATCCATTTATACCGCGAATAACCCACGCAACTCGAACACGGCCATATATATTATTATTCCACGTAACGTTCTCGCGTCTGTATCAATTTTCACGATTAACATCCCATAAATCGGCTAACATTTCTCAATCGTATATATTTTACGTATCGCTTATTTTATCGTATCTTATATTACACGTAAGTATCGCGAAAATACTGCAAAAATACGTAAAAAGTTTCGCAAATAATCCTATTCGTAATTACGAGAGTGAAAATTGAAAAAAAGAAAGAAACACACGAGTTTATCGGTTGCTTCGCGTCGCGTTACGATCTAATTCGTAGCGACGAGTGAGCGACTCGTTATTATAACTCAAATGGGTTAACTTTCGTCGATAAATGTGTGTATGTGTATGTGTGTATATGCATCTAGTTACGGCGGGTTTTGAAACGTGTATTATATTATTAGCGGGGCCCCGGGGGCCGTTTATCAAACCGGACAGGATGACACAGCGAAGCAATCATTGACACTTCTTGGTCCTCCTTTTCGTGATCAGTTAGTGTCAACACGTGAACACAAGGCTCCGTCATTAGTGGACATCAGATCTTTAACGCCTGCACGACGAGGCCGCTTACGAGCTGTTCTGTTCCGCGAAACGTTGTTCGGTTCCTGAAACAGGAACTCGAAACGTTTCACGCTTGCACGCGCGCGCGTGCACACGTTCGCGTGCTCACACACATGTGACTACGTACACGTTCAAGTGAACGTACACGTGTGGCTGCTTACACGTTCGCGTACTCACACACATGTGGCTGCTTACACGTTCACGTACTCACACTCATGTGGCCACGCACACGTTCAAGTGAACGTACACACGTGGCCTTCGTAAACGTTCAAGTGAACGTACACACACGTGTCTGCGTACACGTTCAAGTGAACGTGCACATGTGACTACGCGCACGACGAGCTCTAAAAGAACTCGATTCTACCAATATTTAAAAATCGAGACTTTTCTACGCGTTACGACGAAATGTTCGACTTCGACAAAATTCACCGCAGCGAAAGGGTTAAAGCAAGATTCCTCCGTGTCGAAACTTTCGCCTAAGAACACGGAAACGGGAAGTATTAATCGAATTGCAGTGCGAGAATTTCATCGTATCAGATTTCACGATAGAAAAGATGCACAGTGTTGGATGTCAAGCGGAACGGGCAAAAATGAATCGACACGTTGAGGGGGGATAGCTTAAACAAGATCCGAGTTTCGAAAGAAAAGATCTTCCGTTTGGCACTGTTTGACGCCGAGTGCCTTTTTCGTTTTGCTATTCATTCCCTTTCTCTGTCTCTACAAGTCAATACCTATTTTTACTAAACTCTCTCTCTCTTTCTTTTGAATAAAGATAAATGGGACTTATTTTACTCAAACCCGCAACGTAAACCAACAGATCGAAAATCGGTAACATTGCCGTTATTAATAATAATCGAATTCGCAAAGATCGTCGTCTCGTCATTCGAACGTGACGCTAACGACGTCAATCGATGCGTCCGCGCATTCGACGCTAACTGGGCTGACCGCGAAGCGTAAATGTAAAAGGGGACTTGGCAATGAGGAAAGATAAAAGGAGGAATAGGTGGCGATGGGTTCGCAGTTGCCTCGAAGCTCCGCGCGGTGTGTCTGCGCGCACCGGAGGTAACAAACGTCTCCTCGAGGCACGAAGAAGCGGCGAAGAGGGGGGAGAAGCGCGGCAAAAGGGTTCTTCCGAGGTGAGGAGGCCGTTTTTGAGCCGCGGAGATGATTTACCTTACAACTAACAATATCCCTCTCCTTACGGCGCTGGCGGCGCGCGGATTTATTAACCATCTCTCTCTCTCTCTTCTCTCTTACGAGTTTCTCCGTTAGAAACGAGAAAGAGAGAGAAAGGATTTCGTTCGTTCGAGGAAGAAAGAAGAACGAAGGCCCCCAGGCTCGAACCCGGCACCTCATTACCTGATAATTTACTACGCGAGTAATTAACTGGGCACACAAACGGTGCCACACGTTATATACACTCGGTTTGTTTGTGTGTGTATATATGTGTATATATATATATGTATATACGGCCCTGTACGGTGTACCTATCTTTTCTCGGGACTGTGTTCCTCTCGCTGCGCGAGGTTCGAGGATCATATATTACCCTGCTGTACGCGGACCGATCTATTTATCCATTCGGGGCTTCGAGAGGTCGAGGTGATGGCGTTGGTTAAGATGATTGTTAAGATGGGTTAAACAATGGCGAAAATGATTGCCGGGTTCAGAGAGGCGATAAGAAGTTGATTGAACGGCGGTTTTGATAGAGAATTCGAAACAGTCCTTTGGTATTTTCCATATTTTGGTAAAGGGTTGAAGAATATGCAATTATAAGATGATTAGATAATAAGGAAGTTTGTTGGAGACGAATATACATAGATGTATTTTGTGCTTACTTTAGTTGATTAAATGTTGGTTTCGTTGTTGAATTCGAAGCAGTCCCTTGGTATTTACTTTCCATAGTTTTGGAGAGGGTTGAAGAATGTGGAATTATAAGATTATTAGATGTTGAGGAAATTTGTTGGAGATGAATTTAGATACGTATTTTGTGCTTACTTTAGTTGATTAAATGGCGGTTTCGTTGTTGAATTCAAAATAGTACTTTGGTATTTTCCATATTTTGGTAAAGGGTTGAAAAATAGGGAATTGCAAGATGATTAGATGATAAGTAAGTTTGTTGGAGATGAATATACATAGTTGTATTGTTATATATAACAACATGTATTTTGTGTTTACTTTAGTTGATTAAATGTTGGTTTTGATGGTGAATTCGAAGTAGTCCTTTGATATTTTCCATATTTTGGTAAAGGGTTGAAGAATGTGGAATTATAAAGGAAGTTTGTTGGAGATGAATGTAGATGTCTATTTTGTGCTTACTTTAGTTGATTAAATGGTGGTTTCGATGGTGAATTCGAAACAGTACTTTGGTATTTACTTTCCATGGTTTTGGAGAGGGTTAAAGAATGTGGAATTGTAAGATTATTAGATGATAAGGAAGTTTGTTGGAGATGAATGTAGATATGTATTTTGCGTTTACTTTAGTTAATTAAATATTGGTTTCGATAGTGAATTCAAAACAATACTTTGGTATTTACTTTACATAGTTTGGGGAGGGTTGAAGAATATGCAATTATAAGATGATTAGATGATAAGGAAGTTTGTTGGAGACGAATATACATAGATGTATTTTGTGCTTACTTTAGTTGATTAAATGTTGGTTTCGATGGTGAATTCGAAACAGTACTTTGGTATTTACTTTCCATGGTTTTGGAGAGGGTTGAAGAATGTGGAATTGTAAGATTATTAGATGATAAGGAAGTTTGTTGGAGATGAATTTATATATGTATTTTGTGCTTACTTTAGTTGATTAAATATTGGTTTCGTTGTTGAATTCAAAACAGTACTTTGGTATTTTCCATATTTTGGTAAAGGGTTGAAAAATAGGGAATTGCAAGATGATTAGATGATAAGTAAGTTTGTTGGAGATGAATATACATAGTTGTATTGTTATATATAAAAACATGTATTTTGTGTTTACTTTAGTGTATTAAATGTTGGTTTCGATGGTGAATTCGAAGCAGTCATTTGGTATTTTCCATATTTTGGGAAAGAATTGAAGAATATTAAATTTTAACGTGATTAAATGGTAAGAAAGTTGTAAGATTCCAATGTTTGATAAATATTTTTATTCTTACTAAACTTCGTAAACGGAAATCTTACAAGAGACCCTTGGAATTTATAGTTTCTAAAGCTAGGCGATTCTTCTTTACATTGTTATGGAAAAAGCTCTTCTCTTCTCTTAAAATAAGACGGTTTTGCACTGCTTTTAAAGTATATTCGTGTACACTTTATATTTGTAAATAAATATTGGGAGGTAAATGTGCTGTTGAACGTTAAAACGTGACGAATATAATTATAAAGTATGGAACGTGTCATAATTCAATAATAATTCTTGTATCTATTACACAGAACTGAATTACATCTATTTTAGTGAGAAGTTCTCAAGTGAAAATAGTAGGGACATTGAACTTCGTCGTACATTTTCAATTAATTACTAATGAATTTATTATATTGAACGTCCAATAAAAATGTTGATAAATAAATTCAATGTCGAACAATACTATGCTGCAAACTGGAACTGGATTTTTATATTAAAAACCTTCCAAAATACTTAAACAAAGTTACATTTAAATGAGAAATTCTCAAGTGCCGATACGAATGACATAGCACAGTATTATACATTTTCAATTAATTACCAATGAATTCATTACATTCAACGTCCAATAAAAACGTTCATAAATAAACTCGATGATGAACAATACTATGCTGCAAACTGGAACAGGATTTTTATATTAAAAACCTTCCAAAATACTTAAACAAAGTTACACTTAAATGAGAAATTCTCAAGTGACGATACGAATGACATTAGCCTTTATTGTACATTTCCAATTAATTACTAATGTATTTATTATATTTAACATACAATAAAAATGTCCATAAATAAACTCGACATTAAACCGAATACTATGCTGCAAACTAGGACTGGATCTTTACTTTAAACGCCTTCCAAACTACTTAAATCAAGTTACATGCTTAAACCGATAACGTTCAAATGTCAGCGCGCGGTACATCAACCTTGTACCGTGGCGTTTCGACGAAAGGCGTACGAGAATCGAGGAGAATGAACATTTATAGTCGCCGCCTCGGTGGCTGTCGCTTGTTATTCGTTCGAGCCAGCGGCTCGTCGCGTCGTTGGATTTTCTCGTTTGATACACGCGCGTTTTACGATTTTTCGCGTGCATCTAATCCCCTCCTCTTCTACTTCTTCTACTTCTCTCTCTTTCTCTGTAGCGACAGCGATCAGATCGAGGCTGCCTGCATGCTAATCGATGCAACGGGGCAAACCGAGAAACTATGCGTGAGCAACGGTTAGCCGTGACGCGGCTGCCAATATCGATCGTTCGATTTTCTTTTTAGGCGATCCGAAACCGCGATTAACTCGTCCGCTTTACCATCGCCAACTATAAACGTCTCGAAACGCTAGAAACGTCTAGAAATACGCCACGCGATACGTGACACAGAATTATCGAAAATAGACTATAGAAAGATAGAGAAATTCGCTTTATTTCTTTTTCCTTTCTACTTTAACCCTTTTCTAATCTGTAATAAGAAGTTATTTTAGTTCTATTATCTTCGTTCGTTCTCGTTTTCAATTCTCATTCTTTCTTGCTAACAAACAAACAGGAATTGCACAGATATTTTAATTGAACGTCCTAAAAGTATTATTCGATAACCCTTTAACTATCTTTATTATATATAATATAATATAATAAAGATAATATAAAAAATATACATTTTGCAACGTTAAGAAGATTTCTTTCGCGAGCTAAAGAAACGCGTACAAGTGTTGCATCAAGCCGAATCACGCAAACAGCGATAGTCATTTATAATCTAGACGTTTGTCTACCCGATAGACACGAAAAAAAACCAAAACAAGTTACTCACGCTCGTCGCTTACTCATAAAGGCTAAGGTTATCCCCCCTCCACTAAAAGAAGGTTATATATATTACTTGACCATAATTAGATACGTCATTGTGCTTCAGTTTTGCTTTTGGATTATAGATTTTAGATTTTCGCGGTCCATCGTATTACAAGTTAGACTTGTTTCGTTGGGAACTTGGTCGTTTGGCTTTCGAATAGTTGCCGCGTAGCTTAACCCTTTTGCGGACGAGCGTCGACAAATAGCCGCCGAAACTTTCTCGATCCTTTTCATATTCTTTGAATAAACCTATTGTTCTGTAGAATTGATTAAGAGCGACGCGTTCGTTGAACAACGTTATATATTCCCGAGATTAAGAATATCACGCGTGGCAAAGCGTTTCGGCGTTGAAACGAGCGAACGTTGGCGACGTGGAACGAGGTACACCGATTCGAACGCGCGTGCGTGATTGATAAAGCGCGGGAACGAACGGTACTCGTGCGCTTTTCCCACAGGCAGGCGAAACACGCGTCGCTCGCCGCGTCGTAGAACGTGCCAATGTTTAATTTATTAAAGGCAATACGTTATCATTTTCCGTATAATAAATATTTGCCACATCGGCGAGATAATTTAGCGATCCGCGGAGCAGGATTAATTTCAGATACCCTCGCGGACGGGTTGTTAAGCGGACGATGAATATCCCCGTAAATCTGCGGCGACAATGTAAATCACACCGCCGAATTTATCATCTTTCGGATATTTAAAAAGGAACGGCGGGAAGGGGGGAAGGGAAAAGGGATACGCGAGCGAAGAATGTTTTTTTTTAAGGATACGAAGGTAAACTGAGATATAATTAACGGTTTAATAATTGAAGGGGTGACGAACGATTTTCGATATCGAGTCGAAGTAAGTTTTAATTCGACGGGAGTAAGAAAAGTGAGAGAAATGTAAGGGAAATATAGTGGATATTTGTGTTGAATTATATAGAAATGTAATTAAGGCTTGGAATTCGAATACTTAGAATTCGAAAGATTAGAATTCGCAAGCTTAGAAATTCAAAGCCTTGGAATTCGAAAGCTTAGAATTCGAATACATAGAATTCGGAAGCTTAGAAATTCAAAGCCTTGGAATTCGAATGATTAGAAATTCAAAGCCTTGGAATTCGAAAGATTAGAAATTCAAAGCATTGGAATTCGAATGCTACGATTCGAAAGCTTAGAAATACAAAGCCTTGGAAACCGATAGCTTAGAATTCGAAAGCTTAGAAATTCAAAGCCTTGAAATTCGAATGCTTAAAAATTCAAAGCCTTGGAATTCGAATGCTACGATTCCAAAGCTTAGAAATACAAAGCCTTGGAATTCGAAGCCTTGGAAGCCGATAGCGTAGAATTCGAAAGCTTAGAAATTCAAAGCCTTGGAATTCGAATACTCAGAATTCAAAGCCTTAGAATTCGAAAGCTTAGAAATTCAAAGCCTTGGAATTCGAACGCTTAGAAATTCAAAGCCTTGGAATTCGAATGCTTAGAATTCGAAAGCTTAGAAATTCAAAGTCTTGGAAATTCGAATGCTTAGAAAATCAAAGCCTTGGAATACAAAGCCCTGAAATTCGAATGCTTAGAAATTCAAAGCCTTGGAATTCGAATGCTTAGAATTCGATAGCTTAGAAATACAAAGTCTTGGACTTCGAATACTTAGAATTCGAAAGCTTAGAAATTCAAAGCCTTGGAATTCGAATGCTTAGAATTCGAAAGCTTAGAAATTCAAAGTCTTGGAAATTCGAATGCTTAGAAAATCAAAGCCTTGGAATACAAAGCCCTGAAATTCGAATGCTTAGAAATTCAAAGCCTTGGAATTCGAATGCTTAGAATTCGAAAGCTTAGAAATACAAAGCCTTGGAATTCGAATGCTTAGAATTCGAAAGCTTAGAAACTCAAAAGCTTGGAATTCGAAAGCATAGAAATTCAAAGTCTTGGACTTCGAATGCTTAGAATTCGAAAGCTTAGAAATTCAAAGCCTTGGAATTCGAATGCTTAGAATTCGAAAGCTTAGAAGTTCAAAGCCTTGCAATTCGAATGCTTCGAAATTCAAAGCCTTGGAATTCAAAAGCTTAGAAATTCAAAGCCTAGGAATTCGATAGCTTGAAATTCGCAAGCTTAAAAATCCACATGCTCTCAATCCAAAACACTGCAATTCGAAATGTCTCAAATCACAAAGCAGCGATAATTCCCAAGTATAAAATCCGCCCGCCGCTAAATACAAGAATATTTCGGCTAGCGCTGGCGTGCAGCTATCCGGATACGTGAATAGAGTACTAAAATAATAAAACTGGCGAGCAGAAGTCCCTAAGAAGGAGGGGGGGGGGGCCTAGCGTTCAGCCGCGAAGAAGAGATGCGTGCTTAGGTCCGAAGAAAAGGCGTCGGAACTGATTAGAATGAGAATAGACGTGGGTGTGGATGCCAAAGCTGTGGCGGACGAAAAAAGGACGGAATAAAACTTGAGGCAAAAGAGATAAAAAAGAAAGAGAGAGAGAGAGAGAGAGAGAGAGAGAAGTATGAAGAAGGAAGAGACAGATGGAAGATAGAAAGGAGCAAACTAAATAATATCCCCCACTTTGAGAACGAAGCCAGACGTACAGGCATACAGTGAAACACGAAAAGACCACCCGGTGCAACGTAGAAGTTACGGCAAGTGGGCTCAGGTGAGGCGAGCATTTGAAATGGTAATTACTGCAGCCCCGAAACCGGCGACGATCGACGATAAAATGATAAATCGAGTGGTCACCACAGGTTAGATGAACTTTTGTTAACCCTTTCTTTCTTTCTTTCTTTCGTTGTTTCTTTCTTTCTCTCGGTGTCGCAAAGTTGTAAAAATGTTCATTCTATAAGGTGAACAAAAGTGACTTGTTTTCGGAAATTCGAAATAATAGTTAAATTAATTCGGTACCAAAAATTTATATAGACAAAAATAAATTAAGAATATTGGTTAGAAGAACTTTTGTTAACCCTTTCTTTCTTTCATTGTTTCTTTCTTTCTTTCGTTGTTTCTTTCAGTGTCACAAATTTGTAAAAATGTTGATTCTATAAGGTGAACAAAAATGACTGGTTTCCGGAAATTCGATATAATAGTTAAACTAATTCGGTACGAAGAATATATATAGACAAAAATAAATGAAGAATATTGGTTAGATGAACTATTTTTAACCCTTTCTTTCTTTCTTTCTTTCGTTGTTTCTTTTTTTCTCTCGGTGTCGCAAAGTTGTAAAAATGTTGATTCTATAAAGTGAACAAAATGGACTGCTTTCGGAAATTCGAATAATAGTTAACTTAATTGGCTATGAAGAATATATATTTATATCTATAGGCAAAAATAAGTAAAAAATATTGGTTAGCTGAACTTTTGTTAACCCTCTTTTCTTTCTTTCTTTTGTTGTTTCTCTCGGTGTCACAAAGTGGCAAAAATGTTAATTGAGTATATATATATACTTCACTATAAAATACAGCACTGTTCCATTTTTCTATAGTAACAAATTAAAATAAAAAGTTAAATGGAATAAAGTTCATGTTAAATTGATCATTACATTATTAGATGTGGAAATTAATATTGAGTCTTTATGAACATAAATGTTATTTGTAATTATATTATATTATATATTATGTAGTATATAATATACGATCGAAATTAATTTGCATATCTAATAATGTAACAATCAATTCAACATAAACTTTATTCGTTTAAGTCAATATTTTTGGCTTATTTTTGGCTACTTTTTTAACTTATTTCTATATGAATATAATATGTAACACATACATAATATAATATATAATAAATATAATATATAAAGATAGGTTATTATAAAGAAACAATAGAATTACTTGGATATCCATGTTGCATTCGTTGAGGGATAATTGATCCTGTATCTTGTCTGTGTTGCAACATTTCCTGTAACAAATTTCACAACTATTAGTCGACCGATTTCGACGATCCTTGGCTTAAATTAAAGGGGAAAGTCCAGAGAATATTATACTATAGTATTTTGCAACTAGCCACTGCGGTTCATTTGTTATAAACAAATATATCGCGTCATGGTACATTACTCATACAATATCTGAAGAAGAATATTCATTTCTCAGCTTCTAGACGTTCTATTTCAATGCCCCTTGGCTTAAATTATAGTGAATGGTCCCAAAAATATTATCCTAGAGTATTTTGCAACTAGCCACTGCAGTTCATTTGTTATAAACAAATATATTGCGACATGGTAGACTAATCATACAGTATCTGAAGAAGAATATTCATTTCTCAGCTTCTAGACGTTCGATTTCAATGCCCCTTGGCTTAAATTATAGCGAATGGTCCTGAAAATATTATTCTACAGTGTTTTGCAACTAGCCATTGCGGTTCATTTGTTATAAACAAATACATCACATCATAGTAGATTACTCACACAGTATCTGAAGAAAAATATTTATTTCTCAGCTCCTAGCCAACGAATTTCGATGCCCCTCGATTTAAATAAAATGGGAAGGTTCTAGAAATGTCACCTATAAGCCATTTGTTGATAGAAGTTGTGGTTCGTTTGTTATAAACAAAAGAATCGCGATAACGTAAATTATTCGTTAAATATGTTTGCATAAAATTATTCATTTCTCGACTTCTGGACGTTCGATTTCAATGAACCTTGATTCATATTAAAGAAAAAAGTCCATAGAACATTATTCATTAGACCATTTGTCCATAAACATGGCGGATAATTTGTTATAAACAAATACTTCCTATTTTTTCAAATAACTCAAAAACTACACTCAGCATGGCTTTGAAAGTATATAAATAGTATTCTCTGGACTTTTCCCATTAATTTGAATCAAGGATGATCCAAATCGCACGTCTGGAAGGCAAGAAATAAGCATTTTTAAAAAAATTGCAAACGTAGGACAAAATTGCAAACGTATTACAAAATTGCAAACGTATTAAACGTATTTCAAGGTTGCGAAATCTCGAAGCCTTGAAATTTGGAAAAGCTTAGAAATTTCAAGGCTACGAAAAATCTCGAAGCCTTGAAATTTCGTAAAGCTCAGAGATTAATGTAATAAGTGTTAAGTGTTGGTTTATTTGTTATCTTCGTTTCGTGTCGCTGTCGAGTTGCCGGGCGAAGATCAGCGTAGTTGCATTATGCATACGAGAACCTGAGTCCGGGACTTATGAAGGATCTGATTGAGTTCTGAGTAAATGGCATCTGGTCAGAGACCAGCTGCTAATTAAACACCCACAAAGGCTGCCTACGTGCCCCCTAACACGTGGACATCGTACGCTCGTTTGCAACTTAATATTTAAAAGTAAATATTGCGAGGTGAATGCGCTGTTCAACATCGAAACGTAACCAATGTAATTATAAACCATGGGACGCGTCGCGATTCAATGATAATTATTATATCTGTTGCGCAAAGTGAATTGATGATATATATAAAAATTGTTCCTATTTAAGTGAGAAATTCTCAAGTGAGAATAATAGGGATTTTGAAATTGCTTCTACATTTCCAATTAATTAATAATGAATTCATTACATTGAACATGTATAATAAAAATGTTCATAAATATACTCGATTTGTTGAACAATATTATACTTCAAACTGGAACTGGATATTTATGGTAAATACGTTCCAAAATAACATTAAACAAAGTTATGCTAAAGATAACTTTAAAGTGGCAATAATTACTATATCTACCTTATTAAAAAAACACTTGCGTGCCTTTAATCAATACTAATTAATGTGAATAGTTGAAGA
The DNA here is from genome assembly GCA_028830335.1 of Eucera pruinosa. Classification (NCBI taxonomy): domain Eukaryota; kingdom Metazoa; phylum Arthropoda; class Insecta; order Hymenoptera; family Apidae; genus Eucera; species Eucera pruinosa. The sequence goes on from JAMYCR010000019.1 coordinate 3,485,652, forward strand.
AAATTGTTCAAAAATATTCCATGAAATAAACTATTATGCTGGAAACTGGAACCGGATACAATTGCAATAATTCCCACTGGAAATAGTAATAAATAAATAAATGTATAACGACAACCTTAAAGTGGCAGTAATTGGTACATCTACCTTATTAAAAAACACTTGCATGCATTTAATTAATACCAATTAATACGAATAGTTCAAGAATATTGTCGATAAATATTCCTAAATAAATTATTACCCCGTCTCCAAGCTTCAACCGAATATAATTGAAATAATTTCCACTGTAAACAGTAATAAATAAATAAGTATATAACGACAACCTTAGAGTGGCAGTAATTGGTACATCTAGCTTATTAAAAAAACACTTGCATGCCTTTAATTAATACCAATTAATACGAATAGTTCAAGAATATTGTCGATAAATGTTCCTAAATAAATTATTAGCCCGTCTCCAAGCTTCAACCGAATATAATTGAAATAATTCCCACTGCAAATAATAATAAATAAATAAATATATAACGACTCAACCTTAAAGTGGCAGTAACTGGTACATCTACCTTATTAAGACAATACCAACGTGTCTTTAATTAATACTGTACGAATAGTTCAACAATATTATCGAAAAAATATTCCTAAATAAACTATTACCCCGTCTCGAAGCTTGAACCGGATATAATTGAAATAATTCCCACTGCGAACAGTAATAAATAAATGTATAACGACCGAACGTTAAAGTGGCAGTAATTGGTACCGTAGCACGTTCGCATTGAACGGCTGAACCTCTCTGGCTGATCCGGCTCTGGCCAGGTGTGCAAGGAGATCACCGAGCAACGACGAACACGGAGACACCAACATCGACAAGAAGGGGAACACGGGCCATCGAACGGGGCCCGGTACCAGCAGCCAGCAGCTCGCTAACGACCCCGTGCAACATCCACGAGGGCGTACGAAGTTAAGAGCGGGAGGGGGGGGAGCGGAAGCAAAGGGGGGAATCACGGGTGGGTTAAACTCGAGCTTAAATATCAATCAGCGGAAGCAAGAGCAAAGGAAACAGAAAGAACTTCGAAGGCGATTGCTGAAGTAGCGTTGGGGTGGGAGGGCGATAATGGCGTAAGAAAGATAGAGGAGCAGGTGAAGGTTGAAACCCGGCGACAGTTGGCGAGACAAAGAGGGGGGCGGACGTGTGATTTGTGCGAGGCCGTGAGTCGGGACCTTCTTCGCGGGTGTTTAATTAGCAGCTCGGCAAACCGGAGAGGTACGCCATATACTCAGAACTCAATCAGATCCCTTCATAAGCGCGCCTTCTAACCGTAGTGGCCTCGTATACATAATGTACAGGCGTTGCTTTCGCAGCGAGATATGTGTCACGATGCTCGAATGGAGATCAATTCTTTCGAACTATAATTAAACGGTTAAATGGTTTAGGTTTGATACGTTTTACGTGTTCTGTTTTTTGCTTACAATTAGGTTTTTTTTTTTTTTGGAGCACGGTGGGAGATATATTTTGAGACGCGTCGAAATGTGAGTGTTAAGTTGTAGGGTAAATGTCAAGATTAATGTCGGTGGTCCTATAATATTGACTTTTGATTGGTTTATTTAATGGCAATGCTTTAAAAGCATTTCCAATGCTTTAAATTTCCAAAGCTTCCAAATCTCAATGCTTTCAATTTTCAAAGCTTCGAATTGCCAAAGTTTCCAAATCTCAATGCTTTAAATTTCCAAAGCTTCCAAATCTCAATGCTATCAATTTCTAATGCTTTCAATTCTCAAAGCTTCGAATTCCCAATGCTTCGAATTCCCAATGCTTTACATTCCCAAAGCTTCCAAATCTCAATGCTATCAATTTCCAAAGCTTCGAATTCCCAATGCTTTCAATTTCCAATGCTTTCAATTCCCAAAGCTTCCAAATCTCAATGCTTTAAATTTCCAAAGATTCCAAGTCTCAATGCTTTCAAATTCCAAAGCTTCGAATTCCCAATGCTTTAAATAATCAAAGCTTCGAATTCCCAATGCTTTAAATTTCCAAAGCTTCCAAATCTCAATGTTTTCAATTCCCAATGCTTTCAATTTCCAAAGCTTCGAATTTCCAAAGTTTCCAAATCTCAATGCTTTCAATTTCCAAAGCTTCCAAATCTCAATGCTTTCAATTCCCAATGCTTTCAATTCCCAATGCTTACAATTTCCAAAGCTTCGAATTCCCAAAGTTTCCAAATCTCAATGCTTTCAATTTCCAAAGCTTCTAAATCTCAATGCTATCAATTTTCAATGCTTTGAATTCTCAAAGCTTCGAATTCTCAATGCTTTCAATTTCCAATTCTTCGAATTCCCAATGCTTTACATTCCCAAAGCTTTGAATTCCCAATGCTTTCAATTTCCAAAGCTTCCAAATCTAAATGCTTTCAATTTCCAATGCTTTCAATTTCCAAAGCTTCGAATTCTCAATACTTTGAATTTCCAAAGCTTCCAAATCTCAATGCTATCAATTTCCAATGCTTTGAATTCCCAAAGCTTCGAATTCTCAATACTTTCAATTTCCAAAGCTTCCAATTTTCAATTTTGATAAGCTTCGCGTGTTCTATTTTATGCTTACAATTAGCTTTTTTTTTTGGAACACGGTGGGAGATATATTTTGAGACGCATCGTTGTAGGGTAAATGTCAAGATTACTATCGGTGGCTCTATAACAAAGACACTTTTAATTGGTTTATTTCATGGCAAAGTAATCGTACGAAGAATCGTGGGTAAAGGAATTTTGGTACTAAATTTGGAAGTGGATTCTACGTAAGTATAGACATTGTATACTCGTTTACGCTTAATATTTGTAAGTAAATATTAGGGGGCTTGTTGAAGCTAGTTGAAGATTGAAACGTGACTAATGTAATTATAAAGTATGGAACGTGTCATAATTCAATAATAATTCTTGCATCTGTTACACAGAACTGAATTACATCTATTTAAGTGAGAAATTCTCAAGTGAAAATAGTAGGGACATTGTACTTTGTTGTACATTCTTAATCAATTAATTATTCATTCGTTATATTCAACATATTAGAAAACGTGACCAATGTAATTATAAAGTGTGGAAAGTGTCATAATTCAATAATAATTCTTGCATCTGTTACACAGAACTGAATTACTTGTATTTAAGTGAGAAGTTCTCAAGTGAAAATAGTAGGGACATTGGACTTTGTTGTACTTCTCCAATTAATTACTTATTCATTCTTATTTCCAAGCTTTCCAATTCCATGGCCTTCAATATTTATAACCAATGTAATTATAAAGTATGCAACTAGTCATAATTCAATTTCAATAATAATTCTCGCATCTGTTAACAGAACCGACGTGTGAATATACATAAAAATTGTTTCCATTTAATCGAAAGATTCTCAAGTGACGATAACAAGGACATTTGAACTTTGTTGTACATTTCCATTTACCTAGCAATGAATTTATTATACATATAGCACGTATTTATGCTGGCGACTGTACGCGCGTCGTAGCAGAATAGTGTGACTCCCAAGCGGCCGAGAATGCACACGCGTGTGTGTCATCGACACCGTTTATTGGACTTCGAACACCTCTCTCGTCTTCGCCGTCTCGTAAGCCGCGCAACGTACGCCAAGATTTCGTCCCGAACACGTGTAATCGCTTCGTACAAAAGCGTCCCCGTAAAAAGCCGTAAAGAGCATCGTGCATATCCTCCATCATTCGTCCCTCGCAACCCTTATCTTTTTCTCAAACCTCTAGCAGATTCGATGCAGATTTACGATCCTTTCCGCTGTGAACTTTTCAAGCAGCAGCGGAGAGCCGTTTGTATATTAACCGTTTGCGGACGAGTGTCGACAAATAGCCGCCAAAATTTGTTCAATCCTTCGGATAAATGTCGATTTTCAAAGCAAGAAACTTGAATTAGTGGCATTAATAGGCATTCTTGATAATAATCGAGCGAAAATTCGTTAAGCGTTATTTAATGCTGTCTATAATAAAGATTCGTAATCGAGTGTTTATTTTTTCTCGCCCGCAAAGGGTTAAACTTTTAACCATTCGCAGTGGGATCGGTTTGAGAATCGTTGGATTATCATTTTAATGAAAAGCAAAAATAAACTTTTGCGTTGAGAGACACTGGGTTTGTAATAAAGGAAAGCCTTTTAACCCTTTGGCTTCCTGAAAATCCCGTAACGCGCAAACAGCCCTCGGATATTTCGCGGAGGTATCCAAGGGTTTGCGAGAATTGGTCGCGTTTCGTAGTTTACGGCGATAAATAATGAAGACGGAGTGGGTATTGAGAACTGATCTTTATCCTCTGCTCTCGAAAGTTATTCCCCAAAAACTGAGGCTCTAGTATCGGGCGGGGTCTTTTATAATGTGTTACTCGGTGGTTAAGGTGGGGGTAGAGTTCGGAGTTCGGGTGGTTGTCGTCCTGTTGGAATGATTCGGAGCTCGTCACAGGGATGAGTCGAGACATTATCGCAGGAATGAGTCGAGACATTATCGCAGGAATGAGTCGAGCCTCGTCACAGGGTAGAGTTCGGAGTTCGGGTGTCCTGTTGGAGAGATTCGGAGCCTCGTCATAGGGATGAGTCGAAACCTTATCGCAGGTATGATTCGAGGCCTCGTCACACTCGCAATGAGGAGTCGCACACTCGTGGCGCGAATTACAGATAGACTTATTTCAGATAAATTCCGTTTGCGATACGATGTTACATTTATTTTAACCTTACGTTCTTTTCAGCGGATCAAAGAATCACTAGATATAAATTGTTGCAGAATATTTTCATAGTTTGAAGAAATGTGAGAACTGTAACACAATAATGATAGCTTGCGTAAAAGTGCAATAATAAAAAAACTGTACTGCTGTACACTTTCAAAACACTAGAGTGTTTAACTGAAATCATTTAACTTTTTTTGGGTGTAATAAATGAAGACACTTTAGCTGTATATTATTTTTATTGGTCGTTTCGTACGTGTTTTAAAATATTTCAATGCTTAGAATTACAGTACACGTCATGTCAAATAACTGTGACGTCACTTCCGTTACATATCGTACCCAGCTGTGACGTCACTTCCGTAACGGACGCTTTTAAAACATCGACTCCATCTGTTAAACACTTTCGTGTTAAAATTTGTAGGATAAGGGGTTAATTTAATTAAACACGATTCGATCGAAGATTTGTAAACGGACGAATACAATTGTGCAACGCGTTGTAAGATCGTAAACGATCTTTAAAAAGGTTGCAAGCATCAACGTGTCACGTTTTCTTTGTTGCGGTACAAATTAACCGATATAATCACAGGCTTCGAGAGGCGTTTAAAAGATGCAGGGTTGCACGCGTTGTAACAGCGTGCGCTTAAAGTTGATTAATTTATGGGCACAGTTTGCTCGAATTTAACCCTTCGAACGCGTTACGGTCGATCGTTAAAAATACGCGTCATGGTGGGCTAATTTTGTATATTCTTAATAATTCAATTGTATTGGATAAATTGAAAAGTGGAAGGCGTGAAAATTGTATGGCTTTGAATGTAAGAAAATTAAGAGAAATTTGGTGGATTATGATTACGAAGTGTGGTAATTTTATGGCTTCGAATTACAAAGCAATAATGTAAAGGCCGAGGTCTATTTCAAAGCCAAAAGGTTGAAATAAAGATTATATAGTATAACCAGAATAGTATGAAATATTTATCCTGGAACTCGTTTCATTTATTATACTTTACACAGAGCTTGATTCGTCGAGCTCTTTTAATAATTCTTAATCCTTAATTCGTCGTGTAAAGTAAACTATTCCATCGCGAAAATAAACTTCCCGTTTACTTCTATTTCTCCCGTGGAACATTCTTCGAAAAGCGAACCGCGGATTGATTAATTCTATAACTAGAATAGTATGAAATATTTATCCTGCAACTCGCTTCATTTATTATACTCTACACAGAGCTTGATCCGTCGAGCTCTTTTAATAATTCTTAATCCTCAATTCGTCGTGTAAAGTAAACTATTCCATCGCGAAAATAAACTTCCCGTTTACTTCTATTTCTCCCGTGGAACATTCTTCGAAAAGCGAACCGCGGATTGATTAATTCTATAACCGGAATAGGATGAAATATTTATCCTGCAACTGGTTTCGTTCGTTATACTCTATATAGAGTTTGATCCGTCGGTTCGATGATTCGAAAGTTTCTGTCGCTAGTGTATTATATATGTTGCAAGAGGGTCGCGTGTAAAAGGTTGCTGCAAGTCGCTCGAGGGACCCGAGGACGATTCTCCTCGATCCTTCTTGCCGGACAGGCACGTATAAAGCACCTGTTGGTCGCCTCGAATCGCACGCGTTCTTTCCTTTAACCGGCTCGCGTGTGCGCGCGCGTCTGTGTATACATACATATGTATATAGAACGTGCGCGCATCGTGTCGGCACTTTTTGCCACCGGGAACACAGAAATATTTTCACAGCTGACCGAGCATCGTCCAAAGTCTACTTGGCACCTCGTCAAATCCCCAACGATACGCTTCTCCCCCTCCTAAGCTAGATTATTTCGCGAAATCTTCCTACGCACGCGCGTTGTTTTCCCTTTAACGCGTTCGTAAATGGTTTTCGCTGAAACGCGGTAACGCGGAATTAATTAAGGGTTACTGAAATACCTTTGGGGCGCAAAATGCTGCGAAATATAATTCTATAACCTATTCCGGTTATAGAATTAATCCGCGTTCGTTTTTCGAAGAATGTTCCATGGGGGAATGAAAATTTCACGAATGTTAAACACGTACGGGATATTTGAATAAGCGAGGAAAAGAAAAGGTGTGGGTTGAGTCATGATAAAAATACGGAGTTTCTAATGGAACGGAGAATAGAATTTATTGTAGAAGTGAGAAGAAATGGTGTAGAGTAATCGTAGCATGTACCGCCACTTTAAGGTTCGCGCTTTGACGAAGTTTATTTCATTATTTTAGAGCGCGTTTAACGTAAAGATCCAGTTCACGATATCGTTCAAGAAATCTCTTTTGTACAACGCATATAACGAATTAAACAATTAACGAATTAATCGCTAATTAATTAAAAATGTACAACAAAGTCCAATATCCCTACTATTTTCACTTGAGAATTTCTCGCTTAAATGGGAACAATTTAAATATACCAAGTATTGCCACTTTCTTGTTTAACTATTTTAAAAATTATTGAACGTGAATCGAAGACCAAATTTAGATTCTTTACACGTCGCTTTGCTACTAAATAAACGAATTCAAGTATAATTATAGGAACAGTACGTATGTCATTTATACTACACTCTTTGTAAAAAAAAAAGAAAAAAAGAAGCTTCTTACCGCCTATTTCTCAATCCTTTCTTCGATACGCAAAAAGTCAATAAGCAATTAATCGACGCGTCGTGCATTTTTTTTCTACTGAAAGAAGCAGAGGTTGGTGAATTTATAATACCAACTTCGCGACGTTTCGAATGCAACAACGTCGTCGAAAGATCGCGACGCGTCTACGCGCTCCAATTAAACCTGGTCGCATGCATGCGCATCGGCGCGGCAAATTGAAACTTAAGATAATAGAAACGCTCGCGTATAACTGCGCGTAATGCGTAGGTACGACGGTAATGAAGCCGGCCACGGATCTATTCCGTCGAGATCGTTACAAAACTATCGGCCAGTGGATATATTTTATCACCGCGCCACGATAAACATGCGTATTAACCACCATTATAATTCCACCAGTGGCGCGATGCTTTCCGATCGGGCGCGATAATGTTAAACGTACGTAAAAAAAAAAAAATAGAAACGCAAAGATTTTTGTAACGCGAAACGTAACGTGTTGCGTAATTATGAGAACTGACGGGGAAATTGTAGGGAACGCGGAGGAGAAATTAAATAGTTAATAAAAGTGTAAACGTTCATTTTATTGTATTATGTACGGTATATTGTGCGATATGTTGTATATTTGGTTATATTTTATATTTGGATACGCTATTTGTTAGGATATGTGATGGATATTTGTGGATTTAGTAGAATATAATATTTATTAGGGTATACTATGTATTGGGATTTATTTTGTATTGGGATATACTATTTATTAGGATATATATTAGGATATACTATATATTGGGATATATTATATATTAGGATATATTATATATTGGGATATATTATATATTAGGTTATACTATATATTGGGATATATTATATATTAGGATTTATTATGTATTAGGATATACTATTTATTAGGATATATATTAGGATATACTATATATTGGGATATATTATAAATTAGGTTATACTATATATTGGGATATATTATATAGTAGGATATACTGTTTATTAGGATATATTATATATTAGGATTTACTATATATTTGGATATATTATATATTAGGATATATTATATATTAGGATATATTATATATTGGGATATATTATATATTAGGTTATACTATATATTGGGATATATTATATATTAGGATATATTATATATTAGGATATATTATATATTGGGATATACTATATATTGGGATATATTATATATTAGGATATATTATACTTGATACATTATACATTGTATGTAATACATTGTATATGATACGTTGTATATCATACATTGTATATTATACATTATATATTATACTTGATACATTATTCATTGTATATTATACATTGTATGTAATACATTGTATATCATACATTGTATGTAATACATTGTATATCATACATTGTATGTAATACATTGTATATTATACATTATATATTATACTTGATACATTATTCATTGTATATTATACATTATATATTATACTTGATACATTATACATTGTATATTATACATTGTATATGATACGTTGTATATCATACATTGTACATCATACATTGTATATCATATATTGTATATTATACATTGAATATCGTACATTGTATATTATACAGTATACATTATATATCATACATTGTATATTATACATTGTATATTATACATTGTATATCATACATTGTATATCATATATTGTATATCAAACATTGTACATCATACAATGTACATCATACATTATATTTTATACGTTATATAATGTACATTATATATTATACATCATAAATTGTGCATCATATATAATACATCGTATATTATACTTGATACATTGTACATTATATATTATACATTATACATTATACATTATATATCATACATTGTATATTATACATTGCATATCACACATTGTATATCACACATTGTATATCATACATTGTATATTATACATTGTATATTATACATTGTATATCATACATTGTATATTATACATTGTATATCAAACATTGTACATCATACAATGTACATCATACATTATATATTATACGTTATACAATGTACATTATATATTATACATCATAAATTGTGCATCATATATAATACATCGTATATTATACTTGATACATTGTACATTATATATTATACATTATACATTATATATCATACATTGTATATTATACATTGCATATCATACATTATATATCATACATTGTATATCATACATTGTATATTATACATTATATATTCTACATACACAATAATCATCATATAAATACACATCACATATTATACACCATATCTTATAAATCACACATGACACATTATACATTACCATTAATTACCAATTATTATTACCATTACCAGTTACTAAATAAACAAATAACCATACTATGAAAGATTGTGCATTAGCGACGAATATCCTTCGTCTGCTCGTAATTGGTATCGAAAAAAGAGAGCGAAATAAGACGAAGAGAAGATCCACGGGACGGTGTCTCGTTGCATACACGCGATAGACGAGGGCAACGCGCAGTGTTAGCAAACCGAGCATTAGCATCACAAAGACTGCATCTGCAGCTTTGCTCTCTCCGCGTCCACCGTATGCGACTCGATTTCAACGCGCTCGCGCGATTCGCCCCACGTGTAGGTATATAATTGTACAGGCAAATGAAGCCGTCTGCTGTGCGAATCTGCACTGATTTCATACTCGCAGTTATGGTGACGCGACGTGAACGCGGCGACGACGACGACGACGTGTAAACGTCGCGTAATTATGCCTAAACACAGTAATTAACGTCTCGCGGGACGAGTTCGGGGGTGTCGCCGCGACGTTTTCACCCTTCTTTAACCCTTCATCAGCGCCATTATCATTCAGCTTGTGATTATATCCCAGGGACAAGGGACCGAGTGGCCGCATGAATTAATCTCGCTGAATGCGGAATAATGAGCGGCCGTGCGCACGTATATGTATGTACGCGAACGCGTACGGGCGAAATTAGTGGAAGGAAATAACTCGCGACGCGTCTAACGTTGCCACCTTTGTAGGCTGAATGATCCACGTACTGTCAATGTTCCCATAACTGTTAATTCGTTTTATTTAATGGCAAAGTAATGTATAAAGAATAGTAAATTTGAACTTTGGTTTAGGTAACAAAACGTGGATATTGTATATTCGTTTACAATTAATGTTTGTAAATGAATATTAGGAGGTAAATATGTGATGTTGAATATTAGAACGTGACCAATGTAATTATTAAGTATGGAACGTGTCATAATTCAATAACGTGTTTCTATATTAATGAGAAATTCTCAAGTGACGATACGAGGGATAATTAAATTTCCAAAGTGTCCAATTCTCAATGCTTTCAATTTCCAATGCTTCGAATTTCTAGTACTTTGAATTCCCAATACTTCGAATTGCCAAAGCTTTGAATTACCAATGCTTTGAATTCGCAAAGCTTGGAATTCCCAAAGCTTCCAAATTTCAATGCTTCGAATTTTTAATGCTTTGAATTCCCAATGCTTCGAATTCTTGATGCTATGAATTGTCAAAGCTTCGAATTACCAATGCTTTGAATTCCCAAAGCATCGAATTACCAAAGCTTCGAATTCTCAATGCTTTGACTTCCCAAAGCTTTGAAATCTCAATGCTTTCAATTACCAAAGCTTCCAAATCTCAATGCTATCAATTTCCAATGCTTTCAATTCCCAAAGCTTCGAATTCCCAATACTTCGAATTCCCAAAGCTTCCAAATCTCAATGCTTTCAATTACCAAAGCTTCCAAATCTCAATGCTTTCAATTTCGAATGTTTTGAATTCCCAAAGCTTCCAATCCCAGTGCTTTCAATTCCCAATGCTTCCAATTTCCAAAGCTTCGAATTCCCAAAGCTTCCAAATCTCAATGCTGTCAATTTCCAATGCTTTCAATTTCCAAAGCTTCGAATTCTCAAAGCTTCGAATTCCCAATGCGTTGAATTCCCAAAGCTTTCAAATGTCAATGCTTTCAATTCCCAAAGCTTCCAAATCTCAATGCTTTCAATTCCAAATGCTTTCAATTTCCAAAGCTTCGAATTCCCAATGTTTAGAATTCTCACAGCTTCTAATTCCCAATGCTTTAAATTTCAAAAAGCTTCCAAATCTCAATGCTGTCAACTTCCAATGCTTTGAATTTCCAAAGCTTCGAATTCTCAATGCTTAGAATTCTCAAAGCTTCGAGTTCCCAATGCTTTAAATTTCCAAAGCTTTCAAATCTCAATGCTTTCAATTAGCAAAGCTTCCAAATCTCAATGCTTTCAAATGTCAATGCTTTCAATTCCCAAAGCTTTCAAATGTCAATGCTTTCAATTTCCAAAGCTTCGAATTCCCAATGCTTAGAATTCTCACAGCTTCGAATTGCCAATGCTTTAAATTTCCAAAGCTTCCAAATCTCAATGCTATCAACTTCCAATGCTTTGAATATCCAAAGCTTCGAATTCCCAATGCTTAGAATTTCCAAAGCTTCGAATTCTCAATGCTTAGAATTCTCAAAGCTTCGAGTTCCCAATGCTTTAAATTTCCAAAGCTTCCAAATCTCAATGCTTTCAATTCCCAATGCTTTCAATTCCCAAAGCTTCGAATTCTCAATACTTACAATTTCCAAAGCTTCGAATTCCCATTGCTTTCAATTCCCAAAGCTCCCAAATCTCAATGCTATCAATTTCCAAAGCTTCGAATTCCCAATGCTTTGAATTCCCAAAGCTTCGAATTCCCAATGCTTTCAATTTCCAAATCTTCGATTTCCCAAAGCTTCCAAATCTCAATGCTTTCAATTCCCAAAGCTTCGAATTCCCAATGCTTTCAATTTCCAAAGCTTCGATTTCCCAAAGCTTCCAAATCTCAATGCTTTAAATTTCCAAAGCTTCCAAATCTCCATGCTTTCAATTCCCAAAGCTGCAAATTCCCAAAGCTCCATATTCCCATTAACAATAACAATAATTAGCCTTCCAATTTCACCGAATATAATTTTCTCCACCAGCGCGCTGACTTTTGTATCTCACCGTATACTAACATACTAACCCTTCGTAGCTTCGCAGTTTAAAGGGTTACACTTTCTTACTTACACACAAACACACGCATAGAATAAGTGTAGCTCTCGGTTGGCGGATTCGCGGAACAGAAACTAGTAGAATGTAGGTAGGTAATAATGATCGTCGGAAGAGGTCGTCGCGTTGAGCGAGCAGGGAAAGCTTCGAGATAGCCGATAAGTAGAAAATCGATGATTTCGGAGGCATGCTAATTTCCAGGTATACTAACCTAACCGATTATCATGCTCTCCCCCCCATCGCCGGTTTCGATCGACGCCGTTGGCATTAATACAACGAGATATCACGGTTTACAAGCGCATGCTTGATGACACCGCATTCATGACATTCGATCGCATTATCTACGCTGTACGAAGTTAAATGAAAAAAGAAAGAAACAACGAAGAGAGAAGCGGAAAAAATCGAGATTCTTTCTCGCGTGAAATTGACGTGGCGGGAGTTAAACGTTGCGATGACTTCGATGTACTTTAGATAGGTTCGGCACCGTTAGATACAACGAGCCGCAAAATTATTCGCACTCCGGCAATGATTCGAAGTAACGGCCGGTTTAGCTTTGAGGTATTTCGAACGTTTCGATGCAATCGTCGTAATGAAGAATATATAGAAAAAGAATGATTTAAAGAGCGCACCGAGTAAAATTAGGACGAAGAAAATTGGCGGAATAATAATACGCGAACGAGGAAATGAACTGTGAGGGTTGTTCAATATTTTGTAACGAACGATGGATACAATGGTGAAATTGTAAACAATGGAACGACGAAGATTGTTTAGATATGTGCATATAATTATGAATGTGATCTAAGTGATGCACTTCTTGTTTCGAGATATAGAAACCACTTTTATAATTAACAATAAATGAATTCCATATATGTATTGTATGTATTGTATGTATTTTATATATTGTATATATTGTATAAATTGTATATATTGTATATATTGTATATATTGTATATATTGTGTGTATATTGTATGTATTGTATATATTGTATATATTGTATGTATTGTATGTATTTTATATATTGTATATATTGTATAAATTGTATATATTGTATATATTGTATATATTGTATATATTGTGTGTATATTGTATGTATTGTATATATTGTATGTATTGTATGTATTTTATATATTGTATATATTGTATAAATTGTATATATTGTATTTATTGTTGTATTGTATTTATTGTATATATTGTATATATTGTGTGTATATTGTATGTATTGTATATATTGTATATATTGTATGTATTGTATGTATTTTATATATTGTATATATTGTATAAATTGTATATATTGTATATATTGTATATATTGTATATATTGTATATATTGTGTGTATATTGTATGTATTGTATATATTGTATATATTGTATGTATTGTATGTATTTTATATATTGTATATATTGTATAAATTGTATATATTGTATATATTGTATATATTGTATATATTGTATATATTGTGTGTATATTGTATGTATTGTATATATTGTATATATTGTATGTATTGTATGTATTTTATATATTGTATATATTGTATAAATTGTATATATTGTATATATTGTATTTATTGTTGTATTGTATTTATTGTATATATTGTATGTATTGTATATATTGTATGTATTGTATGTATTGTATACTATTATTGTACATAATACGAATTACTAATTAATTGAAAATGTATAACAAAGTCCAATGTCCCTACTATCGTCCCTTGAGAATTTCTCATTTAAATAGAAACAATTTATAGAGTAGATGTACCAATTATTGCCTATTTAAGGTAAACCTAACCCAAACTTGACCCAACCTAACCCAAACCTAACTCAAATCTGACCCAAGCCTAACCGAGACCTAACCCAAATTTGTCCCAAGCCTAATAACAAACCTAACCCAATTACTGCTACTTTAAAGTTATCGCGTAACATTATTTCAATATTTTGGAACGTATTTAAAATAAAGATCGTGTTCCAGTTTGAAGCATAATATTCTCCAACATCGACTTTATTTATGAACATTTTTATTATATGTTCAATATAATAAATTCATTATTAATTAATTGAAATTGTACAATAAAGTACAGTGTCTTTATTATCGTCCCTTGAGAATTTCTCATTTAAATAGAAACAATTTATAGAGTAGATGTACCAATTATTGCCTATTTAAGGTAAACCTAACCCAAACTTGACCCAACCTAATCCAAACCTAACTCAAATCTGACCCAAGCCTAACCGAGACCTAATCCAAATTTGTCCCAAGACTAATAACAAACCTAACCCAATTACTGCTACTTTAAAGTTATCGCGTAGCATTATTTAACTATTTTGGAATGTATTTAACATAAAGATCCTGTTCCAGTTTGAAGCATAATATTCTCCAACATCGAGTTCATTTATAAACATTTTCATAGTATGTTCAATATAATAAATTCATTATTAATTAATTGAAATTGTACAACAAAGTACAGTGTCTTTATTATTGTCCCTTGAGAATTTCTCATTTAAATAGAAACAATTTATAGAGTAGATGTACCAATTATTGCCTATTTAAGGTAAACCTAACCCAAACTTGACCCAACCTAATCCAAACCTAACTCAAATCTGACCCAAGCCTAACCGAGACCTAATCCAAATTTGTCCCTAGCCTAACCCAAACCTAACCCAATTATTGCCACTTTATAATTATCGAGTAACATTATTTCACTATTTTAGAACGTATTTCAACATAAAGATCGTGTTCCAGTTTGAAGCATAATATTCTCCAACATCGAGTTTATTTATAAACATTTTCATAGTATGTTCAATATAATAAATTCATTATTAATTAATTGAAATTGTACAACAAAGTAAAATATCCTTATTATCGTCACTTGAGAATTTCTCGTTAAAATAACATAGAAACAATATTTATATATATTAGCAGGTCAATTTATGTAACAGATATTAAACATTATTATTAAATTACGAAACGTCCAATAATTTATAAATATATTTGTCACGTTTCAACGTTCAACAGCACATTTGCCTCCCAATATTTATCCACAAATACAAAGTATAAATGAATATACAATGCCTGTGTTTGTTGTTACGTAAACCGAGTTCCAAATCTCACAATTCTTCATACGTGTACATTACTTTGCTATTGAATAAAACGAACCCAAGGAACATCTCAATAGGAGGAAATATAAAAAAAATAAGAAACATGAAAAAAGAAGGAATTAAAAAAAATAAGAAATATAAAAAAATAGGGAATAAAAAAAAGTAAGAAATATAAAAAAATACGGAATAAAAAAAATAAGAAATGTAAAAAAATACGGAATAAAAGAAATAAGAAATATAAACAAATAAGGAATAAAAAAACAGGGAATAAAAGAAAATAAGGAATATCTCAATAGGAACAATGACAGTAATTCGACTATTTACACTACGAATCGATCGTATCGTATTTATTTACAATTCCTATCGTTTCAAGAAACGTCGTTGTTTTATTCGCAGGCCGGAAACCGAGAATAGAAGTTCGGACGTGCAATTATACGCGTGTATAGTTTGGACATGAAAGCTAGAATGCTGAGCGAGAGTTCCCGCGGGGCTAATTACAGAGGCACACCGTAATTAATCCGTTTTACTAAGTACACCAGGGTCCGGCTTATTGTGCAACTTAACCGGGTGTCTCCCTTTTCTTCGCGTACGCGCGCGAGCGCAACTCTTTTGTCGGCCTTTTTCGCCGCTCACAAAGAGCTCCGAACGCGTTAGAACAGTGGTTCTTAGCCTTTTCTACACGATATGTATGTACAGTTACTGAGAAAATTCAGCGTACACCTATGTCGCCGATGAAAGATAACTAAAAAGTAAATATACACACGCGTGTTCGTGAAAGTAGAAACTCAATATATTTCGCATATTCTGACGGACAGTGCGTAAAAAAATTCTTGAGATAAAATTATACGTACTTAATAAGAAACGTAAAAGTAGAACTTTTTTTTGCTGACGCAAAATTGTTATTATACGTACGATACTTGTGGATTATTATTTTGTTAACCACCTTTAATATTCATCGCATGGAATTAATTAATTTTCCATAAAGAAGGTGACAATATTGTCCTATTCTTCTTTTAATTTCATTTCGAAATCTTCCCTATCCGTAAAAGTATAATTTATCATTTTGCATTTCAATTCTTCCAAGATACGTTCGATCAGGTTAATAGTTTGAGTACGCTGAAAATTAACCATTTTTTAGCCATCTTTTTCATTGAGTTTCAACGTGTACGCAAGGTAAACGACTCGCGTACTGTAACTACTGTTCCTGTAACAGCCACTCGAATTATTTTATTTAATAGCAAAGTAACGTATGAAGAATAGTAATTTTTATACTTAACTTGGGCTTCGGTTTACGTAACAACACATAGACATTGTATATTCGTTTCAAACGAAATATTAGGAGGTGAATTTACTGTTGAATAAGATATAAGTGGAACTGTATTTTTTTATTAATATTGGGGTGGAATTTGGATTTGAGTATGTTAAGAATTGAAAGAAGGATTTTTTTAGGGGTTCAATAGTGGCTTTGTGGTTCTTAATGAATTACAGTTTAATTGGAACTGGATTTTTTTATTAATATTGGGGTGGAATTTGGATTTGAGTATGTTAAGGGTTGAAAGAAGAATTGTTTTTGGGGTTGAATATTGGCTTTGGGGAATTTAGTAGATTATAATATAATTAGAATTGGGCCTTTTATTAATATTCGGGTTGAATTTGGATTTGAGTATGTTAAGAATTGAAAGAAGAATTTTTTTACGACTTCAATAGTAGCTTTGGGGTTCTTAATGGATTACAGTATAATTGGAACTGGATTTTTTTATTAATATTGGGGTGGAATTTGGATTTGAGTATGTTAAGAATTGAAAGAAGGATTTTTTTAGGGGTTCAATAGTGGCTTTGTGGTTCTTAATGGATTACAGTATAATTGGAACTGGATTTTTTATTAATATTCGGGTGGAATTTGGATTTGAGCATGTTAAGAATTGAAAGAAGAATTTTTTTGCGACTTCAATAGTGGCTTTGGGGATCTTAATGGATTACAGTATAATTGGAACTGTATTTTTTTGTTAATATTGGGGTGAAATTTGGATTTTAGTATGTTAAGGGTTGAAAGAAGAATTGTTTTTGAGGTTGAATATTGGCTTTGGGGAATTTAGTAGATTCTAATATAATTGGAGTTGGGCCTTTTATTAATATTTCGGTTGAATTTGGATTTGAGCATGTTAAGGGTTGAAAGAAGAATCTTTTATAGGTTCAATAGTGGCTTTGTGGTTCTTAATGGATTACAGTATAATTGGAACTGTATTTTTTATTAATATTGGGGTGGAATTTGGATTTGAGTATGTTAAGGGTTGAAAGAAGAATTGTTTTTGAGGTTGAATATTGGCTTTGGGGAATTTAGTAGATTATCATATAATTGCAATTGGGCCTTTTATTAATATTTCGGTTGCATTTGGATTTGAGTATGTTAAGGGTTGAAAGAAGAATCTTTTATAGGTTCAATAATGGCTTTGGGGTTCTTAATGGATTACGGTATAATTGGAACTGGATTTTTTTATTAATATTGGCACTTTGGTTTAAGTAACAACACGTAGACATTGTATATTAGTTTAGAGTTAATATTTATAAATAAATATTGTTTGGTAAATATGCTGTTGAACATTATAACGTGATCAATATAATTGTTAAGTATGAAACGTGTCATAATTCAATAATAATTCTTATATTTGTCATATATATATAAAACCTGTTTCTACGATATTTTAATGAGAAATTCTCAAGTGACGATAATAAGGTCACTGAACTTTGTTATACATTTTCAATGAATTAATAATGAATTCATTATATTGAACATATATAAAAAATGTTCATAAATTAAAGAGCTATTGAACAATATTATGCTCCAAATTGGAACGATCTTTATACGTCGAATACGTTCTAAAATAGTTAAATAAAGTTACACGATGTCCTTAAAGTGGCAGTAATTGGGTTAGGTTTCGCTTAGCTTTAGATTAAATCTAAGTTAGGTTTGGATTACGTTGGCATAGCTTTGGGTTAGGTTACCCTTAAAGTGGCATTAATTGAGTTAGGTTTGGCCCAGATTTAGATTAAATCTAAGTTAGGTTTGGATTACGTTGGCATAGCTTTGGGTTAGGTTAACCTTAAAGTGGCATTAATTGAGTTAGGTTTAGCTTAGGTTTAGATTAAATCTAAGTTAGGTTTGGATTACGTTGGCATAGCTTTGGGTTAGGTTACCCTTAAAGTGGCATTAATTGAGTTAGGTTTGGCCCAGATTTAGATTAAATCTAAGTTAGGTTTGGATTACGTTGGCATAGCTTTGGGTTAGGTTAACATAAAGTGGCATTAATTGAGTTAGGTTTAGCTTAGGTTTAGATTAAATCTAAGTTAGGTTTGGATTACATTGGCATAGCTTTGGGTTAGGTTAACCTTAAAGTGGCATTAATTGAGTTAGGTTTGGCCCAGATTTAGATTAAATCTAAGTTAGGTTTGGATTACGTTGGCATAGCTTTGGGTTAGGTTACGAAATATCCTTAAAGTGGCAGTAATTGAGTTAGGTTTTGCCTAGCTATAGATTAAATCTAAGTTAGGTTTGGATTACGTTGGCATATCTTTGGGTTAGGTTACGAAATATCCTTAAAATGACAGTAATTGGTACATCTACCTTAATAACTTTTACACCGTAATAAATAAAGAACAAATCAAGGTAAGAACATTCAAAGCAATATTTATACGTTACACCCTCCAAACTTATAAAACGAAGCTGATCATCAATTTCACCAATAACATGTAACCCATTTAACCCCTTAATTATTAAAAAATAAAGAAAACACAGTACAATAAATCCTAATCATTAAATTCTGCACTTCTACCCTCGCCAATATTTACTTTTCTCGAACCTTGCGCAACAAATCATAAACCAACTTGTGACTCATCATATCAAACCATATCTCAACCCTTATTCCAACAATTATTTTACTACTTACGTAAGCTAGCATCTAATCACTAATATCCTACCACGTTACTTAAAAATCGTTCGATTATCGCGAGCAACATTCCTTCATTAACTCACCATTCTACAATACAAAATTAAAATTAAATATCGAGTTAAATTTCATTCCCAAAGCTACGAATTTTCGCTATAAATTCGAATAACGTGAGTATAACTCGTTATCGCATGGCAAAGGGTTAAGAACCACTGTGTTCGAACGAAACAAACAGAAGTAGCTTAAAGAAGAAAGAAAGAGAGAGAAAAAAAAATTAGGTACAGAGCGCCGCGGACCCAAAAAGGGTGCCCCCGCCTTTTGATTCGAAAAGCGTAGAGATCTGGCCCAGGGTGAAAAAGAATGAATGGACTCGGCTCTGCTACGAGGGAGGATGCTTTTTCTTTTCTATCGCGTCCCCCCTCCTCCTCCCCCTACCCAACCAAACCGTACACGCTTTAACTCTCCTTTTGTCCTCGGCGATCCTGGATCCGAAAATTAGCTGCCTCGCAGCCATCGCTTTGTTTTCTCTCTGCACGGGCCCCGCCTTAAAAAACTACTTATTACGCTAATTATACGCGCTACTCTGCACAATCATCCCCCCCTTTCTCTAATGCCGCCTTCTAGTCGCTTTGCGGTCGTAGGAACCCTTTTATTTCGCGATGCGTGTTCGTTCGGTAGCTGAACTGCGATTACGGCCAACTGTCGATGCGCTCTGGTGACGATTAACCATTTGGGGACTAGGAAGAAATATAACACTTAACAAATTTCCATTCGGTTATGAATTAATCAGAGACAGAAGTTAATTATACTTAAACAATTTTCGCCGAGTTATTATCGAAATTTGATTATTAGTATCACTAGTTTTTTATATTTATTGTGACATTTCTGTTAGTGTCTTTATATTAGCGGTGACAAATTTCTTGTTTTGGAAATTGACATTTAGAAAAAAGGAAAATTGAGAGTTTAGGCGGATATCTGAGGACAATAGTCCGCAAAGGGTTAAATTTCGTTGTTCAAGGTTCGATGTTGGGTAGATGGAGCAATTACTGACACTTTAAGTAAGTTGATTCTTTTTTTTTTTTTTTTGTGTGTTTTGGAATGTTGTTGACGTGAAGATTCGGTTGCAATTTGGAGCACGATATTCGGTTCAACGGAGAGAGTTTGTTTATGAAGATTTTTGTTATGTGTATGGTGAATGTAATGAATTAATTGTTACGTAAAGTGAAAATGGAAAATAAAGTTCGATGTCATGATTACTGTCATTTGAAAGTGAAATTTTAGTTAAAAGAAGGATTAGAATTGCAATAATGTTGGATTAATATTGGGTTAGGATTGGACTAAGATTGGAATAATATTGGATTAATATTGGATTAATATTGGATTAATATTATATTAATATTGGACTAAGTTTGGAATAATATTGGATAAATATTGGACTAAAATTGGAACAACATTGGATTAATACTAAATTAATACTGGATTAATATTAAATTAATAATGGATTAATATTATATTAATATTGGATTGATATTGCATCAATATTGGACTAAGTTTGGAATAATATTATATTAATATTGAACTGAAATTGGAATAATATTATATTAATATTGAACTGAAATTAGAATAATATTGGAATAGTGTGGGAATAATATTGGATTAATATTGGACGAAAGTTAAGAATAATATTGGATTAATATTGGATTAATACTAAATTAATATTGGATTAATATTGGATTAATATTACACTAATATTGGATTGATATTGTATTAATGTTGGACTAAGTTTGGAATAATATTGTGTTAATATTGAACTGAAATTAGAATAATATTGGAATAGTATGGGAATAATATTGGATTAATATTGGACTAAAATTAAGTATAATATTCGATTAATATTGGATTAATATTAAATTAACATTGGATTAATATTAAATTAATATTGGATTGATATTGTATTAATATTGGACTAAAATTAAGAATAATATTGGATTAATATTGGATTAATATTAAATTAACATTGGATTAATATTAAATTAACATTGGATTAATATTAAATTAATATTGGATTGATATTGTATTAATATTGGACTAAAATTAAGAATAATATTCGATTAATATTAGATTAATATTAAATTAACATTCGATTAATATTATATTAACAGTGGATTGATATTGTATTAATACTGGACTAAGTTTGGAATAAAATTGTGTTAATATTGAATTGAAATTGGAATAATATTGGAATAGTATAGGAATAATATTCGATTAATATTGGACTAAAATTAAGTATAATATTCGATTAATATTAAATTAATATTAAATTAACATTGGATTAATATTAAATTAATATTGGATTGATATTGTATTAATATTGGACTAAAATTAAGTACAATATTCGATTAATATTGGATTAATACTTAATTAATATTGGATTAATATTAAATTAATATTAGATTGATATTGTATCAATATTGGACCAAGTTTGGAATAATATTGCGTTAATATCGAACTGAAATTGGAATAATATTGGAATAGTATGGGAATAATATTGGATTAATATTGGACTAAAATTAAGTATAATATTCAATTAATATTGGATTAATATTAAATTAACATTGGATTAATATTAAATTAATATTGGATTGATATTGTATTAATATTGGACTAAAATTAAGAATAATATTCGATTAATATTGGATTAATATTAAATTAACATTCGATTAATATTATAGTAGTATTGGATTAATATTGGATTAATACTAAATTAATATTGGATTAATATTGGATTAATATTGAACTGAAACTGGATTAATATTATACTAATATTGGATTGATATTGTATTAATATTGGACTAAGTTTGGAATAATATTGCGTTAATATCGAACTGAAATTGGAATAATATTGGAATAGTATGAGAATAATATTGGATTAATATTGGACTAAAATTAAGTATATTATTCGATTAATATTAAATTAATATTAAATTAACATTGGATTAATATTAAATTAATATTGGTTTGATATTGTATTAATATTGGACTAAAATTAAGAATAATATTGCATTAATATTGGATTAATATTAAATTAACATTCGATTAATATTAAATTAACATTCGATTAATATTATATTAATATTGGACTAAGTTTGGAATAATATTGTGATAATATTGTACTGAAATTGGAATAATATTGGAATAGTATGGAAATAATATTGGATTAATATTGGACTAAAATTAAGTATAATATTCGATTAATATTCGATTAATATTAAATTAATATTTAATTAATATTAAATTAACATTGGATTAATACTAAATTAATATTGAATTAATATTAAATTAATATTGAATTGATATTGTATCAATATTGGACCAAGTTTGGAATAATATTACGTTACTATTGAACTGAAATTGAAATAATATTGGAATAGTATGAGAATAATGTTGGATTAATATTGGACTAAAATTAAGTATAATATTCAATTAATATTGGATTAAAATTAAATTAACATTGGATTAATATTAAATTAATATTCGATTAATATTATATTAATATTGGACTAAGTTTGGAATAATATTGGAATAGTATGGGAATAATATTGGATTAATATTGGACTAAAATTAAGTATATTATTCGATTAATATTAAATTAATATTAAATTAACATTCGATTAATATTATATTAACAGTGGATTGATATTGTATTAATACTGGACTAAGTTTGGTATAAAATTATGTTAATATTGAATTGAAATTGGAATAATATTGGAATAGTATGGGAATAATATTGGATTAATAATGGACTAAAATTAAGTATAATATTCGATTAATATTAAATTAATATTAAATTAACATTGGATTAATATTAAATTAACATTGGATTAATACTAAATTAACATTGGATTAATACTAAATTAATATTGCATTAATATTAAATTAATATTGCATTAATATTAAATTAATATTAGATTGATATTGTATTAATATATTGCCTAAGTTTGCAATAACATTGTATTAATATTGAATGCTATTACAATATTGATACATATACATACATACATATTTACTTAACAGAGAATTCGTATAATCGAGCTTCATCCGCATCGAAAACGCATCTTAAAGCACCGCGTGACGAAAGGGTTAATAGGCGACGATTAGAAGGGGCATCGATACAAACTTTGGCAATAAAGAAGTTGCCGGTGTAACTCGTACGCGTGTGGTTGGTTGATTACCGCGGCCCCTCCTTTCCGGTTGCTCTCATCCACTTAGTCAGATTCTTGAGCGAATTCCTTGTGGACAGCTGGCCAACGTAGTCTAATCTAATCGCCAAAAACTCGCGGGGAAACTCCCTTCATTTCGTTCTCCGTATACCAACCATACTCTCTCTCTCTCACACACACACACACGTTTCCTCTTCAAACGGCAAGCTTACGAGAGTTAACAAAGTTGAGGAACGCGAGACCACCGGGAACGGAGAATCTTCCAAAGACGGCGTTTCATCCGGAGTTATTAGCAAACTTCCCACTGCCCTCGTATCTTACTTAATTACGGCCATCCGCGTTACGTTCGTGGCCCAAGTTCCCGAATTCTCCCCCTCCGCGATTATTGCCAAAATTTTAGTAGCCTCGCGATCAAAGTAAACGCGGTAACAAATGAACACCAAAGGAAACGATATCGATTCTTTTAAGCGCGATCTTTAACGAATATTCCGACTATTCAAACATTGACAAGATTTAATTAACATTGAATTTCTTAATTTGTTAATTCGAAGAATTAACGTTGGGCTCACGGAACTCGTCGCGTTGACGCGTTACAGATTTCGTACACTTAACCATTTGCGGACGAGAAGTAATAACACTTTAGTTTTGAATTCCACGAGTTTGAGTTCTCACGCTTTTCAGTTCGAAACCATTTCATTTCCAACGATTTCGAATGTTTATTATTACGTTAAGTATTCGTTGCGTTAAGTTCTTGTGCTTTAATAGTCGACACGGGTTAGGAAAGAGAAAAAATGATTAGGCGACTATTTGTCCACGCTCGTCCGCAAAGGGTTCAAATTGCAGAGACGATAAATATTACTTTTCACTACTTTATACGCGTTAACTTTAATCAACCCCTTGTCCTACAATAACGAGTCACAACTCGTGTTATAAATTATGGCGCACGTTCCACGTGAACGCAGAGTATTGAGGATAAAATTGAACTTTTGAACTCTAATTTTGGCTTTATGTTATAAGATTGGAGGTTGTTAAACAAATATTGTCTACAATTTCCAAAAGATTTGCACGTGACACGACGTGAATTCAATAAACAACTAATGCTAGCATGCGTGGATAATAAGATAATCGTAGGACAAATGGTTAATACAATATATGGTATGAATATGATTCTCCTCGTCCTCAACCTTCTTATTTCGAATTTTGGCTTCGTGTTATAAGATTGGAGGTTGTTAAACAAATATTGTCTACAATTTCCAAAAGATTTGCACTTGACACGACGTGAATTCAATAAACAACTAATGCTAGCATGCGTGGATAATAAGATAATCGTAGGACAAAGGGTTAATACAATATATGGTATGAATATGATTCTCCTCGTCCTCAACCTTCTTATTTCGAATTTTGGCTTCGTGTTATAAGATTGGAGGTTGTTAAACAAATATTGTCTATAATTTCCAAAAGATTTGCACTTGACACGACGTGAATTCAATAAACAACTAATGCTAGCATGCGTGGATAATAAGATAATCGTAGGACAAATGGTTAATACAATATATGGTATGAATATGATTCTCTTCATCCTCAACCTTCTAATTTCGAATATTTATACGCAGTGCACGTATTATCCCTGGTGCCCGTCGAATTACACGCGTAACGTTCGCAAAAGTTAACGTTAACGTCGGCCGGAGAAATGAAACGAAACGGAATGAAATCTCGCCTGCCGATACACGCCGCCGCAATAGCGTTGCGCAAAAGAAATCGGCCGCGAGGCGTAGCTCGCTCCTTTTCCCCCCCGAGCACATTTCGATTACTCGAGACGCGGTACGATGAAACCTTCGCCCGATTCGATGGAAAAGAAATCGTGTAAAATTCGCGTAATCACGAAAGGGAACGGAGAGATCTACGAATGGAAGAAGGATGAACGTTGCAACGGCAGCGGCAGCGGCGGTGTTGCATTCCGAAACGAGATCGAGAGTTAAATTTACCGGAGTTATTTCCATTGGTCGCTCTCGAGCATACCACGAATCGTCGCAATATCGGATGAAAGGGGGGGGAGGAGTGAGGAACGGCGGGGAGGCAAAGGGTAGGGCACGGCGATCGATAACAATAATAATGGGAAATGATCGCGACCGCAGTGGCACGTGATCCAATGACTATGCCCAGGAGGCGATGCCTCATTATTTCGATTTCCAAGCAACTAACCAGCGACCTTAGCAGCCTCACGAAATACGAACGCCTTCATCCCTTCTTTTCTTTACTTGTGGAGGGGGGGATAGTTCTTTTCTTATTTCTAGACGATCGTCATCATCATCTTCATTCTTCGTGCGAACCCAATCATTCTTCCCGAAGCATGATGTTGAGAGAGAGATGCATTCGAGCGAGGATATTTTATGGTTTGGTATAATCGAATGTGGTGGGGTAATTAGATGTGTTATGGGGGTTTTTTTGGTGGTGGTTAGGGAGGATTTTTGGGAGAGGGTTGGAGGATAGAAGGAATAGGGAAATTTGGAGGGAATAGGTAGGGTTTTGTATTTTGGAAATTGGAAAGGTTGGGGTAATAGTGAAGCTTGGGAATTGTAAGCCTTTTAATTTGCAAGCTTTCAAATTTACATGTTTTTGTATTGCAAACCTCTAAATTTGCAAGACTTGGAATTTGCAAGTCTTGCAATTTGCAAGCTTTGCAATTTCAAGCCTTCGAATTTCCAAGCCATTAAATTTACATGTTTTGGAATTGCAAACCTCTAAATTTCCAAGACTTGGAATTACCAAGCTTTGCAATTTCAAGCCTTCCAATTTCCAAGCTTTAGAATTGCAATATTTCTAATTTCCAAGCCTTCATATTTCCATGTTTTGGAATTGCAAACCTCTAAATTTCCAAGCATTCAAATTTCCAAGCCTTGCAACTTGCAAGCTTTGCAATTTCCAAGCCTTTAACTTTCCAATCTTTACAATTTCCAAGCTTTGCAATTTCCAAGTTTTGCAATCTCCAAGCTTTGAAATTTCTTAGCTCTGCAATTTCCAAGCTTTGCAATTTCCGAGCTTTGCAATTTCCAAGCTTTGCAATTTATAACCTCTGCAATTTCCAAGCTTTGCAACTTCCAAGCTCTGCAATTTCCAATCTTTGCAATTTCCAAGCTTTGCAATTTCTAAGCTTTGCAATTTCCAAGCTTGACAATTTCCAAGCATTGCAATTTCCAAGCTTTGCAATTTCCTAGCTTAGCAATTGCCAAGCCTTCAACTTTCCAAGCTTTGCAGTTTCCAAGCTTTGCAATTTCTAAGCTTTGGAATTTCCAAGCTTGACAATTTCCAAGTATTGCAATTTCGAAGCCTTTAACTTTCCAAGCTTTGCAATTTCCAAGCTTTGCAATTTCCTAGCTTAGCAATTTCCTAGCTTAGCAATTTCCAAGCATTTAACTTTCCAAGCTTTGCAATTTCCTAGCTTTGCAATTTCCAAGCTTTGCAATTTCCAAGCTTTGCAATTTCCAAGCCTTTAAATTTCCAAGCTTTGCAATTTCTAAGCCTTGCAATTTCCAAGCTTTGCAATTTCCAAGCTATGTAATTTCCAAGTTTTGCAATTCCCATGCTTTGCAATTTCCAAGCCTTTAAATTTCCAAGCTTTGCAATTGCCACACCTTTAAATATCCAAGCTTTACAATTTCCTAGCTTTGCAATTTCCAAGCTTTGCAATTTCCAAACCTTTAACTTTCCAAGCTTTGCAATTCCCAAGCTTTACAATTTCCAAGCTTTGCAATTTCCAAGCTTTCAATTCCCAAGCTTTTCAATATCCATGCGCATCCAATTTCCAAGCATTGCAATTGCTACCCTCCCAATTCCCAATCTCTCAAATTCCCAAAAACATCTCCTTACACGCGATCGATATTTAAGTTCACGATTTACGACGTTTCCTATAAACAGTGATAAAAGTGATGGTCTGTCCTATGTTTCGTCAATGGTACGTCCTATTCTGATTCCGCTTGTACACAGCAAACCCATTCTTGTGTCGTTCGCCTGAACGCGTTGCGAGCGAGGAAACGTTTCCTTCGGGCTCGCCTCGATCGCCGATTGACGAGCGTGAAGGCCCCGTGGCTGGTTTCGTGGACGATCCGTGCGCGTTCGGCGCGGACCCTCGATTACCCATAAATCTGCGCTAAAGGTTTCAGGCCGGCGACTTAAATGATGGACCGTCTTTCTTCCTTTCCTTGCTTCGGGTGATGCGGAGCAACGCCAGAAATCGCCTTCAGCGTCAGGCAGCGCGCGGGCCAATGGAACGCAAAGTGGTGCTCGACGGGGACGGATCGCGCTCTTTTACGGGGTCCCTTCTTCTCGTAATTACTGGTATTCTTTAAAAACGCCAAAACGTTTTGCCAGCCGCCCGCACTAAATCATATATAGCGTCTCGCGAAAGTATTCGCGCGCTATGTTATAAGGAAATTCCCCTAATCTATACGTACAAGTCTGATTTTAACACTATTCGCGTATTTATTCAATAGATCATTTCAATTAAAAAAAGAAGTAGAAAGGAGAAAGAGAAGTAAAATGTGTGAAAGTGATTAAGCAAACGATTAAAGAATTGTCATAAAGTTAAGTAGACGAAAGGGATAACAATGAATTGGAGAATTTTATACCGAATATTTTAAAACTGGTTATTTGATTTGGCGTGGTATGAATTGTGTTAACGATAGAAACCGAATGACGCGTAGATTGAAGTATACTTATTGTTAGTTGGTATCAAAGAAATAGGCACGCGAGATATTTGCAAATTCGATTGGAGTATTATAAATCTTCGTTTAGGGTAGATGTACAGCGTACTGTACTACTTTAAGGTTATCGCTTTTAGTAACTTTGTTTAACTATTTTAGAACGTATTTGACACAAAATATTGTTCTAGTATTGGAGCATAATATTGGTCAACTGCTCCTTTATTTATGAACATTCTTTTTATATGTTCAATGTAGTGGATTAATTAGTAATTCATTGAAAATATATAACAATGTTCAATGTCCGTAGTATCGTCACTTGAGAGTTTCTCATTAAAATAGAAACACGTTTTGTATACATATATTAACACGATAGTTTGTGTAACAAATAGAAGAATTCGTATTGAATTATGTCACTTCGCATACTTTATTCATCGTTACAATTTCGAACATAATTTATGAACATTATTTTATTATAGTTTATTATGAATTTATGAACATTCTTTTATTATACTTAACTATGAATTTATGAACATTCTTTTATTATATTTAATTATGAATTTATGAACAATCTTTTATTATATTTAATTACAAATTTATGAACATTCTTTTATTATATTTAATTACGAATTTATAAACATTCTTTTATTATATTTTATTACGAACTTATGAACATTCTTTTATTATATTTAACTATGAATTTATAAACATTCTTTTATTACATTTAATTACAAATTTATGAACATTCTTTTATTATATTTTATTTTGAATTTATTAATATTGTTTTGTTATATTTAATTATGAATTTATGAACATTCTTTTATTATATTTAATTATAAATTTATGAACATTCTTTTGTTATATGTAATTACGAATTTATGAACATTCTTTTATTATATTTAATTACGAATTTATGAACATTCTTTTATTATATTTAATTACGAATTTATGAACATTCTTTTACTATATTTAATTACAAATTTATGATCATTCTTTTATTATACTTAATTACGAATTTATAAACATTCTTTTATTATATTTTATTACGAACTTATGAACATTCTTTTATTATATTTAACTATGAATTTATAAACATTCTTTTATTACATTTAATTACAAATTTATGAACATTCTTTTATTATATTTTATTTTGAATTTATTAATATTGTTTTGTTATATTTAATTATGAATTTATGAACATTCTTTTATTATATTTAATTATAAATTTATGAACATTCTTTTGTTATATGTAATTACGAATTTATGAACATTCTTTTATTATATTTAATTACGAATTTATGAACATTCTTTTATTATATTTAATTACGAATTTATGAACATTCTTTTACTATATTTAATTATGAATGTATGAACATTCTTTTAGTATATCTAATTATGAATTTATGAACATTCTTTTATTATATTTAATTACGAATTCATGAACATTCTTATATTATATTATTATACGTCTATTACATGTTCAATGTAATAAAATCATTACAACGTAATAGAAAATACATACGACAAAGTCGAATATCCCTATTATCGTCACTTGAGAGTTTCTCAATTTAAATAGAAACACGTTTCACATAAGCAACTTTTATTTCAACTCCATGCGTATATTAAAATATAGCGACGACGTAAAGCTTCGCAAATACGTACAACGTTTCTTAACTTTCGTCGATAAGTGTGTATATTTGATATTTTAATAAACCACACGCGCAACGTAGTCACGGGAAACTTTGAAAGGGACGATGGCTACGAGTACCGAAAGTTCACAATGGATCGAGAAACCCGTCGATATCTCGGCCCGCTCTCCCATGTTCGCCGATGGATCGATTACGATCTCCATTCGGACGTGTCGTGCCCCGGGGTGGTATTTAAACTGCCTAATTTCCGATCAATCAAGGAACATTTTCGTGGAAGGTAAAAAATGAATCACGCTGGGCGGATCGCCGTTAACTAGGCTCACAATGCCTCGCATTAAGACGAGAGAGAAAGAGAACTACTTCTTCTTCTTCTTCTTCTCCGCTCGTCAAACTCTTCCCTTATGGTCACCATAATACGAGAGTGCTGCTTCACAGGGAAACAGAGAGACGAAATGCGTAAGATTCCCTTTACGTACGATGCTCTCTCTTCGCGCGAAGAAAGAAGAAGAAGAAGAAGCAGAAAAAGGAGAAGAATAAGATGAAAGAGATAACTTCACTGTATGCGTGTGTATAGGCATTGGAGAAGAAAACGAAGAGTAGCTTGTTGAGATTGGGTCGCTGCACGGGGTGTCAAGGGGCCCCGAAGCTGGGGTGAAAGATCCCAACGTCGATAACTAACTCGGTGTGATCACTGAAAAATGGCTGTCAAACATTCTTGTCGTTTTAACTCGCGGGTTGCGTATCCCCGCTTATATTACTAAGAATCTCTTAGTCCGTCTCCATTTGCTCAACTTTCCCTCCTTCGTCTTCTATTTATTTATACATGTATTTTATTATACATATGTAGGAATTACTGTGACATTAGTCTCATCGCGCAATTTAACGTGTAAATTAATAATCGTTCCAGTTTGGAATACAATATTAGTTAACGTGGCTTTATTCGTGGTGATCCTTTTTCGGTGTTAAATATGATTCGTCTGGCGATTTACGAGGTGTGGAATTTCCAAGCTTTGGAATTTCTAAGCTTTGCAATTTGTTAGTTATGGAATTTCTAAGCTTTGAAATTTGTAAGCTTTGGAATTTGTAAGCTTTGCAATTTCCAAGTCTTTAACTTTCCAAGCTGTGCAATTTCCAAGCTTTACAATTTCCAAGCTTTGCAATTTCTATGCTTTGCAATTTTGAAGCTTTGCAATTTTGAAGCTTTGCAATTTCCAAGCTTTGCTATTTCAAAGCTTGGCAATTTCTAAGCTCTGCAATTTCCAAGCTTTGCAATTTCTAAGCTTTGCAATTTCCAAGCCTTTAACTTTCCAATCTTTGCTATTTCCAAGCTTTGCAATTTTGAAGTTTTGCAATTTCCAAGCCTTGAACTTTCCAAGCTTTGCAATTTCTAAGATTTGCAATTTCCAAGCTTTGCAACTTCCAAGCTTTGCAATTTCCAAGCCTTTAACTTTCCAAGCTTTGCTATTTCCAAGCTTGGCAATTTTCAAGCTTTGCAATTCCCAAGCTTTGCAATTCCCAAGCTTTGCAATTTCCAAGCTTTGTTATTTCTAAGCTCTGCAATTTGCAAGCTTTGCAATTTGCAAGCTTGGCAATTTCCAAGCTTTGCTATTTCCAAGCTTTGCAATTTCCAAGCTTTGCAATTTCCAAGCTTTGTTATTTCTAAGCTCTGCAATTTCCAAGCTTTGCTATTTCCAAGCTTGGCAATTTCTAAGCTCTGCAATTTCCAAGCCTTTAACTTTCCAATCTTTGCTATTTCCAAGCTCTGCAATTTTGAAGTTTTGCAATTTCCAAGCCTTGAACTTTCCAAGCTTTGCAATTTCCAAGCTTTGTTATTTCCAAGCTTTGCTATTTCCAAGCTTTGCTATTTCCAATCTTTGCTATTTCCAAGCTTTGCT
The DNA here is from genome assembly GCA_028830335.1 of Eucera pruinosa. Lineage (NCBI taxonomy): Eukaryota > Metazoa > Arthropoda > Insecta > Hymenoptera > Apidae > Eucera > Eucera pruinosa. The sequence goes on from JAMYCR010000019.1 coordinate 3,517,512, forward strand.
ATTTCCAAGCTTTGCTATTTCCAAGCTTTGCTATTTCCAAACTTGGCAATTTTCAAGCTTTGCAATTCCCAAGCTTTGCAATTTCCAAGCTTGGCAATTTCCAAGGTTTGCAATTTCCAAGCTTTGCAATTTCCAAGCTTTGTTATTTCTAAGCTCTGCAATTTCCAAGCTTTGCTATTTCCAAGCTTGGCAATTTCCAAGCTTTGCAATTTCCAAGCTTTGCAATTTCCAAGCTTTGTTATTTCTAAGCTCTGCAATTTCCAAGCTTTGCTATTTCCAAGCTTGGCAATTTCCAAGCTTTGCAATTTCCAAGCTTTGCCATTTCCAAGCTTTGTTATTTCTAAGCTCTGCTATTTCCAAGCTTTGCTATTTCCAAGCTTTGCTATTTCCAAGCTTTGCTATTTCCAAGCGTTGCTATTTCCAAGCTTTGCTATTTCCAAGCTTGGCAATTTTCAAGCTTTGCAATTTCCAAGCTTTGCAATTTCCAAGCTTGGCAATTTCCAAGCTTTGCAATTTCCAAGCTTTGCAATTTCCAAGCTTTGTTATTTCTAAGCTCTGCAATTTCCAAGCTTTGCTATTTCCAAGCTTGGCAATTTCCAAGCTTTGCTATTTCTAAGCTTTGCAATTTCCAAGCTTTGCTATTTCCAAGCTTTGCTATTTCCAAGCTTGGCAATTTCCAGGTCTTTAACTTTCCAAGCTTTGCAACTTCCAAGCTTTGCAATTTCCTCTCCTTTAAATTTCCAAGCCTTTAAATTTCCAAGCCTTTAACTTTCCAAGCTTTGCAATTTCCAAGCTTTGCAATTTCCAATCCTTCAACTTTCCAAGCTTTGCAATTTCTAAGATTTGCAATTTCCAAGCTTTGCAACTTCCAAGCTTTGCAATTTCCAAGCCTTTAACTTTCCAAGCTTTGCTATTTCCAAGCTTGGCAATTTTCAAGCTTTGCAATTCCCAAGCTTTGCAATTCCCAAGCTTTGCAATTTCCAAGCTTTGTTATTTCTAAGCTCTGCAATTTGCAAGCTTTGCAATTTGCAAGCTTGGCAATTTCCAAGCTTTGCTATTTCCAAGCTTTGCAATTTCCAAGCTTTGCAATTTCCAAGCTTTGTTATTTCTAAGCTCTGCAATTTCCAAGCTTTGCTATTTCCAAGCTTTGCTATTTCCAAGCTTGGCAATTTCCAGGTCTTTAACTTTCCAAGCTTTGCAACTTCCAAGCTTTGCAATTTCCTCTCCTTTAAATTTCCAAGCCTTTAAATTTCCAAGCCTTTAACTTTCCAAGCTTTGCAATTTCCAAGCTTTGCAATTTCCAATCCTTCAACTTTCCAAGCTTTGCAATTTCCAAGCTTTGCGATTCCCAAGCTTTACAATTTCCAAAGCTTCACAGTTTCCAATCATCAGGATACCCTCGAATCGCCAAGAATCGCCTCGGCGTGAGGCGTACAAAAGAAATCATCCTGCACACTATACGTAAACTGTCGAAGCTGCTTTGCAGTTTGGCGGGGGGGTGAAGAGGAGGATAAAAGAAAGAATAAAGATAGAAGAAGATGAAGAAGAATATGGTACAAGACTACGCAGAAGATGGCGGAACGAGGCCGGTTGAAGTTGTCTGCGGTGCAGCGTTGCCCGGGGGTGCCAACCGCAGGATAATAATTTTATAATTGGGGGAATTACTCCGGCTCGCCCGTGGTACAGTCCACGGTTACGTGGCGTGGGAGGGTCCACCGACATTGTTCCGATCCGGACGGACAGGACGGCGATCTCCGGTGTGCGCCTGTTGTATCTCCCTTGGGACGAAAGCCGTGGGTGAGATATGGCCGCATAATCATCGGAATCATTATATCCACTCTGGAAATACCGGCGAAGCGAACGGAACCGAGGGAAGAGCGAGAGAGAGAGAGAGAGAGAGATAGAGCCGAATTATAAAATTACGCGCGGCTTACTCGTTAAAAACATTATGAGCACTTTATCACAAGCAACCCGAAGAAGAGGAGGGGGGGATTTACGTTTGTGTGTGTTTGTGTGGCGAGTAAAAGGGAAGAAGGTTGGATTTAAGTTGCTTGGGATGCGCGAACCATCCCTGCGGGGCCTTGTCACGGCGAGGACCGTTTAACCCGTGACCCCCGAAGCCTTTTTCGGGTCTACATTTATCGTACGCGGAATATGGAAACGGTGTAGATATTTTTTTGAAACGTAGAGATTTGGTTGATGTTGCAAGTAGTGCTATTTTAAGGCTCGCGGTTTTGGGTTACTTTGGGTGACTATTTTGGTACGTGTTTAAGATAGAGATCCAGTTACAGGTTGCAGTATAATGTTCGGTTCAACAGCTAGTCTATTTATGAACAATTGTTTCGTTGAATATTATAAAATTATAACATTATACAATTTTGTTGCGTACGATTTAATTTAATGCATTATCCTGTTTAGAGATTGAATTCAATGTGACGAATTGATTACTAGTTGATTGAAAATGTGGCAAGTGCAACGTGAAACTTTACGGTTAACATATTTAAGGTTAACGTGACACAAACTTAATCCAACCTGATTCAAAGCTAACCAAAATCTGATTCAAAGCTAAGCCAAGTCTAACCCAATTACTGCTACTTTAAAGTTATCGCGTAATATTATCTCACTATTTTAAAACCTATTTAACATAAAGATCCTGTTCCAGTTTCGAGTATAATATTCTTTAACATCTCTTGCATTTATGAACATCGTTTCTATGTGTTCAATATAATAAATTCATTATTAATTAAGTGAAATTGTACAACAAAGTCCAATATCCTTATTATCGTCACTTGAGAATTTCTCATTAAAATAGAAACAATATTTATATATTTTATATTAGTACATCAGTTTGTGTAACAAATATAAGATACATATATAATAAACTTATAATATAATAGCTTCGATTATACGCGTTCGCTTGTGGATACGCGTTTAATCTTGTCGATTCGCGATAAAAATGAAGAAAACCGCGTATGAGATTATCTCAACATAATAATTGGACAAGTCTACGGAACGAAATTTATGTACATACACCATTATGTCGTTACGTTGTTACATTTCACACTTGTGCATCATTAAAGCTTCTTCAAGCTTCGTAACTTATTCTTAAACGTAATACTGTCTATGACTACTAATATGACTACTCGAATTTCTACTCGTTCAATTTTCCCTCAATTCGATAAAACTATAAACGTGAACAATTCTACGAACCGTGTACTATTTACGTTTACGCGTCGCGTTTCACCTGATATTCCCAAAACTTATTCGTCCGAATTCCTCGTTCACGACTATTCCCAGGCTTCCTGTATCAAAAACTAAACTGTGTATCTCGCATTCCTGCGAAAGCGAAACGAGATCGCGCTCAAAGTGGCAGTAATTGGGACATCCACTGCAACGCTGTGTCTTCGGCGAGTTTCCTTCTCTCCTTTACCGTTTCACGAGAGAATTCTGCAGTAACGTCGCTGCTAAGGAGCCATTTATACCGGCGGTTAGGGTTGGAGAGACGGCGGAGCGTGGAAAGGGTGAAAAATAAATATAAACCGAAGCGTGCAAACCCTTGCGCGAAGGCGATTCTTTCTTAAATCGAGCTCGTTCATAATGTTGCCGGTGACTGTTGGTGACTTTAACCGGGCAACGGTCTCCTCGTGTGTTCCATCGTCTGTAACGGCGTGTGGATACGTGCGTGAAATCCCCGACGACACCGGCAGAACACTCGAAACACAGCGTTTCTATTAGAGGATGACAAGCGCAGGCACGCGAAACGCATTCCCTGCGTTATTCCCGCCGAATATTATACTATTAACCCGTTCACTTACAAATGTTTCAGACTACTGTATTACTTGGGTAAGTAACAATCAACGACGCATCGTACTTCTCATAATTGTCCGAAACATTCGAGTACTTTACGTATGTGATTAGCATCGAGTGATCGCTATAAATTGTTTCTATTTAAATGAGAAACTCTCAAGTGACGATAATAGGGACATTTTACTTTGTTGTACAATTTCAATTAATTACTAACAAATTTATTATACTGAACATATAAAAACAATGTTAATAAATAAACTAGATCTGTTGAACAATATTATGCACCAAACTGGAACGATCATTACGTTTTCACGCGTTCTAAAATAGTAGAAATAATAAAAAAGAAGTGGCAATAATTGGAACATCTACACACTTACTTGCACGTGTTCCGATAATAATAATCGAGGGAATCGCGGTTCAATTTACCGACGACTAACCGTTCGTTCCGGTTTAACCCTTTGCGGACGAGTGTCGGCAGATAGCCGCCTAAACTCTCAATTTTCTGTATAAATGTCGATTTTCAAAACAAGAAATTTGTGACCACTAATAGAAACGACATAATAAATATAAGAAACTAGTGATACTAATAACCACTTTTGATAATAATTCCTGCGAAAATTGGTTAAGTATTATTAAGTTCCGTCTGTGATTAATTCATAACCGAATGGAAATTTGTTAAGTGTTATATTTTTTCTCGTCCGCAAAGGGTTAATCGTCGCTCGGATGTAATCGAGATTCTACTGTAGCGAACGTAAGAGCGCGTAACCTATGTTACACGGGCAACAGCGAAACCGTGCTTCCATCGAAGACACCGTAATATTGACCCCGGCAAGCGAAGTCTGCACCTGCACGGTCTATATGCAATCTTTGCGCGTAACGACTCTACCGAGAGGAATACATTCTTCGAGTGTATTGCATTTCTATGCCGGATATATTAGAATAGAAAGATAGGAGCCTTCGATATCTCGTCATTGAGCGAGGAAATAAGACATAGCCGGCGAAGTAGAAGAATCCGTAGGGGCAGATAAAAGCGCGCCCGCGCGCGTAGCAAATGGAATATCAGCTTGAAACTTGTTAGAACGCTGAAACCGATTCTAACGAAATCTTACACCGCGACCTAATTCTTCCATTGTGAAATTATAAATTGCGGTGCAATTGTAAATTGCGAAAGTGCGTTACGGTAGTTACGATTACTGTCATGTTAAGGTTTTACTATTTAAGGTTAACTTAAGACAAAGTTAAGCTAAACGTAACTTGAATTTGGCGCAAGAGTAACCCAATTACTGCCACTTTAAGATTGGCTTTAGGCCAAAGTTACGACTTTATTGAACTATTTTGGAGTGTATTTAAGAAAGAAATTGTTACAGTATGGAGCATAATATTGTTCAACCGCTCTTTTATATGTGAACATCGTTTTATATGTTAAATAGTAATGGATTGATTAGTAATTTGGTGAAAATGTACAAGAAAGTACAATGTCCTTATTATGCCGTCACTTGAGAGTTTCTCATTTAAATGGAAGCTATTTTTATATATATTAACACGTGAGTTTGTGTAACAGAAATAAGAATTCATTTGTGTAACAGAAAATCATCGTAAACAAACAAGATATTAACCAATGTTGTACTCCAAATCCGGAACGATAATTATATGAAATAACTTCAAAAATATCTTCAAGCGACAGTAATTGATACTGACAGTACTTCAAGTCTATCGCACACGTTTCAACTTCGAATCCTTAGAAATTCGAGCGCCACCTAAAAAAGAGAAAAACCCGGAACAGCTGATCACTCTGAAAATTTCCCAAACTGCGACTACCTGTTCTCTAAAACCGATCTACCACGAAGAAGAAGAAGACGAAGAAGAATAAGCAGCAAACGAAAAATAAAGAGAGAGTCGATCACACGGCGAGGTCTCGCAATTAACGAATCAGATACGGCCGCGACATCAAAAAGACAAATGACCCTCGCGAGATGGGTAGCCGATAAACCGTTTTCTTCCTTCCTTTTTCCAACCCCCCCTCCCCCGTTCCTCTCCTCCCCCCCACAATCCTCGTCGAGGAACTCTTCTCTCTTGACGAGTATGAATCGGGGATCTGATAACCGAAGAAACGGTTCGACCCGAACCGAGCTCACAAAAGAGTAACAGAGAAACCGTAGAGAAGAGAGATATGGTTAAGGTGGCGGGGGAGGGGGCGAGAGCTCGAAGAAGTCGAGAAGACGAAGAATGGTTGGCAGCGAGAGGCAAAGGGGAGCTACGTTGGATGAGTATGAAAATTATTCTTTGGATGCGCGTACGGGGCGCACACTTGTCAAGATGGCGCATGGAATTAATTAAATTAAGCCTGTGCACCTCCCTCGAAGAAGATAACCTGTCCGACAGAGAGGCCACGGAGGTTTCAACCCGTCGTTGAATCGAAGAAAGAGAGAGGAAATTAGAGAACCGGAGAACGGAAAGGAGGGGGAGGGAGAGGGAGATGGAGAGAAGAAGAGGGATCTTCGGGTTCGACATCGAGTGCAAGTCATTCCAGTCATTGGCTGCTCCGTAGGAATCTTTTGCTGTTAGCGTGGCTGCTATACGAGACGTTCCGAAGAAACGGCCGCGTATACACGTGTGGGTGGACGAGGTGTGTTTTGACGTTTGCCCTCACGCCAGGTATTCTTCGTTCCTTCGACCCCGTCGTGACGGAATCTCTGGCGCGCGCGAAACGCGCTTTCCTTTGCTGGACTGATTCGCGGATTTTATCCGTGGCTTTTTGTAATATTCGGACAATAGACAGAACGAGCCACTGTTCCTATAACTGACGCTATATTCAATTCGTTTCATTTAACAGCGAAGTAATAAGTAGCGTAAAGAAATTTTCGTACGAAAATTTGGACTTTTAGGTAGACAACGCGTAGACATTGTATATTCGTTTAGGGTTCATGTTTTTGGATAAATGGTAGGATGTAAATGTGATGTTGAATATTGGAACGTGATAGATGTTATTGTAAAGTATGGGACAAGTCATTATTCAATGATAATTCTTATATCTGTTGCATAAATTGAGTTGTTAATATATGGAAAAACGTGTTTCTATTTAAATGAGAGATTCTCAAAGGATGATAATAAAGACATTGGACTTTGTCGTACAATTTCAATTAATTAATAATGAATTTAATATATTGAACATGTAATAAAAATGTTCATAAATAAACTCGATTTTGAAGAATATTATGCTTCAAACTGCAACAGGTTCTTTATGTTAAATACGTTCTAAAATAGTGAAGTAATGTTACGCGATAACTTTAAAGTGGCAGTAATTGAGTTAGGTTTGGGTTAGGTTTAGGACAAGTTTGAGTTAGGTTTGGGTTAGGTTTGGGACAAGTTTGAGTTAGGTTTGGGTTAGGTTGGGTCAAGTTTGGGTTAGGTTTACCTTAAATAGGCAATAATTGGTACATCTACACTATAAATTGTTCCTATTTAAATGAGAGATTCACAAGTGACGATAATAAAGACACTGTACTTTGTCGTACAATTTCAATTAATTAATAATGAATTTATTATATTGAACATGTAATAAAAATGTTCATAAATAAACTCGATGTTAAAGAATATTATGCTTCAAACTGCAACAGGTTCTTTATGTTAAATACGTTCTAAAATAGTGAAATAATGTTACGCGATAACTTTAAAGTGGCAGTAATTGAGTTAGGTTTGGGTTAGGTTTAGGACAAGTTTGAGTTAGGTTTGTGTTAGCTTGGATTAGGTTTGGGTTAGGTTAACCTTAAATAGACAATAATTGGTACATCTACCATATAAATTGTCCCTATTTAAATGAGAAATTCTCAAGTGACGATAATAAGGACACTGTACTTTGTCGTACAATTTCAATTAATTAATAATGAATTTATTATATTGAACATATAATAAAAATGTTCATAAATAAACCCGATGTTGAAGAATATTATGCCTCAAACAAGTATAGGATCATTATATTAAATACGTTCTAAAATAGTTACAATTACACTGATCACGTTTCAATGTTCGACATCACATTTCCCTCCCAATATTCATTCACAAACATCAAGTATAAACGAATACACCATCACCATATATTGTTACCCAAAACCCGGGTCCAAGTATAAAAATTCCTTTACTCACGTTTCCTTCTGCATCACTTAGCTATTAAATAAACGAGTTCGAGTGTCAATTAAAGGAGCATCGACGTAACGTGGATCATTTACCCTAGTTACTCGATACGCTTCGCGCCGTATTGCGTTGAAATATTCGGACCCCCGTTACATGCCGGCGAATTTCATGCTGCAGGGTGTTATACGCGTCGAGCGACATAAAACCGGGCTCGTAACGACGCGCTATAGAGATTTCTCTGCTCTGCTCCTCTCACCCCATATAGACTCGGATGAAGGAGGTTAAGGCTTCGTTTCGAAAGGAGAAGAAGATGGTTTAAAGAGAGAGAGAGAGAGAGAGAGAGAGAGAGAGAGAAAGACAGTGAGTCGGTGGGTGGAAGTTGGCATATGCATAAGGGAACCTTACCGGTCTCCCGACACCTTCGAACCGCTAAACCCCGCCGCCTTTTTCTTCCTCGCGATCCTCTTTCTTTTCTTTTCTAGGCTTTCGCTCGGGCAGAACCGTTCCTTCTTTCGCTTGGTTAATTAGATTTTGATGGCCAAGCATGAACATATTTGCATCCTTTATCCCCGTGAACGAAAACCGTTGCGCGTACCGCTCTCCTCGTTTACCCGCGTTCGACGAACAGAGAAAGTGTACAGGTTCGTTGTCTCCGTTCGCTCCGCAGGGGAGAGCCGTTTAGGCCGTTGGATGCTTAACTCCAAAGCGATTTAGCGGCCCAGGGGCCAAGTGTCAACAAGCTGGCAGTGGTCAGGTATGTAGCTGCATTCGCCAACCGTACGATAGACCATGCATCGTTACGCCGAATGATTTTTATACGCGGAGTAAACGAACCGCTACCGCAACTGGAACGATCAACCACGGCTTCGTTATTCGTTCGACGAAATCACGCGTCTATTTTTTTCTTTTTAGTCCAAATTTAGCGTGAAAATTCTTCTTCCGATTCCGATTTTATTTTGCCTTCTTTCGCGTTACGAATCCTACGCTTTTGGATATACTAATTTTATCTTACAAATGAATAATCGTGCCTTATCGTTGGATGAAAAACGAACGAAGGAAAGCGTGAAAATCGATCTCCGTGACTTACGAGTGGCACGATTTCGAATCGAGTCGGGGGATTTGTAAACGGAATATAATTGCGGCTAGACAGGGAGTCATTGCGATCGGCTACGCGTTAGCATAAGTAAGTTGTAGCTTTATTAAGATATTATTGATGCGAGATCGCATCTACAGCCGGATTAGTCGAGCTGCTTCTGATTCCTCCGTCATTTTCTTCTTCCTTTTTTCAATCCTCTACCTTTTGTAATACTCTCGCCGTGAGTTCGATGCACCGAGCTTCGAAATCGTCGTAATTCCTACGCTTCATCGTTTAACATACTCGAATCCAAATTCCGCGCTGATATTAATAATGAAAAATCTATCGCGCAATTCCAAGCTGTGAATCGTGGAAACGAAAGGACAAGCATAAAATTAACGCAAGCGACTACTTTGTTCCTTAACCTATTCGCGTCCGCTTACGATGACTGATATCGATATTACCACAGACTTTGGTACAAGATAGATCGATCATCTTATGGGACTTCCTGTCACGTGCTCTGAAATACCGATAACCTAAAAATTCAAACGTTTCGAAAGAATATCTTTCCTGTTTTATTATCCGACAAAGAATGCAAACACTTCTAAAGTATTTGAATATGCAAAATGTAAGAGCAAACGCAAAAGTTGTACATTTTGGACGATCGAAAATGTAAAAATGTAAAACGGATTTGGGACTAATGAGTCCCAAATCCGGGTGACAAAGGGAAGCGTTGGATAAGTGGTCTATCCTGTTCTTAGTCAATGATATTACTGACGTTTCTAATGCATCGATCACTTCAAAGATACTCGTATAAGATCAATAAAAGGTATAACATCTGTTCTAAATTTCTCTACAATATTTTTACGATCATTACACGTGACTTCCAAGTGAAACCGAAAGCCTTTCAGTTATAAAAATATGATCGCGTATTTATCGCTACGACGCAAATCGCGTATAACAGGAAGAGCGACAGTAATTGGCCTAAATCCTCGCCGAGAGAAAGAGTTGAAAAGCCGGTGTTCGCTGGTGATTCTGTCCTGCCATTTGGGACGTGTGGGGATCTTTGGCCAGGTGGACCGGCGAGAGCAATCGAAGATCGAAGTAGTTTCCGATGTCAACGACTGTGGCGACCTCCGGCGCGTCCACCGCGGCCTGTTTCCAAGGATAATTCGCGATTCATGTCGGCCGTAACTCTTCTTTCTCTTTCCCCGTGGCCAGGGCCTGTTGCACTCTCGCGTCCCTGCCCGGAATTACAGGCGGATTTACAACAAGCGGCGGATTTACAAGCCGGCCAAGAGTGGCCTTTCCTGTTCGCCGATGCCCGCGGCCGGGGCCCTGAAATCGTTCGAAAGCACCGAAAAAGCAGACCGCGATCGGGGCACGCACACCCGGAATGCTCAAAAGGTACGGCCGCGATTATTTCCAACACCGTTCGTCCCTTCCTGCCATCCGCGATATACTGCGAACGTTCGACGGTCGAAATCTTTCGGATCCGCGGCGGGGGGGCGAAAGGAAAGAATCGCGGTGCCTTGCTTAACCTGCAATCGGTCAATTCGAACCGTTCGCGGCGATTTTTCGCGGCTTCGATTACGTAGATTTAGATACGAATCCATTAACTTACGTGGCGCGATTATCGTGGGATAATTAGGCGCCCGTGATCACGAACAGTGATCCAAGTCGTATATTCCTCGTCTCGAGATATTCGACCCTTCGACCGCGAAAACCGTGCACACAGATTTTGTAAAGTAAATCGTGCATAAGGGGATTAATCTTCCAAGTTAGCGTTTCACGTTATTATTCGGAGACTCAAGTGAACAGCAATTCAACGTTCTACTATTTTACCCTTAATCTTAATGTTAATTTATCCATAAGTAATTTGGTTGCCTGCGTAAAATTGATGCGCATTTTTAATTATCGAAAAACTAGCATATTGCTGGCAACGATGTACGTAATGTGAAAATTCCTTCAGACTATTCGATGCCACGCTTAAATTTAATAGAAAATTGTCGTAAAGTTTGCGTGCAAGATTGAGATACTCGTTTCGCGAGTAGACACGATTTTCAGGTGTATCGATTTAAATCGAAGGAAACTGTGGCCAAGTATACGAAAGAAATCTCTCGAGTTGTTCGCGTTACGCATGTTCGTAGCCGCGGGGGAGAATATTCGATAAGCAACTGTTGTTGGCCCCGTTAAAAGTCGCATTAAGGCGAATAATACACAATCGACATAATGGCTCAATTTATGGCGGAGATTATTGTAATTTGGTGAGCGGCGATGCAGCGGAGGAACGCCATTAAGCTGACACGACGCGCGTTTTATTTATAATAACGATCTCCCTTGATAAATCGGCTAGAAAACGTTACGCTCTTTATCCTACATATTTTCCTATTTATCCTGTATATTTTTTCGAAGCTTAGAACGATTCTCGACGCAAGACGAGCTCGAAAACCTTGAAACGCCGCGACAATCCTACGATATGCTATTTTTAATAAAATTCCGTTCGAAATTTCATAACCGTTCTTTATTTCTCGTCCGTCGAAGTACTAAAAGTCAAGCGTCGAATTAAAAGTACTGGAAAAATTCGTTCGATAAAATCTGCCCAAATGCCGTTCCATCGAAATCGTCGCACAGTGCATCGAAATTATCGCCTCGCGGACACCCAGTATACTTCGCGGCCGTCCTAAAACAACAATGGAGGCATTAAGATGATCTACGGCTAAGTCGCTTGACCCTCTGATTCAAAAAAGGTGTTCGAATGCCGGTGGTGGTGCTCGCGCGCGCGCGCGCGCGTTTCAGTTGGACCAGGATGCAAATAGAACGAACCGGCATCGGATAGAAAGAAAACGAGCGAACCGTTCGAAATAGGGGGGGAGAGAGGAGGGAAAAGGGAGGGAAAAAAAAAAGAAACACGAAACGAAACGAAACGAAACGAAACAGTTTCTCCTGGCCGAGTTGCTCGTGTGTGGGTGTCAGCTTAATGTGTTCCCGTGTCCGACTCTGTTATACGTGTGTAAAAATGCTGGGGGATATTCGAGACTGTGTGAGCGAACGCAGCAGCCTTTAACTCGCTTCGCGTACATATGTGTGTAAGTCGCGCGCGAGCGTCGTCCTCAGAGTATATATATGCACGTACTCTTTTTTCGGGGCCTGATTAAATATATATTAGGAGCGAGAGAAGAGAAGCACGGAGAGGGGAATCGGCTTCTCCGCGGGGGGCGTGGTATTTTTTCTACAGGGCAACAGGCCAAGGGTGCGGTCCTGTGTGTACAACGTTGATAGAACCGATTCCTGATGGCGAGGATTTTTTTTTCTTTTTTTTTTTGTTGTTGTTTTTAAAGTCGTGTACTTCGTTGTTGTGGGTTTTGGGGGAAATTTTCGATTTAATGAGACTTGGAATCTAGATTTAATTTTAGGCGTTCGTAGGCTTGGGTTTGCTTTGGATATGGAGAAGATTTTGGAAATTAAAGTAGTCATCAGGCTTCGAAGGAATTAACTATATTCGTACCGGCGTTTTACACGCGTTTATTCGATAGATCATTCTAATTAAATAAACAAGGAGAAAGGAAAAGAAAACGTGCGAAACTGATTGAGGAAACAATAAATTGTCCTAAGAATTGACATAAAGTTTAATAAACGAAAGGGATAACAATGAATGTAGAATCTTAAACCAAATATTTTGAAATCGGTCGTTTTGTGGGTATGAATAATGTTAAAGTTATGATGCATGTTACATTGTCGCATTTAAGATGTTGCAATTGGCTATTTTAGACGTCAACAAACTTGGCTTTATTTACTTTCGACTCTTAGAGAAAATAGTACAGAATGTTCTTGGAAAATTTGTTCCACAAATTTTCGAAAATTGGGGAAGTTACATATATATATATTATAGGACTACGCGTAAGCTAAACTTGCAACGAAAGTCAAATTCTTGCACTTAAGAAATCATTAAGTGGTTTTGTACTTTCTAAGATAATAGTATAGAAACATTCTTAACGAATCGAAATAAAATATGTTCACAAATGTGCAAATTTTAAAGCATCGAACTAATTCAAATTACGACACGACTGTTTTCAGGCTGTTGCAATTCAGAAAATTACTTTTATACAAATGTCTCGCTACTTAACGGAGTAAAAGAAAATTTCCGTTGCTCGTTTCCGGTTACTTTATAAGCAGATGCAACGAGGCAATGATCGTTCCAAATTTCCCTCGACTTCTTAATTAAACCGAATGTGGCAAAAGAGAAAAAAGAAGAAGGGAGGCTGCAAGAGAGATTACTCTGAAACACGAACGACGATTTCGCTTGTCTCGGGTTTGAAATTATGAGCAAGGCGCCCTCCCAAGTAGCCGCGACCGTGTCGTGCCTCCGAATTTATCTTCAGCTCATTAATAAGAGACGACAAGCATCGATAAGGAAGTAAGGGGCTCGACTAGGATGGAAACGACAAACTTGTCGGTGGAAAGCCTACAGCAGGTAGCTTCGTTTATGATACAGAGAGACCATCCTAGTCGCGTTCCATGGCCATCATTCATTAACGGGCTACCGGGTGTCCTCGAACACTTCCCATTCCTCAAACTCAACCCGCAATTCTGCGTCCATTATTCCATAATATTTTTAGCATTTTTTTTTGCACTCAGGTTTGAGACTTGAGGAAATTATTGACCTTTTAAATTGAATTTTGAGGGTGAATTTTTGCATGATTCGAAGTAGATTGTATAATAAATAAAAACGTAGAAATAAGAAGTGTAGTTGACGCAATGCAATGAACATAAAACTTAACTTGACATCAAATTTATCGTATTCAACTTTTTATCTCCTATACTTTTGTTATCATAGACGAGTAGAAAAATGCTCTATTTTATTACAATCCATTCACCGATGTTAAAATCAATGTTTCTGCTTTATTAATTGAATCAATTACAATTCTTATTTCTACGTTTTTAGTCATTATACAATCTACTTCTAATCATCCAAAAATTCACCCCCAAAATATTCAACCAATAAATCCAGTAAAATAGCAAAATTTCTTAAGTAACATTCGTTTCGATAAAATAGCAAAATTCCTTAAGTAACATTCGTTTCGACAAAATAGCAAAAATGTCTTAGGCAACATTCGTCCCAACAAAATAGCAAAAATTTCTTAAGCAACCTTTGCTGGAAGCGCAGCGTAACGCGAGAAATTTCATTCGTTGCACGGTGAATATTAAAATATCCGGCGCACGTACGTTTACAGTGTATTAAATGGAGAATGTCCGAGGAGCGTTGTTGAAGATTCCACGAGTGAAAAAGGTAGAAGGGTGGGGCGTGGGGGTTGCATTGTAGCTCGGTCCCTGGTCAGATAAGTCATAATAGTGGCCGGGTCGACGTTGTTAATAGTCAACAGAGGATCACGCCGAGATAGCGCGCTAATGCACGCATTTATTTGAAATATTAAACCCCGCAGGAAAAGAGAGAACGAAGAAGAGTCAGGTTCTTCCTCCGAGGTACTCTGCCAGCCAGCGGAACGAGAGACACGGCAAAAGACAATTATAAATGATGATAATTAACGAAGATCTTAACTGGTCACTTCGTGACTCCGCTTGTGCACACTTCGAGATTCTTAGACGTCCCAAGCCCCGGGCCCGTTATTTGTTTAGTATCTTTCAAATACTTGTTTATCCTTTCAATTCTATCCAATCGGGAACTATTCACTCACGATTATACGTACGTTAACGTACGGCGTGTTCGAATTCTTATTTGCTCTTTCAATTCTAACCGAGATTTCGTGAAAACTACCGGCGACAATTATATAGCGGCCACGAAAAGCATTTTCGCGTCGCTGTGTTTATTCGAACGTTTAGATTTATTTGACGTTTACCGATTAAACGTTGCGTTGAAATCTATTTTATATTAGACTGTTGCGTACGAAATAAGTTTCGTGTTTTTTTTTGGTGTTGTTATAAAATGGAATTTGCAATTTGTAATTTCATTATTTCAATTGTTCATCAATCTGTAATTTATTATTTAAGGTTAGTAATAGTGAAGTTAGTAATATTTAAGGTTACTTATTTATTAATAGGTTAGGTCTGTAATTCGAAGCACAGATTTTAAGGAATTCTAATCGAATTCGAGTTTAAATTCGTATACGAAGTAAAATAGTAAATTATAACTATTAATAAAACATTTATTAATGGTTAGCGAATATAGAACGCGATTACAGATCGAGAAATTCCAAACAGGTAAAATAAACTTCAAAATGAAACACGTTATGAAAAGAAGCCATAATAACAATAATTTAACATGCACCAATTTTTCTGAATCCATTCGAAACTTACTTTAATTAATTAATACAATTTTGTTATCACTGAAGCGACGATAAGGCTTTATTATTATTTTATTTATTAGATATATCATCACTGAATCACGCTTTATTATTATCTTATTTATTACCATCACTTTCTTATTATTACTGCGATTCCAATTCGCCATTTTACATGCAACGTAATCCAACAACGAGAAGTGAAATTTCGTCATTCATTTCACTGAATTTTCGAATATAAAAAATACAAAGAAAGCTCAAGTTTTCGCGTGGCGTTCGTTAATTAACAAACGATACGCGAGCAAACGTAAGATCGTATTAATCTACTCGCTCCGTTTCCCTTTCGAGAAGGCTGTTAATAATTGTTTCTGCTTCGTACGCGTCGTGTTCCATTCGGCCGGGCGAAGAATCCCAGACAGGGCCTGATCAAATCAACACACCGTGTAACAGTGATACCGCTAACTCCGTCTTCTCTTTCTCTTCTAATTATTAATGTGCTCCAACCAACAGATAATCCTCGCAATCATCGTCGATGCATTCACAGTCGATTCCATCGTCTCCCCCCTCCCTCCACGCCTCTCTTGTATATCTCTCCTTATTGAATATGAGTGATTAATTAAGAACATCTCACGACCCGCTGACTCGCCATTTCCCCTCCCCCCTCTTCTCTTTACTTCTTCTTCTCGTCGAGCTATTAAAACAAACTTTGAATATCGTCGCGTTGAAAGACTCGGCCAAAAGGCAAACTTCAACGGTAATAATGGTAATTTAATTGATATTGGTTTTTATGTTAAGGTAAGTTGCATTCGAGAGTTTTTTGTGGACGAGATTTAATGTATCGTTCGACTACTTTCTATTGTTCAACAGATCGAGATTATTTAGGAATATATTAATTTTATACGTTCAGTAGGATATATTCATTAATAGTTCATTGAAAGTGTGCAATGAAGTTCAATGTCTTTATTATCGTCACTTGAGAATTTCTCATTTAAGTAGAAACAATTTATAGGATAGATGTACCAATTATGGCTTATTTAAGGTTAACCTAACCGAAACCTAACCCAAATCTGATCCAAACCTAACCCAAATCAGACCCAAGCCTAACTCAAACCTAACTCAAACCTAATCCAATTACTGCCACTTTAAAGTTATCGCGAAACTTTATTGAACTATTTTAGATATTAGTTAACATAAAGATCGTTCAAATCTGAAGCATAATATTATTTAACATCTCTTTCATTTATGAACATTGTTTGTATACGTTCAATTTAATAAATTCATTACTAATTAATTGAAAATGTACAAACAAAGTCTAATATCCCTATTATCGTCACTTGAGAATTTCTCATTTAAGTCGAAAAAATTTACCATATATTAAACGTGAGTATCTGTAACACTTATAAGAATTCGTATTGAATTTACATTATAATTACATTGCTCACGTTTCACTGTTCAACGTCACATTTACCACCAACCATTTATTAATAAATATACAATGTCTATTTGTTGTTACCTAAAACCCGCGTCGAAATATCGCATGAATCTTCGCTTACAAAATATACAAATTAACGTGTCGATTATAGGAACAGTGACAGCGATCCTTGTTATTTACTCTAAACCAAACACACGGCAACGTCAACTATAGAAATGCTACGCGGCCATTTCTCATTTCGAACGCGCGGTTACGGATCCCGCGGATGCTTCGCAGGCGAAAGAAGGGAAGAAATGTAAGCTTTAACGTTTGCAAACGACGCAATGAACGTCGATGCTTAAATAAATGATAGTGTTACCCGAGAGTAACGAGAGTGCCACGGAATTATATGTTTCACGTTACATAAGGCCCTCCCCCCCCCCCCCTCCATTATGCGTTAAGTCTCCGTTGTGTATCTCCTCCCCCCTCCTCTCTCGCTCAACTCTCCCCACTTCGTTCTTCTCAAGCTTCGCTAGGGACTAACTATCCTCCGTCCAAAGACTAACTAAGCGACTCTTCAGATCCTGTAGATCTTTCCACGAGATGATGGTCATTCGAGCAACGGGTATAAATCACCTAAGAGAAGTGTCATCCTTGGGGTCCCACCTATCCCCCCCCCCCCTCCTCTTCTTCTGCAACCGCCCCCAGCATTCCTTCATTTGAATGCAACTCTCTTTCTTCTTCTCCGTCTTTCTCCGCGTTGCCACGGTGCTCCTTCCTTCTGCCCGTGACATTATGAAACATAGGCAACGCGTAGCAGTAAATGAATATTGTATCAGTTGCACGGTTCGCGGGTCGACTTCGTTTTCGAACTTGCGATGAAAGAGAGAGAGAGAGAGAGAGAGAGAGTGTATTCGAACAGTTGCAACAGAGGGACCAGGGAATTACGAGTTGGATTCGATTAAAGGTTTCTCGAATCTGGGATGGAATAGAAACGTTGTTAAAATTGACGATTGAGCGTACTATTGAATGTATATTGCGCTCTTCGCGTAAACAAGGTTATTAGACACGTTTTCTACATTTTCGCGGATATTATTGTTGGTAAGTAAATATGTAAGTGGTAATATGTTAAGTATGTAAGTGTTAATATGTTAAATATGTAAGTATTAATATGTTAAATATGTAAGTGTTGATATGTTAAATATGTAACTGTTAATATGTTAAATATGTTAGTGTTAATATGTTAAATATGTAAGTGTTAATATGTTAAATATGTAAGTGTTAATATGTTAAATATGTAAGTGCTAATATGTTAAATATGTAACTGTTAATATGTTAAGTATCTAAGTGTCGATATGTTAAGTATGTAACTGTTAATATGTTAAATATATTAGTGTTAATATGTTAAGTATGTAAGTGTTAATATGTTAAGTATCTAAGTGTTAATATGTTAAATATGTAACTGTTAATATGTTAAATATGTTAGTGTTAATATGTTAAATATGTAAGTGTTAATATGTTAAGTATGTAAGTGCTAATATGTTAAATATGTAACTGTTAATATGTTAAGAATGTAACTGTTAATATGTTAAATATGTAACTGTTAATATGTTAAGAATGTAAGTGTTAATATGTTAAGCATGTAAGTGTTAATATGTTAAATATGTAAGTGTCAATATGCTAAATATGTAAGTGTTGATGTGTTAATATGTTAAATATGTAAGTGTTAATATCTTAAATATGTAACTGTTAATATGTTAAGAATGTAACTGTTAATATGTTAAGAATGTAAGTGTTAATATGTTAAATATGTAACTGTTAATATGTTAAGTATGTAAGTGTTAATATGTTAAAGTATCAAATTACACCGAGTTAAATTTGTGTCCTGCTTCCGCTTCTATTCTATTAATTAAGTAACGTAATTTTGGTGTTATGTATAATTGTGCACCGTTTTGCAACCTTTAAATTTTATACGAATGCTATATAAATCTTATGTAAATGTTAATATGTTAAAGTATCAAATTGCACCGAGTTAAATTCGTGTCCTGCTTCCGATTCTATTCTATTAATTAACTAACGTAATTTTGGTGTTATGTATAATTGTGCACCGTTCTGCAACCTTTAAATTTGATACGAATGCAATATAAATCTGCGGTTCTTAATTTCAGAAAATGAAACCGAGTAAATGTAATGTATAATGAATATGATACATGTAATAATATAATATGTAATATCTATAATAATATAATATATGAAATATATAATAATATAGTATACAATATCTATAATAACTTAATATGTAAAATATATATTAATATAGTATACAATATCTATAATAATTTAACATATGAAATATATAATAATATAGTATACAATATCTATAATAATATAATATATGAAATATATATTAATATAGTATACAATATCTATAATAATATAACATATGAAATATATATTAATATAGTATACAATATCTATAATAATATACCATATGAAATATATATTAATATAATATATGAAATATATAATAATATAATATATGAAATATATAATAATATAATATATGAAATATATAATAATATAGTATACAATATCTATAATAACATACCATATGAAATATATAACAATATAGTATACAATATCTATAATAATATAACATATAAAATATATATTAATATAGTATACAATACATATATAATAATATAATATATATAATACATATTATATTAACATAAAAATAAATACAATTGCTTCTGCAATGCGATTATCATTATATATCGATATAATCTATAATCTATAATCTATAATCTACAATCTATAATCTATAATATATCTATAATACAATGAACTGTAATTTATTAACGAAAACATAAAAGTAGTTTCTACAAAGTAGTTCCAATTTTTTTTCTTCACGCTTACTCGTAAGCGGAAATTTTCCAATCGTAAAATAAATGTCGGAGGATGGTAGAAAGCGGCGCGGTTTATTTATCGGGCATCGAAGGAAATTTTCTACGCGGATTACGCAAGCTACTCGATCGCGGATTATAAAGCAGAAATTTTTTACGCTCGATTTGTGACGAATTTTTTTTTTCGCCGCCGCGACATGCTCCCGTGATAATTCGCGAAAGTCACCGCCGCGAGAAAGTTACGTGAAATTAGAGGAAAATGGTTTCTGCGGCGAGAATCTCTCGTTCGACTACGCGCATCGTTGATTATTAATTTCAACAATTCCTCGCGGGATTATTTCCCCGTGCTGCAACTATTTTTTTCTCTCTCTCTCTCTCTCGCGAAACTCTTCAACGTTATTGCTCTACGTGCAATAATTCGTGGCTGTCCAATTTAACCGATGATTAATAGGCTTATAAACGGACTGCGGATCCTTGTGCAATTCGTAGTGAAAATTGAATAGAGTGGCTCGCATTACGATTAGGATCTCGTGTAAACCTGCAACCCGTAGAAGAGTGCAGTTTGCAATCTTGTATCTAAAGTGATCTTTCCAATTGCAACAATAAATAACCAAAATAGTGCACATAGGATCTCCTCTAAACTTGCAATCTACGAACGATACAATTTACAATCTTGTATCTAAGTGATCTTTCTATTGGCAACATTAAATATCCAAAATTACACGCATGGAATCTTATTTAAGCTTGCAATCTACAAACGATACAATTTGCAACCCTGTATTATCAAAGAATTCTTCTTGGATAACAACAATAAATGTCCAAAATAATACGCATGCAATCTCGTCTAAACTTGCAATCTACAAACAATGCAACTTGCAAACTTGTACCTAATGTGATCTTTCCATTGACAACAATAAATAACCAAAATAATACACATAGAATTCCTTCCAAACTTGCACTCCGTAAAAGAGTGCAGTTTGCAACCTTGTATCTAATGTGATCTTACCATTGACAACATTAAATATCCAAAATTACACGCATGGAAACTCATTTAAGCTTGCAATCTACAAACGATACAATTTGCAACCTTGTATTATCAAAGAATTCTTCTTGGCTAACAACAATACATGTCCGAAATAATACGTATGGAATCTCCTCTAAACTTGCAATCTACGAACGATACAATTTGCAATCTTGTATTTAAGTTGATCTTTCCATCGACAACAATAAATAACCAAAATAATACACATAGAATTCCTTCTAAACTTGCACCTTGTAAAAGAGTGCAGTTTGCAACCTTGTATCTAACTGATCGTTCCATTGAAAACAATAAATCACCAAAATAGTACACACAGAATCTCGTCTAAACTAGCAATTTACAAACAATACAATTTGGAACCTTGTATTACCAAAGAATTCTTCTTGGCTAACAAAAATAGATGTCCAAAGTAATACACATGGAATTCCTTCTAAACTTGCACCCCGTAAAAGAGTGCCGTTTGCAACCTTGTATCTAATGTGATCTTTCCATTGACAACAATAAATATCCAAAATTACACGCATGGAAACTCATTTAAGCTTGCAATCTACAAACGATACAATTTGCAACCTTGTATTATCAAAGAATTCTTCTTGGCTAACAACAATAAATATCCAAAATAATACGCATGGAATTTCCTCTTAAATTGCAATCTACAAAACAATGCAACTTGCAACCTTGTATCTAATGTGATCTTTCCATTGACAACAATAAATATCCAAAATTACACGCATGGAATATCATTTAAGCTTGCAATCTACAAACGATACAATTTGCAACCTTGTATTATCAAAGAATTCTTCTTCACTAACAAGAAAAGATGTGCAAAGTAATACGTATGGAATCCCATCTAAACTTGCAACACGTAAAAGAGTGCAGTATGCAAGCTTGTATTTAATGTGATCTTTCCATTGACAACAATAAATATCCAAAATTACACACATAGAATCTCATTTAAGCTTGCAACTACAAACGATACAATTTGCAATCTTGTATCTAAGTGATCTTTACATTGACAACAATAAATAATCAAAATAATACACATATGGAATCTCGTCTAAACTTGCATCTAGAAACAACATAATTTGCAACCTTGTATTATCAAAGAATTCTTCTCCACTAACAACAATAGGTGTCCAAAATAATACGCATGGAATCTCATCTAAATTTGCAAACCCACAAAACAATGCAACTTGCAAACTTGTATCTAATGTAATCTTTCCATTGACAACAATAAATAACTAAAATAATATACATAGAATCTCGTCTAAACTAGCAGTGTACAAACAATACAATGTACAACCTCGTATTATCAAAGAATTCTTCTCCACTAACAAGAATAGATGTCCAAAATAATACGCATGGAATCTCCTCTAAACTTGCAATCTACAAACAATGCAACTTGTAATCTTGTATCTAAGTGATCTTTCCATTGACAACAATAAATATCCAAAATAATACACATAGAATCTCGTCCAAACTTGCAACCCGTAAAAGAGTGAGTTTGCAACCTTGTATCTAAGTGATCTTTCCATTAACAACGATAAATAACCAAAATTACACGCATGGAATCTCATTTAAGCTTGCAATCTACAAACGATACAATTTGCAACCTTGTATTATCAAAGAATTCTTCTTGGCTAACAACAATACATGTCCGAAATAATACGTATGGAATCTCCTCTAAACTTGCAATCTACGAACGATACAATTTGCAATCTTGTATTTAAGTTGATCTTTCCATCGACAACAATTAATAATCAAAATAATACACATAGAATGCCTTCTAAACTTGCAACTCGTAAAAGAGTGCAGTTTGCTACCTTGTATCTAAGTGATCTTTCCATCGACAACAATAAATAACCAAAATAATACACATAGAATTCCTTCTAAACTTGCACCCCGTAAAAGAGTGCAGTTTCCAACATTGTATCTAACTAATCGTTCCATTGACAACAATAAATCACCAAAATAATACACATAGAATTTCGTCTATACTTGCAACCCGTAAAAGAGTGAGTTTGCAAACTTGTATCTAAGTTATCTTTCCATCGACAACAATAAATCACCAAAATAATACACATAGAATTCCTTCTAAACTTGCACCCCGTAAAAGAGTGCAGTTTGCAACCTTGTATCTAAGTAATCATTCCATTAACAACGATAAATAACCAAAATAATACACACAGAATCTCGTCTAAACTTGCAATCCGTAAAAGAGTGAGTTTGCAACCTTGTATCTATGTAATCATTCCATTAACAACGATAAATAACCAAAATAATACACACAGAATCTCGTCTAATCTTGCAACCCCCGAAACACTACAATTCGCAACAGGAAAGTTTGCAACAAAAATTCGCCCCTCAAAACGTTCGAATAATTGCGAGCTTGCGACGTACACGCGGCTGCGAAAGAACGAATAGAGGAAGCGTGGCGAAGGGGGAAAGAAAAAAAAAAAGAAAAAGTAGGAGGAGGCCTGATTTGACAGTCATCGGTGTGGGAAACACGTCGAGTTTGAGGCTAACGAAGCTGCAGGCAGCAAGCGTGTATGCGTATGTGTGTGTTTACACGTAAAAGTCGACGCGCGGATAGGGTTCACGAACCGTGAAGAAGAAAAGAGAAAAGGAACGCGAAAGCGCGCAGCGGCAACAGCAGCAGCAGCGGCAGCAGCAACGGGCGCCACTCTTTCAAACCGAACGTTTTCGTACGCGAGTATCTTGTCCTGGACTTCTTCGTGTTGATGTTGACGTGCTCGTAGTGGTCGGCGTGCAAGGCTCGCGCGCGCCAACTCGCGGGGGTAAACAGACGAAATTATATCGAAGAAAAATTACCCCGAGATAATAGTGATTAATGATCGTACGGCACGCGCGTGTGCGTGGACAGGAGGATTGTGTGCGTGCTCGTCGGTACGTTGATGCCCGGTAAAATATGATACTCGGTGAACTTCTCCCCGCCGCTTTCTTTCTCGCTCTCTCCTTCTCTATACAGGACCGTTCAAAATCCGACACGTTGGAAATCTCGATATCTCGCGAAATCAACGTTCCGCAGCTTTCGTATTTTAACCCTTTGGCGTGGAAAGAAGTGTAGAGATGTTGAATAGAGTGGCACGCATTAGGATTAGAATCTCGTGTAAATTTGCGACCCGTAAAATAATGCAACTTGGAAACTTGTATCTACATTGATCTTTTCGTCGAGAACAATAAATAATCCAAATGATATACGTAGAATCTTGTCTAAACTTGCACCCCGTAAAATAGTGAGTTTGCAAGCTTGTATCTAATGTGATCTTTCCATTGACAACAATAAATAATCAAAATTACACACATGGAATCTCAACTAAACTTGCAATCTACAAGCAATACAATTTGTAACCTTGTATTATCAAAGAATTCTTCTTGGCTAACAACAATAGATGTCCAAAATAATACGCATGGAACCTAGTCTAAACTTGCAATCTACAAACAATGCAACTTGCAATCTTGTATCTAAGTGATCTTTACATTGACAACAATAAATCACCAAAATAATACACATAGAATCTCGTCTAAACTTACAATCTACAAACAATACAATTTGTAACATTGTAT
This sequence comes from Eucera pruinosa, assembly GCA_028830335.1. Lineage (NCBI taxonomy): Eukaryota > Metazoa > Arthropoda > Insecta > Hymenoptera > Apidae > Eucera > Eucera pruinosa. The sequence goes on from JAMYCR010000019.1 coordinate 3,541,768, forward strand.
TATCAAAGAATTCTTCTTGGCTAACAAGGATAAATAACCAAAATAATACACAAAGAATCTCGTCTAAACTTGCAATCTACGAACGATACAATTTACAATCTTGTATCTAATGTGATCTTTCCACTAACAACGATAAATATCCATAATTACACGCATGGAGTCTTGTCTAAACTTGCAATCTACAAACAATACAACTTCCAACCTTGTATCTAAGTGATCTTTCCATTGACAACAATAAATATCCAAAATTACACGCATGGAATCTCGTCTAAACTTGCAATCTACGAACAATAGGATTTGCAAGCTTGTATTATCAAAGAATTCTTCTCCACTAACAACAATAGATGTCCAAAATAATACACATAGAATCTCGTCTAAACTTGCAACCCTTAAAATAGTGCAGTTTGCAAACTTGTATCTAATGTGATCTTTCCATTGACAACAATAAATAACCAAAATAATACACATAGAATCTCGTCTAAACTTGCAGCCCGTAAAACAATGCAACTTGCAAACTTGTATCTAAAGGAATTTCCAAGCATTCAAATTCCTAAGTTTGCAATTCGCAATAATTCCATTTTCCAAACACCCAAATTCCAAAGCTTACGAATTCCTAAGTTTGCAATTCCCAATAATTCCAATTTCCAAGCCCCGAAATTCCAAAGCTTCAAATTCCTAAGTTTGCAATTCCCAATAATTCCAATTTCCAAGCCCCCAAATTCCAAAGCTTACGAATTCCAAGCCTTCAAATTCCTAAGTTTGCAATTCCCAATAATTCTAATTTCCAAGCCCCCAAATTTGAAGCCTTCAAATTCCTAAGTTTGCAATTAGTAATAATTCCAATTTCCAAGCCCCCAAATTCCAAAGCGTACAAATTCCAAGCCTTCAAATTCCTAAGTTTGCAATTAGCAATAATTCGAATTTCGAAGCCCCCAAATTCCAAAGCTTACGAATTCCTAAGTTTGCAATTCCCAATAATTCCAATTTCCAAGCCCCGAAATTCCAAAGCTTCAAATTCCTAAGTTTGCAATTCCCAATAATTCCAATTTCCAAGCCCCCAAATTCCAAAGCTTACGAATTCCAAGCCTTCAAATTCCTAAGTTTGCAATTCCCAATAATTCTAATTTCCAAGCCCCCAAATTTCAAGACTTCAAATTCCTAAGTTTGCAATTAGTAATAATTCCAATTTCCAAGCCCCCAAATTCCAAAGCGTACAAATTCCAAGCCTTCAAATTCCTAAGTTTGCAATTAGCAATAATTCGAATTTCGAAGCCCCCAAATTCCAAAGCTTACGAATTCCTAAGTTTGCAATTCCCAATAATTCCAATTTCCAAGCCCCGAAATTCCAAAGCTTCAAATTCCTAAGTTTGCAATTCCCAATAATTCCAATTTCCAAGCCCCCAAATCCCAAAGCTTCCGAATTACAAGCCTTCGAATTCCTATCTTTGCAATTAGCAATAATTTCAATTTCCAAGCCTTCAAATTGCAAAGGTTCCGAATTCCAAGTCTTCAAATTCCCAAGATTGCAATTCCCCATATTTCAAATTCCCAATGCTTCGACTTTCCATTCTTCCAAATTTCCAAACTTCCAAACTCGCAAGCCGTCAAATTTCCAACCTTCCGAAACCTTTCCTTCTTTCATCCATCCTTAACAATCTCGATCCTTTCATCAGAATTTTCCTACCAGCTAATAATAATTATCAACATCTTATTAACTTCTTCCCTGCCAATGTCAACATCATTAAACATAATTTATACAGGATCTTGTCTTAATTTTACATCCTGCATCTTATTCTCTCTACTTACTGTTACTTAAATAAGTATACTCATACTTTCTGTTCTCCCTTTCCTTTAACAAGTGCCTATTAACCCTCGATATAATTAAATAAACCCTTAATCAACCAAATTTCCCACGTAATTATCTGCTTCATAAAACATCGACTCGTTCGATTCTTTGAAACATCCCGTAGAGCGATGCTTCTTCCTGTCTTTCCGAACGTCGAGCTGGCTTGAACCGTGTCCAGTTTGGCGACAGAAGAGCGTTACGAAGGCCGAGGAACGAAGAAGAGGAGGGAGTGTAGGAATTGGCAGAGAGCAATCTTCTCTAATTAACACATTAAGACTAATCAGAGCCAGTTGGGTTATTCCTGTTCGAGGGCCCACTCGCCTAGATTTAACGTTCCACCTAAATTAATTCTAATTATTACCATGCCCGTTGCCCCAGCCGTATATTCGGATCGACGTCGACGTCGTCGTCAAAATCGCCGCGCACTCGCCTCGCATTAATCTTTACTTTCGGCTGAATATCGCGAATATACGCGATGCTTATTCTCTTTAAACCTTTGAGGACGAGAACTAATGACACTTGTGAAAGTACTTACTTACTTTACTCTTTAATTTTACCTATCGTTAATTTCTATGCATTCTCAAGCTTCTCAATTCCGAATCGTTCAATTCCTAACAATTTGAATGTTTACCAACGCGATAAGTATTACGTTATCGCGTTTAAATAAATAGCTACTGTTCTTGAGATTGATTTTTATGTTTGCAAATGTTTTCCAGGCTTTCGTTATACAATTGACTGACGTATCACATTAAATCGAATCGAAGGAATCGTTGGATCCGTTGCATATCGTTCTTAGATAGTAAGCAATTTTATGTATCACGTTTAGTTAGACAAGTTGTCTCCAAATTCTGTCTCAACCTCTGTACACAATTACGCATCTGACTCTTGAACCTGTTACTCATTACTCTTGAATTAATCTTTACCTTAATCCCAACATTCTTACCTTTCCTTCTCCATCTTCAAAAACAAACCTTTAAAAGGAACAACAACTTATTTTCAACAAGCATTATTATATCATAAATAGCACAGCGTCGAAGTTTCGAAAACGAGTTTAGAATCCAATTGCAGGGTGTAAGATTCCTCGATAAACAGTAAATTAGGAATGTTGCATAACTAATCCACCGATACCATAGATATTGTATCGCCACGCGACAAACACGACAAATCATCGTGCGAAAAACATCTTCACTCATAGATTCGAAATTCCTAACCAGCTAGCTTCCCGCGACCGATTACTCATCTTGCCCCTTTCGCACTCTGCCCTTATGCCGACCGTTTCCAATAGTATATATATATATCACCATATTTAACCAGCGCGTGTCAATTCTCTGTAGTTCGCACTTGCGTGCGGAACTTGCCGGTTACGAATAAAAACCTTCGAGCCTCTCTAAGAAGTTGCGTTTAATTCGTCAATCCGGAATCCAACGGATCATTGACGATAACATGTTGGTTATTTAATTAGTGGAGAGTTTCTCGAAGCTCCGTTTTTGTTAGCGTGCGCAAAAGAAGGAAAGGGGAACGGCGATAACTAATAATCGTCGGAAGATCCTTTGTACACGCGAACGAGTTTCCGAGAGACCCTCGTGGACGAGCATAATAGCGAGCATACGAAAAAATGAGAGCTGAAGATCACCCGAGAGATCTGACCCGAGATAGCTGCACCGGGGCCTTATACATTCGAGCGTGCCACAGAGAGCGGCGAGTATATCTCTACCTATGTAAAACACGTGCCCAGAAAATATTTAAACCAGTTCCCTTCTCTTCCCCCCAGTCGCATCCACTTAAACTCTCCTCCCCCCTCCTTCTATTCTTCGACCACGACGGATGTATTGCGTACGAAGGATCGGTGATTTTCCCATTGACAACAATTCCGTTCGCGCGTTCTTTTGTTTTATTTTATGGTTGATCGTGAATTTTTTGGGATCTTTCAACGTTTACGGAATTACCCGGGAATTTGTAGGCAGTTATTGGAAACTGTTTTTCAAACCTTGAAATTACAAAGGTTAGGAATTGGAAGCATTGAAATTTGGAAGTTTGCAATTAGTAATAGTTCCATTTTTCGAGGCATCGAATTTTAAAGATTATGAATTCTAAGCATTGAAATTTGTAAGTTTGCAATTAGCGATAATTCTATTTTTCAAGCCTCCAAATTCCAAAGCTTTCAAATTCTTAAGTTTGTAATTAGCAATAATTCCAATTTCCAAGCGTCCATGTTCCAAAGCTTACGAATTCCAAGTCTTCAAATTCCTAAGTTTGCAATATGCAATAATTCCAATTTCTAAGCCCCCAAATTCCTAAGATTGCAATTAGCAATAATTCCAATTTCCAAGCCCCCAAATTCCAAAGCTTACGAATTCCAAGCCTTGAAATGCGTAAGTTTGCAATTAGCAATAATTCCAATTTCCAAACCTCCAAATTCCAAAGCTTAGGAATTCCAAGCCTTCAAATTCCTAAGTTTGCAATTAGCAATAATTCCAATTTCCAAGCCTCCAAATTCCATGCCTTCAAATTCCTAAGTTTGCAATTAGCAATAATTCCAATTTCCAAGCCTCTAAATTCCAAAGTTTACGATTTCCAAGCCTTCAAATTCCTAAGTTTGTAATTAGGAATAATTCCAATTTCCAAGCCCCCAAATTCCAAGCTTTTAAATTCGTAAGTTTGCAATTAACAATAATTCCAATTTCCAAGCCCCCAAATTTCAAAGCTTACGAATTCCAAGCCATCAAATTCCTAATTTTGCAATTAGCAATAATTCCATTTTCCAAGCCTTCAAATTCCTAAGTTTGCAATTCCCAATAGTTCCATTTTCCAAGCCTCCAAATTCCAAAGCTTACGAATTCCAAGCCTTCAAATTCCTAAGTTTGTAATTAGGAATAATTCCAATTTCCAAGCCCCCAAATTCCAAGCTTTTAAATTCGTAAGTTTGCAATTAACAATAATTCCAATTTCCAAGCCCCCAAATTCCAAAGCTTAGGAATTCCAAGCCTTCAAATTCCTAAGTTTGCAATTCCCAATAATTCCAATTTCTAAGCCCCCAAATTCCAAAGTTTACGAATTCCAAGCCTTCAAATTTCTAAGTTTGCAATTCCCAATAATTCCATTTTCCTAGCCTCCAAATTTTAAAGCTTACGAATTCCAAGCCTTGACATTCCTAAGTTTCCAAGTAGCAATAATTCCAATTTCCAAGCCCCCAAATTCCAAAGCTTATGAATTCCAAGCCTTGAAATGCGTAAGTTTGCAATTAGCAATAATTCCAATTTCCAAGCCTCGAAATTGCAAACCTTCAAATCCCTAAGTCTGCAATTCCCAATAATTCCAATTTCCAAGCCCCCAAATTCCAAAGCCTGCGAATTCCAAGCCTTCAAATTCCTAAGTTTGCAATTAGCAATAATTCCAGTTTCCAAGCCCCCAAATTCGAAGCCTTCAAATTTCTAACTTTGTAATTCCCAATAATTCCATTTTCCAAGCCCCCAAATTCCTCGTTAGAGATTTTTTACGCATTCGTGGGAAATTATTTGAGATTTGTATGCATTTATAAACCATGATTCCTTCAGTTTCTTATATTGTGAATATTAATAGATTCGAAAAATATTGCCGAAATCTTAAGAATCTTAAGAACACTGAGAAATACGCTACATATACTATTATTATTATTACTATTATTTATTATAATTCTTGCCTTTCAGCTTTGAATGCATGAATGTAACTTAACTCATTTGACAATTATTATATTTCCATTTATACTTATCTTATAACTTAACTCTACGTAATATATAATATTTAAAAGACGTTTATTAACAATAATTCAAAAGCATCTTTTTACCTCTTCCTTCCTTAAGATTCATTTTCGAAACAAAAAGAATATCATTACGAAGCTTCGAAGATTAAAGAAATTTTAAAAAAGTTTATCTATATTTATCCATTATCTTACGTAATTTATTATTAACATCTTTTTCGAACAGTAGAAGTAGAAATGTCTCGCAACGTTCGCGAAGTGGATGTTAAAAACGATTCGAACAGCAGCTCGCGCGCATCGCAGCGATAATACAAAAGTTAATTAGGTTAAATATACGATCGTCACCGGAGTACCGATTACATTTAATCACGAACGGCATGGTTAATATTCCGCAGGTGATTGATACAATTCGTAACGATTATGAAACAGCCTACGTGTCGTCTACTAATAGACACGAATACTCCGTAATGATCCATAATTAACGCTGTCATTCGTCTGTCAGATTCTTTTAAATAATTATCATCCCATACAGTTACGTGCAAAGTTTCCAGCCGCAACGAAAGCTTCGAAATTGTAGAAGCTTAAAAATGTCAAGACTTGGAAATTTGCGTCGCTACAAAAATGATAAAAACAAAACTTTGACTTAGTATAGATTTTGACTTTCGTTAAATATTAAAAATATGAAACTTTAAATAGGTATTTATTTATTACAGATTTCATTAGGATGAAATTTTAACGTTGCCACAATTTTGTATCAAATTAAATTAAGTGGAACGTTAATAAAAATTTGTTCAACCTTTTAACTGTTTGAAATAACGTATAAATATATTTCACTTCGTATAGATTTTGCCTTTCGTTAAATATTAAAAATATGAAACTTTAAATAGATATTTATTTATTATAGATTTCATTAGAATGAAATTTTAACGTTGCCACAATTTTGTAACAAATTAAATTAAGTGGAACGTTAATAAACATTTGTTCAACCTTCTAATTGTTTCAAGTAACGTATAAATATATATTTCACTTCGAATATTTGACATTACACATATATTCATACGTTTAAATATTCAATTAAATTGATATAATTAACACTTTACGTACGATTAAATTAAGTGGAACGTTAATAAACATTTGTTCAACCTTTTAACTGTTTAAAATAACGTATAAATATATTTCACTTAGTATAAATTTTGCCTTTCGTCAAATATTAAAAATATGAAGCTTTAAATAGATATTTATTTATTATAGACTTCATTAGAATGAAATTTTAACGTTGCCACAATTTTGTAACAAATTAAATTAAATGCAACGTTAATAAAAATTTGTTCAACCTTCTAACTATTTAAAACAACGAATATTTGTCTCTCTATATATTCGTACGTTTGAATATTGAATAAAAATTATACAATTAAACCTTTGCCTTACAATTATTTAATTATCTACCTATCGTTAAGTTTATCATAGCTTTTATATACGAATATTCAAGGCAATTATTATTTTACAAAGCAAAAGCTTGTGAAACGAAGCTGACAATAAAATTAAAGTTCAAATTAAATTTTACCCTCGTTAATATTTACTTTTATCGAGTCTGCGTTATAAAAATCATGCAAAGGGTTAATATTTAATTTAGGAGTTGCATAAAAATCGACGGACTACTAATAACAAATGTAAAATAAAGAAAGAAATAAAGAAAGAAAGAAAGGTTATTCGTTTAAGCAAATAAATTATTTCTTCGATTGCAAATGCGTCAGTGTTTGCTCTTAGATATCGATAAGACGTTGCTTTTACCTCTGCCTTCGCAATAGTTCAAATAAAAGGTGAAACAATAACTCGTTTTAACAATGATAGCAACGTTTTAATGATCGTGATGTAAGAAAATCTTGGAACTGCACGATTAAATAAAAATGGTGGGTAATAATAACGTTGCGTTATATTCGATAATTTGATATTAAATAATTTCGTATCTAGTTAAGTGAAATAAAATGCGTTTGTATTTGAATAGAAAATAATAGTCAATTGTAATAGCAAAAATAATAACAATGAAGTGATAGATATTATTAAAATAGTTTCATTCGAAATTGTATTTCAACGAAGTTTAAACTACGCTTTAAAATTATTATCAAAAGCATGAAATTTTTATCTATTATCAAACAATTTTATATTAAGACATTTAATATCAATATTATTACGATTCTTTTATCCTTGAATGACTATTAAATTAACATATAATGAAATTTCTATTTATTATCAAACAATTTTTTATTAAGACCTTTAACCCTTTGAACTCCGTTGGCGCCTTTATGGCGACATACATAATTTCCTTCGTAATTCAAGGTTTAAGGTTTTCATTTATTTCTATCAATTCAATTTCTATTTCTTCCGAAGCAAAGCAAATTAAAGGCCACCCTTCCTATTTCTTAAGTACAGAATAACACTAAAAAATTCTCAAAAGCGCCAAGAAATAGTATTCAAGTTACCAGTAGATTGTATGATTAAAATTGTTCTCGAGTGCAAAGGGTTAATATCAATATTATTACGATTCTTTTATCCTTGAATGACTATTAAATTAACATATAATGAAATTTCTATTTATTATCAAACGATTTTATATTAAGACATTTAATATCAATATTATTACGATTCTTTTATCCTTGAATGACTATTAAATTAACATATGATGAATTGATGAATTTTTTTCATAACTATTCTTGGAATTAACGTTTGTTTATACGTACGTACATAAATTTCGCGATGCAATTAATTGTACGTTAACAGAATGGCGATTGTTCAATTTTCGGTAAACGATAGCGATAAGAAACGGTCGGCGAGCAAATGTTTTGCCTGGCAAACGCAATTATTGCGCAGATCGACGACGAGGGTACGCGTAAACAAATAGGTCAATGATTTCCACGGGCAAACGTCCGCAGTTTCTACGAATAAACGAATAAACAGGTGCCTCGAAAACAAAACACACGAAACGTTCACTTTTGTCAGTCGTTTTTCTATAATAAATTACCCAATTCGGTTTTCCACTTAATAATAAAATCGTGGATTAATTATCCTAATTACCGGACAATGCATAAATATATTTCTTTAAAATGAAACAAGAAAGATAATTAAAACAATATTAATACTTTATAATGAACGGTATATTTTTGAAAACAAAACACACGAAACGTTCACTTTTGTCAGTCGTTTTTCTATAATAAATTACCCAGTTAGATTTTCCACTTAAAATTGTGGATTAATTATCCTAATTATCGAACAATGCTAAAATAAATATATATCAAAATTTCTTAAAAATGAAACAAGAAAGATACTTAAAAAAATATTAATACGACATAATGAATGGTATGTTTTGCAAACGAATTTTGAGGATTTGTTTATTTGAGAACGTGAATAGAAAGTATTGATTTTCGTTCAATATTTATGATAAATATTCATTTTGGCCAGTAATTTGGAATTGATACGAGAATTAGATAAATTAGCATCGTGCAATTTGGAATTTGTTTAATATTAAACGTGGAATTAGTGAAAATTGGAATTGAAACATTTGCGTTTCTTTTAAGTAATTTTAATGTCCGTTTTAACACAAATTCGCGATTATTAAAGTTATGGCGTAATAATTTACGTTAGATGGTAATCATTTTGTTATAATTACGTTGTAAGGTAATAATTGAACAATTAAGGTAAAAAGGTAATAAAGTAATTCAAGATAAATTCAAGTTAAATTCAAGTTAAATTCAAGTTAAATTCAAGTTAAATTCAAGATAAATTCAAGTTAAATTCAAGATAAATTCATGTTAAATTCAAGTTAAATTCAAGATAAATTCAAGTTAAATTCAAGTTAAATTCAAGTTAAATTCAAGATAAATTCAAGTTAAATTCAAGATAAATTCAACCTTAATTCAAGTTAAATTCAAGTTAAATTCGAGTTATATTCAAGTTAAATTCAAGGTAAATTGAAGTTAAATTCAAGTTAAATTCAAGATAAATTCAAGTTAAATTCAAGTTAAATTCGAGTTATATTGAAGTTAGATTCAAGTTCAATTCAAGTTCAATTCAAGTTAGATTCAAGTTAAATTCAACCTTAATTCAAGTTAAATTCAAGTTAAATTCGAGTTAAATTCTAGTTAAATTCAAGTTAAATTCAACCTTAATTCAAGTTAGATTCAAGTTAAATTCAAGATAAATTCAAGTTAAATTCCAGTTAAATTCAAGTTAAATTTCTTTTTCAAGTTGAATTTCTTTTTCGAAACTTGAACGAACATTAAATTAAATTTAAACTGTTAAATTTTCTCTTTAAACCATTAAATGTTTTAACTTCGCTTATTGTGAATCAAGTTTCTTATAGTTAGTCGTGTTATTTATTAACATTGAAGTGTTAAAGCAACGCTTATCACACATAAAATTTAAGTAAAGAATACAAAATGTAACGAATAAAAACAAAGAGAAACAAACAAACAAAGAAAAAGAAAAAAAAGCAAGAAACTTAAGAATCAATTCGCGTCACTTTGCAGGGAAAAAAAAGAAGTAAACGATGACGAAAAAGTTACGTACCAAAAGATCTGGACTTCGACTGCTCTGCTTTCGTTCATTCCTGCACAGAAAAAAAGGACACGCGAATTTAAAAGCTGAATTAATAAGCTAATAGTGGAATATTCAACTGCTTATTACGAATCACGCTCGGATTGAATTCCGCGTCGCGTACGCGACTTCTAATTACACTTGCCGGTTTCAAACGTCTCTCCGATCGTTCGAAGGAACACGCGAAACGAGTATTCGAGACGGAGCATCGCGCGCCATCTTTCGACAGAATTAGAAACCAGTTTTGTGCATAGAAACGCGCATAGATTTTCCTATTTACCACCGAGCGAATTTTTGTATTTTTCTTCTGCATCTTTTAACCCGCCAAATTTCAAACGGAAAATAAACCACGTTTCAAGATTTAAGATTTAGGATTTAGGATTTAGGATTTAAGATTTAAGATTTATGGTTTAATCATTCGCCGTGGAAATAAAAACGAATGAAAATTAAATTAGCGAGGAAATTAACATTTTTAGCCAACGAAGTGGAAAATGGTTAATTTGCAAAACTGTTTTGTGAAATTGAGAAAATTTGCCTTGCATTTTATTTTCTCAAAGAAAAAAGGAAAAACAAAATAGATGAAAATTAAATTAGCGAGGAAATTAACATTTTTTGCCAACGAAGTGGAAAATATTAATAAAGTATCGAATAACGACAGTTAAAATTAATTGTTTCGAGATTGGAAAGGAATAAAATAAAAAGTGGTTAAGCGATGACGTAATAATAAAAAGAATGGGAAAAAAAAGCAGATCAGGGTTGAAAGAAGTTTATATGGACGGCATTTAGGATGTATTAAGGCCATCGTGGCTAATAAATAAAATATAATAAGGATAATGGTGGCAATTTGGTCGGATGCATTGGAAGGAAGTCGGATATTATAGTGTAACGTAACGCAAACCGAGTATTTGAATACCTAATAGTTTTCAATGCATACATTAAGCCTTAAACGCCTATTACCCCGGAGTATAGTGTTGTGCTATAGCGTTTCACGTTAATATCAGCTGATTGTCAGCCAAATTCCAAGGCTACGGTAATGTAAGCCACTCTCGTAAACCATTCGTTAAATCGAATACTTGCAATCTTCATAACTTGGAATTGAAAATTTTGTGCAATTTTCGAAGCTTAGAAAGTCGAACTTTTAATGGGATACGATAATATGATTATTATTATAATAGTATAGTATAAACCATTAGTAAATCGATTATTTCGAATTTTTAATGATTAGAATTGAAAAGCTTGGGATTTTCAAAGCTTAGACATTAGAATTATTAGAGATACGATAATTAATTATTGTAATAATATAATATAGTATAAACCACTAGTAAATTGATTATTTGGAATTTCTAATGTTTAGAATTGAATAGCTTGGAATTTTTAATAGTTAGAATTGAAAAACTTGGAATTTTCAAAGCTTAGAAATTCGAACTTTTATAGAGATACGATAATATGATTATTATTATAATATAGTATAAACTATTGGTAAATTGATTATTTGGAATTTTTCATGGTTAGAATTGGAAAGCTTGGAATTTTAAAAGCTTAGAAATTCGAACTTTTATAGAGATACGATAATATGATTATTATTATAATATAGTATAAACTATTGGTAAATTGATTATTTGGAATTTTTCATGGTTAGAATTGGAAAGCTTGGAATTTTAAAAGCTTAGAAATTAGAATTATTAGAGACACGATAATTAATAATTGTAATAATATAATATAGTATAAACTACTAGTAAATTGATTATTTTGAATTTTTAATGGTTAGAATTGAAAAGCTTGGTATTTTCAAAACTTAGAAATTAGAATTATTTGAGACACGATAATTAATAATTGTAATAATATAGTATAAACCATTAATAAATCGATTGTTTTGAATTTTTAATGGTTAGAATTGAAAAGCTTGGAATTTTTAATGGATAGAATTGGAAAGCTTGGAATTTTAAAAGCTTAGAAATTAGAATTATTAGAGACACGATAATTAATAATTGTAATAATATATTATAGTATAAACCATTAGTAAATTGATTAGTTGGAATTTTTAATGGTTAGAATTGAAAAGCTTGGGATTTTCAAAGTTTAGACGTTAGAATTATTAGAGATACGGTAATTAATAATTGTAATAATATAATATAGTATAAACTACTAGTAAATTGATTATTTTGAATTTTTAATGGTTAGAATTGAAAAGCTTGGAATTGTTAATGGTTAGAATTGGAATGCTTGGAATTTTAAAAGCTTCGAAATTAGAATTATTAGAGATACGATAATTAATAATTGTAATAATATAATATAGTATAAACTACTAGTAAATTGATTATTTTGAATTTTTAATGGTTAGAATTGAAAAGCTTGGAATTTTTAATGGTTAGAATTGGAATGCTTGGAATTTTAAAAGCTTCGAAATTAGAATTATTAGATATACGATAATTAATAATTGTAATAATATATTATAGTATAAACCATTAATAAATTGATTATTTCGAATTTTTAATGATTAGAATAGAAAAGCTTGGAATTATCAAAGCTTAGAAATTAGAATTATTAGAGACACGATAATTAATAATTGTAATAATATAATATAGTATAAACTACTAGTAAATTGATTATTTTGAATTTTTAATGGTTAGAATTGAAAAGCTTGGAATTTTCAAAACTTAGAAATTAGAATTATTTGAGACACGATAATTAATAATTGTAATAATATAGTATAAACCATTAATAAATCGATATTTCCAATTTTTAATGATTAGAATTGAAAAGCTTGGAATTTTCAAAGCTTAGAAATTAGAATTATTAGAGATACGACAATTAATAATTGTAATAATATAGATAAACCATTAATAAATCGATTATTTCCAATTTTTAATGGTTAGAATTGAAAAGCTTGGAATTTTTAATGGTTAGAATTGGAAAGCTTGGAATTTTCAAAGCTTAGAAATTCGAACTTTTATAGAGATACGATAATATGATTATTATTATAATATAGTATAAACTATTGGTAAATTGATTATTTTGAATTTTTAATGGTTAGAATAGAAAAGCTTGGAATTTTCAAAGCTTAGAAATTAGAATTATTAGAGACACGATAATTAATAATTGCAATAATATAGTATAAACCATTAATAAATCGATTATTTCCAATTTTTAATGGTTAGAATTGAAAAGCTTGGAATTTTTAATGGATAGAATTGGAAAGCTTGGAATTTTCAAAGCTTAGAAATTAGAATTATTAGAGATACGATAATTAATAATTGGAATAATATAGTATAAACCATTAGTAAATAGATTATTCCCAATTTTTAATATTTAGAATTTGAAAGCTTGGAATTTTAAAAGCTTAGAAATTAGAATTATTAGAGATACGATAATTAATAATTGCAATAATATAGTATAAACTATTAGTAAATCGATCATTTCGAATTTCTAATGCTTAGAATTGAAAAGCTTAGAAATTCATAGGCTCAGAGTTACAATAATGTAATAATTACAATAACATAATATAGAATATACAATCTATTAAATGTGGCAGCAATTTTTAAACTAGATGTACCAATTATTGCCACTTCTTGTTTAACCATTACAAAAATTATTGAACGTAAATATTTACACATCGCCTTGCTACTAAACAAAACGAATTCAAGTAGCAGTTATAGTAACAAAATGACACTACTTAATTAATTTACTTTATCTTCTCATATTTATTTCCTTCTTTCATTTACTTTATCTTCTCCTATTTATTTCCTTCTTTCATTTACTTTATCTTCTCCTATTTATTTCCTTCTTTCATTTACCTTATCTTCTCCTATTAATTTAAATTCACCTTTCATTTACCCTATCTTCTCCTATTTATTTCCACCTTCTATTTAAATTCATTTCCAATCCAGTAAATAACGCGTAACAATTAAATCGAAGAAATCTGCAACCCTTTCACACTATATTCACAATCTACGACAGTAATAAAGCGAGATTCGACTTGGAACAGTGGAACGCTTATTAATTTTCGTAAAAAAGGTTTAAAAAAGAAAGGAAAATAGCGATTACAGATTTAGAACGAAGAGAGTATTGCGAATGGAAGAATGAGAGCTCAGCGAGAAGAACTAATCTCCCTTTCGCTATTCGAATCAGTTTTCAAAGATTTCGTGTGCAAGTGTTTGTGTGTGATCTCGCGCGTCTTCAGGCGCGAAAAGGCTTGGAATTCTAAGTCCCCGATATGAGTCGTGTAATCCCACGTAATGAACCTCTCAAGACTGTCTCAGGGAACGTTTCAAATATTTATCCGGCTAAAACGTCTTCCGCGGCGTCCTTGCCTCTTAATGGACGCCTGCTACCCATTCAGCTCTCAGTTTCCGACGAATTATTCAGAAACGTCACCGGCTTCCTCGCGTTATACTCGAGAGCTTCGAAAAGCCGGAAACGAGTATATACACCTTTTACCAAGCTATGATTTTTATATAGCTTTCCTCTTTAAACGAAAAATAAGCTTCCATTCATTTTTCTATTCGTTGCTTTTTTTTTTTGACACCTGATAAGTGGGTGATTTTTTTTTGGTATAAACAATTTATGCGGTTTGCTTGATGCTTGATAGTATTTATTTATTTATTATATTATACTGTTTTGTATTGTTGAGAAGCATGGAATTTGTTCAACGTGAAGATTTTCGTAATGACAGATTAAGGTTATTTTTAAGCAATTTTTGTTAATTATTTTGCAACGTATTTGACGTCAAGATTAAGTTTTAGTTTGGAGCATAATATTGTTCAACGTCTCTTCTATTTAAGAACATTTATTTTTATATGTTCAATATAATAAATTCATTAGTAGTTAATTTAAATGTACAACAAAGTTCAATATCCTCATTATCGTCACTTGAGAATCTCTCATTTAAACGTAACTTTATTTAATTATTCTAGACATTATTTAACTTAAAAATCGTTCCAATTTGCAGCATAATATCCAGTTCAACGTATTTTCTATTTAAGAACATTTATTTTTATATGTTCAAAATAATAAATTCATTAGTAGTTAATTTAAATGTACAACAAAGTTCAATATCCTTATTATCGTCACTTGAGAATTTCTCATTTAAACCTTACTTTATTTAATTATTCTAGACATTATTTAACTTAAAAATCGTTCCAATTTGCAGCATAATATTCAGTTCAATATCTCTTCTATTTATGAACATCTTTTTTATATGTTCAATATAATAAATTCATTAGTAGTTAATTTAAATTTACAGCAAAGTTCAATGTCCTTATTATCGTCACTTGAGAATTTCTCATTTAAACCTTACTTTATTTAATTATTCTAGACATTATTTAACTTAAAAATCGTTCCAATTTGCAGCATAATATCCAGTTCAACGTCTTTTCTATTTAAGAACATTTATTTTTATATGTTCAATATAATAAATTCATTAGTAGTTAATTTAAATTTACAGCAAAGTTCAATGTCCCTATTATCGTCACTTGAGAATTTCTCATTTAAACCTTACTTTATTTAATTATTCTAGACATGATTTAACTTAAAAATCGTTCGAATTTTCAGCACAATATTCAGTTCAACATCTGTTTTATTTATTAACATTTTTGTTATGCGTTGGATATAACGAATTAATAACTAATTTATGACTAATGATTAAACTAAATAATCCACCGAATAAAATGTTTAATTATATACATTATTCAATATTAATAAATATATATAATTAAATGTAAAATTCTATATGGTCTTATCGTCTCATAAATATATCTTAACATTTTAATTAAAAATTTAAAATCAATAAATAAAATTGAAACAGTATATATTTCATTAATTCTTTCATACGAGACTTCAATTAAAAGCCAATCGATTATGCTACCTTTGCACAGTTACTTATACTGCAGCCATTAAATTAATTCATTGATTAGCAGAGGGACTTAAAATTATTATCAATAAGCCGTGTTTTTGTTAAACAGGTGAATATAATATTTGACGAATTCTTTAAAATTATTTAATATATAATATATATATTTTACAATTTAATTCACTAATTTTATCATTGTAATTAACAAAGTGCTATGTTCCTATTACTGACACTTGGTAACTTTTCATTTAAATAGAAACAATCTTTACATATATTAACGATTTCATTTTTGTACGTTGTTATTACGTAAAGCGAAGTGCAAATTTAGATTCTTTATACATTACTTTGCTATTGAATAAACGAATTCGAGTGGATCAAGAGCAATTATAGAAACAATGAAAGCACATGAGTTATTTACGATATGTTAAATAATTTATGGCAGTATTTTTGTGCCATCATCAGAAAAGACCAAAAATGTTTATTAGAAATGCAGGAAAATCTCGTCGGTTTACGTATTTATTAAGTTTCCATGAAAACGTATTCCAATTAACATAATTATATGAATATAATTTCCTACGAAATGGTTAATTTCAACAATTCTCCAAAATATCTTCGCAAACATTCCGAATGACTTAATACGACAAAATCACGTTAACACTACTATTAACATTATAAACAATTCAAAGAAATTGAAACCATATCAAAGAAATCAAAGCGATACTCGATAATAGACAAAAAATTCTACTTCCTCCCTTTTCATAAAAAAAAATCTTTGCTTGGTAAAAATTCGTTCTTGCAACTCTACGCAACATTCGTACAAGAAATTGATCAACGCCATAAATCCTTTCACGGACAAAAACGCGAAAAACTTCGCGCTTCAACGTTGATACAAAAAAACAAAAGAAGCATTAAGGGTTACGAGTAAGACGCGAAGATTGTCTCGAATTTGCAACGGTTTGCAAACGAAAGGCTGCATATAATCTGCGAGAACTGCGAATACGTCGGAATTACGTCGAACGTTTTAAGTAACGAGACGAAGCTCTGCGCTCGCAGAGAGCATTACAGTGATCGCGAAACATTCGAGCGCGTTGCATCCTTCGGATATGATTTATCCTTAATGACAGTACCGCGCCTGCTTTCCGAACGATCAACGAGGAATGCGACGGGCCCGCGCAGGCCCATAAAGTCGCGAAACGCTTGCGTTGCAGGCGGGTGAAGTCAAAAACGAGGAGAGACGCGAGCAGAAAAACTCGTCGGCGCTGCGATGAACAGGAGAAAAGGGGGAGGGGGGGGAGAGAAAAAAGGGCTTATCGCTAATGAAGCGAAACGCCTTCTTCAACGTGCAGCATGGCCACTGTCTTGTAAGAAGCCTCGGTACACCGTCCGTCTTGTAACGAGTTTTGTAACAGCGAATCGAATCGAAACCGCCTCCTATACGCGAACCGAACGCCTCTGCTACGCGCAATCAACCACACCGCTGTATATATATTAAATAAAGCATATTTATATTTATATTAAATAAAGTACGTATGTATATATATCTTTATATTAAATAAAGCATATTTATATATATACATATTAAATAAAGTATGTATGTATGTATATATATATTAAATAAAGTATGTATGTATATATATTAAATAAAGTATGTATGTATATATATATATATATATTAAATAAAGTATGTATGTATGTATGTATATATATTAAATAAAGTATGTATGTATATATATATATATTAAATAAAGTATGTATGTATATATATATTAAATAAAGTATGTATGTATATATATTTATATTAAATAAAGTATGTATGCATATATATTAAATAAAGTTTGTATGTAAGTATATATATTGAATAAAATACGTATGTATGTATATTTATATTAAATAAAGTATGTATGCATATATATTAAATAAAGTTTGTATGTATATATATTTATATTAAATAAAGTATGTATGTATATATATATTAAATAGAGTATGTATGTATATATATATATATTAAATAAAGTATGTATGTATGTATGTATATATATTAAATAAAGTATGTATGTATACATATATATATATATTAAATAAAGTATGTATGTATATATATATTAAATAAAGTATGTATGTATATATATTTACATTAAATAAAGTTTGTATGTAAGTATATATATTAAATAAAGTACGTATGTATGTATATATATATTGAATAAAGTATGTATGTATATATATATATATTAAATAGAGTATGTATGTATATATATATATATTAAATAAAGTATGTATGTATATATACATATTAAATAATGTATATATATACACACATTATTACAGTTTTGGAATTTAGACGTCGATTATATCTAACTAATATCTCAGCAATATTTAGTTACAATTTAAGTCGTAGCCTTATTCTACTTCAAGCATTAATCAACACACGAGATCTGATAAAAGAAGTTTAATTTAAACAGGCGTAGTGCAAAATTGAAGTTCTTTAAAACAGTAATTAATAACAGAAAAAAACTTCTTATTAACTGTTCCTTTAATCAGCGAAACCTATATTATATGTATATTAAAACTGTTCTGAAGCCTTTCTGTAAATAAGTAGCACGTTACATGAAATACTAAAAATGATATTAGTAATATTTAGTTACAATTTCAATCGTTGCCTTATTATACTTCAAGCATTAATCTATCACACACGAGATCTGATAAAAGAAGTTTAATTTAAACAGGCGTAGTGCAAAATTGAAGTTCTTTAAAACAGTAATTAATAACAGAAAAAATTTCTTATTAACTGTTCCTTTAATCAGCGAAACCTATATTATATGTATATTAAAACTGTTCTCAAAACATTCTGTAAATAAGTAGCACGTTACATGTGACGATAAAGAAAGGATATTAGTAATATTTAGTTACAATTTCAATCGTAGCCTTATTATACTTCAAGCATTAATCAACACACGAGATCTGATAAAAGAAGCTTAATTTAAACAGGCGTAGTGCAAAATTGCAGTTATTTAAAACAGTAATTAATAACAGAAAAAAACTTCTAATTAACTGTTTCTTTAATCACCAAAACCATTATATACTAAAATTGTTTTCAAGCTTTTCTGTAAACAAGTAGGAAGTTACACGTGACGCTAAAGAAAGGAGAATACGAGGATACCACTTTACAAAAGAATGAATAGTCTAGAGACGGTGGCAGTCACGAAAGCTCGCTCAAATCAGCCGCCTAAAGTCCTATTTTTAAACGGTTTCCTTTTCCCCATTACCCCTGGCAACTATCTCCAACCGCGGATCTACGCCATTATTTTTGGTCTAGCCTTGTTTTTAACCCCCACCGTTACGCGAATCCATCCAGCTCAGACGACTTCTCCATCCACCTTTGGCTTTTCTTTTTTATTTTCCTCCCCCCTCCCCCTAGCTCTTAGGCGGGGCGGATTTTATTTGCTTTTATTCGGATGTAATTGTTGGGGCCAGTCACCACTATCGCCACTAGCTAGGCTATGCCTAACCATCCAATTCGCGAATGTTTCTCAGCCACGCGAACATTTTTATGGTTAACGGTTTTACCTTCTTCTCCCGTGAACCGCTTTGCTTCTCCACGGATATCTGCTTTAAATTACCGAACCTACGAACGCTTCTTCTAACCCACGACGAGTGCAAAGAATTGTTATTAAATTGCGAGTAATATTTGGTATTATTTTTTATTCGTTTTGAGGTGGTTTTATTTGTTGTTTTTAATGGTAGGGTTAATGATGTAATTGTTGTTACTGTTTTTTTAAGTGCTATTTGAAGTCGATTATTTAACCCTTTGCTTTACAATTTGTCGAGTATTGTAATTGTGCGAATTATAATCAAAAAGATCGCAATCACAGTTCTCATATTTCTCGAAAATATTGAAATATTTTACATAATAAGTATCAAGTGATCTTCTGTGAAGTGATGAAGTGAGTATTCAAGTGAAGTGAAACTAAAACTAGTATTAAAGTGATACTGTATTGAAAATAGAGCTTATCTTTAACGAGTCAATCTATGATTCTAATTATAAGGTTAATAGTAAAGTTATTGTATGAAGAATCGTTAATTTGCACTTTGGTTTAAGTAACAACACGTAGATATTGTATATTCGTTTAGAGTTAATATTTAAAACGAAATTTTACCAGGTAAATTTACTGTTGATTAAAATATAAGTGGAATTGGATTTATTATTATTAATATTTGGGTGGAATTTGGATTTGAGTATGTTGAGGGTTGAAAGAAAAATTTGGGTATATTGAAACGTGACCGATGTAATTATAAAGTATGGAACGTGTCGTGATTCGATAGGAATTCTTATATCTGTTACACAAAAGAAATTATTAATATATACAAAAACGTGTTTCTATTTAAATGAGAAATTCTCAAGTGACGATACTACGGATATTGGACTTTGTTGCGCATTTTCGATTAATTAGTAATGAATTTATCGTATTAAACATATGAAAAAGATGTTCGTTAATAAAAGGGATCTGTTGAACAATATTACGCTGCAAACTGGAACAATTTTTAAATTAAATCATTTCTAAAATAGTTAAATAAAGTTACATTTAAATGAGAACGTTTTCGAGTGACAGTAATAGGAACATTGGTCTTTGTTATATATTTTGAATTACATAGTAATGAATATATCATATTGAACATATAAAAAAGATGTTCATAAATAGAAGAGATCTGTTCAACAATATCAAGCGCCAAATTGGAACGATCATTATGTCAAATACGTTCTAAAATAATTAAATAATGTTACGCGATAACCTTAAAGTGATAGTAATTGATTTAGTTTGGTTTAGGATTAGATTACATTTAAGTTAGGTTTGGATTACGTTAGCATAGCTTTGGGTTAGGTTAACCTTAAATAGTACAACCTTAAAGTGGCAATAATTGGGTTAGGTATGGCTTAGGTTTAGATTACATTTAAGTTATGTTTGAATTACGTTGGCACAGCTTTGGGTTAGGTTAACCTTAAATAGTACAACCTTAAAGTGGCAATAATTGGGTTAGGTTTGGCTTAAGATTAGATTTCATTTAAGTTAGGTTTGTATTGCATTGGCACAGCTTTGGGTTAGGTTAACCTTAAATAGTACAACCTTAAAGTGGCAGTAATTGAGTTAGGTTTGGCATAAGATTAGATTACATTTAAGTTAGGTTTGAATTACATTTCCATAGCTATGGGTTAGGTCAACCTTAAATACTACAACCTTAAAGTGGGAATAATTTGGTTAGGTATGGCTTAAGATTAGATCAGCTTTAAGTTATGTTTGGATTACGTTGGCATAGCTTTGGGTTAGGTTAACCTTAAATAATACAACCTTAAAGTGGCAATAATTGGGTTAGGTTTGGCTTAGGATTAGATTAGATTTAAATTACGTTTGGATTACATTAGCATAGCTTTGGGTTAGGTCAACCTTAAATACTACAACTTTAAAGTGGCAGTAATAGAGTTAGGTTTGGTTTAGGTTTAGATTAGCTTTAAGTTAGGTTTGGATTACGTTGGGATAGCTTTGGGTTAGGTTAACCTTAAATAGTACAACCTTAAAGTGGCAATAATTGGGTTAGGTCAACCTTAAATACTACAACTTTAAAGTGGCAGTAATAGAGTTAGGTTTGGTTTAGGATTAGATTACATTTAAGTTAGGTTTGGATTACGTTAGCATAGCTTTGGGTTAGGTTAACCTTAAATAGTACAACCTTAAAGTGGCAGTAATTGAGTTAGGTTTGGCATAAGATTAGATTTCATTTAAGTTAGGTTTGAATTACATTTCCATAGCTATGGGTTAGGTTAACCATAAACACTACAACCTTAAAATGGCAGTAATTGAGTTTGGTTTGACTTAGGTATAGATTACATTTAAGTTAGGTTTGGATTACGTTGGCATAGGTTTCGATTAGGTTAACCTTAAGTAATACAACCTTAAAGTGGCAGTAATTGAGTTAGGTTTGACTTAGGTTTAGATTAGACCTAAGTTATGTTTGAATTACATTACCACAGCTTTCGGTTAGGTTAACCATAAACGCAACAACCTGAAACTGTCACTAATCGGTACATTTAACCCAATCGAAGATAAGCGAATAATCTCTGCTAAAACATCCACAATCGACATCAATAATAATTTCCAAAAGCTCCTACACTCGTTTCAATAATCTCCCACGACAATTTCTCAGGTGTCGCCGCCTATATCCGTAAAAAATGAAATCATGTCGATAGCCAATCCCGTTGCGCGTCATCGGTAACGAAACATCGCGTGGCGGAACATTGACGGCAATAATAATCGCAATAATCACGATCGCAGCAGGGCGCGAGGCAATTTGAATATGAATCCAAGTGCGAACAATGTCATCGCGAGGGTGGTTCGAGACAGGAGGAGGGTGGAGGGGGTTTATACGTGCCGTATCTCCCCCACAGATCTCCTGTGCTACTTGCTAACTGTCCCGGACTGTTAGTTAGTTAACTGGCCCGCCACCATCACGGTCACGTACCACGAGAGAGCATTCGGATCCGGAACTCTCATCAGAATCACCGCTCGCTACGTTTAACCCGATAATTAAACTCGCCAGCCCCTCTAGCCGCCTCTGCCTACGTTCCCATCGAGATACGTACCCGTTTCGAACAGCAGTCATCTCCCGCCTACACTCCCAGTAGAGTTCACCCCGTGAAACGTTTCGACGAGGGAAATCGTGCGGTCCGGGGGAATTTGCATTCGCAGATTTCGTTTTCATTCATCGCGCCGAGGAGAGCGAAACGTGTTTCGGCGTTCGGGATGTTTTAGGCACTCGCGACTATAATCCCGGATTATTTCTACGCGGCTGTGTCGACACGCGTCACTTCGGATTCATTATTACGGAGGGTCCTGCGAGAGTTACAAGGGTTACGCGAGGTTACAACGGGCTCGATTATTCTATGATTAACAAGTTATGATGGGATTATTTTAATAGTTGCAATGGGGTAGATGTAGTATTATTGACACTTTAAGGTTGTAGCGTTTAAGGTTAATTTAAGCTTTAGTAATCCAAAGTAATCCAAATCTAATTTAAATGTAATCTAATCTTAAGCCAAACCTAACTCAATTACTGCCACTTTAAGTTTATACTATTTCAGTTTAACCTAACCCAAAGCTATGCCAATGTAATCCAAACCTAACTTAAATGTAATCTAATCTTAAGCCAAACCTAACTCAATTACTGCCGCTTTAAGGTTGTACTATTTAAGTTTAACCTAACCCAAAGCTGTGCCAACGTAATCCAAACCTAACTTAAATGTAATCTAATCTTAAGCCAAACTTAACCCAATTATTGCAAATTTAAACTTAACCTAATCCAAAGCTATGCCAACGTAATCCAAACCTAACTTAAATGTAATCTAATCTTAAGCCAAACCTAACTCAATTACTGCCACTTTAAGGTTCTACTATTTAAGGTTAACCTAATCCAAAGCTATACCAACGTAATCCAAACCTAACTTAAATGTAATCTAATCTTAAGCCAAACCTAACCCAATTATTGCCACTTTAAGGTTGTACTATTTAAGGTTAACCTAACCCAAAGTTATGCTAATGTAATCCAAACCTAACTTAACTGCAATCTAATCTTAAGCCAAACCTAACTCAATTACTGCCACTTTAAGGTTGTATTATTTAAGGTTAACCTAATCCAAAGCTATGCCAACGTAATCCAAACCTAACTTAAATGTAATCTAATCTTAAACCAAACCTAACTCAATTACTGCCACTTTAAAGTTATCGCGGAACATTTTTTAATTATTTTAGAACGTATTTGACATAATGATCGTTCCAATTTGGTGCGTAACATTGTTGAACAGATCTCTTCTATTTATGAACATCTTTTTTATATTTTCAATATGATATATTCATTGCTATGTAAATCAAAATATATAACAAAGACCAATGTTCCTATTACTGTCACTTGAAAACGTTCTCATTTAAATGTAACTTTATTTAACTATTTTAGAAGTTATTTAATCGAAAAATTGTTCCAGTTTGGAGCGTAATATTGTTCAACAGATCCCTTTTATTAACGAACATTTCTTTTATATGTTCAATATGATAAATTCATTACTAATTAATCGAAAATGCGCAACAAAGTCCAATGTCCGTAGTATCGTCACTTGAGAATTTCTCGTTAAAATAGAAACACACGTTTTCCATATATTTATTAGAGATTCAGTTTGCGTAACAGACATAAGAATTATTATTGAATCATGACACGTTCCATACTTTATTAATCGTTCCAATTTGGAACATAATATCGTTCAACAGATCGAGTTTATTTATGAACGTCTTTTTTATATGATCAATATAATAAATTCATTAGTAGTTAATCGAAAATTTTCAGCAATGTTCAATATCCTTATTATCGTCACTTGAGAATTTCTCATTTAAACGTAACTTTATTCAATTATTCTAGACATCATTTAACTTAAAAATCGTCCCAGTTTGGAGCATAATATTCAGTTCAACGTCTCTTCTATTTACGAACATTTCTTTTTATATGTTCAGTACAATAAATTCATTATTAATTAATTGGAAATGTACAACAAAATCCAATATCCTTATTATCGTCACTTGAGAATTTCTCGTTAAAATAGAAACCTAATAACCAAAAGCTTCGTTTCTAATTTCCATACAAAACAATGTCATCGACGATCTCAACGATAAAAACAAACACGAACGACGAATTACTAATCGGACGGTTTAACGCGATTAAAAATCCGATTAAAGAAGTTGACGGTTGTAATAGCTAGCGGAAGATTTAAAGGAGAAAATGGCTAGGATAAGAATCGTTTCCGGCCGATAAAGCAAGCCTTCGTTTATTAACGGTTCCCCCTCCCCCCTCTCTTCGAATTCTTTCGTCAGTCCGCGCGAGTATTTACCATCCTCCCCCTCCAACTCCTCCTCTTTTCGTCGTTAATTCTCCGCGTTCTCCAGGTGTTAGTTTTATGGCTCGTCATTTTTTTAAGTGCAAATGAGTTCCTCCGCCGTCGTCGTCGCCCGGAGCTTTCCAAACGCGGCTTCCAGCGTCTCTTTCCTTTATTTCTTTAATTTAAAAACGGAACGATTACACGGGGGCGGCTCGGTTGGATTAAAAACTACGGGAGGAGGAATCTCACCCCCCTCCTCTGCTTTCCTTTCATTCCGCGACCCTCACCGGGTTTCACTCATCCCCCCTCTCCCACTTCGCTCGCAAAACGACTTTCTTTGTACTAAGCTTGGCTCGAGGACGATACTCTTTTTTTTCTCTCTCTTTTAATGGTGGATTCATTGGCGAGTTAAGTTTAATTCCTTCCCACGGATGCTGTAATTGAACGAGGAGAGTTTGGGCTGTTCGTAACCGTTGCGAATGGTTTTCTAAGGGTTTAATTATTCTGTGATTATTCTATTCTATGGGTTTAATTGTTATATAATTATTCTATTCTAAGGGTTTCATTATTCTGTGATTATTCTATTCCAAGGGTTTAATTATTCTATTATAAGGGTTTAATTATTCTGTGATTATTCTATGCTAAGGGTTTTATTATTCTGTGATTATTCTATTCTAAGGGTTTAATTATTCTGTAATTATTCTATTCCAAGGGTTTAATTATTCTATTCTAAGGGTTTAATTATTCTGTAATTATTCTATTCCAAGGGTTTAATTATTCTATTCTAAGGGTTTAATTATTCTATTCTAAGGGTTTAATTATTCTGTTCTAAGGGTTTAATTATTCTATTCTAAGGGTTTAATTATTCTGTAATTATTCTATACGAAGGGTTTCATTATTCTGTGATTATACTATTCTAAGGGTTTAATTATTCTGTAATTATTCCATTCCAAGGGTTTAATTATTCTGTAATTATTCTATTCTAAGGGTTTCATTATTCTGCGATTATACTATTCTAAGGGTTTAATTATTCTATTCTAAGGGTTTCATTATTCTGTAATTATTCTATTCTAAGGGTTTCATTATTCTGCGATTATACTATTCTAAGGGTTTAATTATTCTATTCTAAGGGTTTCATTATTCTGTAATTATTCTATTCTAAGGGTTTCATTATTCTGTGATTATTCTATTCTAAGGGTTTCATTATTCTGTAATTATTTTATTCTAAGTGTTTAATTTTTCTATAATTATTCTATTCTAAGGGTTTCATTATTCTATTCTAAGGGTTTAATTATTCTGTAATTATTCTATCCTAAGGGTTTCATTATTCTGTGATTATTCTATTCTAAGGGTTTCATTATTCTGTGATTATTCTATTCTAAGGGTTTAATTATTCTGTGATTATTCTATTATAAGGGTTTCATAATTCTGTAATTATTCTATTCTAAGGGTTTCATTATTCTGTGATTATACTATTCTAAGGGTTTAATTATTCTATTCTAAGGGTTTCATTATTCTGTAATTATTCTATTCTAAGGGTTTAATTATTCTGTGATTATTCTATTCTAAGGGTTTCATAATTCTGTGATTATTCGATTCTAAGGGTTTAATTATTCTGTAATTATTCTATTCCAAGAGTTTAATTATCCTATTCTAAGGGTTTAATTTTTCTATAATTATTCTATTCTAAGGGTTTCATTATTCTGTGATTATTCTATGCTAAGGGTTTCATTATTCTGTAACTATTCTAATCTAAGGGTTTAATTATTCTATGCTAAGGGTTTCATTATTCTGTAACTATTCTAATCTAAGGGTTTAATTATTCTATTCTAAGGGTTTCATTATTCTGTAATTATTCTATTCTAAGGGTTTAATTATTCTGTGATTATTCTATGCTAAGGGTTTCATTATTCTGTAACTATTCTAATCTAAGGGTTTAATTATTCTATGCTAAGGGTTTCATTATTCTGTAACTATTCTAATCTAAGGGTTTAATTATTCTATTCTAAGGGTTTCATTATTCTGTAATTATTCTATTCTAAGGGTTTAATTATTCTGTGATTATTCTATTATAAGGGTTTCATTATTCTGTGATTATTCTATTCTAAGTGTTTAATTATTCTGTAATTATTCCATTCCAAGGTTTTAATTATATAGCAATCCCTCAAAACAGAAAAAGCAAACAAACAACATCAACAACAACAACAAAAGAAGAAGAAACTTACCTAAACCTTCGAATCACGTGCATCACGATCAAAACATCGACGATAGCTCGAAATCGATTATGATTGATCGAGGCGGACTTCGAAACGTCCTTCGTAACATCGAAGTTCGCGACGCGACGTTTCCCTATAAATAACCGCGTTACGTAACCACGGCGGGCAACGCGGCGACAAAGAAGAAACGTTCGGAGCGCAGGTAAAATTGTTGCCGAGCCGCAAAAGTGTCGGAGGAAATCAAACGACGTATCCTTTAACCGGTAGGGCAATTAATTTCGCGGGGGGATTTCGGCGAATGGGCCAAGAAATAGACGAACAAAACGAAGAAGAAGAATTCCGTGAAACCGAGAGAACCGATATCGGATCCGTCCCTTTTCACCGAGCCGCTCTTTTCCGCCCGATGCCGATCTAATTAATAACGGATCGGCGCCTGATCCTTTGCCTCCCCCCTCTCTTACGTTTCACAATTCCTTTCACCGAGCCGATATCCCATTCCGTATCTTTGCACGCTTAAAACTCTCGCAGTGGCCATGAGAGAGAGAGAGAGAGAATAGGATAGAATCCGAGAGAAGTTGGATATCCGGCGATTCGATTTAAATTGAAACGTTCGGAAACAAAGGAAACAGCGAGTCGTAGAAAAGGAGGGGAGGGAAGAGGAGGAGTGAAGAGAATGGCGCGAAATTAAACAACCAGCAATATCTCTGGATTCTGACTATGGCACCCCTACAAAGGCGAGTTTTACAACCGATTAGGCACAAGGTCCACCGTGCCACGGGGCGTTCGTTCGAATCTGTGCTATCGGTAACGCAGGAATGTCTAATAACGAACCTCTCTTTCCCTGCCTCTATCTTTCCACGTTCTCCCTTCGAAATAGAGACTTTCGAGAGCGTTTAAGTCGAGTTTCAATAAAATATTGGCATTTTTAAACGTTACGCAAGTTTTGTCGCGAATTAGATTTGTTTTTTGGGGGGGGAGGAATTATATAGGTTAATTATTATATTTATTATAGTTACTATAGTGTATAGGTTAATTATTATTTTTATTATAATTATTATAGTGTATAGGTTCATTATATTTATTATAGTTACTATAGTGTATATATTAGGATAATTATATTTATTACAGTGAGTAAATGACCGATTTCAAAATATTCGATTCAAGATTCTACGTTTATTGCTATCCCTTTCCGTCTACTTAACATTTATTGTTTGCTTTAATCAGTTTCACACATTTTCTTTCCCTTTTCCCATTTTCCTTTTACCTTTTTCCTTTTTCCTTTTCCCTCTTTCCTTTTTTTTTTAATTAGAATGATCCGTGTAAAACGCCGGTACGAATAGCGTTTATTAAATAAAAATAAAATTAACCCTTTAGCGGACGAGAAAGAATAAACCCTCGATTACGAATCTTTATTATGTACAGCATTAAATAACACTTAACGAATTTTCTCTCATTTATTATCAAGAGTGCCTATTAACGCCACTAATTCGAATTTCTTCCTTTGAAAGTCGACATTCATCCGGAAGATTGAAACAATTTTGGCTCGTCCGCAAAGGGTTCAAATATATTATATCATATGACGATTAAAAAATTATTCAATTGCAACTTTGGTCAATAATCGTACGAAGGACACTTGGCTACATCTGTCGGAGGGTGAAGGAACTAACCATTGGCCGGCACCCTTGCGTCGCAGCCAATCAGCTTGTCGCGCAGCCTGGACGCGAAACTCCGTCGCTTCACTTTGCCAGGGGATATCCTTTATCCTTTTCCCTTTTCCGACGCGAGCAAGAGGAGCGAGCAACGAAGATCGAAGGTCGAACGGATGGAGGAACGGAGAGAGAGAAAGATATGAAATGTGCGCTCGCGCGAGCACGTGTGTATAGCTAACGTAGCGAAGGCTAGTTAGTATGCATAGTGCGGGAGTTGGCTGGGAATGAAACGTCAACCCGAGACTCGTCATGCTGTTGGCCTCGCGCGCTTTCGTCCTCTCCGACGATCTTTCGATCTCTCTTTCTCGTCTCTCTACGATTCCATAACGTTTCTGTATCCTCGCCGAAGAACGTCGACTCGAACACTTTTTGCATGGATGCTTTTTTACATTTTACATGCTATTTTATAACACGCGATGCTGTTTTTATATTATTGCAGTATTCGAATGTTTTTGTTGCTTTGGTTTCGAGGATTTGGGAATGAATCAATTTTACTTGAGATTTCAATTAATATTAGTTTAGAAAGAAATTTGGCCAAGTTTTCTACGATTGGAATATTTAAGTAGATTAAGTTTATATGATTGGAATATTTAAGTAGATTAGGTCAATGGTTTGAATTATACTGACGACGAGATTATTTTACAAGCCTTGGAGATTGCAAACTTGAGTTAATTTCTTCTTCTTTGGAATATTAAACTTTGAAAGCAACGGAGAATTGAAATTTGGCCAAGTTTTATTTCATTGGAATATTTAAGTAGTATAGGTCAATGCTTTGAATTCTACTGAGAGCAAGTTTATTTTAGAAACCTCGAGAAATGAAAATCGGATTGATTTCCTTTTTTTGGAATATTAAACTTCAGTGTTTTTAATTAAAATGGGGATATATTTATTTTAAAAGCAACGAAGTATTGAAATTTGGCCAATTTTTATTTCATTCGAGTATTTAAGAAGTATAGATCAATGCTTTGAATTCTACTAGCAGCAAATTTATTTTAGAAGCCTAGGAAAAACGCAAACTTGATTAATTTTCACTTTTTTTAGAATATTAAACTTCAGTGTTTTTAATTAAAATGGGGATATATTTATTTTAAACGCAATGAAGTATTGAAATTTGACCAATTTTTATTTCATTGCAGTATTTAAGTAGTATAGGTCAATGGTTTGAATTCTACTGACGACGAGATTATTTTAAGAACCTTGAAAAATGCTAATCGGATTAATTTCCTTTTCTTGGAATATTAAACTTCGGTGATTTCAATTAAAATGGCGATATATTTATTTTAAAGGCAATGAAGTATTGAAATTTGGCCAAGTTTTATTTGATTGGAATATTCAAGTAGAATAGATCAATGCTTTGAATTATACTAGCAGCAAGTTTATTTTAGAAGCCTTGAAAATTGCAAACTTGATTAATTTCTTCTTCATTGAAATATTAAACTTTAAAAGCAACGAAGTATTGAAATTTGGCCAGTTTTTATTTGATTGGAATATTTAAGTAGTATAGGTCAATGCTTTGAATTATACTAGCAGCAAATTTATTTTAGAAGCCTTGAAAATTGCAAACTTATATTAATTTCTTCTTCATTGAAATATTAAACTTCAAAAGCAACGAAGTATTGAAATTTGGCCAGTTTTTATTTGATTGGAATATTTAAGTAGTATAGGTCAATGCTTTGAATTATACTGACAGTACGTTTATTTTAGAAACTTCAGAAAAATGCAAACCTAATTAATTTCTTCTTCTTTGGAATATTAAACTTCAATATTTTTAATTAAAATGGCGATATTTTTATTGTAAAAGTAATGGAGCATTGAAATATAGCCAAATCTTATTTTATTGGAATATTCAAGTAGAAGAGATCAATGA
The DNA here is from genome assembly GCA_028830335.1 of Eucera pruinosa. NCBI lineage: Eukaryota > Metazoa > Arthropoda > Insecta > Hymenoptera > Apidae > Eucera > Eucera pruinosa. The sequence goes on from JAMYCR010000019.1 coordinate 3,572,488, forward strand.
TTTGAATCATACTAGCAGCAAGTTTATTTTAGAAGCCTAGGAAAAATGCATACTTGATTAATTTCTCCTTAATTGGAATGTTAAAATAGGACAGGCGAAGATATTTCAGTGTTTTTCACTTAAAATGGCGATACGTTTATTTTGAAAGCAACAGAGAGTAAAAATTTGGTCAATTTTTATTTTAATGGAATATTTAAGTAGTATAGGTCAATGCTTTGAATTCTACTAGCAGCAAGTTTATGTTAGAAACCTCGAAAAATACAAATCGGATTAATTTCCTATTTTTGGAATATTAAACTTCAGTGTTCTTAATTAAAATGGCCATATTTTTATTTTAAAAGTAATAGAGCATTGAAATTTAGTCAATTTTTATTTTAATGGAATATTTAAGTAGTATAGGTCAATGCTTTGAATTCTACTAGCAGCAAGTTTATGTTAGAAACCTCGAAAAATACAAATCGGATTAATTTCCTATTTTTCGAATATTAAACTTCAGTGATCTTAATTAAAATGGCCATATTTTTATTTTAAAAGTAATAGAGCATTGAAATTTAGTCAATTTTTATTTTAATGGAATATTTAAGTAGTATAGGTCAATGCTTTGAATTCTACTAGCAGCAAGTTTATTGGAGAAGCCTTGAAAAATGCAAACCTGATTAGTTTCCACTTTTTTGAAATATTAAATTTCAATATTTTTAATTAAAATGGCGATATATTTATTTTCAAAACAACAGAGAGTAAAAATTTGGCCAATTTTTACTTTAATGGAATATTTAAGTAGAATAGGCCAATGCTTTGAATTATACTAGCAGCAAGTTTATCTTAGAAGCATTGAAAAATGCAAACCTGATTATTTTCCTGTTATTGAAATATTAAATTTCAATATTTTTAATTAAAATCGCCATATTTTTATTTTAAAAGTAATGGAGCATTGAAATTTGGCCAAATCTTATTTTATTGGAATATTTAAGTAGTATAGGTCAATGCTTCGACTAATACTAGCAGCAAGTTTATTTTAGAAGCCTTGAAAAATGCAAACTTGATTAATTTTCACTTTTCTAAAATATTAAACTTCAGTGGTTTTAATTAAAATGGCAATATTTTTAATTAAAATGGCAATATTTTTAATTAAAATGGCGATATATTTATTTTAATGGCAATGAAGTATTGAAATTTGGCCAATTTTTATTTCATTGGTATATTTAAGTAGTATAGGTCAATGCTTTGAATTCTACTAGCAGCAAGTTTATTTTAGAAGCCTTGAAAAATGCAAACCTGATTAATTTCCACTTTTCTAAAATATTAAACTTAAGTGTTTTTAATTAAAAGTGCCATATTTTTAATTAAAATGGCGATATATTTATTTTAATGGCAATGAAGTATTGAAATTTGGCCAATTTTTATTTCATTGGTATATTTAAGTAGTATAGGTCAATGCTTTGAATTCTACTAGCAGCAAGTTTATTTTAGAAGCCTTGAAAAATGCAAACTTGATTAATTTTCACTTTTCTAAAATATTAAACTTCAGTGGTTTTAATTAAAATGGCCATATTTTTAATTAAAATGGCGATATATTTATTTTAATGGCAATGAAGTATTGAAATTTGGCCAGTTTTTATTTTATTGGAATATTTAAGTAGTATAGGTCAATGCTTTGAATTATACTAGCAGCAAGTTTATTTTAGAAGCCTTGAAAAATGCAAACTTGATTAATTTTCACTTTTCTAAAATATTAAACTTCAGTGGTTTTAATTAAAATGGCCATATTTTTACTTTAAAAGTAATAAACTATTGAAATTTGGCCAGTTTTTATTTTATTGGAATATTTAAGTAGTATAGGTCAATGCTTCGAATTCTACTGACAGCAAATTTATTTTAGAAACCTCGAAAAATGTAAAGCTGATTAATTTCATCTTGTTTGAAATATTAAATTTCAATATTTTTACTTCAAATGGCGATATACTTATTGTAATAGTGATGAAGTATTGAAATTTGGCCAACTTTTATTTTATTGCAATATTTAAGTAGTATAGGTCAATGCTTCGAATTCTACTGATCGCAACTTCATTTTAGAAACATCGAAAAATGAAGTAGCTGATTAATTTGGAATGTTAACATAAGACACACAAAGATATTCCAATGTTTTTAATTAATCTAGCTATATATTTATTTGAAAAACAACAGAGAGTACAAATTATCCCAATTCTTATTTTATTAGAATATTAAAATAAATTATGACAACGTTTCCAATTAAAATGATGAAAGTTTGCTCAACTCGTATTTTACTGTAATATTTAAGTAGTATAAGTCAATGCTTCGAATTATACTAGCAGCGAGTTTATCGTAGAAGCCTAGGAAAAATGCAATCTTGATTAATTTCCTCTTATTTGAAACGTTAAAATAAGACACGCGAAGATATTCCAATATTTTTAATTAAAATAGCTATATATTTATTTTAAAAACAACAGAGAGTAAAAATTCAGCTAATTCTTATTTTATTCGAATATTAAAATAGATCATGACAACGTTTCCAATTAAATTCATGAAAGTTTGCTCAACTCGTATTTTACTGTAATATTTAAGTAGAATAGGTCAATGCTTCGAATTCTACTCACAGCAACTTTATTTTAGAAGCCTTGAAAAATGCAATAGCTGATTAATTTCCTTTTATCTGCTATGTTAAAATAAGACACACGACGATATTTCAATGTTCAAAAGTAACCAAGAGTAGAAATTTGTCCAATTCTCATTTCATTCGAATATTCAAGTAGTATAAGTCAACGCTTCGAATTCCACTAAAATCGCGATTATTCCACTACCCTCTAAAACTGCAAACCCGCATAATTTCCCTAAAATTAAACATGAAAACCAAAATTAATTCCCACACCACATTGAAACATTACAGCAATACTCCAAATCCAATATCAAAAATATTTTCTACTCTACAAAATACTTTAAACATTGAACTGCAACAATCCCATTAATCACCACGCTTAAATTCTCGTTTAAATTCCCATCAATTTCCCAATTAAATCCGACCATTTGCACGTTAGAAAAAAAAAAAAGAAAGCCACGAAATCGCGAATCGATGAACGTCTCGTGCGAGGGAATATTCGATGAATATTAAGCGTCGTTGTACGTGGAAGTAATCGGCTTTTCGGCGGGCACAGTGGCAGCAATTACGAGTCAGAGAGACGCTGATGAATGGTGAAAGGGTTAGAAGGTTCCCGCGAAGACAAGGGTCCCTCTGTGATCACTTGCCATGATCACCGTCGCGTTAGTACGCCAATTAGGGGCGAACGGGGTGGCGAGGATCGCCCGGAGGCACCGGAAAACGGTAGGGGGGGGGGGGGGCAAAGAAGATCGCGATCGCTGCTTTAGGCCAATGGCTCACGCATCGCAGGCTATCGCTTCAGTTAGTTAGTTAACAATGCTAATAATAACTCGACGAGAGACGGCCACGGGATCGAAGCGAACCCTTTTCGCCATTTCCCCCTCCCTATTAACTTCCACGATCAGCCGCGCCGTGAGAAATCGTGCGTACAGTGCGTCGCAAAAGTCTGCAATTGTACCGTGCCCGTTTGAATCATTCGGTTACCATTTCCACGATTATACTTTATATATAAATATATTTTGTTCCTATTTAAATATATTTATATATATTTTGTTCCTATTTAAATATATTTATATATATTTTCTTCTTATTTAAATATATATATATATATATAATTTTTACGTATACTAACACGTCAGTATGTGTAACAGATACAAGATACACACAGTAAACGTATCGCCTTACTGAATTATAACACGTTGCACACTTTATAATAATATTGGTCACGTTTCAACGTTTTTAACCTGTTAGGAACGATGCGCCACTATAGTGGCTTTCGCGGATTGTCATCTTTCTGTACGACGCGCCACTATAGTGGCTTTCGCGGATGTCATCTTTCTGTACGACGCACCACTATAGTGGCTTTAATAATTAAAGTTAAAATGCGTGTTTATCATATCTTTAAGAAGAATTATAATTTAATATATCAAACACTTCATTCGAATGTACTCGTGTAAAGAACAGTATCATTATCCGTCACGCATTGCAGTGCCGTATATATTTTACGCGTAATTCGCGTTGAACTCTGCCGTACAGAGAAACGAAAATCAGCGCAAAATTCAGCCGTGCCTAAGAGGTTAAGAATCATTAAAATCTCACTCTTTCTCTTCTCCAAGCTGACAATATAATGGAACCTTACAAAGATGCTTTTAACGTTAATAAGAAACATAATAAAATCTCTTCTACCAGATACTTAATAAAATCTCTTTCTCGTCGACTTTTCTACCACTGGGAATCTTCCACGAATGAGCAACGAAGTGACCTTGAACGGTAACGTGAGTTACGATCGAGGCGTTGAAAAGTTAAGAGGTGTTAATCGTTGGCGAAAAAAAATTGCCCATATTCTCGTCGTCGTCGTCGTCGCCGTCGATTCGCCTAATCGCGTTATTTCGCCGTTCGAAAGCGAAAGCTTTTGCATAATGGCAAATTACCCGGGAAATTTCGCCGCGGCGCGCGGAATGAGCAACGAGGAATCGCTAACGAAATCACGTGATTACGGGCGCGAAGCACAATGGAGCCGAACTGTGTAAAATCATGCACGGATCGTAATGCGGTTCCCAGCGCGAGTCCGCCGCCATTATACGCCGAAACAAGCGACTAACGACCCGCCGTTGGCTGCTGATTGGCCGAATTAGGCGCGATACGCGACTATATAACCGTGCATAACCCGCGGCGATCGTAATTAACCCTCGCATGAATGAGCTTTAATTGACCGCGCAAGGATCAAATCATTTCGAATTGCGTCGAATCGCGGGGAAAAAAACTTTCGCTCTTTCGACGATCGACGTACGATGAACGAATAAGGGATGCTGCTTTGCGTTAATATACTTTTGATGTAGAGTAGATGTACCGATTGCTGCTACAATTTAATGGTTCGTATATTCGTTTTATATTACACTGGATATTTATAAATAAATATTGGGAAGTATTGTATAAATAAGTATAAATAAATATTGGTTTGTTGAACATTGAAACGTGACCAATAAAATTGTTAAGTATATGGGAAGTGTTATAATTTAATAGTAATTGCATTTGGAAGCGTTGGAATTGGGAAAATTTGGATTTCTATGGTTTTGAAAAGCAAGAATCTGGATTTTTGGAAGCTTTAGAATTTTAAGATATTGAATTTATTAGCTGTAAATTTCTAAGCTTCTCAATTGCAAAGCTTTCGATATTTATGACCAATTTAATTGTAAAGTATATGGGAAGTGCTATAATTCAACAATAATTGCATTTGGAAGCGTTGGAATTGGGAAAATTTGGATTTCTATGGTTTTGAAAATCAAGAATCTGGATTTTTGGAAGCTTTAGAATTTTAAGATATTGAATTTATTAGCTGTAAATTTCTAAGCTTTCTAATTCCAAAGCTTTCAATATTTATGACCAATTTAATTGTAAAGTATATGGGAAGTGTTATAATTCAACAATAATTGCATTTGGAAGCGTTGGAATTGGGAAAATTTGGATTTCTATGGTTTTGAAAATCAAGAATCTGGATTTTTGGAAGCTTTAGAATTTTAAGATATTGAATTTATTAGCTGTAAATTTCTAAGCTTTCTAATTCCAAAGCTTTCAATATTTATGACCAATTTAATTGTAAAGTATATGGGAAGTGTTATAATTCAACAATAATTGCATTTGGAAGCGTTGGAATTGGGAAAATTTGGATTTCTATGGTTTTGAAAATCAAGAATCTGGATTTTTGGAAGCTTTGGAATTTCAAGATATTTAGGTTAGGTTTGGGTTAGGCTTGTGACAAGTTTGAGTTAGGTTTCTATTAGGTTGCATTATTTCTCTGGTTAGGTTAACCATAAATAAACAATAATTCGTACATCTGCCCTACAAATTGTTTCCATTTAAATGAGAAATTCTCAAGTGACGATAATAAGAACATCGGACATTGTTCCACATTTTCACTTAACTAATAACGAATTTCACATATTATTATATTCAACCTATAAAATAAATGTTCCTAAATAAACTCGATCAGTTGAACAATACAATACTCCAAACTTAAACCATCTCCACGTTAAATACGATCTAAAATAATTAAACAAAGTTACTTCTAAAGATAATCGTAAAGTGGCTGTACGTGGTACTACATTTACCCTATAAAAGTAATCTAAAAGGTACCATTTTAGGTACGTAAAATCATTGTTTGTAACACGGTTATCGTAAGCAACAATCCGATAACATATCGCGAGCTTTAGATACGAACGGTGGAAAAATGGACGGAGTAACGCGTCGATAGATCTCGCGTCGGGTCGGTCGTGTCTTTGGAAATCGAGTGCGGAACGGGCGGTTCTCGTCTCCCTGGTCGACATTGGATAAGTAAGGGGATGACAGGTACGGGTGTAAGCGTGTAAAAGGGGTTTGGTCAGCGTGGAAGAGAGATGATCCTGGATGTATATAGGGAACGTGATTTGCGGTTCGGGGACTTCTCCCAGCCATGGATTTGAATTTATCTTGTCCCTTTGCAACGCTTCCTTCGCCTGCTACTTCGATTCGATGTCCCCCTTCGCTAACGCTCGCCAACGATCAGTCGTTCGACGTTCCACGGAGGACGCACACGGTCCGGTGTACTGGGAGATCTTCTTTAGGTGGGGGCGTTTACATTACGGCGATTCGTAAGGAACGGAAACTGATACAAATTTAAGTTGAGAACAGAGTTGATTCAAAAGTAGACTAAATTAAAATCTGAGCTAAACTCAAAGCTAAGATAAAATCAAAGGTAGTACAAAGTTAAACCAAACTTGAATCTAAGCCAAAATTAATGCTAATCTAAATTTAGACCAAATGTAAACATAACACAAATCCAAATATAAGCTAAATCAAACCTAATGCGTATTTAGAACAAATACAAACTTAACACAAAGCCAAATTTAAAACAAAATTGAACGTAATTCAAAGTTAGAGTAAATTCAAATATAATCCAAAGCCAAATCTAAGCTAAAATCGAAGCTAATCCAAACTTAGACTAAATTCAAACCTTAACCAAAGCCAAATCTAAGCTAAAATCGAAGCTAATTCAAACCTAGACCAAATTCGAACGTAACCCAAACCTAGTCCAAATGCAAACCTAATTTAAAACCAGCCCAAACACAAACCTAACCCAAACCCAGTCCAAATGCAAACCTAACTCAAAACTAGCTCAAACCCAAACGTAAACCAAATCCAGACCAAATGCAAACCTAGGTCAAATCCAGTCCAAACCCAAACCTAACCCAAACCCAGTCCAAACCCAAACCCAAACCTAATTCAAATCTAGTCCAAACCCAAACCCAAACCTAACCCAAAACCAGCTCAAACCCAAACCTAACCCAAACCGAGTGCAAACCCAAACCCAAACCTAATTCAAATCCAATCCAAACCCAAACCTAACCCAAACCCAGTCCAAACCCAAACCCAAACCTAACCCAAACCCAAACCTAATTCAAATCCAGTCCAAACCCAAACCTAACCCAAACCCAGTCCAAACCCAAACCCAAACCTAATTCAAACCCAGTCCAAACCCAAACCTAACCCAAACCCAGTCCAAACCCAAACCCAAACCTAATTCAAACCCAGTCCAAACCCAAACCTAACCCAAACCCAAACCTAACCAGAACCCAAACCTAATTCAAATCCAGTCCAAACCCAAACCTAACCCAAACCCAGTCCAAACCCAAACCTATTCCAAACCCAGTCCAAACCCAAACCCAAACCTAACCCAAATCCTAACAATAGGAACAATTTTTACATATATTAGCACGTCGGTTTGTGTAACATACATTGTTCACGGTTTCAATGTTCAACAGCACGTTCACCTCCTGCTATTTACTTACAAACATAAACTCTAAACGAATATACATCGTCTACTTGTTATTACGTAAACCGAATAGCAAATTTAGTTGTGAACATTTGTTTACTCACGATCCTTTGTACGATTACTTTGCTATTAAATAAAACGAATTCAAGCGACAATTATAGGAACATTAACGATACGTGGTTCATTTGCTCAATTACCAACGTTCATCCTACATCGAACACAAGTTCGACGCGCGGCAAGAAATCGAATTCTCCTCTAACGAAAATGAATCCCCCGCTGTAAGCACCTTTCCACACGGAATAAATCTCGCGCGCGGAAAGCGTAAAGGACGCGCGGCTGATAACCGCGGCAATATTTCCCCCATAGCGTTATCCGTCATCTACGTTGTACAACGGTTCTGCAGCAATACGGCGCGTTCACAGCCGGAAGCTGGCGCACAATCGCGAATATTCGAAGCGTGTTTGCTAGCTCCAATTGTTCCGCGCGCGCATCAGAGGCTCGAGTTTCGGGGACTTAATTTCCAGCGGTGGCCGGAGATATTAAAGCCGGCCGATGCGCGTGTTCGTTCGTGTGACGTCGTATGTATGCAAATTCGGCCCTCTGGAAATAGGCCGGCGAAGGGATGAGAGGGGGCAGTTTCCGTCTGGAGGTTCAGCGTAGCTTTGGTAACCGCGGATATCGCGCGTACGCGCGCCCATTCGTGCTCTGTATCCTTAGATACGTTTGCACGCGTGCACGCAGGCTCCGCCGGGAGAAAGAAAAAAAGAACACATCGCTTACAGTAGAACTCCGTTTATCCGAGCTGCATTTATCGTACAGAAACAGTGACACTTGTTGACAAAAGTTGAGAAACAAAGTAATAATCAGTTACGAATTTTTCTGTATCCTATTCGCTTCTAAGACTAGCAGCTTAGAACTGTACAGTAGCATAAAAATATACAGTATCACGTGAATAGATAAACGATAAGTTCTTCTACTTTTAAGTCAAATCCATGTACATATTTGAAAAGGTAGAGCGACGACGTAAAGCTTCGCAAATAAGTACACCACAGTTCTTAACGTTTGTCAATAAGTGTATCCGTTCTGGGTTGTCTTATTCGCGTGTTCGCATAAACGGAGTTCCACTGTACTCGGTAACACCGATACGCGGACTCACACGGGGACATATCGGAACGAAATGGTGTATAGATCATGTATATTGATGGCACGGCGAACGGCGCGAGCGTTCGATTCCTGTGCTCTCTAAATATTGCAACCCCCTTCCTTTCCTGATTCTGTATATGGATTTCTGCGTGTGCATGCCTATTTCTCTGTTCATACGGGGCGACTCGACTGTCAGAGAAATATCGAAACCGAGTATCATATATATATATATATATATAAAATCGTGGATACATTTCATTAACTAATCAACCATTTCGTATGCAAACATCTAAATTTTTTAAGGCCTCTACTTTTTCTATGATTTTCAATATTTATGTACCAAGAAAATCGTGGAAACTTTTAATTAACTAATCGACTATTTCGTATGCAACACCTTAATTTTTAAGGCCTCTACTTCTTGTATGTTTTTCAATATTTATGTACCAAGAAAATCGTGGATACTTTTAATTAACTAAGCGACTATTTCGTATGCAACAACCTAAATTTTTTAAGACCTCTTCTTCTATGATTTTCAATATATTTTTGTACCAAGAAAATCGTGGATACTTTTAATTAACCAATCGACCATTTCGTTTGCAAAAATCTACATTTTTAAGGCCTCTACTTCTTGTATGATTTCCAATATTCGTGTACCAAGAAAATCGTGGATACTTTTAATTAACCAATCGACCATTTCGTATGCAAACATCTAAATTGTTTAAGGCCTCTACTTTTTCTATGATTTTCAATATATTTATGTACCAAGAAAATCGTGGATACTTTTAATTAATTAATCGACCATTTCGTATGCAACAACCTAAATTTTTAAGGCCTCTTCTTCTATGATTTGCAATATTCGTGTACCAAGAAAATCGTGGATACTTTTAATTAACTAATCGGCCATTTCGTATGCAACACCTTAATTTTTAAGGCCTCTACTTCTTTTATCATTTTCAATATTCGTGTACCAAGAAAATCGTGGATACTTTTAATTAATTAATCGACCATTTCGTATGCAAACATCTAAATTTTTTAAGGCCTCTACTTTTTCTATGATTTTCAATATTTATGTACCAAGAAAATCGTGGATACTTTTAATTAACTAAGCGACTATTTCGTATGCAACAACCTAAATTTTTTAAGACCTCTTCTTCTATGATTTTCAATATATTTTTGTACCAAGAAAATCGTGGATACTTTTAATTAACTAATCGACCATTTCGTATGCAACACCTTAATTTTTAAGGCCTCTTCTTCTATGATTTTCAATATATTTTTGTACCAAGAAAATCGTGGATACTTTTAATTAACCAATCGACCATTTCGTTTGCAAAAATCTACATTTTTAAGGCCTCTACTTCTTGTATGATTTCCAATATTCGTGTACCAAGAAAATCGTGGAAACTTTTAATTAACTAATCGACTATTTCGTATGCAACAACCTAAATTTTTTAAGACCTCTTCTTCTATGATTTTCAATATATTTATGTACCAAGAAAATCGTGGATACTTTTAATTAACTAAGCGACTATTTCGTATGCAATAATCTAAATTTTTTAAGGCCTCTTCTTCTATGATTTGCAATATTCGTGTACCAAGAAAATCGTGGATACTTTTAATTAACCAATCGACCATTTCGTTTGCAAAAATCTACATTTTTAAGGCCTCTACTTCTTGTATGATTTCCAATATTCGTGTACCAAGAAAATCGTGGATACTTTTAATTAATTAATCGACCATTTCGTATGCAAACATCTAAATTGTTTAAGGCCTCTACTTTTTCTATGATTTTCAATATATTTATGTACCAAGAAAATCGTGGATACTTTTAATTAATTAATCGACCATTTCGTATGCAACAACCTAAATTTTTAAGGCCTCTTCTTCTATGATTTGCAATATTCGTGTACCAAGAAAATCGTGGATACTTTTAATTAACTAATCGGCCATTTCGTATGCAACACCTTAATTTTTAAGGCCTCTACTTCTTTTATCATTTTCAATATTCGTGTACCAAGAAAATCGTGGATACTTTTAATTAATTAATCGACCATTTCGTATGCAAACATCTAAATTTTTTAAGGCCTCTACTTTTTCTATGATTTGCAATATTCGTGTACCAAGAAAATCGTGGATACTTTTAATTAACCAATCGACCATTTCGTTTGTAAAAATCTACATTTTTAAGGCCTCTACTTCCTGTATGATTTCCAATATTCGTGTACCAAGAAAATCGTGGATACTTTTAATTAACCAATCGACCATTTCGTATGCAACACCTTAATTTTTAAGGCCTCTACTTCTTGTATGTTTTTCAATATATTTATGTACCAAGAAAATCGTGGATACTTTTAATTAACTAATCGACCATTTCGTATGCAGCAACCTGAATAGATCGTAGAGATGGCGGATCTAGATTGTGGAATGCCCCGGTATGACCGTGGCATTCTTTCACGATGGGTATCTGCGCCACGATCTCTCGGAGCACTCCGGTGATCTCATCGAATGGATACCAATCGTTTGTGCCCGTTGATGAACGATTTAGATATCAACATCGGGTTGCTTGGTGCGCGGGCAAGATTGATTATCGTCAAGGCTAATAACCCCACGGTCAAAGAGAAGATGTCAGTAGAGTGGAAACCTGCTGGAACGTTTAGTCGCATAACACACATCACTTCGTGCGGTTATTAAGTCGCTACATGGTACTTGGAAACTAACGGCCGCATTAATACATCATCCAATCGAACGATTTATCATCAAAATTCCCGTCACTCTCATTCGAAACGATTCCCATTCGCGCACAATGCTTTGCAAATTTCAACGCTTCGAAATCTCGCACTTTGATGAATTACACGCACACGATCCGAAATAGTTACTTATTATAGTTAGTATAGTACATAGTATATAGTATATAGTTAGTATAACATATAGTATACAGTATATAACACCACAGTCGATCGTTAACGTCTTCGATTAACGTTTAGATAGCAGTAGTACAATAACACTAACGATTAGATCGGTAAATGGTAATCAGAACGGGAAGGTAAATACTATTCTTCCGCGTAAAGAAGTCGCAGCTTGTTTACATTCCCACTCTCTCACCGCAGTCCGTTGATTGTCCTATTAAACGCGGGCAGCGATCGCTGTTGGCCGAAGAACGCCGTGCGAATGTAAACACGACGTGCGCCTTTCTTTTCGCGGAAGAATAATCGTCGCGTTCGAATAGCGGAATGGTCAATCGAAAATTTCGAACACCGTAATGCACGTTATAAAGGAGAAGGGCGAGAGTACGCGAAATCTTAGCCGAACGGTCGCCGATGCTCGCGAGAGCGAGGAACAATAATAACGACAATGGGTATCTTCTGCACGGGGTGGCCCCGGGGATAGTTTATTAGCGCTCCGAAGACAATGGAGGTCGGGACCCGAAAAGAAGAAGAAGGAAAAAGCGAGGAAGGCTGCGGCGGCGGTTGCGGAGGACGAGGAAGAGGTGGAGGAAGAAACTGGTGAGGTAAGAGTCAGGCAGCAGCTCGGAACAGAGAAGAGAGGCCACGGCGCAAATAAGAAGAAGAAGTGTGGTGGTAAGGTAAGTTAAATAAAAAAAAAGAAAAGAAAAGAAAGGAAAGAAGAAGAAGTAGAAGAAGAAGGATCCCGGTCCATATTTAAGTATGCGAAGACCGCTGGCTGCCGCCTACCAAATTTATGCGCGGCGACAAATATTTCAAAATCGTTCCGCGCGCGGAGCAAGAAACGGCTATGGACGGTCGCGCGCGTTAAACGATGACAGTCTCTCTCTATCGGCAGCCACGCACGCCGGAACATAATAAAGGGCTACCATCCGAATCCTTCTTCCCCGGGACGAAAAAGGGAGGGCGCGGCGAGGGGGAGGGAGAGACGGGTGGAAATATATTCGAAAATTCAAATCGTCTATTAGAAACAACGGCGGCGGGGAGAGCGCGCGACGATGCGTACACGTCGATAGGGAAAAGAGCACGCGGGCCGAAAGGTGAAAGAGAAGCTCGCGTTCGTGGAAGGAGGGATATTCTCTCTCGTTGGCCCTCGCGGTAGATCCCGACGAGAGATAAGGCAAAGAGGGCGCGAGGGGAAAGGAATATGCGAATTATAAAGCGAGTGATGGTAGCCATTCCGGGACCCTCTTCTTTCGCGTGTGTGTGTGTTTGTACGTTGCTTTGCTTGCTTGCTTGCGCCTGTTCTCCTCGCCGCGTCCGCGCGGGGAGCAGCGGTTACGTATAGTTATATTTGGAACGAATACAGGGATAGATATATAGGTAGGAGTCGATCGGTGGGCCCAGCTGGAGATCCGCGGTCCTCTTCTTCGTTGTCCTGGTATTTAGGATCTCGAAGAGTGGAACCGAGGACGACGCGCGGTGAGTGGCGACAGGATTTACGGACTCGGATCGCTTTGGGTACCGCGAACGGAATACCGAGAAATATTGCCCGGGGTTCCGGTTGCTTTTTTCGAAATATTCGTGCCGGGTTTCGAAGAGAGAGAATTTAGGAATCGAGTTGGTAGTCGACTATTAATTAGGAGCTAATCATCGTGGAACTTAATAGGGTTAATGTAACAATTACTGCCGATTTATTTAATTATTTTTGATAGTATTTAATATGGAGAGAGTTTCAGATTGGAAAAATAATATCGTTTTACGGATCCAGTTTATTTATGAACATTTTTGTTATATGTTTAATTTAATGGATTGATTACTAGTTAATTGAGAATGTACAACGAAGTCCAATGTCCTTATTATCGTCACTTGAGAATTTCTCATTTGAGTAGAAACAATTTACAGGGTAGATGTACCAATTATTGCTACTCCTTGTTTAACTATTTTGGAACGCGTTTAATGTAAAATCTTGTTCCAGTTTGGAGCATAATATTATTCAACATCGAGTTTATTTATGAACATTTTTGTTATATGTTTAATTTAATGGATTGATTACTAGTTAATTGAGAATGTACAACGAAGTCCAATGTCCTTATTATCGTCACTTGAGAATTTCTCATTTGAGTAGAAACTATTTATAAGGTAGATGTACTAATTATTGCTACTTCTTGTTTAACTATTTTGGAACGCGTTTAATCTAAAATCTTGTTGCAGTTTGGAGCATAATATTGTTCAACATCGAGTTTATTTGTGAACATTTTTGTTATATGTTTAATGTAATGGATTGATTACTAGTTAATTGAAAATGTACAGCGAAGTCCAATGTCCTTATTATCGTCACTTGAGAATTTCTCATTTGAATAGAAACTATTTATAAGGTAGATGTACTAATTATTGCTACTTCTTGTTTAACTATTTTGGAACGCGTTTAATGTAAAATCTTGTTGCAGTTTGGAGCATAATATTGTTCAACATCGAGTTTATTTATGAACATTCATTTATGTGTTCAATATAATAAATTCATTACTAATTGAGTGAAAATGTACAACAAAGTCCAAAATCCCTACTATTGTCACTTGAGAATTTCTCGTTCGAATGTAACTTTATTTAACTATTTTAGAACGTATTTAATATAAAGAACCAGTTCCAATTTCGAGCATAATATTCAGTTCAACAGATCGAGTTTATTTATGAACATTTTTGTTATATGTTTAACGTAATGGATTGATTACTAGTTAATTGAAAATGTACAGCAAAGTCCAATGTCCTTCTTATCGCCGCTTGAGAATTTCTCATTTAAATAGAAACACGCTTTCACATATATTAATAATTTAGTTTGTGCAACAGATGTAATAATTATTATTGAATTATGGACACGTGCGATACTTTATAATTATATTGGTCACGTTTCAACGTTCAACAGCACATTTACCTCCTAATATTCAAATAGCGGTGTTCTGATTCGAATAATCAAAGTTCTACCGTAGATGCGAGGAGATTTGCAGCGAGTAGCTACTATCGTTGAAATATTGCGATGAAGTTGAAGGCGATGGTTGGCGTGACGTTTATGGGTTGATTATATGCCGCAATATTTCTGTGATTGCATTGCGGAAGCTAATATTCGTTGCGTAGATGAACGGGTATTAAATATAAATGGGAGTAAGGTGAGTTATTAGAATGTATTAAACTTCACGTGAAATAAATCGTTGTATTAATTGCAAGCATATTTTCATTGCGTTGAATATTAAAGGCCACTTAATAAGTCAGCTTACAACAAACATTAAACGAACACTTTAATTACAATTTTTAGATAATTATTATACTACAATTTACCATGTGCAACGTGCAAATTGTTGTGACATAAGGGACAGTAATTGAGTTACGTTTGGGTTAGGTTTGAGTCAAGTTTGGATCAAGTTTGGATCAAGTTTGGATTAGATTTGGGTTAGGTAGGGTTAGGTATGGTTAGGTTAACCTTAAAGTGGCAATAATTGACACATTTACCCTATTACGATTATATAGCAATTTCTAATATAATAAATTCATTACTACGTACTTGAAAATGTAAAAACAAAGTCCGATATTCTTCGCACTGTCACTTGAAAACTTTTCAATTTAACTAGAAACACTTCTTTATGCGTATAAATATTAACACGTCGATTTGTGTAACACGTGTAAGAATTATTATCGAATTATGACACGTTCCATACTTTATAATTCTATCATTCTATTGACCTACTTAAAATTATATAGTAATCCCCCCTCCCCTTCTCCAAACTTAATTCGCAATAGAACTTCCGTTGCGCCTGAAAATTCCTTTATTCTTCTTCCGCGTCCATAGAAAACAGCTCTATTTCGAATCCAGCTTATTGCACGATTCTTAGACCAACGATGAATCGAAGATTCGCAATAAAACAATCGTTAATCGGTGTTTCGATACAATCGAGATTGCACTGTACGCAATCGTTAAAGGAGTGAATGCGTTGCACGCTGTTAGTTTCGCAATCCCGCCAATCTCTGCGGCGCCTAAGTATCAGGATAAGATTAAATCCGTAGGAGAAACGGGGCCCCCACTTGTCGCGGCTTAGATTCGCAATCGGAGTCACACTTAAGAAGAAACCCGCCGGCAACGTCACATCCAACCGCGCGCTCTTGTAGCATCGTTGCGGGGAATCCGGAAAATTAAGATTATCCAGATAAGGCGGCCTTTGAATCGCGCGTACGACTTCATTTGGAATCCACGCGCGCTGCGTGCCGCACGCAAACTCGCTCTAATCCTTCTAACCATCCCCCACCAGTACACTCGTCCTCAAAAGCGTTAACGACGGTCGAAACACGTGTGCAGAAGAACATTTTCACGTCGATGCTTCGTTTTCTATGTAACTACGTACAAGAACGTTGCACGTGTGTTTATATTTAATATGTGTATTATAATAACCGTATCAATTATTGTATATAAACTATAGGAATCGCTAATATATGTAAAAATTGTTTCTATTTAAACGAGAAATTCTCAAGTGACGATAAGAAGGACATTGGACTTTGTTGTAGATTTTCAGTTACGTAGTAATGAATTTATTATATTGAACATATAAAAATGATGTTCATAAGTATACTCGATATTGTGCAATATATTATGCTTCGAACAGGAAAGACTATTATGTTAAACACGTTCCAAGATAGTTAAACAAGAAGTGGCAACAATTGGTACATCTACCCTATAATCTGTTTCTATTCAAACGAGAAATTCTCAAGTGACGATAATAAAGACATCAAACTTTGCCTACATTTTCAATTACATAATAATGAATTTATTATATTGAACATATAAAAAAAATGTCCATAAATGAACTCGATATTGAGCAATATATTATGCTTCAAACAGAAAATACTATTATGTTAAACACGTTCCAAGATAGTTAAACAAGAAGTGGCAATAATTGGTACATCTGCCCTATAAATTGTTTCTATTCAAATGAGAAATTCTCAAGTGACGATAATAAGGACATCAAATTTTATTGTACATTTTCAATTAACTAGTAATCAATCCATTACATTAAACATATAACGAAAATGTTCATAAATAAACTCGATGTTGAACAATATTATGCTCCAAACAGGAACAAGATTTTAGGTTAATCACGTTCCAAAATAGTTAAACAAGAAGTGGCAATAATTGGTACAACTACCCTATAAATAGTTTCTATTCAAACGAGAAATTCTCAAGTGACGATAATAAGGACATCAAATTTTATTGTACATTTTCAATTAACTAGTAATCAATCCATTGCATTAAACATATAACGAAAATGTTCATAAATAAACTCGATGTTGAACAATATTATGCTCCAAACAGGAACAAGATTTTAGGTTAAACACGTTCCAAGATAGTTAAACAAGAAGTGGCAATAATTGGTACATCTGCCCTATAAATTGTTTCTATTCAAATGAGAAATTCTCAAGTGACGATAATAAGGACATCAAACTTTCTTGTACATTTTCAATTACATAGTAATGAATTTATTATATTGAACATACAGAAAGAATGTCCATGAATGAACTCGATATTGAGCAATATATTATGCTTCAAACAGAAAATACTATTATGTTAAACACGTTCCAAAATAGTTAAACAAGAAGTGGCAATAATTAGTACATCTAACTTGTAAATTGTTCCTATTCAAATGAGAAATTCTCAAGTGACGATAATAAGGACATCAAATTTTATTGTACATTTTCAATTAACTAGTAATCAATCCATTACATTAAACATATAACGAAAATGTTCATCAATAAACTCGATCTGTTGAACAATATTATGCTCCAAACAGGAAAGGCTTTTATATTAAACACGTTCCAAGATAGTTAAACAAGAAGTGGCAATAATTGGTACATCTACCCTCTAAATTGTTTCTATTCCAACGAGAAATTCTCAAGTGACGATAATAAAGACATCAAACTTTGCCTACATTTTCAATTACATAATAATGAATTTATTATATCGAACACATAAAAAGACGTCCATAAATGAACTCGATCTGTTAAACGATATTATGCTTCTCAACCGGGAACGATCTTTACCTAGAACACGTTCCAAAATAGTCAAATAAAGTTACTTAAAGCGCTATCGTTAAAGCGTCAGTGCGCGCAGCATCCTTTAACAGGGATCGACTACTTTTGGCCGAACTGTTACAGTCGCCGAATAGAAAAGTTGAAACGATGGACGGAGAGTTTCAAGGGGGAGGGGGGGAGAATGGGGGGTAGTAGTAGCCGGCGAAATTTTGTAATATTTGGAGGATGCTGACCTCGAAAGACCCGCGAGACTCCTTGTGTTCCAAGAAGGTAGCTCGAGATTGTTGTTCGGTGGGTCCCCATCCGGCTCTGCCCTGGTGTTCCCTCTCCGTGTGTCTAGTGTTTCCCCCCCTCCCCCCTCTGCCCAACGTCGACGGACACAGCAGATTAGATCTTAGCCACTACTATACGAGATTCTCATATTACACCCGGCATCCTTTTTATTTTCCAGGTCCAATGGTACAGACGAGAAGTTTGCGTGCCGCTACCAAACAACTCCCGGCTCCCGTTTTACTCCACTCGAACTCCCTCTCCCCCCCCCCCCTTTTATTAGCTTGTCGCCGTAACGAATCACCGATTCCTCTAACCAGCTTTCGTCAACGTCGCGAAACACCGGTTCCGTTGATCACGATGTTTTCGGGCGTTGTTTTGTTAAACCGAGCGGTTGGAATTTAGCGAGGCGTGGTATTAATATTCTATATTTAGTTATGTTGTTATTTAGGTGTCGCGTTGCGATTTAGTGACTGGTAGAGTTTAACCCTTTAAGGATGAGAAGAAAATAACACTTAACAAATTTCCATTTGGTTATGAAGTAATCAGAGACGGAACTTAATAATACTTAAACAATTTTCGCCGAATTATTATCAAAAGTGTTTATTAGTATCACTAGTTTCTTATATTTATTATGTCTTTAGTTTAGTGTAACAAATTTCTTGTTTTGAAAATCGACATTTACCCGGAAAATTGAGAGTTTAGGCGGCTATATGCCTACAATCGTTCGCAAAGTGTTAATCGAGTAATTAGGTATGAATGTGGCGCGTGTACGATAAGGACGGTTGTTTTTATGATATGGTGCATGTAACGATTATTGCCACTTCGAGATTATCCTGTTTAAGGTTAATCTAATCCAAACCTAACCCAAATATAACCTAAACCTAACTCAAACTTCACTCAAACCTTACCAAAACCTAACCCAATTATTGTCACTTTAAGGCTCTCGCGTAACATTATTTAACTATTTTAAAACGTCGTTAATATAAAGATCCAGCTTCAGTTTGGAGTATAATATTGTTCAATGCAGATCTCTTTTATTTATGAACATCCTTTTTATATGTTCAGTATAATTGATTGAAAATGTACAACAAAGTGCAATGTCCCTATTATCGTCACTTGAGAATTTCTCGTTAAAATGGAAACAATTTTACGTCACTTTGTGTAACAGATATAAGAATTATCATTGAATCATGACATAATAACGTTCCATACTTTATAATTATATTGGCCACGTTTTAACGTTCAACGTCACATTTAACTCCCAATATTTATTTACAAATATTAAGTGTAAGTGAACGAGTAGCATTTGCATTTCCGAGAATTAATACAATAAAAATCTGCACCCTAATTATTATCACAACTATGTTTATAATTCGTTAGACCTTCTAATGTATCTCTGACGTTCTACAATTTGTTCAAAGGAATTGAAACAATATTAAATTGATTTTAGCAGCAATTTTATTAATTGTATCGATAAAAATTGGCTACCACTTTTATTTCAGCGTTTATTAACGAGCATATTGATGATACTTAAAACTTTTACACATCAGTATTTTCAACGTGTAGTATAATTCATTTACTGTACGAATTACTGCAAATTATATTACCATTTATTTATTGTACAAATTATTACAAATTGTACTGCGATTTATTTACTGTATAAATTATTACGAATCGTGTTATATATTAATTTATTTATTAGCATCAACGGATAAAATATCCTTTTGATTTCATTACAAAATTCAACATAATTATAATAGTAATAGTAATTTATTGCCTATGTAAATTACGCCAAAATTATTTACCTACAATGAATATATTAATTAAGTTATACTACGATTTATTCGCAGTACAAATTCTACTAATTATACTATAATTTATATACTGCACAAATTCTTACGAATTGTATTACAATTTATTATCTACGTAAATTATACCAAAATTATTTCACCTACAATGAATACTGTAATTAGATTATAATACGATTTATTCGCAGTATAAATTCTACTAATTATACTATAATTTATATACTGCACAAATTCTTACGAATTGTATTACAATTTATTATCTACGTAAATTATACCAAAATTATTTAACCTACAACGAATACTGTAATTAGATTATAATACGATTTATTCGCAGTATAAATTCTACTAATTATACTATAATTTATATAATGCACAAATTCTTACGAATTGTATTACAATTTATTATCTACGTAAATTATACCAAAATTATTTCACCTACAACGAATACTGTAATTAGATTATAATACGATTTATTCGCAGTATAAATTCTACTAATTATACTACAATTTATTTACTGCACAAATTCTTACGAATTGTATTACAATTTATTATCTACGTAAATTATACCAAAATTATTTAACCTACAATGAATATTGTAATTAAGTTATACTACGATTTATTCGCAATACAAATTCTACTAATTATACTACAATTTATTTACTGCACAAATTCTTACGAATTGTATTACAATTTATTATCTACGTAAATTATACCAAAATTATTTAACCTACAATGAATACTGTAATTAGATTATGCTACGATTTATTCGCAGTATAAATATCACTAATCATACCATAATTTATTTACCGTATAAATTACTACAAATTGTACTGCAATTTATTTCCTTCTGCTACAATTACGTTATAATGTACGGCGAATTAAGGGGATGTAATTGAATTATCTTTTCGATCACGGGAACAGGTGAATTCCACAGGAGTTTAATTTATTCGAGGATTACTCGAATTATCCAGCCGACTGGAATTGTAAATTTATTCAGGAGCCGAGGCTCTCTTCGCTTCCCAAATGTCGCACTGCTCCTCTTCCGCTGCAAATAAATTTCGTTCTTAAACCGGTGCGCCTTCCGTTCGTGGACAATTAGCCAACCGGTGACAAAATTCCAACAGCAGGTAAGCGTTTACACGAAACTTTCTCCGCAATCCATTTCCTTTCTTATCTACTTCCTCCTTTTCACAGCTCATTTATTAAACGTCGACTTTTTAAGCTTTGGAATTTTAAGCCTCCTAATTTTCAAGCTCTCGACTTTTCGAGTCTTCCAATTTCTAAGATTTCTAATTGCAAGGCTTGCAATTTATATGCTTTCGTATTCTAAGTTTAGTCTAATTTTTAGGCTTTCTAATTGAAAGGCTTGAAATTTTCAAGCTATCAAATTGTAAGTCTACTCTAATTTTTAGGCCTTCTAATTATAAACCTTGAAATTTCCAAGCTATCAAATTCTAAGTCTGCTCTAATTTTTAGGCTTTCTAATTCCAAGCCTTGAAATTTCTAAGCCATCAAATCTTAAGTCTACTCTTATTTTCAAGCTTTCTAATATCAAGCTTTTAAATTCTAAGTCTCCTCTAATTTTTAGGCTTTCTAATTTCAAGCCTTCAAATTCCAAGCTATCAAATTTTAAATCTACTCTAATTTTCAAGCTTTCTAATACCAAGCCTTTAAATTCTTAAGCTCTCTAACTCCAAGCCTTCAAATTCCAAACTATCATATTCCAAGTCTACTCTAATTTTCAAGCCTTCAAATTCCAAGCTATCAAATTCTAAGTCAACTCTAATTTTCAAGCTTTCTAATTCCAAGCCTTCAAATTCCAAGCTATCAAATTCTAAGTTTACTCTAATTTTCAAGCTTTCTAATATCAAGCCTTTAAATTTTAAGTCTACTATAATTTTTAGGCTTTCTAATTTCAAGCCATCAAATTCCAAGCTATCAAATTCTAAGTTTACTCTAATTTTCAAGCTTTCTAATACCAAGCCTTTAAATTCCAAGTCTACTCTAATTTTCAAGCCTTCAAATTCCAAGCTTTCAAATTCTAAGTTTCCTCTAATTTTCAAGCTTCCAAATTCGAAGCCTTCAAACTTCGATACTATCAAATTCTATGTCTCCTCTAATTTTCAAGCTTTCTAATACCAAGCCTTCAAACTTCCAAGCTATCAAATTTTAAGTCTATTCTAATTATCAAGCTTTCTAATACCAAGCCTTTAAATTCCAAGTCTAGTCTAATTTTCAAGCTTTCAAATTCGAAGTCTCCTCTAATTTTCAAGCTTTCTAATACCAATCCCTAAAATTCCAAGTCTCCTCTAATTTTCAACCTTTCCAATTCCAATCCTTCGAATTTCCATAGAGCTACCACCCACTAAAACTAAACCATCTAACTAAATCTATTCTCCGTAAAACCAACATCCTCTAATCATAAATAAATACCAGGCAAAAGAATCACGTAAAAGTAACCAAACAAAAAAAAAAGCAGAACCGCTTGAAAAGAGACCACGGTATAAGTTTTATTTCAACGAAGAAGAGGAAGAAGGAATTCGGGGCGAATTTCGATAGAATTTAGGGCGAAGGTCCCCCGAGCGACTAAAATAGTAAAAGAAAACACGATTCCGCCGCGTCTCTGTCGGCGTGGAGCGATTAAGCAAATAAGAATGGTTTCTATTAGCATATTTGGTTGGGCCGTTTGGCGATTCGAGGCTCACCGGATCGTAAAGGAGACGAGTAGAAGCTGACATTGCGCTGCTGCGTGTTGTGCGCGCGTTGCGTTACGAGGTGCCAAGGGGGGGGGGGGATGAATGGGAAACAAAAGACCGATCGGTATCAAACGCGCGCGCGGTTCTCGTCACGGTTCCTGGCTGACCCTTTTTCTCCCCCAACCCAACCGCCGTGCGTGTCCGACCCTTCGATTCTTATCTATCCATGCCGATTGCAACGAAATTTCACGAAATACCTGTGTCTGCTCCTTTGTCAACCACCCAAATTCATTAAACTCGATTCCTATTAGGGTAAATCACCCACGTACTGTCACTCCGTTCCTATAACTGCCACTTGAATTCGTTCATTTAATAAGATTAGGGTAAACGTATCACGCATTGCCACTTTACGCTCATCGATAATATCGTAACTTTGTTACGCTATTTATCGTAACTTACTTAACCATTTTACCATTTTACCGTTATTATATCGTTTAACTTTTAACCATTTTAGATATCAGTTGATTAGTTGTAAAAATTGTTCAACGTCCAGTTCGTTTATGGACATTTTTGTTACGCGTTGAATGCAATGAGTTGATTACTAATTCATTGGAAATATATAACAAAGTTCAGTGACCTTATTCTCGTCACTTGAGAATTTCTCATTTAAATGGAAACACGTTTTATATACAGTTACTAATAAAATTGAGCGAACACCTTGAAACTCAATGAAAAAGATAAGCTAATAAAGCTAAAAGTTAAAAGCTAAAAAATGGTTAATTTTCCAGTGTACTCAAATTATTAACGTGATCCAACGTATCTTGGAAAAATTGAAATCCAAAATGATTAATTATACTTTTACGTGATAGAGAAGATTTCGAAATGAAATTAAAAGACGAATAGGACAATATTTCACCTTCTTAATGGAAAATTAATCAATTCTATGCCATGAATATTAAAGGTGGTTAACAAAATAGTAATCTACATAAATCATACGTATAATAACAATTTTGCGTCGGCAAAAAAAGTTATACTTTTACGTTTCTTATTAAGTACGTATAATTATATCTCAAGAATTTTTCACGTACCATCTCTCAGAACATGCGAAATATATTAAGTTTCTACTTTCGAACATGCGTGCGTATATTTACTTTTTAGCTACTTTTCATCAGCAACATAGCTGTACGCTCAATTTTGCGAGTAACTGTATAAATTAACACGTCAGTTTGTGTAACAGATACAAGAATTATAACACGTCCCATAATTTATGACACGTCTTTATAATTACAGGGTGTTGAATAATTGCAGAGTTTGCTTCGAAAAACGAGTATTTATTAAAGCGATACAAAATAAAGAAAACTATGTATGTATAAAGGTTCAGTTTGTGGGCGACGCTGTCAACTCAGAAACCATTTTTTCTTAGCGTTCGTAGAGGATTGGTAACAGAGCGTGGCTCGTTATACACTGTACGGAGGGAAATTTTACCTACGTACGCTTCTGTGCGGAAAAACCAGCAATTACACAAGTAAACGACGATAGTGGCACTAAACGCGGACTAACCATTTTCGATACTATTTCTCGGTAATGCCAGAACGTCATCGAACGCACTTTTATAATTTATTGCGCTGTTTCCCAAACTTTGCACGAGAGAAAAACGTTTAAAACAAAACCGTATAATTTCCATTGTTTCGAAATATAAACTATGGATTTGTGGAAAAATTCAACAAAGGGTTATAGGAACGTCTACCTTCACTTTATTTACTTTCCCTTTCCGCTTTACCCTTTTCTAATCTGTTCTTTTATTTTAATTCGTTCGTTCTCGCTTTCAATTCTTACTTTTCCTCACCCTCTATTTTATTAACTAAGAAACGAACAAACGAACGAATGGCGTTCGACAGATATTCTTATCGAACATGTTAAAGGTACTTTCGCATCGTTCGCGCGTGCACGAAGGCTCGGTGTACATCGCCGCGTTGAAAGGAACGGGCGAGGTGCACGGATGCAACCCGCCGGCGGGTCGCCACCGCTATGCACAAGTGGGAGTCGAATGGAATGCTGGCAGGAATGCCAGGGCTCCTCCCTGCAGGGCGCACGGTGCATTATAGAGTTACGAACTGTTTCGTTGCAACGGGTGGGCCCACGGCCGATTTCGAGCCTCTCAAACCCCATGTCTTTTTACATTTCGTTCTTCTCCTTCTCCTTCCTCTTTTTTACATTTTACATTTCAACGTTTCCGCGCGTGCTCGCGCGGAATTACGACAACGCGTCGCAATCGGCGTCGCGGGAAGACGAAATTCCTTCTTTTAACAGTTTCGCCAAATTTACCAAGCATCGAATAAGCTAGCGTAGACGGGATTTACATCTATATAAATACAAATATCTATATACACGCGGAAGTCGCGAAAATACCGAATTGCGTCGCATTAAACTCGCACTCTTCCTATTTTTCGGATAACGATTACAAGAATTCGAGTCACGTAAAGTCGATCATTTCATACACTATCCAAAAGTACATTTAGAATGTTGAATGAGAATATCCATAAAACGTCATTCGTTTGTTACTAAAATAGAGGTGGAAAAGAATAAAAATTGAAAACGAGAACGAACGAAGATAATAGAAATAAAGAAAACGGATTAGAAAAGGGTAAAACGGAAAGGGATAGAAAAGAAGAGTGAAGGTAGGTGTTACTATAGCCTATTTTGGATAACTTTATACGTACGTATTCACGTTTATCACAGTAATCCGAAGTGCAGAGAACAAAGCGAGCGCGCGCGCAATTTTCGTGGAACGCTTCCGGAGAAACACGGGCGAATTTCTCTGTCGCGTTTGTCAGTTTGCTCTGTTACGACGGGTTAGCGACCGGTTAATTTCGAGTAGCTGGTTATATATATATATACATATACATATACGTGCTGTTTCTCGCGAGAAGAGGACCACTCTCTTGTCTCGCGAGATCGCGTACCGCGTTGTTCCACGCGGCGAACCGTAGTGGGCCACTCCGTGTCTTGGCAATTTTTTCCAGGAAGAATTTCGATAAGCACGTCGACGCGGAGCTGGCCGAAAAGTCGTTAGCAAGTTTCGTGTTTCCTCCTTCTCGCTGCTACGCGACCGAATCTCTTCGAGCTTAACCCCGTAGAGATCAATCTCGGCCTGGTCCAGCGCCGGTTACGCGAAATTTTAACAAGAATAGCGTTATACAGGCGATTTACGCCGGAGAATTATTCGCCGGTCGACGTAAATGTCGCCAGGCTCCAGTGGAACGGCGATATCTTCGTATGGAAATCGAATATTTATGTTAAATGTAATATTACGTATATATACACAATATATATATACTAGTTATTTATTTATTTATTTATTAATGGGGCTAAATCCTTTGGAGTAGGAAGAAACATTAAGAATAATCGTAAGAGTTTAAGCAACGCTATAATTTAGATTTAAAGCTAGCTGCAGTAGAAAAGAAGAATATATTATATTATGTATGTAATATAATGTATATATAATATAATGTATATATAATAGAATATATATAATATAACGTATATATAATATAATATATACAATATAATGTATATATAATATAATGTATATATAATATAACGTATATATAATATAATATATACAATATAATGTCTATATAATATAATAGATATAATATAATGTCTATATAATATAATAGATATAATATAATGTCTATATAATATAATGTATATATAATATAATATATATAATATAATATATATAATATAATATATATAATATAATGTCTATATAATAGAATATATATAATATAACGTATATATAATATAATATATATATAATATAACGTATATATAATATAATATATACAATATAATGTATATATAATATAACGTATATATAATATAATACATACAATATAATGTCTATATAATATAATAGATATAATATAATGTCTATATAATATAATATATATAATATAACGTATATATAATATAATATATATATAATATAACGTGTATATAATATAATATATATAATATAACATCTATATAATATAATATAGATAATATAACGTATATATAATATAATATATATAATATAACGTATATATAATATAATATATATGTAATATAACGTATATATAATATAATATATATAATATAATGTCTATACAATAGAATATATATATAATAGAATGTCTACATAATATAATATATATAATATAACGTATATATAATATAATATATACAATATAATGTCTATATAATGTAATAGATATAACATAATGTCTACATAATATAATATATACAATATAATGTATATATATTATATAATATAATATCCTACACATATACACAATATTACATTTTATAAAAGTATTCGATTTCAACCCCTCGCCATACGAATGATTAAAAGAATGTCCAGAGTAACGTTAACGTTATCTATTTACCGTTTTAACAATGCGACCAAATTTAAAACGCTGAAATATTGAACGTAATTAACACTCACAATATTCGACCTAATTAACTGATACTGCGGATGGAATTAAAGCTGAATTTTATTAAAAGAAACAAAATGTATCTCTATCGCAACTGGAGCACAATTTCAACCACGAATTCAACTCGTTATTTGCAAGTTATAAGGATTAATATACGATATAAATCGCGGAATATTCTTGGAAACTTGTTGCAAGATTTATCGAATTTTTTCTGCGGCAAAATTTCAACTGCTTTCTGTAATTCCAGCGACGATTATAATTAGCAAAGGTATTGTTTCGAGGCTTCCTTTCGGCGAATCGAATTCGCGAAGACACCCGTCGCGCTCGAAGCCTCGAAACTGAATGAGTTTGAAGGGAAAGGAAAGGGGGGAGGAGAGCAACATCGTTCGGACTTCGGGGCATTTAAAATTAATTTGACCGAAACAAAGCGCGATCGATCAATGAGTATTGTTGGCACAGTCCGACGGGAACGATGGACGAACGTCACGTCGCGAAGAGGGTTAGAAAGTTAGGTGTGGGGCGCCCCACGGGGTTTCAATTTTTGAATTTTCGGATCATTAATCTCTCCTCTGCGTCGCTCGACGATATTCACCGATGCTGCCGCTGCTGTTGCTGGCATAACCGTGTCTGGAGTGCATCGGCAACGGAAAACCATTGTTCTAATTCGAATCGGCTCTATCCGATCTCTAACTCGCCTCTTCCTTCTCATTTAACAGTTTATTCCGTTCGTTTATTTATTCTAACGCGCCGGTGAATACCTAATTTGCGAAACGAACGTATGAACAACTTAACCCTTTGCGGACGAGTGTCAACAGATAACCGCCTAAACTCTCAATTTTCTGGGTAAATGTCGATTTTCAAAACAAGAAATATGTTACTGTTAAGGGGTTATTCTTTGATGGAAGCAGGTTCTTCTTATTTCGGGTTTTAAATAAGAAGACACGGGTTTAGGGAAAAAAGGTAACTGATATATATTTGATTATATGTGAGAATGTAATGTACCAGGACTTTCAATGTCCTGTCCGCACCGACTCTTCACGTCGAACTGTCGAGAAAACGACAGCCTTCGACGCTTACAGTTTTACAGAACAATGGTGAACCTTTTCAGGCACGCTTGACCTTCGACAAGACCAGACGCTGCAACTCCGAAGTCTTGGGTTTTTTCCTATTACTTTATTACGCCTGTAGAAGTGACACTCTACTATTTTTGCATAGGGAGTTTTTCTACAGAAGAGCTGTTTTACTTCAACAGTTACACTAATAGAAATGACATAATAAATATAAGAAACTAGTGATACTAATAAGCACTTTTCATAATTATTCGGCGAAAATTGGTCAAGTGTTATTAAGTTCTGTCTGTGATTAATTCATAACTGAATGGAAATTTGTTAAGTGTTATTTTGTTCTCGTCCGTAAAGTGTTAACTTTACCATTCGTTTTCTATTATTAGGAACACTCTTTACGGGAGCAACCAGTATCAGCTTGTCTCTCGTCCTGATGAAGTAAATTGCAATGTTTACGAAACGTAAACACTGGCAACAAACCGTCATCCAACGCGGCTCCATCACGAAAGCCAAGTCTTATAATAATAAATGTGTATTTACAGAAGTGGAAGAATATACGCGTGTGACCGTGAGAAACATACGTTAACCAAGTCTATTTCTTGGCCTTAATAAATTACTATTATTATTAGTAGTAGTAATTAACCAAATCGTATTTAACCTGCAATAAAAATCATCGTAGAAATGAGTAAACAAAAAGTTACGTAAATAAATGAAATAAACGAAAGAGACGTTAACTAATATCGTGCACGAAATCGGAATAATCATTGGGTTAAATATCTATTCGAAACTAATCGAACGAAGTTTATAAGCGGCGATGATTGTAGCGTCTAACATAGTAGCAGAAAAGTCGAACGCGGACACGGGAGAGAGAAACCGAGATCAAAAGGAAGCAAGGGGTTCGCTCAACGAATTCAAATATTTGAATTACAAGAGTCTCATTCATGGCGGGCGTTAGAAGGCGGTCAAATCTTAGAAAAGAGAGAGAGAGAGAGGAACGAAACGAAAGCAGGAGAAGCTTCGGTCGAAACGCGCAATCGGTCGCTACGATCAGAAAAAAAAAAAGAAAGAAAGAGGAGAGAGGAAGAAGGAAAGGAAAGCGACGGTATCGCGCGGATACAAGGTGGAGCGAGGATACAAAAGCGTGGAACGCGCCGGCGAGGAAGAGGAGGCTAGGCGAGAGTGACTCGGATGGAATATGTAAAAGGGAGAGGGAATCACGTAGCAGCACCGGAACCATCTGTCATGCCGCCGGGAATTTCATAAACCTGGAACAACGCGACGCGGCGTCGCAGCCGAACAAACTCGCGCAGGGACACGAACACCGGCGTGTTCCTGAAATTAAGATGAAATTACGGATAAAAGACCCACTGCGGACGTCTGCGTTAACAGGCGGACTCGAGTCGAAGCGAAGCGGCGTTGGTGCGCCATTCAAAAAGGTCCTCGCGATTCAGGAACTGGAGCAGCCACGGAGTTGGTCCGCAGTTGTTCATCGAAAGATTAGGCGTTCGTTTTAGTATATATGTGAATCATCTCTCGAGCGATTATGTAGCGTAAGGTAAATGTACGACGTTATTACGTTATACAAATGTACGACGTTATTAGGTTATATAAATATACGACGTTATTACGTTATATAAATGCACGTTAAGGTTATCGCTTCTTCAGTAAGTTTGTTTAATTATTTTAGAACGTATTCAACGTAAAGATCGTTCCAATTTTCGTTATAATATTGTGTAACGCCTCTTTTATTTATGAACACATTTTGTTATATGTTCGATATATTATAATAAATTCATTACTAATTAATTGAAGATGTACGATGAAGATCAATGTCCCTATTATTTTCACTTGAGAATTTCTCGTTAAAATAGAAACACGTTTTGTATATATAATATATTTATTAGAGATTCAGTTTGTGTAACAGACATAAGAATTATTGTTGAATCATGACACGTTCTGTACTTTATTAATCGTTCCAATTTGGAACATAATATCGTGAAACAGATCGAGTTTATTTACGAACATTTTTCTTATATGTTCGATATATAATCATCGATAATAAATTCATTACTAATTAATTGAAGATGTACAAGAAAGTTCAATGTCCCTACTATTTTCACTTGAGAACTTCTCATGTAAATGTAACTTTACTTAACTATGTACTTTAGAACGTATTTAATCTAAAAATCGTTCCAATTTTCTAGCATAATATTATTCAACATCTCTTTCACTAACGAACGTATTTTTATACGTTCAACATAATAAATTCATTACTAATTAATTGAAGATGTAAGATGAAGTCCAATGTCCCTATTATCTTCACTTGAGAATTTCTCATTCGAATCGATATAATTCAGTGCTGCGTAACAGATTATAAACAGATTACAATCTTAAAGTGGCAGTACGTGGTACAATTACCTTGTACGATTCCCTCCGAAAGCTAATTCGCGATAGAAATTCCGTTACGCCTGAAACGTTCGGCTGCATTCGTCTTCCGCGTCCATCGAAAACCATTCGGCTTCCGATGGTTAACGGCGGCCTGTTTTGCCACCGCGCGTGAGCACGTCCGTTACATGCGTGCCTGATTTCACGTTTCGTACGAACGGGGGAATAACAAGTACGCACTTTTATGGTAACGTGCCCCCGCGTCACATTCCACGTGATCCGGCGCGCTTCGAACGAAGTCCAAAGATTCCGCCGCGATACGGAATCTTTTCCGTTCAACAGAGATCCTACGTTTCTTCGCGAACGAATCATCCGTAACGCCTTTTCGCCTTGGTTTACAATCGACCCTGTGTCTCTCTTTTTCTTCTCTTCCAAACCGGCGGCGAAACACAAATTTACACAAATGTAAATTTCACTCGACCTATGCGCTGCTTCCGTTTCGCCGTTGGAGATTTCAATTGGAAATGGGAACACGTTTCAGACGCAATCACGGAGAGACACACGTAGGAGAGGCGCCTTTGCGGCATCGCGCGGCGCGAAAAGAATCCGATTTTACGGCGTTTCTGACTGCTCTAAATCGCGAATACTTGACGAAGCCGCGTTGGTCTCGAATTGATACCTCTCGACGAGGGAAATTAATAAAGGTGGAATGGAAATTTACTTCGCGTTTCTTTAGTTTCGACGATGGAGATGCGAATTTAGACGCGTTTCTTTAATATTGGCGATGAGTATATGAATGTAAGACACGTTACTATAATTTTGGCAATGGAGATGCGAATTTAGACGCGTTTACTTTAGTTTCGGCGATGGCGATGCGAATTTAGTCGCGTTACTTTAATTTTGGCGATGGAGATGCGAATTTATACACGTTTATTTAATTTTGGCTATGAAGACGCGAATTTAGACACGTTTACTTTAATATTGGCGATGAGTACATGAATGTAAGACACGTTACTATAATTTTGACGATGGAGATCCGAATTTATACACGTTTATTAATTTTTTGCAATGGGGTTGCGAATTTAGACACGTTTCTTTAATATTGGCGATGAGTACATGAATGTAAGACACGTTACTATAATTTTGGCGATGGAGACGCGAATCTATACACGTTTATTAATTTTTTGCGATGGGGTTGTGAATTTAGACGCGTTTCTTTAATTTTGGCGACGATGACGCGAATTTAGACGCGTTTACTTTAATCTTGGCGATGAGTATGTGAATATAAGACACGTTATTATAATTTTGGCGATGGAGATGCGAATTTATACACGTTTATTAATTTTTTGCAATGGGGTTGCGAATGTAAGACACGTTACTATAATTTTGGCGATGGATATGCGAATTTATACCCGTTTATTTAATTTTGGCTATGAAGACGCGAATTTAGACGCGTTTATTTAATTTTGGCTATAAAGCCGCGAATTTAGACGCGTTTACTTTAATATTGGCGATAAGTATATGAATGTAAGACACGTTACTATAATTTTGGCGATGGAGACGCGAATTCACACACGTTTATTTAATTTTGGCTATGAAGACGCGAATTTAGACGCGTTTAACTTTAATATTGGCGATGAGTACATGAATGTAAGACACGTTACTATAATTTTGGCGATGGAGGCGCGAATTTATACACGTTTATTCATTTTTTGCGATGGGGTTGCGAATTTAGACGCGTTTCTTTAATTTTGGCGACGATGACGCGAATTTAGACGCGTTTACTTTAATCGTGGCGATGAGTATGTGAATATAAGACTCGTTATTATAATTTTGGCGATGGCCATGCGAATTTACACGCATTTATTTCATTTTCACGATGGCGATGCAAATTTAGACGCGTTTATTTAATTTTGGCTATGAAGACGCAAATTTAGACTCGTTTACTTTAATATTGGCGATAAGTATATGAATGTAAGACACGTTACTATAATTTTGGCGATGGAGATGCAAATTTAGATGCGTTTCTTTAGTTTCGACGATGGAGATGCAAATTTAGACGCATTTCTTCAATCTTGGCGATAAGTATATGAATCTAAGACACGTTACTATAATTTTGGCCATGGAGATGCAAATTTACACACGTTTATTTAATTTTGGCGATGGAAATGCGAGTTTATACACGTTTATTTAATTTTGGCGATGGAGATACGAATTTAGACGCGTTTATTTAATTTTGGCTATGAAGACGCGAATTTAGACGCGTTTACTTTAATTTTGGCGATGGAGATGCGAATTTACACACGTCTATTTAATATTGGCGATAGAGATGCGAATTTATACACGTTTATTTAATTTCAGCAACAGAGATGCGAATTTCCTCGCGTTTCTTTAATCTTAACTCCACCACAATAATTCTTAACAATAACTAATACAGTTGATCTCTTCTTCACGTTATGTTTCACATTTACCCGCGCACAATTTATATCGCCGAATTTTCCTCCGCGTCGTCTACGAATTTCCCCGGTAAATTTTAACCACACACGCGCAAAAAACCTGGTCATTCTTTTTTCTTGCTTTTCCCCTGTACATTTCTACTACCTAATTATTCGTCTTATCGCGTTCGATCGGAAGAACTTTAACGCTAGCGGTAACATACATACATAAGGATACGTGCGGCAGTTTGCGTGTCGTGTTATTAATGCAGAAAGATCGCGCAGCGGTGTAGAAGAAGAATAAGAAGCGAAAGATCTTCATCGGAGTTGGAACGACGACCGAGCATGGCAACCAATTATTACGGGGGCGAGAATGTTGCCGGTCGAGGTGTGTTATTAGCGCAAAGAGGCGTTCGATGCTCTTCTTTTCGGCCCAGTACCGGATTCGGGATATCGCCGTTGTCGATCATCGCTATCGATGAACGTTTCACTACTACGGCAACCCCCCTTATACTTTTTCATCGTTCCACTGTCGCACGCATCGGGCACCGATCATTAGCATACATCGGCGCCCCCGGGCTATCGCTGCTCATTTAACTTTCGCCTTGGTAATAAGAGATCTACTCGCGCGTACCTATACGATCGTTAACATTTTTCCATTAAATAATCCGTTTCACCTGCCTCTCGTGCTGCACACTTTCTTCCACTCGGATTCGTTTTATACACTGCCTCTTTTAAATCATATTTATATATATATTGGAAACTCTGTTGCAGTCAGATTAATTTTATAGACTGTCTATTTTAATTATACATATATTGGAAACTTTGTTGCAGTCAGATTCATTTTATAAGCTGCCTCTTTTCAATTATATATAGGTTTATATATTGGAAACTTTGTTGCAGTCAGATTAATTTTATAGGCTACCACTTTTAATTATATATATATTGGAAACTTTATTGCAGTCAGATTAATTTTATAGGCTGCCTCTTTATATTATATATATATTGGAAACTTTGTTGCAATCAGATTAATTGTATAGGCTGTCTCCTTTTAAATTATATAGAGGTATATATATTGGAAACTTTGTTGCAGTTAGATTAATTTTATAGTCTGTCTTTTTTAATTATATATATACATTGGAAACTTTGTTACAGTCAGATTAATTTCATAGGTTATCCCTTTCGAATTGTATATTATATTATATTATATTATATTACATTACACTACATTACATTACATTATATTATATTATATTATATTATATTACATTACACTACATTACATTACATTATATTATATTATATTATATTATATTATGTTATATTATATTATATTACTTTATATTATATTACATTACATTACATTATAGTATATTATATATATTATACATATTATATGATTTATATTACATAAATTGTATAATATTATATACATTATATATGTTACATTATATTATATTACATATATAACAAATTACAAGGCAAATCAAAGAAATTGGTGTCTTTTACAATTGCACAGCAACGAAACCGATAAAAGAAACGTCTTACGAAATGAATTTGTTTAACGACTCGACTTTTAATACAGCTTCGCGACATAATTAAATCATAGTTCACAACGAAGCTTTCGAAGGAGTAGAAGAACGTTTATGCTACA
Organism: Eucera pruinosa; assembly: GCA_028830335.1. Lineage (NCBI taxonomy): Eukaryota > Metazoa > Arthropoda > Insecta > Hymenoptera > Apidae > Eucera > Eucera pruinosa. The sequence continues at coordinate 3,607,324 of JAMYCR010000019.1, forward strand.
ATTCAATAAGACAGTAGAGCGGATAAGGGATTTGAAAAAAAGGAATAATGACGCGCGCGGTTGAAGGTGTTCTCTCGTCAGCTCGACGAGAACCGTTTCTCTTTCTTTCTCTTTCGGAGATCTTACATACGTCTCGTTACACACGTGTGCCGTGTAACTACCGTGCGCTGCTACGGGGAGTCCACCACGTGCAACAATCTCCGACACGTATCGGTGGGGTATGCATAATAAATGAGAATGGTACGCGTCGGTTAGCGGTGGTACCCGTTAAGCACCGTGTTCCGTTTTCTATCGACGCGGTCATCTCTAATTCGGCGTGGGCGATACACTTTTCTTCGTAATCCATGGCCTACCTACCAACCTCTGCCCGTACGCGTCGGGAAAAAAACACGGAACAGTTCCCAGTCGCTTATTAAAGCGATACGAGAAAAAGAAAAAAATGTCGGGCGAAAAGTTGTACGAAACGCGGTGAAATTAAGATTCATCGGAGTTCAAAGGTAATAAGGTATTCGAATCATGCGAAATGTGATACTTAGTAATGAAACTTGGTCAAATTCTATGAAATGTGAAAGTTGTTAATGAAACTTGGTCAAATTCTATGATATGTGAAACTTATTAATTAAACTTGGTCAAATTCTATGATATGTGAAAGTTATTAATGAAACTTGGTCAAATTCTATGAAATGTGAAAGTTATTAATTAAACTTGGTCAAATTCTATGAAATGTAATACTTAGTAATGAATTTGGTTAAATTCTACGAAACGTGAAAGTTATTAATGAAACTTGGTCAAATTCTATGATATGTGAAACTTATTAATGAAACTTGGTCAAATTGTACGAAATGTGAAACTTATTAATGAAACTTGGTCAAATTCTATGATATGTGAAACTTATTAATGAAACTTGGTCAAATTCTACGAAATGTGAAACTTATTAATGAAACTTGGTCAAATTCTATGAAATGTGAAAGTTATTAATGAAACTTGGTCAAATTCTATGAAATGTAATACTTAGTAATGAATTTGGTTAAATTCTACGAAACGTGAAAGTTATTAATGAAACTTGGTCAAATTGTACGAAATGTGAAACTTATTAATGAAACTTGGTCAAATTCAATGAAATGTAATACTTAGTAATGAATTTGGTTAAATTCTACGAAACGTGAAAGTTATTAATGAAACTTGGTCAAATTGTACGAAATGTGAAACTTATTAATGAAACTTGGTCAAATTCTATGATATGTGAAACTTATTAATGAAACTTGGTCAAATTCTATGAAATGTGAAAGTTATTAATGAAACTTGGTCAAATTGTACGAAATGTGAAACTTATTAATGAAACTTGGTCAAATTCAATGAAATGTAAAACTTATTAATGAAACTTGGTCAAATTCTATGAAATGTGAAACTTATTAATGAAACTTGGTCAAATTCTATGAAATACGAAACTTATTATTGAAACATGGTCAAATTCTATGATATGTTAAACTTATTAATGAAACTTTGTCAAATACTACGAAATGTGAAAATTATTAATGAAACTTGGTCAAATTCTATGTAATGTGATACTTAGTAATGAAACTTGGTCAAATTCTACGAAATGTGAAACTTATTAATGAAACTTTGTCAAATTGTACGAAATGTGATACTTATTAATGAAACTTGGTCAAATTCTACGAAATGTGAAAGTTATTAATGAAACTTGCTCAAATTCTATGGAATACGAAACTTAGTAGTGAAGCTTTATTCATATTATATATATATATGTGTGTGTATAGGTATATATGTATATAAATGATATCATACATATAATAATAATATATTACTATATATATTATATTTATTACTATATATATTACTATATTTATTATATATATATACAAATTATATGAAGTTTAACTTTCATCAATAAGTATACACACATTCCTCAACATTTCCCAAGCTTCCCCCAAAACAAACACCCTCGAAAAAAAAGAAAAGAAAACAAAACAAAACCCCTATAACCAATAACGAACTACGTGGAAAGCAACAAACAAGCGACTCTCTCGCGCGAGCCTCTAAATCTTTTCGCGGTCGTTCGAAACGCCACGATTCACGATTCCCTGGAGCGAGTCTATCCTAGGTAGCCTAGGCGCGTGACGAGAATCTCGGCATCGCCGGGGGAAACGCAAAGCGAAGCCGAGTGCCATAAGGATTAAATCGCACCTGGCGCTAAAACCGCTTCGAAACAGGTAAGAAGGCAGGAGAACGCATCGAGATTCTCCGCGAGCTTCGCGCACACACGCACACCTTACTTTTGCTCCACTTGTTTATGCCACGACGCAGTTGGTGGTCGGTCTTTTCCACGCGATAAACGTTCCATCCGTTCGGCCATCGATTGCTAATGCAGCCTGCTACATATATATATATATATATACAACGGTGGCGACCGGCGTAGCAGAATTTTCTAACGAACGACGCTCAGATCGTTAACGCGCCACGTCCCTGTTCCGTATCGCTCGGGAAAACGTGGCACGCTTGCCTCTCTCGGCCCTCCCAGAATCGCGTTGCTCCGCTCGGAATGCCAGCCAATGGTTACCATAAAAAACGGTACACTTGCATTCATGCGTAGAACTGTTCGATACCCGCGCGTCTCGAGAATTTCGCTACGTTTGAAAAGATCGAAGCTCCGGTTGTTGCATCGTTCTATTAGATGACTTTTGTTAATGAGAGTGAACACGATACTTGGCTTTTATTACTGGCTGCCGAGTTCCGGGTAGGTAACGGGAAAGAGCGAATGAGCGTTGACAAGGAAATGGGAAATTCCAAGGGGTAACGTACCACTTAACTCTCTGCATCGGGACTCTTCCTCGCCATTCGGATATCGAAAATAATGTGGAGCTGTAGAGGGGGGATAGAATGGAAAAAACAAGGGTGTTACTTTTCGTCCTGGACCTGCTAATGTGAACTCATCATTAGTAAGGTTACCTAGCAGGCCCTTTCTTAGACGTTGGGAATTTGGAAGGAAGATTAAGTAAAAATTGCCAACGATATGTGGAGCTGTGGAGGGGGGATAGAATGGGAAAAAGGAAGGGTGTTACTTTTCGTCCTGGACCTGCTAGTGGATTTATTAATAAGGCTACCTAGCAGGTCCTGTCTTAAACGTTGGGAATTTGGAAGGAAAGTTAAGTAAAAATTGCCAACGATATGTGGAGCTGTGGAGGGGGGATAAAATGGGAAAAAGGAAGGGTGTTGCGTTTCGTCCTGGATCTGCTAGTGGATTTATTAATAAGGCTACTTAGCAGGCCCTGTCTTAAACATTGGGAATTTCGAAGGAAAGTTAAGTCAAAATTGCCAAAGATATGTGGAGCTGTGGAGGGGGGATAAAATGGGAAAAAGGAAGGGTGTTACTTTTCATCTTGGACCTGCTAGTGGATTTATTAATAAGGCTACCTAGCAGGTCCTGCCTTAGACGTTGGGATATTGAAACGAAGTTAAGTAAAAATTGCCAACGATATGTGAAGATGTGGAGGGGGGATAGAATGGGGAAAAGGAAAGGTGTTGCGTTTCGTTCTGGGCCTGCTAGTGGATTTATTAATAAGGCTACCTAGCAGGCCCTGTCTTAGACGTTGGGAATTTGGAAGGAAAGTTAAGTAAAAATTGCCAACGATATGTGGAGCTGCGGAGGGGGGATAGAATGGGAAAAAGGAAAGGTGTTAACGTTTCATCTTGGACCTGCTAGTGGATTTATTAATAAGGCTACGTAGCAGGCCCTGCCTTAGACACGTTGGGATATTGGGAGGATTTTTTTGTTTGTTTTCTGTTGGTTACTTTGGGTAATGTTTCCGTGGTACCTAGGGATTTTTCCCTTATGACCCACTGTCTTGTTGGTTATGTGCTAGTGATGTATTTGATTAGTTAATCACTTTGTATTTATTCACGGGAGAAACTTTCGAAAACCCGTTTTCTTTAACAGATATTGGAAGAAAGATTAAAGGCGGTATATATATGGACGAAGTAGTTGGAGCTTATGCTTTCGAGAAAGTCCTATTTCGCATATCCCTCTAGTGGTGGATGCAGGAGAGCCGCCACAATATAAAATCAACGAAACTCTGCCTCTATCTATCGCTCGTCGAACGAATGAAGCAACTTTAAAACGAATTCATTGTATTTTCCTCACCTCCCCGAGTTTCGATCTACATATCGTATTATATTATATTACATTACATTACATTACACAAGAAACTTTTCTCTTTCGTAATCAAAAAGCATCTCTCTTCTCGCATACGAAAACAGTCCCCAGTCCCTCGCCCCCCAAAAAGAAAACGCCAAAAATCTTCCTAAAAGTATAACAAAACCTCGTGTGAATCGACGATCCACGAAGCTTTGAAAAGCTAGGTTTTAGTGATAGGCGAGAGGCGACAAGGTGCGCAAAGATACGCGCGAAACAGTCGCTGGAGGGTCTCGGGCTAATTCACAGAGGATCCTTGTTAATGCCGGTGGATACGCATGCGTGCGGCGGAGGCCTGGGGAATGCCGAGTAAGCCGTACACAGCGTGAATTTAAATTGTCCTGTTAAAACGCGGGCGCCGGTTGTCTAGCGGCAGGATCTCGCTCACGTACTCGGACACGTTTCTTTCTCGGGGAACTCGTAGACTTGTTGGTAGCCTGCTTACGCTTGCGCGTGTAAATACACACAACTTTGTTAAAGGAGGGAGAAAGAGAAAGAAAGAGAGAGAGAGATGGTTTAAAAGTGGTCCGAAACGGTTCTGCTCGTAGAAACGAGGCGAGCGTATCTCTTGCGATTGTCCTGCGCGTCATTCACGGCCAAACACCGCCTCCTCTTTCTCTTTCTCCTAGCGTTTACGATAAATATGTCGTTTGAATGACGCCCGGGTTCGTACGATTATTATCTCTCTTCTCTCTACCCTTCTGCCCGAGGATTTCCTGTTTACGACCTCGACGACGCAGATGCTATAAATTAGTAGCCGGTTTACCGTTCGCGAGCAACCGAAACAGATTCGCTTGAACGATGGATAATATCGAGCTTAAACGCGGGATAATGTGATTTTTTATTCCTTTTTTTCGGTTGATAGTTTCTGTTGGAAAGTGTTCTTCTTTTCTTTGGTTTCTTCTCTTTTTTTGGCAGGGTTATGAATTTTGGGATACTGATTTAATTAATTGGATTTAAGTAATTCGTATAAGGTAAATGATCCGATAAATGATGATAATGATAATAAGTGTAGTATTTATTTGTCGACAGTATTCGGTCTACTAATGTTAAGTTTCATTTATATTATGAAGTAGTTTCTTACGATAATAAGGTAAATGATATTAAATTTGGCGTTACTGTTAGTATAACTGATACAATGAATTCGTTTTATTTAATAGCAAAGTAATGTGTAAAGAATCGTACATTTGGACTTCGGTTTAGGTGACAACGCATGGATATTGTATATTCGTTTAGAGTTAATATTTGTAAATAAATATTGGGAGGTAAATGTGCAGTTGATTGACATTGAAACGTGACCAATGTAATTATAAAGTATGGAACGTGTCATAATTCAACAATAATTGGATTTGGAAGCGTTGGAATTGGGAAAATTTGGATTTCTAAGCTATTAGAAAGCAAGGATCTGGATTTTTGGAAGCTTTGGAATTTCAAGATATTGAATTTATAAGCTTTCTACGCTTCTCAATTTCAAGGCTTTCGATATTTATAACCAATGTAATAATAAAGTATAGAACGTGTTATAATTCAATAATAATTGAATTTGGAAGCGTTGGAATTGGGAAAATTTAGATTTCTAAGCTTTTAGAAAGCAAGGATCTGGATTTGGAAGCTTTGAAATTTCAAGATATTGCATTTATAAACTTCAAATTTCTAAGCTTCTCAATTCCAAGGATTTCGATATTTATAACCAATGTAATTACAAAGTATGGAACGTGTTATAATTCAATAATAATTGGATCTGGAAGCGTTGGAATTGGGAAAATATGGATTTCTAAGCTTCTGGAAAGCAAGGATCTGGATTTGGAAGCTTTGGATTTTCAAGATATTGCATTTATAAGCTTCAAATTTCTATGTTTTCCAATTCCAAGGCTTTCAATATTTATGAACAATGTTATTATAAAGTATGGACCGTGGCATAACTCAATAATAAGTATACTTGTTACACAAACCAAATCGCTAATATATGGAAAAATTGTGTTTCTATTTAAATGAGAAATTCTCAAGTGACGATAATAGGGACATTTGACTTTGTTGTCAATTTTCAATGAATTAGTAATGAATTTATTATATTGAACACATAGAAACAATGTTCATAAATAAACTCGATGTTGATGAATATTATGCTTCAAACTGCAACAGGATCTTTATGTTAAATACGTTCTAAAATAGTGAAATAATGTTACGCGATAACTTTAAAGTGGCAGTAATTGGGTTAGGTTTGCGTTAGATTTAGAACAAGTTTGGGTTAGGTTTGTGTTAGCTTGGATTAGGTTTGGGTTAGGTTAACCTTAAATAGGCAATAATTGATACATCTACTCTATAAATTGTCCCTATTTAAATGAGAAATTCTCAAGTGACAATAATAAGGACATTTTACTTTGTTGCACAATTCCAATTAATTAATAATGAATTCATTATATTGAACATACAATAAAAATGTTCATAAATAAACTCGATGTTGAAGAATATTATGCTTCAAACTGGAACACGATCTTTATGTTAAATACGTTCTAAAGTAGTGAAATAATGTTACGCGATAACTTTAAAGTGGCAGTAATTGAGTTAGGTTTGGGTTAGGCTTAGGACAAGTTTGAGTTAGGTTTGCGTTAGCTTGGGTTAGCTTTGGGTTAGGTTAACCTTAAATAGGCAATAATTCGTACATCTACTCTATAAATTGTCCCTATTTAAATGAGAAATTCTCAAGTGACGATAATAGGGACATTGGACTTTATTCTACATTTTCAATTAATTAGTAGGTAATACATTATATTGAACGTATAAAAATATATTCATTAATGAAAGAGATGTTAAGTAATATTGTGCTAGAAAATTGGAACGATTTTTAGATTAAATACGTTTTAAAATAGTTGAATAAAGTTGGATTTAAATGAGAAGTTCTCGAGTGACGATAATAAGTACATTGGACTTCATCTTACATCTTCAATGAATTAGTAATGAATTTATTATATTGAACGTATAAAAATACGTTCATTAGTGAAAGAGATGTTGAACAATATTATGCTAGAATACTGGAACGATTTTTAGATTAAATACGTTCTAAAGTAGTTAAGTAAAGTTACACTTAAATGAGAAATTCTCAAGTGACGATAATAGGGACATTTGACTTTCTTGTACATTTTCAATTAATCACTAATTACTTATTAAATCACTTATTAATAATAAGTGTACGTAGACGTCTTTAGTAGCGAAAGGGTTAACAAAAAAACATGATACTTTTATGAGATTAGTCATGTACTATACTTTCTTTAATTACCCAAGATATTGTCTCGAAATTTTGTCCAAGCGAAATTGCGAATTATTTTAAATTGATTAGATATTTGTTTAATTCACAAAAACTATTGCTTTTCGTCCTTTTATTAACGTAACGTTGCACCATTCGCATAAACGTCGCCATGGCTGCCTAAAACCAGGCGCATAAATGCAACATAATCAAAATTGCAACATTATTCCACTGCATTCGAATAAATATAAATACGGACGAATGAATAGTTATTCGAACATTCTTCGAAGTTTACGAATAAATGCTAACGTTATTTATTCGTTATACTTGTTATTTGTTATTGGAAAGAAAATTTGATCAACTCCAATACAAGTTTAATAAATTTGTACAAAAATAGGGAAAAGATTAAATTTGCCGACTACTTTATTTATTTGTAAGATTCGATGAAACTTGCAATCGTTGTTTAATTAATTCCTTAACTTTAATTAACTTTTCTGATTAATAGCTTTTAATTAGATTCTGTAGATTATTTATGGATCATTGCACGTCAAATTGATCATTTTCTTTGCATCGGTTTTTGGGATTTTGTTCAAATTCAAATATGTTGTAGTTTATGCGAAATTGTAAGGGGTTTAAGTCATCGTTTAACCAATAATTAAATTGTTTAAAAATTGCAGGTTATATTGCATGAATTAAGGGATAGTTGATATTGTAACTCGTCTGTGTTGCAACATCACTTGTAACAAAATTTCTCGGCTTCTAGTGGACCGATTTTGATAATCCTTGACTTAAATTAAAGGGAAAAGTCTCGAGAATGTTATACTACAGTGGTTTGCAAGTAGACGTTGCAGTTCAATTGTTATAAGCAAATTATATCGCGTCATGGTAGATTACTCAGACAGTATCTGAAGATGAATATTTATTTCTCAGCTCATAGACGTACGATTTCAATGACCCTAGGCTTAAATTACAGTGAAAGGTCCCAAGAATATTACATTATAGTGTTTTGTAACTAACCCTTGCAGTTCATTTGTTATAAACAAATATATAGCGCCATGTTCGATTACTCACACAGTATCTGCAGATGAATATTCATTTCTCAGCTTATAGACACACGATTTCAATGACCCTTGGCTCAAATTACAGTGAAAAGTCCCTAGAATATTATACTACAGTGTTTTGCAATTACCTCTTGCACTTCATTTGTTATAAACAAATATATCGCGTGATGGTAGACTACAGAGAAAGTACCAGAAGAAAAATATTTATTTCTCGACTTGTAGGCAAGCGATTTCGATGAACCTTAGCTCAAATTAAAGGGGAAGGTTCAAGGAATATTACCCATTAAGCCGTTTGTTCATATGAGTTGTGGTTCGTTTGTTATAAACAAAAGTACCACGATAATGTTAATTATTCATTAAATATGCTTGCAAAAAAATATTTATTTCTCGGCTTCTAGACATCCGATTTCAATGAAGCTTGACTCAGATGAAAGAGAAAAGTCCAAAGAATGTTATTCAGTTGGCAAATTGTCCATAAACATTGCGGTTAATTTGTTATAAACAAATATTTCCTAGTTTTCGAGATAACTTCAAGACTACGCATAGGATATCTTTGAAGGTATATAGAGAGTATTCCTTGGACTTTTCCCTTTAATTTGAGTCGTGGATGATCCGAATCGGAAGTCTAGAAGCTGAGTAATTAGCATTTTTGGGAAACTTGAAAAAGTTTTTCCGATGGCGTTTGTCCGAAGAAGCAATGATTCTTGTTAAAGAAAAAAATTAATTTCTCCGCTTCTAGACGTCAAATCAGGACAAACGACTACTTAAATTAAAGAGGAGACTTCCGGCTACAAGATAAGGTAGGTCCAATCCCGGTAGCACTTCCGGTTCGGAAATTATATGCGTTTATTCCTTGCAATTTAGTATAACTTGCAAATTACGAACAGAATCACTTCTAAACCTACTAAAGCTCATTTCTGGGCTTTTAAGCTATAATTTGAGCCAAGGTTGGTTAGTATACCTTGTCTACAAGCGGAGATATATGCATAAATAGAATACAATATATAAACGCTTATATCTTCGCTTCTAGACATGCTAGACTGATGAACCTGGGCTCAAATTAAAGGGCAAAAAGCCAGAAATAAATTCTAATAGGCTGTTAAGCGATTGCATTTACAGTTTGCAAGTTATACTAAATTTTAGGAAAGAAACGCTTATAACTTCTAAACCGGAAGTGCTACTGCAATGATGCCTACCCTATCTTGTAGCCGAAAGTCTCCCCTTTAATTTGAGTCTTCGCTTGCCCCGATCCGATGCCCAGAAGCGAAGATATTAATTTTTTAAGAAAACTTGAAAAGTTATGTCCAATTCAGTATAAATCGAGAAATTCCCAATTTTCAGGCGGCAAAGTTATTGACCAAATCGGTGATTTTTTTCGACGCGCCATCTAGCGGTAGAAAGGTAGAACTAAACGTGCAATTTTATGAATAATTCTTGTTAAATTAAAAAATTCATATCTTCGCTTCTAGACGTCGGATCAGGACAAACGACTACTCAAATTAAAGGGAAGACTTGCAGCTATAAGATAAGATACGTTCCATCCAAGTAGCGTTTATGGTTCAGGAGTTATAAGCGCTTATTTCCGACAATTTAGTATAACTTGCAAACCATAATTGAAATCGCTTCAAAACCTACTAGACCTTATTCCTGTGCTTCTAAGCTTTAATTTAAGCCGGGGTTCATTAGTATAGGTCAACTAGAAGCGAAGTTATAAGAGTTTCAAGATCGTATTACATTTTTGCATATATCTTAGCTTCTAGACCACCTATACTAATCGACCTCGGCTTAAATTAAAGCTTGGAAGCACAGGAATAATGACTAGTAGGTTTTAAAGCGATTTCATTTATGGTTTGCAAGTTATACTAGATTGTCGGAAATAAACGCTTATAACTCCTGAACCAGAAATGCTACTTGGATGAAACGTATCTTATCTTATAGCTGCAGGTCCCCCCTTTAATTTGAGTAGTCGTTTGTCCTGATCCGACGTCTAGAAGCAGAGATATGAATTTTTTAATTTAATAAGAATTATTCATAAAATTGCATGTTTAGTTCCACCTTTCTACCGCTAGATGGCGCGTCGAAAAAAGTCACCGATTTGGTCAATAACTTTGCCGCCTGAAAATTGGGAATTTCTCGATTTATACTGAATTGGACATAACTTTTCAAGTTTTCTTAAAAAATTAATATCTTCGCTTCTGGGCATCGGATCGGGGCAAACGACGACTCAAATTAAAGGGGAGACTTCCCGCTACAAGATAGAGTAGGTATTATCTCAGTAGCACTTCCGGTTTAGAAGTTATAAGCGTTTATTTCCTTTAATTTGGAATAACTTACAAACTATTAATGCAATTGCATTTAAACCTACTAGATCTTATTTCTGGTCTTTCTCCCATCAATTTGAGCCGACGTTTATTAGTATAGCATGTTTAGAAGCGAAGATATAAGCGTTTAAATATTGTATTATATTTATGCATATATCTCGGCTTCTAGACAAGGCATACTAACCAACCTTGACTCAAATTATAGCTTAAAAGCCCAGAAATGAGCTCTAGTTAGTTTAAAAGCGATTCTGTTTGTAAGTTGCAAGTTATACTAAATTGCAGGAAATAAACGCTTATAACTTCTAAACCGGAAGTGCTACTAGGATGACACCTACACTATCTTGTAGTCGGAAGTCTCCCCTTTAATTTGAGTAGTCGTTTGTCCTGATCCGGCGTCTAGAAGCGGAAAAATTAATTTTTTTCTTTGACAAGAATCATTCCTTTTTTCGGACAAACGTCATCGGAAAAACCTTTTCAAGTTTCCCAAAAATGCTAATTACTCGACTTCTGGACGTCCGATTTGGATTATCCACAACTCAAATTAAAGGGAAATGCCCAAGGAATATTCTCTATATACTTTCAAAGCCGTCCTAAATATAGTTTTTAAGTTATCTCGAAAACTAGGAAGTATTTGTTTATAACAAATTAACCGGAATGTTTATGGACAAGTCGTAGACTGAATAACATTTTCTGGACTTTTCTCTTTCATCTGAGTTAAGGTTCATTGAAATCGGATGTCTAGAAGCCGAGAAATAAATATTTTTCTGCAAGCATATTTAATGAATAATTTACATTATCGCGCTACTTTTGTTTATAACAAACGAACCACAACTCGTATCAACAAACGGCATAATGGATAATATTCCTTGAACTCTCCCCTTTAATTTGAGCCAAGGATCATCAAAATCGCTTGCCTAGAAGTCGAGAAATAAATCTTTCTTCGAGTTGTTCCTGAATAATTAACAATGACGCGACACATTTGTTTATAACAAACGAACCACAACTTCTATTAACAAGTAGCTCATGGATAAGATTCCTGGGACCTTCTCCTTTCATTTAAGCCAAGGGGCATTGAAATCGGGTGTTCAGGAGCCGAGAAATAAATATTTTTCTTCACATACTTTCTAAGTAGTCTACCATGTCGCGATATATTTGTTTATAACAAATGAACTGCAAGGGTTAGTTACAAAAAACTACAGGATAATATTCTTGGAACCTTTCGCTGTAATTTAAGCTAAGGAACATTGAAATCGGTCGTCCAGAATCTTAGAAATCAATATTCTTCTTCAGATGCTGTCCGAGTAATCTACCATGACGCGATATATTTGTTTATAACAAATGAACTGCAAGAGCTAGTTGCAAAACACTGTAGTATAATATTCTTCGGACCCTTCACTATAATTTATGCCAAGGGGTACTGAAATCTGACATCCACGAGCTGAGAAATAAATATTTCTCTTCAAATACTGTCTGAGTAATCTACCATGACGCAATATATTTGTTTATAACAAATGAACTGCATGAGGTAGTTGCATAACACTGTAGTATAATATTCTTCGGACCCTTCAATATAATTTATGCCAAGGGGTTCTGGAATCTGACATCTAGGAGCTGAGAAATAAATATTTCTCTTCAAATACTGTCTGAGTAATCTACCATGACGCAATATATTTGTTTATAACAAATTAACTGCAAGAGCTAGTTGCAAAACACTATAGGATAATATTCTCGATTCCTTCTCCTTTAATTTAAGCCAAGGATTATCAAAATCGGCCTACTAATAGCCGAGAAATTTAGTTACAAATGATGTTCCAACACAGACGAGGTCCATAATCAATTATCCCTCAACTCGTGCAACGTGGATATGCAAATTATTTTATTATACGTTCCTATATATCCGTATCAAACTACAGGAAGCCTTATATTATACAGGAAACTTCAAAGAATACGACACTATTTTTTCCTCGTTTTTAAAATCGTCGCTTTGAACCTCAATTCGCGATACAAATCTTTATTTATTCATAGCACAAATATTAAATTATATTTGCAGTACAAACTTAAACGCTATAAAAACAGTAAGCAACTAATACCATGACACAAATAATAGTTAACAAAAATAATCCTAACGCAAGTGGTTAATTTACTACATAATAAATAAATTCATTCCATTGCGTCGTCCAAAAGAAAAAGTGTGGGTAGAATAATAGTCCTTTCTTTCGTTAAACGATACAATTTACTATATTTAATATTAAATACTAAATTCAATGGTAAAATTTCAATGTCATTTAGCATGACTATTTCTATTTCGCTTTTTACTTCTCTCATTCTCAATCTAGACTCGCTTTCTCACTCTATTTACTCTTTCTTCACTTGTTCTGTAACCACTGAATCTTTTTCAAAAGTCTGTTTGCGATTGTTGCTTTTTATGTATATGTATGAATTATGTTAAATGCGTACGAATGTTTCGTCCAGATCTGTATAATCTATGGTAAAAATGAGATGCTTGAGAGTCCGATCTATCGTGCACGTTATTACGATGAATGTTTGAAAAAGATTCAGTAGTAACGATGAATGTTTGAAAAAGATTCAGTAGTAACGACGAATGTTTGAAAAAGATTCAGTAGTAACGACGAATGTTTGAAAAAGATTCAGTAGTTACCAGTAAAGAGAGATTAAATAGAGCGAAAGAGCGAGTCTAGAATGAGAACGAGAGAACCAAAGATCGAGATAGAGATAGTCACACTAAATGCGTTACATCGTTAAATTTAGCCTTTAGCCCTTTGCGGACGAGTGTCTGCAAATAATCGCCACTTTCCTGGTTTTCGTGGACGCACGTTTACTGTTAAAGCAAAAAAGTTTCAATCAATATCGTTGATAAACGCTTGAAAGTTTTGGGAATTTGTTGACCTGAAATTCGTAAGCTTAGAAATTATTCGCAAGGCTTGGAATTCAAAGTGAAAATACTCTTTTTAAGTTTTATTATTCGTCGTCCGCAGAAGGGTTAATTCGCGCATTGTTTGTTTACAATTCCTACCGTTTTAAAAGCTTAGAAATTATTCGTAACGCTTGGAATTCAAAGTGAAAATACTCTTTTTAAGTTTTATTATTCGTCGTCCGCAAAGGGTTAATAATAAATATATCAAATTGTATCGTCTAACAAAAGGAAGCACTATTATTCTACCCGCACTGTTTAACATTCGTCATAATAAACGTTCACGATAAATAATACTCTACTTATCTCATTTTCACCATAAATTAAACAATTCTGGACAAAATATTTATACTAATTTAACCCTTTGCAGTCGGAGCAAAATAAAGTTCAACGAATTTTCGTTCGATCATTAACAATTCGAAGACTTTATTAAACAAATACTCGTCACTCTATTAACAGCAACGTATAATAATCATCTTGTTTTAAAAATTAATATACGTCCAAAACACCGGAGAACTTTGGCGATTATTTTCGACACTCGTCCGCAAAAGGGTTAACATCATTCGTGCGTATACGTATAAAACCAACGCTCGCGAAATGTTTTTATTTATTTTACGCGCGCGCACATTCGTGTTTGAAGGAGAAGGAAAGTGCGGCGCGTAACAGAGAAGCCGTATAGCAAAAGGGAGGCTGCTTAGCACACAAAGAAACTTCGAAAAGTCCCTTCTTGCCAACCTTTCTTTTTTTTCCTTTGCCCTCCCCCCTCCCTTTCGAGAGTTGGCCACTCTTTCTCCCTGTTCTCCTCCCCCCCTCCTTCTTTCTTTCCCTCTTTTTCGTTGCCCTCCCGCATGCTAATGCACGCACGAAGCGCAACTGTTCTCGCGGCCCTTCGATTCCACCTTCATCCCTCTCCACTCCTCTCCCCCCCCCCCCCTCTAAGTCTCGTTTATTTGGCCAAATTTGATTCACCAACGAGATCCGATCTGACGTCCACGAATCGCTTCTTGTCCTACCGCCGCCGGGCTAAACGTAAGTCTACCTTTTATCGGTTGCCTCGTTTTCCTTTTGCTTTACGATACTCGTTCGCGTTCTCGTGCGGCGAACGGTTTCTCTCGTCGACGGTTTCTCGCGTCGCGTCGGTTTTTCTATCGACGCTGTATATTTGCTTTTGGATTTTGGACTACGTATCTTTCTTTTTTTATTAGATGTTAGATGCTAAATGTTAGATGTTAGATGTTAGTATACGCGTAAGATATTTTCATTTAGGCGAGCGAGATTTGAAAGGTAGAGTAGATAGTAGAGTGGTTTAGTAAAGGGGATTTTGATGGCTAAATTGTGGATTCGATTGAATAGGGCTGAGATGTTATTATAATTGGTATTACAATTAGTAAGTAATTAGAGTGCAAAGTTGTGGGTTTGAGTAAGT
Organism: Eucera pruinosa; assembly: GCA_028830335.1. Lineage (NCBI taxonomy): Eukaryota > Metazoa > Arthropoda > Insecta > Hymenoptera > Apidae > Eucera > Eucera pruinosa. The sequence continues at coordinate 3,622,518 of JAMYCR010000019.1, forward strand.
TTGTTTTATTAGTTTGGAACGTGTTTAAAATTGAGATACGGTTTTAGGTTGGAGTATAATATCGTCCAATATCGAGTTTATTTATGAACAATTTTTCTATATGTTGAATATAATTTAGTTTAATGGGTTGTCTTGTTTATTGATTAAATTGGGTGGAATGAATTGATTGCTGATTGAGTGGAAATGTGGCAAATGCAACGTGACAATTTAAGGTTACACTGTTTATGGTTAAACAAACTAACGTAAACCGAAATCGATCTAATACAGACCTAACTCAAACCAGAACCAAACTGGAGCCAAGCCTAACTCAAATTTATCACGACTAGAACAGACCTAACTCAAACCAGACCCAAACTGGAGCCAAGCCTAACTCAAATGTATCTCGACTAGCACAGACCTAACCCAAACTTAATCCAATCGAATACAGACCTAACTCAAACCTGATCCGACCTAGCACAGACCTAACTCAAATCTGACCGAAACCGGATACGAGCCTAACCCAAATTTATCACGACTAGCATAGACCTAACTCAAACCAGAGCCAAACCGGAGCCAAGCCTCACTCAAATGAATCTTGACTAGCACAGACCTAACTCAAACCAGAGCCAAACCGGAGCCAAGCCTAACTCTAATGTATCTCGACTAGCACAGACCTAACCCAAACTTAATCCAATCTAATACAGACCTAACTCAAACCAGATCCGACATAGCTTAAAGCTAACTCAAATCTGACTCAAACCGGATCTAAGCGTAACCTAAACTTAACTCGATTAGTACAGACCTAACCCAAATCTGTCCCGATGTAACACTGACCTAACTCAAACCTGATCCGATCTAACACAGACCTAACTCAAATCTGACCCAAACCGGATCTAAGCCTAACCCAAACTTAACTTGATTAGTACAGACCTAATCCAAATCTGTCCTGACGTAACACTGACGTAACTCAAACCTGATCCGATCTAATACAGACCTAACTCAAACCTGATCCAAGCCAGACCCAAACCTAACCCAAACTTAACTTGATTAGTACAGACCTAACCAAAATCTGTCCATACATAACACAGACCTAACTCAAATCTGACCCAAATCAGACCCAAACCTAACCCAAAGTTAACTTGATTAGTACAGACCTAACCAAAATCTGTCCCTACATAACACAGACCTAACCCAAGCCTGATTCGACCTAACACAGACCTAACTGTAACCTGACCCAAGCTTACCCAAACCTAACACAGACCTAACTCAATTACTGCCACTTTAACGTTAATCTGTGTTATGAAATGTATCATGAATTACTGGAAAACCTTTAAACATATTCAAAATGACTACGAAATACTGCGAAACATTTAAAAATACTAAATATTGAGAAACATTGCTGAAATATCACTGTATTCGCAAATACCAAGCCAATTTCGCGAATACAGTGATATTTCAGCAATGTTTCGCGAAATATTTAGTATGTTTAAATGTTTCACAGTATTTCGTAGTAATTTTGAATATGTTTAAAGGTTTTCCAGTAATTCGCGATACATTTCTTAACACAGATTAACGTTAAAGTGGCAGTAATTGAGTTAGTTCTGTGTTAGGTCGGATCAGGTTTGGGTTAGGTCTGTGTTACGTCGGGACAGATTTGGGTTAGGTCTGTACTAATCAAGTTAAGTTTGGGTTAGGTTTGGGTCTGCTTTGGGTTAGGTTTGTGGTTAGGTTTAAACATTTAAACATACTAAATATTTCGGCGAAACATTTAAAAATACTAAATATATCGCGAAACATTGCTTCAATATCACTGTATTCAGAAATACCAAGCCAATTTCGCGAATACTTATGAGACTTTGCAACTTTCGAAACCGCTGAAACATTTCGTACGTTTACAAATCGTTCTCTTGCAAATTTCCGATAGGGGGGGGGGAAGAAAAAATTCGTATTTATCCCTTCTATCGACCGCGCATCGAATATGAAGCAAAAGCAACACCGGAATAAAAGCTAGAAGAAGTAGCGTGTAGAGAGGGGGGGGATAAGGGGAAGAAAACGCGCTCGCTTGCGTGTGTGTGTGTGTCTCTCTGTTTAAAAAAAGAAAGACAGAGAGAAGAGCATAAGGAAGGCGAGCTGGCGACCATCACCAAGTCAAATGGTCTCGCAACGCGCCAGCGAATAATCTTAAATTCAAATTAAGAGCGGGTCTACAAATTTAAACAATAAACGATCAGATTCCCCGCGATTCAAATTTAAACGCGGCGGACAATGGGTAGGCCCCCGAGAAGAGCCGCGCATTTGTGGCATTCCCCCGTCTTTACCTTCGACTTGCACGCCACGCGTGTAACTACGCACACGACCGTCGCCTTGTATATCTCGATCCCGCTATTTATGGCTTCGTTAGGTGTAAAACCTTCCACGAGTATCTTGCGAAACGAATGCAGCCGCGAAGCGACTCGACCGCCGACCGAACGCGTCTCCGATATAATGGTATCCATAATAATTCATCCGAACGTTTCGTTGGAAACGTTTCGCTATCTTCTAATGATAATCAACGATGTCACACCGGCGCGATATCGTTCGCCGTATTTATCGTCAAGCGAAGATGGAAATTGCTCGAGAAACGATTTCCAACGTTTCGGTATTCGATGATCACGTGGACGAAGCGTAGGATAGATTAGGGTAGACGTACTTTTATCGCGTTTTCTCACATTTTAACGTTGGTGGTTTGAGTAACTTTATTTCACTGTTTTGGAACGGGATTTTTAACGCATAGATCATAAGAGCAAAGACGGTTTGGAGTATAATGTATCGTTCTATAAAATCATGTTTATTTATGATAAATATATATATATTTATTTATTTATATTGGTTTTTATATGTTCAATTGTATTCATTAATAGAGATAAATTCGTTATTAATTCGTTGGAAATATACAGCGAAATTTAATGTTCCTACTATTTTCACTTGAGAGTTTCTCGTTTAAATAGAATCGCAATTTTTATATATGTTAGCGATTTAGTTTGTGTAACAAATATAATTATTATTGAATTATGACACGTTGCATACTTTACAATTACATCGGTTATAAATATCGAAAGCCTTGGAATTGGGAAGCTTTGAAATTTAAAGCTTATAAATGCAATATCTTGAAATTGCAAAGTTTCCAAATTAAGAATCTTGCTTTTCGAAAGCTTGGAAATTCAAATATTCCCAATTCCAACGCTTCCAAATCTAATTATTGGTGAATTGTGACACGTTCCACGCTTTATAATTACATTGGTCACGTTTTAATGTTTAGCAACGATGTCTATGTGTTGTTACATAAACCGAAGTGCAAATTTGGTGTCAACATTTGTTTACTTATGATTCTTTATAAAATTACTCTGCTATTAAATAAAATAATTCAAGTGTCGGTGTTATTGGGACACTAACAGTAATTGGTACATCTAAACTAGTATTATTTCCATTGTTATTCGTATATATTATACTACAATTATTCAACGTATTAAAATATGTATATTTGTAGCGTTTCAATATTAATAAAAATCATTCTTTCTACAGTGATTCTTAAATATTATATTTGAATTATTCAACGTATTAAAATATTTGTACTCGTGACGTTTCCAAATTAATAAGAAGCATTAATTCTACTGTCATTCCTAAATATTAAATTACAATTATTCAACGTATTAAAATATTTATACTCGTACCGTTTCCATATTAATAAGAAGCATTAATTCCACTATGATTTCTAAATATTATATTTGAATTATTCAACGTATTAAAATATCTATATTTGTAGCGTTTCAATATTAATAAGAATCATTATTTTTACTGTCATTCCTAAATATTAAATTACAATTATTCAACGTATCAAAATATTTATACTCGTGGCGTTTCAATATTAATAAGAAGCATTAATTCCACTGTGATTCTTAAATATTACATTACAATTATTCAACGGATCAAAATATTTATACTCGTGGCGTTTCAATATTAATAAAAATCATTAATTTTACTGTGATTCCTAAATATTATATTTTAATTATTCAATGTATTAAAATATTTATACTCGTAGCGTTTCAATATTATTAAGAAGCATTAATTCCACTGTCATTCTTAAATATTATATTTGAATTATTCAACGTATTAAAATATTTATACTCGTATCGTTTCAATATTAATAAAAATCATTATTTTTACTGTCATTCCTAAATATTATATTTGAATTATTCAACGTATTAAAATATTTATACTTGTGGCGTTTCAATATTAATAACAAGCATTATTTCTACTGTCATTCTTAAATATTATACTACAATTATTCAACGTATTAAAATATTTATATTTGTGGCGTTTCAATATTAATAAAAATCATTAATTTTACTGTGATTCCTAAATATTATATTTGAATTATTCAATGTATTAAAATATTTATACTCGTAGCGTTTCAATATTATTAAGAAGCATTAATTCCACTGTCATTCTTAAATATTATATTTGAATTATTCAACGTATTAAAATATTTATACTCGTATCGTTTCAATATTAATAAGAAGCATTAATTCCACTGTCATTCCTAAATATTAAATTACAATTATTCAACGTATTAAAATATGTATACTCGTAACGTTTCCATATTACTAAGAAGTATTATTTCTACTGTCATTCTTAAATATTATACTACAATTATAATACGTATTAAAATATGTATACTCGTACCGTTTCAATATTAATAAGAAGCATTAATTCCACTGTGATTCTTAAATATTACATTACAATTATAATACGTATTAAAATATGTATACTCGTGGCGTTTCAATATTAATAAGAAGCATTAATTCCACTGTGATTCTTAAATATTACATTACAATTATAATACGTATTAAAATATGTATACTCGTACCGTATCCACAAAAATAAGAATCATTATTTCTATATTTTAATACAGAATAATAAAATATACTGTATATTATTCTTCTGAAACGAACTGATTTAACAATCTACGGGTTGAATTTTTCCACCGCGGAGCCTCTAATCTGCAACAGGGCAGCGAAACGTTTAATGGCGGTCGAATTTTAATGTCCCGCGAGCATGTGTCGACGGAATACAAAGTATCGATACTGAATTCTGACGAGGGTGCCGTGACTGGAGCACCGCTGGGTAGGAATTCACCGGAGCATCCGCCAAGGTGAGCATTTTTTCTCCGCTTTGATTGACTAACGTCAGTCAGCGAGATCTTGCGACTCGCCATGGTGAATCCCCATTTGGTATGCCATGTAGATAAGTACAGTCCATTGAGAAACGTTACAAGTCGTACTACAGCGATTCTAACGATTCCGTTTCGTTCATTTACTCAATTAACAGAATCGTATCGAATAAATGTACCAATTGACGCCACCGTAAACTTTGTTCAACTTTTGCATTTCACATTTAACTTTTGCATTTCAGACGTGTTCCAGTTTGCAGCATAACGTTGTTCAACTTCGTGTTCATTTATAAACGTTCAATGAATTAATTACCAGTTAATTGAAATTTTAAAACTATGTCCGAATATCCCTAGTAATTTCACTTGAGAATTTCTCGATTAAATAAAAACAATTTCTATTATATATATAAATATTAGTAATTTAATTCGTGTAATTGATACAAGAATTATTATTGAATTATGACAAGTTCCAATACTTTCAAATTACATTCTTCGCGTTCAGTATTTGTTCATTCAACGTTACATAGAATTCGTTTATTGTTAATTATGAAAATAGTGTCCTAAAACTCGATAACAAGAAAATGTATCACTTAGACCACTTTCTTAATTATTGGCACAATTGTTTTATTTAATAGCAAAGCGATATGTACACCAGGAATCGTAAATGGACTAAAATTTGGATAAGAACATGAATTTGAACGATACTTAATAACTGCGTTTTAAGTTTTACTTCGTTGCACGGTACGCAATACGTTTGAGCGTCGAAAGGAAACGAAGAGAGAATTGGCGTGACGAATGATCGGACTGTACGGACCTGACTTCGTCCTATTCCTTTCTTGGACCCGATTTTTTTCCCCCCCTTTCGTACCGGGCAACGAGCGCGCGGTAGTATTCCTGTTCGACGGCTCGAGTGAGAAAAGGATTTTGTAACGCATTTTATCCATTATTTATCGGACGATCCTTCGGTTGTGCACTTGGGAAAATTCGACGAGGCTCGGGAAAAGTCTATCGGTCGATCGCGAAACGCCACGTAAATTAAATATGCATCTAAGGTTATCCAAAATATAGTAGCATACCTTCACTTTTTTATCTTTCCCTTTCTGCGTTTCCTTTTCCTTTTCTAATCTGTTCTTACTTTATTTCTATTATCTTCGTTCTAGATTTCAATTTTTATTCTCTTTCATTTATATTTGATTAACAAACGAATGGCGTTTGATAGATATTCTCACATTCAACTAAGGTATGTACCTTTCCCGTTGAAAGTTAGTAGCCGACCCGTCGACTTATGATAATTCGATCACGGTGTAATTACCAGATTGAAGCCTAATGAGATGCAAAACGGACGTAGAAAAAAAATTGGGGGGGGGGGGGAGAAGAGGGCAGGGAATCTGACGGAGGCAATTTTTTCAAGGGGATCTCTCGTCGCTTTTATCTATTTACCTAACCGATGCGGAGGGGAAAAAGGAAGAGTGGAACGCCGGATGACGAGACGATGCTTCGGTTGCTCCTAATTGAATTAAAGTTTGATCGCTGGCCGAACGTCCACGGGCTTTATGCCCGACGTGGAACGTTGGAATAATGGAATAATGGCGGAACGGCCGAAAGGTGGAGATACGGGATCGGAAGAATGTCGGCGGCGCGGGTAGCAGGTGACGCTTGCCCGACTAAGCTCTCATCCCTTTCCTCCTTTTCCCTTGTTTCGCCGGGCCGAGCCGCTCTCGTCGCTTCCATCGCGAATAAATTTCAATTTCACCGCGCGAGCGCATCTGTTACTCGAACGAACGGGATGGTTAATTAGGATTGTAAACGGCACCGTGACTTTTGGGCATAGCTTGGGAAGTGATCGAAGGAGGGTAAGAGTTTTGGGCTGGTATAGAAATTGGTTAAAGTATGTTAAGATGTTGGAATTAACACAGGTGTTGATTGAACGAGAGTGTGATTTTGGGATTTGGTTAAATGTTGATTAATGTAGAGTATGACTTTAGGATTCATTTTAAAATTGATTAAAGGAGAGTATAACTTTAGGATTAGCTTAAAAATTGATTAAAGTAGAGTACGAATTTAGTCTTAGCTCAACAATTTTTTAAAGTAGAGTGTAACTATAGGATTAACTTTAACATTGATTAAAGTAGAGTACGACTTTAGGCTTAACTTAAAAATTGATTAAAGTAGAGTACGACTTTAGGCCTAACTTAAAAATTGATTAAAGTAGAGTACGATTTTAGGCTTAACTTTAAAATTGATTAAAGTAGAGTATGACTTTAGACTTAGCTTAAAAATTGATTAAAGTAGAGTGTGACTATAGGATTAACTTTGAAATTGATTAAAGTAGAGTATGACTTTAGGATTCATTTTAAAATTGATTAAAGGAGAGTATAACTTTAGGATTAGCTTAAAAATTGATTAAAGTAGAGTACGAATTTAGTCTTAGCTCAACAATTTTTTAAAGTAGAGTGTGACTATAGGATTAACTTTAACATTGATTAAAGTAGAGTATGAATTTAGGCTTAATTTTAAAATTGATTAAAGTAGAGTACGAATTTAGGCTTAGCCTGAAAATTGATTAAAGTAGAGTACGAATTTAGGCTTAACTTAAAAATTGATTAAAGTAGAGCATGAATTTAAGCTTAGCCTGAAAATTGATTAAAGTAGAGTATGACTTTAGGCCTAGCTTATGAATTGATTAAAGTAGAGTATGACTTTAGGCCTAACTTTAAAATTAATTAAAGTAGAGTACGACTTTAGGATTAACTTTAAAATTGATTAAAGTAGAGTACGAATTTAGGCTTAACTTAAAAATTGATTAAAGTAGAGCATGAATTTAAGCTTAGCCTGAAAATTGATTAAAGTAGAGTATGACTTTAGGCCTAGCTTATGAATTGATTAAAGTAGAGTATGACTTTAGGCCTAACTTTAAAATTAATTAAAGTAGAGTACGACTTTAGGATTAACTTTAAAATTGATTAAAGTAGAGTACGAATTTAGGCTTAACTTAAAAATTGATTAAAGTAGAGCATGAATTTAAGCTTAGCCTGAAAATTGATTAAAGTAGAGTATGACTTTAGGCCTAGCTTATGAATTGATTAAAGTAGAGTATGACTTTAGGCCTAACTTTAAAATTAATTAAAGTAGAGTACGACTTTAGGATTAACTTTAAAATTGATTAAAGTAGAGTACGAATTTAGGCTTAACTTAAAAATTGATTAAAGTAGAGCATGAATTTAAGCTTAGCCTGAAAATTGATTAAAGTAGAGTGTGACTATAGGATTAACTTAAAAATTGATTAAAGTCGAGTACGATTTTAGGTCTAACTTTTAAATTGATTAAAGCAGACTATAACTGCAGACCTAGCCTAAAAAATGATTAAATGAGACTATGATTTCAGAACTAGCCTAAAAATTGTTTAAATGAGACTATGACTACAAACCTAACTTAAAAATTGATTAAACTAGACTATGACTGCAGACTTAACTTAAAAATTGATTAAATGACACTATGACTTTAAACCTAACTTAAAAATTGATTAAACTAAACTATCACTTCAGGCCTAACATAAAAATGGTTCCATTTTGGAGGATAACAATGTTCAACATCTCTTTTATTAATGAACATGTTGAATATAAAGAACGAATTACTAAACCAGATAACGAATAAGACTAGAAATAACATACAATAATAAAAATAAAAATAACAAACTAAAGAATCGCGTCTAAATTCGCGATAACCGAACAATTATTAAATAAAATGTAAAGTTTTATTACAATAAAACATGACAAATTGTCGCTTAAATTTTCCACCAGTATTAAAATTACTAATTCTATCCTTACCAAATGAAAAAAAGGAAAAAGATGAAAGACCATGCGAATGGAATATTTTTAGGGGTAAAAAGCTCGCGGTTTCACCGCCTCTCTCTCTCTGTTCGCCTCTTTTGATTCGTCAGGCAACGAATTAAGCGAATTTGCGTTGCGAATTATTCATAATTGGGGCCGGGGCGGCACTTTGTGCCTCTGCGTTCCACGCTCGATAGCACGGATCAAACGGCTCTTTTGGCCGGCTAATTCGATTGCAGCCAGGGCCCCGGCGAGTGGAAAATTTGAATTTGAAATCCTCCACCGGCGTAGCGTCGATTGGACGAATGATTTTTCCAACCGCCCGCCGCCTCCGCCGCCGGTGCAAATTGTTCCCGCGGAGTCAATATTTTTTGAAATGCGAACAAGGCCAATTTGGTAGTGAAATTTGCAACGCTTCCACGGCGGTGAAGAGTGGAGAGGAAGAGGAAAGGGGGGGAAAAAAAAAAGGATGCGATTTCGCGTAACGCTGCATCGCGAAATAAATTCGAAAATTATACGAACCTATGAGGAAACACTTGGCTTGGAAAAAAAGAATAAATTGCCTATGTGTTAATATACAGTGTATGGATTAATATACAGTGAATATATTAGTATACAGTGCATGTATTAATATACAGTGTATGTATTAATATAGGGTTTGTGTTAATATATAGTGTATGTATTAATATAGAGTGTATTTATTAATATACAGTGTATGTATTAATATACAGTGTATTTATTAATATAGAGTGCATGTTTTAATATACAGTGTATTTAGTAATATACAGTGCATGTTTTAATATACAGTGTATCTATTATTATACAGTGCATGTGTTAATATACAGTGTATTTCTTAATATACAGTGCATGTATTAATATGCAGTGTATTTATTAATATACAGTGCATGTATTAATATGCAGTGTATTTATTAATATACAGTGCATGTATTAATATACAGAGTATTTATTAATATACAGTGTATGTATTAATATGCATCGTATGTATTATAATATACAATGCATGTATTAATAGACAGTGTATTTATTAATATACAGTGTATATATTAATATACAATGCATGTGTTAATATACAGTGTATTTATTAATATACAGTGCATGTTTTAATATACAGTGTATATAGTAATATACAGTGCATGTTTTAATATACCGTGTATTTATTAATATACAGTGCATGTATTAACATACAGTGTATTTATTAATATACAGTGCATGCATTAATATACAGTGTATTTATTAATATACAGTGCATATATTAATATACAGTATATCTATTATTATACAGTGCATGTATTAATATACAGTGTATTTATTATTATCCAGTGCATGTGTTAATATACAGTGCATGTATTAATATACAGTGTATGTATTAATATACAGTGCATATATTAATATACAGTGCATGTATTAATATACAGTGTATTTATTAATATACAGTGCATGCATTAATATACAGTGTATTTATTAATATACAGTGCATGTTTTAATATACAGTGTATATATTAATATACAGTGCATGTTTTAATATACCGTGTATTTATTAATATACAGTGCATGTATTAACATACAGTGTATTTATTAATATACAGTGCATGCATTAATATACAGTGTATTTATTAATATACAGTGCATATATTAATATACAGTATATCTATTATTATACAGTGCATGTATTAATATACAGTGTATTTATTATTATCCAGTGCATGTGTTAATATACAGTGCATGTATTAATATACAGTGTATGTATTAATATACAGTGCATATATTAATATACAGTGCATGTATTAATATACAGTGTATTTATTAATATACAGTGCATGCATTAATATACAGTGTATTTATTAATATACAGTGCATGTATTAATATACAGTGTATGTATTAATATACAGTGCATGTATTAATATACAGTGTATTTATTAATATACAGTGCATGTATTAATATTGAGTGTATTTATTAATATACAGTGCATGTTTTAATATACAGTGTATTTATTAATATACAGTGCATGTTTTAATATACAGTGTATTTATTAATATACAGTGCATGTATTAATATACAGTGTACGTATTAATATACAGTGTATATATTAATATACAATGCATGCATCCATATACAATGCATGTATTCATATACAGTGCATGTATTAATATACAGTGTATATATTAATATACAGTGTATGTATTAATATTCGATTTATATATTAATATACATTGTATGTGTTAATATACAGTGCATGTATTAATATACAGTGTATGTCTTAATATACGCTTTAAGTATTAATATACAGTGTATATATTAATATACAATGCATGCATCCATATACAGTGCATGTATTAATATACAGTGTATATATCAATATACAGTGTATTTATTAATATTCGATTTATGCATGAATATACAGTGTATGTATTAATATTCGATTTATGCTTTAATAGACAGTGTATGTATTAATATACAGTACATGTATTAATATACAATGTATGTATTAATACACAGCGCATGAATTAATCCACCGTGCGCGCGCTTTCTCCGTTTCCATTCGCACGAATTCGCCCTGCCTGTAATAACCGTGTGCCGGCCAGTTGCATTAATAATTTCGCAGCGTGTAACGATTGGAAAATATTCGGCCGGGCGGAAATAACCGCGTTTGAATTCGCGCCTGTCGAATAAAAGTGCCGCAAATGAACGCGAAAAAAAAGGAATAAAAGGTGAATCGATGGATAAAAAAGTGTCGCAAAATCGACGATTCTTTTTGTAGCCTTCGATCGTGAAATGTTCGATTTTCGAAATATTAGTCGAATTATTTGACGCGTACCGATAAGAATAAACGAATAGTTTCAAGTTTTCGTTAACAAAAGATTGTTCGAATAAAAGTTTCAAGTTTCAACTATAACTTGAAACTCAAGCTTCAAGTTTCAAGATTCAACTAAAACTTGAAACTCAAGCTTCAAGTTTCAAGATTCAACTAAAACTTGAAACTCAAGCTTCAAGTTTCAAGATTCAACTAGAACTTGAAACTGAAGCTTCAAGTTTCAACTAGAACTTGAAACTGAAGCTTCAAGTTTCAACTAAAACTTGAAACTCAAGCTTCAAGTTTCAACGAAAACTTGAAACTGAAGCTTCGAAGTTTCAACTAAAACTTGAAACTGAAACTTGAAGTTTCAACTAAAACTTGAAACTCATGCTTCAAGTTTCAACATTCACCTAAAACTTGAAACTGAAGTTTCAAGATTCAACTAAAACTTGAAACTGAAGCTTCAAGTTTCAACTAAAACTTGAAACTGAAGTTTCGAAGTTTGAACTAAAACTTGAAACTGTAGTTTCAAGCTTCAACTAAAACTTGAAACTGAAACTTCAAGTTTCAACTAAAACTTGAAACTGAAGCTTCAAAGTTTCAACTAAAACATAAAACCGAATTATCAAATTTTCAAATTCGCTCGAATAATGCTCGTCAAACGTTACGTAAAATAGAACAAGTATTCAATTTGCATCCGAATAAACGCCAATTCTAATGTAACATTACTTTCACAATCTATTAAAAGACAATAAGTTACCAATAAGAAAATAAACGAGTTAATATTTAGCAGCGTAGCTCGATTTTCGCTCTTAGACTCTGGTCCGTCCAAAACAATCTTTTTCTACTTCCTCGTATTCCCGCTGCTCGCTGCGAAGCAAGCCTACCGCGAAATACGTATCGCGGATCGATTAGGGGGAAAGAATGAATCCCCGTCTGTGTAATATCACGGACAATCGCGTTGATTCGCAAATTATACGGAGATTCATGAATCTTCGCGGGCAAGCGAGCGAAGAGAAAAGGCTGCTTCCTCTCCTTCTTCGCCCCCTCGAGATGCTTAATTTATCCAACGTAACGCGGCGAGGCGTTGGGTAATTTTGTTTTAAATTATTAAAAGCCGAGGGGTAGAGTCCTGACCCGGGTTCTCGGCCTGGGCTAATCGCGTGATCCTCTAAAAAGTTATAAAGTTACCGAACGCCCGGCGTTTGGGTTCATTTTTAAAACCGCCTGTCTGCCTGCCACCCCGAATGGCCCGAGCGCTGAAAATACGCCACCTTTTTATTACGTCGTATTTCACGCCGCGCGCCACTTACTCGTTCGCATATTTATACAGGTGAATAACTAGCTACGATAGTTATGGCAGCGTTCAACGAACCCGTAGAAACGCCACGCGTTTAGCCGCTTTATTTTTATATTTAAAACGATCTCACGCAGTTCAGCTTTCCAGCCTTTAATTAACCATCGAGAAAGTTGAAATTACTTGTTAGAAGTTTACCATTATAATAATTGTGTAAATGGATAAATTTAGTATTACATGGATGCATTCGTTAACGTTGATAACGTTGAATGCAATTGGGTATTTTTTAATTGCATAATTTTGTATATTTTTATCGAGACAAGGTGAGTACTATTTACGTGTTCTATTGCACATTACTTATAATATAAATATAAATAAATATAATATAAATATAATATAAATGTAAATAAATATAATATAAATGTAAATGAATATAATATAAATATAAATAAGTATAATATAAATGTAAATATACGTGATATAAATATATTCAAGTAGTAAGTGTCAATGCTTTACGTTCATCGTTAAGGATACGAATCCAAATCTTTTTTAATCAAGCTTTCTATAAAATCGCGAAACAAAGAAGCAGACGTTCCATTAATGAACGAATTATACGTACGTTAAAATGCATCGAGTTGTTTCAGTTTCAGTATTCAATCGCCTTAAGCTTAACTCGAAGCTGTGAAATTGAAATTGAAAGTATTTATTAAGACGACAATGTTTTGACGAAACACGAGGCGAAGCAGTTTTTACCGACGCGTATTTCGATTAATCTTTCGTTTGAAGCGAAGGGAGGACGAGTTCGGAGGCGTTGGAAACGTGAAATATAGCGGGGAAGCTTGGAGGGGGTTGGATTCGTTTCGTTTTAGTCGGTTGCGTCTCGCGTACGGTGGAAAGGGTGAACGTCAACAGGGTCGTTCGTCAACTAACGCAGAGCTGCTGCTAGTCCACGGGAAAAACGGATTATATCGGTTATTAAAGGAAAAAGAAGGCTACTTTGTTCGACAGATGCGATACTTTGTCAAGTAAGCTTCAATTCGGCGATGGAGAAATATTGCTTCATCCTCCATTTTCAAGATAATTAATTAAATGCTTAAATCACGATAGTGTATAATGTTATATGTGTATGTATTAATATACAGTGTATGTATTAATATATGGTTTATGTATTAATATACAGTGCATGTATTAATATACAGTTTATGTATTAATATACAGTGCATGTATTAATATACAGAGTATGTATTAATATACAGTGCATGTATTAACATACAGTGCATGTATTAATATACAGTGCATGTATTAACATACAGTGCATGTATTAATATACAGTGCATGTATTAATATACAGTGCATGTATTAATATACAGTGTATGTATTAATATAGGGTTTATGTATTAATATACAGTGCATGTATTAATATGCACTGTATTTATTAATATACAGTGCATGTATTAATATACATTCTATTTATTAATATACAGTGCATGTATTAATATGCACTGTATTTATTAATATACAGTGCATGTATTAATATGCACTGTATTTATCCATATACTGTGCATGTATTAATATGCACTGTATTTATTAATATACAGTGCATGTATTAATATGCACTGTCTTTATTAATATACAGTGCATGTATTAATATGCACTGTATTTATTAATATACAGTGCATGTATTAATATGCACTGTATTTATTAATATACAGTGCATGCATTAATATGCACTGTATTTATTAATATACAGTGCATGTATTAATATACAGTGTATTTATTAATATACAGTGCATGTATTAATATGCACTGTATTTATTAATATACAGTGCATGTATTAATATGCACTGTATTTATTAATATACAGTGCATGTATTAATATGCACTGTATTTATTAATATACAGTGCATGCATTAATATACAATGCATGCATTCATATGCAGTGTATGTATTAATATACAGTGTATATATTAATATACAGTGTATTTATGAATATACAGTGCATGTATCAATAGACAGTGTATTTATTAATGTACAGTGCATGTATTAATATGCACTGTATTTATTAATATACAGTGCATGTATTAATATGCACTGTATTTATTAATATACAGTGCATGCATTAATATGCACTGTATTTATTCATATACAGTGCATGTATTAATATGCACTGTATTTATTAATATACAGTGCATGCATTAATATGCACTGTTTTTATTAATATACAGTGCATGCATTAATATGCGCTGTATTTATTAATATACAGTGCATGTATTAATATGCACTGTATTTATTAATATACAGTGCATGTATTAATATGCACTATATTTATTAATATACAGTGCATGCATTAATATACAGTGCATGTATTAATATGCACTGTATTTATTAATATACAGTGCATGTATTAATATGCACTGTATTTATTAATATACAGTGCATGTATTAATATGCACTGTATTTATTAATATACAGTGCATGTATTAATATACAGTGGATGTATTAATATACAGTGTATTTATTAATATACAGTGCATGTATTAATATGCACTGTATTTATTAATATACAGTGCATGTATTAATATACAGTGTATTTATTAATATACAGTGCATGTATTAATATACAGTGTATTTATTAATATACAGTGCATGTATTAATATGCACTGTATTTATTAATATACAGTGCATGTATTAATATGCACTGTATTTATTAATATACAGTGCATGCATTAATATACAGTGCATGTATTCATATACAGTATATGTATTAATATACAGTGCATGTATTAATATACAGTGTATATATTAATATACAATGCATGTATTAATATACAGTGCATGTATTAATATACAGTGCATGTGTTAATATGCACTGTATTTATTAATATACAGTGCATGTATTAATATGCACTGTATTTATTAATATACAGTGCATGTATTAATATGCACTATATTTATTAATATACAGTGCATGCATTAATATTCAGTGCATGTATTAATATACAATGCATGCATTCCTATACAGTGTACGTATTAATATACATTGTATGTATTAATATACAGTGTATATATTAATATACAATGCATGCATTTATATACAGTGTACGTATTAATACACAGTGTATGTATTAATACACAATGCATGTATTAATATACAATGCATGTATTAATATACAGTGTATATATTAATATACAGTGTATGTATTAATATTCGATTTATTTATTTATACGTCGAAATTTTCCTATTAATTCATTTCGCAACAGCCCCTTTAATTCCCCACAATGCAACACGTTACAATTCAATCTTTCCATTTAATATATATATACATATATACATATATACATATACATATATATATATATATGTATATATATATGTATATATGTATATATAACGAATTCGCAAAGCGAAGCTTGCAAAACGAAAATTACGCCCGAAGGCGCGTTACGTTCAAGCAAGCGAAAGTTCAGTTGGTATATTTATATTAGGCGAATTAATGGGCGCAATGAAATTCAGCTAACCCACTTTAATCGCCCCTTGGTTCTTTTTCAAATTTCAATCCCCGCTACGAAGGGAAACACCGCGAGAGCGTAGACCGCGCGTTTATTACGGCTAGATTGGATTTAATTAAGGATAAAATTAAAGCCGGGCAAAAGTAATTGCGTGATTAGCCGTAGCAACGGCAATCCAATCTAGAACTGATTCGTACCGGCTCCTGCGCCCACTTCAAGACGCATTCGAGCAATTTGCATGGAATCTACATGATCGATTCGCCGTACCGATCAAAGGAAATACACGCGCGAGATTTTATCGACGTTTTCCGGTCCACGAAACGTTCCAATTAAACCCTTTAACGTGTACAGTTTAGCTTTACCATTGAATTACAAATTTGGTCCACGAGAAGATGGAAAATATTTCATTCCAACGTAATTATATTCCTCCCGTTTATTCGACGAATTTTTGAAACAAGAAATTCAACTTAACGTGATCAATTATAACGCCACTGTTATTATTGTTAACAATTCGACAAGTATTAGTTCAATAACCCCTTCAAAGCGTCAATAATCGAACTGAAAATTCGTTAAATATTATTTCACTCCGTTCGCAAAAATGTCAATTTTGTATTTAGTATATTTCTAAAGAATTGATTATGTTTTCGTTATAATTATGCTATTGGTTATATATTATATTTATATTTATTTTATATTTACATTTATACATTGTTAATATTATAGTTATATTTACATTTATACATTGTTAATATTATATTTATATTTACATTCATACATTGTTAATATTATATTTATATTTACATTTATACATTGTTAATATTATATTTATATTTACATTTATACATTGTTAATATTATACTTATATTTACATTTATACATTGTTAATATTATATTTATATTTACATTTATACATTGTTAATATTAAATTTATACTTATACATTATTAACCATTTGCGGACGAGCGTGGACAAATAGCCGCCGAAACTTTGTCGATTCTATGGATAAATGTCGGTTTTCAAAGCAGCAAATTTGGATTAGTGACACTGATATGCACTTTCGATAATAATTCAGCGAAAATTCGTTTCGCGTTATTAAATATGTCCGGGATGGATTTGTAATTAAGTGGAAATTTCTTACGTATTATTTTTTCTCGTCCGCAAAGGGTTAATATTAATGTTATACATTATACAAATATATCCCTTTAAATACATAACTATTTTTTAATCGCATTACTATCACCTAATTCCCAAGAACAACGCGAAAATTTCTCACCCAACTTATTAAAATTATATTAAATCGTACTCTGCAACCACGCCAAAAACCACGCCAAAAACTATCATTTCTACGCGCAAAACAACGCGTTCATCCCAAGAAGAAAATCGCCACCCTTGAAGAAAAGCAAGGGGTTAAAATTGCAGCCTCTTAAAAGCCATTTATATACTCTCTCTCTCTCTTACCGTCCCTCGATCGTTGGTTGGATGCACATTTGCGCAACTGCGAGCCTCGCCTCGGTTGCAAGCCGCGTGCAATTAATTAAACGGCGGGCCGCAACGTTTGCTCATTAGCGGGCGTCGATTGGCTGGCGAGCGGTCACGTGACAAAACGCGAGGCCGTGTCGGCGTAAACGAAGCAAGGGGTAGGAGGCCGCGAAAAGACAGAATGTTGAGGGGGGGGGGGGATTGCGAAAAGGGGGGCAGAACAAGGTAGGAGGAGGGGTCAGTGGGGCAGAGAAGGCAGCACTGCACTCGCTCAGTTGTTTCTACTTCCACGGGTGAGCCACGCCCTGCCCCTTTCGCGCCCACCGAGCAAGCAAAGGCGGATACCCCGGCGATTAATTAAGACGCCCACCGGCAAATGATATCACGCCGGGCTGCGTTTTATCGCCGCCGACTCGATCCACTTTCAGCCGTAACGATGGCCAATGTTAATTAGCAGAGGCTGGTAATAATGTTCCTATAAATGCATCGGTTTCAATTGTTCCATACAATTAACACACGTTTAGTGACAATTAGTACAGATAACTAGTAGTTGGAGTTATTGCGTAGGACGCGAACTACGAGTTAACCCTTTGCGGACGAGCGTCGACAAATAGTCGCCTAATCATTTTCTCGCTTTCCGAACCCGTGTCGACTTTTAAAGCACACGAACTTAATGCAATGAATACTTAACGTAATAATGAACATTTGACATCGTTGGAAATGAAATGGTTTGGATCTCGAAAGGGTGAAGAACTCAAAGTCGTAGAATTCAAAACTAATGTACTCCCATAAGTGTCATTACATCTCGTCCGCAAAGGGTTAACTCGTAGTTGGTTTTTTCACTTGTTATATTTGTGGAGGATACGATGAAATTAGGAGCATAGTGTAAATATGAATGGAGAGATTGAGAGATGGAAGAATCTTGTTTTCGAATTTAGTAATTAATGGATTGGAGATATGATCGTGGAAAGTTTATTTAATAGAAAAAGGAAATGAATATTTTTATCGTTTGCTGATGATTTTTTAAAGAATCGTGATTACTATACGTACCTACTATAATTAGAGTTTTTAATAATGTAATAGGATTAAATCCAATTGGCTTTTCACACTTTTTTGTATGTTGAATGTAACGAATTGATTATTGCGAAATTGAATTGAATTGCACAAGAAAATTCGATGTCCTTCGTATCGTCACTTGAGAATTTCTCATTTGAATAAAAACAATTTATAAGGTAAACGTGCTAATTATTGCCAATTATTGTTTAACTATTTTGGAACGTGTTTAACTTAAAATCTTGTTCTAGTTCTGTAGCATAATATTGTTCAACAGATGTTTTATTAACGATTATATTTTTGTACGATCGATATAATAAATTCATTGCTACGTAATTGAAAATTTCTTTATTATATTATTATATTATTATTATAACAAAGTCCAATATCCGTATTATCTTCACTTGAGAATTTCTCATTTGAATTGGAAACAATTTATAAGGTAAACGTGCTAATTATTGCCAATTATTGTTTAACTATTTTGGAACGTGTTTAACTTAAAATCTTGTTCCAGTTTTGTAGCATAATATTGTTCAACAGATGTTTTATTAATGATTATATTTTTGTACGTTCGATATAATAAATTCAGTGCTACGTAATTGAAAATTTCTTTATTATATTATTATATTATTATTATAACAAAGTCTAATATCCATATTATTTTCACTTGAGAATTTCTCATTTAAATAAACATAATTCAGTTTTGTGTAACAGATATAAGAATTATTATGACACGTTCCATACTTTATATTTATATTCGTCGCGTTTCAATGTTCAACAGCAGATTTAACTCTCCAAAATTTATTCATAAATATTAAGTATACACGAGAATATACAATATCTATGCGTTGTTACGTAAACCGAACTCCAAATTCGTTTACATACGAATCTTTACATTTACAATTACTTCGAGTAATTTTAACCATTGTTTAAGTAGTTGTAAATGTAACAAACGAATTCGAGTAGTTACAAAGTTATAAGAACAGCGAGATTTACAGTAACAACGACAGTACGTAAATCATTTCCAAAGCAAATTCAAAACACGAAAATTAAAATTATCTCCCCAAGAAATTTAATTAATCCGCAATTCCCATAAACGCAAAGTCTGATTCGAACAAGCGAATACCTAATCGTCGCTCGAGAAGCAAAATAAAATCCACCGAAGAATCGCGAATTAACCCTTTGCGGACGAGAAGTAATGACACTTGTGAGAGTACTTTAGTTGTGAATTCCACGACTTTGAGTTTTCACGCTTTCGAATTCGAAACCATTTCATTTCCAACGATTTCAAACGTTTATTATTACGTTAACTATTCATTGCATTAAGTTCGTGTGCTTTAAAAGTCGACATGGTTTCGGAAAACCAAAAAAAAAAAATGATTACGCGACTATTTGTCGACGCTCGTAGGCAAAGGGTTCAAATGAAACTCTCCCAAAAGCAAAACGCACACCTGACGCGTCCTCCAAAGTATTGGCGACCCATCGAATCCAGCGTGCAAACTCTCTCTCTCTCTCTCTCTCTCGCGAAGCATGACACACGGAGGGTTCGCATAAGTTGAAACCTAGGAAAGAGGAGGGGGGAGGGCTCGCTCTCGCAGACAGTGCACCTAAGGGATACGAGAGAGAGTAAGAGCCAACACATACACATACACACAAACACACACGCATACGTACGGATTACAGAGGGTAGGATTGGCAGCTCTGATCAATATTCGATTTTTGAAATATCTTCCCCTTCCCCCGGGCCCGTCCACGTCCTCGCCCGACCCTGAGCGCCACCCCTCGCGGAACCTTCCTCGAAAGCTCGATACTCCATTTGTATTTTTAAACTGGAATCCCTATACACACGTACGAACGCGCGAGCGCTTGATACAGAGAGACACGAGTACACGTGCGTGTATATAGATAAGTATATATATATATATAGCGACAGAGGAAAGCGTCCTGCCACCACCATCGCCATTCGCCATCACCATTACCACCGCCGCCGGCGTCGTCCTCTACTCTCGTCTCCTCAACCCTCTTCTTCTTCGTCTTCGTCTTCGTCTTCGTCGTCCTTTGCTTCTCTTTCTTTTTTTTTTTTCCCTCCCTCCCTCTTCTTCCTGTTCGCCAGCCCACCCACACGTACGTACAGGAGAGGTTAACGAGTGTGCGGCTGGTCGGTGTTGGAGAAGAAGCGAAGGGAATAGAGGCGGAGGCTTGGCTGGGGGCATACGATCCATTGGAATTTTAAGGAAATAGAAGGACACTCGATGCATACCATCGGTACGTAGTAATGCAATCGCGCGCGTGTGTGTGTGTGTGTCTTTGGGAGATTCGTAGCCGCGTGCACGTATGCGTTTGTGTACGTATGCGACGAAAGAACGACGAGGGAGAGTATTCGGGGTGGAAATGGTTCCAGGTGACGAGATGCGGCGTGTTTTTAAGCGTTTCGCTTGGCAAACGATGTTCCCGTGACGCGTGATAAAATATTCGATAGATGAAGTAATTACGTACTATCACTGTTCCCATAACTGTCTTAATAAAATTGCATTCGTTTTATTTAATAGCAAAGTAACGTATAAAGAATAAAGTAAGTAAACCTGTTTTTTTTTGTATGACAAATTATTTTATTCGACTCGTTGACATAATATTATTTCAGCAGTTAGGATTATTTTATTTACTTAGGCAAGACGTTAGTTGATTGCTATTTTTATACGTTGGCAGGTGGAATTATTTCATTGTTATGGCGTTAATTCTTGCTTAAGAATTTTAAGATTAATTTTTGCTTAAGAATTTTAAGATTAATTTTTGCTTAAGAATCTTAAGATTAATTTTTGCTTAAGAATCTTAAAAATCTTATACTGCGAAGCTAAGATTAGATTTCAGAGTGTTCTTTGTTGAATCTGTGGCATAATTTATGGAACAAGCGTGGCTTGTTATTCTAGGTCAAAGGATTGAATAAAGAATCGTAGGAAAAGAAATTTTCGCGATTAATTTGGACGTGGATTTACGTAACAACGCGTAGACATTTTATATTCGTTTATAATTAATACTTAGTAGTAGAAGGTACAAATAAATAAATAGTAGAAGGTAAACGTAGCTGTTGCAACATTGAAACGTGACCAATATAATTACAAAGTATGGAACGTGTCATAATTCAATAATAATTGAATTTGAAAGCATTGCAATTGGGAAAATTTGGATTTCTAAGCATTTGAAACGCAAGAATCTAGATTTGGAAGCTTTGGAATTTCAAGGTATTGCATTTATAAGCTTCAAATTTCTAAGCTTCCCAATTCCAAGGCTTTGAATATTTATAACCAATGTAATTACAAAGTATGGAACGTGTCATAATTCAATAATAATTGAATTTGAAAGTGTTGCAATTGGGAAAATTTGGATTTCCAAGCTTTCGAAAAGGAAGAATCTGGATTTGGAAGCTTTGGAATTTCAAGATATCGCATTTATAAGCTTCAAATTTCTAAGCTTCCCAATTCCAAGGCTTTCAATATTTATAACCAATGTAATTACAAAGTATAGAACGTGTCACAATTCATTACAAATTCCAATTATCACCTCAATTTTAACGAGAAATTCTCAAGTGACGATAATCGAACATTATTACCTATTTCCAATAAATGAATCGATACGTAAAATAAATAAAACGAGTCTCGAATAAAAGGAGATACGAGGTTAATGTTCTAAACTTCGTTCAAAACCAAAGTGCGATTATTAACTTGAACAACTTCCAAAATAATGGTTTTGTTACTCGTTAGAGTTACGAGTTACTCGAAGCGATTAGTTACTCGAATGAAGTTACTCGGAGTTTATATATAATAATCAAAAGTTTATATATAACATAATAATTATCGAATGCGATAACTTTAATGTGTCAGTACGTGGCACGTTTACCCGAAACGTTCGAAAGACACTGGAGGAACGCAAGATCGACGAGAAATCATAGGACGGTGGCATTACCCGAGCGGATATTAATTTATTTTATCGCGAAACGCAATTTCAGGTATCGCGTTTTATAAGGGTTACCTCGGGGGCTGTATCGCGAACGCGACGGTAGGGTTTCGCCCGTTGGATCAATTTTCAGTTCGCTCGGGACAGGAAAGTAGATTTTACCGGCCCTGTGTATCTTTATACGCGTCAAATCGACGCGCCCGGCGAACAGGCTACGTTTCAATGTACAGTTGTACCTCGTTACGCGTCCGTTTTTCGAAGAAAGTAACTCGTGAACAAAACTCGACTTCTTCTTTTTCGCCGCTGCTAACTTCGTTAATCGCCGTCAGTTTAATCGTTAATTTAGTGGCGAAGTAACGCGTAAAGAATAATAAGTAAAGAAATTGGACTTCGGTTTAGAGAAGAAAGTTACGAGCAACTGGAGACGGAAAGCGAGGCGCTAATATTTAGTAGCGTTACTCGGTTTACGCGCGACTCTCGCCGGCCCAAAACTGTCCTTTTTCACTGCCACGGCGTCGTGTCTCGAGTTTGCGCGCGGCAACGAGCGCAGTTGAGAAATAGAGACACGGTAAATGAGACACGCACTGTGTTACTGTTTTTATAACTGCTGCTTGAATTCGTTTATTTAGTGGCTAAGTAACGTGTAAAGATTGTAAATTTCGTATTTCTACTTATATGAATGTTATATTAATAAATGTTATCATTGCACGCGCTTCTAGTTTTTCGATCGCAACGCAGCGAAAGGGTTAAAGAAGGTATCGAGGTCGAACTGTACAATGCACGCTTGCACGCGCTTGTTTGATCGGGAATGGCGGGATACAGGGTACCACGGTGTACTAGTAGACGTTCCGTACCTAAACTCGTCCCTCTTTGCCCGGCGAATCGGAATTTCTCTCGCCGCTTCTTAGGATAGAATTCTTTCGCGAGAATCACGCGACGCGACGCGACGCGATATACAACGCCTAAAAGTGTCAGGTTGCACGGTGAATTTACGTTGCTGTTCGTAAATATTCAACCCGGCTTTCATTCATTTGCATCAGGTTCAAATGTAATTCTCTATAACACATAAGAAATCTTTGTTTATACATTTTCAAACTATTTAATTGAAAATGTACGACAAAGTCCAATGTCCCTATTATTTTCACTTGAGAGTTTCTCGTTTAAATAGGTATAATTCACTTCTGCGAAGTAACAAGTATAAGAATTATTGTTATCGAATTATAATACGTTCCATACTTTGTAATTAGATTGGTCACTTCTCAATGTTCAACAGCACGTTTGTAAACGTTAACACTTTGTGGATGAGCGTCGACAAATAGTCGCCTAATCATTTTTTTCGCTTTTCGAATTTATGTCGACTTTTAAAGCGCGAAACTTAATGCAATTAATACTTAACGTAATAATAAACATTTGAAATCGTTGGAGATGAAATGGTTTCGAACTCGAAAGCGCGAAAACTCGAAGTCGTGGAATTCAAAATTCAAAATCAGGACGAGAATTCAAAGTCGTAGAATTGAAAATTCAAAATCAGGACGAGAATTTAAAGTCGTAGAATTCAAAATTCAAAATCAGGACGAGAATTCAAAGTCGTAGAATTGAAAATTCAAAATCAGGACGAGAATTTAAAGTCGTAGAATTCAAAATTCAAAATCAGGACGAGAATTCAAAGTCGTAGAATTGAAAATTCAAAATCAGGACGAGAATTTAAAGTCGTAGAATTCAAAATTCAAAATCAGGACGAGAATTCAAAGTCGTAGAATTCAAAATTCAAAATCAGGACGAGAATTCAAAGTCGTAGAATTCAAAATTCAAAATCAGGACGAGAATTCAAAGTCGTAGAATTCAAAATTCAAAATCAGGAGGAGAATTCAAAGTCGTAGAATTGAAAATTCAAAATCAGGACGAGAATTCAAAGTCGTAGAATTCAAAATTCAAAATCAGGACGAGAATTCAAAGTCGTAGAATTCAAAAACATCACTTCTCGCCCGCAAAGGGTTAAAATAGCGAGACAATATTACGTGATAAAATTAAAGTAGCAGTAATTGAGTTAAGTTTGAGTTAGGTCTGGGTTAGTCTTGGGTCATACTTGAGTTAGGTTTGGATTAGGTTGGATCAGATTTGGGTTAGGTTAACCTTAAACAGACAATAATTGGTACATCTACCGAATAAATTGTTCCCATTTAAATGAGAAATTCTCAAGTGACGATAATAAGGACATTTTACTTTGTTGTACATTTTCAATGAATTACTAATGAATTCATCATACTGAACATATAAAAACAATGTTAATAAATAAGGTAGATCTATTAAACGATATTATGCGCCAAACTGGAACGATCATTACATTTTCACACGTTCTAAAATAGAAGAAATAAGCAAAAAAAAAAGTGGCAATAATTGGAACATCTACACGCTTACTTGCACGTGTTCCGATAATAATAATCGATGGTATCGCGGATCAATTTACCAACGACCAATCGTTCGTTCCTGTTTAAACGTGAACGAATAAACGACAAGGTGCACGCGTTGCGTTACCCAAAAACCCGCCGTCCAAATATACGAATTCACGATGCGTTACACTTATACCCCGTTGAATCGAACGAGTTCGAGTTAACCGGTTACAGGTTCCTGGTGACAGTAATCGTCTTCTTTACCGTACACCGATTCCTATTAGAAGAAGAGGAACGGGGTGCTTTTACGCGAATGCCCGAGCCTGTACGTCCATGTGTGTATGTGTGTGTGTGTTGGCGTATAAAGAGGACCACATCGCAGCGCGTCAGGGGAAAGAGGGTGAGAAAAAGAAGGAAGGGAAATAAGAAAAGTGGGGGAGGGGGTGGCTCTCAGATTACTCACCCTTATATATGGGTGCCGCGGGCGAGTGAGAGGAGGGAGGAAGGGGGGGGAGGGAAGGGATGAAATCTTTTAATGGCAGCCATCCAACCACCTCACCCCTCCCCCCCTCCTAACCATTTTCTTCTTCTCCTTTTCCCGTGGCCACCTCTTTACCATCCTCCTCCCTCCTACAAGCCAGGCTTTTCCTTCGCCATTTCCGTATTAGCTATTCTTATGTCCACCGACGAATGCTACCCCCTACGAAAGGACACCCTTCCCAGTAATCGCATTTTAAATTACCCGCGTAGGTATAACGTACACATAGGAGCTTTTATACACGGTCCTCTTGCCGGTTATGTACTTGGCTAGTCTTGTATGTATGTATGTATGGATGTATGTAAGGTGGAAATAGTCGACGACGACGACGAGGACGAGGAGAGATCGAATGTCAGCGAACGCGCAAGAGGGTTCGGGATTGTACGATGGTACGGGTGGAATATAAGGTGCCCGGTTATCTGTCGCGTACAGATCGACTTTTATAAGGGCAGGCTTTTCACTGTGTTTCTTTTGAATTGTATTAATGTTCCGCGTTGCTGGGACGAAGTATTGGTAATGTGAATAGGGTGATGAAGTAATTGTAATGTAAGTATAATAATATGCAATTGTAATCTGAATATAGTAATGAAGTAATTGTAATGTACGTATAATAACGAAGTAATTGTAATGTACGTATAATAATGAAGTAATTATAATGTACGTATAATAATGTAAAATTGTAATGTAAGTACAATAATGAAGTAATTGTAATCTAAATATAGTAATGAAGCAATTGTAATGTAAGTATAATAATGAAGTAATTGTAATGTACGTATAATAATGAAGTAATTGTAATGTAAATATAATAATGTACAATTGTAATTTAAATATAATAATGAAGCAATTGTAATGTACGTATAATAATGAAGTAATTGTAATGTAAGTATAATAATGAAGTAATTGCAATGTACGTATAATAATGTACAATTGTAATCTAAATAGATTAATGAAGTAATTTTAATGTTAGTATAATAATGAAGTAATTGTAATGTAAGTATAATAATGAAGCAATTGTAATGTACGTATAATAATGAAGTAATTTTAACGAAAGTATAATAATGTACAATTGTAATCTAAATATAATAATGAAACAATTGTAATGTAAGTATAATAATGAACTAATTGTAATGTAAGTATAATAATGTGAAATTGTAATGTAACTATAATAATGTAAAATTGTAATGTAAGTCTAATAATGAAGTAATTGTAATGTAAGTATAATAATGTACAATTGTAATCTAAATAGATTAATGAAGTAATTGTAATGTTAGTATAATAATGAAGTAATTGTAATGTAAGTATAATAATGAAGCAATTGTAATGTACGTATAATAATGAAGTAATTGTAATGTAAATATAATAAAGTAAAATTGTAATGTAAGTATAATAATGAAGCAATTGTAATGTAAGTACAATAATGAAGTAACTGTAATGTAAGTATAATAATGAAGTAATTAAAATGTAACTATAATAATGTACAATTGTAATTTAAATATAATAATGAAGCAATTGTAATATAAGTATAATAATGAAGTAACTGTAAAGTAAGTATAATAATGTACAATTGTAATCTAAATATAATAATGAAGCAATTGTAATATAAGTATAATAATGAAGTAACTGTAAAGTAAGTATGATAATGAAGTAATTAAAATGTAACTATAATAATGTACAATTGTAATCTAAATATAATAATGAAGCAATTGTAATGTAAGTATAATAATGAAGTAATGAAAATGTAACTATAATAATGTACAATTGTAGTTTAAATATAATAATGAAGCAATTGTAATGTAAGTCTAATAATGAAGTAATGAAAATGTAACTATACTAATGTACAATTGTAGTTTAAATATAATAATGAAGCAATTGTAATGTAAGTATTACAACAATGTGAAACTGTAACGTAAGTATATAATAATAACGATTGCAATGTAAAGAATGTTGCAATTGAAATAAGGTAATATGTACGAATGAAATTGCTCGTAAAATGAACTTAACACTGTTACGTTCGTATTAAACGGATTGTAGAATCACGCGAAGTGTACCGCGTGTAATCCTTTGGCTTTCGAGACTCGAACATAACGAAACGGGATAGAACGAATCACACCCCAGTCATACTGTTCTCAATTACCCTTAGTCACGTGTTAGCGACGTCTCCAAGCTCACATTTCCAAACTTCGTCGCCAATATCGTTCCGCATCAAATTCCATAAATTACCCCTCTACCCCCTCCCCCCCATTCTACTACCTCACTCACCCTTCGCAATCTTCTCTATACCAAGAGCCCAAGATATTACAACCGACTTCCCTGCTTGTCATTATTGCCCCCGAACGCGAAACCGAATGGAAACAGAAGCGACAGAATAGAAATAGAAGAAAAGGGAATTATTCTAATATACGATACGTGTACCACACTTATTCACGAAGGTTACGAAACATGGTACGTATTTTCGAAGCTTTGTGTAGTCGTTATCTTCGGAGATTATTGTATTGGTATTGTAATAAATTGTATTATTAGAGAATACTGTATTACTGTTTCCAATACCAAAAATCCAAGAACACTATGTTTCTCTAACGAACCTTCATCATCATCAATGTCACCATTATTATAATAAATTGTATTATTGGACAATATTGTATTGGTATTATAATAAATTATATTATTAGACAATACTATATTGGTATGGTAATAAATTGTATTATTAGAGAATATTGTATTGGTATTGCAATAACAAAAGTCCAAAAATACTATGCTTGTATGACGAACCTTCATCATTATCAATATTACCATTATTGTAATAAATTATACTTTTGAAGAATATTGTACTGGTATTATAATGAATTGTAGCTTTGGAAAATATTGTAGTGGTATTGTAATAAATTGTAGTTTTGGAAAATATTGTAGTGGTATTGTAATAAATTGTAGCTTTGCAAGATATTGTAGTGGTATTGTAATAAATTGTATTATTGGACAATATTGTATTGGTATTGTAACACACTGTATTATTAGTGAATACTGTATTACTATTTTAATACCAAAAATCCAAAAACACTATGTTTCCCTAACGAAACTTCATCATCAATAATGCCACCATTATTATAATACATTGTATTATTGGACAATATTGTATTGGTATTATAATAAATTGTATTATTAGACAATATTGTATTCGTGCTATAACAAACTCTATTATTAGTGAATACTCTATTACTATTCCATTACCAAAAATCCAAAAAGCCAATGTTTCTCTAACGAAACCTTCATCGCCATCAATGCCACCATTATTATAATAAATCCTATTATTCGACAATATTATATTGGTATCATAATAAATTATATCATTAAACAATACTGTATCCGTGTTACAACAAACTCTATCATTACTGAATACTCTATTCCAATTCCCACTACGAAAATTCCAAAAACCGAATGTTCCTCAAACGACCCTCCGTCATCGTGATGATCGTGCTCGGTCGGTCCGCAGGAGACAACCCCTTTAGAAGTGGACGCGCAACCCCTCCCATGGATTTCCCAACAGCCGCGTGATCTTTAAGGGGATGTATGTAAGTTGTGGGCGCGGAAGAAGGGGCTAGGGGAGGGGGGAGCTAGCGAAACAAGCGAAGGGTGTGTTGGCAGACAGGGTGGTGGGCTTGGAAATAGAGTGGGGGCGCGATGAAGCTGGAAGGGTGGCGGCGGTGGTGGTGTAAAATATGGATTTACTTCTCCTCCAGGGCCTCGGCTTTTCCTTCGGGCTTCGCGGACCACCACGGCGACGCGAAATATCTACGTGTTAGTTTCTGGGCTCGTGTGACGTCACACGCATAGCTATCACCCTCAAGCCCCATTATGCGAGGAGGATGAAGCGGGCGGACTCGTTTGTTAGACGGAGGCTTCCAGGGAAATCCAGGATCCTGGATCTTGGATCCTGTGACGCGGGCATGCGAGATGCGCCGGCTTCCGTAGGTGTTTCGTTGCACTGTTTTACTTTCTGTCACGGCGAGACCACGACTAGCGTTTCGTCTCCAACTCGAAAGAGCAAAGAGTAGCGATAATTTCTAATGAAATTATGAAACGGCGATGTTAACGAATTACTGTAGCGTAAATTACTGACACTTTAAGGTTGTCCCTTTTAGTAATTTTCGTTTAATTATTTTGAAACGTGTTCAACGCGATATCTAAGATCGTTGCTCCTGTTTGGAGCGTAATATTGAACTACAGATCTTCTTTATTTATGTGTTCAATATGATAAATTTCTACAATAAGTATACTAATTAATACTACTGATAATCTATACTAAAAATTACTACGTAATTGGAAATGTATTCCTATTATTTTCATTTGAGAACTTCTCATTTAAATGCAACATTAGTTAACTATTTTAGAACGTATTTAATATAAAAATCTTTCCTATTTTCTAGCATAATATTATTTAACATCTCTTTCATTAATGAACATATTTTTATACGTTCAATATAATGAATTAATTACTAATTAATTGAAAATGTACAACAAAGTTCAATGTTCCTATTATTGTCACTTGAGAATTTCTCAATTGAATGCAACTTTATTTAACTAATTTGGAAGGTATTTAATCTAAAAGTCGTACGAGGTTTCTAGCATAATATTATTTAACATCTCTTCCATTAATGAACATACTTTTATACGTCCAATATAATGAATTAATTACTACGTAATTAATAATATATAAAAAAAGTCCAATGTTCGTATTATTCTCACTTGAGAACTTCTCATTTAAATGCAACTATATTTAACTATTTTGGAAGGTATTTAATATAAAAATCGTTCCAGTTTTCCAGCATAATATTATTTAACATCTCTTTCATTAATGCACATACTTTTATACGTTCAGTATAATGAATTAATTACTAATTAATTGAAAATGTACAACAAAGTTCAATGTTCGTATTATTTTCACTTGAGAATTTTTCATTTAAATGCAACATTATTTAACTAATTTGGAAGGTATTTAATATAAAAATCGTTCCAGTTTTCTAGCATAATATTGTTCAACATCTCTTCCATTAATAAACATATTTTTATACGTTCAATATAATGAATTCATTACTAATTAATTGAAAATGTACAACAAAGTTCAATGCCCCTATTATTTTCACTTAAGAATTTCTCATTTAAATAGAAACACGTTTCTTTTGTCACGTCACTCTTGTACAACAAATATACTAATCCGTATTCAATAATAACGCGTTCCATACTTAATAATGACATACATTGATCACGTAAAATATTCAATACTCTAAAACCACATCTACTTCCTGTATACTCGTTTCAAAACGAATTAAGAACAACGTAGAAACTTTCTCGTCAAGTTCAACAACGTCGCGTCGACTGCAACGCGATTATCTACGATTTCGCGAGCAATTATCTCGCACGCGAAACGACGCGGAGAAAGATGGCGTCCATAGGAAATTATTAAGCGGCAAGTATCGACGTTACGTCACATTTTCTCGATATACTTTCAACGTGCCGCCGCCGCCGCCGTTGCCGTTGAAATTAGATTCCAGGGACGCGAGTGGCAAGCGATGCATCGGTGTTCAGAAGCAAGGAAGAAGAGGAGGAGGGGGGAGAAGAAGGGTGATCGATGAAAAAAAGGAAAAGAAAAAAAAAAAAGGGCGATCGGTTTCAACCCCATCCGTGAAGCGTGTTTGCGACCCCAGCGGATGAGAAACGATCCCCTCCCCCTCCCCCCCTTCTACGAATTTATATCGTGATCGAATTATTGATCTTTGCCGGCTACGAACGATTGCAAACGCGACCCCATCGCGCACACGTATGTAAGTACGTGTGCGCCGCGTCGATTTTACGCTCTTAACGATCACCAACCCTGCGCGTTCATCTCGTTGCAGCCTTTCTTTCTTTTTTCTTTCAAGGGATCGAAGCGTAATCATCCACGTTTTACGTTATTTCAGGTGGTACGTTGCGATCTTGGATCGAAATCGATGCCGTTTATGACGTTTCTTGTTAATCGCATTCGCGATTCGTTGGTTGTTATTGGTGTTGTCAGGTGCTACCATTATTCGTTGTTTGTAATTGTTCTTGTAAATTGCAACGATGATTTTAATGGTAAATTGTTAAGGAGCTAGTTTGAAATTAATGTTAGCTATGATTTCTCTTATCAATTGCAATCGTGATTTGTTATCTATAATTGTTCTTGTAAATTGCAACTATGATTTTAATTGTAAATTAAGGAGCTTGTTTGCAATTAAATTAATGTGATCTATGATTTTTCTTATAAATTACAATCGTGATTTTTATCTATAATTGTTCTTATGCTACTATGATTTTAATGATATATTAAAGAGCTACTTTGAAATTAATGTCATCTATGATTTCTCTTATAAATTGCAATCGTGATTTTTATCTATAATTGTTCTTATGCTACTATGATTTTAATGATATATTAAAGAGCTACTTTGAAATTAATGTCATCTATGACTTTTCTTACAAATTGCAACCATGATTTATTATTTGTAATTGTTCTTATATACTGCAACTATGATTTCAATGATAAATTATTAAGGAGCTAGTTTGAAATTAATGTTATCTATGATTTTTCTTCTAAACTGCAACACAATGATTTTAATGATAAATTAATGTCGTAGCTTGAAATTAATGTCATCTACGATAAATTAAGTTGCCAGTTCAAAACAAATATAATCTATGATATTTTGTACAAACTGCAAAACAATGATCTTAACTATAAATTGAACAGTTCGAAATTAACGTCATCTATAACTTTTCTTACAAACTGCAACCGATCACGTATCATCTATCATCTGTCTTATTAACAAATTGAACATCGTAAAAAGTGTCGATTACTGAATAATTTAGTACCCGATATCGACACAATACTTCATTACAGTACTTTACATCAATAAACCTAATAAAATAATTACACATAACCAAATAACCATCTTAATCAATCCTAATTCTTATTCACAATGGAAACGAAAATTAAAAATCAATATTCCTTCATTATTTCTTTGCCCTTTCAAATGGATAACAATTTTTTTACTTTTCACTTAATAATTCTTCTCGTGAAAATATTCCAAGCCACTTTCACTTCAAACGTCTACTTTTTATTTACATAAACATGGATTGCGATATTTTATATTTTCGGTAAAAGTGGCCGATGCGACGCGAAAGTTTCAGTTGCTTTCGCGATTTATCTACGTTTCCCTCTACGCACGAGACGCGCGCTTATATAAGGGGAGTAATTAATCTGGATCTAGAAATCTCGTTGGTCGGGTTCCGGCGAACAGATGTCCGGTTTGTCCGCCGGACGATCGGTCAGTGTCCAGGTCTGTTTTAACTGCGGATTAAGGCGAGCCCGGCCTAACTGGACGCCGGTGGGCCTTTGTTGACGGAAAGCATTAACAATTAAGGTGGAACGGCCACTTTCGTGACGCGATATTTGTTGCTGATTGATAGAGTACTTATATTCCTACTTGAGTAACATATCTCTCGAGAATATTCTTGTGGTATTGCAATTTTTTAGAATATTACGTTGGTACGTTAATTCATTGTACTTTTGGGGCATTTTATCTTGGTACTGCTATACTATTTTTGGAAAGTATTACATTAATATAGTGACAATATTTTGGGGATTATTGCGTTGGTATAGTAATAGAATTTTGGGGGGGGGGGGAGGACATTGCATTGGTATTACAATACTAATATTGGAAAATATTGTAGTGGTATTGTAATAAATTGTAGCATTGGACAATATTGTATTGGTATGTTAATTGATTGTACTTTTGGGGGATATTATCTTGGTACTGCTATACTATTTTTGGAAAATAATATATTAATATAGTAACAATATTTTGGGAATTATTGCGTTGGTATAGTAATAGAATTTTGGGGGGGGGGAGCCATTGCAATGGTATTACAATACTAATATTGGAGAATATTGTATTGTAATAAGGTATTGTAATAAATTGTATTATTGGACAATATTTTATTAGTACGTTAATTGATTGTATTTTTGTGGGATACTATCTTGGTACTGCTATACTATTTTTGGAAAATATTACATTCATATAGTGACAATATTTTGGGAATTATTGCGTTGGTATAGTAATAGAATTTTAGGAGGCATTGCAATGGTATTACAATACTAATATTGTCGAATATTGCAGTGGTACTGTAATAAATTGTATTATTAGACAATATTATATTAGTATTGTAACAAATTGTATTTTTTGACAATATTGTAGAGGTATTGTAATAAACTGTAGTTTTGAACAATATTATGTTTGTACGTTAATTGATTGTACTTTTGAGGGATTTTATCTTAGTACTGTTATACTATTTTTGGGAAATATTACATTAATATAGTGACAATATTTTGGGAATTATTGCGATGGTATAGTAATATAATTTTAGGGATCATTGGATTGGTATTACAATAGTAATATTGGGCAATATTGTATTGGTATTGTAATAAATTGTATTATTAGACAATACTGTATTGGCACGTTAATTGATTCTATTTTGGGGGGATATTATCTTGGTACTGGAATAGTATTTTTGGAAAATATTACATTAATATAGTGACAATATTTTGGGAATTATTGCGATGGTATAATAATAGAATTTTGGGGGGCATTGCATTGGTATTACAATACTAATATTGGGCAATATTGTAATGGTATTGTAATAAATTGTATTATTGAACAACATTGTAGAGGTATTGTAATAAACTGTAGTTTTGAACAATATTGTGTTTGTACGTTAATTGATTCTATTTTTGGGGGATATTATCTTGGTACTGCTATACTATTTTTGGAAACTATTATATTAATATAGTGACAATATTTTGGGAATTATAGCGATGGTATAGTAATAGAATTTTAGGTGGCATTGCATTGGTATTACAATACTAATATTGGCGAATATTGCAGTGGTACTGTAATAAATTGTATCGTTAAACAATATTGCATTTGTATTGTAACATACATTGGTATTACAATACTAATATTGGGCAATATTGCAGTGTTACTGTAATAAATTGTATCATTAGACAATATTGCATTGGTATTATAACAAATAATATTATCGTGTATTAAACGAATACACAATATCTATGATGTATGATCGACGATATCCATTATTATCAATATTATATCGTTCGATATCAAAAGTTTCTGTCAAAAGTATCGTTTTGTTTCTCTATCGTCTCGCCACTCCAAATATATCTCTCATCTACTTTGCATCGTTTATTATATATACTCACATTATTCATTTCATATACTCCTAAATATACTTTTACTTTTAAACATTTAAATCAACAAAACTTATCCAATTATTACGAAACCCAATAACCTGTATATTATTACTTAAAATAAACCCACGTCCAAATTTAGTATCAAAATTTCGTTACCCACGATTCCTCCTACAATAACTATACTATTAAATAAAACGATGAAACCGTCGTTGTTATATGAACAGTATAAGACAATAACAGGAACATTTATCCTAAATCTGATTGCAACAATTCACACGGTGAATCCTTCCTTTTCTCGCAAGTAGTCTCACGTTAAAATCGCTACTTTTTTCCACGCGCAACGAGAAGAAACGACATACGCGTTTCCGCTTGGTTCCGCGCGTCATTCGGGAAAGTTTTCGTCGAGCTGTCGCGGGGCATCGCGACGGGAATACTGGAAATCAGTACGAACGCGGAGCCCGCGGAGAATCCAATAGTCGTGAGCAGAACAATGGCGTCACGATGCTCGATAAAAATCGCCGTGGTTTTATTATGCAGTCCAAGGGTTTCAGCCACTCTACGGGAACGTCTGATGAGTCTACTCGAGGATCCTCCTCTGGGAAATACTCATCTTCAACCATCCCCCCTCCCTGTCCTCCTCCTCTTCCATCCTTATTTGCTTTTATACTAACCGACCTCCTGATACATTGCCCCTTTTTCGATTACACGTTAATTTAATTCTTTACCACTTATATATACATATATATTTATTACATGGATTTGAAATAAAAGTAGAAGAACTTACTATCGTTCATCGATGTATGCAACACTATATTTTTATGCTATATTGTACTGTGGAGCTGTAGAGAGGGGATAGAATAGGAAAAGGAAGAGTGTTGCGTTTCGTTCTGGGCCTGCTAGTGGACTTATTAATAAGACTACCTAGCAGGCCCTGTCTTAGACGTTGGGAATTTGGAAGGAAAGTTAAGTAAAAATTGCCAACGATATGTGAAGCTGTGGAGGGGGGATAGAATGGGAAAAAGGAAGGGTGTTACGTTTCGTTCTGGGCCTGCTAGTGGACTTATTAATAAGGCTACCTAGCAGGCCCTGTCTTAGACGTTGGGATATTGGAAGGAAGATTAAGTAAAAATTGTCAACGATATGTGGAGCTGTGGAGGGGGGATAGAATGGGAAAAAGGAGGGGTGTTACTTTTCGTTCTGGGCCTGCTAGTGGACTTATTAATAAGGCTACCTAGCAGGCCCTGTCTTAGACGTTGGGAATTTTGAAGGAAAGTTAAGTAAAAATTGTCAACGATATGTGAAGCTGTGGAGGGGGGATAGAATGGGAAAAAGGAAGGGTGTTACTTTTCGTTCTGGGCCTGCTAGTGGACTTATTAATAAGGCTACCTAGCAGGCCCTGCCTTAGACGTTGGGATATTGGAAGGAAGGTTAAAGGCGGTATATATATGGACGAGGTAGTTGGAGCGAGTACTTTCGAGAAAGCCTATTTCGTATGTCCCTCTAGTGGCGGGTGCAGGAGAGCCGTCACAGTACAATTCAAAGCTGTGAATCTTGAAAATCGAAAGCACTTCAAAACTAACATCGTGGAAGTAGCAAATTTACTTGGAAGTGGCAAATATCTCCGTGAATAAAGTAGAAATTAGGAATCGTTAGTCTGTAAATCGTGACGTTGTTAGAAAAATAAAACGTGGAGAGGAATAATGATAGCGAGCATAACGAAGAAGTTGAAAGCGAGCAACGATAGATTGGAAAGAAGGGGTTGAAAGTTGATCGGAGAGGGTAAAGATAGGCGACGCACGTCTCGCTATCGTTTTGCTTTCATAAACCTCTCCTAGTTTTGCCTGCTTCGTTTCATTCCTGTTACGCGGCCACCCACTTTCCCTCTGCCTTCCATGTAAAAAGCCTTCATGAAAACCGCCCCCCCCCCCTTTTCCGTCTTCCACGATTCCACGCGGCTGAACCGCGACTCGAACACGTCTCGCACGTTTCAATGGGCCAACTAACGCAGCTTCTCTCTACTCTCGTGAATCGAAAATCATTCCGACTAGACTGCGAGCAGCACTTGGCCATTTTATTTCATTTACACCGGAATGAACAATTAGAGAATGGGACGGAAATTATTACAGTGAGACGCGAAAGATGACGGCGATGAAACGGAGAAATGTTAAAGGAAGAGAAGATGAAGAAGAAAGGAAGAATACAGTTATTTCTATGTATAGAAATAAGTATGTAGAAGTAAGTGTAGTAGCTAGGTTTACTAGCTTTGTTTTGTGAATTGATTTAGGATAAGGTATGTGTTGAAGTTAATGGCGATTCTATTAATTCCTGAGTGGTAAGCAAATGAGGATATATATATGGAAAATTGATAAGATGTAAAAGTACTAGTCGTTTCGGTTATGTAACTCAATATTAAATATATACTCTTGTTATTATGAACATATAATATAATCTATACAATACATAATATAATACATATAATATATAATATAATGCATGTAACATGTAATATAATACATGCAATATTTAATATAATATATATAACATAATATAATACATATAACATATAATATAATGCATGTAACATATAATACATATAATACAGAATATTATATATATAATATAATCTATACAATATATAATATAACACATATAACGTATAATATAATACATATAATATATAATATAATGAATGTAACATATAATACATATAATACAGAATATAATATATAAAACATATAATATAATCTATGAAATATATAATATAATATATACAATATATAATATAATATATATAATATATAATACAATACATATAATACAGGATATAACATATATAATAGATAATATAATTCATACAATATATAATATAATTTAAACATATAACGTATAATATACTACATATAATATATAATATAATGCATGTAACATATAATACATATAATACAGAATATAATATATATAATAGATAATATAATTCATACAATATATAATATAATCTAAACATATAACGTATAATATAATACATATAATATATAGTATAATGCATGTAACATATAATATAATACATGCAATATATAATATAATATATATAACATACAATATAATACATATAATAAAGAATATAATATAATCTATACAATATATAATATAATACATATATTACAGAATATAATGTATATAATATATAATATAATGCATGTAACATATAATACATATAACGTATAATATAATACATATAATATATAATATAATGCATGTAACATATAATATAATACATGCAATATTTAATATAATATATATAACACACAATATAATACATATAATAAAGAATATAATATAATCTATACAATATATAATATAATACATATATTACAGAATATAATGTATATAATATATAATATAATGCATGTAACATATAATACATATAACGTATAATATAATACATATAATATATAATATAATGCATGTAACATATAATATAATACATGCAATATTTAATATAATATATATAACATACAATATAATACATATAATATATAATATAATGCATGTAACATAATATAATACATGCAATATTTAATATAATATATATAACATATAATATATAATATAATGCATGTAACATATAATACATATAATATATATAACATATAATATAAAACATACAATAAACACAATTACACTTAAGCTCATTCCATGTGAAACAACCTAATGAATCAAATCAAATCCACCATATGCCCATTAACATGCTACGTTAAATAATTCTCCACGTAACATTGACTATTTAACAATCACACGAGTACCAGAAAGTTTCGTAATCTCCTTTTTCGAACAATTTTAAGAGTATTTGTATCTCTGCGAACTTTAGGAATCAGCTAATAAGAAATTAGCGTGAGAAGAATTTAGGGAGGTGGGGGATGGAGAAAGGATTTTGGTAAAAGTTTGCGACGAATGGTTGGACACGTAGGGGACCCCATGGTCATCCATAAAATGCGAAGGGTACGAGCGACAGGCACTCGTTCGCCGTGGAGTTTCCGTAGCCCGAATAAACTCCCGGCACGAAGCTAATCATATTTTCTAATCCAGCGCTGAAAGTGGAGAGAATGGCGGAACGGAGGAGGCGGAAAAAGCTCGCGTTGCCAGCTATCATATAATTTTTCCGACAAAAAGCACTTACGCTTCCTCGTCCCCTGCTATAACCTATCCACCCTCTCTTGGAAACACGTTGCGAGCCCGAGGACGAGGATGGAAAGAGAAAGGGGAATTTATATCGAATTCCATGGAAAAATTTCTCCTACCTTCGTGACACGTTTGTCGCCGAAACGAATGGATGTGGAAAAATATACCGTTCGCGACTGGGAAAATTGTAGAGTGGCTTTCCTTTTTTTTCTTTTCTTTTTAAGTTTACAGTGTAGGAGCATTTGGATATTTGGAATTTTCAAGGTTGTGGGTTTGCATGCTTTGGAATTTTCAAGGTTTCGAATTTCTATGCTTTGGAATTTGTAAGCTTTGGAATTTCTATGCTTTGGAATTTCTATGCTTTGGAATTTGTAAGCTTTGGAATTTCTAGGGTTTGGAATTTGTAAGGTTTGAAATTTGTAAACTGTGGAATTTGTAAAGTTTGTAATTTTTAAGGGATGGAATTTGCAAGGTTTGGAATTTCTAAGATGTGGAATTTGTAAGCTTTGGAATTTCTATGCTTTGGAATTTGTAAGCTATGGAATTTCTATGCTTTGGAATTTGTAAGGTTTGGAATATCTAAGCTTTGGAATTTCTAAGCTTTGGAATTTCTAAGCTTTGCAATTTCCAAGCCTTTAAATTTCCAAACCTTCCAATTTCCAAGCTTTGAAATTCCTAAGCTTTGAAATTTCCAAGCTTTGAAATTCCTAAGCTTTGAAATTTCCAAGCTTTGAAATTCCTAAGCTTTGAAATTTCCAAGCTTTGAAATTCCTAAGCTTTGAAATTTCCAAGCCTTCGCATTTCAGATCTCAAGTCGCCTAAAAGGAGCCTGAAGAAATACACGTGGCGACATCTTTGAGTAAGAACGTCGCGATAGTTTCTTTCGAGTGCGACCAAAGTATCCAATTTTTCCTGCGCCGATCATTATTACAGTTCTTATTATTCTTGAATTATTTCTCGCATCGTTGAACCCGTGTATTACGTTAATTTGCGATATCCACGTAAAATATTTAATGTCCACGAGTAGAAATAGAAGTTCTCGAGTATAATGCAAATGCGAGATAAACGCGAACATTTTAAAAGTATTTTGAGAACGAAAAATAACACTCGAATATTTATAAGTATTTCCATGAAACGAAGCATAGTAAATTTTAATCGAATAGATTCGAAACTTTGATTATCATTGTATCAGAAATTCTCTGATCTTCCTAATCATTATTTCAATTACTTTTAAAAGCAAACGATCATCAGCATGTTTTCGAGCCATTGTACAGAAATTATAAACGCACT
The DNA here is from genome assembly GCA_028830335.1 of Eucera pruinosa. Lineage (NCBI taxonomy): Eukaryota > Metazoa > Arthropoda > Insecta > Hymenoptera > Apidae > Eucera > Eucera pruinosa. The sequence goes on from JAMYCR010000019.1 coordinate 3,663,311, forward strand.
TTTTAATCGATTAACGATTAGAATAAAATCATTTTTGGCTACGTAAAATCATTCAAGGCGATTTCATATTAGTTAGTGAAATTTACTTGGATTTGTAAGTAAATATTGAACTTCATCCCATCGCTATTTACAAGTATACAAGCAATGCACGAAGAATTCTTCTATTAGTGCAAAATACAAGCTAATGTTCTCCATAATGGTGGTGAAATATTAAGCATAATATTTTAATACCATTGTAAATGATTATTACGATAATATGAAGGATAAAATTATTAGGATAATTGTAAATCATGGGTGGATAAATAGATTTATGACACGTGTGAGTACAATTATACTACCTGTCGCATCTATTAACGTACTGTACAATTACCTAATTAGTAGTACTTAGTATCGTCACTTGAGAATTTCTCATTTAAATAGAAACAATTTACAGCGTATTTGTATCAATTATTGTCGTCATCTCTTCTATTTATAATTGTTGTTTTTATATGTTCAATATAGCAAATTCATTGCCTACTAATTAATTGAAAATGTACAACGAAGTCCAATGTCCTTATTATCGTCACTTGAGAGTTTCTCATTTAAATAGAAAGAATTTACAGCGTATTTGTATCAATTATTGTCTTCATCTCTTCTATTTATAATTGTTGTTTTTATATGTTCAATATAGTAAATTCATTGCCTACTAATTAATTGAAAATGTACAACGAAGTCCAATGTCCTTATTATCGTCACTTGAGAGTTTCTCGTTTAAATAGAAACAATTTACAGCGTATTTGTACCAATTATTGTCTTCATCTCTTCTATTTATGATTGTTGTTTTTATATGTTCAATATAGTAAATTCATTGCCTACTAATTAATTGAAAATGTACAACGAAGTCCAATGTACCTCGTATCGTCACTTGAGAGTTTCTCATTTAAATAGAAACACAATTTTTACATATATTAGCGATTTAGTTTGTGCGACAAATATAAGAATTATTATTGAATTATGACGCGTTCTCAAAATGGCAATAATTGGTTCTCTCTGTAACCCAAACTTTATTTATTATTTATTTATCTTTCCCATATATAGGGTTATTCAAAATAAACTATGGGAACATCTACCTTCACTTGTTTTCTTTCCCTTTCTGCTTTACCCTTTTCTAATCTGTTTTTCTTTATTTCTATTATCTTCGTTTCTTCTCGTTTTCAATCTTTATTTCTTTCACCTTTATTTTATTAACAAACAAACATGGCGTTTGATAGATATTTTAATTCAACTTCCTAAAGGTACTTTTGGGTAACTATTTACGTGATCTACAACAAGTAGATCAGTAACAACGTGTATAGAAGTATATATTCATACGTAATGGACTTTTTATCTTTTTCACGTCTATTTTATTAACAAACAAACATGGCGTCTGATAGATATTTTAATTCAACGTGTTAAAGATACTTTTGGATAACTATTTACGTGATCTACAACAAGTAGATCTGTAACAACGTGTATAGAAGTATATATTCATACGTAATGGACTTTTTACTTTCTTTTCACCTCTATTTTACTAAGAACCAAATGACATTTGACAGATATTCTAATTCAACATTCTAAAGGTACTTTTGGGTAACTATTTACGTGATCTACAACAAGTAGATCAGTAACAACGTGTATAGAAGTATATATTCATACGTAATGGACTTTTTACTTTCTTTTCACCTCTATTTTACTAAGAACCAAATGACATTTGACAGATATTCTAATTCAACATTCTAAAGGTACTTTTGGGTAACTATTTACGTGATCTACAACAAGTAGATCAGTAACAACGTGTATAGAAGTATATATCCATAAGTAATGGACTTTTTATCTTTTTCACGTCTATTTTATTAACAAACAAACATGGCGTTCGACAGATATTCTCATTCAACGTTTTAAAGGTACTTTTGTGTAACCCTTTACGTGATCTACAACAAGTAGATCAGTAACAACGTGTATAGAAGTATATATCCATAAGTAATGGACTTTTTATCTTTTTCACGTCTATTTTATTAACAAACAAACATGGCGTTTGATAGATATTCTCATTCAACGTGTTAAAGATACTTTTGTGTAACCCTTTACGTGATCTACAACAGGTAGATCAGTAACAACGTGTATAGAAGTATATATCCATAAGTAATGGACTTTTTATCTTTTTCACGTCTATTTTATTAACAAACAAACATGGCGTTTGATAGATATTCTCATTCAACGTGTTAAAGATACTTTTGTGTAACCCTTTACGTGATCTACAACAGGTAGATCAGTAACAACGTGTATAGAAGTATATATCCATAAGTAATGGACTTTTTATCTTTTTCACGTCTATTTTATTAACAAACAAACATGGCGTTTGATAGATATTCTCATTCAACGTGTTAAAGATACTTTTGTGTAACCCTTTACGTGATCTACAACAGGTAGATCAGTAACAACGTGTATAGAAGTATATATCCATAAGTAATGGACTTTTTATCTTTTTCACGTCTATTTTATTAACAAACAAACATGGCGTTTGATAGATATTCTCATTCAACGTGTTAAAGATACTTTTGTGTAACCCTTTACGTGATCTACAACAGGTAGATCAGTAACAACGTGTATAGAAGTATATATCCATAAGTAATGGACTTTTTATCTTTTTCACGTCTATTTTATTAACAAACAAACATGGCGTTCGATAGATATTCTCATTCAACGTTTTAAAGGTACTTTTGGGTAACTCTTTACGTGATCTACAACAAGTAGATCAGTAACAACGTGTATAGAAGTATATATTTATAAGTAATGGACTTCTATCATTCGATCATTTCCTCGACTTCCACTATTTCAAACTCAGTAACCCTGATAATAAACCCAAAACCCAAAAACCCCCGAAAAGAAACTCATGAAACAATTCCAAAAGAATCGCCGCCACGATCGCAACTAGCCAAATCCCGTGCACAATTTCAGTTCCTCTAAAAAAGCCTGTACAAAATCCTCTTCCCTTCTCGTAAGATATTCTCGACCCAACGATTCTTGGAAAACGACTCTCCCACCCCTCCTCTCCGCTCCTAAAAAACTCTCAAGAAATTAACGGTAGAAATAATCAGCAAACTCTCGAGTCCTTTGAATCTCTTTGAAAGCCCACTCCAACCCGGAGTATACACAGGAACGAGACGACGACAACGAAGCAGTAGAAGAAGAAGAAGAAGAAGAAGAAGAAGAAGAAGAAGTTATCCCGTAGCGGGCGAGGAACGTGTAACGAGCGGGCCCGAGGGTACACGAGGCATCCACTGGAAGGGGGGGGGGGATGAGACAAGAAAGGGGGGGGATAGAAGCTTGATAGAGAAAGGAGGGGGGAATGTGTCGGAGGGGGTGGCAGAAATTAAGTCGGTTCCCCACCCTCGACGTTCCCTCGAACGACACCTCTTTTTCCTCCCCCCTCCTCCCACTTCTCAACTCTCTCTCTGTCTGTGTGCGTTGGATTCTCAAATAAGCTCCCCCCTACTCTTGCAGTTTCAGCGACTTCGAGCACCTTTGCACGCACACACGAACGCACACGAACGCGCGCAAACACACAAAGACGTTTACTAATTTCTCTCGGGCCGCGCGGCGAGAATTCTCGAACTCGCGGGTGAGCATGTGTGTGCATCGAGAGTGCGACTAAAAAGGGTGTAGGACCTGCGCGCGAGGGGTAGGTGGTACCAAAATGGCCGAGGCCGCACCCACGAGGTGTAATAGTGGGGGCGAGATAGGGGAAATGTTTTTGGTGGGGGAACGTTACACACGTGCGAGAGGAAGGCGAATCGCTCGCGCGGGTGAACGCGAAAGTGTGCGGGGACGATGAACCATGAGGCTGTGTTCTCTCTCTCGTCGATGCGGGGAGAGCGCATGTGTGCACGGAGAGGGGAAAGGGAATGAGAGGGAGGGAGATGGATAGTTTTTTGGCGTGCACGCGCGATACAGAGTCGTCGGTCACGGATGTAACCCCGGGGAAGAGGATATCCGCGAAGAGAAGAGGGATACACGGGAGACCTGGGCATACCTATGCGGCTCGAGTCGCGAAAGGTGTGGCTCGATTACCGGGACACAATTAACCCGTTCCGTTGACGATGCGTATTTTATCGCATTGAACCGTGGTATGAAATAAAAGGGAGAGAAGAGGTTATTTATTTATCAACCTCGTTGATTTACAATTTTTAAACCACTGTACAATTTACGATCAAGTTACAATTAATGACAAAGTTAAGGAAGAAAGTAGTCAATTGCACGAGCTGACGTTTTGATAAATGTAAAATTGTGTTCCTATTTAAGTGAGAAATTCTCAAGTGACGGTAATAAGGACATTGGACTTTGTTGTATATTTTCAACTACGTAGTAATGGATTTATTATATTGAATATGTGTACTAAAAGAAATGTTTCTATAATTTTTAGATTTTATAATTACGTTATTGTAGATTTGAATAGAGTACGAAGTATAAAATAGACTATTAATTGTTATACCTGGCCACCTAATTAAAATAATACAAACAGCGGTTTTAAAATAGGATAGGAATTGTAACTAAATACAATATAATCGATCTATAATAGCTAGATTTACTATAACGTGTACAGAAGTATATTTTCATATGTATTGCACTTCTAATCGTTTAATCTTCTATAACACGAATTTCATTTACTTCTATGATATTAACAAACGTATAATTATACTTAATACATTGATAAAGGGTTAACTTTATGCATTTTGATGGTCGGATTGAATAGAATTCTTAAATGAATCATTCTAAATTGCAAGAGGCGTTAAAATACTCTGCTTTTTTAGACACGCCGAATTTCACGTTGAAATTTATGATGTTTTTATAAATGGATAATCTAAATTATACTTAGTCAATGATAATACTATAAAATATAGTATTTTATATGTAATATTATACTAGATATTACAATATTTTAGTGTATCTTTAGTGTAACATCATAAAGTACAATATTACTCATAAATCTGCAATAATACATGCAACTAAATCGCTTTCTATCACTAGAAAGGTCGATAAACCACGATAAATCTCTGGACATTTTTGGTGTAATATTACTAATATAATTTAATATAATTTTACTGATATAATTACTTATAGAATACCATAGTATTATACTAAATACTATATATATAATACTACAATATATAGTACTATAATTACAATATTATAGTGTATTTTTAGTTAAATATCACAAAGTCTAGTATTGTTCATAGTCACGCAACAATACTAATATAATTTTAGTATAATACTTTAGTATTATACTCAATACTACATATGTATATAAATACTATATTATACATTGCAATATTTTGGTGTATTTTTAGTACAACATCATAAAGTATAATGTTACTCATAGACACGCGAAAATAGTAATATAATTTTAATATAACACTTTAGTATTATACTTAATACTATATATATAATTCCATAACATATAGTACTATAATATATAATAATATATTATAAATTACAATATTTTAGTATATTTTTAATGTAACATCATAAATATAATGTTACTCATAGACACGCGACAATACTAATATAATTTTAGTATAACACTTTAGTATTATGCTCAATACTACATATGTATATAAATACTATATTATACATTGCAATATTTTGGTGTATTTTTAGTACAACATCATAAAGTATAATGTTACTCATAGACACGCGAAAATAGTAATATAATTTTAATATAACACTTTAGTATTATACTTAATACTATATATATAATTCCATAACATATAGTACTATAATATATAATAATATATTATACATTGCAATATTTTGGTGTATTTTTAGTACAACATCATAAAATATAATGTTAGTCAAAGACACGCGACAATACTAATATAATTATAGTATAATACTTCAGTATTATACTTAATACTACATATGTGTATAACACAATACTATACTTTGCAATATTTTAGTATATTTTTACTATAACATCATAAAATATAATGTTACTCAGACACGCGACAATACTAATATAATTTTACTATAACACTTTAGTATTATACTCAATACTATATACATACTTCCATAAAATATACTACTACAATATATAACAGTGTACCATAAATTACAATACTTTAGTATATTTTTAGTGTAACATCACAGTGTCTAATATTACTCATAGACACGCGACTAAACAATACTAATACAATTTCAGTATCACACTCAATAATACCACGCTATACATTACAATACTCCATTATATTTCCACTGCAACGTCGTAAAATATAATAACATTGCACAAAAGGCGCGCCAAATAAATGCGACCGAGTCAACGAACACCATAAGGGGGCGTAAAATTAGATAGCCGAAAGAGGAGAGGAGAAGGGTAGGAAGTTTGAGAGATTAGATATTTTAACGAGACGTCCGTTAAACGCTCGAAGCGAATCCCATGACAAATCTCTGGACATGCTTCTTCTCCCGCTACCGTATTACGGCGAAACTGCTCCGCCGTCTCTCGACCGCTCGCGTCTCCCATCGGAATCCCCGAAAACCGAACCGTATATACCTCGGTCCCCGTCCCGAAAGAACAAGCATCCATCCCTACCCTCGGCAAAAGCAAGCTTAATGCCTCGGAAAAAATAACACACGCACCGACGCAACACACTCGCCTCGCATTCGTGCGAGCAGGGGGAGGGGGAAGAGGAGTCGTGCGTGTCCTTTTTTTTCTTCTTGTTCCCGGGGCGAAAGAGGGTGGACATTTAGGGCGACAAAAAAAGGACACTACGTCTGCGGCAGGAAGAATCCCCGGAACACGGCGGAATTTCGACCTAACCCCGCGTTCACGCGATCGATCGATCGAATCTGCATGTTTTTCTTCCTCCTTCCGGGGAAAACGATATTGCCTCGCTACTATTGCTGAAGCGGCAATTGTTCGTGTGTGTTGAGAAAGAGGGGGGGGGGGGTGGTTGTTCCCAAACGAAAATCTCACCCCTAGTTTCACCGAGTAACCTCCAACCTCCCCCCTCTCCAAAGCGTCTTTTCGTTGCTCGCCTATTGGAAAAGAAACTCGCAAAACCGAGTTCGAAGCGCGATTTAAGTTTCGCCGCGATGCTCGCTAGCTTTTGTTACTGACAGACGTTAGACTCACTGTGACGTCCGTCGAGCCATTTTGATTACGTGAAAGTTTCGTGCTATGGTTTGCAGGCGATTCCGTAGGCTGGATTTATTTCGGTTTTTGGCGATCGCTGGAGCGATTGTTTGGGTTTGGTTAGGTTTGGGTTAGGTTTGGGTACGAGTTATCTGTTCAACGTTCAGTCGAACGACAAATATTAACTCGTGTTAAGTAATCAGTAAATCAGTTAATTTAACACACAATTTTATATAAGCAAGTACATGTACAATTTGTTAAAAATTAGAAACGCCTGAAATCTCTGTTCATAATTCAGATACGAAAATTACGAACAAATATTGGAATAATATACTTAAATTCAAGTAAACAAGTTACAAAGACATTGTTCCAATTATTGTTAGTGAATAAGTACATAATAAATGTCAAAATAGTCTAATTAAATTCACCTACAAAAATTACGAACAAACCTTGGAATAATATACTTAAATTCAAGTAAACAAGTTACAAAGATATTGTTCCAATTATTGTTAATAAATAAGTATCTAATAAATCTGAAAATAGTCTAATTAAATTAATCTACAAATATTACAAAGAAACCTGAAAATAATATACTTAAATTCAACTAAACAAGTTACGAATACATTGTTCCAATCATTGTTAATAAATAAGTACCTAATAAATGTCAAAATAGTCTAATTAAATTCACCTACAAAAATTACGAACAAACCTTGGAATAATATACTTAAATTCAAGTAAACAAGTTACAAAGACATTGTTGCAATTATTGTTAGTAAATAAGTACCTAATAAATCTCAAAATAGTCTAATTAAAGTCACATACAAAAATTACGAACAAACCTTGGAATAATATACTTAAATTCTACTGAACAAGTTACGAAGACATTGTTCCAATTATTCTTAATAAATAAGTATCTAATACATTTGAAAATAGTCTAATTAAATTAATCTACAAATATTACGAACAAACCTTGGAATAATATACTTAAATTCAAGTAAACAAGTTACGAATACATTGTTCCAATCATTGTTAATAAATAAGTATCTAATAAATGTCAAAATAGTCTAATTAAATTCTAATTAAATTATGAGCAAACCTCAAAATAATATACTTAAATTCAATTAATACTAAAGAAATTACAAAGACATTGTCTCAATTATTGCTAATAAATAACAACCTTGCTAGTAAATTAGTCTAGTTAAATTCACCTACTTGAGGGAATTGCAAATAAACGTACAGTCAATATTATTCCAAAAGCCAAATATTATCTCCTGATAAATAAACAGTAAATCAACCATTTCAACGCACAATTTTATATAATTAACAATCTATAAAACTCAGTAAAATTTAAAAAAGTTAAAAATCTCTGTCCACAATTCACCTCCAAAAATTACAAACAAGCATAGATTTAATACTGTTCCAAATGCCAAATATTGTGTCTCCTGATAAATAAACAGTAAATCAACCATTCTAACGCACAATTTTATATAATTAGCAACCTATAAAAGTCAGTAAAAATTAAAAACGCCAAAAATGTTTGTTTATAATTCACCTCCAAAAATTACAAACAAACATAGATTTAATACTGTTCCAAATGCCAAATATTGTGTCTCCTGATAAAAAAACAATAAATCAACCATTTTAACGCACAATTTTATATAATTAGCAACCTATAAAAGTCAGTAAAAATTGAAAACGCCAAAAATCTCTGTCTATAATTCACCTACAAAAATTAGAAACAAGCATAGATTTAATACTGTTCCAAATGCCAAATATTGTGTCTCCTAATAAAAAAACAATAAATCAACCATTCTAACGCACAATTTTATATAATTAGCAACCTATAAAAGTCAGTAAAAATTAAAAACGCCAAAAATGTTTGTTTATAATTCACCTCCAAAAATTACAAACAAGCATAGATTTAATACTGTTCCAAATGCCAAATATTGTGTCTCCTAATAAAAAAACAATAAATCAACCATTCTAACGCACAATTTTATATAATTAGCAACATATAAAAGTCAGTAAAAATTAAAAACGCCAAAAATGTTTGTTTATAATTCACCTCCAAAAATTACAAACAAGCATAGATTTAATACTTTTCCAAATGCCAAATATTGTGTCTCCTAATAAACAATAAATCAACCATTCTAACGCACAATTCTATATAATCAACAACGTACAAAACTCAGTAAAAATTAAGAACGTGAAGAAATGTCTGTCTATAATTCATCTCCAAAAATTACAAACAAACATAGATTTAATACTGTTCCAAATGCCAAATATTATGTCTCTTAATAAAAAACAATAAATCAGCCATCCTAACACACAATTTTATATAATTAGCAACGTACAAAACTCAGTAAAAATTAAGAACGTGAAAAAATGTCTGTCCATTGTTCTGCCGAATAATTCTCATTCATAAAACGAGATCCGTAGAACAAGAACCTTTTCTGGTCGCTTTTCAATCATCCCGCGGACCAATTCGCATTGCCACAGGAAAGAAAGAAGGGGGGGAGGGGGGAAGAGTCGTCTTCGTCGTTTGGGAACAGGATTTGCGAGATGGGCTTCTTACAATCACAAATGTGGCCCGAGTTAACTCTCTCTCTCTCTCTCTCTATTCTCGGTTCTTATTGTTCAAGCAAGCACAGAAGCCAAAGCCACTTCTACTATCACGCACACACACACGTACAGTACACAGTTTCGTCCGAGAAAGAGACAGACTCGATTTCCATTCATTTATTTTCACCGCCATTTCACTGATTGCCACGCCATCGCTCCTCTTTCCTTCCACGAGTTTCACTCTAATTCCCGGCTTTACTTTAATCACCAGGAGTGCCCTCCTCCTTTTCCCGATCCTCTTCCACCTCGGGTCAAGTGTGCAACCGTAACCCGCTATTTTGTCCTTTCCGAACAGAGAGGAATCGCTGCTATCACGCGAAATTCTTCTCATTCTAAAGAAAGAGAAAAACAGACAAAAGTGTACCGTCGATGATGCAACGGGATGTACGCGAAGGAAACGCCTGAAGGAGGACACTTTTGTCTCGAGAAGCTCTGGCTACTCTTCATTCGTCGAATGGAAATCTTTCTCCAGCTTTCAATGCACGCGATGCGCGACGATGTTCGCGAGGGTCAATTATGCTAGCGGAGACCTAGAGTTTGCCTCGTTAAGCTTCGGCTGAAGCTTTGATGGATTATTCTTTTTTTCGGCCACTCCGCGGAATCTTGCCTCTTCTTTCTTAGGGTTACTCCGCGCAACGGCGACCAGAAGAATGGTTGAATCTTGCAGAAGGATATTGTAATCCACGAGAGAGCCACTTTGGGTTTTCAACTGTTCGCGTAATTAAAGAGATTCGAGGTTTCTCGATCAGCAGTTGGTAACTTATTTTCGATTCAATTGCAAACGAATATAATGTGTCGAATTTCACTGTTGTCATCTTGTTAATTATTAACAAGTCCTTGAATTTGTAGGTTGTTTACTCAAGTCCAGTTTCAGTTCGTACAATTTTGGTTTATTAACGAATGACTCTGAATGCAATAACAAGTAATTAAGGTAATTTAGGTTTTAATTGAGCATTTGTAATTAATTTTGGATTCCATTGCAAACGAGAATAATAATATGTACTATATATTGTACGTTATATAATATATAATGTGTTGAATTTCACTGTTGCCATTTTGTTAATTATTAACAAGTCCTTGAATTCATAGATTGTTTACTCGATTCTAGTTTCAGTTCGTACAATTTTGGTTTTGCAACAAATAGCTTTGATTATGGTAACCAGTAATTAAGGTAATTTAGGTTTTCACTGAGCATTTGTAATTAATTTTGGATTCCATTGCAAACGAAAACAATAATATGTACTGTATATTGTACTTTATATAATATACAATGTATAAACGAATATAATGTGTGTTGAATTTCACTGTCGTCATTTTGTTAATTATTAACAAGTCCTTGAATTCGTGTGTTGTTTACTAGATTCCAGTTTCAGTTCCTAAAATTTTGGCTTCTTAACGAATGACTCTGAATGCGATAACCAGTAATTAAGGTAATTTAGGTTTTGTCTGAGCATTTGTAATTAATTTTGGATTCCATTGCAAACGAAAATAATAGTATATAATATATAAACGAATATAATGCGATAAACGACACATTATATTTAACGTCACTGTCGTCATCTTGTTAATCATTAAAAAGTTCCTGAATTCGTATGTTCTTTACTCGATTCTAGTTTCAGTTCCTAAAATTTTGGCTTCTTAACGAATGACTCTGAACTCAATAACAAGTAATTAAAGTAACTTTGATCTAATAAATAATTACTAACCAGTAATTAAGGTAACTTTGACCTAATAAATAATTACTAACCAATAATTAATGTAACTTTGACCGAGAATTTGTTGACTTATTTACGATCAAATTGCAAACGAAAATAATAACATACAAAACGATGTAATGCGTAAAATAACACTGTCAACGTCTCGTTAATAGTTGCAAAGTTCCTAAATTCAAGCGCGTCGTTCACCCGATTTTCGTTTACGTTCATTAATAACAATCCCCAGGCGATCGCGCACTGTTTTTGGCAAGAAAGCTCGCGTATAGCGAGCAAATGGCGAGGAAAAGGTGGACATTTGTGCTTAAGAGTGGGGAGGAGGGGGGTCCACTGTGTGACATTAATGGCAGAAGTGGGACGCATAAAGCAACGCGGAAAAAAGGGGAAATCTACGGGGAAAGGAAAAAAAAGCAATTTATGACCTCCGCTAACTCGCTTCGGGTAGCCGGGGCAAAAAAATAAACGTGCTGCGTTGTATGATAATGAAAAAAACGTGGCGAGACTCCGTTTACACGCGTGTTCGCGTGTGAGTTAACTTTCTGCAAGCACAGGACCGAATTAAGATTCTAACGAGACTTGGACGAAATATAAATTGCGCCACGTTTATACTATATAATTTGTTACATTGTTTGTAACATTGATATAAGAAATTCGTAATTTTTCGGTAATTTCAATATGAAATTATAATTGTTTAAAACCTAGCAGAGCTTTCTTTTACGTTCCTTACGATTTAGAATGTTTATTGTAAGGATTCTGTTCAATACGAATATCAGAATTGATAAAGTTAATCGTCTATTCGTGTATTAAGTATAATTACACGTTTGTTTATATTGTATTGTAAATGTATTATGAAATTCGTGTTATAGAAGATTAAATGATAGAAGTCTAATAGATATGAAGATAATAAGTTGCATGGGACTTGATACGGGATGTAAGGAGCTAGAATTTAGTAGCGTTACTCGATTTTCGCGCGACTCTCGTCGGCCCAAAACTGTCTTTTTCTACTGCCTCGGCGTCGAGTCTCGAGTTCGCGTGCGGCAACGCGCGCAGTTAAGAAATAAGGTAAATTACAGACGTACTATCACTGTTTCTATAACTGCTACTCGAATTCGTTCATTTAATAGCAAAGTAACGTACGAAGAATCTAAATTTCGACTTCGATTTACGATGTTTTATTTGCATAAACATCGAATATTTGTAAGTAAATATTAGGAGGTAAATGTGCTGTCAAACGTTAAAACGTGACGAGTATAATTATATAGATTGGAACGTGTCATAATTCAATACGAATTCTTATATTTGTTACACAAATCGACGTGTTAATATATACTTGTATGAAAATTGTTTCTATTTAAACGAGAAATTCTCAAGTGACGATAACAGAGGCGTTGGACTTTGTTACGAATTTATAATATGAAACATAGAAAAAAGATGTTCATAAGTAAACTTGGTATTGAACAATATATGATGCTTCAAATTGCAACTGGATTTTTATATTAAACACGTTTTAAAATAGTTAAATAATGTTACGCGATAAACTTAAAGTGGCAGTAATTGGGTTAGATTTAGTCTAGATTTGGGTTAGATTTAGTCTAGATTTGGGTTAGGTCTAGATTAGGTTTGGTTTAGGTTTGGGTTAGGTTGCCATGGCTTTAAGTTAGGTTAACCTTTAATAATGCAACCTTAAAGTTGCAATAATTAAGTTAGGTATGGCTTAGGATTAGATTACATTTAAGTTAGGTTTGGAACACGTTGGCATAGCTTTGGGTTAGGTTAACCATAAATAGTGCAACCTTAAAGTTGCAATAATTATGTTAGGTATGGCTCATAATTAGATTACATTTAAATTAGCTTTGGATTACGTTAGCATAGCTTTGGGTTAGGTTAACCATAAACACTACAACCTTAAAGTTGCAATAATTAAGTTAGGTATGGCTTAGGATTAGATTACATTTAAATTACGTTTTAATTACGTCAGCATAGCTTTGGATTATTTTAACCATAAACACTACAACCTTAAAGTGACACTAATTGCGTTACATTTGGCTCATAATTACATTACATTTAAATTACGTTTCAATTACGTCAGCATAACTTTGGCTAAGATTAACCATAAACACTACAACCTTAAGCAAACAACAATAACCACATTCACCTTACATTTGTCTATCAACTCTTCCATTAGTTAATCCGCCCCTCTTCACGCGTACGAGGGAAAAATGAAAAGGGAGCAAACACTTCCCCTTTCTTCTCTCTTCGACTTCAACCTATTCCGGGGGTTGACTTTAGGGGTGGTCGAGCGTGGCGGACGGAACGGGAGGCGAAGAGGGAAAAGGCGGCACGGATAAGGGCAAATCCACGCTTATGAGGCACGCCAAGACAAAAGCCTCCATTTCGGAAGAGCCAATATACGACCCGGCTGCAATTCGATATAAATGCATCTGCGCTGATCGTAACCTCCATCAATCGGAGGGGGGGTATAGGATAGAGGCGGTGGGGAGGGGATTAGAGGAAAGGTCGAGGAACGTCGTCCTCTTTTTCGAAGGGTGATCCATCGAGTCGGTGGATTAATTAGGAGATTGCGGGATTATGGATTTTCTCCGTCCGCTGAAACAACGCGCGTTCTGTTTATCCTCCGCGAATTCGCCGCCAGATTCCTTGTATTCTTTCGTGTCGCTCGCGTAGAAGTAGAATTATGGACTTACGATAAGTAGAACAAATACGCGATTCGTTTTCGATGCATTGTCATTTCAATTCTAGATGTTTTATGGAACTGTAATGTTCGTGTTTATGGAGCACAACGTACTAATTACGTTGTAACGAATTCAAATTACGCGTAATATATATGAAGGTTTTTGTAAATATTTCATTTAACCCATCGCGGAGAATTTGTCGATTTTTCTATTTTTCGATTTTTCGATACTCGCCAATTTTTAGAACAAGAATTCTTTAAGGGTTAATAATGGAATAAAAATTTGTTAATATTGTTTTGCTCCTTAATTTATTATAACGAGTGTAGCAAGTGAAGTAGATTATAGACTAAGTAGAACAAATACACGATTCGTGTTTGATGCATTATCATTTCAATTCTAGATTCATTATGAAACTGTAAAGTTCATATTTATATTTAATTTAACGCTTTGCGGAGAATTTTTGTATCTTTTTCGACGCTCGCCAATTTTTAGAACAAGAATTCTTTGAGTTCAGTCATTAAAGGGTTAATAATGGAACGAATATTTGTTATTATTATTTTGCTCCTTAATTTATTATGACGAGTGTAGCAATTGAAGTAGATTAACGAATAAGTAGAACAAATACACGATTCGTGTTTGATGCATTATCATTTCAATTCTAGATACATTATGAAACTGTAAGGTTCATATTTATGGAGTACAAATTACGAGTAATATATATGAATGTTTTTATAAATATTTAATTTTTCCGACACTCGCCAATTTTTAGAACGACAAACTTTTAGAACAAGAATTCTTTCAGTTCAGCCATTAAAGGGTTAATAATGGAACGAAAATTTGTGAAATATTATTGTGCTCTTTAACCCCTTGCCCTATTCATTTTTCAATTGCTGTGGTGTTTCAGTTGGATATTTGCTGCTTCAACACCGCATTAGATGTAAAACATTGACGTATGACACGTGATTTGCTTTCCAAAAACATTAATCTTATGCTTTCGTAATGCATTTAGAGTTGAAATTATAATTCGTTAGAAATGCAACATGTATTTGTTGTATTTAGCTCGCAATTTTCTTCGCGAGCTACACTCGTCATTATAAGGCAAGGGATTAACTTGTTATGACGAGTGTAGCGAGTAAAGTAGATCATGAACTAAGTAGAACAAATGCACGATTCGTTTTTAATAAGTTACATATAATTAATTCTAAATATAGTATGAAACTATAGAGGTGAATATTTATGTAATTTGCAATCTTTTCTAATTTTTTCGACGCTCTCTAATTTCTAAAACAACAAGTTTAAGTTGTTAAGTTGTCGATGCAACGTTAAAAAGTTCATTAAAAAGGAAGATTAAAATTGAACGTATTTATAATAAAACTATTAACCAGATGAAAATGACTTAAACAGTAATTAGCAAACGATTAAAAATTCAAAGTATTCAATAAAATACTTAAATACTTAAAATTCAAAGTATTCATTAAAATATTACTATTAAAATATATTAAAATCTATTAAATATTAAAATATTACTATTGTATTGTACTTGTTTCTCCTATAGTAATCATAAACCTTTTAATAAATAAAAGAGAGGTTAATAATTAAATATTGTACGTATTCTACTTTGACTGCAATTTGAATCGCAGCATTCGAATTCAGCCAATTTTCCAAATAATCGCGTCTCGATTCTTACGCGAGTTTCAACCATAATACAATAATTTACAACTAACGAAGGGGAATATTGTTCGCGTTCCTAAGTCAAATTTAAATCGAAACGAATGTTGAAAGCAGGACGCGTTAAGCATTGCGGGCGTTGAATATTTTTCTCTGCTTAAATTTTGATAAATCCTCCGCGATACGGGCATCGAAGCGATCGTTTATTTCCACAGGGCGAAGCAATTCCGCGCATAAATCAATATATGCTTCGACAATACGGAAGTTGCACGGGATACCGTGAAGCGGGCGAGAAGCAATCCTAACCGAGAGATTCAACAATCACCGGGCTGCTGATCCCAGATATAAATCTAAACGTCGCGACGTCCACGGTTTTTCTTTGCTCGCGCAAAAATTCTTCCTTCCTCGCGCCATTTTCTCATCCCCTAGCTTTCTACGTTTCCTCTTTCTCTATTATTCACCGAAACACCGAAACCTAACACAAAACTCGATTTCTAAAATTACGCGTTTAACATCGAATCTTAATTAACTAATTATTTTAGTATCAATGAGTAACAGTTCGAAGTGTATATTATTAAACTCACGCCACGTTTCGGATTAATATTACAATCCGAAACAATATTCGTCGCAACGAAACCACTGTCGATATTGAACTTGGAATTTTAGACATTTTTACTTTTAGATACTCTTTTTTTCTTTTTTTTTTCCTCCACTGAATTGTTGGCGAATTAATTATAAAATAGAATATTAATGGGGGGGGGAGAAGATACTTTTTAGGTTTTATACGAATAGAAGTTTTTAGAGATTTTCCCGTGTTTAGAAAGAAATTTCTAAGAAATGGTTCGCAGAATTCTATTTAATATACGAAGTAAAGTAAGCAGCACGATATTTCGAGAGTGAAAGAAAATTATTCGATTGCTTATTGACAACGGTTTACCCGTTGCCTTACACTTGTGCGAGCACTTTACTTTTGAATTCCACGACTTTGAGTTTCCACGCTTTTTAGTTCATTTCCAACGATTTCAAATGTTCATTATTACGTTAAGTATTCGTTGCGTTAAGTTCTTGCGCTTTAATAGTCGACGTGGGTTAGGAAAGCGAAAAAATGATTAGGCGACTATTTGTCCACGCTCGTCCGCAAATGGTTCAAATTGCGGAGACGATAAATATTAATTTTCACTACTTTACACGCGTTAACTTTAATCAACCCCTTGTCCTACAATAACGAGTCACAACTCGTGTTATAAATTATGGCACACGTTCCACGTGAACGCAGAGTATTGAGGATAAAATTTAACTTTTGAACTCTAATTTTGGCTTTATGTTATAACATTGGAGATTGTTAAACAAATATTGTCCACAATTTCCAAATAATTCGTACGTGTCACGACGTGAATTCAATAAACAACTAATGCTATCATACGTAAATAATAAGATAATCGTAGAACAAATGGTTAATGGTGTATAGAAAGGAATTATTAACCGCATCCAATGCAACATTTCGTGTTTTTAGAATCCAGTTCAATTCTAGTTTTGGATTTTAGACTTTCGATTCTAGTTATTTAGTTGTTTTGCGAAGCTTTACTTTTTCGTCATTCGTCAATTATCATTCGAGATGCAAAAATCGATTCGAATTCAAAGTACTTAGAAGAATTTCATTGTTTAACGACGTACGTAATATTATATTTTCACGCTACTGTGAATTCCATGCTGCGAATCGTAGACGAAAAAGTATACGCAACAAAAATTCGTAAACGACTGCTTCGTTTCTTAACTTTTGCAAGTGAATTTATGTATAATCTTTCGCGAGCGGTGTAATAGTTTTGAATGGGATTGTATGCGTACAGGAACGATTTCGTTGTGTCTCACGGTGCGCACTGTGTCCGCGTTGAGCCGACTATACACTCGAGGATTAGATTAGCTTCCGCTGGCTTCGCTGCAAAGGCTTGCATCCAGCGAACGAATAACCGGCGAAAGAAAAATGCCTGCTTCTACTACGCGACGCGATACTTTTTCTTTCACGCGTATTCGAAAGCATATTCATCAGCGAGGCATAGAATAATTCTGCGAAGCGTGGATTATTACACGAATTAAAACAGCAGAAGCGCAATAGTCCTAATTTAGCGAGGCGATACGTTTACTATAAACCTTATACCTGTTACTCAAACCCACGTGTTAATATATGTGAAACACTGTAAAAATATATTTAAACTCTGTTTAAATGAGAAACTCTCAAGTGACGACACGGGGGACCGTAGACTTTGTCGTACATTTTCAATTACTTGGTAACGAGTTTATTTATTATATCGAACGTGGAAAAGAATGTTCATTAATAAATCCGTTGAACTGAATATTATGCTTCGAAGTGGAACAAGATTTTTCTGTCGAATAATTTCCAAAATAGTTAAAGAAAGGCACGAATTAAAGTGGCAGTAATTGCTGCATCTATTTTGTCACATTTTCAGCGAAGAAATTTCCGCGTACGAATTAAGACCCGGTTAATTTAAACGCGCCCCAAATTAACTATACTAATTAAACAGTTACCAAACCCAAACCTAACCCAAACCTAAATCATAAATATACAATTAATAGAAATGTTATATAAACCCATAACGAGGATTTGAATTACGGATTTATCGATTACAGAAACTATTGCCAACATCATCATTCCTAATGCTACTAATCACGCAAACCTAACCCAAATATAGGAAAAGAAGGATTAATTTGAGCACGGCGCAAACTCACGAGCAAAGTAAATTAGTATACGATTCACAAGCAGAAACCATAAGCACTTTTCCAATCTATTCACTAGCCAAACCTAACCCAAACCTAAACCATAAATATACAATTAATAGAAATGTTATAAAAACCCATAACAGGGATTTGAATTACGGATTTACTGGTTATAGAAACTATTGTCAACACCATTCTTCCTAATGCTACTACTGACCCAAACCTAACCCAAACCTAAGACCATAAATATACAATTAATAGAAATGTTATAAAAACCCATAACAGGGATTTGAATTACGGATTTACTGGTTACGAAACTATTACCAACATCATCGTTCCGAATGCTACTACTAACCCAAACCTAACTCAAATTAACAACACTAATTAAACCGTGAAAAAGCCTGCGACATTATCCTAATCACCATAAGTGACTCGTCTTACGAACCTGCTTGTACCCCCCTCAAAAAAAAAAGAAAAAGAACACGGAGACGTAGAAAAGAAGTACGAGACACGTTTGTGTAATACCTGCGAGAGGGTTTTACTCGCGTACGCGCGTATACGTGGCCTCTCTTATAACGCGGGCGCGTGTAAGTGTGTACGTGTGCGCGCATGATGAGGGAGGGAAAAAAAGGGGGGCGAAGAGGGTGGCAAGGGGGTGAGAGAGAGGCAGCAATGGCGCCCCGTACGGGCGTTTATTATTATGATTATACTTGATATCCCCTGCCCAAAGCAGGGCCAGCCAGCGCAGCCAGCCTGCGAAACTTTCCCTCCTTTCCTTTCCGATATTAATATTATTTTTGCCCGGGCGTAGCGGCCGCCATATATCTCGCTCTGGGCATAAAATCCATTCCCCGTTCCCCCGGTCATCCCCAACCCCCTCCTCAAACCACTCACCCCCTTCTGGGAAGCGGAAAAGAGAGGATCGAGGCGGTGGAACAAAGAGAAATAGACGCGCCTTCTTCATCCTCCCCCCTTTTTCTCTCTTACAGTTTCGCGGTCTTCTTTTCTCCCTTTCGCTGGCCGCGGCGCGGCGGCTTCCGGCTTCGCTTCTATTATTAATTAATGGCAGCCCGGAGTCGGCCATTTTCTTTTCCTCCGCGCCACTGTGCACGAGAAGAGAGAAAGAGAGTGGAGAAATTGCGCGAGGAAGCTTGATTAACGTTTGCAGCACGATTTCTGGGTTACTCGCTGCTGGTTGCACGCCCACGCGCCAAGTGGCAGACCAATGAACGCGGAATCGTTGGGACAAGGTGTAAAGTCGGCCGTGGGATAATTGGTAACTCGGTTAGATTTTGTTTGTTGTTTTTTTTCTTGGGTGGAATAAGGTGGTTGGGATTTTAACGCTATGGTTTACGAAAGTTACGCGTAGAATTTGATAGACTTGAGGAAAAATACGTACACCGCATGTGTATAAATATTCGAACGAATTGAAAGTTGAGGATGAAGAGAATCACGATAGAATACATGTTCATACCATATTATTCATGTATTAATTAATGTTAACGCATAAAGTGGGGAATAATAATATTTATGGTCTCTAGAATTTTAGGTGTATGAAATCTGAAATGAGTCAACGTGACCAGTAAACGAAGTAACTGTTACAATATATTTATTTTAAAGAAAATGCTTAACTATTTTTATGTCTATTCCAAATGAAACACCTAATCATTCTTATATCTATTCTAAGTAAAATAACCAATTCGATACAACTATTCTGAATAAAGTAACTATTTCGATACAATTATTATAAATAAAGTAACCATTTCAATGCAACTATTATAAATAAAATAACCATTTCGATACAACTATTCTAAATAAAGTAAGCATTCTAATATCAATGCTAAACAAAGTAACCGTTCTAATATCAATGTTAAACAAAAGAAGCATTCTAATATCAATGCTAAACAAAGTAACCGTTCTAATATCAATGTTAAACAAAAGAAGCATTCTAATATCAATGTTAAACAAAGTAAGCATTCTAATATCAATGCTAAACAAAATAAGCATTCTAATGCCAATGCTAAATAAAGTAACCATTCTAATATCGATGCTAAACGAAATAACCATTCTAATATCAATGTTAAACAAAGTAAGCATTCTAATGTCGATGATAAACAAAATAAGCATTCTAATGTCAATACTAAACAAAATAACCATTCTAATATCAATGAAAAACAAAGGAAGCATTCTAATGTCGATGCAAAACAAAATAACCATTCTAATATCAATGCTAAATAAAATAAGCATTCTAATATCAATGTTAATCAAAGTAACCATTCTAATGTCAATACTAAACAAAGTAAGCATTCTAATATCAATGCTAAACAAAGTAACCATTCTAATGTCGATGCTAAACAAAGTAACCATTCTAATATCAATGCTAAAGAAAGTAACCATTCTAATGTCAATGTTAAACAAAGTAACCATTCTAATGTCAATACTAAACAAAATAACAATTCTAATATCAATACTAAACGAAGTAACCATTCTAATATCAATGCTAAACAAAATAAGCATTCTAAAATCAATGTTAAACAAAGTAAGCATTCTAATATCAATGCAAAACAAAGTAAGCATTCTAATATCAATACTAAACAAAGTAACCATTCTAATGTCGATGCTAAACAAAGTAACCATTCTAATGTCAATGTTAAACAAAGTAACCATTCTAATATCAATGCTAAACAAAATAACTATTCTAATATCAATGCTGAACGAAGTAATCATTCTAATATCAATGTTAAACAAAGGAACCATTCTAATATCAATGTTAAACAAAGTAACCATTCTAATATCAAAGCTAAACAAAGTAACAATTCTAATATCAATGTTAAACAAAGTAACCATTCTAATGTCAATACTAAACAAAGTAACCATTCTAATGTCAATGTAAAACAAAGTAACCATTCTAATATCAATGCTAAACGAAGTAACCATTCTAATGTCAATGTTAAACAAAGGAACCATTCTAATATCAATGTTAAACAAAGTAACCATTCTAATATCAATGCTAAACAAAATAACTATTCTAATATCAATGCTGAACGAAGTAATCATTCTAATATCAATGTTAAACAAAGGAACCATTCTAATATCAATGTTAAACAAAGTAACCATTCTAATATCAAAGCTAAACAAAGTAACAATTCTAATATCAATGTTAAACAAAGGAACCATTCTAATATCAATGTTAAACAAAGTAACAATTCTAATATCAATGCTAAACAAAGTAACCATTCTAATGTCGATGCTAAACAAAGTAACCATTCTAATGTCAATGTTAAACAAAGGAACCATTCTAATATCAATGTTAAACAAAGTAACCATTCTAATATCAATGCTAAACAAAATAACTATTCTAATATCAATGCTGAACGAAGTAATCATTCTAATATCAATGTTAAACAAAGGAACCATTCTAATATCAATGTTAAACAAAGTAACCATTCTAATATCAAAGCTAAACAAAGTAACAATTCTAATATCAATGTTAAACAAAGTAACCATTCTAATGTCAATACTAAACAAAGTAACCATTCTAATGTCAATGTAAAACAAAGTAACCATTCTAATATCAATGCTAAACGAAGTAACCATTCTAATGTCAATGTTAAACAAAATAAGCATTCTAATGTCGATGCAAAACAAAGTAACCATTCTAATGTCGATGCAAAACAAAGTGACTATTCCAATATCAATACTAAACGAAGTAACCATTCTAATGTCGATGCAAAACAAAGTAACAATTCTAATATCAATGCTAAATGAAGTAACCATTCTAATATCAATGTTAAACAAAGTAACCATTCTAATATCAATGCTAAACAAAATAACTATTCTAATATCAATGCTGAACAAAGTAACCATTCCAATATCAATGATAAACGAAGTAATCATTCTAATATCAATGCTAAACAAAATAACCATTCTAATATCAATACTAAACGAAGTAACCATTCTAATATCAATGTTAAACGAAATAACCATTCTAATATCAATGCAAAACAAAGTAAACATTAGAAATCGCAATTGGCGTAAAACCATTCTTCCGTTTTCTTCCTACAAATGAGTGGTCGATTCTGTACTTAGTCAACGGTATGAATAAGTTCGCTTGCTTTTCGTTGGCCGCTTTCTCGGCCGCTCGCAAACATAGTTTAAAATAGTCCGCGTTTGAATAATGTATGCGCGTAGAGATCGCGGCGGATCGGTTCTCGAATTCATACCTAAACGGCCGGGTCGACGACCATCTTTACATTTCTGCGCTTTCCAATCTTCCCGATGGCTTCTTTTCTCTACCAAAAAATTCCACGCATCCCTAGTCGTCGCGCGTTGCCCTCGCGCGAATCGTTACGTGTCGAGAAACTTTTTCTCCAACCGCGCGAAATTGATTCCAAGTATCAAGCTTTTGTAACAACTTAAAGTGACCGGTGCTAATTAATATATAATTGAGTTAAGTAAGTTGTAATTCGAGTATCAATTAATAAGCAGCTTATTAATTTCCAATGGAAATTGTACAAACTTGACAATTGTACAATTGTACAAACTTGACAATTGTACAATTGTACAAACTTGACAATTGTACAATTGTACAATTGACAATGTTAGGAAAGTCAGAAATATCATTATTTAACAACTTACGTTAAATACGTTCTAAAATAGTTGACAATAGATTTACGGACGTTGCGTGTATAATTTGAGAGGCTTTCGGAAAAATACGTATAATGCATATATAAATATTCGAACGTAGAAGAGTGAGGATGAAGAGGATCACGTAGAATCCATATTGGTACCATATCGTATTAATTAAAGTTAACGCATGAAGTAGCGAAAAATAATATTTATGGTCTTTAGAATTTTAGGTCTATGAAATCTGAAATGAGTCAACGTGACCAGTAAACGAAATAACTGTTACAATATATATTTATTTTAAAGAAAATGCTTAACCATCTTTATGTCTATTCGAAATGAAACACCTAATCATTCTTATATCTATTCTAAATAAAATAACCATTTCAGTACAACTATTCTAAATAAAGTAACCATCTCGATACAACTATTCTAAATAAAGTAACCATTTCGATACAACTATTATAAATAAAATAACCATTCTAATATCAATGCAAAACAAAGTAACCATTCTAATATCAATGCTAAACAAAGTAACCATTCTAATATCAATGCTAAACAAAATAAGCATTCTAATATCAATACTAAACAAAGTAACCATTCTAATATCAATGTTAAACAAAGTAACCATTCTAATGTCAATACTAAAGAAAATAACCATTCTAATATCAATGCTGAACGAAGTAATCATTCTAATATCAATGTTAAACAAAGTAACCATTCTAATGTCAATACTATACAAAATAACCATTCTAATATCAATGTTAAACGAAGTAACCATTCTAATGTCAACGTTAAACAAACTAAACATTCTAATATCAATGCTAAACAAAATAAGCATTCTAATATCAATACTAAGCGAAGTAATCATTCTCATATCAATACTACACAAAGTAACCATTCTAATGTCAATACTAAAGAAAATAACCATTCTAATATGAATGCTGAACGAAGTAACCATTCTAATATCAATGCTAAACAAAGTAACAATTCTAATATCAATGCTAAACTCTCTACAATTTTAGGTGTATGAAATCTGAAATACTTCAATGTGACGAGTTCCTTGTAAACCTAGTGTTAACAAGCTTCTCACTTTTCTAGTACAATATTTAATTAAAGGAATGTGATCAGTAAACAACTAATTATGTATCATCGACCTCGAGTAACTTTTAATAACCGTAACAGTCAAGAATTAACATTAAATTCATTACTGTTAACATTCTCACTAATACATTAACCTTTTGCGGACGTGTGTCTACAAATAGCCGCCTGATCATTTTTTTAAGTTCAGTGGACGTACGTTGACGTTGAAGCAGAAAATTGAAATTAATATCGTTAATAAACGTTTGACAGTTTTGGGAATGGAACAGTCTGGAATTCAATAGCTTGGTTAAGTAAAGTTTAAAGACTTGGAATTGAAAATGAAAATACTCTCTTAAGTGTTACTATTCATCGTCCGCGAAGGGTTAAATCTGTAGCTTTCGAAAGATTCTCAAGTATCGCCGTGGAAACTTAACAAGCTTCTCATTCTTCTAGCACAATATTTAATTACAGGAATGGAACCAATAAACAACTAATTATTATCGGCCTTACAGTCGTAACAGTCAAGAATTAACATTAATTCATTGCTGTTAATATTTTCACCAATACATCAAATCTGTAGCTTTCGAAAGATTCTCAAGTATCGCCGTGGAAACTTAACAAGCTTCTCACTTTTCTACCACAATATTTAATTACAGGAATGGAACCAATAATCAACTAATTATGTATCATTGATCTCGAGTAACTTTTAACAGCCGTAACAGAATTATTATTGAATCATTGATTAAGAATTAACATTAAATTCATCGCTGTTAACATTCTCACCAATACATCAAGTCTGTAGCTTTCGAAAGATTCTCAAGTATCGTCGTGGAAACTTAACAAACTTCTCATTCTTCTAGCACAATATTTAATTACAGGAATGGAACCAATAAACAACTAATTATCATCGGCCTTACAGTCGTAACAGTCAAGAATTAACATTAATTTATTGCTGTTAATATTTTCACCAATACATTAAATCTGTAGCTTTCGAAAGATTCTCAAGTATCGCCGTGGAAACTTAACAAGCTTCTCACTTTTCTACTACAATATTCAATTACAGGAATGGAACCAGTAATCAACTAATTATGTATCATTGATCTCGAGTAACTTTTAACAGCCGTAACAGAATTATTATTGAATCATTGATTAAGAATTAACATTAAATTCATTGCTGTTAACATTTTCACCAATACATTAAATCTGTAGCTTTCGAAAGATTTTCAAGTATCGCCGTGGAAACTTAACAAACTTCTCATTCTTCTAGCACAATATTTAATTACAGGAATGGAACCAATAAACAACTAATTATCATCGGCCTTACAGTCGTAACAGTCAAGAATTAACATTAATTTATTGCTGTTAATATTTTCACCAATACATTAAAGCTGTAGCTTTCGAAAGATTCTCAAGTATCGCCGTGGAAAACTAAACCAAGAAACCGTTACGATTATCATAAACGATCTCCAAAATAATTCCCCGAAATTGTACAAAACCGATAATCTTAAACCGCGAATAATCGCCGCGGCTATCCTAAAACAGGCCAATTTTAATCTCCATCCGCTCATGCACTGCTGTACTTTATTCCCGGAGCGCGAGAAATAATTCGTCATCGGGTCGCCGACAGTGCGAGCCGCGCGTCACCGGAAAATAGTAGCAAAGGTAGGTGGGACGAGCTCTGGTTGTCTCGGGGTGGCAGCGGGCGGTTTCCGGGCTCCGTGTGAGAAATTTTAAACTACGATCACCTCGAGGGGTAACCGAACGGCGCGGTACATAGGCAAGAGCAAGAGTAGATGGAGGGGGGGCAGGGTTATAGCTGGAGATCGACCCAGAAGACGCCCATCGCCAGGTTCTACGTGCAGGACATCATAGGACACGGGGGTTGAGAGAATTGCTCATTTGTTCGCCATAGTGACGGGGCCGGAGGATGCCCTGTAATGTCCTACAGCCTCCTACTCTTCCTACAACCCTCTCCCCCCCTCTTCGCCATTCGTTTCCTCGTCGTGCTCTTTCTGCTTCTGCTCTATTCGCCCCTCTCTCGCTCTTCCGCCCGCGTGGCGGTGTTCGATCGAAATTCAATTTCCACCGGGCCACCCTTTCCCTCTCTCACCTACACCCCCCTTTCAGAGGGGGCGAGGGGGAGGTTTCTCTCTCTATTCTGGGTAACCGTCAACCTTCCTTTTCCTCTTTGCCCCCACGCCCTTATGCTTTTGCTACCGTTCGGGGAAACCCCCGGGAAAGCAACGGGATGCTGGCTCGCATTCCTCGCGATAAATTACGCGGCTCAATTATTCAATCGAATCTATACCCCGCGTCTTTGTTTTTTGGATGGGCTTCTTTTTTTTTGGAGAAGTGGAGTAGGAGATTTTGGAGTTTTTGATGGGGGGGGGAGAGAGAGAAGGTGGATTTGGGTTCGAGAGGGAAGAGTAACTTTTGGTGCTTAGTTACTTTTGTAACTAACAGTTGGTGTTTCGAGGGAAGTTTTGTCAGAGACTTTTGATTAGTTAATTAGGAAATTAAGTGTACATGTTTGGATAAATAGTGGGGGAAGTGAATGGAGATTTAAAACTTTGGCTTATAATATCGAGTTACACTCGTGGTTCAGCCTATGGACTACTAATCACAATAAAAACTTGCTGTATTTATTAATAAACTTTAATTCCTTTTATTTGAATTTGTATATTTGTGACATTGAGGATTACGAATATAATAGGAACGAATTGCGTACAATATTTTAGTGTTTTGCATTCTATATAGTGTTATAGTAAAAAGTAGTCAACATCTCGGTGAATAATCTTTGAAAGATTCGTAAGCCAAGGGGTTAACCTGTTAGCTGAGGAATTGTTCGATCAGAATCTTTCTCGTACGTAGTAATAAAACTGAATAAACAGGAATTAATAGAAAATGTTTAGAGTGCGTTTAATTGCTGTGAATTGAATGTGAGTTCCACGAAAATTAATTGCTGCTCTTTTAATAAGAAGCAACAGAAAAATGAATTGCTGTTTTAGCGAATAGAAAATCGAAAATCGTACGCTACTTTAATAGAAGGCAATATTAATGCAACGATGCATTTTAATAGTTACGCAATGGAGAATCGTTTGTTGGTTTAATAAGAAACAATAGAAAATTAATTGCTGTTCCAGAAAATAGACAATCGTACGCTACTTTAATAGAAGGCAATATTAATGCAACGATGCATTTTAATAGTTACGCAATGGAGAATCGTTTGTTGGTTTAATAAGAAATAATAGAAAATTAATTGCTGCTTCAGAAAATAGAAAATCGTACGCTACTTTAATAGAAGGCAATATTAATGCAATGGGGCATTTTAATAGTTGTGCAATAGAAAATTGTTTGTCGTTTTAATAAGAAATAATAGAAAATTAATTACTGCTTCAGCGAATAGAAAATAGAAAATCGTACGCTACTTTAATAGAAGGCAATATTAATGCAATGAGGCATTTTAATAGTTGTGCAATAGAAAATTGTTTGTCGTTTTAATAAGAAGCAACAGAAAATTAATTGCTGCTTCAGAAAATAGAAAATGGTACGCTACTTTAATAGAAGGCAATATTAATGCAATGGGGCATTTTAATAGTTGTGCAATAGAAAATTGTTTGTCGTTTTAATAAGAAATAATAGAAAATTAATTACTGCTTCAGCGAATAGAAAATAGAAAATCGTACGCTACTTTAATAAAAGGTAATACTAATGCAACGAATCTTTTTAACAATTACACAATAGAAAATTAATTGCTGCTCCAGAAAATAGAAACAGAAAATCGTACGATACTTTAATAGAAGACAATATTAATGCAACGATGCATTTTAATAGTTACGCAATGGAGAATCGTTTGTTGGTTTAATAAGAAATAATAGAAAATTAATTGCTGCTTCAGAGAATAGAAAATGGTACGCTACTTTAATAGAAGGCAATATTAATGCAATGGGGCATTTTAATAGTTGCGCAATAGAAAATCGTTTGTCGTTTTAATAAGAAGCAACAGAAAATTAATTGCTGCTTCAGCGAATAGAAAATAGAAAATCGTACGCTACTTTAATAAAAGGCAATATTAACGCAACGATGCATTTTAACAATTACGCAATAGAAAATCGTTTGTCGTTTTATAATAATAAGAAGCAACAGAAAATTAATTGCTGCTTCAGGGAATAGAAAATGGTACGCTACTTTAATAGAAGGCAATATTAAAGCAAGGAGTCATTTTAATAGTTACGCAACGAAGAATCGTTTGTTGGTTTAATAAAATACACGTGGCGGAATGGAAACCTTGGCGTGGTACGCATTCGTATGGCCGATTGCCGTACATTGAGATGAAGCCATGGAGAACCGACCCGCCATCAAACCAACCCCACCCACCCCACGATCCTACCTATTTAAATAGCTTTTTTTTTCTCTGAGGGGAGTTCGAATGAACCCCACCCCTCTTCGGCTTCCTCCATTTCGGAGCGATGCACTAGTTACTACGAATTCCGGGACCCTTCTTGAACCTGAATTATGCAGCCACTTCCACAAGCAGCGACGTATTCCCTTCCGCGATACTCGTTAAACGAAAATTCGGTGCGATTTAATACCTGCGTCGGTGAAATAATAACGATAACAATTCGATGCCTTTGTCCAAAGTATAAAACTTTGACGTGGAAAATTTGTGGGCAACGTGGGAGTAATTAATAATAAATATATGTGTATATAATGTTGTACAATGTAAGAGACAATAACGAGATTTATTTAACGCACATCGTGACTTAAATTTGATCAAAATTACACCATTGAGTAAATGTATTTAATTACTGCAAGGTTACACTTTAAGGTTATCGCGTAGCTTTAATCATTGTTGGCTATTTTAGAAATTATTTAACTTGAAAATTAATTAGTTTGGTGCACAAGATTATTTAACGTCTCCTTTATTTATGATGAGTTTTTGTTGTACGTTAAATATAACGTATTAATTACTAATTCATTGAAAATGTATATAACGAAATCCACGGTCCCCCGTATCGTCACTTGAGAGTTTCTCGTTTAAATAGGAACAATTTTTTACATAGTTATTATATTAATATTATTGCTATTAAATAATACATAAATATACTGTACTGTAATATAGTAATAGTAACAGTGGTACTAATATTACTATTAATAATAATAATAATGCTATCAATTGCTATTAAATAAACGAATTAAAGTGGTAGTTATAAAAACAGTAATAAAACGTGGCTCGTTTACTCTATATAATATTTATAAAATATTATCTATAATATGATCTATTTAGCTCGAATTTCGTTAAATTGAATTGAATTTCGTTAAATTGAATGCGTTAAACCATTCACGTATTGCGTACACAAACTTTCCGGAACAACCTTAATAAACTTACTTGAAAAAGTGAAGAAACAAAGTAGTGACTTACGAATTTTTGTGCGTATCCTTTCGCTGCTAAGTTTCGCAGTTTAGAATCGTACAACATCATAAAAATAAAGTATTACACTCATCGATGAACAATAAGTCGTTCCACTTTCAATTCAATGAAAAATCCATGCACATATGAAAAGAGAGCAAATACACGAAGCTTCGCAAATACGTAGCACAAGTTTCTCAACTTTGATCAATGAATATCTCTATATTGTCTCACCATTAATCAGCATTTAATTAATAAGCATTTAATAAATCAGCGTTACAAAAAGCAAGTTTAACTAAACAACTAAATAACCAACAAATGATTCTACTAAAACTACCAAAAAACGCCTATACTTATTTGTACCGGTAAAAACATGAATGGTAGACATTTGCAAAGTGCAACGAATCTCCGACGAATATCGTCAAAAAATGCATCCTCGAAAGCTTTACTCGTTTAGCTAGTGTTAAATTCTGTCGTAATTTAAATAAACCCAGCTTCAGAATCGAGCAAGCGACCCCACGAAATTCCACATAAGCACAGAAACGTCGAAAAAACTGGAGAGGAGGGGGGAGAAAGGGAATGGAGGCAGTAAATTTTATGCGTCATCCAGGGCGATCTATAACGAAACACACACGGAAGCTCCGACGAGACGGAGGTGCGCGCTGGCTCAAAGTGGCATCAAGAAACAGAAACGTAGAAGGGAGGCGGGGGGGGGGAGATGGCGAGGGGGTTAAGAACGGTCCTTTGCACACAAAAGCAATAACGCGGGATATTCTACGCGTGTGGATTCGAGTCTCTTGTCTCTTTTTGTCCCGAGCCTTTATCATGGCCGTTCGAGGGTGGCCGCAAGAGAACAAATACATTAATTTCCTCTCCTCCCCCCTCCCTTCTATCTGTCTTCGATTCGATGCGGTACACGTGACCGTAATTATGAAAGTGGTATAACAATAAGTGATAATTTAATGAGCGAATACGTTTATCAGTTATTTAGAATCGCGTTGCGTTAAAGTAAATTAATTCAATGTAATGTTTGAGGTATTGGTAACAATTAATCGTTCGATAGTTATTGTTATTTTAATCGTTATATGGAATTCGTGTAGCGTTAATTATAATAAGAATATATGGCTTACAATAAGATATATATGGCTTAGGGAACTTTCGTGATTATGGACACGAATGCAATTCTGTAAATGAATGCGCAGATTGAAAAAGAAAGAATATTATGTGGAATTGGTTTAGTTTTAGTTATGAAAGTGGTGTATATGTATGTTGATACAAGATTTATTTTGTGTGGCTTGGAGAATTAAGTTAAATTAAATGAATGCAACAGAAAGTTAAAGAATCCTATTCGAATGATCGAAAAAACATTCATCAACGCAATGCCCGAAAAAATTCATCCAAAACTTTCAACGACGTTACCAAATAGTTGACTTGCAAAATAAGGAAGCTTTCGATAGGCCGGTTAAAGGGACTTTTGCACAGTACTGTACGCGTATACGCATACCAAAGATCCACCTACGTGTACTGATAACAGACACACACACGTATACACGGAAAAGCCGAGCTACCACCTCCATCAGAGGACACAAACGCGCGCACGTACTCGCATACGTGCACACATGTGGGAACGCGCGTCCTCCGGCATATAAGTAAACGGGGTGCAGAGTGTATGAGGAGGGGGAGGGTGGTGTGTGGTTGCCATGGAAACGCCCAGTCCCTCTCTTATAATTATATGGGGAAAAATGGCTCGCGGACTTTTACCCCGCGTTACACCCCCGCCCCATTCGCCCCAACCCCTCTTTCTCGCCCCCTTTTGCACCCTCTACCCTCTTCCACCACCCTTGCCAACAGGCTTCCCTCTAAGCGCCGTCTCCTCCTTTCTTTCGCCTGTGCCACCTCTTCCGCATCTCGTTTGTCTTCCCAGTGTTTCTTTCTTACAGGGTGGTTGTACCAATTACTGCCACTTTAAGGTTAACCTAACCCAAAGTTGAGGCGAACATAGGCCAAACCTAACCCAATTACTGCCACATTAAGGTTAACCTAACTGAAACTTGTGGCGAACCTGAGCGAGACCTAACCCAATTACTGCCACTTTAAGGTTAACCTAACTCAAAGTTGAGGCGAATCTAAGGGACACCTAACCCAATTACTGCCACTTTAAGGTTAACCTAACCCAAATCTAACCCAATCTAAGTTAAACCTAACCCAAATTTGAGCCAAACCTAACCCAAATTTCAGGCAAACCTAAGCCAAACCTAACCCAATTACTTTGCATCCCTTTCTGCATTCTATTCTCTTTCTATATTATTTGTCATTCCTCTTCTTTTCCATGTGTTTTCTTCTAATTTTATTGTTTCAACTTTTGCATCCCTTTCTGCATTCTATTCTCTTTCTATATTATTTATCATTCCTCTTCTTTTCCATTTGTTTTCTTCCAATTTTCTTCTTTTAACTTTTACACCCCCTACTTCTCCACTTTCATCCCTTATTGAAGGCTATTGTTTATCTTTTATTTATCATTCGTCTTCCCCTCCATCTGTTTCCTTCCAATTTTCTTGTTTTAACTTTTGTATCCTTTTCTGCATTCCATTCTCTTTCTATTATTTATCATTCCTCTTCTTTTCCATTTGTTCTCTTCCAATTTTATTGTTTCAACTTTTGCATCCCTTTTTTCATTCAATTCTCTTTCTATTATTTATCATTCCTCTTCTTTTCCTTTTTATTTCTTGCAATTTTCCTAATTTAGCTTTTGCAACCTTTGTTTTTCCTTTTGCATCCCTTTTTGAAAGCTATTGTTTATCTATTATTTATAATTCCTTTTCTTTTCCATCTGTTTTCTTCCAATTTTATTGTTTCAACTTTTGCATCCCTTTCTGCATTCCATTCTCTTTCTACTGTTTATCATTCCCCTTCTTTTCTATGTGTTTTCTTCCAATTTCCTTGTTTCAACTTTTGCAACCTTTGTTTTCCCTTTTTCATTTCTAATCTTATTCTATTCTCTTTCTATTGTTCCTCATTCACCTTCTTTTCCATCTGTTTTCATCCAATTTTCCTATTTTAACTTTTGCAACCTTTGTTTTTCCTTTTGCAACCGTTGCCTTTCCTTTTGCATCCCTTTCTGAATTTTACTGTCTTTATATTATTTATCATTCCTCTTCTTTTCCACGTGTTTCCTTCCAATTTCCTTCTTTTAACTTTTGCAACCTTTGTCTTTCCTTTTGCATCCCTTTCTGAATTTTACTGTCTTTCCATTATTTATTATTCCTCTTCTTTTCCACGTGTTTTCATCCAATTTCCTTCTTCTAACTTTTGCACCCTCTTTTATCTCCTCTTTCATCCCTTTTTGAAGGCTATTGTTTTTCTATTATTCATCATTCCTCTTCTTTTCCACGCGTTTCCTTCCAATTTCCTTCTTCTAACTTTTGCACCCTCTGCATCTCCTCTTTCATCCCTTTTTGAAGGCTATTGTTTCTCTATTATTCATCATTCCTCTTCTTTTCCATCTGTTTCCTTCCAATTTCCTTGTTTCAACTTTTGCACACCGCTTTCGAAATTTTCCTTTCTCGAGCATTCGCTCCCTTATCCGGTTTCACGTCGTCTCATCGCAGCCACTTTTGCCCCCTGCCTCGGGAATATTATGCTTGCACCTCGAAGGGGTGACTGTGTAACCATCCTTAACTCGCTTTAAGGAACGCTGCGGCTTCCTCTCGCGCCTCTCGCGTTTCGCGTTATTTCCCTCGAAACCTTGACTCGTTTCGAAATTTCCTCAACGTGTTTGCCACCGACAAAATTCGCGCCCGAGTTAAATCAACACGCGAAACGTTCGAATAGAGAAAATGACCTTCGTACTGTCACTGTTCTTATAACCTTCACTTGAAGACGTTTATTTCATAGCAGTGGATAGTATTATTATTAATACTATTATTAATAGTAATATTAGTACTAATATTACTACTACTATATTACAGTATAGTATATACATGTATTATTTAACAGTAATGTACGTTTTGTATGTTATATATAAGGAATGAATTACTACGCAATTGAAAATATACAACAAAGTCCAATATCCTTATTATCGTCACTTGAGAATTTCTCATTTAAGTAGAAACAATTTTTACTTAGGGTAAACGAGCCACGTACTGTCACTGTTCTTATAATCGCCATTTGAATACGTTTATTTCATAGCAGTGGATAGTATTATTATTAGTAATATTATTAATAGTATTATTATTAGTAATATTATTATTAGTAATATTAGTACTAATATTACTATTACTATATTACAGTATAGTATATATACATGTATTATTTAACAGTAATGTACGTTTTGTATGTTATATACATAAGGAATGAATTACTACGTAATTGAAAATATACAACAAAGTCCAATACCCTTATTATCGTCACTTGAGAATTTCCATTTAAGTAGGAACAATTTTTACTTAGGGTAAACAAGCCACGTACTGTCACTGTTCTTATAATCGCCATTTGAATACGTTTATTTCATAGCAGTGGATAGTATTATTATTAGTACTATTATTATTACCATTATTAGTAATATTAGTACTACTATTACTATTACTATATTACAGTATAGTATATACATGTATTATTTAATAGTAATGAACGTTTCATATGTTATATATAAAGAATGAATTACTACGTAATTGAAAATATACAACAAAGTCCAATATCCTTATTATCGTCACTTGAGAATTTCTCTAGTAAAAATTTTTACATACCTAAACGAGCCACGTACTGTCACTGTTCTTATAACAACCGCTTTAATTCGTTTTATTTAATAGCAAATTAATGTGTAAAGAATCGTAAGTAAAGAAATTTTCATACTAAATTTGAACATCGGTTTTAAGTAACAATATACAGACATTGTATATTCGTTTATACATAATATTTATAAATAAATATTGGGAGGTAAACGTGCTGTTGAAGATTGAAACGTGGCGAATATAATTATAAAGTATGGAACGTGTCATAATTCAATACGAATTCTTACATCTACTTACTAATATATGCAAAAACGTGTTTCTATTTAAACGAGAAATTCTCAAGTGACGATACGAGGGACATTGGACTTTGTTATTCCATTTTCCATTAATTAATAATGAAAATGAAATCCGAGAAATCCAAGATTAACCAGTAATGAATTTATTATATATTTCATATATAAACAAAGATGTTGATAAATAAAGAAGATGTAGAACAATGTTATGTTCCAAACGTATTAGTCGAAGCTAATATTTAATATTGATTTCCGACTTTTAAGTATCCACGGTAAATAGTAAGATAAATTCGCGATTGTTGTTAATATTATATAGAAACAGTTTGAAATAAGGATTTTCTAGTTGTATCGGAGGCTTTGGCAATTCTTAGCTCGATACGCTGTGCCACTAAATGCTGACCAAAGACATTAGCTATCTGAGAGAGGATCTTCCTCCCCTCTTTAGTTTTTTTTTTACCCTCTCTTGTCTTTCCGCCTTTTCTTCCACTTTTCCTTCTTTCGACACCGCTCAAGGGTCCTTCGTTCTTATCTTTCCTTTTCGATTCCTCCTAATGCCCACCGTATTGACTTTTAACGCTTCAAATTAATCGCCATTTGTCTCCTTTAATCCTTCGCTCTGCAATAACGAGTCACGCTTCTTCCACGAGTTACAAACGAACGAGATCAACAAAAATACGCAATTATTAACAGTAAAATTTCGTTTCAACTCTAATTTCAATTCTCTATTCCAACGAATTATTATTCGATCATTACTCGTTCCACGCTTCATAATCACATTATTCGAATTTCAATGTTAAACGTGTACAACGTATTATTGACATGCAAGGAATATTTTAGAAAGATTTTCAAGACTTTCCAAACTTTCAATACTTCAAAGCCGATCAACGCTTTCAAGACTCCAATGACGATTAAAATAATGGAGAGTTTCAAGGCTTCGAATCAGATTCGAAGTGATTCGAATTTCAATGTTAAACGTGTACAATGTATTATTGACATGCAAGGAATATTTTAGAAAGATTTTCAAGACTTTCCAAACTTTCAATACTTCAAAGCCGATCAACGCTTTCAAGACTCCAATGACGATTAAAATAATGGAGAGTTTCAAGGCTTCAAATCAGATTCGAAGTGATTCGAATTTCGTCGATTCACGGATTCGAATCGATTAAAAGCTTCTCAAATTTCATCGACAAGTGCATCGAAGGGTTAACGACGAAACCAGTTAAAATTCGCAAAAGTAGCGATAATTCTGTGGACCGTTTCGTCTGCCTTCGTATCGAGCTATCGCGCGAGACTCTAATCCTGGCGTGGAAAAGTGGCGGGAGGGCGAACTGGCGGTGTTGGGACGAAATTATATTTTTTGTCGTCAAGACACGTTCACCGGGTCCAGGACGCCGGCATCCCGAGGGTATTTAAAGGCTCCTCGTCCTTGGCTAGCGGGGCAACGGCGCAGAGGGGTGGGTCCAGGGCGGCTCCTAAAGGCAGTAATCCTTCGGGCTCGCACGCGCCAGTATTAGTCCCGTCCGTAAGAGATGTACACACGCAAAAAGGAAGCCGCGATTCGATGTTTGGCCAACGGTGGACACGCGCACACGCGAGAGAAACCGAAAACCGCGATCAAGTAGGATTACTTCGGAGCAATATGCTTTTCTCTCTCTCTCTTTTGCTTTTTCTTTCCTTGCCCCGAGATGCTTCGTGGCCACAGAAACTCTCCCCCCTCTCCAATGGACGCACGTGTGGTCGAACAGACACGAGAAATATACGCAAGCAACCGGCTTCTATCTTCGCGGACATTGGACGCGTTATCTCGAGCAACGAGAGCTTTCGACGCTTGCTTTTCAAAGCGAACACGCCTCTAACAGTGCGTTTTTTTTCTTTTAGGTGGTTAGAGGTTTGGTGGTTAGAAGTTTCGTGGTTGGAAGTTTGGCGGTTAGGGGAGGAATGCAAATTGTAAATATTAATTAGGTGTTCCTTGTTTATTAATTTTGGCAGATTTGTAATAGTCGGTTATGTATTATTATTATTGTTTCTCGTTTGTTAATATATTGACGCGTGACGTCGTGTTTAACAATGGTTTATCAGTCTTGTTTTTGTAAGTGTTCAGGTATTGTTAATAATGTGTGGGCTATTGCGATGTTGATTTGTGTTGAATTGTTATTAATAATGTATGATTGTGTTGGATCTTGCATCGATTACATTCTATGTTGGTAAACTTACAGCTTAGTTAATTTTATGTAATTTGGAATATTCCAAATAATTTGGTATTAATAATATTACACATTTCTTAATTTTGACCAATTTATAATACCCAGTAATACAATATTAATAATATTTCTCATTCCTTAATTTTGCTCAACTTATAATACCAAAAATAGTATAATATTAATAATACTCTTCATTCTTTAATTTTGCCCAACTTATAATATTCCAAATAGTACAATATTAATAATATTCCTCATTTCTTAATTTTGACCAATTTATAATACCCAGTAATACAATATTAATAATATTTCTCATTCCTTAATTTTTCCCAACTCATAATACCAAAAATAGTATAATGTTAATAATACTTTTCATTCCTTAATTTTGCCCAACTTATAATATTTCCAATAGTACAGTATTAATAATACTCTTCATTCCCTAATTTTCCCCAACTTATAATAATCCAAATACTACAATATTAATAATATTCCTCATCCCTTAGTTTTCCCAATTAATAATATACCCAATAATAACATATAAACATTATTTCCCATTCCATAATTTCTCCCACTGTACAATATACAATAATTCAATATTAATAACACTCTCCACTCCTCAATTTTTCCCAATTTATAATACCCAATAGTATAACATTAATAATATTCTCCAAAACGTGACGTAAAATCTATACCTTAAATAACCCAATTCGAATCACCGAAACACTCATTATCGTTCCCCAATATTAATCGCTAAAATTCAACCGAAGAACTGAATAATTTCCTCAACTATTCATTTATCGATGCATCTACCCCACGGTAGGAAATCTATCAAGAATCCAACAGCGCGTTCCGTTAGGCGATGCGAATGATTAGCCGATTTAATGAAATAATCTCCTTTGATCGATCTCCTTCCCTGACCTTTCGCCCTCCTCCTCTGGCCCTCCTTTCGAATACCCTAGGATCCTCAAAGGGAAACACTTGAACCAGAACGTTTTAATTGCGAGGCCCGCAGCGATCTCATTGTTTCCGCTTCGCCTGTGAGTGTTCCGGCCGCGATATAGTCGAGCGGTAAGGAAATACTTCTTAAAAACTTGGGCGAAAAATCAAGAAGGGCGCGATAGCTTCTTTGATTAGAGAAACCAGAGAGGATGGAGGGGGGAGGGATGATAAGTTCTCCCCTTACTGGACTACTTTTTAATCATCCAACTTTTTCCCTCGTTTGGAAAACGTTTTCCCTACTTTTCGCGAGCTGAAGCTCTTCTCTCTTTTTCTTAATCGATAAATTTAATGTAGGTCGCTTCGTGCTTTTCCTTTCAAAATTGCTTCGCAAGTATGATGATCATTTAAGAATATGGGTTTCATTTTATAGTGATATAAGAATGATGATTGGTAATACGAGACTTGGAGATATTGGAATTGAAAATTTGGATATTAGCGAAGTGGGAGACAAGGAAATAAGGAAATTAAGAACTGAGAAATAATTATACTGAATTGAGAGATTTCCTTTATCTATTCTTTTTGGATTTATGTTGATTGAATCTCTTTTCTTATTCAATTAAATTTTACACTGTTATATGCTTCATAAATTGTAAAAAATATTATAGTAGCAGTTCTATAATATTAAATCTTCTACACCAAAAACTCCGTTCCTAATTTTCATAATGTGATAATTAAATAAATGAAACATTCCATATATTCCATATCTTGTAGATAATAAAAATATTATGATAACAAACCCATGATATTAAATCCACGAAATAAGAAACTTTATCCCTAATTTGCATAATATTCCATATCTCGTCTATGTTAAAAAGTATTACATTAACAATTCCACAGTGGCAAATCTCCCAAACCATAAATCTTCACCTTCAATTTTTATAATATTTCATATTTTGTAGTACTGAAAAATATTATAATAACTGACCCGCAATATTAACTATTTCGAACCAAGAATTCCATCCCCACTTTCCACAGTATTCAATACTTTATAGATACTTAAAAATATTACATTAATAGTCCCACAATATTAAGTCTTCGAAGCGAAAGATTCCACCCCTAATTTGCCCAAAATTCCATATCTCGTCTATGTTAAAAGGTACTAAATAATAGTCCCACAATATCAAATCTCCCAAACCGTAAATATCCACCTTAAATACAATATTCCATATTTTGTAGATACTAAAAAATATTACAATAACACTTCCACAATATTAACTATTTTAAACCCAAGAATTCCATCCCCAATTTCCACAGTATTCAATACTTTATAGATACTAAAAAATATTACATTAACAGTCCCACATTATTAACTATTTTGAACCAAAAATTCCATCCCTAATTTCCACAATATTCCATCTCTCGTCTATGTTAAAAGGTACTAAATAATAGTCCCACAATATCAAATCTCCCAAACCGTAAATATCCACCTTCAATTTTTACAATATTCCATACTTTGTAGATACTAAAAAATATTACAATAACAGTTCCACAATATTAACTATTTCGAACCAAGAATTCCATCCCCAATTTCCACAGTATTCAATACTTTATAGATACTAAAAAATATTACAATAATAGTCCCACAATATTAAGTCTTCGAAACAAAAATTCCATCCCTAATTTCCCCAAAATTCCACGCCTCATATCTCCAAACAGTATACCAATACAACTCCAACGATCCAAAATTTCCCCTTCCACAGCCTTGAAATCATCCAAACCAAAAACAAACCCAATCCCGCAATTTCCGCAATATTCCACCCCCAAATCCACCAAAAGCAAACCTCGATATTCTTAGCACAGCGCGCGAATCTCCATTAACGAATCCCCAAAAAGCAAAAAGCCAAAAAGGAAAAAAAAAAACAAAGCCTGGTTCCTCTCAAAAAAAGCAAAACCGTATCGTGGCAACAACGAAAGCCCCTGCCCCGAAGAATGGTATCGTACGGGGAAAAAAAAAAGGGAATACGTGAATAGGAAAAATATTAATAATTATGTTAATGTGGGTCGAAGCTTTGCAAGGGGTAGAGGGGGAGACGTTGGCCCTCGACGTCGGGATATCTCCTTAGTTCCCTGCGATGGGGCTGGCTTCACGGGGGTGTGTAAAAGGGGTGGGGGTGGGGGGGGATGGACGTTCGCGTATTTTTATCAATATCTCGCGAGCTACGCCTGCGCACCGTTATCCAGCATCCCTTCCGCGCAACCCTAGCAAGTGGAAACGGCGACTCCGTAGAAAGGGAGAGAACCAGACGCGCTTAACGCGAACAACGAACGAAGATAAAAGAAGCACAGCGAAACGTTTAAACGTGTGCGTGTATATGTGTGTGTGTCGCAGCCGATGTGCATGCGTGAACGTTCTTAATGAATGTGTGTGTGTGTGTGTGTGTGTGAATCTTGTGTGTATGTTTGTGTGTGAATCTTGTGTATGTTTGTGTGTGAATCTTGTGTATGTTTGTGTGTGAATCTTGTGGATGTTTGTGTGTATGTTTGCGTGAAACTTGTATGTGTGTGTGTGTGTGTAGTATGGGGTCGCCTAAGGACCCCCAGGACAAAATGGAACCCGCTTATACTCCGTCGCCGCCGTTGCAAAGTGCATCCTTTTTCCAGAATTCTTACTCCTACTCCTTCTTCTTCTTCTTCTTCTTCTTCGTTCCGTCTTTGAAGAGAGAGAGAGAGGTTATTCTCTCATGCGAATGCAAAATCTACGAAGCTTCTCGAGATAATTGCTGTGCGCCGGAGTTTTCTACGGTATTTCGAACGATGGCTTGGATCTTAGGTTCGCTTGTTTCTTCGAGTGGTAATTGTTTGCTTTCTTTCCTCATGGTAATTTTAACGAGCTTCTTTTTCACTGTTGTTTGCATAATTTTAGGTCATTGTTTTGTTTAAGTGGAACATGTTATGATATATGTACTTTGAGAGCGGAAATTAAATTTGGGTTTTCGAGCGGATTTTGTTAATTAGTTTTTGGAAGTTTTAGGGATTTTAATTAATCGTTTGATTATGAGATTTTTAAATGTTATTGTGAATATTTCAAATTCGCGATGCACAGATGGAGATTATTACAAAAACAGTAGGTAGAAGTATAAATAATCGGTAATTGTTGGCTTCCTCCTTAATTTTAACAAGTTTCTGTAGTTTGAGAATCTTTCGTTAATCTTCAAATTTGCTATCCATGATTCGAAGTCTAATTGTTGCATTTTATCCCAATTTCAGCGAGTTTCTTCTAAATTTTAGTACTCTAAATTTGAGTACTTTAGTACTCATTTCGAAGTTTGTAATTAATTTTGAACGGATGAACTTTGAAATTTGATATCCATGCTTCATAATCTTAATTTAAATGTCTTCTACATAGCTTCGATACCTGTTGAATT
The DNA here is from genome assembly GCA_028830335.1 of Eucera pruinosa. Taxonomy (NCBI): domain Eukaryota; kingdom Metazoa; phylum Arthropoda; class Insecta; order Hymenoptera; family Apidae; genus Eucera; species Eucera pruinosa. The sequence goes on from JAMYCR010000019.1 coordinate 3,704,593, forward strand.
TCTTATGAATAAATATTTCCTCTAAAATTCAAAATCTATATTAAAACAACTATTTGGAGTTTAAATTATTTCCCAATGTTTCCTATTAAATCCACAATTGAATGACGTGAACAATGACGCATAATTATAATAATAATTACGTCTCTTGATTTTCATTTTATTTTGTACACTTTTCTTCCTTATTCTTTAACTTTGGCAAAAATTATAGTAAACAATGAAGCTTAATTATAATTAAATGCATCTATTTATTTTCCTTTCATTTTGTATATTTTTCTTCCTCCATTTATTATTCTTTCTTATTCTTTAACTTCGTCAAAAATTAATAGTGAACAATGAAGCTTAATTATAATTAAATGCATCTATTTATTTTCCTTTCATTTTGTATATTTTTCTTCCTCAATTTATTATTCTTTCTTATTCTTTAACTTCGTCAAAAATTAATAGTGAACAATGAAGCTTAATTATAATTAAATGCGTCTATTTATTTTCCTATTATTTTGTATATTTTTCTCCTTAATTTATTATTCTTCCTTATTCTTTAATTTTGTCAAAAATTAATAGTGAATAATAAAGCTTAATTATAATTAAATGCGTCTATTTATTTTCCTTTCATTTTGTATATTTTTCTTCCTTAATTTATTATTCTTCCTTATTCTTTAACTTTGTCAAAAATTAATAGTGAATAATAAAGCTTAATTATAATGATAATACGTCTATTAATTTTCCTTTTGTTTTGTATATTTTTCTCCTTCAATTTATTATTCTTCCTTATTCTTTAATTTTGGCAAAAATTAATAGTGAACAATGAAGCTTCATTATAATGATAATACGTCTATTAATTTTCTTTTCATTTTGTATATTTTTCTCCTTCAATTTATTATTCTTCCTTATTCTCTAACTTTGATAAAAAAAATTAGAGTAAACGATGATAATTACGTCTGTTCCTTTTATTCTTCTTCATTCTTTGACTCCAAATTATTTATTCACTTCGCTTTGGCTAAGCGATATACACGATTGTCTCTTGTTATTATTGCCATGCTTTTTCTTGCCTCCTACACAATGTTTCTCTTCGATTCTTTCTTAGCACGGTATTCCCTCATGCGAACGAGAAAGTCGGCGAAGCTTTCGAAGATAATTGCTGCTGCTACGGGACTCGATCCCAGACATGAATATATTTCGAGCACTCGAAAGAAAGATTTTTCTCCTAGTCAAGAGGCTGCACTAGTAATCTTTCCTCTTCGAATCGTTCCTCCGCATGGATCTTCTTCGTTATCGTTCATAAATCTATGTACATACATTTATATATATGTATATACATATATTTTCGCCGATAAACAAGTTAGAAGATTCCAATTTATGAAAGAAAATATTTTCATCCACGATAAATACTTGCCAATATATTCGAATCATTTGTTTCAGAAACGATGAATTAATTAATCCATAATAGATTGTATTATATATTATGTAATATGTTATTTGATACATTGTATAATATATACAATTTGTGTATCATATAAATATAATATTAATTGTGCTATAATTTATGTATCATATTGTATTATAATTTATGTATTATATTGTATTATAATTTATGTATTATATTGTATCATAATTTATGTATTATATTGTATTATAATTTATGTATTATATTGTGTTATAATTTATGTATTATATTGTATTATAATTTATGTATTATATTGTATTATACTTTATATATTATATTGTACCATAATTTATATATTATATTGTATTATAATTTATGTATTATATTGTATTATAATTTATGTATTATATTGTATCATAATTTATGTATTATATTATATCATAATTTATATATTATATTGTATTATAATTTATGCATTATATTGTATCATAAATTATGTATTATATTGTATCATAATTTATGTATTATATTGTATCATAATTTATGTATTATATTGTACTATAATTCATATATTATAGTGTATTATAATTTATGTATTATATTATATTATAATTTATGTATTATATTATATCATAATTTATATATTATATTGTATTATAATTCATACATTATATTGTATTACAATTTATATATTATATTGTATTATAATTTATATATTATATTGTATTATAATTTATGTATTATATTGCATTATAATTTATGTATTATATTGTATTATACTTTATATATTATATTATATCATAATTTATATATTATATTGTATTATAATTCATACATTATATTGTATTACAATTTATATATTATATTGTATTATAATTTATATATTATATTGTATTATAATTTATGTATTATATTGCATTATAATTTATGTATTATATTGTATTATACTTTATATATTATATTATATCATAATTTATATATTATATTGTATTATAATTCATACATTATATTGTATTACAATTTATGTATTATATTGTATTACAATTTATGTATTATATTGTGTTATAATTTATATATTATATTGTATCATAATTTATCTATTATATTGTATTATACTTTATATATTATATTATATCATAATTTATATATTATATTGTATTATAATTCATACATTATATTGTATTATAATTTATGTATTATATTGTATCATAATTTATGTATTATATTGTATTATAATTTATATATTATATTAATTAAATATGGATAAATAATCGTGGACTAATTTCCAATCGAAGAAACAATCTCACCCCTAAATCTCTCTAAAATCGAAATACATTAACGATGAAAATGTCTTCTTTTAAAGCAAATAATTACATCGGAAATCTTTATGAATCTCTGCAGAAAAAGAGCAAAATCCACAAATATGTGAAACTATAAAAAATATCCAAATTACAATGAATTTTAAGATACGAGATAAAAGAAATCTCCAGTGGACTATTTTCCCCTTTTAATCATGTTCACGAAATAATTAATTCGCATAATGATTTGCGTTACGTTGTATCCACGATAATATTCGTATTTACATAAAAAAATATAAAATACAATCATTTCTTTTTTCTCCCCTCCTAGGGTTTCTTCGTTGCTTGATATTTTATTCGTGATTTTATTCCCTCGACTCCGATGCCCGTCTAACTCGTTAATTATGAATCACCGGCGTTATTTACTTTTATTTATCGTGATACGATTCCCCGCTTGATTTATCCGTTCGAAAGTTGCGCCTATTATTCCAGTTTTTGCGCACCGCGCTGTCGGATCTATTATTTCCCCGGTGACAATCTGCTTTCTCTTCTCTTCTTTTTCAACCCTTTCGGTACTTTTTCCCGTCGTCCCGGAGAAACACGCGCGCACACACACACACGTAAGCGGCGTTCGCGCTTCGCGTACAGGACTTTCAGCGGAAATAATTCGCCAATACTTCTTTTAAAATCAATAGGCCATAAATATTCGCGCGCGCGCAAACACACACACGCGCGTCTTTCATTCGTCCATTCATCGAATTATGGACACATGTTGCAAATAAATTCCTCTTCTGTAATACCGTACCGATGTATTTCAACGTGTTCGCGCAAAAATTATACTCCATTCTTCCATTTCATGTTATATTACTTTGCCGTCTTTTTAATCGAAATAAGCTTCACCTCGATTTATTCATTTTTAGATCAATCGTGGTCGTAATTTATTGTGACTACTTATCAATCGTAGTCGTAATTTATTGTGACTACTATTCAATCGTAGTCGTAATTTATTGCGACTATTTATCAATCGTAGTCGTAATTTATTGTGACTATTTATCAATCGTAGTCCTAATTTATTGTGACTACTATTCAATCTTACTGGCTGCATTTTTATACTAATTTTAGTTTAATTTTCCTCTCTTTTTTCTCCTCTTCTGAAAGACCGTAGTTTTATTTTCAATAATTGGCGTAAAATAATACCTACTCTATTCTTGCAATTAATGTTATTCGATATTTTATTTAATCGAGATAAACTCCATTTGAATTAATCCAACTTTATCCATCGAATTAATAATTTATTGGCTGCATTTTTATACTAATTTTAGTTTAATTTTTCTCTCTTTTCTCCTCTTCTGAAAGACCGTAGTTTTATTTTCAATAATTGGCGTAAAATAATACCTACTCTATTCTTGCAATTAACGTTATTCAATATTCAATTTAATCGAGATAAACTCCATTTGAATTAATCCAACTTTATCCATCGAATTAATAATTTATTGGTTGCATTTTTATACTAATTTTAGTTTAATTTTTCTCTCTATTTTTCTCCTCTTCTGAAAGACCGTAGTTTTATTTTCGATAATTGGTCACTTTTCAATTACACAACAGCAACTAACGTTATTCATTATTCTTTTTAATAGAAATAAGCTTCGCTCGAATTAATCCACTACGATTAATCGGCTAATAATTTACCGATGGCGAATTTATGCAGATTTTAATTTAGTTTCTCTCTGTGCGAATTTCACTTGAGAATTTCTCAAATATTTCACTCGAATCATTGTAAATAATAATAATAATATTACTTCGTTGCACATAAATTTGTGAAAAGATAATAATATCAATGATATATTAATTAGCTATCACATTATATTAAATATACAGCCACATTTTTTATTACAGACTTGTAGAGTTTTATTCGATTATTTTATATCCATCCAAAATTTAATATTTCTGTCATTCGATTATTAATTTTGCTAGCCTTTATATTTTCCTCTTTTATTAAATAGTATTCAATAATCTTTCTTTATTGGGTACCTTGAATTTTAATGTTTCCTCCAATTTGGTAGAATTTTAATCTTAATCGCTTCCTATTCTTGAAATATTTAATACTTTTATCATTCGATTATTAATTTTGCCATCTTCCGTATTTATATAACATTATTAATAATCTTTCTTTATAGGAAACCATGAATTTTAGGTTTTCATTAAAGACTTCCTCCAATTTGATAGAATTTTAATCTTAATTACTATATATTCGTGAAATATTTAACACTTCTATCATTCGATTATTAATTTTGCTATCTTCCGTATTTCTCTCCTTTTATCGAACATAATTCAATAATCTTTCTTCATAGGAAACCATGAATTTTAGTTTTTCATTAAAGACTTCCTCCAATTTGACAGAATTTTAATCTTAATTGCTATATATTCTTAAAATATTCAATACTTCTGTCCTACTTTGATACTTGCTACATTCTTTATCGACTATTTTAAATCTTATCTCTTTTTACGATAGACTCACCATAATTTTATATTTATTCGGTTATCGTGTATCCATAGAAAATTTCATATTTTATATCGTTCGATTATCAACATTTCCATTCTTCTTCTTCTTCTATTGTTCTGCAAACTTTTTCGCCCATTTCTAGCCTAATTTTACGTACGATTCACCGATCATTGAATCCCGACCGATTCCAATGCGCATCGCGGCACCGTAACGAAATCGTTAATTTCCCCTTTCATTACTATGTTCCAATTTCGCGTGCAATCTTATTCAATCACACTTCGCGCGTCGTTGCGAAATCGACTCGCCGAGTACCGTGTGTCTTACATGATTAATAGACTTTCATCTTCCCTTAACGCGTCTTCCAGGTTGCCTTGAATAATCCCCCCTCCCTCCTCTCAAAAAGAAGAAGAAGAAGAAGAAGGCGCTACTCTTCGTCGCGAAATGAGAAGAAACCGTAAAGTTATTTTCGTATATTTCATTTCGAGACGAAATCTCATCTGCCCGGCGAACTTCCCCGCGTCTCCGCGTCGTCGATGACTTTCGCTTCCAACCCTTTTCCTTCGATTCCTTTTACATTCTTTCCTCTAACTCGCTTTTTAACTCTTTCTTGCCCGGTCAGCCGTTTACTCATGCGAGCGCAAACTACCACTCCTCCCTTTCCCTCTCCCCCTCCTTTATTCCAAACAGGAATCATCATTTCTATCAATGGCTCCACTCCCGGCGTATTCGTCGGTAATGGCCTCTCGCATAAGCAAAAGTTCGCAACTCGGCGCGTTTTCAGGCAAAAAACCGTCATCCGCAGCCCAGCAAGAAGCCGCGGCGTTATTAACTCCATTATACGAAGCAAAAAACGCGATTCGTTGTACCTGTCCACGGCAAACCGGCCGTAAACACCTACCCTAATTACCATTAACCCAATGAAATTGTCTTGATTCCCCGTATCGCTAAAATCCCCCCCCTACAAATTGCGTTCCATTCTCTTGGATTCCACGGCGATACTTGAGAATCTTTCGAAAGCTACAGGATTGATGTATTGGTGAGAATGTTAACAGCGATGAATTTAATGTTAATTCTTAACCAATAATTCAATAATAATTCTGTTACGGCTGTTAAAAGTTACTCGAGGTCAATGATACATAATTAGTTGATTACTGGTTACATTCCTGTAATTAAATATTGTGCTAGAAAAGTGAGAAGCTTGTTAAGTTTCCACGGCGATACTTGAGAATCTTTCGAAAGCTACAGATTTGATGTATTGGCGAGAATGTTAACAGCGATGAATTTAATGTTAATTCTTAACCAATAATTCAATAATAATTCTGTTACGGCTGTTAAAAGTTACTCGAGGTCAATGATACATAATTAGTTGATTACTGGTTACATTCCTGTAATTAAATATTATGCTAGGAAAGTGAGAAGCTTGTTAAGTTTCCACGGCGATACTTGAGAATCTTTCGAAAGCGCGAGAATTCACGTATTCGACGAATGTTGACAGCAACGAATCAACGTCAATGCTTAACCCATTGTCCTACAAATTTCTTATTATTTCACTTATGTAAGCTATCATTATCAGGTTACAATTCTCACATTTATTCAAACTATTAATAAAATATTCTGCATAATTTATATTTAATGATTCTTAATGTTTTGATGAGAAAGTAAGGGTAAATTAAACGGAACATCGTATCGCAAGCAGAACTTATATTAACCCCTTGCACTACGATTATTTTATTACCCACGTATGCTATGTTTTTATATCGTTTAACTTACAAATTATTCAAATATTGTTAGCAATTTTTATTTAAGAACTTCGAACCTTACAAGACCAAGATAAAAGTTGAATTCAAATTAAATTCCACAGATATTCTTCGTAATATCTGTTTTTGTTGAATCTAAGCCATAATTCATTGTAATTCATTGTAAGCCAAGGATTGAATAATTAGAGAATCATTCTTAAGAATTCGAGAATGCTTCCCAAATAAGATTTAGATTCGGCGAACGTGATTTAACGTTACTTCTAATTAATCGAACACTGCGACGACAAAAAGAAATCAGCTTATTTCACGCGCAACGACGCGAAAAGAAAAAAAGCATTGCTGTTTAAAAAAAAAGTCGCAGATTACCAATGGCGTCTACCCTCCGTTCCGCCGTTCCATTAAAAAGAAAATGCCATTTTCCACCGCGTCCCGCTTTTCCCCCGAGATTAAAACATTCGCGAACGAGCGGCGAACTCGTTTGTCGTTTATACGTCCTCTCGCCCTCGAAAAGCCGCGCGCGATTCCCGTTCCCCCTTTTTTCTTCTCTTCCTCCCCCGTGACACCGGAAGACGAGTCGGATAACGAAGCGACCTCGTCGTGGAACTAATTTTCCGTAATTTCTCAAAAAAAAGAGAAAAGAGAGAAAAGAGAAGATTATTCTCTGGACGTTACCCCTTGGAAACATCCCCCCTGGATGTTCGAGACTTGCTGGCACGTCGACTTGGCCTTGGTCGAAGAAAAAGATGGAAAACAACCCCTGTTTTAAGGGGGAGGAGGGAGAAGAAAGGTAAACACGACGAAGAAAAGAGCGGCGAAGGGAAGAGGCGAGAGGAAAGAAAAATAATCCCTTATATACGACGCCTACGGTGTAATGGAGGATATTTCGCGCTGCAAAACAACCGAACTTGCAACCCATCCCTTCGTGTGTTTGAAATAATGCGTTTCGGTAGATGCGGCGCTTACTGACATTTTTAAGGTTATCGCTTCAAGCGTGACTTTGTTTAACTTACAAATTTTAGAACGTATTTAACGTAGAGATCGTTGCAGTTCGAAGCATAATACATCGTTTAATATGCTATTGTTCGAAACAAAGTGCAATGTTCCTATCACTGTCATTTGTATAACTGAACAACTGAACAGCTGAGCTACTGAATTACTGAACAGCTAAACAACTGAGCATCTGAGCAATTAAGCAACTGAGCTACTGAACAACTGAACAAGTGAACAACTGAACGACTGAAAAACTGAGTATTTAATATAAAAATGCAGTTGCAGTTTATAGCGTAATATTCAGTTCAACAGATCGAGTTTGTCTCTAAAAACATTTTTGTTATATGTTGAAGTATAACGAATTAATAACTACTTGATTGAAAATGTGCAACTAAGTGCAATGTTCCTATTATTGTCATTTGAATCTTTTTATCGATCTTAGGAAAATTTCATTCTCATTTGAATAGAAACTATAAAACTATGAAACTTGCCATACTTTATAATTATATTGGCCACGTTTCGATGTTCAACGGTTCATTAACCTCCCAATATTTATTTATATTAAATGTAAACGACTATAAAACGTCTACGCGTTGTTACCTAAATCAAAACCCAAATTTACGATTCTTTATACATTACTTCGTTACTAAATAAACGAATTCAAGTGGCAGTTATAAGAACGGTGACAGTAATTCAGTTATTTACCAATTAGACGCCACTTTGTTTTATATTTGTGCAACACTATTTTGCAACTAAATTTTGAAATTATCAACCTTTTTTTTCATTACTTCTACCTTGTCGCGTTTCGATCGAAAACATTTTGTCACGAGTTGTACGTGCATTATCCGATCGAATTTATAATCGTACGCATATTGCAAAGTCTAATACGAAACTTGTTACAACACCAAATATATGTAAAGCTTGTTACAACACCAAATATATGTAAAACTTATTACAACATCAAATATATGTGAAACTTAATGCAACACCAAATATATGTAAAACTTGTTACAAGTCCAAATATATGTGAAACTTGTTACAAGTCCAAATATATGTGAAACTTGTTACAACACTAAATATATGTGAAACTTATTACAACATCAAATATATGTAAAACTTGTTACAACACCAAATATATGTAAAATTTATTACAACACCTAACATAAAACTTATTGCGATATCTAATATAAAACTTATTACAAAAGCTAATATAAAACTTATTACAAAAGCTAATATAGAACTTATTACAAAAGCTAATATAAAACTTATTACAAAAGCTAATATAAAACTTATTACAAAAGCTAATATAGAACTTATTACAAAAGCTAATATAAAACTTATTACAAAAGCTAATACAAAACTTATTACAAAAGCTAATAGAGAACCAACTTTACCCAAGCCATAATTACCTCGTTACCAAAGCTTCTACGTAAATTAATAAACGAGAATAGAAACGAAACAAGAACCTACTAACCATCAACCATTTAACCACTTCGCATTTCGACGTAACATTCGAATCGAACCACAATCGATCGCAATCACAATTCGAGCACTTACTTTGCCTCCGTCACTTTGTTTACACTGTATTTACACCGATATTAAGTGAAAATATAGTCGAGAATGCACAAGGATTGCAGAAGAAATTTTCCAAAGCCTCACCGCACTGGCGCGAGCCAGGTGAGTGACTGGGCTGACTGAAAAATTTCGCTTTCCTAGCCACGGGGGTACAGATGCTGGCCTATAAAAAAAAGATCTCCACCCCAGGCGAGCACGGGTGCCCTCGAAGTGAAAAAAAAAAGAAAAAAAAGGTCCCCCCCTCAGGAAAACCCTTGTATAAAAACCGAAGGGGGTCACTCACCTGGGTAGAGCCAAGGGGGACGAATTCACGAAATTTTTCAGCCTGCCAGTCGTCGAACGAAATTATTTAATGCCTACTGTACTCGATACGATTCGTGTTTTTTTTTGTACCTCGCCGGGAAATAATTTGGCGCATTTTTACGCGTATCAACGTCACTATTATATTAGTGTAATTTTGTGGGCTACAGGAATTTTCTTAGCTTCGAATGTAATTTTGTAACTATAATCGATACGATTCTTTTTTTTTATGGCGAATTTTTACGCGTATCAATGTTATTATTATATCAGTGTAATTTTGTGGGCTACTGGAATTTTCTTAACTTCGAATGTAATTTTGTAACGATAATCGATACGATGCTTTTTATTTTATGGCGAATTTTTACGCGTATCAATGTTATTATTATATCAGTGTAATTTTGTGGGCTACAGGAATTTTCTTAGCGTCGAACGTAATTTTGTAACTATAATCGATACCATTTTTTTTCCTCTTTTGGCGAATTTTTACGCGTATCAATGTTACTATTATATCAGTGTAATTTCGTGGGCCACAGGAATTTTCTTAACGTCGAATGTAATTTTATAACTATAATTGATACCATTCTCTTTTTTTATGGCGAATTTTTACGCGTATCAACGTCACTATTATATTACTGTAATTTTGTGGGCTACAGGAATTTTCTTAGCGTCGAATGTAATTTTGTAACTATAATCGATACGATTCTTTTTATTTTATTGCGAATTTTTACGCGTATCAATGTTACTATTATATTACTGTAATTTTGTGGGCTACAGAAATCTTCTTAACGTCGAACGTAATTTTGTAACGATAATCGATACGATTTTTTGCTTTTGTTTAGACGATTAAATAAATTGGAGAATTTTACGCGGATCTAAGTTATTGTTATTGGATTTTTGGGACGATTTATTGGATACGAATGAAACTATTTAGGTTACAGTAATCTTCCGTCTAATAAAATTATTTTATGTCTATGGAACTCGACACGATTCTTCTTTTATCTCGCGGTGAAATAATTCGACGAACTTTTACGCGTACCGACATTATTATTATTGTTATTGTTATTATATTTTGGGTGGCGATTATTTTTTGATATAAACGAAATTTTGAAGGTTACACGAATCTTATTATTTTTCTTATTCTTATTTATTTATTAACAGGGGGTAAACCCTTTAGAATACAAAGAATTAACTATTATTATTACTAAATACTATTATTATTAAATACAGTAATTCACTGTTATTAAAATGATCCAAACTCCAGCATATTTTTCAATATTACCAAACTATAATCTTTCTAACTTAACTTTTACAACCGACTGTATTGTAACAGCTCCCGTTTAAACGAGTTCGCAAGATTTAACCGGACAAAAGTCCGTGAAACGTTTTCCAATTGAAAAATTAACAAACGAAGTTTTGCTAAGCCATTGTTTAAGCTGCCCTAAATAGGCACAATGAAGAGTTTTATGAATCCTACGGCCTAGTTTCCATCCTTCTCTACGATTGTACGGGCACAGCAGAATGGTACCCCGAGAAACGCGTGCCCCAATATTTCTTTCTTTTTTTTTTATCCTCGCATAGCTACCCCCACACGTACGTTGCGTGGAACGCAGGAGAAGCCGATGGGTGGTTTCACGGAGCCCCGCATCGGCCGTCATCAAACACTCGTTATTCCTGTCCATCCAGGATTACGGGATTTTCAGGATTCTTCTCCTTTTTTTTTCTCGGTCCTATATCCGAGTGTATCACGATAGGATTACACGAGCGGCCTCGCCAGAAAATGACCAGCATCCGTATATAATCTTTCCGCGTGGGGGAAGAAGAAAGAAAAAAAAATTAGTGACCCTGGTAATCGCTCTTCAGATCATCCATTTACCTATTCGCCGTATTTCACCCTCGTAGTCGGAAACGGAACTCGTTACGTTGCGAGACACAGCTTCGAGTTTATTGCGAGAATTAATCGCGAACCGATTGGTTTCAAAACTATTTATCGGTGAGCTAATTTAGTTTTTAGAACTGGGGTAAATGTACCACTTTTTAAATTACTGCCACTTTCATTATGAATTAATTTAGAATTTATTTAACGCGAAGTTCTAGTTCCAGTTTGCAGCATAATGTTGTTCAATGTCTCTTTTAATTATGAACATTTTTCTTATACGTTTAATATAATGAATTAAGTAATAGTTAATTGAAAATGTTCGACGAAGTTTACGGTCCCTATTGTTATCGTCACTTGAGAGTTTCTCGATTAAATGGGGACAATATTATCTCTAATTTTCTCCGCGAGCAAATTAACCCTTTCCGGACGGGTGGCGACAAATAGCCGCACTATTTTTGAAACTATCAACGCGTGTCAATATATAAGCCCAGGATTTAAACTAATTCCATGAATAAATACTTGGCTTGGTAATTAGGGAAAAGTTTCTTCTCGTTTATGTAACATAATTATTAATACCGAACCCCGAAACTACTGTGTTTAACCCTTTGCAGACGAGCGTCGACAAATAGTCGGCTAATCATTTTTTGGCTTTCCGAACCCATATCGACTTTTAAAGCAGAGAACTTAATGCAATGAATACTTAACGTAATAATAAAACATTTGAAATCGTTGGAAATGAAATGGTTTCGAACTGAAAAGCGTGAAAACTCAATGTCGTGGAATTCAAAGCTTAAAGTACTCTCACAAGTGCCATTACTTCTCGTCCGCAAAGGGTTAAACGTTTCCGTCCGCAATAAGTTAATAATTAATATTAAACTGTTAATAATTAACACTAGGTTTACGGACGTTACGTGCATAATTTTACAGGCTTCCGGAAAAATACGTATAATGCACATACGTATATAAATATTCGAACGTAGAAGCTTGAGGATGAAGAAAATCACGTCGAATACATATTAATACCATAATTAATAGAAATTAATTAAAGTTAACGCATAAAGTAGTGAAAAATACTATTTATTATGTTTCTAAGAAAGTCTCTAAAAGGTTTCTACAATTTTACGTATAATAAAATGTGAAATGCGTCAAACTTGACGATAAATAAGACGTTAAATAAGAATTCGTCGAGTTCCGTAAACCTACTGTTAAATAAGAATTCGTTAAATTCCGTCTTCGAAGTATTAATAAAATTGGCCGAAAATAGAGCCATTAATATCAAATATTAAGGATATAATAGCGGTGATAATGAATAGGTAAAAGTGGAAGAATAACGCGGAAAGGAAGAGGAGAAAAAAGAGAACGTTGAAAACGCGAGAATCACATTTCAGTCGTTTCAGAGGAGACCTTTGGAAAGGAAACGATCGGTTCGATGAGCTCTGTTCGTGTACGAAACGTTCTATACGTGATCGTGCGCGCGCGCGGTGGCAGCCGATCGGTTTCGGGAAATTTTTTTGCGCAAATAACGGTGTTCCATCGACGACGGTGGAAAAGGAAGAAAAAAAAAGAGTGTGCGTGTGAGAAAAAATGGGAAACATCTGTCGGTGCTCGATGTCTATCGAACGCTTCGAACCGTTTTACTCCTCGATACCGACAACCGAAATGCAATCCAAAAACGATAATCGACTTTAACGTTTCTTTAACATTTAACATTAATTCGCATCGTACCTCGATGTTTCATTCATTGTTATTCGTTTACTTATCGGGCACAGAATTTCCTTACAAAATTTACAAACACGTACAAGAATTTAGCAATTATTCCACGGTGAAAGGAAAGAGAAATTTTGACGAAGATTTCGTGAAATAAATTAACTCTATTACTGCCAAAGCTATGCCTAATTTTTCGCAGTCGAATTGTCACGATAACAACTAACTACTGTTATTAATATTAATAACTGCTATTTTCTTTCCTCCTTTCGAAACGGAGAAACAAATTTTCCAGTTCCTTCGAAAACGGAAAAAACCTTCCGTTAACTAGAGCGAGTTTAGACGGTGAATTTTTCAACGAACGAACACTGTACACGCGTTCCCAGAACGGGACACGATTATCCCGTGGAAACGAGGAGAACGTTTCACGATCGAAACGGGACGACGCGATCGAGTAACGCAGCCGTGATGGGGTATCGTGTGAAAAAAAGGAGGGAAAAAACTATTAGTTCCGGTGCGCGAGGGGGTGGCCGAACGTTCATGGGGTGCTTTTTTATACGCCAGGCTCGAAGAGCTCGCAACAAGATGGAAAAAGAGGCAACGTATACCACGATGGACTATCCTCTCTTCCTCTCGTGAAGGTTTCACCCCTACGAAATAGACTCGCGAGAGCGGGTCGCGTCGCCTCGACTCGCCACGCTCATTTCATAAATTCTAATTTATCGTCCGCAGAAAATTGGATCCGACTAATCCCGCCGATCGATGCCCGGCTACGTCGCCGTTCGAACGCGAACCGGAGAACACGTCAATGCGAATGATGCACGATCCTCGTCGAGTGTATCGAAACACCTGGAGGAGGTGGAGGAAGAGGGATGGGAAACGCGCTTCCATTGTTTCGCGCGTCACGATTCATTTAGCCCGGGGGAATTAAGAAGGATTCACTTAACGATTTCTTCTTTTTTTTTAGATCGGTTTTCAGGGTGGATAAGTGCGATTCATGATTAAAGTTAGTTAAAACGAGTCACACTCGTGACACGAATTATGCCGTTGGTCGAATAAAAAAACATTCTATTGTAATTGTGACAAAGTTAAATATTCAGTTTCGGTTCGTTAGATTGAAACTCGTTAATTAAGAATACGCATAGTTGAATATTAGTAATATTGTGCAGAAGCTGATGAGTAACTTACGCGACGATAATAATAAGAAAAATACGGTTAAGGCTAGGGGTTAAATTGGTTCTTATTCCATTGACAATTGTTAACCCTTTCACTTTGTAATAACAAATGTTAGTGGAACAAATTTTCCACTAAACAGTACAACGAATGTTAAGAATTTCTAATGGATTGGAATTTTACTTCTAAACGTATCATAAAAAGATATAAATAATAAAGAAACATAAAAGATTGACGTTTACTGAATGCAAATTACGTGAAACGTAGCAATGTTTTGTATAGTAACGAAAGGGTTAACGAAATCGTACATTTCATTCATTCCAAGTAAAGTATAATAATTGAGTAACGGAAAAGTGTTGAATAGAAAATTCTACTTCTAAATTATACCTTATATATGTATAATAGTTTGGGGAAAAAGAAATCCAGTATTTTCACGTTTATTTCAAGACTTTATTTAACTTTATTTTAAATATTTCGGATTGTCTGATTTTGGTCAAATATGCACCGTTTTGTTTTATAATTTGTTGCCATTTTAAAGGTAACTTCATAATGCCTCTCATAAAATATTTTACAAGATATTTACAGGATATACTACATCTATCCAACGAAAAAATAATGGATTTCTTTTTCCCCAACCAATTATATATTTTTGAATGCTAAGTTTACTTTCTTTAATTTTGTGTTTTTCTTGAATCTCTTGCTAAAGTTTTTAAACAGTTTTTGTAACCACGTAACCACGTTTTCCTTCTTCGTTCCTAGTAGCGAATAAACGCAAGGATAACAGAAAATCTCGATACATTTTAAGAAAGAGATCGTAACTCTCGATAAAAAGTTACCGCAAGTAGTCACAAAAGTCTACAAAAAACACCAAATTATTCTCGGCATCAACCTGTCCTACGAACATCATAATTCATAACGTCCTAATTATTTCGTCCCGTTTATTCAAATTCGAGTAGCAGCGTGACGGGGTTGAAAATTATTTAACGCGCTGTCCTACGATTCCTTTCTCTGCCGGCGTGCGACAAACAAGCTTCAACTTTTTTTCTCTCTTCTCTCTCCCAATGTCTCGCGCGATGAGAAACACACGCGCGGGCACACACAGTTGGCTGTGTTTTTCTGCGCCGGCCAATTTTCGGGTGTGCAAACACGCTCCATTGTCGTGGCGCACGCGCGCGCCCTTACGATATCTATCTCCTTCCATTCGATCTCTTTTCTCTTTCCCTCGCCGTCTACTAAACCCGAAACAGGGATACAAGCGAACGAACCCCTTTCTCTTTCCAACTCGCGAAAGCCACCCTAACACGCGGCGTGGATTTAAATATGCAAAACGACTTTTTTTCTTCTTCCTTTCTCGTCCCCCTTTCGCCGCAACGCGGCTCCTTCCCTTGTTTGGTCCACCGCGCCCACATAATTACCGGGTGGCGGCAAAATAACGCGCAAAAAAAAGAAAACAGGAAAAAAAAGGAGAAGAGTAGTGGGGAGGGGATGGAAAAAAGGCGATATCGCAATTAGACCGGGTTACTAGGGTGCAATGGTATCCCGCAGCGTGGAGAAAGGGTGATTTTTGTTGCCGTTGCTGTTATACCGGTCCCTTTGTTCTCCCCGCTACCGTAAATGCACTGCGCTGCTAACCGTGATCAAGGACACTAATGGGGAACCAGTGTGTTACCTGTTCCTTTTTTTTTCTCTTGCTTTTTTTTCAGACCGTGATGGAACGTGACTAAAGTTTTGGTTAAGTAGTTCGGTTCCAGTAATCGACGTGAAACCATTCATCGACATTGTCTATGATTTTAATTATAGTTTATAATGAACCCATTGCGATACAATTATTTTATTATCCACGTATTGTAGGGTTAGTTAATCACTATTCTCGTATAACGTTGTATAATATTCTCGTATAACGTTGTATAATATTCTCGTATAACGTTGTATAATATTCTCGTATAACAAATTAATTAAACATTATGGGCTATTTTAATTTAATAGTTGGGTTAGAATATGGAAAGATAAAGATGTTCCAAGTATGGAGAATTAAATGCTATGCTTAGATTTTCGTGTGTCATATTATAGGTTTAAGTTTATTGTTAGGTTTAGATATATTAGGCGGTGGAAGTTATTATAGACTACGAATTTAGATTATTTAAGCAATATTATATAGCGAGATTATGTAAGATGTTAAGAAGTTAGTCCGGAAATCTTTTAAAACCGAAAGGTACGAAATAAAGAAGTAACGAAATAACTAATTTAATAGCTTCGAATATTACGATACGAAGGTAAAATTAGAGGTGATATTAAATTTCGTTGTGAGTAGCGTCGAACTTTGTCGAATCTACTTATGTCTTCCAATCGTGAATTATTCAATCCTTTAATCCTTTACGTAACGAAACGTTTATTATTCCATCATTTCCAATATCGAATCCTCGTAATTGTTAAACTATACAAATTTCAAAACCTTCAATTTCCAAATTTCCAAGCATCTTAATTCGTGAACCTTAAAATTTCAAGATTATTTCCATCTAATTTCCAAAGCTTCAACTTTCCAACTCTTCAAGTGTTCAATCCCCCAAATTTCCAATACTTTGAGTTACCCACTAATTTTTAAGTCTTCTGATTGCGAATTATTCGATCGTTTAATCCTTTAAACGATGAAACCTTTAAAATTTCATAATCTCGAATGTTGAATCCTCTCAATCCCTAAACATTAAAAGTGTCAACTTTCACATTTGACCTTCAAAATTCCAAGCCACCTAATTTCCAAATCTTTGAATTACCCACTAATTTCAAATGTTTATGAAATATGGAACTTTTAAGTCTTCCAAATAAATAATCCTTTAAATGATCAAACCCTAAAAATATCATAATGTTAACCAAATTTCTGAATTCCTGAACCTTAAAATTTCAAGATTTTCTCCACTTAATTTCCAAAGCTTCAACTTTTCAACCCTTCAACTCTTCAATCCCCCCAATCTCCAAAACTTTGAATTATCCACTAATTTCTAAGTCCTCTGATAGCGAATTATTCGATTGTTTAATCCTTTAAACGATGAAACCTTTAAAATTTCCTAATCTCCAATATCCAATCCTCTTAATCCCTAAACCTTAAAAATGTCAACTTTCAAATTTGACCTTCAAAATTCCCAAGCTTTGAATTATCCACTAATTTCAAATGTTTATAAGACATGGAACTTTTCAAGTTATAATCCTTTAAATGATCAAATCCTAAAAATAGCATAACGTCAACCAAGCCTCTAAATTCCTGAATCTTAAAATTTCAAGATTTTTTCCATCTAATTTCCTAAGCTTCAACTTTCCAACCTTTCAACTCTTCAATCCCCCAAATTTCCAAAACTTTGAATTACCCACTAATTTCAAATGTTTATAAGACATGGAACTTTTCAAGTTATAATCCTTTAAATGATCAAATCCTAAAAATATCATAATGTCAACCAAGCCTCTTAATTTCTGAACATTAAAATTTCAAGATTTTTTCCATCTAATTTCCAAAGCTTCAACTCTTCAATCCCCCAAATCTCCAAAACTTTGAATTACCCACTAATTTTTAAGTCTTCTGATTGCGAATTATTCGATTGTTTAATCCTTTAAAATTTCATAATCTCTAATATCCAATCCTCCTAATTTCCTAAACCTTAAAAATGTCAACTTTCAAATTTGTCCTTCAAAATTCCCAGCCACCTAATTTCCAAATCTTAGAATTACCCACTAATTTTTAAGTCCTCTGATAGCGAATTATTCGATCGTTTAATCCTTTAAAATCTCATAATCTCTAATATCCAATCCTCCTAATTTCCTAAACCTTATAAATGTCAACTTTCAAATTTGACCTTCAAAATTCCCAAGCTTTGAATTATCCACTAATTTCAAATGTTTATAAGACATGGAACTTTTCAAGTTATAATCCTTTAAATGATCAAATCCTAAAAATAGCATAACGTCAACCAACTCTCTAAATTCCTGAACCTTAAAATTTCAAGATTTTCTCCATCTAATTTCCAACCCTTCAACTCTTCAATCCCCCAAATCTCCAAAACTTTGAATTACCCGCTAATTTCTAAGTCCTCCGATAGCGAATTATTCGATCGTTTGGATCGCGAATTAATCGAAGCCCCTTGATATAAGATATTATTATCGTTGCGTTAATTCGCGTCGCGTTGATGTACTCCGTAGGAAACGCAATTCGTATCGGTAAGACTTTTCCAAGTGGTCGCCGGCCTGAAGGATCGAGATCCGTGCAAGGAATTAATGTACAGGGTGTGTCGGACGGATTAGTCTCATTATTATTCTCGCACAGCCACGGTGGTGGTACAGCCGCGAATAAAAGGGAAGCAGAGAAAGTGAGAAGATTAACGAGCGACCAGCCCTTATGAGCCACCGCGACGCGACGCCTCGAAAATCAGCCGAGACAAAAGTAAAACAGCCGTGGCGACACCAGAAAGAGACACAGGGATTCGTAAAAAGCTGCTACCGGTGAGAGGAAAAAAATAAGATGAATCGCGAGAAGCACTGGATATCGCAATTAAACGCCCGCTAACCTTACAAATTGGGGCTGGAATTTTTTTTTACAACTTCAACCTGGGGTTGCTGCAACCCTTAAAACTTGGGGCTTTCGTTGTTGGAGTGGAATGGGTGAGAGGTTTGAGTTAGGTTCGGGTTAGGGGGATATTTTTTTCAAACTAACACTGTATTTTTTGGTACCACTCACCTATTTACAAGGTTTCGAATTTTTATCGCCTTGCAATCGTAAGAGTTTCAGTTTTAGGAAACATTGAATTGAATTATTCGAGCCCGTAAAATACCAAAACTTTTGAAATGGTAACTAATTTGGGACGTCTATAGAATGTCGACTATTTGAAATTTAGAATGGCTGTAATTTTTTAAATTCTAAAGTTTGTGAATTTTGAAACCTTTGAAATTCCAAGGCAATAATTTCCAAAGCTTCTAATTTCCAAGACTTTGATTTACTTACTGATTTTAAATGTTTATGAAACGGGGAACTTTTAAATCTTCCAAGTTATAATCCTTTATAACTCAATACTACAATATAACTTTATACTGAATTATTAAATCTTGAAACTTACGATTCCTACAAATTTAAAGAACCTCCAACTTTCAAGTTCTTGTGAATTTCAAAACCTCTAAATTCCAAGCCACTTAATTTTCAATGCTTTGAATTACCCACTAATTTCAAATGTTTATAAAATATGGAACTTTTAAGTCTTCCAAGTTGTAATCCTTTATAAGTCAATACTACAATAGAACTTAATACTCAATTCTTAAATCTTGAAACTTACAATTCGTAAAAATTGAAAGAACCTCTTATTTTCAAGCTTTCTTGAATTTCGAAACCTTCATAATTCCAAGCCACTAATTTCCAAAGCTTCAACTTTTCAAGGCTTCGATTTACTCACTAATTTCAAGTGTTTATGAAACTTGGAACTTTTAAGTCTTCCAAGTTATAATCCTTTATAACTCAATACTACAATATAACTTTATACTGAATTCCTAAATCTTGAAAGTTAGGATTATTACAAATTTAAAGAACCTCTTATTTTCAAGCTTCCTTGAATTTCGAAACCTTCAAAATTCCAAGCCACTTAATTTTCAAAGCTTTGAATTACCCACTAATTTCAAATGTTTATAAAATTTGAAACTTTTAAGTCTTCCAAGTTGTAATCCTTTATAATTCAATACTACAATATAACTTAATATACAATTCCTAAATATTGAAACTTACGATTCATAAAAATTTAAAGAACCTCTTATTTTCAAGCTTTCTTGAATTCCGAAACCTTCAAAATTCCAAGCCACTAATATCCAAAGCTTCCAATCTCCAAAGCTTTGAATTACCCACTAATTTCAAATGTTTATAAATTATGGAACTTTTAAGTCTTCCAACTTATAATCCTTTAAATGATCAAACATTCAAAATATCATAATATCCAATGCTCAATTGCTAGACCTTAAAACTTACGATTCCTACAAATTTAAAGACCCTCCAACTTTCAAGTTCTTCTAAATTTCATAATCTTCAAAATTCCAAGCCACCTAATTTCCAAAGCTTCAACTTTCTAAAAGACTTTGAATTACCCACTAATTTTAAGTGTTTATGAAACTTGGAACTGTTAAGTCATCCAAGTTCTAATCCTTTAAATGATCAAACATTCAAAATATGATAATCTCCAATACTCAATTGTTAGACCTTAAAACTTACGATTCCTACAAATTTAAAGAACCTCCAACTTTCAAGTTCTTCTAAATTTCAAAACTTTCAAAATTCCAAGCCTCCTAATTTCCAAAGCTTTGCATTACCCACTAATTTCAAATGTTTATGAAACTTGGAACTGTTAAGTCATCCAAGTTCTAATCGTTTAAATGATCAAACATTCAAAATATCATAATTCCCATTACCCAATCACTCAATACTCAATTGCTAAACCTTAAAACTTACGATTTCTACAAATTTAAAGAACCTCTTATTTTCAAGCTCTCCTGAATTTCGAAACCTTCAGAATTCCAAGCCACTAATTTCCAAAGCTTCAACTTTTCAAGGCTTCGATTTACTCACTAATTTCAAATGTTTATAAAATATGGAACTTTTAAGTCTTCCAAGTTATAATCCTTTATACCTCTATACTAAAATACGAATTAATACTCAATTCCTAAATCTTGAAAACTTACAATTCCTAAAAATTTAAAAACCTCCAACTTTCAAGTTCTTCTAAATTTCAAAACTTTCAAAATTCCAAAGCCACTTAATTTCCAAAGCTTTGAATTACCCACTAATTTCAAGTGTTCATAAAATATGGAACTTTTAAGTCATCCAACTTATAATCCTTTATACCTCAATACCAAAATACGAATTAATACTCAATTCCTAAACCTTGAAGACTTACAATTCCTACAAAATTTCAAGAACCTCTTATTTCCAAGCTTACCCGAAGGTTCCCTGAAAACACCAAGCCGCTAACATCCAAAGCTTCAACTTTCCAAAAGACTTTGAATGTCAGCGGTACAAATTGAGGGTTGAATTTTTTCAGAGCCATCACCAGGGGTTACTGAAGCCCTTAAAACATCGTGGATCGGTTCTGACAACGGGTAGAGGGGTAAGAACCGACAGGGGGTGAACTCGCGGTACGGAAAAAAAATCCATAGGGGTCCCCTTACTTCTCACTCTCTTGCTCTCTCATTCCATCTCATTCTTTCTCTCTCTCTCTCTCTCTCTCTCCGTAGAGTTGAAGAAAAAAAAAAGAGAGGCTGCTGCGGGTAGTGTGAAAGTTAAGGGGAGGAGGGGGGGCTTTAGAGCTCGGGACAGGGAAAGAAAATTCTGCAAGGGTGGTACTGATGGCGGTGGTCGCGCTAAAGGCAAAACAACAGCGACATTCTTGGCCGCCTTCGAAAACATGGCCGCGCTTTCGTGAATTCTCAACGATCTCGTCTCCTTCTCACCGTTACATGAATTTTACCGAAAGCTATGAAACAAAAAGTAATCATTTCCATATTTCCGCGTACTCTTTATCTTCTGTGTTATGTAGATTAGAATTAAAGATAAGATAAAATATTGTTTATTGTTATGTTCGTTTTTTATTCCAAGCTATTCATCTGGAAACATGCGCAAATGATTACTTTGTTTCTTAACTTTTGTCAGTAAATGTATGCGAGACGAAGCTGATTAAAAACTAGCAAAACAGTCGAAATGAATGGTTACAAGTTTGCCAATGAAAATTGTAGAAACTTGCAACGATGCTTTTTCTAGATCTAAGGTAAATGTAGCAATTACTAAAATGTACAATTTTAAGGTTTAGTTACTTAGTTTTACTTTAAGTTTAACTATTTTAGAACGTGTTTAACATTGAGATAATTCCAGTTTGGAGCATAATATTCCGTTCAATATCTCCTTTTTTATATGATCGATATAACGAATTCGTTGCTAATTAATTGAATTAATTAATAACTAATTAATTACTAATTAACGTACAACGAAGCCCAATGTCCTTATTACTGTCACTCGAATACTTTTCAATTATGATACTTTCCACACTTTATAATTAAATTGATCACGTTTCGATGTTCAACAGCATATTTACCTCCTAATATTTATTTACAAATATTAAGTGTCGTTACGTAAACAGATTGAAGTTCAAATTTACGATTCTCTACACGTTACTTTACGCTATTAAATGAAATGATTGAATTGGCAGTTAAAGTGACAGATAATTGCGTCATTTACCGTATGCAAAATATTAATGAAGATTTATTATACTTCGATCACATTTGCAAATATTTCCTTCGTACAAATAAGTATTTATACTTTAATCGTCGCTAGTTCTTCTAACCGAACGAAACGATTATGATTAAATAATTATAATAAAGAAACGATGTCGAGAAGTATAACACAGTACATAAAATGAGCAAAAATAGAGGACGATTTTAACTATGAACCACTGCAAATGAATGAACGAAATAGGAATTCGAAGTTGCCTTATCGATCGATAAGTAAACCAAAAATCATTTCGATGCACGTAAAATCGGCCATTTTATATGCAATAATAACAACGAGTCTCACTCGTGCTTTAAATGCAATAGAAATGCATACATAACTGTGCCAATAATTTAACCATTATCAAGTATAAAATACGTGTACCACATACGATCAAACATTACGATAATAAATAAACTGACGCGGGAAAAAATCGTAAGGGCAACGAGGTGAAAACGTTCGATATTTCATGGGAGTAACGATAAAGAAAGAAAAAGAAAAGTAAGACACGCGTGTGGCCCTTCGTGGTGGAAGTTCGAAACGAGCTGATAATTAAAAATTGATCAGCGGAACGGGTGGCATTTATAATGGGAGAGAGAGAAAAAAAAATCCATAGAGACCCGGACCGCGCCCATCATATATAATAGACGATCTTCCCTTCCCATCTACCTTCTTCTCATCTCATCTCGACCGTTCGTCTAACCTCCACCTCACCCCCTTTTTCCCTTCCCCCGAACCTCCTTCAGCTTCCGCCCACCGACTAACCGACCCGCTTTCAATCAATATTTAAAGAATTGCGCCTTAATAACCGCGGTGGCGTCGCGTAATGGCGGGCTTTGACCTTTTTCCCCGCGGACCACGTGTAGACGAAAGACGCAAAGTCGTGGAAACGTGCTCGTTTGTTAAGGTAGGAAACGATTTTAACGACTACCGAGTGGAACACAATGTTTCTCCACTTTATTCGTCGCGAGTAATAGCATTCGCCACGCATTCGCTGTCAACTATTTGTAAGTTTTTATTCGAGTTATCTACGATGGGTAAAAATTATTGTAAACGAGGTACAGGACCTCGTCTGTGTCATAGAAGAGGTGTGGAATATTTTACTGTGACTCTTGAACTCTATTCTACTCTATTCTACTATTTTTTAGGTCTATTCTGTAATTATCTAGGGAATAAGATAGAAGATTGTTAGTTAGTTAATTGAACGATAACTAGATAGAGTAACAGTATTCACTGTCAACTATTTGTAAGTTTTTATTCGCGTTATCCACGATGGGTAAAACTTATTGCAATGTTTGTTAGTTAGTTAATTGAACAATAACTAACAATACTTTAATTGTTAGTTAGTTAATTGAACGATAACTAACAATACTTTAATTGTTAGTTAGTTAATTGAACAATAACTAACAATACTTTAATTGTTAGTTAGTTAATTGAACGATAACTAACAATACTTTAATTGTTAGTTAGTTAATTGAACGATAACTAACAATACTTTAATTGTTAGTTAGTTAATTGAACGATAACTAACAATACTTTAATTGTTATTTAGTTAATCGAACGATAACTAACAATACTCTAATTGTTAGTTAATTAATTGAACGATAACTAACAATACTTTAATTGTTAGTTAGTTAATTGAACGATAACTAACAATACTTTAATTGTTAGTTAGATAATTGAACGATAATTAACAATACTTTAATTGTTAGTTAATTAATTAAACGATAACTAACAATACTTTAATTATTAGTTAATTAATTAAACGATAACTAACAATAACTTGCAAAGAAATCGAAATGCAAGGAAGCCTAGCGTAATCTAACAATAAAAGAACGGCGATATTTAATGGTACAGTGAATACACCCGTGATCACTTAGTTCAAACAATGTTTCAAATTACAACCAATCAGTTAAAAAAATTAAGATTAAAAAGTATGCAACTCACCATTCGATACGACGAATTTAGAGGAAATCATCCGCTGCTAAAATCGTTTAAGTCGTAAACGGGAAAAATTGCTGCAGAAAATCTGTAAAAGAAGAAAGAAAGAAAAAACATTATAATATTGGTAATGATTAAAAGTATTTAAGATGAATACATCGGTAAATTAACACGCGTTAACGAATCGACATTAACCCTTTCGCTACAATCGAACTAAAGACTAAAAGCGTAGGTATTGATAACGTTTATTATTTAATATAAAAATGATATACGTATAATTATTTGAATACTATACGTAATTAATTGTACCGTGATATCAACGTACGAATGATTCGAGAAATTATATTGCGTTGTAGAAAAAATATGCGTATGCTTTTAACAAATGCTAGTCCAATTCTTGAAGACGTATATATACGTCCACAATAGCGAAAGGGTTAAATACAAAAACGATTGGAATAAGTTATTAAAAGAAACGCAAATGTTTAAATTTCTTTCGATATTCATATAACAATTATTCGAACTAAAGAATTTACTCGTATGTAAGAAACGACATTTCGTCTACGCAACAATTTAATATTTAAAACGAAAGAGTAGAATGCAAAGATACTTACGTTATTTGATATTGAAATCTAGCTGAATCCTCTTTAGACAGGAACTGACTCTAACATTAAATATGAATGTTTAAAAAAAAAGAAAAATAATAGACTACGCGATTGTTTAAGTTACATTAGGCGTGCAAACACTGATTCTACTATCGCGAACAATTTACTGTAATTAGATTCGTTAAGTTTTAACGTGGCGCCGTATTGGCGTAAAGGATTAAAAATGTTGAAGACTTTTACGCGTCAAACACTGACTTTACAACCGCATTGCGCGCGGTTACCAAAAACCTGTGACAAAGAAATAAACGTTTGATTAGTGAAAAGTACGATAATTGACATAATAAAAGTATAAGCATAAGATAAAGTATTCATTCCAATAGATTGCGGATTTTTATGCAAATTCGACGACTAAATTATACTGATTTGGATTAAAGGAATAAAATGCTAGAAAAGTTATAGTATAAACTAAAATAATTGATATTTGTTTCGCTCTCTAAATATCACACTGCATTATTTTGGATATTTAATACAATTTTGCAAACTGTGTACATTTCGTATATTTTTGCTGTTTTAAATTTCCCATAAATGCATAAAAATCCGCATCTTTTTATACAACATTGATTAAAGTACGCAATTTATAATAATTCCAATAAATGAATTGTCTATCCTATAGTTACTAAATAGTATAATTTTTATATACAAAATCCCCTAATTCATAATATTAAAATGTTACACATGAAAAACTGATTACTGCCCAAATTCATTATCTACGTTTTTTCGATATAAAAGCGAAGAAGCTACAATAAACAGACCGAAATTAATTAAATAGGGAATTCGAAAACAATTTAACAAACGCCACATATTTCGATTAGACTTTTTAATATAAAACGCGCCTTATTTGAAATAAATTTTTATATAGAAATCTGCCCCAAACTTATTAATAAACGTTTCCGTATAAATTTAGTAAGAGTAATGATAAACAAAAATGCTGATTTTTACCTGAAACGTATAAAAGAAATCACCGAACGACGCACTTCCGTGCATTTGAAACGACGAACTTCGCGGGCTTCGCAAGATGCGCACGCATCCAGAGAATCTTCTTCGGTATTCAAACAATTTCTTCTTCTAACTTCTTCATTTTTGGAGCTTCAATTTCCTATCGACAAACAACATTTCGTTCCAATAAGCTTGCAATTGCTATGCGATTGAATAATTTGGGGTTAAACGAGGAAAAGAAATCAAATAGACCGAAATTGACGATTCAATAAATGCCGCATATACATATCGATCAGATTTTTAATGTAAAACCCTCTTATTTATACTAAATCGTTACACGAGATTGATTATCTATGTTTTCTATATAAAAGAGTAGAAAGTACAACAAATAGACCGAAATTAGTTGAATGGGGAATTCAAAGACGCCGAGCGAATAGACGCCACATATTTTGACCAAATTTTCGATATAAAACCCCGTATTTAAAGTAAATTTTTATATAGAAATGTGCGCAAACTTATTATCCAACGTTTCCGTGTAAATTTAGTATAAGTAATGGCAAAAAATGGTGATTTTTACCTAAATTAGACGGAGCGAAATTTGAAGCGAGGCATTTTCGTGTGTTCCAGATGGCGTAGCGCGCTGGTTTCGCAAGATGCGCGCCCATTTCGCATTTTATCTGCGCGCGCATCCAGACAATTTTTCCAACGATTTCTTCTTCTAATTTCTCCATTTCCGAGCATTAATTTCCTATCGACAGACAAAATTTCGCTTTAATAATGTTCCAATTACATTCCCACTTAATTATTTTAAGTGAACATGGGGACGAAATAGGATTATGAAGGGAAAAGACGAAATCATTCAAATGGGAAATGCAAAGTCGCCGAGCGCGACTTTGAATCGAGTAAGCCAAACTTATTCGAACAGATTTTCAATATAAAACTTGTTTATTTGTAATAAATTTTTACATAGAAATTTTCCTAAGCTTATTATTTATGGTTTTGGTATAAATTTGATGGGAATTATGATTGGAAAACTATTAATTTGAATGATTAAATACCTTGATAACACGGAGCGATGTTTCAAACAACGCAGCCACCCACGGAAAGACAGATTTTGCGCATAGTGCGCAGCTCGAGAACATTAAAAAATATTGCGCATGCGCGACGCAATTAACGATAAATTTCCCATGAACCTTTGCGGGTTTTTCAAATTGAAAAAGACGCGCTATTTTTCAATCAATTTTACTTTGAATTAGAAACTTTCAAATCGATTTTACTTGTGTTAGAAATTCCTCGCGAATTGTAGCACTTTTATCGAAACAATTAACGTTAATTTTACTTTTAGATACTTTGAAATCAATCGATTTCACTTAACTACTTCGAAACAAGAAGAACGCACGAAACGTGAAAGTTAATCGGAATGAAATTGAATTTTATTTCAATTAATGAGAGATGATTAGTTTAATTTTAGCCACGATTTAATTATCTCTTATTCAACATTCACGAATGAATAATATTCAAAATATTCCGTAAGTATTATTACATATATACTTAATTGTTCTAAACGGTGTCAATTCGCATAATAAATAAATAAATAAATGAAAAAATAATGAAATGTTAGCTACAATTATTGGAACTTAATATTTACCATTGAAATTAGCTTATATTAAATCGGGATTGATAAAAGAGCGTGATTAGGAAAATTGTAAAAGTTTAATTCGATTACTGTACATTTGTTTAAGGTACAATTCTTTTCTTACAAAGGGGGAATTAAGACTTTAACACAGCTAATGCTTCCGTGAACTTTAAACCTTCTAAAATGTACGCCAAATTCTCCATCGACGCGTCCACGTCTTCTTCCGCCCAAATTTCCAACATATTTTTACACTGCTCGTACGGCGTTTGTTTTCCCTGGAAAAATGTGATCTGAAAGAAGCCAACAAAACATGTGCGAACTCTAATTTTAAGCCACAGTAATACGTAAACTAGTATAAGAATAAAATTCCTCACGTTACTTTTACATTATAATAATATACAAATGAATTATAATAGAAGTTATACTCTTGGATTTTAGACTTTCGCGGTCCATGGTATTACAAGTTAGACTTGTTCCGTAGGAACTTGGTCGTTTGGCTTCCGGATGGTTGCCGCGTCTTTCTTTTAGTTAGTTATACTATATAACTTTCTACTATATAACTATATACTATATACTATATATTATATAACTTTCTTCGAGAAGTTATACTATAAATATTTGTGTATAATTTCGTACGTTTCTTTTCCCATCATAGCAACGTGTAAATGAATTATAGTATGTAGTATAAAATTGATTTACCTCCTCGCTCGTGTAGCCAAACTTAGTAGCCAACTTTTTCCAATCGTTCTTCAAAATCTCCGACAATTTCGCCACCATTTCTGGCGTCACTTTCGTCAATTTTCGCCCTTTCGTGTCCGTATTTTCACTCTCCACTTGTTCACTCTCTTGCTTCAGAACATCTTCGTTATATTCCTGATCGTTCACTTCCGGTGGCGGAGTTTCCTCCGTTTCTAATTTTATATCCGACTGCGTTTGCTTTAAAAGTAACAATTTCGCAATCAAATTTTAAGCCCCCTCCAACAAGATTTCGTATTAATCTCGTTCATCGTTAATCTTTCTCTTCGCTTTCTCCCATTTCGTTTCATTTTCGTTCCGTTTTTTTAATCGCTCGCTTACGAATAAGTAAGTAGATATAATGTTATACTTACAGGACGATCTTTGGCGATTTTTTTAATCATCGTTTCCAGGTACTCGGGAAGCTTATTAATAGGATAATTTCCATGAACGAAAAAGTGAGGGCTACGCCTGGCTAATAATCTCAACGCTCTCCAACCAAAATTTCCATCGTTCACTTTCCTATCGCGAATGAAGAAGCAACAATTTATTTCAATTTGACAACGTATTACGAACGAGAGGACTTAAAACGATGAATAATTACTTGTATTCGTCTTCCACCATCGCGTTTGGGTCCAACTGCATGATCGCTTCCTCGAAATAAGTTTCCAATGACGGCAGGAAATCTCTTTCTTTAGATTTACACGCCTCCAAATTATTCGGACACAGGTTCCATAATTTTGTCAATTCTGGACTATAATAATAATAATAATAACGATTATGCTCTACACAGTATTTCAATGAATTACAGTAAATTAACGCGATTAACACGCGTTATGGAAAATTTCATTATCTTCGCGATACGAAATGACATGTTTAAAACGACTATTATCACATCTACTCTTTCTTTTTCTATATTTAAGAACTTTATATATACCATTGATTAAAAAGAATACGTATTACTAATATACGCAAGCAAAACTCTTTCGTTCCACGCGAAATCTAGAAAATGTTGCGCATTCGCGTTAAACGGAGAGATAAACGGTGCTTACTTTCCCATATGATATTTTCCTACGGCTTGAGCGTCTCTGATAACGTCCCCGATTCTACGTCGCGGTCTTTTCGGTTTCCTTAATTCGTCCGCGTCGGCGGCGGAATCGGAAGCCGGCTTTTTAAACGGCGGACAACCTTCGTTTTTCCACGCGTTCCAATGCTCCTCGCGTTTCAATATGTTTTTCACCGTCTCGGCGAACGTCGGACCGTCCGGTGGCGTTTCCGTGAGCAAAGCGTAGACCTGTTCAGTGGTCGCTTTCACCCAATCTACCTGGTCGGGCTTCAGTTCGTGCGTTTCACTTAAAAATGACAAAAGTTATTGAGACCCTTGAGGCGTTATACAGGCACGGTACGCTATTTAAGGAAAGCAGACCTTGTCTCATAGCCACTGGCAAGGAAGCTTTGGAAAACAAACATCGTTTTATAGCTTTCGAAATGTTCATCTATTTTACCTTTGGGATTCGGTGAAATTGTGCAATTCGAGAGGAGTCGTGGATTCGATTTGAGCGTTCCGAGTCGCAACGATGAATTCAACGTTTTCTTTTCACGCGTTTCTCAGCGGCAAACGGTAATTCTATGAGCGTAATTTCTTCGTTTAAAAGTATCGATAATGCATAATATATCTTTAATAATTATTATCCACTTTTAGAAAAGTAAGCGAATATGAAAATTATTTCGAATAACTTTCAAATCTTGAATAATTATTGCGTACCTCGAAACTCCGAAACAAAATATTTATAATTGTTAATAAAATGTTTAAACTTGTCTCTGCGATATTCAGAATAATTATATTTACTCGCAAAAGTATTTAAGCTTGCATTCAAAAGAATAAAAAAATTGCCTTCGGCATAATTAAATTCAACGGTACAATATTCATGGAAATGTTTCGAAAATGTTTAAAACTACCTCGAAATAATTTAAATCCGTTTTTGTTGAGCTTACCATTGCGACTCGGAATGCCCTAATCGCGTAGGTGTAACGAAATACGAGTATACTTAAGAATACACGCATACGAATCGCGTTAGATACTTACGCTTTAAATTTAACAGTGCTATTAAGATACTGGAAAAGAATGAGAAATTGCAGCAATACGTATCGCCTGAAATTCGAGTCCGACAATTGCAGCTCCAGCAATTTCTGGTTTGTCAAATATTTAGCGAAATACGGCGTCTCTTTGTGAGATCCTTCCATCGAGGAATCAACCTTCACGCAAGTGGTCGAAGGATAATTACGCTGCTCCTCTAATTTGAACGACGAAAATGCGGACAATACGCTCGAAGCGTGCTACGGAAAACAGATTACATTTTCATAATCTAATTACCGTTGAATAACACTCTTACACCATTAAAACAAATTCATTATTTTGCGATTGAAATAAACTACGATCCAACGAAAGATCACCTAATTAATTAAATAATTAAGCTACGCGCAAATACTATTTATAATCGCTGTAATATTTCAATTCAAATATCGCGTAAAGTTTGTTCTTATTAGATGCATTTTATATACCATTTTGACTATTTAAATTTCCTAAAATCCCCTAACACATAAAAATCCACGATCTACTAATAACGCTTAGTATAATAGAACTCACCATCGCAAATACTTTCCAGTACATCTTATAATAGCACTGATTCGGATCTCGAAAGAAATCTTGAAGCGCCCAGAACTTCCTGTACAAATTATAATCGATCGGCACTTTGCTCTCCGATTTATCGTCGTCTTTCGTGATCTGTTCCAAATCGTCGCCCTCCGATTTCTCCGAGCCAAATTCCGTTTGATTCTCCAAATTAAACTCGCTGACGATATTCAATCCGGACCTCTCCGAAAACGGGAAGAATTTGGCCAAAAATAACAGAATCCTCCCGCAAAACACCGTTTGCTGGGATCTCGATAATCGTCTCAACAAATCGTTGCACATTCTTAATAAATTATTCTTGCACGCGCTGAAGAATAAATCCTCCTTCCACACGACTACGTTGTTCTCGACGAACGTGAAAAGCTGCTCGCATCTGTCCAAAGTCATAGAGTCGAAAATATCACCGAGAAGCATTACAGGCATGCTTGCGGTGGCCAGATCTTTGCGACACAGTTCGATGCAAAACGTGATGTACGTTTCAAGTAGCTGCACGTTGCTCGACGAGTTCTCGGATAGTATTACCAATAGTGTGTCCCTTAATGCTTGATCGATGGCTGCTTTCCTGTCGCTGTCGTTCGCGCATCTTTCCGTGCACTTCTTTTGGAAAGTTTGCGTGTCGGACACTTTGAAACATTGTTGCAAGTAGTCCTAAAAGTACATGGATAAATTGAATAGATAGAATGGGGGAAAATAGATGGACAAATAGACGCAATAGAACAGATAAAGGAGAACAGAGAAAATACAGCAGTAGTAAATATAGTAGTGCTTAATACTAAATTTATATAGTATTTAGTAGATAATTTATATAGCAGTGCTTAATAATAATATAGCAGTAGTGTATTAAGTAGTACTTATTACTTAATTCATGTAGTATGTAGCATACAATTTATACAGTAGTATTTAATAATAATATAGCAGTAGTAAACATAGTAGTACTTAATAATAATATAGTAATAGTAAATATAGTAGTACTTAATACTAAATTTATATAGTATATAGTGTATAATTAATGCAGTAGTGCTTAATAATAATATAGTAGTACTTAATACTAAATTTGTATAGAATTTAGTATATAATTTATGTAGCAGTGCTTAATAATAATATAGCAATAGTGAATAAAGTAGTACTTAATACTATATTATATAGAATTTAGTAGATAATTTATATAGCAGTGCTTAATAATAATATAGCAATAATAAATAAAGTAGTACTTAATACTATATTTATATAGAATTTAGTAGATAATTTATATAGCAGTGCTTAATAATAATATAGCAATAGTAAATAAAGTAGTACTTAATACTATATTTATATAGAATTTAGTAGATAATTTATATAGTAGTGCTTAATAATAATATAATAGTACTTAATACTAAATTTACATAGTTTACAGTGTATAACTTATATAGCAATACTTAACAATGTAGTAATAGTCAATGTAGTAGTAGTAAATATAGCAGTTGTTAATACTAAACTTATACAATACATAATTTACATAGTAGTGCTAAATAATAATACATCAGAAGTAAATACAATAATACTTAATACTAAATTTATATAGAATTTAGTAGATAATTTATATAGTAGTGCTTAATAATAATATAGTAGTACCTAATACTAAATTTACATAGTTAACAGTGTATAACTTATATAGCAATACTTAACAATGTAGTAGTAGTCAATGTAATAGTAGTAAATATAGCAGTAGTTAATACTAAACTTATACAATATATAATTTACATAGTAGTGCTTAATAATAATACATTAACAGTAAATACAATAATACTTAATACTAAATTTATATAGTATACAATATATAATTTATATAGTAGCATCTTACATTTCAAGTAATGATAAGTAATAAATAAGTTGACTGGATTAGTGAATTAAGACACTTTTAGAAGCACACAAATATTATGCTACTACGTTATCATTAATAACTTATCAGTTACCAATGCCTTTAAATAAATTCATACGCCAGCTCTTATTGATCTCACATAAAAATGAGTGGACTTAAATCGCTTTGCAAAATAAACAGCCCATATAGTAATGCTTAATACTAAATTTATACAATATTCGGTATATAATTTATATAATAGTGCTTAATAATAAATAGTAGTAGAGAAATATAGGAATAGAATGAACGAAAACATTGCTTAAACATTGATGATACGACAGAGAAATCATGCGAGGATTTAGTATAATAAACTTACACTGTATTCTTTTCGGAGCGCTTCGAACATCGCCATTGTGAAACATGTGGAATTACATAAAATGATGGATTAAATTATGTATTGTTTTCGGTTAATTTATGGCGAATCTCGGTGAGATCATTTTGTTGCAAACTTGTTAGAGGTTATGATGCTACAATGTTGCCAATAGTAGAGTTAAATTACTAGACTGTGAATGAAAAAAACTAGATAACTAGGGGAAAAGATTTGGGTACCATTTCGAATACAAATGGAGAACGCAATAATTGGATTCATTTAAATATTTATTTCTCGAGTTCTAGACGAACTTTCTTTTATGTACGAGCACCCAAATTAAAGTTTAAAGTATCAGGAATAATATGCTATTAGATTTGTAACGATAGAACTTACGGTTCTTTTGTTATAAACAAAACTTATGCATTATTGCTTAACATATAACTCACAAGTTATAAGCTATTCATATCTGACCGTGCGTACGCCATTGTACTTTGAATTTCCTCGCGCAAAAATTCCCAAATTTTCTTCAACCACAGATCCAACTTCTCACCAAGTTTCAAGAATTTTGGATTCGTAGTTTTCTCAAAAAAAATTCCTACGACCCCAACGTTCTTCGTTCCATAACTACGCTTGCGATCGTGGAAAATGAAAAACGACTTATTCAAGGGATAGAGAAAAATGTGCACTTTAATTTGCTTTTTGTTTCACGTCGATATCTCAACTCGTTCGCGAGATACAGCCGTTTAAAGTTTACTCGTACGGTTGGCGCGCGCCGAGTTTTTGAATGGAGTTTGACCTACTTAAATTCCTGGAAATGCGTACGCTTCGTAGTAAACGTAGTAAAACTGACCTGCGCAATACTACGAATGTTTACGTTTGTTGACGTAAGTCAGTTCGCGGAGGCCGAAAACCGCGGAAAAAATTATACTTGTCTTTAAACGATGATATCTCGGCAACCGGAAGTCCGATTTAGGTGAACCAAAAAGCATTTTAAAGGGGAAGGTTCACCGATTATGTCGTCGCAGGGATTTTGAAAACGTTCGATCCGTTTCAAAATGGCGGCGAGTTAAACTTTGGGACGTTTTAATATAGGTGTTTTGGTGTGGTTTTGGGGAATAGTAACAAACTACTCTTTTCTTCCGATTATGATATCTCGGCAACCGGAAGTCCGATTTAGGTGAACGAAAACGCATTTTATAGAGAAAAGTCCATAGATTATGGTAGTGCAAGGATTTTGAAAACGTTCGATCAGCTTCAAAATGGCGGCGTGTTAAAGTTTGAGAAATTTTAATAGATGTTTTGGGGTTGGTTAGGAAATAGTGAAACGTACTCTTCTCTTTCGACAATCATATTTTCGCGATAAAGAATTGGATTTAGATGAAACAAAGAGGATTTTAAAGAGAAAGCTTCCCTGTTTTTTATACGCTAAGGCGAATGCAAGAATTTTGAACTGTTTCAAAATGGCGGCGATCTAAAGATTGAGTTACTTTAATACGTGTTCAAGTGTTGTTTGAAAAATAATCGAACGTATTCTTCTGCTTAGACACGTATATTTTTGCAATAAAAAATACGATTTAGATGAAACCGTTTCAATTAGTTAGGATAGGTTATTATAAAGAAACTATAGGATTATTTGGATATCCATATTGCATTCGGTGAAGAATAGTTGATCTTATACTTCGTTTATGTTCGAACATATACTATAACAAAATTTCTCGGCTACTAGTAGTCCGGTTTCGATGATTCTTGGCTTAAATTAATGGAGAAGGTTCAGAGAATATTATGCTACAGTATTTTACAACTAGCCCTTGCAGTTAATTTGTTATAAACAAATGTATCGCGACATGGTAGATTGCTCAGAAGGTACCTGAAGAGAAATATTAATTTCTCGGCTACTATAAATCCAATTTCAATAACCCTTCGCGTAAATTAAAGAGGAAAGTCCCAAGAATACTATCCTATAGCCGTTTGCAAGTAGCCTTTGCAGTTCATTTGTTATAAACAAAATATCCCGTCATGGTAGACTACTTAGAAAGTACTCGAAGAGAAATATTAATCTCTCGGCTTCTAGAACTCCGATTTCGATGATCCTTGGCTCAAATT
Source organism: Eucera pruinosa (assembly GCA_028830335.1). Classification (NCBI taxonomy): domain Eukaryota; kingdom Metazoa; phylum Arthropoda; class Insecta; order Hymenoptera; family Apidae; genus Eucera; species Eucera pruinosa. The sequence goes on from JAMYCR010000019.1 coordinate 3,740,340, forward strand.
AAAGGGAAAGCTTCAAGGATTGTTATACAGGATGCCATTTGTTGATAGAAGTTGCAGTTCCTTTGTTATAAACAAAAGTTTTGCACTATTGCAAATAACCCATAAGTTATAAGCTATACCGCTATAAAAATAATATTATCTTGGCTTCTAGACGTGTTCTTTCGACGTATGAGAGCACAAATTAAAGCTTAGGCTTCCTAGAATACGGTGCTGTCAGAATTTTACCACTAGCCACTGCAGTTCTTTTGTTATAAACAAATATATCGCGTCATTGTAAATTATTCAGGAACTACTCGAAGAAAAATATTTATTTCTCGGCTTCTAGACATCGGATTTCAATGCCCTTTGGCTTACATTAAGGAGGAAAGTTCCAAGAATATTGTTCTTTAGCAGTTTGCAAGTAGACTTTGCAGTTCATTTGTTATAAACAAAATCTCCCGTCATAGTAGATTACTCAGAAAGTACTCGAAGAGAAATATTAATTTCTCGGTTTCTAGAACTCCGATTTCGATGATCCATGGCTCAAATTAAAGGGAAAGGTTCAAGGAATGTTATCCAGTAAGCCATTTGTTGATAGAGGTTGTGGTTCGATTGTTATAAACAAAAGTATCGCGATAACGTACATTATTCCATTAAATATGCTTGCAGAAAAATATTTATTTCTCGGCTTCTAGACATCCGATTTCAGTGAACCTTGACTCAGATGAAAGGGAAAAGTCCAAATAATGTTATCTAGTAGGTGATTTGTCCATAAACATTCCGGTTAATTTGTTATAAACAAATATTTCCTAGTTTTCGAGATAACTTAAAAACTACACTTAGGATGGCTTTGAAAGTATATAGAGAGTATTCCTTGGACTTTTCCCTTTAATATGAGTCGTGGATGATCCAAATTGGACACCTAGAAGCTGAGTAATTAGCATTTTTGGGAAACTTGAAAAGGTTTTTCCGATGGCGTTTGTCCGAAGAAGGAATGATTCTTGTTAAAGAAAAAAATTAATTTCTCCGCTTCCAGACATCGAATCAGGACAAACGACTACTCCAATTACAGGGGAGACTTCCGGCTACAAGATAGGGTAGGATTCATTGCAGTAGCACTTCCGGTTCGGAAGTTATAAGCGTTTATTTCTTGCAATTTAGTATAACTTGCAAGTTACACATAGAATCGCTTTTAAACCTACTAGAGCTCATTTCTGGGCTTTTAAGCTCTAGTTTGAGCCTAGGCTGGTTAGTATACCTTGTCTAGGAGCCGAGATATGTGCATAAATATAATACAATATTTGAACGCTCATATCTCCGCTTCTAGACACGCTATACTAATGAACCTGGACCCAAATTAAAGGGTGAAAGTCCAGAAATATGTTCTAGTAGGTTTTTAAGCGATTGCATTTACAGTTTGCAAGTTACACTAAATTTAAGGAAAGAAACGCTTATAACTTCTAAACCGGAAGTGCTACTACAATGAAGCCTACCCTATCTTGTAGCCGGAAGTCTCCCCTTTAATTTGAGTCGTCGTTTGCCCCGATCCGATGCCTAGAAGCGGAGATATTAATTTTTTAAGAAAACTGGAAAAGTTATGTACAATTCAGTATAAATCGAGAAATTCCCAATTTTCAGGCGGCAAAAGTATTGGCCAAATCGGTGAACTTTTCCGACGCGCCATCTAGCGGTAGAAAGGTGGAACTAAACGTGCAATTTTATGAATAATTCTTGTTAAATTAAAAAATTCATATCTCCGCTTCTAGACGTCGGATCGGGACAAACGACCACTCAAATTAAAGGGGAGACTTCCGGCTACAAGACTGTGTAGGCTTCATCACAATAGCACTTCTATTTCAGAAGTTATAAGCGTTTATTTCCTACAATTTAGTATAACATGCAAACCGCACATGAAATCGCTTTAAAACCTATTAAATCATATTCCTGGGCTTGCAGGCTTTAATTTAAGCCAAGGTTCATTAGTATAGGACAACCAGAAGCGAAGTTATAGGAGTTTGAAGATCGTTTTACATTTTTGCTTATATCTTGGTTTCTAGATATCCTATACGAATGAACCTTGGCTTAAATTAAAGCTTGCAAGCCCAGGAATATGATTTAATAGGTTTTAAAGCGATTTCATGTGTGGTTTGCATGTTATACTAACTTGTATGAAGTAAACGCTTATAACTTGCGAACTGTAAGTGGTACCGCATTGAGACCTACCCTATCTTGTAGCCGGAAGTCTCCCCTTTAATTTGAGTCGTCGTTTGTCACGATCCGACGTCTAGAAGCGGAGATATGAATTTTTTAATTTAACAAGAATTATTCATAAAATTGCATGTTTAGTTCCACCTTTCTACCGCTAGATGGCGCGTCGAAAAAAGTTACCGATTTGGCCAATACTTTTGCCGCCTGGAAATTGGGAATTTCTCGATTTATACTGAATTCGACATAACTTTTCCAGTTTTCTTAAAAAATTAATATCTCCGCTTCTAGGCATCGGATCGGGGCAAACAATGATTCAAATTAAAGGGGAGACTTCCGGCTACAAGATAGGGTAGGCTTCATTGCAGTAGCACTTCCGGTTTAGAAGTTATAAGCGTTTCTTTCCTAAAATTTAGTATAACTTGCAAACTGTAAATGCAATCGCTTAAAAACCTACTAGATCTTATTTCTGGGCTTTCACCCTTTAATTTGAGTCCAGGTTCATTAGTATAACACGTCTAGAAGCGGAGATATAAGCGTTTAAATATCGTATCATATTTATGCATATATCTCGGCTTCTAGGCAAGGTATACTAACCAGCCTTATCTCAAATTATAGCTTAAAAGCCCAGAAATGAGATCTAGTAGGTTTAAAAGCGATTCTGTTTGAAGTTTGCAAGTTATACTAAATTGCAGGAAATAAACGCTTATAACTTCTAAACTGGAAGTGATACTAGGATGGCACCCACCCTATCTTGTAGCCGGAAGTTTCCCCTGTCATTTGAGTAGTCGTTTGTCCTGATTCGATGTCTAGAAGCGGAGATATGAATTTTCTAATTTAACAAGAATCATTTCTTCTTCGGACAAACGTCATCCGAAAAACCTATGCAAGTTTCCCAGAAATGCTAATTACTTGGCTTCTAGACGTCCGATTTGGGTCATCCACGACTCAAATTAAAGGGAAAAGTCCAAGGAATACTCTCTATATACTTTCAAAGCCATCCTAAGTGTAGTTTTTATGTTATCTCGAAAACTAGGAAATATTTGTTTATAACAAATTAACCGGAATATTTATGGACAAGTAGCCTACTGGATAACATTCTTTGGACATTTCTCTTTAATCTGATTCAAGGTTCATTGAAATCGCACGTCTGGAAGCCTAGAAATAAATTTTTTTCTGCAACCATATTTAATGAATAATGTACGTTATGGCTGATATTTTTATTTATAACAAATGAACCACAACTCCTATCAACAAAGCGCTTGATGGATAATATTCCTTGAACCTTTCCCTTTAATTTGAGCCATGGATCATCGAAATCGGAGTTCTAGAAACCGAGAAATTAATATTTCTCTTCGAGTACTTTCTGAGTGATCTACAATGACGGGAGATTTTGTTTATAACAAATGAACTGCAAAGTCTACTTGCAAACTGCTAAAAGACAATATTCTTGGGACTTTCCTCCTTAATGTAAGCCAAGGGGCATCGAAATCGGATGTGTAGAAGCCAAGAAATAAATATTTTTCTTCGAGTAGTTCCTGAATAATTTACAATGACGCGACATATTTGTTTATAACAAAAGAACTGCAGTGGCTAGTGGTAAAATTCCGACAGCACTGTATTTTGGGAAGCCTAAGCTTTAATTTGTGCCCTCATACGTCAAAAAAACACGTCTGGAAGTCAAGATATTATTATTTTTATAGCGGTATAGCTTATAACTTATGGGTTATTTGCAATAGTGCAGAACTTTTGTTTATAACAAAGGAACCGCAACTTCTATCAACAAATGGCATCCTGGATAACATTCCATGAACCTTTCCCTTTAATTTGAGCCAAGGATCATCTAAATCGGAGTTCTAGAAGCCGAGAGATTAATATTTCTCTTCGAGTACTTTCTAAGTAGTCTACCATGTCGCGATATATTTGTTTATAACAAATGAACTGCAAAGGCTACTTGCAAACGGCTATAGGATAGTATTCTTGGCACTTCCCTCTTTAATTTACGCGAAGGGTTATTGAAATCGGATTTATAGTAGCCGAGAAATTAATATTTCTCTTTAAGTACCTTCTGAGTAGTCTACCATGCCACGATACATTTGTTTATAACAAATTAACCGCAAACTCTATCGTCAAATCTCTGGTAGTATAATATTCCTGCAACCCTAAACTTTAATTTCAGCCATCGTACGTCGAGAAAAAGCGTCTAGGAGCTCAGAAATTAATATTTTAGTAACAGTATAGCTTGTAACTTATGAGTGCTTTGCTATAATGAGAAACTTTTGTTTATAACAAAAGAAGCATAAGCTCTACGATGAAAAAACTGTTAGCATATTATTCCTGGAAGCTTATACTTTAATTTGAGCCATCGTACGTATAAAAGTGACGTCTGGAGTCCGAGAAATTAATATTTGAACGATAAACTATTACGCGAACTCTAAACAAAGCAACTATAATCGTGGTCTCTAATTTCAAATTGTTCGTAACTACTATTTTTCGTTCCAAATAATGCTACTATCGTAGAAAATAATACTAATTATTATGGAACAACTTACCTGAGGCTAAACAAGATAAATAGAATCGCCTGAATATTAATAATTTTCATGCAATTAATTCTAATAATTAAAATCCAGATCATTCCAATTTATTTAAATATTATATATTAAATTATTTCGTTTATCAACAATTTTGGAGCAATTATAATTCTCACAATCAAAGAAAGGCAATTATTCTATTTTATTTTAAATATTGCAAATCATTATAATTAGTATTTTGATAATCTAGCAAAGGAAATTATTTTACTTTATTTTAAACATCGGAACTTATCGATGAATTATTATTTCATCATTAATTATTGTTCTTATAATCAAAGAAAGGCAATTATTCTATTTTATTTTAAATATTACAAATCATTACAATTATTACTTCATGATTAATTATTAGTTAATTTAATTAAGTAATAAATATTAATTAATGATTAACTGTAATTCATTATAACTATTATTTCGTCGTTAATTATTATTTTAATAATCGACAAAAGGAAATTATTTTATTTCATTTTAAATACTGTAATTTATTAAATTGTTTCGTTTATCGACAATTTTGCAGCAATTATAATTCTCACAATTAAAGAAAGGAAATTATTCTTTTATTTTTTTTTTATTTTTTAAGCATTACAACTTATTAGAATTATTGTTTCATCAGCAATTATTATTATTATTATGATAATGAAGAAAGTGAGATTATTTTCCTTTTAAATTCCCAAACTTATTAAAGAATTATTTATTAATATTTTCGTAAGAGCTAAAAGAGAAAGATAAAAAAACAGTAGGATGATTAGGAAAGAAAAAACATGAATTTTTATTATACATACAATTGTCGTAAAGACGAAGAAAAGTATTTAAAAAAATTCATACTTTGGATATTTTATTAAAATATACATTTCATCCAAAAAAAAAAAGAAAAAAACAGAAAGGAGAAAAGATGTATATACAATTGTGTTCCGAAGCTTCTGCGCGATAATAATAATAACAACAACGTGTTATTCGTAGCTTTAATAGTATTAAAATAATTGCAGCACAATTAAAAAGTAGCCGCAATTTCCTTCAAAAATTTTCCCGCCACACAATTTCTCAAAATCTCCCATTATTTATATTCCGTTTGTGTCTCGAAAAAAAAAGAAAAACACGCCATTAAATCCATCCTCAATTTTTCCCCCTCTCTCTTTGTAAACACTTGACATAGACACTTGACAAAAATGTACGTTGCAAATGAAATAAAACATTGTTCATATCGTTTGCGTTGAAAATCGCGAAATATTTTGCAAAAATTCATCCTTTGGAAGTTTATAAAATACGATTGTTTATAGTGAATTGATAATTGGTGATTTTAGTGTTAATCGATAATCGAATTCAAAAATATTAATATTAATATAATACGTAATATATTAATGTGTTAATATTAATATAATATATAATATATTAATATATTAACATAATACATAGTATATTAATGTGTTAATATTAATATAATATATAATATATTAATATATTAATATAATACATGATATATTAATGTGTTACTATTAATATAATATATAATACATTAATATATTAATATAATACGTAATATATTAATGTGTTAATATTAATATAATATATAATACATAATATATTAATGTGTTACTATTACTATAATATATAATACATAATATATTAATGTGTTACTATTAATATAATATATAATACATAATATATTAATGTGTTACTATTAATATAATATATAATACATAATATATTAATGTGTTAATATTAATATAATATATAATACATAATATATTAATGTGTTACTATTAATATAATATATAATACATAATATATTAATGTGTTAATATTAATATAATATATAATACATTAATATATTAATATTATACGTAATATATTAATGTGTTAATATTAATATAATACATAATACATTAATATTAATATAATATATAATATATTAATGTGTTAATATTAATATAATATATAATACATAATATATTAATGTGTTACTATTAATATAATATATAATACATAATATATTAATGTGTTACTATTAATATAATATATAATACATAATATATTAATGTGTTACTATTAATATAATATATAATACATTAATATATTAATATAATACGTAATATATTAATGTGTTAATATTAATATAATACATAATACATTAATATTATTATAATACATAATATATTAATGTGTTACTATTAATATAATATATAATACATAATATATTAATGTGTTACTATTAATATAATATATAATATATTAATATTGATATAATACATAGTATATTAATGTGTTAATATTAATATAATATATAATACATTAATATATTAATATTATACGTAATATATTAATGTGTTAATAATATAATAGATAATATATTAATACATTAATATTAATATAATATGTAATATATTAATACATTAATATTAATATAACACATAATATATTAATACATTACTATTAATATAATACGTAATATATTAATACATTAATATTAATATAATATATTAATATAACACATAATATATTAATACATTAATATTAATAAAAGCTCCAAAAATCGCAAGTTTCGCCACAACAGCGGCGAAATCCTTCATTTTCCGAAACGAAAAATTCGCCAAAATTCGCTCATTTCAACGCGAAGACAACTAAAAAAACTCTCTCAAGCTTCTCGTCGCTTCTATTTTATATACAAATTCGCCTCGATTTCACCTAACAGCAAAAGAGACAACGAAATGTCAAAGAAAAAAAAAGATGATAAATATTTAAAGACTCGAATAATAATTTATAAAACTTCTTTGGCAATGCTTCTCTTGCCTACTAAAAAAAAAAAAATAAAAATAAATGGTGACCTCGTTTACATCAATTTCTTAAGTCTCTTTTTCTTTTCTTTTTTTTTGTTCAATCAATAGAGTCGTTTATTTTTTATTTCCTTTTTATAATAAATCTATACACTTACATACTTTTTTTTTTAAGTTACGACAAGTTTCTTCTTTTTTTTTTTTAGGCGTCTTCTTCTCAGAATTCATATCCCCCCCCCCCCTTTCTCTTGGCGTGCAATATTATCTTTTATTCCAAAATACAGATGGGCATAAAATTTGCGTTACTTTGCTATCTCTCTCTCTCTCTTTTCTCTTCTTCTTTACTTTTTATTTCTTTCAATTTCGATTCGAAACTCCCGTTATTCTTCCGCAATCAACTCCAAGGCACTAATAAGGCCTTCATCCCCCTCAGATGCGTGACAGAAGTTGAAATAACTTTAAAATACAATAGAATCGTGGGAGACGCGCCTCAATTCTGCTTCGCGATATGTAATTTCGTTCTCATTTCGTTTATCCCCGCCAAGAAACGTTTAAATCTATTAGTTTAAAGTGAGTCGCAAAATTGTTGATAAGAAATACTAAAATTTCCAAATATGGAGGCACCTTAATTGTGCTTTGCGATAATTTTATTCTCCTTTATTTTATCCCCACCAGAAAACGTTTAAATCTCATATAAAGTGAGTCGCAAAATTGTTGACAAGTAATAAAATTTGCAATATGGAGGCTCCTTAATTGTGCTTCGCGATAATTTTATTCTCCTTTATTTTATCCCCGCCAAGAAACGTTTAAATCTCATATAAAGTGAGTCGCAAAATTGTTGACGAGAAATAATAAAATTTGTAATATTGAGGCACCTTAATTGTGCTTTGCGATAATTTGATTCTCCTTTATTTTATCCCCACCAGAAAACGTTTAAATCTCATATAAAGTGGGTCGCAAAATTGTTGACGAGAAATAATAAAATTTGTAATATTGAGGCTCCTTAATTGTGCTTTGCGATAATTTCATTCTCCTTTATTTTATCCCCACCAGAAAACGTTTAAATCTCATATAAAGTGAGTCGCAAAATTGTTGACAAGAAATAATAAAATTGGTAATATTGAGGCTCCTTAATTGTGCTTTGCGATAATTTCATTCTCCTTTATTTTATCCCCACCAGAAAACGTTTAAATCTCATATAAAGTGAGTCGCAAAATTGTTGACGAGAAATAATAAAATTTGTAATATTGAGGCACCTTAATTGTGCTTTGCGATAATTTCATTCTCCTTTATTTTATCCCCACCAGAAAACGTTTAAATCTCATATAAAGTGGGTCGCAAAATTGTTGACAAGTAATAAAATTTGCAATATGGAGGCTCCTTAATTGTGCTTCGCGATAATTTGATTCTCCTTTATTTTATCCCCACCAGAAAACGTTTAAATCTCATATAAAGTGAGTCGCAAAATTGTTGACGAGAAATAATAAAATTTGTAATATTGAGGCACCTTAATTGTGCTTTGCGATAATTTCATTCTCCTTTATTTTATCCCCACCAGAAAACGTTTAAATCTCATATAAAGCGAGTCAAAAAATGATTGACAAGAAATAATAAAATGTGCAATATGGAAGCACCTTAATTGTGCTTCGCGATAATTTGATTCTCTTTTCTTTATCCCCGCCAAGAAACGTTTAAATTTATTAGTCCAAAGAGAGTCGGAAAATTGTTGATAAGAAATACTAAAATTGCCAATATGAATGCATCTTAATTGAAGATAATAGTTATGATAATATGGTGTTACTATAATTTTTATAAAAGTAGTCGGTCTTTGCATTAATGCGAAATCTGCACTTTTTGTCATTTCTTTTTTTGCGTTTCGTAATTTTCACGCCTCTGATTTGAAAGGAAAAAATCTGAAAAAATTCTATAACATGTACCACATTATTAACAATGTATCAGATTTTTTTCAGAATTTTTTCTGTTAGTATATGGGAAAAACGGGCCAAAAACTGAAAAATCGAATTTTCCCCGTAACTACCCTCCTGAGTGAGATTTGGGGTTGAAAATTTAGGTGAGCTGCTTATTTTTGATAACCTATCGAATGACACCTTAATCGGCTATAGCCTTTGCTTTAAGATTGAAGGAGTTCAAAAATATAATTTGTTTTTTGCATATTTTACAAATATTTTCGCATATTTTGCATATTATAAATAATTTAGCATATTTTACAGATTTCGGCGATTTTTAAATATAATGCTACACCAAACAAAAGACCAAGATTCGATGCATTATCAAAACACAGCAAAACTCTTTATACATCAGCTATTAAAAGGTTAAACAAAATTGATGCAAAATAGAATTGTAATGCGAGTTACCAAAAACGCTAAATGCAAATAACAAAACAGTATTTTATTCGCGGTCAACTGCATTTAAAACGTTTCGAGCATTAAAATTGCTCTGCTATAAAATTAAAAAAATACGATTCATCGAATTCTTCCCCTGTGCTTTTCATATTTTTACTGTACAAAGTATCAAAGTAATCAGAGCAATTTTTAATCGATCGTAATACGAATTTTTGTCCATCTTTCCGCGTACAATTTTGCGACTCACTTTTACGCGTGTTCGAATCCGATTAAAATCGCGGCGAAAAGTAGCGTGAAACGAGAAAAATACGAACAATATTGTCGCATGATTGAACATTTAAAAATCAGCAATATCATTCGATAGATTTTAACACCGCGCGAGTTCTCATTTATTTTCGCGTCGAATGATTGATTGCCTCGTTAATTGACGATTTGTTTCTTTCTTTTTTCTAAACAATTTAGTAAAATCGATACGTAGCAAAACACTCGCAAAGTGATCAGACCGTATTTCAACACCGAAAACGGGTGACACTTTTCCTATTGTTTAACCCTTTCACGTAAACAAATTACACGGTGAAATCTCCATATTTATTTCAATTCGTCTTCAACACTTTCCGCAAATAACAACGAAATCTATTTATATTGAGTATTACAAATTAACGATACGAGTTAGAAACTACTAGCGAATCTACGTGAAATAATGAATGAAAAATGTAATGTAGAATAACATATTTTCGTTTTAACGAAGGAAACAATAAATCAATCTTAACTCTTACACTATAAACATTCTTTCTTCTGTTTTGTTTTTAAAACACTAATCGCGCTACGTTCGGTCAAATGACTGATTTCAAAATATTTCACTCGAGATTCCGCATTCGTTGTTATTCCTTTCGTTAGTTTAACACTTTTCTCTAAGTTTTAAATTAACCCTTTGTCTGATGAATTTTTTAAGCATCACACTTCGTAGCGTAGGCTAACTTATTAGTCTAATTCCAACAGTTTTAAGTAAGTTATACTCGATAATAGTTAACCTCGCGAATTAAAATTATCGTTGCGGTTACGATTAAAGTTTAACGCAAATACGACGCACGTTTATCGGGTTTAGAGCGCTATACGTACCACGAGTGTAACTCGTTATAAGGCAAGGAGTTAATGAATGGATACCACGTATTATTTTCCAAAATTTCAGCGCGTAGAACAAAATAAGCCCCTTAATTTTGTAAAAAATTGTTGGGTCTAATAAACCACATTTAAAGAAGAAGAAATTTACCGCAACGCAGATATCCGCGTACCATAACAAAATTGAGAAAACTTTAGTTTCTCCACGCGAAAAAACGAATAATCGGAATATATTAAATATATTCAATAATATATTTAAGCACGTCTTTACGTAAATCTATATTTAACGAATATACCAAATATTATAATTATATAATTGTTGCGCGACAAAGATTCTGATATCACTATAAATAAATTATCCGCGAGTAACTTTAACGTCTGATTGCTCAAGAATTTTATAATATTTTATGATTTTAGAGTTCTTTACACTTTCTAAAACGCGGTTACAATAATGAGGAGATTTCACCGTGAATTAAATTCGATTCAAATACAAACTGCACAATCGTTATCATAATTTTAATTAAAAAAAAAACAGGAAGAAAGCACGAATTAAAGAAGAGAGTTACAGTGATTAAAAAAAAAAAGGCGCGTCTCCCATTGTGTTCCTTTCGCATTCCACGATATGTTTGATCACAGTTATGTGCAGAATAAAATACAATAATGCGATAATAATAATAATAATACGAAATGATGGTGTGCTCTATCAGCCGCTACATATTCTTTTTTTGTTTTTTTCCTTTACAATAAAAGTAAATGCCTAGAGACTAAAATGAAGGGTTCGTGCGATAAATAAGTGTTTCTATAGTAAAGTATAGAATTATTCTCTCTCTCTCTCTCTCTCTTTCTGTATATAATGTGTATGTGTTTATGTGTGGATTTTTAAAAATAAAAAAAGAGTCTTATTCGCGTTCATTTCTTTTTTTTTCTCTCTTCAACTTTACACATAAATTTACAGCTTCGTTCACGCGAGACGATTCTTTAACAATTTATTCTCACCAATTTCATTTAATCGTCTAATAGCACGCTTGCAAAGCGAAGCAGCTGTGATTAGAATTGAAATTAAAATCAGTACAGTTCGTTTTTTTTATTGCAGTTTGCATTACGAACGAAAGAATCGTATCGCGCGAACGAATTGCAACTCGTTGCGAATAAAAACTCTTCCCTTAAATATATGCGCATGTTTATGTGTTCGTTTCTTTGTGTTTGTGTGTGTATGTGCGATATTTTTGTTTAAATTAAAGCTAATGTACACAATTCACGATTTAGCCTACGCTAGAAACGCGGGCGCGTTTTTTAATCGCCCGTTAATGTTATATTATTAAACAATTTCTTTATTTTACTATTTACATTATTCGTTAAACGCCACTCGCGTTGTACCGTCGGCTCCCACAAAAATGATCGTCGATAATCTTTTTAAACAATCCCTTTCTCCCCCCCTCCCCCACGATTGCGCTACACAAAGTTCCTCATGAAGCAAGTGTGTGTGTGTACGTGTCGTGTAAAGTGTAAGTAAATATATGCTTGTATTTATATTAGTTCGTCGCGTGTTCGAATCTTTTTTTTTAATACTGAGAATACACAAGCCGTTTCCGCGAATCGATGGCAGAAAATGATGGGAGGTGAAATTTATTTAAGCGATGAAAATCGATCGAAGATGTAGAATAATAGTTTTTGGTACGAAGCTTCGTTTTTTTTATGAATCGACTTTGAAGTTTGGACATTTTTTTGGGGGCTGGTAAATTTAAACGCTTCGAATTTTTAACGCGTGCAATTGGAAAACTTTGAAATTCGAAAGCTTGGAGATTTGGAGGATTTGAAATTTAGAAGCTTGGAAATTTGGGGACTCACAAATTCGAATGTTTTCAATTTTGAAGGTGTGGAATTTGAAAACTTCGTAATTTGAAGGTGTAGAATTTGAAAACTTCGTAATTTGAAGGTGTAGAATTTGAAAACATCGTAATTTGAAGGTGTAGAATTTGAAAACTTCGTAATTTGAAGGTGTAGAATTTGAAAACTTCGTAATTTGAAGGCGTACAGATTTGAAATTTGAAGGCATAAAAAGCACATAATTTTAGATTACGGATTTCTACGCATTCTTCTTAAAACAAAATTTTCCTACGCGAAAAAATGCATATTTCACAAAACATATGCAAGAATACTTAAAATATACGAAATAATGAAGAGAATATTTTATATTTAGGGAGTGGAATTGATTTCCAGAATTTTCCAAGCTTTAAAATTTCATACCTTCGAGTTTCGAAGCTTTTCGAATTCCATCGCTTTAAAATAGAAAACGTTTCAATTTACAAGCTTCAATGTTAATTTATTAAAAAATGAAGCTTCGTACGAAAAAACGTCGCTCTACATTTTTAATCTATTTCTTCGCGTAAATTAAATCTCTCCTCTATTTGCACCACCAATTTAAAAACAGCTTGTATATATATATATATATATATACGCGCCATTCTTTTTCTCCGTTTGCCGACGATCTTCAATTTGCATACTAATTAAAATGATCCAACAAAGTATCCTTCCTAATGATCTTACGTCTACGTTAATCAAATTTACAACTGCGTTGTTGGACAATGAGAATTCGAAAAGGGAATCGATATGTGTTCGATGTGTGTTCGTTCGTTCTTACCGATTATTAAGAACATTTTATCAAATATATTCACAAAGTAAGAAACTTAACACTTGCATCTAAGGTGTGTGTTTGTTTCTTTATGTATTTATATATATATATATATATATATAATGTGTCCCGAATTTTTTTCGCGAAACTGAATCACGTTTAATTATAATTAGAATAAAGTATTACCAAAATTTGTTAAAATGATCGCGCATCGTTTAAGTATCTAAAAATCTTCGAAATAAATAAATCTTGAATAAAATCCTGCTTTAATTATATTATCCGAGATTATTATTATTAATAGAACGCGAATGTTTTGGCAATATCTTTGTAAACGGATAAAGAAAGTAAAATAAGTTGTGTTACCTGAAAATTTTAAATTCCCTTATTGGAATATTTATGTTGCCAATTAATTCGAATAATCGAGGTTCCATTGTATTTCATTGCAGTATCAAATTTACAAAGTTTCGCGAAAAATATTTCGCACACTCTACATAAATATTCGTGTACGTTTATGCGTTTATGTGTTTGTGTATTGATTTATGTACAAAATTTCGTATTTTTCCCCCTTAGTTGCCACGACCCATTTGAAATAATACATTATTAAAATACTCTATGTATTTAGATTCCCAGCACTGTGTTTTTTTCCTTTTTTCCCATTTTTAAACCGATACTTTTTTTTGTTTTCTTCACTACGGTAGCGTGAATTATTTACCACTTAATCCGATTCACTAAACTCTAATCTCTCTCTCTCTCTCTCTCTCTGTCTCTGAAAGATCGTTAATATTAATTGACTGTGCATATCGTATATTAATTACATTCGATTATTAAAACGGAGAAATTGAAAGCTTTCGAGAATGAAACGCATTGTCCCATTTCCGTTTACACCCGAAGAAATTCTCTCTGCCCCGTAAAATGCTTCGCGTAAAAATTCCTCGCTATGAGATTCTCAACTAATTTGTAAGATTCGCTGTTTTCCGCGTGTCTGCAACAATGTTTAACCCTTTCGCGGTTTGATAATTTAGCTCGTTGTCCAATATTAACGCTAAAACTACCAATCAAAGGCTATTCATTCGTTATTCGCATTGGGATAATTGAAATACGATAGAATATTCGCAGAAAGATGTATAATGCAAATAGAGTAAATTTTACTTCGCATCGTTTGTAGAAAATCGCCAGAAATCTTTAAAAATACAGAGTTGCAAGTTTAGACGCGATTTTTAAAAGTTGCTGCAACTTTATACATTTTTTTAAATAAAGAGCTGCAAGTTTATGGAATTTTTATAACGACTTGCAACGTTATCCAATTTGCAACTTTGTACAATTTTTACAAACACTTGCAACTTTGTACAATTTTAATAACGATCTGCAAATACTTCATTTATCACTTTTGACAGTTTTAGCGTTAATTATAAATATCCCAAGTCACATAATAATAATAATAATATCCCTATTAAAAATTTGTCACGTATACGAATAAAAATACGGAACGAAATAATTTTCCGTCATTTCATTAAATCGCGAAAGGGTTAATAGGAAAGAAAAGAATAATAATAATAATAAAATCATTAGATCCTTACCCGAAACAATGTTTTCCATTGCGTGAAAGAATTCATTTCCTATACAATTATTTTGTGCATGCATGAGTTTTATAAATCGTACCTCGAATAAAACAATCAAGTCAAATGTTCGTTCGACGACGATGAGCTTAAAAGTAAAAATTAATTATCGATGTTACAATGAGAACGATGAAAAAACTCGCGATTAACCCATTCGCAATCGATAAACCAAATCAGTTAATTTTAACCGATGACGCATTAATGAAAAGTTAACGTTAAAAGTTGAACTGATCATTTTGTAAGATTATATATTGTTCACACTTGGAATGCGATTATTTCAAGCAAGATTCTTCTCCTTCTTCTTCTTCCTTATTTCATTATTTTTCACACGCTGATTTCCATTTTTCAGTAGACTACTAATCTTGTTTTCCGTTTTCTACGCGACTCGTCGATAATGCGATAAAATGTTTCTTTTAACGTTCGAAACTTGTTTATTTCGTTTCACTGTATCTTGTAATCAATTGACATTGCTAATAGACAAAGTAATTAAATAATCGAGACGAACATAATAACGTAATATCTCGATTAAGAAGGAACATCATTTAAGTATAAATCGCCGATTTTAATGAATCTTAAAAAGAAATTCGCCGGTATGTATTTTATTTTATCTTTTTTTCGTTCGAAAATTATTTGATTCGGAGTAAAGTTGTTTAAACAAAAATTGCGTACTTTTGAATAATGAATTTAAGCTGCTAAACGCAGTATTGCAAAATTCACGTTCTGCGTCGAAATTGATTCTATTATATTAACGCAAACTTTTCGAACTAATCGAAAGGATTAAACCTTTTTAAACATTTTTAAACGAACTTTGATCTTCCATATTGATCTGTACTTTATATCGGCAAATTTATAAAGATGCGAAGCAATAAATTGTAAAGCAAAAAGTATACAAAATTAACATACTGTTTTGACGAATTGATAGTTTGCAAAACTGTTTCGAAGGTTAAATTCATTATTCAAAAGTGCGCAAGTTTCGTTTGAACAACTTTTCTCTAAGTTAAATAGTTTTCGAAGTATCGAGAAAAATGTTCCTTAATTTTCCTACGTCATCTTTGACGATTAATTTTACCTCCTACATTTGCACCACAGCAAATAAAAGAAAATACGCTTATATTTCTTCTCAAAAAATATGCAAAAATACATGAAATATACAAAATAAAGCGGAGAATATTTTATATTTAGGGAGTGGAATTGATTTCCAGAATTTTCCAGCTTTAAAATCTCATACCTTCGAGTTTCGAAGCTTTTCGAATTCCATCGCTTTAAAATTGAAAACGTTTAAAAATTCACTTATATTAATAAATAATCAATATATGCAAATTTCATTAAAATCGGCTATTTACACTTAAGCGGCGTTTTTCTCGTAAGTGATTTAATCACTTGCGCTGGAATAACGTATTATACGCGTCCATTATTAATTATACGATCCACTAAAAAACTGTAAAACGTTCGCAAATTAATAAATACGCGATGAATTAAGAATTGCCGTTAGTAAGTTTTATGCATTAACTCTGAAAATCGATTCGAACGTTTCGTAGAAATAATTTCAAGCGCCAAACCGCGGCAAATTCCCGAATAATTGCCAGCGCAAGTGTTTTAATTAATTACGTTTATCCATTTCGTAACGATTTGCATGATTGCGAACGGGTTAAATACGGAACGCGAACTGAAAAAGGAAAAAAAATAATCGTTGGACCGCAAAAGTAAAGGAAAATAATGAAGGATATTTACCTGAATACGAATAAGAAAAAAAAAATCGTTATCTTTTTGCACGCATTTCGTAATCAGTCGTTGAACGATAAAGCAGTTTTCGAAAGACCGATGCGAGCAGAATTTCCGAGGAACCATTCGTTGAAATGTTCGTATGGACGAAGCGGTTGGAAATCACAAAGAGTTCCGTTTCTCATTCATTCCCGTGACACAATTGAAATGTTGCCCAAAAACCGGCGGCGATCACTTAGTGAAGTCATTATTAAAAACACCATCAAGGCCATTTCGATTATTTTGTACAAAAAAACACGACGCGGTCGTCGGAATTTCATCCCTTCCGACGCTTTTCTTATTTCTTCCTTTTTTCTCCCCCCCTCTTTTTTCTTTTTAAAAGTATTAACAGCTTTTCACTCGCAACACACGGCAGCTCTTCCCGGTGGCCTCGTCGTATAACATTTCGTGGTACTTCAAAAGTTCTTTCCTTTCGTTTTTCGTTTAGTTTAACGACAGTTGAAATCTGTCGGCGATTATTCCCTATTAGGAATTAATCCCTTTATCCGTATTACAAATGGTATTTTAAAGGTATTCTTTTCTTTTTTTTTTACCTATTATTCAACAGCGAAGCCGCACGTTTCCTCCACCGCTTGCGTGAGCTTGTCAAGCATTTTCTGATAACTCGGATAACTCTCTGGAATATCTATTCTATTGAAACAGGTATGCGCCTTTGGTAAATTCTCACATGGCGCATCGACCGCGTGAATTGTGAACAAACGTGGACCAGCGGCTCCTGTTGAACCTAGAAAAAAGAAAAGAAAGGAAACGTATAGCAAACGTTTATTCCGCTCTCATTCTTTACGATAAACTTCGCATTTTTATGTGCAAATTAATACTATTGCAAACGCGATCCTAAACAGAAATCTTCAAGATCATTTTATAACGTGTGTTCTTTTATTTCATTTCGGCCATTTTGCAACATTTCCTACGATTGCATAAAAGTCAATTAACTAATTTACTTTTTTATCTTCTTCCTATATTATAAATAGCCACGCCATTGTTACGTAGTATTAAATACACGAACTCAAATTTAATTTCATTAATACGATTACGTATTCTACGCAAGTATCAAGCTCTATGTAAAGCATTATACACTAGATATAAGAAAATATAATTAAGAGGAAGAAAGTCCAAACGAATAATTCCAAAAATTTAATATACAATAAAAATAAGAAAGCGGGATTTAAATTTTCAATTTCGATTTCTATAATACACTCGAAAATGATCGAAATCGATGCGAACCTAAATCGAATCTAACCCAACTCCCTTTTCCAAATAATTACCAAATTTTCGAACATTTATATCAATCCCCATTAATTAAAACGCGTGGAATTTGAATTCGCGTAACAATGCGAAGAATAATTAATTCGACGTATTAATTTACCTTGTAACGCTTTGAATCCTTGCAGAGGAACTCGAGAACTTCCGGTAACGAACTGAAGCAGCCGAGCTCTCATTTCTTCTCCGTACGATTCGACAATTTGCCAGAACCATTTCACAACCGGCGTGTCCGGCGTGCAATGTTTCAATCGCGTGTGCGTTTTCCAATCGTTAATATCGATAGTCCTCAAGCCACCGATCACCAATTCTAATTCCCTCTCGTCGAACGGTCTCAACAATTGCGGCGGAATCAACTCGTGGAATCCTTTTTGCAGCGCCAAAAATTGTTGCTCGATCCCTCGCATGAAACGATAGTTCACGTACAGACGAACGTATTCCTTTTTATTCTCCTCCGTAACGGGAATTATTTTGCCGCCCGGCTTTAATTCGTGGTTTTTCAACACTCCGAAACTACTGTGCTCAACCGAGAACGTGGCATCTAACACTCCGTCTATGCTGTTTTCTCTGTTAACGCGAATGAATATTACGTATAATTAGAGCGATTCTATCGCTAGTGAACTCGAAAACACTTTGCAGTAATCAATTTAGGTGAAACTTTGCGCTACTTTTTTTATGACTCGAAACTATCGAAACTTACGTAAATTATTAGGTGAACCGATAAGTAATCTACTATTTTTCAATAGCTCGACGAAATTATTTTACCAAACGATCAAATTTTCTTTAACAGTATCGGATATATGTATTTTTTTTTTCTTACGTAAAAATCATTTACAGTCGATTTAGGAATGCGATTCTTTCGGGAACAGATTTATGTTCCAATTAATTCGGATAATTAACGATCTGTTATATTTTTCCGTCTACTTACAGCATCCACGTGAGACTTCTGTGCAACTCCGGATCAACTCCTTCGATATCGGTAAGAGTGATCGCTTTGTTAAGCAACATTTTGTAGAAAGGAGTGGTGAAACCGCCATCGATATGGTGGCCATGGAAAACGGCGATTCCTATTATCCTGCCGGCAAAGTGGAAGTACGATAAATGTTCCGGATTGATCCCCGAATCCGGATTAATCTGAAGCGTATAATTGTCGTCCCTCGAGTATTGGAAAAGGCCGTACTGTGGATTCAACATTTCGTGCGACAATAAATATAACCATTCCCTCGCTACTCCGCCATAATCGAGGCCTTCTTCGCCGCGGAATTTTACCATTAGTCTTTTACGCATGTCTTTCGGCCGCATTTTCATTATTAATCTATACGACTCCTAGAGAAATCATTTGCATCGTGTTCAATCACCTTTATACATCACATAAAACATTCGCAATTATTCAACCCTTTGAGTGGCGAGTAATTTTAAAGGATTCGCGCGTTTTATTATAGATTTTCACTGATCGCTAATACGAATACGATTGTGATCTTTATTTAGATTGATTATTATGACAGGAAATAGAATAACATGAAGTTTAACGATATAATTTGTTAAATGATATAGATAATATATATATACATGAACGGTGTACGTATAAAATGTGTAAAATACCACCAAATTTTCGAACTTGTTCTACTCATATTTTTGCACATCGTTAAAAGTGAACATACAACATTTATGTATATATATATAGCAATATTTATTTGACGAACATTTTACTCGAATTATTTTTTTTATTTCGCGCGTTCGAAAACACGGAATTTGTAAACTTCACGTATTATTATTTAAAATGAACGCTCAAAGGGTTAAATGATAGAAATAACGACGCTACTCACTTCGAATATCTCGCTTCTCGCTACTTCCAGTCTACAGTGACCGCTTTGCGGTTGAAGAGCGTTCAATTCGGCTCTCAAACACCTCAACTTTAACACTAAATCCAGTCTATTGTATTTTGGCAGAAGCTCATTGTCCATTAGTTCCTTTGGCAATTCCGAGACGGTTTGAGCATTCTGTACTGTTGTGTTCTCCACTAAAAACACGTACAACTACGTTTAGAGTTAGAAGAGTGAGAGAAAGAGAGAAATAGAAGTAAAGTTCTTTAAAAGAATAATTATTGAAGGCTAATTACAACGATGCGCTCTAACAAATAAGATCCCCCAAAAATGGAAAGGCATCCTGTTGTTTTGTGTGTTCAGCTAAAAGTGACTAATAAATAGGAACTAAACACAACAAACACAAGAGATGTAGGCAGGCGCGTACGAGATAAGATAAAATTCTGTGTAACGCACAAACATCGCATTTTTCTTTTCTTTAAACAGATTAAGCATGTCTATAGTTTAAAACGACATTGATGCGATATCGATAAATCTTGCGTATAATCGGACTGCGGATGTTTGTTTATGTAAATTTTTATACAGTGCAATACGATCAAAGATCTACGATTATTTTCTTATAAACTTTCCGTAAGCAGAATATTTTTAGGGGTTGCGAGATAAAAATTAACACTAGAAAGTACGAATTTAGTATTGAAATCTTTTTTAGTCTTCATTCTTCATTACGTTCGTTCACTGTTAAATAAAATAATTCGAGTGATGACTATAGGAACACTGACGGTAATTAAGACATCTTCCTTATATTAATTTCAATGTACAAGAAGCGCCATTCGAATAGCCAATTTCAATGCCTGCATAAACAAAACAACCAGTCCACTTCGATCAACACTAAAACTACCAACAGCTAAAAGTATGAAAGAATAAAAATAGCAGTAAACGCATAAAAATCCGCACTCTATGTACACGCACGATATTTATCGATTTTACATTGCCGGCACTTTTGCGCGACACATTTTATTTAGCGAATACAACACAACACAGATACGTGGCGCGTTCGAAATATGAATGATTAAACTTACACGTCGGCGAATTATTATTACTTCCATTCTCTGTTCTCGGCCTTTGTTGGACCATATTGCATTGAACACTCGGCGATGTAGGCGTCGTTTCTGCTTCTGTAGATTCGCTCGCAGCCGCGGCTGAATTATTCGAACTACTCGTGGTTTGATTAGTTGTACTATTTTGTCTCCTACTATATATCGTTCAAATATATTAGCTTGTTGCATACATGAAATGGCCGATTTTACGTAGCTCGAATTTTTCCAGTCATTCATTTTAACCCTTTGGTGTTTCGGACGCGTATCAATTTTTCAAGCCAGAAATTCAATTTAACATGATTAATATGCTGTGTTAATAATTGAACAAGCATCTGTTTTATACTAATTTAATTTTATTACTATTTTTAATACCAATTTTATTTCATACCGATTTAAGTTTGTTTAATAATAATCGAACGAAAATTCGCTAAATATTTATTTTGTTCCGTCCAAGAAACGCACTTTTTAATCGATTAATTTTTGGGCTACGTACAATCGGCCATTTTATATTTGCAACGACCTAATATATACACATAATATAAATAATAATTTGCGCGAACGTAGATCGACTCATTAATTTAATACTATGAGACGTTGCGTTGCTTAATATTTATTTATATGCAAAAGAAGAACGAAATGCAGAAAACAAAGCAAAAGGAATTGACACCAAGTGCCATAAATTAATTTCACACGGGAGAAAATATTTTCGAAAGGCTTGGGTTTATTATTGGGTTGCTCGAAAAGTTCGCGCCGCAATATATTTTCATTGTATTCCACAACGTTTTTTTTTTAAATATCCAACGATTAGATCTGAATATGCCGTAGTTTAGTTTAAAAAAGGCCATTGGGATAGCAAAACGCTTCTACTGTAACTATAAAGCTAACTATAAAAATATAAACACGAACACGTGAAAATTTCCAATGAACAATTGGCTTTTGGAATTTTTTTAAAGCTCACCGCTGCGGTTAAAAAATCGGAGAAATTTCAAGATGCATATAAAAACTGGCGAAAGCATCTCCAATTTTTCTTACAACTTTTTATTCGATAGATCGAAAGGAAATGGAGCTCGAACTGTAAATTACGTTTCCGCCTATAACCACTCTAATAGCAGAGTGGAGATGTTGAAACTTACCCAAAAATGTTTCATTTGCAACACCTATTTATTAACGTACCACAAATTCAATTTCATTTACCGGTACTCTAGCAACGCTTACTCGAATATACATTTTCAATAGAAAATGAGCCACGAAAAACTTTCCGGACAACCCAATTAATCGCAACGCCTCGTACGAATTGGATTTATCTTGATTGATAACTTACTTTAAAAGATTGCTTATGATTTGACTGGACAATCTAGGATCGGTAAATTGCGTTGTTCTGTTATTGTGATCCACAAAGTAAACGCGACCGCTTTGCGTTTGTCGCATTTCCCATCCGCTCGGTAGTGGTCCAAGTTCATTTGCCAATTCGTTCGCGGGTAAATCGCGCGGTATTCTAGGATCGTGCCAAGTAGACGAACCAGTTGGTACGTGATAAAAGTACACTTGACCTTGCTGCGTTTTTCTCATTTCTACAAAATAAACGTACATATTCCTATTCTCTTTCGTACATTCGGTCTTTTAAATTAAGTTGAGTAATAATCTTGCACGCAAACTCGGGAGATGTTCGAATACAACGAGCCGTTTATTTCGAAAGCGGCCTAAATCCATTTATGGCTCCCAAAAATGTCTTACTTTGCAAACAATGATAATTCACAAATAAGGCGATTGGATTAGTGAATCGCACAACAATTTTAAAAGCACAAAAATATTACGCTATCCCGTGTTATCACTAATAATTTATTAGTTACCAATGTTTTCGAATGAAACATCTCAATTTAAAAATAAATGGATTTAAGCTACCTTCGAAATGAACGGCGCCTATGAGAATTGTAATTACATTAAATCGTTTTCCACCCAATCGCGTTCATATTTCTCTAAAACATGTTTTACTCTTAACATAAATACGAAAAAGCTTCGACGTATATAAATTGGAGCTTCGATTTTTTTGAATAAGTATTCTTTTATTCGCAATCATAAAACTTTCCCAAAGAAAAATCGATGTGATTGAATTTAACAGAATTTCGAAGACTGCAGCGCGATTAAAAGTAGATCTGTTTTGCCCTACAATTACGAGTTACACTCGTGCTACAGATTCGACAGAAACGCGTAACACCGAAGACGAAGTTTAACCGGAATCCCAATTTTAGCTTTGTATCGTAACATTGTAAGTTACTAAACGAATACCGGCTATAATAATGAAATAATTTCTGCGCGACGCGATACGAAATCAGTAGCCAATGCTAGCGAACGTAATAAAAATAATCGTAAGGCAAGGGGTCAAAAATATAAGGAAAACAATGATCACCCACAAAAAAGAAAAGAAAATGCGCAATCTACTTATACTAACCCGAAGCGAACAATGAAATTTCTAATATTTACCATAGCCTCTGGGTAAATCCGGCGGTTGCGGCGGATCTCCTCTCCTCTCGTTGTTAACCATCACGCTGTTCCTATTTCTATTGCTCCGATTAGGCCTTCGCGGTTGAGCATTATTAACGCTACGATCCGGCCTAGCATTTCCGTTCTGATTGCCATTCTGCTCCTCGCTTGGACGAGCCGGTCTTCGTTCCCTCGACGACGCCGGTGTCGCCGCGTTTCTCGCGTTTTGCTGATTCTGCTGCTGTTGATTTCTGTTCTGTTGCTGCGTCGGCGTGTTTCGCGGTGTATTCGGCGCAGAACTATCTCTGCTAGGGGTTCTACTAGGCGTTCCATCTCCGTTCCATTCGGGCGTGCATCTCGGAGGACTCTCCGCTCTCACGTTCGGAGGACTTCCGCTTCCGCTCGGAGACGTTGGCTCGGAAGATGGTAACGGCGGTGGTTCAGGTGTCGTTGGTATAATTCCGTTCGTTGGTCTATTTAATTACGTACACACGTGGGTCAACTTATTACACGAAATTGTACAACTTAACCGTTCGAAAAAGTCTTGTCGAACAGTGGCAAGAGGCGCGATCGCGTTTCTTTTATTTCGATGTCGAAAAACGCTAAGAGGCACGATCGCGCTCCTGTTATTCGAATAAAGGCAAACGTGATTATTTACGTGTAACGATTCGAGCAACAGGTATCGGTAAAACTGAGCTTATATACTTCGACAGAATATGCACGTATCGTTAATTGATTACAATTTCATACAAACGTCGCGTTAATAATAATAATTCGTTAAAAGTATACTTATAGTATTCCTGTTACGCGATGTGATTATTGGTATCATTCGTACACATCAATGTTAAGGTACAATTAATGAATGCTACTCTAATCGACGCTTTCAGTTTGCAGTTCCAAGGTTTCGCGCTAATCATAAAAGGAGAAATTGGGGGGGTTTACGCATAAAAGGAGTATAAAAATTACCGTGCATTCGGTCGAATCCACTGCGTGGTTCTCGTGTAATGATTCACGTAGTATAATCGGCCGCCGCGAGTTCTCCTTTCTTCCCATCCGTCCGGAAGATCGGTGGGACAACTCAGATCCCCGAGAACATCCACAACAGCGTTATGACCAACCGTGTTGCTCACAGCACCGTTATGGCCGTCCCGCGATAACAGAGATACCACGACTTCCCCTTTAACCACGTCCGTGTCGTCCGAATGCGCTTTGCCAAGATCTAGGCGTTGGTCTATAAAACATTTCGATGGAAAAGCTTACAGTGGGACCTCCGATTATCCGAGTAAATTATCGGATAAGGGAATTTTCCGTTTTCGTATAACGGAACGTATTTTGTTTATGCGTCTCAGATAATATAATTAAACAGGACTTATATATTTAAACGCATTTTAGGTACCGAACGATGCGTGATCACTTTTTAACTATAAATACGTGGTGTTTACTTAGTCAATGATAAATAAAGCCTTAAGTATTTCATAGTATTAATTCATACATCCTGTATCCTTGAGTCTCTGAATCGTGTTGGACAATATCCTCACGCATCCCAGAAATCCGCCATCCTTCTTTTTGTGAATCTTCTTGTGATTCCAAACCGATATAGTAATTCCGTCGTCTTTTCCGAGGTACCTACGTTAAAAAATGCATTCGATGGTAATATATTTTTCGATCCTTTTCCTAAATGTTTTATATATTACGAAAGTTTCGTATGCGAAAAATAATTACAAGTCGTAATGCTGATTCCACATGGGATCTAGAGTTGCCTTGCATGTTTGGGTAACATGACACTGTCCTGAACCATGGACATTTATCTTAGCGAACGGATCCGGTAGGCCTAAAATAAATTTCTCCATTTTAATAACGGATCAAGTATTTTCGAACCGATGATTTTGCGTTTATCGGTACGCGAAATACTCACGAAACAGATCTTTCCTGGCAAGATTACGGGCGCATAAAACTGCAAAATTTACATAACAAATGCATACATTAATTTATTTGCAGTAGAAGTTCAGTGACACGAGCATTTAACACTAGAATTTTGCGTAAAAATTGCATAAATTCACGTGGAACGTGATTTTCTGTTAAGAGAATAGCAAAGGATTTATTTCCATATTTTCGTTGTTCTAATTTCGTTGGTACAAATATTCTAGTGTTAAAACGTGAGCACATTAAGATTTCCTTGCTTTATGAAAGGAAACACAATACTTTATTTCATCTCTGTGCCATTGGTATACAAATTTCTTTCATATTCTATTACAATATTGATGGAAAAAGAAAAGGAAAACAATAACAAAGATCTTACTGAGGGCAATTGTTGTGTTACAATTAATTTACAGGATTACAAAGGAGAGATTTTTTAATTGGGTCTATTCACATTCCATTATGAGCTTCATGATAATCCTACTGAATCAATTAATACAGGCAGATTTGATGCTAAAATAATACTTGATAACAAATTGTTTTGGGGATGTGTTACATATTAAAATGGGACAACTATAATTCACATCTTTGTTATACAATTTTCCAGAGTACTCATAGCAAAGTTTTGACATCCCATAAACTTTATTTAATCCCTGTGCCGTATTCTATTACAATACCGGTATACAAAAAGACTAACACAACATCTCACAGAAGCCAACTGTTACATTACAATTAATTTACAAGATTGCAAAGGGGTATAATTTTAATCATAAATTAAACAAATCTTAAATCTGTGGATTCAGCATAGATGTCCAATGTTTCTTAATTAGGTCTATTCACATTTGATTATGAGCTGCACAATATTCCCATTGAATCAATCAACGCGGTCAAACATTATAATACAGAAATACTTAGTTATGAAGTCTTTTGAGAAGTGTTATATATTAAAATAAAAATTATATGAAAATTAACATGTTTGTTGCACAACTTTTCACATTACTTATAGTAAACTTCAGACTTCCCATAAAGTTTATCTAACTTCTGTATCATTGATACACAGAGCTGCTCCATATTCTATTACAATGCTAATTCAAAAAGGCCAGCAATTAATTTATATGCTTCAATTATAAATTATATCAACAAATATTAAATCTGTGTATCATCATAAATGTCTGATGTTTCTTAATTAGGTCCATTCACATTTGATTATGAGCTGTACAATACTGCTATTGAATCACTCAATACGGTCAAATTTTAAACTAAAGAAATACTTGTTAGCAAAGTCTTTTAAGAAACATCGCATATTAAAATGAAAAAAAAAAGGAAGAAATACAAGTTTGATAAATTCCTCCTAAAATAGCAACTTTGTTATACAATTTCCCAAGGTACTCATAGCAAAGTTTAACCTTCTACAAACTTTATTTAACTTCTGCATCATCGGTATACAAATTTGCTCCACATTTTACTACAATGCACGATGCAAAAAGACCAGCAAACATCTTGCATAAGCCAACTGTTCAAATACGATTAATTCACGGGATTGCAAATAGGGGCAATTTTAATCGTAAACCAGATCAACAAATATCAAAGCTGTGCATCATCATCATCATCATAGGCGTCTGACGTTTCTTTAATTAGGTCTCTATTCACATTCGATTACGCGCTCCTCTCTATTCCCCATTCAAATCGAACACGCTCCCAATTTTCTCCTGAAAATGAAGAAAAAAAAAAAGAACTCTCTCTTCTATCGGCGACGAAGCCGATATATAATTCGTTAGCCGTGACATATTAAGCCGAGAGGAAAAGCAAAAATTAAACGTTCTTCGTTATGCGATCTCCCAGAGAGCTCGCGGTGGGGTCTTGACCTCCGATAGGGAGTTGCCATAACCAAAGGACGAAAACCCTAGCGTATCAGAACCTTTTTACGTATTTTCCACCGTCAGCGTTTACACACGCGAGCCTCGTTAATTCGTGGCCCATTATTATTCGCGATACTCCGCGGTTCTCGCGCGATTGGAAATCATCGGACGGGACGGATTGCAACACAGGGCCATATTAAAATGAATAACACACAACAAAACCGAGGCACGGGAAGGATCACAAGAGCGTGTTGGCTATTCGTGGGCCGACTTTCACGCTACTCTCGCGCGGAATAGATCGCCGCGTTTCCGTTCGTCGAAACTCACTCGTCAAACGAATCTTCATGGCCCCGTTCCTCCTGCTACCGCCCGGATTCGACATTTTCCACGCACATTTAACGCTTCCTACCGCACATCGGCACTCTAATTAGTAAATAAAACTGCTGCTCGAAGCGGCGGTGCAATCCGCACACACGCAACCCTGCACTATCGATTCTTGCAGCTGATCGACCTTACCGACTCTACGACGCTTCGAGAACGATTCGAGATTTTGCTGTCGATTGTTCCGACGTTCGATATTGGACGCAAGCATCGAAAGCGGTGGACGAAATTTAATATAGGCGTTGCGTTCGAGAGATTTTTACTTTTAATTGTTTATGCTTTTTCAAGCGTTCGGTGTAACATTTTTGAGAATTCTTTCTAGTATAAATAGACCGTCGATGGGAATTTGAAAGTACGACTATGAGAGACGAATTTAGTTATAAATTCGTAGTTAGTTTGCTTACTTACTTATGTAGGACCAGAATTGGGCGTACTTCATTCGGTTGACTAATAAATAATTGAATAAATTCTTCGAACAACGTTTATTCTCTTTTTAGTCGAATTTTGGATTTTGTAAAGAATTCTATGAGTTGTTTAACAAATTAAGTTACAATGTTTATGTTTTTATTCATTTATTCTCATGCTTCGAATGTGTTTCAATGATATTTCCTATTTTATTCAATTTTATTCGAAATAATATTTAAAGAATTCATTCGAAATTTTGTACAAATAATTTATTCGAAATGTTATTTTAATACAATTTTATTCGAAATGTTATTCGAGTATAATTCATTACATTATAACTCATTATATTTTATTGTTGTATATTATAATAATAGAAATAATATAATTATGCTAACTTATGCCAATAAATGGCGATGAATTTTTTGTTCACTAATAAACTAGTAAAAATCTTTTTACTTACTTTATTCCTAATCGGTAGATTGCAAATTTGTATGCATTTGTTGCAAATTTGTATGCATTTGTTGCAAATTTAAAGGTATAAAAAAGGGCAAAATGCATATATATATATTTAATACGCAAAACTGTACAAAATATTCAAAACACAGTAAAATTATGGTATTTAGGAGATTAGCAACACTAAATTTAGATCCTATCTCTTCAAACTTATTTGTACAAGTATGAATTTGCATAAAAATTCGTATCCTAGTAATTGTATTTAGAAATTTCTTAGGTTGCCCTTATATTTTGTCATTCACTTTATTCGTACAAATATTTATACAAAAATTACGTTCAATCGTGTGCAACACAAAGCGCCGCATTTCCCTAGAAACATTTTCCTTTAGTATAAAATAACAATTTTGCGGACGAATTATAAATGAAATGGATTCATTTGACGCAATTTTATGCGCGTACATAAAATGTTTCGCAGTAACGAAAACTAGATGAACTATAAAACGCTACTTTATTAAACTATTATATAACTTTGTTATTGATTAATAACTCGAAATTAACGCCGGTAGAAATCGATGTAAAATAATAACAACGTTTAAGAGTATAAATTCTTAGCCTTATCGATACAAAACGATAAAAATAGGGGAAGTATTATTCTACGTTGCTTAAATAAACTTATATTTATACATTTAATAATTAATCCGTTTAGCATTTAGCACGTGGCTGCGATTTAATTTCTGCGCAACTTTCACTGGCCTTATTTTACAAATAAATCGCCTCGCTTATTATGTATTCTATAATGGAAAAATAATTAGCCACACTTTCTCCATGTTGCAAATTTCAATTTAAAAATCAAACGCTATTCTCTCCTTTCTCTATAATCGATATTAAATTAGCAAACACGATTAAAAAGCAAATCCATAGTTTTTTTTCTCGTAATTTGAAATGAATTATTCGAAGCATTTTCCAAAGCTTCGATAAAAATATCGACGAACAGAAAGTTGAAAGAAAGTGAAGCTAAATATTTTACTAATCGTAAGTTTGATTATGGCAATCGATACGATTAAAGACGGGTTACAAAACTTGCGATTTGTAGAAAATCTAATTACATATTTAACCTTTCGCGTGTGGAAATTTTTATAATAATTTTCTCGATGCACGCCTATTTTTAAAGCAACAAAAACGAATTCATCGTAGGCGAATTATGAATTCCATTTCGGTCGAAACTGTGACACGTTTTCAAGTGAATAAAATCAATACTTTATGAATAATATTAATATTTCTTTTCGAAATTTTCAAGACAAGAATTCGTTCCCAGATTTTTTTCTTCTACTTTTCGACACACCAGAAAAAAAAACGAATTCCGAATTCTTGCGATCTTTGGCAGTATTGTATTTTGATTGATGAAATTTTCGTCCACTTTTTCATCACTTTTAACCCTTCAATAAGCGTTTAACCCTTTCACTATTAAAGAATTGTATTATTTCATCATTAAGGATTCTATTAAAATGTTTAACCCTTTCGTTCTCATAAATGTTCACGATTCGCTAGAAATATACGTGTGTACGTATAACTTTGTCACAACTTACAGGTGGTGTTTATTTCCATTGTATAATTGTTGAAAAGTATTCGAGTATTTATACTCCTACTAGTTTCCGCATTAGTAAAGATTGCCCTAATTTATGCACTCGGAAAGTTTTCAATTCTTAAGTAGCGAAAGGGTTAATAATGATTTCTTGTCCCATTTACGTGGATCTTGAAGATTCCGTGCGTTGCAAAAGATTTCGTACGATAATACAATAATTGGACTTCAAACTTTTTATGCATTTATGTGAATATATACTATAAATACTATAATATGTATTATAAATAGTATACTATAAATACTATAATATGTATTATAAATAGTATACTATAATATATACTATAATGTACCATAATGGATACTATGAATACTATAACATATATTATAAATAGTATGCTATAATATACTATAATATATACCACAGTATACCATAATATATACTATAAATACTATATTATAATATACTATAATATATACTATAGTATACCATAATATATACTATAAATACTATATTATAATATACTATAATATATACTATAGTATACCATATTATATACTATAAATACTATATTATAATATACTACAATATACACTATAGTATACCATAATATATACAATATAAATATTATAATATATATTATAAATGCTATACTATAATATATACTATAAATACTACAATATATATATATTATAAATACTATACTATAATATATACTATAATGTACTGTAAATTTACTATAATATATTCTTGCATATTGTACGCGTGCCCTTTAATTCTCCGCGTCTATAAATTGACCATAAATTCATAACAATTCGCTGTCCACCGGTTCTTATTAAAAAGAAACGAGAGTTCGTACAACGTACGAAGTCGGATTGTCAAAGGGTTAAGAACGGTTTAATCGATGATTAAAGAAAAAAAAGAAAGGCTATCTCGTATTTTAGGCTTCCCCACGGAAGACGAGAACCGCGTCTATCAGGAATAAGACGCCTTCGAGAAGGCTGACGCATCCTTTGGCGATTCCGGTGTCGCGGAAAGAACTACGGTACACCGAATTCGAGAAGTGATTGATGATCAAGGCGCCAGCGACGATGAACAGGACGCAACCGACCACGGAGAAGAACATGTCCTGCAAATTATCCGTGAATCATCTCATCTTTGTCACCTTAATATTGGAGATCGCTCGAAAGCCTATTTCTAGATTCGTTAAACGCGAATTCGAATCCTTTGCGAGGCCTCGAAAACTCTCTTAATAATTCTTATATTCTTCTTTACATTTGTAAAGAGTCTCCATTCTTATCGGCAATCTAATTTCGTTTCTATTCAATCCAATCGAACGAAACTCGAGTAAACGTGCAATTGAAATAAATCAATAAATGGGGAAACTTCGTGAGATATTAATACTATTAATCTTCATTTTCGTGTATTGATCTTCATTTTTTCCCGTTACAAATACGACCGTAATATAATTCGGTGTCGATTTAAAGTTCGAACGCGAACTCTATTAATTCGTTCTCATTATTTATACAAACTTTGTTACGCTATTCACGCGAATTATTGCAAATTTTCTCCGCCACTTGATCAACGAATTCCCATCGATTCGTTCACAATTTACTTACCAAACGACGATCGATTCCGTATCCGAAGATAACGCCAATGCATATACCGGCGAGAATGATTAAATAACCGCCAAAGGTGCCCATAGAGATCATCGCGCTGTTTTGACCTCCATCGCTAAACGAATGATAGTGCAATCCTATGATCACGCACACGATTATCTATGAAAACATTAACGTGATGTAATATTTGTTGTTACAGCGTTTCGCTTTTATTCGATGTAACCGTGAAACGCGAGAGGACAGCGAACCGCGCGCGCAACGGACAATGTTATCGATTATAATCGGGTCAAGAAAAAAGTTTTCGTGAAACGAAAATAAATCCTTTGCGGATGAGGAAAAGTAATGCTTAATAAATTTGCACTCGGTTACGAATTCGCAACGGACAGAATTACGAATATTCGCCCAATTATTATTGAAAGCGTGTATTAGCCTCACTAATCCTGATTTCTTCCTTCGAAAATCGACGTTTATCAATGAAATCGAAAATGTTTGGGCGGCTATTTGCCGACAATCGTCCGCAAAGGGTAAATTCAACGCGGCCGTGAAACGGGATAACGCGTTAACGATAAGAACAATTCGTTCACAACAAAACACACAAGCCAATTTAAACGATATCGAATATCGTTTTCGTTATTCGGTTTTTAACGCGTCTCGCGGTTCGACGAGTTCAAATTGTTTACTCGGAATAATATTTTTCCTCCGTTTTATTTGGCTCGTAATATTTGCAACAATTACGAAAAATATTCGACAGGTTGATTAATGTTTTAATTAATGTTTTACTTACATATTTTTCGTAAAGAAAGTATCAATAAAATATATGAAGCAAGAAAGTAACGAAAGTAGATTCTTCACAATAAAATATGCTCAACTCTGTCTAATAGTAATAATAATAGTAATTGGTAATAGTATTTACAATTGGAATAAATTACGGAGAAATGTTATTCGAATAAAATGCGTCCAACTCTGTCTAATATTAATATTAACAAGTAACTATTAATAGTAATAGCCTAACAGTAATAATAGTAATTAGCTTATAATACTATTAATACTATTTCTAATACTATTCACGAGAATCGCGAGAAACTTTCACTTTCTTATCTAAATTCTATCATTTAACTTCTCGGGAAGTTTGGATATAATTTGACTGCATTTAGCTTTGGTTTCTCTTTCGTTCGTGTTTGAATATTCGCTTCGGACTTTGATACATTTATTAATTTCGATGAAATTATCGTAGAAAGTATTGGATGTTAATTATGCACACTCACCAATTCCAATAATTTAATTATAGTGCCTCTGTTGAACGCCATTTCGATTCACCTACGAAGAAACAAACATCGTAATATTTAAAAGTAAACAAAAAAAAAAAAAGAAAGAAAGAAAAAATAGTTGTATTTGTAGCGTGAAATTTTCTATTACTTTCGAATCGACGATCTCTCAACTCGAAACGATTGCAAATATTCTGCTGCTTCGTTAAACGAAATTGTCAGATAACTTAGAAAATTGTTATATATTAAACTAAACTAAATCTTTCACCGTGCAAATAGTTAAAGTTAAAGTGATGAGTCTAATGAAACCGTTAACTATTCTTCTTAAAGATTCTTCATACTTTTAAGCAACGAATTAATGACATTGTACGATGAACGTTGGCAGCGATAATTTGCAATCTCGAACGATTGAAAGCAATTTCGGACGAAACGTTATGCAAACAAATGAAATGCAAATTCCAATTAATGGAAATATTTTCGGTCACGGATTTAGCAATTTAATCAATTTTATGTACAGTGTTTTGGAAACGACTGATTATAATAATAATAATGATACTTAGTATTATAAGCATTATTATTATTGTTATTATATTGTTTTGGAAACGACTGATTGTAATAATAATAATGATACTTAGTATTATAAACATTATTATTATTATTGTTATTATATTGTTTTGGAAACGACTGATTATAATAATAATAATGATACTTAGTATTGTAAGCATTATTATTATTGTTATTATATTGTTTTGGAAACGACTGATTATAATAATAATAATGGTACTTAGTATTATAAGCATTATTATTATTATTATATTGTTTTGGAAACGACTGATTATAATAATAATAATGGTACTTAGTATTATAAGCATTATTATTATTATTATATTGTTTTGGAAACGACTGATTGTAATAATAATAATGATACTTAGTATTATAAGCATTATTATATTGTTTTGGAAACGACTGATTGTAATAATAATAATGATACTTAGTATTATAAGCATTATTATTATTGTTATTATATTGTTTTGGAAACGACTGATTATAATAATAATAATGATACTTAGTATTATAAGTATTAATATTAATTTTATATTGTTTTGGGACCGACTGATTATGATAACAATAGCCGCGTGATAACATTACATTATGATAATTATCATAATCAGATCCCATTATATTTGAATTTTTGTGCGCGTTAATATGCCTTTAAATATTTTCATGCGTGTTTTATTTTAGATTCTAGGGATTTACTCGCGTTTTTTTAAGGCGTTGAGAATATTAGAGTAAATATGGCAAATAATTTCAAGTTTAATGAGATTTCAAGGCTTTAAAATTACGAATCACAATGCGATAGTGTTTCTTTTCGGATTTTATGTTGAAACTTTATCGTTGCCACGGAAAGATTGGAAAATTACAGAAATTCGTCGAAATTTGTAATAATTAATTAAATAATTGAAAGCTATTTGCCATTAATGGGTCGCGAATCTTCGTATAATTTCGCATTTCTCTCGCCAAAGTTATATAAACGCGTCTACTAAATTCGCATTTTTATCGCCACAAAATTAAGCATTAATAAATGCTTTGCGCGTAGTTGATAACAAAACTATAAATGCAATAATTAAAATAACTTCTCTGTTCTATAAGAAATTTAAGTTTTACTATTTATAATAGTAACTCAGTAACAAAACTATAAATGCAATAATTAAAATAAATTCGTGGTTCTATAAGAAATTTAAGTTTTACTATTTATAATAGTAACTAAATAACAAAACTATAAATGCAATAATTAAAATAAATTCTCTGTTCTATAAGAAATTTAAGTTTTATTATTTATAATAGTAACTAAATAACAAAATTATAAATGCAATAATTAAAATACATTCTCTGTTCTATAGGAAATTTAAGTTTGACTATTTATAATAGTAAGTCGATAAGAAAATTATAAATGCAATAATTAAAATAAATTCGTGGTTCTATAAGAAATTTAAGTTTTACTATTTATAATAGTAACTCAGTAACAAAATTATAAATGCAATGAGTAACATAAATTCTCTGTTCGTACACATTTATATTTGAACAGCGAAAAGTTGCACTTTTATGGTTTCGGAATGCGCGTAGTTAGGTCAGTGGAACGCAGCTGGTCATTTATGGTGGTCATTCAGTTCTCGAAAGTTGAAACGAAGAGAAGAAGCCTGACTCGAATCTTTATGAACGAGTCGCGTTGCGCAAAAATCAACTAACTAAAATTATCGAATACCTTCTTATCTTTATTATTTGGCTAGCGAAGCCAAATAATATTAATTGCATTTTGTTCTTTGCAAAATAATGCAAACTATAATACGAATCCAACGTGAACTCTTGGTTAAACAACGCAAACTTAATAAATAAAGTCGCTTCCAAAAATGGTTAAGTAAATAGAAAATAAATTCGTCGAATTGAATAATAATTGAATTAAATTTTCTTTTTCTTCACGTGTTGTTTTCTTTTTGTTAAAGTATTCTTTCACGATTGTTTTGTAACGTAATCTCGGTGTTCTCGATGCGTTTGCTTTTGGTTGCCTTTCAGAGAGCAAGTGTTAGCATAATTATGTGCAATTTACATATGAATGCAAACCAGTCGCATTAGAAACGCGAGCTTTTCTTCTGCTTATCGCGTCTCGTTATTGCTCAACTTTTGCTCTTACGTTATTTAATAAATGTAATAATATACGCGATAATAAATACAATCATTAATAGTTTACTTTGTATATTTTATGAATCTTTGCACTTTAAATGCGATTCGCGCTTCGTTGTAATGTTTAAGTTGCACAAAGTGCATTAAAAATCTACTGGTTAATTATTACCTTTATTTTTCATCACTGGCCTATGAGAATGTTTTATTATTTATAATAGTAACTCGATAACAAAACTATAATTGTATTAACTAAAATAAATTCTCTGTTCTATAAGAAATTTAAGTATTATTATTTATAATAGTAACTCGATAACAAAACTATAATTGCAATGATTAAAATAAATTCTCTGTTCCATAAGAAATGTAAGTTTTATTATCTATAATAGTAACTCGATAAGAAAACTATAATTGCAATGACTAAAATAAATTCTCTGTTCTATAAGATATTTAAGTTTTATTATTTATAATAGTAACTCGATATGAAAACTATAATTGTAATGACTAAAATAAATTCTCTGTTCTCTAAGAAATGTAAGTTTTATTATTTATAATAGTAACTCGATAAGAAAACTATAATTGCAATGATTAAAATAAATTCTCTGTTCTATAAGAAATTTAAGTATTATTATCTATAATAGTAACTCGATAAGAAAACTATAATTGTATTAACTAAAATAAATTCACTGATCTATAAGAAATTTAAGTATTATCATTTATAATAGTAACTCGATAACAAAACTATAGTTGCAATAATTAAAATAAATTCTCTGTTCCATAAGATATTTAAGTCTTATTATCTATAATAGTAACTCGATAAGAAAACTATAATTGCAATGATTAAAATAAATTCTCTGATCTACGAGGAACTTAAATGTTATCTCTTTCAGTAATTCGATAAGAAAACTGTCGTTGCGACGACTAAAATAAATTCGATTCACCCGCGCACTGATAAAACTTAATCTCGCGAAACGTAAAAAGCGATTGCGTTCCCTTTTGTTTCGTAGATTCTTGCAAACGCGTGACTCTCGCGTATGATGATTCACCCACTCGTGTTATACTATGATCAAAGAGAAGTCGATACGATGGAAACATATTCATTCACTCTCGTAGCGTCGTGCGCAAAGAGAAAGAATTCGAGAAGCAACTGGGTCAAGTTTACGCGTTCACGTATACGCGTATATTTGAACGAAGGGAATTTTTCTTCGATTCGACATCGATGAAAATAGAATTTAGGGTGAATTCGATTTAGACGCGACGCTTGTAACGTATTACAGCGAATTGCGTGCGCAATACTTTAAACTTAAACACTTTCGATAAGCCGACGCGACGATAAATGAATAAATTAATTAATAATAACTCTTCGCATTATTTCTTCTTTTATTTCTGATTTTTTTTGCAACATTTTAGCATTGCATTTGTCCGATTATTAATTACTGTGTTGTCCACGTGTTACAATTCGAATTAGCATCATTTTAATACTGAATAACTAGTTATAATTTAAATTTGTAATGCGGTGAGTCACGAAAGCGTTCGAGTGATCGTCGCGGAAAACTTTTACGAATATAACATTGTTTTGGAATATTATCAGCAGACAATTCAAAGTTTAAACTTTAAAATTCAAGTTTTAAACATCAAGCTTCAAGCTTCAAACTCCAAGCTTGAAATTTCAAAACTTCAAACTTTAAGATTCAAACTTTAAACTTGAAGCTTCGATCACTAAGCTTTAAAGTTCAAGCTTCAAAGTTTAAACTTTAAACTTCAAGTTTTCAACATCAAGCTTCAAATTTCAAACTTCAAATATCAAGCATCGAACTCCAAGCTTCAAACTTTAAGATTCAAACTTTAAACTTGAAGCTTGAAACATTAAGCTTCAAAATTTAAGTTTCCAAGTTTAAACATTAAACATCAAGTTTTAAACATCAAGCTTCAAGCTTCAAATATCAAGCATCGAACTCCAAGCTTCAAACTTTAAGATTCAAACTTTAAACTTGAAGCTTGAAACATTAAGCTTCAAAGTTCAAGTTTCCAAGTTTGAACATTAATCTTCAAGTTTTAAACATCAAGCTTCAAGCTTCAAACTTCAAATATCAAGCTTCAAACTCCAAGATTCAAATGTCAAAACTTCAAACTTTAAACTTGAAGCTTCGATCACTAAGCTTTAAAGTTAAAGCTTCAAAGTTGAGACTTTAAACTTCAAGTTTTAAACATCAAGTGTCAAGCTTCGAACTTCAAATATCAAGCTTCAAACTCCAAGTTTCAAAACTTCAAACTTTAAATATCAAGCTTGAAATTTCAAACTTCAAACTTTACACTTTAAAAGCTTCAAAGATTAAGCTTTAAAGTGCAAGGTTCAAAGTTCAAAGTTTAAACATCAAGTTTTAAACATCAAGCTTCAAGCTTCGAACTCCGATCTTCAAATTTCAAACTTCAAACTTTAAGATTCAAACTTTAAACTTGAAGCTTCGAAGATCAAGTTTCACACCGCAAGCTTTAAACGTCAATAACTTAAAAATGAAAACACGATGACTTGTCTCGTTTAGGTTTACGAACGCAAAAAGTGTTGAAATATACAATCGTGAATCACTGTGCACAGCACAATTATCGTAACTAAAACTGAACTTGACCCGCCTTATTTATTGCGCGCTTATCGAAGAACAAAAAGAAGAAGAAGAGTTCGCACTTACTATTTCGACTCGAAGCTTAATCGAACGTATGTGAGTAAGTACACGCAGATGTTCACGAGACGAGAGTTCGAGGAGGACTAAATTGTTGAGGAGCGATCACGAATCGTGAAAGAGTAACGCTGGAGGCTCTGACTTTTACCACCGACTGAAACGCAGAGCTACGTTTTACGCGTTACGCGATCCTTTAGTCCGAAACACACCGGCTATTTAATAATTTGCGTGTTTACAGTCCGTTTTCTCGGATCTGTGAATCTTTTCGAACGCTGTTTAATTGGAACTAGAGCGTTACTCACGCGAATAGCGTGATCGCGCGAGTAAAACAGAGATGAGTAATATTTTATTTGGAAATAAAATGGATGACATAATAGAACAATATTTATAGAACAATAGAAGAATATTTTGTTCGTGGTTGTGGAATAAGTACCTAGTTGAATAGGAAATCATTTGAATTGAAGATTATCTGAATAGGAAATTATTCCGGTAAGAAATTGTACGAATTGGAAATTATTTAAATAGGAAATTATCTGAATAGGAAATGATTCGAATAGGAAATTATCTGAATAGGAAATTATTCTGATAAGAAATTATACGAATTGGAAATTACTTAAATAGGAAATTATCTGAATAGGAAATGATTCGAATAGGAAATTATCTGAATAGAAAGTAATTCAAGTAGGAAATTATTTGAATAGGAAATGATTCGAATAGGAAATTATTCTGATAAGAAATTGTACGAATAGAAAATTATTTAAATAGGAAATTATTCATATAGAAAACTATTCAAATACGAAATGATTCGAATAGGAAATGATTCGAATAGGAAATTATCTGAAGAGAAAGTAATTCAAGTAGGAAATTATTTGAATAGGAAATTATCTGAATAGGAAATTATTCTAATAAGAAATTATACGAATTGGAAATTTCTTAAA
Organism: Eucera pruinosa; assembly: GCA_028830335.1. NCBI lineage: Eukaryota > Metazoa > Arthropoda > Insecta > Hymenoptera > Apidae > Eucera > Eucera pruinosa. The sequence goes on from JAMYCR010000019.1 coordinate 3,779,827, forward strand.
TAGGAAATTATCTTAATAGGAAATGATTCGAATAGGAAATGATTCGAATAGGAAATTATCTGAATAGAAAGTAATTCAAGTAGGAAATTATTCGAATAGGAAATGATTCGAATAGGAAATTATTCTGATAAGAAATTGTACGAATAGAAAATTATTTAAATAGGAAATTATTCAAATAGAAAACTATTCAAATAGGAAATTATTCGAATAGGAAATGATTCAAATAGGAAGTTATCTGAATAGAAAGTAATTCAAATAGAAAACTATTCAAATAGGAAATTATTCGAAAAGGAAATGATTGAAACAGGAAATTATCTGAATAGAAAGTAATTGAAGTAGGAAATTATTCGAATAGGAAGTTATTTAAATATGATAATATTTAAATATGAAAATATTTAAATATGAAAATATTCAAATAGGAAATGATTCGAACAGAAAATTATCCGAATAAAAACTAATTCCAATAAAAAATAATTCAAATAGGAAATTATATAATATTCATCTAAAAATTAACTCGGACAAGAAATTCTTTACATTGCGTTGCATCACATTGCAGAGATTGGTAAAGCAAAAATAAGTAAACAGTACCGAATTTTCCAAATATTTTCAAAGATGGCTATTATGGATTGTCAGATTATTGAAGAAAACCTTATATTTTGACCGTGACCGAATTTATAGTGTGTTTTGGGCCTTACTTACGCATTACGCGTAGCCTTGCTTTTACAATGCGTAATTCTGTCCTCATCTTTCTGACATCACATCATAGTGCCTCTCAATCTGTCTCGAAACAATTCATACGATTTTTCCATAAAGTTGGGAGAATCGCACAACAACGAGAAGATATTATTTCTTACTATTATTTATTAATAAACGAGCCAAAAGCACTTTGCGTACAATATTAACATCGCAAAGAATGAAAAGAAAAAAACGACAAAATATATATGTAATTATCATATCGACGCAGCATTAAAAATAGCATTAATTAGTGATTGAGAATTAGGGATTGAGACATGTTTAATACTATTGATACGTTTACTTGCGTATCAATCTCTCGCACAATATCTATAGTATAATTTATATAGTATTACACCATTATAGTACATTTATTTATATGTGAAGGTAATATAATTTCAATTTCTTTGATATTATACAATTCTTCTGGTAAATTATTCCAATAAACAACGGATTAATATTTATATATATATGCTATATTATCTATAGTATATTTTATATAGTATAATACCATTATAGTATATTTATTTATATGTGAAGGTAATATAATTTCAATTTCCTCGATATTATACAATTCTTCTGGCAAATCATTCCAGGAAACAGCGGATTAATTTTTATCATCGATACGAGAATTCTTACGATTCGACCACGCCTTCCGCGCGTTAACTCTTGCAACGTCTGGTTATAAATGAGTACTACTTAATACCGATTCGACGACATCACGTGTATGACATCACGTCGCCGATTGCACGATAACGTCATACCGGGTAACATAGACGCGAAACGTTGCGCGGCGCGACGTGAAATTCGCTCGCCTAGCGCAAGAATTCACAACGACGAGCCGCAACAGTATAAAACACGTGTTGCGTCACATTCTTTAATAGACGTTGCCTAAGTTAGCGAAAGGAACGCAGGCGTCGCAATTCGAAGAGAAATATTTCGGTTTGTTCGATTAACATTTTTTTTATCGCGCTCGATAAACTCTCTTCCTCTCTCCTCGTTTTCGTTCTCTTCTTTACGATCGCGTCAACTTTGTTTCTTTTCCTTCCTCCTTTCAATTAACTTCGTTACGAAAAGTTGTAATCTTGTGATTCGTAACTTATTTCTATCGCTTCGTCTATTTTATTACAGTGTTTAGCATTTGTTTCCGGTCAATTATTCGAAAACAATAATATTAAACGTTTGCGTAATATATGCTTCCGCGTATTTGCAGAGCTTTTATAGTTGAACGCGTTACGAGTGATTTAAAAAGAATTTCACCGTCAATTAACGCGTACAATGAATTTTGAACTGTCGTTTGAAGCAAGCGTTATTATTAGACGTAAATCATGCAGTAATGATTCATTTCGCGCGCTCGATTTTTATCAACGCTCGCAATTATTATCTTACGTTCCCGGAAGAAATTGTTCACGTTATTATCGTAATGATTCTTCGCCATTTATCCGATATTACTTTATCTTTTGGTCCAATAACGCTGAATACAAGTATTTCATACTATTTTAATGATTGCAGCATGATACTAAGAAATTTAATATCAATAAATGAAATCGAATGCGTGGAAAATTTTGCCACAAATTCTGTCGAATACTTTATTATAATATTAATTTATTCTATATTTATTAGAATATTAATCTTTATATCTTTATTATACTTTTGCGCTCTCGGGAATTTCTTGTAACAATGAATACAATACGTTAAACATTCAGCGTAAATAAAAGTGCTCAGTGCCGCGGTTCAGAATTAGTTGCTTTTATCCCGATCGATTGAGTGGTTTGTTAATAGTTAAACAATTTGTGTTCGATGACAGGTTGCCGCGCGAGTGAGAATTAGATAGAGCGTTAGATCTTTGCTTCTAAGCATTTCTAATCATCGAGTTCGGACAGAAAAGAAAGTGTTTAGTGCTGCGGTTCATAATCAGTTGGTTTTATCCCGATCGATTGAGTGGTTTGTTAATAGTTAAACAATTTGTGTTCGATGACAGGTTGCCGCGCGAGTGAAGATTAGATAGTGTTAGATCTTTGCTTCTAATCATTTCTAATAATCGAGTTCGGGTAGAAATGAAAGTGCTCAGTGCCACGGTTCAGAATTAGTTGCTTTTATCCCGATCGATTGAGTGGTTCGTTAACAGTTAAACAATTTATGTTCGATGACAGGTTGCCGCGCGAGTGAGAATTAGATAGAGTGTTAGATCTTTGCTTCTAAGCATTTCTAATCATCGAGTTCGGACAGAAAAGAAAGTGTTTAGTGCCGCGGTTCATAATCAGTTGCTTTTATCCCGATCGATTGAGTGGTTTGTTAATAGTTAAACAATTTGTGTTCGATGACAGGTTGCCGCGCGAGTGAGAATTAGATAGAGCGTTAGATCTTTGCTTCTAAGCATTTCTAATCATCGAGTTCGGACAGAAAAGAAAGTGTTTAGTGCCGCGGTTCATAATCAGTTGCTTTTATCCCGATCGATTGAGTGGTTTATTAATAGTTAAACAATTTGTGTTCGATGACAGGTTGCCGCGCGAGTGAGGATTAGATAGAGCGTTAGATCTTTGCTTCTAAGCATTTCTAATCATCGAGTCCGGGCAGAAAAGAATGTACTCAGTGCCACGGTTCAGAATTAGTTGGTTTTATCCCCATTGATTGAGTGGTTTATTAATAGTTAAACAATTTGTGTTACGCGTCACTTAATCTTTTCAGTGCAGTTTATAAAAATGCTTAGATCTCTGCTTCTAAGTGTTTCTAACGAACTCTCTTTCTTGTTTCTGTCACAGATCTTCCACAGATTTGTTTATCGTTGGAACCACAGGGTGTCAATCGCCAGATTTTCATCCGCCTGGCTGCAGCAGACGACAGCGTAGTCGTCTAATGGTGTGCAGCATGCATTTTGAATTCTTCTTGTCACTCACGCATGTCGTAGGATGAAAGGACCGATTCGGCACGTGTGACTGATTGTATACGTAGTATTTTTTGCATAAACGCGTACAGTGACCACGGATATACAGTATTGCCGCGTACATTTCTCTTGCGCGCTTTATTTACTAGACTAGGCTAGGTCTTCTTTCGCAACGCGTTTTTAAATATTGTAATATATTCGCGAGTTATTTGAGTCCACACTAGAGTAGTTGATTAGTCCGAATACTATTATGAATAACCGTGCAATTAAAAGTAAATATAGTAAAAATCTTAAGTATAGTAAACTTTTAATTCATTCCTATCTTTATTGTCTATTTGTCATTAACTTTGCACTGTACTATATTCAACTGTTTTTACTATTTAGTTGCAAGGTTTCGTTTTGTTTAAACGAATTGCAGCTTGTAACTTTTAGCGGTGAAGTCGAAGATCATTCGACTTCCTTCCTTTCTTTGTTACTAATTATATTTGTTGCACTTCTCCCATGTTGCATCCTTAATCGTTTGCGCGCGTTCAGTCTGCCGCTTTAGAAGTTTTTCGTTCATCTTTTTATACGTTCCTCTTTGCATTGCGATTAGAGAACCTCGAGATTAGATTTAAGTTTCCGTGGGCATCGCGCCTGAAGGAAACGCGCACACGAAATGCTTATCACAGACGAGGTACAGGAGGTACATTGTTGCAGTCCAGGTCATTCGCATTTGATATTAGATCACAGAGTCCGAAACGTAGCTGTGATCAATGGTAACTGTTCTTTTATTATTTATATATATACTACTACAAATATATTTACTACGATTACAGGCATCGCTGATAGTATTTAAAGCAGCCATCCTTGGGGACAGTGAAGGTAGCGCGCAGCAGGCGTAATCGCCTCCCAAGTCTCTACTAGCCAAGGACTCAAAACACCAGGAAAAAAAGGACAAAAACATATACATATTTAAGAATGCTGCATCGTTATCGTATCTTGCCGTGTTTGTATTTTGTTACGAAGTTTAAATAAATGTATAATTAATCATAATTCATCGTTTAAACAATTATTCAACTGTCCTGCAATCCTAAAATGATCCATCCGAATCCTTTAAAGGGTAGTAACGTGGAGGAGCTCGAATGAAAAAATTCATACAAACCGAATAACGTGTGTTTGAGTTTATCTTTGCGGACTATTGTTGCAATTACGTTTACAATACGACTTACAGTTAAACTTAAATAATTTATAACGCGCACGCGTAAGTTAATGTTGGGTAATGTATTGAACAATCTATTCGTGTTGTTCCTGCTTCACGTTGCTCTCGTTGCTCTATATTGAAGTAGTTTCTGGTCAAGCTTTGATCACTGCATCATTGCGATTATTCGAGTACAGGAAATATTGTTAATCGTATCTTTCGTTAGCGAATTAAAATTCTCATATCTCGGCTCCTAGACGTCCGATTTCAATGCACATTGGCTTAAATTAAAGGGGAAGGTCCCAAGAATATTCCATTTTCGCATCTTGCAACTAGCCCTTGCGGTTCATTTGTTATTAACAAATACGTCGCGTCGTGGTGGATGACTCGGAAAGTTCCTGAAGACAAATATAAATTTCTCAGCTCCTAGACGTCCGATTTCAATGAACCTTGGCTTAAATTAAAGGAAAAGGTCTCAAGAATATTATCCTGCAGCTTTTTCCATCTAGCATATGCAGTGCATTTGTTATTAACAAATATATCGCGTCATGGTAGATTACTCAGAAAGTGTCTGAAGAGAAAGATTTATTTCTCAGCTCCTAGACGATCGATTTCAATGAACCTTGGCTTACATTAAAGGAAAAAGTTCCAGGAATGTTATGATCAAGCCATTCGTTGATAGCTACTGTGGTTCGTTTGTTATAAACAAAAGTTCCTGTTTATTGCAACGTACTCGTAGGCTACAAGTGCTAATACCAGTGTAATATTAATATCTCGGCTTCTAGATGTCCAATTTCAATGAACCTTGGCTTAAATGACAGGGGAAGGATCAAGGAATGTTATTTATGAGCTACTTGTAGATAGATGTTGTGGGTTGTTTGTTATAAAAAAAAGTATCGCGATAATGTAAATTATCCATTAAATATGCTTGCAGAAAAATATTTATTTCTCGGCTCTTAGACGTCTGATTTAAATACTCCTTGGCTTAAAGTATAGCAAAAGGTTCCGAGAATATTATCCTGCAGCTTTTTCCATCTAGCCCTTGCAGTTCATTTGTTATTAACAAATATATCGCGTCATGGTAGATTACTCAGAAAGTATCTGAAGAAAAATATTTATTTCTCAGCTCCTAGACATCCGATTTCAATGAGCCTTGGCTTAAATCAAAGGTAATGGTTCCGGGAATGATATGTATAATCTATTTGTTAACAGAAGTTGCGGTTCGTTTGTTGTAAACAAATGTGTCGTGTCATTGTTAATTATTCAGGAACTACTCGAAGAAAGATATTTATTTCTCGACTTCTAGGCATGCGATTTCGACGATCCTTGGCTCAAATTAAAGGGGAAGGTTCAACCAATATTACCTATTAAGCTGTTTGTTGATAGGAGTTGTTGTTCGCTTGTTATAAACAAAAGAATCGCGATAACGTACATTATTGCATTAAATATGCTTGCAGAAAAATATTTATTTCTCGGCTTCTAGACATCCAATTTCAATGAACCTTGACTCAGATCAAAGGGAAAAGTCCAAAGAATATTATCCAGTAGGCAACTTGTCCATAAACATTCCGGTTAATTTGTTATAAACAAATATTTCCTAGTTTTCGAAATAACTTAAAAACTACACTTAGGATGGCTTTGAAAGTACATACAAAATATTCCTTGGACTTTTCCCTTTAATTTGAGTCATGGATGATCCAAATCGGACGTCCAGAAGTCGAGTAATTAGCATTTTTGGGAAACTTGAAAAGGTTTTTCCGATGACGTTTGTCCGAAAAAAGGAATGATTCTTGTTAAAGAAAAAAATTAATTTCTCCGCTTCTAGACGCCGGATCAGGACAAACGACTACTCAAATTAAAGGGGAGACTTCCGACTACAAGACAGTGTAGGTGTCATCCTAGTAGCACTTCCGGTTCGCAAGTTATAAGCGTTTATTTGTTCCAATTCAGTATAACTTGCAAATTACAAACAGAATCGCTTTCAGTCCTACTAGATCTCATTTCTGGGCTTTTAAGCTATAATTTGAGCCTAGGCTGGTTAGTATACCTTGCCTAGAAGCCGAGATATATGCATAAATATGATACGATATTTAAACGTTTATATCTCCGCTTCTAGACGTGCTATACTAATGAACCTGGACTCAAATTAAAGGGTGAAAGCCCAGAAATAAGTTCTAGTAGGTTTTTAAGTGATTGCATTTAGAGTTTGCAAGTTATACTAAATTTTAGAAAAGAAACGCTTATAACTTCTAAACCGGAAGTGCTACTGCAATGAAGCCTACCCTATCTTGTAGCCGGAAGTCTTCCCTTTAATTTGAGTGGTCGTTTGCCCCGATTCGATGCCTAGAAGCGGAGATATTAATTTTCTAAGAAAACTGGAAAAGTTATGTCCTATTCAGTATAAATCGAGAAATTCCCAATTTCCAGGCGGCAAAAATATTGGCCAAATCGGTGACTTTTTTCGACGCGCCATCTAGCGGTAGAAAGGTGGAACTAAACGTGCAATTTTATGAATAATTCTTGTTAAATTAAAAAATTCATATCTCGGCTTCTAGACGTCGGATCAGGACAAACGACGACTCAAATTAAAGGGGAGACTTCCGGCTACAAGACTGTGTAGGCTTCATCGCACTAGCAGTTCCGGTTCAGAAGTTATAAGCGTTTATTTCCTACAAATTAGTATAACTTGCAAACCGCTAATGCAATTGTTTTTAAACCTTACAGAGATTATTTCCGAGCTTCTATGCTTTAATTTAAGCCACGGTTCATTGGTCTAACACGTCTAGAAGCGAAGATATAAGCGTTTAAAGATGATCGCTTAGGCAAACCTGCAGCCTCCTCGCTGAAAAATTCCGCATTCGAAAAAAATTTATTTCTCCGCTTCTAGCCATCGGATCGGGACAAATGACGACTTAAATTAAAGGGGAGACTTCCGGCTACAAGATAGGGTAGGTCCCAATGCGGTACCACTTACAGTTCGCAAGTTATAAGCGTTTACTTCCTACAAGTTAGTATAACATGCAAACCACACATGAAATCGCTTTAAAACCTATTAAATCATATTCCTGGGCTTGCAAGCTTTAATTTAAGCCAAGGTTCATTAGTATAGGACAACCAGAAGCGAAGTTATAGGAGTTTGAAGATCGTTTTACATTTTTGCTTATATCTTGGTTTCTAGATATCCTATACGAATGAACCTTGGCTTAAATTAAAGCTTGCAAGCCCAGGAATATGATTTAATAGGTTTTAAAGCGATTTCATGTGTGGTTTGCATGTTATACTAACTTGTAGGAAGTAAACGCTTATAACTTGCGAACTGTAAGTGGTACCGCATTGGGACCTACCCTATCTTGTAGCCGGAAGTCTCCCCTTTAATTTAAGTCGTCATTTGTCCCGATCCGATGGCTAGAAGCGGAGAAATAAATTTTTTTCGAATGCGGAATTTTTCAGCGAGGAGGCTGCAGGTTTGCCTAAGCGATCATCTTTAAACGCTTATATCTTCGCTTCTAGACGTGTTAGACCAATGAACCGTGGCTTAAATTAAAGCATAGAAGCTCGGAAATAATCTCTGTAAGGTTTAAAAACAATTGCATTAGCGGTTTGCAAGTTATACTAATTTGTAGGAAATAAACGCTTATAACTTCTGAACCGGAACTGCTAGTGCGATGAAGCCTACACAGTCTTGTAGCCGGAAGTCTCCCCTTTAATTTGAGTCGTCGTTTGTCCTGATCCGACGTCTAGAAGCCGAGATATGAATTTTTTAATTTAACAAGAATTATTCATAAAATTGCACGTTTAGTTCCACCTTTCTACCGCTAGATGGCGCGTCGAAAAAAGTCACCGATTTGGCCAATACTTTTGCCGCCTGGAAATTGGGAATTTCTCGATTTATACTGAATAGGACATAACTTTTCCAGTTTTCTTAGAAAATTAATATCTCCGTTTCTAGGCATCGGATCTGGGCAAACGACCACTCAAATTAAAGGGAAGACTTCCGGCTACAAGATAGGGTAGGCATCATTGCAGTAGCACTTCCGGTTTAGAAGTTATAAGCGTTTCTTTCCTAATATTTAGTATAACTTGCAAACTGTAAATGCAATCGCTTAAAAACCTACTAGAACCTATTTCTGGGCTTCCACCCTTTAATTTGAGTCCAGGTTCATTAGTATAACACGTCTAGAAGCGGAAATATAAGCGTTTAAATATCGTATCATATTTATGCATATATCTCGGCTTCTAGGCAAGGTATACTAACCAGCCTTAGCTCAAATTATAGCTTAAAAGCCCAGAAATGAGCTGTAATAGGTTTAAAAGCGATTCTGTTTGAAGTTTGCAAGTTATACTAAATTGCAAGAAATAAACGCTTATAACTTCAAAACCGGAAGTGATACTAGGATGGCACCTACCCTATCTTGTAGCCGGAAGTTTCCCCTCTCATTTGAGTAGTCGATTGTCCTGATTCGATGTCTAGAAGCGGAGATATGAATTTTTTAATTTAACAAGAATCATTTTTTCTTCGGAGAAACGCCATCGGAAAAACCTATGCAAGTTTCCCAGAAATGCTAATTACTCGGCTTCTAGACGTCCGATTTGGGTCATCCACGACTCAAATTAAAGGGAAAAGTCCAAGGAATACCATCTATATACTTTCAAAGCCATCCTAAGTGTAGTTTTTAAGTTATCTCGAAAACTAGGAAATATTTGTTTATAACAAATTAACCGGAATATTTATGGACAAGTAGCCTACTGGATAACATTCTTTGGATATTTCTCTTTAATCTGATTCAAGGTTCATTGAAATCGCACGTCTAGAAGCCTAGAAATAAATTTTTTTCTGCAACCATATTTAATGAATAATGTACGTTATGGCTGATACTTTTATTTATAACAACCGAACCGCAACTCCTATCAACAAACCGCTTGATGGATAATATTCCCTGGACCTTCTCCTTTCATTTAAGCCAAGAGGCATTGAAATGGGCTTCTCAGGAGCCGAGAAATTAATATTTGTCTTCACGTACTTTCTAAGTAGTCTACCATGACGCGATATATTTGTTAATAACAAATGAACTGCAAGGTGTAGATGAAAAAGGTTGCAGGATAATATTCTTGGGGCCTTTCACTCCAATTTAAGCCAAGGTTCATTGAAATCGGACGTCTAAGAGCTGAGAAATAAATATTTCTTTTCCGACACTGTCCGAGTAATCTACCATGAGGCGACATATTTTTTTATAACAAATGAACTGCAAGGGCTGGTTGCAAAAGGCTACAGCATAATAATCTGTGAACCTTTCCCTTTAATTTAAGCCAAGGTTCATTGAAATCGGACGTCTAGGAGCTGAGAAATTAATATTTGTCTTCAGGAACTTTCGGAGTCATCCACCACGACGCGATGTATTTGTTTATAACAAATGAACTGCAGTGGCTAGTTGCAAGAAACGAAACGAGAATATTCTTGTATCTTTCCCCTTTAATTCAAGCCAAGGTTCATCAAAATCGTATGTTTAGAAGCCGAGAGATTCACACATATTCCACTGGTTTTGAAGCCGATCAACCCGCGAGTGGAACTTTCTTTCTCTTTCGCAACGCTGCGTTACTAAACTTATTTATCAAATAGAACATGCAGCAAATCGATCGCGAGAGGTGCTTTCTTGCGCTGAAGAATACTACTTTACTCATTTGAACTCGAATCGAATTGGAAAAGAAAATGGCAAACGCGCAAATGTAGTTTGTATATTACTTTTACAAGGCTAATCGTAAGGATAATTTCTTTTTATTACCGATGACGCTTTATTAATACTAATTTATACTTTACTAATTTATATTAATAAAACATTAAAGTAGAAACGCGCAGCGTGCAAAATATTAACGTCCCCAAAGATACGCGTAACTTGCATTTGGAAATTTAAGTCTACCGTAAAATGTAATCTAAGATAATAAGAAAAGACAAAAGTAATGAATAGTATAGAATGTAGGTACAACAAACGAGAAATAAAGTAAAATGTTAGCGGAATAAAATGTAAGCGGAGTTACATTTAAACACAATGAAATACATAAATTATTAGAAGACAAACGTAATTAATAGAACAGAATGTTGATGCAACAAACGAGAAAGAAAGTAACGTGTTAGCAGAATAAAATGTAAGCAGAATAATGTAGAAATAAAATGAAACATAAATAGAATAACGTAATAAATGTTAGTGGTTGCACCTGAAACAGAATCATACATGCACGGATATATGTGTATCGAACGTAGTGTGTTAAATTTAATCTTGAGTCTAAGAGAAATTATTAGAAGGTGGGAGGTGGGTGGTGGGTGGTGGGCTAGCCCCAGTAGTCATCTCTGATCATCATCTAGCAAAAAATTGAATCTGTGATATACAGATCCGATCCAATCCCTTCGGGAGCTCCTCGAACAATAAGATCGCGTGTCGCCCTTCCGCTGCTTATATAGACAAGGAGATGTCACGTGAATCCCCTTCTTCGGATCACTCGTGAGAAGAAACCGTTCTCAATATTTCACTATTTTTCTAGTACAATAAGATAAGATTCATTAATTTTTATATCTTTATTATACTTTTGCGCACTCAGGAATTTGTTGTAACAATGAATACAATACGTTATACATTTGGCGTAAATAAAAGGCACATTTGCAGGAGCACATTTTACTTAATATATTTGATTATTTTTTAAACTACACTTGAACACGTATTAAAGTAACTCAATCTTTAGATCGTTGCCATTTCGAAACAGTTTCAAATTCTTGCATTCGCTTTAGCGTATAAAAAACAGGGAAGCTTTCTCTTTAAAATCCTCTTTGTTTCATCTAAATCCTATTCTTTATCGCGAAAATATTATTGTCGAAAGAGAAGAGTACGTTTCACTATTTCCTAACCAACCCCAAAATATCTATTAAAATTGCTCAAACTTTATCTCGCCGCCATTTTGAAGCTGATTGAACGTTTTCAAAATCCTTACACTACCATAATCGATGGACCTTCCCCTTTAAAATGCATTTTGGTTCACCTAAATCGGACTTTTGGTTGCGGAGATATCATAATCGAAAGAAAAGAGTAGTTTTTTACTATTCCCCAAACACACCAAACACATATATTAAAAACATCTCAAACTTTAACTAGCCGCCATTTTGAAACGGATCGAACGTTTTCAAAATCCTTGCAATACCATAATCGATGGACCTTCCCCTTTAAAATGCATTTTGGTTCACCTAAATCGGACTTTTGGTTGCGGAGATATCATAATCGGAAGAAAAGAGTAGTTTTTTACTATTCCCCAAACCACACCAAACACATATATTAAAAACATCTCAAACTTTAACTAGCCGCCATTTTGAAACGGATCGAACGTTTTCAAAATCCCTGCGACGATATAATCGGCGAACCTTCCCCTTTAAAATGCATTTTGGTTCACCTAAATCGGACTTCCGGTTGCCGAGATATCATCGCCTAAAGCCAAGAATAACTTTTTTCGCGATTTTCGGCCTCCGCGAACTGACGTACGTCAACAAACCTAAACATTCGTAGTATTGCGCAGGTCAGTTTTACTACGTTTACTACGAAGCGTACGCGTTTCCAGGAATTTAAGTAGGTCAAACGCCATTCATGTCTCCGCGCGCGCCAAACGTAAGGGTAAACTTTAAACAGCCGTATCTCGCGAACGAGTTGAGATATCGACGTGAAAGAAAAAGCAAATTAAAGGGCACATTTTTCTCTATCTCCCGAGTCAACCGTTCTCCATTTTCCACGATCGCAAGCGTAGTTATGGAACGAAGAACGCGGAGGACGTAGGAATTTTTTTTTAGGAAACTACGAATCCAAAATTCTTGAAACTTCGCGAGATATTGGATCTGTGGCTAAAGAAAATTTGGGAATTTTTGCGCGAGGAGATTCGAAGAACAATAGCGTCTGCGTTTCGCTATTGGAAAAAGGACCGTGCGTAATGATGGTGAAGTTTGGGAATTTTTTGAAGGGAAAGTATAAATCGAAACGTCTCCAAATTTGGTGCACGATGGAATCTATCATTGAAGAGCGTTTGGGAATTTTTTCGTAAGGAACTTCAAAGTACAATGGCGTCCACGCGATAACATATGCATTTTGCTATTAAAAAACCACATTCCGACGATTTGGTGAACTTTGGACGTTTTTTGAAAGAGAACCACAAATCCAATATTCTAGAAGTCGTGAAATTAATTTTCAATCACGTTAAAGTATCATTTAATTTCACATAGTCTCTAATTATTAAAATGTAATGCAGCGATACGAATAATTCTCTAACGCTCCTCAAATTGATAATAAATAAACGAATAAATAAACGAATAAGCGAATAGATAAATAAATAAATTGAAGAGTTCGAAACATCGATTACGAATAAATCAGAAAACTTCCTAGTATCGATTGCGATTAAATTAGAGCACTGAAATATCGATTGCGATTAAATTAGAGCACTGAAATATCGATTGACGATAAATTCGAGAGCTATAATGCCGACTGTGAATAAATTAGAGCGCTTAACATTTCTATTATGGTAAAATTGAAGAGATTTGAAACTTTGACATGGAATTTAACCGCGTAATTTTGTCGCCTTCTGCTTGCGAAGCTTCACTTTTATTCGTCTTTGCTTCTTTATTCGTATAAGTGGCTTTATTTTCACTTTTTCGCGTTTCGAATTACCGACCGAGTTAAAAACCATTGCAGGGATTGTGGCAGAGGAAAGGCGGCTCCCTACGTAGCCGACGGAAATAAATTCGGTCGCGTATTGCACTCGCTAACTTCTATTCGGACGCGGAGCTATACAACGCTTGCTCCACGCTTGCGGTGTGTTCACAAATGCCTCTGTGCGGCGTATAATTATTATGACGCGATACACGGGCTTTTCGCGTACTGGCCGGTCGCTACGTGCGTAAAAAATGGTCGGAAGCTATATATATCTTTGGAAATCTCGGAGGTGTTCACAGCGCGGCGGTTGAACGCAGAAGAAAGCTCATTTCCCTCGAAGGGACGCTTTCCCTTTTTCCGGAAACAGAGGTCGCCGCTTTTTCTATTTTCGCTATTTTTTTGTGTCCAACCGGAAGTGTACTTATCGACAGGACGGCTGAACACCTATAGGTGTCGCCACACCATCGAGTTTCTTGCGCCATCTGCGAATTGAAGCGGCGAATATTAAAATTACACTGAATCTAATTGTAAAGTCGATTGGAACGGCCATTTTGTCGGCGAACAATTGTTCCCCGTTTTAGAGGCATTCAATAGTCAAATACGAATGAAAATTGTTGGAAATTAATACTTTTATTATCGTAAACGATTCCGATGATTCTCCAATCGTAATACAATCGTTAAACCTGTGAAAATGCATAAATATTAGGCTAGCATAAAGCAATGAATAAATTAATTGAATGAATATATAATAATAAATAAATATCACGTGTATATGTACATAAGAAATATAATAATAATACATAAAAATAAATAATAAACAATAACTATGCAACGATATATATCACATACGTATAATAAATATAATTAGAACGTAATTGAAGAACATCCTTGAAAAATAACCTGAAAAAAAACGATTCGACCCAAAACTTGCTACTTTATCTAAAAGACGCCAAATAACAGCAAATTGTAAACATTTCCTGAGTCGTTAATAATCCACACGCTGTTCACGCGACTTTAAATAAACAAACAAACAAAAATAATAATAATAATAAATGCATATATATAAATATAATTATTACAATATATAATGAATTTATATTTATATTTATATGATTTATATGATTTATATGATTATAGGATTTTTAATGATTGATTTATATGATTATAGAGTGAATGACATAAATCATCAATGATGAAAAATAATAATAATAATAAATACATATCATATATAAACATAATTATTACAATATATAATGAATTTACATTTATATGATTTATATGATTTATATGATTTATATGATTTTTCATGATAGATTTATATGATTATAGAGTGAATGACATAAATCATCAATGATAAAAAAATAATAATAATAATAAATACATATCATATATAAATATAATTATTACAATATATAATGAATTTATATTTATATGATTTATAGGATTATATGATTTTTAATGATAGATTTATATGATTACAGAGTCAATTTCCCATTACGCGAAGGAAAGGAGGGAGAGTAGAATTGTTGGATGACCAACAGGACCACTCACACTGTAAACACCATAGACGCATCCTAAACCAAATTCATCCGACAAACACCCTAATCGCAGTTCCTAGTCATCCTGTACTCCGTACCTTTCCTTAGTCACCCTCTCCCTTCACCGCTGTCCTTACCATTACTCATCCTTCAAAACACAACATAAAAGCTCGGAAATACTTCCGAGCGAGACAGAATTGAGTATTCACTGCCAGAGTGCAGACCATAGTTGCACGAATAAAAACCTTTAAGAGTTTCTCTAAAAACGGTGTTGTCAATTCCCTTCGCTCGGAATCCAACAGAATTCTGCCGTTTGAAGGATCGACGATCCGCGCGGGTTCTCCCGATGCCTGCGCGCGACGTGTCGCCTTTATTTTCGGAAGCTGGAGAGAGCAACGACGACAAACGTTTTCCCCGTTCCGCTCGACGACGCGCCGAAAATTATTACGCAGTCGGTTTTACCGTTCCAATTAACTGAGCGGCGCGACGGTATCAGGGGTGAGTTTTTACTCGCTTTGGCGAACGCGTTCGCTCCCTCCTGGTCATTTGCGACCTTCAATGCACCTGGAATGCGCGCGATTGCGGGCGAAACGTTGTCAAACGCACGCGTCTAGCGCGACGCGCGCGTATTAAACGCTAACGCGTCGCGTCGAATTGGAAGCGAAACGCGGAGGGTGGATTTGCGGAGCAACGCTTGGCGATCAATCGTCGCGATGGGCGACACGGTTTTTCGTTACCTTTCGCGTTCGACGGATGGTCGACCGGCAAATTTGCGAGGGTTTCGGAAAGTTTTCGGTCGAGGTAAGAGGTTTCGGTGCAGATGTTACAAATTGGACGATTATTGATCGGGAAAATTAATTATAGTCTTTCTGTGATTTAATAGAGAGCCGTTAGGGTTGCAATTTTTCGGCTACAACGTTAGAAATTTTAACTGTAATGGTTGAAACAAGTCTTGATAAAATTAGTAATGTTTTAAGTGAAGACAAGAGGTTTAGATACAAATGTTACAAATTGGAGGATTATTGATCGGGAGAATTAATTATGGACCATTTACGATTTAGTAGAAAGGCGTTAGGGTTGCAATTTTTCGGCTACAACGTTAGAAATTTTGACTGTAATGGTTGAAACAAGTCTTGATAAAATTAGTAATGTTTTAGGTGGAGATAAGAGGTTTAGATCCAAATGTTACAAATTGGACGATTATTAATCAGGAAAATTAATTATACACCTTCTGTGATTCAATAGAAAGGCGTTTGGGTTGCAATTTTTCTGCTACAAGGTTAGACATTTTTACTGTAAAGGTTGAAACAAGTCTTGTTGAGGATCAATAATGTTTTAGGTTGAGGTAAGACGTTTAGATGCAAATGTTACAAATTGCACGATTATTGATCGGGAGAATTAATTATGGACCATTTACGATTTAGTAGAAAGGCGTTAGGGTTGCAATTTTTCGGCTACAACGTTAGAAATTTTAACTGTAAAGGTTGAAACAAGTCTTGATAAAATTAGTAATGTTTTAGGTGGAGATAAGAGGTTTAGATCCAAATGTTACAAATTGGACGATTATTAATCAGGAAAATTAATTATACACCTTCTGTGATTCAATAGAAAGGCGTTAGGGTTGCAATTTTTCTGCTACAAGGTTAGACATTTTTACTGTAAAGGTTGAAACAAGTCTTGTTGAGGATCAATAATGTTTTAGGTTGAGGTAAGACGTTTAGATGCAAATGTTACAAATTGCACGATTATTGATCGGGAGAATTAATTATAGTCTCTCTACGATTTAATAGATGCTATTTTACTGCTACAAAGTTAGAAAGTTTGACTGTAAAGGTTGAAACAAGTCTTGATAAAATTAGTAATGTTTTAGGTGGAGATAAGAGGTTTAGATGCAAATGTTGCAAATTGGACGAGTATTGATCAGGAGAATTAATTATGGACCTTCTGTGATTCAATACAAAGTCGTTAGGGTTGCAATTTTTCTGCTACAAGGTTAGACATTTTTACTGTAAAGGTTGAAACAAGTCTTGATAAAATTAGTAATGTGTTACGTGGAGATAAGAGGTTTGGGTGAACAATTGGGTGCAAATGTTACAAATTGGACGATTATTAATCGGGAAAATTAATTATACACCTTCTGTGATTCAATAGAATGGCGTTAAGGTTGCAATTTTTCTGCTACAAGGTTAGAAATTTTGTCTGAAGATGTTGAAACAAGTCTTGTTAAGATCAGTAATGTGTTACGTGGAGATAAAAGGTTTGGGTGCATAGTTGGATGCAAACGTTACAAATTGGGTGATTATTAATCGAGAAAATTAATCATGTACCTCCTGTGATTTAATAGGAAGGCAAAAAGGGTGAAATTTTTCGGCTAAAGGGGTGGACATTTTGGCTAAAGGGGTTGAAACAGGTCTCGTTAAGGGTCAGTAATGTTTTAGGTCGAGATAAGAAGTTTGGGTGAACAGTTGGGTACAGAGGTAACAAATTGGATGATTATTGATCGGGAGAATTAATTATGGACCTTCTGTGATTCAATAGAAAGCCGTTAGGGTTGCAATTCTTCTGCTACAACGTTAGAAATTTTAACTGTAGATGTTGAAACAAGTCTTGATTAAATTAGTAATGTGTTACGTGGAGATAAGAGGTTTAGGTGAACAATTGGGTGCAAACTTTACAAATTGGGTGATTATCGATCGGGAAAATTAATTATGGACCTTCTGTGATTTAATAGAAAGGCGTTAGGGTTGCAATTCTTCTGCTACAACGTTAGAAATTTTGACTGTAAAGGTTGAAACAAGTCTTGATCAAATTAGTAATGTTTTAGGAGGACGTAAGAGGTTTATATCCAAACGTTACAAATTGGACGATTATTAATCGGGAAAATTAATTATACACCTTCTGTGATTCAATAGAATGGCGCTAAGGTTACAATTTTTCTGCTACAACATTAGAAATTTTGACTGTAAAGGTTGAAACAAGTCTTGATAAAATTAGTAATGTTTTAAGTGAAGACAAGAGGTTTAGATCCAAATGTTACAAATTGCACGATTATTGATCGGAAAAATTAATTACGCACCTTTTATGATCTAATAAGAAGTCGATAGAGTTGAAATTTTTTGGCCAAGGTGTTGGACATTTCAGCAATGGGGGTGGAAATGTGTTCTACCGAGAATTGGTGATGTTTGGGAGCATAGTTTACAAATTGGGTGATTATCGATCGGAAGAATTAATTATGCACCTTCTGCGATTCAATAGAAAGTCAATAATGGTGAAAATTTTGTCTAAACGGGTAAAAATATGTTTCATTGCGAATTATCGATATTTGAACGCAAAGCTAACACATTAGACGATTATCAATCGTGAGAATTAATTATTAATTATAATCCTTCTCTGATTAATAGAAAATCGTTAGGATTTGGATTTTTTAAAAGGGTAAAAATAGTTTCATCGCGAATTATCGATATTTGAATGCAAAGCTAACAAATTAGACGATTATCAATCGTGAGAATTAATTATTAATTATACTCCTTCTCTGATTAATAGAAAATCGTTAGGATTTGGATTTTTTAAAAGGGTAAAAATAGTTTCATCGCGAATTATCAATATTTGAATGCAAAGCTAACAAATTAGACGATTATCAATCGTGAGAATTAATTATTAATTATACTCCTTCTCTAATTAATAAAAAATCGTTAGGATTTGGAATTTTGAAAGGGGTAAAAATAGTTTCATCGCGAATTATCGATATTTGAATGCAAAGCTAACAAATTGGACGATTATCGATCGTGAGAATGAATTATAGTGATTCCGCGATTTAATAGAAGGTCGTTAGGGTTGATATTTTTCGGTCACAGGGGCGGAACGCGGTTTTATGAAGGATTGTCGAAGTTTTGAGTAACATTGTCGCACAGTTGGGTGCAATGGTTACGAATTGCACGATTATTGATCGGAACAATTTAATTACGTACCTTCTGCGATGTAATAGAAATGCGATGATGATGGAATACTTTGCTCGAAGCGGCGAAACAATTCGCTTCGCGTAACGTACGTATACGCATAAAAATTCGTATCGAATTATAAATCAAATTTCACGCTTAATAATTATACTGTTCACGTTTCAATAATTAACCTGACTTCCGAGTGGTTAAATAAAAAAACTCAATAGGGCGTTTTGAAACTCGATTTACTCTACTGACTGTTCGCTGCGACGGCTCGTACAAGAGTTGCGTCTCCTTCGACAATTCGTTAGTTCTGAGGACGCCTTCGACAGCGCGGGTTGTTTACAACCGACGATACGATTAGCCCGAAGAAAATTACCCTTGAGAGGGGGAAAAAGCGCGTTGACAAAACGCATATGGCCCACCTCGACCGCTTACCGATTTCGACATTTCTAACGTATCCGTCGCACATTGCAGGTGCCGTGTATCATTTACACGTGTAAGGTTTGAAAAATGAAATAACTCGTGTGGGCGTTTTAGATGAAAATTGATACTTCGTTTACTCGACTGCTCAAGGCGATGGTCGTTACAGGAATGCTTTTTCACGACGAAGGGTATTCGCCGTGAAGACGCCTTCGAGAGCATGGCCTTTTGTTTATACTACCCCGACTCGGAGAAAGTTCCCTTAAGAAGGGGAACGACCGGGACAAAACGCACGTGGCCTGCCTCGACCGTTTACCGATTTCGACTTTTCTAACACACGTAATTCGCGTTGAACTCTGCCGTACAGAGAAACAGAGCCGCGCAAAATTCAGCCGTGCCTAAGAGAGTAACGACGGAAGCGTGTCGCGTTTCTGCCACGCGAGAACTGGTTCCAAACGGGTTCAATTAACTGCTGCTTGCCAATGATTCACGCCGTCTCGTTCGGCTATCTAGTTAGTCACGATGAAAGGCAAACGAAAAGAGAGGAAGGCATTTTCTAACTGGATTCAAGAGATACCGCACGGTAACCTTGAGTCGCGAGGCCAGATATGCAAATTAAGCGAGTAGTTTAAATCGAATGCCGTAATCGCGGCATTCGTAACGTCGATACTCTTCTTCTCGAGTGAATGCCTGCTTAATCGCGAGTAACTAGCTCGCCGCGATATGCTAGAAGCTTTCTTTGATAGCTTTTCGGAATATTGACAAACGGTCGTACGTTCGGTCAACGCGTTTGTAAATATAAATTTTACTTGTTGAATCGTGTGATAATTATTGTTGGTTTATAATGAGGGAGAATTCGGCGCGAGTATTTTGAACGGAAGCAGATGTACCAACGCTGTATTAAGTATATACTATACGTATTATATTATAATGTATATTATAATATATAATGTATAGTATAGTATATATAATGTAATTGTAATATAGTGTATATAATATAATTGTAATATAGTATATATACAATATATTGTGTATTAACAAAATCAGTAGCAATGCTGTCTTGAGTATGTATAATATATAGCGTAATATAATATAATACAATATAGTATATATTATAATATATAATACATATTGTAATATAATATAATTATAATATAATATATATAATATAATTATAATATAGTTCATATACAATATATTATATATTAACAAAATCAGTAGCAATGCTGTCTTAAATATGTATAATATATAGTATAATATAATATAATACAATATAATATAATATAATATAATACAATACAATATAATATAATATAATACAATATAATATAATATAATACAATATAATATAATATAATAAAATACAATATAATATAATATAATATAATATAATACAATACAATATAATATAATACAATATAATATAATATAATACAATACAATATAATATTATATAATACAATATAATATAATATAATATAATACAATACAATATAATATAATATAATACAATACAATACAATATAATATAATACAATACAATATAATATAATATAATATAATACAATATAATATAATATAATACAATATAATATAATATAATACAATACAATACAATATAATATAATACAATACAATATAATATAATACAATAAAATATAATATAATACAATACAATATAATATAATACAATATAATATAATATAATATAATATAATACAATATAATATAATATAATATAATACAATATAATATAATATAGTATAATACAATACAATATAATATAATACAATACAATATAATATAATACAATACAATATAATACAATACTATATAATATAATACAATACAATATAATATAATATAATACAATACAATATAATATAATACAATACAATACAATATAATATAATATAATACAATATAATATAATACAATAAAATATAATATAATATAATACAATATAATATAATATAATACAATACAATATAATATAATACAATATAATATAATACAATATAATATAATACAATATAATATAATATAATATAATATAATACAATACAATACAATATAATATAATATAATACAATATAATATAATATAATATCGAATCTGTTCGGCGAATAATTTCGCGCGAAGAATAGGCGAATTAATATTCCGTCGCGGAATAAAAAAAAAAAAAGGAACGGATTGATTCCCGAAGCGAAAACGAATCGGAATTCATCGAATGGATAGAAAAGAGTTGCTGCTCGTCTGCAGGGAAAAATTTACACCGCGTTAAGCTCGAGTCGCGCGTGAAGGAAGTTAAACAAGTTGAATAAACGGCCCATTACAGAAACGAACGTGAATTACAAGCGAGTTTCGCGCGTTTCTCTTCGTTTTCCATTCGTCGCTGCGTTCCAGAGACAAGAGAGAGAGACGTTCCACGTGTTTAACGGATTACCGGTGAATGAAGAAAAACGAGCGGAGAGCAGATGGCCACGCATTCGTTGTCCGAAACTTCAACGTTCGTTAATTAACCCTTTCGCGGAGGGTTAATCAGTTAATTTCTTCGCGAGGAACGTGACTCACGACGTATCGTTAACCCTTTAGAAACGCGCAGCATCTGCTAATAGGCAATTAAACATTTGAAATATACTTAGATTTTAAATACTTAGAATTTTAAAGCTTGACATTTTTAGGCAGCAAAATTTTAATAATTTGGACATTCGAAGCTTTGGAAATTCAGTGGAATAAAAATTCGAAGGCTTGGAAATTTGAAAGCTTATGAATTTCATGGCTCAGAATTTAATCTACTTAGAATTACAAAGCTTAGGAATTCAAAGGCTTGGAATTCTAAAGCTTAGAAATTCAAAGTCTCCTAATTCGAAAGCTTAAAAATTCAAAGGCTTGAAATTCGAAAGCTTAAAAATTCAAAGGCTTGAAATTCGAAAGCTTAAAAATTCGAAGGCTTGAAATTCGAAAGCTTAAAAATTCAAAGGCTTGAAATTCGAAGGCTTGAAATTCGAAAGCTTGGAAATTCAAAGGCTTGCAAATTTAATGGAATAAAAATTAGAAGCTTTGGGAATTCGAAGGCTTGCAAATTCACTGGAATAAAAATTCGAAGGTTTGGAAATTTGAAAGCTTGGGAATTTCATGGCTCGGAATTTAATCTACTTAGAATTACAAAGCTTAGGAATTCAAAGGCTTGCAATTCTAAAGCTTAGAAATTCAAAGTCTTGCAATTCGAAAGCTTAAAAATTCGAAGGCTTGAAATTCGAAAGCTTGGAAATTCAAAGGCTTGCAAATTTAATGGAATAAAAATTAGAAGCTTTGGGAATTCGAAGGCTTGCAAATTCACTGGAATAAAAATTCGAAGGCTTGGAAATTTGAAAGCTTGGGAATTTCATGGCTCGGAATTTAATCTACTTAGAATTTAAATACTTGGAATTTGAAAGCTTGACATTTTTAGGCAGCAAAATTTTAATAAATTGGACATTCGAAGCTTTGGAAATTCAATGGAACAAAAATTCTTAAGCCGTGCCTTGCGCAAGGGTTGTCCGTGGTGCGGACAAGGGTTTCGGTTTTTCGCCCTTGTGAGTTTTAGTTAATAGCCGAGAGTCGAAAGACGCACTTGTCACTGTCGTTGCGTGCAATGCACAACGTTTAAAGTATCTTATACCTCTTTACTTATTCTTATTTCGTTGTAGACTGTATACGCGAATCCTCTTCTCATTTAATACGTTAACGTGTTACATAATAAACTGATTTTACAACACATTGTACGTCTACCGTGTTTCAGCGGAATACAATATTCGTGTCACCGAATTCTTCGTCGATAATTCGACGTATTTTTACTCGACACTGTCATCGAGGCGAGTTGAATTCTTCGCGGCCGCGACAAAACGACGTCTGCCTACGAAACAACAATCGATCCAGCATAATACGACACGTCCAGGTTTATTAATAACGGCTCGTGTGCAACGCGTTCGCTGAATAATCGAGCATACTATATTACGGCCGGCGCGGCGATGCAGTGACGATCGGAACCGTTTATTGTTTTCCCCTGTCACGATCGAAGGTCATAATAATGAACGTATCGTATCGAATAGATTGAAAATGGCGGCGGGGAAAGGGGGAGGGGGGGATGGCCATCTAATTACACGTCGTTTGCAACACCTCGACCCTCCCCGTGTTCCGTATGTATGCACGTTCAAAACCTTTGACGCTTTATCGGAGCCACGCCTCGATGACGTTTTATAACGAGATTCGAGCGTCAAGGTCTCGTTATAATATCTATATATACATATTAATATATACATATGTACGTACGTTGGTATATTTATTCATGTATATTGATACATTGATTTATTCATTTATTGATATATTTGAAACATTAATATATTGGTATGTTGATACATTCATTTATTGATTTATTAATACATTGGTATATTGGTATGTTGATACATTCATTTATTGATTTATTGGTGCATTGATACATTGATACATTGATGTATTGGTATGTTGATACATTAATATATTGGTATGTTGATACATTGATTTATTGATTTATTGGTACATTGATACATTGATACATTAATAATATTGGTATGTTGATACATTCATTTATTGATTTATTAATACATTGGTATATTGATATATTGATACATTGCTTTATTAATTTATTGGTACATTGATACATTGATGTATTGATATGTTGATACATTAATATATTGGTGTGTTGATACATTGATTTATTAATATATTGGTATATTGATATATTGATACATTGATTTATTGGTACATTGATACATTGATGTATTGATATGTTGATACATTAATATATTGGTGCATTGATACATTGACACATTGATGTATTGATATGTTGATACTTTGATATATATTGATTTACATTGATTTATTAATATGTTGATAAATTGATACATTGATACATTTATATATTCATATATTGATATATTTATCTATTGATATATAGATATATTAATACATTGATATATTGATATATTGATATATTGATATATTGATACATTGATTTACTGATTTATTGATATATCGATAAATCGATATGTTGATACATTGATATATTGATATACATTGATATATTGATATATTGTTATATTGATTCATTGGTATATTGATGTATTGGTATACTGATACATTGAATTTTATTGATTTATTGATATATTGATATATTGATATATATTGATATATTTACATATATTAATATATACTTATATATATTAATATACATTTATATATTAATATATATTTATATATTGATATATATTTATATATTAATATATATTTATATATATTAATATATATTTATATATATTAATATACATTTATATATACTAATATACATTTATATATATTAATATATATTTATATATATTAATATACATTTATATATACTAATATACATTTATATATATTAATATACATTTATATATATTAATATATATTTATATATTGATATATTAATATAGTGATGTAGTGATATATTGATGTATTAATATATCTATATATTAATACATTGATATATTGATACGTTAATATATATTGATATACTGATATATATATATATATAATAAATATTTATATATAGATATATTTATGTACATTATACGTACAGCATAAATATATATATATACAATCTTGCGAATGGTAAAGTTCGATAAAACACGTCTGATTAGAATAAAAATGATCATTTGCGCGTGTAACAATGAACGAATCCTATTTCGCAGAATTTTCTTTGCCTGCAAATAGAGCGGGCGGTGGGAGCAATAAAGTGGTTTATTGTTCGCAACCGGACTTCGTCTACGGAGTTTTCAACGGAACCGAATTCACACTGTCTAAATAAAGGAACCAAAAAAAACAAGGTTTTTCATCAAGTCCGATTGTCCCGGTTGATACAATCGTTCCGCGATAAAAGATTTTAATTCCGACGCGACGCTTCTAGTCGACGCCGAAATCCTAAAAATCTTCGCTTTTTTCCGTTTCCTATAACAACTCGCATTGTTCATTGTTATTCGTTTCGAACGCTTCGTTTAATCGAAACCATACTTCCCTCGAACATTACAGAAACATTTACGTTTCATTTGCCAGCGTTTAGAAAGGAAATTTAACTACGATTAAAGTATACTTATTTTGCACCAAAGAAAGTCGAAGTACGAAGTACGATAAATCTCCATTAAAATATTTTGTATATCGTAGAAAATTCATCGTTGCGAGTTTTTATTATTTTTATGGCAAATTTGCAACCAGTCGTTTCGACTGATTCGATAGTTGTAGTGTTAATCGCGTTAATTGTTCGATCGCAACGCGGTTTATCGTTGCGCTATCGTACTGGATGGTCGAATGTATAAAAATGAGAGAAAAGCGGGTCTCCCCGAGGTCATACGATGAACTCTCGTAATGGAATACTGATTATAACGACGCGTGTTTCTTTATCAGCCGGAGTAACAGTCACATCCGCTTGTACGCGTCCTTATTTCTCCTCCTCTGATCGAATAATGAGCAATTTATTCATCGGCTGGATAATAATTTACGCGACACAGTTGCGGTTAATTGTTTTGCATCGAGCGATTAATAATTCAACTTCCAAACTATCGAATTCCAAGCATTTGAATTGTAAATGTCGAGAAATCGGGAACATTAATTTTGAAATTTGCAAATTCCTCTGATTCAAGCTTCTCGCTATGCAAGCTTTTGGATTTCCAACTGCTTTTCAATTGCTAACTGCCACTTGAATTTCGTTTACTCAATAGCAAAGTAATTGCACGAGGAATCGTAAGTAAAGAAATTTTCGTACCAAATTTGCACCTCGGTTTACGTAACAACGCATAAACATTGTATATTCGTTTACATTGTATATTTATAAATAAATATTGGGAGGTAAATGTTCTCTGTTGAACATTGAAACGCGACCAATATAATTACAAAGTAAGAGAAGTGTCATAATTTAATAATAAGTCTTATATTTGTTACACAAATCGACGTGTTAATATGTATCAAAATTTGTTCCTATTTAATCGAGAAATTCTCAAGTGACGATACGAGGCACCGTGGACTATATTGTAAATTTTCAATTAATTATTAATGAATTCATTGTATTGAACATATAATAAAGAATGTTCGTAAATAAAATAGACGTTGAACAATATTATGCCCCAATCTGGACCAAATCTTTATGCTAAACACGTTTAATAATAATGAAATAAAGTTACGCGAATCTTGAAGTGGCAGTAATTGGTACATCTATCCTATATGTAATATAAATATTAATAATTGTGTTCCTAATTAAATGAGAACGTTTTCAAGTGACAGTAATAAGGACATTGGACTTTGTTGTACATTTCCAATTAATTATTAATGAATTCATTGTATTGAACATATAATAAAGAATGTTCGTGAATAAACTCGACGTTGAACAATATTATGCCCCAATCTGGACCAAATCTTTATGCTAAACACGTTCAATAATAATGAAATAAAGTTACGCGAATCTTGAAGTGGCAGTAATTGGTACATCTATCCTATATGTAATATAAATATTAATAATTGTGTTCCTATTTAAATGAGAACGTTTTCAAGTGACAGTAATAAGGACATTGGACTTTCTTGTACATTTCCAATTACGTGTTAACGAATTTATTATATCGAACGTGTAAAAGAAATGTTCATAAATAAACTCGATATTGAACGATATTATGGTTCAAATTGGAACGATTAATGAAGTATGCAACGTGTCACAATTCAATACGAATTCTTGTATCTGTTACACAAACCGACGTGTTAATATATATCAAAATTTGTTTCTATTTAATCGAGAAATTCTCAAGTGACGATACGAGGCACCGTGGACTATATTGTAAATTTTCAATTAATTATTAAATGAATTCATTGTATTGAACATATAATAAAGAATGTTCGTGAATAAACTCGACGTTGAACAATATTATGCCCCGACCTGAACCAAATCTTTATGCTAAACACGTTCTATAATAATTAAATAAATATATACGATACCTTAAATCGTAAGTAATTCGTTCATTTACCCCCTTTATTTATCCCTCTTCGAAGCTGGTTTACAATTAGCGATCCAATTCGCGATGAAAAAGAAGAAAAAAGAAAAAAGTCGAGAACTGCGCGGGGTTCGCTAAAACGAATTTATCCATCGGCCGCAAGATGTCGACGCACTGCCAGGCGCCTGGTATCTAGCCGGTTTCAGTCGAAGGTACGCCGCCGTCGTTGCCACGTGGGGAGCGAATTTGAATCAACCGCCACCGAAACGCGAATCATCCTCAATCCTTCATCAATTCCTCGAAGCAACGACATCCCGCATTCCAAACCTTATCCCTCCCTTTATTAATCACCATCCTCCTTAACCGTTTCTTGTCCCCGATCCAACTGCAACGTTAGAAACGCGCCGGAACACTTTCGTTCCAGTGCTCCACTCGATACGAGGCTTCGTGTCGCGTTTCGCGGGCGTGTGCCGCGAAGGAAAGAAGAGAAAAGGAAGAAAAAGTGTACGAAAAGGGGACAGAGACGAGAGTGTTGGAGAGGGGCAGAGAGACTAGATGACGGCGGGAGTCGGAGTAGGAGGAGGTTAGGAGGGAGAAAAATCGGAGAAGGAAGCGGCAAGTGTGACACGAAGGGACCCGTGTTGTGTCAGTGAGTGGTGGACCGTTGAGCGGAGAACGCGCTTTCGATTGCGTGGAATTAGGGCGAGACGTGTTCGTTTGGCCGATCTAGACGAGAATCGGGCTAAGGTGGTTTACGAAGGGTGGCTGTTCGAGTTGCGTGCCGATCGTTGACCTTGCTTTCCCTCAGAGGCGACCTTGGAAATTGGCGCCACCGTCGACCCTTCAACAGCGAGTGCCTATCGAGTGTCTGACCTGCTTGCATTGAACTTCAACTTCCGCTTTCGATTGCATCGCCTCCCGTGCCCGCGGAACGGTTTCGCGTTCACACGGCTTCCGGTACTTCGCGAGCAGCCGCTTACTCTTCTCTCGGTTACGCGTTATACGTGGTTGGTTCCGGGCAGATTCGAGATAATTCGAAGATCCGGGTGGATGGAATCGAGACAACATGAAGCTTAGGTGAGTGTTTGCAACGTTTAACCCTTTTGCGGACGGAGCAAAATAACGTTTAAGTAATGTTCGCTCGATTATGTTAACATTTTCAAGACGTTATTGAACGAATAACTTGTTCAATTATTAACAGCAGCGTATAGTGATCGTCTTAAGCTGAATTTCTTTGTTTTAAAAATTGATATACGTCCAAAAACACCGAAGAACTTGGGCGATTATTACCGACACTCGTCCGCAAATGGTTAAGATTAGGTGAGGGCGTTGTTTATCGGATTCAAGGGGGAAATTTGGTTTTCGCGTGGATTCTTATAGTAGCGTTTAGTGTCGTTTGGAATCCCAAGTTATTCAATTCGAAGGATTTGAATTTTGAAGCTTTGGAATTACTAAAATATTAAATTTTGGGGGATTTGAATTTTGAAGCTTTGGAGTTCTGAGCTATTAAATTTCGAAGGATTCGAATTTGTGAGGTATTCAATTTCGAAGGATTTGCATTTCTATGCTTTGGAATTCTGAGCTATTGAATTTCGAAGGATTTGAGTTTCTCAGCTCTCGAATTCTAAAATATTAAATTCAGGTGATTTGAATTTCTAAGCTTTGCAATTCTGAGTTATTAAATTCAGGGGATTTGAACTTCTAAGCTTTGGAATTCTAAGCTATTAAATTTCGAAGGATTTGAACTACTAAGCTATTAAATTTCGAAGGATTTGAATTTCTAAACTTTGGAATTCTGAGCTATTAAAGTTCGAAGGATTTGCATTTCTAAACTTTGGAATGCCAAGCTATTAAAGTTCGAAGGATTTGCATTTCTAAGCTTTGGAATTCTGAGCTATTAAAATTCGAAGGATTTGCATTTCTAAGCTTTGGAATTCCAAGCTATTGAATTTCGGAGGATTTGAATTTCTCAGCTCTAGAATTCTAAAATATTATATTCGGAGGATTTGAACTACTAAGCTATTCAATTTCGAAGGATTTGAATTTCTAAAGTATTAAATTTCCAAGGATTTGAATTTCTATGCTTTGGAATTCTGAGCTACTAAATTTCGAAGTATTTGAACTACTAAGCTATTAAATTTCGAAGGATTTGAATTTCTAAGCTTTGGAATTCTGAGCTATTAAATTTCGAAGGATTTGCATTTCTAAGCTTTGGAATTCTGAGCTATTAAATTTCGAAGGATTTGCATTTCTAAGCTTTGGAATTCCAAGCTATTGAATTTCGGAGGATTTGAATTTCTCAGCTCTAGAATTCTAAAATATTATATTCGGAGGATTTGAACTACTAAGCTATTCAATTTCGAAGGATTTGAATTTCTAAGGTATTAAATTTCCAAGGATTTGAATTCCTAAGCTTTGGAATTCTGAGCTATTAAATTTCGAAGTATTTGAATTTCTAAGCTATTAAATTTCGAAGGATTTGAATTTCGATGCTTTGTAATTCTGAGCTATTAAATTTCGAAGGATTTGAATGTCTAAGCTTTCGAATTCTAAACTATTAAATTCGTAGGATTTGAATTTTTAAGCTTTCGAATTGTAAACTATTAAATTCGAAGGATTTGAAATTCTCAGCTCTAGAATTCTAAACTATTAAATTCGGAGGATTTGAATTTCTCAGCTCTAGAATTCCAAAATATTAAATTCGACGGATTTGGATTTCTAACTGTTTTAATAAGAATGTAAAATTTCTTTCTAATAATAATTACATTTTATTGATATTGAACGATCAAAGAAGACTAAAAATAAAAATCAATGGTGGATTAATAAAGTAGAATCAATTTAAATCTCATTTCTTCAATTTCCTTAGCGAAAAGTTGAATTACAATTTTCAGCAGTAATCGGAGAAATACGAATTTCTTTGAATAAGAACGTAAAATTCTTATTCTAATAATAATTGCATTTTGTCGACGTGGAACGTTTCGAACGAGGAATAAAAATAAGAATCAAAGGTTGTTTAATAAAGTGGATCGCATAGTTTGCAACCGCGTATCGAAATCGTGACATTTATTTCATATTCACCGTCTCACGGAGGATCTTAAGAGTATCTTGAAATAAGGTTTATTAATACCAGGACACGATTCACCTTATTCGAACGTAAATATACGCTTCGCGTTAAATTCGCTCGACCTCGATGTAAAATACAACATCCCGTATATATATAGAGAGAGAGAGAATCTTCGCCTTGTGCTCTCAGAATTCGCCGAAAAATATTACACGGTGAATTCTATTAACATAATCGTAGAAGCGTTTCGAATTCATCGTTTTTGCATCGCGATCTAACAATAAATCGAATTCATACGTTCTGTCATTTATTTACATCTGTCAACTGTATTTTCCAAAACATCAACTTTTTCCTCTCGGTTTAATTAATAGTATTTTAAAAGTCTGTTACGTTAAACGATTTCTTTCTTGTTTATACTTTATTTTTTAATATACTTTGTTAACACGAAACAGTTATTTGCGCGTAGAAATAAATAAAGTAAACAATATTCGCAGGTTTATCGTTGAAATTCACGCGTTGATAACGCGAATAAACAATGTGAATTTTCTTTTTCGAAGTTTTATCGTCGCCATTAACGACGATATTAGATTATTTGATTTACGAGTCCTTTACGAGTGGAACCTTAAAAAGAAACGAAAGTTCTGAAACTCGAATTGGTTTGAAGATTCGTCTTACAGTGGAGGAAAATACGCGACGCGAAATGTATGCTCGGTTCACATTTTCGGCTGCGAGTAACTGCATAGAGTGCGAAGCAGCTGCGGAACCGTGAATTCGCGTTACGCGCTCGTTTACACGCGTACGATGTTCGGGCGAGTTGAAGGAAAATAGTAGAAAGAAACGCGAGGATCGCATGTGGGGTGCATTACGCGATGCAATATTAATCTTGGTCGAGAGACGGGGGGGGGGGGGGGGGGGGAGATGGCCGTTTCGCAGTTCTGTTTTTCGGTTCGACGACACACCGTAACTCCGTCGCTCGTTCTGCTCTTTTTCGAATTCCCCTGGCCGCGCTTCTTCGCTCCGCTCCCGCTGGTGACGCTTGTGACGCGGGGAAAAAGGACGAATCGGGACAGCGATATGAAGAGAGAAGAGGAGAAGTTGAGAGAGTAAAATGAAGAGAGAAGAGGAGAAATTGGGAGAGTAATAAAGAGAGAAGAGGAGAAATTGGGAGAGCAAGATGAAGAGAGAAGAGGAGAAATTGGGAGAGTAATAAAGAGAGAAGAGGAGAAATTGGGAGAGCAAGATGAAGAGAGAAGAGGAGAAATTGGGAGAGTAATAAAGAGAGAAGAGGAGAAATTGGGAGAGCAAGATGAAGAGAGAAGAGGAGAAATTGGGAGAGCAATGAAGACAGAAGAGGAGAAATTGGGAGAGCAAGATGAAGAGAGAAGAGGAGAAATTGGGAGAGTAATAAAGAGAGAAGAGGAGAAATTGGGAGAGCAAGATGAAGAGAGAAGAGGAGAAATTGGGAGAGCAATGAAGACAGAAGAGGAGAAATTGGGAGAGCAAGATGAAGAGAGAAGAGGAGAAATTGGGAGAGTAATAAAGAGAGAAGAGGAGAAATTGGGAGAGCAAGATGAAGAGAGAAGAGGAGAAATTGGGAGAGCAATGAAGACAGAAGAGGAGAAATTGGGAGAGCAAGATGAAGAGAGAAGAGGAGAAATTGGGAGAGTAATAAAGAGAGAAGAGGAGAAATTGGGAGAGCAAGATGAAGAGAGAAGAGGAGAAATTGGGAGAGCAATGAAGACAGAAGAGGAGAAATTGGGAGAGCAAGATGAAGAGAGAAGAGGAGAAATTGGGAGAGTAATAAAGAGAGAAGAGGAGAAATTGGGAGAGCAAGATGAAGAGAGAAGAGGAGAAATTGGGAGAGCAATGAAGACAGAAGAGGAGAAATTGGGAGAGCAAGATGAAGAGAGAAGAGGAGAAATTGGGAGAGCAATGAAGACAGAAGAGGAGAAATTGGGAGAGCAAGATGAAGAGAGAAGAGGAGAAATTGGGAGAGTAATAAAGAGAGAAGAGGAGAAATTGGGAGAGCAAGATGAAGAGAGAAGAGGAGAAATTGGGAGAGCAATGAAGACAGAAGAGGAGAAATTGGGAGAGCAAGATGAAGAGAGAAGAGGAGAAATTGGGAGAGTAATGAAGACAGAAGAGGAGAAATTGGAAGAGCAATAAAGACAGAAAAGAAAAAATTGGAAGAGCATTGAAGAGAGAAAAGGAGAAATTGGAAGAGCAGAATATAAAAAGGAAAGAGGAGAAATTGGGAGAGCAAAAAAGAGAGGAGAGGCAAAATTGGGAGAGCAATAAAGAGAGAAAGGGGAAAAATTGGGAGAGCAATAAAGAGAGAAAAGGAGAAATTGGGAGAGCAATGAAGACAGAAAATGAGAAATTGGGAGAGCAATAAAGAGAGAAAAGGAAAAATTGGGAGAGCAAAATAAAAAGAGAAGAGGCAAAATTGGGTGAGCAATGAAGAGAGAAAAGGAAAAATTGGGAGAGCAATAAAGAGAGAAAAGGGAAAATTGGGAGAGCAAACAAAATAAAGAGAGGAGAAAATGGGGGAGCAATGAAGAGAGAAAGGGAAAAATTGGGAGAGCAATAAAGACAGAAAAGGAAAAATTGGGAGAGAAATGAAGAGAGAAAAGGGGAAATTGGGAGAGCAAAAAAGAGAGGAGAGGAAGAATTGAGAAAGCAATGAAAAGAGAAGAGGAAAAATTGAGAGAGTAATAAAGAGAGAAAAGGAGAAACTGGGAGAATAATGAAGACAAAAAAGAATGAATTGGAAGATCAATGAAGGCAAAAAAGAAACATTGGAAGAGCAATAAAGAGAGAAGAGGAAAAATTGGGAGAGCAAAATGAAGAGAGAAGAGGAGAAATTGGAAGAGCAGAATAAAAAGGAAAGAAGAGAAATTGGGAGAGCAAAATGAAGAGAGAAGTGGAAAAATTGGGAGAGAAATGAACGACAGTGGTCGGAGAAAATTGTCGCGAAACGCGGAAGAAAAAAGGCGAGAGGGATACAAAAAAAAAATAGAAACGAAAACAAGAAAGGAGGAAGAAGAAGAAAGGAATACAGAGAAATAAAATACAGCTGGAATAGAATCACCGCAAAACGAAGTAACGAAACAAGGAAAGGAAACCCAACGATACAAACTCGTAAAGGAACAAAAGCAGCGCAAAAATAGTCGAAAAGAATGCTCAAAGAAGTATCGCGAGGAGGTTAGAAAAATACTAGGGGTCGAAGAGTGGCTACTACTAAAAACAGGAAACTTACGCGAGTGGAAAGCATAGAAGCAACGAAAAGAAATGCAACAATGGAAAACAGTGGAAAGACCAAAAAAAGCACTACGAAACAAGAGAAGAAAGATCATTTGTAATACAAGAGATGACGAAGAAAATGGGGTAAAAGAAGAAAGTTAGTACACAGGATAATCGAAGATAAAACGAAACAGCGAAGCTGAGAAAGGGAATCCAACGATGGAAACTCGTCAAGGATTAAAGAACAGCGAAAAGCAAAAGAACTTGCAAAGGAAAAACTCGCGAGGAGGTTCGAAAAACAGTGGAATGACAAAAAAACACCACGAAACATGAGAAGATAGATCATTTGGGATAGAAGAGATGACGAAGAAAATGGGGTAAAAGAAGAAAGTTAGTACACAGGATAATCGAAGATAAAGCGAAATAACGAAGCTGAGAAAGGGAAGCCACCGATGGAAACTCGTAAAGGAGGAAAAAACAGCGAAAGCCAAAAGAAAGCGGAAAGGAAAAACTCGCAAGGAGGTTGGAAAAACAGTAGAGTTTGTAGAGAAGGTGGCGCTGAAAAGCGGAAACCAGGGAAGGAAAATATCGGGTTAGGAAATCCCTGGATGGGAGAAGATAGGGGCTAGGATATGGGGGGGGATGGAAAGGGCGAAGCACACGTGGCACGTGACGGGCGCGTGTTAATCCGCGCGGAGTGTATTTACGAGTGCGCTAGCATTCGGTGCACGTGTGCAACGGCAGCTTTAACGTAGAGCTCGTAAGCGCAACGCGGAATACCGTGTTGCGCGTTGTTCTACATGGAGTCGTAGATAAAATCTACGGACGTGTCGCGGCCGCACGCCGTGGCAGCGAGCAGCGCATACAGAGCCGCCCCCGTTTCCTTGCATCCCGGCGAATGGCCGGCTGATCCATTTCCCGCAAAACCCCCGCCGCGGCAGCGGGGAATTCGTTTCGCCGCGCGCGAATTTCTCCGATCCTTCGCCTCGTTTGTCCTCCATTCGCCCCGCGAGAGAGAAAGAGAGAAAAAGAGACCATTTATTCCGATGAAAACGAATTCCCTCTATGTGCAGCGGCTGGCCTTCGGCTGGTATTTTACGCGCCCGCATGTACGCCGGTTGATTCGTTCTTTGGAACGGTGCAATGGATTAGAAAAGGATTCAGGTTGGATTAGATTAGGAGTAAGTTTGCCACTCGCTTGGGGTTCGATTCGTATTCGGCGATCGTTTCGTGGTAGATTTGGGGCCGAATTCGGTTTCGAAGCGTATCTTGGGTTAACTTCGGGTTTGGTTTGGATTAAGTTTGGGTTAGGTTGACATTGGATTCAAGTTAGGGTGAGATTCGGGGTAGATTTGGTTTTGGAATAAATTTGGGTTAGATTAGAAGTAGATTTGGAGTAAATTTGGATTAGATTTGAGTTAGGTTGGCATTGAGTTCAAATTGGGGTGAGATTCGGGGTAGATTTGGTTTGGTTTGGTTTTGGAATAAATTTGGGTTAGATTTGAAGTAGATTTGGATGAAATTTGGATTAGATTTGGATTACATTGGCATTGGATTCGAATTTGAATTAGATTCAAATTAAGGTGAAATTAGGGTTAAATTTGGTTTTGGAGCACATTTGAGTTAGCTTCGGGTTTAGTTTGTGTTAAATTTCGATTAGATTTGGGTTAGCTTGGCATTGAGTTCAAATTGGGGTGAGATTCGGGTTAAATTTGGTTTTGGAGCGCATTTGGATTAGCTTCAGATTTGGTTTGGATTAAATTTGGATTGGATTTGGATTAGATTGGCATTGAGTTCAAATTGGGGTGAGATTCGGGGTAGATTTGGTTTGGTTTGGTTTTGGAATAAATTTGGGTTAGATTGGAAATATATTTGGAGTAAATTTGGATTAGATTTGGTTTAGATTGTCATTGGATTCAAATTGGGATGAGATTCAAGTTAAATTTGGTTTTGGAGCGTAGTTGGGTTAGCTTCGGGTTTGGTTTGGATTACATTTGGATTTGAATTGCGTTAGCTTGGCGTTGGATTCAAATTGGTGTGAGATTCGGGTTAAATTTGGTTTTGGAGCGCATTTGGGTTAGCTTTCGGTTTGGTTTGGATTAGATTTGGGTTTGGTTGGCGTTGGATTCAAATTGGGGTGTGATTCGGGTTTGGTTTGGATTACATTTGGATTTGAATTGCGTTAGCTTGGCGTTGGATTCAAATTGGTGTGAGATTCGGGTTAAATTTGGTTTTGGAGCGCATTTGGGTTAGCTTCGGGTTTGGTTTGGATTAAATTTGGATTTGATTTGGGTTCGCTTGGCATTGGATTCAAATTGGGGTGAGATTCGGGGTAAATTTTGTTTGGTTTGGTATAACAGTAAATTTGGGTTAGATTGGAAGTAGATTTGGAGTAAATTTGGATTAGATTTGGGTTAGCTTTGCATTGAGTTCAAATTGGGGTGAGTTTCGGAGTAGATTTGGTTTGCTCTGGTTTTGGAATAAATTTGGGTTAGATTGGAAGTAGATTTGGAGTAAATTTGGATTAGATTTGGGTTAGCTTTGCATTGAGTTCAAATTGGGGTGAGATTTGGAGTAGATTTGGTTTACTTTGGTTTTGGAATAAATTTGGGTTAGATTTGAAGTAGATTTGGATTAGATTTGGGTTAGCTTGGCATTGGATTCAAATTGGGGTCAGATTCGGGTTAAATTTGGTTTTGGAGCACATTTGGGTTAGCTTCAGATTTGGATTGGATTAAATTTCGATTAGATTTTTCTTAGCTTGGCATTGGATTCAAATTGGGGTGAGATTCGGGTTAAATTTGGTTTTGGAGCACATTTGGGTTAGCTTTCAATTAAATTCCTATTAGATTCGGGTTAACTTGCCAATGAATTCAAATCTGAATTAAATTCCCAATAAATCTGGGTAACATTCGTGGTAGATTTGATTTGGCCTGGTTTCGAGATAAATTTACGATAGCTTCGAATTAAATTCCGATCAGGTTGCAATTGGATTCAAATCTGAATGAACTTGAAATTCGATTCCACTTAGATTCAAACCACGTCTTCAAACTCGAAAGCTTCGACAATGCAAACACCATTCGGTTAATATCACGAGGAAGACCAACCAATCCTACTAACTTCGATTATTCTTATAACGTATCGCAAATTAAATCTGTTCGGAATTCAGCAAAGCTTTGCTTGTCGATTGCTTCGAGTTGCTGCTGATATAAAAGAAAGCATCGACTGCAAATGGTTAAAAGTATCGCTCAAAGCTTCGTCGAAGACTCGCGCGTTTCGCCTGACGTTTGAAATTACGTCTTACGACGGGGAACGGCAAACACGAGAAATTTCAGTGGCGCAGGGTTGAAAAAAAGGCGGTCGCATCGCTCCGGCAGCGATTACAGTTGAAAAGGGAAGCGATTCTCTCGGCGCAGTTCACTGTAAAATTGATATACAAAAAGAGCACGGCGTGTTCTGCCGGCTGCTAGCTCGCGCAAAGGTTCCCGAAAGCGAAAGAATAATTCATTTCCATACGACCGGTCGCAGGCAACTTTTGTACCGTTTCCTTCCAACCATTCAACGAACCAACTAACTCCGAACTTTCTTCGGCCACTATTCTTTACTCCCGTAATGTTTCCGCTCTCAAAAATTCCAAAACCATCAATTATTCCCATTTAGAATGCTGTAACAGCGGTTGAAACGGTTGAGATGGAAAAATGTGGCCATTTAAATTACACGGCGAATCCTGGGAAATAAATAATTAAAAGTAACCAAATACAAATGGCATTATATTGATTTCTAATGATTTATCCGTCCAATTGTTATTAATACAATTACCTTAAGCTTTTCTTAAACTCTTAGAACCTTCCTAACCGACCCTGTAATAAATCTTAATTGATCAACTATAAATCTATGAATTAACTAAATTTAAAAAAGGGGGTAAAGGTTATTTATTTATTTATTCGTTAATTCTTCTTGAACCTTATAAATATATAATTGTATCGATGATAGGCTATTTGCGTTAGCTTGACTTTAGCTTGGCATTCAATAAAAACAAAAAAAAAACAAAGAAAATAGGCGAGTAGAATTCGTAAATTTCTCAGTGGCTGCGACAAGCTTTCGCGACGCGTGAATCGGTGGAGAAGTTTGATTTTTATTAGCGGAGCCGGTGGCAGTGCACGCGTGGAATTTTCTGGCCGGATCGAAACGATAATGCAGTGTGTAACGGGCCAATTAATATGGAATTTAATTAAAAGTCCGGTAATATGGAAATGGGCGTGGGAAAGGACAGCTGTTTCGTTTAATATTTTAATATTAAACTGCGCCTGGCTGGGCTAGGCGCAAATAAAAATGCTTCCTCCGCATAAATGTGATCATCGTAGAGAGAGAGTGCGGAATGTAAGTAATTTATTCCCTTCGTGAACTCGGCAATAATGGAGTTAGTAGCTTTTTAAACTATAATTTTGCGTCCTCGTCTTTTTTCGTCGAATAAAAGACGTGGATTAGGTTGGATTGTAAAATTATATCAAATTGTTGGACGATTTTGAAACATTAGAGATTTAATCGAATATTAATTAACAAAGGGAGGGTAGAATTTAATCGTTGCTTCTTCTTTCGAATAAAATAATGATAATAATAGTAATAGGAAATGGGAAGCGGAATTTGAATGTTTAAAGGAATAGTTTAATTCTTTTCACACGTTTACTGATACTAAATTGATGATTTCTAATCAATTTTTACTCTATTTCAATTCAAACGAATAGATTTTGGACAACTTTGCTAGATAACAAAATTATTTTCTTATTTTAACGTGTAAATTAACGTAATATTTCAATATCGAGTTAAAGTAACATTGTCGCATATTAAATTAAAATAGCAAAACTATTTTCTTACTTTAATAAATTAATGTTTGAACATCGAGTTAAAATAGCATTGTCACATATTAAATTAAAATAGCTAAACTATTTTCTTACTTTAATAAATTAATACTTGAACATCGAGTTAAAGTAACATTGTCACATATTAAATTAAAATAGCAAAACTATCTTCTTACTTTAATAAATTAATACTTGAACATCGAGTTAAAATAGCATTGTCACATATTAAATTAAAATAGCAAAACTATTTTCTTACATTAATAAATTAATGTTTGAACATCGAGTTAAAATAGCATTGTCACATATTAAATTAAAATAGCTAAACTATTTTCTTACTTTAATAAATTAATGTTTGAATATCGAGTTAAAGTAACATTGTCACATATTAAATTAAAATAGCTAAACTATTTTCTTACTTTAATAAATTAATGTTTGAATATCGAGTTAAAGTAACATTGTCACATATTAAATTAAAATAGCA
Organism: Eucera pruinosa; assembly: GCA_028830335.1. Classification (NCBI taxonomy): domain Eukaryota; kingdom Metazoa; phylum Arthropoda; class Insecta; order Hymenoptera; family Apidae; genus Eucera; species Eucera pruinosa. Next base: position 3,818,871 of record JAMYCR010000019.1, read on the forward strand.
AAACTATTTTCTTACTTTAATAAATTAATGTTTGAACATCGAGTTAAAATAGCATTGTCACATATTAAATTAAAATAGCTAAACTATTTTCTTACTTTAATAAATTAATGTTTGAATATCGAGTTAAAGTAACATTGTCACATATTAAATTAAAATAGCAAAACTATTTTCTTACTTTAATAAATTAATATTTGAATATCGAGTTAAAGTAACATTGTCACATATTAAATTAAAATAGCAAAACTATTTTCTTACTTTAATAAATTAATATTTGAACATCGAGTTAAAATAGCATTGTCACATATTAAATTAAAATAGCAAAACTATTTTCTTACTTTAATAAATTAATATTTGAACATCGAGTTAAAATAGCATTGTCACATATTAAATTAAAATAGCTAAACTATTTTCTTACTTTAATAAATTAATGTTTGAACATCGAGTTAAAGTAGCATCGTCACATATTAAATTAAAATAGCTAAACTATTTTCTTACTTTAATAAATTAATATTTGAATATCGAGTTAAAGTAACATTGTCACATATTAAATTAAAATAGCAAAACTATTTTCTTACTTTAATAAATTAATATTTGAACATCGAGTTAAAATAGCATTGTCACATATTAAATTAAAATAGCAAAACTATTTTCTTACTTTAATAAATTAATATTTGAACATCGAGTTAAAATAGCATTGTCACATATTAAATTAAAATAGCTAAACTATTTTCTTACTTTAATAAATTAATGTTTGAACATCGAGTTAAAGTAGCATCGTCACATATTAAATTAAAATAGCTAAACTATTTTCTTACTTTAATAAATTAATGTTTGAACATCGAGTTAAAATAGCATCGATCTATTTAAATTAAAATAGCAAAATTGTTTCGTTATTTTAATATACGAGTGAAAGTAACGAAGGAAAATATTAATAGGATTATTATTTCCTTCTTGTTACACGTTTCGAGGTGCAAAATCTTCCGGTCTCTGTTCCTTCGGTAATTCGAAAAAGAAAAGGAAAAAAAAAAATCTCAGGGTGTTGAAAAGAAGGTAATTAAAGTATCTCAGCGTAATGGGATCTTACTCGCCTCTTTTTTACCGCATTCAGCGGTGCAATCGAGTCGGACTTTCTTCTATAATACGATAATAAGACCGCGTACGTGTCTAATAAGGAAATATAGTTCCACGAGGCTGCGATTAAAGGTAATTACCGTTACAGTAAAAGCTTCCAGTCTATTACTCGTTTCTCCCCTTTCTCTCAAACCGATCCGACGAACAATTTGTTTTTCCCCCCCCTCTCGAACGAAATTAATTAGCCCAATCGGTATTCGGTACTTCAATACTTCGCCACGGGTAAAATAAAAAAGAAAAAGGTGAAATATTTAACAATATTTATCGTTTAAACGTTTAATTTGAACTGTTCGGGGATTGCTTCAATTTCCAATGCTCGAATCTTCGTACGAATTCGTAATTGGAAGGAATGGGACCGGAGTAAAAAGTTAATTAGCTTCTTGCTTCGGTTATTAATTGTATTTCTATACTTTCGCGCAGCGAAATATTTAAATTCGCTGAGAATTCGTAAAAATGCGAAGTTTACTGATAAAATGATTTCATTCTACAATTTCGAAGCGCATTTATTTTTTTTTAGTAAATTTATATGCTTGCAAACAATATATATGTTATTATATATATTATATATAATGTATATGTTATTACATATTATTATTATGTATTGTGGCGGCTCTCCTGCACCCACCACTAGAGGGACATACGAAATAGGCTTTCTCGAAAGTATAAGCTCCAACTACTTCGTCCATATATATACCGCCTTTAACCTTCCTTCCAATATCCCAACGTCTAAGACAGGGCCTGCTAGGTAGCCTTATTAATAAGTCCACTAGCAGGTCCAGGACGAAAAGTAACACCCTTCCTCTTTCCCATTCTATCCCCCCTCCACAGCTTCACATATCGTTGGCAATTTTTACTTAACTTTCCTTCCAAATTCCCAACGTCTAAGGCAGGGCCTGCTAGGTAGCCTTATTAATAAGTCCACTAGCAGGTCCAGGACGAAAAGTAACACCCTTCCTTTTCCCCATTCTATCCCCCCTCCACAGCTTCACATATCGTTGGCAATTTTTACTTAATCTTCCTTCCAGTATCCCAACGTCTAAGACAGGGCCTGCTAGGTAGCCTTATTAATAAGTTCACTAGCAGGCCCAGGACGACACGTAACATCCTTCCTCTTTCCCATTCTATCCCCCCTCCACAGCTTCACATATCGTTGGCAATTTTTACTTAACTTTCCTTCCAAATTCCCAACGTCTAAGGCAGGGCCTGCTAGGTAGCCTTATTAATAAGTCCACTAACAGGCCCAGGAAGAAACGCAACACCTTTCCTTTTCCCCATTCTATCCCCCCTCCACAGCTTCACATATCGTTGGCAATTTTTACTTAACTTTCCTTCCAAATTCCAACGTCTAAGACAGGGCCTGCTAGGTAACCTTACTGATGAGTCCACTAGCAGGCCTAGGACGACACGTAACACCCTTCCTCTTTCCCCATTCTATCCCCCCTCCACAGCTTCACATAGCGGTGGCAATTTTTACTTAACTTTCCTTCCAAATTCCCAACGTCTAAGGCAGGGCCTGCTAGGTAGCCTTATTAATAAGTCCACTAACAGGCCCAGGAAGAAACGCAACACCTTTCCTTTTCCCCATTCTATCCCCCCTCCACAGCTTCACATATCGTTGGCAATTTTTACTTAACTTTCCTTCCAAATTCCAACGTCTAAGACAGGGCCTGCTAGGTAACCTTACTGATGAGTCCACTAGCAGGCCTAGGACGACACGTAACACCCTTCCTCTTTCCCCATTCTATCCCCCCTCCACAGCTTCACATAGCGGTGGCAATTTTTACTTAACTTTCCTTCCAAATTCCCAACGTCTAAGGCAGGGCCTGCTAGGTAGCCTTATTAATAAGTCCACTAACAGGCCCAGGAAGAAACGCAACACCTTTCCTTTTCCCCATTCTATCCCCCCTCCACAGCTTCACATATCGTTGGCAATTTTTACTTAACTTTCCTTCCAAATTCCAACGTCTAAGACAGGGCCTGCTAGGTAACCTTACTGATGAGTCCACTAGCAGGCCTAGGACGACACGTAACACCCTTCCTCTTTCCCCATTCTATCCCCCCTCCACAGCTTCACATAGCGGTGGCAATTTTTACTTAACTTTCCTTCCAAATTCCCAACGTCTAAGGCAGGGCCTGCTAGGTAGCCTTATTAATAAGTCCACTAGCAGGTCCAGGACGAAAAGTAACACCCTTCTTCTTTCCCATTCTATCCCCCCTCCACATCTTCACATATCGTTGGCAAATTTTACTTAACTTTCCTTCCAAATTCCCAACGTCTAAGACAGGGCCTGCTAGGTAGCCTTATTAATAAGTCCACTAGCAGGTCCAGGACGAAAAGTAACACCCTTCCTTTTCCCCATTCTATCCCCTCTCTACAACAGCCCCACAGTATATTATCCATAGAAATAATATATTTACGTGTATACGGATGTTTGCTAGTAACGAAAATATGTGTGAAACGTTTAAATTCACGCCGGGCGAATTGGCCGGGCGAAAGGGTTAAATTAGAAGCGATTCGGATGTTAATAAAAGGAGAAAATATATATATATATATATATACGAAGCGTAATGGAAGAAAAAGTTGGTCGCGTCCCAAGTAATTTGCATTATTTGTTGGAACGAGGCAGCAGAAATCTTCGGACATGAATATAAATTGCATCCTTGCAACGCACTCGCGAGCGCGCGCGCGCACGGAAGCTATAAAGTGATATGATACCTAAAACTTTACGAGGGAATTTCATTCCCTTTCCTTTGATTATGGTAAAAATTCTGTAAAACGTACGCAAACACGTATACCGAATTTATTCGCGCCGAAAGGGTTTCGTACATTTATAACGCCGCGGTGATAAGGATAAATTTGTTAGTCGCGATTTAAAACGTTCGATCGATTGAGATATATTTGCCGATTTTTATAACTCGATCGATGTATTCGTTTACTCGACTTGGAACGATGAAAAGGAAGAGGGAAAATATTATTAGGTTTCTTGGTTGTTCGTAGAAAATTACGAAATTGTGCCCACGATTCAAAAGTGGACGATGTATTATTATTTTTCTTTATATTGTGCGGTAATTTGTACAATTAAGCATAAACGGTGGCTTATTCGGAACTCTTAGAGTTTCGACTGTATTTAATAAAGAAACAGAAAAGTTGCAAACGTACCGATTTATTGGGAAAATTATGTTCAGAGGAAACGTTGGTTGTGTGTTCTGCATATACTTAAATATAATAGGAATATGCATTAGAATATATATTATATTATAATGGAAACATGATAGAAATGTATATTGGAATATATATTATATTATAATAGAAATACAATAGAAATGTGTATTAGAATATATATTATGTTATAATAGAAACATAATAGAAATATATATATTGGAATATGTATTATATTATAATATAAATACAATAGAAATATATATTAGAATATATATTATATTATAGTAGAAATACAATAGAAATATATATTGGAATATATATTATATTATAACAGAAATACAATAGAAATATATATTGGAATATATATTATATTATAATATAAATATAATAGAAATATATATTATATTATAATAGAAACATAATAGAAATATATATATATTAGAATCTATATTATATTATAATAGAAACACAATAGAAATATATATTGGAATATATATTATATTATAATAGAAATATAATAGAAATATATATATATTAGAATATGTGTTATACTATAATAGAAATGCAATAGAAATATATATTAGAATATGTGTTATATTATACTAGAAATACAATAGAAGTATTATTGGAATATATATTATATTATAATAGAAACATATATTAAAATATATATTATATTATAACAGAAATATATATTGGAATATATATTATATTATAATAGAAATACAATAGAAATATATATTATATTATATCAGAAATACAATAGAAATGTATATTAGAATATATGTTATATTGTAATAGAAATACAATTGAAATATATATTGGAATATATGTTATATTATAATAGAAATATAATAGAAATATATATTGGAATATATATTATATTATAATTGAAATACAATAGAAATATATATTATATTATAATAGAAATACAATAGAAATATATATTAGAATATGTGTTATATTATACTAGAAATATAATAGAAATATATATATTAGAATATGTATTATATTATAATTGAAATACAATAGAAATATATATTATATTATAATAGAAATACAATAGAAATACAATAGAAATATATATTGTATTATAACAGAAATACAATAGAAATGTATATTAGAATATATGTTATATTGTAATAGAAATACAATTGATATATATATTGGAATATATATTATATTATAATAGAAATACAATAGAAATATATATTGGAATATATGTTATATTATAATAGAAATACAATAGAAATACAATAGAAATATATATTGGAAAATACATTAACTAATACCGAATAAAAATCTTGGAGCAACGTAAACTCGATTGCTTCGCACGCAACAATAATTTCCTTGATTCTCCGTTACGAGATGAAAGATGAGGATTTCATTGAACCGCGATTCGTTGGAAGCCGAAAGCTTTAATCAACGTCGCGTAAGGGACAATAATTCAGCGAAGCTGTCGGAAGAACGAGGCTGGTCAGTCCTTTAAGCCAGCTTTGGAACGTGGCTATCTATAAAACGACGTTTAGAGCCACGTGCCTGCGGCGATACGCGAGTTTAAGACGATCTTCACGACGACGCTCGTAAAGATTCACGGCAGAGAAATGCCTGGCGTTCGTCGTATTGACGAACACGCGGCAGCGTCCACGAAGCACACACAGAGATCCGCTCGTAAAGAACGCCGAGCATCCGTAGATAAATCACCGAATCACGTCATCGCACGAAAATATATACTTCCGGTTAAAAAGCTTTTCCCTCCCCTACGCGGGCCAACTTTTCAAATCCTCCGGTTAAAAATGGACCAGCAGCTAGCTTATTTCGTTCTAAATTACACACTATGCGATTAAATCGATTCAGTCGGAGCATTAACGTCGTGTTTCGTTTGAAATTAGTCGAGTCAGAACATTGAACTTGAATTTTGTTTCAAATTACTTACGTAAGAACTTTAATATTGTATTTTGTTTGAAATTAATTAAGTCAGAATAATAATATTGTATTTTGTTTGAAATTAATTAAGTCAGAACAATAATATTGTATTTCGTTTGAAATTAATTAAGTCAGAACATTGAACATGTATTTTGTTCTAAATTACATACTTTGAGTTTAAATTAATTAAGTCAGAACATTGAACTTATATTTCGTTCTAAATTACATACTTTGAATTTAAATTAATTAAGTCAGAACAATAATATTGTATTTTGTTTGAAATTAGTAGAGTCAGAACATTGAACTTGAATTTTGTTTCAAATTACTTAAGTAGGAAGTTTAATATTGTATTTTGTTTGAAATTAATTAAGTCAGAACATTGAACATGTATTTTGTTCTAAATTACATACTTTGCGTTTAAATTAATTAAGTCAGAACAATAATATTGTATTTCGTTTGAAATTAATTAAGTCAGAGCATTGAACTTGTATTTTGTTCTAAATTACATAATTTGCACTTAAATTAATTAAGTCAGAGCATTGAATTTGTATTTTGTTCAAAATTACATACATTGCGCTTAAATTAATTAAGTCAGAGCATTGAACATGTATTTCGTTCTAAATTACATACTTTGCGCTTAAATTAATTAAGTCAGACCACTGAACTTGTATTTCGTTCTAAATTACATACTTTGCACTTAAATGAATTAAGTCAGAACAATAATATTGTATTTCGTTTGAAATTAATTAAGTCAGAACATTGAACATGTATTTTGTCCTAAATGACAAACTTTGCGCTTAAATTAATTAAGTCAGAGTATTGAATTTGTATTTTGTTCAAAATTATTTCAATCAAAACGTTGAACCAATATTTAATAATATTCTAAAATAATAATATTTAATAATATTATAAAAATAACAGCGTACGTAAATTATTTAAATCATTAACTGCATTGTACCATTGGAATGAGTAAAAATAATTGCAATTTAATCGAGAAATTCTCAAGTGACGATTCTAGGGACATTGAACTTTCTCTTGTACATTTTCACTTAACTAGCAATCGATTCGTTATATTCAACGGGTTTAAAAAAGAAAGTTTTATAAATAATCTCGATCCTTTGAACGATATTATACTTCTGGAAGTGAATTTGTCGAAATAATCCAAGATAGTCATTAAACCGTAATAAAATTACGGCGCGTATAAGCTTGAATCGTTGCAATCCATTAATACGCGCGAACGTTCGCTGAATCTTTCATCGCTCGATGCTTTTAATTGCCGCCGCTTTTCGGTACGCCGCGCGTGTCCATTCATTCGTCTCCATTCATTAACGGGGCCACCGTCGTAATCCAGAGATAAGAATATCGATCCTCCGGAAGCTTGTTGCCGCCCATTAAGAGGGATTCTACAACGTTTCGGGGAAACTTGCCAACTATTCGGCCGTTGGAGAATTTTCGTCTCCTTTTTTTACTCGCTTTGCCTCGCGCAGCGTGAGACATAGTCTAGGATCACGGCGAGTCGCGCGCAATCTTCCTGGTTACGACACGCGTCGCGCTTTTGTCCGCAACCCTAACTAATATTAGCCATCGAGGCACTGAGAAAATTCTACTCGGAATTTGCGCAGAATTTATGGCGACGTTAGATTTTCCTCATACTTGTCGTTAGTTTTGCATTTTGGAACATTTATTATTTTTTATTACAATATTTATTATATTATAATAATTATATTTCGATTGAAATCTATCGGCGACGCGAATCTATTTGATTGAAATTTATCGGCGATTTTAATAGAAATCTATTAATTAGTGATCGATTTGAAAATGTAATAGAAAAACTATAATAGATATATTGAGAATATAATAGAAGTATATTGTAAAATATCTTCTATAATTTCGTTGCAATTTAACAGATCTATTCGTATCTATATATTATAAGCTAATGGTGGGGAAGAGTGCCGATGGAGAGAGCTAAGGGGTACGTTGCCCCTTAGAATTTCCTACTTCCCCGTCAACGGTCACTCGGACTTTACCCGTTACCTACCCGGAACTCGGCAGCCAGCGATAAAAACCAAGGATCGCCTCGACTTTGAAATCACACGCGAAAATAACGAAATTACAACTATCCCAAATCTTGGCTTCGCGTGCTGACCAGCTGCAAAATTAACAAGTACTGGTTCCTTGGGCTTTATTGTTGCTACGGCAGGCTCTCACCTTCTAACACTCGCTACGCGACCATATAATTAAGCCTACGAGTCTACAATCGGTAACTCGATTTAACGAAGACGATTTAACTCGTCGTTCGCAGCTTCGCTTTAACTCGAACGCAGCTCTCTTGAATGGAACGACGAAGTGGAGTGCGACGACCTTGGCGAACGGAAATCGAAATTCATAGGCGCGGCGATGCAGGCAAATACACGGCGTGGGACGGTGGGAAAAAAAGAGGAGAAACGAGTTACGCAAGCGGCGAGAATTCTCTCTCTCGATCGTGATTCACGATCACCCGACTGTCGACGGATGCAAATGCGTGTGTCACACTTTTCCATCGAATTCCTGCTGTTCCACTAACCCCGACACGTGAGAAACTGTGCCCGCAGTTTGCATCCATAGGATAAATCGCTGTTCCCGTAACTGCTACTTTAATTCGTTTATTTAATAGCAAAGTAATCGTATAAGGAAAATAAAGTAAGTCAAGAAATTGTTGAATTATTACTAATGCCAAGCTAGATAATAGCAATAATGCCCAACGTTCCCTTATTAGATAGACTAAATTTGGCGATAGAAAGATGTATTTTCATTATACGAAGACAAGTGAATTCGTCGCCAGGCAAAGATATAAACAGCCTCGTCAATAAAAAGCTGACGCTAACCTTTTTGGTGTTCGTCCCATTCGCTTTCGTAAAATATAAACAGTCAGACGTGTTTTTTAAAGCCGTATTAATAAAGTGAGACTAATAGATATAAACTGCTCCATTATTTCATAACCCATTTCCAATAGAAATTTTCGTCCTCCGTTTTAGGTAACAATATAATTAATAGTTTTTAAATAAATATTGGGAGGTAAATGTGCTCTTAAACATTGAACACTGAACATTGAACATTGAAACTCGAGCAATTTAATTATAAATTATGGAGAACGTGCAGTAAGAATTATTTATTTGAACCGATGAACGAATTTCGTTCGCAGAATAATTATGTATTATTTAACGTTCACTCGAATATATCTACGTTAAATCTACACCTATTTATTTTTCGTTTTACTTTTGTCAGTAAGCTTATGCGACTGTTATTTTATATATATTCTTTCCTTGTACTTCGTGGACTTTTACCAGTTAATAATAAATAATAATAATAATATGAGCGCTAAGTAAGTTGGTCGCGGGGAATGGGTATTTCCTCGCAAGGCGAATTTTCAACGCCTTTTAAAGCGTTGCTTTTTCCCTCATGGAGAAAAAGAGAGAGAGAGGGAGGAAAAAAGGAAAAGCGTGGATCGCATTAACGAAACGGGTTTCAGCAAAGCCAATTTTCCAGCAGCTCGGCGGAAACTCGCAGCCATCGGGCTTAAAAGTCCCGAGAGATGCTTTCCTTATTGTTTTTCTCCTACCCAAAACAATGCTTTCGCATCCTTTTTACGCTAATCTAGCGCGTTTCTTTCGCCGGATCCGCGCGTATCTCTCGCCACCGTAAACGTTACGACTGCTATTTTCCTCTCCCTTTTTAATCGTCCATCGTGTTCCGCTGTTTTTACTCGCCGAGTGTCTTTTGTATATCCACGCACGTATCCGTGTCCGGCATCTTTTTTTTCCCGCATTTAAATCGCGCGTAATAGATTCCCGTTGTTCGAATAGACGTTCGTAATAATAGGAAATTTCGCGAAATTATAAATATTTCGACGAATTTCCAGAAATTATCCGCTTCCAATTCGGAAGCGCAACGAATTTCTTAATATTATTTATTTACGATTATTTACGATGATTTTTCCTGCGCGGTAAATACAATGTATTCATTATCGTTTCGTTGAAAACGTGTACTGTCACTGTCGTTCGAAAGCTTGTCGTTTAAATGGAAATGATCCTTTCGTTGGGTATATTATCGTTTCATTTTGCACGACGGATAGAAGGTAAATCGTAACGATCGTCGCCTTTATTGCGTTCGAAACATTTCCATCCTTTTCTGCTTATAGTATACATTAGTCGCGTTTTTATGCTCAATAAAAATCTCTTTCTTTACGTATATATATATACATATATATTATAATAACGATAATATATAATATATATAATATAATGTATAATATAATATAATGTATAATATAATATAATATATAATGTAATATACTATAAAATATAATATGTATTATAATATAATATATAATACATAATATAACATACTATATAATATAATATACCATAATATATAATATATAGTATAACATACTATATAATATAATATAATATATAATATATAGTATAACATACTATATAATATAATATAATATATAATATAATATAATATATAATATAATATAATATATAATATAATATAATATGTATTATAATATAATATATAATATAACATACTATATAATATAATATACCATAATATATAATATATAGTATAACATACTATATAATATAATATACCATAATGTATAATATATAGTATAACATACTATATAATATAGTATACTATAATATGTAATGTATAGTATAACATACTATACAATATAATATATAATATAATATAATATATAATGTACTATATAATATAATATAATACAATACATAATGCAATATATATACTATGTTTTTTTTTCAATTCACCCGTTAACATGCACGTTTAAATATTAACCATAAACACACTCGGAACACGTGCATCTTTGTCGCAAAGAAAATTTAGTCGCGTCGAAATTGAGCATTGAAATTTCGTTGGTCTCGATTCTTCGTGCGTTGAATAAAATAATTCTAGCGACAATTATAAGAACACGGCGAATAATTGGCGGATCCGCGTTTATCCTATACGAATTATACTAATGTAGATTTATACTATCCTAAACTAATAATAGAGAACGTAGTAGAACGTGGTGTAAATAATGTAGAACGGAAAGTAATCTATGGTAAACTCTGCGTGATTTCAGATTGGAATCGGTGATATTCGCGGCGTTCTGGTTGACAAGCGTGAAGGGGGATTTTTTCGGCGAGAAGAAAGGTAAGTGTCAGTTCATTCAACGTTAATGGGTCGACTCTCGCGCGGATTCGAGGACCATTTTGTACCTCTTCTTCCTTTCGAGACGTCGCGACGCCGCGCTACGAAATTCTCAGGAGGGTCCTTGAAAACTCGTTCAGGAACTACCTCGAGAGAAATATTCAGCAGGTTTTTTACGCCAACAAATCTTTCCCGCCGAGTCGCAACGTTATTCGTTTAACGCGGCGGGCCATTTCTTGATCCTTCGAAACGTGCTCGACATTAATCTCGAGTAGAACAAAACGTTCGTATTACACTTCTGTGCGCGTGCATAGTTCGCGTTTTATTTCGCATCGTTCGCCATTCCTTTTAGGTACAATATAAACAATAACACGCAAGCCTTTTATATTTTATACTATGCGTGTGTGACTTTATTATCTCTTGACGTCTTCGTTTTAATACTGTTTCTCTACTGAACACTTTCAATACTGAATAAGAAGTGAGAAGACGCTCAGACCTCAAAAAGGAAATTTTGCGTGTCCACTTAAGAAAAGAGAGACACTATGCTTGCTCACCGTGTTTATTTACATGGCCTTCATGGATAAACAGATCTTAGGTCTTTAGATTTAATGACTCCAGTACGGTTTCCTTACGAAGGCAATAGACGAAGGCAATAGTGTTTTCATTTTCGTTCAATTTTGCAGTATAACCTAAGTTGACTTTCGTTACTTTCATTTTACTTTGTATCTTCATTGTTGTATTTTTGCGCGATTGCTAATGACCCATTCGGGTCGATGCAACTTTCAAAATGAAGTAATTAAGTGTTTATCAATGTCAGATTTAGTTTTGAAAACGATTATTTACTAATAATCCGACATATAGTGTTAAATTCAGCGAGCTTCGAGCTTTAATAATAAACGTCAATTTAATGTTACATTTACTACGAAACTGTTGCCGTATTTCTACTAGTACGATACTTACACACGTTGCCAATTCGCGATTGTAATGGTGGTGAGGGGGGGGAAAAAAGTGGCGTTTGACGATGGAAAACGGAAGAAGGGAAGCGGATACGAATGAGGCTACGGGGATGAGAGTTATCTCGCATCCTGCGGGAGCTATTCGTCCCTTTCCATCCGCGTTGCCCCGCGTAACAGCGCGACCTACCCTCTTTGCATCCGCCGCTGATAACAGAAGCGGAAACTCGCCGAAGCGACCGTAGTCTTTCGTGCTTCCGGCTAACGCTCCTTACTCTCGTCGATTATCGACTTCCAATTGTCTTTCGAGACTAGCGTGTAAACGAACCGACGTGTTCCTATAACTTCCGCTTCAATTCGTTTTATTCAACGGCAACGTGACGTACAAAGAATCCAATTAATCGAATATATTATCACCGGCACTCTTCGTTTAAACGAAAACTTTTCGTTCAAATGGAAACGCGTTTCGCGTAGTAGTTCAATAATTGATATTAATGTACGGTTGAATTTGGTTAAATGAATGCGACACGTGTGTGAATAATTTATGTTATGATAAGCGTGTGAATAGTTTATGGATAATGGTGGTAGAATCGTAATGGTATAATAATGTAATTGTACTGCTTATTGTTACTTTTAAATGAGACATTCTCAAGTGACAGAAATAAGGACATTGGACTTTGTTCTACATTTTCAATTAATTAATAATGAATTTATTATATTGAACATATGAAGCCAATGTTAGTAAATAAACTCGATGTTGAACAATATTATGCTCCAAACTGAAACGATTTTTACGTTAAATATGTTCTAAAATAAATGAATAAAGTTACATTTAAATGAGAAACTCTCAAGTGACGATAATAGAGACATTGGACTTTGTTCTACATTTTCAATTAATTAATAATGAATTTATTATATTGAACATATGAAGCCAATGTTAGTAAATAAACTCGATGTTGAACAATATTATGCTCCAAACTGAAACGATTTTTACGTTAAATATGTTCTAAAATAAATGAATAAAGTTACATTTAAATGAGAAACTCTCAAGTGACGATAATAGGGACATTGGACTTTGTTGTACATTTTCAATTAATTAATAATGAATTTATTATGTTGAACATATACAAATAATGTTCATAAATAAAAGACATATTAAACAACATTATGCTCCAAACTGGAACTATCTTTACGTTAAATACGTACTAAAATAGTCGAATAAAGTTACATTTAAATGAGAAACTCTCAAGTGACAATAATAAGGATATTGGACTTTGTTATACATTTTCAATTACGTAGTAATGAACGTATTATATTGGACACATGAAAACCATGTTTGAACGATGATTTTTCGGCCAGCGAAAGATCGGGAATCTTTTCATTTCCGGTGAATGGATGAAGTTTAACTTCGCCATTGCATAGGTTATATGTGAACGAGTTTGTGAATATTTATGAGCACGCGAATGCTAATAAGTTTTGAAATGTCGATGATGGGAGGATGAAAAAATTTGGACGGATAGGATATGGGTTGTCGAAGTAGCGGGGCGAAGGGCAATCTTGTGAAGTTGTGAGTTTTTTCGAAATAAATTCTCGAAGTGGAAGTAAAATTTATTACCTAATCGACAGCAGGAATATGTTACCTGCTACGCTTTAATGCTGGTAACTTTTGAACTATCGTCAGCAGCGAATAAAAAAAATTCGAGTAGATAGCTAATATAGTAGCGAGTAATTGTGTTAAACCTCAATTTTCTAACTTTATTGGTTTCTCGAAAATAAATTCCCAAAATTTGGCATTAAGATTGCCTATCCAGTCGAAATGAGAATATGCTACTTGTTACCTTTTAATGCGAATAACTTCTAAGTTACTATAAATAGCCTAACACAAAAATTCGTGTAGATAGCTACTATGTTGGCAAATATTTACGCGTAACCTCAATTTTGTAGCTTTATCGATTTCCTCGAAATAAATTCCTAAATTCCAATTAAAATTGCCCACCTTTTCCACACCAGAATATGCTACCAATTATACCTTAATGCAAATAACTTTTGAACTACTATCGATAGCCTAACGCGAAAATTCGTACGAATAGGTAATATCTTAACAAACAGCTCCACGTAATCCCAATTTTGTACCTCTACACGTTTCTCCGAAATAAATTCCCAAAGATGATACTAAAAGTACCCCAACCGAAGTATCAATCTCTAATACCAAAAAACAATTCATCCATTTGTATTTTCGATCAGGTTGCCCCATTACTCGCGTTACAATTCTCAACTATAACACTCGAGACACGAATACCTGTTTCTTTTTTCGCGATTCCAACCGCGCTGCAAGAAATTCATAAACTAAATCCGCGAAATAAAATCATGGAACGGTTTTTCCATCGATATTCTGCAACTTTTAATATATTCCACGAAAAATGGAAACAGAAAGGAGGCGGAGGAATTATTTCAAGTTCTTCGGTTTCACGGCTTCATAACGCGGAACGAGACGCGAGACAGAGAAAGCCGGTGAGTCCGTATAAAAACGATTTGCCGCGATGAAATGTCTGCTGAATCCGTGAAGAAGCGACGACTGCTCGTCGGGGTTATGAAATTCTTAAAGGAGGAAATAAAGATATGCTGATGATCGTGAAACCATTTCGAGATATTAGGGCTTTGTAACCAACGCTCGAGCGGAAGATTTTTTTTTATTAAATCCCTCCTCCCTTCGCCTTTCATCTCCTGTCGGATATCTCGACGTTACTTCGCTCGAGCCAGTAATAAAACAAATTGGCAAATATAAAGCAATGTACGCGCGAACAGTTTCGATGCTGGTAACTTTTAACCCGCCGTAGATATTGCGATGGAAAAATTCAATGGCGTATAGGATACCTTAGCGAATAAATGCGCGTAACAGAAATTTTGCAACATTGTTCGTTTTGTTTTTAAATAAATTCCCAAAGTGAGGTGGAAATCATTGTAAAGTTGAACTCAGTTTGGGGTAGAGTTTCATTGTTAATAACTTTTAAACTGGTGCCAACAGCGTACTATCAAAATTCCTGTAGGTAGCAACTATGTTAACAAATAAGTGTGCGGAGTCCTAATTTTGTAGCTTTATTCGTTTCCCTAAAATAAATTCCTAAACATGGCTCTGAAATTGTCCACCCAATTCTACATACAATATACTATTTACCATTCGTTATAGTTAATATCTTTTACAATAGTGCTAGCAGCCGGCTATAAAAATTTGTGTAGTTAGGTACTATATTAGTAACTAAGTATGTATACTTCCAATTTTGTAGCTTCATTCGTTTCCCTAAAATAAATTCCTAAACATGGCTCTGAAATTGCCCACCCAATTCTACTTACAATATGCTATTTGCCATTCGTTATAGTTAATATCTTTTACAATAGTGCTAGCAGCCGGCTATAAAAATTTGTGTAGTTAGCTACTATATTAGTAACTAAGTATGTATACTTCCAATTTTGTAGCTTCATTCGTTTCTCTAAAATAAATTCCTAAACATGGCTGTGAAATTGTCCACCCAATTCTACTTACAATATGCTATTTACCATTTGTTATAGTTAATATCTTTTACAATAGTGCTAGCAGCCGGCGATAAAAATTTGTGTAGTTAGCTACTATATTAGTAACTAAGTATGTATATTTCCAATTTTGTAGCTTCATTCGTTTCCCTAAAATAAATTCCTAAACATGGTTCTGAAATTGCCCACCCAATTCTACTTACAATATGCTATTTACCATTCGTTATAGTTAATATCTTTTACAATAGTGCTAGCAGCCCGCTATAAAAATTTGTGTAGTTAGCCACTATATTAGCAAATAAGTGTACGGAGTACTAATTTTGTGGCTTCATTCGTTTCCCTAAAATAAATTCCAAAATCATGGCTCCGAAATTGCCCACCCAATTCTACTTAAAATATGTCACTTACCATCTGTTATACTTAATATCTTTTAAACCGATGCTAGCAGCCCGTTATAAAAATTCGTGTAGTTAGCTACTATGTTACCAAACAAATACCCGCAATCCCAATTATTGTAGCTTTACCCGTTTCCTTAAAATAAATTCCTAAACGTGGCTCTAAAATTGCCCGCAAACTCCAAATTGGACTAACACCATTTGTTATCTCTTAACGCGAAGAAATTCGAAGCTATGGTTAACAACTCGCTAGAAAAATTCGCGTGGATAGCCAACGCGTTAACAAACGACCGTATTGAAGGCCGCTGTTCGTGGCGTTATTCGTAACCCGAAGCCGAGGAAATATCTATTTGATCTACGTTGCGATTCCGCTTGATACATAAAGCTCATCATTGAGAATGCCCTCGAAAGTATGAACACTTTGTTTCTATTGATGGGCCGCTCGAATTCAGTTATACCGCGAATCATTCACCGTCCAATGCGGCCAGGGCAGTGATTCTTTTCGAATACGTGGGCTTCCCTCTTATTTAAGCGAGCTCGCTAAAACAAATCGACCACCAAAATCTCTTCGTTCACCTTTTCTCAAGCCGATCTATACACGAATTTAACCATTTAACAACATTACTCTTCCTTCAATGGGCTTATTTCTCGTCTCCTTCGTTTAAATTAAAACGAAACGTCCAAAGAATAAACTCCACGTGTGCTTTTAAAACCATCCTACGTATAGTTTTCGAGTTATTTCGAAAAATGGGAAATAATTGTTTATAACAAATTGCTCGCAATATTTATGGACAAGTGACCTAATAGATAAAATTCTTTGGACCTTCCTCTTTAATTTGAACCAAGGTTCATTCAAATCGGACGTTCAGAAGCGGAGAAATTAATTTTTTTCTGCAAATCGTAGTTAATGAATAACGTTACGTCATCGCGATACTTTTGTTTATAAGAAACGAACCACTGCTTTCATCAACGAATGGCTTCACGCGTAACATTCCCGAATCGAACTGCGTTTTGAATAGACGATAAGGGAGCGGCAGGATGAAACGCTTACGACACGTTCGCCAATGTGCCCCGAATTTTTCTGCTACTTCTTTCTTTTCGTTTTTCTTCGTTCCTTTGATGTAGACCGGACGTGGGCGTGATTCGTACGGTAGCATATATTTCTACACGCCGCCAGGCTTCGATAAATTCGGCGTGACTCATCGATCGGTAAGAAGGCAGATTTTAACATTCAACGCTGCGCGTCTCGGTTAATCGATTCCAATCGCGGATTCCTGTTGCATTTTAATCGCAACCGGCGAGCGACGATCACACAAGAAGAATTTCGTTCTCTCGCCGCGATTTCGATCGCGTTTAACCGTCCCCAAAATTTTCCAGCAGCGATCAAATTTTCGTTTCGACGATAAATCTTTGTCGAGCAATAATTTTGCCGCGATCGAAAATCGAATTGCAATCGGCGTTCCGTTGAGTTAGTCGAATATTAGACACCATTTTCTGTCGTTTAGAGGACGTTTTTCTGTTCCCAGAATCGCGAAGAATTTGCAATCGAAATGTAGTTAAAATTAACGTTAACCGTGTTGAAAATTAAACATTATTTTTTGTTGTTTAGTGGAAATTTCCTGATATTAAAATTGCAAAGAATTTGCAACAATTTCTTTCGTGCAATTGAAATGTAATTAAAATTGGCGTTGAACGTGTTGAAAATTAAACAGCATTTTCTGTTGTTTAGTAGAAATTTCCTGTTATTAAAATTGCAAAGAATTTGGTGGCAGAAAAAATTCCAAATAATGTGCAATAATCTCTTTGTTGCAATCGAAATTTAACAGCAATCAATGTTGCATTTATTGAAAATTAAACAGCGTTTTCTGTTGTTTAGTGGAAATTTTCCTATTCCCAAAATTGCAAAGAATTTGCAACAATTTCTTTCGTGCAATTGAAATGAATTAAAATTGGCGTTGAACGTGTTGAAAATTAAACAGCATTTTCTGTTGTTTAGTAGAAATTTCCTGTTATTAAAATTGCAAAGAATTTGGTGGCAGAAAAGATTCCAAATAATGTGCAATAATCTCTTTGTTGCAATACGAAATTTAACAGCAATCAATGTTGCATTTATTGAAAATTAAACAGCGTTTTCTGTTGTTTAGTGGAAATTTTCCTATTCCCAAAATTGCAAAGAATTTGCAACAATTTCTTTGGTGCAATTGAAATGTAATTAAAATTGACGTTGAACGTGTTGAAAATTAAACAGCATTTTCTGCTGTTTAGTAGAAATTTCCTGTTATTAAAATTGCAAAGAATTTGGTGGCAGAAAAGATTCCAAATAATTTGCAATAATCTCTTTGTTGCAATACGAAATTTAACAGCAATTGATGTTGCATTTATTGAAAATTAAACAGCGTTTTCTGTTGTTTAGTGGAAATTTTCCTATTCCCAAAATTGCAAAGAATTTGCAACAATTTCTTTCGTGCAATTGAAATGTAATTAAAATTGGCGTTGAACGTGTTGAAAATTAAACAACATTTTCTGTTGTTTAGTGGAAATTTTCCTGTTATTAAAATTGCAAAGAATTTGGTGGCAGAAAAAATTCCAAATAATTTGCAATAATCTCTTTGTTGCAATACGAAATTTAACAGCAATTGATGTTGCATTTATTGAAAATTAAACAGCGTTTTCCGTTGTTTAGTAGACATTTTCCTGTTATTAAAATTGCAAAGAATTTGGTGGCAAAAGAAATTCCAACTAATGTGTAATAATTTATTTCTTGCAATACGAAACTTAACAGCAATTTTACTTTACTTTATTTCATTCACAACCTATCGGAAAATTCTAAGAAAATTATTACAACGAGTTGTGAAATTAAGTGATGGTAACAAAGAGAGACACGAAAGGAAGAATAATAGTCAGTTAGTTAGTTAGTTGTTTATTGAATTTTCAGCATTCTCGGCTTAGAAAATGGACTTGGTTTACATTCTGTCTTAACCCACTCTCATCCCTCCATACTGTTCTCACTCATATCACCTAACCGACTCTCTCTCTCTTTTTTCTCCACCTCGGCTAACCAATTTACAATTCCCTTCTCTGTTGCTCCCGACGCTACATCTTCGCATCTGAGTTCGCATCTTTCCAGTTTCCTGCACTCTTCTATCAGATGTTTTAAAGTGCCCCACCCTTCCTTACATAATTCGCAGCTCCTGTTGTCTTCGAAAGGAAGAATAATATAAAAATATAAAGCATATGAAAGTAACCAAATTTTACAAAGAATTGCAGCAGCTATTTAACAAAGTGAAAAGATTAACCGAATAGATTGAATATAATGCAAAGATTCGAAACCATTTTCGAAGATAAAAAATAGCAGAAAGGAACCGTAATTCGATGGATTAAAGTATCGAATGATATTCTGACACCACTTGGCCGTGCTTCGAAAATAACTCAAGAAACTTGAACGTGATCGCAGTCATGCTCAGCGTACGATGAACTTTATTTTTAAATGGCTGAATCATGGTGACCAAGCAACTAATATCTCGCCAACTTTATTCATAGTCATGGTGTTATACATACGAAAAAATTCACCACGTGCCGCCACTTTAAAGTTCGCGCTTTAAGGAACTTTGTTTAACTATTTTAGAACGTCGTTGACATAATAATCGTTCCACTTTCGAGAACTATATATTGTTCAACAGATCGTGTTTATTTATGGACATTTTTGTTACACGTTGATTATAATTCATTCATTAATACGTAATTGAAAATGTACGAGAATGTCCAATGACCTTACTATCTTCACTTGAGAGTTTCTCGATTAAATAGGAGACACAAGTTTTTCTATGTATTAACAGGTTAATTTGTGTAATAGATATAAGAATTATGATAGAATTGTGACACTTTTTATACTTTGTAATTATATTGGTCGCGTTTCAATGTTGAACAAAGCACATTTACCTCTTAATATTTATTTACAAAGCACATTTACCTCTTAATATTTATTTACAAAGCACATTTACCTCTTAATATTTATTTACAAATATTGATGTACAATGTTTATATATTGTTACGTGAACTGAAGTGCAAATTTAGCAGGAAAATATTTCTTTGCTTACGATCCTTTGCACGCTACATTAATATCAAATGAAACGAATCCGAGTGGACGTTATGGGAACGGTGATAATAAGTGCGTGAGTCATTTTATCCTATTTCGATCGAGGCAAACGTAAGTAGCTCGTCACGGAAGAAAATAAAGTCCACTTGCTACTTATGATTAATAAGTAGATTCATTCGTTACCATATACGTGTAATTTATACACATAATACTTAATTCGTCATTTGTGAAACATGATTTCACCGTATTACGACGATATTCTGTGCGCTCATCGATGATTGAAGAATTTTCATTCGTTCATGGAATCATTATTGGGTTCGTGAGAAATTGATTTAATTTGCAATAGTTAATTATATATTATTTCTAATAGTTATTATATATATATATATATGTACATATATAGTATTGAATTATTATATAGAACACAAGGTTTTATTGTTAATTGAAACTAGTTTTAAATATAATTAGTATAAATATGAATATAGTAAACTAGTATAAATATGATGTTTTCTAGGTTGAATGTAATAAATTAGTATTAATATCATTTTTTCTAGGTTGAATAAAGTAAAGTGGTATAAATATGAATGTAATATAGTTGAATTGTAGTAGACTAGTATAAATATGATATTTTCTCGGTTGAATGTAGTAAACTAGTATAAATATGATTTTTTCTAGGTTGAATAAAGTAAACTAGTATAAATATGAATGTAATATAGTTGAATATAGCAAACTAGTATAAATATGATATTTTCTAGGTTGAATAAATTAAACTAGTATAAATATGAATGTAATACAGTTGAATTGTAGTAGACTAGTATAAATATGATATTTTCTCGGTTGAATATAGCAAACTAGTATAAATATGATATTTTCTCGGTTGAATGTAGTAAATTAATATAGATATGATATTTTCTAGGTTGAATAAAGTAAACAAGTATAAATATGATTTTTTCTAGGTTGAATAATGAAAACTAATATAAATATGAATGTAATACAGTTGAATTGTAGTAAACTAGTATAAATATGATATTTTCTAGGTTGAATGTAATAAATTAGTATAAATATGATATTTTCTAGGTTGAATGTAATAAATTAGTATAAATATGATTTTTTCTAGGTTGAATAAAGTAAACTAGTATAAATATGACATTTTCTAGGTTGAATAAATTAAACTAGTATAAATATGAATGTAATACAGTTGAATTGTAGTAGACTAGTATAAATATGATATTTTCTGGGTTGAATATAGCAAACTAGTATAAATATGATATTTTTTAGGTTGAATGTAGCAAATTAGTATAAATATGATTTTTTCTATGTTGAATAAAGTAAACTAGTATAAATATGAATGTAATATAGTTGATTTGTAGTAAACTAGTATAAATATGATATTTTCTCGGTTGAATATAGCAAACTAGTATAAATATGATATTTTCTCGGTTGAATGTAGTAAATTAATATAGATATGATATTTTCTAGGTTGAATAAAGTAAACAAGTATAAATATGATTTTTTCTAGGTTGAATAAAGTAAACTAATATAAATATGAATGTAATACAGTTGAATTGTAGTAAACTAGTATAAATATGATATTTTCTAGGTTGAATGTAATAAATTAGTATAAATATGATATTTTCTAGGTTGAATGTAATAAATTAGTATAAATATGATTTTTTCTAGGTTGAATAAAGTAAACTAGTATAAATATGACATTTTCTAGGTTGATTAAAGTAAACTAGTATAAATATGAATGTAATGTAGTTGAATTGTAGTAGACTAGTATTAATATGATATTTTCTCGGTTGAACATAGTAAACAAGTATAAATATGCTATTTCCTAAGTTCAAAATAGCAAACCAGTATAAATAAAAAAGTAGCAAACTACCATAAATATGAATGTACTAAACTAGCATAAATATGACGTTTTCTAGATTGAACACAGTAAACAAGTATAAATATGCTATTTCCTATGTTCAAAATAGCAAACCAGTATAAATAAAAAAGTAGCAAACTACCATAAATATGAATGTACTAAACTAGCATAAATATGACGTTTTCTAGATTGAACACAGTAAACAAGTATAAATATAATATCCCCTATGTTGCATACAGTAATCCAATGTAAACACGATATTTTCTCGGTAGAATTAGCTTCGTTCGCATGGAAATCAGCGAAATTCATCCGCATCGCGTTTAACCGAGTAGATTGCAATAATCTAGCAACGTGTCACGCCCGTCGGATTAATCTCGCCGCGTCCGCGGTTAAAGATATGCAATTGGATAGATCGTAGATCGCAGGATCGCATTAAGATGTGTTATTCGGGGTTGCAATTACCGCGTCTGTCCGACTTGTCGCAACGAGCCTGCGGCTAATTCGACTGACGTTTCCCCCACCCATCATTCAACGATTCAAGCGTTGCAACTGTGTAATTAATCGATTCCATCGATCGAGCCACAACTTTTCCACGAACTCGACGAAACCAATGAAAAACGCGGTTAATTTATTTAACGAGAACTAGAATTCGCATAACTCGCCATGGTATAATTAACCCTTTGCAGACGAGACAAAAATAACACTTAACAAATTTCCATTCGGTTATGAATTAATCCGAGACAGAACTTAATAATACTTAACCAATTTTCGCCGAATTATTATCAAAATTGCTTATTAGTATCACTAGTTTCTTATATTTATCACGTCATTTCTATTAGTGGTCACAAATTTCTTCTTTTGAAAATCGACATTTACCCAGAAAATTCAGAGTTTCGGCGGCTATCCGCCGACACTCGTCCGCAATGGGTTAATACCACGCGCGTCGATTATTAGCTGAACATTAGATTACGTAAATCTACCGAATGCAACCGTGAAATATTGCAAATTAATAAATACGCGGTGAATGAATAATAATCGCCATACATATTCTATCATTATTATTATTATTTCTGTTGGATTATCATTTTATTCTAACGCAAAACTAAACTTTGCGTCGATAGACGCTGGGTCTGTAATAAAGGAAAGCCTTAACTCTATTAGCAGAGTCATGGGTCTCAGGCCCATGCGTCTAAGGACCTGTGTGACGGTTACATTGCAGACCCATGCCGTTAGTTTCCATCCGAATTAGGCGCCACGTTTTCTACGCGCTTGAGAAAAGCCCCCACTTTTAATTCGTCCTTCGTAACGTTAATACATCCTTTCTCGTTACTAAATAAAATCATAGCATACAGAATAAACCGTATTTTAATTCATTCAACCCCATATCTCAATAATTTCTTCATTTCACCATTCGTACAAAAAGTTTTAGTATACAACAATCGCAATTGAGTATAATCTCGTTTACTTACAATAACGCATACGTGTTAGTCTATCTCGCATTAATTTACTACAGTTCTTTGTTAATTTGTGTAATGCAATTGTTACTTATTTCCTCGCTCTCTATTCATCGATTATTTATCGAATAATCGTACGTAGAATGCTGCTACGATTATTGTTAAAGGAAACGAATTAAATGTGATTAACCGCGTTTATTCGGACGTCTACAGAGGAAGGAAGGAAGTTTGAAACGGTGATACGGAATGTGGAGCACGAGGGCGAGCAAAGAATAAGAATAAGGAGAAGAAGAGAGGGAGACGTGTGTGAAACGAGGATTGAAGCAGCCACGAGTCGCGCCCGTAGCGAAACCCGGCGGCACTGTTTTGTTTACGAGACTTTTGTTCCCTTCTAGTAGCCGTGAAGAGTAACGACCATTCGTTACCGAGCCACTCGTCGTCAGCTTCGCGTGTCTCGTAGCCGAGGAACCTCTCCGCGTTCCTTTCGTTCTTCGCCAATTTCCACTTCTTCTTCTTCTTCTTCTTCTTCTGCTGCTGTTAAGAAGTGCAAGTTTTCTCTTCCGGGTTCACCGGCGAATTTTAATAAACACGACGACGACGACGCGTGTATGTACTTTCGAGTAACAATTTATTTTTAAGCTTCGTAACGCTTTGTCGAAGTCTGAGAAAGTTTGAATTGTTACATTGATAAAAGTCGTGCGAATTCATTGAGAAATGTTTAATATACTTCGATACTGTAGCGGCTAAAGAAAGAAATATTTCGAAAGGTTTAAGGACCTCGAGGCGCCAGTATTGTTCAAGCGTTTTGGGGTAGGCCCTTGAATTCTCTGCTTGGGTGGCTTTCTTTGACACGTGACTTTTTTCCCCACGGTCAGAGAAAGTTGGTAAAAACAGTGAATTGTTAGTTAGCAGCCGAACAAGATAACACCCCGTTCATTTAGTCTGATTTTCTTTTGCGTTACAGTTAAGTTAGCAGTAGTTGTTGTTATTTGTTATTAGTTATCGTTATTATTTCACATAAATATATAGTTGTTATCTGTTCAATTTTAATATCAATTATTATACCTCACACTATCCCAAAATACTGTCGCTTAAACGATGTTCATTTAAATAGAAACAAGTTTAGACGTGTATTAACGATTCAATTTGTGTAACAGATTGATAATAGTGTGGAGATGTAGAGAGGGGATAGAATAGGAAAAAGGAAAGGTGTTACTTTTCTTCCTGAGCCTACTAGTGGACTCATCAGTAAGGCTACCTAGCAGGCCCTGTCTTAGACGTTGGCATACTGGAAGGAAGATTAAGTAAAAATTGCCAACGATATGTGAAGCTGTGGAGGGGGGATAGAATGGGAAAAAGGAAGGGTGTTGCGTTTCTTCCTGGGCCTGTTAGTGGACTTATTAATAAGGCTACCTAGCAGGCCCTGTCTTAGACGTTGGGATATTGGAAGGAAGATTAAGTAAAAATTGCCAACGATATGTGAAGATGTGGAGGGGGGATAGAATGGGAAAAAGGAAAGGTGTTGCGTTTCGTCCTGGGCCTGCTAGTGGACTTATTAATAAGACTACCTAGCAGGCCCTGCCTTAGACGTTGGGATATTGGAAGGAAAGTTAAGTAAAAATTGCCAACGATATGTGAAGCTGTGGAGGGGGGATAGAATGGGAAAAAGGAAAGGTGTTGCGTTTCGTCCTGGGCCTGTTAGTGGATTTATTAATAAGGCTACCTAGCAGGCCCTGTCTTAGACGTTGGGAATTTGGAAGGAAAGTTAAGTAAAAATTGCCAACGATATGTGAAGCTGTGGAGGGGGGATAAAATGGGAAAAAGCAAGGGTGTTACTTTTCGTCCTGGACCTGCTAGTGGACTTATTAATAAGACTACCTAGCAGGCCCTGCCTTAGACGTTGGGAATTTGGAAGGAAGATTAAGTA
Organism: Eucera pruinosa; assembly: GCA_028830335.1. Classification (NCBI taxonomy): domain Eukaryota; kingdom Metazoa; phylum Arthropoda; class Insecta; order Hymenoptera; family Apidae; genus Eucera; species Eucera pruinosa. The sequence goes on from JAMYCR010000019.1 coordinate 3,844,516, forward strand.
AAAATTGCCAACGATATGTGAAGATGTGGAGGGGGGATAGAATGGGAAAAAGGAAAGGTGTTGCGTTTCGTCCTGGGCCTGTTAGTGGATTTATTAATAAGGCTACCTAGCAGGCCCTGTCTTAGACGTTGGGATATTGGAAGGAAGGTTAAAGGCGGTATATATATGGACGAGGTAGTTGGAGCTTATACTTTCGAGAAAGCCTATTTCGTATGTCCCTCTAGTGGCGGGTGCAGGAGAGCCGCCACAATAGTAAGAGTTATCGTGGAATCGTGACAGTTTTCGTATTTCGTAATTGTATTGGTCGCGTTTCAATGTTCAACAGCAACAAGTTCACCTTCTAATATTTATTTCTTCGATGTTCAAGTGTTGTTAGTCTACGTAAGAATCGAGTCGAAATTTTAGTTATTGAAAGTTTTGTTAGTGACCATTCCATTGGAAGATTATAGTTCGAAGGAATTAGTAGGGGGGATTAACGCGTTTGTGTTAGTGTTTGGTCTTTGGAGAAGGAATTAGAGCGTCGCGAAAGTTATTAGGATAATTCTTGTCGAGGCTGTAGGCGTGTTTCTCACGAGATTCGTAGCGAAAATCGAGAATTCGCACGACTAAATCCTCGTGAAAAGAGGAAGTAATGATAACATTCATATTTCCTATATTTACATTAATGCTTATAATAATAATAATAACGTTCATATTTATATTTCTAGTAATAGTAACAATAACATTAATATTTCTTATATTTATATGAATATTTGTAGGAATAATAGTATTGATATTAATATTTCTAATAGTAGTAACAATAACATTAATGTTTCTAATATTTATATGAATATTTGTAGTAATAATAGTATTGATATTAATATTTCTAATAGTAGTAACAATAACATTAATATTTCTAATATTTGTATTCATATTTATTGTAATAATAATATTGATATTAATATTTGTAATAATTGTAACAATAACATTAATGTTTCTATCATTTGTATGAATATTTATAGTAATAATAATATTGATATTAATATTTCTAATAATAGTAATAATAACAGTAATATTTCTAATATTTACATTAATGCTTACAATAATAATAATGTTAATATTGATATTTCTAGCAATATTAATAATATCATTAATGTTTCTAATAATGGTACTAATAATATTAATATAATAACATTTATATTAATGCTTACATTAATATTAATATTAATATTAACATTTCTAATAATAGTAACAATAACAGTAATATTTCTAATATATATATTAACGTTTATAATAATAATAACAATATTAATATTCATATTCATATTAATATTTCCAATATTAATACCAATATAATATTTCCAATATTAATACCAATATAATATTAACAATATTAATACCAATATAATATTAACAATATTAATACAATATAATATTTCCAATATTAAAGCAATATAATATTAACAATATTAATACCAATATAATATTAACAATATTAATACCAATATAATATTAACAATATTAATACAATATAATATTTCCAATATTAATACCAATATAATATTAACAATATTAATACCAATATAATATTAACAATATTAATACAATATAATATTTCCAATATTAAAGCAATATAATATTTCCAATATTAATACCAATATAATATTTCCAATATTAATACCAATATAATATTAACAATATTAATACCAATATAATATTAACAATATTAATACCAATATAATATTTCCAATATTAATACCAATATAATATTAACAATATTAATACCAATATAATATCAACAATATTAATACCAATATAATATTAACAATATTAATACCAATATAATATTTCCAATATTAACCCTTCGCGGACGAGCGTGGACAAATAGTCGCCTAATCATTTTTTCGCTTTCCGAACCCATGTCGACTTTTAAAGCACAGAACTGAATGCAATGAATACTTAACGTAATAATAAACATTTGAAATCGTTGGAAATTAAATGATTTCAAACTGAAAGCGTGAAAACTCAATGTCGTGGAATTCAAAGCTTAAAGTACTCTCACAAGTGCCATTACTTCTCGTCCGCAAAGGGTTCATACCAATATAATATTTCCAATATTAATACCAATATAATATCTCCAATATTAATACCAATATAATATTTCCAATATTAATACCAATACAATATCTCCAATATTAATACCAATATAATATTTCCAATATTAATACCACTATAATATCAACAATATTTCTCTACGCACGCGTTTGTTTCTCATTCTCAAATACACTTGGAATCATCCGACAACATCGCATAATAGCATTAGGCTCGACAATAGCCGGTGAAACGTACTGTACGTAGAATGTATGACGCGTGTGGTCGGTTTCGATGGCATCGAGACGATCAAGGGCCGAGTTTCGAGAAGTTCATTTTGCTCGAAATGTATCTGCTTGCTCAGCACCATAAACCTGATCCTCGGCTTATCTTTTGCCCCTAGGGTGGCCACCTGTCCGCTTTTATTCCACCTTTCGCGTTTCATTGCCGCCACGCCGCAGATGCTCGCGTACAACCATAATTCTTTCTTTCTTTCTTTCTTTCTTCCTTTTCTCGCGTCTCCGCATTTTCATCGACCCTTCTCTTTCATCATTCGCCGGCGAATCGACGAAATTCAGCGTCCTCGCGTGCTTACTCGCGATTATCGGTCGAGTAGCGGAGCTTTCGGATGCTTATGATTCGTAAATAAATTATTAACAGCGTCTATGGTTGTTTTTCTTCCCTTTCGCAATTCTAGTAATTTTTTATCGAAACTTTTCCCGTTATACTACGCGTAGCAATTTTGATCTATGCTTTTGTTCGAAGCACTTTTACGTTTTATTCTTGTCGTGGGTTAAGAGGAATGTTACTTTTAATCCAAGTAAGTGGAACTTGAATTACGTCCAATTATAATTTATACGCGTCTAATCGAATTGTAATCTAATAATATTTGATACTATTAGATTTATTGTTATTCAACTGCTATAGAAATTTTGTTTCCAAAGCGTTGCTCTAAAATTATTAAACTGATATGAAACTATTTATATTGTGTGTAATAAAAAATGATATATATGTAAATATATTAAACGTAACGAAATAAGTGCAATTTATAAGCTTGCAACTTTCGATACGTTGGCGAAGATAATTTTAACGAATGCGAAAATTACTTTAAACATAATTAAAGTTCTTATTATAAATTCCAATTGGCTTCACGTTGATACAATAATCGTTTCTTTTTAAAAATCTGTTTCAAAACAAGCAATTAACCTTAACACGTTAATATCGTTAAAACTAGAAGCTAATGAAAGAAATTTACCATAATTTAATCGTGAAATACTATTACAACGAGATGAAAATAGAAAGTTTAGCTGCACCAACGAAGAACTAATTTAAATTCTCCTTCTAATTTTAACTCTGTCTTGAAAATACTTCGAACGCATATTGATTCCAATTTTTAGATATCCAATTTTTAGTAGATTCCAATTTTTCCTCAATAACGCGTTTATAATACTATATAATACAGTGGCAAATAATGGCAACTAAATCATTCGGAATAATAATGAATTAACATTCATTTCGATTTATAGAATCGCACAATTTTCGTCTCGCAGATTTATTTCAATTCTAGTTCAATAAACTGAATGAACTGAGAATGAATCAACGAGTAGTTCAAGCGTAGTTCGTACAATATTACGATTGACGTAATTACGCGGAGTAACGAAAGTAAACCGAGTTACGTAGATTTTCGTTACCGTATTAGAAATCAAAATATTGCATATCTCGAGGTATGCATGAAGCGGAACGGGCGTTGAGGGGGGATAGCCTAAACAAGATAAGAGTTTCGAAGGAAAAGAAAGATCCTTTTCTGTTTGGCATTGTTTCACGCCGAGTGCCTTTTTCGTTTTACTATTCATTTCCATTTCTGTGTCTCAACAAGTCAATACGTACTTTTACTAAACTCTCTCTCTTTTGAATAAAGATAAATGGGACTTATTTTATTCAAACCCGCTACGTAAACTAACAGAAAAAAATAATATTCGCGTTTCTAACGTGGCGAATATTAATTGTAAAATCTATAGACGAAGGAACGATCGATCATTCGGATCGAATCGCAATAACCGTGCATCGTTGAACATTTTCCAATCCGAACGAATCGAAGACAAGCGTTTCGCGTTTCTTTCGCTTCTATTTCTGCCGCCGTTTGCATATTGCACGGCTGTCGTTGCCGTCTCAGAAATATTTAAAACGTCCTCCCCTCGTTCGATGAACATTTCTCTCCTCGTCGGCTGCCACGGAAACAGGTTTCCTTCCGCGACGAAGACGCGGATCCAAGTTGTAGAGGAATAAAGAGGAAAACGAAGATTGTAAAAAAAAAAGAAAGGAGAAGCTTTCAATCAAACAGTCGAACGAAATTACACGTCCAATAAATTGCTCCGCTCGAATCTTACTTACTTCGTAATCAATTTCAATCGACGCGCGACACGATTCTATTAAAATCTGCTGAAATTAACTCGAGAAATGAAGAAACGCAACTTTTCTACCTCTCGAATGGAAAAACAAAGAAAAACGTTTACGTTCGGAAATATTTCACGCGTAAAACTTTAATTTATACTTTTATTTATGAACGTAAAATGTAATATGTTAGGTTAACGCGATAATAATATTGAATTAGGTTTTGGTTAAGCGATTGCAAAATTATTCGGCCACGTTGGGCAAAGGAAAATTGAATACTTAATGTCTGATGTAGCTAAATATTTTTGCAACCACTTAACCCAACCTAATTTCATATATAATGCGATAACTTTATCGTGAGAATTTGACACGGTTAAATATTGAGTTTCTGTAACAAAGTGAAACGACGTTAAAGTTTATTCCATCCTTGATATCAATTCTTCTGTACGATTTTATTTAAACGATTCCATTGATTTCTTAATTCTTTCTCACACGTTTCATCGCGTATTGTCGATATTCACTTGCATATTTTCATTGATTGCATTCGTAAATGAGAAGCAGATTCAAATTAAAGAAATGCACTTACGCACTTTCGTATTGAAACAATTTATTCTGTATTAATTAAATACGTTATATAGAATGTGGAAATGATTCGAATTATATTAATAAGTTCTAATGAGAATTGTATTAATAAGTTCTGATGAGAATTATATTAATAAGTTCTAATGAGAATTATATGAATAAGTTCTAATGAGAATTAGATTAATAAGTTCTAAGGAGAATTATATGAATAAGTTCTAATGAGAATTGTATTAATAAGTTCTAATGAGAATTATATGAATAAGTTCTAATTCGAATTATGTGAATAAGTGCAATGATTAATACCGATAAAAATAGAATTATATTAACTCTTTGCACTCAAGAGGCGACTTTAAGTCCTGAAAATGAACTAATTCCGGAAGCTCGCCAGTGGCGATGAATTTTTAAACGATGCTCCCATTTTTCTTCTAATTCGAAGACTAATTATTTCACTAAAAATTCGTGACTAATATTAACCTTTTGCATTGCAAGTCGCCAAAATAAACTAACTTTGGAAGCTCTCGAGTGCAAAGGGTTAATAGAATGATGAAACGTCGCCTCTATAAAAGTAACGCAAATATTAAAATAAACATTTAAGCTATTAACAATCATCGCGAATTAAATTAGAAACAAACGTTCCCAAACTGATGCCAAAATTATTCATCAAATTCTGAAACCGTATCGATTACGAATCGTCGAATTGTCGACTTATCGAAATGCACAAATGATGAAAAATTGTATATTTTGCACATTTCTACGGTATTTTTCAATTTCCATTAATCGTACTAAAATCCATCCACTTGTTTATATTTAATTCTCGTCGAACCCGAGGCGAATTAAATTCGTGTCGCGGTGAAAACAAACGCGAGCGTACGTAGTAGCAGCAGCGATATATATATATTTACATTTGTAAGAACGTATTCGTTGGTCCGTAAGAAAATCTTGGACAGGTTCAGGGAACGTGTAGAGCGTTTTTCCCGGGAAGGACGCCCGAGGAAATCCACTTTTCCGCGCTGCAAGACCGAGCAAACATCCTCTGCTCTCTCCTATCCCCCGAAGACGAAACCCTTTAGATGCAGTGTGTCTGTCTGCTGTCGTGTGTTCGTGCTACCTGTGTTTGCTTGGCAAATCGCGCTGCAACGCATCCGCCGCGATTCCCTCCCTCTGTCTCTCTGTTCTTCGAAACTTGCGGTGTGTTTTCCTCCCTTCGACGATAATAAATTCTCTCGTTCGAATACTCGGGGTGAAAAACGTTGATTTTTCGATTGTGGAGCTGTGTAGAGAGGGGATAGAATAGGAAAAAGGAAGGGTGTTGCGTTTCGTCCCGGGCCTACTAGTGGACTCATCAGTAAGACTACCCCTAGTTTATTAAATTGTGGAGCTGTAGAGAGGGGATAGAATAGGAAAAAGGAAGGGTGTTGCGTTTCGTCCTGGGCCTACTAGTGGACTTATTAATAAGGCTACCTAGCAGGCCCTGTCTTAGACGTTGGGATATTGGAAGGAAGATTAAGTAAAAATTGCCAACGATATGTGAAGCTGTGGAGGGGGGATAGAATGGGAAAAAGCAAGGGTGTTACTTTTGGTCCTGGACCTGCTACTAGTGTGAACTCATCAGTAAAGGCTACCTAGCAGGCCCTGTCTTAGACGTTGGGATATTGGAAGGAAGATTAAGTAAAAATTGCCAACGATATGTGAAGCTGTGGAGGGGGGATAGAATGGGAAAAAGCAAGGGTGTTACTTTTCGTCCTGGACCTGAGTGTGAACTTATCAGTAAAGGCTACCTAGCAGGCCTTGCCTTAGACGTTGGGAATTTGGAAGGAATATTAAGTAAAAATTGCCAACGATGTGTGAAGCTGTGGAGGGGGGATAGATGGGAAAAAGCAAGGGTGTTACTTTTGGTCCTGGACCTGCTAGTGTAAACTCATCAGTAAAGGCTACCTAGCAGGGACTGCTAGTGGATTTATTGATAAGGATACCTAGCAGGCCCTGTCTTAGACGTTGGGAATCTAGAAGGAAAGTTAAGTAAAAATTGCCAACGATATGTGAAGCTGTGGAGGGGGGATAGATGGGAAAAAGCAAGGGTGTTACTTTTGGTCCTGGACCTGCTACTAGTGTGAACTCATCAGTAAAGGCTACCTAGCAGGCCCTGTCTTAGACGTTGGGATATTGGAAGGAAGATTAAGTAAAAATTGCCAACAATATGTGAAGCTGTGGAGGGGGGATAGAATGTGGAAAAGGAAAGGTGTTGCGTTTCTTCCTGGGCCTGTTAGTGGATTTATTAATAAGGCTACCTAGCAGGCCCTGCCTTAGACGTTGGGAATCTAGAAGGAAAGTTAAGTAAAAATTGCCAACGATATGTGAAGCTCTGAAGGGGGATAGAATGGGAAAAAGCAAGGGTGTTGCGTTTCGTCCTGGGCCTGCTAGTGGACTTATTAATAAGGCTACCTAGCAGGACCTTTTTTTTCCTTTTAACGAGCGTTTATTGTGCCGATGATAAAAACAAAATATATACAAGGAGGTTCAACAAACTATAAAAACGCACAAATAGTTTTCCGAGGAGTTACACTAGGTACTTCAATCTAGATTAGTGGCTCTGGCATAGAGCACTCGCAATCTGTTTGTTTTCGTGGATTCGTCATTGCACTTATTGCTACAGTATTATTTTGGCTATGTTCTTAAACTAAGGTTTAAACGGTATAGGGTATTTACATCTATAGGGTATGGCACATGACAATACAGATTAATTTTTAATAGAGTTCAGGGGGTGGTGGGGGGGGGGGGGCATTGGCGTTTATGTAAAATTGCACTTTTGGTGGTATTAAAATATTGCACTATAGTGGAATAGTATACATACATATGTACTCGTAAAATGAAATAAAGAATAGTTTATATTAGGAACTAGTCTAGCAGGCCCTGTCTTAGACGTTGGAAATTTGGAAGGAAGGTTAAAGGCGGTATATATATGGACAAGGTAGTTGGAGCGAGTACTTTCGAGAAAGTCTTATTTCGTATGTCCCTCTAGTGGCGGGTGCAGGAGAGCCGCCACACGATACTTGTAAACGCGTGCTGCCACTTTAACTCTTTGCGGACGAGTGTCGCAAATAGACGCCCAATTTTTTCGGTTTCTTGGAAATAATATCAATTTTTAGAACAGCAAAATTAACTTAACATTATACAAAGCCGCTGCTGTTAATAATTAGACAAGAATTTGTTAAATTCATTCCTCAAAAGGTTAATAATTCGACGAAAATTGGATTAATATTATATTGTCCCGTTTGCAAAGGGTTAACCCTTTGCGGACGAGAAGTAATGGCACTTGTGAGAGTACTTTAAGCTTTGAATTCCACGACATTTAGTTTTCACGCTTTTCAGTTCGAAACCATTTAATTTCCAACGATTTCAAATGTTTATTATTACGTTAAGTATTCATTGCATTAAGTTCTGTGCTTTAAAAGTCGATATGGGTTCGGAAAGCCAAAAAATGATTAGGCGACTATTTGTCCACGCTCGTGCGCAAAGGGTTAAAGGGTGAATATAGCGCGTGCTGCCACTTTAAGCGTAACTTTGTTCGACTGTTTTAACCAATTGTCCTAAAACGAGGAATAACATTCGTGTTATGAATTACGGCACACGTTCGACGCACAAACGCAGAGTATTGATGATAAAATTTACCTCGAACTCTAATTTTGACTTTACGTTATAAGATTAACCCTTTGCGGACGAGCGTGGACAAATAGCCGCCGAAAGTTTTTCGATTCTACGGATAAATGTCGATTTTCAAAGTAGCAAATTTCTATCAGTGACACTGATATGCACTTTCGATAATAATTCAGCGAAAATTCGTTTACCGTTATTAAATATACCGTGATAGATTTGTAATCGACTGGAAATTTGTTACGTATTATTTTTTCTCGTCCGCAAACGGTTAATAGCCTAATTAGCCGACGTTTCACGGCGAAGCTTTAAAAGAACTCGATTCTAACGATACTTTATGATATGCGCAGTTTTCAGCGTATCACGATTAAACGTTTCACTTCGACGGGGTTAAAGCAAACGTGTACGCGCGAAAGATAAAGCGAAGAGCAAAGAAGATCCCGTTAACGCCTAAAATTCGGCCGTCAAAGAAGCAAAGTGTAGAGGCATTATTACGTTGGAAATCTCAAAGGGCGGCTGCTGCCCGCTAGAAACCGGAAACCAAAAGGAACGCGACAGAAGCCGAGCAAACAGCCGTCAAACGAAAGAAAGGAAAAAAGAACAGGCGACGGAAGAGAAGAGAGCGGAATAAAAAGTACGAAATTGATAAGGAGTTCGCGCAATTGCTAAAATGGTCAATATGAATCGTATATATATATACACGTATAAGGATTATCATAGAATTGTTATTATTAGAATTTAATTCATAGAATTGTTAGCATTATTGTTAACAGCACATTTACCCCCATATATATATATATATAAATATATAAATAAATTGTAGGAGGTAAATGTGCTGTTAATAATATATACATATGCAAAGTTACGATTTTGGTTAATTAGCATATTTTATATATTATTAACAGCACATTTACCTCCTACAATTTATTTATATATTTATATATATATGGGGGTAAATGTGCTGTTAGTAATAATGCTAACAATTCTAGTAATTAAATAGTAATAATAACAATTCTATGATAATCCTTATACGTGTTACAGGAATCGAATCGATCGAACAAATTGAATGTTTAAATGAGAAATTCTCAAGTGACGACACGAGAGACCGTAGACTTTATTCTATGTTTTCAATTACGTAATAGGGAATATATTACGTCGAACATATAAAAAGAATGTTCATAAATAAGCTCGATATCGAACGTAAATAAGCTTGATATCAAACATAAATAAATTATGCTTGCACATTTATTTTGCTCGATTTATTATATTGATATATTGTGCTGCAAACTGGAACAGAATCTTTACGTTAAATACGTTTCTAAAACAGTTGAAATAAAGTTAGGAACGAACTTTAAAGTGGCAGTAATTTGTACGTACGTCTGGAATAGTTAGAATATAATAGCAAATTATAGAATTAATAGCAAATATATAAAATAGCATTCGCGTGAACCTAATTTTTCTTTCCCTTTAAATTTCTAATCTTTCCCATTTCTTAACCCGCCGAATCGTTAGCCATTCAATGGCCGCGTTTAAATTTGCAAACCGTCGAATTTTCGAACGTATCGTCGAAATTTCCAGCAACGTGGAATTTTTAACGAGAATTTTGCGCGCCGGAAAATTATCCGCCGTTAGATAAAACTGATTTCGTGGCACGAAATCGTGGCAGTAATGCAGAGGACAGTCTTGCAAGAAACTTGTAGCTCGGAATCGTGATAAGGGAAACTTATCGAAGTTCTTGGAATTATGATTGAGACCGGATCTTTAATGAGAATATTAACCTTCCAACTTCGATATCTTTCGGGTAATGAATTGCACCCACTGATTTTTACCCACCAATGAATTATCTTGGCCAAGAATTATTCGGTAAACTTTGTTGTAATTGAACCTCACTTCTGTCCTTAACTCGTATAAACGATTAGAAAAGAAGAAAATCATTTACTTCGTTTCCTTAAAGTTAAATTGAGTTCGTTAATTAATCGAAACGAAGAATGTATTAAAATAATAGAAAATTTAATTTGTTTGTTGATTAAATAGATAATAATTATAATCTACGTATTTATGGGCAATTTCAAATACACGGAAAACAACGAAATATGTAAAAATAGCGAAATTCCATTTTTTATATGTAAAAATGGCGAAATTCTATTTTTTATACGTAAAAATAGCGAAATAGTTAATCTTCCATTAAAGTTAATAAAGTATGAATATATATAAGATCAAATTCTTTCTTTGCCAGCATTCTTATTTATATATAATTATTCGAATGCAAGTTGATGCATTCGCGAATTGCATTAAAAATAACAGCAATTCAATTTCAAACACGTGATTGAGAAAGAAATAAATAACGCAAATTCTTCCTTCGCCTTTGCTTTTGTTTACATATTCGAATGCAATTTTATGCATTCGCGAATTGCATTAAAACTGATATCAATTTTAATTTCTAGTACGTAATTGAAACTCCATTTTTATTATTATATTTATATACATAAATATTATTATATTTATGTATATAAATATTATTATATTTATGTATACGAATATTATTATATTTATGTATACGAATATTATTATATTTATGTATATGAATATTATTATATTTATGTATATGAATATTATTATATTTATGTATATAAAGATTATTATATTTATGTATATGAATATTATTATATTTATGTATATAAATATTATTATATTTATGTATATGAATATTATTATATTTATGTATATGAATATTATTATATTTATGTATATGAATATTATTATATTTATGTATATGAATATTATTATATTTATGTATATAAATATTATTATATTTATGTATACGAATATTATTATATTTATGTATATGAATATTATTATATTTATATATATGAATATTATTATATTTATATGTATTAATGCGCAATTTTATGCATTCACAAATCCCATTAAAAGCGCAAATTCGCAATCTTCCGTCTTAACGATGTAACGCAGAATTTCGTTGGATTATTAGATTGGTTTAATAAAGCCAGCAGAAAGTGAGTTTTGCAAACAAAGCGATTATATCTGCGTTGCTTTCGTTGAGAAGCGTCATCGTACAATTGCATTATAAACACATACATACACATACACACAGAAAGAAACAAGAGAAGCATATTGCGGCACTTTGTGTGCTTCTCTAACTAGCCGATCTTCTCTTTTTAACCGCGGCTCACCAAACACACGCCATTTCTACTGTCCGCCCATTATCTCTGATTCCGCTTCGTCTGATTATTCACACCTTTTCCTACTGTATTTTATCGCGCTCGGCGTGTTTGCGAGCCACCAAAACACGCGTTCGTTATTTTCATGCCGCTCTCTTAATTAACATCTTTCCGTCGCGAGCTTCAAACAATCTTCTTTTATACTATTGCATCGCTTAGTTTCGAGGGATACACGCGTGGTAAGTTGATCCGATTCGTTGCGGAATTAATGCTATTCTTCTTGGGAATATTTAGAGTGTTTGTTGATTCAAAGTGAGGAGAATATTTAGAATATTTGGTGAGTATAAGTTAGGGGAATTAATACTAATTTCCCTTAGAATATTTAGAGTATTTGTTGATTAAAAATTAGGAGAATTAATACTAATTTCCCTTAGAATATTTAGAGTATTTGTTGATTAAAAATTAGGAGAATTAATACTAATTTCCCTTAGAATATTTAGAGTGTTTGTTGATTAAAAATTAGGAGAATTAATTCTAATTTCTCTTAGAATATTTAGAATATTTGTTGAGTATAAGTTAGGGGAATTAATACTAATTTCCTTTAGAATATTTACAGTATTTATTGATTAAAAATTAGGAGAATTAATACTAATTTCTCTTAGAATATTTAGAATATTTGTTGATGAAAGTTTGGAGAATTAATATTAATTTCCCTTAGAATATTTAGAGTATTTATTGATGAAAGTTTGATGAATTAATACTAATTTCTTACGAAAAAATGTAGAATATTTGTTGGTTAAAAGTTTGAAGAATTAATATTAATTTCCCTTAGAATATTTAGAGTATTTGTTGATTAAAAATTAGGAGAATTAATACTAATTTCTCTTAGAATATTTACAGTATTTGTTGATTAAAAATTAGGAGAATTAATACTAATTTCCTACGAAAATATTTAGAGTATTTGTTGATTCAAAGTTAGCAGAATTAATATTAATTTCCCTTAGAATATTTAGAATATTTGTTGATGAAAGTTTGAAGAATTAATACTAATTTCTCACGAAATTATTCAAAGTATTTCTTACGCAAATAAATAATAAAAGTAGATATAAGAAGTAACCTTCTTTATCTTAACAAACAATTCGTTACAAGCTTCCTTTCCTCTTCTACTTTCACTGTTACTATTAATAGTCCAAGTATTTGAAGAAAAAACTATCGACGGTTGAATCATACTCACTCGTATACTTATTTTAATCTACTTACTCGTAAACGGGTTAAAACGCGAAAATACGAATGAGAACAGAAAAGAAACGTTATTTACGCGTTTGCACGGAAGATTCCGCGCTATTCGCGCAAATGCATCGTTGCATATTTACGTGATTTTCACGGGAACGTAGCGAAGCGGTGGTTTTGTCGAGCTGCTCGGTCGTTTTAGCGTTAAGAACGCGACGCGTTCGCGCGTCTACGTCACGGTGCCTCGTAGCATCCCCAAGGACGCTTGGCGGTTGGAAAAACAAAGGGATGACGAATGGGAGAGCGATAACAAGGATCGTGGGATCTCATTTCGTCGGCTGACTCGCGTTGGATGGGGGAAAAAAATGTTTCCACGTAGAGGGCGGAATAAATTCGCCGCGACAAACGCGTTTCCTCTACTCGTGCTAGCGATTATTCATCCCCGGCGAAATGTTTCCCAATTCCGGGCAACGAATTCGAATTTATTCGATCGATGCTTCGAAAAGATGGCTACGATTTCGAATGAATCGCGTTGAATTTCCAAAATTCAAATGATGGCGTTAATAACAGTTAATAACAAAGCTTGTATTAACTATTTAATAACAAAGCTTGCATTAAATACTTAATAACAAAGCTTATATTAAATACTTAATAACAAAGCTTGTATTAAATACTTAATAACAAAGCTTGTATTAAATACTTAGTAACAAAGCTTGTATTAAGTACTTAATAACAAAGCTTGTATTAAATACTTAATAACAAAGCTTGTAATTAATACTTAATGACAAAGCTTGTATTAAATACTTAATAACAAAGCTTGTATTAAATGCTTAATGACAAAGCTTGTATTAAATGCTTAATGACAAAGCTTGTATTAAATACTTAATGACAAAGCTTGTATTAACTACTTAATAATAAAGCTTGTAATTAATACTTAATGACAAAGCTTGTATTAAATACTTAGTAACAAAGCTTGTATTAAGTACTTAATAACAAAGCTTGTATTAAATACTTAATAACAAAGCTTGTAATTAATACTTAATGACAAAGCTTGTATTAAATACTTAATAACAAAGCTTGTATTAAATGCTTAATGACAAAGCTTGTATTAAATGCTTAATAACAAAGCTTGTATCAAATGCTTAATAACAAAGCTTGTATTAAATAGTTAATAACAAAGCTTGTATTAAATGCTTAACGACAAAGCTTGTATTAAATGCTTAATGACAAAGCTTGTATTAAATGCTTAATGACAAAGCTTGTATTAAATACTTAATGACAAAGCTTGTATTAACTACTTAATAATAAAGCTTGTAATTAATACTTAATGACAAAGCTTGTATTAAATACTTAGTAACAAAGCTTGTATTAAGTACTTAATAACAAAGCTTGTATTAAATACTTAATAACAAAGCATGTAATTAATACTTAATGACAAAGCTTGTATTAAATACTTAATAACAAAGCTTGTATTAAATGCTTAATGACAAAGCTTGTATTAAATGCTTAATAACAAAGCTTGTATCAAATGCTTAATGACAAAGCTTGTATTAAATAGTTAATAACAAAGCTTGTATCAAATGCTTAATGACAAAGCTTGTAATTAATACTTCATAACAAAGCTTGTATCAAATGTTTAATGACAAAGCTTGTATTAACTACTTAATAACAAAGCTTGCATTAAATACTTAGTAACAAAGCTTGTAATTAATACTTAATGACAAAGCTTGTATTAAATACTTAATAACAAAGCTTGTATTAAATACTTAGTAACAAAGCTTGTATTAAGTACTTAATAACAAAGCTTGTATTAAATACTTAATAACAAAGCTTGTATCAAATGCTTAATGACAAAGCTTGTATCAAATGCTTAATGACAAAGCTTGTAATTAATACTTAATGACAATGCTTGTATTAAATACATAATAACAAAGCTTGTATTAAATAGTTAATAACAAAGCTTGTATCAAATGCTTAATGACAAAGCTTGTAATTAATACTTCATAACAAAGCTTGTATCAAATGTTTAATGACAAAGCTTGTATTAACTACTTAATAACAAAGCTTGCATTAAATACTTAGTAACAAAGCTTGTAATTAATACTTAATGACAAAGCTTGTATTAAATACTTAATAACAAAGCTTGTATTAAATACTTAGTAACGAATCTCATATGAAATACTTAATAACAAAGCTTGCATTAAATACATAATAACAAAACTTGTATTAAATGCTTAATAACGGATCTCATATTAAATACTTAATAACAAAGCTTGTATCAAATATTTAATTACGAATCCCATATTAAATACTTAATAACAAAACTCGTATTAAATATTTAATAACAAAACCTACATTAAATATAATAACAACTAATCCATTTGCAAGTGATAACGTCGAAGCTTTCTGGCAATTAAAAATAGAAAATCAACTCAAATACTAATCTACGTTACACCTAAAGAAAAAAAAGGACAGGGGAAAAGACGTTTCGTCGCTTCTTCGTGGTACGAAAACGATTTCGCGGAACGAGAGTGGAATCAAAGCACGAGCGAAGCGAAAAGCGGGACGTGCGAAAAATTTCGCGTTCGCTGCGAGAGGATTGGTACAGCGGCTAGTAGATAAATCTGGACAGCATTAAAAAGGCCGGAGGGCGGCTAGTAGCAGCATTCGTGGACGATTTATTACGTTTCCGAGGCTGAGCCATGCTCGCAGCCGCGTGTACTCACGTAACGAGTTTATTAAATATTTCATTCGAAGCGGGAGAAAACGCCGGGAGAATTGAAGCGACGCGACAAAGAAACGCCGAGAAGAAGAAGCGTAACACACGGTTGCGAAAGTATAAAACTAGGCGAAGTAGCGAAGAACGCGGACTGAGATGAAAATCCACGAAAAGAATCCCAAGGAAAGATCGCGTTAAAATGAAAACGCCTTTAATCGTTACAATTTTACTCGTGTAACCGCGTGGTTTAAAATCGTATTAAAATTCTCGGATGCTTGGATATTTATACGGAACACGATATTAATGTATATATTCGCTTTAACCTTAACAATGTTCGTCACGTTGCAACGTAATAAATAAACGAGTTACGGAAACGCGTGAAACACGAGATACACGTTAACGTACGTTCGCGATTATCCGTAAATTAATATTCATTACCGTGAAATACGTATTAGTCATTTACATTATTTATTTCTTTAGAAGAGTATCCCGTAAAAGGAAGAATAATAATTCTACGAAACGCGTAACAAAGGAAAACAAAGAAAGGGGGGAGGGGGAAGGACAGAGAAGAAATAGAAAAGGGTGAATTTTCACGGTGTTTATCAATGCTCTGCTAGAAACGATCCGAGCTGGTTACGAGCTGCGTAATTTCTCGAGGCTTGTGTTTTTCTAGCGATCCGCGGGAGTAGCTGTCGGCGGATAACGTTTGTGTAAATATGAAGGCTGAACAGACACGCGGCAAGAGAACCAAAGGAGAATGATAGGAGGGGGAGGGGAGGATGGAAGGAGAAATCGAGCTGAGAAAACGACCCGGGAAAGCTTTCGTTCCCGGAATAATACCGGTTAGTTTTCCGAGTAACGTTGCTGCTACTGCACCCTTCTATTATACTTCCTTTCCCTCTGGCTCTCTGTGCAACGCGCCGTTGAATGGCTACAGCCTGCTCTGCGTATCCCTCGAGAAACGGGACCGATTTTCGCGGAGCAACACGACTGCGACGCTCGATCACGTTCCCCCGAAACCACGAGAATTCGAACGTTTCGCCGAACCGCTGCAACGAATTCGACCCGCAACGGTGTCGATACTTTCGCGATTGTTACTCGGACAGAGTTCCGCATAGCGCGAGGTTTTTCGTTAATAATAGGACGGGATTTGGATTTGGTTATGGTGAAGATTGGAAATGGAATCGTTTTATAGGGGGTCGAGTGGTGGATTTGGGTTAGGATTTTAATAGATTAAATAAATAATTAATTTCGAATAGTAAGACCAAATATTCGCACCATTTGGTGTCGGTTAAATACTAATGGTAATATACTAGTTACTAGAACTAGCCACGATTGAAGTATAGAGTAGATGTAACAAGTATCGCCACTTTTAAGTAAGTTTATTCCATTATTTTAGATCGTCGTTAACGTAAAAATACGGTTGCCGTTTGGTGGATAATATATTCTTCGATATCGAGTTTATTTTATGAAGATTATCATATATGTTTGTAGGAAATAATTGGGTTAGAATAAACTAAATGGTTTTATTTACGTCGCTGCTCACAATATCTCTCACTATACTCTCCGTTCGTCAACCTCTCACTAAGACTCGCTACAACTCTCTGACCTGCGGCTGGAAAAACCTATTGCCTATGGCCACCCTCTCTCGTGCACCCCGTACCCCGCTACCCCCGTCTCGATACTTTTCGTTGCGACACTCGAACCTTAGCCTAAACAGTCACTCGTCATTCACACTGTTCACTCGTCCCACTCATGCGACCACTCCGCTCACGCACACACCCCACATGTTTAATGCAATTAATTCGTTACTGATTAATCGCGAACCGTGCAACGTAATATTATTATCCGTATATGTTTAATATTATTCAGTTCAATAAATCGAGTTTGTTTACGAACATTTTATTCTTTACACGTAAAGACAAAAGTTTCTTTTATTCTTTGTGCAATAAATTCATTAGCACGTAATTGGAAATATATAAGAAAGTCGTATGACCGTAGTATCGTCACTTGAGAGTTTCTCGTTAAAATAGAAACAGCTATTATATATAAATAGAAACAGTAATTATTCTCATAGTGATAGGTAATTGAGTTAGTATAGTGCAATAAATTGCTAACGTTTGCATCGGGTTAACATACATACTGTAATAAATTTGATATGATTACCTTTCAATTTTCATTGTTTCGCAAAGGGAAACGAAAGTGAATAAAAATGTTGCATTCGTAGTTTTCGTAGAAATTTACGCAACACTGTGAAACAGAGGACGAAGAGTTAATTATCGAGATTTTTACCAAGTTTTGTACTACTTTTTCTCCCCTTGTTTTTCTGCATCGAGTTACGAATTTTGCCTTACGGCGTTCGATTTTCCAAGCAACTCTGCGAAGGAATAGCGAAACAGGAAGACGACGACGGGGTTTTAGTATTCCGAAGGCGCGAGCTGTTCCCAGCGTCGCGCGAAACTTCGAGTTTCGCGGTCCTTCGATGCACCTGGGAGAATATTCAATCGTACATGATTCCCTTTCGTTCTCGCCGCGAACCGATTCTTTCTTCTTCTTCTTCTTTTGGTTACAAATTTTCTTCTCACGCGAATCGCCGCAGCTTCCGAAATCTCCGCACCACGGGTTTTCAAACGTAGATACGTACGCGTAGACGCGAACGTTGCATACGATATTTTGACAAAGAAATTGCGACGCGTCGAGATCGCGAAGATTCGATGTTCGTACGTGAGAAAAGATTTCGCGATGATATCTTAAATATATTCGAGATTAGATGAATTGTTAAAATTGTTGCGATTAACAATTTTGTTATTAAACGTTTGTATTAAATATATTGTAAAAGGATGGAAAGGTGGATTAGAATACAGAACAATTATTAATGATTGGAATATTGGATTAGAATTTTAGGTGTTTTGTTACAATAATGCAAGGTTTGTTATTAAGTATTTAATGCAAGCTTTGTTATTAAGTATTTAATGCAAGCTTCGTTATTGAGTATTTAATGCAAGCATTGTTATTAAGTATTTAATACAAGCTTTGTTATTAAGTATTTAATGCAAGCTTTGTTATTAAGTATTTAATACAAGCTTTGTAATTAAGTTTTTAATACAAGCTTCGTTATTAAGTATGTAATCTAGGCTTTGTAATTAAGTTTTTAATACAAGCTTCGTTATTAAGTATTTAATCCAAGCTTTGTAATTAAGTATTTAATCCAAGCTTTGTAATTAAGTATTTAATACAAGCTTCGTTATTAAGCATTTAATGCAAGCTTTGTTATTAAGTATTTAATCCAAGCTTTGTAATTAAGTATTTAATGCAAGCTTTGTTATTAAGTATTTAATACAAGCTTCGTTATTAAGTATTTAATGAAAGCTTTGTTATTAAGTATTTCATACAAGCTTTGTTATTAAGTATTTAATACAAACTTTGTTATTAAGTATTTAACACAAGCTTTGTTATTAAGTATTTAATGCAAGCTTTGTTATTAAGTATTTAATGCAAGCTTCGTTATTAAGTATTTAATGTAAGCTTCGTTATTAAGTATTTAATGCAAGCTTTTTTATTAAGTATTTAATACAAACTTTGTTATTAAGTATTTAATGCAAGCTTTGTTATTAAATATTTAATACAAATTTCGTTATTAAGTATTTAATGCAAGCTTTGTTATTAAGTATTTAATGCAAGCTTCGTTATTAAGTATTTAATGCAAGCTTTGTTATTAAGTATTTAATGCAAGCTTCGTTATTGAGTATTTAATGCAAGCTTTGTTATTAAGTATTTAATACAAGCTTCGTTATTAAGTATTTAATACAAGCTTTGTTATTAAGTATTTAATGCAAGCTTCGTTATTAAGTATTTAATACAAGCTTTGTAATTAAGTTTTTAATGCAAGCTTTGTTATTAAGCATTTAATGCAAGTTTTGTTACTAAGTATTTAATACAAGCATCGTTATTAAGTATTTAATGCAAGCTTTGTTATTAAGTATTTAATGCAAGCTTTGTTATTAAGCGTTTGTATGCTATAAAAAGATGGAAAAGTAGATTAGAATATAGAACAATTATTAATGTTTGGAATATTGGATTAGAATGTGACGTTGATTTTGAAGCCTAACTGGGTTAAATGTTTCGCAACAATTGCGAATGAAAATAGGCAGAAAAGTAGAGTAGGAAATAGAAGAATAATTAATAAACTAACTACACTAGGAACGTTATTAATAATTGGATTATTAGGTTAAAATATCAAGTCTATTATTAAACTGAACAACGCTAAATGTTTTATAAATGTACGAATAAAAATATACTATACGCTATGAAAAGACAGAAAAAATAAACTCAAATATAGAAAAATAGTTAATGAATGAACCATAATAATAAAGTTATTTACAATTGGATTATTAGGTCAAAATATCATATTGCTTATTGAAGTTAATATACGATAAATGTTTTATAAATATACGAGTAAAAATATGCACTACTAGAAGACTGAAAAAATAAACTCAAATATACACAAATAGTTAATGAATGAACCATAATAATAAAGTTATTTATAATTGGATTATTAGGTCAAAATATCACGTTGCTTATTGAAGTTAATATACGATAAATGTTTTATAAATATACGAGTAAAAATATGCACTACGAAAAGGCAGAAAAAATAAAGTCAAATATAAAGAAATAATTAATAAATGAACCATAATAATAAAGTGACTTATAACAGGAATATTAGGTTAAAATACCACGTCTATAATCGAACTTAACTATGCCAAATGTTTGATAAATATGGATGATTATCGTTTGCATATTATTATTAGTATAAGGTAGTTATTTAGGTTAATACCGAAAGCTAGCTAACAGGTGTTCATATGACACTCTATACGTGCAATTGGATTTCTATTACGCGGCTTGCAATGCAATAGGAGCGTCCTTTACACGGCTACAATGTAATAACGCTGATAAATTCCCCGCAACGCGGTAATCAAGCTGCACTTTAATCAGTGATTCTGATTAAACTCGATACGCATCGGCCATATTCGCCCTCTAAAGCAACAATGAATCCTAGTTTAAACCAGCGTCCCGTCCAATTTCGTTTATACGATCGACAAATTCATCCCCGTCCCGCAAATATTCCACCATCGATTAACTCGATACCTATTTTAATCCTTTGATATCAAAAATAGTAACAATATTCTTCAACACATCTATTTTATTTATAAACGTTTCTTTCATACGTTGAATTCATTTCGAAGCAATTGAAAATGTTCCTATTACGGCCACGTGCAAATCGTTATAATTAAAAGGTCGTAAGTAACCTGATTCGCGCGCGTTAAAAATTAGAATCGATTCGGCGGGATTGCGCGAAGTTTGCCGGAGATTAAAATAGTTCTAGCCTAATTCATCGAGACGGAAACGTCGTCGTACGGCGAAGCGGAAGCGTGTATTTGCCGCCGCGAGTTTCGCATAATTTTACAAACCGCCGCCCGATATCGGAATTGATTTCAACCGTTGCCAACGAAGTTGCACCGAACGTGTTCGATAATTCGCGTTAGCAATTTTCATTGCAAAAGCAACGAACGTGTAGCTAAACGTGTACCACGTGCCGCCACTTTAACGTTCGCGTTTTAAGCAAGTTTATTTCATTATTTTCGAAAGTTATTAAGGTAAAAATCCGGTTCAAGTTTGGAGCATAATATATTGGTGAACAGATCGAGTTTATTTATGAACATTTTTCTTATATGTTCAATATAATAAATTCATTATTAATTAATTGAAATTGTACAACAAAATCTACGGTCCCTCGTATCGTCACTTGAGAGTTTCTCGTTTAAATAGGAACACGTTTTACATGTATGAACGATTCAATTTGTGCAACGAATATAATAAGAATTCGTATTGAATTGTGACACTTTTCATACTTTGTAAGTATATTGATCACGTTTCAACCTTTAACGGTACGTTTAATCCATCAAATCCATTTAATCCATTAAATCCATTACGATTAACACGAAAGACACGCATGCAACGTTTACTTAAATCAACTAAAACTGTGCTCAAGTATTGCGTTACACGGGTTAGAGAATTTTGTCAACAATCATAGAATAAAGTATTCCACTTAATAAGTGAATCAAATTTTTATTTAAGCTTTCGTAAGAAGCTTTCGTGAGAAATCAGAATCATCGCGAAAACTTACGTAGAGAAGGGGGGGGGGGTTAAAATGGCGGCGACAGGGTTAAAATGCTCGTTAGAGTGTTGGATAATTACTAGAAGCAAACTGCAACGAACAGGTCAGGCGATACGAAGTAATTTGTGAAACTTTAGTCGAGTTAGTAAGAGGCGAGGAAATAGGAAGGATAATGGAGAACATAGCACTACCAGCTAACTGCAACTTCTTCGCCCCCGTGTAATTTCCAAGGCTTAACTTGCCAAAGTCCCCGTCGCCAACTTTCTATTCTCCATCCTTTTTTTTTCTTTATTTCCCATTTCCGCTTCTCGCAGTTCTCTTCCTTCCGTTTCCAAATCTTCGACCGTTTCCAAATCTTCGACCGTTTCGAAATCTTCGACCGTCTCGAAATCTTCGACTGTTTCGAAATCTTCGACCGTTTCGAAATCTTCGACTGTTTCGAAAACAGTTATTCGACGTCGTTTATCGAACGACTCGACGTCCTTTAACCTCTTAGGCACGGCTGAATTTTGCGCGGGGCTGTTTCTCTGTACGGCAATAATTAATAATTATTAGATCCGCGAAAGCCACTATAGTGGCGCGACGTACAGAGAGATGACATCCGCGAGAGCCACTATAGTGGCGCGTAGTACCTAAGAGGTTAATATAACTATAATCGCATGGGAAGCCTGTAATTAACGATTTCTTTCTTCTGCCTACAAATGTTCGTACATTTACCTCGTTTCTGAGAAAATCTTGTATTATTATTATCACCTGAAACGAGCGCGAATAATACTATGCAATATTTCAGTGTTTCGTAGACTGGCGCAGTTTTGAAATAAATAATATCTTCTTTTTTTCCGCTACTATACGCGGCAACTGAAATCGGACATTGTTGGCTTTTCTCTTTCAAGAAGAGAAAGTTTTTCATTTACAAAAACCATCTCTGCGCGTGTTGCGTTTCTTTGACGAGACACAGCTGTGTCCCGTCTAGAATTGTTTAGAAAAAGAAGTTTGGGACCGATATGGTCTATGGGTACGTGGCGAATCCTTCTTCGCTGACTCACTTCACCTCTCGTCATTCATAACAGTTCCTTTCGTCCTGTAAAGGCGTGCCTTTCCACGCGTTTAAAATAAAGGCAAAGTTTAGAATCGAAAGTATCCGAATTTTTCTGCTTTATAAAATTCCACCGCCTATATTTCCAATAGACACCTTTTCGGATTCTCGTTGCAATTTCGAGCATTCGACGACATTTTTCGTCGTACAGTGGTGAAATGTAGAGTCGTAGGAAAGAAGAGGGCACCGGGAATATCTGCAGGCTGGCCTGTGTAACGCACAATGCCCGAGAAGAGGGCGAGTCGAGACTACCACTCAGACTTAGCCTGCGGGCGAGCTGTAACAAACAAAATATCACTCTTAGCTGCACCTTTTGTGTGCCACCCGGGTTACTTCCTGTCTCGGAGTGTCTAGGGTGCATCCAGGATGCCCTACGGCCCTGCGATCGCAAGCATACGCCAGCTCCGCTCTCGCCAGCGAAACGGTGCGACTGAGAATTGTATTCTAGCAGAAGCCACGTTTCGCAGTTGATCAGACGTGTAATCGGGCAGTTTTGTAATCAGTTTTTCCTGCTATTCTTTTATTGTTCCTTCTACTTTGAAGTGTTATTTAACCCCTTGGCCTACTATAACGAGTTACACTCGTTCTATGAATTATGGCTTAGATTCAACGAAACCAGATATTACCGAGAGTGGACTTTAATTCGAATTCAAATTTTAGCTTGGTCTTGCAAGGTTGGAGATTCTTAAGTAAAAATTGCCAACGATATTGAAATAATTTGTATGTTAAATGATATCAAAACAGCGACCAGCTAATACTAGCACATGTGGGTAATAAAATAATCGCAGCGCAAGGGGTTAACGATATTGTAACTCATTTAGTCCATATTCGTCACTTTGAGAAAATTCCTTTTTGGCCAGCTTCTTCGCGTTTTAGCCCACTGTGCGTCGTCCACTTCATTCGAAAGCCTACCCTTCGTTTTCTCTTTCCCTCCGCGCGTTGCTTTGTTCAACATATCAATATATGAATATATAAATGTATTAATACATCAATATATCAATATATTAATATGTCAATATATAAATATATCAATATACCAATATATCAATGTATCAATGTATCAATATAACAATGTATCAATGTATCAATATACCAATATACCAATATACCAATATATCAACATATCAACATATCAACATATCAACATATCAACATATCAACATATCAATATATCAATATATCAATATATCAATATATCAATATATCAATATATCAATATATCAACATATCAATATATCAATATATCAATATATCAATATATCAATGTATCAATATATCAATATATCAATGTATCAATGTATCAATATATCAATGTATCAATGTATCAATATATTAACATATCAATATATCAATGTATCAATATATTAACGTATCAATATATCAATGTGTCAATATATTAACATATCAATATACAAACATACCAATATATCAATACATCAATATATCAACGTATCAATATATCAATGTATCAATATATTAACATATCAATATATTAACATATCAATACATCAATATATCAACGTATCAATATATTAACATATCAATATATAAACGTATCAATATATCAATACATCAATATATCAATTAATGAACATGTCAATATATCAATATATCAATGTATTACTGTATCGATAAATCAATGTATCAATGTGTCAATATACTATTAAATGTTTCACAACTAAATATACCTGTTTGCCAATTAAATATGGGTCTAAGAAGCGAGCATACGTTTTAAATAAATAAACGCGCAATTTTCGGGATCTCCTCGTGTTACATTTATCAATGTCCATAAATCTGACGTTGATTTCGTCGAACGGAAAGTGACTGTGGGAATTTACGAAGCTAATCAGGCTGAGTGCATCGAAGTTACCTTAACACAATCACGGTTGATTACTCGTTGCGTACGGCGATTCTTATTAAGCGGAAGCGTGCTCGTTAATTCGTTAAAATTAACGATAAATTTCCCGGTTAAATTAATTAGCTCACTTCGAATCCTTGTTACCGGATAAACGGAGAAGAAGCTTAACGAACCGTCGACTCATTTATAACGCGACGTCACAATTTTATCACGTTATAATCGGCGGGCAATGGTCCGAGTCATCGCTCGGAAAATAAATACAAGACGGTTCGTCGTTTCCACTTGGAAACGAAGCGAGAAGCGCGAAATGGAACGCATTTGATCGTCGAATGGCGTTAATTCGATTCGACTGCGCTTCGCCCGGCGGCAAATATTTTCAAATTTCGTTCCATTGTTTTTGCAAACAATTTCGTTTCGCTATCGTTGGAAATTATAAAGAAACCCCGAGTTTCCAAGCGGCTAAGCTTGGGAAATTTTCACCCCCCCCCCCTTCGAGGAAAGTGTAAACGAAAAGATGAACGTTCGACGAACTTGAAACTTCTCGCGTTAATTTACAGTTTCACATTACGAATCACCACTTCAATCAGCGCGTTTTACATTTTTATTACCACTCGGTTTACGGATATTCATTGCATAATTGGTACAAAAATTCCTGTGCCGCGTATAAATAGTCGAAATTAGTATTAAAAGTTAATATATAAAGTATTGGAAAAGAATATATTTATGTGTGAAATCTGAAACCCGTGAAATCGACGAGTTGCTTAAATTTAGCGTCAAGTAGAAGATGGGAAATAATAATTGGGAATATTTGAGAAATTTTGCGAACTGTTGGAAGTTATTTTGAGAAAAGTGAGCAGTTTTCTGTTTTCGAAAATGTATTTATTTAAATAAGCCCAGGAAGCGTTTCTTATTAACTAAAACAGTAAATATTGTATTATTTGCGGTGGTATTTATAGTGAAATGTTGATAAATGAAAGCTGTTTGTTTTTACTTTGTATGTACTTTGTATTTTGTAACAAAGCGTGGAATTTTATAATTTTATATAAGCGTTCATTTTTCAAGCTGCTTATTTTCACTTCGTTCAATTATTTTACTATAATTTGCAATCACGCGAATATTTCTCTATTTAATTAACTAATAATAAGTATAATTCTACATTAGTTTGTTCATCTTTACACGATTGTTTTATTAAAAAAGGTCACGTCATTTATTTTTGGCAGATTATTAAACTTGTTAAATTCCACCTTTTTCAAGCTACTAATTTTTACTATGTTCACATATTTCACTATAATTTAAAGCGACTCGAATACGCTTCTACTTCTAATTAATTAGGTATAATTCTACATTAGTTTGTTCATCTTTCCACGTTTGTTTGATTAAAAAAGGCCACGTTGTTTATTTTTGGCAGATTATTAAACTTATTAAATTCCACTTTTTCAAGCTGCTAATTTTCACCATGTTCACTTCTTTCACTATAATTTAAAGCGATTTGAATATGTTTCTATTTCTAATTAACTAAGTATAATTCTACATTAGTGTGTTCATCTTTACACGATTGTTTTATTAAAAAAGGTCACGTCATTTATTTTTGGCAGATTATTAAACTTATTAAATTCCACCTTTTTCAAGCTACTAATTTTCACTATGTTCACATATTTCACTATAATTTGAAACAACTAAAATACGTTTCTATTTCTAACTAACTAAGTATAATTCTACATTAGTTTCTTTGTCCTTTCACGTTCGTTTCATTAAAAAAGGCCACGTCATTTTTTTGTGGCAGATTATTAAACTTATTAAATTCCACCTTTTTCAAGCTGCTAATTTTCACTATGTTCACATATTTCAATATAATTTAAAGAGACTCGAATACGTTTCTATTTCTAATTAACTAAGTATAATTCTACATTAGTTTGTTCATCTTTACACGTTTGTTTTATTAAAAAAGACCACGTTGTTTATTTTTGGCAGATTATTAAACTTATTAAATTCCACCTTTTTCAAGCTGCTAATTTTCACCATGTTCACATATTTCAATATAATTTGAAACAACTAAAATACGTTTCTATTTCTAATTAATTAAGTATAATTCTACATTAGTTTGTTCATCTTTCCACGTTTGTTTGATTAAAAAAGGCCACGTTGTTTATTTTTGGCAGATTATTAAACTTATTAAATTCCACCTTTTTCAAGCTACTAATTTCCACCATGTTCACTTCTTTCACTATAATTTAAAGCGACTTGAATACGCTTCTACTTCTAATTAATTAGGTATAATTCTACATTAGTTTGTTCATCTTTACACGGTAGTTTCGTTAAAAAAGGCCACATTGTTTATTTTTGGCAGATTATTAAACTTATTAAATTCCACCTTTTTCAAGCTGCTAATTTTCACTATGTTCAAATATTTCAATATAATTTGAAACAACTCGAATACGTTTTTATTTCTAATTAACTAAGTATAATTCTACATTAGTTTGTTCATCTTTACACGTTTGTTTTATTAAAAAAGACCACGTTGTTTATTTTTGGCAGATTATTAAACTTATTAAATTCCACCTTTTTCAAGCTACTAATTTCCACCATGTTCACTTCTTTCACTATAATTTAAAGCGACTTGAATACGTTTCTATTTCTAATTAATTAGGTATAATTCTACATTAATTTCTTCGTCTTTCTACGATTGTTTTATTAAAAAAGGCGACGTTGTTTATTTTTGGCAGATTATTAAACTTATTAAATTCCACCCTTTTCAAGCTACTAATTTTTACTATGTTCACATATTTCATTATAATTTGAAACAACTAAAATACGTTTCTACTTCTAATTAACTAAGTATAATTCTACAGTAGTTTCTTCGACTTTCTACGTTCGTTTCATTAAAAAAGGCCACGTCATTTATTTTCGGCAGCTTATGAAACTTATTAAATTCCCACCACTCATTCAATATTATTCTGCCTTTCCCAATCGAATCTCCCCCAATCTCCGTGCGTCGAAGCGTACCGAAAATCATATACCTATTCCTATACACGCGTCGATACGTCAGCATTTAATAAACTTGCACGCGTTTCCATCGCTCCCTCCAAAAAGTAAACGCGTGCGCCACGATGATAATAAGTAGAAGAAGCGGCAAAGATTTCTCACGTTTCACTAAAGGATTCCTTTCGTTCCCTTCACCCCCTGTCCTTTTCCTTTCAGTTCATCCTTTCTACGGTTCAGAGGGCTCGAGCACACACAGCCGCGCGTAGTTCGCCCCGTTCGAAATGGCTGATTTACGAGGGAGCTTGGAGATGAGCCAGACTCTGTCATATTTGGTTTGCCTCTGAAACGTATTGCAGCAGCGGCAACCTGGCGGCGGAATAACCGTTGCTAACGTTTCTCGAGGGTGTAACAAATTTCGCGCGACGATGTATTCATTCGAATCGCGAGCGCGACGGATTTTATGGCCCGATGAAACACTCTGAAACCTTCTTCTTCGCTTGCTCCTTCTTCTTCTTCTTCTTCGTTTTCACGTACCCTTTTGCATCGTGGTCGATCATACGACCCTCGATCCCTCTAGCGTACACATGCTACCGGCTCCTTTATGGCTTTTGCTTCGAATTCTTCTTTTATTTCGCGTAGCACAGCTTTACAGTTTTCGCGCAATTTCGAGGCATTTTGTTGCGCGCAAGGTATTTCGTCTTTGGGATTTTGGATTGCTTTCGGTAGCTTAGGGTAGCTTAGGGTTAGGCTAGGGTTAGGTTAGAGTTAAGTTTGGGTTAGGTTTGGGGTGCTTTGATATAATTTTGATGAATTTTATTGCGTGAAAGGTATTTCAGCTTTGTGGAATTTGGGCGACACAATTCAAAGGTTTTGGATTATTTTGGGTAGCTTATGGTAGCTTAGGGTTATACTAGGGTTAGGTTAAAGTTAGGTTAGAGTTAGGTTAGGATTAGGTTTGGGGTGCTACTTTATAATTTTGATGAATTTTATTGTGTAAAATGAATTTCACCTTTGTTGGTATTTGGGCGACACAATTTAATGGTTTTGGATTATTTTAGGTACCTTAGGGTAGGTTAGGGTTAGGCTAGGGTTAGGTTATAGTTAGGTTAGGGTTAGGTTTGGGGTGCTTAGTTATAATTTTGAACAATTTTATTGCATAAAACGTATTTCATCTTTGTGGAATTTGGGGACACAATTTAAAGGATTTTGATTATTTTAGGTAGCTTATGGTAGCTTCAGGTAGGTTAGACTTAGGCTAGGGTTAGGTTAGAGTTAGGTTAGGGTTAGGTTTGGGGGTGCTTACATATAATTTTGAAGAGTTTCACTGTTTAAAAGGTTTTTCACCTTTGTGAAATTTGGGGGACACAATTCAAAGGTTTTGAATTATTTTAAGTAACTTGGGGTAGCTTAGGGTTAGGCTAGGGTTAGGTTAGAGTTAGGTTATGGTTAGGTTTGTGGTGCTTAGTTATAATTTTGAACAATTTTATTGCATAAAACGTATTTCATCTTTGTGGAATTTGGGGACACAATTTAATGGTTTTGGATTATTTTGGGTTGCTTAAAGTAGATTATACTTAGGCTAGGGTTAGGTTAGAGTTAGGTTAGGGTTAGGTTTGTGCTGCTTAGTTATAATTTTGAAGAATTTTATTGCGTCAAAACTATTTCACCTTTGTAAAATTTAACGAATACAATTTCAAGTTCTTGCATCATTTTAAGTACTTTAAAGTAGCTTAATATTAGATTTACGTTAGCTCAAAGTTACATTAGAGTTAGATCAGGGTTAGGTTAGAGTTAGGTTTGCATTCATCTGCTTAGTTACAATTTTAAACAATTTTATTGCGTCAAAACTATTTCACCTTTGTAAAATTGAACGAATACAATTTCAAGTTCTTGCATCGTTTTGACTACTTTAAAGTAGCTTAATATTAGATTTGCGTTAGCTCAAAATTAGATCAGAGTTAGATTAGGATTAATTCATTATTCCTCTGCTTTAATATAACTTGAAACACCTTCATTATACTAGTAATAAACTTTATAGCTACCGTGCAATTCTTTCTACTTCTTTCCCGCTTT
This sequence comes from Eucera pruinosa, assembly GCA_028830335.1. Classification (NCBI taxonomy): domain Eukaryota; kingdom Metazoa; phylum Arthropoda; class Insecta; order Hymenoptera; family Apidae; genus Eucera; species Eucera pruinosa. The sequence goes on from JAMYCR010000019.1 coordinate 3,874,525, forward strand.
AAATGCGAATAATTATTATATTATTGATCGCGACGCCGAACAAGTTTTATTTGCGAAGCAAGTTAGGCTAATTGTCGAACGAGGGCTGCGCGAAACGACGAGGCGGCGTTAATTGGCGAGTCAGCGGCGATTTAACGCGCCCTGAAATCAAAGTTCATGCGGGCTTGCGACGCGAAGCGCGGCGAAACCCGTGCGAAACGCTTTGTTTCGCAAAGCAGCGGCCAACTTAATGGTTCAAGTAAATTGGAAACCAAGATTGCAGCCCGCGATCCACTCTCAGCTTCTTATTAACCTGATCAAAGGAACCAGCATGTTCTGCTTTTCGAACCTATTCGCTTATTTACTCGCTTATTTCGTCATTTCTATTCATATCGAAATCAAAATTAGTTTCGTTACATCGTTGCACGATTTATGGTAAATTGTTGTGTAATAGAAACGCGGCTGAAAGAAGAATGATACTTGATGTCAGGGTGAATGTAAATATTACGCGACGATGCGAATTTAATATGGAGACGTGCAAAATCTTGAATATTATATTGCAAGTTAGAGCAGAATTTATGTTGAAGTTATTCCCATTAATTCGTAGTGAAATCATTGGAATTAATGCAATGAATTGTTTGAATTATTAGTCGATTTATATTGAAAGCATTTATGTTAATAGATAATTTTGTTTGAATATTACTCTACAATTTATGTTAAATTAATTCCCATTAATTTAGACTAAAATCAATTTGGATTAATATAATAATTAGTTTGATTTATCCTGCATTTTATATTAATACAACAATTGATTTGAATTATACTACGATTTATATTAAAACCAATTATATTAATACAAAATTGTATTAATTTGTTTGAATATTATTCCACAATTTATGTTAAATTAATTCCCATTAATTGATACTGAAATCAATTTGGATTAATATAACAATTAGTTTGATTTATCCTGCATTTTATACTAATAAAACAATTAATTTGAATTATGTTATGATTTATATTAAAACCAATTATATTAATACAAAATTTCATTAATTTGTTTGAATATTATTCCACAATTTATGTTAAATTAATTCCCATTAATTGATACTGAAATCAATTTGGATTAATATAATAATTAGTTTGATTTATTCTGCATTTTATATTAATACAACAATTGATTTGAATTATGTTACGATTCACATTAATTCAATTCTACTAATTCGCTTAAATATTCTCTCAACTTTATGTAAACACAACAACTATCTCTACTCATCGCACAATTTCCATCAATACATCGAATATATTGAATGATCCTAATCTCTATATTAACGCAAATATTATTCTCCTTTCCCCAATTGCAAAAATGTAATTCGCGTAAACTTAACAGTTGTTCGTTGATCGATCGTCAAACAAAGTTGCGAACAAAATAAACGAAAGATCTTCGAATCCACGGAATAGAATCGTAAGCATAAGTTTCGCGTGTTCGTCGAAGTAACGACAGTTGGAGGAGCGTAAAATAGTGAAAACTTTCTTCTTTCTCTCTCTTATTTCCTCCCCCTTCTTCTTCTGGCTTCTTTTGGCCCAATTCCGAAGCTAAACGAGGTGAAAACCGACTCTCATCCCTTTATTTTCCCTCGCAACCCCTCGAGTTGCTGCGCGGGAACAGATTTAATCAGGAAACTTGAAACGGGTGGACAGTCGCAACACTTTTCCACGACTCCGCGCTCCTTTCGCGCCTTTCCATTTCGCAACTTTACACTTTCCACTTTCCATTGTTTAACTTGTCGGCGAAATCACTTCTCGCCCTTTTTCCGCGAGAAGACATTTTCATTCCGCGAATTTACCGACGTTTCGACGCTGGATAGTTGAATTATATTTCATTCAACGGCGAACGAAAGTAACGATGCTAATGGTAATATAAATGTAATGATATTTATAGTAATGTAATAGTAACAATAATGGTGTTAATGTAATGGTAATGTAATAGTAATGATACTAATGGGAAAATAATAGTAATATAATAGTAATAATACTAATAGTAATATAATAGTGAGAATAGTAATAGTAATGCAAAAGTAATAATACGAATAGTAATATAATAGTAAGACTGCTAATAGTAATACAATAGTAGTGATACTAACAGTAATATAATAGTAATACAATAGTAGTGATAGTAACAGTAATATAATAGTAAGACTGCTAATAGTAATACAATAGTAGTGATACTAACAGTAATATAATAGTAAGAATGCTAATAGTAATACAATAGTAGTGATACTAACAGTAATATAATAGTAATACAATAGTAGTGATAGTAACAGTAATATAATAGTAAGAATGCTAATAGTAATACAATAGTAGTGATACTAACAGTAATGTAATAGTAACAATACAAATAGTAATACAATAATAATGATTTTAATAGTAATATAATAATAACAATACAAATAGTAATACAATAGGAATGATACTAATAGTAATATAATAATAACAATACAAATAGTAATACAAATAGTAATACAATAGTAATGATACTAATAGAAATATAATAGTAACAATACTATTAGTAATACAAAAATAATATAAAAATAATAATACAAATAGTAATACAATAGTCATGATTTGAATAGTAATATAATAGTAACAATACTATTAGTAATACAAAAGTAATAATACGAATAGTAATATAATATAAACAATACAAATAGTAATACAATAGTAATGATACTAATAGTAATATAATAGTAACAATACAAATAGTAATACAATAGTAATGATACTAATAGTAATATAATAGTAACCATACTATTAGTAAGACAAAAGTAATAATACTAATAGTAATATAATATAAACAATACAAATAGTAATACAATAGTAATGATACTAATAGTAATGTAATAGTAACAATACAAATAGTAATACAATAATAATGATTTTAATAGTAATATAATAATAACAATACAAATAGTAATACAATAGGAATGATACTAATAGTAATATAATAATAACAATACAAATAGTAATACAAATAGTAATACAATAGTAATGATACTAATAGTAATATAATAGTAACAATACTATTAGTAATACAAAAATAATATAAAAGTAATAATACAAATAGTAATACAATAGTAATGATTTGAATAGTAATATAATAATAGCAACACAAATAGTAATACAATAGTAATGATACTAATAGTAATATAATAGCAATGATACTAATAGTAATACAAAAGTAATAATACAAATAGTAATATAATAGTAACAATACTATTAGTAATACAAAAGTAATAATACGAATAGTAATATAATATAAACAATACAAATAGTAATACAATAGTAATGATACTAATAGTAATGTAATAGTAACAATACAAATAGTAATACAATAGTAATGATACTAATAGTAATATAATAGTAATATAATAGTAACAATACAAATATTAATACAATAGTAATAATACTAATGGTAATCTAATAGTAATAATACTGGTTTTAATATAATAGTATTGTAACAGTAATATAATGGTAACTATACAAATAGTAATACAATAGTAATGATACTAATAGTAATATAATATAAACAATACAAATAGTAATACTATAGTAATGATACTAATAGTAATATAATAGTAACCATACTATTAGTAAGACAAAAGTAATAATACTAATAGTAATATAATATAAACAATACAAATAGTAATACAATAGTAATGATACTAATTGTAATATAATAGTAACAATACAAATAGTAATACAATAGTAATGATACTAATAGTAGTATAATAGTAATATAATAGTAACAATACAAATAGTAATACAATAGTAATAATACTAATGGTAATCTAATAGTAATAATACTGGTTTTATTATAATAGTATTGTAACAGTAATATAATGGTAACTATACAAATAGTAATACAATAGTAATGATACTAATAGTAATATAATATAAACAATACAAATAGTAATACAATAGTAATGATACTAATAGTAATATAATAGTAACAATACAAATAGTAATACAATAGTAATGATACTAATAGTAATATAATAGTAACAATACAAATAGTAATACAATAGTAATAATACTAATGGTAATCTAATAGTAATAATACTGGTTTTAATATAATAGTATTGTAACAGTAATATAATGGTAACTATACAAATAGTAATACAATAGTAATGATACTAATAGTAATATAATATAAACAATACAAATAGTAATACAATAGTAATGATACTAATAGTAATATAATAGTAACAATACAAATAGTAATACAATAGTAATGATACGAATAGTAATATAATAGTAATAACACTAATACTAAATACAATAGTAATTAAAACAGCAACAATACCAATAGTAATATACAAGCAATAATTCCAATAATAATCGACGTTTGTAATTCAACCGTCAGCGTCGTCGAAATTAAGAAAACGATCGCGGTGTTTCGAAAACGTTGGGAAAACTCGATTTGTGAAACTGTCGGCAACAGAGCGAAACCGATCGTTTATCGTTTTAGCGAGACCTGTCTTCCACGTTTCCGCGCGAATGTTGCGATTTTTATTCCGCGCGGATCGAAGCAGGCGAAAAGGTTGGCGAGATAAATTTCTGATCGACGTTTAATGGAGATGGATGAAAAAGCAATCATTGGAAATTCATATCGCCCACTTCCTTGCGGATCTCGCCATCCGTAAACTATTTACAATCTTACGGTCGGTTACGCTTACTTTTAATAGTAATGGGAAATATTTCGACTAACATTGCAGCGATTTTAAATAGTCTAAAAAAGTTACGTAAAGAGCGAACCTTAATTTAAGTTATTTCACCTTTGTGGAAGTTTGGGGACACAATTTAATGGTTTTGAATTATTTTAGGTACCTTAAGGTAAGTTAGGGTTAGGCTACGGTTAGGTTAGAGTTAGGTTAGGGTTAGGTTTGTGCTGCTTAGTTATAATTTTGAGGAATTTTACTGTTTCAAAGTTATTTCACCTTTGTGGAAGTTTGGGGACACAATTTAATGGTTTTGAATTATTTTAGGTACCTTAAGGTAGCTTAGGGTTATGCCAGGGTTAGGTTAGAGTTAGGTTAGGGTTAGGTTTGTGCTGCTTAGTTATAATTTTGAAGAATTTTACTGTTTCAAAGTTATTTCACCTTTGTGAAATTTGGGGACACAATTTAATGGTTTTGAATTATTTTAGGTACCTTAAGGTAAGTTAGGGTTAGGCTACGGTTAGGTTAGAGTTAGGTTAGGGTTAGGTTTGTGCTGCTTAGTTATAATTTTGAGGAATTTTACTGTTTCAAAGTTATTTCACCTTTGCGAAATTTGGGGACACAATTTAATGGTTTTGAATTATTTTAGATAGTTTATGGTAGCTTAGAGTAGTTTAGGGTTAGGCCAGGGTTAGGTTAGAGTTAGGTTAGGGTTAGGTTTGGTGCGATTAGTTATAATTTTGAAGAATTTTACTGTTTCAAAGTTATTTCACCTTTGCGAAATTTGGGGACACAATTAAATGGTTTTGAATTATTTTAGGTACCTTAAGGTAGGTTAGGGTTATGCCAGGGTTAGGTTAGAGTTAGGTTAGGGTTAGGTTTGTGCTGCTTAGTTATAATTTTGAGGAATTTTACTGTTTCAAAGTTATTTCACATTTGTGAAATTTGGGGACACAATTTAATGGTTTTGAATTATTTTAGGTACCTTAAGGTAGCTTAGGGTTAGGCTAGGGTTAGGTTAGAGTTAGGTTAGGGTTAGGTTTGTGCTGCTTAGTTATAATTTTGAGGAATTTTACTGTTTCAAAGTTATTTCATCCTTGCGAAATTTGGGGACACAATTTAATGGTTTTGAATTATTTTAGGTACCTTAAGGTAGGTTAGGGTTAGGCTACGGTTAGGTTAGAGTTAGGTTAGGGTTAGGTTTGTGCTGCTTAGTTATAATTTTGAGGAATTTTACTGTTTCAAAGTTATTTCACCTTTGCGAAATTTGGGGACACAATTAAATGGTTTTGAATTATTTTAGGTACCTTAAGGTAAGTTAGGGTTAGGCTACGGTTAGGTTAGAGTTAGGTTAGGGTTAGGTTTGTGCTGCTTAGTTATAATTTTGAGGAATTTTACTGTTTCAAAGTTATTTCACCTTTGTGGAAGTTTGGGGACACAATTTAATGGTTTTGAATTATTTTAGGTACCTTAAGGTAGCTTAGGGTTATGCCAGGGTTAGGTTAGAGTTAGGTTAGGGTTAGGTTTGTGCTGCTTAGTTATAATTTTGAAGAATTTTACTGTTTCAAAGTTATTTCACCTTTGTGAAATTTGGGGACACAATTTAATGGTTTTGAATTATTTTAGGTACCTTAAGGTAAGTTAGGGTTAGGCTACGGTTAGGTTAGAGTTAGGTTAGGGTTAGGTTTGGTGCGATTAGTTATAATTTTGAAGAATTTTACTGTTTCAAAGTTATTTCATCCTTGTGAAATTTGGGGACACAATTTAATGGTTTTGAATGATTAATTGGCATTTATTATTATTATTAATTGAACCTTAGCGGCGTTTATCTTATTTCTTTTCTTAAATCGTAGAGTTTTTTAGAGTCTTGACTTTGAATCATCGTCAACCATTTGCCCTACAACGACGAGTCACGCTACTTCAATAAATTATTACTATAATAATATTTCCGAGGGTAAAGTTTAACTTGAACTCTAATTTTAGCTCTGTTTCACAAGATCGCGGGTTGTTAAATAAAAATGGCTGCGAACATTTCAATGATTTGCATACGTGAGTATAATTAAAGTCTTTCTGCTTTGAAGTCCATTTTTAAAGCGAAATATTAATCAATATAATTAATATTGTTAACGAACGCTTCGAAGTTTTGGGAAACGCGATGGCTTTGAATTCGACAGCTGGGAATTCGAAGGTTTCGAACTGAATGCCAAAATACTTTCTCAAGTGTTATCATTCCTCGCCCGCAAATGGTTAATATGTAATGTTCCCGTTGGATAGTAAAGCAGATAGCGACTATAACGAGTGGAAGAAGTCGAATCGATCTGGCTGGCGCCATCTTGCCGCCACCAGCTTCAACCGTTGTTCACGTGTTCGTAAAATTTCTATTCGAATAAACGCGCGCCGAAAAAAAGAAACGAAAAGAAGAAACAAATGGAAATTTGCTTCACTTGCTTTCTAATCAATAGTTTCATTCGATTAGCGCCAGAATTTTATTAGAATTTTGCTTCATTTGATCTCTAATCAAAGTTTAATTAAATCAACACCAGATTTTTAATAGTAAAATGCTTCGTTTAATTGCTAATCAAAGTTTGATTGGATTAACGCCAGAATTTTATTAGAATTTTGCTTCATTTGATTCCTAATTAAAGTTTGATTAGATTAATGCTAAATTTTTAATAGAAAAATGCTTCATTTGATTTCTAATCAAAGTTTGATTGGATTAACGCCAGAATTTTATTAGAATTTTGCTTCATTTGATTCCTAATTAAAGTTTGATTAGATTAATGCTAAATTTTTAATAGAAAAATGCTTCATTTGATTTCTAATCAAAGTTTGATTGGATTAACGCCAGAATTTTATTAGAATTTTGCTTCATTTGATTCCTAATTAAAGTTTGATTAGATTAATGCTAAATTTTTAATAGAAAAATGCTTCATTTGATTTCTAATCAAAGTTTGATTAGATTAACACCAGAATTTCAGTCAAACTACTAAAGTCGACTAGAATCATTTCGTCGAAGCTTGCCTCTGGCAAACGACGAAAACACGTATTACGAATTCGATAATATATTAAGAGGATTGAAATATTAGAAGTGTTGGAATAAATCGAATATTGCCAATATTTATTATACGATGCGTCAAATTTGTGCATTTCTAAGCCGAAATTAGAGAAGCTTTGCTTATTAAATAAATTGTTTCGCCGAATATTATTAATAAGTGTTAAACAAATTGTTTGACATTGTTCAAATATTGTATGACAACTCGTATTTTCCTGTTTTGGTTTTTTTTATTTAGTTTTTTTTGTTTAGTATTTAGTTGCGTTATTTTTCTTTTTCTTTCTTTTTGTTGTGGAAAATCTTGTTGAGACAGGCTTGAAGAACTCGATTAGAAATTTGTTATTAATGATAGTTTTGTTAGAAAGCGAACGAAGCAAGCTTTTAATTAGAATTTTGTTAGAAGGCAAACGAAGCAAGTTTCTACTTAGAATTTTATTAGAAAGCAAAGGAAGCAAGTTTCTACTTAGAATTTTATTACAAAGCAAACGAAGCAAGTTTCTACTTAGAATTTTATTAAAATGCAAACGTAGCAAGTTTCTACTTAGAATTTTATTAAAAAGCAAAGGAAGCAAGTTTCTACTTAGAATTTTATTAGAAAGCAAAGGAAGCAAGTTTTTAATTGAAATTTTATTAAAAAGCAAAGGAAGCAAGTTGCTAATTGAAATTTTATTAAAAAGCAAACGAAGCGAGTTTCTAATTTAAATTTTATTAAAAAGCAAACGAAGCAAGTTTCTAATTTAAATTTTATTAGAAAGCAAACGAAGCAAGTTTCTACTTAGAATTTTATTAAAAAGCAAACGCAGCAAGTTTCTACTTAGAATTTTGTTAAAAAGCAAAGGAAGCAAGTTTCTACTTAGAATTTTATTAAAAAGCAAAGGAAGCAAGTTTCTACTTAGAATTTTATTACAAAGCAAAGGAAACAAGTTTCTACTTAGAATTTTATTAAAAAGCAAACGAAGCTGGTTTCTACTTAGAATTTTATTAAAAAGCAAACGAAGCAAGTTTTGAATTAGAATTTTATTAAAATGCAAAGGAAGCAAGTTTCTAATTGAAATTTTATTAAAAAGCAAAGGAAGCAAGTTTCTACTTAGAATTTTATTAAAAAGCAAAGGAAGCAAGTTTCTACTTAGAATTTCATTAAAACGCAAAGGAAGCAAGTTTCTACTTAGAATTTTATTAAAAAGCAAAGGAAGCAAGTTTCTACTTAGAATTTTATTAAAATGCAAAGGAAGCAAGTTTCTAATTGAAATATTATTAAAAAGCAAAGGAAGCAAGTTTCTACTTAGAATTTTATTACAAAGCAGAGGAAGCAAGTTGCTAATTAAAATTCGATTAGAAATGAAACGAAGTATATTTGAAATCGCTCTCTGCAATCATAGAAACATAAATTTGTATAAATACTTTCAATACAATATATATATATATATATATATATATATATATATATATATATATATATATATAATAAAATAAACTGTGTATAAACGTTCGCAAACTTCCAACAAAATCGACGACCAATTTCTTCCGGTTCACCTTTCGTACGTTTAGTAAACGATTTATACGTTGATCCGCGAAACTTTCGAAAAAAGAAAGCCGAGCCTTTTAAGAGGAAAAGGTAAAGGAGGGAAACTTTAGAAAAGTGGAGTAGTTACCCGGCAAGAAAATAAACTAAACGGGGGAAATGAAGAAAAGGAAAGGAAAGGAAAGGAAAAAAAGGCAAAAGCAAGGCTGTGTGTGTGTGTAATATAATAGCGATCAGTATCGGATAAAGCGAATTTCGCAATGGACGAAAAAGTTTACCGTTATCCGGTCACGAGAAGTTCTCAAAGCCTTTTCTCTCCCGTGGGACAAAGTTTTTACCCTCTGAAGAAAGTCGAGGCCGCTTCGGAATTTTCGCGACGGGCGAAATACTGGAGAAGATCTCGAGTGGAATCGATCTATGCGATCGTCTTACCTGACGCGTATCCGCTTCGCGCTCTTTTCAATTTGATCCCGGCTATTTCTAGCCGCGCGGAGATCCGAGATTAGTTCGCTCGCTTTTGTCTTACGATTATATTGCGTTTTATTATTGTATTGTATTGCATTGTATTGTATTATATTGTATTATATTGTATTGTATTGTATTGTATTGTATTATATTACATTGAATTGTATTGTATTATATTGTATTGTGTTGTATTGTATTGTTTTGTTTTGTATTGTATTGTATTATACTGTATTGTATTGTGTTGTATTGTATTGTATTGTTTTGTTTTGTATTCTTTTGTATTGTATTATACTGTATTGTATTATATTATATTATATTGTATTGTATTGTATTATATTGAATTGTATTGTATTGTATTGTATTGCATTCTATTGCATTCTATTGTATTATATTATATTGTATTGCATTGCATTGCATTGCATTGCATTGTATTATATTGTATTGTATTGCATTGTATTGCATTCTATTGTATTATACTATATTATATTGTATTGCATTGCATTGCATTGCATTGTATTATATTGTATTGTATTGTATTGTATTGCATTCTATTGTATTATACTATATTGTATTGTATTGCATTGCATTGCATTGCATTGTATTATATTGTATTATATTGTATTATATTGTATTGTATTGTATTGCATTCTATTGTATTATATTATATTGTATTGTATTGCATTGCATTGTATTATATTGTATTGTATTATATTGTATTGTATTACATTCTATTGTATTGTATTGCATTGCACTGCATTGCATTGCATTGTATTATATTGTATTGTATTGTATTGCATTCCATTGTATTATATTATATTGTATTGTATTGCATTGCATTGTATTGTATTATATTGTATTGTATTGTATTGTATTGTATTGTATTGTATTATATTGTATTATATTGTATTATATTGTATTGTATTGTATTATATTATATTATATTATATTGTATTGCATTGTATTGTATTATATTGTATTGTATTGTATTATATTATATTATATTATATTATATTGTATTGCATTGCATTGTATTGTATTGTATTGTATTGTATTATATTGTATTATATTGTATTATATTGTATTGTATTGTATTATATTATATTATATTATATTATATTGTATTGCATTGTATTGTATTGTATTGTATTGTATTGTATTATATTATATTATATTATATTGTATTGCATTGCATTGTATTGTATTGTATTGTATTGTATTATATTGTATTATATTGTATTATATTGTATTGTATTGTATTATATTATATTATATTATATTGTATTGCATTGTATTGTATTGTATTGTATTGTATTGTATTATATTATATTATATTATATTATATTGTATTGCATTGCATTGTATTGTATTGTATTGTATTGTATTATATTGTATTATATTGTATTATATTGTATTGTATTGTATTATATTATATTATATTATATTGTATTGCATTGTATTGTATTGTATTGTATTGTATTGTATTATATTGTATTATATTGTATTGTATTGTATTATATTATATTATATTATATTGTATTGCATTGTATTGTACTTTATTGCATTGCATTGTATTGGTTTGTATTGTATTGTATTATATTGTATTACATTATATTGTACTATATTGCATTATATTGTATTGTATTGTATTGTATCGTATTGTATTGTATTGTATCGTATTGTATTATATTGCATTATATTATATTGTATTGTATTGTATTGCATTGCATTGTATTATATGGTATTGTATTGTATTGTATTGTATTATATTGTATTGCATTATATTGCATTGTTTTAAATTGTATTATAGTGTATTGTATTGTATTATATCGTATTCTATTGTACTGTATTCTATGCGCTCGCGATTCTAGCGTCGATAGTTGTCTTTAAACCCATCAAAATCTCTAAGTTTGCGCTTGCAACTTTCCCTTTCTCTAATTGTCTTTAAACCCATCCAAATCTCTAAGTTTGCGCTCGCAACTTTCCCCGACTCTACTCGCCTCTGCACGCGTCGAAGTCTCCAAGTTTGCGCTCGCGACTCTCCCCGACTCTACTCGCCTTTACACGCGTCGAAGTCTCCAAGTTTGCGCGCGCGACTCTAGCGACTCTAGTAGCATTCCACGCGTCGAAGTCTCCGAGTTTGCGCTCGCGACTCTCCCCGACTCTACTCGTCACACCACGTGTCGAAGCCACCGAGTTTGCGCGCGCGAGATCAGATCAACGTTCCTCGCATTCGCGCGCGAGTTTGCCGATAGTTGTCGCTAGCGTCTTCGTTGAAGCGTTCGAATTGATGCAGCGAGAGTTTGGCGAAGCTCGTCGCTTGCGCGCGAGCTGTTAAACGTTCGCGTTTCATAATATAAATATACAGTAACAATGTTTAATAATATCTTCATATATATATATTATTGTTTAAGTATTAAAGAATCCAAGAAGAATTCTTACTATTTCATTCGAGAGGCGAATTGAAGCGTTTGATTAATTTTGACGATAATATTGTGAGAAAAATTTGCAGAATAATCCATGGTATATTAACCTCTTAGGAACGACGCGCCACTATAGTGGCTTTCGCGGATGTCACCTTTCTGTACGACGCGCCACTATAGTGGCTCACTCTAGTAACTCACTCGCTCACAGTTTGAATTAACTGATCGTTTCCATACGTCTCGTTTCACACTTTTTTTTGCCTTCACAACGTTTCATAACAGTGTTAACAATATACAGACAGACTATACAGCCTTTATTTTTGATACGCTAGTGTCAGGTATGAATTGTTGCAGTGTTTTTTATCGTTTACGCGTAATTCGCGTCGAACTTCTGCCGTACAGGGAAACAGCACCGCGCAAAATTCAGCCGTGCCTAAGAGGTTAATAACGTTTGAAAGCTCAGTATCGGAGCACCTAGACCTGAGGATGCAAACTGCAACGTTTGCGAAACGTCGGCGCAACGTTGAAGAAAGACGCGGCGGCAACCATACGGAAGCCAAACGACCAAGTTCCTACGGAACAAGTCTAACTTGTAATACCATGCACCGCGAAAGTCTAAAATCCAACGTTTGAAAATTGATCTTACTTCGATCCATTTCAAATAATCGCCTTGAACCGAAATAATAATTTCTTTGTTTCTCATTCGTTCGCGTTACGTTCCGTTTACAAAACGTTCGCATCGACGGATTAATTAGACGTCGATAGGGAATAGAAATACGTTGAAAGGAATTTTGTAACGTAAGAAAAATTGCAAGGAACGGAAACAGTGCTGGTGTTACGATTTTTAATGCGATTTACGGCGCTGACTTATATTTCGACAATAAATATCGATTATCGAAGGAAGCTTTCAGCCACGGTTCACCGCGGTATATTGAGTGTCACGAATCTTTTTGATGTATGGCGCGAGGAATGGCGCACGCTGTGCTTTATTCAAGGAATATACGATCATAATCACTCGCCGTCCCTTCTACGCCAACTATACAATAACGCGAATGAAATACACGGTTCATTGTAATATTAGACCGTTCGCTTTTATCTTGGGATTATGTTACATTTTATTCTATTATATTATATTATATTATATTACATCGTGTTATATTATATTGTATTGTATTTTATTGTGTTACATTTTATTATATTATATACTATTATATTGCATTGTGTTATATTTTATTATATTATATTGTATTAGATTGTATTGTGTTATATCTTATTATATTATATTGTATTGCATTATATTATATTGTATTATATTATATTGTATTATATTATATTGTATTGTATTATATTATATTATATTATATTATATTGTATTATATTATATTATATTATATTGTATTGTATTACATTATATTGTATTATATTATATTGTATTGTATTATATTATATTATATTGTATTACATTATATTGTATTATATTGTATTGCATTATATTATATTGTATTGTATTATATTATATTGTATTCTATTATATTGTATTGTATTACATTATATTGTATTATATTGTATTGCATTATATAATATTGTATTGTATTATATTATACTGTATTATATTATATTGTATTTTATTGTATTATATTATATTGTATTACATTATATTGTATTATATTGTATTGCATTGTATTATATTGTATTGTATTATATTATACTGTATTATATTATATTGTATTATACTATATTATATTGTATTGTATTATATTGCATTATATTATATTGTATTACATTATATTATATTGTATTGTATTATATTATACTGTATTATATTGTATTGCATTGTATTATATTGTATTGTATTATATTATACTGTATTATATTATATTGTATTATATTGTATTATATTTTATTGTATTATATTATATTGTATTACATTATATTGTATTATATTGTATTGCATTGTATTATATTGTATTGTATTATATTATACTGTATTATATTATATTGTATTATACTATATTATATTGTATTGTATTATATTGCATTATATTATATTGTATTACATTATATTATATTGTATTGTATTATATTATACTGTATTATATTGTATTGCATTGTATTATATTGTATTGTATTATATTATATTGTAATATATTGTATTATATTGCATTATATTATATTGTATTACATTATACTATATTGTATTGTATTATATTATACTGTATTATATTATATTATATTGTATTATATTATATTATATTGTATTACATTATGTTATATTGTATTATGAATTCCGCAAACTCAATACTTTTTTAACAATTTAGCCGAGAATCGTTTAGAAATTGCTTTCGTCGATAGAATACTGATGCGTAATAATAATAATAATAATAATAAGAAGAAGGAGAAAAATGACGGAAGGAACAGGGAATGTTATAATTGTTGCTAGATGAATTTTCGCAAAGCTAATCGTTTTAATTTAACTTACAAAAGTGCTTGCCGAAGTTTTATAAAATAGCTGCTCTTGGTCGAAGCTTTCGTTCTTTTTCTTTTACCTCCCCTTTATTTGCCAACTCCGTTAAGTAAAAGAGAGGCCAAAAAGATTGCGATGGCAGCGCAACTTCCAAGCGTATATAAAACTACTTCCCTTGCGACGATTTTAGATCAACATCGCAGAAAAAGCTCGAGAAGCATTTCGAAAAATGGTAGAAATTCTCGAAGATAATTAGTCATTTCTTAGCCACGGTTTGCGAAACTTTCTTCGTAATAGTTTCAGTTTACGAACTGCGGAAAAAAATCCGCTCGCAAACTTTCATTGTTTAATAATAATTCTACAATCTTGAATCATTTTACTATGCGTGCAAAATGTCGACTATTTCGTATTATGCAACTACTTAACGTTTACCGTGTAATCAGACAAATTAAAGGATCAAATCATTGCAACCAAATGATTATGTAGCAATCATATTAATCGTAGGAATCAAATTAACCTCTTAGGCACTATGCGCCACTATAGTGGCTTTCGCGGATGTCATCTCTCTGAACGACGAGCCACTATAGTGGCTTTAATTGTTAAAGTATTTATAAATTGTTAAAGTTAAAATGCGTGTATCATATCTTTGCCGTATCATTTTACACGTAATTCGCGTTGAACTCTGCCGTACAGAGAATTTTGCCCCGCGCAAAATTCAGCCGTGCCTAAGAGGTTAAAGGAACAAATTGACGAATCTTCTTCGTTAGGAAGGAAAACGAAGGAAAATGAATGTAACAAAAATCAATGCAAAATTTAATCATTATTTCATCGTTAGTCGATTAATTCAATGGTAGCTTAACAGTTTTTATCTCAGTTTAACTTAATAATTGTTCAAGTTTCGAAGCGAAACGTGTTAATTAACATGAACGGCTTAATAAGTAATACGTAATTAATATCAACGACGTAATACGTAATTAATATCAACGACGTAATACGTAATACGTAATTAACATTTTAGGAACGATACGCCACTATAGTGGCTTTCGCGGATGTCACCTTTCTGTACGACGCGCCACTATAGTGGCTCACTCTAGTAACTCACTCGCTCACAGTTTGAATTAACTGATCGTTTCCATACGTCTCGTTTCACACTTTTTTCTTGCCTTCACAACGTTTCACAACAGCGTTAACGATATACAGACAGACTATACAGCCATTATTTTTCATACGCTAGCGTTTAAATTATAATAGAAGTTGAACTTTTGAAAGCGATTCTACTACTACGTTCGCATTCGTCTCTGTTTCAGAGCAGGTTTACGATTTACTGGAGGCAGCGGTTGCGTTGACGGACGACATCAATTCGTACATCGACGATGGTCTCGACGGATTCCCGGCATTCGGCTTTCGGCCCAGCTCCGAAGTTAAACAACCGTATCGATTGTATCTGCCGGAAAAATTGCCCGCGGAATTCACGCTGGTCGCTACGTTCAAGCCGACGTCTTTCAGAACCAGTTACCTGTTCGCCGTTCTAAATCCATTCGAGACCGTCGTGCAACTCGGCGTTCGTATATCCGTAAGTGGAACGGAGAATTTGTAAACGCGGACAAATCATTATTTCACCCGAATAACGATACTTTATTATATTCTACGTATATCTTGTTTCGATAGTAATACATTCGTTTTTCTCGAATTCGCGTTTCCTATACGTGAACAGTCATTCTATTAAATTCTATTAAATAACGATACTTTTTATTATTATTCAGTTTTAGCCTGTTTGAAAGTAAAGTCGTTTTTTTGCGAGTGCAATGGAGAATTTGTAAACGTGAATAGTCATTATTTGATGAAATAGTGATACTTTATTATAGTTTGTTAGTATTTTATCTCACATTATGTAGGATTACAAGCGTTTCGAATTATTGCCACTTGTAACATAATCTTGTTATAGTTTTGTTCTATTTATATATGATGTAATATGTACATATATAATGTATACGATTATTATATTATAGTGTAGTATATTATATTAAATTATATAATGTTATATTACATTATATTACATTACATTATATTATATTATATTACATTATATTACATTATATTATATTACATTATATTATGTTATATTACATTATATTACATTATATTATATTACATTATATTATATTACATTGTATTGCATTATATTGTATTATATTATATTATGATATCTTATATTATATTATATTATATTATATTATATTGTATTACATTATATTGTATTATATTGTATTACATTATGTTATATTATATTATATTACATTATGTTACATTATATTGTATTATATTATATTGCACTATATTATATTACATTGTATTGCATTATATTGTATTATATTATATTATAATATTCTATATTACATTGCA
The DNA here is from genome assembly GCA_028830335.1 of Eucera pruinosa. Classification (NCBI taxonomy): domain Eukaryota; kingdom Metazoa; phylum Arthropoda; class Insecta; order Hymenoptera; family Apidae; genus Eucera; species Eucera pruinosa. The sequence goes on from JAMYCR010000019.1 coordinate 3,891,545, forward strand.
TTATATTATATTATATTACATTGTATTGCATTATATTGTATTATATTATATTACATTATATTACATTACATTATATTATATTATATTATATTACATTGTATTGCATTATATTGTATTATATTATATTACATTATATTACATTACATTATATTACATTACATTATATTATATTATATTATATTACATTGTATTGCATTACATTATATTATATTATATTATATTATACTATATTATATTATAATATCTTACATTATATTATATTATATTATAGTATAATTACATTGTATTATATTATATTATATTATATTACAGTATATTATATTATATTATATTATACTATATTATATTATAATATCTTACATTATATTATATTATATTATAATTACATTATATTATATTATAGTATAATTACATTGTATTATATTATATTATAATTGCATTGTATTATATTATATTATAATTGCATTATATTATATTATATTATAATTACATTGTATTATATTATATTATAATTACATTGTATTATATTATATTATAATTACATTGTATTATATTATATTATAATTACATTGTATTATATTATATTATAATTACATTGTATTATATTATATTATAATTACATTGTATTATATTACATTATATTACATTACATTATATTACATTACATTATATTACAATTATATTACACACAATATAATACATTCCATTCGTACGATAAAATGAAATATATAAATTTTTCAATTTAATTTTGTTAATTTAAACATAACACTTTCTTTTAACGTACAAAGATATATACTACAAGAATATTGTACATAAAATATATTGAGAGAAAGGATGAGAAAGATTGAAATGGTTGAATAACCCATAGAAGCATAAAAATCTACGATCTATTAATGGTGAGCTACGCAAATACAACGTATTTGTTTACGTTACAGGATGGACCGGGCACGAATCAAAACGTTTCGTTGATCTACAGCAATTCGGACCTGCATTCGCATTCGGAAGAAGTGGCCAAGTTCACGGTGCCCAAGTTGACGAAGAAATGGTCGAGGATCGTGATTAAAGTTTCGACTAGCGACGTCACGTTGTATTTAAATTGCCACGAGATGTCGAGGCAAAAGGTGACCAGGATCCCATTGGAATTGGAGTTCGACGCTGCCAGCACGCTTTACATCGCTCAAGCCGGCCCTCACATCCAAGAAAGATACGACGTAAGTATTAGCATTTTCTTAACGATCCTAATCGTTAACAATTTCAATTGTGTAGACGATTTTATCAACTCCTCGCTTTGGAATAATGTCAATTATTCCGCGTGGATTTATCAAAAATTGTATGGTTGATTTATCAAAAATTGGTTAGTTAATGTATCAAAAATTGGTTAGTCGATTCATCAATAATTGGTATGGTTGATTTATCCAAAATTGGTTAGTTAATGTATGAAAAATTGGTTAGTTAATTTATCAATAATTGGTATGGTTGATTTATCCAAAATTGGTTAGTTAATTAATCATTAATTGGTATGGTTAATTTATCATAAATTGGTATCGTTGATTTAGCAAAAATTGGTTAGTTAATTTCTCAAAAATTGAGCGTCTCGATTAATTAAAAATCGAATAAAAGCGAGGAGTTGAAAAGGACACAATAGTTAACATAATTGTTGCAACGACGCTGAACTTTTCATTAGTTATTGGGAAAAATGTCGCCTTGCTTTTCTATTAAATAGTAGGCTGAAATCGATTTCTCGTCTCGTTGTGCAAAGATATAAGACAGCGCTTATTATTATACTTGATCGAATTAAATTACCCTTTAACCCTTTCGCCGCGACGGATTTGAAAATTGAAATTTCGAAGGATTCCCAAGCTTTTAATTACCAAGCATTTAAATTTCCAAGCATTTGAATTTCCTAGCATTTGAATTTCCAAGCTGTTAAATTTCCAAGCATTTAAATTTCCAAGCTTTGAATTCTCAAGCTTTGAATTTCCAAGCTTTGCATTTCCAAGCTTTGAATTCCCAAGCTTTGAATTCCCAAGCTTTAAATTTTCAAGCTTTGCATTTCCAAGCCTTTAAATTCCCAAGCTTTGAATTCCCAAGTTTTAAATTTCCAAGATTTGAATTCCCAAGCTGTCAAATTTCCAGGCTTTGAATTCCCAAGCTTTAAATTCCCAAGAGTTTAAATTCCCAAGCTTTTAAATTCCCAAACTTTGAATTACCAAGCTTTAAATTCCCAAGCTTTCAAATTTCCAGGCTTTGAATTCCCAAGCATTAAATTCCCAAGCTTTTAAATTCCCAAACTTTGAATTACCAAGCTGTCAAATTTCCAGGCTTTGAATTCCCAAGCTTTAAATTTCCAAGCCTTTAAATTTCCAAGCTTTTAAATTTCCATGCATTTAAATTTCAAAACTTTGAATTCCCAAGCTTTAAATTCCCAAGCTTTTAAATTTCCAAGCCTTTAAATTTTCAAGCTTTCAATTTGCCATGCTTTGAATTCCCAAGCCTTTGAATTCCCAAGCTTTGAATTCCCAAACTTTAAATTTCCAAGCTTTGAATTCCCAAGCTGTCAAATTTCCAGGCTTTGAATTCCCAAGCATTAAATTCCCAAGAGTTTAAATTCCCAAACTTTGAATTACCAAACTTTGAATTACCAAGCTTTAAATTCCCAAGCTTTCAAATTTCCAGGCTTTGAATTCCCAAGCATTAAATTCCCAAGCTTTTAAATTCCCAAACTTTGAATTACCAAGCTTTAAATTCCCAAGCCTTTAAATTCCCAAGCTGTCAAATTTCCAAGATTTGAATTCCCAAGCTTTTAAATTTCCAAGCCTTTAAATTTTCAAGCTTTCAATTTGCCATGCTTTGAATTCCCAAGCCTTTGAATTCCCAAGCTTTGAATTCCCAAACTTTAAATTTTCAAGCTTTGAATTCCCAAGCTGTCAAATTTCCAGGCTTTGAATTCCCAAGCATTAAATTCCCAAGCCTTTAAATTCCCAAGATTTGAATTACCAAGCTTTAAATTCCCAAGCCTTTAAATTCCCAAGCTGTCAAATTTCCAAGATTTGAATTCCCAAGCTTTTAAATTTCCAAGCCTTTAAATTTTCAAGCTTTCAATTTGCCATGCTTTGAATTTCCAAGCTTTGAATTCCCAAGCTTTGAATTCCCAAGCTTTGAAATCCCCTAACTTTAAATGTCCAAGCTTTGAATTTCTAAGCTTTGAATTCCCAAGCTTTAAATTTCCAAGCCTTTAAATTTCCATGCTTTCAAATTTCCAAGCTTTGAATTTCCAAGCCTTTAAATTTCCATGCTTTCAAATTTCCAAGCCTTGAATACCCAAGCATTTAAATTTCCAAGCTTTGAATTTCCATGCTTTGAATTCCCAAGCTTTCAAATTCCCAGGCTTTGAATTCCCAAGCTTTATATTTCCAATCATTTAAATGTTGATTCAAATATATCTTATTTTTCCTTTCTCGATAAATAATAATACATTCGCTAAAACGGTTCAGCGTCGTTCGACTTCTTATTTATTTAACAGACCAGCGGATGTTTATGCATATTAAGATAGAAAATGGCGTCCAGCGTGCAACGTCAAATATTCAAAGTATGTAAAGTAGCCATTGAAATATTCAAAAGATTTAATTAATCTATATTTCGATTAGAAAGATATAAATTTCCATATTTATATTTCTTCTCCTGCCTTTATGCAAGCTTATGCATAATATAGAAGTCGATCTTAAATTAAACTTCGCCTCATTTTCCGAATATTACGATTTCTATTCTACTTTGAATATTTATTCACTTTGTCTGTGTCAACGCCATTATATATATATTTTATACTTATTGGACTTTTGCCTGTTAATAATAACAAATAAATAACTAAATAAATAAATATTTCACTAACTTCACATGTTTCACGTATTCGTGCAATTGTCACGCGTTTAAATTGCATAAAAATCCGCAATCCGCTAATATAATTAACAATTATCTTCTTCTCGAGTCTCGTCGAATAATAATTATACAGATTCACATGGAAATCGCAATGGTCACAGCAAAAATAACAAAACAGAAGCGTAAGTAAAAGAAACGTTGTACAATAATAATCTCCACCGTTGACATCGACGTTAATTCGATAAAATAAAGCTAAAACTAGCGCGTGAAAACGAACGAACGCGATTCAAGTAGAAAGAAATTGACGTGATAAGATGGGAAGGAAATGGAATCGCGGGAAGAGATGAAGATTGAAAAAACGTGTCTCGAAATATCCTTAAAGATTCTATTCTTAAAGGATTCAGTCTATCGCTATTCTTTCGCAAAGTGTCCCGAGGAAATATCTGTTCCCGAATTTCCCCGACAACGTTTCCGAATAATTCGTTTAATGCGAAAGGTGAACGAGTCGAATTAATTATCGCTCCGAAAATATTCCGGCTCGAGTAATCGTGTTAAAGAAATCGTTAAATAAAGTTAAATAAAGCATGGAAAATATTTGCTCCAACCATTTACTTGTCGTACGTTTGTACATTTGTATATTTGTACATTTGTATATTTGTACATTTGTACATTTGTACATTTGTAATTGTGTACATTTGTACATTAGTAAATGTGTACATTTCTCCATTAGTAAATGTGTACATGTGTACATTTGTACATTTGTACACTTGTACATTTGTACATTTGTAAATGTGTATATTTGTACATTTGTGCATTTGTAAATGTGTACATTTGTACATTTGTACATTTGTACATTTGTACATTTGTAAATGTGTATATTTGTACATTTGTGCATTTGTAAATGTGTACATTTGTACATTTGTACATTTGTACATTTGTTCAATTGTACATTTGTACATTTGTACATTTGCCTATTTGTACATTTGCATATTTGTACATTTCTACATTTGTAAATGTGTACATTTGTACATTTGTACATTTGTACATGTGTACATTTGTACATTTGTACATTTGTACATGTGTACATTTGTACATTTGTAAATATGTACATTTGTACATTTGTGCATTTGTAAATGTGTACATTTGTACATTTGTTCAATTGTACATTTGTACATTTGCCTATTTGTACATTTGCATATTTGTACACTTTTACATTTGTACATTTGTGCATTTGTACATTTGCATATTTGCATATTTATACATTTGTACATTTTTACATTTGTACATTTGTACATTTTTACATGTGTACATTTGTAAATATGTACATTTGTACATTTGTACATTTGTACATTTGTACATTTGTACATTTGCCTATTTGTACATTTGCCTATTTGTACATTTCTACATTTGTAAATGTGTACATTTGTACATTTGTACATTTGTACATTTGTACATTTGTACATTTGTACATTTGTGCATTTGTAAATGTGTACATTTGTACATTTGTTCAATTGTACATTTGTACATTTGTACATTTGCCTATTTGTACATTTGCATATTTGTACACTTTTACATTTGTACATTTGTGCATTTGTAAATGTGTACATTTGTACATTTGTACATTTGTTCAATTGTACATTTGTACATTTGTACATTTGCCTATTTGTACATTTGCCTATTTGTACATTTCTACATTTGTAAATGTGTACATTTGTACATTTGTACATTTGTACATTTGTACATTTGTACATTTGTACACTTGTGCATTTGTAAATGTGTACATTTGTACATTTGTACATTTGTACATTTGTTCAATTGTACATTTGTACATTTGTACATTTGTACATTTGTTCAATTGTACATTTGTACATTTGTACATTTGCCTATTTGTACATTTGCCTATTTGTACATTTCTACATTTGTAAATGTGTACATTTGTACATTTGTACATTTGTACATTTGTACATTTGTACATTTGTACATTTGTACATTTGTGCATTTGTAAATGTGTACATTTGTACATTTGTTCAATTGTACATTTGTACATTTGTACATTTGCCTATTTGTACATTTGCATATTTGTACATTTGTACATTTGTACATTTGTACATTTGTACATTTGCCTATTTGTACATTTGCATATTTGCACATTTGTACATTTGTAAATGTGTACATTTGTACATTTGTAAATTCCCATTTTCGCGAGTGCGATTAAAACAATAGCGGCTTCATATATTCGGCAATCAATTTTACGCTTCGAACGTTGCGACAACAGTGCGTTTATCGCATTGGATATTTCGCATAACTTTCGTTGCATCATTTGGTAATCGAGATTCCGTAAAAACGGGCGTTGACAATTTTTCGCGTTCCAAAATCTCGTTTACCGGCGATACGTCGAATAAATAGAATCGCATTAATCGCGTTCGCCTGGCGGTAATTGTAACGAAACGTTGCAACGCGCCGTATTGCGAACGATTATGGTCGCCGGGCTAATTAACAAAGGAGCGAAGTAAATCATTGTCTTGGCGTGCGGCGTCGTTACCGAGGCAAAATCGCGTTCCATCGATATGCAAGCTAATTATAGTTAAGCGACGACTTGAAATGGCAGCCGGGCAAATCGATTTGTCGGCGATAGAAACGCGATACGCTGCTCATACCGCGAAAACCAACTACTTTCCTATTCGAGAAAATCATTGTAACGAACGTTGGCTAAATTATAATCGCTTACGCGGATTAAATTTTCACTAATTCGTCGCCATTTTCGTGGAGAATTAATGGAAGGATTTTTTTCTTTTTTATTTGTTTACATTAATCACGGTTTCGTAGGTTCGATGTAATGAGATATTTTTTAAGCACGATTATTTAACCTTCCAATGTTACTTTTAATTGCGCGTGGATGTATTTGGGAGAATTTGAAATGGATTGCAATGAAGTGGATTATTAATTCGATGGTATTCAAAATTCAGACAATGTGTATGTTATTGATTAGACTATTTGTTATATTATATATTATTATACACATATGTTATACATGTAGGATTATAAAAGGATTATAAAATTATAAATTATAAATACAATAGAATTTCAAATAGAATTTTAAATAGCATTGAATTAATAGTAATATAATAATGTACATATATTTATATATGAATTATAAAATTAGAAATTATAAGTAGAGTAGAATTTTAAATAGCATTGGATTAATAGTAATATAATAATAAATACATGTATACATATATATGAATTATAAAATTATAAATTAATATTCGAGTAGAATTTTAAATAGCATTGAATTAATAGTAATATAATAATAAATACATGTATAAATATATATGAATTATAAAATTATAAATTAATATTGGAGTAGAATTTTAAATAGCATTGGATTAATAGTAATATAATAATAAATACATGTATACATATATATGAATTATAAAATTATAAATTAATATTGGAGTAGAATTTTAAATAGCATTGAATTAATAGTAATATAATAATGAACACATATTTATATATGAATTATAAAATTAGAAATTATAAGTGGAGTAGAATTTTAAATAGCATTGGATTAATAGTAACATAATAATGTACACATATTTATATATGAATTATAAAATTAGAAATTATAAATACAGTAGAATTTTAAATAGTATTGGATTAATAGTAACATAATAATAAATACGTATATACTATTATATTATTTATTATATTATATGTATATTGTATAGAATTATATTACATACATTATTATGCACATATAGTATGTATATTGAATGAATTTTAAGTAGCATTGAATTAATTTTCCACTTCACTTCAGTCCACTTAAAATTATTTAACAAATAAATATAAACATATGTTGATACAATTGAAATAATAGTGGCAAAGTACATAGCTCTACTTATATTACAAATTATAAATACAATAGAATCTATAATAGAATTTTAAATAGCATTGAATTAATAATAATATAATAATGTACACATATTTATATATGAATTATAAAATTAGAAATTATAAGTGGAGTAGAATTTTAAATAGCATTGGATTAATAGTAACATAATAATAAATACGTATATATATGTACATATTATTATATTATTTATTATATTACATATTGTATATAATTATGTTACATTATTATACACATATATTATATATATTGAATGAATTTTAAATAGCATTGAATTAATTTTCCATTTCATTTCAGTCCATCTAAAATTATTTAACAAATAAATATAAACATATGTTGATACAATTGAAATAATATTGGCAAATTACATAGCTCTACTTATATTACAAATTATGAATACAATAGAATTTCAAATAGAATTTTAAGTAGCATTGAATCAATAGTAATATAATAATGTACACATATTTATATATGAATTATAAAATTAGAAATTATAAGTAGAGTAGAATTTTAAATAGCATTGGATTAATAGTAATATAATAATAAATACATGTATAAATATATATGAATTATAAAATTATAAATTAATATTGGAGTAGAATTTTAAATAGCATTGAATTAATAGTAATATAATAATGAACACATATTTATATATGAATTATAAAATTAGAAATTATAAGTAGAGTAGAATTTTAAATAGCATTGGATTAATAGTAATATAATAATGTACACATATTTATATATGAATTATAAAATTAGAAATTATAAATACAGTAGAATTTTAAATAGTATTGGATTAATAGTAACATAATAATAAATACGTATATATTATTATATTATTTATTATATTATATGTATATTGTATAGAATTATATTACATACATTATTATGCATATATAGTATGTATATTGAATGAATTTTAAGTAGCATTGAATTAATTTTCCACTTCACTTCAGTCCACTTAAAATTATTTAACAAATAAATATAAACATATGTTGATACAATTGAAATAATATTGGCAAAGTACATAGCCATACTTATATATATATATATATGTATGTATTGATCTGAAACGCATATGAATTTTAAATAAATGACCCGTTATTATTTTTGAAAGTGGTATAAGCCCATATTTTCATACATCGAGATAATGAAGGGAATAAAAAGAGGGATATTCGTATATTACTAAAATGACCATTAACTCATTCTTTTCCAAAAGTGGACTTAAACATCTTTCAAATAGAACGCCTGAAATATCGACAAATATTATTTCCGCGCTTGGTCAGCTTCGTAATACAGGAGGCGAGAATTTCGAGGCATTAATTGCGATTTATCGAAGCGGCGAGCAAAAATATTCGACTTCGAAGGCGGGGAAAGAGGATTTCTTTGTCACAGGCGGCGAAGACAATCGATTAATTCGAGCGACGCGCGCTTCGTTTACGCGGCAATTTTCGCTCCCGCTTCGACGACGAATTTGATTGACAATTTATTTTCCGCCTCGCTGATTGCCGCGAGACTGCGTCGTATCAAAGGGTGAAAACAGAAAAATGCGAATCCGGTCAGCGAGCGGCTGCAAACGGAGGCAACCGATCCGGATATCTTTTATTAATGCAATTATAATGCGAGCCGCGGAATCCCGACGAGAAAATTGCGATTCCATTTCTAATTCTAATATATATATATATATATAAGTAGAGCTATGTATTTTTCCAATATTATTTCAATCGTATCAACATATGTTTATATTTATTTTTTAAATCATTTTAGATGGACTGAAATGAAATGGGAAATTAATTCAATGCTATTTAAAATTCTACTCTACTTATAATTTATAATTTTATAATTCATATATAAATGTATGAACATTATTATATTACTATTAATTCAATGCTGTTTAAAATTCTATTTGAGATTCTATTGTATTTATAATTTGTAATTTTATAATCCTTATATATATAAGTAGGGCTATGTACATTGCCAATATTATTTCAATCGTATCAACATATGTTTATATTTATTTTTTAAATCATTTTAGATGGACTGAAATGAAATGGAAAATTAATTCAATGCTATTTAAAATTCTACTCTACTTATAATTTATAATTTTATAATTCATATATAAATGTATGAACATTATTATATTACTATTAATTCAATGCTGTTTAAAATTCTATTTGAGATTCTATTGTATTTATAATTTGTAATTTTATAATCCTTATATATATAAGTAGGGCTATGTACATTGCCAATATTATTTCAATTGTATCAACATATGTTTATGTATATTTTTTAAATCATTTTAGATGGACTGAAATGAAATGGGAAATTAATTCAATGCTATTTAAAATTCATTCAATATATATAATATATGTGTATAATAATGTATGTAATATAATTCAATACAATATATAATATAATAAATAATATAATAATATATACATATATATACGTATTTATTGTTATGTTACTATTAATTCAATGCTATTTAAAATTCTACTCTACTTATAATTTCTAATTTTATAATTCATATACAGATATGTGTACATTATTATATTATTATTAATTTAATGCTATTTAAAATTCTTTGAAATTTGAATCTTGGAAATTCAAAGCTTGGGAAGTGAAAGCTTGGAAATCTAAAGCTTGGAAATTCAAAGCCTGGGAATTTAAAACTTGGCAATTTCAAAGTTTGGCAATTTAAATGCTTGGAAATTTAAAGCTTGGGAATTCAAAGCTTGGAAATATAAAGCTAGGGAATTTGAAAGCTTGGGATTTCAAAGATTGGAATTTCAAAGCTTGGGAATTCAAAGCTTGGAAATCTAAAGGCTTGGGAATTCAAAGCTTGGCAATTTGAAAGCTTGGGATTTCAAAGCTTGGAAATTCAAAGCTTGGAATTTCAAAGCTTGGGAATTCAAAGCTTGGAAATCTAAAGGCTTGGGAATTCAAAGCTTGGCAATTTGAAAGCTTGGCATTTCTAAGCTTGGAAATATAAAGCTAGGGAATTTGAAAGCTTGGGATTTCAAAGCTTGGAAATTTAAAGACTTGGAATTTAAAAGCTTAGAAATTCAAACCCATAGAAATCCAGAAGCTTAGAAATTCAAACCCATAGAAATCCCAAACTTTAAAATTCAAACCCTTAGAAATTCAAAAGCTTAGAAATTCAAACCCTTAGAACTTCAAAAGCTTAGAAATTCAAAAGCTTAGAAATCCAGAAGCTTAGAAATTCAAACCCATAGAAATCCCAAACTTTAAAATTCAAACCCTTAGAAATTCAAACCCTTAGAAATTCAAAAGCTTAGAAATTCAAACCCTTAGAAATCCAAAAGCTTAGAAATCCAAAACTTTAGAAATCCAAAAGCTTAGAAATTCAAACCCTTAAAAATGCGAAAGCTTAGAAATTCAAGCCCTTCGAAATTCTGTCTCCGAAATCCGCATCCTTGTCGAAGCTTTATTACTCGTCGAATGGTTACAAGTTGAGGAACAGCAGCGTGCATAGTTATTATTCGGGACGTTGAGCGTTAAGAAAATTCCACGGCTCGTCGCTGTTGTGTTCCGCGAGGATCATAAGGATGTATAAGGAAGAGAAAGGGGCTGGACGAGGGGGAGAGGTAAACGAGGACGAAGTGGATGCGCACGGTGCGGCGAAGCATAAGCCGGAATGTGAAATGCGCCATGAAGATCGGCGAGGGCCGTAGGTTAGGATAAAAGCTACACTCTTCTTCTTCGTGTGGTAAAGGCGAACCGCGCGTTGTTGTTTCGCCCGGGGAAATAGCAAAAATGGCATTCTTCTATGGCAAATTAACGTGCGAGTGGAACCCGGAATACGGAATACGGAATTCGCATAATCTTCGGCTCGGTTGCGTCGCTGCTTCGCCTCTTATATCGATTACGCTCCGCGTTCGGCGATAAATAATAGCGTTCTTATTTTAGAACCTTATTTTCCCTCGCCTGCATTTTTCGACTACTATTTACGGTTGTTTAACTAAATTTTGGATGTCGTATTGTACGCGTAAGAATATGGGAAACTGAAGTGAAAGAGAAAGTAGAGAAGAAGTTTATTGTATTATTCGTTAATAGAAGGGATTAAATTAATTAATTAGAAGAGTAAAGTATATAGTATATAATATTAATATAATATATAAAGCATTGCTTTTTTTTCTACATAGGAGAAAACGTGACTTGTTTATTTTTTTTCTCTCGTTTTTTTTTTAGTAATTAATTCGACGTTATTTTAAATAGAACTTTACTTAATTTAGATGGTTAAAAATAAGTAATAGTGTTTTATTAGCTATTGTAGAATAGATATTTATTCGGATGAGATGTGATCGAAATAGGAAATTATTCGAATTAATTAACATTATTTATTGCAGTAACTAGTACAAAATTATTCATGTAAATCAACGTTATTTATTGCGGTAACTAGTAGCAAGATTATTCGAATAAAACAATGTTATTTATTGCAGTAACTAATTCAAAATTATGCTAATGAAATAGTGTTACTTATTCGAATAACTAATTCAAGATTATTCGAATAAAACAATGCTATTTATTTCAGTAACTAATGCAAAATTATTCAAATAAAACAATGTTATTTAATCCACTATCTAATACCAAATTATTGAAATAAATCAACGTTATTTATTCCAGTAACTACTACAAAATTACTCCAATAAATCAATGTTACTTATTCCATTACCTAATTCAATATAATTCGAATATAACAATGTTATTTATTCCAGTAACTAATGCAAAATTATTCAAATAAAACAATGTTATTTATTCCACTATCTAATACAAAATTATTGAAATAAATCAACGTTATTTATTCCAATAACTAGCACAAAATTAGTCAAATAAATCAACGTTACTTATTCGAATAACTAATGCAAAATTGTTCGAATAAAACAATGCTATTTATTGCACTAACTAGTACAAAATTACTCCAATAAATCAATGTTACTTATTCCAATACCTAATTCAAAATAATTCGAATAAAACAATGTTATATATTCCAGTAACTAATGCAAAATTATTCAAATAAAACAATGTTATTTATTCCACTATTTAATAAAAAATTATTGAAATAAATCAACGTTATTTATTCCACTATCTACTACAAAATTATTCGAATAAAACAACGTTACTTATTCCAATACCTAATTCAATATAATTCGAATAAAACAATGGTATTTATTCCAGTAAGTAATGCAAAATTATTCGAATAAAACAACATTATTTATTCCACTATTTAATACAAAGATATTTAAATAAATCAGCGTTACTTATTCCAATACCTAATTCAAAATTATGCTAATAAAATAATGTTTCTTATTCGAATAACTAATTCAAGATTAGTCGAATAAAACAATGCTATTTATTTCAGTAACTAATGCAAAATTATTCAAATAAAACAACGTTATTTAATCCACTATCTAATACAAAATTATTGAAATAAATCAACATTATTTATTCCAGTAACTAGTACAAAATTAGTCAAATAAATCAACGTTACTTATTCGGATAACTAATGCAAAATTGTTCGAATAAAACATTGCTATTTATTGCACTAACTAGTACAAAATTACTCCAATAAATCAATGTTACTTATTCCAATACCTAATTCAAAATAATTCGAATAAAACAATGTTATATATTCCAGTAACTAATGCAAAATTATTCAAATAAAACAATGTTATTTATTCCACTATTTAATAAAAAATTATTGAAATAAATCAACGTTATTTATTCCACTATCTACTACAAAATTATTCGAATAAAACAACGTTACTTATTCCAATACCTAATTCAATATAATTCGAATAAAACAATGGTATTTATTCCAGTAAGTAATGCAAAATTATTCGAATAAAACAACGTTATTTATTCCACTATTTAATACAAAGATATTTAAATAAATCAACGTTACTTATTCCAATACCTAATTCAAAATTATGCTAATAAAATAATGTTTCTTATTCGAATAACTAATTCAAGATTAGTCGAATAAAACAATGCTATTTATTTCAGTAACTAATGCAAAATTATTCAAATAAATCAACGTTATTTATTCCACTATCTAATACAAAATTATTGAAATAAATCAACATTATTTATTCCAGTAACTAGTACAAAATTAGTCAAATAAATCAACGTTACTTATTCGGATAACTAATGCAAAATTGTTCGAATATAACAATGCTATTCATTGCACTAACTAGTACAAAATTACTCCAATAAATCAATGTTGCTTATTCCACTATCTACTACAAAATGATTGAAATAAAACAATGCTACTTATTCGAATAACTAATACAAACTTACTCGAACAAATCAACGTTACTTATTCCACTTTCTAATACAAAATGATTGAAATAAATCAACGTTATTTATTCCACTATCTACTACAAAATGATTGAAATAAAACAATGCTACTTATTCGAATAACTAATACAAACTTACTCGAACAAATCAACGTTACTTATTCCACTTTCTAATACAAAATGATTGAAATAAATCAACGTTATTCATTCCACTATCTACTACAAAATGATTGAAATAAATCAACGTTATTTATTCCACTATCTACTACAAAATGATTGAAATAAAACAATGCTACTTATTCGAATAACTAATACAAACTTACTCGAACAAATCAACGTTACTTATTCCACTTTCTAATACAAAATTATTGAAATAAATCAACGTTATTCATTCCACTATCTACTACAAAATGATTGAAATAAATCAACGTTATTTATTCCACTATCTACTACAAAATGATTGAAATAAAACAATGCTACTTATTCGAATAACTAATACAAACTTATTCCAAAAAATCAACTTTACTTATTCCACTATCCAATACAAAATCAACGTTATTAATTCCACTACCAAATACACGAATCCCCTTCATTTATCCGAATCTAACCTCAGAATAATTCGCGACGTTATAATAAACAAACGTAGGAATCCGCTGGCTTTCGATCCGAATACAGAATCGAGCGAATACGTGGCGAACACCGGCGAAGGATCGATACTAAAATCAACTTAAATCGAATTGCACAATAGTTTCGGGTGTTCCGCGGGCTTCGACGTGATCGCCAAGCTTTCCTTCCGCCGGCTTGCAAATCGAGGCGAGTTCCTCGAGGAGACATCCAATCAAAATCAACGCGCTAGCGTACGACGCGAAGTTGCTGGAATGTTGAAGAGAAATCCTCTCTCCTCTCTTCGTTTCGATCTCCGCGAGGACAACGATTCTCTCGCTTGCTCGCTACATCGGCGTCGAGGCGTACGCAGATTAATTACCACGATTAATTAATTGCGTACGATTAACCGTTTAACTACTTGCCCTATGATAACGAGTCACAATAGTCGCACGATTTAAAGCGTAGATTCTGACAAAAATAAATATTAACGATGGTAAAATTGTATTCGAACGTTTAACCTTGGATTCGTTTGAAAAGCTCCTGGAATCGATTCACCGTTTGCGGGAGAAATGAAGGAGTTTCAAAGGGAAGGTTAAACCGCGCAACGGGAGGAAAAACACGGGGATTACGGGGAAGAAGTTCCCGAGAAAGAAATTAATCGCGCGGCATTAAAAAGAGTGTTCCCCTGGCCGGCATGAATTATTCACACCGGTCGGTAATTTGCGAAAAAATGTGTATACTAATTTGAGGTAGGCACTCCGTCGATGAAGAGCGGAAATTAACAGTTGATTAAAAAGAAGAATAAGGAACCCTGTAAATATAGATAGATATAATTTAATGTAATACAATATAATATAATATAACATAATATAATATAATACAATATAATATAACATAATATAATATAATACAATATAATATAATATAACATAATATAATATAATATAATATAATACAATATAATATAGTATAATATAATATAATGTAATACAATATAATACAATGTAATATAGCATAATATAATATAATACAATATAATATAATGTAACATAATATAATATAATACAATATAATACAATATAATATAATACAATATAACATAATATAATATAATACAATATAATATAATACAATATAATATAATACAATATAATATAACATAATATAATATAATACAATATAATACAATACAATACAATACCATATAATACCATATAATACAATATAATACAATATAATATAGTATAATATAATACAATATAACATAATATAATATAATACAATATAATATAATACAATATAATATAATACAATATAATATAACATAATATAATATAATACAATATAATACAATATAATATAACCTAATATAATATAATACAATATAATATAACATAATACAATCTAATATAATATAATATAACACAATATAATATAACACAATATAATATAACATAATATAATATAACATAATATAATACAATATAATATAACCTAATATAATATAATACAATATAATACAATATAATTTAACCTAATATAATATAATACAATATAATATAACATAATACAATCTAATATAATATAATATAACACAATATAATATAACACAATATAATATAACATAATATAATATAACATAATATAATACAATATAATATAACATAATACAATCTAATATAACATAATATAATATAATATAACACAATATAATATAATACAATATAATATAACATAATATAATACAATCTAATATAATATAATATAACACAATATAATATAACACAATATAATATAACATAATATAATATAACATAATATAATACAATATAATATAACATAATACAATCTAATATAACATAATATAATATAATATAACACAATATAATATAATACAATATAATATAACATAATATAATACAATATGATGTAACATAATATAATACAATATGATGTAACATAATATAATACAATATTACCATTAAATTAAAAACTTTACACAAATGCAGTTAACTAATTCGACTAATTGAAAGGTTCGATAATTTGGCGAATATTCGCGGCGCAATAATTAGAGTAATTTAAAGGTTGGTACTTATCCATTTGAAATACGTCGAAACGAATAATATGAAAGAAATATACTGGAAATTGTTCCATTTAATATTTATTCGAAGTTCAACGCTAACGTTCACGAAGTATACGAGAATAAAGGAAATGTTCATACCGAGGTTTCGCGTTACCGCGTTGATCGTCGAACGATTTTGGGCGAACGGAATGACGCGTGACAGATATCGCGAACGATATTAGATTTTCCGCGTCGCCTACATAAATTCTATTGTATATTAATTTCACCGTGGGCGATTCCGAGAATGCGTTGCAATTATTGTTACGCGGGAAACGATCCACCGTTGGATTAACGCGAAACGTTCACTTGTGACGGACAATACCGCGAATGTTTCATCTATAATCTATAATAATTCATAAAGCCGGCTATTTTGGCGTGAACAATTTCGCGTAACTAAAATTCTCGCCATACGCTGCTGCTGGTATGTGTTTATATATATTAAATAAAGTAATCGTCGTTTCGATGATAGGCGATAATTGTTTCGGATTAATTCGATTGTTACTTTATTTATTTATTTGGAGTTGGTTTTGGAGTTGGGTTTATGTGGAGCTGTAGAGAGGGGATAGGATAGGAAAAAGGAAGGGTGTTGCGTTTCGTCCTGGACCTGCTAGTGTGGACTCATCAGTAAGGCTATCTAGCAGGCCCTGCCTTAGACGTTGGGAATTTGGAAGGAAGATTAAGTAAAAATTGCCAACGATATGTGAAGCTGTGGAGGGGGGATAGAATAGCAAAAGAAAGGGTGTTGCGTTTCGTCCTGGGCCTGTTAGTGGACTTATTAATAAGGCTATCTAGCAGGCCCTGTCTTAGACGTTGGGAATTTGGAAGGAAAGTTAAGTAAAAATTGCCAACGATATGTGGAGCTGTGGAGGGGGGATAGAATAGCAAAAGAAAGGGTGTTGCGTTTCGTCCTGGGCCTGTTAGTGGACTTATTAATAAGGCTACCTAGCAGGCCCTGTCTTAGACGTTGGGAATTTGGAAGGAAGATTAAGTAAAAATTGCCAACGATATGTGAAGCTGTGGAGGGGGGATAGAATAGCAAAAGAAAGGGTGTTGCGTTTCGTCCTGGGCCTGTTAGTGGACTTAGTAATAAGGCTACCTAGCAGGCCCTGCCTTAGACGTTGGGAATTTGGAAGGAAGATTAAGTAAAAATTGCCAACGATATGTGAAGCTGTGGAGGGGGGATAGAATAGCAAAAGAAAGGGTGTTGCGTTTCGTCCTGGGCCTGTTAGTGGACTTAGTAATAAGGCTACCTAGCAGGCCCTGCCTTAGACGTTGGGAATCTAGAAGGAAAGTTAAGTAAAAATTGCCAACGATATGTGAAGCTGTAGAGGGGGGATAGAATAGCAAAAGAAAGGGTGTTGGCGTTTCGTCCTGGGCCTGTTAGTGGACTTATTAATAAGGCTACCTAGCAGGCCCTGTCTTAGACGTTGGGAATTTGGAAGGAAAGTTAAGTAAAAATTGCCAACGATATGTGAAGCTGTGGAGGGGGGATAGAATGGGAAAATGGAAGGGTGTTGCGTTTTGTCCTGCTCCTGGACTTATTAATAAGACTACCTAGCAGGCCCTGCCTTAGACGTAGGGATATTCGAAGGAAGGTTAAAGGCGGTATATATATGGACGAGGTAGTTGGAGCGAGTACTTTCGAGAAAGTCCTATTTCATATGTCCCTCTAGTGGCGGGTGCAGGAGAGCCGCCACAGTTTACAAAGATAAAAACGACAGAAAAAGTACACATAATATATCAAAGAAGGGACGTACGGAAAAAAGCATGATCCACTGAAATGCAACTGGATAAAGTAAGATACATACAGTACATACATATGCATACAGTATTTACACGCAATTGGCTATTTATACGTACAGCATTTATAGGAAATTGGCTATTTGTACGTACAGTATAACCCCAAAAGATTGACCACTTTGAAACAGGTATATCTTTTAATTCATATTGTATAATTAGCCAATTGCGTATGCATACAGTATGTACACGCAATTGGCTATTAAGAACACGCCAAAACTTTTTTTTTTCTTTAATTGATTATTTAAAGTCGCATCAGTGCCGCGGTTGAAACTGAAAATGTCCGTGAAACGAAGGAAAGTTCGTTAAACGAATAGCAACGAAAGGCTATTAAATAAGTCTTCTTAAACCCTTGCAATACGATTATTTTATTACCTACGGATGCTGATATTAACTGGTGTACTGTTTTTATATCGTTTAACTTAGAAATTATTTAAATATTGTTGGCAATTTTTACTCGACGACCTCCAATCTTACAAGACCAAGCTAAAATTTGTATCAAAATTATATTTCACTCTCGGTAATATTTGTCTCCGTTGAATCTAAAAAATACGTTATTGTAGGGCAAAGGGTTAATAATTTCACTTAACTTTCGATCTTTATTAAAATTACCGAATGCTATGTATAAATTAAAACAGCGATATCCGATATTTCTAGCCTATTTTCTACTCTATTAATAAAACAGAGGGAGACAGTTTGTTTCGTTCATTCTTAATGCGCACGATTAATAATATTCGCGATAATAATATGCGAGAGCAAAGTTGAAACTCGTTTCGGCGTCTCTTGGGACGATGCATAATTTCCGTTGCCTGTTCGGCGTTATATCGATAGCGCGCGCGTGTTGCGGTTATTGTTCGTCGAAAACAGCTAAAGCGAATCTATATTAGAGAATATTACAAAGAATTGTAGTCGAATTTGTACGCTGATCGAAGATAATCGCAACTTAAGCTAGGTACGAGATTGTAGTATATAAAAATTCGTACAAAGCTTTGGTCGAGTGATTTTACGAGACAAACGTGCGTTCATATTATTCTTTACGCTATTTTTAAAGATATAAACACGTGGCACGTGACTTCGAACCGCGAATTTATTTATTACACTGCGAAAAGGTACACGATACACTTTAACATGCAACGCATTCGTTCTTTCGCTAAACTAACCCTCCCCAAATTTCCAAAAGTTACATAACCTTAATTTGCAATTATCAGTACCATTACGCATGCTTTGTGATTTCGAAAAACTTTAGATTTTAGCAGATTTTGACGAAATCTCCTATTTAACTCGAAACGCGTTTCAAAGCCGGCCATAAGAATTGCCCAAAGTTCAACCGGTCGCCATTGCGAAACCGTTGTAGATTTCGAAAAAATTCCACCGCGGTGAGGCGGGGGGAAGCTTCGCCTTCGAAATGCTTCTCGTTTCGAGTCGATCGGACGTCCGGCGGCGGAGATATCGCGTTCGGAACGCGAGGCGTAATTTCGTCGCGCCTCGCTATTATCGCCGTCCTTGTCTCGCGTTCTCTCGCCTCTCGCTCGCGCCTCCGTGCGCTGACCTACCTCTACGCTACGCGCACGCGCAGCTCGCCTCTTCGCTACTTTACTACGTCGCGTACGCGTTCGCAGGGAAAAGAAGTAGGTCACGCGGCCATTCATAAGTCGGCGCGACGCGACGCGTATCCGAGCGGCGAACTTCGAACGCTCGCATCTCGGCAACCGCTGCAGCTATCCGCTTCGTTCGAGGAGCGTTTTCAAGGGGACACCTTCCGCTACGTTCCCAGCGCGCCGCGAATCGAATTCGCGCCACTCCGCCGCCGCTGTCGGCGATTATCTCTCGACGCTTCGTTGTGACGTCGATTAAACTGTTATTTTGTTCAATGGAAAGGAATAATGGGAGATTCCCCGTTGTACATAGCTGTTATTGTTTTTTTTTTTGGGCGGGAACTGTGCGAGGAATATCGAATTGTAAAGATACAGTGCCGCGCGGATTGATTTTTAATTCGATTACTGAGTATAACGAAATTCGATTCTTGTTTAATCCACGTGCAATTGTTGATTTTATTTCGTCATTTGTTGGTAATTTTTTAAGCGATTGACGAGCAGTCAATGGTGTTAAATTTAATATAGTTCAAGATTTATGTTTCGGGTACACCGTGAACGTCGTTTAATGGTACTTTTAATTAATCAATCGCTACGAAACTTTCAGCTACGTAATTCGTGCGCGACAACCGAATAGTAGTAAGATTAAGAATACTTGTGAATAAAGGTGCATTCTGAAGTTGTTTATTTACAAGTAGCAGGTGAATTCCTTTGGTATAATGAGAATATATTTGTATATATATAATATAATATCAATATGATATAATAACATAATTAACCAAAATATTTTACTCTACTCCCAAATTCGGCGAAAATTGATTAAGTGTTACTTTAGTGATTTGTTTACAATTGACGGATAAATTTCTTTGCTATAATAATAGAATGTATATATATATAATACAGTATTAATATTTATTTATTTATTTATTTAGTAACCTAATACAAGGCAAAAAGGGTTAATAATAATAATGGTTTCGCAATTCACCAAAATTAGTCGAAAATTGATTAGCTGTTATTTTATTAATATTAATTTATTTACAATTAACAAGTAAATCCCTTTACTATAATACAATACCAATATTTATTTATTTAGTAACCTAATAAGAGGCTAAAAGGGTTGATAATAATAATAATGGTTTCGCAATTCACCAAAATTGGGCTAAAATTCAGTAGCTGTTATTTGATTGATTTGTTTACAATTAACAGGTAAATCCCTTTGCTGTTATACGATACCAATATTTATGTATTTAGTAACATAATACGAGGCACAATGGGCTAATAATAATAACAATGGTTTCGCAATTCACCAAAATTAGTCGAAAATTAATTAGCTGCTATTTTAGTAATTTATTTACAATTAGCAGGTGAATTCCTTTGCTATAATACAATTCCAACATTTATTAATGTATTTGGTAACCTAATACGAAGTAAGAAGGTTTAATAATAGTAATAGTTTTGCAATTCACCAAAATTAGTCGAAAATTAATTAGCTATTACTTTAGTAATTTATTTACAATTAACAGATAAATCCCTTTGCTATAATAATAGAATATACAAATAGTACAGTGTCAATATTTATTTATTTATTTACTTAGTAACCTAATACAAGGCAAAAAGGGTTAATAATAATAATGTTTTCGTAATTCACCAAAATTGGGCTAAAATTCAGTAGCTGTTATTTTAGTAATTTATTTACAATTGGCAGATAAGTCCCTTAGCTATAACAATAGAATATACAAATAATACAGTGTCAATATTTATTTATTTATTTACTTAGTAACCTACTACAAGGCAAAATGGATTAATAATAATAATAATTTCGCAATTCACCAAAATTGGGCTAAAATTAATTAGCTACTATTTTAGTAATTTATTTACAATTGACGGATAAATCCCTTAGCTATAATAATAGAATATACAAATAATACAGTGTCAATATTTATTTATTTATTTACTTAGTAACCTACTACAAGGCAAAATGGATTAATAATAATAATAATTTCGCAATTCACCAAAATTGGGCTAAAATTAATTAGCTACTATTTTAGTAATTTATTTACAATTGACGGATAAATCCCTTAGCTATAATAATAGAATATACAAATAATACAGTATCAATATTTATTTATTTATTTACTTAGTAACCTACTACAAGGCAAAATGGATTAATAATAATAATAATTTCGCAATTCACCAAAATTGGGCTAAAATTAATTAGCTACTATTTTAGTAATTTATTTACAATTGACGGATAAATCCCTTAGCTATAATAATAGAATATACAAATAATACAGTATCAATATTTATTTATTTATTTACTTAGTAACCTAATACAAGGCAAAATGGATTAATAATAATAATAATTTCGCAATTCACCAAAATTGGGCTAAAATTAATTAGCTACTATTTTAGTAATTTATTTACAATTGACGGATAAATCCCTTAGCTATAATAATAGAATATACAAATAATACAGTATCAATATTTATTTATTTATTTACTTAGTAACCTACTACAAGGCAAAATGGATTAATAATAATAATGCTTTCGTAATTCATCAAAATTAGTCGAAAATAGAGTAGCTATTATTTGATTGATTTATTTACAATTAACAATTAACAAATAAATCCCTCTTCTATAATACGATAGCGATATTTATTTATTTACTAACCTAATACAAGGCAAAATGGGTTAATAATAATAATAATAGTTTCGCAATTCGCCGAAGTTGCGTTCGCATGTCGAACGGACGTTAAATTGATTATCGATTCGGAATAAATTCCATCGGTCCGGCATTGGTGGCTTTGCTCGCCGGATCACACGGATAGAAGCATCCTCTTAGCTCGGAATCGTGGCGTCGCGTCGTCGCGGCGATTCGAGGACCCTTTGCCGGGCTTCCGCCGGAAATACCGCACTTCTCCCTTTATTTAAAGACTCGAAACGAGATTACGCGACGACCAGATGGGTCGAGTGCTTTCGATTAGGTACGCGTTACTCCGCCGAGCAAATTATTCCCAACGATCCCGCGACGCTTTTTCAACCGACTACCTCTAGCTGCGGCATATATTCACTCCGTCGATTCTCTTAGCTTCCGGTAAATAGAGAAAGGGAGAAATCGTGGACGAAAGTTGGACGAAAAATAGAAATCGAAAGAGGAATTATTTTATAAGTGGAAAATAATGGAATGGAATTTGGTTAGTGTTTTCTTTTCTATACGATGAATTCGTGGTTATGTAATAGAAAGTAGAGTGAATTAATATATAATACACGAGGAAAATAGGGAAAGAGAAATCGTGGACGAAAGTTGGACGAAAAATAGAAATTGAAAGAGGAATCGTTTTATAAGTAGAAAATAATGGAATGGAATTTGGTTAGTGTTTTCTTTTCTATAGGATGAATTCGTGGTTATGTAATAGCAAGTAGAGTGAATTAATATATAATACACGAAGTAAATAGAGAAAGAGAGAAATTATGGTCGAAAGTTGGACGAAAAATAGAAATCGAAAGAGGAATTATTTTATAAGTGGAAAATAATGGAATGGAATTTGGTTAGTGTTTTCTTTTCTAAAGGATGGATTCGTGGTTATGTAATAGAAAGTAGAGTGAATTAATATATAATACACGAAGTAAATAGAGAAAGAGAGAAATTATGGTCGAAAGTTGGATGAAAAATAGAAATTGAAAGAGGAATTATTTTATAAATGGAAAATAATGGAATGGAATTCGTGGTTATGTAATAGAAAGTAGAATAAATTTTCCAAATAAATTAATATATATAGTAAGTGAATATTTTGACACTGATTGAATTTCATAACAATAGACGATTGATAATAAAATTGGATATTATTCGAGTAAACTATTTATGAATAATATTTGGAAGAAATTACTCGAATAAATTGTTCGAATAATACGTCGACTATTTTAATAGAACAAAATTTTGTTACAATATTTCTAATTAATTATTCGAATAAACGAATAATACGTGGAATAAATTAATAGAACAAAATTTTGTTACAATATTTCCAATTAATTGTTCGAATAAACGAATAATACGTGGAATAAATTAATAGAACAAAATTTTGTTACAATATTTCCAATTAATTGTTCGAATAAGCGAATAATACGTTGACTATTTTAATAGAACAAAATTTTGTTACAATATTTCGAATTAATTATTCGAATAAACGAATAATACGTTGACTATTTTAATAGAACAAAATTTTGTTACAATATTTCGAATTAATTATTCGAATAAACGAATAATACGTGGAATAAATTAATAGAACAAAATTTTGTTACAATATTTCCAATTAATTGTTCGAATAAACGAATAATACGTGGAATAAATTAATAGAACAAAATTTTGTTACAATATTTCCAATTAATTGTTCGAATAAGCGAATAATACGTTGACTATTTTAATAGAACAAAATTTTGTTACAATATTTCGAATTAATTATTCGAATAAACGAATAATACGTTGACTATTTTAATAGAACAAAATTTTGTTACAATATTTCGAATTAATTATTCGAATAAACGAATAATACGTGGAATAAATTAATAGAACAAAATTTTGTTACAATATTTCCAATTAATTGTTCGAATAAACGAATAATACGTGGAATAAATTAATAGAACAAAATTTTGTTACAATATTTCCAATTAATTGTTCGAATAAGCGAATAATACGTTGACTATTTTAATAGAACAAAATTTTGTTACAATATTTCGAATTAATTATTCGAATAAACGAATAATACGTTGACTATTTTAATAGAACAAAATTTTGTTACAATATTTCGAATTAATTATTCGAATAAACGAATAATACGTGGAATAAATTAATAGAACAAAATTTTGTTACAATATTTCCAATTAATTGTTCGAATAAACGAATAATACGTGGAATAAATTAATAGAACAAAATTTTGTTACAATATTTCCAATTAATTGTTCGAATAAGCGAATAATACGTTGACTATTTTAATAGAACAAAATTTTGTTACAATATTTCGAATTAATTATTCGAATAAACGAATAATACGTTGACTATTTTAATAGAACAAAATTTTGTTACAATATTTCGAATTAATTATTCGAATAAACGAATAATACGTGGAATAAATTAATAGAACAAAATTTTGTTACAATATTTCCAATTAATTGTTCGAATAAACGAATAATACGTGGAATAAATTAATAGAACAAAATTTTGTTACAATATTTCCAATTAATTGTTCGAATAAGCGAATAATACGTTGACTATTTTAATAGAACAAAATTTTGTTACAATATTTCGAATTAATTATTCGAATAAACGAATAATACGTTGACTATTTTAATAGAACAAAATTTTGTTACAATATTTCGAATTAATTATTCGAATAAACGAATAATACGTGGAATAAATTAATAGAACAAAATTTTGTTACAATATTTCTAATTAATTATTCGAATAAACGAATAATACGTCGACTATTTTAATAGAACAAAATTTTGTTACAATATTTCGAATTAATTGTTCGAATAAACGAATAATACGTCGACTATTTTAATAGAACAAAATTTTGTTCCAATATTTCTAATTAATTATTCGAATAAACGAATAATAAGTCGACTATTTTAATTGAACAAAATTTAGTTACAATATTTCCAATTAATTATTCGAATAAACAGTTCGAACATTTAATTCGAATAATAAGTCGACTAAATAAATCTCCGACAAATGAATGCTCGAATTACCTTAAAAATATCCATCACACGCGATGTTTGATTAACCACACGCGCTGAACGTCGATTTGTATCCAAACTTAGCCGCAGTTTTGAATCACTTCAAATGAAAATCGGGCAGCAAATGCTTCGAACCGTGAGACAATTAAAGTTTCCCTTAGAAGAAGCGTAGGAAAGAAATAAAGAATCTTTGATTGCTGGCTGGAAAGTGGCGAAAGGCTACTCAAAGATAAATTCCATCGGCCGCGCTGACATTTGAGTTTCGAGTAAACAGAAAACTTTTTCCTCTCTTGCCGCGGATCGAAACTTTCTCAGCGAAATCTTTGAGACGGTTTGAGGAAACAGGAGGGGGGGAAAGGAGAAAAAGAGTGGCGGTAAACCGTAAGCGATGCGAATGTAATTAGCCTGGCTATTTACGAATTTAACGGCGTAATTTTCTTCTTCCCTTCGAGAGGAAAGAAGTCGTAAGACGTCCACCTTTTTTCCGGTCTTCAACTATCGAGCCGCAAACTCGAACAGTTAATTAAAGGAAGCTTAAAGCTCGGCTCAGACTGTCGATTTTTAGGTTGCGCATTTTTATCCGCCCTGGCCTCGATATAAATCTTTGGCCGCGATTAGCGGGAAACAGTAAATAGACACGGCTTAGAAACGTTGCCGATAACCGCGGATGTATCGTTTTTAATTTCTACCATTTTTTCATATCAATTTTATCCCGTTTAATGGCGAATTATATTATAGAAATAGTACAATAAGACGAATATATATTATGTTATTAATTATTCATTTAATATATATTATATATTAATATAGTATGTTATTAGTAAATTATGTTACAAATTATTAATTAGAGGATATATTATACCAACTTAGATATTAGATAAACAGCGGGCAAGAATAAAAGAAAAAAAACAAGATTGTAATAGACAGCAAGTATTCATACAATAAATTATTATTATCCTGTTTAATACGTAGCATTTTTATAGTAACTTTGTCTTATTTAATCGACGCGATTTTTACGTTACTTAATTTGTACTGTTTTTCTATTAAATTTGCGTTATTTAGTATACAGCATTTTTATAGTAACTTTGTCTTATTTAATCGACGCGATTTTTACGTTATTTAATTTGTACTGTTTTTATATATTAACTTTGCGTTATTTAATATACAGCATTTTTATATTAATTTTGTCTTATTTAATCGACGCGATATTTACGTTACTTAATTTGTACTGTTTTTCTATTAAATTTGCGTTATTTAATATACAGCATTTTTATAGTAACTTTATCTTATTTAATCGACGCGATTTTTACGTTACTTAATTTGTACTGTTTTTCTATTAAATTTGCGTTATTTAATATACAGCATTTTTATAGTAACTTTGTCTTATTTAATCGACGCGATTTTTACGGTATTTACTTTGTACTGTTTTTATATATTAACTTTGCGTTATTTAATATACAGCATTTTTATAGTAACTTTGTTTTATTTAATCGACGCGATTTTTACGTTACTTAATTTGTACTGTTTTTGTATTAACTTTGGGTTATTTAATATATTTAATACATTTTTATGGTAATTTTACCCTATTTAATTTCTGCTACTTATATATTAATTTTACGTTACTTAATCTATAGTATTCTTATATTAATTGTATCTTATTTAATTCATACAAATTTTATATGAATTGTACCTTATTTAATTCATATAAATTTTATATTAATTGTATCTTATTTAATTCATACAAATTTTATATTAATTGTACCTTATTTAATTCATACAATTTTTATATTAATTGTATCTTACTTAATTCATATAAATTTTATATTAATTGTATCTTATTTAATACATATAAATTTTATATTAATTGTATCTTATTTAATTCATACGATTCTTATATTAATTTTACCTTATTTGACTTACACTACTTCTATATTAATTTTATTTTTCTATTTCTTTAACGTACAGTGTTTCTACATTACTTTTATCCTATTTAATTCATATCGTTTTTGTACGAATTTTCTCCTATTTAGTTTACATTATTTCCACATTCATTTTATCTAATTCAATCTACAATATTTTTACGTCAACTTTACCTTAATCAATTTATGCTACTTCTATGCAAATTTAATAGTCTTCAATCCATAGTATTTTAACATTAATATTACTTCACTTAAATCGTATCGTTTATCTATTAATTTCGTCCTACTTAATTCTCATCATTTTTATTTTAATCCCATATTATTCAATCAATGGTACTTTTATATTAATATTCTCCTATTTAATTCACATCGTTTTCTCCTATATAATTAATACTACATCTTCACCATTTTTATCTTACCTGATCTAAAACATTTTCATATTAATTATTTCTATATTACGATTGTCTTATTTAATTCATACGATTCTTATATTAATTTTACCTTATTTTACTTACACTACTTCTATATTAATTTGATTTTTCTATTTCTTTAATGTATAGTGCTTCTATATTACTTTTATCCTATTTAATTGATATCATATTCACATCAATTATACCGCATTTAATGAATATTATTTTTACATTAATAATTGCTCGTCGTTTTCGCAAATTAATCTTCTATTTCCAATCGTTTCCTTCTTTTCTGCGTTCCCATTAACTAATTCACGTGTGCGGTGTTAATTAATTGAAAGAAAAAAGAAAGAAATGGAACAGAGAGACGCTCGTAGAAATTCGGATAATCCGTAGGTGAACGAGGCCGCATTTGCAGCGATTCAGAAATTCCTACGGCAACGTAATCGCTAAAACAATTCCCCCGCTATCGTCGCCCTTCTACTAGTTCGCCAACGTCCAGAATTCTACCGGCGGAATTTCAATTAACAAGGTTAATCGAAATGGAAGCGGGTCAGTTGTACCGCCAAAAAGCCATTAAATAATTGAAATTCGCGTGGGTGGATTCATAAACCCGTGTTTCATTAAGATAAAATGTCCATTCGATGATCTCTCTGCAACGCAGACTTCCACATTCGTTCCCAAGAAATATACATATTTTCGTTGCAAGCGAATGTGATTAAAAATAGCGGCGAATAATATTAGTATCGATCAAAAATAGTATTAATCAATAATATAAATTAAAATATTAGGAAATTCGTATGTTTCTAAGTGGATGCAATTGAAATAGCGTTGAATAATACATCTTCTTAGTTAATGCGATTATAATTGACGAATAATATATTCGTGCGTGATCGTAATTAAATGTGGGTGGGAAATAATATTTTCGTTAGCCAATGCAATCGAAATGGTAGCTAATTCGTGTATTCGTTGGCGATTCTAATTAAAACGATGGAAATTAATGCTCTCGCGATTGAAAACAATCGAATTGGTGGTAAATTCATGTTTCTGCTAGTGGATGCAATTAAATGTTAATATATTCATATATTGATGCGTTGATATATTCACATATTGATATATTGATACATTGATACATTAATGCATTGTTATATTCATATATTGATATATTGATACATTGATACATTAATGCATTGATATATTCATGTATTGATATATTGATATATTGATGTATTGGTATATTGATATGTTGATGTATTAATATATTCATACGTTGATACATTGATACATTGATATATTGATGTATTGGTATATTGATATGTTGATATATTAATATATTGATATATTAATATATTGATATATTGTTACATTTATATATTGATACATTAATGCATTGATACATTGATACATTGATATATTAATGTATTGATATATTTATACATTGACATATTAATATATTGATATACTGATGTATTAATATATTCATACATTGATACATTAACACATTAATACATTGATATATTGATGTATTGGTATATTGATATGTTGATATATTAATATATTGATATATTGTTACATTTATATATTGATACATTGATACATTAATGCATTGATACATTGATACATTGATATATTAATGCATTGATATATTTATACATTGACATATTAATATATTGATATACTGAAGTATTAATATATTCATACATTGATACATTGATACATTAATACATTAATACATTAATACATTGATATGTTGATATATTAAAATATTGATATATTGTTACATTTATATATTGATACATTAATGCATTGATACATTGATATATTGATATATTTATATATTGACATATTAATATATTGATATACTGATGCATTAATATATTCATACAATGATACATTGATACATTAATACATTGATACATTAATACATTAATACATTGATATATTGATATGTTGATATATTAAAATATATCAATATTAATATATTGATATATTGTTACATTTATATATTGATACATTAATGTATTGATATATTTATACATTGACATATTAATATATTGATATACTGATGTATTAATATATGCATACATTGATATATTGATACATTGATATATTTATACATTGACATATTAATATATTGATGCATTGATATATTTATACATTGACATATTAATGTATTGATATATTTATACATTGATATATTAATATATTGATATATTGATGCATTGATACATTGTTATATTTATATATTGATACATTGTTATATCGATATACTGATATACTGATATACTGATATATTGAAATATTGAAATATTGAAATATTGACATGTTGATAAATTGATAATTTGATGTGTTCACATGTTGATACTTAGATACGTTGATATGTTGACGTATACACATGCATTGATACACTGATTTGAAACGACACATTATTGACAATTAGAAATCTCGTTCCAAGCCATCGGCAGGAAGAATTTCAATTCGAAACGAACACGTTAAAGGAGGATTAATAAATAAAGGGGAAGAATTTCTTAATTAACTCGGCCCGATTGTTTCTCTCAGGAGGATTCGACGGTGTAGTACGTACGCGGGAGGTGATAATTCTTATCTGTTAGCAGCTTTCCACGGGCTAAACGTTCCTTTCGCCGTTCCAGAGATATATTCCTGCCCGTTCTTAGCCAACGTCCCCCGACACGACTCGATCGCGATAAATATACATGCATACACACACGTATACAGACCGTGGCAATGTGGTGGCTGCCAATGGGGAAATAAATAGTCGATATAGGTAAGAGGGGGGGGGGGGGGGGTGGACCATTACCAGGCTCGCGTTCTTTCCTTTCGTTCGGCCGCGAGATTTACAGAGCTTTAATTTTCCAAAAAGCTGGATTTGCGGCCGAAGCGTCGATTTATCGCCGGCCACGCGCGCAGTCGTGGAAAAATTCCGCCGCGCCACTCCCGATAAACGTCGTCTCGCCCTCTTTGCTTTACCCTCCCCTCCCCCCTTTTTCAACCCTCCCTATCGCAACGCTATTTTCTTGCCGTTCGCTCTTAACTTTGCTTCAAACGCCGCATCTTTCCGAATAACTCTCCGCGAAGCTTTCAGCGATTTTCGCGTTTACCGTTCGGCGAATCCGTTTGAAAGAATTTGGGAATACTTTGGATAATGTGGAGAATTTATGGGAATTTTTGGAGATTTTTCGAATAAGAGGGGGGATGTGAAAAAATTCCAGAGTGGCGATGCTTTTTATTGGATTCGATTCAATCGATCGTGTTGCGATCAAATGCAAATGGAGCTTATATCTCGGTTCTTGTTTTACGAATCGGCGAGAAAAAATTAGAGAATACTTTGGATAATGTGGAGAATTTATGGGAATTTTTGGAGATTTTTCGAGTAAGAGGGGGGATATGAAAAAATTCCAGAGTGGCGATGCTTTTTATTGGATTCGATTCAATCGATCGTGTTGCGATTCAATAGAAATGGAGCTCAGATCTTCGTTTCTATTGGGCGAATCGGCATGAAAATATTTGAAAACACTTTGAATAGCTAGTAGTATTTATGGGAATTTTTGTAGATTTTTTGAAGAAGAGGGGGGATATGAAAAAATTACAGAATAGCGATGCTTTTTTATTGGATTTCGATTCAAGCGATCGAGTTGCGATCAAATGCAAGTGGACTTTATATCTTGGTTTTCGTTATACGAATCGACGTGAAAAAATTAGGGAATACTTTGGACAACTTG
This sequence comes from Eucera pruinosa, assembly GCA_028830335.1. Taxonomy (NCBI): domain Eukaryota; kingdom Metazoa; phylum Arthropoda; class Insecta; order Hymenoptera; family Apidae; genus Eucera; species Eucera pruinosa. The sequence continues at coordinate 3,923,570 of JAMYCR010000019.1, forward strand.
GAGAATTTATGGGAATTTTTGTAGATTTTTGGAAGAAGAGGGGGGATATGAAAAAATTCCAGAAGAGCGATGCTTTTTTGTTGGACACTTTCGATCGATCCTTGCGATTAAAATCTGACGAAGCTTAAATCTTCGTTTCTTCTCGGCGAATCGGCACGAAAAAATTAGAGAATACTTCGAACAGCGAGTAGTATTTATGTAAATTTTTGTAGATTTTTCGAAGCAAAGGGGGGATATTAAAAAATTCCCAAACTGCAATCTTTAAGTACTTTGAATGAAAATTGCAATGCAACCCGAGTAAAGATCAAAATTCAATCCTTAAAAAAATGATCACAATTCAGGTTCCGCATGCTAAAACGAAGCTCTGTTTACGTTCATAAATTTGCGCCCACGTGAGTTCGAATATTTCGAAGCTCTGAAATGTTGAAACTTTCAAATTTACAGTGTTTCCAATTTTCCAACTCTGCCACAACGTTGGGGACCTTGAAAAAAAGGGGTTAAAATTCATAACAATTGGAAAGTTTGAACGGATAGCGGTTGAATATGGCCGGTTGGAAACTTGCGCGATGATCTAACGGGAGTGGTTTGAAGAAGTAGTAAATGGACTGTTTTAATCAGACTGTTGAAAGTTGTAGATATAGGTCCGTAGAAGAGCAGTTAGGCGAGTTCCAGTTGTAATGTCGTGCAATTCACTATCTGTTCCCTGTGTTAGACAATATTAGTTTAAAATATAGTTGCTACTTCATTCGGAAGTTAGTTTCCGCAGTAATAAGAAGCCCCGCTATTCGCTGTTACAAGCGTTACACGTAGACGGAGAATTTCGGATATTTCTGCTTCTCGAATTTACGCTGAGCGTCAGATTTCCAAACCTTGTAATTTCTAATCAAGTAACATATTTCAATGATAAATTAGTATTACAATAATAAATTAATATTGCAATAATGAAGTAATGTTTGAATAATAAAGTAACATTGCAATAATAAAGTAATGTTGCAAGAATAAAGTAATATTCTAATAATAAAGTAATATTCGAAGACTAAATTAGTATTTGGAGAACAAAGTGATATTGCAATAGTAAAGTAATATTCCAATGATAAATTAGCAGTCTAATAGTAAGTGAATATTCTATAATGTATAATTTGTAACGTATAACATTTAGTCTGTAATCTGCAATCTATAATTTATCATTTATAATCTGTAATCTATAATATGTAATCTGTAATTTCTAATTTCTAATCTGTAATCTATAATTTATAATTCATAATGTATAATGTATAATCTATAATTTATAATTGATAAAGCATAATATATAATCAATAATCTATCATCTATAATCTGCAATCCATAATTCATAATTCATAATTTATAATTCATTATTCATTATTCATAATCCATAATTCATTATTCATAATCCATAATTTATTATCCATAATCCATGATTCATAATCAATAATCTACAATCTATAATCTATAATCAATAATCCATAATCTATAACCAATAATACATAATCCATAATCCATAATTCATAATTCATGATCCATAATTCATAATCCGTAATTGATAATCCATGATTCGTAATTCATAATCCATAATTGATAATTCATTATCCATAATTCATTATCCACAGTTCATAATCCATAATTCATAATCCATAATTCATTACCCATAATTCATTATCTATAATTCATAATTCATAATTAATAATCTACAATCTATAACCTATAATCAATAATCCATAATCTCTAATCAATAATCCATAATTCATACTCCATAATTCATAATTCATAATCCATAATCCACAATCCATAATTCATTCTGCATAATCAATAATTCATAATCAATAATATACAATCTATAACCTATAACAAATAATCCATAATCTATAACCAATAATCCATAATCTATAATTCATAATTTAAAATCCATAATCCATAATCCATTATCCATAATCCATAATTCATTATCCATAATTCATTATCCATAATTCATTATCCATAATTCATTATCCATAATTCATTATCCATAATTCATTATCCATAATTCATTATCCATAATTCATTATTCATAATTCATTATCCATAATCCATCATCCATAATTCATAATTCATAATTCATAATTCATAATCAATAATCCATAATTTATTATCCATAATTTATTATCCATAATCCATAATTCATAATCAATAATCTACAATCTATAACCTATAATCAATAATCCATAATCTATAACCAATAATTCATAATTCATAATCCATAATCCATAATTCATTATCCATAATTCATTATCCATAATCCATAATTCATAATCAATAATCTACAATCTATAACCTATAATCAATAATCCATAACCTATAATCAATAATCCATAATCTATAACCAATAATTCATAATTCATAATCCATAATTCATTATCCATAATTCATTATCCATAATTCATTATCCATAATCCATAATTCATAATCAATAATCTACAATCTATAACCTATAATCAATAATCCATAACCTATAATCAATAATCCATAATCTATAACCAATAATTCATAATTCATAATCCATAATCCATAATTCATTATCCATAATTCATTATCCATAATTCATTATCCATAATCCATTATCCATAATTCATTATCCATAATCCATTATCCATAATCCAGAATCCATAATTCATTATCCATAATTCATTATGCACAATTCACTATCCATAATTCATTATCCATAATTCATTATCCATAATTCATTATCCATAATCCATTATCCATAATCCATAATTCATAATCCATAATCCACAATCCATAATCCATAAACTACAATCTATAACCAATAATCCATCATCCACAATCCATAATCCATAATTCATTATCCATAATCCATAATCCATTATTCAGAATCTAGAATCCATAATCTATAATCTGTTACCTGTAACCTATAATCTACAATCTACAATTTACAATCTACAACTACAATGTACAATCTACAATGTACAATGTACAATCTACAATCTACAATCTACAATGCATAATCCATAATGTATAACTTATAACCTATAATCTATAATCTACAATTCACAATCCGCAATCTACAATTTACAATGCTTACGCTTATCAATGCAAAGTAATGAACAATTAAATCCGCAATTCGCGATTACTTTCCGCATTGAATCCAACGACAAGAACACGAAACATGGAACGCAGCGATTTTCCCAACCACGCGAAACTTTTTCTCTCCCCCGTGGAAATATTTTTCCCCCCTCCCCCGCCAAGGCAATTCTTCTTTCATTAATGCGCGAGTGGCAATTTTTCCGAGCTGATGTCGAATCGACAAACACAAGTTTCATCGGCTGAACGGGAAGGGGAAGAGAGGGGGGAGGGGTTAAAAGGTCGATGCCTGGTCGTTGGACGGATGTCAAAAAAAAGGGGGGGGGGGGGAAAGGAATAGGAAAAAAGCAGGGAAAAAAATGGCAATCAATTGGAGCCAACGTTTGGAACACGCGGTTTTTTATTTACAAGCATCGAAGCTGTTGCGTGAATGTCGACAACAATGTCACAAACGTTCACAACGTGAATGTTGTGTGTTTTTTTTGTTGTTTTTCCCTTCCTTTTTTCCGCCTTTTAACGCGAGCGGAAACTCTATTTTTAGCGATATTGTTTTATAACAGCGTCCGGCAACGAAAACGTGACACGATGACATCAGAAATTAGTTTGCAGTCGCTTCGATACTCGGCTTCTCTCATATTTCCAATACGTACGTTTCGTTGCGAAACAGCGAATCCCCCCTCCCCCCCTGCCACGTTGTATTTATTAAATTCGCCCGGAAAAACGCTTTGAAATAGGATTTCTAATGGATGCAATTCCAAATTTTCGCGTTCACCAGCTTTCGAGGTTTTAATATATTAAAGTAGCCGAGAGTTTTCGGCTTGTCGCGTTTACTTTGTGAATATTTTAATAGGATTCCATTCAAACGTTTTCACTTTTCGAGTTGAAAACGTTCACATTTTTTAATGTTTCATATTTACAAGCTTTCACGTTTTTCGCATTTTAAATTGGCGAATTTTGTCGCGTTTATTACATTTATTTGGGAATATTTCGATAGCATTGCTACTGAACTTCGAAGATTTTTTTATATTTGTAATAATTTCAATTGCAAACCTTCAAATTTAAAATCTATTATGCATCTAATATTTTAATATAGTTAATTTTTGTGTTTATTAAATTTAATTGTAAATATTTTAATAGCATTGCTAAGGTTTCCAATTTTAAGCTACTAAACTTTGAAGATTCTTTATATTTGTAATAATTCCAATTGCAAACCTTCAAATTTAAAATCTATTATGCATCTAATATTTTAATATAGTTAATTTTTGTGTTTATTAAATTTAATTGTAAATATTTTAATAGCATTGCTAAGGTTTCCAATTTTAAGCTACTAAACTTCGAAGATATTTTATATTTGCAATAATTTCAATTGCAAACCTTCAAATTTAAAATCTATTATGCATCTAATATTTTAATATAGTTAATTTTTGTGTTTATTAAATTTAATTGTAAATATTTTAATAGCATTGCTAAGGTTTCCAATTTTAAGCTACTAAACTTCGAAGATTTCTTATATTTGTAATAATTGCAATTGCAAACCTTCAAATTTAAAATCTATTATGCATCCAATATTTTAATATAGTTAATTTTTGTGTTTATTAAATTTAATTGTAAATATTTTAATAGCATTGCTAAGGTTTCCAATTTTAAGCTACTAAACTTCGAAGATTTCTTATATTTGTAATAATTGCAATTGCAAACCTTCAAATTTAAAATATATTATGCATCTAATATTTCAATATAGTTAATTTTTGTGTTTATTAAATTTAATTGTAAATATTTTAATAGCATTGCTAAGGTTTCCAATTTTAAGCTACTAAACTTCGAAGATATTTTATATTTGCAATAATTTCAATTGCAAACCTTCAAATTTAAAATATATTACGTATCTAATATTTTAATATAGTTCATTTTTGTGTTTATTACGTTTATACAGAAAAAATTGTTTCTATTTAAGTGAGAAACTCACAAGTGACGATAATAAGAACACTGAACTTTGTTCTACATTTTCAATTAATTAATAATGAATTCATTATACTGAACATATAAGAAAGATGTTCATAAATGAACTCAATGTTAAACAATACATTATGCTCCAAACTGGAACTGGATTTTTATATTAAACACGTTCCAAAATATTTAAATAAAGTTACGTTTAAACGAGAAATTCTCAAGTGACAATAATAAGGACACTGAACTTTGTTCTACATTTTCAATTAATTAATAATGAATTCATTATACTGAGCATACAAAAAAGCTGTTCATAAATGAACTAAATATTAAACAATACATTATGCTCCAAACTGGAACTGGATTTTTATATTAAACACGTTCCAAAATATTTAAATAAAGTTACGTTTAAACGAGAAATTCTCAAGTGACAATAATAAGGACACTGAACTTTGTTCTACATTTTCAATTAATTAATAATGAATTCATTATACTGAACATACAAAAAAGCTGTTCATAAATGAACTAAATATTAAACAATACATTATGCTCCAAACTGGAACTAGATTTTTATATTAAACACGTTCTAAAACAATTAAATATTTCATTTAATTAAACAATTAATTACTTAAATCGCGAAGCATAAAATGGCGAATACATGGTATTACATTTACCCTATCTCTGTATCATCGCCCTTGCGTGCATTCTTGTCTTATACTAAGCGTCATCCACAAGTACAGTGCAGTGATCACTTGATGGCGAGGCAAGCCGATTGGCTGTCGCATATTAGCGACACCTTCAGTCACACGTATTATATTCATTGGCTGAATCGGTCACGAGTGCAAGTCTACTGCGTGACAAAGGATGCGAAACAAAACACGTCGAGGTAAAGTGAGATAGGACGACTTGGAACTACAACTGAATCACATTGGCGTAAACCTAATTTTGTTTCTCGCGAGGACGTGGGGAAATCTTGAAGAAGCTACCTGGCAGGGTCCGCACTCGCGAATCCTTAGCGAATATGAAGGACCTACTACTATGCATGTAGCATCCAAGAATTCGGAAGAAAGATTTTCTACTGCCTAATGGGCGGAGCGAGCGACCAGCTCCCCTTGCCCCTGTGCCGTTCAGCTTGAAGGACGCTCGCCAACAAGTCATCACTGCACTGTAGTAGGCAAATCGTGTTTACATCCCCACTCTTTCCGCAGTCCGCTAATTGTCCTCTCGAACACAGGCAACGACTACTATTCGCTAAACTCGCTTACGCCCGTAAACACGTTGTGTCTTATGGCGAACGGACAGTAATTACACAAATTTTCTCTCGTTCATAAGATGAACGTTAATAAAGTTGATTAATTAAAATTCGGAGGGCAGTCGAATGAACCGTAATAGAATATTCTATCAGGCTAATCGTTAACGTTAGCCAAGCTTAATCCCTGCATCTTCCCTCTCCTCCTTCTAAAGAAAACGGGGGGGGGGGGGGGGGGGAAGAAAATAAAAAGAGAAGCAAATTCCGTCGCGGTAATAAACGATTACTCGTGGATTTATTCCGCACGACAAGAGTGAAATTTAACGGCCGTTCGGTTCGGCGAACGTTTAAGGGAAACGCCCAAGACGGTTTTCTAATTCGAAACGGGGCAACATCGGCAAAGGGAAATTTACGGGCCGGAAGTTTATCTCGCCGGTTAATTCCCGGCTCTTCCGCGCCGTCGATACCCTTATTCGAAGTTTCGTTTCATCGGTTACTGTGCGAATCTCGGCGAGGATAATGCCGCCGAGGGCGGAATAAACGACCTTTTCCTTCGTTCTGCGCACTCTTAATACACCCGTGAGATTTTCACGCCACCGTAGCCGAGTTTCTACGTTGCGTCGTTCGTCGATGTTTGCCATACACGATTTCTTCTCGTGGTAAAAGTGACAATCATCGTTATATCATCGGGAATAATAATTTCTCCGCGTTTCTTTAATTGTGTACATGGGGTAAATGACCCATTTAATGTCATTCTTCTTATAAATGCTATTTTAATTATTTTATTCAACGTATAATGAATCTTATAATGAATAATGAAACGTATAATGAATAATTGATAGTAAATTTGGACTTGGATTTACGTAACAATCCGTAGACAGCGTATATTCTTTTATAGTTAATATTTGCAAGCTTCAGTTCGTTCATAGTTAATATTGGAAGGTGAAACGTGCTGTTGACTATTCAAATGTAATTGTGACTAATTCAATTGTGACCAATGTGATTATAAAGTATGGAACGTGTCCATAATTTGACAGAGTTTCAGTTGCAGGGGATTAAATAAAATACCTTTATTTTATGAATACTAAATTAAATATTACACGAGTAATAATACACGAGCACTTGATTATCTTACGAGGGCAGTTCGCGAACTCAGCTAAAAACGAACGCAACGCTAACGAAAGAACACAAAATAAATAATGCGCACTCTTCCGACCTATTTGGGAACATATTAGATTCTCTTTTTACGTAATTCAATACGAATTCTTGTTTCTATTTAAATAAGAAATTCTCAAGTGACGATAGTAAGGTCATTGGACTTTCTTCTACAATTTCAATTAATTAGTAATGAACTTATTATATTGAACATATACACAAAAAAGTGTTCATAAATAAGAGAAATCTGTTAAATAATTATTATGCTCCAAATTGGTATTCTTTATATTAAATACATTCTAAAATGGTTGAATAAAGTTACATTTAAATGAGAAATTCTCAAGTGACGATAGTAAGGTCATTGGACTTTGTTCTACAATTTCAATTAATTAGTAATGAATTTATTATATTGAACATGTACAAAAAAAAGTGTTCATAAGTAAGAGAAATCTGTTAAATAATTATTATGCTCCAAATTGGAATTCTTTGTGTTAAACACGTTCTAAAATAGTTGAATAAAGTTACATTTAAATGAGAAATTCACAAGTGACGATAGTAAGGTCATTGGACTTTGTTCTACAATTCCAATTAATTAGTAATGAACTTATTCTATTGAACATATACAAAAAAATGTTCATAAGTAAGAGAAATCTGTTAAATAATTATTATACTCCAAATTGGTATTCTTTATATAAAATACATAAAGTTACATTTAAATGAGAAATTCACAAGTGACGATAGTAAGGTCATTGGACTTTGTTCTACAATTCCAATTAATTAGTAATGAACTTATTCTATTGAACATATACAAAAAAATGTTCATAAGTAAGAGAAATCTGTTAAATAATTATTATACTCCAAATTGGTATTCTTTATATAAAATACATAAAGTTACATTTAAATGAGAAATTCACAAGTGACGATAGTAAGGTCATTGGACTTTCTTCTACACTTTCAATTAATTAGTAGTGAATTCATTCTATTGAACATACCCAAAAAAGTGTTCATAAATAAGAGCAACCTGTTAAATAATTATTATGCTCCAAATTGTTATTCTTTATATTAAATACATAAAGTTACATTTAAATGAGAACGTTTTCAATTGACAGTAACAGGAACATTGGACTTACCCTATTATTCTAATTAACCATTAACTATTACCGCGTTTCTAATAACCTTAATAATAATATCCAATAACAACCGTCGTCGTTTCTACGTTCGATGCATTTATGGAACGCGTCGCTTGGAAAAATCTAACGATAAACGCGCACTCTGGAGAGATAAACACACACACACACACACAGAAGGAGGATAAAGCAAAAGGAGGAGGGGGGAAATAAAGAAGAAGAAAAAAAGAAAAAGGATATCTGGAAAATTGGACGGGGCTTTTGCAAAAGGAATGAAAGAGAGGCAAGAGGTTAAGGACGATTCCAAGGCGAATTGGAGTCACCGTTATCTGATCTGGACACTCGTATAAATCCACGCAATCAAAAGATGACCATCTAAACAGTTTCGAAGGCGTTCGCTAAAGTAGAAGGCACGGCGAAATTTATTTCGCGCGGTAACATCGTAATAATCCACTTCGTATTATAACGCGTTAATTCGTGTCCGTTAAAACAAGTGGAATAAATGTACTAATTACTGTCACTTTAATGTTATCGCTTCAAGCAACTTCATTCGATTATTTCGCAAGTTATTCAAGCTAATCTAGTCAAGTCTCCAATAACACGGTACTCTTATTACGCGGTGCAACATTCCAACAATTTAAGTGGCTTGAAAAGTTTCTCCATTGCGTTACTTTTTCCATGTGTTAAATTTTTGACTGTTGAATTGAATGAACTAATTTTTCGACCAATTGAATGAAAAACTCCGTTTTCGTAGTGAACATGAATCACGTTTATCTTTAGCTGTGTTTTAACGTTGCCTCGGTTCATTACTTTCTTTTCTTTAGACTTTTCACTACAATTTAAGCCAAGGTTTATTGAAATCAACCTACTGGAAGTCGAACAATTTTGTTATAGGTGACATAAACGTGACATAAACATAAACGAGATATAAACTATCTCTAAATTCGTGCAACACGACCTGCAATTTTTAAACATGTTCATTATTGCTTGAACGATGATTTAAACCCATTATAATTTCGCGTAGACTGCAACGTATTTTAATCCGAACAATAATCCCAGAAATATAGGGGAAAAAATTGATCGATTCGGAGTGAAACGACAGCTACTACACTTTGTTCGACGACAAACAGCAACGAACAAATAACAAACAGCGAATCACGATTTCGAGTGACAAATAATGCAACCATTAAATCGTTTCACTCGCCAATGCGAATTATTTATCGCTATCTTTAACATTAACTGTACGGTTAGTATAGTAACACGGTTTGAAAATATTTGATTTGAGATTTAACATTCATTACCAATTCCTTTTAATTGTTACACTTTATAAATCTATTCTCATTCAAGTATACGACAATTTTTATATCGTCTAACTAATCAATTTCCCACGTTTTCGATTTCGATTTATGCCACTACTTTTTCTTCACCGAGAAAAAAGATTTATTAAATAGATATATTTAAAATGTCGACGGTATGATTAGCGTTAACTAATTTCCGGTCATCTTACGATAAACTTCGTTCGTTTGGTTTCATTTGCACGCAACGAAATAACTTTGCACCGCTTGATTTCGGCATACGAACAGCGATCGCGTAATTGGCGAAACTTAACGGAGGATTCGTTACGAGCGGATGGAAATTAATTCGTACATTTTTCGAAGGGTTAATTAACACCAGGCGAGTAGAACAAAATAATTGTCAATCCGCGACGAATCTGTGCGGATCTTATCGTTCGCGAAGCCGAATACGAATGCCAATTAACCGATGCTGCGAATTATTTTCATCCCCCCCCCCCCCCCCTTTATTCCGTCGCGGTTATGGCAGCCGAATATTTGTGAATCGAAGATTAATTAGCAACCGCCGGCTAATTAGACGCGGTTGCTCGCTTCCGTTCCTTCGTTATCGTCGTTCTCGCGTTGTTGAACAATTATTTATTCGTTCATTTAAGCGGGGCAAAAAATATCCTTCGGCGTGCAATGGTATTTCATTTCATTTAATAGGATTCAATTGGTAAAATAGGAATCAATTCACGCTTAGGACAACGTATTCGATTCTTCGCAATGTTTTAGGGTTATAGGAACACCTATCTTCACTTTTTTCATTTATTTATATTTGTTATTTATATGTACATATTTATTTATATATATTTGAATTTATACATACATATTTATTTATATTTGTATTCATACATACATATTTATTTATATCTGTATTTTTATATTTTCTCTGTATATTTATTTATATTTGTATTCATACATACATATTTATTTATATCTGTATTTTTATATTTTCTCTGTATATTTATTTGTATTTCTATTTTTATATTTTCTCTGTATATTTATTTATATTTGTATTTATATATATTTTACATATGTATATTATATTATATTACATTATATTATGTATATTATATTATATTATATTATATATACTATATTGTATTATATTATATTATATATATTATATTATATTATACATATTATATTATATTATATATACAATATTATATTATATTATACATATTATATTATATTATATATACAATATTATATTATATTATATATACTATATTATATTATATTATATTACATATATTATATTATATTATACATATTATATTATATTATATATACTATATTTACGTGTATTGTTTATAATCCACGTTTGATTTCGAAGTGTTCACCGTTTCGTTCCGTTGCTCTCGTTGATAATAAAACTAGAGAGAGGGAGAAAAAAAGAAAAAGAAAGGTCATGTTCGAAGGGACGCGGGGAAGCGAACGGGTAGTAAAATTCCGAAGTACACGATCGCGATTTCCACGGTTGCGAATCCTCGCTGGCAGCAGCGTCACGCGGAGATGAAAGACGGAGATTAGGGATCCGAGTAGAACGCGGAAGACTCGAAATTGTGTCGCTTTGCTGGATAAAGCCACCTCTCGCGAAGCTTCGCCCTCGCAAAGAACCCTCTGTTGCCGCGTCCTGTAATACACTGCAATAGAATAGCAATAGAAGGTTAGAGGCAAGGGAAACAGGAAGCGTTTCACGGATACAGTAGAATCACGATTAATACGATCGTTGCAATCGCCAGGCTTTTCATTTACGAGCGTTCGAATTGCCAAGTATTCATAATCAAGCTTCCACCGTCGATGTATAAGTGTATCGATATATCAATCTATAAATATATCAATATGTCAATGTATCAATGTATCAATGTATCAATGTATCAATACATCAATGCATCAATGCATCAATGTATCAATGTATCAATGAATCAATATAACAATATATCAATACATCAATAGATCAATACATCAATAGATAAATACATTAATGTATCAATACATAAATATATTAATACAGCAATACATCGATATATTAATGTTTCAATGTATCAATGTATCAACGTATTAAAGTAGCAATATATTAATGTACCAATGTATCAATACATCAATGCATCAATATAGCAATGTATCAATACATCAATGTATCAATACATCAATAGATAAATATATTAATGTATCAATACATAAATATATTAATACAGCAATACATCGATATATTAATGTTTCAATGTATCAATGTATCAACGTATTAAAGTAGCAATGTATTAATGTACCAATGTATCAATACATCAATGCATCAATATAGCAATGTATCAATACATCAATGTATCAATACATCAATAGATAAATACATTAATGTATCGATACATAAATATATTAATACAGCAATGCATCGATATATTAATGTTTCAATGTATCAATGTATCAATGTATCAACGTATTAAAGTATCAATGTATCAATGTATCAATACATCAATGCATCAATAGATCAATGTATCAATACATCAATAGATCAATACATCAATAGATAAATATATTAATGTATCAATACATAAATATATTAATACAGCAATACATCGATATATTAATGTTTCAATGTATCAATGTATCAACGTATTAAAGTAGCAATGTATTAATGTACCAATGTATCAATACATCAATGCATCAATATAGCAATGTATCAATACATCAATAGATCAATACATAAATATATTAATACAGCAATGCATCGATATATTAATGTTTCAATGTATCAATGTATCAATGTATCAACGTATTAAAGTATCAATGTATCAATGTATCAATACATCAATGCATCAATACAGCAATGTATCAATACATCAATAGATCAATACATAAATATATTAATACAGCAATGCATCGATATATTAATGTTTCAATGTATCAATGTATCAATGTATCAACGTATTAAAGTATCAATGTATCAATGTATCAATACATCAATGCATCAATACAGCAATGTATCAATAGATCAATACATTAATATATCAATACGTCAATGTACTAATACAATAATATATCAATATATCAATACATGAATATACAAATACAACAATGTGTCAATATATAAGGAAACATAACTCAGTACCATGCATGTATATATATATATATATAAAGCTTCTACTGTATTCAACCTTGGCGAATGCAACGAGAAGAGAAGAAGACCTTGCAGAGGAGCTCGTCTTTGCTCGTCCAATTAGCGACTCCATTAGGTGATTATTTGCCCAGATAGCAGACGTTGTCTCCGTCTATTATTCGGCTACGAAGAACTGGAAATGTTGGAAGCTTCTTTTCTGATTATCCGCTACTAATGAAGCCTTCGTTGCGCCAGCGGCGCACAGAGACCGGCATTCGATAATGAATGGCCTAACGTTGCAACTTACATTTAGCAGTTGCCGGTGAATTAGTCGCGTGAAAAAATTGCTAATCCAACTTTCTTTGCCGCGGTATTGTTTTTATTTATGTAGATTTCGAAGTGGTTGAAATTCGGTATATTCGAAATGTATTGTCCACGTTAATTTAGTTAATTCATTTTTATTCATCAATGAGACGCGACTGCGTGTTACAAATGTACTTTAAAATGGGCTTACGAAGTTCGTTAATGAATAGTAATTGAATTTTTAAACGGACGATGTTCGCGTGGATTTTGGGGAAAATTCGATATAAAATGGCAAACGTTAAATTCGCGAAGAATATAAATCGTCTAAGCGTCCATTTTTCTCGATACTATTTTAACCTAAACTCGCATTGTCTACCTTTCGACGTTCCTATCTTTCGTTATACTCGAATAAACACAGGCGCGAGTGTCGCGGCAATTTTTCAATCGCCGGATGATTTAAAAGGAATTTTCGAAAAGGAATGTAGCAGCTATGCTAGTTCATCAATTTCTCGCAAATGTTCGTCAGTTTTACGATCGCTATGATTTATTGCACGACAGTTGCATCGTGATTTATTTTATATTTTTGCGACACGATTATAATTGTATTGCAAATATAATAATAATAACAGTGTGGATTTTTGCGCATTTAGTAAAAATTTAAGGGTGCAAACATTTTCTTCTACAGAATATTTCAACTGTAATAGAAATTATGCTACTTGGAATAGTGAAACAAAATCATTAATTTAAATACTGCATGTAATTATATTACAAATGTATTACAAGTATCGTAATATTAATGATGCGGATTTTTGCGCATTTAGTGAAAATTTAAGGGTGCAAAATTCCTCTACAAAATATTTAAACTGTAATAGAAATTATGCTACTTGGAATAGTGAAACAAAACCTTTAATTTAAGTACTGCATGTAATTATATTACAAATATTGTAATAATAACAATGCGAATTTTTGTGCATTTAGTGAAAATTTAAGGGTGCAAAATTCCTCTACAAAATATTTAAACTGTAATAGAAATTATGCTACTTGGAATAGTGAAACAAAATCATTCATTTAAATACTGCATGCAATTATATTACAAATGTATTACAAGTATTGTAATATTAATGATGCGGATTTTTGCGCATTTAGTGAAAATTTAAGGGTGCAAAAATTTTCTTCTACAGAATATTTCAACTGTAATAGAAATACAAATATATTACAAATTGTACAATATTAAAAATTGTGCAATATTACAAATTTACAATATTACAAATTTACAATATTACAAATTTACAATATTACAAATTTACAATATTACAAATTGTGCAATATTACAAATTTACAATATTACAAATTGTGCAATATTACAAATTTACAATATTACAAATTTACAATATTACAAATTTACAAATATTGCAAATTTACAATATTACAAATTTACAATATTACAAATTTACAATATTACAAATTTACAATATGACAAATTGTGCAATATTACAAATTTACAATATGACAAATTGTGCAATATTACAAATTTACAATATGACAAATTTACAATATTACAAATTTACAATATTAAAAATTGTGCAATATTACAAATTTACAATATTACAAATTTCCAATATTACAAATTTACAATATTACAAATTGTGCAATATTACAAATTTACAATATTACAAATTGTACAATATTACAAATTTCACAAATATTGCAAATATTCTGATAATAAGTGGAACATTTGCGACGCGCGAAATGCTAAGAATACTTGAAGAATGAAATAATAGAATGTAGAATGGACGAAGCAAATAAGAATCTTTTGTTACTTTAACTTTGCACATACGTGATTTGTAACGTGTGCAATTTTCAGTAACTTGCGACGCGACGCTTCGAAAGGCGAATGAAATATGAAAGAATCTTTTGCGCAGTCGGCGAGTGGCTTTGGAAAGCAACAGGAGTCTCGTTCCTCAGTCCTGCAGTGGGACGGTTTTATCGCCGGATGCGACTACTTTGCCCACTTCCGTCATCTTCCATCTCCGTCGCGATATGAGTAAAGGCGAATTTACACGCTTCACGCTAGCTGCGATAATGCGGCCAAATTTCGTTCATTCGCGAAAACGAACGCATTGTGTAAATCGACGTTTTAGTCGTACGAATTTTTCAAGCAATCACTTCACAGCAACGTTAATTAGGGTAAATGATCCTCGAATTGTCACTGTTCTTATTACTGCTACTTGAATTCGTTTGCTTTGCAGAGATGCTTTGGGAAATTGTGATAATTAACCCCTTCGTAGGAAATTATAACGATTTACACTTATTGAGTAAAGTTGAGAAATGTTAACAATTTTTTAAAGAGTTTTGCATGTTAAAGAATAATTGTTAATTCAAAGGCTACTGGTTTTAAATAATATTCCTTAATTTTATAGAATTTATCATTACAAAACTATGCTTTTTAATTTAACAATTCTCTAAAGAATTTTGCCTACTAAAAAATAATTGTTAATTCAATAGATATTGGCTTTAACAAATATTATTCAATTCTACAGAATTTTTCTCTACAAAACCATGTTTTTAATTTAACAATTCTCTAAAGAATTTTGCCTACTAAAAAATAATTGTTAATTCGAAAGCTATTGATTTTAAATAATATTCCTCAATTTTACAGAATTTTTCTTTTAAAAACTACGCTTTTTAATTCAACTCTCTAAAGAATTTTGCCTACTAAAAAATAGTTGTTAGTCCAATAGATATTGGCTTTAATAATATTCTTCAATTTTGCAGAATTTTTCTTTATAAAACTACGCTTTTTAATTTAACAACTCTCTAAAGAATTTTGCCTATTAAAAAATAGTTGTTAATTCAAAAGATATTGGTTTTAAATAATATTCTTCAATTTTGCAGGAGTTTTCTTTATAAAACTACGCTTTTTAATTTAACAACTCTCTAAAGAATTTTGCCTATTAAAAAATAATTGTTATTTCAAAAGATATTGGTTTTAACTAATATTATTCAATTCTACAGAATTTTTCTCTACAAAACCATGTTTTTAATTTAACAATTCTCTAAAGAATTTTGCCTATTAAAAAATAATTGTTAATTCGAAATTTATTGGCTTTAATATTATTCAATTTTATAGAATTTTTCTTTATAAAACCATACCTTAAATTTAACAATTCCATACAGAATTTTGCCTACTAAAAAATAATTGTTAATTCAAAAAGTATTGGTTTTAAATAATATTCTTCAATTTTGCAGAATTTTTCTTTATAAAACTACGCTTTTTAATTTAGCAATTCCCTAAAGAATTTTGCCTACTGAAAAATAATTGTTAATTCAAAAGATATTGGCTTTAATAATATTCCTCAATTTTACAGAATTTTTCTTTAAAAAACTACGCTTTAAATTCAACAACTCTCTAAAGAATTTTGCCTATTAAAAAATAGTTGTTAATTCAAAAGATATGGGCTTTAAATAACTTGATGGAGGAATATCGAAAGCTGCGCGTAAAGAAATCTCTTAGGATGAAGAAGAATAGTTTACGTAATAGTTTTATTCCCTTTCTTTTATACTACAAAAGTTACGCGTGCTATAAAATTTAATAGGATCCTTTCCCCGATGAGAAGGAACTTTTTAAAATATCCCCTCCGGCGTAAAAACAGATGGATTCCATTTTATATCTCCGATTCGTCGTCTTCCATTCCGATTCCCCAAAGCGCAGCGAAAGATCGTCGAAAAATTGTCACAGTTACGAGATTTCGAACTCTTCCATATCTCGAAATTAATTGCGATAGATTCGCCATTCAAAAGGCGATCGAATTCGAACGTTTCGAAGCTGAAACGTTCGAGAATTCGAAAATCGCTAATCGGAATTCTTTGCAAATTCTCGAAACCTAAACATTTCAACGTTTCGTCGCAATTCTGCACGCTTGAAATATCCAAATAAAGTTGCAAACTCGCGAAATAGCGTCGAAGCTTGAATTTTTCCGATTTCCAAAATTTCGACACGCTGAAATTTCAAAGCTTTGGAAACTCGCAAAAGATATTAAGTATATTATTATAATTTCTACTTTCTCTTTTCTTATGTTCACTTTAATCGTGTACATTTTCCTTTATTATCGTAACAAAGGGTTTACAAAATAACACAAAATAAATATTGCGATTCTAAAAGCTTTGGAATCGAAAAAGACGCGAGCTTAAAAGCTCTCAAAGCTGAAAATTTCGCGACTTCGCGACTATTAACGATTCGGTCGAGCTTTCGATGCAAAAGAATTGATTTGCCGATAGAAGGCTTACCAATAACAAATGGCAATCGAAGTTTGCAACGCTTTGAAGTAGGAGAAAAGCCGCGCGAAGAGACGTTCAACGTTTGGGGGCCGATATAACGGGTGAAGATTATCGAAACAGGAAGAATTAAAGCGCGATACGGCGAGTGAGCATTTAAGTGGCGATATTCGATAACCTTGTGTCAATAACCGGCGGCTGACTAACGTCGAATAAGCCGACTGCTTCCAAAGTAGAATCGCCCCTGTATTCCGTATACGATCAGATATGTACGTACGGTTCACTCGATAACAAACCGATATTCCCGGGACGTAGATTTAATTCGTTAATGGATCAGCCTTCTACTATACGCGCGTAGTAGAATATATCGCCGTTGTAAATGCGGCTGTAATAGTTGCTTTTGTCAACTGCGAACAGGTTCTCAGCTTTATGGATTGTTTCCGAGGGGAATTTGTTCGGCTTTCGGTAAAGGAAATTACTGTTTCATGTTATACGGCTGCGTATAAGATAATAAGTTGGGATAAACGATTGGAGAGTATAGTAAATTACGATAGAAACGAAATTTCCAATGCAGGTATTCATATATAGATACATTGATGTATTGATTAATTGATATATCGATGTATTTATATATTGATGTATTTATATTTTTGATGTATTGATTCATTTGTACATTGATATATTAATTAATTTGTACATTGATATATTGATTAATTGATACATTAATATATTGAGACATTGACATATTCATATATTGATATGTTGATATGTTAATATATTGCTATATTAATATATTAATATATTGATTCATTAATACATTGATATATTGATATATTATTACATTGATACATTGATATATTGATTAATTGATATATCGATGTATTTATATATTGATGTATTTATATTTTTGATGTATTGATTAATTTGTACATTGATATATCGATTAATTGATATATTAATATATTGAGACATTGACATATTCATATATTGATATGTTGATATGTTAATATATTGATTCATTAATACATTGATATATTGATATATTAATATATTGATACATTGATATATTTATATATTGATGTATTTATATATTAATATATTTACATATTTGATGTCTTGATTAATTTATATATTCATATATCGATTAATTGATATATTAATGTATTGAGACATTGACATATTCATATATTGATATGTTGATATGTTAATATATTGATATGTTGATATGTTAATATATTGACATGTTGATATGTTAATATATTGATATATTGATATATTGATATATTAATACATTGATACATTGATGTATTAATTAATTGATATATCGATGTGTTTATATATTGATGTATTTATATTTTTGATGTATTGATTAATTTGTACATTGATATATTAATATATTGAGACATTGACATATTCATATATTGATATGTTGATATGTTAATATATTGATTCATTAATACATTGATATATTGATATATTAATACATTGATACATTGATGTATTGATTAATTGATATATCGATGTATTTATATATTGATGTATTTATATTTTTGATGTATTGATTAATTTGTACATTGATATATTAATATATTGAGACATTAACATATTCATATATTGATATGTGGATATGTTAATATATTGATATATTAATATATTCATTCATTAATGCATTGATATATTGATGTATTAATATATTGATACATTGATACATTGATGTATTTATATATTAATATATTGATACATTGATACATTGATGTATTTATATATTAATATATTGATGTATTTATATATTAATACATTGATACATTTATATATTGATACATTCATACATTTATATATTGATGCATTGATACATTAATATATTGATATATTAATACATTGATATATTCATACATTGATATATTCATACATTGATATATTGATGTGTTTATATATTGATAGTCTTATGTACTTATATATGGATCGATTTGTATATTGAAGTATTGATGTATTGGTCTATTGATAAATTGATGTATTTATATATTGATGTATTGATGTATTGATGTATTGATGCATTTATATATTGACATTCTTATGTATTGATATATGGATGGATTTATATATTGATGTTTTGATGTATTTATTTGTATTTATATATCGATATTCTTTTATACGTTGATGTATTTTTATATCTTTATATTGACTCATTTATATATTAATATATTCACATATCGATATATTAACGCAATTATACATCACTATATATCTATATATTAATATACTGATACATTTATACATTGCTGTATTTTTATATTGACATATTGACACATTTATATATTCATATATTCACATATCGATATATTGACACTATTATGCATTACTATATATCTATATATTAATATACTGATACATTTATACATTGCTGTATTTTTATATTGACATATTGACACATTTATATATTCATATATTCACATATCGATATATTGACGCAATTATACATTACTATATATCTATATATTAATATACTGATGCATTTATACATTGATATATTTTTGTATCTTTATATTGACACATTTATATATTAATATATCCACATATCGATATATTGACACTATTATACATTAATATATATCTATATATTAATATACTGATACATTTATACATTAATATACCTATATATTAATATACTGATACATTTATACATTTTCATGTTTATACGTAAGAAGGAAATGAATAAATTTCTGAACGAAGATAAACATTACTCGAGCAAACGCTACGAACGATAAATTCGAGTGATCATATTCGAATGTAGCCTGCGAAGGGAAACTTATTATAATTATTCGGCTTAAGATTCCCATTTGGTTTCCGCGCGCTATTAACGCTGATAACCGGAAAGAAGGGAAAAGAAGAATAAGGGGATTTCCGTTGGAAACTCCGTTGGAAATTGAACCATAAAGTTAATTTCACGCGGAACACAATAGCGTGGCCGAAAAAAGCCGCGGCCCGTTGTTTCTTTTAATTATCCGTATCTTCGGCTGCAAACCGGACCGGGATAAACTTTGATCGCATTAAACG
The DNA here is from genome assembly GCA_028830335.1 of Eucera pruinosa. Classification (NCBI taxonomy): domain Eukaryota; kingdom Metazoa; phylum Arthropoda; class Insecta; order Hymenoptera; family Apidae; genus Eucera; species Eucera pruinosa. The sequence continues at coordinate 3,944,210 of JAMYCR010000019.1, forward strand.
ATTCGGAAGGTTTTGGGAAAAGAAAGGACGAGGGAACGCGGCGTTGCTTGGAATTGGGTTAAGAAGCTGGTTTATTCCTTCTTTCAAGACATCCCCCCCCCCTCCGATCCGTCGTCGATTCATCAAGTACAGATTTAAAGCTCGCGGGGAAGGAAAATGCCGTTTCGCCGGGCAAAACTTTCAGCAATGCTTCCCCATTCGAGGAGACGTCGCTTCCAATTCTCTAGCCGAGGGCCAACATTAATCTGAGTCCACTTTTCGTCGTTCGTCCGTCGGCGAAATGGAGAAACGCAACGAAGATCACGCGTCGTTTGCAGGGTAATCGATTAACCCCGTAACTGGGTAAATTAACCATATATAAACGACGTGATACATAAATTCTATACATATACATGTAAATATATGTACAGGGTTTCTCACTCAATGGAGGCCACTCCAAATTGTATTCTTTAATCGCGATGGTGCGACAAATATTTCATAGGCAATTTAAATTATATTAAAGAACGAATTCCCTGTGGGGCGCATTTTTCATTCAGGCATCATTTTTTGTAGTTTTCAACGTCCTACACGAGTGCATAATATAAAAGGTGATTAAGTGGACTGTTTTAGATGAGACACCCTGTATATATATATATATATATATATATATATATATATATATATATATATATATATCAATGTATAAATGTATCAGTATATTAATATATGAATATATCAATGTATAAATGTATCAATGTATCAATGCATCAATTTATCAATATATTAATGCATCAATGCATCTATACATTAATATATCACATATAAATACATCAATATATCAATACATAAGAATAACAATATATAAATACATCAATACATCAATATATAAATACATCAATTTATCAATACACCAATATATCAATATATCAATATACATATCTATCCATATAACAATACAGACAAATATCAATATATAAATACATCAATACATCAATACATCGATGTCTTAATGCATCAATACATCAATACATTAATACATCAATCCATTAATACATGAATACATTAATACATCAATATATCAATATACAAATCCATCCATATAACAGTACATAAGAATATCAAGATATAAATACATCAATACATCAATATACAAATCCATCCATATATCAATACATAAGAATACCAATATATAAATACATCAATACATCAATACATCAATATATAAATACATCAATTTATCAATACACCAATACATCAATATACAAATCGATCCATATATAAGTACATAAGAATATCAATATATAAATCCATCTATATAACAATACATATGAATATCAATATATAAATACACCAATACACCAATACATCAATATACAAATCGATCCATATATTAATACATAAGAATATCAATATATAAATGCATCAATACATCAATACATCAATATATAAATACATCAATTTATCAATACACCAATATATCAATGTACAAATCCATCCATATAAAAATACAGAAAAATATCAATATAGAAATACATCAATACATCAATATACAAATCGATCCATATATTAATACATAAGAATGTCGATATATAAATGCATCAATACGTCAATACATCAATATATAAATACATCAATTTATCAATATATCAATGTACAAATCCATCCATGTAAAAATACCGAAAAATATCAATATATAAATATATCAATGCATCAATATGTATATCCATCAATATAACAATGCATAAGAATATAAATATATAAATACATGAATACATCAATATATAAATCCATCCATATATCGATACATAAAAATATCAATATGCCAGTGCATAAACATATTAATGTGTAAAAGGTACATCGATGTACAACGATAAACGTGAACGAATACCATTCTCAAGGTTAAGAGACGCAACGTCGCGGATGCTGTGGGTAACGAGATAAGCCTAACTTGAGTTCGAAGCTTTCACGATAGCTGCTTGTGACGTTGATACGCACGCGTTCACCGAACTTCGAAATACCGCAGCATCCGGTGCTGCTCCCCTGTCAACTGCATCCACAGATGAATTCTTTCTCTGTGCCTCGAAGCAACGGTGCAACTTCCGCCAAAAGAGAGAAAGAGAGGGAGAGGAAAACCGCAAAAACCAGAGCCACGCCTAAGCCCTGGATATTTTTCTTTTTATCACGATCTCTCGTGATCAGCTGCGCTTTTTCCCCGCTCCTTCCAAGGATTTGTTTCACAGTCACGATGGGGCAAAAGTTCCTTCAATTCCGTTCGTTGCTAGTTGAATTCGATTAAACGCTTCATTCGTTGTAATGTTTGCAATCGCCAATTTATTTCTATATTCGTATATATCCATATATAAGACTATGTTTCAATGGTCTTTGCGAATCGTATGTAATAATATAATATAGTATAATAGTAATATATTGTATAATTATGTAATAGTACAATATAATCGTATATATCTTCTAAATATGTAAGATCATGATTCAATGGCTTTTGCAAATTGTATACAATACTATAATACAGTATACAGCATAATATAATACAAGTATATTATAGTATAATAGTAACATATAATATAATTATATAATATAATATAATATAATTGTATATATCTTATAAATATATATGACCATGATTCAATGGGTTTTGCAAATTGTATGCAATACTATTATATAGTATACAGCATAATATAATACAATTATATTATAGTATAATAGTAATATAATATATAATTATGTGATAGTACAATATAATCGTATATATCTCATAAATATATAAGACCATAATTCAATGGGTTTTGGACATTGTATACAATACTATAATACAGTATACAGCATAATATAATACAATTATATTATAGTATAATAGTAACATATTATATAACTATGTAATAGTACAATATAATTGTATATATCTTATAAATATATAAGACCATGATTCAATGGGTTTTGCAAATTGTATACAATACTATAATACAGTATACAGCATAATATAATACAATTATATTATAGTATAATAGTAATATATTATATAACTATGTAATAGTACAATATAATTGTATATATCTTATAAATATATAAGACCATGATTCAATGGGTTTTGCACATTGTATACAATATTATTATATAGTAAACAGCATAATATAATACAATTATATTATAGTATAATAGTAATATATTATATAATTATGTAACAGTGCAACATAATTGTATAAATCTTATGAATAGATAAGATTATGATCCAATGGGTTTTGCAAATTATATACAATACTATTATATAGTATACAGCATAATATAATACAATTATAATATATTATAATAGTAATATATAATATAATTGTATATATATATACATAACGTATATTATATATACGTTTATACGTATATTATAATATACAAATATATATATAATTGTACATAAATAGTATATAACGATATACGTACTAACATGAACAACATAATAATGAAACTGGAAATAATTGAACATAACAGAAGGAAAATACGCGTGCTAGTTTAACGAATCTGTCCGAATAATGAACGAATAATTACGATTAACAAATTGGTGATGCTAAAGCAATGAGAGATACAACGGCGATCGCGAAAGTGTAACGGTTTTATTTTCAGCTGCCGCTTTGGCACGCGCAATTAAGCTTCGGTTTATTGGTCCCAAAAGTAGCGTTCGTCTTTTACACGGGCTGTGATCAAAACTTTCCGCCGTCGCGCCGATTGTAGTACGATGTTATATCGACGTGGCTAAACTCGCTTCCACGGATATGGCGCTCTTGGGAAAATTATGAATACGACGTTTGATAAATTACTAGCAACTCTCTAACCGTATAGTTTAGACGTATCTGTAATTGTCGCTCGATTTCTTTTCATTCGTAGCGAAGATTTTTAATTGCAAGCTTTTGGAATCGCAGTCCTTCGAATTTCAAAGCTGTCGAAGTTCAAGCTTTGAAATTTTCTATTTCTTTTGATTTTCGTGCAATTTTAATTCTAATATCTGCGAATTTCCAAACGTGTGCGTTTTCAAGCATACGAATTACAAAACTGTGGAATTTCTAAATGTTTAAATTTCTAATCCTTGCAATTTCAAAGCTGTCGAAGTTCAAGCTTTGAAATTTCCAATTTCTTTTGATTTTCATGCAATTTTAATTCTAAAAACTGCGAATTTCCAAACGTGTGCATTTTCAAACCTACGAATTACAAAACTGTGGAATTTCTAAATGTTTAAATTTCTAATCCTTGCAATTTCAAAGCTGTCGAAGTTCAAGCTTTGAAATTTCTAATTTCTTTTGATTTTCGTGCAATTTTAATTCCAATATCTGCAAATTTCCAAACCTACGAATTACAAAACTGTGGAATTTCTAAGTGTAAGTGTTTAAATTTTCAATCCTTACAATTTCAAAGCTAGCGAAGTTCAAGCTTTGAAATTTCCAATTTCTTTTGATTTCCGTGCAATTTTAATTCTAAAAACTGCGAATTTCCAAACGTGTGCATTTTCAAACCTACGAATTACAAAGTTATGGAATTTCTAAATGTTTAAATTTCTAATCCTTACAATTTCAAAGCTGTCGAAGTTCAAGCTTTGAAATTTCTAATTTCTTTTGATTTTCGTGCAATTTTGATTCTAATATCAGCGAATTTCCAAACCTACGAATTACAAAACTATGGAATTTCTAATTGTAAGTGTTTAAATTTCCAATCCTTGCAATTTCAAAGCTACGCATTCTAAACGAAATCAAATCAAACGATAAACAATCGATGTTAAAATTACGAAACAATACTGTGTATCAAGATTCCGTTGTATTAATTTCTTTACATGCAAACGCGTTTGAATTCTGCGCGCAAAAGGCGCGGAGTTAATTTTTCCTACGGTTAATAATTGGATTTGCATCGACAAAAAGGGTTGAGGAGGGGGGGGGGGGGGGGTTGAGAATTTAATGCGGAGAAAAGGATTAAAAATAGCGCGGCGATTATCGATCCTCTTGCATGCGATTAGATTTATACGAACTTTGCATTTTCGATGAAATAGAACGTGCACGTTGAGAAATAAATTTCAAGTCTATGCAGTATGCAGCTGCGAGCTCGAAATAATTGAGAAACGTGGGCAAATGTGAGATACGGGACAGCTGAGATTTATTAAACCCGAAGATTTTTCATTCGTCGCATTTATTTCGCATTGTTTTCCATCGAACTTTATTTCGTCATCGTCGCTGAAACGAATCAATGTTTCTTTTATTCGCCGGCTAAAATGTATCGACGTGCGACGGAATATTCGGAATTCGGATTTTCGAATCGAGATTAATTTCCAATTCGAATTTCGAAGCTCTTCAATATCTAATTTTAATTCTAAAACCGTTCGGTTTCTAATTCGACGTTTAAAGCTACTTAATTTTTTAATGTCAACTTTAAAACCGTTCGGTTTCTCGTTCGATGTTTATTAAAACCATCGATTTCTACTTTTAATTCGAAGACCGTTAATTATAAATTTCAATTTTATAGTTATTCAATTTTGATCTTAGTTTTAAAACTTTTATCTTTGATAATTTATCTTTTGAACTCGAGAAATTTGGTAAACTTGACGAATCCGATAAAATATAATAAAATATATATATAAGAAAATATAACAACTGACTGGAAAATATTAACTGACTTTAAAACGTAGCATTTATTGAAACTTATTAAAGTATAACTTTTCTTGTCTTCGATTTTACGTGTATCTTTTCGTTTTGCAACATTTCTTTTAATATTGCTTCCTTATTTTTGTCTATTCAATCAAAGCTATTGTATCTACTACATAATACATAATAATAATCTATTATATATAATAATAATCTATTAAATATAATAGTAATCTATTATATATAATAATAATCTTTTATATATAATAATAATCTATTATATATAATAATAATCTATTATATATATAATCTACTCTAATCTTTTATAATATATACTTTAATTGATGAAAAAATATTTTGTTTGCAACAATTATTCTGTATCAAGATATTAAATTACATTAACTATTATACATACAATACTAAATTATATTAAGTAAGATATTTTTAGCAAATGAATTACTTTATTACCAAACTGAATACAGCAATTCTAAATTCTAATCTTAGCCTAGTAAGTTAAATAAAAGTAAGTTAAAGAAAAAAGCAGAGAAAAAGGAATTGAACACGTCGAACTAATTAACTTGCCTCGCCGTTTTTCTTCGCGGATTTCGAATTCATTTATTCCCGGAACTTTTGATTGCCTCGCGTGCGTTTCAACATTGATTCGAAGTGGTAATAAGAATAATTTTCAAGTGCTAGCTCGCGCGGTTGTTTGGCTCGAAAGATTAAATTACGCAGGCTGAAACGTACGCATAATCGGTTGATTCAAAGTTCACAGTTTCGAGAAACATCGTCCCATCGCACGTTTGCTGTTCGCGACTTTTAACCTCTTAGGAACTATGCACCACTATAGTGGCTTTCGCGGATGTCATCTTATATTACGACGCGCCACTATAATGGCTCACTCTAGTGACTCACTTCGCTCACCGTTTGAATTAACTGATCGTTTCCATATGTTTCGTTTCACACTTTTTTTTTGCCTTCACAACGTTTTGTAACAGTGTTAACAATATACAGACAGACTGTACAGCCTTTATTTTTCATACGCTAGTGTCAGGTATGAATTGTTGCAGTTTTTACGCGTAATTCGCGTCGAACTCTGCCGTACAGGGAAACAGCACCGCGCAAAATTCAGCCGTGCCTAAGAGGTTAAAGTTGTGGCGGCTCTCCTGTACCCACCACTAGAGGGACATACGAAATAGGAATTTCTCGAAAGTACACGCTCCAACTACCTCGTCCATATATATACCGCCTTTAACCTTCCTTCTAATATCCCAACGTATAAGGCAGGGTCTGCTAGGTAGCCTTATTAATAAATCCACTAACAGGTCCAGGACGAAACGCAACACCTTTCCTTTTTCCCATTCTATCCCCCCTCCACAGCTCCACATATCGTTGGCAATTTTTACTTAATCTTCCTTCCAAATTCCCAACGTCTAAGACAGGGCCTGCTAGGTAGCCTTTACTGATGAGTTCACACTAGCAGGCCCAGGACGAAACGCAACACCCTTCCTTTTCCTATTCTATCCGCCCTCCACAGCTCCACATATCGTTGGCAATTTTTACTTAACTTTCCTTCCAAATTCCCAACGTCTAAGACAGGGCCTGCTAGGTAGCCTTTACTGATGAGTTCACACTCAGGTCCAGGACGAAACGTAACACCCTTCCTTTTTCCCATTCTATCCCCCCTCCACAGCTTCACATATCGTTGGCAATTTTTACTTAACTTTCCTTCCAAATTCCCAACGTCTAAGACAGGGCCTGCTAGGTAGCCTTTACTGATGAGTTCACACTCAGGTCCAGGACGAAACGTAACACCCTTCCTTTTTCCCATTCTATCCCCCCTCCACAGCTTCACATATCGTTGGCAATTTTTACTTAACTTTCCTTCCAAATTCCCAACGTCTAAGACAGGGCCTGCTAGGTAGCCTTATTAATAAGTTCACTAACAGGTCCAGGACGAAACGCAACACCTTTCCTTTTTCCCATTCTATCCCCCCTCCACAGCTCCACATATCGTTGGCAATTTTTACTTAACTTTCCTTCCAAATTCCCAACGTCTAAGACAGGGCCTGCTAGGTAGCCTTTACTGATGAGTTCACACTCAGGTCCAGGACGAAACGTAACACCCTTCCTTTTTCCCATTCTATCCCCCCTCCACAGCTTCACATATCGTTGGCAATTTTTACTTAACTTTCCTTCCAAATTCCCAACGTCTAAGACAGGGCCTGCTAGGTAGCCTTATTAATAAGTCCACTAGCAGGCCCAGGACGAAAAGTAACACCCTTCCTCTTTCCCATTCTATCCCCCCTCCACAGCTCCACATATCTTTGGCAATTTTTACTTAACTTTCCTTCCAAATTTCCCACGTCTAAGACAGGGCCTGCTAGGTAGCCTTATTAATAAGTCCACTAGCAGGTCCAGGACGAAACGCAACACCCTTTCTCTTTCCCATTCTATCCCCCCTCCACAGCTGCACAAAGTTAACTTTGTCATCCGATTTTAGAAGATTAATCTCCCGAGTCTGCGTTCTTTTTCTTTTTCACTATTTAATCTCTCGCGCGATCCATTTACTCGTTTAAGTATAATACCGTGGTAATAATAACTTCGCTTTCCGCCGCATTATCCGCGCGAATTGAATAACGTTCGCTGCTAGCCATTAATCGATCAAAACGTTCGAATAATTTAGTTAAACGTAGCCGAATAGAAAAAGTAGAATCACGATGGATCGAATTTTAATAGAAAGGAATGGGAAAATTTATCGAATATTTACAGCAACTAATAAACTAATAAAAGGAACTTTACTAATATAATCTAGACTTCAAAGAATGGTTCGATGAGAAAGGGAATATCGCGGAACAAAGATCGTCGATATCTTTTCCATCTCTTCGTAAGACAATCTCGAATCGAAGCGGATAAACGGTCGTTGCAAAAAGACGCGTAGAATTTCCTTCTTCTACTTTTTTTTTCTACTCGTCGTCGAGAGCAGCGTTGAAGAAGAATCTGGGTCGACAAGTAAAGGGGTGGTAGAAAAATTCAACGGAGCTTTTGATGGCACCTATGGGTTGCCGCGTACGCGGCGAAAAGAAGCAGTGAAATCGAATTGATCTTGTTGCGCTATGCGACCGACGAATATTACCTTTTATTCCCCGGCACTGGACGATAATCTCCAGGCGACCATTTCATCATTCGACCTTTCAGATGTTCTCACTCTTAAGTCGTAACTTCGTTTCTTGTCCGTGGCAAGTTTTAAATCGACTGGAGCACGTTTTCGACGTGAGAAACAGAAGAGCAGCAGTTGGAATTTGGTTGCGAACGAAGAGGTGCAATAGAATCTTTGCGATTGTTGTACGGTGTTAATTTTATAGAGGAAAGTTTGCTTGTAAAAACGATCGAATCCGATTGCGTCGCGACGAGATTAGAAGGTCGGATAGAGGTTCTAATTACTGCAACTTTTAAGATTATCGCGTTCCTTTGTTTTGTTATTTTGTTTTGTTATTAATCCAGTTCTAGTTTGTAGCATAATATATCGTTGAACAAACAGAGTTTATTTATGAACCAATACTTCTTTTATATGTTCAATGTAATACATTTATTGCGAAGTAATTGAAAATGTACGAGAAAGTCTACATTCAGTTCTCTATTATTGTCACTTGAGAATTTCTCGTTTCAATAGAAACACGTTTTACGTATATTAATTATTTGGTTTGTGTAACAGATATAAGATCTATAGTAAACATAGAGGAGATCGTCACTAATTTGTAACACACCGAAATATTGGAATAAATCAAGAAAATAGTCACTAATTTGTAGCAAACTTAAATATTGAAATAAATAAAAGAAATCGTCACTAATTTTTGGTAGACCTAAATATTGGAATAAATAAAGAAAATAGTCACTAATTTGTAGCAAACTTAAATATTGAAATAAATAAAAGAAATCGTCACTAATTTTTGGTAGACTTAAATATTGGAATAAATAAAAGAAATCGTCACTAATTTTTGGTAGACCTAAATATTGGAATAAATAAAGGAAATAGTCACTAATTTCTATCAAACTTAAATATTGAAGTAAATAAAGAAAATAGTCACTAATTTCTATCAAACCTAAATATTGGAATAAATAAAGAAAATAGTCACTAATTTCTATCAAACTTAAATATTGAAATAAATATAGAAAATAGTCACTAATTTGTAGCAAACCTAAATATTGAAATAAATAAAGAAAATAGTCACTAATTTGTATCAAACTTAAATATTGAAATAAAGAAAATAGTCACTAATATTTATCAAACTTAAATATTGGAATAAATAAAGGAAATAGTCACTAATTTCTATCAAACTTAAATATTGAAATAAAGAAAATAGTCACTAATTTTTATCAAACCCAAATATTGCAATAAATAAAGAAAATAATCAGTAATTTCTATGAAACCTAAATAAGAGATTTACAGAGTAAAGAAAGGCAAACGTAGGTTGAGGAAAACGTGTGTTTGCAGTTGGTTGCGGGATAGGACAAGACTGGATAGGGGTTTCGACACTTTGTGTATCGTCGACGCATGTGGGCTACGGAGATGTCCTTGATTAGGAAACGGAATGAGCGGATTGTAAATTAAACATCGGCTACAATGGTTGGTACAAGCATGCGGGCAACGATTCTACCGTAGAACATTTGTTTAGTTACATTGGCAAGCGATAATTCTAACGAATTGATGACAGAAAGAAAAAAAATAGCGAATTATATCTTTAATTTGGGATATTATTGTAACAGTGGAATATTTATTTAATATCTATCTTATCATTATTTAATATCTATCTTGTCTTTATTTAATATCTATCTTATCATTATTTAATATCTTTATTTATAGATATGTTTAATAAATGATCGAATTAGGAATAATTATATTGACCACTAAGAAGTTTCCTTTTTTTCAATGATTCTAATTGTTTCCAATAGATTTTGGATTATTCTAATTATTTCCAATCGTGTCTATCTTTTCAATTCTACATTTTACAATTTTCTAATTCTCTTCTCGCATTTTATCGTTACGTTTTTATGCCAATAATTAAATTCGAAATACTTAAATCATCTTTCATCCAGGTTAGCTTATTTTTAAGTTAAATTTCCCATTTCAAACAATCGTTTTAAACATTCGCAGCTGCTTATATTTCTCTGATTTCCTTTTTGCAATTTACGTGTCAACAATTGACTCACAAAAATTTGCATCGTTCTTTATCCAACTTGGTCCACTTCTAAATTAAATTGAACTATTTAAACAATTATTCTAAACACTTTAAACCTTTTATATTTCACTAACTCCTTCTCGACTATTTCACTAATTCCGATCGACTCTAAAAGCAATAACTCGAAAAATTAAGCATATACTCGAAATTTTGAACCAAAATTTCCAACTTTCGTTTCCAAATTTTCCAAATTTCAACCCTTTGTCTTAAAACAACCAGCCACCAATTTTGATTTAGACTATAAACGAATTACGATAGAAACATTTTGCGTTTCGTGTTTCAAACCCATTCCTCTAAATTCGATTGAACGTAACAACATATGTACGTTGTATATTCGCGTACTCTTAATCATTTCGCTGCGACGAACGTATATATATATAAACACAACATTTCTCTAAATTATTCCCATCCGATGGCCGCGAGTTAGAGCGAAAAAGCTTCTAGGCGTTTGTTATGCAGCGTAGCTTATTTCCACGTTGCAGTTGCGCGACAACAAGCGAGAGCGGGGTAAAATCTGCAACTTTTAATTAGCAAACGTACGACTTGGGAGTTGCTTCTCGCTTCCCGGCAGCGATTCATGCATTGTAAACCCGCGAGAACGTTGGATATCAGACGGGGACTATGGGATTGCGACCCGATTTCCCAAGTCAAGCACGTGACCGAGTTGCTTCTTCTTCTTCTTCTTCTTTCTCTCGTCTCTGTGTGTCTCTCTCTCTCTCTCTCTTACCGTGCACAGTGTTTGCATAACCCATGCCTCTATTTCGCTGCAAGCCGCGTGAAACATTGAAACACGGCGACCGAAAAAAGGGACGTTCGTTCGTTCGTGATCTTTCTATCGGCTTGTAACACGAAATGCGGTTCGTTGTATCTTTTTTCGATTACGAAAATAAATTAGTATAATTAGTATTAATCACTTTAATGTCATCGCGAATTAGAGAAGCGTTGGGACGTTTTAAGGATTGGAAAGTTTTTAGTTGGGTAGTAGGATTTATTTCGAGTAAAGGATGGTGATAAATAGATGCGTATTTGATGATGAATAATGAATAGAAATATAGTGGATTTATTCGAGGGAATAATAAATGGAGATACTGCGAATTTAGATGTGAATAGTAAATGAAAATACAGTAGATTTGTTGTGGGAATAATGAATAAAAATACTTCCAATTTATCTGTGAATAATAAGTGAAAATACTTTGAATTTATCTGCGAATAATAAATGAAAATACAGTAGATTTATTGATGAATAATAAATAAAAGTACTTCAAATTTATCTGTGAATAATAAATGAAAATACAGTAGATTTATCTGTGAATAATAAATGAAAATACAGTAGATTTATTCGTGAATAATAAATAAAAATACTTCAAATTTATCTGTGAATAATAAATGAAAATACAGTAGATTTATCTGTGAATAATAAATGAAAATACAGTAGATTTATTCGTGAACAACGAGTAAAAATACTTCAAATTTATCTGTGAATAATAAATGAAAATACTTCAAATTTATCTGTAAATAATAAATGAAAATACTTCAAATTTATCTGTGAATAATAAATGAAAATACTTCAAATTTATCTGTGAATAATAAGTAGAAATACTTTGAATTTATCTGCGAATAATAAATGAAAATACAGTAGATTTATTGATGAATAATAAATAAAAATACTTCAAATTTATCTGTGAATAATAAATGAAAAAACAGTAGATTTATCTGTGAATAATAAATGAAAATACAGTAGATTTATTCGTGAATAATAAATAAAAATACTTCAAATTTATCTGTGAATAATAAGTGAAAATACTTTGAATTTATCTGCGAATAATAAATGAAAATACAGTAGATTTATTGATGAATAATAAATAAAAATACTTCAAATTTATCTGTGAATAATAAATGAAAATACAGTAGATTTATCTGTGAATAATAAATGAAAATACAGTAGATTTATTCGTGAACAACGAGTAAAAATACTTCAAATTTATCTGTGAATAATAAATGAAAATACTTCAAATTTATCTGTGAATAATAAATGAAAATACTTCAAATTTATCTGTGAATAATAAGTAAAAATACGCCAAATTTATTGATGAATAATAAATAAAAATACGCCAAATTTATCTGTGAATAATAAATAAAAATACTTCAAATTTATTGATGAATAATGAATAGAAATACCCCAAATGTATTGAACAATAATAAATAAATATACTGCTTATTTCTTTGCGAATAATAAGTAAAAATACACTAGATTTATTCGTGAATAACAAATAAATATTATTTCATAATATTTCACATTTTAATTATATGTTAAATAAACGTTTCTTGTACCTATTATTTATTCCACAATATTTCGCGTTTTATTTACATCTTAAATAAACTGTTCTTATATTATTTATTTCACAATATTTACATCTTAAATAAACTTTCCTTGTACCTATTATTTCTATCACAATATTTCGCATTTTAATTATGCGTTGAATAAACTTTTCTTCTATTACTTATTTCACAATATTTCACACATTATTTATATCTTAAATAAACGTTTCTTGTACCTATTATTTATTCCACAATATTTCGCGTTTTATTTACATCTTAAATAAACTGTTCTTATATTATTTATTTCACAATATTTACATCTTAAATAAACTTTCCTTGTACCTATTATTTCTATCACAATATTTCGCATTTTAATTATGCGTTGAATAAACTTTCCTTCTCTTACTTATTTCACAATATTTCACTCATTATTTATATCTTAAATAAACGTTTCTTGTACCTATTATTTATTCCACAATATTTCGCGTTTTATTTACATCTTAAATAAACTGTTCTTATATTATTTATTTCACAATATTTACATCTTAAATAAACTTTCCTTGTACCTATTATTTCTATCACAATATTTCGCATTTTAATTATGCGTTGAATAAACTTTCCTTCTATTACTTATTTCACAATATTTCACTCATTATTTATATCTTAAAACAAAATTTTTCTTGTATCTGTTATTTATTTAACAATATTCCACGTTCCAATTGTATCTTAAATAAACTCTACTTACTATTATTTATTTCGTAATACTTCACGTTTCGATGGTATCTGAAATAAACTCGTCCCGTCTGATTTATTTCGCATCGTTTCACTTATTCTTTTCCTCGCGACCAAACGTTATAATTATTCGCAAATATTCTTTATTCTTTTTTCTCTTTTTTAAGGTAACGTTGCGGCGTGATTGCAAAGGTGGTTGCTTGATTTCGCGAGTTAGATTCAACTTGAAGTTGCTTGCAATTTACAGTTCGGTGCAATAGTCACGCAAACGGCGAAGCAAAGGGAGAACGACGAAGCAAACAAGCAATCCTAAGTTCGTTCAATTGGGAAGCTCTTTTAATTGATCGATAATATTCAACAATGCAGAATGCAGTTTACTTTGCCAATTTCCTTCTTCGCCACAATTTACCCAAGCTTCCGCAAACTTCTTTTAAATACCCCCTACTAATTAGGAAGAAAAATTTACCCAAATTTTACAATATTTAGTCGACCGATTAAACTCGTCGCGTAATTCGTTTATATTGCAATTTGTAATGCTTTTTAATATTCGCGAAGGTAATTCGTTTATATTAATATTTACAATATTTCTTAAACGTCTTGACGTAATTCGTTTATATTAATATCTACAATATTTTCTAAAAGTCTTGACGTATTTCTTTTATATTAATATTTACAATATTCCCAAAAATTCGTGAGGTAATTTATTTATATTAATATTCACAATATTTCTTAAAATTCGCGAAGGTAATTCGTTTCTATTATTATTCACAATATTTCATAAAATTCGCGAAGGTAATTCGTTTATATTAATATTTACAATATTTCTTAAAATTCATAACGTAATTCGTTTATATTAATATTTACAATATTTTTTAATATTCATAACATAATTCGTTTATGTTAATATTTACAATATTTCTTAAAAGTCTTGACGTAATTCGTTTATATTATTATTCACAATATTTCTTAAAAGTCTTGACGTAATTCGTTTATATTAATATTTACAATATTCCCAAAAATTCGTGACGTAATTTATTCATATTAATATTCACAATATTTCTTAAAATTCGCGAAGGTAATTCGTTTCTATTATTATTCACAATATTTCATAAAATTCGCGAAGGTAATTTGTTTATATTAATATTTACAATATTTCTTAAAATTCGTGACGTAATTTATTTATATTAATATTCACAATATTTCTCAAAATTCGCGAAGGTAATTCGTTTATATTAATATTTACAATATTTCTTAAAAGTCGTGACGTATTTCTTTTATATTAATATTTACAATATTCCCAAAAATTCGTGATCTAATTCGGTTATATTAATATTTACAATATTCCCAAAAATTCGTGACGTAATTTATTCATATTAATATTCACAATATTTCTTAAAATTCGCGAAGGTAATTCGTTTATATTAATATTTACAATATTTCCTAAAATTCACAATGTAATTCGTTTACATTGGAATAGAAAATATTGTGTAAATCTCAATTTACCTTAACACGATTGCAATTTATTGTTACATTTACCAACTTATCAGTATAACTTATACTTATAATTATAATAATATCGAAGCATCAATTCTAATCGCTCTAATTCTTAATTAACGTTACTTTTATTTATTTACGATCGTGTCTCGAAGTGTCACTAATTGGATAGTTCACCGTAATTAAGATCAGCGATTTCTGAAAGAAATTAGAAGAGATCCCTGATTTTCCCATTCTTTATCGAGATTCGCAGTGATTAGTGGGACGAATTTAGCTACTAAAAAGCCTACCGCAAACGTATCGCCGGTGTTTTTGCCTGTCTGGCCCGTCAGTGCTCAGAAGTGTCAGGTAATATGTTTTCCTTTAGGATAAGCCCGTCTAGCTGCTAAACCGTGGCCCCGGTTTTTGTCACCGACGCTTCGCGTAATGCGATGTCCTTTTTGCCTTCTTGCTACTTCGAACATTCAGATATTAGGGTAAATAACCAACCGAATTACTGTCATTGTTCCTATAACTGCCACTTGTATTGTGTAATTCAGATGCTTAGAAATTCCAAATATTAGGAATTCCCAAAGCTTGGAAATTCCAAAACTTAGGAATTCCAAAGCTTAGGAATTCGAAAACTTGGAAATTCGAAAGATTAGGAATTCGAAAGCTTGGAAATTTCCAAAGCTTAGGAATTCCTAAACTTAGAAATTTCAAAGCTAGGAATTTTCAAAGCTTGGAAATTCCAAAGCTTAGGAATTCCAAAGCTTAGGAATTCGAAAACTTGGAAATTCCAAAGCTTAGAAATTTCAAAGCTAGGAATTTTCAAAGCTTAGAAATTCCAAAGCTTGGAAATTCCAAAGCTTAGAAATTCCAAAGCTTGGAAATTCCAAAGCTTAGAAATTCCAAAGCTTGGAAATTCCAAAGCTTAGAAATTCCAAAGCTTGGAAATTCCAAAGCTTAGAAATTCCAAAGCTTAGAAATTCCAAAGCTAGGAATTCCCAAACCTTGGAAATTTCCAAAGCTTAGGAATTCCTAAACTTAGAAATTTCAAAGCTAGGAATTTTCAAAGCTTGGAAATTACAAAGCTTAGAAATTCCAAAGCTTGGAAATTCCAAAGCTTAGAAATTCCAAAGCTTGGAAATTCCAAAGCTTAGAAATTCCAAAGCTTAGAAATTCCAAAGCTAGGAATTCCCAAACCTTGGAAATTTCCAAAGCTTAGGAATTCCTAAACTTAGAAATTTCAACGCTAGGAATTTTCAAAGCTTGGAAATTACAAAGCTTAGAAATTCCAAAGCTTGGAAATTCCAAAGCTTAGAAATTCCAAAGCTAGGAATTCCCAAACCTTGGAAATTCCAAATCTTAGAAACTCTGAAGCTGAGAATTTCCAAAGCTTGGAAATTCCAAAGCTAGGAATTTCCAAAGCTTGGAACTTTCCAAACTTAGGAATTCCAAAGCTAGGAATTTCCAAAGCTTGGAAATTCCAAATCTTAGTAATTCCAAAGCTTAGAACTTACAGAACTTGGAAATTCCAAAGCTTAGAAATGACAAAACTTGGAAATTCCAAAGCTTAGGAATTCGAAAGCTTGAAAATTCCAAAATTTACAAATTCCAAATCTTAGTAATTCCAAACCCTAGAAATTACAAAACTTATAAATTCCAAATCTTAGTAATTCCAAAGCTTAGAAATTACAAAACTTGGAAATTCCAAATCTTAGTGATTCCAAAGCTTAGGAATTCGAATGCTTGAAAATTCCAAAACCTCAGAGTTTCCAAAGCGGCGAATTTTCAAAGCTTAGGAATTCCGAAGGCTTGGAAATCTCACGTGAAACGTCACGCTTTTTCGTTCCACGGTCTCCGTGTTTTTTTCCCCCTCGCAATTCTGTTTATCTCGTTCGAGGTCGAATCTCGCTATCGCGGCCGACAGATCTCTGGTAAACTAATTTCGTTGGAAAAAAGCATTGGTTCACGCTTGCAGCATCCTTTTGCACCCTTAGCCACGTCGAGTTACGATGCCCGACTATTACCCTCTTTTTTCCCCTTTCCTATCTCACTCTCTCTCTCTCTCTCTCTTCCATTTCTCCTGTTCCTTTCTTCTTTTTTTTCTGTCATTTTGTGGAACACAGACGCCAGTCATCCTCTCTGTCCGTCAATGTTACGTTTGTCGTTGTAAAAGCAACGCGTTCTGTACCGACCTATTCGTTGGAACAGCTTCATATTTCGCTTCGAAATATTAGTTGTCGCGTTCGCAATTTTACATCGTCCAAAAGCCGATCGGTCGAATATTCCAGCCCTCGAATCTTCGATCTTTTAAAGTCGCCGATCTTTCGATCGAAGAAACGTCGGATTGCCAAAGTTTTTCAATCCCTGAGCTTTCGCGAATCGTCAAGCTTCGGAGTTTTCCACGGTTCTTTGGATGTCAAGCTTCGCCACGCGATACCGTGTATCGATCAGCGTTTATTAATTACATTGTTATTCATCATTATTGTAATTAAATTTTTATAATGTAATATTGTGTCACATTATATATATATTACATTCATAATATATTAATTGATATATTGATTGTATTGATAATATATATTATATTGATTAATATATGTATTCGTATATATAATATATTGATAATATATTCATTGATATATTGATTATATTGATATATATATATATATTAATTGATATATTGATTATATTGATATATGTATTAATTGATATATTGATTATATTGATATATGTATTAATTGATATATTGATTATATTGATATATTGATTATATTGATATATGTATTAATTGATATATTGATTATATTGATATATGTATTAATTGATATATTGATCGTATTGATAGATTGTTTAGATTGATATATGTATTAATTGATATATTGATTATATTGATATATGTATTAATTAATATATTGATATATATATATATATATATTAATTGTAATATTGATTATATTGATATCTATCAATATAATTTTGATTATATATCATTATAATGATATTCATTATATTCAAATGATATATATACATATCTATCAATACAATATATAATATAATATTAAATATAATGTAATATATAATATAATATTAAATATAATATAATATATGATATAATATTAAATATAATATAATATAATATATAATATAATATATAATATAATATTAAATATAATATAATATACAATATAATATTAAATATAATATATAATATAATATATAATATAATATAATATATAATATTAAATATAATATATAATATAATATAATATATAATATATAATATAATATAATATATAATATATAATATAATATAATATATAATATAATATATAATATAATATTAAATATAATATACAATATAATATTAAATATAATATACGATATAATATTAAATATAATATACAATATAATATTAAATATAGTATAATACACAATATAATATTAAATATAATATAATATACAATATTACATATAATATTATAACACCATATTATAACATTACGTACATTATAATCAATCGCATTGAACGGAATAATAACAAGAAGAAGGAAGCAAACGTTCGTAAATAAGCTCGTCTTTGAACCGAAATATTACGCCGCGAAATAGAACCAGGATGTTCGCGTTGATTTCCGCCGAAAACCGTTGAACAAAGTTACGGTTAAATCGACGGTGCGCGTTGCTGTTCCCGTTCCCGCGTTCGCAACAAAGAAGAAACGGGTCAACCGTTGTTTCGCATTCGCGTAGCCAGGATCGAGGATCATTCGATACCGTCGTTCGTTCGGTTGTTCCTCGAGCCGTTTCACTCGCGGAAACGCGATCGTGAACCGAGAGACATCGTCGCAAAGAAACGTAGCGCGTCTCGCGAAGATTCCTTTGCTTACGGCTTCACCGTGTTCTCCTCCGCGGGCTGAGAGATTGATGGTTCCTTTCCATTCGAACGGACGCTCCGCGGAGATAACAGACGAATCGTCGTGGATGATCGTTCGAGCGAACCGAGACCATCCTCTTTCACCGTAATGAGAAATTGCTTCGCCTCTCCGCAAATCTGTTTCCCTCCATCTTTCTTTTCCTCTACGTTACCTTTCTTTTTTCCCCCTCCCATCGCGTTGTCCAGTCGTTGATCTTTAATTTTGTTCAACCCTGCTGTTCAACTTTATTGTATTAGCTTTTGGGGAATAATTTTGCTATTATTATTGATGTTTACTAGATACGGTTACTCGACAAAGATTATTTACAAAGAGGATTAGGGTGAGCAAGAAAATGTATTTTTTTATACATTGCTGCGCTTGATTAAATTATTAGCCGTCTTGTGATTTTGAAAACTACATGCGAAGAGAGAAACATAAGAATATTGTTATGTGTTAATTCTATGATGTACAAATTATAATATTACTATTCGTTGTATTTAATGCTGATTGTGGTATATTAGTTGACACGAATTTTTATGAGCATTGCAACATTATAATTTAAAGAAAAGACACTTCACAAATAAACAAAGTTTAACGTTGTATGTTTATAAGAATTATTCTACTACGAATTTTTGTAAATATTGCAACATTAATTTAAAGAAAAGACACTTCATAAATAAAGAAAGTTTAGTGTTGTATCATTGTAAGAATTATGCTACCTGGAATTTTTATAAATATTGCAACGTTAATTTAAAGAAAAGACACTTCCTAAATAAAGAAAGTTTAACGTTGTAAATTTGTTAGAATTATGCTACTACGAATTTTTATAAATATTGCAACGTTAATTTAAAGAAAAGACACTTTATTAGTAACGAAAGTTTAACGTTGCATCTTTGTAAGAATTATGCTACTACGAATTTTTATAAATGTTGCAACATTAATTTAAAGGAAAGACACTTCCTAAATAAAGAAAGTTTAGTGTTGTATGTTTGTAAGAATTATGCTACTACGAATTTTTATAAATATTGCAACATTAATTTAAAGAAAAGACACTTCCTAAATAAAGAAAGTTTAACGTTGTAAATTTGTTAGAATTATGCTACTACGAATTTTTATAAATATTGCAACGTTAATTTAAAGAAAAGACACTTTATTAGTAACGAAAGTTTAACGTTGCATCTTTGTAAGAATTATGCTACTACGAATTTTTATAAATGTTGCAACATTAATTTAAAGGAAAGACACTTCCTAAATAAAGAAAGTTTAGTGTTGTATGTTTGTAAGAATTATGCTACTACGAATTTTTATAAATATTGCAACATTAATTTAAAGAAAAGACACTTCCTAAATAAAGAAAGTTTAACGTTGTAAATTTGTTAGAATTATGCTACTACGAATTTTTATAAATATTGCAACGTTAATTTAAAGAAAAGACACTTTATTAGTAACGAAAGTTTAACGTTGCAAGTTTGTAAGAATTGTGCTGCTAAGAATTTGTATAAATATTGCAACATTAATTTAAAGAAAAGACACTTCCTAAATAAAGAAAGTTTAACGTTGTAAATTTGTTAGAATTATGCTACTACGAATTTTTATAAATATTGCAACGTTAATTTAAAGAAAAGACACTTTATTAGTAACGAAAATTTAACGTTGCATGTTTGTAAGAATTGAGCTGCTAAGAATTTGTATAAATATTGCAACATTAATTTAAAGAAAAGACACTTCCTAAATAAAGAAAGTTTAGTGTTGTATCATTGTAAGAATTATGCTACTACGAATTTGCATGAATATTGCAACATTAATTTAAAGAAAAGACACTTTATTAGTAACGAAAATTCAGCATTGCATCTTTGTAAGAACTATGCTACTACGAATTTTTATAAATGTTGCAACGTTAATTTAAAGAAAAGACACTTTATTAGTAACGAAAGTTTAACGTTGCAAGTTTGTAAGAGTTATGCTACTACAAATTTTTATAAATATTGAAGTACTAACTTACAGGAAAGACACGTTAAAAATTCACCGTTGCGTGTTTAAATATTCATCCGATGCATAATATATAAATTCCCCGTCTTATCTTCTTTTAAATAAAACGGCCAAATATTAGAAATCCCACTGTAAACGCGAACAGTCGAATATTAAAGATACTAAATAGGAAAAGGAAACATGGTCGATTAAAATAGAATATTTTATATCTTTGTTTAATTCTCGTTGCAGAAAATTCAGATTTTCATCGGAAAAGAAGAGAAAATGCAAATCGTTCGATAAAGAATGAATTCTATCCGAAAGTTATTCCAACTTGTTGTTAGTTATACTAATCGATTGCCCTCGAGTGCGTTATTTAATACGAGCATGATCGGAGCATAAATGCTATCGGAATTGTAATAATGACGGTCCTTCTTCGCCACTAAATCACAGCGCCACTTATCCTATATTTCGAAACGAATTACATCTACGTACACGGTGTTCCCATCATTATTATCTCTCAACGTTTGTTTCGCGAATAAGTCGATTCTCGAAACGAATAAACGTTTAAATTAAAAAAAAACGTTTCGTCATTTTTCGTACGATCGGAATGAGATTTATAAAGTATTAAATATTATTTAATATCTCGATATTATTGAGATTTAAATATTACAAATTTACTTAGTAAGATTTAAACGTTATTCAGATTTAAATGTTACAAATTTACTTAGTAAGATTTAAGCGTTATTGAGATTTAAATGTTACAAATTTACTTATTGAGATTTAAATATTACAAATTTACTTATTAAGATTTAAACGTTATTCAGATTGAAATGTTACAAATTTACTTATTAAGATTTAAACGTTATTCAGATTTAAATATTACAAATTTACTTATTAAGATTTAAGCGTTATTGAGATTTAAATGTTACAAATTTACTTATTGAGATTTAAATATTACAAATTTACTTATTAAGATTTAAGCGTCATTGAGAATTAAATATTACAAATTTACTTATTAAGATTTAAGCGTTATTGAGATTCAAATATTACAAATTTACTTATTAAGATTTAAACGTTATTGAGATTTAAATATTACAAATTTACTTATTAAGATTTAAACGTTATTGAGATTTAAATGTTACAAATTTACTTATTAAGATTTAAACGTTATTGAGATTTAAATGTTACAAATTTACTTATTAAGATTTAAACGTTATTACGATGGCCGTGAAATGAAATTGAAACTCGATTCATACGTCCGAAGACAAATTTGGTAGCTTTCTAATCGTTACCGTATTAATTACTATTACTATAATCATTGTTAATGCAGGTTGGAATCAGAAATAAGCTTGTTTTAACATTCAACATTCACTTTGTTATATTGAATTATACTTACGTTATACTTAAACATTTTATTGGTGCACATTGAGAACGTACGTCGCAACGAGTCTAACCGGAAGTAAATAATAATAATAAGGAACAAAGGACAACGAAAACGAAGCGTCGATTCTGCAAACCATAAATTATACGAAAAGCAACCGTCCAAAAACTGAGGTCAACTTGTTAAATACTAATTAATTAAAATCACCTTCGTCACTGCCTTCGAACATTATCAATGATGAATTGAACTTAGGCCACTTTCAAGGTGACGGTTTTAATTATCGAACCAACTGCGAAAACTTGTGCGTCCGAAATTATCGTGTATACTGCGAATATACTTAACTGTTCATGTTTTTATGACAGTTAACTTCAAGTTGCACGCGTAAATACGGGCAAAATAAAATAATTCACAAATGGACTTGGGCCACTTTCAAAATAAACAGATCACATATTTACTAGACGCTCGAATTGAACCGTTCCAACAATTATAATCCACTATTTCATTATTGTTCCGCTTTTCAAATTTGCCCTTTAAAATAAGCATATTTTTGCCCTTTAAAATAATCATATTTTTACCCTTTAAAATAATCATATTTTTGCCGTTTAAATTGAGCATATTTTTGCCCTTTAAAATAAGCATATTTTTACCCTTTAAAATAAGCATATTTTTACCCTTTAAAATAAGCATATTTTAACTTTAAAATAAGCATATCTTTGCCCTTTAAAATAAGCATATTTTTGCCCTTTAAAATAATCATATTTTTCCCTTTTAAAATAATCGTATTTTTGCCCTTTAAAATAGCATATTTTTGCCCTTTAAAATAATCATATTTTTGCCCTTTAAAATAATCGTATTTTCGCCTTTTAAAATAATCATATTTTTGCCCTTTAAAATAAGCATATTTTTGCCCTTTAAAATAAGCATATTTTTGCCCTTTAAAATGATCATATTTTTGCCGTTTAAATTGAGCATATTTTTCACCGTCTCGCGTTTATCCGAAATCCAGCGATTAATAAAATGTGAACACCGTGTGTACATCGATAGGATCAATTTAATTCCCCATCTTGACGTTATTATTATCGCACACGTGCATACTTATCATCCCCGTTATAGATTAGCATGAATAATAACGTTATGAGGTGAATTTATCCACCTACGATCGATTATTCATGCAATTTCAATTTAACAATTTGCGAAATAACGAAACGTACCTACGTATCTATATATATATATATATATACGTACGCATATAATATTAAACGTTTCACGTCGTGTTATTATAATTTTTGCCGTAGCAATTATTACGATATCGCGGATTTGGATATTGCAGAAATTGCATTAATTTAGAATAATAATAATAATAATATATATATATATATACACGTATATATTTAAATTTCGATAGATTTCGTAATAAGGTAATTTACATGAGCGTAATAAATTCGTTAAATATTATTAAACGCAAAATACACGAACGCGTCGATTTCGCCTTTCGCATTTCACTTCTCGCCTCATCTTTCATTCATACGGGCCGTTAAATACGATTACTCTTTCCTCTGTTCGCGATGAATGTACGTTTTGTATAATTGCACGAGCGGCGCGGAAATATTTCGCGCGTTTAATTGTTCATTTATATTTATCGCGAGTTTCGTCGAACGAAAATATTTTCAAGCCTCTTTCGAATCTTCTTTCGATTCTAAACATTCGAATGGTTTAATCTGCCGAATTTCTCCGTTACGAAGAATCAAATTTTCGCGTGGCTCTCGCGTTCTCAATTATTCGCGAGAGTATTTTCAATCCATTGGATTCCAAACATTCGAAATTTCGAACACTGAAATTTCCATGTCAACGAAATTGTTTAGGTTTTCGGATTTCTAAGAGTCGAGCAGAGTTTCGCCAGCGTTAATACGGGGAAAGAAAAGGGGAACGTTCGATTGGTGGGAGGGGAAATGTCGCGAAATCGTTGGAGGGATGGAACGAAGTTCGGATACGTTGCGCAGCGGTCCATAACGAAAGCGTTTGTCGCACACGAACAGCCGTGTAACGAGCGCGATAAGGGTTCCGGGGTTCAAGCGAAGTGCATTTCGCAACGGTCCAACCTGTCCTTGTCAAACTGTTGCTGTGTTGCATCGACCACGGCCACGGCCGATTCCGCTGTTCCCCTGCCAGAAACAATGAAATGCACAGGGAATTATCTTCTCGCGCGTTGCTTTTTCTTCCCAATCTATCGGATATTACAGTCTGATAAACAAATGCTATTCAATTCTATCGAATAGTAATATTTGAATTCGTATTCTATCGAATGTTACATTTTGATAAACAAATGCTATTCAATTCTATCGTAAATTCCACGCTAAAGAAAAATATAACAGCTTCAAGCGAACGATTCGTTGGAAACTCGAAACGTAAAAGCGGCGAATTAATTCCAAGTCCAACATCAAAACCTTATTTTATTATTCGTTATTCTTCGTAGCACTGATTACGTTAAATTAAATTTGTATCCATTTAGCTTAAATGAAATGAAATTTCTAATCGAATAAAAATACGGCGACTAATATAGGATTAAATTAAAGTGCCATCATTTCCACGGCAATGTTTGCCAATAATTAACGCCGATAATATTAATTACAATACGTTCAATAATATATAACTATATACAAGCTGTATTATAATTAAGCTGTTAATTTATAAAATTATTAAGCTATATATAATAAATAGATCTATATTACTAAAATATATATATATTGAATAATAAATGACAATATTTTATATTATAGCAATTCGAATACTTTTCGTATACTTCTCGAATCATTATTTGGCATACGATAAACGCCAGCTGGAAATTCCGCGATTTATTTACGCCACTTGCTTGAATTTTTCGCATCGATCACGTGGCGAATATTCTCAGTGGTAAAACTAGGAATTGGTCAGCCAATCAGACGAATCTAGACGATAGTAGACGACTGTAAATTAAATAAATCTTCTCACTAGCTACTCTTCGTTTCCCTTCATCGATACAATTAATTAAACTGCCGTCGCGTGACGCGAAATTTCGTTCGCTTCGTTTCTAATTTTAACGACGAAACGACGGGAATATTTCCGTTCCCGTCAACTTCATCGATAACAACTATCTCAAAGCGATGCATCTTAATTTTACATCGCCTTCGCTCGTCGATCGAGAGCGAGAAATAGTCGCATTTTTAAATCGCAAGGCTTCGAACTAAAAGTCGGCGAATTAATTTGCATACCATTTTACAGTGAGCCGCGGACCACGATAAAAAGAATAGCCATTAGAAGGAACACTTTTAAACGATCGCCGCGAACCGCGTTGAGAATATCCAAGGATGCATTAACTCTTTCTCAGCTTTCTCTGCTGTTTCAACATCTTTTCAACATCTTTTCAACATTTCCCAGATCAACGCGGCCAATTATTCTTCACGAGGATATTAATATCATTAATATTACATTGTATAATATAAATACAAATACAAAGTAATCAATATTATTACATTAATAATATTCCACGTAATTCGATTCGAATTATTACATCGTTCGCTATTATTGTTAATCGTATAAACGAACGATGAATAGATTAATTGAAATATATATTTGGAATACGATTTTAGAGTTGAAAATTAGAGAGAGATAAAAAGATATTTGTACGATAATTTTGTCGTGAAAATATACACGGGTGAAGGATGAATTACTTATCGATGAAAAGTGTTGAATAATACGCGGTGTAAAAAGTGGCGCGTGTTGATTTAATCGATGAAATCGATCAGCGAAACGAGTGGAATTGAAATATTGAACGCGATTGCCATTCGAGGGCTTACAAAATTAGCATCGCTGTCGTTTCGCGGTATCGCGAGGGGCTTCGAAACGGTTTATAAATTAATTGTTAATAGGCCCACTGTTAATTCCCCGAGTATCCAACGTTCCCATATCGATTCGCCTTCGATTCGGGACGCGTCGCGTTATAATTCGCGCGGCGGCAACATGCAGGAAAACATTAATCCAGGACGGGGCGCGTAACCGGAAAATTGGATGGATGGAAATCAACCCTTCGCGTCTTATACCGCCGCGATTCAATTAATCGTTCGATTATAGGCTACTAGCGCCGACTCTGTTCGTTAAATGGTTATCGAAAAGTTTGTTTGGGATGTGGAATGAGAATATCTGTCAAATGACATGTTTTTTTTTCTTTAGTAATATATTGTATATATATAATAGTAATATAATATAGTGTAATATTATATATGACGGTAATATAATATAATGCAATGTTATATATAACAGTAATATAATACAATATTATACATAATATTAATATAATATAGTGTAATATTATATATGACAGTAATATAATACAATATTATATTTAATAGTAATATAATACAATATTATATTTAATAGTAATATAATACAATATTATATTTAATAGTAATATAATATAGTCTAATATTATATATGACAGTAATATAATACAATATTATATATAATAGTAATATAATATTATACAAAATTATATACGATAGTAATATAATATAATACAAAATTATATATAACAGTAACATAATATAATACAAAATTATATGTAACAGTAATATAATACAATATTATATATAATAGTAATATAATATAGTGTAATATTATATATGACAGTAATATAATACAATATTATATTTAATAGTAATATAATACAATATTATATTTAATAGTAATATAATACAATATTATATTTAATAGTAATATAATATAGTCTAATATTATATATGACAGTAATATAATACAATATTATATATAATAGTAATATAATATTATACAAAATTATATACGATAGTAATATAATATAATACAAAATTATATATAACAGTAACATAATATAATACAAAATTATATGTAACAGTAATATAATACAATATTATATATAATAGTAATATAATATAGTGTAATATTATATATGACAGTAATATAATACAATATTATATATAATAGTAATATAATATTATACAAAATTATATACGATAGTAATATAATATAATACAAAATTATATATAACAGTAACATAATATAATACAAAATTATATGTAACAGTAATATAATACAATATTATATATAATAGTAATATAATATAGTGTAATATTATATATGACAGTAATATAATACAATATTATACATAATATTAATATAATATAGTGTAATATTATATATGACAGTAATATAATACAATATTATATTTAATAGTAATATAATATAGTCTAATATTATATATGACAGTAATATAATACAATATTATATATAATACTAATATAATACAATACAAAACTATATATACTAGTAATATAATATAACACAATATTATATATAACAGTAATATAATAGAATAAAACACTACATACAATAGTAACATAATACAATACAAAACTACATATACTAGTAATATAATATAATACAATATTATATATAACAGTAACATAACACGATATTATATATGATACTAATACCACACTAAATAGTAATATTATATCTGGATCATCCTAAACGGAAAACCACGAATCATTGTCAAAATAGCTCGCACAGAAAAGCTACCATTACTAAAATCAAATTACGTATGAAAATACGTATATACGTATCAAAAATAATACAATCTCAAATATTCGTTTCGTTTCCCGTGTTACATGGTCGCGGGACGCGTGGGCAAACGTGAACACATCCGTTTTCCTCGCGTACGTATGTATGTAACTTTCTGAACGCTGAAAATGGAAGGGATGAAACCGTTGTTGCCTCGTTCCTCCGGTTTTCTCCGCCGACTCTATCGGGGGTAGGTTTCTGCGTCGCTTGAACTCTCAGCCGCGCTCAGTTCGCTTTCGTCAGCGACCGCTTGGCGGCAGCATCGTTTTCCATCGTTTCGGAAAGCTCGAGGCGTCGCCAGTGTGTCGGTGGATTCGCGCAGCGTCGGCGGCTACGGTGACGCGGAGCAACACTCGAGCGTCTCGCGCCGCCACGCGGGGCGTTCAGACGCGTGCAAAGCTACTTACTCACGTGTTTTCCACTTCAATAAGCCGCGTTTAACGAATGCGGGTCGACGTTGTTTATGATAGCCGTCCCGACGCGACCGACTGACGTCGGCCGGCGCCGATTACGACCAAGGGCTCGCTTACGCGCGCGTTCTGACGTTCGACGTTCCGCTCGCAGGCGGCGAAGGAAAAAGATCCGTCCGGTTGCGACGCGTTGTACTTTTTTCCCCTCTACTCGTGGACGCGGCGATACTTGTGCGGTTCAAATCTCTGCACGGTTCGTGTCGCCGTCGAGGGAATTCAAGTTTCCAGAGAGTGCGGCGAAAGAGTAATTATATTGGATTCGTTGGTGGTGCGATTCCGAGAGTATTTTGTATTGGCCACGGGTAGCGGTTTATTGAGTTGTTATATTTTTTGGGGAAAAAGGTGTGATAATTGGGGAGACCGTGGATGAACTTTGGAGACGGGAAAGGGCTCGGCTATCGCGAGGAATTCATGTAAGTAGATTGATAATTGGGGAATTTGTTGTTGGCGGGTGAGAGAGAGGTTCGATTGGGATTCGAGCTGATTCGCAAGGTTTTTGATCGTTTCGTCGTATCTTGTTGCTTCAGAGGAATGTTTTAAAATAGTATTGTTATTTTATGTACTCAAGGGTGAAAAGAAATAATTTATGTAGCTACGAAGCTGCAAGAACAAATGCTTCAGGACAGTATAGTTAATAAAAGAATTATTTTAGGACAGTATAGTTAACAAAAGAAATGTTATAGGACAGTATAGTTAATAAAAAAATATTGTAGGACACTATAGTTACTGAAAGAAATTTTTCAAGACAGTGCAGTTAATAAAATAAACGTTTCACGTTAGTATAATTATTTTACATAGCTACGTAGATGGAAGAAAAATGTTTTAGGTCAGTATACTTATTTTACATAACTATGAACGTGGAAAAAGAAATGTTTTAGGACAGCATAGTTACTAAAAGAAATGTTTTACGACAGTACAGTTAATAAATGAAACGTTTCACGTTAGTACAATTATTTTACGTAGCCACGTAGATGGAAGAAAAATATTTTAGGTCAGTATACTTATTTTACATAGCTATGTAAATGGAAGAAGAAATGTTTTTGGACAGCATAGTTAAAATAAATGTTTTAGGACAGTATAGTCAATAAACGAAATGTTTTAGGACAGCGTAGTTAATAGAAGAAACGTTTTAGGACAGTACAGTTAATAAAAGAAACGTTTCAGGACAGTACAGTTAATAAAAGGAACGTTTCACGTCAGTACAATTATTTCACATAGCCACGTAGATGGAAGAAAAATATTTTAGGACAGTATAACTATTTTACATAGCTATGTAAATGGAAAAAGAAATGTTTTTAAACAGCATAGTTAAAATAAATGTTTTAGGACAGTATAGTCAATAAACGAAATGTTTTAGGACAGCATAGTTAATAGAAGAAACGTTTTAGGACAGTACAGTTAATAAAAGAAACGTTTCAGGACAGTACAGTTAATAAAAGGAACGTTTCACGTCAGTACAATTATTTCACATAGCCACGTAGATGGAAGAAAAATATTTTAGGACAGTATAACTATTTTACATAGCTATGTAAATGGAAAAAGAAATGTTTTTAAACAGCATAGTTAAAATAAATGTTTTAG
This sequence comes from Eucera pruinosa, assembly GCA_028830335.1. Lineage (NCBI taxonomy): Eukaryota > Metazoa > Arthropoda > Insecta > Hymenoptera > Apidae > Eucera > Eucera pruinosa. The sequence continues at coordinate 3,974,534 of JAMYCR010000019.1, forward strand.
GACAGTATAGTCAATAAACGAAATGTTTTAGGACAGCATAGTTAATAGAAGAAACGTTTTAGGACAGTACAGTTAATAAAAGAAACGTTTCAGGACAGTACAGTTAATAAAAGGAACGTTTCACGTCAGTACAATTATTTTACGTAGCCACGTAGATGGAAGAAAAATATTTTAGGACAGTATAACTATTTTACATAGCTATGTAAATGGAAAAAGAAATGTTTTTAAACAGCATAGTTAAAATAAATGTTTTAGGACAGTATAGTCAATAAACGAAATATTTTAGGACAGCGTAGTTAATAGAAGAAACGTTTTAGGACAGTACAGTTACTAAAAGAAACGTTTCGCGTCAGTAGAATTATTTTACACGGCTACGTAGATAGGAAGAAAAATGTTTCAGTACAGTATAATAATATTTTCATACAGCCACGTACGTGGAAAAAGGAATTATCACGCGATTCGTTGGAAACGTTGGAAAACCGAAACGCAACGATCCAAATGAATTGAAAAAGATTGCAAATGAATCGCTGTTTCGAAGCATAATTAATTAATGGATTAATCCAGACGATCATTCTGATTTCATGTTTTATTTCAATTCTTCCCTCGCGTCGTCCATTGTTTCGCAAGGAATGAAAATCTTAGTGTTCGAGTTTTACTTCCAGCCACTGTTTATATCATTTAATATATCATTAATATAAGGTACATCATTCATTTATATTACTGTATGTTATATATTATTATACATCATTCATTTATATTATTGTATATTATACAGTATGTATCATTCGTTTATTTTATTATATGTTATATAGCATGTATTATAGATTTATGTTACTATATATTATATAGTATATATCATTGATTTATATTATTGTATGTTATATATTATACATCATTGATGTATATTATTGTATGTTATATATTATACATCATTAATTTATATTATTGTATATTATACAGTATATATCATCGATTTATATTATTATATATTATACATTATATATTAGTGATTTATTTTACTATATATTGTACAGTATATATTATCGATTTATGTTACTATATATTATATAGTACATATCATTGATTTATATTATTGTATATTATATAGTATGTATCATTGATTTATATTATTATATATTATACATTATATATTAATGATTTATTTTACTATATATTGTACAGTATATATTATCGATTTATGTTACTATATATTATATAGTACATATCATTGATTTATATTATTGTATGTTATATTATTATACATCATTGATTTATATTATTGTATATTATATAGTACATATCATTGATTTATTTTATTACATTCTATACAGCATGTATTATAGATTTATGTTACTATATATTATATATTATACATCATTGATTCATATTATTGTATATTATACAGTATGTATCATCGATTTATTTTATTATATGTTATATAGTATGTTTTATCGATTTATATTACTATATATTATATATTATACATCATTGATTCATATTATTGTATATTATACAGTATGTATCATCGATTTATTTTATTATATTCTATAGAGTGTGTATTATCAATTTTTGTTACTATATATTATATATTATACATCATTGATTTATATTATTGTATATTATACAGTATGTATCATCGATTTATTTTATTATATGTTATATAGTATGTTTTATCGATTTACGTTACTATATATTAAATGGTACATATCATTGATTTATATTATTACATACTATACATTATATATTAGTGATTTATTCTACTATATATTGTACAATATATATTATCGATTTATGTTACTATACATTATATATATATATATACATATATCATATATCATTGATTTATTTTATAATACATTAAACATTAGTACGTATAATTGATTTATATTACTGTACATTAATCGAGTACGAGAACGAATCATAACGTAATTCCGTATATTTTAAACTCGTCGCGTTATTTTTTCCTTCATTGTCTTTTTCTTCCAACAACGAGCATCAACGTGTAAAAACACGTAGAACATAGAGAGAGTGGAGACTTTTCGGTTATTTTTCTCTTCAATTTGCAAACAGAGCCGAAGCGTCTCGAATTCTCGCAGTTTTTTTGCTCTCTTCCCTTCGCAGACCGCTCGTTCCTTTTGTCTCTTCGTTTGTTTTTCCTTTTTTTTCCCCCTTTCCCGCGCCAATGCCTAAGGTTATTGGAGAGCTGAGCTGCAAACGAGAGAAACGGGATTGACGGCGAATAGGTTATTAAACGGCGCGGAAAACACGGCGAGTCGCGAAGAGCTGCGAGGAAATGGGGGGAGGGGAATTGTTGCAGGAATTCGGAACTGTTATTGCGCGAGATTACAGTTCGCAACGATTCCGAATGTTGTGTCGAGTTTAGGGTCAGATTAGAGCCACTCAAGGGTATAATTTTGCACGCTGCAGCGCGTAAACCTCGCCGAAAGCGGTTTAACCTTTCGCCAACAACGAATTTGCGGCCCCGATTTCGTTCGATCCGTGATCTTCCAAAGATTCGATACATTCCTCTATGTTGAAGTAAAACAGCTCTTCTGTAGAAAAACTGCCTATTCAAAAATATTAGAGTGTCACTTCTACAGGCGTAATAAAGTAATAGGAAAAAAACCCAAGACTTCGGAGTCGCAGCGTCTGGTCTTGTAGAAGGTCAAGCGTACCTGAAATGGTTCACCATTGTTTTGTAAAACTGTAAGTGTCGAAGGCCGTCGTTTTCTCGACAGTTCGACGTGAAGAGTCGGTGCGGACAGGACATAGAAAGTCCTGGTACATTACATTTTCACATATAATCAAATATATATCAGTTACCTTTTTTCCTAAATCCCGTGTCTTTTTATTTAACAACCGAAATAAGAAGAACCTGCTTCCATCAAAGCGTAACCCCTTAACACTCTATTCTTCGCGTCGCGTTCGAAGCGCGTGCACTTCTCCCTTTCTCTCTAATAAAATTTCCATCCGCGCGTTAATCATTCGAGATTCGACGATTCCACCGTTTTATCAAGCGTTCGAATTTATACTCCTACGATATTCGAATTCCACGCGATTCCATATTCAAGCTTTCTTATTCAAGTTCGGATTCCTTTGGATTTCCAAGCTTTTCAATTCCTAGGCTTGGCGTTTTTAAACGCTCGCGTTACGAAGTTTCGCGATTCGATTATTGGCGGCGTAAAAATCTTTGGAAAATTTTACGGAAACGTCCACGTTCTCGGTACGTTGAAGTGGCTACGGTTGAAAGAGGTAAGAGGGGGGAAATAGCGTGAGAAAAAGTTTAAATTGTAGCGGAAATCGAAGCACGTGACAGATGCGTGAAGGAAGCTTTGGAGAAGTATCGTAAATTGAGTTACGAGTGTTACGAGGCTCTCGTTCCTCTCTCGGTAACAGTGACGAATTTATCGAAATAGCGCGCCACTTCTATCGTCGAGAGTCGAAGGGAACTTTTCTTCTTTTTTTTTCTCCTTTTTCAAGACTTCAACTTTTAAGTGGCGATAATTTTTACGTCGTTGGCGCGCCAACTTTTTCCCTCCCCCTTTCCTCATTTCCTTTTCATTGGGCGAAGAGTAAAATAAGCGGAAGCACGTCGATGTATTAATTACGCGGTAATAAATACCGCGGTGGCTTAAATATTTGCTTCCCTAGCGCGTGGCACGTGCGACGATAAGTAAAGAGTAGTTTCACTTCGAACGAATTAGAAATCACTTTCACCGCGCCCTTTAAACAATCTAGAACCAGGAAGCAAAGAAAATAGTGCTTCTACGATGAATAATATTAAATTGTAACACAATATTCGTCCCGTTTTATCAGCGTCTTTGTCGGTAAATTGAATGAATTACGCCAGACGAGGCAAAATATTGCCGCTTCTATGCGCCGAGAATTCGTTTAGAAGTCGAAACGATTCGTATTGGTGAAGAAAAAAAGGAGTAAAAGCGGGAAACGTGGAACACGGTTGGATGATAATTCAGCTGGGTGGATGCGTTTAGTCGAACGAGCAGTGATTAGAGGGTTGATTAGGGTCATTAGGGCGAAGCTAATTAGGGAAACGAGGTGTCTCCGGTAAACGATAGTCGAAATTCTCTCGCTACCACCCGAAGCTTTTCTCTTGTGTTTCACCGAATATCTTCCTCTCGCGATCACTAATTATCCGCCCCGACGTTTCCCGCTACTCGCGTCGACGAAACGAAACGCGCGAACTTTACGAAGAATGGCTGCATGTTGTTCCAAAATCGATACGATGCGTCGAAGCTATTCGATATTCGTTTCACCTTCGAACTAATAATCCGCCGGCATTAAGACTGGGAATCAGGTTAACGAGGCAACAACCGACGCTTCCCGACGCGTAAAAATGTTTCCCTTCGGGCAATAATTAGTCCAATCGAGAGCCGTTCGTTAAACATTCGCCGTGGAAACGTGGAATTTTTTGGCAGCTCTACCGGCGTTTCAGCGAACAATTAAAAAGGGGAAATGTTTAATGGCAATCGAACGTTTAACGATTTGTAATAATAATAATATCGACGAGTATTTCGAGAATGCATTTCTTCCGTGTATTTTAGACGACTTTGAATGGAAGCTACTATTATATGTTACATGGAAAGCTGTATTACAAATATTAACATCAATTTTCTTCCGCCTTCGTGAAACCATAATATTACAAGTTGTTGCATTATCATTTTAATTAAAAGCAAAAATAAATGTTGTGTTGAGAGACACTGGGTCTATAACAAAGGAAAGCCTTGAACTCTGTTACCAGAGTCATGGGCCTCTGGCCGTATAAGTGTCTAAAGGGCCCGTGTGACAAACATATTGCAGACCCAGGCCGTTGGTTTTCTTTCCGGAGTGGGCGCCAGATTTTCTATGTGCTTTGGGAAAGCCCTCACTTTTAGTTCGATGCTTGCAACGTTAAGACGTCCTTCCTCGTTGCGAAAATAAAATCATAGGTCAAGGAAATATATAACGAGTTCTAATTTAAATTAACCCCATAACCCAATACAAGTACTGTGGGGTCCGGATAGAATTATGACGTATTATGGTTAAGAGTGTTTAGGTTTAAGCAATGCAAGACCGGGCCGTGTGGGACGCGGATGGTTTGCAGGCGAGCGACGATGACCTGCGGAACCGCGTCCCAAGCATTCGGGAATAGTTTAGTTAGGCTAAGTGTATTGTTTAGGTTTAGAGTGCGAGGGTGAGTGAGAGAGTGTGTGTGAGAGAGAGGGAGAGAGTGAGAGAGAGAGAGAGAGAGTGAGAGAGAGAGAAACAGAGGAATGGTTGATGACAAGGGTGGTCGTCGAGGGAAAAGTGGAGAGTGTCTTTTGAGAAGTCAAAGAGAGTAGAACGGAAAGGTATAGCGTAGAACAGCGTGGTATCGAGTGGCCGTATATAGGATATTTAGCGTAGTTTACTTTAGTTGCTTTCATTTAGTTTCATTTAGTTAAATATATATATATATATATATATATATATATTGCGTTACGCTATACGCGAGCTTGATTTTGCAAAACCTTCCAATCCCACAGTACTAACAATTAACATTCTTCGTCGTCGTAAAACCGTGATATTACAAATATTAATATTAATATTCTTCGTCTTCTTAAAGGGAAGCCATCATTTTCGCGACTCGATTATTGTAAGGTAGATCGGATGACTTCCGAGTGGTTAAATAAAAAAACTCAATAGGGCGTTTTAAAACTCGATTTACTTTACTAACTGTTCGCTGCGACAGCTCGTACAAGAGTGCGTTTCTTTCGACCATTCGTTAATTCTGAGGACGCCTTCGCCAGCATGGGTTGTTTACAACCGACGATACGATTAGCCCGAAGAAAACTACCCTTGAGAGAGGAAAAAAGCGCGTTGACAAAACGCATATGGCCCACCTCGACTGTTTACCGATTTCGACCTTTGTAACATTATCTTGCAGTGTTTGAAACGACGGGAAACCGTTCGACGAATGAACCGCGGAAACGCGTATTATATAATTCGAGGGGAAGGAGGAGAAGCCGCGATCGTTTAATACGTTTTATCCGACGTCACGCGACATTGTCATCTGTCGGTTCACGTGATGCTTTCTAAACGGCGCGACGGTTCGTGCCCGAATGTGCTGGCGTACAGGCGAAGCGCCGAATTTACGAGCGGAAGACGATGTCAAGGTGCAGCGACAGCTGTCGTGTTCGGGAATTTCGCTTACAAGAACGATTTCTCTTTAATGTCACAGGCGAAATGTTCTTAGCGCGGTTTTACAGAGCGCGTTCAATTTTCGGCCAGCATCCTTATCCTCTTCTCGCCTCTCGTCTTCGTTCTTCTTATTTCGCTTCTCCCCTTTTTTCCGTCTTCTTCTTCTTCTTCTTCTTCGTATGCATTTTCTTCCTTCGCTTTCGTCTTTCGCCGCTTCGTCATCGTGTTTTGAAAATAATTCGAGTACAATGAAAACACGCACCGTGTTTATAATAATGTCGAACTTCAGCGGCACGTTTTTGTTCCGATATGAAAGCCAGGGGATTCGCTACTACAAATTAGTTGCAATATTTCAATGTCGTGTATTCGACGCGGTATTAAAGTGACGAGTAGCTAATAATGTTACGAGATATGGAGTCGGAAAAATTCGCAGGACAAGGGGTTAATAGTTAATCGCGATGAAATTGTGAATCAAGGGGAATACGAGTATCGAGGCAACGTATTGTAAAGCAGAAAAGCGACAACGATGCAAGGGAGGATTCAGAATGCTGTTACGCTGGAAGTTATTGTGATCTTGCATTGTGCATCGCGTCGGGCGGTTCGATTTAACGAGTGCGCGTCCGAATCGACAGGTGTCGATACGTAAAATCGCGAACAATGGAAATCTAGAGCCGATTCTACGACCTTAAATGTTCCCGTTCGAAAGTAATGCGTGTAAGTACGTTTGCAACAACGGACAAACCTTCGCATAACGTTTCATTTCAAATTCTTCCGTCACGTCGTCGATTGTTTCGCAAGGAATGCGAATACTTATCGTTCGAGTTTCACTTCGATACACTGTACACGTTATTAAATATTATACAGCGTACATCGTTGATTTGTATTATTGTATCTTATATATATTATACATGATTCATTTATATTATTGTATATTATACAGTATGTATCATTGATTTTAACAGATTCTATTATATAAAGTACACGATATTAATAAATATCGTGTAGTAATGTATATATATAATTATAATATATATTATTCTAATAGTAATGTGTAATCTGTTACTCTAATAATAATACATATAATATATAATAATATAATAATATATATAATAGTATATATATTGTAATAGTATCGTATAATCCATTATTCTGATAATATATACAATATATAATAATGTATGTATAATAGTACATATATTGTAATAGTATCGTATAATAATGTATATATAATTATAATATATATTATTCTAATAGTAATGTATAATCTAGTATTCTAATGATAATATATTCAATACATAATAATATATATATATATATATATATATATATAATAGTACATATATTGTAATAGTATCATATAATACTGTATATATATAGTTATGATATATAATATTATTCTAGCACTAACACATATAATAATATAACAACATATACTTTATTACACGCTACTATTACAATAACAATACGATAAATACACGATAAATAATAACGCTAATTTCACGTAACATTGCCTTATTAAACGTACTCGCCTGATTTTCTCGTTCGCAAAGTATTGTAACGTTTTCCAATTTAAAAATATGAAATTCGTCGCCCGAATTCCTAGCCCGTGCTCTTATCCATAAATCGACGAAGAATTCCGCGGAGGAATTATTCGCCGCCCGATGACACTTGCTATATTATTATATATATATATAAAGAAGGTGGAAGGGGAAGAAATTTTTCTAATTTCTCGCCGCGCCCGCAAGATTTATGGCTTCCGATAACGTCGCGCCCCTCAGCTTTCACTTTTCGCGGCTATTAAAAACCGGTCTCGCGAAACCTTTTGTTCTTTTTTCTCCCTTTATTACCACGCATCCGGGGGAGAAAAAAAAGTTTCTAATAAAAAGAGAAGAACGTTGTAGAAGAGGAGAATAAAATGGGCAGGGGAAAGAAAAGTTTCGCGGTTGCACAAAAGGCGACTCGGCGCGGTTCCTTCTTTTGAAATATTAAACAACGCTATTATTACGTTCGGTTGGTAAAAAAGTTCGGCGCGTTGCTTGCGAATCGCAGGGAATACTTATCTAAATAATGTCTGCTCCGAATACTGCCCCAAAATAGTATAATATCTGCCATATCCAAATTTCGTTACCGTGTTCCGATTGTCACGCTTAATTTACAAAGTAAAACTCAAAGTCTTTCAAGAACACTTGATTTATTTATTAGGTGTAGAAATTCATTTTGAACCTTTAGGAAAATAATACGCTAGCAATTTCAAATTGACAAAGATACCTTAAAGAGAAGAGTATTAATTTGATGTTATTTTGATAATTGATATTAGAAACGTTGTTAAAAAATGGCGATGATGTTTCCAATTGTTCGCAACGAAATTTATATAAAATAAAGAGCACAACTTCATGAAAATCTATGTACGCGTATTAAAGTATACAAAACTAATTGTTATAACTGTATTTATACTTTTCTTAGATACTAGAATGCATCTCAAATGACCTACAATTTGTTTAATATAAATCTTAATTTCCAAGTGAAACTCAAAGTCATCGAGTTACGAAAAAGATCGCGTATTTATTTTTACGACTGAAATTGGTTCAAGTTGCAAATAAGTACGTACACGCTATATCTACTTTATTCGTAACCGTTCTTTTATTCACGAAGATTTTATTCATACGCCCGAAACGATGTACTAACTATTGTAAGGATTATTTTAAAGTGAATCCCTCGTGTGTTGTTGTAAGGTGCGAGAAGGGAAAGAAAAAAGAAACTCAGCCTTTGCAATAACTGCTAGTTTATTACTAATACTGTTAACGCACAATCTGACAGAGAAAACTTTCGCTCTGCACTCGCAACGTCCTCTCGCACTCGACTCTTTTTCTCCACTCCCTCACCCACTCATTCTCTAACCTTGCACGCATTCATTCTTTCTCCTTATCTCTCTCTGCTTCTCTCGCTCGTCTCAGACATTCGTAGAACCCAAACAGTCACGTTCACACGAAACCTAGCGCGACCACGCACTCTTTGACCACGCGTCAACTCAATCGCTCTATCCCAAACACTTCTCATTCACGCCTCAGCCAATCTTACCTAAATACAACACCGTTCGCTCAGCAATCGCTGTGGTCCAATCATTCACACGACATTCTGTCTTCCACACTATTAACTAATAAAAAATATTAACGGGACAAAGTCTACGGTGCCCCGTATCGTCACTTGAGAATTTCTCACTCGAATAGAAACAATATCCAACATCAAACCTGCTTTAAAAAACAACGTAAAGGACAGTGGAACAGTATCAAGATTCCTACAGTATCCAAAGCAATCCGTGCTCTAGAACGATTTATAAATCACCCCCTCCCCCCTTCTGTTGTCGCTAATAATCGAAGAGGTTGATGCGACACGAAACAACAGACAGAAAAAAAAGATTTCGTTCGAATAGAAACGATTTTTCCAATTTTCACGTTGTTCGCGTGCCGTCCGCTTCGGAATGATCAATTTTTCGACACGCCCGCGTCCACACCGCGACGAGAGACGCCGCTTGGCAAGTGCTCGAGGATGGATTTTCAATTACTCGTGTCTCCAGCGGCGGCGCGTCGTAGAATCGAGTTATCGCGGCGGCATGACGGCTCGTTTACGCTCGATGTCCGTGAACAGGAAAAGGGTGGAAGGGAATCATTGTTAAGTGGATTGTAATTGAATATCGCGAGGAATTCCATCCAGTCCCAAGCGTTTTGATGGAATTGTGGAGCTGTAGAGAGGGGATAGGATAGGAAAAAGGAAGGGTGTTGCGTTTCGTCCTGGACCTGCTAGTGGACTCATCAGTAAAGGCTACCTAGCAGGCCCTGTCTTAGACGTTCGGATATTGGAAGGAAAGTTAAGTAAAAATTGCCAACGATATGTGGAGCTGTGGAGGGGGGATAGAATAGGAAAAGAGGAAGGGTGTTGCGTTTCGTCCTAGGCCTGCTAGTGGACTTATTAATAAGGCTACCTAGCAGGCCCTGTCTTAGACGTTGGGAATTTCGAAGGAAAGTTAAGTAAAAATTGCCAATGATATGTGAAGCTGTGGAGGGGGGATAGAATGGGAAGAAAGGAAGGGTGTTACGTTTCGTCCTGGACCTGCTAGTGCGGACTCATCAGTAAGGCTACTTAGCAGGCCTTGTCTTAGACGTTGGGATATTGGAAGAAAGATTAAGTAAAAATTGCCAACGATATGTGAAGCTGTGGAGGGGGGATAGAATGGGAAAAGAGGAAGGGTGTTGCGTTTCGTCCTAGGCCTGCTAGTGGACTTATTAATAAGGCTACCTAACAGGCCCTGCCTTAGACGTTGGGATATTGGAAGGAAGGTTAAAGGCGGTATATATATATGGACGAGATAGTTGAAGCGAGTACTTTCGAGAAAGTCCTATTTCATATGTCCCTCTAGTGGTGGGTGCAGGAGAGCCGCCACAGAATATTGGGATTGCGAGTCGAGTAAGAATACACGATTTTAATTTTAACGCAGTGATTTTGGTTTATTTCAAAGGCTTTAATGTTGCATTCCGGGATAATTGACAACACGTTCAAGATAACTCTTAGAGGGTTTATATTAATACGGGTACTGCACTCAACTGGTGAATACGAAAATCTGACGGTTCTATGATTTTGCGGGCTTTTAAGTACTCTCTGTTGGTGGGCATGACTAATAGTAAGGACAGTGGTCGAGGAAGAGGGTGACGAAGGAAAGGTACGGAGTACAGGATGACTAAGGAAAGGTACATAGTACAGGATGACTAGGAACTCAGATTAGGGTGTTCGTCAGATGAATGTGGTTTAGGATGAGTCTATGGTGTTTACAATGTGAGTGGTCGAGTTGGGCATCAAATATTAATCCAATATTATTCCCATACTAATCCACAAAACTACAACGTGTAATCGTTTCCACATCTTTTTGCTTCCACTCTTTTTATTTCCCTTAGTATTAAATTACAAAGATATTGGAATTGAAAATAGGATAGCTTTATTCTTTATTCGTCATTTAGTACCTACCAATTAAAGTACCAATGATTACGTTACAACGTAATTGATGGAATATTGGGGTTGCGAGTCGAGTAAGAATACTCGATTTTAATTTTTAACCGAGTGATTTTATTTTATTTCAAAGGCTAGAGGAATACGTCTTTACTCAGCTGCGAAAGAGCAAGGAACGAATGCTTCGAACGCTGTTGAAAATACGCGTGGAAAACTGGCGCCGATATTTAGAAAAAAACGGCCATGAGCCTTGCATATGTTTATTGCACCAGACTATTAGCTCTGCAACGGCTAAAGGACACCATCGGCGTCAGTGACTGAGTTAAGCCTGTTGTTTAACCCTTTGCGGACGGGACAATATAATATTAATCTAATTTTCGTTGAATTATTAACCATTTGAGAAAAGGGATTTAATAAATTCGTATCCAATTATCAACAGCGGCGTCTTTGAACGACGTTGAGTTAAATTCGCTGCGCTAAAAATTGACGTTATGTCGAGGAAAGCAAAAAAACTTGGGCGTCTATTTGCGACACTCGTCCGCAAAGGGTTAATAAGCAGTTTGCTTCTCAACGTAAATATACATTTTTGCATCCGCTAAGTAATATTATTCCAACACGTTTAAAACACGCCTTCCGTTCTAAACTTTACTCTATTTCGAAGGGAAAATTATGAAATTATAATTTTTCCTACTACAATTAATTTCAAAATTCAATAACAAAAAATAAAAACACTGTTATTTCATAGTTTTAAGTTTTTACTTATGTCAACAGTCCCCGTGACTGTTTTTAATTCTTTACTTTTTCCTTAATCAGTTTTTTTCGGCAACTTTTACCGTTAAATTCGACGATGATTTAGCGGTACGTTTTCGCTTTCAAACGTATCCGTTTGCAAGCGCGGCGGGCGAAGATGTATCGAGCGACAGATAACGATGGGTGAAAAAAATGGTTTCACCGGTGTCGCGAGATCATAGCTTTTTCGATCCCGCGACCAGATCTCCAGCTCGTTTCGAACTTTTCAATTTCCGTGCGCGCTGCTGCGTTGCGCCCGTCCAAAGGAATTCTCGTCGAAATCGAAGACGCGAAAGACGAGAGGGAGGGGAAAAAAGCGAGGCGAAAATTTCCACACGCCGAATAATGCGACGCGAGATTAGATTTCCGGTAGGGATCGAATTTTCCCAAACTTCTGTGTTTTCACCCTTCAAATTATTATAATTCGTGGTTTAGACAAGGCATCGTTAAACCAGACGCGTGATCGACGATTATCGACGCGGATACAGAAGACGGAAGGTGATATATACTTGAACGTATACTCGTTTTATTTACCTTTAGCTTTTGTACGATCTCAGGCTCTCAATTAATAATTGCCAACGATGCTTCAATAATTCGCGAGTTAAATGATATAAAAACAGTATAGTATTATATAAAAACAGTGAGTTAAATAATATAAAAAAATGACATATAAAAAGCAACTAATACTAGCATAACGTAGGTATTAAATAATAATCACACTGCAGCAAAGGGTTAAGAACGAACGTATTTGCCAGCTAATAATAATAATAATTGTTGGATTATACGTTCGAAAAAAGGCAATCGACATTCGATGCACAGGATGCGAGAGATTGCATTCGTCTAAACAGTTTATATTGGAAATGGGTGTTTGAAATAAATATTAAGCGCAGTGGATTTACATTTTGTTGGGAATGAAAGTATTTGTAATGTCTTCTGCGAGTTTTCCGCGTCTGGAAATAGATAAATAATCCAATAATAATCCAATAATCCATTAAATAAAAAGAATAATAATAGATAAATAATCGAATGAAAACATTTCCACACAAAAATTCCTCGTCTCCTTATAACTTTCGATATTTTCTTCCCACAATTTTCCAATTGCTTCTCGCCATTTTTTTATTCTTCCTTCCGTTAGTTACTATATCGATCCGCGAGTAGAGGAGCAAATTACGCTTCGTATAATTTTTCCGTTCTTTTTGTTGCGAAGGCCGCGGGAAAATAAATTCCACGGATCTTTCGTAGACTTGGGGGGAGAATTTTTCGAATAATTTCGCTCGGACACGAGGATCAAAGGCACGCGGATGCCTTCTTTTTTTTCCCCCCCCCCCCCCCCCCCTACTCTACGTACCGTGAGTAATATGAATCTTTAAAGGCGCAATATTCCAGCGTCGGTTGGAACGACAAGGAAAGAATTAGAAATGAATATCGCGGCAGCAACGTCCACCTCGGAAAATACACAATTTAATTTCCTTTTTCCTCTCTTCCTTCTTCCCTCCCTCCTTTCATATACTTTCTATCTAATTTCGTTTTGTTTCCTTCCGTTTTTCCTGTATTTTTCTTTTCCTTTTTTTCCCCGAGTGTGTGAGCTTTCGGGTAATCAGTAATTCTCTCTAGGAATTTCGCGAGAAGAAGATTATTGGACGTAAATAAATTTGTAAGGGAAATGAAATCGATTAAGGAGTGATTTTAGAACAGAGGCGAGATTTTATTGTACCTGCTTGTGGAGCTGTGGAGGGGGGATAGAATGGGAAAGAGGAAGGGTGATACGTTTCATCCTGGAACTGCTAGTGTGGACTCATCAGTAAAGGCTACCTAGCAGGCCCTGTCTTAGACGTTGGGAATTTGGAAGGAAAGTTAAGTAAAAATTGCCAATGATATGTGGAACTGTGGAGGGGGGATAGAATGGGAAAAAGGAAGGGTGTTGCGTTTCGTCCTGGGCCTGCTAGTGAACTTATTAATAAGGCTACCTAGCAGGCCCTGTCTTAAACGTTGGGAATTTGGAAGGAAAGTTAAGTACAAATTGCCAACGATATGTGGAACTGTGGAGGGGGGATAGAATGGGAAAAAGCAAGGGTGTTGCGTTTCATCCTGGGCCTGTTAGTGGACTTATTAATGAGGCTACCTAGCAGGCTCTGTCTTAAACGTTGGGAATCTAGAAGGAAAGTTAAGTAAAAATTGCCAACAATATGTGAAACTGTGGAGGGGGGATAGAATGGGAAAAAGCAAGGGTGTTGCGTTTCGTCCTGGGCCTGCTAGTGGACTTATTAATAAGGCTACCTAGCAGGCTCTGTCTTAAACGTTGGGAATTTGGAAGGAAAGTTAAGTAAAAATTGCCAACAATATGTGAAACTGTGGAGGGGGGATAGAATGGGAAAAAGCAAGGGTGTTGCGTTTCATCCTGGGCCTGTTAGTGGACTTATTAAGAAGGCTACCTAGAAGGCTCTGTCTTAAACGTTGGGAATTTGGAAGGAAAGTTAAGTACAAATTGCCAACGATATGTGCAGCTGCGGAGGGGGGATAGAATGGGAAAAAGCAAGGGTGTTGCGTTTCATCCTGGGCCTGCTAGTGGATTTATTAATAAGGATACCTAGCAGGCTCTGTCTTAAACGTTGGGAATTTGGAAGGAAAGTTAAGTAAAAATTGCTAATGATATGTGGAGCTGTGGAGGGGGGATAGAATGGGAAAGAGGAAGGGTGATACGTTTCATCCTGGGCCTGTTAGTGGACTTATTAATAAGGCTACCTAGCAGGCCCTGCCTTACACGTAGGGATATTGGAAGGAAGGTTAAAGGCGGTATATATATGGACGAGGTAGTTGGAGCTTATACTTTCGAGAAAGTCCTATTTCGTATGTCCCTCTAGTGGTGGATGCAGGAGAACCGCCACACTGCTTTTTGTCCACTTGTTAATTGATTCGGAATTTTTAACCCTATGCGGACGAGTGTCGGCAAATAGCCGATTAATCATTTTTTAGTTTTCTGCACGCACGTTAATTTCTACTGCGACAAATTTCAATTAATATCGTTGATAAACGCTTCGAAGTTATAGAAATTTGGCGGCTTAGAATTTGAAAGCTTGCAGTTCGAAAGCAAAATAATCCCTTAAGTATTATTATTCCTCGTTCACAAAGGGTTAAGAGGTTTAGGGGAGAATTAAATATGTACGTTGTTTTCTTTTGAGTAAAGGATATTAGAAGGATTGAGATTGTTAAGAATTTTTGGGTGAATCGAGTTTATATTAGGAACAAATACGGAAGCAACGTTTTTATTGTGGGGTAAATGTATTTTATGTTCGTATTATTTCGTTATTTTTATCATATTTAATTAAACATTGAATATAAGAAACTTATAACTGCTAGTTTATGTAGCGGGTTTACATAAAATAAGTCCCAGTTATCTTTATAAATTCTCTTTATTCAAAAGAGAGAGAGTTTAGTAAAAAGACGTATTGACTCATCGAGACACAGAAAGTTTGAGAATTTTGGATTCGTGGTTCTCTTTGAAAAAATTCCAATAGTTCACCACGTCTTCGTCGCGTGGTTTTTGAACCGCATAATTCATATTTGACTCTGCGTACGCCATTGTACTTTGAATTTCCTTACGAAAAAATTCCCAAATACTTATCAATGACAGATTCAGTCGTGTACCAAGTTTGGAGACGTTTCGATTTATACTTTCCCTCCAAAAAATTCCCAAACTTCACCATCCTTGCGCGCTGTCCTTTTTCCAATAGCGAAACGCCGACGCTATTGCTCTTCGAATTTCCTCGCGCAAAAATTCCCAAATTTTCTTTAGCCACAGATCCAATCTCTCACCAAGTTTCAAGAATTTTGGATTCGTAGTTTCCTCAAAAAAAAATCCTACGACCTCCGCGTTCTTCGTTCCATAACTACGCTTGCGATCGTGGAAAATGGAAAACGGTTGACTCGGGAGATAGAGAAAAATATGCCCTTTAATTTGCTTTTTGTTTCACGTCGATATCATAACTCGTTCGCGAGATACGGCTGTTTAAAGTTTACCCTTACGTTTGGCGCGCGCGGAGTATTGAATGGCGTTTGACCTACTTAAATTCCTGGAAATGCGTACGCTTCGTAGTAAACGTAGTAAAACTGACCTGCGCAATACTACGAATGTTTAGGTTTGTTGACATACGTCAGTTCGCGGAGGCCGAAAACCGCGGAAAAAATTATACTTGTCTTTAAACGATGATATCTCGGCAGCCGGAAGTCCGATTTGGGTGAAACGAAAAGCATTTTAAAGGGAAAGGTTCACCGATTATGTCGATGCAGGGATTTTGAAAACGTTCGATCCATTTCAAAATGGCGGCGAGTTAAACTTTGGAACGTTTTAATGTAGGTGTTTTGGTGCGGTTTAGGGAATAGTAAAAAACTACTCTTTTCTTCCGATTATGATATCTCGGCAACCGGAAGTCCGATTTAGGTGAAACGAAAAGGGTTATAAAGGGGAAGGTCCACCGATTATGATAGTGCAAGGATTTTTAAAACGTTTCGTCCATTTCAGAATGGCGGCGAGTTAAATATTGAGAAGTTTTAATAGAAGTTTTGGTGTAGTTTAGGGAATAATAAAAAATTACTGTTGTCTTTATACGATGATATCTCGGCAACCGGAAGTCCGATTTAGGTGAAACAAAAAGCATTTCAAAGGGAATGGTTCACCGATTATGGTAGTACAAGGGTTTTGAAAACGTTCGATCAGTTTCAAAATGGCGGCGAGTTAAAGTTTGAGAAATTTTAATAGATGTTTTGAGGTTGGTTAGGAAACAGTAAAACGTATTCTTCTCTTTGAACAATCATATTTTTGCAATGAAGAATAGTATTTAGATGAAACAAAAAGGATTTTATAGAGAAAGCTTCCATGTTTTTTATACACCAAGGTGAATGCAAGAATTTTAAATTGTTCCAAAATGGCGGCGATCTAAAGATTGAGTTACTTTAATAGGTGTTCAAGTGTAGTTTAAAAATTAATCAAATGTCGTCTTCTGCTTAGACAAGTATATTTTTGCAATAAAAAATAGGATTTAGATGAAACCGTTTCAATTAGATACGATAGGTTAATATAAAGAAACTATAGGATTATTTGGACATCCATATTGCATTCGGTGAGGAATAGTTGATCTTATACTTCGTTTATGTTCGAACATATACTATAACAAAATTTCTCGGCTACTAGTAGTCCGATTTCGATGATTCTCGGCTTAAATCAAAGGAGAAGGTTCAGAGAATATTATGCTACAGTACTTTACAACTAGCCCTTGCAGTTCATTTGTTATAAACAAATACATGGCGTCATGGTAGAGTCCTCAGACAGTATGTAAAGAGAAATATTAATACCTCGGTTTCCAGGCGTTTGATTTCAATGAATCTTGGCTTAAATTATAGCGAATGTTCCCAAGAACATTATCCTGTAGCCTTTTTCAAGTAGTCGTAGCAGTTCATTTGTTATAAACAAATATATTGCGTTATGGAAGATTTACAAGGTATCTGAAGAAGAATATTAACTTCTCGGCTCCCAAACACCCGATTTCAATGACCCTTAGCTTAAATAAAAGGGGAAGGTCCAAGGAATGTTTTCCAGTAAGCCATTTGTTGATGGACCCTGTGGTTCGTTTGTTATAAACAAATATGTCGCGTCATTGTAAATTATTCAGGAAGTACTCGAAGAAAAATATTTATTTCTCGGCTCCTAGCTAACCGATATGGATGATCCTTGACTTAAATTAAAGGGGATGGTTCAAGGAATATTATCCATTAAGTCATTTGTTGATAGGAGTTGTACTTCGTTTGTTATAAACAAATACGTCGCGTCATACTAAATTATTCAGGAACTACACAAAGGAAAATATTTATTTCTCGGCTCCTAGCTATCCGATTTCAATGCCCCTTAGCTTAAATTAAAGAGAAAGGTTCCAGGAATGTTGTCTATTAGCCATTTATTGATACAAGTTGTGGTTCGTTTGCTATAAATAAAAGTATCGCGATAATGTAAGTTATCCATTAAATATATGCTTGCAGAAAAATATTTATTTCTCGGCTTCTAGGCATCCGATTTCAACGAACCTTGACTCAGATGAAAGAGAAAAGCCCAAAGAATGTTACCCAGTAGACAACTTGTCCATAAACATTCCGGTTAATTTGTTATAAACAAATACTTCCTAATTTTCTAGATAACATAAAAACTACACTATGGATGGCTTTGAAAGTATATAGAGAGTATTCCTTGGACAATTCCCTTTAATTTGAGTCGTGGATGATCCAAATCGGACGTCTAGAAGCCGAGTAATTAGCATTTTTGGGAAACTTGAAAAGGTTTTTCCGATGGCGTTTGTCCGAAGAAAGAATGATTCTTGTTAAAGAAAAAAATTAATTTCTCCGCTTCTAGACGTCGAATCAGGACAAACGACTACTCAAATTAAAGGGAAGACTTCCGGCTACATGATAGGATAGGTCACATCCTAGTAGCACTTCCGGTTTAGAAGTTATAAGCGTTAGTTCTTGCAATTTAGTATAACTTGCAAATTACAAACAGAATCGATTTTAAACCTACTACAGCTCATTTCTGAGCTTTTAAGCTATAGTTCGAGCCTAGGCTGGTTAGTATACCTTGCCCAGAAGCCGAGATATATGCATAAATATGATAAAATATTTAAACGCTTATATCTTCGCTTCTATAAGTGCTATACTAATGATCCTGGACTCAAATTAAAGGGTGAAGGACCGGAAATAAGTTCTAGTAGGTTTTTAAGCGATTGCATTTACAGTTTGCAAGTTATACTAAATTTTAGGAAAGAAACGCTTATAACTTCTAAACCCGAAGTGCTACTTCAATGAAGCCTACCCTATCTTGTAGCCGGGAATCTCCTCTTTAATTTGAGTCGTCGTTTGCCCCGATCCGATGCCTAGAAGCGGAGATATTAATTTTTTAAGAAAACTGGAAAAATTATGTCCAATTCAGTATAAATTGAGAAATTTCCAATTTTCAAGCGGCAAAATTATTGACCAGATCGGCGACTTTTTTCGACGCGCCATCTAGCGGTAGAAAGGTGGAACTAAACGTGCAATTTTATGAATAATTCTTGTTAAATTAAAAAATTCATATCTCTGCTTCTAGAAGTCGGATCAGGACAAACGACCACTCAAATTAAAGGGAAGACTTCTGGCTACAAGACAAGGTAGGTTTCATCGAAGTAGCACTTCTAGTTCAGGAGTTATAGGCGTTTATTTACTACAAGTTAGTATCACTTCCAAACTATTAAGGGAATCGCTTTAAAACCTATTAGACCATATTCCTGGGCTTCCAATCTTTAATTTAAGCCAAGGTTCATTAGTATGGGACAACCAGAAGCGAAGTTATAAGAGGTAAAAAATCGTATTACATTTTTGTTTATATCTTGGCTTCTAGACCTCCTATACTAATGAACCTTGGCTTAAATTAAAGATTGGAAGCCCAGGAATATGGTCTAATAGGTTTTAAAGCGATTCCCTTAATAGTTTGGAAGTGATACTAACTTGTAGTAAATAAACGCCTATAACTCCTGAACTAGAAGTGCTACTTCGATGAAACCTACCTTGTCTTGTAGCCAGAAGTCTTCCCTTTAATTTGAGTGGTCGTTTGTCCTGATCCGACTTCTAGAAGCAGAGATATGAATTTTTTAATTTAACAAGAATTATTCATAAAATTGCACGTTTAGTTCCACCTTTCTACCGCTAGATGGCGCGTCGAAAAAAGTCGCCGATCTAGTCAATATTTTTGCCGCCTGAAAATTGGAAATTTCTCAATTTATACTGAATTGGACATAATTTTTCCAGTTTTCTTAAAAAATTAATATCTCCGCTTCTAGGCATCGGATCGTGGCAAGCGACGACTCAAATTAAAGAGGAGACTCCCGGCTACAAGATAGGGTAGGCTTCATTGAAGTAGCACTTCGGGTTTAGAAGTTATAAGCGTTTCTTTCCTAAAATTTAGTATAACTTGCAAACTGTAAATGCAATCGCTTAAAAGCCTACTAGAACTTATTTCCGGACTTTCACCCTTTAATTTGAGTCCAGGGTCATTAGTATAGCACGTTTAGAAGCGAAGATATAAGCGTTTAAATATTTTATCATATTTATGCATATATCGCGGCTTCTGGGCAAGGTATACTAACCAGCCTAGGCTCGAACTATAGCTTAAAAGCTCAGAAATGATCTGTAGTAGGTTTAAAATCGATTCTGTTTGTAATTTGCAAGTTATACTAAATTGCAAGAAGTAAACGCTTATAACTTCTAAACCGGAAGTGCTACTAGGATGTGACCTATCCTATCATGTAGCCGGAAGTCTTCCCTTTAATTTGAGTAGTCGTTTGTCCTGATTCGACGTCTAGAAGCGGAGAAATTAATTTTTTTCTTTAACAAGAATCATTCTTTCTTCGGACAAACGCCATCGGAAAAACCTTTTCAAGTTTCCCAAGAATGCTAATTACTCGGCTTCTAGACGTCCGATTTGGATCATCCACGACTCAAATTAAAGGGAAAAGTGCAAGGAATACTTTCTATATACTTTCAAAGCCATCCTAAGTGTAGTTTTTAAGTTATCTCGAAAACTAGGAAATATTTGTTTATAACAAATTAACCAGAATGTTTATGGACATGTTGCCTACTGGGTAACATTCTTTAGACTTTTCTCTTTCATCTGAGTCAAGGTTTGTTGAAATCGGATGCCTAGAAGCCGAGAAATAAATATTTTTCTGCAAGCATATATTTAATGGATAACTTACATTATCGCGATACTTTTGATTATAACAAACGAACCACAACTTGTATCAATAAATGGCTACTAGACAACATTCCTGGAACCTTTCTCTTTAATTTAAGCCAAAGGCTATTGAAATTGGTCGTCTAGAAGCCGAGAAATAATTATTTTTCTTTGTGTAGTTCCTGAATAATTTAGAATGACGCGACATATTTGTTTATAACAAACGAAGTACAACTCCTATCAACAAATGACTTAATGGATAATATTCCTTGAACCATCCCCTTTAATTTAAGTCAAGGATCATCCATATCGGTTAGCTAGGAGCCGAGAAATAAATATTTTTCTTCGAGTACTTCCTGAATAATTTACAATGACGCGACATATTTGTTTATAACAAACGAACCATAGGGTCTATCAACAAATGGCTTCCTGGAAAACATTCCTTGGACCTTCTCCTTTTATTTGAGCTAAGGATCATTCAAATCGGGTGTTTGGGAGCCGAGAAGTTAATATTCTTCTTCAGATACCTTGTAAATCTTCCATAACGCAATATATTTGTTTATAACAAATGAACTGCTACGACTACTTGAAAAAGGCTACAGGATAATGTTCTTGGGAACATTCGCTATAATTTAAGCCAAGATTCATTGAAATCAAACGCCTGGAAACCGAGGTATTAATATTTCTCTTCACATACTGTCTGAGTAATCTCCCATCTCGCCATATATTTGTTTATAACAAATGAACTGCAAGAGTTAGTTGCAAAGGACTGTAACACAATATTCTTGAGACCTTTAGCTACTATTTTAGCCAAGGTACATTGAAATCGAACGCCTGGAAACTGAAATAAATATTTTTCTTCAAATACTTTCTGAGTAATCTACCATGACGCCATATATTTGTTTATAACAAATGAACTGCAAGTACTAGTTGCAAAAGGCTGTAGGATAATATACTTGGGTCGCTCCACTATAATTGAAATCAAGATGCATTGAAATCAGACATCTAGTAGTCGAGAAATAAATATTTTTCTTCACATACTTTCTGAATAATCTCCCATGACGCCATATATTTGTTTATAACAAATGACTTACAAGAGTTAGTTGAAAAATGCTGCAATACAATATTCTTCGGTCCCATCACTATAATTCAAGCCAAGAGGCATTGAAATCAGACATCTAGTAGTCGAGAAATTACTACTTATCTTCAGATACTTTCTGAGTAATCTTCCATGACGCCATATATTTGTTTATAACAAATGAACTGCAAGTACTAGTTGCTAAAGGCTGTAGGATAATATACTTGGGTCCCTCCACTATAATTCAAGACAAGAGGCATTGAAATCAGACATCTAGTAGCTAAGAAATAAATATTTTTCTTCACATACTTTCTGAGTAATCTCCCATGACGCCATATATTTGTTTATAACAAATGAACTGCAAGTACTAGTTGCAAAAGGCTGTAGCATAATATACTTGGGTCCCTCCACTATAATTCAAGACAAGAGGCATTGAAATCAGACATCTAGTAGCTAAGAAATAAATATTTTTCTTCACATACTTTCTGAGTAATCTACCATAACGCCATATATTTGTTTATAACAAATGAACTGCAAGTACTAGTTGCTAAAGGCTGTAAGATAATATACTTGGGTCCCTCCACTATAATTCAAACTAAGAGGCATTGAAATCAGACATCCACTAACCGAGAAATAAATATTTTTCTTCGCAATTTAATCTGTTCTCCACTTCTATTTACGAGCAGACGAATTCCCATTAAAAATCCACAATTTACCTACTATTATTACCAACTCGCTGTCTCCTGTTTTTCCCCGTTTCCCTCTTCTCTTTTTCAACCTATTTTTTCTCGCCCGTATTCGCGAGGCTGCTTTCTTCGAGGAAGCGTCGAGTTTCTTTTCTCGCCGTTACGCTTTTCCACGTTTTCCCCCATTGCTCGTCCTTTTTTCCTTCGCCCCCATGAACCACCGCGTCCCCGGATACGTGACCCACATAATATATATCTCCGCCTTTCCTTTCGAAACGTCGATGCTCCGTTGTTTCGGTCATCGATAATTTCCCGGCGTTTTCCCCTGTGGCCAAAAATGCACTCAACTTCCTTCGGATTCTCTTTCGTACGTGCGAGATCTCGGATACCGCGTCTTTTTCTATACTAACTCGCCACGTTTCTCCAGTACCATTCGCCGAGACGCCATATCGCAACCCTAACGCGTTTCGATCGTTTAGAATTCAACGATTTCTCGCGCGCCGCAATTTCCACGATTTTCAATTCATTCGATTTCACGATACTTTTTGGTTTTTGTTTTTATTTTTTGGAGATTTGGATTGTTTTTTAATATTTAGTATTGTACCTAGTTTCCTTCCATTCTTTTGGGTTATTTTAGTGAGTTATGGTGAAATTATTGGACACGTTTGTGGAAATATGGATTTCAGTAATAGTCAATAATTTGTATAGAGAATGGTAATAATTTGTAATGTTTTTCTACACATATTTTATTGTAATTCAATTGAACTCATTGGTATTCGTATTGAGCCAATTTAAAATTATGATACAGTATTGTAAAACTATGAATTTGCATAATAATCAATAATTTGCATAGACAATTATAATAATTTGCAATATTATTCCGTACTTTACTTTCTTTACTGTAATTCAATTGAACTCATCGACATTCGAATTAAGCCAATTAAAAATTACCAAATACTCTTTTAAAACTATGAATTTGCATAATAAACAATAATTTGCATAGACAATTATAATAATTTCCAATATTTTTCCACACTTTCATTAATCTAATTCAATTGAACTCATGGACATTCGAATTAAGCCAATTTAAAATTATAAAACGCTATTGTAAAACTACGACTTTGCATAATAATCAATAATTTGCATAGACAATTATAATAACTTCCAATATTTTTCCATACTTTCTTTACTGTAATTCAATTGAACTCATCGACATTCGAATTAAGCCAATTTTAAATTATCAAACACTATTGTAAAACTACGACTTTGCATAATAATCAATAATTTGCATAGACAATTATAATAATTTCCAATATTTTTCCACACTTTCATTAATCTAATTCAATTGAACTAATTGATATTCGAATCGAGCCAATTTAACATTATCAAACACTATTGTAAAACAACGAATTTGTATAATAATCAATAATTTGCAATATTATTCCGTTCTTTCTTTACTCTAATTTCAATTGAATTCATTGATATTCGAATTAAGCCAGTTTTAAATTATCAAACACTATTGTAAAACTACGAATTTGCATAATAATTATTCCGTACTTTACTTTCTTTACTCTCATTCAATTGAACTAATTGATATTCGAATCGAGCCAATTTAACATTATCAAACTCTATTATAAAACTACGAATTTAAGTAATAATCAATCATTTGCATAGACAATCGCAATAATTTGCAATATTATTCCACACTATTTTTAATCTAATTCAATTGAACTCATCGACATTCGAATTAAGCCAATTTTAAATTATCAAACTCTATTATAAAACTACGAATTTAAGTAATAATCAATAATTTGCATAGACAATCATAATAATTTGCAATATTATTCCACACTATTTTTAATCTAATTCAATTGAACTCATCGACATTCGAATTAAGCCAATTTTAAATTATCAAACTCTATTATAAAACTACGAATTTAAGTAATAATCAATAATTTGCATAGACAATTATAATAATTTCCAATATTATTCCACACTATTTTTAATCTAATTCAATTGAACTCATCGACATTCGAATTAAGCCAATTAAAAATGACCAAACTCTATTATAAAACAACGAATTTACGTAATAATCAATAATTTGCATAGACAACGATAATAATTGAATTCTATATCGCAAATATTTATTGTATCGTAATCACGTGCGAATAAAACGATTCGACGCGATTAAATCGGATTAAACGCGTCTAATAATTCGGCCTCGAATCGAATTTTTAATCAACGCCAGCCGTGGTGCGATATCGAAAGTGCAACGATAGCAAAAGGTACAAGCGTAGTCAAAGGAATGCGTTCGTTATTAAAGCGCGTTACGGTCGTTGCTGGTAAATTGCTCAATTTCAACCTGGCATTATTAATATCCGTTAACGAACTTAATAATTAATTGCGGCTTTAATGGGAACAGCATTTAAGTCGCTATCAAAGCGTGTACCTGTGTCTCGTAATAACTCGGCCTCGTACCAGATGATTACCATAAAATTAATGCGACAACTAATATCTCGCCGAACAAATTGCTCGCTTTAAAGAAACTTCGTTTTCCGCGCGACGAAAAGCTAATTGTTGGTAAATTACGATATTTCTATAACATGTAAATTATACTATTTGTGTAACATGTAAATTACACTATTTGCGTGGTCTAAAGTAACAGATAGGTTTATTATTATCTTATAGTTTTTATTATTATCTTTGCGAATAAATGAAACGAATTGTTGTATAATAATAATCAGTACCTAGATAAAATTGGCAAAATAGGTGAAAATAGATGAAATAGATGAGATAAATAAAATGGATTGTTATATAGTAATAATCAGTATCTAGATAAAATTGGCAAAATGTGTAAAATAGATAAAGTACATGAAATGGATAAACGAAATGAAATAAATGAAATGAATTGTTATATAATAATAATCACTACCTAGATAAAATTGACAAAATAGGTGAAATAGATGAAATACATAAACGAATTGAAATAAATGAAGGAAATGAAATAAATGAAATGAATTGTTATATAATAATAATCACTACCTAGGTAAAATAAGCAAAATAGGTAAAAACAGATGAAGTAGATGAAATAGATAAACGAAATGAAATAAATCAAATGGATTGTTATATAATAATAATCACTACCTAGATAAAATTGGCAAAATAGGTAAAGTAGATGAAATAGATGAAATTAATGAACGAAATTAAATAAATGAAATGATTTGTTATATAATAATAATCACTACCTAGGTAAAATAAGAAAAATAGTTAAAAACAGATGAAATAGATGAGATAAATGAAATGAATTGTTATATAGTAATAATCACTACCTAGATAAAATTGGCCAAATAGGTAAAATAGATGAAATAGATGAAATAGATGAAATTAATGAACGAAATGAAATAAATAAAATAGATTGTTATGTAATAGTAATTACTAATTAGATAAAATAAGTAAAATAGGTAAAAACAGATGAAATATATGAAATTGATAATCGAAATGAAATAAATCAAATGAGTTGTTATATAATAATAATCACTACCTAGATAAAATTGGCAAAATAGGTAAAATAGATAAAGTAGATGAAATTGATAAACAAAATGGAATAAATGAAATGAATTGTTATATAATAATAATCACTACCTAGATGAAATTGGAAAAATAGATAAAAACAGATGAAATAGATGAAATTGATAAACGAAATGAAATAAATAAAATAGATTGTTACATAATAATAAACACTACTTAGGTAAAATAACCAAAATAGGTAAAAACAGATGAAATAGATGAAATAGATGAAATAGATAAACGAAATGAAATAAATGAAATAAATGAAATGAGTTGTTACATAATAATAAACACTACCTAGGTAAAATAAGCAAAATAGGTAAACACAGACGAAATAGATGAGATAAATAAAATGAATTGTTATACAATAATAATCACTACCCAGATAAAATTGGCGAAATAGGTAAAATAGATGAAATACACGAAATTAATAAACGAAATGAAATAAATGAAATGATTTGTTACATAATAACAATCACTACCTAAATAAAATAATCCAAATAGGTAAAAACAGATTACATAGATGAAACATTTGACCGAAATGAAATAAATAAAACGAAATATTATACAATAATAAACAGTAACTATATAAAACGGATAAAATACAGAAAGCGTATAACAAAAGTCAAGTTATAAATCCGATAAATATTTGTTAACCGAAATCGTTTGAAAAATGACAGAAATAATTCCAATTCCATTATTGACGTCTCCAAATTTCACAAAAGCTGTTAAATATAAAAAAAAGTAAATAAAAGCAGCGTGTAAAATTTACCGAATCTCAGCGTTATTTTTCCTTGCCCCCGAAATTTCGCCACCGCGATCGAATAAATTCGTAGCGCGAAAATCGCGAGCCGTGGAAAATGTTACGATTAGGGTACCCTTCGAAATGAGCGATAAATTCCACGCGACTGTATTCCCAAAGCGGTCAGTTAATTTTAGCCTCGAACGGAACAACGAATTACGATAGGGAACATTTCGACCCGAATTTCGCGGCGTGTTTCTCGCGGAAACACCTTTACTCGAGCTCCGGTAAAACGCGCCACGCGGAAAGCTTTAAAGCTTTCGCGGAAAGCTGGGAACGGCGGAGGGCGAAGTGTACTTATGTACGAGGCAAACGCGGGCCAATATGGAGCAGAAATGTAGTAAAATATATAATATATATTTTATAATATATTATATATATTTTAATCTAATACCAATGCATTCTATTGTGAGAGAATCAATCAAATCTATTAGAATGACTAATATTTTCTTACTAAATTTATACGTTTAACATCAATTTTCAATTATCGAATACCGATACATTCAATTGCGAGAGAATCGATCAAATCTATTAGAATGACTAATATTTTTGTACTAAATATATACATTTAACCTCTTAGGTACTATGCGCCACTATAGTGGCTTTCGCGGATGTCATCTTTCTGTACGTCGCGCCACTATAGTGGCTTTAATTGTTAAAGTTAAAATGCGTGTATCATATCTTTAAGAAACATTATAATTTAATCATCAAACACTTCATTCGAATGTACTCGTGTAAAGAACAGCGCATTATCCGTCGCACGTTGCAGGTGTCGTATCATTTACACGTAATTCGCGTTGAACTCTGCCGTACAGAGAAACAGCCCCGATCAAAATTCAGCCGTGCCTAAGAGGTTAATATCAATTTTCAATTATCTAATACCGATGCATTCAATTGTGAGAGAATCAATCAAATCTATTAGAATGACTAATATTTATTTACTAAATTTATACGTTTAGTATCAATTTTCAATTATCGAATACCAATACATTCAATTGTGAGAGAATCAATCGAATATATAATATATGTAGGGATTATTTTAAAGTAAATCCCTCGTGTGTCGTTGTAAGGTGCGAGAAGGGAAAGAAAGAAGGAAACTCAGCGTTTGCAATAATTGCTAGTTTATTACTAATACTGTTAACGCACAATCTGACAGAGAAAACTCTCGCTCTGCACTCGCAACGTCCTCTCGCACTCGACTCTTTTTCTCGACTCTCTTACCCACTCATTCTCTACCCTTGCACGCATTCATTCCTTTTCCTTATCTCTCTCTGCTTCTCTCACTCGTCTCAGACATTCGTAGAACCCGAACAGTCACGTTCGCAGGAAACCTAGCGCGACCACGCACTCTTCGACCACGCGTCAACTCAATCGCTCTATCCCAAACACTTCTCGTTCACGCCTCAGCCAATCTTGCCCAAATACAACGCCGTTCGCTCAGCAATCGCTCTGGTCCAAACATTCGCACGACAATTCCGTCTTCCACATATATTATATATTTATTCGAATGCCTCTTGGAGAAATATGAGAAACGTGACGCGTTTATTTGAAGTTCGCGTAATCACGGCGGTGTAAAAATTGTAAGGCGAGGGTTTAACGTTTCCCTACTCGAATCGCGCGCAATTTTACGCAGCGCAACGACGTCTAAACGCTTAGGATTCGCATTGTTTTCGCCGCGTATGTAACACGTACGCGTGTTACGTGTGTGCACTTGCGCACGTAAGCGTTCGCGAAGCTTCCCAGTAGTTTGCAGGATGCTGAATGCATTCACGTCGAAAAGTGCATTATAGCGAGAACAGGCGAGGCTCGTGTAGAGCCGTTGGCTGAACGAACTTGCAACTGGAGCGTAACCTCGTTTAAGTTGCAAGATATAACCGGTTCGCCGGGAGTTATCAATTAGGACGAGAGCCAATTCGCAGTTCTTTTTTTTTTTTGTTTCTTTTTATTTTCCACGTTGGACTTTGCTTCGCGTCTTCTACAAAACCGTGCTTCGTGCTTCCTTAATTCATTAACCCGTTTGAAGGGGACGGGCGTGTACTTTGTAGCAGCATTTCATTTGCAATCTTTTCCCCTCGCGCTCCCCTCTATCGCGTTCGTTGCAATATCGCGGGATCGAGAGGT
Organism: Eucera pruinosa; assembly: GCA_028830335.1. NCBI lineage: Eukaryota > Metazoa > Arthropoda > Insecta > Hymenoptera > Apidae > Eucera > Eucera pruinosa. The sequence goes on from JAMYCR010000019.1 coordinate 4,003,501, forward strand.
AAATTTAATATCGGCTAGCGGCCGTTATTCGAGGGACAATAGGTTGAATATATTTGACGAGGGATTAAGGAGAACGATATTAGACGGATGGAATTGGCGAAACAGGGGAAATAAGTGATACAGGTAAACGAATCGATACGGACATAATGAATTGTTGAATATATGTATGTTGGTAAACAGTGGCTGGGTAAAATAGGCGGAATTGGTGAAATGGATGAAATAGATGGAACAGGTGAAATGGACGAAATAGGCAAAATAGGTGAAATAGATAAAACAGGTAAAATAAGTGAAACAGGCAAAATATGTAAAATAAATAAAACAGGTGAAATAAGTGATATAGGTAAACGAATTGAAAGGGAGTAAAATGAATTGTTGTATAATAATAAGCAGTTGCTAGATAAAATAGGCAAAAATAAGTGAAATAGATAAAACAGGTGACATAAGTGATATAGATAAACGAATTGAAAAGGAATAAAATGAATTGTTGTATAATGATAAACAATAGTTAGGTAAAATAGACAGAATGAGTAAAATAGATGAAATAGATGGAACAGGTGAAATAGGTGGAATATGTGAAATAGATGAAATAGAATAATAGTAGTGAATAATAGCAATTGTAGTAAATAGTATAATAAATGGAAATATATATATATTATAATATTCTGTATTACAATATTCTAATATTATATTATAATATTCTACAATGTATTATAATATTCTAATATTATATTATAATATTCTACAATGTATTATAATATTCTAATATTATATTATAATATTCTACAATGTATTATAATATTCTAATATTATATTATAATATTCTATTATTATATTATAATATTCTACAATGTATTATAATATTCTAATATCATATTATAGTATTCTACAATATAATATAATATTCTAATATTATATTATAAGCTCTACAATGTATTATAACATTCTAATATTATATTATAAGATTCTACAATATATTATAATATTCTGATATTATATTACAATGTTTTATATATTCCATATTATAAATAATACAGATACATAATAAAATAGATACTATACATAACAATAATACTACATTATAAATGAGTATAATAGTAATTAGAATAATAGTAACGAATGGTAATTCTCAGTGAAATAATTAATTCGTGTTAATTAGCATACCTAATAATTGCCTAGGAAAATGAATACAATAATGAATCGCTCGAATCCCCGCGAATTTCTCTGAAACCCGCGGAAATAGTAACGAAACTAAAAGCGACAATGTTTTCGTAATATTCAGGAAGCTCGATTAGAAGAAATCAAGAAGAGAATTCAACGAAAGTTCAACGATCTTGGAAAACTTTGCAAGTTGAAAAGTGAAACTCTGTGGATCGAACCCGAAAAAAGAAGGAACTTGTTCGTCTTTTGGAAGCTTCGTTAAACGAATCCGGAACGCAAAACAGGATAAAAAAAAGCATCTGGTTATTGAAACGATTCGCGAAGGGAAAAAGAGAAAATAAAGTAGTCGCAAATTATATTCTTTTATTACGAATCGAACAATTGTGAAATCATCTTTCGACTCGTCGATTAAACGTTAACTTTGTTGTCAAATCGACGCATTTATTCGAGGAATCATTTCAATCGTCGCGATCAAACAAAACTCGTTAATTTTAGTGCCAATTCGTTACAATTAATCGAGCAAAATGGCCGGTAATTTAAAATAGAAATATAAAAGACGCGAAATTTATTCATTTTTGTCGATCAAGTTTCGCGATTCGTTCGCAATTTAATCGAGCAAAATGATTATCGATATATAAAATAAAAATACAAAAGATAGGAAATTGATTAATTTTTGCCAATTATTCCTTACGATTAATCGCGCGAAATGTTTACTAATATAAAGTAAATCCATCGTAAAAAGGAATAAAAAATTGATTAATATAAAAATCGGCTTCGAACACGTGATTTAATTTATAAAATTTATTCGGCTTTGCTCGCGAATAGACCGAAGTTTACCGAACTTCATCGACGCCTGGCCGAAGATTTCTAATTTTTACAGCCGTTCTGCGAATGAAATTTCATCGACGAAAGGCGGGAAAAAAAACGTTGATCTGAAAAAGTAAAAAAGGGGAGAAAAGTGGAGGCAAAGAATTAATCGACGCGAATGTAACGCTGCGAAAAGGTTACTTAGAGACGTTAGAAAGGAAAGAAGAATTTAAAACGATCGCAGGAAGATTTGCGAAAAAGAAACTTGAGCGAAAGCGTTGAATTTGTTGAAATTCATCGAGAATCGAAGAAAAATACGGAGAGAAGCTTTGGATTATTTGAACGGATATTTTGGATTTTTACTAAGACTATTAGGCGAATTTGTGGTTTGGATTATTAGTGTGACAGGGGATAGATCGATTTGGGAAAGTTTAAGCGTGCAATTTGATGGAGAATCGAGGATTTTTTAGTTTTTAGTTAGAGAAGTTTGAAGAGTGAAGAATTTCGCGAGAAAAGGTTTGAAAAAGGATTTTAAGAAGGAAAATTGCAAGTAAGAACATCATAAGAGGGAAAATTGTAAGTAGGAAAATTGCAAGAGGAAAACTTACAAGAAGGAAAATTGCAAAGAAATAAAATTGCAAGTAAGAACATTATAAAAGGAAAAATTGTAAGAAGGAAAATTGCAAGGAAGTAAAATTGCAAGTAAGAACATTAGAAGAGGGAAAATTGTAAAAGGGAAGATTGCAAATAGGAACATTGCATGAGGGAAAGTTACAAAGAAGTAAAATTGCAAGTAAGAACATTGTAAGAAGGAAAATTGCAAGGAAGGAAAATTGCAAGTAAGAACATTATAAGAGGAAAAATTGCAAGAGGGAAAGTTACAAGAAGGAAAATTGCAAAGAAGTAAAGTTGCAAGTAAGAACATTGTAAGAAGGAAAATTGCAAGTAAGAACATTATAAGAAGGAAAATTGTAAGAAGGAAAATTGCAAGAGGGAAAGTTACACGAAGGAAAATAGCAAAGAAGTAAAATTGTAAGTAAGAACATTATAAGGAGGAAAATTGTAAGAAGGAAAATTGCAAGTAGAAACATTGCAAGAGGGAAAGTTACGAGAAGGAAAATTGCAAAGAAATGAAATTGTAAAGAAGGAAACTTGCAAGTAGGAAAATTACATAGAAGAAAAACTGCAAGGGGGAAAATTACAAGAAGGGAAATGGCAAGGAAGAATACTGTGGGACGGAAAATTGCAAAGAAGTAAAATTGCAAAGAAGTAAAATTGCAAAGAAGTAAAATTGCAAAGAAGTAAAATTGCAAGAGGGAAAATTACAGGAAGGAAAATTGCAAAGAGAGAAAGTAGCTAGTAGGAAAATTGCAAGCAGGAAAATTGCAAAGAAATACAATTGTAAAGAAGGAAAATTACAAAGAAAAAAACTGCAAGAGGGAAAATTGCAAAAAAACAAAATTGCACAGATGGAAAATAGTTAGTAGAAAAATTGCAAAGAAATACAATTGTAAAGAAGGAAAATTACAAAGAAAAAAACTGCAAGAGGGAAAATTACAGGAAGGAGAATTGCAATGGCATAAAATTGCAACGAGAGAAAATAGCAAGTAGGAAAATTGCAAGAGAGAAAATTACAAAGAAGTAAAGTTGCAAGAAGGAAAATTGCAAAGAAATAAAGTCGCGAGAAGGAAAATAGCTAGTAGGAAAATTGCAAGAGGGAAAATTGTAAGGAAAGCAACTGCAAGAGGGAAAATTACACGAAGGAAAATTGCAAAAAGAGAAAATAGTTAGTAGGAAAAATGCAAGGGGGAAAATTGCAAAGAATTAAAGCTGCAAGTAGGAAAATTGTAAGGTGAAAAATTGCAGAGAAGTAAAATTGCAAGTAAGAACATTGCAAAAGGGAAAGTTGCAAGATCGGAAGATTGCAAAGAAATAAAATTGCAAGTAGGCAAATTCCAGAGAAGTAAAATTGCAAGTAGGAAAGTTACAAGAAGGAAAACTGCAAGCAGGAAAATTGCAAGAAGTGAAATTCTTTTGGGAAAAGATTCGTGAAAAGCTTTGGAAAGTTCTTTGAAAATTCTGCAAAAGTTCTTATAAAATTGTTGCAACGATTTTATTCGAAGAAAGGTTCGTATAAAAATTCGTAGAAGTCTTGGAAAATTACTTGAAAATTTAATAAAAGTCCTTTGAATATTTTTGCAAGATTCTTCGAAGAAAGGTTCATCGACATTTTTTGGGGGAATTCTTTGAGTGCAAACGAAAGCTAAAAGATTCGTGAAAGGCTTTGAAAATATTTATAAAGTTATACGAAAGTTTTATCAAAAATCTCCAAGGATTTTACGAAAGTTCTGTGCAAATTTCGAGGAGAATTGGAGAAACGAATTTGATAAGGAAAATTTCGCGAAAATTCTTGGACTGGAAAAGAAAGTAAAAATACTGGAAAAATTCTTTGAGGAAAGTTGGCGAAAATTTGACGAAAATTCTTTTGGGTAAAGACTACAAAAGCAAGCGAAAAAATTCGTGACAGGCTTTAAAAATTCTTCTAAAATTCTATACAAACTTTTTAATTTGTTGATTCTTGATGGTTCTTTGAAAATTCTTCGAAGATCGTTTATTTGAAGAGCAGAAGTGAAGAAAAGAGGCAAGAAAATTATAAGAAATTATTTGAAATAGCGAAGAAAGGGAAAACGATTGGCAAGTGGAATTTTCAAGGAAAATTCTTCCAAAAGTTCCGCAAGTTTGTGGGAAGCTTAAAAACTGCCAGGAAAATTATTTCACTGGAAGCAAAGCTAAAAGTTAGCGCGAAGGAAATAGAAAATATTTGCCGGAGGTTTCAAAGATTGCTGGAAAATTCATCAAATGAATGGAGTTTAAAATAGAGATACGAGAAATTCTGCGAAAATTTTCCAGTGAAAGAAGCTTTAAAACAACCGGAATAAGAAAACGATTCGCGAAACTCTTCAAAGTTTCCTCGAAACTTCTTGCAAAATTCATGGAATAGAAGTAGAAACGAGGAAGCGTTAAACAAAAATATAAAACATTTACCAGTGGATTGCAGAATTGTTTGACGCCTGGAAGACAAAATTAGCGAATGGAATCGAAAGCTTGAGTAAAGCTAAACGAAATAAAACCGTAAATCGTTGAAAATCGCCAAAGAAATTCGCGAGTTTGCTTAATTCTTCCCAAAGCTAAGCGTAAACGATAAAATCTTCGTACTGAAAGGAAAATTAATCGAGTGAAGGCACGAATAAAACGGAAATAGCGAAAATACTTAGCCAAAAAAAGAAAACATACTCAAACAAAGCGAAAACGACGAAACTGCAAATCGGCGAAATAAAATCTAAGCTAATTGCCAAGAAACTATTGAAGAAATTCGTCGTTTATAAGTTAATGATGATAAATAGTTCAAGTTAATAGATTAGAAAGCGAAATAAATCCGAAAGCCTCGCGAATAGCCGAGAAAAACTCGGCAAACCGCGAAAACTGTAAAATCGCAAATCGACAAAATCGAAGCGATCGCGAGTAGCGAAAAGTCTTCGTCAAATCCGAAACCATAAATCCTCTAATCGCCGAAAATTGCCAGCTTGCACGCGAAAGCATAGATAAAAGTCGAAGCCCTTGCGAAAAGGCAAAAATTCGGCGAACCGCGGGAAAAATTCGCCCGCTTTTAATCGAACGAAGATCGAAATAAAAGCGAAAGCCGCGCAAATGGGCGGAAAACATCGCGAAAACTCGACAAAATTCGAACCGTGAAACGCGAGATCAGCGAAATTCTCCGATTTGCGAGTGAAACGGTAAATAGAATCGAAAAGTCAAAGGAGTTTTCAACGAAGCCTAAAAATCGCAGAAATTCGACGATTCGCGAGCGATTCGTTAAACAAAACCGAAAGCAAATAGACAGAAAAAGGAAAAAGGAAAAAAACGTGTGCAAGAATTTCTGACGAAAATAAATGACGTGAAAATAATAAAACCGAGAATCATTAAAGTTAGCAAGTTTTGGAAGTGAAACGTGAATAAAAGCGAAACTCTCGCGAGTAGCGAAAAAGCTTAACAAACTCGACGAATCCGAAATTAGCAAAATTCGCCATTTTACGAGTAAAAAGCGTAAATAAACCGAAAATTCGTGGAAGCAGTTGAAAAACATTGCAAGACTCTGCGAATGAAAACAAAATCACTGCGAATAGTCAAAAATTTTCTGCGAGAACTCGACGAATCCCAAATCGCAAAAATTTATAGCTTGCAAGTGAAAGCCTAAATAAATCCAAAATCCGTGCAAACAGTTAAAAAATTATTGCAAGAATTCATAGAGCCTCAAATAAATACGCAAATTCGCCAGTTTGCAAGTGAAAGTCTAAATAAATCGAAAATCCGCGGAAGCAGTTAAAAAACGTTGCAAGAATTAATAGAACCTCGAATAAATACGAAAATTCGCCACTTTGGAAGTGAAAGCCTAAATAAATCCAAAATCCGTGCAAATAGTTAAAAAGAAACGTTGCAAAAATTAATAGAACCTCAAATAAATACGAAAATTTGCAGGTTTGCAAGTGAAAGCCTAAATAAATCCAAAATCCGTGCAAACAGTTAAAAAATTATTGCAAGAATTCATAGAGCCTCAAATAAATACGCAAATTCGCCAGTTTGCAAGTGAAAGTCTAAATAAATCGAAAATTCGCGGAAGCAGTTAAAAAACGTTGCAAGAATTAATAGAGCCTCGAATAAATACGAAAATTCGCTAATTTGAAAGTGAAAACCTGAACGAAACCGAAAACCTCGCAAGTAGCCAAAAGAATTTCTGCAAGAACTCAACAAACCCCAAAACTATAAAACCTTAAATCACCAAATTCGCCAGTTTGCAAGCAAAAAGCCTAAATAAACCCAAAATTCTAGCAAGCAGTTAAAAAACGTTGCAAGACTTTATAAATAAAAGCAAAATCCTTGCAAATAGTTAAAAATCTTCTGCAAAAACTCGACGAATCCCAAATCACAAAAATTCGCCATTCTACAAGTAAAAAGCCTAAATAAATCCAAAATCCCAGCAAGCAGTTAAAAAACGTTGCAAGACTTTATAAATAACAGCAAAATCCTTGCAAATAGTCAAAAATCTTCTGCAAAAACTCAACAAACCCCAAATCACAAAATTCGCCATTCAACAAGTAAAAAGCCTAAATAAACCCAAAATTACAGCAAGCAGTTAAAAAACGTTGCAAGACTTTATAAATAAAAGCAAAATCCTTGCAAATAGTTAAAAATCTTCTGCAAAACTCGACAAACCCCAAATCACAAAAATTCGCCATTTTACAAGTAAAAAGCCTAAATAAACCCAAAATTCTAGCAAGCAGTTAAAAAACATCGCAAGACTCTATAAATAAACGCAAAATCCAAAGTCCAAACGATTACAAGAACTCGACGAAATAGAAATTGTTCTAAAATTCCTAAAATCTGGTGCGCGAATCGAGGCGAAATAAAACTTGTAAAACTAATCCTCAGCAAGCTCGAATTCTAAAATAAAAAGGGGGGGGGGATAGTGACGTAGTGCCAGATGATTTTGAGAAGGGTCCACGAGGACTGGGCTGACGCGTCGTCGATATTCGAGTTCGAGGACGTGATCAAGTTATAATAACGACGAGATAAGAGAGTTACGATAACAGCCTTATCACAACAAGAACAACAAAAATCGTCTACAGTTTACGATATAATTGTGAAACAGAAGATAAATATTCTATAAATATATATATATATACATATATAATAGCTAGACTAAAAGCAAAACCCGTGACGTTTAAAGGAAAGAGAGAAATTATAAAGATTTATATATATATATTCATATACCATAGATAATATATGTATACATAAATGATATATATATATATATATATCGATGTTAATGGAAATTATCGCGAGTTTGATCGTTCTCGAGCTGTTGGTTGAAAGTTATTATTAACGTGATTACGGCGAGAGGGGAGCGGGGTAAAGTTGTTTGTGTAAAGTATCGAAAAGATGGCGATGGTAATATCACCCCGTAGTAAAATCGTGACGTTGTCGTTGTTGATCGGTATAATCGCGTTGGTGGCGTTAATCATCACTGGAGTGATCGGGATTTGGCACAAGAGCGAGAAAGGGACGAACGAGAAACAGGGGGCGAAGGTGGTCAGCAGCAAGCTGCAACAGATCACCGGATACACGGCCATCAATCACGTGAGTAGACAATCGATCGATCATAAATGAGTTGATAAAAATGATGGTTATTTGAGCGGTGGCGACTTTTGCAAAATAAGAAACAATATCGTGGTATGAAGGAAATAATCAGACGAGTTAGAGGTGCAAATAATTCGGTAATATTATGTGCATATAGTAATAATTTAAGTTACAATTCTTGCCTTTATTTTTTTAGAAGGGATGCAAAATATTCGAAACAATATTGTGGTCTGAAGGAAATAATGAAATAAGTTAGAGGTGCAAATAATTCGGTAATATTAGTATAAATGTCATAATAATTTAAGTTACAATTCTTGCCTTTATTTTTTTAGAAGGGATGCAAAATATTCGAAACAATATTGTGGTATAAAGGAAATAATGGAACGAATTAGAGGTGCAAATAATTCGGTAATATTAGTATAAATGTGGTAATAATTTAAATTACAATTCTCGCCTTTATTTTTTTAAAAGGAACGTAAAATATAAGAAACAATATTGTGCTATGAAGGAAATAATGAAATGAATTAAAGGTGCAAATAATTCGGTAATATTATGTGCATATAGTAATAATTTAAGTTACAATTCTTGCCTTTATTTATTTAAAATTAATGAAATGAGTTAGAGGTGCAAATAATTCGGTAATATTAGTATAAATGTGGTAATAATTTAAAATTACAATTCTCGCCTTTATTTTTTTAGAAGGGATGCAAAATATAAGAAACAATATGGTGGTATAAAAGAAATTAATAAAATGAGTTAGAGGTGCAAATAATTCGGTAATATTAGTATAAATGTAGTAATAATTTAAGTTACAATTCTCCCCTTTATTTATTTAAACGGGACGTAAAATATTCGAAACAATATTGTGGTATGAAGGAAATAATGAAACGAATTAGAGGTGCAAATAATTCAGTAATATTAGTATAAATATAGTAATAATTTGAGTTACAATTCTCACCTTTATTTTTGCAGAATGGTCGTAAAATATATTAAAGGAGAATTTGTCAATTTTTTCTTGAATGGACGAAATGATTTTCGCGATCGATTGTCATGAATTACTATTATTTTATTAATATAAATTAAAGAAAAAAAAGAGTATCGGTGATAATAATTGGAGCAGCGATTGCAAAATGAAAAGAAGAATTGTTTCTTTATTTTATTTTATTTAAAAAATTCTGAGAACTGATTTCGAGTTATAAAATCGCCGTCTTTTTTCAGTGTGGAATTTTTATCCATTGAGTTTAATTATATTTTATTTAATTTGGTAATTGTATTCACTGTGATAATAATTAATGTTGACGATTCAATTTAATGAATTTAAAATAGTAATTTTGGTACGAGTAAAGAAGACGATTTCTGAGCCAATAAAGTTTACAAATAATCGACGAATGTTAATTATAAATCGGGAAATGAAAAAATAGATTCAATGCTTATTCTTTATTCTACTCACAAGATTGCATTACTTAATAATTATAAAGTTTCGAATATTTGATCCATCTAAAATTGCCACATTTTTCCAAAAACAATTTTATCGAAATCATTTATGTACTCTTGAAACGATCAACCACGATTTCATCGCGAGTAAATTGCGATTTTTAACGAATCGAAATAACGAACTAAATTCGAAGTTCCCAAGTAATCAAATATAATTACTTATAATTCGTATAACGATTCGAAAACGAAATATAAAATTCTTCCCTTTTATCCTTTATTTTGTTACTTCGTTTGTTGTTTATAAAATCGCGATTACTCTATTGATTTCGCTACAAATAAACGGAACGACGATTTTTCGAGCAAACAAACGAACGGGAAGAGGCAGCGAATTAATTTGCATCAGCGCGCGTGCGATATTTGCAAAAATTTTCCAGCCGAAAGAAGGAAAGTTGCGCAAGTGTATTTTGTAATTATTTCGGCAAACTAATCGAGCCGAAGCTCTCTCTTTCGGCTATTTTTCAGCGCGCGTCGCTTTGAAAAGAAGTGCTGATTAAACAGGATACGCTTGCAAAGGCGGTGATTCGAAAGGCAGAATTTTTATAATATTTCGCTCGTCGCGAAGTAAAACGACGAAACGAATATTATACGCGCGCGCGGCAAATTGAAGCCTGTTAAACGGCGCACGTGCGATTATTTTGTTCAAGCCTGCTTACATGTTTATTAATAACGCGAGCCGAACGAAACGCAAGGGAAAACATTGCCCATTGCATTGTTTTTACCTGTGCACGAACAGACGTTATTTTTATTAGACTGCGGACCTTTACGCAAATGCGTATTTTTATTAGCAAACTTTATAAGTAAATATCTATTTACCTGTTTCGTTACACGTTATGCGTGTATTCTATTATATACGCGTTATTATGTTACTGTTTCATTATAAACAATATAATAGTATTATATTATTGTTATATTATAGATAATATAATAGTATTATGTTACTATTATATTATAGATAATATAATAGTATTATATTGTTGTTATATTATAGACAATATAATAGTATTATGTTACTATTATATAATAGATGATATAATAGTAGTATTATATTATTGTTATATTATAGACAATATAATAGTATTATATTCCTATTATATTATAGATGATATAATAGTATTGTAGACAATATAATAGTATTATATTACTATTATATTATAGATGATATAATAGTATTATATTATTATATTATAGATGATATAATAGTATTATATTATTGTTATATTATAGAAAATATAATAATAGTATTGTAGACAATATAATAGTATTATATTACTATTATATTATAGATGATATAATAGTATTATATTATTGTTATATTATAGACAATATAATAGTATTGTAGACAATATAATAGTATTATATTATTATATTATAGACAATATAATAGTATTATATTCCTATTATATTATAGATGATATTTTATTATATATTCGACGAATTACCGACGAATTATAATTCCCATTATCCAATTATCGTTAAAATAAACGAACAACAACCTTATTATCAATATTTCAATTAATCCGCACACACATATATATATAATATTATATATTACAAGCTAGCAAAAAAAGAACAACAACCTTACTATCAATATTTCAATTAATCCGCATACATACGTATAATATTATATATTATAAGCTAGCAAAAGAAAACGAAAGAAAAGAAGCGTCGCGTCGTTTGATTTTCATTCGAACGTTTCCCCATGGATAGCATCCAGGTTACAGTTTACAACCCGCGCGGTTCCCTGCGATTCCGATTGAAATCGCGATATCGAACGGGAAAAGGTAAAAAGGGGAAGGTAATTATGTAATATCGCGAGAACGACGAGCATTATAATTAGCGCGTGCGTGGAGAAAAGTGGGAGGGAGTTGAAAAATGATATTTATCATACCGCGCAACGCGTTGACGTGGGGCGAAACGGCGGCTAATTGAAATAGGAAATCGCTGAGGTAGGAAGATTGAAATCTCCCTCGTTTTAATTGATCAGCGGGCAATTTTGCTCTCGCATTTGTTTCGCAAATTGCACGCAACGTTTCCCCCAGCCCCGTGTAAATCCATTTCGTCTCTTGTAACCGCGTCCCGACTCGCCGATTTATAATAATAATAACAATAATCATTCGTGAACGATGGCGATGCCTTTAAATCGATGCAACCGTCAGCGTCGTTGATTAGTTTCATTCGATAGCGAAACGATTCGTGCGAAGTATCGTGGATGAGGACATTTTTACACGCTTTAATATTTGTTCATAGTTAATATTCGGAGATAAATATTGGAGGCTGTTGAATATTGAAGCAATGTATTATACGATTAATGTGATTAGAATATATTGGGAATTGTTGTGTAATAAGTCGATAATCGATTATTGTATAATTCCAATCGATTATTGTAAAATATTGTATAATCGATTATTGTATAACTCCAATCGATTATTATAAAATATTGTATAATCGATTATTCTATGATTCTAATCGATTATTGTAAAATATTGTATAATCGCTTATTGTATAATTCGCTAATCGATTATTGTAAAATATTGTATAATCGATTATTCTATGATTCTAATCGATTATTGTAAAATATTGTATAATCGATTATTGTATAATTCTAATCGATTATTGTAAAATATTGTATAATCGATTATTGTATAATTCTAATCGATTATTGTATAATTCGATAATCGCTTATTGTATAATTCGCTAATCGATTATTGTAAAATATTGTATAATAAAATATTGTATAATTCGCTAATCGATTATTGTAAAATATTGTATAATCGATTATTGTATAACTCCAATCGATTATTATAAAATATTGTATAATCGATTATTGTATAATTCTAATCGATTATTGTATAATTCGATAATCGCTTATTGTATAATTCGCTAATCGATTATTGTAAAATATTGTATAATCGATTATTGTATAATTCTAATCGATTATTGTAAAATATTGTATAATCGATTATTATATAATTCGCTAATCGATTATTGTAAACTATTGTATAATCGATTATTGTATAATTCCAATCGATTATTGTAAAATATTGTATAAACCCTTATTGTATAATTCGATAATCGCGATACTTTTAGTATACATCTTATATTCGTTGCACAATTAACAATAAACAGAATTAGAGAGACAGAAAATCGGCTCTCAATAAAAACGTTGAAATTTTGTTCACGCGTTTATAATAAACGTGTTAATTTCGTGCAATTTTCGATTCATTACATTCGACGCGTAACGAATATGTTGATAAACGAAATAGATTGGAAACGTAGTCGTTTATCAAGAGTTCAGTTTCCTAAATTGAATTTCGTAAACTAAATTTTGCTTTCCTAAACTTCGTTGCGGGAAATCTTGATTCCGTTGAAAATTTTCGATTATCTTTTTCGCCGGTAAACTTGACGATTTTCGCGGCTGCGGCGACGGCGTTGTAATTTTCTCCGCGCCACTGTATTTCGAAAGTTTAAACACGGTTGGCTTGTTGAAATAAGAAGCCGGCGAAATAATGCGAGCCATTTTCAAGCATAAACTTCGCACATTTATTTCGAGTAATACGAAGTTTATATAATAAAGTTGTCCTCCGCTCAGCCGTCGGAATTAAGGTCGGTTAAATGAGGAATATTTAAATCAGCATCGCGGATTCCCGGTTGAATTCGAATTCAACGGGACGCGAGGGAAAGACGTGGTCGAATGAAAACTCGAAATGCAAATCGCCGCGTCTTAACGCTGACAGCAATGAATATTATACGAATTTTGTATCGCCGACGCGTAAAAACTGCGTTGCAAAACTTTTGCCAAAATTCTAACACCCACCTTAGAAACGAATTAAAAGTTATTGGGAATCGCGAAGTTTACTTTCCAATCGCTGCGCGTGAAACAAAGAAGAAAGGAAGGATATTAAAAATAGTCGATAAGAGTGAATGCAGTGGAAATTTAATAAAAGTAATTATTCGTACCGTTTCGTAATTAATACGAATATGATTATTCATTTGTAGCTACTTTTTTAGTAGACTATTGTAAAATTATTATATTGACACCAATATTGATATCATTGATCTATATAGAATTTTATTTAACAATGCAACGTTGTAATATTTTATACAGGCTATTAATACTTATATTAGTATTAATTTAAATTATTATATTGATACCAATATTGATATCATTGATCTATATAGAATTTTATTTAACAATGCAACGTTATAAAATTTTATATATGCTATTAATATCGATATTAATATTAATTTAAATTATTATATCGATGTCAATATTGATATCAATAATCTTCATAAAATTTCATTGAAGAATGCAACGTTGTAAAATTTTATACAGGCTATTAATACCAATATTAGTATTAATTTAAATTAATACATAGATACTAATAATATTGATACGAACGAACAACGTAGAATTTGATTTAAGAATGCGACGTAAACAAAATTTATGTGAGTTAATAATATCAACATTATTGTTATAACACCGTTTAAATATAAATTACATTATTATATGAATATTGGTATTCACTACAAATTTTAAATACGATGGAAATTCACATTTTTATCAATAATTCATTCAAATGGAAAAAGTAAAATCTTGACGATGAACGAAAGATTGTTTCAAATCTTTAAATAAAAAAACCATCGTGCATTTTACTTCTGATATTTTGTATAACTCTTATCATGTTTAACATTTTACTTACCGTTGTTTGTTAATCAAAATTACACTCAATTACAATTACACGAAACAACCAATTAAACTATTTTTTTTTTCCAGCGCACAATTCGATCGTGAAATTCAATTCAACCATCGTATGAATAATTTTCTTCCTTAGAAGATTGCAGCAGCAGCTTTTCCCGGTAAAGTTGTGCGAAAAGAAGGGAAGAGAAAATCGCGCGTGTAAAATTTCACCGAACGTTCTCGCCTTCCATCTCCCGTTTCGATACGAGATATTGGCTGCAATACAATCGTTTGAAAGGACGCCTTTTAGCGCGCATTTTGTATCGGGAATAAGTTAACTCGAATCGGTTCCGCGAATCTAATATTCAGCCGCGCATATAAGCTAAACACGTACGTAATATGGAACACAGCGCGTAATATATGGAACTTTCGAAGCTATTCAATTTATGCGCTCTAATAACGTCGAGCTTTCAAATTCTAAGTGTTTATATCCCGAGCTATGAAATTTCCAACCCTTCGAATTTTTATTCCAGCGAAATTTCCAAGCCTTCGAATTTCCAAGCTATTCAAAGTTTGCCGTCTGAAAATATCAAGCTTTCAAATTGTCCGCCCTCAAATTTTAAGTGTTCCAATTCTGAGCCATTAAATTTCCAAGCTTTCCAATTTCCAAGCTTTGAATTCACAAGCTTTTAAATTTCCAAGCATTTAAATTTCCAAGCTTTTAAATTCCAAAGCTTTTAAATTTCCAAGCATTTAAATTCCCAAGCTTTTAAATTCCAAAGCTTTTAAATTTCCAAGCATTTAAATTCCCAAGCTTTTAAATTCCAAAGCTTTTAAATTTCCAAGCATTTAAATTCCCAAGCTTTTAAATTTCAAAGCTTTTAAATTTCCAAGCATTTAAATTCCCAAGCTTTAAATTTCAAAGCTTTTAAATTACCAAGCATTTAAATTCCCAAGCTTTTAAATTTCAAAGCTTTTAAATTTCCAAGCATTTAAATTCCCAAGCTTTCAAATTTCCAAGCCATCGAATTTTTATTCTATTGAATTTGCAAGCCTTCGAATTCCCAAAACTTCGAATTTCCAAGCTATTCAAAGTTTGCCGTCTGAAAATTTCAAGCTTTCAAATTGTCCGCCCTCAAATTTTAAGTGTTTCAATTCTGAGCCATTAAATTTCCAAGCTTTGAATTCACAAGCTTTTAAATTTCCAAGCATTTAAATTCCCAAGCTTTAAATTCCAAAGCTTTTAAATTTCCAAGCATTTAAATTCCCAAGCTTTTAAATTCCAAAGCTTTTAAATTTCCAAGCATTTAAATTCCCAAGCTTTTAAATTCCAAAGCTTTTAAATTTCCAAGCATTTAAATTCCCAAGCTTTCAAATTTCCAAGCCATCGAATTTTTATTCTATTGAATTTGCAAGCCTTCGAATTCCCAAAACTTCGAATTTCCAAGCTATACAAATTTTGCTGTCTAAGAATTTGAAGCATTCAAATTCTAAGTATGTAAATTCTAAGTTAATCAAATTCTGAGCAATGAAATTCCCAAGCTTTCAAATTTCCAAGCCTTCGAATTTTTATTCCATTGAATTTCCAAAGTATCGAATTTCCAAGCTATTAAAATTTTGCTGTCCAAGAATTTCAGGCTTCCAAATTCTAAGTATGTAAATTCTAAGTTCATTAAATGCTAAGCCATGAAATTCCAAAGCTTCCAAATTTCCAAGCCTTCGAATTTTTATTCCATTCAATTTCCAAGCCTTCGAATTTTATTCCATTGAATTTCCAAAGCTTCGAATTTTTATTCCATTGAATTTCCCACGCTCCAAATTTCCAAATTATTAAAATTTTACCGTCTAAAAACTTCAAACCTTCGAATTCTATCTATTTAAATTCTAAGCCAGCATATTTCCAAGCCTTCGAATTCTAAATGCCTTTTAAATTCGGATGCGTCGAAATTTGGCCAAAGATTTGAAAATCAAGTATTACCAATTGTTCGATAAAATAATTCGAGTGAAAGTTATCAGGACATCTGCGTTATTTCCGCTAGATGGGAAGAGAATCGTGTTTGCGAGGCAAAATTAAGAATGTATTTCGTTGCGCGGCGACCCGATAAAGAGTTAATAATTCCGCTCGTGAAAAGCTGCGATTCCTGTCCCAGTTGTATTCGATTCGGCATTTATTTAGAGGCGCCTCGAAACCCCGCTTTCACCAGTCAAATGCCTCCATTTTCTATTCTTTCTTGCTGTCGGCGATGTTTTGAACTTCGGCGGTGAAAATTATTCATTATACATTCGGTCGTTTCTCGGCGACGTTTCTGTCGGAATTATTGATAATACGAATCGAATTTAAACGCGTTCCTTTCAGTTCGGTGATAAGGATGCGAATTTCGTTGGCGTTTCTCTAATCTCGACGAGGGGAAACCAAACTTCCACGCGTTTATTTAATTTTCACGATGGAGATACGAATTTAGAAGCGTTACTTTCATTTTGACGGGAGGAAACCGAATTTCCACGCGTTTATTTAATTTTGACGATGGAGATACGGATTTAGACGCGTTTCTTTCATTTTGAGGAGAGGAACCCAAATGTTTCGTTAATTATGACGATGAAGATACGGATTTAGACGCGTTACTTTTATTTTGACGAGAGGAACGCAAATTTCCACGCGTTTATTTAATTTTGACGATGAAGATACGGATTTAGAAGCGTTACTTTCATTTTGACGGGAGGAAACCGAATTTCCACGCGTTTATTTAATTTTGACGATGAAGATACAGATTTAGATGCGTTTCTTTAATTTTGAAGAAAGGAATCCAAATTTCCACGCGTTTATTTAATTTTGATAGTGAAGATGCGAATTCAAACCCTTAGAATTCGAAAGCTTGGAAATTCATAGGCTTTCAATTTGAAAGCTTAGAAATTGAAACACTTATAATTCATAAGCTTGGAAATTTAAAGGCTTGGAACTCCGAAGCTTAGAAATTCATAAGGCTTGCAATTTAAAAGCTTAGAAATTCATAAGGTTTGCAATTTAAAAGCTTAGAAATTCGAGAGGTTGGAATTCGAAAGCTTAGAAATTCAAGAGGCATGAAATTCGAAAGATTGAAATTCAATGGCTAAGAATTCGAAAACTTAGAAATTGAAAGACTTATAATTCGTCTGCTTGCAAATTCAAAGGCTTGGAATTCCACAGCTGAGAAATTCGTAAGGCTTGGAATTCAAAAGCTGAGAAATTCGAAAGCTTGGAAATTCATAGTCTTAGAATTCGAAAGCTTGGAAATTCATAGGCTTTAAATTCGAAAGTTTAGAAATCGAAACAATTATAATTCGTAAGCTTGGAAATTCACAGGCTTGGGATTTGAAAGCTTGGAAATTCAAACGCTTATAATTAGAAAGCTTGGAAATTCAAAGCCTCAGAATTCGAAAGCTTGGAAATTCATAGGCATTAAATTCGAAAGTTTAGAAATCGAAACACTTATAATTCGTAAGCTTGCAAATTCACAGGCTTGGGATTTGAAAGCTTGGAAATTGAAACGCTTATAATTAGAAAGCTTGGAAATTCAAAGCCTCAGAATTCGAAAGCTTGGAAATTCATAGGCTTCAAATTCGAAAGTTTAGAAATCGAAACACTTATAATTCCTAAGCTTGCAAATTCACAGGCTTGGGATTTGAAAGCTTGGAAATTCAAACGCTTATAATTAGAAAGCTTAGAAATTCAAAGGCTTAGAATTCGAAAGCTTGGAAATTCATAGGCTTCAAATTCGAAAGCTTAGAAATTGATACATTTATAATTCGTAAGCTTAGAAATTTAAAGGCTTGGGATTCCGAAGCTTAGAGATTTCGAAGGCTTAGAATTCGAAAGATTGAAATTCAATGGCTAAGAATTCGAAAGCTTAGAAATTGAAACACATATAATTTGTAAACTTAGAAATTCAAAGTCTTCGAATTCGAAAGCTTGGAAATTCATAGGGTTTAAATTTGAATGTTTAGAAATCGAAACAATTATAATTCGTCTGCTTGCAAATTCACAGGCTTGGGATTTGAAAGCTTGGAAATTCAAACACTTATAATTAGAAAGCTTAGAAATTCAAAGGCTTAGAATTCGAAAGCTTGGGAATTTATAAGGCTTGCAATTTAAAAGTTCAGAAATTGAAACACTTATAATTCGTCTGCTTGCAAATTCAAATGCTTGGAATTCAAAAGCTGAGAAATTCGAAGGCTTGAAATTTGAAAACTTGTAATTCGAACGCTTCGAAATTCAAATGCATAGAAATTGAAACAATTATACAGTGGCAGTGATTGGATAGGTGACAGTACGTGGTTCATTTACCCTATATAAATTCACCGATTAAAATTACTTCGCGAGCACAAGTTCAAATCGGATTCTCCGTTCCCGTATTAAAGCGTCCTCGCTGGTCGGCGGCGCGCAATATGCCGGATCTCCGTGGGAAAAATTCCACTGTGCGTCCGCAACAGAGAAGTTGAACGCTGGAAATTGACACGGAAACTTGCAACCCTCCCTGTCTATTCTCCTCTCCCGCTCGACTAGACGCCATTTCCTCCGGCCATCATCTTCTTCTCCTATTCTTTGTTCCCGCTACGACGCGTATAAGACGCAATAACAGCTTCCCTCTTTGTTCTTTAATTTTCCACGATCGCCCAGCTTAATGCTTGGAAAAAGATTCCAGCTTTCGGTGGTATTCGAGGTTCGTACGTGTTCATTCGAAGCTTACAAATTTAGACGCTTAAGAGAGTTGAAAGCTTCGACATTCAAAGGCTTGGAATTCGAAAGCTTGGAAATTTGAAGGCATGAAATTCGAAAGCTTGGAAATTCAACGGTTTGGAATTCGAAAACTTGGAAATTTGAAGGCTTGAAATTCGAAAGCTTGGAAATTCAATATGCTTGGAATTAGAAAGCTTAGAAATTGAAAAGCTTGGAATTCAAAAGCTTGGAAATTGAAAGGATTGAAATTCGAAAGCTTAGAAATTGAAAGGCTTGAAATTCGAAAGCTTGGAAATTAAAAGGCTTGAAATTCGAAAGCTTAGAAATTCGAAGGCTTGAATTTCGAATGCTTGGAAATTCGAAGGCTTGGAATTCGAAAGCTTAGAAATTCAAAGGCTTAGAATTCAAAGGCTTGAAATTCAAAGGCTTGAAATTCAAAGGCTTGAAATTGGAAAGCTTGGAAATTGAAAGGCTTGAAATTCAAAGGCTTGAAATTGGAAAGCTTGGAAATTGAAAGGCTTGAAATTCAAAGGCTTGAAATTGGAAAGCTTGGAAATTGAAAGGCTTGAAATTCAAAGGCTTAGAATTTGAAGGCTTAGAAATTCAAAGGCTTGAAATTCGAAAGCTTGGAAATTAAAAGGCTTGAAATTTGAAAGCTTAGAAATTCAAAGGCTTGAATTTCGAATGCTTGGAAATTCGATGGCTTGGAATTCGAAAGCTTAGAAATTCAAAGGCTTAGAATTCGAAAGCTTAAAAATTCAAAGGCTTGAAATTCGAAAGCTTGGAAATTGAAAGGCTTGAAATTGGAAAGCTTGGAAATTGAAAGGCTTGAAATTCGAAACCTTGAAATTCAACGGCTTAGAATTTGAAGGCTTAGAAATTCGAAGGCTTGGAATTCGAAAGCTTAAAAATTCAAAGGCTTGAAATTCGAAGGCTTAGAAATTCAATAACTTAGAAATTCAAAGCTTGGAAATTTAAACGCTTAAAAGTCGAAAGCTTAGAAATTCAAAGCTTGGAAATTTAAACGCTTAAAAGTCGAATGCTTCGAAATACAAAAGCTTTGAATGCGAAAGCTTAGAAATTTGAAAGCTTGGATATGAAAAGCCTCGCGATTGCAACGATCGCATTAATCGTTACTCTGATAATCGGGATTCTACTAGTCGATGGTTAAGCCTCGGTGTGCATTAAACGGAAACGAAGGGAATAAAATATTTAAAGGTCCCCCGGTTGGCGTCGCGCGGCGTCGTAAAAAGTGAATATTTCATATCCTTAAAAGCTTCCTGATACATGCTTGAAAATTGCCATACTCCAACCAATTGACAACAAATTCTTTTGCAACTTGCACAGCCTCGCTAAATATTACTCCATTACCGAAGATTAAAGAGTCCCCGTAATGGAAAAAAGCATCCTTTTACCATTTATTCTTTATTTAACGCAAACGCGCTTCAATCCACTCGAAGTGCCGCCGTATAGCTATAAATAATTAACCACTTCACCAATATAATAAATAATTAAGCGAACATAGATATAGAGCCGGTGTGTCTGAAAACACTTTGCGTTTCGATCGAATATTTAACTACTTTTTCGTTTAACCGTAATGAAAAATTTCGTTTAACCATGAAATTCCCAAGCTTTCAAATTTCCAAGCCTTCGAATTTTTAATCCATTGAATTTCCAAAGCTTCGAATGTTCAAATTATTAAAATTATGCTGCCGAAAAATGTGAAGCTTTCAAATTCTAAGTATTTCAAATCTAAGTAGATTAAATTCTGAGCACGGTTTAAGACGCCTGAAAGATGGGAACCATAGGCCGTAGATGCTTGACACATCTGGCATCATCGTTGCATACCAACAAAAAGTACCTTCCTTTTTCTAAGATCTTCTCATTCTCTCTCACTCTCATTCCTCATAGCACCATCCTATTTTCTACTTCGCTCCGTTCTAAGCGAGACAAAGCCTCTCACAGTCGCTTCAAAATATTACAAAAGCAACGACGACGCCTTGCGTTCGCAGCATTTCGATTCGATCGCTCGCAGCGAAAGGGTTGACGAGAGAGTTAGCAGCGGCGAAATGTTTGCGAACGTGTTTGAAACCGAGGAGGGATATTTTATCCCGCTCTGTCCGTAACATTCGCCCCCTTAAAGCGATTTAGATTACCTATTCCGGATTTCTGGCGTAGGAGGGCGGCGGCATTACCGGGAAGCTTTCTTGGCGTACTTTGGGAGAGCTCGACCGAAAGCAGATTACCAGAGGAAATGGTTTCTGGATGCGCCCGGAGAGAGCCGGCCGTCAACGATGGCCAATAAAACTTGTAACCGGGTAAACAACAACAGCAACAACGACGAAAGGAAATCGGGAGGGGGGAGGTGGGGTGATAAAGTGCATTGGAAAATGGCGAGAATCGTTCGAGATTGGAAAACGAGGGCGGATACAGGCTACCCTCGTTTAACACGAAATTTTTTTCTAGCGAGTTTTAGGAAAACCGTGTTGAACGAAACCGTGTAAGGCGGAAAATTATATTCAACGTAGGCTGATTTTACGAATGGTATGGGATGAATGATTCGCGTACTGTTAGTGTTCCGGTAACTGACACTTTAATTCGTTTTATTTAAATCTGAAAGCTTGGAAATTCGAAAGCTTGAATTCGAAGGCTTGAAATTCAAAGGCTTGGAATTCCAAAGTTCAGAAATTTATAAAGCTTGGAATTCAAAAGCTTCGAAATTCGAAGGCTTGGAATTCAAAAACTTGGAAATTCAAAGACTTGGAATTCGAAAGCTTGGAAAATCGAAGGCTTGGAAATTCGAAGGCTTGGAATTCGAAAGCTTAGAAATTCAAGGGCTTGGAAGTCGAAAACTTGGAAATCTAAACGCTTAAAAGTCGAAAGCTTAGAAATGTAAAGGCTTGGAATTCGAAGGCTTAAAAATTCAAAGGCTTGGAATTCGATAACTTAGAAATTCAAAGGCTTGGAATTGGAAAGCTTAGAAATTCAAAGGCTTGGAATTCAAAGGCTTAAAATTTCAAAGGCTTGGAATTCGAAATCTTAGAAATTCAAAGGCTTAGAAATTTGGAAGCTTGGAAATTCGAAGGCTTGAAACTTGAAAGCTTGGAATTTGAAAGGTTAGAAATTTATAAAGCTTGGACTTTAAAAGCTTCGAAATTCGAAGGCTTGGAATTCAAAAACTTGGAAATTCAAAGGCTTGGAATTCGAAAGCTTGGAAATTCGAAGGCTTGGAATTCGAAAGCTTAGAAATTCAAGGGCTTGGAAGTCGAAAACTTGGAAATCTAAACGCTTAAAAGTCGAAAGCTTAGAAATTCAAAGACTTGGAATTCGAAGGCTTAAAAATTCAAAGGCTTGGAATTCGATAACTTAGAAATTCAAAGGCTTGGAATTCGAAAGCTTAGAAATTCAAAGGCTTGGAATTCAAAGGCTTGGAATTCGAAATCTTAGAAATTCAAAGGCTTAGAAATTTGGAAGCTTGGAAATTCGAAGGCTTGAAATTTGAAAGCTTGGACTTTAAAAGCTTCGAAATTCGAAGGCTTGGAATTCAAAAACTTGGAAATTCAAAGGCTTGGAATTCAAAAACTTGGAAATTCAAAGGCTTGGAATTCGAAAGCTTGGAAATTCGAAGGCTTGGAATTCGAAAGCTTAGAAATTCAAGGGCTTGGAATTCAATAACTTAGAAATTCAAAGGCTTGGAATTCGAAGGCTTAAAAATTCAAAGGCTTGGAATTCGAAATCTTAGAAATTTAAAGTCTTAGAATTTGAAAGCTTAGAAATTCGAAGGCTTGAAATTCGAAAGCTGGGAAATTCATAGGCTTACAATTTGAAAGCTTAGAAATTCGAAGTCTTAGAATTCGAAAGCTTAGAAATTCCAAGGCTTAAAAATTCGAAAGATTAGAATTTCAAACGCTTATAATTTGTAAGCTTAGAAATTCAAAGGCTTGGAATTCGAAAGCTTAAAAATTCAAAGGCTTAGAATTCGAAATCTTAGAAATTCGAAGGCTTGAAATTCGAAAGCTTGGATCTTGAAAAGTTAGAAATTCGAACACTTATGTTACTATATTATATATATATATATATGTAAATCGTGTTTCTATTTAAATGAGAAATTCTCAAGTGACGATACTACGGTCATTGGACTTTGTTGTACATTTTCAATTACGTAGTAATGAATTTATTATATCGAACGTATAAGCGAAATGTTCATAAACAAAAAGGACGCGTTGAACAATATTAAAATATAAATGAAGCTTTGTTCGGATTTAAATCGCACACGCTTTGCAAACGTCTACAATTTTTCTTTCGTTGCTTGAAATTTATACTTACACTTTGGTCGTCGGTGATTCTAATGTTAAACCATCGAACACGTATCGAATGAATAAACGAACAAATGGAGCCACGGTAATTAGCAAAAAACGGTGGAATTATGAACGTGAAAAAGTTCCGCGTACGGAATCGGGATCCGACGCGCGGAAGTCGAATTTCAATTAAAGTTGCGGATAGTAGTAAGTGGTTGTTGGTTCTCCGCGATTATTCTGCGAATCGGCGAAACGCGAGAATTCCTCGCGCATCTGGAATTCCGCTAGTCGAAGGGAGTCGAGCAAAAGGCTCGGCGTAACAAACATTTATGTAGGTCATGGAAAACTGGCAACTCGAACAAGGAAAGCCGCCGCAGCAGGTTTGAACGAAATTCCTATCCTACGAAAGCGAGAAAATCCCGTTTCAGGCTTACCTCGTAAAACTGCAACCGGTATCATCTTTTTCGCTGGTGAAACGATTTCGATTAGCCTAGACGTTCGTATTACTCTCGGTGTCCCTGAAAAACAGCGACACTTTCATTCGTTTATTTAATAGCAATGCATTCTTACTATTAGCATTATCATTTGCACTGTTATTATTTGTAGTAATAATAGTACTATTAGTATTATTGCGTGGACTACTGTTATTATTGATAGTACTGTTGTCACTATTAGTATTATTATTTGTAACGTTGTTATTATTACTACTATAGTATTATTATTTGTACTATTATTAGTAGTAGTAGTACTATTACTGTTATTAGTACTATTGTTACTACTAGTATTATTATTTATAACGTTGTTATTGTAAGTACTATAGTATTATTATTTGTACTATTATTAGTTTTAGTAGTAACATTACTGTTATTAGTACTATTGTCACTATTAGTATTATTATTTGTAACGTTGTTATAATTAGTACTATAGTATTATTATTTGTACTATTAGTAGTAGTAGTACTATTACTGTTATTAGTACTATAGTAATATTATTTGTACTATTATTATTAATAGTAGTAGTACTATTATTACTACTACTATTATTATTTGCAACGTTGTTATTATTAGTACTATTGTCACTATTAGTATTATTATTTGTAACGTTGTTATTGTTAGTACTATAGTATTATTATTTGAACTATTATTATTAATAGTAGTAGTACTATTACTGTTATTAGTACTATTGTCACTAGTAGTATTATTATTAGTAGTAGTTCTACTATTACTATTAGTATCATTATTTGTAACATCGTTATTATTAATACTATAGTATTATTATTAGTAGTAGTTCTACTATTACTATTAGTATCATTATTTGTAACGTTGTTATAATTAATACTATAGTATTATTATTTGAACTATTATTATTAATAGTAGTGGTACTATTACTGTTATTTGTACTATTGTCACTAGTAGTATTATTATTAGTAGTAGTTCTACTATTACTATTAGTATCATTATTTGTAACGTTGTTATAATTAATATTATAGTATTATTATTTGTACTATTATTATTAGTAGTAGTACTATTACTGTTATTACTACTATTGTTACTATTAGTATTATTATTTGTAACGTTGTTATTATTAGTATTATCGTCACTATTATTATTATCATTTGTAACGTTGTTATTGTTAGTACTATAGTATCATTATTTGTACTATTATTATTAGTAACATTAGTACTACTACTATTATTATTTGTACTATTATTAGCTGTAGTAGTAACATTACTGTTATGAGTATTATTGACACTATTAGTATTATCATTTGTAACCGTGTTATTGTTAGTACTATAGTATCATTATTTGTACTATTATTATTAGTAATATTAGTACTATTCCTGATATTAGTACTATTGTCACTATTAATATTATTATTAGTAGCCGTACTATTATTATTATTATTTGTAATATTGTCATTATTAGCACTATCAGTATTATTAATAATTTCTAGGTAAAATACGTTCTAAAATAGTGCAATAAAGTTACTCTTAAAGATGTATTTAAAGTAACACTAATTGCTAGATCAGAATATAAACATAGAATTCTAATTCTAATATTAAGAAGAAAGCTGAACTATTGGAGAAATATTTCAATTTTTATATTAAAAGGGAAGCTTAAATATGCAGCTAAAATTTCAATTGTCGAATTAAGAAGGAAGGTTAAATATATGCAGTTAAAATATCAATTGTCGAATTAAGTAGAAAGCTTAATTTTGTAAGTAAAAATTCGAATATTAGAATTAAATAAAAGGCTTAACCGTGGGGGTAAGATTGTTCAATCGTACGGTTAAAAAGAAAAGTGGAAACCGCGTAGAAGCAAGATTCTGATTCCAGAATTTAAAAAAAAAAAAGGAGGCTTAACTGCGCTGTTAAAATTCAAATTGTCGAATTAAAAAGGAAGCTTAACCGTGAAACTAAAATTCCAATTTTAAAATTAAATTGAAAGCTTAAGTATGGGGCTAAAATTCCCATTTTAAAATGAAACAGGAAGCTTTAACCGTAGAATTAGAGTACGGAAATCCGAAGAAAGTTTGAAACGATAAATAATTTCAAACGAAATATTATAATTAGCGTTATACTTTCCCAATTATTCTCCGTTTAATACCAACAATGTGCAAACAAAATAGTCTCTGATATTATTGCAACAAAATAGTCGACGAAATTATTGAAAATTAACGCGTTTTGGGGGCGAAAAACGAACGAACGATTCTTGAAAGAAAGAAAGAAAAAAACAATGGTGATAATTACAAATCACGATTATTATCCAGTTGCTAATTATTAAAAATTACGATTATTATCCGGTGCTGTGCTTTTTGCAGCAAAAAACAAACGAACGACGGTTAAAAATAAAGTGGGAAACGTAGATTAAAGAAAAGGATATTTGGAAAACTGGAAACGGCGTAAAATGTGCGAGAGTTGATGGTAAAATATTCATCGGAGTAATTTATGGCCTCGCTTAATTATCAGAGGCAATTGCCGTCGCAAATTTCGCATACGCGCATCGGCGCGAATAAACAATCCAATTTGCCTGCGAAATCTTCCAAAGGAACGAACAATTCGCGCCGGTTATTATAATAAATCGCCGTAAAAAAAAAGAAAAATTCCCACCGAAAGTAATTAATTATAATTAACATTATTCTTCTCAGCCGGCAATTTTGCCAATAAACGTTACAAATAATTTGTTTGTTTGTTCGTTGCGCAACGAGGTAAGAGTGCGAATAAAAAGCTGTTGGGAAAGCGATTGAAATTCTGCGAAACGCGCGAATATCGTCCGTTTATATTACACACGGAATAATGATAATAAAAAATGATAAAACGTTTACGCGTATGTCTTTATACAGAGCGGCGGTAATTCGATTTTATCGCGCGATCCAATTTCGAATTTTATCGCTCCTCCTTCAAGTCTTTTTCTTTTTTCAACGCTGTAATCCTTTTTACGTTTGTCGATATTTATTTATTTATTTATTTGTTTGTTTATTTATTTATTCGCGCGTATACTCGAAACGTCGCGTCGCGTCGCGTCGTGAAATTTTTATTTTTACGAGTAAGAAGCTTCGCCTGGAAATTTTCATAGAAATTCTACTTTTCGCGACGCTGCTGCTGCTGCTGCTGCTGCTGGACGAATGAAATGTTTTATATAAAGTTTAAGTGGCGGGATTACGCGAGTAAACGTCTTTTCGACGGTGAAATTTTGCAATGCTGTCGATATTATTGTATTGGGGTCAAGAAGTACGTGAGAAAATTAAATAGATTTAGTATCATTATTATTATTATCTATGGATTGAAAAACATATGAGAAAATTAAATAAATTTAATATTATTTGGGTCAAAAAACGCGTGAGAAAATTAAGTGAATTTAGTATCATTATTATTATTATTGTATTCGAATAAAAAAACATGAGAAAAGTCAATAAATTTAGTATTATTCGGGTCAAAGACAGGTGAGAAAATTAAGTGAATTTAGTATCATTATTATTATTATCTATGGATTGAAAAACATGTGAGAAAATTAAATAAATTTAACATTATTCAGGTCAAAGACACGTGAGAAAATTAAGTGAATTTAATATCATTATTATTATTATTTTCTACGGATCGAAAAGTATATGAGAAAAGTAAATAAATTTAGTATTATTCGCGTCAAAGACACGTGAGAAAATTAAGTGAATTTAGTATCATTATTATTCTTATTGTAGTCGAATAAAAAAACATGAGAAAAGTCAATAAATTTAGTATTATTCGGGTCAAAGACAGGTGAGAAAATTAAGTGAATTTAGTATGATTATTATTATTATCTATGGATTGAAAAACATATGAGAAAAGGAAATAAATTTAATATTATTTGGGTCAAAGGCACGTGAGAAAATTAAGAGAATTTGGTATCATTATTATTATTATTATTATTATACACGGATGGAAAAACATATGAGAAAATTAAATAAATTTAGTATTACTATTATTATTATTATTATACACGGGTGGAAAAATACGTGAGAAAATTAAGAGAACTTAGTATTATTATTATTATTATACACGGGTGGAAAAATACGTGAGAAAATTAGCTGAATTTAGTATTACTATTATTATTATACACGGGTCGAAAGATACGTGAGGAAATTAAGTGAATTTAGCATCATTATTATTATTATTATATATACAGGTCGAAAAACAGAATTGCTTTAGTATTTACATGAATTAATACAACGATTAATAATAGAAAACTGAGAATTGTTTGAATTGTTAGCTTCGTCCAAAACTATTGTAAAAACAGAAGAAGAACTGCTACTAAAACTTTAAATCGACGATTAAATTGAACGCTGCGCGTGTAAAATTTCTGTTCGAATAATAAACCACTGGAACAGCAGAATGTTGAAATAATAATCAATTTACAATAAACCATTTTCTAAATTACTATATTCCAATGGTTAATACATTAATTAGCTGTGTTCGTATATAATAATTACCATCTGTTAATGAATAAATAGTCAATTCCGTTTTCGATAACCAAATCATCGAACAGCGGAACGTTCTAATATTAATATTTAACGAATGACGCGAGCATCGTTGCACGAAATTAACAACAACGAAGTTATCCGTTTTACGATATTAAATTAAACTTGGCGTTAGTCGTGAATAAATACAAAATCGTGGGCACGATTTATTTCTCTTAATTCGCAACGAAATGAACCGCGTCTGGTTTACAGTCTAGCGATTTCTTTGCTCGACAATTACGGCAATTATCTCGATTAAACGTCATTCACGCGACGTCGCGACGTGGTGTTTCTGAATTTCGCACGCCGCGCGCGTTACGGAAGCATAGAACCCGGCAATGGGTTCGTTTGCCTCTGCATTTGGCCGCGGCGCGCAGCTCGCGTGCCACGGAATACGAATGCCTTTTTCAAGATTGATGGCGGACAAGCGAATTGATGAAAGAGGATTAAAAAAAGGGGCGAAACAGCGGAATAAAATTCGTCACGAGCTTACGTTCGATCGCTTAATAATTGGATCGCTCGGATTTCCATGCATTCGTGGCGGCGGAATTCTTTTTGCAAGCGAACACACGAATCTCGAACTCGAACGACGAAACTATCGGCAATTATCGCGTTTCCGATTTCTGTTTATCTTTGCACGGCCAGGGAAACGGAAATTGCAATAATGTGGAAACGAAATTTAGCCGTTGAAGTTTAGTTTCAGCTATCACAATGCTTCTACTATAATTCTAGTATACTATAACTAATAATGCTATACTATAATAATAATAATGGTTCAAAATTATTGCAGTTAATCTGTTTACTTTTTTGTCGTACAATTAAATTAATTATTTAATTCAGTATAATTTTAATCGAATTACGAAAAACATTTATAGTAGTATAATGCTTCTATTATAATTGTATTATACTATATCTAAGAATTCCATACTATAATAATAATAATTATTCAAAATTATTACAGTTAATCTCTTTACTTTTTTGTCGTACAATTAAATTAATTCGTTAAATTCGATATAAATTTAATCGAATTACGAAAAACATTTATAGTAGCATAGTGCTTCTACTATACTTGTATTATACTGTAACTAAGAATATTATACAATAATAATAATAATGGTTTAAAATTATTACAGTTAATCTGTGTACTTTTTTGTCGTACAATTAAATTGATTATTAAATTCAGTATAATTTTAATCGAATTACGAAAAACATTTATAGTAGTATAGTGCTTCTACTATAATTGTATTATACTATATCTAATAATGCTATACTATAATAATAATAATAATGGTTCAAAATTATTACAATTAATCTCTTCACTTTTCTCTTGTAGAATTAAATTAATTCGTTAAATTCGGTATAACTTTAATGGAATTACGAAAAACAATTATAGTAGCATAATGCTTCTACTATAATTGTATTATACTATATCTAATAATGCTATACTATAATAATAATAATAATGGTTCAAAATTATTACAGTTAATCTTTTTACTTTTTTGTCGTACAATTAAATTAATTCGTTAAATTCGATATAAATTTAATCGAATTACGAAAAACATTTATAATAGCATAGTGCTTCTACTATAACTAAGAATGCTTTACTATAATAATAATAATTATTCAAGATTATTACAGTTGATCTTTTTACTTTTTTCTTGTAGAATTAAATTAATTCGTTAAATTCGGTATAAATTTAATCGAATTACACCACGTTCAGCTTGTGGATCATGCAAGCAGCGTGACGTATTACAGCTCTCGCTCAAATATCAAATTCGAAGGGAATCAGGATGGATCGTTCGCGCCGTGCGATGCATTCCCTTTTTTTTTACGTCGATCCATCTATCTTAAACCGCGACCCGATTTTTCTACCGCCACGTTGAAACAGCCAATAAAACACTCGAGATAGCGGCGAATAATAATTATTATAGCATAGTATCCTCAATTATAGCGTAGCCAAGTTACAGTAAAAACACCGTGCTAAAGGTTTATTCAAAATAGACTATAAGAACATCTACCTTCACTTTTTTTTCTTTCCTTTTCTTCTTTCCCCTTTTCTAATCTATTTTTTATTTCCTTTTATATCTTCGTTCGTTCTCGTTTTCAATTTTTCTTTCTATTTTTTCTCCTCTATTTTACTAACAAACAAATTTGATAGATAATCTCATTGAACATCCTAAAGGTACTTTTCGATAATTATAAATGCTACTCGCGATTCGATCAAATTTACATCGAACTCGAATAATTAATTCAATATTATAATATCGAACAATTATTATTACGCTATTTTACACTTAGTCACAGTACAGTGCACGATTAATCTTAATTTCCCGACTTTCGTTTATCATTCGAGAGAATCAGATTTAACCTCGAAAGGGTTAAACGTTTTTCAGCGGTTGAATTTTGCAGTTTCGTCGCTGGAGAAACTTTTACGATGCCCCGTGTTCCGGCGAAGCATCCGAAAATTTCCTCACGAGCGCGTAAACACGCCGCGTGGCGTTACGTAATTGTTAATAATTAGATGGGAATTTACTTAGCAATGGGCGGAGAGTAGTTGGCATGATCGTAACGGCGCGGCGGCCAACGAAACATACCGAGTGCTCTCTGGCCTTCAGAAATTCGGGGCTTGGCGCAAACATTTGCTCCCCCCTACGCTGGGGCTCTGTATATGCTTCGCGAATTAGTTAATCCCATCTCATCTGCGCGACAAAACACGTAACGTTTACGAGCAAACAGTCTGGCCGGGATTAAATAAACAATGGAAATCAGAACTTGTACACGGTGAAGTACGTCTTCCCTCGGCGAATTTACTTTAGCAACGGCCGCGCCAGCGAACGTGACCAAAAAATAATCGGGTCGCCGGTTCGCCGGCCCTTTAATTAGATACCGTTGCGCCGCGCAGAAACGAGGTTGAAATATTCTTCCCTGCTAATTGAAGGCGAGACGAAATGTTATCGAGGCATTAGCGTGTATCGAGTACCATATCGTATATATCGTAGGAGATTCGGCGAAGCGTGGAAAACGATGATGGACAAGTTTGATTTTCGTTCGCATTTAGAGTGGATGCAACGATCACTGCCATTTTAATAAATAATTGAATTATTTTTGACGTTATTCGACGTAATAATCGTCCCAGTTCGGTTTGGTTAACGTCGAGTTTATTTGTCATGATTTTTGGCGTATTTTAAATACCGTGTATTAATTATTGATTATAGTTATAGTGGTATTATATAGGTATTGGGGAATATTGCAAAGAATTGTAGCCGAATATGTGGGCCGATCGAAGATAATCGCAACTCAAGCTAGGCACGAGATTGTAGATGCATAGAAATTCGTACAAAGCTTTGGTTGAATGATTTTACGAGACAAACGTGCGTTTATATTATTCTTTACGCTATTTTTAAAGATATAAACACGTGCCACGTGGCTTCGAAGCGCCAATTTATTTATTACACAGCAAAAATGTACACGATACACTTCAACATGCAACGCATTCGTTCTTTCCCTAAACTAACCCTCCCCAAATTTCCAAAAGTTACATAACCTTAATTTGCAATTATCAGTACCATTATGCATGCTTTGTGATTTCGA
The DNA here is from genome assembly GCA_028830335.1 of Eucera pruinosa. NCBI lineage: Eukaryota > Metazoa > Arthropoda > Insecta > Hymenoptera > Apidae > Eucera > Eucera pruinosa. The sequence continues at coordinate 4,035,428 of JAMYCR010000019.1, forward strand.
AAAACTTTAGATTTTAGCAGATTTTGACGCAATCTCCTATGTAACTCGAAACGCGTCTCAAAGCCGGCCATAAGAATTGCCCAAAGTTCAACCGGTCGCCATTGCGAAACCGTTGTAGATTTCGAAAAAATTCCACCGCGGTGAGACGGGGGGAAGCTTCGCCTTCGAAATGCTTCTCGTTTCGAGTCGATCGGACGTCCGGCGGCGGAGATATCGCGTTCGGAACGCGAGGCGTAATTTCGTCGCGCCTCGCTATTATCGCCGTCCTTGTCTCGCGTTCTCTCGCCTCTCGCTCGCGCCTCCGTGCGCTGACCTACCTCTACGCTACGCGCACGCGCAGCTCGCCTCTTCGCTACTTTACTACGTCGCGTACGCGTTCGCAGGGAAAAGAAGTAGGTCACGCGGCCATTCATAAGTCGGCGCGACGCGACGCGTATCCGAGCGGCGAACTTCGAACGCTCGCATCTCGGCAACCGCTGCAGCTATCCGCTTCGTTCGAGGAGCATTTTCAAGGGGACACTTTCCGCTACGTTCCCAGCGCGCCGCGAATCGAATTCACGCCAATCCGCCGCCGCTATCGACGATTATGGTGAAATTGAATACATTGTCATCGTATTATGTTTTACGCTTGTACATTATATCGTTTAAACTTTTTTATTCTCTCTTTCATAATAGTATAACAGCGAATATAACATCGAATCTTCGGAAAGATTTCTTAGATATTCAACTGTAATTTTCTTCTTCCCTCTTTAAGTTCAGTTGCAATTTTTCTCGTCGCGCTGCGAAATTTAACGTTGAACGTTGAAAATGGACGGAAAAAGAAACGCGACAAAGGGGTTTCGCGAGATTCCTGCGGTGCAGCGTTAATGACGTTAATATCGGCGAGAAGTCGCGTAATTTTTCGCCCGCCGCGGGAATTACAGTAATTGCACAAAGGCTTGCCGACCGGTGTCATCGATATTTCAGAGCTAGCGAAAAATGCCACGGCGATTTTTTACAGTTCGCTTCTCCCCCCCCCCCCCCCCCCACCGGTGAAACGCATTCCTGTTTTCCCTCGATGCGTTCGCGAATTTCGAGCAACCGGATAAATGTTACGAAGCAGCAACGGGAGACTGAAAACCCAACGAGACTCAAATAATTTCGAATTACGCGAAACTCAGTGATTCGTCGAAATTATTCGACAGAAATTAATTTTACGTAGTATTTGTTGAATAAACTTTAATTCGCGTTACTCGAATTACGCGAAACTCGGCGAATATTCGAAATTATTCGACAGAAATTAATTTTACATAGTATTTTTTAATATACTTTAGTTTGCGTTACTCGAAACTCGGCGAATATTCGAAATTAGTCGACAGAAATTAATTTTACATAGTATTTGTTAATATACTTTAATTCGCGTTATTCGAATTACACGAAACTCTGCGAATATTTGAAATTAGTGGACAGAAATTAATTTTACATAGTATTTGTTAATATACTTTAGTTTGCGTTACTCGAATTATGTAAAACTCGGCGAATATTCGAAATTATTTGACAGAAGTCAACTTTATATAGTATTTGTTAATATACTTTAATTTGCGTTACTCGAATTACGCAAAAATTCTGCGAATATTCGAAATTATTCGACAAACGTCAATTCTTTATCAATGAATATCATAACTTAACTCTAATGTCTCTCGATACTCTCTCACTCTAAACTTGCTCTCTGCTCACACGTCCTCTCATATGTAAATATTGTTCCTGTTTAAATGAGAAATTCTCAAGTGACGATACGAGGCACCGTAGACTTTTACTATTAATTAGTAATTTATTGAAAATATACAACAAAGTCTACGGTGCCTCGTATCGTCACTTGAGAATTTCTCATTATATAAATATATACATACATGTAAAATCCCGGTATGATTAGAACGATTAGTGTAAATAAATACGAAATCTAGACGTGCGATGTAATCGTCGCTAGACCAATAATAAACGGACAATTTTTCGCGTATTAATTCAGTCTCCTCGGTTGGTGATGGCGAAGCAGCTCGTTTGGCGTAGAATTTCGCGGTGAAGCGGCCGCTTTGTGTCACGAGAGCTTTCACGAAAGTTCCAGGCGCTCGTTAAACTGGCAAAGAGGCTCCGCGTGCATCCCTCTACTATCGCCAGTTTCCCCGGAGGGCAGCTTATAAACTTGGCAAACCATAATCGGCTGTCACTATCTTGTCGGCCACGCTGACGAGCCACTGATTCGTAAGTCAAACCCGTGGCGGTCACGCAACCCGCGTCAGCCACTCGTCAGATATAGCAATTTCCAACCTAATAACGCGGAGAATCGATGCGCCAGCAAAATACACATCCTCTCCCCCGTCACCGTTTCGTATTTCACTTCTGGAGCTGTAGAGAGGGCATAGGATAGGAAAAAGGAAGGGTGTTACGTTTCGTCCTGGGCCTGCTAGTGGACCCATCAGTAAGGCTACCTAGCAGGCCTTGTCTTAGACGTTGGGAATTTGGAAGGAAGATTAAGTAAAAATTGCCAACGATATGAGAAGCTGTGGAGGGGGGATAGAATGGGAAAGAGGAAGGGTATTACTTTTCGTCCTGGACCTGCTAGTGAACTTATTAATAAGGCTACCTAGCAGGCTCTGTCTTAGACGTTGGGAATTTGGAAGGAAAGTTGAGTAAAAATTGCCAATGATATGCGGAGCTGTGGAGGGGGGATAGAATGGGAAAAAGGAAGGGTGTTACTTTTCGTCCTGGGCCTGCTAGTGGACTTATTAATAAGGCTACCTAGCAGACCCTGCCTTAGACGTTGGGAATTTGGAAGGAAAGTTAAGTAAAAATTGCCAACAATATGAGAAACTGTGGAGGGGGGATAGAATGGGAAAGAGGAAGGGTGTTACGTTTCGTCCTGGGACTGTTAGTGTGGACTCATCAGTAAAGGCTACCTAGCAGGCCCTGTTTTAGACGTTGGGAATTTGGAAGGAAGATTAAGTAAAAATTGCCAACGATATGAGAAGCTGTGGAGGGGGGATAGAATGGGAAAGAGGAAGGGTATTACTTTTCGTCCTGGACCTGCTAGTGAACTTATTAATAAGGCTACCTAGCAGGCTCTGTCTTAGACGTTGGGAATTTGGAAGGAAGATTAAGTAAAAATTGCCAATGATATGCGGAGCTGTGGAGGGGGGATAGAATGGGAAAAAGGAAGGGTGTTACTTTTCGTCCTGGGCCTGCTAGTGGACTTATTAATAAGGCTACCTAGCAGGCCCTGCCTTAGACGTTGGGATATTGGAAGGAAAGTTAAAGGCGGTATATATATGGACGAGGTAGTTGGAGCGAGTACTTTCGAGAAAGCCTATTTCGTATGTCCCTCTAGTGGTGGGTGCAGGAGAGCCGCCACACACTTATCAATCGAATTTTAGTAACTTTGCTTTAACGGAGAATTCGCGCACGTTTCAGTCATCGTTTAAAGGAGTTCAAAGTTTTTAAGGCATCGTTTAAAACAATTCGACGATTTGTTTATTTATTAAAGGACATTGGACTTTGTTGTATATCTTCAATGAATTAGGAACTAATTCGTTATGTATATATATAAAATCGGAGTTTGATTAGAATGATTAGCGTTAATAAATATCGACCTCTATATATATATTTATTTATACGAATTTAAATGAGAAATTTTCAAGTAATGGTTGGAGAAATATTGAACTTTGTTGTACATTTTCAACGAATTACTAATTAATATATACATCCATATATATATTAATCAGTAATTCTAATATATTAATCAGAAATATTTCTTTCTTTAACCGCTACAGTGTAAAATATAAAAGACTCGTGTGTTATTATTCACCCATGACCAATAACCTTGTACTAGCCTACATACGTACTGTGGAAGACAGAATGTCGTGTGAATGTTTGGACCAGAGCGATTGCTGAGCGAACGGCGTTGTATTCGGATAAGATTGGCTGAGGCATGAATGAGAAGTGTTTGGGATAGAGCGATTGAGTTGACGCGTGGTCGAAGAGTGCGTGGTCGCGCTAGGTTTACTGCGAACGTGACTGTTCGGGTTCTACGAATGCCTGAGACGAGTGAGAGAAGCAGAGAGAGATAAGGTGAAAGAATGAATGCGTGCAATGTTAAAGAATGCTTGGGTAAGAGAGTCGAGAAAAAGAGTCGAGTGCGAGAGGACGTTGCGTGTGCAGAGCGAGAGTTTTCTCTGTCAGATTGTGCGTTAACAGTATTAGTAATAAACTAGTAATTATTGCAAAGGCTGAGTTTCTTTTTCCTTTCCCTTCTCGCACCTTACAACAACACACGAGTGATTTACTTTAAAATAATCCCTACAGTACGAATTGGCCATAAATATCCCCGAGGTCTAATAATCAACCGTAATCCCGAATAGTTGAACCACGAAATCGCGCCACGGATTTAATTAAAAGGCCCAGTTGCGAAGTAGTAGATGGCGCAGCAGCAGCAGTCCGGTTACTCAAAGAAGTTGCAGCAGCAGTAGCGGAGAGGTTTACGCCGGCGGAGCACGAGATTCAATTGTACTTCGCCGTGGCTCCGTCCCATTATGATAACTGCATGCACGGACTGCGCGTCCCAATTATCATCTCGATGGCGTGTGCACGTGTGGCAGCGGGAAATTCAACGCAGCCAAGCGAATCCGTAACCATCTCTCTCTCTCTATCTCTACTATGCGTTCCCGCCGCTTTGCTACCCTTTAACAGAACCTTCCTTCCTTCCTTCCTTCCTTCAGCTCGTGCCCCGAAGCGTGCGTATTTTAATAAAATTCGATCGAATGAGTTCCGCGAAAGATGAAAAGAACCGAACGGCGTACAGGTTATCGGTGGATCGTTTTACGAGCGGAGAGGAGAAATTGTTAAGACGTACAACGTTGAATCGATTGCGAGCACGGTTTTGGAGAAGAGAAGCGTGTTCGCGATTCCTGCGGTTGCCTTTAGGTATTTCGTTATCGTCATTGTTAAACGTGGATTTTCCCTCTGTTTATTGGCTGGTCAACGGCTCCGAATATCGCCGCGAGCTTCGTTGCTTCGAAGATTCGCTTTGCATCGCGAATAAACGATGTTTAACCCTTTGTAGATATGCCGCGTTATTGTACCTTTTGATATTTATTCGCTCGATCGGCTCCGTTGCGATTAGATCTTCGTATAATTCTTAGATACCGGTGAGCCTCGTTTAACACGGTACTTTATTAACACGAGTTTTCGTACAACACGATAATAATAATGATAATAATAAATAATAGCTCATTAATTCGTTTTATTTAATAGCAAAGTAATACGTACTTGTTGGCGAGACAAACCGATACGATACATTTTAACATTATTATTATTATGATGCTCTGTATACGTGTAAATCAGCGTCTCGCGGTTTCATATGTGGATATTAATCGTGACTACTCGTGTTTTCATCGAACTTCAATTGAAGTGTACGTGAGAAGACTTGTTTAATTTATATACAATTGAAGTGTACGTGAGAAGACTTGTTTAATTTATATACAATTGAAGTGAACGCGAGAAAACTTGTGTAATTTATATACAATTGAAGTGTACATGAGAAAACTTGTGTAATTTATATACAATTGAAGTGTACGTGAGAATACTTGTGACGATAATAAGTACATTACACTTCGTTATATATTTTCAATTAATTAGTAATGAATTTATCATATTGAACACATAAAAATAACGTGTTCATAAATAAAAGTGATGTTAAACAATAACTATGCTCTAACTTGCAACGATTTTTAGATAAACAACGTGTTCTAAAATAGTTGAATAAAGATACGTTTAATTGAGAAATTATCAAGTGACGATAATAAGTACATTACACTTCGTTATATAGTTTCAATTAGTTAAACAGTACTATGCTCTAACTTGGAACGATTTTTAGATAAACAACGTGTTCTAAAATAGTTACACAAATAGAGTTACGTTTAATTGAGAAATTCTCAAGTGACGATAATAAGGACATTGGACTTCGTCATACATTTTCAATTACATAGTAATGAATATATTACATTGAACATATAAAACGAATATCCATAAATAGAAGAGACATTTAACTGAATATTATGCTTCAAACGTGGAACTGGATCTTTACGTTGAATACGTTCCAAAAAGCTTCTACTACAACGATGACGCGACGTTCGCCGTAGTAATCGGGAAGCGTTGAAAGTTTCGCGATCGCGTTCCCGTTAACGAACTCGTCAAAACGTCTGCGACGTCCGATACGGACGTCTGTGCGCGCGTTTCGCTTCTCGACAGCCGATTGCGCGAGCGAGTAAGTAAAACGCTGACAGCTCGTTGTCGTTGCCAGTTATGGCAGTCGCTTGTTGCTGTAACTTGCCGGCCAAGTTCTCCCTGCTCGCGTCAGTCCCGTCGAAGACCACGCCGGAATAGCTGTTTCGAAGCGATTGCGAGTTTCCGCGACTTAACGCACTTAATGGATAATCGTTGCAAGCTTGCTCGCGGCGATTAAATTAATACGAACGCGTTACAACGTCGTTTGGATCGACGTTAAAGTAGATTATCGCACGCGTTGTCGGCGTTCTTATAACACCCACGCTTTAATTATCTCGTTTAATAGAACGAAGAATCTATTATAGAAAGAAAGAATAGTTTACGAAGAATCGCGAACTCGCACTTCGGTTTAGGTAACGATACGCGGACATCGTGTATTCGTTTATAATTCACGTTTACGAACGAATAGCGTAACGAGTAGTAAACGTGCTCTGACGTTGAAACGCGAACAATGTAATTGTAACGTTTGTTAGGATCGTTGGGAAATAAAGAACGGTAGTGAGCTTGTATATCCGTGGATTCTACGAGTTTACTTTCACATTGCGATGGAAATTATCCGCCCTTTGTTCGGCGAGAGTGAACGATAAGAATTGTTTCTTGTTAACCGAGAAATTCTCAAGCGACGATACGGGCGACCGTAGACTTTGTGGTTGTACATTTTCAATTACGTGGTAACGAATTTGTTACGTTGAGCGTATAAAAGAAATGTTCATAAATAAAGGAGCGGTTTAACAATGTTATACTACGAACTGGAAATATTATATTACATTATTTTAATAGTAATACATGTTTCTTTCATAATTTAGCCAGAAGTTCATTATTGGACTATTCAATACTTTATTCTTCTATTTCGCTCAACTCTGATCCATTATTGTTATTCAAATTTGACGATAAGTTCGCGAATCCTTCGATAACTTCAAACCATTCGTTTATCTATTACTTCAACTCTAACGCGTTTTTCTTTTACAATTTTGATAGAAGTATTCTTAATAGTCTGTTTAATCCCTTCTTTTGCATTATTTAAATTTGAATGTGTTCTAAAATAGTTAAATAAATTGTTAAAGGAAAGTACGTCAAGGATACAAAATAAAAAGAGTACGCGAATAGAAAAGGGGGGGGGGGGAGGGTAAAAACGCGAAAATAAAATTTAAAAACGCGAAAATAAAAAGTCAGGTTAGTTGAATTTGCCGAGGTACGAGGGGGAAACAAAAATCCGCGTTTCGTTCGCGGTCGCGCGTATCTGGAATCCAAATCCGAAGGTTCGGGGGCCAAAAATACCGGCCGTCGACTTTCTTCCATAATACAGGGCCGGCAAAGTTAGCCACGTATCGCGGCTCAACTGGAAAGTGGAACTTTTGTCGGGCGAAATAACTTGCAATTTTAAACTCGCCGGTCCGCCGGTCGAAAATTCGCCCATTGTTCTCCCGTTTATTCGTTTGCGTTCCACGACAACGGAGGCACGGATTTCGTAAATGACCCACGTACAGTAACTGCCACTCGAATTCGTTTATTCAACAGCAAAGTAACGTAGAAAGAATCGTAAATTTCGACTTCGATTTAAGTAACAAAACGCATGGACATTGTGTATTCGTTTAGAGTTAATATTTGTAAATAAATATTAGGAGGTAAATTGTGCCGTCGAACGTTAAAACGTGTGAGCAATGTAATTATAAAGTATGGAAAGTGTTATAATTTTGATATCTGTTATAAAAGTAGTCGCATTTAAATGAGAAATTCCCAAGAAATTAATCTAAACTTAGTCCAATATTAATCCAATATCAATCCAATATTAATATAATATTAATCCAATATTATTCCACTTTTAGTCGAATGTTAATCCAATATTATTCCCATACTATTCCAATACTATTCCAATTTCAGTTTAATATTAACACAGTATTAATGCAATATTAATCCAATATCAATCCAATATTAATATAATATTAATCCAATATTATTCCCATACAATTCCAATATTATTCCAATTTCAGTTCAATATAAACACAAAATTAATCCAAACTTAGTCCAATATTAATCCAATATCAATTCAATATTAATATAATATTAATCCAATATTAATTTAATATTAATCGAATATTAATCCAATATTATTCCTATTCTATTCCAATACTATTCCAATTTCAGTTTAATATTAACACAGTATTAATGCAATATTAATCCAATATCAATCCAATATTAATATAATATTAATCCAATATTATTCCCATACAATTCCAATATTATTCCAATTTCAGTTCAATATAAACACAAAATTAATCCAAACTTAGTCCAATATTAATCCAATATCAATTCAATATTAATATAATATTAATTTAATATTAATCGAATATTGATCCAATATTATTCCTATTCTATTCCAATATTATTCCAATTTCAGTTCAATATTAACACAGTATTAATCCAATATCAATCCAATATTAATATAATATTAATCCAATATTATTCCCATACAATTCCAATATTATTCCAATTTCAGTTCAATATAAACACAAAATTAATCCAAACTTAGTCCAATATTAATCCAATATCAATTCAATATTAATATAATATTAATTTAATATTAATCGAATATTGATCCAATATTATTCCTATTCTATTCCAATATTATTCCAATTTCAGTTCAATATTAACACAATATTAATCCAATATTAATCCAATATCAATCCAATATTAATATAATATTAATCCAATATTATTCCCATACAATTCCAATATTATTCCAATTTCAGTTCAATATAAACACAATATTAATCCAATATTAATCCAATATCAATCCAATATTAATATAATATTAATCCAATATTATTCCCATACAATTCCAATATTATTCCAATTTCAGTTCAATATAAACACAAAATTAATCCAAACTTAGTCCAATATTAATCCAATATCAATTCAATATTAATATAATATTAATCCAATATTAATTTAATATTAATCGAATATTATTCCTATTCTATTCCAATATTATTCCAATTTCAGTTCAATATTAACACAATATTAATCCAATATTAATCCAATATTAATTCAATAGTAATCCAATATTAATCCAATCTTAGTCCAATCCTAACCCAATATTAATCCAATATTATTGCAATTTTAGTCCTTTGATTAACTAAAATTTGACTTTCAAGTAACAGTAATTAGGACATCGCGCTTTGTCGTTCATTTTTAATTAATCAGCAATGAATTTATTATGTTGAACCTATGAAAACAATGTTCGTAATCGAGCTCAATATCGATTAATGTTATACGTTAAACTGGAACGATTTTTATGTTAAATACGTTCTAAAGTAGTTAAATAAATTTACACTTAAATGAGAAATTCTCAAGTGACGATACGAAGGATATTGGATTTTGTCGTACACTTTTAATAAATTAGTAATGAATTTCTTATATCGAACGTATAAAAAAGAAATGTTCATAAATAAACTCGATGTTAAACAATACTGTGCTCCAAAATGGAACTGGATTTTTCCATTAAATACGTTCCACAATATTTAAATAAATTTACATAGTAACATTACAGTGGCAATACGTGGAAGTACATTTACTCTAACTTTTACGATTCTTTCAAACCACAACGTTCTTTTCATTCACAATTCCTTCGAACCTCAACGTTCAATCGCTTCAAAAAAGAAAGAAAATGTTTCCCCTTACGATTTTCACCGGAAGCAGCATTAACATCGCGATTCCTATTCTCGCGTTAACCCAATTCGATATGAGAAACGCGCTGCGATCCGGCACGAGTTTCCTACGATCCCCCGGACCATTAAAATCGAGTCACAACCGTCGCATAAATCGATCACCGGTTAGAAACGATCTTCTCCGGGTATAACGCAGCGATCGTTCTCGATTGCCGCGCGTTGCGGTGTTCCGAAGCACTCTAAAACGTCCGAGCTTTCGGCGTACGCTTGCCAACTGCTGCACAACTCCCCCCCCCCCCCTGAACCCGCATCTCGATGCGTTTGCATAATTTATTCCGCTGACGTATGGCCACGCGTTATGCCGCGACTGGAATTAACGGCTTCTGTTTACCGCCAACAAATTGCCGCAATTATCGCCGGCGCAACGAAACGCGAACGCCGCACGCCCGCGACTTACAAAGCCTGCGGAAACCTTAAATCGTAAAAAGCGCGTTGCAGTATTTTTCGTTCGAGGCTACTTTCAAGCGTTTGCACTTTCGATTCGCGGTTTCGAATCGCGGGGCTTTTGAAGGATTTTTCAGCTTTCCAGTTGCTTTCACTGTACACTCGGTTGAGGATATTTTGGGGAAATTTAGAGCGATTTAATATATTGTTACGAACGTTTGAAAGTCTGATTTCTTGCGAGTTTTATTTTTTATTAGAATAGAATTGCAGTTTTTGTAATTAATCTTGTTGAAATTGAGAAACTTTAAGTTATTAAATCTTGAATTATTATGTGTTAGATTTGAAATCTTTCTTCTATAATAATTCATTTGAAAGAATTCCATTTGAACTTGAAAATCTTCCAAATTAAATACATATTTACCAACGTTTAAGGAAATAAACAGGATTTATTTTCAATCGTACGTTGAAAATTAGAAAAGAAATAGAATTGATCTTGAAATTTATTTTTCAAATCCTCGTAAAATAAGTAGAATTTATTTTACAGAAATCCTGTCGAATTTCGAAGTCCTCTAAAATAAATATAATTGAACTTTAAAACCCTCCAAAATAAATAGAATTTATTTTCAATCGTACGCTAAAAATTAGAAAAGAAATAGAATTGATCTTGAAATTTATTTTAAAATCTTCGTAAAATAAGTAGAATTTTTGTTAAAATATTCTTTTCGAACTTTAAATTCCCCCAAAAATAAATAAGATTTATAAAACTAGTATAGAAGTAGAATTAAAAAAGGAAGAAGAATATAAACTCTGGAAATTTCTTTCGTAACTCTCGTAAAGTAGAGTTTATTTTACGGAAATCCCGTTGAATTTCGAAGCGACGTGAAACAAATATGGTTAATTACAGGGCTAACTGTAAGAAAAAAAAGAAAAGGAGGGAAGAGTTTGGAAAACTTTCGAATGGAAGACTTTTTGAAGCGGAGATATCACAAAGCTAACGGATAAAAATAAATGCAATCTACGGGAGGAAGTTTGTAAAAGCTTAATGCAATGTGTTAATTAGCTGCAGCAAACTTGCCTCGTCCACGTGACCCCTTTGCTGATTAAGTTTCAGTAATCCACACGTAAGTTTCGAACGAATCTCGTGCTCGGCTAACGAAGCTAAATTATGCATACGCATATTTCGATGGCCGCGTTTAGTTTTGTATTTCCTCCGTATCTCGCTTTATTATTTACCAGCAAATCAACTGCTTAACGCAGACTAACCAAGTGTTATCAATACTTTGGCAAGAATAATTTATCGTATCAATAATTAATCGTATAATTGCTGACTCTAGCACTTTCTATAATCGTATCGATTTTTTTTCAGTGGGTCTTTACATGCGATTAAAAAACAATTACGTAGAATTATTGTGGGGTGTGAGATAAGGGTGTTTGGGCAGTATGAAAATCGGATCGAGTGAAATATCAATGAGGAGTGTTTGGGTTATGTGATAGTCGGATCGTGTGAGGTGTGAATAAAGAGTGTTTGGACCGTCTGACAGTTCTCTGAAATAAGAATGCATGTGGGTACGAATCGGTGATTGAATGTGATTGTGTATGAGTGAGTTTTAAGAAAGCAAGAGTGTCGCGAGGATGGAAGGAAAATGAGTTGAGTTGCGTAAGAATATTGAGAGAGTGAAGACGACCGAAGAGAACCGTGCGAGAAATCTGCGAGAAAAAACTGTATTTTATTTCTTTTTACTTTTCCATATTAAATATTCCTTCAGAATAACTGTGGTTAATCCTTGTTGTTGAAAATCCCTACATTATCGAATAATGTTTTTGTATTACGCGTTTTTGTGTATGTGATTCTTTGTTTTATTCTGTATAGTTTTCCTTTTTTTTCTTCTCTCTTTGTGAACATTATAAGCAAAATGGCTTTGCTTCGTTTATAAATAGATAAATAAATAAATAATCAAATCTTCGCACTGTTAACGCTGTTAAATTATTTCAATATCGAATAAATGCTACTTTGATCCACGCTTCTGATATTCGTTTCCACGACGCTGGCTTGAAAAATAGTGTTAAAAGTATTGAAAGTAATAAAGAAGGTCGAGGAAACGTGGAATCGTTGATCGTCGAATAAATCGTTAAAGTTTCGTCCCGTGGCAATTTTAAACGTAGCCGAAGCGATCAGAATGCGAAATGAACCGCAAACAGGCCGGAACTAAACGGCCGATCAATTTGTTTCGCAATCGTTATCAGACCGTTTCATTAGTGGCTAATACGCGGTCTCGAGGCAATCGTCGAACGGGGAAGGAGAGAAAAAAAAAGAAGGAAAACGTATCGAAAGGCGCGAATGTCGTGCAGAGAAAAACGATCGCCACTCTCGGTTTCGAGGCAGCTTTTTATCACCGCCGCGAAACAGATTCTCCTAGCGCGAGTAGTAACGAGAAATTGGACGAGGTTTTTCGTTCGCTGGAAAAAGAACTGGGCATTCTTTGACCAGGTTAACGCCGAAAGTCGAAATTAACCGTAGACTAGGTTGGAGGAATTCTTTTGAAATCATGAAGAGCCGCTTGAAAGTCGATTGTTATAGTCAGGGAATTTTTGAAAGTTTAGGAAAGACAAAGCGGTGGAATTCGAGTGCTTTGGAAACAGGAAGATTTGGAAATTAAGAAGCTTGGGATTAGATAGATTGAAATTACGAAGAGGTTGGATTGGATAGGTTGGAAATTCGAAGGTGTTGAATTTGAAAGATTGGTAAATTGTACGAGTAGAATTCGAAAGCTTAGAAATTCAATTACTTAAAATTCTAAAGCTTAGAAATTCAGTGGCTTCAAATTCGAAAGCTTAAAAATTCAAAGGCTTAGAATTCGAAAGCTTGAAATTCAAAGGCTTAGAATTCGAAAGTTTAGAAATTCCAAGGCTTGGAATTCGAAAGCATAGAAATTCAGTGGCTTAAAATTCTAAAGCTTAGAAATTCATTGGCTTAAAATTAGAAAGCTTGAAATTCAAAGGCTTAGAATTCGAAAGCTTGAAATTCAAAGGCTTAGAATTCGAAAGCTTGAAATCCAAAGGCTTAGAATTCGAAAGCTTAGAAATTCATTGGCTTAAAATTAGAAAGCTTGAAATTCAAAGGCTTAGAATTCGAATGCTTGAAATTCAAAGGCTTAGAATTCGAAAGCTTGAAATTCAAAGGCTTAGAATTCGATAGCTTGAAATCCAAAGGCTTAGAATTCGAAAGCTTGAAATTCGAAGGCTTAGAATTCGAAAGCTTGAAATCTAAAGGCTTAGAATTCGAAAGCTTAGAAAAGCAAAGGCTTAGTATTCGAAAGCTTGAAATCCAAAGGCTTAGAATTCGAATGCTTGAAATTCAAAGGCTTAGAATTCGATAGCTTGAAATCCAAAGGCTTAGAATTCGAAAGCTTGAAATTCAAAGGCTTAGAATTCGATAGCTTGAAATCCAACGGCTTAGAATTCGAAAGCTTAGAAAAGCAAAGGCTTAGAATTCGAAAGCTTAGAAATTCAGTAGCTTAAAACTCGAAAGCTTAGAAATTCAGTAGCTTAAAATTCGAATGCTTAGAAATTAAAAGGCTTAGAATTCGAAAGCTTAGAAATCCAAAGGCTTAGAATTCGAAAGCTTGAAATCCAAAGGCTTAGAATTCGAATGCTTAGAAAAGCAAAGGCTTAGAATTCGAAAGCTTAGAAATTCAGTAGCTTAAAACTCGAAAGCTTAGAAATTCAGTAGCTTAAAATTCGAATGCTTAGAAATTAAAAGGCTTAGAATTCGAAAGCTTAGAAATTCATTGGCTTAAAATTAGAAAGCTTGAAATTCAAAGGCTTAGAATTCGAATGCTTGAAATTCAAAGGCTTAGAATTCGAAAGCTTGAAATTCAAAGGCTTAGAATTCGATAGCTTGAAATCCAAAGGCTTAGAATTCGAAAGCTTGAAATTCGAAGGCTTAGAATTCGATAGCTTGAAATCCAAAGGCTTAGAATTCGAAAGCTTGAAATTCGAAGGCTTAGAATTCGAAAGCTTGAAATCTAAAGGCTTAGAATTCGAAAGCTTAGAAAAGCAAAGGCTTAGTATTCGAAAGCTTGAAATCCAAAGGCTTAGAATTCGAAAGCTTGAAATCTAAAGGCTTAGAATTCGAAAGCTTAGAAAAGCAAAGGCTTAGTATTCGAAAGCTTGAAATCCAAAGGCTTAGAATTCGAATGCTTGAAATTCAAAGGCTTAGAATTCGATAGCTTGAAATCCAAAGGCTTAGAATTCGAAAGCTTGAAATTCAAAGGCTTAGAATTCGATAGCTTGAAATCCAACGGCTTAGAATTCGAAAGCTTAGAAAAGCAAAGGCTTAGAATTCGAAAGCTTAGAAATTCAGTAGCTTAAAACTCGAAAGCTTAGAAATTCAGTAGCTTAAAATTCGAATGCTTAGAAATTAAAAGGCTTAGAATTCGAAAGCTTAGAAATCCAAAGGCTTAGAATTCGAAAGCTTGAAATCCAAAGGCTTAGAATTCGAATGCTTAGAAAAGCAAAGGCTTAGAATTCGAAAGCTTAGAAATTCAGTAGCTTAAAACTCGAAAGCTTAGAAATTCAGTAGCTTAAAATTCGAATGCTTAGAAATTAAAAGGCTTAGAATTCGAAAGCTTAGAAATTCAGTAGCTTAAAATTCGAAAGCTTGAAATTCAAAGGCTTAGAATTCGAAAGCTTGAAATTGAGTGGCTTAAAATTCGAAACCTTATAAATTCAATCACTTACAATTGGAAATCTTAAAAATTCAATGTTTAGGCATTCAAAGCTTGCAAATTACGTCCAATTAGTCCATTCGCAAACGAAAAATTCCCATCCTCGTTAATAATCTCCTCGGCGAAACCATTCTGGCCACTTTAACCGCCGAATGTAACACAATTTTTCTCCCCGCTAATTCAAAGAAATATGCCACGCGAACGTGTCTCCGTGACGTCACGTAATGTTTCTCGGATGAATCTAAAGCAGCCTAGCTTAATCTTCTCGTAATTTGGCCGAGGACGGGTCGCCGCGTTGGAAGAATGGAAAAAAGAGTGGAAAGAGCATCGGAAAGGGAAGAGTAGCGGCCACGGTTGGGGAATTAACATACTTAATTAGAAAACGAGCCCGGGCGCAGCATTAGTGTTAATTTGGCCGGCCAACGCTGCCAAGTTGTGTCGCTAAGCTGCCGCCGGTGCATTAAGAAAAGTTAGCCGGGACGAGTTCCGGATAACGACCGGCGAAAAGTTTCCTAATAAATTATTATTACGCGACGGGACGTGTCAACGTCGTTGCATCCTTTTTCAAAGACGTTCGAACGTGGCCGAGTTTTCTTTCTCTTTTCTTTTCGGGGAAAGGAAACGATAGTTCGTCTCTTTCGATCTTTGATAACAAAATTCGTTATTATAATTATGTAACACGTTTATTAGTATTTGTTATTTGTTGTTAATTAACACGTGAAGTCGTATTCTGTTTAAATATGTGTCGTATTCTGTTTAGAACTTGTATATTTAAGAATTGTACAATAATGGATTAATCCTGTGAATTTATTAATGAATAAATAAATTAATATAGGGATATTTGAGGGAGTTTAAAAGTTTACGAATAACTTGTAAAAATGTATAAATTTCTTGGAAGACTGTTCTTTGGATCGTTCACTATTTACTATTTTAATGTGCTACGTCGAGTGCAAAACTCTGAAATTTTATAAGTAGTTTTTATTTAGTAGTGGTTGATAATACAGATCGAAATTGTAATTAGAATTGAACTTAAAGTTTACTCAAAGATAGAGTGAGTTTCTATCGTGATTAAACCATGCATTGCACCAGGTGTGCAACTCGTTATTATAAGGCAACGTTATTAATTTCCAAGCTGCATTTTTTAAGGAAAATTATAACACGAGAAGAACTTTTAGCATTGCACAAGTAGAATAGGTGTGTAATAAGTCAAACATTGAATCAATTTCGTTATTAATTAGCAAGCTACATTTTTTAAGGAAAATTATAACACGAGAAGAACTTTTAGCATTGCACGAGTAGAATAGGTGTGTAATAAATGAGACACTGAATCGATTTCATTATTAATTAGCAAGCTACATTTTTTAATGGAAATAATTCGCGTGGTTCGACTTAAACTATTCAATCTACTATTGCCACTTGTTTTTAATTCAATATACTCAATTTGAAATATGAATTAACACAATAAGAACATTTAGTATTGCACAAGTAAAGTAGATGTATAATAAGTCAGACATTGAATCAATTTCGTTATTAATTTGCAAGCTACATTTTTTAAGGAAAATTATAACACGAGAAGAACTTTTACCATTGCACAAGTAGAATAGGCGTGTAATAAGTCAGACACTGAATCGATTTCGTTATTAATTTGCAAGCTACATTTTTTTAATGGAAATAATTCTTGTGGTTTGACTTAAACTATTCAATCTACTATTGCCACTTGTTTTTAATTCAATATACTCAATTTGAAATATGAATTAACACAATGAGAACATTTAGTATTGCACAAGTAAAGTAGATGTATAATAAGTCAGATATTGAATCAATTTCGTTATTAATTTGCAAGCTACATTTTTAAAGGAATATTATAACACGAGAAGAACTTTTAGCATTGCACAAGTAGAATAGGCGTGTAATAAGTCAGACACTGAATCGATTTCGTTATTAATTAGCAAGTTACACTTTTTAAAGGAAATAATTCGTGTGGTTTGAGTTAAACTATCCCATCTACTATTGCCACTTGCTTTCAATTCAATATACTCAATTAGAAATGTGAAGCAGCACAGTAAGAACATTTATCATTGCCCAAGTAAAGTAGATGTATAATAAGTCAGACATCGAATGAATTTCATTATTAATTTCCAATATCCCAATCTACTAGCCATCAAAACTTCATTATAAATCAGTTTTCGAATAATTGCTAATGTTTTCAGTTCTTGGCCAACGTTTTCCACGTATCGGGCCTAATTTAGTACAACAAAGTAAGAAAAGAAGTAGATACTATTCGCGTCTGTTTCGACGTTTCCACTCGCGCACGATAATGGCTGTACTTTGAAAGTACGTCGAAGTACGTAAACTGAAACGCGTGCTAGAAGTTTGCCGGCGCGGATAAAAGGGAAAACGCGGATATGGCAGCGATGCGCGAAGTTGCATTAATTAAACCATTCGAAGAAACGAGAAAAGTCGAAGAAGTGGGGTGAATTGGAAATGGTTAAACGTTTCGTTCGGACGTTCGACCAGAGAAAACTATCCGTTGTTTAAGTAGAACGAGGAAAATAAGCGGCGAAGATTAGTCGTTCGTATTTTCAGACTCGCCGCGGAAGACGATGACGCGATCGAAAGAATCGCGGAACTTTGTAGTAAAATTAACGAAGCTTGGAAAACTTTCGTTGCGTTTCGCGGATCGCTTAATTCCATGTTCAGATATTAATGGTCGAAAATCGCCGCGTTCGCGGTTAGAACGTTTGGAAACTTGCACCGGCAATTCCACCGTGAAACGCGTATTTCATTCTTCGGTGGAAAAGTTGATGCGAAAACTATTAGTACTACTATTATAGGTTTTTATAGATTATTTAAAGTTTATTACTAGTGCAGTGGCTAGGAATTAATTAAGCTAGACTACTCGATGAATTATTTCTTAACGATAGATAAGGCTATGCAACTTAACAACTTGAAACAATTTAAAACAACTTAACAACTTGAAACAATTTAAAACAACTTAAAACAACTTGTCGACTTTTTTCTCTTTCGGCGGAAAAACGTCCCTTTTTATGAGTTTCTACTTGCCCACCAAGCAATCTCTCTTCGGGCGAATCTGTGCCCAAATATGGTCATATTCATCCCTTTTTACCTGCAGGTCACTTTCACTTTAGATGACAATGATTTTCATTATACTACAGCATTTGTAAAAGGAAAGGAATGGATAAAAGTAAAGCAAAGATGGCGATTAATTATTGGCGGAGATTAATAATCGTGTATCGAAAGAGAAAAGGTTGACGACTTTAGCAATAATATGAAATATTTACTTATTTAGCATCGTTAATTATTAATTATTAATCTATATTCCAGAATAATCCGTCGCGAATTAAGGTTAAAGATCACGATTTTAAAAATATGACAAAAATACTGTCGCATTCGTTGAATTCTTCGACTAGTGCAACATGATTTGCAATTTTTAAACAAGTTTATTATTGCTTAAACTATGATTTAAACCGCCTACAATTTAGCATAGACTACGACATATTGCAATTTAAAGGAAATCTCAAACATCGAGGGAAAAAAGTGATCGATTTGACGTGGAATAAGTCTACTATTATATTAGAATATTAGTAGACTATGTTATATTACTATTATGTTAGAATACTACTAGAATATCCCTCTAATAGAAATAAAACTATAAAGTATACACAGAGACGTACGAAACGAAGTTAACGATAAAAGGATAATCCTTTAAATAAGTTCAAATGTTTAAAAGCTGTTATTTTATATGAATATGAATAATTAATAAGTTTATGGGTTAAAACAGCCGAAGATGGGGAGAGATGTTTTGGGCAGTGCTCGAAGCAGAGTTCGATCGATTAAACAAATTTCGAATGTCGGCGCTGCTCGGCTTGGTTTGCATTTCTAATTGTAGTTTCTACGGTTGTAGCGACGCTTGCAGACGTGGCCTGGCTAACCAGATCGAATCTTGTTCGGTCCTTGGGAATTCGTAACTGGACAGCAGTTTCTACTCGTACAAAGACGGAATGCTCGCTCGTGGTTTGCTAACATATCCAACAGGCTAATGTCAACACTTACACCCTATATACATCGCCTTAATATTTGAATAATCAACAACGTCGCGTTAGTTCCGTTCCCGTCTCCGCGTCTGTCAACATTTTCACCATTAATCGTGTTGCATTTGCCCTATTATTTATTTAACAGTCGGCACGTTAAGTGGTAGTGTAATATTCAGAATTTGTACGAGTTAAAGAATACATATTGCGCGCATAATTCATATTTGAAGTAGTCGAAGTCAAGGTTTAAGGAAAATTCAGTGAAACGGTTATTTTAAACCAAATTAATTCGATGCGATGTTTTACGATATTGTTAAAAATGAAACGTTAAATAGTGCTTATTGCTTAGACATTTTATGGAATTCGTTTAGTATTAATTATGAAAGTGGCGTCTAATATCATGAAACAAGAAATATACAACTTAGAACACTTTCATAATTATGGGAACAATTAACAGTTTGCCTTGGAATTGTTTTAAAGTTTCTTTTCAATGGCAATTATTTGTAACTGAATTTGAACTTCACAGACTATTATTACCAGTTGCTTTCAATTTAATACGTAGAATTCGAGACGTCGAATAACGCAAAGAAGAATATTAAACGTTGTGCAAGTATAATAGGCGTGTAATAAGTCAGACACTAAAACAATTGCGTTATTAATTTCCAAGCTACATTTTTTAAAGGAAAATTATAACACAAGAAGAACTTTTAACATTGGATAAGTAAAATAGGTGTGTAATAAGTCAGACAGTGAATCGATTTCGTTATTAATTAGCAAGCTACATTTTTTAATGGAAATAATTCGCGTGGTTTGACATAAACTATCTAATCTACTATTGCCACTTGCTTTTAATTCAATATATTGAATTAGAAATACGAAGCAACACAATAAGAACATTTAGTATTGCACAATTAAAATAGATGTATAATAAGTCAGACAGTGAAACAATTTCGTTATTAATTTCCAAGCTACATTTTTTAATGAAAATTACAACACGAAATGAACTTTTAGCATTGCACAAGTAAAATAGGTGTGTAATAAGTCAGACAGTGAAACAATATCTTTATTAATTAGCAAGCTACATTTTTTAATGGAAATAATTCGCGTGGTTTGACATAAACTATCCAATCTACTATTGCCACTTGCTTTTAATTCAATATATCCAATTAGAAATATGAAGCAACACAATAAGAATATTTAGTATTGCCCAAGTAAAATAGATGTGTAATAAGTCAGACACTGAATCAGTTTCGTTATTAATTTCCAAGACACATTTTTCAAGAAAAATTACAACACGAGAAGAACTTTTAGCATTGCACGAGTAAAATAGGTGTGTAATAAGTCAGACAGTGAAACAATATCTTTATTAATTAGCAAGCTACATTTTTTAATGGAAATAATTCGCGTGGTTTGACATAAACTATCCAATCTACTATTGCCACTTGCTTTTAATTCAATATACTCAATTAGAAATATGAAGCAGCACAATACGAACATTTAGTATTGCCCAAGTAAAATAGATGTATAATAAGTCAGACACTGAATTGATTTCGTTATTAATTTCCAAGCTACATTTTTTAATGAAAATTACAACACGAAATGAACTTTTAGCATTGCACAAGTAAAATAGGTGTGTAATAAGTCAGACAGTGAAACAATATCTTTATTAATTAGCAAGCTACATTTTTTAATGGAAATAATTCGCGTGGTTTGACATAAACTATCCAATCTACTATTGCCACTTGCTTTTAATTCAATATATCCAATTAGAAATATGAAGCAACACAATAAGAATATTTAGTATTGCCCAAGTAAAATAGATGTGTAATAAGTCAGACACTGAATCAGTTTCGTTATTAATTTCCAAGACACATTTTTCAAGAAAAATTACAACACGAGAAGAACTTTTAGCATTGCACGAGTAAAATAGGTGTGTAATAAGTCAGACAGTGAAACAATATCTTTATTAATTAGCAAGCTACATTTTTTAATGGAAATAATTCGCGTGGTTTGACATAAACTATCCAATCTACTATTGCCACTTGCTTTTAATTCAATATATCCAATTAGAAATATGAAGCAACACAATAAGAATATTTAGTATTGCCCAAGTAAAATAGATGTGTAATAAGTCAGACACTGAATTGATTTCGTTATTAATTTCCAAGCTACATTTTTTAATGAAAATTACAACACGAAATGAACTTTTAGCATTGCACAAGTAAAATAGGTGTGTAATAAGTCAGACAGTGAAACAATATCTTTATTAATTAGCAAGCTACATTTTTTAATGGAAATAATTCGCGTGGTTTGACATAAACTATCTAATCTACTATTGCCACTTGCTTTCAATTCAATATATTGAATTAGAAATACGAAGCAACACAATAAGAACATTTAGTATTGCACAATTAAAATAGATGTATAATAAGTCAGACAGTGAAACAATTTCGTTATTAATTTCCAAGCTACATTTTTTAAGCAAAATTATAACACGAGAAGAACTTTTAGCATTGCACAAGTAAAATAGGTGTGTAATAAGTCAGACAGTGAAACAATATCTTTATTAATTAGCAAGCTACATTTTTTAATGGAAATAATTCGCGTGGTTTGACTTAAACTATCTAATCTACTATTGCCACTTGCTTTCAATTCAATATATTCAATTAGAAATGTGAAGCAACACAATAAGAACATTTAGTATTGCACAATTAAAATAGATGTATAATAAGTCAGACACTGAATCAGTTTCGTCATTAATTTCCAAGCTATTCGAATTTCATTATAATTATTATTATTATTCTAAATTCAATTCAATCTTTCCAATCTACTATTGCCACATGCTTCCGGTTCAAAGTGTGCAATTAAAAATATCAAGCAACAGGAGAAGAACATTTACCATTGCATAAGTAGAACATCTCCATAATAAGTCAGCCAACGATACAATTTCGTAATAAATCGCAAGCTTCTAATCCTCCGAAAATTGCACGATAAATTCTCCATTCGCCGAACATTTTCACGCGTTTCTAAACGCGTCACTAAATCGCCTAATTCCGCCTCTTTCTCTAACTTCTTTACACGCTTGGTCTACGTTCGACGATTTCTTTATTTCGTACCTTTTTCCCCCCTACGAACTCGAATCGCGATAGGCGCAATTTGAGTGAAAGCAAAGCTGGCCGTTAAGAAGCTTAACTCTAATCTACGCGAAGTTTATGGCCGATCGGTTTCCATTGAACCCGCCCGGGCTGCGTTCCCTTGTTCCAAAGCTGTTTGAAGTTCCGAATTTATATTCCGAAGTATTCCAGCCCGCCAATCGCGCGGTAATTGATCGTTCTTTCGAGTTCGCCTTCGCGCTCAAACGGGCTACGGATCTGCAAATGCAATTAACATGTACTTCCACCCCCTTCCCCTTATTCTACTTTCCCCTGTGTTTATCCCCGTTTCCTTTGTCGCCGTTTCCTTCTTCCTTTGTCTGAATTCCCTTTTCCGCGCTTGTTACGCGAAGCCGAGCCGCTTTTACGCGAATACCAATTGCTCGGGAAACATCGTAAATTCGTGGAATTTTTCATAATACGATCCGCGCTCGCCGGTAGCGCTTTTACGGCCGTCCAACTTTCTGCGAATTGACAACGATTTAACGGTTCCGTCGACGAGGTTCTATATTTTCAGTTTCGTTCGATTCGTATTCCGAGCAGCGGGAAAATGAGTCAAACGGTTAGAACGATACTTGTTCGTTATTGTGTTCGTGAGAGGCGGAAAAATACAGCGTTACGTATTAAGTATTATTTTATTATTCATTATTTATTTAATTAGAAATTGAATTAACTTATATTAAATTGAATTGAACTACTAGTAGCTTCGTTAAAAAATATAGCTCGGAAGTTGATAACGAAATCGCTTTAGTGTTTGAATTATTACGTATCTTTTCTACTTGTGCAATGTCAAATACTTAATCGAATTAATCACTTGCATCGATTAATTTTACCAATTAGACGCACAGTAAATGTAAAATTTTCAATTCCTTTGAAGATCCACCGTTTATTAATAAATAATGTTAATAGCAATTGCTTTCGATTCGACACGTAGAATTACATATATTAACGAACAGAAGAAGAACATTCATCGTTGCACAAGTAGAATAGGCGTATAATAAGTCAGACACTGAAACAGTTTCGTTATTTATCTCCAAGCTACGTTTTTTTAAGGGCAATTATTTGTAGCTGATTTTGAACTTCACAATCTACCATTGCCACTTGCTTTCAATTCATTATGTAGAATTAGAGACGTTCAGTGACGCAAACAAGAATATTTAGTATTGCACAAGTGAAATAGATGTATAATAAGTCAGACAGTGAAACAATTGCGTTATTAATTTCCAAGCTACATTTTTTTAAGGGAAATTATAACACATGAAGAACTTTTAGCATTGCACAAGTAGAATAGGTGCGTAATAAGTGAGACACTGAATCAATTTCGTTATTAATTTGCAAGCTACATTTTTTAAGGAAAATTATAGCACGAGAAGAACTTTTAGCATTGCACGAGTAGAATAGGTGTGTAATAAATGAGACACTGAATCGATTTCATTATTAATTAGCAAGCTACATTTTTTAATGGAAATAATTCGCGTGGTTCAACTTAAACTATCCAATCTACTATTGCCAGTTGCTTTTAATTCAATATATTCAATTAGAAATGTGAAGCAACACAATAAGAACATTTAGTATTGCACAATTAAAATAGATGTATAATAAGTCAGACACTGAATCGATTTCATTATTAATTAGCAAGCTACATTTTTTAATGGAAATAATTCGTGTGGTTCAACTTAAACTATCCAATCTACTATTGCCAGTTGCTTTCAATTCAATATATTCAATTAGAAATGTGAAGCAACACAATAAGAACATTTAGTATTGCACAAGTAAAATAGATGTATAATAAGTCAGACACTGAATCAATTTCGTTATTAATTTGCAAGCTACATTTTTTAAGGAAAATTATAACACGAGAAGAACTTTTAGCATTGCACAAGTAGAATAGGCGTGTAATAAGTCAGACATTGAACCAATTTCGTTATTAATTAGCAAGCTACATCTTTTAATGGAAATAATTCATGTGGTTCGACTTAAACTATTCAATCTACTATTGCCACTTGCTTTCAATTCAATATACTCACTTAGAAATATGAAGCAACACAATAAGAATATTTAGTATTGCACAAGTAAAATAGACGTGTAATAAGTCAGACACTGAATCAATTTCGTTATTAGTTTCCAAGCTACATTTTTTAAGGGAAATTATTCGTCTGATTTGACTTAAACTATTCAATCTACTATTGCCACTTGCTTTCAATTCAATATACTCACTTAGAAATATGAAGCAACACAATAAGAATATTTAGTATTGCACAAGTAAAATAGACGTGTAATAAGTCAGACACTGAATCAATTTCGTTATTAGTTTCCAAGCTACATTTTTTAAGGGAAATTATTCGTGTGATTTGACTTAAACTATTCAATCTACTATTGCCACTTGCTTTCAATTCAATATACTCACTTAGAAATATGAATTAACACAATAAGAACATTTAGTAATGCACAAGTAAAATAAATGTATAATAAGTCAAACAATGAAACAATTTTGTTATTAATTTCCAAGCTACATTTTTTAAGGGAAATTATTCGTGTTGTTATTAAGCTATGCGATCTATTATAGTCAATCATTTCCAATTCGATATGTATAATACGTTTTCCTACTTTCACCTAAACACGATACACAAATTATTCCCAAGACTTGTAAAAGTTGGCCAATAATTAAAAGCATCAATAATACTTCTAAATACGATTGAATTCGATGTCTACATGTTCGTTATTAATTAATTAATAACTCTTCTAAAATATTCCTCTTAATCTATTAATAACTCTTCTCTTCTTAATAATAATTTATTAACAATTCGTCCAAAAACGTTTCATATCGAAGTTTATTTTTCTCGTTAATCAAAAAATGAATATTGGATTAATGTTACAATTAATCACTCAAAATATGACGAATGATTAATTTAACGTATGTTCAATCGACGAACGATAAATCGACTAAAGGATTTCTCAATGACCACGTTTCCGCGTCGCAGAATTCAAAGTTTCTCCGTGTCGTCTATAGACGACGCACGCAATTCAAAAGGTTCAACGCTCTTGTTTCGAGAGCGCGAAGATTTTATACGGTTGGAAATTCGCGGGTTCCGAAAGTTCGGAAGACTCTTAAAATGTTTCGTCGCGTTCGTTTTGGCCGCGTCGCGTTTCGTTAACTTTGGTATATTTAAAATCGCGAATGAAAAAGACAACGGGAACAAAGCTGCTTAGCCGCGCTTTGTTCGAAGAGCTTTTAACTTTGCGCCGCGAAATTTATTCTTATTTTCACCGTTCCCGAGGATTTTGAGGGATTTTACCCAGCGATAAATGTATTCCTCTCGCGGATAAAATAACAATAAAGTAGACTTTTAACTTGGCAAATGGAAAATTAGCTCCTTCGGTCATCTATATTCTTTCGTATTTATTTATTATTCTATTCTATAGTCGAGCTGCGAATTTTTGTAAGGAAATATTCAGTCACGCACTAGTTTTAAACTTTACAGAGTCTAGATAATTAATTTAGTATAGTATTGTTACTATTTAATACAATAATAAAGATTATTAATTGAATTTAAAACACCAGTAGGCAAAATTAATGCTTCAAATAAGTTTGTAGAAAAATATTCAGTGATGCACTAGTTTTAAACTTTACAAAGTCTAAGTAATTAATTTAATACAGTATTATTGATATTAAGTGCAATAATTTTACGATGCTTTTTTTTACAATGTTACAATAATTAAAAAATTGAGAATTTCCCCATCAACACTTTTTAATCCTCTAATTTTGCTCTCGCGAGTTAATTAATAAAATTGCAAATGAAATCTAATTAACTCGCGTTTAAATTTCATCGCGATATTAAAAATGTATGATTAAACACTTATGCTGAATATTTTGATATTACTTTAATGTTAAACGTTGCGCTGATAAATGAAACGTATCGCAAAAATCTGTTTTCTAAAAATCGTCTTAAATAAATCGAATACCTAAAAAAAAAAGAAATATTAATTAAATATTAAACTATTTTTATTGTTGATTTTTTCGAAGCAACGAAACAATGGAAAATAGAAAACTACTCAATTGTTTTCCGTGTTAGTGGTGAATTTATATTATTCACTTTTGCGTTTCAATGCGATTGTTACAAAATTTCACGATACTTTTATCCCCCCTCCACTTTTTTTCTCATTCCATTACGGCGATAGTAACGAAAAGCTTTAAATTAATTTCCGTGCGAGTCTTTTTGCCGACGGTTTCACGAAAATTTCGAATAACCTATGAAATATGTTGAAACGGTTTGTTGAAAACGCGTGGATTTTTTTTTTTTTTAGTTTCTTCTTTTGTCGAGATTTCCACGATTTCAATGATTTATCGTTTAAAAAGCTCTTCGGCACTTTATACGCGCGCCGTGCATTTGGATAATATTCTATTACCATAAATTTGAAATCAAAATAAAGACGGATAACGATAATACGAACGCTTTTATATATATATATATATATATATATATATATATATATATATAAAATATATATATTATATACTATATAATAGAGCAGTTATACAGAGACACGTACAGTTGTATAAATTCACGGCGCGGAAAAAGTGAATGCAAATGTGTTCCGCTAAATGAAATGCTTTCAACGCTATTATGTTAAAAACGTGTGCGGTAAAATGCGGCAGGGAAATTTCGTGGAATAAAATAAAAGATCAAATTTGCCGGAGAACGAAATAACAATGAGAGAGAGAGAGAGAGAGAGAGAGATTTTGGAAATTAGGATAACAACGGTGACACTTTTTATTAATTAGTATCGTTGCAAAATAGCGGCGATTAATGGAGCGTTAGTTAATATTTTGAACACGGTGATTAAAAATGTACAAGCTTGAAAATAGTTACATACGAAATTTGATGGCTCGAGAATTTTAATGTCTAGAAATTTTAGTTTCGAAGATTGATAATTTGAAGGGTTTACAAATTCGGGAGATTAGAAATTTTGGCATTTTCAATTCTGAAGCTAGGAAATTTGGAGGTTTTTAATTCAAGAGATTAAATGACAATGAAGGAGCTTCTAAAAATTAGGCTAGCAACGTTGACATTCTTATTGATTGATTTCGTTAGAAAATAGTGAAAATTAACAGAGTATTAGTGAATTTTATTTGCTTGCAAATTTAGAAAATAGTTGATGATTAAATATTTTGAAGCTTGCAAATTCAAAGGCTTAGAATTCGAAAGCTTAGAAGTTCGAAGGCTTAGAATTCGAAAGCTTGAAAATTAGAAAGCTTACAGTTTGAAAGCTTGAAAATTACAAAGCTTGAAAATTAGAAGGCTTAGAGTTTGAAAGCTGGAAAATTAGAAAGGTTGAAAATTAGAAAGCTTAGAGTTTGAAAGCTTGAAAATTAGAAAGGTTGAAAATTACAAGGCTTAGAGTTTGAAAGCTTAAAAATTAGAAAGGTTGAAAAGTAGAAAGCTTACAGTTTGAAAGCTTGAAAATTAGAAAGGTTGAAGATTACAAAGCTTACAGTTTGAAAGCTTGAAAATTACAAAGCTTGAAAATTAGAAGGCTTAGAGTTTGAAAGCTGGAAAATTAGAAAGGTTGAAAATTAGAAAGCTTAGAGTTTGAAAGCTTGAAAATTAGAAAGCTTGAAAATTAGATAGCTTAGAGTTTGAAAGCTGGAAAATTAGAAAGGTTGAAAATTAGAAAGCTTAGAGTTTGAAAGCTTGAAAATTAGAAAGCTTGAAAATTAGATAGCTTAGAGTTTGAAAGCTTGAAAATTAGAAAGGTTGAAAATTAGAAAGGTTGAAAAGTAGAAAGCTTAGAGTTTCAAAGCTTGAGAATTCGAAGGTTTCCAAACCGAAAGCATAAAAATTCGATGGTTAATAATTCTGATACTTGGAATTTCGGAGACATTAAATTCCAAAGCTTGGAAATTCGATGCTTTTAAATTCTAAAGCTTGTAAATTCAAAACCTTTAAATTCCAAAGCATAGAAATTCGATGATTAAAAATTCCCAAGCTTGAAAACTAAACCTTTTAATTTGCAATTGTTTAAAGTAAAACACTCTTATTTGTCTAATAAAGATAGTCAATAAAACAACGCTGCCACGTAGAATTTGAAAGTTTGCAAATTGCAAAGCTTACAAATTCAATAGTTTAAAATTCCAAAGCTTAGAAATTCAATAGTTTAAAATTCCAAAGCTTAGTAATTCAATACTTTAAAATTCTCAAGGTTCGCAATTCATTCTCTTGTATTTCCAAAAATCTTAGAAACTCACTAAAAGCTTAAAGCTCGCATAAATTCCAACCAAGGAATGCTTAAAGTATAAAACACTCTTATTTGTCTAATAAAGATAGTCAATAAAACAACGCTGCCACGTAGAATTTGAAAGTTTGCAAATTCCAAAGCTTAGAAATTCAATAGTTTAAAATTCCAAAGCTTAGTAATTCAATAGTTTAAAATTCTCCAGCTTCGCAATTCATTCTCTTGTATTTCCAAAAATCTTAGAAACTCACTAAAAGCTTTAAAGCTCGCATAAATTCCAACCAAGGAATGCTTAAAGTATAAAACACTCTTATTTGTCTAATAAAGATAGTCAATAAAAGAGACTACGTCGCGTAGAATTTCCAGTTCCTAAGATCGCATTGTGGATTCAATTCGCGGACCAACATCGTTTGCCTTCAAACATTTCTCCACTGGTTTCTTCTTCTTCTTCATCTTTTTTTACCTTACCATCCGCCAACTTTCTCTCAATGGTATTTGTGCGTATTTGCGTGCATACGTGCGCATATCTGTCTGCGTGTGTGTGTGTGTGTGTTTCAGCGCGGTTTTACCTTCTTGCGGCGTAAAATGGGTTCGGTAAACGGGGCCGCTGTTTGCACGGCCAATTCTCGCGGCGCGTTCCTTTCATTCGAGAGTCGAATGTCAACTGGAAGCTGTGTGCCGACCGACAGGAGAATCCTCGAGGAGAGTCGCACTCCTGCGGGACCGTAAACACACCTGTCCGTGAACACGCGAACTCCAGATTGCCTCCCACTATTCTTTCTCCATCGCTCCACTTTCCAATTTTCCGTCTCCCGCCGGTTCTTTGCGCTCTTCGTACTGGGGAACACTTACGGAACAAGGTGTGACGTTTTTAGAGCACTTATTGTAAAGCAAAAGACTTGATTCTTTGACTTTATGATGCAAAGTGTACGTTAAACTTTGTAATTCGTACGTGTTTCGTTGTTTTGCAAGCTTTGCACAGTTTTGCATTGTATTATGGATAGGGAGACATTTAGGAAGGAGGTGTACTGTTTATAGAGCAATTATAGTAAAGCAAAAGACTCGATTCTTGGACTATAAAATGCGAAGTGTACGTTAAACTTTGTAATTATTTATGTTTCGTTATTTTGTAAGCTTTGTATAGCTTCGTATTCTGTTTTAGATAGGGGAACACTTAGGGAAGAGGGTGAACTGTTTTTAGAGCACTTATAGTAAAGCAAAAGACTTGATTCTTTGACTTTAAGATGCAAAGTGTACGTTAAACTTTGTAATTATTTGTGTTTCGTTATTTTGCAAGCTTTGTACAGTTTTGCATTGTATTATGGATAGGGAGACATTTAGGAAGAAGGTGAACTGTTTTTAGAGCAATTATAGTAAAGCAAAAGACTTGATTCTTTGACTTTAAGATGCAAAGTGTACGTTAAACTTTGTAATTCGTACGTGTTTCGTTGTTTTGCAAGCTTTGCACAGTTTTGCATTTTGTTTTAGATAGGGGAACACTTAGGGAAGAGGATGAACTGTTTTTAGAGCACTTATAGTAAAGCAAAAGACTCGATTCTTGGATTATAAGACGCAAAGTGAATGTTAAACTTTGTAATTATTTGTATCTCGTTGTTTTGCAAGCTTTGTACAGTTTTGCATTGTATTTTAAATAGGAAGATATTTAGGAAGGAGGGTCTACTATTATTCGAGCACTTAAAGTGAACCAAAATACAACATTTGGTCATACAATGCGCAAAGCGAATATTAGACAGTGTAATCTTTACTTGTGCGCTTGTTTCGAGAGCTTTGCACTGTTTTTAGGTAACATTTACAAAAGTTAGAGTATTGCTACTATTTTTAGAGCACTTGGAGCGAATCGAAAGATTCGATACTTGGAAATGTTTGAGATGCAAAAGATTCTACTAAAAGTTCTACTTCCAGAACTTTCCAATTCGTAGGCTTGAATTTTTTCCAAGCCTTTTCGAATTTGCAAACTTTGGAATCGCGTTGCAAAAGATAGCGTATGTTAAATGCAAAGTGTTTTTATCATCGTTTAGCTTTTACTACAGCAGAGAATCGCTAAAACTCGTGCACGTACACCGATAATAATGAGAACACGTTCCTCGCAGACAGTTATTATAATAGAGCTAGCAGGATATGACGGTATAACTCGATTCTCATGTTCGTTGCCGCCCTTACCGCCGTTCTATTCTTTAAACGAGCATCAACATTAAATGCTGAGTAAACTTAATTAAACTTTCCTTGCCCGTGTTTTCCACCGTAAACCTCTTTCTACATTCCGGCGAATTAAAATATTCAATTTCCAAGTTTCACCATTCCAACGCTTCAAATTTCCAAAACTTTCGAATAACAACAGTTCGGAGTCCGAGCTTTTGATTTTCTAAACTTTTATATATTCAGCGCGTATCTTGAAGTTTTGTAAAGAATATGAAAACGTGAAAACGTTTGGGAGAATGTGATGAAAGTATTGTTAAACGTTTATACAAGCCTTTGGAATTGTAAGCGTTCGAATTCCAAGCATTGCAAATACTAAGATTTCTTATTCTAAGTCTTCGTATTTCTAAGCTTTCGAATTTTAAGCATTGGAATTTCTACGCTTTCGAATTCCAAGGCTTTGAATTTCTAAGATTTCTAATTCCAAGCCTTTGAATTTCTAAGCTTCCTTATTCCAAGCCTTTGAATTTCCAAGCTTTCTACTTTCAAGCCTTTGAATTTCTAAGCTTTCTAATTCCAAGCCTTTGAATTTCTAAGCTTTCTACTTCCAAGCCTTCGAATTTCTAAGCTTTCGAATTCCAAGCCTTCGAATTTCTAAGCTTCCTAATTTTAAGCCTTTGAATTTCTAAGCTTTCTACTTCCAAGCCTTCGAATTTCTAAGCTTTCGAATTCCAAGGCTTTGAAATTCTAAGATTTCGAATTCCAAGCCTTCGAATTTCTAAGCTTTCTACTTCCAAGCCTTCGAATTTCTAAGCATTAGAATTCCAAGCCTTCGAATTTCTAAGCTTCCTAATTTTAAGCCTTTGAATTTCTAAGCTTTCGAATTCCAAGCCTTTGAATTTCTAAGCTTTCTACTTTCAAGCCTTTGAATTTCTAAGCATTACAATTCCAGGCCTTCGAATTTCTATGCTTCCTAATTTTAAGCCTTCGAATTCCAAGCCTTTAAAATTCTAAGCTTTCTAATTCCAAGCCTTCGAATTTCTAAGCTTTCTAATTCCAAGCCTTTGAATTTCTAAGCTTTCTAATTTTAAGCCTTCGAATTTCTAAGCTTCCTAATTTTAAGCCTTTGAATTTCTAAGCTTTCTACTTCCAAGCCTTTGAATTTCCAAGCTTTCTACTTCCAAGCCTTTGAATTTCCAAGCTTTCTACTTTCAAGCCATTGAATTTCTAAGCTTTCTACTTTCAAGCCTTTGAATTTCTAAGCATTAGAATTCCAAGCCTTCGAATTTCTATGCTTCCTAATTTTAAGCCTTCGAATTCCAAGCCTTTAAATTTCTAAGCTTTCTAATTCCAAGCCTCTGAATTTCTAAGCTTTCTAATTCCAAGCCTTCGAATTTCTATGCTTCCTAATTTTAAGCCTTCGAATTTCCAAGCTTTCGAATTCCAAGCCTTTAAAATTCTAAGCTTTCTAATTCCAAGCCTTCGAATTTCTAAGCATTAGAATTCCAAGCCTTCGAATTTCTAAGCTTCCTAATTTTAAGCCTTTGAATTTCTAAGCTTTCGAATTCCAAGCCTTTGAATTTCTAAGCTTTCTACTTTCAAGCCTTTGAATTTCTAAGCATTACAATTCCAGGCCTTCGAATTTCTATGCTTCCTAATTTTAAGCCTTCGAATTCCAAGCCTTTAAAATTCTAAGCTTTCTAATTCCAAGCCTCTGAATTTCTAAGCTTTCTAATTCCAAGCCTTCGAATTTCTATGCTTCCTAATTTTAAGCCTTCGAATTCCAAGCCTTTAAAATTCTAAGCTTTCTAATTCCAAGCCTTCGAATTTCTAAGCTTCCTAATTTTAATCCTTCGAATTTCCAAGCTTCCTAATTTTAAGCCTTCGAATTTCCAAGCTTCCTAATTTTAAGCCTTCGAATTTCTAAGCTTTCGAATTGTATACCTTTAAATTAGAAAACTTGAGAATTTTAATTGTCCGAATATCCATACCTTCGTCTCTTGAAGTCCTCAAATTCTACAGCATTGATTTTCCGAAGCCTCGAATTTGCAAGCATAATCCAAGTTATTATTCAACGCAAGCGCGCCTCGAAAGTTATTTTTTAAGCACAGGCTAACATTAAAGTTTCCATTGAATGCGAGTTACTTTTATGCGAGCTACAAGTTACTTTCGACTTATGGAGCTGCTTTACAAGGAATTTCACTCACGTGAATTACATTTTCCTCTGCTGCCATTGAAAAGCTTTCTCAGCCTCGGCGACTTCAAACATTCTCGAACACCGAAACCTTTACAAAATTCATCTATTCTTCGACAACAATGAGAACACGAAACTCTATCCTTATTCAGTCTATTTTACATCAGATCTCGAAGTAACGTTTGGAGAATTAATTCCATAATAAATCTTCGTTTAATGAACCTGCAATTTATTACTATATTAACATTAAGTTTACGGATATTACGTGCATAATTTGACAGGCTTCCGGAAAAATACGTATACTGCATATATAATTATTCAATATTAGAAGGTTGAGAAGAATACATATTCGTACCATTGTATTAATTACAGTTAACACGTAAAGTAGTGAAAAATAATATTTATGGCCTCTATTATTTTAGGTAAGAATTTCCAAGGCTTCGAATTGCCTAGCTACCGAATTCTCCTATGTTTTCGAATTTCCAAGCTTTCGAATTTCAAAGCATTGAATTTCAAAGCTTTGCAATTTTTAAGGCTTCAAGTTTCTAAGCTTTCGAATTCCAAGCCTTCGAATTTCCAAGCTTTCAAATCCAAACCCTTTAAATTTCCAAGCTTTTAAATTCCAACCCTTCAAATTCCAAGCCTTCGAATTTCCAAGCTTTCAAATTCCAACCCTTCGAATTTCCAAGCCTTCGTATTCCAACCTTTCAAATTCCAAGCCTTAGAATTTCAATGCATTGTATTTCAAAGCTTTGCAATCTTTAAGGCTTCGAGTTTCTAAGCTTTCGAATTCCAAGCCTTCGAATTTCTAACCTTTCAAATTCCAACCCTTCGAATTTCCAAGCTTTCAAATCCAAACCCTTTAAATTTCCAAGCTTTTAAATTCCAACCCTTCAAATTCCAAGCCTTCGAATTTCCAAGCTTTCGAATTCCAACCCTTCGAATTTCCAAGCTTTCAAATTCCAACCCTTCGAATTTCCAAGCCTTCGTATCCCAACCTTTCAAATTCCAAGCCTTAGAATTTCAATGCATTGTATTTCAAAGCTTTGCAATTTTTAAGGCTTCGAGTTTCTAAGCTTTCGAATTCCAAGCCTTCGAATTTCTAACCTTTCAAATTCCAACCCTTCGAATTTCCAAGCTTTCAAATCCAAACCCTTTAAATTTCCAAGCTTTTAAATTCCAACCCTTCAAATTCCAAGCCTTCGAATTTCTAAGCTTTCAGATTCCAAGCCTTTGAATTTCCAAGCTTTGTCTATTGAAATAGTTTTGGAGTGCAAAGGGTTAAAAAATTGCACATGTCCCCGCCACATATATCCCTTAAACGGCTGTGGTACATTAGGTTGGCCACAGTAATACCGTCAAACTGTTCGTTCAAAAAAACTAAAATTTGGTCGTTGCAACCGTAATAACAGTGCAGGAAAAAAGTTGAATGTCGTTAATAAGAATGATCTTAAATAATACCTTTCTTTCGCAATGAAGTTTCCTCGGAATTGTTCGATACTTGGCGAATTATTTGGCCACTTTTCGTCGCCGAGGAACGGTGAAAAGCGTCGACAGCGGTGAAAGGGTTAAAGAATCATTCGATTAAAGGTTTCCTGATAACAGAGGAGGGTGAAATTCGACTGATTCGTGAAAGAGAAACGTTCGACGGAGGACAGGCTTCATTTAAATGAGAATAGAGAGAGAGTTGGAGAGTCGGATATCGGAGAAGCGTAACCAACCCCTTTGCGTCTATCCATTATAACGGGGGATTGAAACGATTCCGTAACTCGGGTTTTGTTGTCCGTGGCTGCGCCACGGAACAGTTTCCACGCGCCCGATCCTTGGAGAACAGTATCGCCTAATGTTACCACTATAGTTGCCCTGTGATTGCATCTCCGTTCAACGTTAAACGGGTCGATCTACTTAAACGCATTCGTGTATCCTGCGCTATCGCGAATTATCTGCAGCGTAATACGGTTTTGTATCTTTGATATCGCGTTCCTTTTTTGGGAGGGGGGAATTTAGGTAGGCATAGTGGCGAAGTAGGTAATATGGAAGCTTGGTGGGGATTTGAAAATTTGGAAATTTGAAAGCTTGGAAATTCGAAGGTTTCGAATTTCAAAGCTTGGAATTCGAAGGCTTGGAATTTGAAAGCTTCGAATTTGAAGGCTTGGAAATTCGAATGCTTGGAATTTGAAATCTTGGAAATTCGAAGGGTT
Source organism: Eucera pruinosa (assembly GCA_028830335.1). Classification (NCBI taxonomy): domain Eukaryota; kingdom Metazoa; phylum Arthropoda; class Insecta; order Hymenoptera; family Apidae; genus Eucera; species Eucera pruinosa. The sequence continues at coordinate 4,070,572 of JAMYCR010000019.1, forward strand.
GGAATTTGAAAGCTTTGAAATTCAAAGGCTTGGATTTTGAAAGCTTGGAAATTCGAAGTCTTGGAATTTGAAAGCTTGGAAATTCAAAGGCTTGGATGTCAAAGGATTGGAATTTGAAAACTTGGAAATTCGAAGGCTTGGAATTCGAAGGTTTGGAATTTGAAAGCTTGGAATTCGAAGGGTTGGAAGTTGAAAGCTTGGAAATTCGTAGGCTTAGCATTTGAAAGCTTGGAATTTGAAGGGTTGGAAGTTGAAAGCTTGGAAATTTGAAGGCTTAGCATTTGAAAGCTTGGAATTCGAAGGCTTGGAATTTGAAAGCTTGGAATTTGAAAGCTTCGAATTTGAAGGGTTGGAATTTGAAAGCTTGGAAGTTCGAATGCTTGGAATTTGAAATCTTGGAAATTCGAAGGGTTGGAATTTGAAAGCTTTGAAATTCGAAGGCTTGGATTTTGAAAGCTTGGAAATTCGAAGTCTTGGAATCTGAAGGGTTGGAATTTGAAAGCTTGGAAATTCAAAGGCTTGGAAGTCAAAGGATTGGAATTTGAAAACTTGGAAATTCGAAGGCTTGGAATTCGAAGGTTTGGAATTTGAAAGCTTGGAATTCGAAGGGTTGGAAGTTGAAAGCTTGGAAATTCGTAGACTCAGCATTTGAAAGCTTGGAATTTGAAGGGTTGGAAGTTGAAAGCTTGGAAATTTGAAGGCTTAGCATTTGAAAGCTTGGAATTCGAAGGCTTGGAATTAGAAGGGTTGGAATTTGAAAGCTTAGAAATTCGAAGGCTTGGAATGCGAAGGGTTAGAATTTGAAATCTTGGAAATTTGAAGGCTTGGAATTTGAAAGCTTGGAAATTCGAATGCTTCGAATTCGAAGGCTTGGCATTTGAAAGCTAAGAAATTCGAAGGCTTGGAATGTGAAAGCTTTGAAATTCAAAGCACGAGAGACAGTTTGAATTTTTATTAAATTTTCATAAGTGTTAATCGACACGATTTCCGATCTTTCGATTACAACCACGTTTAACCTTCAACGAATGATTTGATTTCGATGCTAAACTTTTTCCCTATCCTAACGCAAAATTCTTACGACGAATTACACGATTGCAACAATTATTGGCTTCGCAATTTGCCAATTAATCGTATCATTAATTAATCAAATATAAACTGGATAATCGTTAAACATCGTTATTAATTGTATTAATTGGCTCGTATAGCAAAGCTCTCGTCCAACTATATTTTAAAGAACGAAACTTTTCAATCGAAACAGTGAAAGAGGGGGGAGGGGGGAGGAAATTTTTGAAATCACGCACGTAGCTTTCCAGCAGATATACTTCGCTGGAAATAATAAAATAAAGGAAGAGCAGAAGCGGAATGGAACTCGGTGCTCGAGTTATAAAACGCTATCCACTCTAAAAGTAGGAAAGTTATAAACTCAACAATTCGTTTAAAGTTTATTGGACCCCGGACTACTGGCTACCGGGGGTTAAACAACTCGTGTAAGGCGAGCGGCAAGCGCTGGTTGCTTTTTGTATTACCCAAAAAGAAAGAAAAAACTGCCGTCCATTAAGTTTGCCGATTGAATAATTCGCTTAACGGTTAAATATAACGTTTTCGCCTTTCGACGGAATCGAACGCGGCAATTACTCTGCCGATTCGAGCGTAACTTTGTTCGACTAGTTTTGGAAATTATTCAATTACTTCCGAAGATCCGATTGCAGTTTTGTTCAACGCCCAATTCGTGCAAATACAAAACATTTTTGGTATACGTTGAATACTGATTCATTGAAATGAAATTGAAACAGTGCTACTGTTATATATAGTATTGCATTATATTGTGTTACTATTATATAGTATATTGTATTAATATTATGTATGATACTATATTATGTTTAATTGATTGTTATATGTAATACTATATTATATTTAGTTACTGTTATATGTAATACTATATTATATTTAGTTACTGTTACATATAATACTATATTATATTTAATTACTGTTATATGTAATACTACATTATATTTAGTTACTGTTATATGTAATACTATATTATGTTTAATTTACTGTTACATATAATACTATATTATATTTAGTTACTGTTACATATAGTACTATATTATATTTAATTACTATTACATATAATACTATATTCTATTTAATTACTATTACATATAATACTATATTATATTTACGTACTATTATTTTACTATTATTTTCAATTTCTAATTCGTTTCATTAATTAATAATGTTTTCAGTTTTTAATTATTATTATATTACTACTATAATGTTGCATTATATTATGTTACTATTGTGTATAATATTGTATTACATTATATTACTATTATTTTACTATTGTACACAATATTGCATTACATTATGTTACTATTATATATAATATTATATTATATTATCTTACTGTTATGTATAATATTATATTATGTTACTATTATATACAATATTGCATTACATTAAATTGCTATTACATATAATACTATATTATATTTACGTACTATTATTTTACTATTATTTTCAATTTCTAATTCGTTTCATTAATTAATAATGTTTTCAGTTTTTAATTATTATTACATTACTACTATAATGTTGCATTATATTATGTTACTATTGTGTATAATATTGTATTACATTATATTACTATTATTTTACTATTGTACACAATATTGCATTACATTATGTTACTATTATATATAATATTATATTATATTATCTTACTGTTATGTATAATATTACATTATGTTACTATTATATACAATATTGCATTACATTAAATTGCTATTACATATAATACTATATTATATTTACGTACTATTATTTTACTATTATTTTCAATTTCTAATTCGTTTCATTAATTAATAATGTTTTCAGTTTTTAATTATTATTACATTACTACTATAATGTTGCATTATATTATGTTACTATTGTGTATAATATTGTACTACATTATATTACTATTATTTTACTATTGTACACAATATTGCATTACATTATGTTACTATTATATATAATATTATATTATATTATCTTACTGTTATGTATAATATTATATTATGTTACTATTATATACAATATTGCATTACATTAAATTGCTGTTATATATAATATTATATTATGTTACTATTATATACAATATTGCATTACATTATATTGCTATTATATATAATATTGTATTACATTATATTGCTATTATATATAATGTAATATTATATATAACAGTAACATAATATAATAGAGTATTATATATAATAGTAACATAATGTGATGCAATATTGTATATAATAGTAACATAATGTAATACAATATTATATATAACAGTAACATAATATAATAGAATATTATATATAATAGTAACATAATGTAATACAATATTATATATAACAGTAACATAATATAATAGAATATTATACAATGTTACTATTATATACAATATTGCATTACATTATATTGCAATTATATATAATATTGTATTACATTTAATTACTATTGCATATAACATTGCATTACATTATATTACTATTATATATAATATTATATTGTACTACTATTATAAAATCATGTGCAACCATGCATACACTTTACTTTTCAAGGCCTCTACTTGATTCGTTCTAACTCTTACAATTTTCACTATTTTCGTACCAAAAAAAATCACGAATACTTTTGAAACACGCCACTAAAAGTGTCTATTCATAACGAATGAAAAAGATAATTACATTGCTTTGAAAAAAATTCCTAAATAATCGTTACTGTTACATATAATTTCTTATTATACTACTATTATATATAACATTAGATTATACTACTATTATATATATAATATTATATTACACCACTATTATATATAGTATCGTATTATATTATATTATATTAGTATCACGCATAATATAATATATTTCCATAGACCTCGTTTTCGTTTATTGGTCGAGGAACAATTTCCAATAAACGAGTAAACAAGAATCTTCTTTCGTTGCTTTTCTAAACAATTTCTATTCTAATCAACTTTCCCCCGCATTGTTAAATTCCGATCGAATTTATTTGCCCACATTTGCACGTCCGAAGAAAGGAGAAGGAGAAAAAAAAAGGGACAAATGCTTTTCAGGTGTATGTCTAAAAGTGTCCTCGAGCAATAATGGTATTAAAGCACTCGAGATCGTCCGTCGGTCGTTAATTAACAGCTAAATCCTGTGTAGCGTAATCTCTTCGAAAGTCTCGAGTCAGCCGGAAAAGTGAGACGGAACCACGGCCGTAAAAGTGTTCATTAAAACGCGACGAAAAGGAGAAACACGCGCGAGGCCTCCAGACACTGGTGTTCATTTCTTTTCTTTCTACCCTCGCGAGACCGGCGAAATCTCCGGTCATTAATATCGCGTCTTAAACGTTGGCGAAACGAACGAGAAACCGACCGGAAAATCAAACTTTTATTCCGACCATTTTCTCATAGCTACGAAGTTGTTATATTTATTCAAAGTAGACGTACCACGTATTGCCACTTTATAGTTATCTTTGGAGCGTTACTTTGTTTAACTATTTTACGAACCATTTAAATTATTTAACATCGGAAAGCTTGTTCAAGTTTGGAGCATAATACGTAATCAGTTCAACGTATCGGTTTTATTTCACTCAGAAATCAGACTGCAAACATTAATCTTAAACTTTCGAAGAAGGAAAATGCTTCCTTGGAATTGTTCGATTTATGTACTATTATTATTCTACTATTATATATTTATGTACTACTTCTGTATTACTTCTTCTACTATTATATATTTATTTCACTCAGAAATCAGACTGCAAACATTAATCTTAAACTTTCGAAGAAGAAAAATGCTTCCTTGGAATTGTTCGATTTATGTACTATTATTATTCTACTATTATATATTTATATACTACTTCTGTATTACTTCTTCTACTATTATATATTTATTGCACTCAGAAATCAGACTGCAAAATTAATTTTATACTTTCGAAGAAGAAAAATGCTTCCTCGGAATTGTTACATTTATGTACTATTATTATTCTACTATTATATATTTATCTACTGCTTCTGTATTACTTCTTCTACTATTATATATTTATTTCACTCAGAAATCAGACTGCAAACATTAATCTTAAACTTTCGAAGAAGAAAAATGCTTCCTTGGAATTGTTACATTTATGTACTATTATTATTCTACTATTATATATTTATCTACTACTTCTGTATTACTTCTTCTACTATTATATATTTATTTCACTCAGAAATCAGACTGCAAACATTAATCTTAAACTTTCGAAGAAGAAAAATGCTTCCTTGGAATTGTTACATTTATGTACTATTATTATTCTACTATTATATATTTATCTACTACTTCTGTATTATTTCTTCTACTATTATATATTTATTTCACTCAGAAATCAGACTGCAAACATTAATCTTAAACTTTCGAAGAAGAAAAATGCTTCCTTGGAATTGTTCGATTTATGTACTATTATTATTTTACTATTATATATTTATGTACTACTTCTTCTGCTATTATATATTTATGCACTGTATTATTCAATTCAATGCTACAATTCTAAAGAATTGTTAATAAAGAATCGAGGAATTCCAAAAAAGAATTGAGGAATTCCAAAAAAGAAAAAGAATCGAGGAATTCCAAAGAAGAATCGAGGAATTCCAAAGAAGAATTGAGGAGTTCCAAAAAAGAATCGAGGAATTCCAAAGAAGAATCGAGGAATTCCAAAGAAGAATCGAGGAATTCCAAAAAAGAATCGAGGAATTCCAAAAAAGAATCGAGGAATTCCAAAAAAGAATCGAGGAATTCCAAAAAAGAATCGAGGAATTCCAAAGAAAGAATCGTCGACTATCGATCCGAAAAGTTTCAGCGATTCGTTTCCCTAGGCGTGAATCCGAATGGGAATCCAAATCCATGGAATTCTTCGAAACGAAACAACGACGTGGAAAAATTTCCCATTCGCGTTCCCGCCGCGCAGGTGAGAAGAAGATTTCTGCAACGTTGAAGACTGCAGCTACGTCGTCTTCGCAGGCAAATCCATTTTACGAAACACCGGAAGCCCCGAGGGCCAAAAGGAATCGAGGGAACGTTAGAAAAAAAGGGGGGGGGGGGAGTGAGTAGTAACAAGGGAGCAAAGGAAACGAACGACGAGAAACAGCGAGTAGACGAAAGAGGCGAAATAGCGGCGGCAGTAGTGGAAACGACGGGAAGAAAAAGAAAAGAACGAAAGGAATTCTGAGGATCGTTTCTGGAGACGGTAAAAAGAGCGCTTGTACTCTCCCGAAGGAATACGTGATCTCCGGTGAGGATACTCTCGTAGTAGCTCGGCTTACGCCGTCGTGTATTTAACTTTATGCATCCGAGCTCTGCGCCTCCGCGTTGCCACGCTGTCAAATTATAATAATGCTATAAAAATACGGTGATATGACCCCGTTTTAATTAACGTCCGCGCGTAACGTTATTTTAATTATTTCAGAAACGTATTTAATACAAAGAGGATCAATTTTGTTGAGTTGCAATTTTAGAGCGTAACAGATATATATATATATCGTTCTCTTTTTTCTTTTCTTTTTTTGTTTATTTACGAACACGTCTTTTTTTATATCGCTCGATATAATATGATAAATTCGTTGCTGCGTGAATGAAAATTGTACGAAACAAAGTACAATTATCCCTAGTATCGTCACTTGAGAATTTCTCACGTTTAAATAGAAACACGCAATTTTTCCATATAATATATATAATATATTCTCGGGCAAAATTAATGTTATTGTTGCTACAACGTAAACTATATATACTTCACCCTGCTGGATACGATTAATTTTGAAAGAAATTTTCAGAAATTGTAACAATTTCCCGATGGTTTGCCAAATTTATTTCACCTTCTGTAAGCGTGCTAATAATTTTGGATGGGGGTTGTACATGGGAAAGCGAATGCTCGTAGTATAAGATCGCTTTCTCTCTGTTACTATAGCGGCCTGGGGGCTTTATATTAAACTTACGATTTTACGCGAACGTAATCGTAAAGATAAGGGCGCGTAAAGCGTGTTATAAAGTAGGATACGATTTTCGGTCCGTTTCCTTTTGCGCCGCTGGATGCTTAAAGCAATCCTCTTCCACGCGCACTTCTACGCTTCTATATCTAATCCCGTGTCCACCGGAGAACTCTACCGAGACCGTATTACTATCCGCGTGATTTCGATCTCTATTGTTGCTTCGCTCGTCCGCGTTTTTCTTTTTAACATGTCCCTATTTTTTTACTGCGACAATCCGAATGAAAGTTATCTTTTTTTCTTTTCTAGTTCGATGGGAATATTTCATTCAATTTAATCGACAAACCGGATAAACCGTTATTAGTTCACGTTAGCTTGAATTTTGGTTATTATTTTGGAGGCTGATGGCGATTTGCATTTTATTTTTAATTGGAAATTATTGGATTTTGAATGGGAGAATTTTTGAATCGATGCAAGTTAATTCGTCGGATTTCTTGAGCTCGTTTAATAATTTTTCTTTGTTAGAGGCTTCCAAGGATGAAATATTTTTGATTCCTCGTTTGAAGTGTAAGGTATGTAGATTATCCGTGGCAAATCTTATCGAAAAATTACCAAAAATTAGCGAAGTTATAGGAGTTTTAGTTTGGCAGCGTTTTAATTGTTACATCGTTTAAAATGCTCCATTTGAAAATTTCTATATTTCAAATGCTTTGGAAAATTAGATCCTTCCGGGCATTTGCTAAAAGTCCAAGATATACGGAATATGTGTACAAAATTTTGTCGCAAAATTCCCAAAATCGACAAAGTTATAGGATTTTTAATTCAGGATTACGAATTTGAATTTCTTGATCTCATTTAGGAATTTCTCTGTTTTAGGGATTTTAGAAAATGCTATATCTCTTGGCACTTGCTAAAAGTATAGGGTATATACAGTATGTGTGTGAAATCTTATCTCAATATTCCCAAAATTAACAAAGTTACAGCAAAAATTAAGTAGTTACACAAATTGCTTCGTTTTGTTTCTTGATCTCGTTTAGCAATTTTTGTAGCTCACGGGTCTTAGGAAATCTAATCTTTCTTGGTACACGTTAAAAGTGTAGAATATGTAGAATATGTGTAAAAAATTTCATCGCCAAATTCCGAAAATTGACAAAGTTATAAGTTTTTGAATATGCGTCGTAAGAATCTCTTCTCGCGTCTGACCAATCGTTGACTCATTTCACTTGCCGATCCACTTTAAGAATTTTTCTCGTTCAGGTCGTGCAAAAAATCGAACCCATTTGTATATTTATTAAAAGAATAGAGTACTTAGAATACGCGTGTAAAGTTTCGTGTCAACATTTTCAAAATTGTCGAAGCTACGAGACTTTGAACACAACGACACACAAATTTCTACTGATGTCTGACTTATCGTTGACTTACTTCACTTTCTGCTCTCCTTTACTAAAAAGAATTCAAAGTATTCGATTGAAAAATACGATCGTACGCAAATACTTCTTTCACCCTTATTCAAATGAAGAGTTTTCAAAGCAAAATAATAGATATAATAGCGAAAGGAATATTGGAAGAAAAGTATACGATAATAAATTGAAAAATATCGCGAGCAACTCTACTAAGAAATATACAACGATAAATAAAAGTATTGAGGATCTTTAGATTAGGAAATGAAGATCACCCAACCACTAATGCAGAAAAGAACTGTTTAATGAAAATAAAAGTTGAAAAAATATACAATACAATGGAGGCGACAAACCTTACAAGAAAACTGCTTGTTCTAGTCGCTATGGTTTTCGCTCGACTGACTCCTGCCCAGGAAAAAACCTTATTATATAGGGGTCAGCGGACCCATGGCTTTTATGGCCCGGCCTGGGCCGACGTCCAGACGCGGAAAGCTCGCAGAAGACATTACAAATACTTTCATTCTCAACAAAAAGTAATTTCGCTATCATTTAATCGAAATATACTCGTTTACGCGGCAATTTATGGTTAGCGAGGAGAATTATTTATTTTTGCTCGACGATCGTTTATCGTTGTGTTAAACGATATGGAAAATTAGATTAAACAGCGAAATGAATTATTACGCAATCGAATGATAATGGATACGCCTATAATTAAGCGGGTACGATCTCGTTAAAAGCAACGTAATGACCAGTATCACTGATAACCCGATCTAATTGGCAACGTAATTATTTGTCTTAATTATTTCAGGACCTGATTAAATTGGATTACCATCGTTTGCTCTGTTCCTATAGCGTTGTTCGACGATTGTTCAACGGCAATAATCCTCCTTCCAATAGTTTTCGCAATTAGATTAATTAATACCTTTCGTTCGCGGAGATATTCGTTCGACAATGTTATTAACACCGTTACGAAATCACGTTACAAAAATTATCATTGCACCGGCAATTTTCACGCATTCGTAAGAATACCGAATGTACGAAGGTATGGCGAAATATTATATACAAAATACGAAAAGTAGAGGGGATAACAATTGAAAACGAGAACGAATCAAGATAATAGAAATAAAAAAAAGGTAAAACAGAAAAGGGGGAAGAAAAAGAAAATAAATGTAACTGTTCCTACAATCGATTTTGGATAATTCTATATGCAATGGTTGACAAAAATATTCACGCGCCAGTATAGATTAACATTTATAATATATTAACATTTATGTTCTACGTTTTAACTAAGTATACGATGGATTAAAATAATGAAGTTTGTATAGGTCGATATACGATGCAGAATTTAAGGGAGTAATAAAATTCGCCTATTATTTACCCCGTATCTCACGTGAAGCCATAAAAAGTATCATCGAGTGGAGCGATTCGTAGAGCAGATATTAATTCGCGATTTGCAACGGGAACTCGTAATATTCACCGGCAGGCAAATAATCCCCGCGGAATCCTCCGCAAATGAACACGGTTACCCCCCCTCCTCCTGGGCGAGTTGAAACTTTTCCATCGACTTTGTTCGCTAATTAAACGCCGTTTAAAATTACCGCCGTTGGTAATCGCTGTCGGCCAGTTACCGTGCAATTAGGACGCGGGTAATCATAACGTAATTACAATGTTGCCGAGTAAAAACCGCGACGAAAGAAAGAGTAGGAGGGGGGGAGAGTTGGAGATGGTAAAACTGCGCGCTATTTGCCTTCAGATTTCGCGTCCCCCTCCGCGTTTTCTTGGCCGCGTTGCGTCTATATAGAAAATATAGAATCCACGAGAAAGTAAATGACCGTTAAAAGGTTAATGGCTCGTGAACGTTTGCCGGGTGTTTCGTTGCTCGCGGCAACGATATCGGACCTTTTTCTTTTCCTTTTTTACCGAACGGCATTGGAAACGTGGCACGGTGTAGAGGCTTGATTAACGGAACGATCGATTAACCGACGCTCGGTTGATCGGGTGAATTTGATTATACGTGGAATCGGGAAGATCAATCTCCGCTTCATCGTTAAACATTCATTATTAATGTACGCGTTTATTAAAATCGTCTCGCGATCGATTCGTAGTGTTTAGAAGAATGAAACGCTTTATGCTGGAAACTCTTACGTTTTATTATTATGTTTGAATAAACGTATCGTTCTATTTAATTGATCACCAGTCACGTGTTCGTTAAACAGCGTCGTTCTCATTTCTAAGATTACGCGTATTCATGGACATTTCGATATTTTCATCGACCATTGCGCAGAAATTAGAGTAATTGAATTTGATGTGCGATCGATTATGCGCTATTTAGTTATTTAGTTATTTGGTTATTTGGTTATTTAGTTATTTAGTTATTTAGTTACTTAGTTATTTAGTTATTTAGTTATTTACTTGTTTAGTTGTTTAGTTGTTTAGTTGTTTAGTTATTTAGTTGTTTAGTTGTTTAGTTATTTAGTTATTTACTTATTCAGTTATTTAGTTATTTAGTTATTTAGTTATTTAGTTATTTAGTTATTTAGTTACTTAGTTACTTAGTTACTTAGTTACTTAGTTGTTTAGTTATTTACTTGTTTAGTTGTTTAGTTGTTTAGTTATTTAGTTATTTAGTTATTTAGTTATTTAGTTACTTAGTTACTTAGTTACTTAGTTACTTAGTTGTTTAGTTATTTACTTGTTTAGTTGTTTAGTTGTTTAGTTATTTAGTTATTTAGTTATTTAGTTATTTAGTTATTTAGTTACTTAGTTACTTAGTTACTTAGTTCTTTAGTTATTTAGTTATTTAGTTATTTAGTTATTCAGTTATTTAGTTATTTAGTTATTCAGTTATTTAGTTATTTACTTATTTACTTATTTAGTTATTTAGTTATTTAGTTATTTAGTTATTTGCTTATTTAGTTATTTAGTTATTCAGTTATTTAGCTATTTAGCTATTTAGCTATTTATTATTCAGTTATTTAGTTATTTACTTATTTACTTATTTAGTTATTCAGTTATTTAGCTATTTATCTATTTAGTTATTCAGTTATTTAGTTACTTAGTTACTTAGTTATTTAGTTATTTAGTTATTTACTTATTTACTTATTTAGTTATTTACTTATTTACTTATTTAGTTATTTGGTTATTTGGTTATTTAGTTATTTACTTATTTACTTATTTACTTATTTACTTATTTAGATATTTAGTGTGCGATATTTCGCTTCGGTTATAATCGAGCTTCTACTGTAACGGAGAAAAAGACTATGGCCAAGGAACGAATATTCTTCGCCGAATAAAAGCTGTCCAACGCGCTGCAACCGAGTTAAGAGTCGCTCGGTTTCGAGAATCGTTAGCTACGAAGCTTCGTTGCTTCAACTATTTTACCCTTTGCTAGTTGCGCCAGCATTTCAACGTATAGTTATATTATCTTGGCAGGAATTATTATGCTTGCCGGTGTTATTCGTTTTTCGTTACTTTGCCAACTGCTCGCGTTCCAGTGGCATTAGTATTATTCTGCAACAGAGCCGCTCGTTTAGTTGCAACGATTAACGCAGCGTATTTTGGCAATTTCTTTCATTCTAACGTTTCTTTATTTTATTCAATTACGGATTAGATTCGGAGATGCAACGCGCTGTGTACAAGTGCGATATTACGTATAATAATGTGACTAATTTTTGCATATTTAATGGAGTAACTTTGTATATGGGTTGCTTAAAGTTTATTTTACGTAACAATAAATACACTAACTAAATACTGTAATAATTAATAGCTATACTAAAGCATTATACTAAATGTACTAACCATAATATACTATAATATACTAACTATAATAACTGTACTGGAACTGTATTTTTGCGTATAATAAAGTAACTAATTTTTGCATATTTAATACAGTAACTTCGTATATGTGTTGTTTAAAGTTTATTTTACGTAACAAGAAATATACTAACTGTAATACTGTAATAACTAATAGCTATACTAAAGCATTATACTATCTACACTAACAATAAAATAGTAACTAATATAACTATACTGGAACTATATTTTTGCGTATAATAAAGTAACCAATTTTTGCATATTTAGTAGAGTAACTTCGTATATGTGTTGTTTAAAGTTTATTTTACGTGACAATAAATATACTAACTAAATACTGTGATAACTACTAACTATCCTAAAGCATTGTACTAAATGTACTAACCATAATATACTATAATATACTAACTATAATAACTGTACTGGAACTGTATTTTTGCGTATAATAAAGTAACTAATTTTTGCATATTTAGTAGAGTAACTTCGTCTATGTGTTGTTTAAAGTTTATTTTACGTGACAATAAATATACTAACTAAATACTGTGATAACTAGTAGCTATACTAAAGCATTATACTAACTATACTAACCATAATATACTATAATATACTAACTATAATAACTGTACTGGAACTATATTTTTACGTATAATAAAGTAACCAACTTTTGCATATTTAGTAGAGTAACTTTGTACATGTATTGCTTAGAGTTTATTTTACGTAACTATAAATATACTAACTAAATACTGTAATGACTAATAGCTATACTAAAGCATTATACTAACTATACTAACCATAATATACTACAATATACTAGCTATAATAACTGTACTGGAACTATATTTTTGCGTATAATAAAGTAACTAATTTTTGCATATTTAATAGAGTAACTTCGTATATGTGTTGTTCAAAATTTATTTAACGTAACAATAAATATACTAACTATAATACTACAATAACTAATAACCTTTTTAATGAACATCTTGTTATATGTTCAATATAATAAATTCATCACTAACGCGTTGAAAATGTTACCAAGGAAGACTACGGTCTCTCGTATCGTCACTTGAGAATTTCTCACTTAAACAGTAACAATGTTCAGTTCGTGCAACGAATACAAGAATTCGTATTGAATTATGGGCAACGTTCCATACCTTATAACCAAATTTGTCACGTTTCAACGTTCAACCGTTACCTCCCACTAACAACAATTCGTTACCTGCCACTATTTATTTACAAATATTAATCCTAAACAAATATACAACGTCCACGCGTTTTTACACGTGAACCGAAGTGAAAATTCACGATGCTCTATACAATTACTTTGCTATTGAATAAAACGAATGCAAGATAGCAGTTAGAGTGACAGTACGTGGATGATTTACCCTAGTTATCCGCGGTTCACCGAGCACGGTAAAATAAGTGGCCTTAAAACGATCTCGGCGAGCCTTATTACGGGCGCGTGGTCAATAATAATAATCCGCTACAAGGTATCCCTTGTCAAACGAAGCCAGCATCCGCTACGCGTGACTGCGATTCCTCTATTCATCTGATTGGACGATACATATTCAGCCTGTTCCATGCGATTACACGCGTAACTCCGTTGCCTGGCTGGGCAAGTTTCGCCAGCGTTTCGCGTGCAAATGTAACTCCTCTCTCTCTATTGGAACGAGGTTAAGATAACCGCGCCTGTTGCTTTGTTTCCCGCGTACACCGGCGATGTTCGATCGCGGCAACACAACAATTCTGCCGTGTTCTACGCGCGCACACCTAGAGTACTGGAATAACCCGAGTCCATTTTCTCGTTCATCGTTGAAAAGCCGAGGATTTCCTTCGCTGATGAGCATTTTACTGTTAACCCTTTCGCTGCGAATGTGGCTGGCAAAAGGTGTAATACTCGTGTATACTTATGGTTCGTTTATACTTATTCGAAATCGATTTGTTTTGGAAAATATTCAATTTATTCAATTGAGATGCTGATATTATTTTGATAGAGTTTGAGTTGTGACGTGGACGTGATATATTAATTGTATTTATAAACGATAAGAAACAATGATATTTATTGTTCTTAACAACTAGATATAATACAGTGCATTCTAACGCCAAGAAGTCAACCGTGGCGAATAGTTATACTAAAGCATTATACTAACTATACTAACAATGAAATAGTAACTATAGTAACTGTACAGGAACTGTATTTTTTGCTTATAATAAAGTAACTAATTTTGGAACATTTAATAGAGTAACTTTGCATATGTGTTGTTTAAAGTTTATTCTACCTAACAATAAATATTCTAACTAAATACTGTAATGACTAATAGCTATACTATAGAATTATACTAACTATATTAACAATAAAATAGTAACTATAATAACTGTACAGGAACTGTATTTTTTGCTTATAATAAAGTAACTAATTTTGGAACATTTAATAGAGTAACTTTGCATATGTGTTGTTTAAAGTTTACTTTACGTAACAATAAATATACTAACTATAATACTGTGATAACTAATAGTTATACTAAAGCATTGTACTAACTATACTAACAATGAAATAGTAACTATAATAACTATACTGGAACTGTATTTTTGCTTATAATAAAGTAACTAATTTTGGAACATTTAATAGAGTAACTTTGCATATGTGTTGTTTAAAGTTTATTCTACCTAACAATAAATATACTAACTAAATACTGTAATGACTAATAGCTATACTATAGAATTATACTAACTATATTAACAATGAAATAGTAACTATAATAACTGTACAGGAACTGTATTTTTTCACAGAAAAGACAGAACGTACCGAGGTACTTTATCATTTACTCTAAACTGTCCTTTCCTCCGAAACGAGGATCTAGCATATTTCACGTTTAAAAACCAAAACCCTGGGATTTTCCTTTAAGACGCTCGAAAATCCGCCACAATAGAATGAGAAAGTATATTATTTTAATTATTATTCGAAACGAAGCACAAATCGACCGTCAATTTAATTGTATACTATTTCTATCGTCAGTATAATTATCAAAATTATCGGAACATTTATTAATAGCGTTTAGAAATCGAATCTCTTCGTTTTAATAAATAATAATCGCCAGACGCGAAAATATTGTTAATTATTTTACCCAGCTATTTTTATTTTCGCCTGTCTACCAACATTGAATAATAAAACAGTGAAAACAATTCGTTTCCTTTCCTGAATCGAATATTAGAAGAATGGAAGAAGAACAAGTAGAATATTAGCCCTTCGACTAATAGTCGCCTAATCATTTTTTCGCTTTCCGAACCCATGTCGACATTTAAAGAACAGAACTTAATGCAATGAATACTTGAACGTAATAATAAACATTTTAAATCATTGGAAATGAAATGGTTTCGAACTAATAAAAAGCGTGAAAACTCAAAGTCGTGGAATTGAAAACTTAAAATACTCACACAAGTGTTATTACTTCTCGTCCGCAAAGTGTTAGATATTCTACCGCATTCTATCCGCAATTAAATCTTCGATAATCGTATAAAAATCCACAGCGCAACGATAACAAAATTGTTATAACGATACCAGGAAAAATATTGTAGAACAACTTGGTTAAACGATTGACAAAAACATCGAAAGAGGGGGGGGGAGAAAAAAACAAAAATTCGTCACGCGAACGCGAATAACGTATTAAGGTTTTATTTATTCTTCGAGCATAAGCAAGAGAACGGTTGATTTTTAAAGAGAAAAAAGGAGAAGAAATCTTGCCCGCACAACAAGCGCGCGCTGTTATTCCCCATTTAAATGCAAATGAAATCCAACGCGGCTCGGGAGTAAAACAAGTAAATTAAATTCAAAATCAATAGCGGCTTTGCATATTCTTTCGCGGCTGTCTGGCTACGAATAAACAACATGGCGTCGAAACTTTCTGTATCGATGGCGGAAAGGGAAAGCTTTCAGGCGAGACACGAGTATCACTGTTTTCTTCGATTCGGTTGGAAAATATTTGCCAATGCTGGCGTCATTTTTACGCTCTTTATTAATTGGCAAATGAAAATATTCGATTCTTCCTTTTTATTATTAGAATAGAAATCATGAATTTTGTTAAATGGTGAATTACTTTTGCGATTTAGTATATTACTATAGTTAGTATAATTAACTTGTAATAAATAGACAGAAACACAATATTTGATATGAAAATTGAATTTTACTTTTAACTATTCGAATAGAAATGAAGAATATTGCTAAATGGTGAATTATTAAGTATATTGATTTAGTATATTACTATAATTAGTACAATTAACTTTAATAAATACCCAAAAACACAATATTTGAAATGAAAATTGAATTTTACTTTGTATTATTCCAATAGAAATGAAGAATGTTGTTAAATGGTGAATTATTTTTGCGATTTAGTATATTACTATAATTAGTATAATTAACTTTAATAAATACCCAAAAACACAATATTTGAAATGAAAATTGAATTTTACTTTTTATTATTCGAATAGAAATGAAGAATGTTGTTAAATGGTGAATTATTAAGTATATTGATTTAGTATATTACTATAATTAGTATAATTAACTTTAATAAATAGCCAAAAACACAATATTTGAAATGAAAATTGAATTTTACTTTCTATTATTCGAATAGAAATGAAGAATATTGCTAAATGGTGAATTATTTAGTATATTGATGTATTATATTACTATAATTAGTATAATTAACTTGTAATAAATACCCAAAAACACAATATTTGAAATGAAAATTGAATTTTACTTTCTATTATTCGAATAGAAATGAAGAATGTTGTTAAATGGGGAATTATTTTTGGGATTTAGTATATTGATTTAGTATATTACTATAATTAGTACAATTAACTTTAATAAATAGCCAGAAACACAATATTTGAAATGAAAATTGAATTTTACTTTTTATTATTCGAATAGAAATGAAGAATGTTGTTAAATGGTGAATTATTAAGTATATTGATTTAGTATATTACTATAATTAGTATAATTAACTTTAATAAATAGCCAGAAACACAATATTTGAAATGAAAATTGAATTTTACTTTGTATTATTCGAATAGAAATGAAGAATGTTGTTAAATGGTGAATTATTTTTGCGATTTAGTATATTGATTTAGTATATTACTAATCCCAGTATAAAATAAAAAAGGGCAATTGCCTCTAGACAGATTGTAAAGAAAAAAGAATGTTTTCAATAATTTCATAAGGTTCTTTCTGCTATGAGCTATTAGGTTCGCTAAAGAGTGGTTTTATGAGGACTAATTTAAATATCGAAAGAATAGTGAAACCCGGATCTTCTAGACGCAACAATCGGTATGAACGATAGTGTAACGCGGAAGTGTAAATCGAAGCAGATTTAAGCGGCAAACTTGTACACGGTAGTATAGAAAGTAACGAATATCGGGATTTCGGTTATCGGCTCGAATTTCGTTGCATTGTTACGTTACAAAGTAAAGAGCAGAAACGGGGAAATGGTCCGCTGTTTGTTCGCATTTCGACACCGTTGCAACGATAGAAATACGCTGAAAAAGCAAAATTGCCACGCGTTTCATTCGAATAACGCGATATCACGATTATTACACCGATTCCTTTCATCGCTTTCAATCGTTAAATGAACATCGAACGAACAAATAGTTCAAATTTACCTGCGAATACAGAAAAATTACGAATATTTTAATCGGACATTTGTTCGAATAAAATTATCATTAAAAAGTGTGTAACACGAATGACATTTTGTTCGAATAGCTTTTCTTTTTTATTTGTAATTATGTATTCGAAGATTATGAGAAATATTTATATTGTTCGATAGAAATTTTTGTTTAAATCTGGCTAAACGTTAGCGAATAAGTGTAATAAATAAGCGGAGGATTTAATAATAATTAATAAATATGTCGTCTAAATTCTACTTATATTCTATTCTATACTATTCTATTTATATTCTAAAGTAGTCGAGATTAAAGAGCATAAAGAAACCGACGAATAACGAAACATTTGGCAACGTTTATCCGAGTGACGAAAAGAAAATATCCGGTTAATTAATTCCACGGGAATCGTTCTCTCGCACGAATTCGAAACGAAAGGCAATCGTTTCGCCGCCGTTTGCGCGGCGAATTTTCTAAATGTACAAACGCACATATAGAACAGCATCGGAGCTATTTAGCAGCGTTATATTTCCACGCAATTAAACGCGCCCGAGTGGCTCCATTTAGATCAGATTGATTTAAAACATTAACCTGATTGATTGGACAGTCGAATGGTGGGGGGGGGGGGGAGAGTAGAAGGGGGGGGGAGGGTGGTAACAAGTGGTTCGCGAAATTTAACAAATTTCCGGGTGCATCGATTTCAACTTTGCACGATGAAATAGTTGTTTAAATTCCACGTTAGCGTCGACGTTCTGATCGATTAATTCGTTTATAAATCGACGCATTCGTGGAAAATCCGAGGAGGGGGGAGAAGTAAATTAACGAGATTTAATCGCAGGGCGCGTTAAATCGTCGTTAAAATGTTCGTCGTTGTAAACGAGTGTTTCGTAACCAATTTTCTGCCATGCGTCAAACCTAAGCCTTTTTAAAATTATTATGCACCCCCCCCCCCCCTCCCCCACCCGTTGCTGTGTAAGGTATACATAATTTTTAATTTGGTAAAATTGAACGAATAAAAAAGGAAAATTGTATTTTTCTTTTAATCATTGGAATGGTAAGAAAATATTTCTATTAAATGGTGAATTATTGTTGCAATATACTATATTGGTATACTATATTACTACGATTAGTATAATTAACTTATAAGAAATACCTAAAATCAATATTTGAATTGTTTTATTCGACTACAAATCGAAAATTGAATTTTTCTTTTAATCATTGGAATGGTAAGAAAATATTTCTATTAAATGGTGAATTATTGTTGCAATACAATGTTTTAGTGTATTGTGTTACTATAATTAGTGTCGGTAATTAAGAACAAGCAGCCAAAAGCAATATTTGAATTGTTTTAGTTAATTACCAACCGAAAATTGAATTTTTCTTTTAATTATTCGAATGATAATATTAATTTCTATTTAATGCTGAATTATTGTTGCAATATACTATATTGGTATACTATATTACTACGATTAGTATAATTAACTTATAACAAATACCTAAAAGCAATATTTGAATTGTTTTATTCGACTACAAATCGAAAATTGAATTTTTCTTTTAATTATTCGAATGATAATAAAAATTTCTATTAAATGGTGAATTATTTTTGCAATATACTATATTGGTATACTATATTACTACGATTAGTATAATTAACTTATAAGAAATACCTAAAATCAATATTTCAATTGTTTTACTTAACTTGAAAACGAAAATTTAATTTTTCTTTTAATTATTCGAATGATAACAAAAATGTCTATTAAATGCTGAATTATTTTTACAATACAATGTTTTAGTATATTTTATTACTATAATTAGTATCACTAATTAATAATAATCACCCAAAACCAATGTTTGAATTGTTTTACTTAACTACTAATCGAAAATTGAATTTTTCTTTTAATTATTTGAATGATAACAAAAATGTCTATTAAATGATGAATTATTTTTACAATACAATGTTTTAGTATATTACATTACTATAATTAGTAACAGTAATTAATAACAACCAGCAAAAACCAATGTTTGAATTGTTTTACTTAATTACCAACCGAAAATTTATGTTTTCTTTTAATTACTCGAATGGCAACAAAAATGTCTACTAAATGCTGAATTATTGTTGCAATACAATGTTTTAGTATATTATATTACTATAATTAGTATCACTAATTAATAACAGCCAGCCAAAACCAATATTTCAATTGTTTCACTTAACAAGAAAACAGAAATTGAATTTTTCTTTCAATTATTCGAATGGCAACATAAAAATGTCTATTAAATGCTGAATTATTTTTGCGATATTCTATATTAAGCGGTATTATTAATTTATAATAAACGAGCGAAATCGCGTATTAACCCAAAACGAAGCCGTGATTGAAATCCCAATTTTCAACAGATTCGAAAATGAAAATCCGTCCTTCTATTTCACTCTAACCGGCCTAATATTTCGCGTTCAATTTTCGTATCCCCCCGTCGGCGATTTTGTCGAGAAAAAAATTAAATTTTAAGCGCAGTCGTTTCTCACAGTTTTATTCCATGCTTTCGCGTGACCGAATAAAATACAACGATCGCTCGCTCGCGTACAGAGGGAGAGAAAATATTCGCCGAATATTTCCGCTGCTAGAACAAAAAGAAGAGAGAAAGAGAGAGAAAAGAAAGGAAATAGACTAAAAGATAATAAAAAAAAAAGAAGAGAAAAAAAAATCCGTTCTGTCGAGAATTCAGTTATGCGCTTCATTATACTTGCGACACACTCTAATATTCGCAGTACGCCGTGCTCCATCTTTTAACTGGGAATTTCTGCGACGCGAAATTAATCTGATTATCATAAAAATCGCGACATACCGCGGAGCTGCCACGAAACGATTTTAGCATCGCGCGTTAACCGATATCGTTCGTTAAAATACGTGACGCTGTTACATAGTAGTTACATGCACCAATTGCTGTCACTGTACCTTGTAATTGTCACTTTGGTCGTTTTATTTCGTTGATAATCGAATGATCGAAGAATGGAGAATGGAATTATTTCCATGCTAAATTCTAATTCAAACTCGAATCAGCTACATTCCTACTGAACCACGTTTATTTTCTGCGACGTTCAGTAAATTTGGATAGTATAAATAGTGGATGATTGAATCAGTAAAATTGAATGTATTGAATGTATTGAATATATTGAATATATTGAATGTTTTGAATATATTGAATATATTGAATATATTGAATATATTGAGTATATTGAATGTATTTAATGGATTGAATGTATTATTGAATATATTGAACACATTGAATATATTGAATATATTGAATATATTGGATATATTGAATATAATGAATATAATGAATATATTGAATGTATTAGTGAATATAATGAACATATTGAATATATTTAATGTATTACATTATTGAATATATTGAATGTATTATATTATTGAATATATTGAATGTATTATATTATTGAATATATTGAATGTATTATTGAATATATTATTGAATATATTGAATATATTGAATATATTGAATATATTGAATGTATTATTGTATATATTGAATACATTGAATATATTGAATATATTGAATATATTGAATATGATGAATATAATGAATATATTGAATGTATTATTGAATATATTGAATATATTGAATATATTGAATGTATTATTGAATATACTGAATATATTGAATATATTGAATGTATTTAATGGATTGAATGTATAATTGAATATATTGAATGTATTGAATGCATTGAATAAATAGAATATATTGAATATAATGAATATATTGAATGTAGTATTGAATATATTGAATATATTGAATGTATTATTGAATATACTGAATATATTGAATATATTGAATGTAGTTAATGGATTGAATGTATAATTGAATATATTGAATGTATTGAATGCATTGAATAAATTGAATATATTGAATATAATCAATATATTGAATGTATTATTGAATATATTCAATATATTGAATATATTGAATGTATTATTGAATATATTGAATATATTGAATGTATTATTGAATATATTGAATGTATTATTGAATATACTGATTATATTGAATATATTGAATGTATAATTGAATATATTGAATGCATTGAATAAATTGAATATATTGAATATAATGAATATATTGAATGTATTATTGAATATATTGAATATATTGAATATATTGAATGTATTATTGAATATATTGAATATATTGAATGTATTATTGAATATATTAAATATATTGATTGTATTATTGAATATATTGAATATATTGAATGTATTATTGAATATAATGAATATATTGAATGTATTATTGAATATAATGAATATATTGAATGTATTATGGAATATATTGAATATATCGAACATATTGAATGTATTATTGAATATATTGAATATATCGAATATATTGAATGTATTATATTATTCAATACATTGAATGTATCGAATACATTCAATACATTGAATATATTGAATGTATTATTGAATATATTTATATTGAACATACAGCCGCGGTACGAAACAATAATAAGAGAACTTCTACTGCATTCTAGCTTCATTTAAATCTTGAACAGCATTGTATGAAGAACATTCGAATTTTACTCGTCCATGCATAGTTCATTTTATTTAATTAATTGCTGTTTCGTTTCGGAACAATTAACGATCTATTCAATAGCGTTAAATAGAACAAGCTTCAAGCTTTATATTTTATTTGTGCACAGTAAATGTGTTACTTTTCGTTAATTAATTGAACAATTTAATGCAACAATTTTAGCTACGTAAAATCCATTATTTCGTACGCAACGAACCTAATATTTGGCGGAACTTCCGGTCTTCTGTTTCCTGTCGCGTTTTATATATAGAATCTCTAGGCTGCTTGCCGCTAATCGAACATCAAAAGATTTACTAAAGGAAGTTAGGCCGTCGATCGAAGCTTTAAAAGTTTCGAACGAAACTTTAAACATCCCCAAATGTATTTTATTATTACATTTTCCCGACGAATCAATTTGACTATGTTGGATTACTGTATTACTATAATTAGTATCATTAACTAATAACAAATAGTCAAAAACAATGTTTGAATTGTTCTATTTAATTAGAAAACGAAAATTGAATTCTTCTTTTCATTATTCGAATGGAAATTAAAAATGTTACTAAATGGTGTATTATTTTTGTGATATACTATATTAAGTTACTATATTTCTGTAATTAGTATCATTAACTAATAACAAATAGTCAAAAACAATGTTTGCATTGCTTCATTTAATTAGAAAACGAAAATTGAATTCTTCTTTTCATTATTCGAATAAAAATGAAAAATGTTACTAAATAGTTAATTATTTCTGTGATGTACTATATTAGATTACTATATTACTATAATTAGTATCATTAACTAATAACAAATAGTCAAAAACAATGTTTGAATTGTTCTATTTAATTAGAAAAGGAAAATTGAATTCTTCTTTCGATTATTCGAATTGAAATTAAAAATAATACTAAATGATTAATTATTTCTGTGATGTACTATATTAGATTACTATATTACTATAATTAGTATCATTAACTAATGACAAATAGTCAAAAACAATGTTTGCATTGCTTCATTTAATTAGAAAACGAAAATTGAATTCTTCTTTCGATTATTCGAATAAAAATGAAAAATAATACTAAATAGTTTATTATTTCTGTGATGTACTATATTAGATTACTATATTACTATAATTAGTATCATTAACTAATGACAAATAGTCAAAAACAATATTTGAATTGTTCTATTTAATTAGAAAAGGAAAATTGAATTCTTCTTTCGATTATTCAAATGGAAATTAAAAATAATACTAAATGATTAATTATTTCTGTGATGTACTATATTAGATTACTATATTACTATAATTAGTATCATTAACTAATGACAAATAGTCAAAAACAATGTTTGCATTGCTTCATTTAATTAGAAAACGAAAATTGAATTCTTCTTTTCATTATTCGAATAAAAATGAAAAATGTTACTAAATAGTTAATTATTTCTGTGATGTGCTATATTAGATTACTGTATTACTATAATTAGTATCATTAACTAATAACAAATAGTCAAAAACAATGTTTGCATTGCTTCATTTAATTAGAAAACGAAAATTGAATTCTTCTTTCGATTATTCGAATGGAAATTAAAAATGTTACTAAATAGTTTATTATTTCTGTGATGTACTATATTAGATTACTATATTACTATAATTAGTATCATTAACTAATAACAAATAGTCAAAAACAATGTTTGAATTGTTCTATTTAATTAGAAAAGGAAAATTGAATTCTTCTTTCGATTATTCGAATTGAAATTAAAAATAATACTAAATGATTAATTATTTCTGTGATGTACTATATTAGATTACTATATTACTATAATTAGTATCATTAACTAATGACAAATAGTCAAAAACAATGTTTGCATTGCTTCACTGAACCAAAAAACGAAAATTCAATTTTATCTATTAATTATTCGAATGTCAAACCAAAAATGTCTAATTTTAGAATGCTACGGCGAAAAGTTAAATTTGTGGTACAGCTAAATAATAAATAACCAGAGAAGAAGACGAAGAAGTAGAAGAAGTCAAATTGTCCAGAAACTTAGTAGAAACAAACGGAAAAGTATTCAAATTGCCTCCGCTTAAGTTCTATTTTCGAACCACTTCTGTATCACGCCACGTGTTTCATATATTTATAGGACAGATCTACTTTTTCTCCAGCTTACCTTTAACCATAACATTAATCAACCGTTTCAGAAATTGTTCCAAAAATCCAATTCCAGTTTCCAGAATAATATTCAATTAAACGGATCGAGTTTATTAACGAACAATTTTGTTCTATATTTTAGTAACACGATTATTAATACTAAATTTACGAAACGCGTCACGTTGACTCATTTCAGATTTCATACGCCCAAAATTACACAGACGATTATTATTTTTATTACAGAATATTAGAATATTATTCTTATTTTTATTACAGAATATTATTTTTCACTACTTCACGCGTCAACTTTAATTAAACCCTTGCCTTGCAATTTCTTCGCTACTGAACTTACTATAATTTATCATTAATAGATCACATCTCTTATATTCGTTCAAAATATTCGAATATTCTACGAAACTTATATTTAACGAATCTCAGTCTTCCGAAGTGAAGCTAAAGCTAGAATAAAAATATATAAATGGAACTTATATTTAATTGAATCTGTCTGTAATTTGCGTCACGTGTGGGACTCGTCATTATAAACCAATGGATTAATACAACGATACGAATGTTATCGTGTAATACAACATATTATGTTGTATTCTACTCGATTCTCTTCATTCTCACGTTTCTACGTTCCAATATTTATACGCGTATTTTTCCTTAAACCTGTCGAATTATACGCGTAACGTTCGTAAACGTAAAGTTAAATATCGATCGACTAACGCTAGCCAAAGCTAATAAAATAATAACCGCTAACAAAGCTAATAAAATAATAATCGCTAACAAAGTTAATAAAATAATAATCGCTAACAAAGCTAATAAAATAATCGTAGGACACGGGGTTAAAGTTATCCGGAAACGCGAGGCATCATTATTTTCACCGTACGAAACGTTCGACGCCTAGTTTACTATTCTCCGGCGGTGGAAAAATCGCGAAGCGTAAAACGAGCTTCGGAACCAGACGCAAGAACCACTTCTTCTCCTTCCTCTTATCCCCACCTTTTCCGCTGCCAGTTTTATTCTCCGCCTGAGGTTCGGCGTTCGACGAGACAGTCATCCGCGTCGAAGTCGAAGCAGAGGATCGCCGGGAAAGCGAACCGGAAGCGCTCCTATTCCGTACGATTAACGCGAAACGTAGCGACGTTTTTGCTTAAAAAACACGCGCTTATTCGACGAATCTTTCCCCCGCGAACGGTCAAGAAAAAGCGGGGCGAAATGTGGGAGAGTGATTAACCATTTCGCTATTATGGACGTATGTATACGTGGTCGGGAATTGTTACTGGTATTTAAGTTGAAAGTATACGTATACTTTATTTTTGTTACACAGCGTTTCGGTTATGTAGTTATTGTTGATTAAATCATTATATTTATATGCATATGCAAATACTGTGTATATGTCACTATATAAATTGTGTATTGTATAATTACTAGAATCATTACTATATATATTACTATATAATAATACTATAGAGTTACTATGTAATAATACTATAGAGTTACTATGTAATAATACTATAGAGTTACTGTATAATAATACTATAGAGTTACTATATAATAATACTATAGAGTTACTATATAATAATACTATAGAGTTACTATATAATAATACTAAATAATTATTGTACATATGTATATTTATGTATGTGTAGTAATTTGTATAGTAACTTTGTAGTAATGATAGTAATTTTATAGTATATAAAAATTGGGAAGCTTGGAAATTGGGACGCTTGGAAGTTCAAAAGCTTAAGAATCCAGCATCCCCAAAATTTTTCCGCTTGGAAATGAAAAAGCTTGGAAATTGCAACGCTTAAGAATCCAAAACCTTTAAAATTCAAACGTTTAGAAATCCATGAGCTTGAATATTAACCATCCCTAAAATTTTTCCAATTAGAACTATAAAAGCTTGGAAATTGAAACGCTTAAAAATCCAACTTCCCCAAAATTCCTCTACTTGAAAATACAAAAGCTTGGAAATTGAAATGCTTAAAAATCCAAAATCAACACCCTCAAAATTCCAACGCTTAAAAGTCCATGAGCTTAAAAGTCCACCATCCCCAAAATTCTTCCTATTAGAACTATAAAAGCTTGGGAATTGAAACGCTTAAAAATCCAGCGTCCCCAAAATTCCTCTACTTGAAAATACAAAAGCTTGGAAATTGAAACGCTTAAAAATCCACCATCCCCAAAATTCGTCCACTTAAAAATACAAAAGCTTGGAATTTCAAACGTTTAAAAATCCAACTTCCCCAAAATTCCTCTACTTGAAAGTACAAAAGCTTGGAAATTGAAATGCTTAAAAATCCAAAATCAACACCCTTAAAATTCCAACGCTTAAAAATCCATGAGCTTAAAAGTCCACCATCCCCAAAATTCCTCCTATTAGAACTATAAAAGCTTGGAAATTGAAACGCTTAAAAATTGCAAGATCTTCAAAATTCCTCCACTTGAAAGTACAAAAGCTTGGTATTTGAAACGGTTAAAAATCCAACACCTTTAAAATTCCAACGCTTAAAAATCCACCATCCCCAAAATTCCTCCTATTAGAAGTATAAAAGCTTGGAAATTGAAACGCTTAAAAATCCAGCGTCCCCAAAATTCCTCTACTTGAAAATACAAAAGCTTGGAAATTGAAACGCTTAAAAATCCACCATCCCCAAAATTCGTCCATTTAAAAATACAAAAGCTTGGAATTTCAAACGTTTAAAAATCCAAAACCTTAAAAATTCAGACGCATAAAAATCCACCATCCCCAAAATTCCTGCACTTAAAAATACAAAAGCTTGGAATTTCAAACGTTTAAAAATCCAAAACCTTAAAAATTCGGACGCATAAAAATCCACCATCCCCAAAGTTCGTCCACTTAAAAATACAAAAGCTTGGAATTTCAAACAGTTAAGAATCCAAAACCTTAAAAATTCGGACGCATAAAAATCCACCATCCCCAAAGTTCGTCCACTTAAAAATACGAAAGCTTGGAATTTCAAACAGTTAAGAATCCAAAACCTTCAAAATTGAGACGCATAAAACCCCACCATCCGCAAAATTCCTCCACTCGGAACGATAAAACCTCTGCAATCCGACAAGTTAAGGGCTGGAGAATTCCTAATAACAATTGAAACCAAAGATTAATTCACCCATCTCCCCTCTCCGAAAGAAAAGAGAAGGAAAAGAATGGAACACGCACGAACGGCGGGCGGTTTGTGCTTTAAAAATTACCGAGTCGACTAATCTCTTAAGTCGAGGCATTAAATTTCGCGTAACTCGCGATCGCGGTTTAAAACGCGGCGCGGCTCTGTGTCTTGCGGCTAGTTTAATCGTTGGGAAAACCGCGATTGGGGTTTTTTTTTCCCCGTCGGCAACGCGGCAACGGGGCAACGGCTTTTTGCCCCTCTGCAAATCCTCTCTGAAAGCTCGAGGGGAAGGGGGAGGAGAAAAAGAGGGGGTCGAAGGATTTTTCCAGCTGAAAAAATCCACGGTACACCGCAGCTTCGATCGGAGGATTGGAGAAATATTCTTGTAATCAAAGTCGTCTCGAAAAGGTCGAATTCGATTCTAGGTCTACTTTCGCGAAGAGCTTTTAAACCATTTGCAACGCGACTTCAATCATTTGCTATTTATTATTCGTCATTTATTATTTATTATGTATTGTCTATTATCCATTATTCATTCGAATGGTAACAAAATTTTCTATTAAATGCTGAATTATTTTTGCAATATACTACATTACTATAATTAGTGTAATTAACTTGTGACAAATCCCCAAAATCAATATTCAATTTTATCATTTGCAACGTGACTTAAATTATTTACTATTTATTATTCATTATCTATTATCTATTATCTGTTATCTACTATCTGTTTTCTATTATCCATTATCCATTTAAATGGTAACAAAATTTTCTATTAAATGCTGAATTATTTTTGCAATATACTATATTACTATAATTAGTGTAATTAACTTGTGACAAATCCCCAAAATCAATATTCAATTTTATCATTTGCAACGTGACTTAAATTATTTACTATTTATTATCTATTATCTATTATCTACTATCTACTATCTGTTTTATATTATCCATTTGAATGGTAACAAAATTTTCTATTAAATGCTGAATTATTTTTGCAATATACTATATTACTATGATTAGTATAATTAACTTGTGACAAATCCCTAAAACCAATATTTGAATTGTTTTACACGACTAAAAAACGAAAATTCAATTTTATCATTTGCAACGTGACTTAAATTATTTACCATTTATTATCTATTACCTATTGTCTATTATCTATTATGTACTATCTGTTTTCTATTATCCATTATCCATTTAAATGGTAACAAAATTTACTATTAAATGCTGAATTATTTTTGCAATATATGCACTATAGTACTATGATTAGTGTAATTAACTTGTGACAATTCCCTAAAACCAATATTTGAATTGTTTTAGTTAACTAGAAAACGAAAATTCAATTTTATCATTTGCAATGCGACTTAAATTATTTACCATTTATTATCTATCATCTGTTATCTATTATCTATTATGTATTATTTATTAGCTGTTCTCTATTATCTATTATCTATTATCTATTATGTATTATTTATTAGCTGTTCTCTGTTATCTATTATTTATTATTCGTTATCTGTTATCTATTATCTATTATGTATTATCTATCATCTATCATTTATTATTTATTATTTACTTATTAACAGGCCTATTGCCTTCATGTATATTGACACAACAAAAGGCAAAGAAATGCATTAAACATTATACTATTCACTGAGTACAGTATTAGCTATCCATCTATAAGGAACAACAACGTTTTTCAAACAATGGAAATTGTAAATAAATACTGCGCGAATTAATCGTTTCCGTAAAATCCGGATCTATTATAACGTATGTAGAAGTATATCTTAATTGATATTCTATCGTTATAATCATCCATAACTCGAATTTAGTATACTTTAACGATACGAATACACGTATTGTTGAATAATTAATATGTGATTTGTATGTTTTCGCATATTACGTGCGTCCTCAATTTTCTTTCTCTAAGAAATATCTTACCCTAAGTTCATCACAGATGCATAAACATCCGCAGTCTAATAATAATATCGTACAACTCCACTAACAAATCTTTAGCGAATTTTTCTAGCAACGTTGCGCAACCTAGAAACGAATAAAAGCAACAGCTTGTAGAGTTAATGTAGTGTAATATTGTATACATATAATAGTAATATAATATAATACAATATTTTACATATATAATAGTAATATATTGTAATACAATATTATGTATATAATAGTACTATAATATAATACAATATTTTACATATATAATAGTAATATATTGTAATACAATATTATGTATATAATAGTAATATATTGTAATACAATATAATACAATATTATGTATATAATAGTCATATATTGTAATACAATATAATACAATATTATGTATATAATAGTAATATATTGTAATACAATATTATGTATATAATAGTAATATAATATAATACAATATTTTACATATATAATAGTAATATAATATAATACAATATTTTACATATATAATAGTAATATATTGTAATACAATATTATGTATATAATAGTACTATAATATAATACAATATTTTACATATATAATAGTAATATATTGTAATACAATATTATGTATATAATAGTAATATATTGTAATACAATATTATGTATATAATAGTAATATAATATAATACAATATTTTACATATATAATAGTAATATATTGTAATACAATATTATGTATATAATAG
The DNA here is from genome assembly GCA_028830335.1 of Eucera pruinosa. NCBI lineage: Eukaryota > Metazoa > Arthropoda > Insecta > Hymenoptera > Apidae > Eucera > Eucera pruinosa. Next base: position 4,100,931 of record JAMYCR010000019.1, read on the forward strand.
TAATATAATATAATACAATATTATGTATATAATAGTAATATAATATAGTACAATATTTTATATATATATATAATAGTAATATAATATAATACAATATTATATATGTATAATAGTAATGTATTGTAATACAATATTTTATATATATAATAGTAATATAATATAACACAATATTATGTATATAATAGTAATATATTGTAATACAATATTATGTATATAATGGTACTATAATATAAAAAAGTAAATATACACACGCATGTTCGAAAATAGAAACTCAATATATTTCGCATATTATGACAGACGGTACGTAAAAAAATTCTTGAGATAAAATTACACGTACTTAATAAGAAACGTGAAAGTAGAACTTTTTTTTGCCGACACAAAATTGTTATTATACATACGATACGTGTAGATTACTATTTTGTTAACCACCTTTAATATTCATTGCATAGAATTGATTAATTTCCCGTAAAGAAGGTGAAATATTGTCCTATTCTTCTTTTAATTTCATTTCGAAATCTTCCCTATACGTAAAAAGTACAATTTATCATTTTGCATTTCAATTTTTCCAAGATACGTTCGATCATGTTAATAGTTTGAGTACGCTGAAAATTAACCATTTTTTAGCCATCTTTTTCATTGAGTTTCAAGGTGTACGCTCAATTTTGTGAGTAACTGTACGTATTGTTGGATAATTTTAACCCTTTGCGGACGAGGAATGATAACACTTAAGAAACTATTTTGGCCTTCAGTTCCAAACCTTCAAATTCCTAGCAATCAAATTCAAAGCCATCGGATTCCCAAAACTTCGAAGCGTTCATTAACAATTATTCATTGAAATATTTTGCTTTAAAAATGGACTTGCGGCCAGAAAACCAAGAAACGATTAGGCAGCTATTTGCAAACACTCGTCCGCAAAGGGTTAAACCCTTTGCACTCGGTTGGCTCCGCTATGGAGACATTCGTAAATTGTATCAAAAGTCAAGGTTCGTGTTTCTTTAATTCTATTGTGGACCAAAGTTCCAACCAAAGTTCGATGCGTACGCGAAAATAAATGTATCCCTTTCATTTTTCTCGCATCCTGCTGCGTGTTTTCAAGCGAGCGAAGGACTGTAAGTACGTATAATAGTGGAATGCAATCGAATCGCGCCGCAGGCGAATTCATCGCCAAACCGCAAAGTTTAAATTTGCAAAGGAAAAAAAAATATGTTCCCCGCAAATGCAGGAATTTTTATCGCCGTTTCTTGACACGGTTCGCGGCGTATTCGAACGCGTTGAAAGCCGAGTACGCTTCAAAGTTCGACGCCGAAATATATTTATCGGCGGTTGAAAAAATGTGCTCCACGTATTCCACGAACGGTGCACGAGTTAAGTAAACGAATTCGAGTGGCGGTTATTAAAAAAAAAAAAAACAGCGACGGTAATCGGGTGTGATTTGGCCCGATTTACCGTCTCTTTAAACACGAATATTAAACCTGAACTAAATATTCACGATGCTCGCGCGTCGTTGCGTAAAATTTCTTTCCGCTTCTTTTTTTTTTGGGACATCCACCGTGATTTGGAAACGCGAGGTGTTCTTCGTATCTTCTTTTCGTTCGGTGTTTCGCCGTTTGAAACTGTGACCATTGCGAATCACGGACGGTGGGGATAATTATCAGTGCAGAGGAAAGGGACGAGGCGTACGAGACTCGAGAAGAGAAATGACGAATCATGTGTGCCGTGCAATCGTCTACTATTTCCTGATTGTTTATTTAAAGGGCCTACTGCAAACGTTGAAGCTCTATTCGGGACATCCGGCGGATTTGGTAAAATGCTCGGCCGACTTCAACGTGAGTATAAAATCCAATTTTCATTTTAATTCCGCCGCCTCGAAATCCGCTTGACAAACCCTCGGTTTACCGATGCTGAAGTTACGTTCGTGCCTTTCTTATCCGCGTAACGTTTCGAATGTTCCGTTATTATTCATGAATTTATTTCTTTAATTCGCAATTCAATGTTGCAATCCTGAATTTGTATTAATTATCGTAATCACGAATTTCATTTGTCGTCGCGTTGTTTATCGTTGAAAAGAAAAGAGAAGAACGTTAAAAATGATAACAATATTGTAGCGTTACATACAAGAATACATAATTTATTAAGTTTAACCCTTTGCGGACGAGCGTTGACAAATAGTCGCCGAAACTTTTTCGATTCTACGGATAAACGTCGGTTTTCGAAGCAGCAAATTTTGATTAGCGACACTGATATGCACTTTCGATAATAATTCAGCGAAAATTCGTTTACCGTTATTAAATATGTCCGTGGTAGATTTGTCATCGAGTGGAAATTTGTTACGTATTATTTTGTCTCGTCCGCAAAGGGTTAAAGATTGTATAATGTTGCAACACTGTGTCTAGACTAAAACGCACAAACTACAGTGTTGCCTTGAATATTGGCCGAGGTTTTGGACCGAATCTGGTCAAAGTAGAAGGGAGGTAGATTCTTTCAAGAATTCCCAAGTGTCTCCTTGTTTATAGAGAGCCAGTGAGATAGAGATAAACAGAGCAGGGCTCGTCGACAATTCACGGTAGGTGTAAAAACATATGTACTTGGCCATCGGGACAGTTTCGAAGCCAGTTCGAAGAATTGGTGGGGATAACGACCGGCCAATATCCAAGGCAAAACCTCCGCCAATATCCAAGGCAGTACTGCACTCTATTTCGACTCGTAACAACACACTTGACTCTATTTACAACTCTGCTTATTTTTTGCTCGGAGAAAAATCCTTGCTCGCCCTTTTCTTTTCTCCCACCACGATCTTAGAAGCGTAGATCGTTGGATTTGGATTTTTGTCCGTCAACGCTTTTATTTTCTCTCTTTTAAGACACTTCCTTTCTTTTCCCGTTCTTGAAATTAAAGTCCTACAAAACTATGATGACTACAATATTGTTATGTACGGTAACAATGCTTTTCCGTGCAATAATTTCTAATAGTTGTGATTATTCTCGAAGGGTGATAATGATCCGGCATTCGTGGAACGAGGGTTAACGTAGAAATAGTAGTTTTAGTATCGTTAGCTATTAAATTTGTTATGTTAACCTTACAGCGATATTACGTAGGATAATTAACGTAATTTAATTATTTGTGGATATTAAAAGACTGGGAACTGTTTATTAATGTTTAGTAACGGTAATTTTAAAGATAATCAATATTTCAGTAATCTTAGTAAATGTTTATTAACTATATTTAGCGAAATTTTTTGTTTCCGGATTGAGAATTATTTGTTGATATTATTAAAAGTGGGAGTTATTTATTAGTAAGAAACTTCTGGGAGATGAATTTGTTAATAGAATGTTTTTGGACGTTCAATGGGGAATTTATTTATATTTGGTTAATTATTTGCTAATATTTTTAAGACTGCTAATTGTTTATTATTATTTCTCACGCTGAGAATTGATTTGTTTACATTTGTTGAACTGAGAATTATCTACTAATATTTGTCAGACTGAGAGTTATTTATTAATATTTGTCTAATGGTTATCTAAATTTATTAATAAGAAATATTGGATAAGAATTTTTGGCTAATTAATCGAGAACTTTTACGTATTAAATTCTGAATTCGTTTGAATTAATCGAAGGATTGAAGAAGAGTTTTATTAATAAGAAATATTGGATAAGAATATTTAGCTATTCAATTGAGAATTTACGTCTATTCAATTCTGAATTGATTTGCATTTATCAAAAAGCAGAGAAGGAAATTTATTAATGAGAAACTTTGGAGAGGAATTTTTCTATTATTTAATTGAGAATTTATTCATATTTAATTTTGAATCGATTCGAATTTATTCAACGAATAAGAAGGAAATTTATTGGTAAGAAATTTTCGATCGGAATAATTTTTAATTAACCAGAATAACAATAGCAATCGGTCGTATTAAAATATTCTAGAATTTCGAATCTGAAGGTTCGCAATTTTTACAACGCGATCAGATTCTCCATTAATTGGATGATCTATAAAAAGTTCCTGTCTTTGAAGGCAGATTCATCGCTGTTTGAAATCTTCCATCGATTCTCCTTAATTCCATACGTTTATTCGCCTAACGAACCTTATCTATATTCTGTCAATTACAGAAGTGTCCAATCGTTCCTATCGACAAATCTATTTAACGAACGAGCTACTTACATATTTTCACTTCGAATCGAAAAATCAGATCTTCGTTGATTAATTCTTTCCATTTCTCCCTTCCATTAATTTCCTATGCGAATGATAAATAAATGGAAAGGGTTAATATACTTGCAGAATGGTTTAACATCATTATTCGCGAGGAAAATGCAAATATGATCCTTGAAAGATTCGTAGAGCAAAGGATTAACCCTTTGCACTCTGTTGGCGCCCCTAAGGCGACATACAGAAATTTTCTCTTAATTCAAGATTTAAGATTTTTCATTCATTTCTACCAACTCAATTTCTATTCCTTTCAAAGCAAAGCGAATTAAAGACTACTCTTCCTATTCCCGAAGTACCGAATAACACTAAGTTCTCGCAACAGCCGGAAAATAGTATTCAAGGTCCCGGTAGATTATATTATTAAAATAGTTTTCGAGTGCAAAGGGTTAATTTTGTATTTCTCCCCCTTCTTCGATAAATAAAATGGTCCAGTTTTGATATCCCTCGAGTGGAAAGGGTTAATATATTTCCAGAATGGTTTAACATCATTATTCGTAAGGAAAATGCAAATATGATCCTTAAAAGGTTCGTAGAACAAAGGGTTAATTTTGTATTTTTCCCCCATTCTTCTTCGATAAATAAAATGGTCCAGTTTTGATATCCCTCGAGTGGAAAGGGTTAATATATTTCCAGAATGGTTTAACATCATTATTCGTAAGGAAAATGCAAATATGATCCTTAAAAGGTTCGTAGAACAAAGGGTTAATTTTGTATTTCTCCCCCCATCCTTCTTCGATAAATAAAATGGTCCAGTTTTGATATCCCTCGAGTGGAAAGGGTTAATATATTTCCAGAATGGTTTAACATCATTATTCGTAAGGAAAATGCAAATATGATCCTTGTAAGATTTTTAGAACAAAGGGTTAATTTTGTATTTCTTCTCCTTCTCCTTCTTCGATAAATAAAATGGTCCAGTTTTGATATCCCCCGAGTGGAAAGGGTTAATAATAGCAAGGTGTAAGATTAGGCGGACAAGGGATGGAATAGAATAGCCTAAAGGGGCAGCAATGCAACGCGAATGGATTTGGGTGAGTCAGCAACGATAAATCGAACGATTTATGAAGCGGCACCGGCAACCATTCTACGCGAGTAATGTTGGCCATCGATGTGCGTGTGCACAGGTGGCGCACAGCAACCGAACGAGATCTCCTCGATCGTCTTGATCCCCTTATAAACGATCCAAGGAACCAGAACCGCGTTCGACGTCGAAGCAATTTTCGTTTACCTTCGGTGCTGTTGTTGCAAATATTTTAAAAAACCGGTCCTCGAAATATGCTGGCTTGTTAAAGTTAGTCGTTTGTGTATATTGTTCAACCTTTGCACTTCGAAACGTTTTTTTTTTTTTTGTAATTAGTATTGTGGTAAATTCAAGTGTCTCACGCGTTTCGGAAAGGGCAAAAATTACCTTTGATTAAAATTTGTTTCAGAGGGAAGGGAAAATGAATTGGCGAGAATAAATGAAAGTATTAATATTTATATTCTTGAATTTTGGGTCAGGTTTAGATTAGGTTTGGGTTTTGATATTAGAATTGGATTAAATTTGGGTTAGATTCAAGTTTTCATATTGAAATTGGATTAAATTTGGGTTAGGTTCTAGTTTTGATATTGGAATTGGATTAAATTTGGGTTAGGTCCAAGTTTTGATATCAGAATTGGATTAAATCTGAATTAGGTTCGAGTTTTGTTATCAGAATTGCATTAAACTTGAGTTAGATCCAGGTTTTGATATCAGAATTGGATTAAATCTGAATTAGGTTCGAGTTCTGTTATCAGAATTGGATTAAATTTGGGTTAGGTCCAAGTTTTGATATCAGAATTGGATTAAATCTGAATTAGGTTCGAATCTTGATATCAGAATTGGATTAAATTTGAATTATGCTCGAGTCTTGATATCAGAATTGGATTAAATTTTAATTAGCTGCTAGTTTTGATATTGGAATTGGATTAAATTTGAGTTAGGTCCAGGTTTTGATATCAGAATTGGATTAAATTTGGGCTAGGTCCAAGTTTTGATATTGGAATTGGATTAAATTTGGGTTAGGTCCAAGTTTTGTTATCAGAATTGGATTAAATCTGAATTAGGTTCGAGTTTTGTTATCAGAATTGGATTAAATTTGGGTTAGGTCCAAGTTTTAATATCAGAATTGGATTAAATCTGCATTAGGTTCGAATCTTGATATCAGACTTGGATTAAATTTGAATTAGGTTCTAGTTTTGATATTGGAATTAGATTAAATTTGGATTAGGTTCTAATATTAATATTGGAATTGGATTAAATCTGGGTTAGATTCTAGTTTTGATATTAGCATTGGATTAAATCTGCATTAGGTTCGAATCTTGATATCAGAATTGGATTAAATTTGAATTAGGTTCTAGTTTTCATATAGGAATTGGATTAAATTTGGATTAGGTTCTAATATTAATATTGGAATTGGATTAAATCTGGGTTAGATTCTAGCTTTGATATTACCATTGGATTAAATTTGCCTTAGGTCCAAGTTTTGATATCAGAATTCGATTAAATTTGGGTTGAATTCAAATTTTACTATAACACTTCAATTAAATCAATATTAGATACCAATTTTCATACCAAAATTACATTAAATTTGGTTTAATTTGAAAGAAAACTATGCGCCACCGTATCGCAAATGATTAAACAATTTATACTACTATAAACCTTTTCATCTTTAACATTCGTTTACTATCATCGCACAACAACTATCAAATAAACATTGATCAACAAAATTCACATCATTCCCTTCAAAAATCCAATCACCCTATAAAAGATGCACAAAATTAATTATTCAAAAAAATTCACCGAATACCTAGAAACAAAATTCGAAAGAAAAATCCACGCCCCGAATGAATGCTACGCGGGGGAAAAAGAAAACAGGGGGATGAGAAGAGTATTATATCATAATACGGCGAGATAAAGAGAAATAAAGGACGCAGAGGGTTAAAGGTATGAGGATGCACGGACGGAGGACGATTTATTTAATTTGTCAACGTCAGTCAGAATGTGGTGAGTGGATAACACGCGATGCGGGCAAATCTTCAATCAAAATATGACGAAAGGGAGGCGCGACATGACCTCGTTTCAATCGTAATTAATTTCAACGTTGGATGGGGGGGGGGGGGATGGGATTCGTATCACGGCGGATAATTCCGTTCCGATTATAGCCGGGGCGATTTTGTAGGGAACGCGTTTCCCGTACCGCGAAATAATTATTCGACCGTCCCACGGAAAATGGCCGCGTATTTATGCAGCCGATAATGTCCGTCATAAAGCAACCGTTCGTTATACGCGATGGATGGCGAGAGTTTGTCACTCTCGAAATATCTGCATTTAGTCGGTACGCGTTTGCCTGTTTTAGTTGGTTTATTCAACCACCGCTTCTCGAACCATACGAAAAATACAATACAGCAAAATAAACGTTTGCTTAGAACAATAATAGAACAATATTATGTAATTATTGTGAAAATATTAAGCGGTTGCAATTTGTTTCTCGTATAATTACGATGATTTTCTGCTACGTATTAATAGCAATAATAAATGGTGCAATGTTTATTTAATGAAAGGATGGTTTTATTGTTGCGGTCCGTAGTGTGGCTTCAAATTGGGCATTTTTAAGTCGATTGGAATTTATACATTTGTGTTATATGTTATACATTGTATGTTACATATTGTATATCGTATATTGTATACTGCATATTGTATACTATATATTGTATATTGTATACTGTACATTATATATTGTATATTGCATATTATATATTGTATATTATATATTGTATATTGTATACTGCATATTGTATATTGCATATTATATATTGTATATTGTATACTGTATATTTTATATTGTATACTGTATATTGTATACTGCATACTGTATATTGTATACTGTATATTGTATATTGTATATTGTATATTGTATATTGTATATTGTATATTGTATATTGTATATTGTATACTGTATGTTGCATATTATATATTGTATATTATATATTGTATATTGTATACTGCATATTGTATATTGCATATTATATATTGTATATTGTATATTGTATATTTTATACTGCATATTGTATATTGTACATTATATATTGTGTATTATATATTGTATATTGTATACTGTATATTTTATATTGTATATTGTATACTGCATATTGTATATTGTACATTATATATTGTGTATTATATATTGTATATTGTATACTGTATATTTTATATTGTATACTGTATATTGTATACTGCATACTGTATATTGTATATTGTATATTGTATGTTGTATATTGTATATTGTATATTGTATATTGTATATTGTATATTGTATACTGTATGTTGCATATTATATATTGTATATTATATATTGTATATTGTATACTGCATATTGTATATTGCATATTATATATTGTGTATTATATATTGTATATTGTATGTTGCATATTGTATATTGCATATTGTGTATTGTATATTGTATCATGTATATTGTATATTGTATATTATATATTGTATACTGTATGTTGCATATTGTATATTCCATATTGTGTATTGTATATTGTATATTGTGTATTGTGTATTGTATATTGTATATTATATATTATATATAATATATTATGTATCATATATCATATATTATATATTGTATATCATACATTATATATTGTATATTATATATCATACATTATATGTCATGCAATATATATCATATATTATATATTGTATATCATACATTATATATCATACATTATATGTGATGCAATATATATCATATATTATATATCATACATTATATATCATATATCATATATCATACATTATACATCATACATTATATATCATACACTATATATCATATATTACATACTATATATCATATTACATATAGTATACTTTATATACCATACATTACATATCATATATATTATATTATAAATATACATCATATATTACAATACATATATTAGAAATAATAATGAAATTACCATTAATAGCTTGCCCAAGTATCGAAATCCACTCCGTCGAGATACGAATAAACCTAGGGAAGAATTCGCTTGATTTGTTTGCAAATTTGTGCGGCGATACGAGCATATTCAACGTCGCTTTTGATTAACGCAGATAAACAGCGACGAGAAGAGTGTATTTCAATTTCATTTTATCGATAATTCCCCGTTACGTCGGACGCGACAACAACAACAAGCCTGTGTCGCAAATTACCGTGTCGCGCGTTCGAGCTGTCGTTATTACTTCTTATCAAGCGGACGTGTTAATGTAAACGCGGGCAACCGTGAAAACTGATGGCCAACGATGCGCGCCGTGGACCGAGTAGAAATCCGCGATGACGTTAATTTGACCGTCTGATGGCCGAAACGCGGCTGTAATACGCTTTAAACGAGAGTTTCTCGATCAATTACGGTCACGCTTCGATGTTTTTCTCCCTTCTACTTCTCGTGGCTTTTCAATTTTTGTTAACGAACAACTTTCGTATCGTCATTTTGTCCTCCTCTGATTTTCGTCCCCCGTTTTAAAGATGCGATACCATACGCAAATGAACTAATTTTTAAATGTGATTAATCGAATTTTTGTACAATTACAGAAGTGGAAATTAAAGGTTGAGTTGTCGAAAGGAAATGATAATTCGTAGAGTTAAAAATATGCAGGATATATGATATTTCAACGTCATGATACAAATGAATACAAATTTGGGTTACGTTTGGGTTTTGATATCAGAATTGGATTAAATCTGAATTAGGTTCGAGTTCTGTTATCAGAATTGGATTAAATTTGGGTTAGGTCCAAGTTTTGATATCAGAATTGGATTAAATCTGAATTAGGTTCGAGTTTTATTATCAGAATTGGATTAAATTTGAGTTAGGTCCAAGTTTTGTTATCAAAATTGGATTAAATTTGAGTTAGGTCCAAGTTTTGGTATCAGAATTGGATTAAATCTGAATTAGGTTCGAGTTTTGTTATCAGAATTGGATTAAATTTGGGTTAGGTCCAAGTTTTATTATCAGAATTGGATTAAATCTGGGTTAGGTCCAACTTTTGATATCAGAATTGGATTAAATTTGGGTTAGGTCCAACTTTTGATATCAAAATTGGATTAAATTTGGGTTAGGTCCAAGTTTTGATATCAGAATTGGATTAAATTTGGGTTAGGTTCGAGTTTTATTATCAGAATTGGATTAAATTTGAGTTAGGTCCAAGTTTTGTTATCAAAATTGGATTAAATTTGAGTTAGGTCCAAGTTTTGGTATCAGAATTGGATTAAATCTGAATTAGGTTCGAGTTTTGTTATCAGAATTGGATTAAATTTGGGTTAGGTCCAAGTTTTATTATCAGAATTGGATTAAATCTGGGTTAGGTCCAACTTTTGATATCAGAATTGGATTAAATTTGGGTTAGGTCCAACTTTTGATATCAAAATTGGATTAAATTTGGGTTAGGTCCAAGTTTTGATATCAGAATTGGATTAAATTTGGGTTAGGTTCGAGTTTTATTATCAGAATTGGATTAAATTTGAGTTAGGTCCAAGTTTTGTTATCAAAATTGGATTAAATTTGAGTTAGGTCCAAGTTTTGGTATCAGAATTGGATTAAATCTGAATTAGGTTCGAGTTTTGTTATCAGAATTGGATTAAATTTGGGTTAGGTCCAAGTTTTATTATCAGAATTGGATTAAATCTGAATTAGGTCCAAGTTTTGTTATCAGAATTGGATTAAATCTGAATTAGGTTCGAGTTTTGTTATCAGAATTGGATTAAATCTGGGTTAGGTCCAACTTTCGATATCAGAATTGGATTAAATTTGGGTTAGGTTCGAGTTTTATTATCAGAATTGGATTAAATTTGAGTTAGGTCCAAGTTTTGTTATCAAAATTGGATTAAATTTGAGTTAGGTCCAAGTTTTGGTATCAGAATTGGATTAAATCTGAATTAGGTTCGAGTTTTGTTATCAGAATTGGATTAAATTTGGGTTAGGTCCAAGTTTTATTATCAGAATTGGATTAAATCTGAATTAGGTCCAAGTTTTGTTATCAGAATTGGATTAAATCTGAATTAGGTTCGAGTTTTGTTATCAGAATTGGATTAAATCTGGGTTAGGTCCAACTTTCGATATCAGAATTGGATTAAATTTGGGTTAGGTTCGAGTTTTATTATCAGAATTGGATTAAATTTGAGTTAGGTCCAAGTTTTGTTATCAAAATTGGATTAAATTTGAGTTAGGTCCAAGTTTTGGTATCAGAATTGGATTAAATCTGAATTAGGTTCGAGTTTTGTTATCAGAATTGGATTAAATCTGAATTAGGTTCGAGTTTTATTATCAGAATTGGATTAAATTTGAGTTAGGTCCAACTTTTGTTATCAGAATTGGATTAAATTTGAGTTAGGTCCAAGTTTTGATATTAGAATTGGATTAAATTTGGGTTAGGTCCAAGTTTTGATATCAGAATTCAATTGCCATTTCTTCTGAAATCAAGGCAAATTTCTCAATTCCAAGATACATAACTTATTAAGTTCTCACAATAATCTCAAAGAAACGGTAATGGAGCTGCTGTCGTGTGATATTATTAAATAAAACTAGTTTCGAGTGCAAAGGGTTAACGGATCCATGTGGTGGCCATCTGGCGAGTTATGTTTGTCACGCGTGTACCATAGGACGCGGCGAACAAATAGAGCGCATACATACATTATACGACGAGCATAAATTCCGTTCGGAAGATCGATCGAAAGTTACTTTAAAATGCGTCGTCCATTACTTACGAACTGCGAATAAAATATCCGTCGAGATTGAACATGACGTACATGACGTGCATGACGCATCGTAATTCATTCCTGTCGTTTCACTCGTTTCCTTCTCTTTTTTATCTATCTATCTCTCTCTGTTTATAAAATAAGTATAAGTATTCGCGATCAATGCAAAGTTGCTCCATTATTATCGACAAATATTTAAAGTTTAGATTAGAAATTACACGGATCGGAATATTAATTCGATTTTGTATCTTTATTTACAATCCACTTCTTATTTTGCTTTTCCAATCGATGATTAATCAATTAACGAAACTGTGCGTTGAAGTTTACGAAAATGAATCAATGTCTATTTACTTGCACTCGATAGAAAGTAAGAGTTTAATTTTGATTATATTATTGTAATTATTATCATATTACTTTATTGCCATCGCTTAACGTTATCTTCCTTTATATAGCACCGACTCTAATACCATATATATATATAGTATACCGACTCTAATATCGACGCTATAAATCGTATTTGTACGCTGGGAAAAAACACCAAGTTAGAATTAAATCTTTTCTTCACTGGATCCGTCGATTCTTTTTTTTAAAAATCTATCCAAGTATGTTTAATTTACTGTAACACTGCACGATACATTTTTATTATAGTTGTTGGATATCTCGAGGCATGCAGCAAGCGGAACGGGCAAAAATGAGTCGACACGTTGAGAGGGGATAGCCTAAACAAGATGAAAGTTTCGAAAGAAAAGAAAGATGCTTATCTGTTTGGCACTGTTTGACGCCGAGTGCCATTTTCGTTTTGCTATTCATTCCCTTTCGGTGTCTCTACGAGTCAATACGTATTTTTACTAAACTCTCTCTCTCTCTCTTTTGAATAAAGAGAATTTATTAAGATGAATGGGAATTATTTTATTTAAACCCGCTACATAAAGTAACAATAGTATTTCTTTCTTATAGTATTCGCTATTTGTTCTTAATTAACGCGTGAAATTAAAAATTGAAAACTTCTACACTTAAGAATCGTTTAGTAATGCGTTTATCTTGTAAATTTATTAACAAATAAATAAATGAATTAAATTATTTCATTACCATCGGTTAACGCTGAATCGAAGCATTCGTAAGACCGCGAATATAAATGCGTAAATTCGTATCGCTCGATTGGAGTCGAAAAATCGCGTGGCCGAATTGCCGGCGTCGAAAAGGGCGACGAAATAAAATAAACAAAAAAAAAAGAACGCGAACTCGATAAAATGTTCTCTCGGCTACTTTTCCAACGTTGGGCACAAAGTAGCGAAGATTAAAAGTTTCTCGCTACTCTGGAAACGAAGAAGAAATAGAAGGTTTAACCGTGGACGGATGGTTCTCCATGGGGAACCATGGGGAATATATATTATTCTCGTCGAGAACGTTGAACGCCCAAAGGGAGCGCGAAGAGTTGTTTCTAGTTTAATTCCCGTAATTCGATTTCTATTAAACGATTTCGCTGCGTTCCCGATGGAATCGAACGGTAAACGAAAGAGATTGAAGCGATGGTTGTAATGGTGGGGGGGGGGGGGGGGGGGAAAGAAAGGAAAATTGCGAATCGTCGTGTTGGAAAAGTTTAAAAAAACGCGAGGCGAGGGGGGAGAGAAGGGAATTGGTAAAATTACAAAAGGCAACCGCGCGATGTTTGACGTTGCATTAATCGCCGTGAAATAGAATTAAAATTGCGAGTGGGCCGAATATCGAGTGTCCTCTCTATCCGTTTATTATTACATTTGTCGCATTTTTTTTTTTTTATTTCTCTCTTTCTCTTTCTCTGTTTGATTGCGATTTCTCCATTGCGAGCTTTTCGCTTTGCCATTTCATACGATTGCCAAGAGCGAAGCTTTCGTTGGTTACAAATGTATTCCGCCACTTTGCTTTTGTTTGGTATCCGTTTGTTCGATAATTACGCGCGGATAAAGGTACAAATAATTCGATGGATATCGTTTCTAATGACAAAATGCGGATAGTAATATAATATATTGTATATAGTAGTGATATAATGTAATGCAATATTATGTATAATAGAAACATAATGTAATGCAATGTTTTATATAACAGTAACATAATATAATATAATATTATATATAATAGCAATATAATGTAATATTATATATAATAGCAATATAATATAATATTATATATAATAGCAATATAATATAATATTATATATAATAGCAATATAATATAATATAATATTATATATAATAGCAATATAATATAATATAATATTATATATAATAGCAATATAATATAATATAATATTATATATAATAGTAACATAATGTAATGCAATATTGTATACAATAGTAACATAATGTAATACAATATTGTATATAATAGTAACATTATATAATATTATATTAAATATTATACTGTTATATATAATATTGTATTATATATAATAGCAATATAATGTAATATAATATTATATATAATAGTAACATAATGTAATACAATATTATATATAACAGTAACATAATATAATAGAATATTATATATAATAGTAACATAATGTAATACAATATTATATATAATAGTAACATAATATAATATAATGTTATATAATGTTACTATTATATACAATATTGCGTTACATTATATTACTTTTGTGTATAATATTATATTACATTATATTGCTGTTATATATAATATAATATTATACTACTATTATATATAACATTGTATTATACCACTATTATACATAATAGTGTATTATATAATATTATATTAGTATTGCACATAATATTGTAACATTTCCTATATATATATACATATATATTCGTCGAGTAAGAATTTTCAAACTGTTCGATCATGGAATTGAAGGATGTTTGGCTGTTAATCTACTAAACGAACTGTTCGCTAATTACAAGGGCCCTGATGCGGCTCAAATTATGACATATGATTGGACGTCTAAACTGCGAGTACCGGCGGCCTTTGAAACAGCCCCGTTAATCATGCGATCCGCCCTAAAGTTTACTCAGCTTGGCCTCTCGATTACGTAAAGAGCTTACCTGAATGTATACGGGCATCGTGACACGTGATCATTAAGGAACACCATCGAATTTATGCAAAACATCTCCACCCCATAACTATAATAACCACGCCAAAAATGAGTACTCTGTTAGAAAAAAATTATGCAACTCGAAGATTCCGTAACTTTCCCGAAATCGATCGAAAATTAATGAAACCGAAACGTGATTAAAGCTTCGAGCTTCTACTTTTTAACCCTTTTTGTTTTGTGTAATGTTATATACAATAGTAGTATAATATAATGCAATATTACATATAATAGTAATGTAATATAATGCAATATTATATTTAATAGTAATATAATATAATGCAATATTATATTTAATAGTAATATAATATGGTGTAATATTATATTTAATAGTAATATAATATAATGCAATATTATATACAATAGTAATATAATATAGTGTAATATTATATACAATAGTAGTATAATATAGTGCAATATTATATATATAATAGTAATATAGTGTAGTACAATATTATACACAATAGTAACATAACATAAAAGTAATAATGGACAAATAAAATTAATTAATTAGTAACATAACATAATACAATATTATATATGATAGAAATATGATATAATATAATATTACATATAATAGTAATATAATATAATAGTAATATAGTGTAGTACACTATTATATACACTAGTAACATAAAATAAAAGTAATAATGGACAAGTAAAAATAATTAATTAGTAACATAACATAATACAATATTATATATGATAGGAATATAATATAATATAATATTATATATAATAGTAATATAATAGTAATATAGTGTAGTACACTATTATATACAATAGTAACATAACATAAAAGTAATAATGGACAAATGAAATTAATTAATTAGTAACATAACATAATACAATATTATATATAATAGAAATATAATATAATACAATATTGCATATAATAGTAATATAATACAATATTATATATAATATAATAGCAATATTAATATAACATTATAGCAATATTGATATAATATAATATTATATATAATAGCAATATAATACAATATTATAATAATATAATATCGTCCTACAACGATAAACATTTTCGCGAAGAATAGATTATAATTAGATGCAAACATTACGATTAAACCGCGTATCAACGTACAAATTCGTATTCTTATTAACACGATTAAAGAAGATTTCACCAACGCGATTATTTTTAAATTACTCAAGAATAAATAAAGTGAGAAATAATTCGAAGTCTATTGTTCTTAACAACGAATGCGAACAGTTCGTTTCCTATCGATTGATTTAAATAAAATAATGGACCAAATGGGGTAAAAAGTAATAAAACGAGCTTCGAGCTTTAATCTACACTCGCAAGAGTTCGCTCGATTTAAATGAATTCGATCGAACTCATAGAATGCTAAATATTCCGTCGATTTATCAATGGCAAATAGCATTTGCCACGACTGTAGAAGCAATCAATTGTTGCATCGATGCACGTACAGTGGATACGCCTGTGGCGGAACGTTTATTGAAAATACCTTTACGATTTCTCTTGCCGTAGCACATCGGCTCTGCGTTTTATCGTTGCGCGCGTGTACGTACCCGTGCCGCCGCGTATCGCAATCTTTGGACACTTTCGAACAGTCGCGTTGTATTCCGCGACTGTTTCTGACAGATATTCAAAATCGTTTGGAGGCCGACGCAGACGCGAACGCGACGCGACGCGGATCAAGTTATCGGAATTGTCCTCCATCGGGGATCCAGCAGTCGACGAGAACGAATGAGTTAGAAAAGGAAAAATTCAACTTTAACGCCGCTAGTGAATAAAGAGCCGCTATCTATGCCGATGGCGTCGGGGAAACGTGTGTATATGTTGCGCGAATGGGTAGATTGAAAAACCTCCATTTTTGCAAGCTTCGGAACACTCGTGGATCCATTCGGAAAAGGGACAAATACGCGAATGTACGAATATATGAACATACGAGTACGTTGTTGATATGTGAATTTATACGAACATGTGAATATATTAATATATTAATTGGTGTATATTGGGACATATGAATATATGAGTATATGGATGCATTCATATGTGAATATGTGAATACATTGATATGTGAGTATGTGAATATATGAATACATGCATATGTGAATATGTGAATATATTAATATGTGAGTATGTGAATATATGAAAGCATTGATATGTGAATATATGAACATATGAGTATATTTATATGTGAATATGTGAATATATGAACATATGAAGATATGAGTATATTAATATGTGAATATGTGAATGTATGAATATATTAATATGTGAATATATGAACATATTAATATGTGAATATGTGAATATATGAATATATTAATATGTGAATATATGGACATATTAATATATTAATATGTGAATATATGAATACATTGATATGTGAATATTTGAATATATTAATATGTGGATATATGAATATATGAATACATTGATATGTAAATATATGAACATATGAACATATGATTATATTAATATGTTCATATATGAATATATGAACATATGAACATATGATTATATTAATATGTCAATATATGAATATATGAACATATGAACATATGATTATATTAATATGTTCATATATGAATATATGAACATATGAACATATGATTATATTAATATGTGAATATATGAATATGTGAATATATTAATATGTGAATATATGAATATATGAACATATGAACATATGATTATATTAATATGTGAATATATGAATATGTGAATATATTAATATGTGAATATATGAATATATGAATACAATGATATGTGAATATGTGAATATATGAATATATTAATATGTGAATATATGAATATATGAATATATTAATATGTGAATATATGAATATATTAATATGTGAATATATTAATATGTGAATATATGAACATATGAACATATGAACATATGATTATATTAATATGTTCATATATGAATATATGAACATATGAACATATGATTATATTAATATGTGAATATATGAATATATGAACATATGAACATATGATTATATTAATATGTGAATATATGAATATATGAACATATTAATATGTGAATATATGAACATATGAACATATGAATATATTAATATGTGAATATATTAATATGTGAATATATGAATATATGAATATGTGAATATATGAATATATTAATAAGTGAATATATGAACATATGAACATATGAACGTATAAATGTATCAACGTATCAATGTATGAACATATGAACATATGAATATATGAATATATGAATATATGAATGTATTAATATGTGAATATATGAATATATAAATATACGAATATATTAATATATTAATAAGTAAATATATGAACATATGAACATATAAACATATGAACGTATCAACATATGAACGTATCAACATATGAACGTATCAACATATGAACATATGAATATATGAATATATTAATATGTGAACATATGAACATATGAATATATGAATATATTAATATGTGAACATATGAACATATGAATATATAAACATACGAACATACGAATGTATCACTGAAATTATTATAGTAATGTCGCCTATAGCACTAATATAGTAGCCCCCTAATGATTCCACATAACAACGCATTCTGTCCATCCCGTGCTCCGTCAATGGCTTCATTATTATCACTTTCACACGCGACGCGAGTACCGTTGGAATTTAATATTTCGCCGGTCGCGTCGGGAGGAAGGCGATTTATAAAATGGAGAGCTAAACTGCTCGGCATACAAATACGTCCATTGAACGTTCCCCGTTGATGGAGGATCGCGAATATAGCCGTTGAAAAAGGGTTGATGGAGCCATCCAGGAATCGCGTGTGTATCGTTGCAATTTTCAATCGCTCGCGTCGACTTCATTATTCGCGGCCCCGATTATCCACATTTTTCCACCGACGCTTTAACGAGATCCTGATTTCGAGTACTGTTTGGTAAAAAAGAAAAAAAGAGAAAAGAGTAGCTTAAGTGTAGCAATACGCGCCGACGATTTTCACCGTTTATCGATCAACGCGTTTCGCCTCCAAACGGAATTGCAATCTCGTCGAATTCCATTTTTTTCTCTCTTTCCAGTCTGAAATTAACGAAATGGAAGTTAAACAAGAGATAACACGGTTCACTTGACTCTCTCCATTCCGCGTATTTTTATATTCTGCTACTTTCTCCGTAAACGCAGTTCGAACATTAATTGTATCACCAATCCTACGGATTATTAATGAATCCATTTTAAGACATTGACTCGACAAAACGTCGATGGAACGAAGAAACGTCAATTAACAAAAATTAAACGAACGAAGAAATGAAGCTTAAATCGACTCGTCGTGCTGTCGTTACGTCGATCAATTACGTATCGTTAATTTTCCTCAACGATACGAATTTACTTCAATACATTGGAAGCTCATTAACGTCGTGTTTACTCGATTAATTTACTTAAGCCGCAATTATTCGCCAACCGTGGGAACTCGATTAATTTCAACGTCGCAACTTTTCCCTCCGACTAGAAGAATTTCTCGAAAACCAGAGGGACGATAAATAAGCCGCAGGTTGGCAGAATTAATTCGCGGAAGAATTACGATCCTCCTCGCTGGCCGCGAGACTTTTGACGACGCTGTTGTCACACGCGGGAGCGTAAATGCAAACGGGTACGTTAAGCGCGTTCGCAACCGCGGCATAAATCAAATTCTTTTTTTCCGCTGTCGCGGCGAACACTGGCGAATGTTTCGCCACGCGAATCGCCAGCTTAATTCGCGTCGAAAGTTCTCGCACGGGCTACGTTTAAACGCGTACGCGAATCGTCGCGGTTCCGCGAATTCCCCAACCAATCGCAACTCTGCGTTTTCCCTATTCTCCAGCATTCGCGATTATTTCCCCCGTTGTACGGCGTACGAGCGTCGTGGAAAACTCGTAAACGCTTTTCTCCAAGCCAACGGTTCAAGTGTTAACCATTCGCGGACGGGACGATATTAATATTAATCTAATTTTCGTTGAATTATTAACTTCTCGAGAAAGGGATTTAATAAATTCTTGTCCAAATTATTAACAGCCTTTGAATAACGTTGAGTTAAATTTGCTGCTCTAAAAATTCATATTATGTCGAAGAAACCAATAAACTTGGCCGTTTATCTTGCGACACTCGTCCGCAAAGGGTTTTAACCCTTTGCGCTACTTAATTCCTTTTTTTTTTCATTATTTAGTAATTAGCAACAACTCCTTGATTAATTTAGAAAATAGATCTGTTGAATTATTACTAATGCTAAGCTAATAGCAATAATGCCCAACGTTCCTTTATTAGATAGAAACTAAACTAAGGCGATAGAAAGGTGTGTCTTGTTTTCATTATACTTCGTCGCCAGGCAAAGCCATAAACAGTCTCGTCAATAAAAGCGGACTCTAACCTTCTTTTTTTTGGGTGTTCGTCCCGTTCGGTTTCGAGAAATAGAAACAGTCAGACGTGTTTTTTTTAAAGCCGTATTAATAAAGTGGGACTAATAGATATAAACTGCTTCATTATTTTATAACCCATTTCCAATGAGATCGAAAAAGTATTGCAACAGTGCAGAGTGTGTCACAAATATACGGTTTTGTTCATTTATATCAATTAGTAAGGTAATAAATAAATAAATATATATGTTTATATATGATGTGAGAAATGCGAAATCGAGTCACACTGCAAATGGTTAAAGATCAAACTTTAAAAGTGGTGGAGAATTTTTTTAAGACGATGGAAAATGATGTGAAAGCTTATTTATTTATTCATTCCTTTGTAAACGAATTCGTTGGGTTGAAGAAAGAAACTCTGAAGCTTTTCAGACGAATGTAAAAGTCGTAGTAATTGCAAATGGTTGCAGGATTTCTTTATTCGCGTTACTTTTATGGGGATTTCGCGAACGATAGTTTGTTGTTGGCTCGCAACGTGCGGTTTAATTGAAACTTTCGAAAACATCTTCCATCGGCGCCCCGAAGCCAAATCAATTCGATATTGAATTTAACAAAAAAAGAGAAATGAAAGGGAAAAAAGAAAACAGCGGCCACATATGAGGTACGTTATTTTTTGACGTGTATTGCGAACGAATCTGAGCACTTTCGAAATTACGTTATTCGATTGCGTAATTTTACTTCGGAATCAATTTTCAAGCATTTGAAATGCTTCGAAGTAACGTTATTTCGACTAACGCGTTGCTGTATTTTATAATTAATTAGAATTGTTCGAAATAATCGGAACACAGAAATGACGTGAAATATTTATTTCACGATAATTGAAATCAGATCTGGGCGAAAATAAGGTACTATCTATTTCAGATCGTTTATTTCGTATCGTTGTTTGAAAATAGATATTATTGTTATTATTGTATACGAAATAAATTGTCTCAAATAGTTGTTTCTTATTTTCTTTGCGAATATAGTAAAATTTGCATATATAGGAAAATGTGCAAGTATAATAAAATGTGCAAGTATAGTAAAATAAGCGAATATAGTAAAATTTACATATATAGTAAAATGTGAAAGTGTAGTAAAATGTGCAAACATAGTAAAATGTGCAAATATAATAAAATGTGCAAATATTACAAAGGTTGCATATTTATTAAAATGTGCAAATATCACAAAGTTTGCATATATATTAAAATGTGCAAATATTACAAAGTTTGCTAATATATTAAATGTGCAAGTATAATAAAACTTGTTAATATAGTGAAATGTGTAAATATAGCAAAATTTGCATATATATTAAAATGTGCAAATACAGTAAAATGTGCAAATATAGAAAAATTTGCACGTATATTAAAATTTGCAAATATAATAAAATGTCTAAATATTATAAAATGTGCAAATATAGTAAAATTTACATGTATGGTAAATTGTGAAAGTATAGTAAAATGTGCGAATATAATAAAATGTGCAAATATTACAAAATTTGCATATATATTAAAATGTGCAAATAAGGTAAAATGTGCAAATATAGTAAAATGTGCAAGTATAGTAAAATAAGCAAATATAGTAAAATTTGCAGGTATAGTAAAGTTTGCAAGTATAATAAAACTTGCTAATATATTAAATTGTGCAAATGTAGTAAAATGTGCAAATATTGTGAAATGTGCAAATATTGTAAAATGTGCAAATGTAGTTAAAAGTGCAAATATTGTAAAATGTGCAAGTATAGTAAAATGTGCAAGTATAATAAAACGTGCAAGTGTAGTAAAATAATCAAATATAGTAAAATTTGCAGGTATAGTAAAGTTTGCAAGTATAATAAAACTTGCTAATATATTAAATTCTGCAAATGTAGTAAAATGTGCAAATATTGTGAAATGTGAAAATATTGTAAAATGTGCAAGCATAGTAAAATGTGCAAGTATAGTAAAATAATCAAATATATTAAAATTTGCAAGTATAGTAAATTTTACACGTATAGTAAAATTTGCAAATATATTAAATCGTGCGAATACAGTAAAATGTGCGAATACAGTAAAATATGCAAATATCCTAAGATTTTCAAATACAGTAAAATATGGAAATACGCTACGATATGCTTGCGCAATAAAACGCGCGAGTGCAACAAAATTTCATCGCCAAATATCGTAGTTAAAAACATTTCGTTCGCGTCGCAACCGATAATGATTAAAATTATTATAAAGCGGAAGCTTAATGGCAAATTACTGGCAATTACGAGGCGAATTAAAAATCGCAAAGCGACTTTATTTAATATGCTGGAATTTTGCAGGCTATTCGAGTTCCATCGCGATTAAATTTAGAATTTTAAGGTAATGGTGAATTACGCGATCCATGTTAACAAAGTTTGTACGTAAAATACGAGGAATAATAGAATTGAAACGCAAACACAGCCGAGCTCGGTTTATTTTAGAAACGCGAATGCCGCGGAATTGTTTGAAAATTTAACGCAAACGTTGTAGGTAACGTGATTTTTTTACAAAAATTTCCACGTTTGTAAAATTTCCGCGCCACTTTTCATCCCTTTCCCTTTTCTTTTTATTGTTCGAATCATAGTTGCATATCGATCGAATCAAATTCTTAATGCATTCGATCGAACAAACGAATCGTTATATAAAATTCATATCACTAACATTATTAATTATTACAGATTCGTTTAATATTGATATTGATTGGTTTAATCAACGAATGAAATTAATCGTCACGCGTTGACTAAAGAAATGAAATTCTTGATCCTTCGGCTTCTAACTATGCTACACTCGTGGTTTAGCCTATGGACTGATTACAATAAAAATGAGCATCAACATATGATTATATTAATATGTGAGTATATGAATATATGAATATATTAATATGTGAATATATTAATATGTGAATATATGAATATATGAATACAATGATATGTGAATATATGAATATATGAATACAATGATATGTGAATATATAAACATATGAACATATGAGTATATTAATATATTAATATGTGAATATATGAATATATGAATATATTAATATGTGAATATATGAATATATGAATACAATGATATGTGAATATATAAACATATGAACATATGAGTATATTAATATATTAATATGTAAATATATGAATATATGAATATATTAATATCTGAATATATGAATATATGAATACAATGATATGTGAATATATAAACATATGAACATATGAATATATGAATACAATGATATGTGAATATATAAACATATGAACATATGAGTATATTAATATATTAATATGTAAATATATGAATATATTAATATCTGAATATATGAATATATGAATACAATGATATGTGAATATATAAACATATGAACATATGAGTATATTAATATATTAATATGTAAATATATGAATATATGAATATATTAATATCTGAATATATGAATATATGAATACAATGATATGTGAATATATAAACATATGAACATATGAGTATATGAATATATTAATATGTGAATATATGAATATATTAATATGTGAATATATGAATATATTAATATGTGAATATATGAATATATTAATATATGAATATATGAATATATTAATATGTGAATATAGGAATATATGAATATATTAATATGTGAATATATGAATATATGAATACAATGATATGTGAATATATAAACATATGAACATGTGAGTATATGAATATATTAATATGTGAATATATTAATATGTGAATATATGAATATATGAATATATTAATATGTGAATATATGAATATATGAATACAATGATATGTGAATATATAAACATATGAACATATGAGTATATTAATATATTAATGTGTGAATATATGAATATATTAATATGTGAATATATGAACGTATGAACATATGAACATATGACTATATGAGTACATTGATATGTGAATATATGAACATATTAACATATGAGTATATTAATATGTGAATATATGAGTATATGAGTACATTGATATGTGAATATATGAACATATTAACATATGAGTATATTAATATGTGAATATATGAATATATGCATATATTAATATGTGAATTGATCTATTTCAAGTGGTAAGATTGTGAGATTGAGGATTACTAGGCACGAATTACGTGTAATATCTTTGTGTATTTCATTCGATATAGTAAAAGATTGCAGTGAAAGATAGTGAACATTTCAATAAATGATCTTTGAAAAATTCGTAAGCCAATGGGTTAATCCGATCGATCGATTAATGCATTCGATTAAACGAATCAATCGTTATATATATATATAAAATTATTATTATAAAACTCAGAATCTTACCGCGGAAACCTCAAAGACATTATTATTATCATTAATATTATTCATTATTACAGAGTTAATATATGTTATATAGAATCATTTACTGGTTTGATCATTTGATGAAATTAATCTTCGAATGTTGATTAAAGAAATTAATATACTTCTTTCCGAATAAAATTCTTAATCCGTATTATTATACTATTAGTAATCGACATAAAATTATTCGTTGCTTTAAGAATTATAATTATTCCGTAGGTCAATAGATTAAAGGATTAATATTCTATCCGTACGTAGAAGCAATTGAACGCTGCGTCGTTGTTGTTCGCGGCGAACGTCAAAGCCAGCAACCGAAAAGCAACACCGATCGATGCTTTTATGTTGGAAATTAGATAGCGCGCTAATCTTACCTAAAGGTTCTCAGAATTTCTCGCGTAGGAGAAGATCGAGGAGATCGATATTCCCGTTGGACGAAACTACGACTACGTCGACTATGGTGTGAAAATTGACCGGTTGAGTGGCCAACGGACGACAAGAGAAGCGGCGAAACAAAAGCAAAACGCGCTCGACGAGATCCGCGCTGGATTGCGCCGTATTGTTCGCGAAATATGCTTCGAGTTCTAGCTTTTATTCCGTTTCGCTTGGCCCAACGCGACGAGTCGCCGCCACGCGTCCGAACTAGACTCTGTGTGTTAGAGGTATTAAGTAGGCGAGCTACGTGTACACGTTGTTTAATTGAAAGCGTATACCCGTGGCATCTCTGAATCCTGAATCCTGAATCCTGAATCGTGAATCCCTGAATCGTAAATCGTGAATCCCTGAATCCCTGGATTCTGGATTCCGGTCGAGTCGTGGCTGATTTTACGATGAAAATTATAGAGTCGAGAAACGCTTGCCGCTAGCGCGCCCCACTCTTGTTTTATCGATAATAATCGCGGCGTCTGTTGTTCCCGTGAAACTCTTCGCTTCGTTGCCAGGATACGCGAGCCGACCGAAGAGCATCCTATTGTGAACTTTATCTTTCGAGTCATTTTCCCCCATTGACGAAACACGGGATATGGATTATACATTGTTGCGTAGAACGATTAGGCGGCTATCGTTTCATTGTACACGCGTAATGCCACTTTTTATGATTCCCGTTTTAAGTAACTTTGTTTAATTCATTTGGAACGTGTTTCACGTAATGATCTTTTCTGTTTGGAGAGTACGATTGTTCAACCGCTCTTTTATTCGTGAACACTTCGTTTTTTTATACGTGTGTTCGGATATAAGAAATTCGTTAGTAATTAATTGGAAACGCACGACAAAGTCCAATGACCTTACTATCGTCACTTGAGAATTTCTCATTTAAATGGAAACACGGTTTTAGTAGTTTGTGCAACGGTTGTAAGAATTCGTATTATATATTGAATTGTGACACGTTCCATACTTTGTACGTATATTCGTCGCGTTTTAATGTTCAACAGCACTTTTACATACTAATATTCATTTACGAATATTGGAATTTATTACATATTATAGAAACAATGTTACAAATATTGTTACCTCCTAATATTAATTTACGAATATTGTAATTCATTACATATTATAGAAACAATATTACAAATATTGTTACCTCTTAATATTAATTTACGAATATTGTAATTTATTACATATTATAGAAACAATATTACAAATATTGTTACCTCCTAATATTAATTTACGAATATTGTAATTTAGTACATATTATAGAAACAATATTACAAATATTGTTACGTCCTAATATTAATTTACGAATATTGTAATTTATTACATATTATAGAAACAATATTACAAATATTGTTACCTCCTAATATTAATTTACGAATATTGTAATTCATTACATATTATAGAAACAATATTACAAATATTGTTACCTCCTAATATTAATTTACGAATATTGTAATTCATTACATATTATAGAAACAATAGTACAAATATTGTTACCTCCTAACATTAATTAACGAATATTGTAATTTAGTACATATTATAGAAACAATATTGCAAATATTGTTACCTCCTAATATTAATTTACAAATATTCTCCTCGATTCCTAATTCAAGCTTAAATCATATTACAGTTCAATCTAAAGCTTGTGTTATTCTTGTTAATATAAAACTTGCAATTAGTAAACATTTGCAACCATAACATACATCCCTAAACTATACAAATTGTTCCAATAGTTGCTCCTAATATTCGCGTCGCACTCTTTTATGATAACCACAATTTTATTCCCCCTCTTTTTATTCTCCCATAATACCGTAATTTGAATTAATAGTAGGTTCAATTTAAGATTTGAATTACCCCCATTAATACCAACTTTAATAAATAATCACAGCCGCGAAATACATGCCTAAAGTATAAAAACGTTCCTAATATCCACGTCGCGGCATTTTACAATAAAACAAATTTTATTCCCCCTCTTTTTCCATTCCCCATAATACCATGGTTTGAATTAATAGCGGGTTCAATCTGAAATTTGAATTATCGTTATTAGTATGAATACGTGGGCGAAAAAAAAGAAGAAGAAAGAAGGTAGACGGTTCGGAATATCGCGGAGAGAAACGAGACTCGGCTCTCGTTGCTATATGCATAGTTGGGCTATATATATACAGGGTGTCCCGTAACCGGTGGTACAAGCGAGTAGGGGAGTGATTCTACATACGTGAAAAAATGAATCGAAAATTTAGAATAAAATTTTTCCATACGACGCTTCATTTTCGAAAAGAATAAGTTTGAAAATTTGTCGAGTACGCGTGCACTTGGACCAGCTTCGGTATTTGTGGGGTCGTGTTAAGTGAATTGTGTACAGTGATGACACGACGAGCGTTGAACGATTGAAAGAAAAAATTATTATAGCGTTTGAACGATTAAAATTGCGCAACGACGCGTTAGAAAACGTTCGATGCAATTTAATAAGGAGAGCACGGTTATGTTTGCAACAACGTGGACGTCGCTTCCAACAGTTCATAAATTAGACGAATTCTGGAAATCTGTGAATCGATCCATTGGGTGTATACAAACGTTGACAACGTTTACGAACAAGAATCGAGGTGATCTACGATGAAATTCGTCGAGCTGAAGCTGCTCCAAGTGCACGCGTACTCGACAAATTTTCAAAATTTTGCAATTTTCAAGCTTCGCAATTTTCAAGCTTCGCAATTTCCAAGCTTTGCAATTTTGAAGTTTTGCAATTTCCAAGACTTGAACTTTCCAAACTTTGCAATTTCTAAGATTTGCAATTTCCATTCTTTGCAATTTTGAAGTTTTGCAATTTCCAAGACTTGAACTTTCCAAACTTTGCAATTTCTAAGATTTGCAATTTCCAAGCTTTGCAATTTCCAAGCCTTGCAATTTTCAAGCTTCGCAATTTTCAAGCTTTGCAATTTCCAAGCTTTATAATTTTCAATCGTTGCAATTTACAAGCTTCGCAATTTCGAAGATTTGCAATTTTCAAGCTTCGCAATTTCCAAGCTTTACAATTTTCACTCGTTGCAATTTTTACGCGTTGCAATTGTCAAGCTTCGCAATTTTCAAGCTTCGCAATTTCCAAGCTTTACAATTTTCAATCTTCGCAATTTTTACGCGTTGCAATTTCCAAGCTTTGCAATTTTCAAGCGTCGCAATTTCCAATCTTTACAATTTTCAATCGTTGCAATTTCCAAGCTTCGCAATTTCCAAGCTTTGCAATTTTCAAGCTTCGCAATTTTGAAGCTTCGCAATTTTCAAGCTTCGCAATTTCCAAGCTTTGCAATTTCCAAGCTTTGCAATTTTCAAGCTTCGTAATTTTGAAGCTTCGCAATTTCCAAGCTTTGCAATTTTTACGCGTTGCAATTTCCAAGCTTTGCAATTTCCAAGCTTTGCAATTTTCAAGGTTCGCAATTTTCAAGCGTTGCAATTTCCAAGCTTCGCAATTTTCAAGCTTCGCAATTTTCAAGCGTTGCAATTTCCAAGCTTTGCAATTTTCAAGCTTTGCAATTTTAAAGCTTTGCAATTTTCAAGCTTCGCAATTTTCAAGCTTCGCAATTTTGAAGCTTCGCAATTTTCAAGCTTCGCAATTTCCAAGCTTTGCAATTTCCAAGCTTTGCAATTTTCAAGCTTCGTAATTTTGAAGCTTCGCAATTTCCAAGCTTTGCAATTTTTACGCGTTGCAATTTCCAAGCTTTGCAATTTCCAAGCTTTGCAATTTTCAAGGTTCGCAATTTTCAAGCGTTGCAATTTCCAAGCTTCGCAATTTTCAAGCTTCGCAATTTTCAAGCGTTGCAATTTCCAAGCTTTGCAATTTTCAAGCTTTGCAATTTTAAAGCTTTGCAATTTTCAAGCTTCGCAATTTTCAAGCTTCGCAATTTTCAAGCGTTGCAATTTCCAAGCTTTGCAATTTTCAAGCTTCGCAATTTTCATGCTTTTCAATTTTCAAGCGTTGCAATTTCCAAGCTTTGCAATTTCCAAGCTTTGCAATTTTGAAGTTTTGCAATTTCCAAGCCATGAACTTTCCAAACTTTGCAATTTCCAAGCTTTGCAATTTCCAAGCCTTGCAATTTTCAAGCGTTGCAATTTCCAAGCTTTGCAATTTCCATGCTTTGCAATTTCCAAGCTTCGCAATTTTTAGGCATTTGCAAATTCCAAGCTTTGCTATTTCCGAGCTTTGCAAATTTCCAAGTTTCACGAGCAAGAATCGAGGTGATCTACGATGAAATCCGTCGAGCTGAAGCTCTGTTCCAAGTGCACGCGTACTCGACAAATTTTCAAACCTATTTTCTTTCGAATACAAAGCGTCGTATGACAAAATTTTATTCTAAATTTTCCATTCAATTTTTCACGTATAATCACCCCCCTACTCGCTTGTACCACCAGTTACGGGACACCCTGTATATATATATACTCTTGTTACACCTTTTTCAGCGAATGCCTCGCTGGTAATAGCATCGCGGGCGAAATAAAATTTCCTAGATCCCTGCTGGTCGGCGTTATTCATATTCGGGCTCGCGCACCACCGTCGACCTTGCGCCTTCTACTCGTATCTCATTTTTTCCACGATTTTTTTCTTCTTTACGATCGAACGAGATTTCGGAGGTTGACGTAGCGGTAAGGATAATGCGAATTTGCTTTCGCGCACGGCCGAATATTCTTTTCGGGGATGAAAAGGGGCCGGTATTTTAACCCTTTGCGGACGAGTGTCTGCAAATAATCGCCACTTTGCTGGTTTTTCTGGACGCACGTTTACTGTTAAAGCAAAACGTTTCAATTAATATCGTTGATAAACGCTTGAAAGTTTTGGGAATTCGTTGACCTGGAATTCGTAAGCTTAGAAATTCGTAAGGATTCGAATTCAAAGTCAAAATACTCTTTGAAGTTTTATTATTCGTCGTCCGCAAAAGGGTTAATTTGCGCGTTGTTTATTTACAATTCCTACCGTTTTAAAAGCTTAGAAATTCGTAATGCTTGGAATTCAAAGTCAAAATACTCTTTTAAGTTTTATTATTCGTCGTCCGCAAAAGGGTTAATTCGCGCGTTGTTTATTTACAATTCCTACCGTTTTAGAAGCTTAGAAATTCGTAATGCTTGGAATTCAAAGTCAAAATACTCTTTGAAGTTTTATTATTCGTCGTCCGCAAAAGGGTTAATTCGCGCGTTGTTTATTTACAATTCCTACCGTTTTAGAAGCTTAGAAATTCGTAAGGCTCGGAATTCAAAGTCAAAATACTCTTTTAAGTTTTATTATTCGTCGTCCGCAAAGGGTTAAATCTCGTTTCCAAGCGAAATCGAATTCAGGGACGTCGGGGATTTTTTTCTTCTTCTCTTTCTCGCGTTTAACGGACGCTTTTATAAGGGTTTTCTTTTATTTAAGCTTAAGTTGAACTCTCAGGAGTTCACAGTACACGAGGCTTACAATTAGTTGTATAAGAGAGTTACATAAATTTATAGGCTTAATGTGTATTTGTGAAACGGTCGAAAAGTACTTTTAGGATGTTTAATTGCGAGAATATCTGTGAAACGTCATTCGTTCAATGGTAATAATAGTAAAATTGAGGTGAAAAGGAATAAAAATTGAAACGAGAACGAACGAAGATAACGGAATTAAAAAATAGATTAGAAATGGGTTAAAGCAGAATGGGAAAGAGGAAAAGTGAGGCTAAGTGTTCCTATAATCCGTTTTGGATAACACTTTATGAATATCGCCGGATTGGAACTCGAATTTATTATCTATAAATCTTAGTTACTATTACTCTACCTACTCTTATTTATTTATTTAATAAACGGGATATAAAAAAGAACTCTTTCGTCTACAAAGTATTTAATCAAGAATGTATTGAAGCTTAAGACAATTGAACGATGGAAATATATCTAATGATCCACGAAATGTACGTTAACATTAACTATTAACGATTTATACAAATAAATACGATTAAATTCGCCATATTGTCTATTATTAAGAAGGATATTTTTTTCGAAACAATCGAATTTTTCAACTAAACGTGACACAGTTAATAAAATTTCAATCGTTTCCACTGATTTTATAGTTACTTTTCAATAGAATATTTTAACAAATCCTTTTCTATTAATAATTCGAATAATCCAAATTATCAAAACAATCTTCGGACTCGATTTAATATTCCTAATAAAATATTCATCTTTCCATTAATTTAAAGCTAGT
Source organism: Eucera pruinosa (assembly GCA_028830335.1). Classification (NCBI taxonomy): domain Eukaryota; kingdom Metazoa; phylum Arthropoda; class Insecta; order Hymenoptera; family Apidae; genus Eucera; species Eucera pruinosa. The sequence continues at coordinate 4,132,340 of JAMYCR010000019.1, forward strand.
TTTATGGTAAGATATTTTAAATTATAGCATTGCAAATCATTTCAATCCTTTTCTATTAATAATTCGAATAATCCAAAGTATCAAAATAATCTTCGGACTCGATTTAATATTCCTAATAAAATATTCCTAGGTTTTAGCAAGATATTTTAAATTATCGCATTGCAAATCATTTCAATCCTTTTCTATTAATAATTCGAATCGATCGAATTGTTAAACGAATGTTTAAACGAATCGTGACACTGTTAATAAGATTTTCAATCGTTTTTACTGATTCTAAAATTGATTTTCAATAGAATATTTTAACAAATCCTTTTCTATTAATAATTCGAATAATCCAAAGTATCAAAACAATCTTCAGACTCGATTTAATATTCCTAATAAAATATTCCTGGGTTTTAGCAAGATATTTTAAATTATCGCATTGCAAATCATTTCAATCCTTTTCTATTAATAATTCGAATCGATCGAATTGTTAAACGAATGTTTAAACGAAACGCGACACTGTTAATAAGATTTTCAATCGTTTCCGCTGATTCTAAAGTCGCTTTTCGATAGAATATTCATTGTACAGGCAGTATTAGTGGGTTAACTCGATATTCTAGCCTCAGCTTCTTACGTAATTACTCACGGAGCATCTTCGCTGCCATTAGTTCATGATGCATATAAATCTGTCTTCCGTTCGCTTTCAGCGAAACTGCAAGCTAATCGATTTCTCGAATATCGTTGCAACGCTTTACCGCTGTTACGCGAATCGCTATACTTGCATGTTAATTAGCGAAGCGGCTTGAAAATTGATACAGAAGGAAATGGATAAAAATATCCAACCAACGCCACGTTTATCCTTTTTCTATACACGAAGTCTTGAAATAGTTGTGCGAACGAAAGACAATCGAACGTCAATTATTTCATATTTGTAATATTTTTTTATATAAAAATTGATTTGATTACGATTTACGGTCGAATTATTTTGCAATCGAATTCAAATTGAAGTCCAAAGCAACGATTGTATATTAGTAATATTTTTTTATATAAAAATTGATCTAATTACGATTTATATATGAATTATTTTGCTATCGAATTCAAATTGAAGTCCAAAGCAACGATTTTATATTTGTAATATTTTGTTATATAAAAATTGATCTAAATACGATTTATATACGAATTATTTTGCAATCGAATTCAAATTGCTATTCAAAGCTATTATTTAATATTTCTAATCGAAAATTGTAATATATTTTGATATAAAAATGTATCTAATTACGATTTACGTACGAATCACTTTGCAATCGAATTCAAATTCATATCCAAAGCAGCTATTTTATATTTGTAATATTTCTTGATATAAAAATTGATCTAATTACGATTTACGTACGAATCACTTTGCAATCGAATTCAAATTCATATCCAAAGCAGCTATTTTATATTTGTAATATTTCTTGATATAAAAATTGATCTAATTACGATTTACGTACGAATCACTTTGCAATCGAATTCAAATTGAAGTCCAAAGCAACGATTGTATATTAGTAATATTTTTTTATATAAAAATTGATCTAATTACGATTTACGTACGAATCACTTTGCAATCGAATTCAAATTCATATCCAAAGCAAATATTTAATATTTCTAATCGAAATTTGTAATATATTATCATATAAAAATTGATCCAATTACGATTTACATACGAATCACTTTGCAATCGAATTCAACTTAAATCCTAAACTGAAAACATTTCCAATTGAAATTCAGTCAACATTTTCGTATAGAAATTTATCCGATTGCCTTTTATCTAAAATTACAAAGTACTATAATTTACGAAGCGTTACAATTTACAGCTTTATTCCTTTGCTATAATATTTTTCTTTACATATTCGTTCCATTCGCTTAATTTTTCTTTAACCCTTTGCGGACGGGGCAAAATAATGTTTAACGAATTTTCGTTCGATTATTTCAACATTTTGAAGACGTTATTAAACGAACACTTGTCCAATTATTAACAGCAGCGTATAGTGATCGTCTTAAGCTGAATTTCTTGTTTTCAAAATTGATATACTTTCAAAAACACCGAAGAACTTGGGCGATTATTTCCGACACTCGTCCGCAAAAGGGTTAACGAACTATTGTAAGTGAAATCCGACGTGGAGCAAAAGTGGTGCTGCGGATAAAGTGAAATTTTCAACGATAAGAAAAAATGATGTTTGTTTAAAAATGCGAATATAGGGTAAAAGTTGGGGAAAGTTGAAAGTGTTTTTAAGAGTTGTTGAAAATGGTGAGTGCTCTCATTTCTAAAGAGTATATATGCGTATATATAAACTGGCTTCTAAAATAAGCTACTAAACTTCCGATGGCTCTCTTAACTTTCGTATGAATTACGACTGCAATCAAGAGTTTTAACGCCCCCATTGATCACTTCTCGGTTAACGAGAATTAATAAGTTACCGGCCAAAGCTTATTAAACGAATAAAGAACTTTTTAACAACATTAACACGTCTTCGAAATCTGCCTAAATTCGCCCAATTTGTAACGAGCGTCGAAAATAATCGATGGCTGAAATTAATGCGACTGAAAAGGGATGGAAAAAGTTCGACTTTTTATTAAGATATTAGTAAATTTGCCAATCTTCGATTCGCTCTTCTTTTAATATTAATTCGACGATGGAAATATTTTTAATGCAACGTGAAAATACCAAATTTAACAATTTGCAAAGCTTTAAGTAGACAAACTTTCAAATATTCAATTCGCCACTATTTTAATACTAATTTGGGCAGTAAAATATTTTCGATGCAACGTGAAAATACCAAATTAACCAATTTTCAAATCTGTGCCATTGGAAATATTTAAATTTTCGTATTTCCTCGATTTTTGTCACTTGGAATTTTTTTATATCCCAATTTTCAATTTGGCCTTTTATTAATAATAATTTAGCCACTAAAATACTTTTGATGCAACGTAAAAATACTAAATTAACCAATTTTCAAATCTGTGACATTGGAAATATTGAAACATTTTAATTTCCTCGTTTTTTATGGCTTAGAATTTTTTTATATTCCAATTTTCAACTTGGACTTTTATTAATAATAATTTAGCCACTGAAATACTTTTGATGCAACGTGAAAATACCAAATTAACCAATTTTCAAATCTGTGCCATTGGAAATATTGAAACTTATTAATTTCCTCGTTTTTTATCGCTTGGAACTTTTTGATATCCCAATTTTCAACTTGGTCTTCTATTAATAATAATTTAGCCACTAAAATACTTTTGATGCAACGTGAAAATACTAAATTAACCAATTTTCAAATCTGTGCCATTGGAAATGTTGAAATTTTCGAATTTCCTCGATTTTTGTCACTTGGAATTTTTTTATACTCCAATTTTCAATTTGGTCTTTTATTAATAATAATTTAGCCACTAAAATATTCAGAAAGCAACGTGAAAATACCAAATTTACCAATTTGCAAAGCTTTAAATAGTCAAACTTTCAAATTTTTCAAATAATATTTCAAATATTCACTATTTTAATACTAATTTAACCACGATGCAACGTAAAAATACCAAATTCATCAATTCCCTAAGTTCTTAATTCAAAGTTTATCTCTTGGAATTTTACAAAATTTCGAATCTCAAAATCTTCGAATTTTCACAGTTCATCGATTTCTCGAACTTTTCAACCTTCGAATTTTCACAGTTCATCGATTTCTCGAACTTTTCAACCTTCGAATTTTCACAGTTCATCGATTTCTCGAACTTTTCAAACTTTGAATTTTCACAATTCATCGATTTCTCGAACTTTTCACAGTTCCTCGATTTCTCGAACTTTTCAATCCTCGAATATTCACAGTTCATCGATTTCTCGATCTTTTCACAGTTCATCGATTTCTCGAACTTTTCAATCTTCGAACCTTTTCTAATCTTTTCTTAATTTTAAACCAATTCAATGAACCTTTTAATACCAATTCACGCGCAGATAGTAAAATACCGATGTCGCGAAGCTGAAAAATAGCAAATTTACCGAGCCATTCGTTTTCTAAGGGACAAAAGTAGCATCTCGTTCCGCTAATCCGAACTCACGGCGGAATTTTAATGAAAGCGCAATATTTAGCCAAAGAAGCTCCTTGCCACCGGCTAATGCAGTTGCAAATTGTAATTGTACTTGTTTCGCGTTGCTCCGGCGTAGCAACGTAATGCGTTTAAGGGTTGACATTTGGACGCGCGTAACTTCGCGAGAACGCGTCGCGTTCTCGTGGCGAAATTGCACGGGCCCATTAAAATAATTCCACTTCGAACGAATTAACCCTTTGCGGACGATTGTCTGCGAATAATCGCCACTTTCTTCATTTTTTAAAACGCACGTTTACTGTTAAACTAGAAAGTTTCAATTAATATCGTTGATCAACGCTTGAAAGGTTTGGGAATTCGTTGACCTGGAATTCGTAAGCTTAGAAATTCGTAAGGATTCGAATTCAAAGTCAAAATACTCTTTTTAAGTTTTATTATTCGTCGTCCGCAAAAGGGTTAATTGGCGCGTTGTTTATTTACAATTCCTACCGTTTTAAAAGCTTAGAAATTCGTAAGGCTTGGAATTCGAAGTCAAAATACTCTTTTTAAGTTTTATTATTCGTCGTCCGCAAAAGGGTTAATGCGCGCGTTGTTTATTTACAATTCCTACCGTTTTAAAAGCTTAGAAATTCGTAAGGCTTGGAATTCGAAGTCAAAATACTCTTTTTAAGTTTTGTTATTCGTCGTCCGCAAAAGGGTTAATTCGCGCGTTGTTTATTTACAAATTCCTACCGTTTTAAAAGCTTAGAAATTCGTAAGGCATGGAATTGAAAGTCAAAATACTCTTTTTAAATTTAATTATTCGTCGTCCGCAAAGGGTTAACTTTGCTTCTCGCGCATTTCGTTCTTCTTTCGCATAATAAAAGTCGAGGTATGCACTTTTAACGGCGATTCATTTGTCTCAATTTGAAATCTGCTCCACCTTTTTGTTTTTTTTTTGCCGCGTACGAATTTATACGGATAGCGAAAAAGAGACGGAAAAAAAATAAATGGGAACGCTTTATTTTCGCGTATGAGAATTTACAGCCGTTTCTGAAAACCGAATTAAAAATATTCGCCGTTATATATTCATAAAGTGTCCCGTAAAATTGTCCCCATATTTGTTCGGGTTTTAGTTTTTCAAACGGCTACAAAAAATGGTTGTATATGTTGTTCGGTTTTTGGTAATAATAAAAAAAAGATAAAATATTGGACGAGTGTTGAACGAATTTTTGGAGTTTCGGATTTTCGGAATTAGAGTGGTTAAATATTTTTGGATTTTAGTGGGAGATAATTAAATAATTGTTGTTCGAATTTTTAGGGCTTGAAATATTTAAATACTTATGGTATTTGGTGAAATACAATTAGATAATTGTCTATTGTATTTTTAATGCTTAGAATATTTAAATGCACGAAGTTTCAGGGCTTAGAATATTTAAATATATTTAGATTTTAGTAGAAGATAATTAAATAATTGTTACTCGAATTTTTAGGGCTTGGAATATTTAAATATATTTGGATTTTAGTAGAAGATAATTAAATAATTGTTACTCGAATTTTTAGGGCTTGGAATATTTAAATATATTTGGATTTTAGTAGAAGATAATTAAATAATTGTTAATCGTATTTTTAGAGCTTGGAATATTTAAATATTTATGATTTATGGTCAAATACAATTAAATAATTGATGATCGTATTTTTAATGCTTAGAATATTTAAATACATGAATTTTTAGGACTTAGTATATTTAAATACTTGTGGTATTTCGTCAAAAACAATTAGATAATTGTCTATTGTATTTTTAGTGCTTAGAATATTTAAATACATGAATTTTCAGAGCTTAGAATATTTAAATATATTTGGATTTTAGTAGAAGATAATTAACTAATTATTACTCGAATTTTTAGGGTTTCGAATATTTAAATATTTATGATTTATGATCAAATACAATTAGATAATTGTCTATTGTATTTTTAATGCTTAGAATATTTAAATACACGAAGTTTCAGAGAGTAGAATATTTAAATATATTTGGATTTTAGTAGAAGATGATTAAATACCTGTTATTCGAATTTTTAGGGCTTGGAATATTTAAATATATTTGGATTTCAGTAGGAGATAATTAAGTAATTGTTGATCGAATTTTCAGGGCTTGGAATATTTAAATATATTTGGATTTTAGTAGAAGATAATTAAATACTTGTTATTCGAATTTTTAGGGCTTGGAATATTTAAATATATTTGGATTTCAGTAGAAGATAATTAAATAATTGTTACTCGAATTTTTAGGGCTTGGAATATTTAAATATATTTGGATTTTAGTAGAAGATAATTAAGTAATTGTTACTCGAATTTTAAGGGCATGGAATATTTAACTATTTATGATTTATGGTCAAATACAATTAGATAATTGTCTATTGTATTTTTAGGACTTAGAATATTTAAATACATGAATTTTCAGGGCTTAGAATATTTAAATATATTTGGATTTTAGTAGAAGATAATTAAATAATTGTTACTCGAATTTTTACATCATGGAATATTGAAATATTTATGGTATTTAGTCAAACAGTTTAGAATATATGAATATATGAATTTTCATGTCTCAGAATAGTTAAATATTTTTACGTAAAAGGTGGAGAATCGTTGAGTAGAGGAGATTTTACTTAAAGAAGGGCAGTTCGGTTAGCGGAAAACAAAAGGAGCGAAATGGAATAATCCAACATCGAAAAGAATAAAAGGAATCCAAGAAGTTCCTTGTAATGATCGTCATTATTCTCTGAAGACTCTCACCCTAACCTTCTCTTCTATCCTATTTTTCTCTTTTTCTCGTTTTCTTATTTTACAATCTCTTCTCCCTTTTTTTTCTCTTTCATCTTCGGCAACGTATTTAACGTCCCATGAAATTAAAACCCTCGACACGTTGGAAAGGGGAACGCAAGAAGTGTGAACTCTCTATCTCTCTCTCTCTCTCTCATGTCAGCTATTCAACGCCACGACATTCGACGAAGCATTATCTTCGATCATTCTTCCCTCTTTTATTTCTCCTATCGATCGATCATCACGATATTGGAAACACGTGTAAATAAGATAGGTTAAACGTACTCACCACGTATTGCCACTTTAATGTTTATCGGTTCAACAAATTGACGATCGTAAGCTCTCAAAAGTACGTCATTTTTAGTTGATCCTGGTATTAAATCTGTACAATTCCATTATTTTTCTTCGTTCAGATATTCTGCAACACATTAAACATTGATTATTCGATACGATTCTTTTAAATTGGTAGGTTAAATTATTCTTTTTAAATGTAGTATATTATATTTGTACAATTGAATCTTTTCTCTGTTTTGCAACGCATTAAAAATTGATTATTTAACAGGATTCTTCTAAATTAGTAGGTTAAATTATTCTTTTTAAATGTAGTATATTAAATTTGTACAATTAAATCATTTCTCTGTTTTCAAACATTTTACGACACATTAAAAATTGATTATTTAATATGATTCTTTTAAATTAGTAGGTTAAATTATTGTCTTTAAATGGAATATATTAAATTTGTACAATTGAATCTTTTCTCTGTTTTACAACACATTGAAAATTGATTATTTAATACGATTCTTCTAAATTAGTAGGTTAAATTATTCTTCTTTTTAAATATAATATATTAAATTTGTACAATTGATCATTTCCCTGTTTTTAAACGTTTCGCAATGCATTAAAAATTGATTATTTAACACGATTCTTCTAAATTAGTAGGTTAAATTATTGTCTTTAAATGTAGTATATTAAATTTGTACAATTAAATCATTTCTCTATTTTTAAACGTTTCGCAACACATTAAAAATTGATTATTTAACACGATTCTTCTAAATTAGTTGGTTAAATTATTGTCTTTAATGTAATTTATTAAATTTGTACAATTGAATCATTCTTCTTCTTTCAAATATTTTGCAACGCATTAAACATTGATTATTTAACAAGATTCTTCTAAATTAGTTGGTTAAATTATTGTTTTTAAATGTAATATATTAAATTTGTACAATTGAATCATTTCTCTGTTTTGCGACGCATTAAAAATTGATTATTTAACACGATTCTTCTAAATTAGTTGGTTAAATTATTGTCTTTAAATGGAATATATTAAATTTGTACAATTGAATCTTTTCTCTGTTTCGCAACGCATTAAAAATTGATTATTTAATACGATTCTTCTACATTAGTAGGTTAAATTATTCTTTTTAAATGTAGTATATTAAATTTGTACAATTAAATCATTTCTTTGATTTCAAACATTTTGCCACACATTAAAAATTGATTATTTAACACGATTCTTCTAATTTAGTAGGTTAAATTATTGTCTTTAAATGGAATATATTAAATTTATACAATTGATCATTTCTCTGTTTTCAAACATTTTGCAACACATTAAAAATTGATTATTCAACCCGATTCTTCTAAACAAGCACATTAAATTATTATTCCAAACGAACAAACCGTAAAACTAGACAAAATATTTTTATTTCCCTTATCCGTTGCCTGAATCTAAGATCCTTAAAAAAAAACAAATTAACCTTTTGGCGTGAAATAACGAGTTACACTCGTGTTACGAATTGCTGCGCAACGTCGACAAAAAACGAATACTATTCATGATAAAATTCAACTTGAACTTTAATCTTATTTTTCTTTTACAAGATTGGCAATTGTGAAACAAAAGATTTCCATAATATCCATATATGGTTTCTACTTTACACGATGTGAAAGCAGCATAAGCATAACTAAAATTAGCATACGCGAGTACTAAAATAATTGTACAAGCAAGGGGATTAAACCCACCGTAAAAATTGTAATCTTTAATCTTTCATTACTCGCAAATCTCCCATTATTTCGCCGTACTCGGAACGAAATCGTTTCGAATCGACGGGAGACAATAAACGAGACAATTGAACAACGAATGATCGTTGCTGCCAACTGGAAAAAATAAAACGAGGTCGACTTTTCACGCGAATCCCGCGCCAATTAAAAGATACAACGCGTGCGATTCGATTCGTTTGTTAAAACTTTCACGACAATTTGTTTCGCTTCTTTCTTTTTTTCCCCCGATCTTTTTTTACGGTTGCCCGCCGCTTTTCAAATCGAAATATAAAGGCCGTCCCTATTCTTTCTTTCTTCCTCTCTCTCTTATATTTCCCTGTCGTCCCTTCCGCGACCTGGTTACCGAGAAATGAATTCTCGCGGTTCCGAACTTTACAACCGCGCGGCCGGGGGAAAATTATTTAACGCGCAGCGCCGCGGACGAATGAGAGAAATCGCGTTCAACGTGCCGCGCGCGCGCGCGGATACAATTCTTAACCCCTTTTAAAAGCCCGTACAATATCGAGTTCACGCTCGTCCCACGAATCGCGAGATACGACAAATGTCTCGTCGATAAAAAGAATATTAAAGGACAAGGTAACGATCGAAATATCTAATATCATTCATTCGTGGAAATGTTATATCGAGTGTGTTGAATAATTACAGAAGTTAGTTGGAAAAAATAAAAAAGAAAACCGAATATTTATTATTGTAATACAAAATAAGGAAAACTGTGTATAAGGTGAGCGACTGTTGTGAGCGACGCTGTCAACTCAGCAACCGTTCACACTTAGTGCTCGTATAGAACTGATAAGAAAAAAAGAACGTAGCACGGTGTACACTGTGCCGAAGGAAAGTTTTCCGATGATTCTGTGGGGAAAATTCAGCGAGTATGCATGTAAGCGTCGCCAGTTGACTCGAAAACGGCTGAGACGACGCGACTACGCACTGAGCTAGCCACAGTGGCGCAGAAACAAGAGAAACATGGAGAAACGATACGTTGAACGTTGTATCAAAATATGACGTAGCGATTTATGCAAAAATCCAACGAATCCTAATATTAAAGGTATTAATCAATTTCCAAATCGTCCAATTGAAAGAGGTATTGCTGTCAAAGAAATGATTAATAAAGCATGGGCTGTAACAAATGAATAATAATAATAACAAATGAATAATAATAATAACAAATGAATAATAATAATAACAAATGAATAATAATAATAATAATAACAAATGAATTGTATAATTATCATTCAACGGGAACGATTATTATTGCGAGTGAAACTTAATTCGAACGTTAACCCTTTTTTTTGGCATATTATAACGAGTCCCTCGCGCGATCCACGATTTGCAGCGCGTTGCAACGAAAAATTCTATATTTAAATATATTTGAAGTAAACAATTGTAAATTTGAATATATTATCGAATCCATCGTTATCCAATTGGTAAGATTAGCACGTATAGATGATAAAGTAATTCTTGTCTAATGATAAATGTAAAATAATAATAATCGTACAACGATAAACGTGTAAAAATGTGAAACGTAAAACGTGTCTCTATTTAAACGAGAAATTCTCAAGTGACGACACGAGTGACCGTAGACTTCGCTGTGCATTTTCAATGAATCGGTAACGAATTTATTATCACATTGAACCTGTGAAAGAAAGAAATACTGATAAATAAGAGAGCAGTTGGACAATGTTATGCTGCGAACTGGAACAGGATCTTTATGTTAAATACGTACTAAAATAGTATAAATAAAGTCACTTGAAGCGGTAGTACGTGGTACGTTTACTCCTACGTGTCCCGTGAATTACGTTTCACCGTGCAAACGGCTCGAATGCGACAATAAAAGGAGCAACGATAAATCGTGCAACGGACCGTGAGAATTAATTTTCATCGCCGGTAATAAAGTTCCAGCATTTTTTGTTTTAACTCCAGCGATTTCTAAGCAACGTCTCGTGTTTTCGGTCATTCCACGTCGAATCGATCACCTTTTTTTCACCCCCCCTCGATGTCTGGGATTCTCTTCGAATTGAAATATGTTGCTGTCTATGCGAAATTATTGGAGGGGTTTAAGCCAATAATGAACGCGTTTGAAAATTGCAGGTCATGTTGCACGAGTCGAGGAATAGTTGATCTTGTATCTCGTTTATGTTCGAATATCTTCTATAATAAAATTCATTACTTTTAGTGGGCTGATTTCGATGCTCCTTAGCTTATATTAAAGGAAAATGTTCAGAGAATATTATACTACAGTCTTTTGCAACTAGCTATTGCAGTTCATTTGTTATAAACAAATATATCACATCGTGGAAGGTTACTCGCACAGTATCTGAAGAACAATATTTATTTCCCGGCTCCTAGACGTCCGATTTCAACGCCCCGTGGCTTAAATTATAACGAAAAGTCTCAAGAATATTATACTACAGTCTTTTGCAACTAGCCACTGCAGTTCATTTGTTATAAACAAATATATCGCGCCATGGTAGATTACACGTCGCCATTTTGAAACGGTTTAAAATTCTTGAATTTTCCTTGGCGTATAAAAAACAGGCAAGCTTTCTCTTTAAAATCCTCTTTGTTTCATCTAAATTCTATTTTTTATTGCAAAAATATGATTGTCGAAAGAGAAGAATACGTTTTACTATTTCCTTACCAACCCCAAAACGTCTATTAAAATTTCTTAAACTTTAGCTCGCCGCCATTTTGAAACGGACCGAACGTTTTCAAAATCCTTGCACTACCAGAATCAGTGCACCTTCCTCTTTAAAACCCTTTTTGGTTCACCTAAATCGGACTTCCGGTTGCCGAGATATCATAATCGGAAGAAGAGAGTAGTTTTTTACTATTCCCCAAACCGCACCAAAACACCTACATTAAAACGTCCCAAAGTTTAACTCGCCGCCATTTTGAAACGGATCGAACGTTTTCAAAATCCCTGCGACGACATAATTGGTGAACCTTTCCCTTTGAAATGCTTTTTGTTTCACCTAAATCGGACTTCCGGTTGCCGAGATATCATCGTTTAAAGACAAGTATAATTTTTTCCGCGGTTTTCGGCCTCCGCGAACTGACGTACGTCAACAAACCTAAACATTCGTAGTATTGCGCAGGTCAGTTTTACTATGTTTACTACGAAGCGTACGCATTTCCAGGAATTTAAGTAGGTCAAACGCCATTCAATACTCCGCGCGCGCCAAACGTAAGGGTAAACTTTAAACAGCCGTATCTCGCGAACGAGTTGAGATATCGACGTGAAACAAAAAGCAAATTAAAGGGCATATTTTTCTCTATCTCCCGAGTCAACCGTTCTCCATTTTCCACGATCGAAAGCGTAGTTATGGAACGAAGAACGCAGAGGTCGTAGGAATTTTTTTTTAGGAAACTACGAATCCAAAATTCTTGAAACGTGGTGAGATATTGGACCTGTGGTTAAAGAAAATTTGGGAATTTTTGCGCGAGGAAATTCGAAGAACAATAGCGTCTGCGTTTCGATATTAGCAAAAGGACAGCGCGCAAGGATGGTGAAGTTTGGGAATTTTTCGGAGGGAAAGTATAAATCGAAACGTCTCCAAACTTGGTACACGACTGAATCTGTCATTGATAAGTATTTGGGAATTTTTTCGTAAGGAAATTCAAAGTACAATGTCGTACGCCCAGTCATACATGAATTATGCGGTTAAAAAACCTCGATACGAAAACGTGGTGAACTATTGGAATTCTTCGGAAAGAGAACCACAAATCCAACATTCTCAAACGTGGCCGCATATTTAGATCTCACGTTGAGCAGCGTTTTGGCTATATTACTAAATCGCTAGATTCAAAACTTCCCTCTTCCCTTTTGAAAATTCGCACAATAGAAACGCGCACGTGCGCCCAACAGATTACTTCCCACGGATTACTTTTACAACAATAATAACCGGTCTAATCGAAAGATAAACAAACGTTGCATTGTATCAAAAAGAAACCAAAAAAAAGACAGAAAAAAATTGGTAAAATTAAGGTTGATGGAAATCTGTACTATTTATCGCGGTTGCTTTTTAAAACGCGCGGCGCGCGCGATGATGAGCCCATAGATACGAAGCTTAACGCAATCTCTGAACGTGCTCGTTTACCGAACGAAGTAGATGTACCAATTAATGCCACTTTTTCATTTAACTATTTTAGAACGTGTTTAAGTTTAAAAATCGTTGCAATTTGCAGCATAATATTGTTTAACATCTCTTTTACTTATGAACATCAATGTTATATGTTCAGTATAATAAATTCATTCGCAGTTAATTGAAAGTAAATAACAAAGTCCAATGACCGTATTATCGTCACTTGAGAATTTCTCGTTTAAATGTAACTTTATTGAACTATTTTAGAACGTATTTAATTTAAAAATCGTTGCAATTTGCAGCATAATATTGTTTAACATCTCTTTTAATTATGAACATATTTCTTATATGTTTAGTATAATAAATTCATTACCAATTAATTGAAAATTTATAACAAAGTCCAATGACCGTATTATCGTCACTTGAGAATTTCTCATATAAATGTAACTTTATTGAACTATTTTAGAACGTGTTTAATTTAAAAATCGTTGCAATTTGCAGCATAATATTGTTTAACATCTCTTTTACTTATGAACATATTTTGATATGTCGAATAAAATGTCGAAACGTTGGACAGCGCTTTGGTAAAGTCGACGATTCGATGGTATGGAAAATATTTGAAATTTCATCGAACGTATGTACGTATGCACGTTGGAAGAATGATATAAAATTATTATATACGTATGTGAATAATAGAATAATGTAATTGAATACAATTAAATAAATATATAAATATAATTGAATACAATTAACTAAGTATATAAATATAATGAAATACAGTTAAATAAATATATAAATATAATTAAATACAATTAAATAAGTATAGAAATATAATGAAATACAATTAAATAAGTATATAAATATAATGAAATACAGTTAAATGAATATACAAATATAATTAAATACAATTAAATAAGTATATAAATATAATGAAATACAATTAAATAAGTATATAAATATAATTGAATACAACTAAATAAATATATAAATATAATTGAATACAATTAAATAAGTATATAAATATAATGAAACACAGTTAAATAAGTATATAAATATAATTGAATACAATTAAATAAGTAAATAAATCTAATTAAATAGAATGAAATAAATATATAAATATAATTAAATACAATGAAATAATAATATATAATTGAAATAGAAATATTATATTATTGTATATAGAGATATAGGAAGCGTAACGCAGAATGATAAATTGTGATTTGATAAATGAGATTACGAGAAGAATGGAACAATATTTCACCTTCTTTTGGGCGAAATTAATGGACCTCTGTGCCGTGATGATTAAGTGTGGTTAAGGAAATATTAATCTGTAATATATATAATATAAGTATATATAAGTATAAATATATATAAGTAATTCATTTAATTTCGGAAGCTTTTTACAAATCGTCTATTAAAATATATTAATAAAATATATATTAATATAATATACTTTATGTATATACATTATGCGTAGTAAATGTAACCAAATTTCATTGCACGGATTCATAATTTCCCGTTCTATTGCATTCTATCCATTTTCATTATTATACAGGAAAATTTCCCATAATAATGTTAATTCCCAGCTATTAGATCTTTGAAATAGAATCACTTGTACATTTCCATTCGTATTAGTTACAATAGTATTAAAACAAATATCAGAGAATTGTTAATAGTTTCTCTGCTTTTGGTTTGATATTAATTACAATAGTATTACGTCAAATCAAAGAATTATTAATAGTTACTCTGCTTTTCGTTTGATAATAATTAGAATATAATTAAACCAAATCAAAGACTTATTAATAGTTACTCTGCTTTTAGTTTGATATTAATTACAATAGTATTAAGCCAAATCAAAGAATTATTAATAGTTACTCTGTTTTTGGTTTGGTATTAATTACAATAGTATTACGTTAAATTAAAGAACTATTAATAGTTACTCTGCTTTCAGTTTGATATTAATTACAATAGTATTACGTCAAATCAAAGAATTATTAATAGTTACTCTGCTTTTCGTTTGATATTAATTACAATAGTATTACACCAAATCAAAGAATTATTAATAGTTACTCTACTTTTAGTTTGGTATTAATTAGAATATAATTAAACCAAGTCAAAGAATTATTAATAGTTACTCTGTTTTTGGTTTGGTATTAATTACAATATAATTACACCAAATTAAAGAATTATTAATAGTTACGTTGCTTTCAGTTTAATAGTAATTACAATAGTATTACACCAAATTAAAGAATTATTAATAGTTACTCTGCTTTTAGTTTGATATTAATTACAATAGTATTAAGCCAAATCAAAGAATTATTAATAGTTACTCTGCTTTTAGTTTGATATTAATTACAATAGTATTAAGCCAAATCAAAGAATTATTAATAGTTACTCTGCTTTTAGTTTGATATTAATTACAATAGTATTACACCAAATTAAAGAATTATTAATAGTTACTCTGCTTTCAGTTTGATATTAATTACAATAGTATTAAACCAAATCAAAGAATTATTAATAATTACTCTGCTTTTGGTTTGGTATTAATTACAATAGTATTACGTTAAATTAAAGAACTATTAATTGTTACTCTGCTTTCAGTTTGATATTAATTACAATATAATAACATCTAATCAAAGAATTTATTAATAGTTAAAATATTATCCAATTCCATAGGCAAAAAAATCAGAGATAATTTGCAGATTAAAGGGAAATGAAGACTGCTCTAAAATGATACATATACTGTGTTCTATAGCGTTCGATATAGTCGCCGCTCCGTGACTAGAGATAGCGGATCCTTTACCGTGAAGTCGGCCATTGTTGCAACGAACGATCGTTAGACCGATGGGAGAAGGAATTAAGCTCGAATTAAGAGGATGTCATTAGCAACTTCCACATTATTACTATTATATTTCGCGGAAGAGAACGAGCCGCGCGTCTCGTGCGATGAATAATTTATGGCCGCCGTTATTATATTATTATACGTTATCCACCACTATCGCCGGCGACCACATTATAGTAGATTATACTTAATAATTAACGAGTGCATGACGGTAGGATTTTTGGAAATATTAAGAAACTCGAGCAATCGAAATTTTCAACGATTCGAAATTAAAGCAATGGAAAGTGACTGATTAAATATTTCAAGACTTGTGGAATTTTACTATTTGTAAATTCGAACGCGTGAAATTTTAAGCTTTTGAAAATTCGAAAGATTAAAAATTCGAAGGGTTAAAAATTCGAAGGGTTAAAAATTCGAAGGTTTGTGGAATTTTATTATTTGTAAATTCGAACGCGTGAAACTTTAAGCTTTTGAAAATTCGAAGGGTTAAAAATTCGAAGGGTTAAAAATTCGAAGGGTTAAAAATTCGAAGGGTTAAAAATTCGAAGGGTTAAAAATTCGAAGGGTTAAAAATTCGAAGGGTTAAAAATTTCAAGACTTGTGGAATTTTATTATTTGAAAATTTGAACGCGTGAAATTTTAAGCTTTCGACAATTCGAAAGATTAAAAATTCGAAGGTTTGTGGAATTTTATTATTTGTTATTTCGAACGCGTGAAATTTTAAGCTTTTGAAAATTCGAAGGGTTAAAAATTCGAAGGGTTAAAAATTCGAAGGGTTAAAAATTCGAAGGTTTGTGGAATTTTATTATTTGTAAATTCGAACGCGTGAAACTTTAAGGTTTTGAAAATTCGAGGGGTTAAAAATTCGAAGGGCTAAAAATTCGAAGGGTTAAAAATTGGAAGGGTTAAAAATTCGAAGGTTTGTGGAATTTTACTATTTGTAAATTCGAACGCGTGAAATTTTAAGCTTTTGAAAATTCGAAGGGTTAAAAATTCGAAGGGTTAAAAATTCGAAGGGTTAAAAATTCGAAGGTTTGTGGAATTTTACTATTTGTAAATTCGAACGCGTGAAACTTTAAGGTTTTGAAAATTCGAGGGGTTAAAAATTCGAAGGGCTAAAAATTCGAAGGGTTAAAAATTCGAAGGGTTAAAAATTTCAAGACTTGTGGAATTTTATTATTTGAAAATTCGAACGCGTGAAATTTTAAGCTTTCGACAATTCGAAAGATTAAAAATTCGAAGGTTTGTGGAATTTTATTATTTGTAAATTCGAACGCGTGAAATTTTAAGCTTTTGAAAATTCGAAGGGTTAAAAATTCGAAGGTTTGTGGAATTTTACTATTCGTAAATTTAAACGCGTGAAATTTCAGGCTTTCGTAAAATTCAAGTAGTTAAAATTTTCAAAGTCTATGGAATTTTATTATTCGTAAATTCGAACGCGTGAAATTTCAAACTTTCGAAAATTCAAGTAGTTAAAATTTCAAAACATGTGGAATTTTACTATTCGTAAATTCAAACTCGTGAAATTTCAAACTTTTGAAAATTCGAAGGATTAAAAATCCAAACTCTTGGAATTTAATTATACAAAAATTCAAATGCTTGAAATTTCAATACTCGATAATTCGATAGCTGGGAATTTTAATATTTCGATTTTAAATTGCTCGAAATTGCAAGCTACGAAAATTGCAGATTTCGTAGAAAATTAAATAGTCGCCCAACCATTTTTAATTTCCCTGGCCACGAATCTGCATTTAAGTAATAATAAAAGAAGAAGAAGATGCAATGAACGCAACGATTGGACGAAAGTTCGTTTACAAAATGATCGTGCGAAAGATTATTCAACGTTATTGAATCCACTTGCAAGGGTTGAATAATTGACGAGCGCCGTTATTATATTATATTATCTACCACTATGGTCGGGGAACATTATGGCAGATTGCTAGAGAGGATAAATGCAAAATGGCGTCGCGTGACCTGGTGACGCATTTAAGATAGCTTTCATTTTCGCGTCAATTGATTGTCAAGCCCATGGATGAACAATCACGGCGATTGTTTCGCTCGCGAAGCTAGTAAACGTAATTTATTAGTCTAAAGCTTCCTCCGGGAAGCATAGTCAACGCTTTCGCTGAGGAAGCTTGATATTGACGCGTTCGAACTACCAAAATACTTCGAAGTACGTGTAACGTGTCTCTTGTTTCGAGAAAATTGAAGGTTAACATATATCTGTTAAGTAAAAAATTAAGGCAAATTATACGAAGTCTGGCAATGTTTCTACTGTTTTATCAATATGTAATTTGGTTATATAAATTTCTTTTACGCGTATTTTACTAAAATGATGTATACTTACGGGCTGCAAATGGACTTACACCACTTTCAAAATTCGACAATCGTAAGAATTGTTTCATTTCAATTTTGAAAAATTAAATATCACTTAAAATATACTTCATATTAATCCAATTTTCTTTACAAATAATGACGCGATGTAAAATAGAAGTAGTATTTTAAATTTTACACGCTAATTACATTGTTAAAATGACAAGATATTGATAGTATTTACTTATGCTCCGCATGTGGCAGTGTTTCGAAATATGCATGATGCACCGGAGGTATATAAGGTAATAACTGTTTCATGTCTTTATATTTTTCAAGTAACTCTTGACGCGTAATATAAAACAAATGTAAAATAACAGGCTACTGATCGGCAACTATCTGCTAAGCCACCTACCTCTGTTAATTCGACTTGCACCACTTTCATAATCGATGATTATGCAATTTCATTTACTGACCAATTTTAAATTGTATAAATCATGGCAATTTTTTAAGAAATTAAACACGGACTAGTTATACGTACAAAATTTACATTAAATTAAGCTTGAATTACGTGATATCTCATTTTTTTCAAAAATCGACTTACACCACTTTCAAAATAAACCGTCCATATGTGTGTGTGTTTATATATATATATATATATATATATATATATATATATATATATATATATATATCGTTGGATAGGGCGACGAATGTTTCTGAGAATTCTCCCCGTTGTCAAACGGGGGATCCTATTAGTCGCGAAAGGTTGCCGCGATCGCATCGGCGATATTTTGTCGTGCGGTTTGTTGTCGATTTGGGAATAGATCGGGCTCGAGGGTTTGCACGCCTCTGCGAGGTACGATTTTTCGATATCCGCCCAGAGGCGAAGCCGAAAAAAAAAGAGGAAGGAAGAAAAAAAATATAGCAGCTCTTGTTTGCGTATTGCTCGCAATCGATAACGTTTTGTATACATCGTAGCAATTCCAGTTTCACTCGCATGCGAGGAACAATATTTTTCTTCTTCTAAACTCTTCTAAATTTATGTATTAAATTATTGTCTTTGAATAGAATATATTAAATTTGTGCAATTGAATCATTTCTCTGTTTTGCAACACATTAAAAATTGATTATTTAACACGATTCTTCTAAATTAGTAGGTTAAATTATTGTCTTTAAATAGAATATGTTAAATTTGTACAATTGAATCATTGCTCTTTTTTAAACATTTTGCAACGCATTAAAAATTAATTATTTAACACGATTCTTCTAAATTTATATATTAAATTATTGTCTTTAAATAGAACATATTAAATTTGTACAATTGAATCGTTTTTCTGTTTTTTAAACATTTTGCAACATATTAAATATTGATTATTAAATACGATTCTTTTAAATTTATATATTAAATTATTGTCTTTAAATAGAACATATTAAATTTGTACAATTGAATCGTTTTTCTGTTTTTTAAACATTTTGCAACATATTAAATATTGATTATTCAATACGATTCTTTTAAATTTATATATTAAATTGTTATCTTTAAATAGAATATATTAAATTTGTACAATTGAATCATTTCTCTTTTTTAAACATTTTGCAACATATTAAATATTGATTATTAAATACGATTCTTTTAAATTTATATATTAAATTGTTGTCTTTAAATAGAATATATTAAATTTGTACAATTGAATCATTTCTCTTTTTTAAACACTTTGCAACATATTAAATATTGATTATTCAATACGATTCTTTTAAATTTATATATTAAATTGTTGTCTTTAAATAGAATATATTAAATTTGTACAATTGAATCGTTTTTCTGTTTTTTAAACATTTTGCAACATATTAAATATTGATTATTTAACACGATTCTTTTAAATTTATATATTAAATTGTTATCTTTAAATAGAATATATTAAATTTGTACAATTGAATCGTTTCTCTGTTTTTAAACATTTTGCAACATATTAAATATTGATTATTTAACACGATTCTTTTAAATTTATATATTAAATTATTGTCTTTAAATAGAACATATTAAATTTGTACAATTGAATCATTTCTCTGTTTTAAACACTTTGCAACGCATTAAAAATTGATTATTTAACACGATTCTTTTAAATTTATATATTAAATTGTTATCTTTAAATAGAATATATTAAATTTGTACAATTGATCATTTTTCTTTTTTAAACATTTTGCAATATATTAAATATTGATTATTCAACACGATTCTTTTAAATTTATGTATTAAATTATTGTCTTTAAATAGAACATATTAAATTTGTACAATTGATCATTTTTCTTTTTTAAACATTTTGCAACATATTAAATATTGATTTTTCAATACGATTCTTTTAAATTTATATATTAAATTGTTGTCTTTAAATAAAACTATTAAATTTGTACAATTGAATCGTTTTTCTTTTTTTAAACACTTTGCAACATATTAAAAAGTGATTATTTAACACGATTCTTTTAAATTTATATATTAAATTGTTATCTTTAAATAGAATATATTAAATTTGTACAATTGAATCATTTCTCTGTTTTTAAACATTTCGCAGAACATTAAATTTATTCAATACGATTCTTCTAAATTTATATATTAAACTATTGTCATTAAATAGAACATATTAAATCTATACAAAATTGCATAGCTCTAAACAAATCTACGCAAATTATCAATTTATTATTCGACACTATTTCTTCTAAATAAATAGGTTTAATAAAATAGAATACATAAAGCATCGCTATTAAATTATTTCTCTTTATCTCTCCGTAAACGAAACGTTTCGCAATTAATCGGAATATCTTTCCCAGTTTATCGCGAGTTAACGAAGCGGCGGCAGCAGCAGCAATTTTAACGAGAATTTTCTTTTATAGTTCGATGGAAGCGGAGACTACGGCTCGGGCGATCCAACTGATCTATCGATCGACGGCTCGGGAGACATTGACGTTAATATGACAGACGTGAGTTGGGCGAATGAAGTTTCATTGAAAACTTGCCGAAGCCGCTAATTATTTGTTACGCAAGCCATAAACCGTAACTAACCTGATCGCATTAACGCCAACTTCGCTTCCAATATTCTCGCTAACGAGATTCGAACTTTTCCATCTGTACGCCGCGCGTCTCTGTTTATTCGTACTCTGAAACGAATCATTTTTTAACAGCCGAATGGAAAAAGTCGAAAATGCAAGCGGGTAATTAAAATGTTTTTATTCACGAATTCGGTGAATTTTACGGCTTCGCTATTGAAGAATTGGGTAAAGCTTGGGCATCTTTTATCCTTTATTTTTGGCCGCTTCTTTTGCGGAGAAAAATTGTGCATTGTTGCGTAATTGGAATTGGGAAACCATTAACCGTTTGATTAAGTTATTTTTGTATGATAATTGCTGCTTGTTACGGTCAAATTAAATTACTTGCTAAAGTCATATTTGTATAATAAATATTAATTGCTGGTAACTAATTGGTAAAGTAATATTTGTATAATAAATATTAATTGCTACTAACTATTTACTAAAGTGATATTTGTATAATAAATAGTAATTGTTATTAACTACTTGTTAAAGTGATATTCCTTTAATAAATATTAATTGCTTCTAACTAATTGGTAAAGTAATATTTGTATAATGAATATTAACAGCTATTAACTAATTGGTAAGTAATATTTGTGTAATAAATAGTAATAGTTATTAACTACTTGCTAAAGTGATATTTCTTTAATGAATAGTAATAGTTATTAACTACTTGCTAAAGTGATATTTCTTTAATAAATAGTAATAGTTATTAACTACTTGCTAAAGTGATATTTCTTTAATAAATAGTAATAGTTATTAACTACTTGCTAAAGTGATATTTCTTTAATAAATAGTAATAGTTATTAACTACTTGCTAAAGTGATATTTCTTTAATAAATAGTAATAGTTATTAACTACTTGCTAAAGTGATATTTCGATAATAAATAGTAATAGCTACTAACTAATTGGTAAAATAATATTTGTATAATAAACAGTAATAGATACTAACTACTTGCTAAAGTGATATTTCTTTAATAAATATTAATAGCTACTAACTATTTACTAAAGTGATATTTGTATAATAAATAGTAATAGATACTAACTACTTGCTAAAGTGATATTTCTTTAATAAATATTAATAGCTACTAACTATTTACTAAAGTGATATTTGTATAATAAATAGTAATAGATACTAACTACTTGCTAAAGTGATATTTCTTTAATAAATATTAATAGCTACTAACTATTTACTAAAGTGATATTTGTATAATAAATAGTAATAGTTATTAACTACTTGCTAAAGTGATATTTCTTTAATAAATAGTAATAGTTATTAACTACTTGCTAAAGTGATATTTCTTTAATAAATAGTAATAGCTACTAACTATTTACTAAAGTGATATTTGTATAATAAATTTTAATTGTTACTAATTACTTGCTAAAGTGATATTTCTTTAATAAATATTAATTGCTACTAACTAATTGGTAAAATAATATTTGTATAATAAACAGTAATAGATACTATCTACTTGCTAAAGTGATATTTCTTTAATAAATAGTAATAGTTATTAACTACTTGCTAAAGTGATATTTCTTTAATAAATAGTAATAGTTATTAACTACTTGCTAAAGTGATATTTCTTTAATAAATAGTAATAGCTACTAACTAATTGGTAAAGTAATATTTGTATAATAAATAGTAATAGCTACTAACTAATTGGTAAAGTAATATTTGTTTAATAAACAGTAATAGATACTAACTACTTGCTAAAATGATATTTCTTTAATAAATATTAATTGCTACTAACTAATTGGTAAAGTAATATTTGTATAATAAATATTAATAGCTACTAACTAATTGGTAAAGTAATATTTGTATAATAAACAGGAATAGTTACTAACTACTTGCTACAATAAAATGAAACTAGTTACTAAAGTCATTGTTTGTGGAATAAATACTAATAACTACTAACTGCTTACTCAAGCAATATTTATGACCAACGTTTGAGTTATCAAATTGTTGTGTAATTTGGAAGAATGAAGTGTAATGAAGATTTGAAAATTAGAAGATTTAGACATTTGAAACTTGCGAATGCGAAGCAAAGAAATTCGAATTTCTGAAATTCCGAAGCTTAAAAATTCGAACGTTTGACAATTCGAAGATTTAAAAATTCGAAGATTGAATAATTCAGAGATCTAAAAATGCGGAAACTTCAAAATTGACAGTTTCATAAAACTTTAAGCGTTGAAAATTCGAAGATTTAAGATTTAAGATTTAAGATTTCTTTCAAAATCGAAATTCGGAAGATTTGAAAGATTTAAGCTTCGAAAAATCGAAGATTCCAAAACTCGACGCGTCGAAAATTTCAAGCTTCGAAATTTTTCCCGATCCACGGTTTCGAAAATCTACAAAAAAAAATATCGATGCGTGCTTGAAAACGTAAAGCTCCGAATATCGAAACATTTCGATAATATTCGGTACAGTTTCGATATCAATTAGAATGACGGACGGGCTTTTGAAAATATTTGCACGGATGGGCATGGAATAAAAAAAACAGAGAAAAAAACGAAATAAGATTTGACGGGGAATAAAAACAAACTATCGTCGATGCCGATAAATATGAAACGGGGAATAAATAAACCCGTTGGGCAAACATTTGAAAATTTATTCGTTCGTAAATAAAAACTAGCAGATAAAACGGTGAAGGTAAAACGTGTTATAAATTTATACTGGCCAGCGACTCTTGCACACACACACGCACGCGGAAGGAACACTTTTTCAACTGTATATACATTGTTGTAGCGTTCATGAAGAGAAATGAAATCGTTCATTAAAGTGACAATCGAATGGACAAGCTTAGAACATTTTTAACAACAAAAGGAAACTAACTTGGCCCCCTAATATTCTTGCTATTAATATTATTATCATCGCTGTTATTAATATGTTTTATTATATTAATATTTGCTTATTTACTTATTCTATATTATTTGATATATTGTACTATTTATATTCTACTTGCTTATGAAATTCTAACATCCAAAGGAAACTAATTTGCTCCATAAAATTCTTATTATTAATATAATAGTATTATCATCACTGCTATTAATATTTTTCATTATATTAATATTTGCTTATTTACTTATTCTACATTATTTCATATAGTAGCTTATGAAATTTGTAATATCCAAAGGAAACTAATTTGCTCCATAAAATTCTTACTATTAATATTATTATCATCGCTGCTATTAATATATTTTATTATATTAATATTTGCTTATTTACTTATTCTATATTATTTCATATATTGTACTATTTATATTCTACTTGCTTATGAAATTTCTGACATCCAAAGGAAACTAATTTGCTCCATAAAATTCTTATTATTAATATAATAGTATTATCATCACTGCTATTAATATTTTTCATTATATTAATATTTGCTTATTTACTTATTCTACATTATTTCATATAGTAGCTTATGAAATTTGTAATATCCAAAGGAAACTAATTTGCTCCATAAAATTCTTACTATTAATATTATTATCATCGCTGCTATTAATATATTTTATTATATTAATATTTACTTATTTACTTATTCTATATTATTTCATATATTGTACTATTTATATTCTACTTGCTTATGAAATTTCTGACATCCAAAGGAAACTAATTTGCTCACTAAAATTCATATAATTAATATTATTATCATCGCTTGTATTAATATCTACTTATATACTTATTTTATATTATTCGAAATATTGTACGATTTATATTTCATTATTATATTACACCATTGCTATTATTAATTGTCCTCTGCTTATTGTGCACATCCTGCACCTTATTTATCTGTTTCATCAATTCCATTCTATTCATCTATTTACCCGATTCTTTCTATACTCCTTTTCTCTCGCCCATAATATTAATAATTCTTTCAACCAATGCATTCAATTACATTATTCGCGTCATAATTTACAGCCAACGCGTCTGCTAAAAATTTCCTCCACCGAAATTGCTCGTCAATTAAGCGACGTAAAAATAATGAAAAGAAAAATTAATTAAACAACCGGATAATTAAAAATTCGGGAAACAAAGCTGCGATCTGTTTCCCATCC
Organism: Eucera pruinosa; assembly: GCA_028830335.1. Classification (NCBI taxonomy): domain Eukaryota; kingdom Metazoa; phylum Arthropoda; class Insecta; order Hymenoptera; family Apidae; genus Eucera; species Eucera pruinosa. The sequence goes on from JAMYCR010000019.1 coordinate 4,157,627, forward strand.
AGTTTCTCCATCCGCTTGTTCGATTATCAGGATTACGACGCAAGAAAGAATAGAGAAAAGTGGAAGGAGGATAAGAAACGTAACGCGTTCACGTGAAACCTTTTAATTGCAACTCCGCCGGGATAGAAAGAAGCGCTGTTATACAGGGTGTCCCGTAACCGGTGGTACAAGCGAGTAGGGGAGTGATTCTACGTGAAAAAATGAATCGAAAATTTAGAATAAAATTTTTCCATACAACGCATCATTTTCGAAAAAAATAAGTTTAAAAATTTGTGGAGTACGCGTGCACTTGGACCAGCTTCGGTATTTGTGGGGTCGTGTTAAGTGAATTGTGTACAGTGATGACACGACGAGCGTTGAACGATTGAAAGAAAAAATTATTATAGCGTTTGAACGATTAAAATTGCAAAACGACGCGTTAGAAAACGTTCGATGCAATTTAATAAGGAGAGCACGGTTATGTTTGCAACAACGTGGACGTCGCTTCCAACAGTTCATAAATTAGACGAATTCTGGAAATCTGTGAATCGATCCATTGGGCGTATACAAACGTTGACAACGTTTACGAACAAGAATCGAGGTGATCTACGATGAAATTCGTCGAGCTGAAGCTGCTCCAAGTGCACGCGTACTCGACAAATTTTCAAAATTTTGCAATTTTCAAGCTTTGCAATTTTCAAGCTTTGCAATTCTCAAGCTTCGCAATTTCCAAGCTTTACAATTTTCAATCGTTGCAATTTTTATGCGTTGCAATTTCCAAGCTTCGCAATTTCCAAGCTTTGCATTTTCTAAGCTCTGCAATTTCGAAGCTTTGCAATTTTGAAGTTTTGCAATTTCCAAGCCTTGAACTTTCCAAACTTTGCAATTTCTAAGATTTGCAATTTCCAAGCTTTGCAATTTCCAAGCTTTGCATTTTCTAAGCTCTGCAATTTCGAAGCTTTGCAATTTTGAAGTTTTGCAATTTCCAAGCCTTGAACTTTCCAAACTTTGCAATTTCTAAGATTTGCAATTTCCAAGCTTTGCAATTTCCAAGCCTTGCAATTTTCAAGCTTCGCAATTTTCAAGCTTTGCAATTTCCAAGCTTTATAATTTTCAATCGTTGCAATTTCCAAGCTTCGCAATTTCCAAGCTTTGCAATTTTTGCGCTTTGCCATTTCCATGCTTTACAATTTCCAAGCTTTGCAATTTCCAAGCTTTGCAATTTTCAAGCTTCACAATTTTCAAGCTTCGCATTTTCCATGCTTTGCAACATTTACGCGTTGCAATTTCCATGCTTTGCAATTTCCAAGCTTCGCAATTTTTAGGCATTTGCAAATTGCAAGCTTTGCTATTTCCGAGCTTTGCAAATTTCCAAGTTTTACGAACAGGAATCGAGGTGATCTACGATGAAATCCGTCGAGCTGAAGCTCTGTTCCAAGTGCACACGTACTCGACAAATTTTCAAACTTATTTTTCTCGAAAACGAAGCGTCGTATGAACAAAATTTATTCTAAATTTTCCATTCAATTTTTCACGTAGAATAACACCCCTACTCGCTTGTACCACCAGTTACGGGACACCCTGTATAAGAGCGCTTGGATGCCTTGGGAAAGAATTCGTTGGGAAGATCTTAAGCGAAAAGGTGGATGGTTGATGGAGGAACGCGAAAATCGCTTTATGGGGGATAATCTTGAGGAACATTGCGAGAATAATGTTGGAAAATTCTGATGGGATGTTGCACGAGTGGCTGCAGTCGTGGAAACGTTCCGTTTCACGGAAATCTTTCCCTCCGAGTTCCTCTTAATCCGAACGAAGTTTCAGCCACGACAGTGGCACGTCCGCTTCCAAAACTTCCTTTTGATCTAGAGTAAATGATCCACGTACCGCTGCTTCAATGATCAATCACGACTTCGTTGCACTATTCTTATTATTTATCCGTCAAAATCACAAATCAATTCTTTTCCTGTTTGTTACGATTCGTTGTCACTACTGTGAGAAAATAAATAAATAGCTATTTTTGTTTACATATTCAATAATTTGAGGACACTGTGCACCAGTTAATATAGTGATCGATAATTCAATTACTGGTGTTAATACGTATTTACATAGTCAGCTGATGGAAACGTTTGTTGAAAATGTTATTATTATTAAATTAACCGAATTATGGTTAGGTATATTGTGAGCATTGGTGATGGTAACAGTACACTCGCTCGTTTTCAATTGTAAAATGAGGAAATTGTTTGCAACCAGTTACTGTCACGAATGGTAAATAAAAATAATTTAATACATTGAATGTATTCAATATATTCAATATATTCAATATGTTCAATATACATTCAATATGTTCAATACATTGAATGTATTCAATATATTCAATATATTCAATATGTTCAATATACATTCAATATGTTTAATACATTGAATGTATTCAATATATTCAATATATTCAATATGTTCAATATACATTCAATATGTTTAATACATTGAATGTATTCAATATATTGAATATATTCAATATGTTCAATATACATTCAATATGTTCAATACATTGAATGAATTCAATATGTTCAATACATTGAATGTATTCAATACATTGAATGTATTCAATATATTCAATATGTTCAATATACATTCAATATGTTCAATACATTGAATGTATTCAATATGTTCAATATACATTCAATATGTTCAATACATTGAATGTATTCAATATATTCAATATGTTCAATATACATTCAATATGTTTAATACATTGAATGTATTCAATATATTCAATATGTTCAATATACATTCAATATGTTTAATACATTGAATGTATTCAATATATTCAATATATTCAATATGTTCAATATACATTCAATATGTTCAATACATTGAATGTATTCAGTATGTTCAATATACATTCAATATGTTCAATACATTGGATGTATTCAGTATGTTCAATATACATTCAATATGTTCAATATATTCAATATATTCAATATGTTCAATATACATTCAATATGTTCAATACATTGAATGTATTCAATATGTTCAATATACATTCAATATGTTCAATACATTGAATGTATTCAATATATTCAATATATTCAATATGTTCAATATACATTCAATATGTTTAATACATTGAATGTATTCAATATATTCAATATATTCAATATGTTCAATATACATTCAATATGTTTAATACATTGAATGTATTCAATATATTCAATATATTCAATATGTTCAATATACATTCAATATGTTTAATACATTGAATGTATTCAATATATTGAATATATTCAATATGTTCAATATACATTCAATATGTTCAATACATTGAATGAATTCAATATGTTCAATACATTGAATGTATTCAATACATTGAATGTATTCAATATATTCAATATGTTCAATATACATTCAATATGTTCAATACATTGAATGTATTCAATATGTTCAATATACATTCAATATGTTCAATACATTGAATGTATTCAATATATTCAATATGTTCAATATACATTCAATATGTTTAATACATTGAATGTATTCAATATATTCAATATGTTCAATATACATTCAATATGTTTAATACATTGAATGTATTCAATATATTCAATATATTCAATATGTTCAATATACATTCAATATGTTCAATACATTGAATGTATTCAGTATGTTCAATATACATTCAATATGTTCAATACATTGGATGTATTCAGTATGTTCAATATACATTCAATATGTTCAATATATTCAATATATTCAATATGTTCAATATACATTCAATATGTTCAATACATTGAATGTATTCAATATGTTCAATATACATTCAATATGTTCAATACATTGAATGTATTCAATATATTCAATATATTCAATATGTTCAATATACATTCAATATGTTTAATACATTGAATGTATTCAATATATTCAATATATTCAATATGTTCAATATACATTCAATATGTTTAATACATTGAATGTATTCAATATATTCAATATATTCAATATGTTCAATATACATTCAATATGTTTAATACATTGAATGTATTCAATATATTGAATATATTCAATATGTTCAATATACATTCAATATGTTCAATACATTGAATGAATTCAATATGTTCAATACATTGAATGTATTCAATACATTGAATGTATTCAATATATTCAATATGTTCAATATACATTCAATATGTTCAATACATTGAATGTATTCAATATGTTCAATATACATTCAATATGTTCAATACATTGAATGTATTCAATATATTCAATATGTTCAATATACATTCAATATGTTTAATACATTGAATGTATTCAATATATTCAATATGTTCAATATACATTCAATATGTTTAATACATTGAATGTATTCAATATATTCAATATATTCAATATGTTCAATATACATTCAATATGTTCAATACATTGAATGTATTCAGTATGTTCAATATACATTCAATATGTTCAATACATTGGATGTATTCAGTATGTTCAATATACATTCAATATGTTCAATATATTCAATATATTCAATATGTTCAATATACATTCAATATGTTCAATACATTGAATGTATTCAATATGTTCAATATACATTCAATATGTTCAATACATTGAATGTATTCAATATATTCAATATATTCAATATGTTCAATATACATTCAATATGTTTAATACATTGAATGTATTCAATATATTCAATATATTCAATATGTTCAATATACATTCAATATGTTTAATACATTGAATGTATTCAATATATTGAATATATTCAATATGTTCAATATACATTCAATATGTTCAATACATTGAATGAATTCAATATGTTCAATACATTGAATGTATTCAATACATTGAATGTATTCAATATATTCAATATGTTCAATATACATTCAATATGTTCAATACATTGAATGTATTCAATATGTTCAATATACATTCAATATGTTCAATACATTGAATGTATTCAATATATTCAATATGTTCAATATACATTCAATATGTTTAATACATTGAATGTATTCAATATATTCAATATGTTCAATATACATTCAATATGTTTAATACATTGAATGTATTCAATATATTCAATATATTCAATATGTTCAATATACATTCAATATGTTCAATACATTGAATGTATTCAGTATGTTCAATATACATTCAATATGTTCAATACATTGGATGTATTCAGTATGTTCAATATACATTCAATATGTTCAATATATTCAATATATTCAATATGTTCAATATACATTCAATATGTTCAATACATTGAATGTATTCAATATGTTCAATATACATTCAATATGTTCAATACATTGAATGTATTCAATATATTCAATATATTCAATATGTTCAATATACATTCAATATGTTCAATATATTCAATATGCTCAATATATTCAATACATTCAATACATTCAATATATTCAATATATTCAATATGCTCAATATATTCAATATATTCAATTCATTCAATATATTCAATATATTTAATATACATTCAATACATTCAATATATTTAATATACATTCAATATATTCAATGTATTTAATATACATTCAATATATTCAATGTATTTAATATACATTGAATACATTCAATACATTCAATATATTCAATGTATTTAATATACATTTAATATAGTCAATATATTTAATATACATTAAATATATTCAATATATTCGATACATTCGATTTGTATACTAGCTTCACTTCGTCCCATCGATTGTAATAAATTAGCAAAGTCGATTGAAATTGCGTTTAATCGTGTGAACGTAAACAATTTTGTAACGTAACAACACGGATGGACTTACGGCGACAGTTTAGCGCGAAAACGCGACTAATAGAATGCAACGAGGGACGCGGAGAAGAAAGTAGTTGAAATGATGCGAGGGGGATGAAAAATTGAATTTAATCTCTCCTGTGTCTGCTCTTCCCGGAAGAAATAGAAAAAGGGGGCAAATTGGATGCGTTGCAACGTCATTCCTTTAAATATTTATCGCCGTCTATTTTTCTTACTTTTACCCTCGAATGAATAATAAATTCGTCACGTTTGTTTTCGCTGGCAAACGTAAAATTGTAATGGGAAGCTTGGCGAAGTTGATATTAATTAAATGGAAATGCTGAAGAAACGTGTACGTGTTTGTTCCAAAGAAATTGCCGCGAACGAGAATTAAGAAAGCTTAGAATTTGGAATTTCCAACGCGATTAATGCAATTTTTAAATCTTCCAATTTCCAAGCATTGAAATGTCAAATTTTCCAATTATTCAAGTACGAATATTTCAAATCTTTCGATCTTTAACGCGACCAAGTTTTGCATCGCAGAATTTTTAAACCTTGGAATTTTCGACGCATCTAATTTCCAAATCTTCGAATTTTCAAAGCCTAGAGTTTTCGGATCTTCGAATTATCAAAGCTCCAAATTTCCAAGCACTGAAATCTGAAACTTTCCAATTATTCAAGCACGAATTTTTCAAATCTTTCGATCTTTAACGCGACGAAGTTTTGCTTCGCAGAATTTTTAATCCTCGGAATATTGAACGCATCTAATTTCCAAATCTTCGAATTTTCAAAGCCTAGAGTTTTCGAATTTTCGAATTATCAAAGCTCCAAATTTCCAAGCACTGAAATCTGAAACTTTCCAATTATTCAAGCACGAATTTTTCGAATCTTCCGATCTTTAAAACGTCGAAGTTTTGCATCGTAGAATTTTGAAACCTTGGAATATTCGTTATTCATTTTTCACGAGGAACCGATTGACCATCGACGTATGGTGACAATAACAATTTTTACTAAAGAATCCTATTTTTCGTCGAGATTAATTAGAGCGTTGAAAAATGAAGGATCAATTTTTCCAGTCTCGCTTCTTTCCCCACCTGCGATCGAAAAATGAATGACATCGCGATAGAGTGACGGTGATTAATGAACTTTGGGCGAAATCAAGCAGAACGGTTAGCACATATTTGGCCTAAGTGCTTTCCAATAATTATTAACACCGACGTCGCGGATTTATCGAGCTAAACTCCCGCGACGCCAGTTATTTTACGTTGATTTTACCAATCGCTCACGTATCTGCCGCTTCTCTTTCTCGCCAATATCCATTCCCTGATGCGTAACGTGAATACCGGTAACATGGAACCTTTGTCAAATCTCGATAATTAAACGGCGAATGTCAGCAATACATAGCCAATGTTACAACATTTAGAAATTAATGATGAGTATATTGATTATATTGAATGTATTGAATATATTGAATATATTCATTATATTGAATGTATTGAATATATTGTATATATTGAATGAATGGAATCTATTGAATATATTGAATATATTGATTATATTGAATATATTGAATGTATTGAATGTATTGAATATATTGAATGAATGGAATCTATTGAATATATTGAATGAATGGAATCTATTGAATATATTGAATGTACATTGAATATATTGAATATATTGAATATATTCAATGTATTGAATGTATTGAATATATTGAATGTATTGGTTATATTGATTATATTGAATATATTGAATGTATATTGAATATGTTGAATACATTGAATGTATTGAATGTATTGAATATATTGAATGTATTGGTTATATTGATTATATTGAATATATTGAATGTATATTGAATATGTTGAATACATTGAATGTATTGAATGTATTGAATATATTGAATGTATTGGTTATATTGATTATAATGAATGTATTGAATGTATTGAATATATTGAATGTATTGGTTATATTGATTATAATGAATATATTGAATGTATATTGAATATGTTGAATGTATTGAATGTATCGAATGTATTGAATATATTGAATGTATTGAATGTATTGAATGTATTGGTTATATTGATTATATTGAATGTATTGGTTACATTGATTATATTGAATATATTGAATAAATTGAATAAATTGAATCTATTGAATATATCGAATATATTGAATGTATATTGAACATAATGAATATATTTAATGTATATTGAACATAATGAATATATTTAATGTGTATTGAATATATTGAATATATTGAACATATTGAATATATTGAATATATTGAACATATTGAATGAATTGAATATATTGAATATATTGAATGTATATTGAATATATTGAATATATTGAATGTATATTGAATATATTGAATATATTGAATGTATAATATATTGAATATATTTAATACATTGAATATATTGAATGTATAATATATTGAATATATTTAATACATTGAATATATTGAATGTATAATATATTGAATATATTTAATACATTGAATATATTAAATATATGGAATATATTGAATATATTGAACATATTGAATGAATTAAATATATTGAATATATATTGAATATATTGAATGTATATTAAATCGTCTAGCCAACGAACAATGGCGAGCGAAGTTGATTTCTCTGCTACTATTACTGGGCGGGATACAAAATTGTTGCGGAAAAGCGGAAGTAGGTAGAAGCAACGGCGCGAATCGCAATCAATCACCACTGCAACCCCATAAGCGATGAAAACTTTCGCGCTTATGTTCGACTCTTTCTTTTTTTCCCCTCTCGCCCCGCCGTTCTTCTTCCCCGTTGTTTCTTTTATCACGCTATATAACGACAATATAAATCACGTTTAACGTGTTCTTATTCAAAGCTTCCCTTTTCTTATCGTCCGTTTTCAGATCGGCCGCGACGATGACGAAGACAGAAGCTTGGAAAGCTATCCGCCGCCATTCATCACTCTTCCGCCGCCGAATCCGGACTGTGAGTAATCGCGAAGAATTCGTCCGTTTCTATTTAATCATAAGCTTCGAGATAAGAGCGAGTATCCTTTTCTTTTGCTTTTCACACGAACGTATCTTTAATCACACTTTTCGAATCGATCTTACTCCAATGATTTTTCTTTCACTTGTCATTTCTACTACTTCTACTTCTAACCTTTCTTCTTGACATAATTATTCCGGTTATTGTTGCCAAAATATTGCAACGCAATTGAAAGGATGCTCGCTCGAATTACTATCGATTTCTATGGATTTTTACGAACGCGACGATTCGTTTGCGTGCGATATTTTAACGTGTCCATGTGCATTTTATCAGATAAAGGGCCTAAAGGTGAGAAAGGCGACAAAGGAGATAAAGGAGAAAGCGTTAGAGGACCTCCAGGTCCTCCTGGACCACCTGGCCAAGACGAAGTAAGTATTTTAACTCCGTTCCAACGCGCGATGTTATGAAACACGGTTTACAGTAAGTCGCAAAATTATTGGCAAATAGTAATATTGGAAATGAAGCTTTGACTGTTGATTACTGTTGTTAATCTATGAAATAGCTACTAATTACCTGTTTATCTTTATTTACTATAATAAGACACGCTGTATATTATAATATACGTGTATATTTTAATATACGTGTATATTTTAATATACGTGTATATTTTAATATATGTGTATATTATAATATTACTCGCTGTATATTATTATTATATTATTATAATATATAGGGTAGATGTAACACGTACTGCCACTTTAATGGTCTCCTTAAGAGTAACTTTATTTAACTATTTTAGAACGTATTTAAAGTAAAAATCGTTTCAAGTTGGAGCAAAGCATTGTTCAACAGATGTCTTTTATTTACGAACATCTTTCCATATGTTAAAAATAATAACGTAATTATTAATTCAGTGAAACTATATAACAAAGTCCAATGACCTTACTTTCGTCACTTGAGACTTTCTCACTTTAAACAGAAGCACAATTTTTATATATATTAATAATTTAGTATGCGTAACAGATATAATAATTCGTATTGAATTATGGACACGTTCCATACTTTATAATTACATTCGTCACGTTTTAACGTTCAACAGCACATTCACTTCCCAATAATTATTTACAAATATATACAATATTTATGCGTTGCCACGTAAACCTAATTCCAAATTTAGATTCTTTATACGTTACTTTGTTATTAAAATGAACAAATTCAAGTGACAGTTATAAGAACATTAACAGTACGTGGACACTTTACCCTGTATATTATTATTACATTAACATAACTCTTCTAATCACGAATATAAAAATACTCTCGCGTACAGTTTTAACCCTTTGCGGACGAGCGTCGACAAATAGTCGCCTAATCATTTCTTTGCTTTCCGAACCTATGTCGACTATTAAAGCACAAAACTTAATGCAATTAATACTTAACGTAATAATAAACTGTGGAGCTGTAGAGAGGTGATAGAATAGGAAAAGGAAGGGTGTTACGTTTCGTCCTGGGCCTGCTAGTGGACCCATCAGTAAGGCTACCTAGCAGGCCCTGCCTTAGACGTTGGGAATTTGGAAGGAAAGTTAAGTAAAAATTGCCAACGATATGTGTAGCTGTGGAGGGGGGATAGAATGGGAAAGAGGAAGGGTGTTGCGTTTCGTCCTGGTCCTGCTAGTGGACTTATTAATAAGGCTACCTAGCAGGCCCTGCCTTAGACGTTGGGAATTTGGAAGGAAAGTTAAGTAAAAATTGCCAACGATATGTGTAGCTGTGGAGGGGGGATAGAATGGGAAAGAGGAAGGGTGTTGCGTTTCGTCCTGGGCCTGCTAGTGGACTACCATGGACTACCATGGGCCTGATAGTGGAATAAGGCTACCTAGCAGGCCCTGCCTTAGACGTTGGGATATTGGAAGGAAGGTTAAAGGCGGTATATATATGGACGAGGTAGTTGGAGCTTATACTTTCGAGAAAGCCTATTTCGTATGTCCCTCTAGTGGTAGGTGCAGGAGAGCCGCCACAAAACATTTGAAATCGTTGGAAATGAAATGGTTTCGAACTGAGAAGCGTGAAAACTCAAAGTCGTGGAATTAATAAACTAAAGTACTCTAACAAGTGTTACTACTTCTCGTCCGCAAAAGGGTTAACCCATGGCTATTTAAAGAGAATTGCCGAACGTCGAACGGCTACTTAAACGCGTCGAATAATCTCGAAATGACGGGAGAGAGGTTCGCGAACGGGTGGAGATTTTCCGGCGAGAAACTAATCAGTAATTTCCATTCGTACGGAACAACGCGAGGAATGAAATTTAAGGGTGGGATTTAAAGTTGACCGGTGTATCCGTGGCTTGCAACGGTGCAGCCCTGTTTCGCTGCCACGTACGACGCATAAATGTCCAAGATGCATAATTTATGCAAATTACGCGAGCACACACACGCACACGCATACACATAAACAGGAAACTGTATATTATATACATTAACGTGTGTGTAACGATAAGTGTAATAGAAATAGAAATAGAAATTCGTGAAATGAATTTTCTTCATCATATGAAATAAATCGAATAAATAATCGAATGATTAATGGATAATAAGATTAACCTTTTGCGGACGAGCGTCGACAAATAGTCGCCTAATCATTTTTTCGCTTTTCGAACCCATGTCGACTTTTAAAGCAGAAAACTTGAACGTAATGAACACTTAACGCGATAATAAACATTTGAAATCGTTAGGGATTATATGCTTTCGAACTCGAAAGCGTGAAAATTCAAAGACGTAGAATTGAAAACTAAAGTACTACTCCCATAAGTGTTAATACTTCTCGTCCGCAAAGGGTTAATATACGTCTATATCCTTGCCATTTATTAATTCTTCTAATTCATAAAATGTAGTTTGCTAATTACCTTCAATTACCTAATAACCTTTTGCTAATTATGTGTAAACGTACGCGTGATCTCGATTCGAATTATTATTACTATAGATAGAAATTTCAACGCGTATAAAGTGGAAATATACTTGTATTTTAGAAAAATATCGTCGAATATTCCGAAAAGAAAATAAGGAAACACGGGGAAAAAAAGGAAAGTTGATTAAAATAGGAATTCTAAAATGAATAGCGTAAATATTAGAAATGTTGGCAATGTGAAGTAGATGATTTTAACGCTAGAAATAAAAATAATAGTGAAATGAAACGATTCATTTGTATTTGGTACGGAAAATATTGCAAAGCTTTGAAAAATGCTACGCTGCAAATTTATGTACATTATTATTTTTTATATATGTACATTATTTATATATATATATATATATTTATGTATTATGTATTATGTATTATGTAATTTTTACGGCGAATTAATTTCCAGTAATTTTTGATAATGATTGAACGCTAATTTGACATTTGTTAATTAATACGCGATAATTGTAGCGTTAAAACGTGGCCAAAAATTGAGCAATTTATCATTTCGAATAAAATCGAGGCATTGGAACGCAAAGAAGCTACGAAACAATCGCGTTTAATTAACTAAAACTTTGAAAACAAGAAACTATTAAAATTACCACCGAACAACAAAATTGAATCTACAATAATATTTCCAGTCAACTTTAAACCATTATCTTTACTAAATAATTACAACTTTGTTCGCGTTAAAGTATCATAAATTAATACTAAACATGAGTTAATAGAACTATTAAAATATGCACTCTTATTAACAAAATTTAAGAACACAATGGTACGTATTTTCTAAGCTTTACATCGTCGCTATATTTGGAAACGTGTACACGAATTCGAATTGAAAAGTAGTCAAACTTATCTATGTGTTCATGTACGTAATGCTATAATACATATTTTTATGCTGTGGTACAATTCTAAGCTGAGAATCTTATTGTTAGAACTAAATAGAAAACGCGAAAGTTTGTTTCGTAAACATTTGATATTAATTGTATATTATTACAAGGACACTGACGGTAATTGAGGCACATATCGAACAAGTATACCGCATCGATTTGAAGATGTTCCATTAGCAGTACTTACGCGAACGGCCGAGCATCCGCCACGCGAGATTTCAGTAGTCGATACACGTATAAAGCCAGACCGAATGCGTTGCGCGTATTGCAACGTTACGCGTTCGCATTAGCTTTCGCTTACCAGCGCTGCCACCGCACAAGCCGATGCATTGTTTAGTATGAAAGAATAGTATCGCTTGCAATACCCAACAAGAATCCCGCGACAGCCGATAGCACAGAAATTCAGAGGAATTATTTATAACGCGATCAATGTTGCAGAGAAAAGTACAATAACACGGCTAATAATAGCAGAGGCAATTTTGGGGTTTGAATCGAGTTGAAATATAATGCAATATTAAAGAGTGAAGCTTTTAGCTTTTAATGGGATTAGTTAATACATTGGTTTTATTTAATATAAAGTTAAGGGATGAGTTTGAATATTACTTTTTTAAATATAAGAATACTATTAGAAATTGTTGAAATATGAAATTAATGCATATTTAAGGAAACGAAAAGGAGATTAAAAATTGAAAGTTAATAATAACGCGATCAATTTTGCAATGAAAAGTACAATAGCAGTCAATAATAGCAGAGGCAATTTTGGGGCTTGAATCGAGTTGAAATATAATGCAATATTAAAGAGTGAAGCTTTTAGCTTTTAATGGAATCAGTTAATATAAAGTTAAGGGATGAGTTTAATTATTATTTCCTTAAATGCAAGAATGCTATTAGAAATTGTGTAGCTTCGGCGAAATAGATGTATATTTAATGAAACGAAAAGGAGATTAAACATTGGAACTTAATAATAACGCGATCAATTTTGCAATGAAAAGTACAATAGCAGTCAATAATAGCAGAGGCAATTTTGGGGCTTGAATCGAGTTGATATTAATGCAATTTAAAGAGCGAAGCTTTTAGCTTTTAATGGGATTAGTTAATACATTGGTTTTATTTAATATAAAGTTAAGGGATGGGTTTGAATATTATTTCCTTAAATACAGGAATACTATTAAAAATTGTTGAAATACGAAATTGTGTAGCTTTGGCGAAACAGAATCAAATTTAATGAAACCAATTTGAAATTAAAGCTCGAAGCTTCTACTTTTTAACCCTTTAATTCAATTCCATTCAAATCAGCATCTAATTAATAATCATCCCTTAAAAATAAGAATGTAGCTTGCATAAATTCTACTGAAAATTGCCAAAATTAAAAATTCCATAACTTGGCCAAAATGGAAGCAAAATTAATGAAACAAAATTGAAATTAAAGCTTAAAGCTTCTACTTTTTAACCCTTTAATTCAATTCCATTCATATTAGCATTTAACGGATGTTCATCCCTTAAAAATAAGTATGTATCTTTCACAAATTCTATCGAGAAATTGTCAAAATTGAAAATTCCATAACTTGGCCAAAATAGAAGAAAAACTAATGAAACCAAAACGAAAATAAAGCACGAAGCTTCTATTTATTAACCCTTTTAGTACAGTTCTATTCAAATCAGTATTTAATAGATGTTCATCCCTTAAACATAAGTATATGGCTTGCATAAATTCTATCGAGAAATTGCCAAAATTGAAACTTCCATAACTTGGCCAAAATAGAAGAAAAACTAATGAAACAAAATTGAAATTAAAGCTCAAAGCTTCTACTTCTTAACCCTTTAATTCAATTCCATTAAAATCAGCATTTAACAAATGATCATACCTTAAAAATAAGAATGCAGCTTGCATAGATTCTACTGAAAAATTGCCAAAATTAAAAATTCCATAACTCAGCCAAAATGGAAGCAAAGCTAATGAAACAAAATTGAAATCAAAGCTCGAAGCATCTACTTTTTAACCTCAGTTCATCGTATACATGATTTCAATCGATAGCCGTAGAATAATCCTCTCTGGAAATAGGGTTTTCCACTGCTCTGTTAATGGAAACGTACATTTGTAAAGTGTTTAAGTAGCAAGAGCAGGAAGATCCGCTGCTAGAAATCTCTCAGTATGCCAGATACATATATATACGTATGTATGTACATTGTACATACATATTTCAGCAATAATAATTCAGTAGCAGCAGCGCGCGGCATGCAAGCGTGTATATACATATATATATACATATATATATATATATATGTATGAAGGGAGCTTGAATGCATTCCAATCCGGGATCACTCATTTATCTTACTACTCGAGCAAGCCAATTTAGCCCAGCATGCTGAAGTACTGCTAACCGCTGCATGTAACATTGATTACGGGGAAACCACTTTCACCCCGTGTGTTCGCTATCTTTCGAAATTATCCGCGTGCATAATCTATAGACATGCCTCCGCCGTTTGTTTCACCGCTTCGTACGTTCGATACGGTTAAATCAACCGAATTACTCTCGATGTTCGATCATTTTATTCGATAAGCAAAGCAATCGTACGATTAGTAGATAAATAAAGAATATTTCGTTGCTAAATTTGCGCTTCATTTTGAAGTATCAACGCGTAGATATTGTATATTTGTTTAACGCAATCGTATCGTATCGAAGTATCGCGAATTTATAAAGAAATTTGAAATTTTGCTATGCGGGTTTAATTGTTAACCCTTTGCAGACGAGTGTCTGCAAATAATCGCCACTTTTCTGGTTTTTTCGACGTACGCGTTCACTGTTAAAGCGGAAAGTTTAAATGTAACATCGTTGATAAACGCTTCAAAGTTTTGAGAATTTTTTGACCTGCAATTCGAAAGTTTTGAGAATTTTTTGACCTGGAATTCGAAAGCTTGGAAATTTTAAAGGCTTGGAATTCAAAGTTAAAATACTATTTCAAGTTTTACTATTCGTCGTTCGCAAAGGGTTGAAACATACGTTGCGTTTCGTAAGAATTAAACAAGTTTCGTTGATTTAAACGTTCGAAGTAAACGCATATTTACAACTGTACGAAATGAATAATAATAAACATTATTTTTTCTTTTTTTTGTCCATTATTTTGTGTCGCATCAACCTCTTGGTTTATTAGCGACAACAGAGGGGGGAGATTTATAGATCGTTGTAGATCACGGATTGCTTTAGATACTGTAGAAATCTTGACACTGTTCCACTGTCTTTTACGTTGTCTTTTAGAGTAGGTTTGATGTTGAGTTGGTTTCTTAACGGAAGGAATATTTCACATTGCAGTACGAGGTGATCTACTGTTAGGGTCGTCTTGCATCGAATAAACATTATTATTATAGCGCAATAGAAGAGAGACATATTCGTACTGGAGAGACAATAGAAAAACAAAACAAAACAATACATATATATATATATATATATCGCGCCACATTTCGAAATCGAACGCTAATCTATCGATAATAACGGTTACAACATCGATCGTCTATGAAAGTAAATAATTTCCTCGACGAAAAGTAATTCGCTTCAAAAATTCGCAACGTTTCGAAATATATACGTTATGTGATAACAATTGCGGCAGAATTGAAAGTTACATCTGAAATTAGCCGTAAAATCATGCATGCAGCTCGCAGGGTGTAAATGAACAATTATAAAGTCGCGACGCGAGGGGGGGGAGGAAGTTTTGCGTTATCCGGTTGATTCGATTATCCGCGTTAGCGAAACTATCCCGAGGGGGGGGGGGGGGACAAAGTTCAGCTGGTAGCTGCTTGGCCCTCGTTGCAACGGCCAACGTGGTGTTCGGGTGTATATATGTAACATGTGGATGGTTATCGAAGCAAAAAACACAATTTGATTCGTCTAAAAATAAGAGATTAGATTATTATTAAAGAGATAATTGTGACTTGTGACTACATACAATATATACACGTGTTCGTCTAATGTAAAAATAAGAGAATCAGCAGTTAAATGCTTATGCTTCCCACTCTTACGTTGCATCTTGGACCGACGAATGAACCTCAATAATAAGCTTACACTATTTTCACTATCCACTACTTCACCATTCGTTCTGATGGCGAGAGAATCTTTTTATCTATTCGGAGAAATACCCCGTCAAGCTTTTATTCGCTTATCAGTCTCTCTCTTTCTCTATTCTCATTCTTCTACTCCCGCCTGTCTTGTCCTCTGATGATCCTTAAATGGTGAAGAGGGGGTTTTTCCAATCCCGCCTCATACAACATCTACATGAGTGACCCCTGGTAGTGGTTTAACGCCCCCCAACACCTGCGGACAATAGGCCTGAGCCTCGTATTTCGCAAGCCAGCTATTAGGCACCTGGGCTGAAGATACACTCTCTCCCCCTGTCTTGTCCACGTAACCGCGTCGTCGTTTCGACTATTGATGATTTACTCCTGTGTCTCTGCACATTCACAAAGCTTACATATATATATATAAGCAATGACAGACCGATGAAAATGATCTTCGCAGGGTCCGCAAGGCAAGAAAGGGGAACCAGGCACGTGCAGCTGCAACGCAACGGCGCTCATGGCATCGTTTACGATGCCGAAGATGATCCAAGGACCGAAAGGGGAGCAAGGTGTTCCTGGGCAAGAAGGGAAACAAGGCCAGATGGGGCTGACGGTATTTCCTATTGGATTCTTGTATTATTAAAGAGGGCGAAATAAAATCACGCGACAAATGGAGACGTTTAATGCGTGGATAATGGTGGTTACGTTGTAGAAACGAATAAAGAACCCTTCCAGTGTCCCTTTGAAAATGTTATTCACCTTTGTTATGATTATGGTGTATTAATGGCGGATTTTATGAATTTTATTGGTATGCAACGATAGAGAGATGTACTAATTATTGAGAAATGTTAAGGTAAACGTGGTATATGTAGTGTTTTGTTTAAAACGGTGATGAATTGCGCAGGGCGTAGCTGGGCCACCCGGAGAGCGAGGATTGGCAGGGCCACAGGGTGCAACGGGTGACAAAGGAGACATGGGGATAGCCGGACCGGAAGGACCTCAAGGACAGAAAGGAGAACCTGGACGAGATGGAATACCGGGGGAAAAAGGCGCTCAAGGACCTCCTGGACCTCCTGGGAAAGGCGAATTCTCCGGATACGACGTAAGTAATTACTCATAAATAGTAACAATAATGTTTCTTTACGAAACACCTCGGGAAAGACAAAGTAATCGTTGTAAAATGATTAGAAAAGAATCGAAGCATTGAATGGGAGAAGGGAACATATATGACGAAATGTTATTTCGAGAAAAAGAAATTAGATCATTTTCATTATTATAATATATTTCATTTCTAACAATAGAAATGAATGTCGATTGTTTAAGCGGAATATTTTAAATGATTTGTTTTATATATATTGATATTAAGGAGAATCGAACAGTTTTTATGTATAGCATTCGAATGTTGGAAATGAGAATTTTGTAACAGGATGTCGGTAACGTATTCGATATACATTGTTTTTAATTGATTAGCATTGAATTGTATTTGATGATGTACGATATATATGTGTATATAAATATTCAATATATATATTCAATATATTATATATATATTATATATATTTATTATATTCAATATATTCAATATATTCAATATATTCAATATATTCAATATATTCAATATGTTCAATGTATTCAATGTATTCAATATACATTCAATACATTGAATACATTCAATATATTCAATGTAGTCAATATGTTCAATGTATTCAATATATTCAATATGTTCAATGTATTCAATATATTCAATATAGATTCAATACATTCAATACATTCAATACATTCAATACATTGAATATATTCAATATATACAATATATTCAATGTATTCAATATATTCAATATATCCAATATACATTCAATACATTCAATACATTCAATATAAATTCAATACATTCAATACATTCAATATATTCAATGTATTCAATATATTCAATATAGATTCAATACATTCAATATATTCAATATATTTAATGTATTAAATATACATTGGATACATTGGATACATTCAATATATTCAATATATTTAATGTATTAAATATACATTGGATATATTCAATATATTCAATATACTTAGTATGTTCAATATTCATTGAATATATTCAATATTTTCAATATATTCAATATATTTAATGTATTCAATGTATTCAATATATTCAATATAGATTCAATACATTCAATACATTCAATACATTCATTACATTCAATATATTCAATATATTCAATGTATTCAATATATTCAATATATCCAATATACATTCAATACATTCAATACATTCAATACATTCAATATAAATTCAATATAAATTCAATATAAATTCAATACATTCAATACATTCAATACATTCAATACATTCAATATATACAATATATTCAATATATTCAAAGTATTCAATATATTCAATATAAATTCAATACATTCAATACATTCAATGTATTCAATATATTTAATGTATTAAATATACATTGGATATATTAAATATATTTAATATACTTAGTATGTTCAATATTCATTGAATATATTCAATATTTTCAATATATTCAATATATTTAATGTATTCAATGTGTTCAATATATTCAATATATTCAATATATTTAATGTATTCAATGTGTTCAATATATTCAATATAATCAATACATTCAAAAGAAATTCAATACATTCAATATATTCAATATATACAATATATTCAATATATTCAATGTATTCAATATATTCAATATAGATTCAATACATTCAATACATTGAATACATTCACTATAAATTCAATATAAATTCAATACATTCAATACATTAAATATACATTCAATATAAATTCAATATAAATTCAATACATTCAATATATTCAATAAATTCAATGCATTCAATACCTTCAATATATTCAATATAAATCCAATACATTCAATACATTCATTATATTCAATATATTCAATACATTCAATATATTCAATATATTCAATACATTCAATATATTCAATATATTCAATATATTCAATATATTCAATATATTCGATACATTCAATATACATTCAATATAAATGCAATATAAATTCAATACATTCAATACATTCAATATAAATTCAATATAAATTCAATACATTCAATACATTCAATACATTCAACATATTCAATACATTCAACATATTCAATATATTCAATGTATTCAATATACATTCAATACATTCAATACATTCAATATATTCAATATATTGACTATATTCGCACGTTCGATAAATTTATATTCAACTAATATTTATGTTGATAAACATGCACATTAAATATCCCTCCTACACCAAATATATGTACATTAAACAAGTAAATGTTACGTTTTAATCTGCGCGCAATTTATCTTCTTCTACTATTCTTGGCACGAAAGGGTTAATTTTTCGAATGGATATCTTCTTTTACAGCTTGTAACCGACGCGCCGCGGAACGTGAAAAATGAACAAGCGTATCTCGGTATTCCGCTTGCGGAATACGACGCGTGTATATTTCAAACCACGTTCCCCGTTGCCGCCATTTTTGTTGGCCGCCGTGAATTTCTACAAACTTCGTTATTACTCGGTTTTGATAGTTTTCGCTGTACCGCGCGGCCCCAGTATCCGGATGCACCCGGCATTATTCATATTCCGAAGGGCGATTCGCAATCTCTTCGCAACTTTTCGCCAGCGCCGCAACGGTGGCGTACCGGTGATTATTTTTATTCGTCGAGTAATTGCCGTGATTGTGAAGTTTCATCGCGGATCGAAGGGGGAAGCGTTGGAAGTTAATCACCCAAGTATTGGTAAAATTCGGCGCGGCGAGTTTGCAAAAGTTTGCAGCGGGTTTTTCGCGAAGCTAAAAATTGCGTTTCAAAATAGAAATTGTACGTTTGACTTTGGAATTATTATTGAAACGAAAAAGCAGCCTTTCTCTATTGTACCTTTGATCCGAGGAATTTAAAAAATTAACGAAAATCGTTGCAGGGAAATTGTAGTAATAATCGAGGAATTTTAATGAACGATTGGGAAAACACTGTTTGGGAAAATTCAGTTTGTTTACGTTTTCACGTGTAATTTCGACATCGTTTCGATTGCGTTTCGCGCTTAATTAATTAAACGCGATTGTATACTAATTCCTCTGAGTCCCAAAGCAATGATTTACGATTCAAAAGTATAATTTCGTATCGCGAACGTGTTATGCATTTTCCTTTGCACGCTTCAAAAGAAGCAGGTAACGAGATTGCGGAGGAAAAAATCATGCACTTCATTGCGCGTTTGGTTTGCTTCTATCTCATTTCATTCTTGCGTTTCACCGGCGGTGGCACACTTCCAAATGAAACCAGCGAACTGACCTCGCCTGCTAATTGTTGAAACGTCCGCCGTCGGCCGTCGGAACCCCCAAAGAGCTTTTTGTTTCCCTCGAAAGTACGTTAAAAGCACGAAAAAAAGGGAGTAAAAAGAATCGTGCCACGCGTTCTCGCAACGATTGCTACTATCGCGATAATAATTTCATCGAATCGTAATCTTTAACCATTTCTATGTATATATATCTACATATATGTAGAATTGAATTAAAATATATATATTGTGAGTATATATTCAATACATTGAATATGTTGATTATATTGAATATATTGAATATATTGATTATATTGAATACATTGAATATATTTAATGTATATTAAATACATTGAATATATTGAATATATTGAACGTATTTAATGGATTGAATATATTGAATGTATTTAATGGATTGAATATATTGAATGTATTTAATGGATTGAATATATTGAATGTATTTAATGGATTGAATATATTGAATGTATTTAATGGATTGAATATATTGAATGTATTTAATGGATTGAATATATTATTGAATATATTGAATGTATTATTGAATATATTGAATACATTGAATATATTGAATATATTCAATGTATTTAATGGATTGAATGTATTAATGAATGTATTTAATGGATTGAATGTATTATTGAATATATTGAATATATTGAATGTATTTAATGGATTGAATGTATTATTGAATATATTGAATATATTGAATGTATTTAATGGATTGAATGTAGCATTGAATATATTGAATATATTGAATATATTGAATATATTGAATATATTGAATGTATTCAATGGATTGAATGTATTATTGAATATATTGAATATATTGAATGTATTTAATGGATTGAATGTATTATTGAATATATTGAATATATTGAATGTATTTAATGGATTGAATGTATTATTGAATATATTGAATATATTGAATGTATTTAATGGATTGAATGTATTATTGAATATATTGAATGTATTTAATGGATTGAATGTAGTATTGAATATATTGAATATATTGAATATATTGAATATATTGAATATATTGAATATATTGAATATATTGAATATATTGAATATATTGAATGTATTTAATGGATTGAATGTAGTATTGAATATATTGAATATATTGAATGGATTGAAGGTATTATTGAATATATTGAATATATTGAATGTGTATTAAATATGTACAATATATTGAATATATTGAATGTATATTAAATACATTGAATATGAATATATTGAATGTATATTAAATACATTGAATATGAATATATTGAATGTATATTAAATACATTGAATATGAATATATTGAATGTATATTAAAAATATTGAATGTATATTAAAAATATTGAATACATTTAATATATTGAACGAATATTAAATACATTGAATATATTGAATATATTGAATGTATATTAAACATATTGAATATATTGAATATATTGATTATACTGAATATATTGAATAAATTGAATGTATTAAATGTATATTAAATGTATTGAATATATTGAATGTATTAAATGTATATTAAATATATTGAATATATTGAATGTATTAAATGTATATTAAATATATTGAATATATTGATTATATTGAATATATTACATATATTGAATGT
The DNA here is from genome assembly GCA_028830335.1 of Eucera pruinosa. Taxonomy (NCBI): domain Eukaryota; kingdom Metazoa; phylum Arthropoda; class Insecta; order Hymenoptera; family Apidae; genus Eucera; species Eucera pruinosa. Next base: position 4,180,199 of record JAMYCR010000019.1, read on the forward strand.
ACATTAAATATATTGAATATACTGAATGTATCAAATATATTGATTATATTGAATATATTACATATATTGAATGTACATTAAATATATTGAATATACTGAATGTATCAAATATATTGATTATATTGAATATATTACATATATTGAATGTACATTAAATATATTGAATATACTGAATGTATTAAATATACCGAATATATTGAATATATATATATATATATATATATACACACATAAATAACCTACATCAATTAAAATCCACGTATTCCATTATCAGAAAGCATGGATACGATCCGACCGATTCGTGTCATGCCTTAGCGTTCGAATAATCAAGCTTCTACTATACGTAGCAATCGTTCCTACTTGTATATTGCGTCCGCGCTCTTCTTCCACGGTTTGTACACCCAGTTTCGCACCCTATTTAATTTCCACCGCTGCCCTTTCGAAAATAGGTCATCCAATGGCTCGCTCTCGCGCGCAGAAACACACACTCAGCGGGAATACACGAATTCTCACATCCGATGCGCTATTGTACAGCCAACGACAACGTTAAACACACACGTATACTCGTTGCCTTTTTCCTTCTTCTGTTTCCTTTTTCTCCTCTTTCTCTTTCTCTCTGTGTCCGCAAGCGTGCAGAGAAAACGTCGAGCGGGCGTAGTAGAATCGTCAGAAAGGAACGCAGACGGATATAAAAGAAGTGGTGGAAGGTGGGGAAGGGGGCAAACGGGAAAAGAATGGGAATAAAAGAGGTGGACACGCTGCTAGCCCGGCTTTATTACACGGTTACTTATTCCCCGCGGCCCGATATCGCGTTCCATTTCCATTCAGCGAATTTTCTTGTCGCTCAGAACCCCTTTCGCCGCTCCGCCCCCATAAAGACAAAACCGGACTCGCAATAGTCGTAAAAATGTGCAACCTACTGCCGCCGTTACGTTTGTACACTTACGTTTGCGCCCGTGGTACTCGGGAAAGCGGAACCGTAAACGGGATAAGCATTAGGGGATTTGGCGGGAGTTTAAACTATAGGGATTTTTACGCTGCTGCTGCCCGGACTGTCGCGCGGTGGTTATTTCGTATGGGGCGGATAACGGAGCGCGCTTTGGAATGGGGAAATGTTCCCGGGGCGAAATTTCAAACATCCCGCGATAGGATTTCGTAATTAATCGGTGTTTCGGTGGTTGACGGATTTTTTTTCTTTTTTTGGGAATGGGGTTTGTGCCACGGACGCTGTTGCGATGTTCTATGGGGTTAGTAAAGGTATATGCAAGCGATAAAATGGGAAACTTAGGTATTTCCAAGGCTTGGTGCAAAGTAGATGAAAATTAATTAGGATTTGAGTGGTTTAGATAGTTTTGCGAAGCTATGGGGCTTAGTTTTGCACTTAGGACGTTATTGCAATGTTCTATGGGGTTAATAGTGGAATATGGAAGCAATGAAATGGGAAACTTAGCTATTTTCAATTCTTGATGCAAACTAAGTGGAAATTAATAAACATTTGGGAGTTTAGATAATTTTGCAAAGCTATGGGGTTTAGTTTTACGCTTGGGACGTCGCAGTAATGTTCTATGGGGTTAATAAAGGTATATGCAAGCGATGAAATAGGAAACTTAGCTATTTTCAATTCCTGGTGCAAACTAAGTGGAAATTAATAAACATTTAGGAGTTTAGATAATTTTGCAAAGCTATGGGGTTTCGTTTTGCACTTGGGATGTCATAGTAATGTTCTATGGGGTTAATAGTGGATTATACAAGCGATGAAATAGGAAACTTAGCTATTTTCAAGTCTTGGTGCAAACCAGTTGAAAATTAATAAACATTTGAGTAGTTTAGATAATGTCGCGATACTATGGGGTTTTATTTTGTGCTTGGAACCTCATAGTATTATTCTATGGAGTTAATAGAGAAATATGCAAGCGATAGAATAGGAAACTTAGCTATTTTCAATTCTTGGTGCAAACCAGTTGAAAATTAATAAACATTTGAGTAGTTTAGATAATGTCGCGATGCCATGGGGTTTAGTTTTGCGCTTGGGACGTCACGGTAATGTTCCACGAAGCGACTAAAGGAAGACGCGCAAGCGGGACACGCGGTAAGAAATTTTCACGAGCATCTCGAACAATGGAAATTAATAGTGAATATTGCAGCTGGCGCGCGCCCGTTGCGCCATAGTAATATTCCATGGGGTCGGATAAAGGGTGGGACGCCGTTCTAGGAAATTTGCCCGCGAAAACGGCGGAAATTAATGGCACGGCAAAGCCCTGCACGTTGTTTAGACGGTTCGCGATGCTTAATATTCTATCATAGTTCGTCTAGCGAAACGTTTTCATACCCCGTGCAACCTGCATCCCGTAGCACTATGGGATTTGGTTAGTTTATCGAGCGCACACGTTCGCGTGATGTAAATTCGATTGCCTCCCATACGATGGGATCGATTTTCAATGATAATCGAAGGGATTCGTAATGGACAAACCTCGAACTTCTTCCCAGTCTCGACGTTACTCATTTCGTTATCGAAGTAAATCGTAGCCGAAACCTCGAATCTGAAAGAAAAAGAAGGGGAAATGTTAAAATTTATAATGACGAGATTACGATGCAAAGATTATGATTATGATAACAATAGAATGTACTACTTAATGTACTTTTACTATTAATTAACTTTCTCACGCTGTTTGTTATCTTATCCTATCTTTTTTTATCTTTTCATTTCGTTTTTATTATTTTATTACACCGTTCTTGAATTGTATCGTCGAACGAAAATTGTTACGATTCTTTCGATTTTGTTTAAGAGAATCTTGGAACACGTTTATTGTAATTCGATTTCTTAATAAATTAATGGAATCAAGTGTATAATTTATATGTTGTTATAATTACGTTGAGCAGAGAAGCTTGATATTTTTCTTACGAAAGAACGTAAACAATTTTAGATAACGAACGAATCGACGCATATGAAATTCGCGGGAACCTTAAAATATGCGTAAAATGTACGAGTGCGCGTAAATTTTGCACGTTTCGAGTACGTACGTATGTTTGCGCGTGGATTGAAGTTTCAACTATGATATTAAATTCGTACAATTCGCGGGGCCGCGAGTCGTCGTGTTACGGATTTATCACGGTAATAATATAAGTATCGCGCGCGTTTCGGTTTAACAGCGCGATGGTAAAAATAGGAAGTGACTGCGGGAAAAGGGCGAAATTTATCGCGAGTGCCAGCACAACTCGCTAGCACGAATTATGCTTACGAAAGTTGAACCGCGCATAATTTCGTTTCCGCCCTCCCCATCCCCAAGTACACGTGTGCTAGATAATTTTTAAATTTACTGCATTTAATTACGTGGCAGTTTTAATAGAATTCCGAGCAACTTCTTTGCCCGTCCAGTTATATTTCGCCCACAAGCTCGTTTCTATAATAACTTGCAAATTGGAGGCGAGAAATCTGAGATTCGCTGAGCGAGAAAATATAGACGTACAGGAGAAAGAAATTATTATTATTATTATTATTATTATTCTTGCGTTTATCTGAATGATTTCAACCCATTCGAATACTTTTTCACCGTTTAATTAATACGCTATTGCGCAACATTTTATCGTATAGTTTTTATATATATTCGAGTTTATCGAATATATCGAATATATTAAATATATTGAATATATTAAATGTATTCAATGTACATTGAATATGTTGAATATACATTGAATGTGTTGAATATGTTGCATATGTTGAATATGGTGAATATACTGAATATGTTGAATATGCTGAATATGTCGAACATGTTGAATATGTTGAATAAATGTTGAATATATTGAATATATTGAAGTTATTTTGAATATGTTTAATATAGTGAATGTATATTGAATATGTTTAATATATTGAATGTATATTGAATATGTTGAATATATTGAATATATATTGAATATGTTGAATATATATTGAATACGTTGAATATGTTGCATATATTGAATATATTGAATGTATTGAATATAAATCGAATACGTTGAATATGTTGCATATATTGAATGTATATTGAATATGTTGAATATATTGTATATATATTGAATACGTTGAATATGTTGCATATATTGAATATATTGAGTATAATAAATATACTGAATATATATCGAATGTATTGAATATATTTAATATATATTGAATACGTTGAATATATTGAATATATATTGAATATGTTGAATATATTGAATATATTGAATATATTGAATATATTGAATGTATTCAATATATATTGAATATGTTGAATATATTGAATATATTGAATATATTGAATGTATTCAATATATATTGAATATGTTGAATATATTGAATATATTTAATGTATTCAATATTTATTGAATATGTTGAATATATTGAATATATTGAATGTATATTGAACATATTGAATATAATAAATATACTGAATATATATCGAATGTATTGAATATATTTAATATATATTGAATATGTTGAATGTATTGAATATATATTGAATACGTTGAATATGTTGAATATATTGAATGTATTCAATATATATTGAATATGTTGAATATATTGAATATATTTAATGTATTCAATATTTATTGAATATGTTGAATATATTGAATATATTGAATGTATATTGAACATATTGAATATAATAAATATACTGAATATATATCGAATATATTGAATATATATTGAATATATTGAATATATTGAATATATTGAGTATAATAAATATATTATATACACTGAATATATTAAATGTATTGAATAAGCTATCGAATGACTCATTGCACGTTGAATTTGGTTTTTGGGGCACATTTAACCCTCTTATCCGGTTAAACCCTTTGCATTCTGTTTATTAAAGGACCTACCTCGTTTACACGCGAAATCTTTCGTTCGAAAAATCGCATCGCGTCCGTGGTAAGCGAAACAAGGGGGAAGGTTACGCGAAATTTCTTAATACTGTTATTTTGAAAGAGAAGCGCGTGGGACACGTGTAGAACACGCGACGTTACGGTATCGTTTCGTATGAAAACAATAGCTATACCGGGGCAAGCGTATTCCGCTCGCGTGAGAAAAGTTTGTGAAAAAGATATTGAAGCGGTGCAGCAGGCTGGCATCGTTATACCAAGGCAACGAAGTATTCTTAGAGCGTCGCGACGCCGGTAAAAGATTCCTCCGACGCAAGAAAGACCTACGTGAATAATACTTTCCGTGTGCGGCATTTTTCCCCGCGGAGATTTCACGAAAATATCTCACGTGTTTTCACTTGAAAAACGAGGCTACGCCGAATCTGGCAAAATACGACGTCATTCTTTATTTATTTATTTATTTATTCGCTTCTTCTTTGGTTGAAGATTGTGAAATTATAAACGTTCGAGGACGTTTGTATCTGTTTCATTCTGTTTAGTACAGTTGAAATTCACGATGAACAATTGCTGGGTAAGAGAATATTTAGAATTGAACTTATTTATTTACAATTGTCATTGTTTTGATGCCGTGTAAATATGCGCATAGATCCCGAGAAAAGCACGTTCACCTTGACGTATTATATTCTACTTACTTATACACGCATATATATATATTTATTATATATTATAATATTATAGTATAATACAATAATAATATATTATAATATTATAGTATAATACAATGATAATACATATAATATTATAGTATAATACTATAATAATATATTATAATACTATAATAATATATTATAATATTATAGTATAATACAATGATAATACATATAACATTATACTATAATACAATAATAATATATTATAATATTATACTATAATACAATAATAATATATTATAATATTATACTATAATACAATAATAATATATTAGAATATTATACTATAATACAATAATAATATATTATAATATAATATAATACAATAATAATATATATAATATTATACTATGTTATATGTACAATATAATATATATTACATTACATTATATTATATTACATATTATTAAATATTATATATATTGTATAATATATCGCAGAGTTGTGATTCTTCAAAAATAATTATCCGTATTGTTGTATCGTACTAAAATGTAGTTTTGTGTACTGATGTATTATTACGATTGTAACAGTGGTTGTTTATTTATATATATACTGTATTATATTACAATATAATATATTATATAACATTACATTAAATAATATAATGTTACATTATATGATATTATATTACATTACATTATATTATATAATATTATATTACATTACATTATATTATATAATATTATATTACATTACATTACATTACATTACATTACATTACATTACATTACAGTGCATTATATTACATTGCATTATATTATATTATATTATATTATATTATATTATATTACATTATATTATATTATAATATATTATATTACATTATATTATATTATACTATATTGTATAATAATAATAAAATACAATATATAAATATACATAAACAATCAACCACGGTTCGAATCCTAATAATATACCAGCAAAGAAAGCTACACTTGATTACGATACATCGAAAGGGTAACTTATTTTCGAGGAAGCATTCCAACTCGTTTTCCAAAGCATTTTCAAACTCCGCGTCAAGGATGCGGAATTACCGCGATAATTTCGCGATCGGACGCCTTGCAAAAGCGTTTAGAGGATCGTTCGAGCGAATTAAATCGTGGAAAAGGCGACGGGTTCGACGTGTAGGTATATAGTTGCGAAACTCCGTTGGAAAACCACCCTCGACTGCGTTTCCATCCTCCGCGGGCAAGTTTTCGACCTTGCAAGAGGTTCGAGAATCCCCGAAAGGCCAAGTATCCAAGCTTCGACCGTCGAGTGTTATCTTACGTGACCCGTTGCCGGTTCCGTGTTCCGACGTACAGGCGTCCGATTTCCCCGGAGAATACAGAAACCAATTTCTAGGCTGGTGGGAAAAGCAGGTACGTCAGGTGAGCGACTATTCGTTGGAAGTAAAGGGAGTGGGAGTTGGATCGCTTAAGAGAAGGAGTTTGCCGTCGTCCGAGCGAGGATACGTACTGTGCATGCGTATACGTGTTTGTGGCAACAGAGACAACGTTTCGCATCGGGAATCACTTGGTCAAGTCTACTGTCGCGTGGACGCTCGAACCGCTAGAAAGTTGGAAGAGACGAGAAGATTTTGGGAGTATTGGAAGGAGTTGGGAATTATTCGATGAGGAAATTATTTGAATAAGACATTATTCGGATAGGACATTACTCGAATAGGAAATTGTTTGGATAGGAAATGATTAAAATAGGAAATTAGTCGAATAGGAAATTAGTCGAATAGGAAATTAGTCGAATTGGAAATTAGTCGAATAGGAAATTAGTTGAATAGGAAATTATTCGAATAGGAAATTATTTGGATAGGTCATTACTTGAATAGGCAATTATTGGAATAGGACGTTACTCAAACAGGAAATTATTGGAATAGGACATTACTCAAATTGGAAATTATTGTAATAGGAAATTATTAGAATAGGAAATTATTCGAATGGGAAATTACTCGAATAAGGAATTATTCGAATAGGTCATTATTTGAAGAGGAAATTATTGGAATAGGACGTTACTCAAATAGGAAATTATTGGAATATGAAATTATTGGGATAGGAAATTATTCAAATAGGAAATTACTGTAATAAGAAATTATTCGAATAGGTCATTATTTGAATAGGACGTTACTGAAATAGGAAATTATTGGAATAGGAAATTATTAGAATAGGAAATGATTCGAATAGGAAATTATTCTAATAAGAAGTTATACGAATAGGAAATTATTTAAATAGGAAATGATTTGAATAGGACGTTACTCAAATAGGAAATTATTAGAATAGGAAATGATTCGAAGAGGAAATTATTGTAATAAGAAATTGTACGAACAGGAAATTATTTAAATAGGAAATGACTTGAATAGGACGTTACTAAAATAGGGAATTATTGGAATAGGACATTACTCAAATAGGAAATTATTGGGATAGGAAATTATTCAAATAGGAAATTACTCGAATAAGAAATTATTCGACGAGGTCATTATTTGAATAGGAAAATATTGGAATAGGAAATTATACGGATAGGACATTATTCAAATAGGAAATTATACGAATAGAAAATTATTCAAATAGGACATTATTCAAATAGGAAATTACTCGAATAAGAAATTATTGGAATAGGAAATTATTCGAATAAGAAATTATTGGAATAGAAAATTACTTGGATAGAAAATTACTTGGATAGGTCATTATTTGAATAGGAAATTATTGGAATAGGAAATTATTCGAATGGGAAATTATACGAATAGGAAATTACTTGGATAGGTCATTATTTGAATAGGAAATTATTAGAATAGGAAATTATTCGAATGGGAAATTATACGAATAGGAAATGATTCGAATAGGAAATTATTGTAATAAGAAATTATACGAGCAGGAAATTATTTATATAGGAAATGATTTGAATAGGACATTACTCAAATAGGAAATTATTGGAACAGGAAATTATTCGTATAGGAAATTATTGGAATAGGAAATGATTCGGATAGGAAACTATACGAATAGGAAATTATTTAAATAAAAAATTATACGAACAGGAAGTTATTGAAATAGGACATTATTGAAATAGGAAATTATTCGAATAGCAAGTTATACGAATAGGAAATAATTCCAATAGCAAAGTAATTCTGATAACCAAATATTTTCCCTTTCCAGCGAATGGTTCGCGGTAAGATTGCGAGTTGATCGCGTCGAGTAGAACGATGCAATTTGGCGTCATTCATGCTAAACCTCATTTGCGCGATACGTTCCGCGTTGCTCGTACGTTTAATTGAGCGTACTGACCTAATACCGTGTCCAACGAATATTTCACCTATTCATTTTCGTATCTTGAAAGTGGTTTATCCGGCGTTGTTTGTCGAATCAAATAATTATACACGCGAAGATACGAAGCGGGACAATTATTGCCGCGAATGTTTATTCAAATTCGTACAGTTTTGTACACAATTGTACGCTGAACATTAATGTTCAGCGAAATACTAAACTAGGTGGTCCAAATATAGACACTTTTCATTTCAACGTTCATTGCTGAACCTTTCATTATTTATTTATTTAATAAATCAATTATTATATATATAATTATATATAAAGTGTTATAGAAAAGTACCTTTAGAATGTTGAATGAGAATATCTGTCAAACGCTATTTGTTTGTTAGTAAAATAGAGATGAAAAAGAATAAAAATTGAATATAGAACGAACAAAGATAATAGAAATAAAAGACAGATTAGAAAAGGGTAAAGTAGAAAGGGAAAGAAAAAAAGTGAAGGTAGGTGTTGTCCCTATAGTCTATTTTGGATAATTATATTTATATTTATATATATATAACGAAGTTTCTACTTTCCCATGGACGAACAAATGTTTCTTGAAATTTGGCGAATATTTAAGGGGAGTGCGACGAATATTCGATATATTTATTATATTCAATATATTCAATCTCTTCAATGTACTCAATATATTCAACATATTCAATATATATTCAATACATTCAACATATTCAATATATATTGAATATATTCAATATATATATTAACACTAGAACTACTAAGGCAGTCAAAATGACTGATTACAAGTTTACCACAATACGTATGCATATAAATTTACCACGATGCATTTGTTAGGATATTACACGCAACTCTTTACAAAATATAAACAAAGATTCATCGTGCCTTAATCACATGGTACACATTTAGCAAATGTCAACCATTTTCATTTCTTTGATACGAATAAATACACTTTGCTCGCCTGTGGTTCTACTGTTAACCCTTTGCGGACGATGAATAGTAACACTTAAGAGAGTATTTTGATTTTCAATTCCAAGTCTTTAAACTTTACTTAACCAAGCTATTCAATTCCAAACTGTTCCATTCCCAAAACTGTCAAACGTTTATTAACGATATTAATTTCAATTTTCTGCTTCAACATCAACGTGCGTCCACTGAACGTAAAAAATGATCAGGCGGCTATTTGTAGACACTCGTCCGCAAAGGGTTAATAGTTTACCGAAAACCAGAGCTTGCTACTTACACTGAACGCGAATATTCGAAACGCAATCGCGTTTAGCGAATTATCTCGAAGGAAAACTGCGTAACGCTGTTTGATCAGAATTACGGAATACAAGGCTGCGAATAAAAAAGGGGGGGGAGTAAAGAAAGAGCGAAGTGAAAGATGCTTACGTTGAATGGCAACCACTCAATAGCGAAGGAAAAGTCGAAAAGTTCGAAAGCGGTCTCTATAAAGGCTTTCAGAGGCCCGACACATAAGAAGGCAAACCGGGAGGCGTTGATAAATAGGCGTTGAAAAGGTTTCAACGTCGCAAATGTCGCGCGATAGGCGCGCGGAGAAGAGGAATAAAATGAAACGGGGAAAAAAAAGAGAAAAGTGGTTCGATTCGATTTTGCGGTTACGGATGCTGTGAGTCCAGCTGTAAATGGCGGAATAAATGAGCGGCACATCGGTTGGAAACCATTCGAAACGATCGTCGACGAAATTAAACGCGCGAAACACGCGCCCATCGTATTGATCCACGCTTTAACTTGTCCCAATTTCTTTATTGCTCCTTTCGCTGGTTTCCTTTTATAAATACAATATATGTATTCAATGTACAATATACAATACATATTCAACATATATATTCAATATAAAATATACAATACATATTGAATATATATATTCAATATATATAAACAATATATGTATTCAATATATATATACAATATATATATTCAATATGTATAAAGAATATATATGTTCAATATATATGTTCAATATATATATTCAATATATATATTCAATATATATATTCAATCTTTATAAACAATATATATATTCAATATATATATTCAAGATATGTATTCAATATATATAAACAATATATGTATTCAATATATATATTCAATATATATATAAACAATATATATATTCAATATATATATTCAATATATCTATTCAATATATATATTCAATATGTATTAACAATATATATATTCAATATATATAAACAATATATGTATTCAATATATATAAACAATATATGTATTCAATATATATATTCAATATACATATTCAATATATATAAACAATATATGTATTCCATATATATATTCAATATATATAAACAATATATGTATACAATATATATATTCAATATACATATTCAATATATATAAACAATATATGTATTCAATATATATATTCAATATACATATTCAATATATATAAACAATATATGTATTCAATATATATATTCAATATATATAAACAATATATGTATACAATATATATATTCAATATATATATTCAATATGTATAAACAATATATATATTCAATATGTATAAACAATATATATGTTCAATATATATGTTCAATATATATATTCAATATATATAAACAATATATATAAACAATATATGTATTCCATATATATATTCAATATATATATTCAATATATATATTCAATATATGTATTCAATATATATATTCAATATATATATTCAATATATATATTCAATATATATAAACAATATATGTATTCAATATATATATTCAATATATATAAACAATATATGTATTCCATATATATATTCAATATATATATTCAATATATATAAACAATATATGTATACAATATATATATTCAATATATATATTCAATATATATATTCAATATATGTATTCAATATATATATTCAATATGTATACACAATATATATGTTCAATATATATGTTCAATATATATATTCAATATATATATTCAATCTTTATAAACAATATATATATTCAATATATATATTCAAAATATATATTCAATATATATATTCAATATATATATTCAATATATATATATATTCAATATATATATTCAATATGTATAAACAATATATATATTCAATATGTATAAACAATATATATGTTCAATATATATGTTCAATATATATGTTCAATATATATATTCAATATATATAAACAATATATGTATTCAATATATATATTCAATATATATATTCAATATATATATTCAATATATATATACAATATATATATTCAATATATAAATACAATATATATATACAATATATATAAACAATATATGTATACAATATATATATTCAATAGATAAATACAATATATATAAACACTATATGGAATCGGCCAAAAAACGAGCTGTTTTTCCATTCTCGAAAACTTCCCATTTCCTCCCCCCTGCTTGTAACTTTCATTCCCTGGATGGAGGCGTAAAAACTCGCGTCGCGGCATCGAAATTCGCGACACACGTGGATTAATTTTCGGAACGGTTTCCGGTCGTGCATAGTTACGCGACGACGACCATGCGAGAACTAACCGAACTGACTTTCAGCGACGCGTTTAATAAATACGCTTGGCTGGCGGCGTCGAAAAATGTAAATATTGATTCGCGTTATCCTCCGGTGTATATATTTACGCGGCCAATTTGTCGGCGAACGCGCGCGGACCGCTAAAAGTTTTCGAACGGCGTAAATTGACTAGCGAGTTCTGTTTGTGATTCCGCCGGCAAATTTAATCGGCTTGGCATAGGCGATCGAATTAAGGGAACTTTTCGACGAATCAAATATCGCGACCCCCGTTTTAACGCCGGGAAATTAAAAAGGGAATTTTAGGTTTCATCGTGTAGCGGGAAAGGGAATCGTTTCGTTGTTTCCGCGTTCCAATTCGAATTCGTGCCGACAACGAAGCTTTTCCATCGTTTCTTGCAAGATTATATTTGTAAGATGTTTATGGTTACAGTTTATGGTTATTTTATTAATCTCTATCAAAAAGTAAACGTTTTACATTATAATCAAAACTACTGTTTGTTTATTTTCACGTTATAATCAAAGCTTCTATTTATTTATTTTAACGTTATAATCAAAGCTATTGTTTGTTTATTTTAACATTATAATCAAAGCTACTATTTATTTATTTTAACATTATAATGAAAGCTACTGTTTGTTTATTTTAACGTTATGATCAAAGCTACTACTTATTTATTGTAACGTTATAATGAAAGCTACTATTTATTTATTTTAACGTTATAATCAAAGCTACTGTTTGTTTATTTTAACATTATAATGAAAGCTAATATTTATTTATTTTAACGTTATAATCAAAGCTACTATTTATTTATTTTAACGTTATAATGAAAGCTAATATTTATTTATTTTAACGTTATAATCAAATCTACTATTTATTTATTTTAACATTATAATCAAAACTATTATATTACGACTATTAATTAAATATCTTGTATCATTACCAATCCATAGAGATTCGAATATATTTGGAATTATACTTGACGCAATCTCTATCCAAAATTAAACAATTATACTCAAAACTATTATATTACAACTATTAAACAAATATCTTGTATCATTTCCAACCCATAGAGATTCGAATATATTTGCACGTATATTTGATGCAATCTCTATAAAAAATTAAGCAATTATACTTAAATTATTACATTACAAGTATCAATTAATTATCTTACATCATTGCCAACCCACAGAGATTCGAATATATTTGGTATTATACTTGACGCAATCTCTATCCAAAATTAAACAATTATACTCAAAACTATTATACTACAACTATTAATTAAATATCTTGTATCCTTATAAACCCATAGAGATTCGAATATATTTGAAATTATACTCGATGCAATCTCTATCCAAAATTAAACTATTATACTCAAAACTGTTATACTACAACTAGTAATTAAATATCTTATATCATTATCAACCCATAGAGATTCGAATATATTTGCACGTATAGTTGATGCAATTTCTATCCAAAATTAAACAATTATACTCAAAGCTATTACACTACAACTATTAATTAAATATCTCACATCTTTACCAATCCACAAAGATTCAAATATATGTAATCTATAAAAAAGATACACGTACGCTTTTACTAAATACTGGCGCTATTCAAGGTACACTCTAAATATACACGGTATACTTCATGGTATCGAAAGGGTTAATAAATAGTTAACAAATCCGCGATAAGTTTCCGCGACAATTGGTTCGATTGTTCGCGCGTTTGCTTTGCAACCTCGCTTAACGGTTACCTAAGAGAATGCCGTATAATAGTTCGATCGAATATCACGTAGTATAGCGATACAGTAGAAACGTAGACGCAATTGTTTGAACGACGATTGCGTTCGACAAACGGCCATTATGCGATACAAACATCGCCCCGCGTAAACCGACTGCTTTTAGCTTCGCATTAAATTCGTTTGTCCCGGAAAGTTCGCGTCGAATTTTCAATTCGAACGAACGTTGTAACGACACCTAAAAGCTAAACGAAATTCAATCCGCGACTCGTTGATAAACAGATATTGTTACGAATAAATGATTTAACGGTAAGCTTCAACCTTCCCGTTTTATTATTAGATCATTTTTTTCTTACAAACGGAAACGTAATTTACAATTTAAAGCACCATTCTTTCTTTCCATCGAATGAAAGAACGAAGAGAGAAAAAAAAGATGAAGAAAGGTTAAACGAAAGACAAATGTAAATGCGGCGCGAACTTATTTTTACGATACGTTGCGCGCGCCAATGACGATTAAAGATGAGAAATTTTGGTTATTATGCGCATGCAGCCCAGTTGGAAACCCCGAGGCATTTATAGGGTGAGTAATAGTGCCATATTTAGAGGAACTTTAGTAGGTAGAAAGTCTTATTTCGAGATTGCGCCGGTGGTGTATTCTGGTCTTGTACCGCTATCTGTAAAGCGGCGCGCGAAAATTTATTGCGAAACTTTATGACGGATTCCGAAACGACAACTGTATTACCCAAAACTTTCTTCAACGCTACGCCCTTAAAATACCTCACGGATATTTTAAGACAGCTTCGAAACAATCGCGTTAACGTTGCCGTGGTATCGTCGATTACCGGAATGAATCATTTGTTAAGCATTTGTTAACAAAAGTTAAGAAACGTGGTTTAAGTATTTGAGAAGCTTTTAGTAGTCGTCGTTCGATCTTTTCACGTGTACACGGATTCGAATTCAATAGAGTAGAAGAATTTATATTGTTTAATGATGTATGTGGAATATTATATACATTTATGCTATTGTAAATTTCAACCTGTGAATCGTAGAAGCGAAAGGATACAGAAAAATTCGAAAGCGAATACTTCTCGTTTCTTAACTTTTTCTGAGCAAGTGTAAATAAATGTTTTATTTCAGGATACGAGAATGGTTTGTTAAATGGTAATGTGGTAAAGTTGCGCAATGGTAATGTGGTAAAAATGGTAAAAAAGAATTAGATAAAAATACCGAAATATTTCATAAAGATACTAAAATAAAATTATTAGTAATTTTCTGTCAACTCTGAAAAATTAGATAAAAATATATTCCACTAAAAATACCAAAATACTTCATAAATACACTGAAATAAAGTTATTCGTAATTTTCTGTCGACTTTGAAAAATTAGATAAAAATATATTCCACTAAAAATACCAAAATACTTCATAAATACACTGAAATAAAGTTATTCGTAATTTTCTGTCGATTCTGGAAAATTAGATAAAAATACTTTCCACCAAAAATACCAAAATATTTCATAAATACACTAAAATAAAGTTATTAGTAATTTTCTGTCAACTTTGGAAAATTAGATAAAAATACATTTTAGCAAAGATGCCAAAATATTTCATAAGTATACTGAAATAAAATTATTCGTAATTTTCTGTCAACTTTGGAAAATTAGATAAAAATACATTCCACTAAAAATACCAAAATACTTCATAAATACACTGAAATAAAGTTATTCGTAATTTTCTGTCGATTCTGGAAAATTAGATAAAAATACATTCCACTAAAAATACCAAAATACTTCATAAATACACTGAAATAAAATTATTGGTAACTTTGTATCGACTAAAAAACTCGGATAAAGCTACTAAAAACAATATATATAACGCTTATTTATTGAAAGATTCCGCTGCCAAAAAAATAACAACGTTTCCATGTTTCGAAACCTTTAGACTGAGGGAATCACGATGAGGCCAGGTTTGCCGGGTCAAAAAGGCGAAGCAGGTCTTCCAGGAAGTCCGGGGCCGAAAGGAGAATCGGGAATCGCCGGCGCGAAAGGGACGAAAGGTGAAGCTGGTCACAAAGGTGGAAAAGGCGACCACGGAAAGGAAGGTACCCGAGGAATTCAAGGATTCAAAGGTGAACCCGGTGCTCCTGGAGCACCGGGACTTCCTGGTGCGCCTGGTGAAAACGGGAGACCAGCTGAGAAGGGTGACAAAGGGGACACGGGACCGGAAGGGAAACCGGGACCTGCCGGAACACCTGGTCCTCCAGGATTACCTGCATTAAACGGACCTGCAGGCGCAAATGTTGCGGAATCGCGTAAGGCAAACATTCCCTACACGATTAATTATCTAATTATTAATTAACATTAAACTCGTTCTAGGTAGGAGCATAGTATTGTTTAACACCTGTTTTATTTATGAACGTTATTTTTATGCGTACAATATGATAAATTCATTACTAATTAATTGAAACTATATAACAAAGTCTAATGTCCTTATTATCGTCACTTGAGAATGTCTTAATTAAACGTTACTTTATTTAACTATTTTAGAAAACGTTGTTTATTTAAAAATCGTTCTAGGTTTGAGTATAGTATTGTTTAACATCTCTATTATTTATGAACGTTATTTTTATGCGTTCAATATGATAAATTCATTACTAATTAATTGAAAATATATAACAAAGTGCAATGTCCTTATTATCGTCACTTGAGAATGTCTTAATTAAACGTTACTTTATTTAACTATTCTAGAAAACGTTGTTTATTTACAAATCTTTCCAGTTTGAAGTATAATATTGTTTAACATCTCTTTTATTTATGAACGTTATTGTTATGTGCTCAATATGATAAATTCATTACTAATTAATTGAAACTATATAACAAAGTCTAATGTCCTTATTATCGTCACTTGAGAATTTCTCATTTAAACGTTACTTTATTTAATGATTTCAGAATGTTGTTTATCTAAAAATCGTTCCAAGTTCATGCACAACATTGTTCAACCTTTCTTTCATTTACGACAATTACTTTCAATCACTATTACGTTTAATACTACGATAAATTCATTACGACATAATTAAGAATGTACACAAAACAAACTCCAATTTTCCAACGTCCTTATCACTATCGACGCCCGCGAATTCAGCCGTTATTATACCATTTGCTTACGTTGTTAATAATCAGTGGCGAGAGAAAGAGGGGACAAGGGTGAAAGCGGCGCGCGAGGCTACAAAGGCGACAAGGGAACCAAAGGCGAGAAAGGAGACAAAGGTGACTCCGGTCCAGCCGGAATTCCCGGCGTGAACGGTATCCAAGGACCTCAGGGTGACAAAGGGGAGCCGGGCAAGGACGGAATATCCGGATCGTTGGGATTAGCCGGCGCGAAGGGTGAAAAAGGCGAGAGAGGTCCACCGGGTGCCACGGCAATCGGAAGTCCAGGGGACTACATTACTATAGAGGGGGAGAAGGGAGCGGAGGGTAAAAGGGGAAGACGAGGACGTCCCGGACCACCGGGACCAGCTGGACGTCCTGGACCACCTGGACCCGTTGGACCACCCGGAAAACCTGGAGCAGTCGGCGAAATTGGATTGCCCGGATGGGTGGTACGTAAACAATTGTCTTATTATTCTTACGTAAACAATTGTCTTATTGTTCTTACGTAAACAATTCTCTTATTGTTCTTACGTAAACAATTGTCTTATTGTTCTTACGTAAACAATTCTCTTATTGTTCTTACGTAAACAATTGCCTTGTTGTTGTTACGTAAGCAATTGTCTTATTGTTCTTACGTAAACAATTGTATTATTGTTGTTACGTTAACAATTGTCTTATTGTTCTTACGTAAGCAATTGTCTTGTTGTTGTTACGTAAGCAATTGTCTTATTGTTCTTACGTAAACAATTCTCTTATTGTTCTTACGTAAACAATTGTCTTGTTGTTGTTACGTAAACAATTGTCTTATTATTCTTACGTAAACAATTGTCTTATTGTTGTTACGTAAGCAATTGTCTTATTGTTGTTACGTAAACAATTGACTTATTATTCTTACGTAAACAATTGTCTTGTTGTTGTTACGTAAACAATTGTCTTATTGTTGTTACGTAAACAATTGTCTTATTGTTGTTACGTAAGCAATTGTCTTATTGTTGTTACGTACGTTATTATTATTCGTTCTATAATAAATTCGTCGTCATTAGACTGAGGATCTTTATTCAATTACAGTATTGCCTTGAATATTGGCCATTTTTATTTAGATTTGTCGCTATCCCCACTAGATTTTAGAAACTGCCTTCGAGTAGTGAACCTCCGATTATGTCCACTTAACCCTTTGCGGACGAGGAAAGATAACACTTAAGACACTATTTTGGCCTTCAGTTCGAAACCTTCAAATTCGTAGCTATCGAATTCGAAGCCATCGGATTCCCAAAACTTTCAAGCGTTCATTAACCACATTAATGTGAATGTTTCGCTTTAAAAATCGACGAATTCGCAATAAAGATCCAAGGTCTAGTTGTTATAATTATTTATTTATTCAGGTATTGTTAAAAGGGGTAAAACTCGAATAAGAACAATATAAGAATACTTGCCTATTAATTATGAAAGTGGTCTAAGTTATATATTTATCGTTTCGAGATATTAGACGCACTATTTTCATAATTGACGTTAAACTAATTCCATATTATTTTAGCGCTATCCAACGATTCGTTTTTGACAGTATAGTAAATAAATTCGTTGGATTAATTTAGTTTAGAATAATTCGATGTGAAATAACTGATAAATATTGTATTCGAAGAATTTATTGGAAATATCGTTTGAATAAAATATTATTCCAGCAATTCTTTCGAATTGTTATTCGAATAATATGGTCGAAATATTGTTCGGGTACAATTTGATTCAGACAATATATTCGAAATGTTGTTGAATAAAATTTGATTCCAATAATTTGCTTGGAAGTATTGCTTGTTTAAAATTTATTCAAAATGTTATTTCACTCTGATATACAGCAATAAGAAAATGATTAAACTACTCGATTTATAAATTGCTTCAAAATTGTTCCTCGAAAATTGCGATTATTTGCAGTCCTCTATTATAAATGTTCGTCTACAATTTAACGTTTAAAATTATACTATTGTGTTTTGTGCATTGCAACGCGTGTCCAGAGTTCCATGAAAGTGAGTATTAAAGCTTAACGATGAAAAGAAGGATTCCTTAACCCTTTCACTAATCGAAACTATTACATTGAAACTTGTCAATCGAGTATTTCGTATCGCTACCAATCCATAAATGTTCTAATATACTTGCAATCTACTTAATTCCATCTGTATCCAAATGTAAGCTTTGTAAATTATAATCAAAGCTATTATTTATTTATTTTAACATTATAATCAAAACAGTTATATTTTAATTATCAATCGAGTATTTTATATTAATACAAACCCATAAATATTCGAATATACTTGCAATATACTTAATCCCATTTATATCCAAAAGTTAAGTTTTTTAAATTATAATCAAAGTTATTATTTATTTATTTTAACATTATAATCAAAACAGTTATATTTTAATTATCAATCGAGTATTTTATATTGCTATAAACCCATAAATGTTCTAATATACTTGCAATATACTTAATCCCATTTATATCCAAAAGTTAAGTTTTTTAAATTATAATCAAAGTTATTATTTATTTATTTTAACTTTATAATCAAAACAATTATATTATAACTATCTATTCTGTATTTTATATTGCTACAAACCCATAAATATTCTAATATACTTGCAATCTACTTAATCCCATCTGTATCTAAAAGTAGCTTTTATATATTATAATTAAAGTGATTATTTATTTATTTTGACATTATAATCAAAACAGTTATATTTTACTTATCAATCGAGTATTTCATATTGCTATAAACCCATAAATATTAGAATATATTTGCAATATACTTAATCCCATTTATATCCAAAAGTTAAGTTTTTTAAATTATAATCAAAGTTATTATTTATTTATTTTAACATTATAATCAAAACAGTTATATTTTAATTATCAATCGAGTATTTTATATTGCTACAAACCCATAAATGTTCTAATATACTTAAAATATACTTAATCCCATCTGTATCCAAAAGTTAAGCTCTTTAAATTATAATTAAAGTGATTATTTATTTATTTTAACATTATAATCAAAACAGTTATATTATAACTATCTATTATGTATTTTATATTACTACAAACTCATAAATATTCGAAGATATTTGCAATATACTTAATCCCATCTGTATCCAAAATGAAACGATTATTCTCAAAACTATTATATCACAACTATTAATCAAATATCTGGTATCATTACCAACCCACACAGATTCGAATATAAATTTATTTCGAATAGATTTACTTGATCCTATCTCCATCCAAAAGGAAACTTTTAAATTGCAATCCAATTCATTATACTACGACTATCAATCATATTACTACCAACCAATAGAAATACTAATATACTTGCAAGCTACTTGATCCCCATTCCTAATCACAGTAATCCCAAAACCACTACCTTTCAATCCGTATAACTGCGATACATCGCTAGCTATTTAGGGGTAATTAGCTGCGGCCAAAGCGTGTGATAATCAATATCGCGTAAAACTCGAAATCACAGTAATCGTCCGAAGCTTCTCTGTGTGTGTGTGTAATATATATATATATATAAATATATATATATAAACATATATACAGTAGATTGAACTGCACGAGAGATTAATTAAAGGGTTAATGAAGATAGAATATTCATGAATAGAGGAAGCAAGATAGTATGAACACGTAGGCTATCTGTATCGGTAACTACTTGTAACAGGGTCGTCCTGGAACTCCTGGACTTCCTGGACCTGTTGGACCAGCGGGTCCCAGGGGAGAAAAAGGCGAACCCGGCACCCCGAGCCCTTACGGAGTTTCTGTTGGCGTAAGTACACCATTTACCCTGTACCACCTTATCAAAATCCAAACTGCGAATAAACGGAAGCAAGCAGTTCAGCGAAATGTGAAATTTCATTTAATTATATTTATATTAACATTGTAATGAAAGCTATTGTATTACGATTATCAATGAAATATCTCGTATCGTTAGCAGAATATATTTGCGCGTATACTTGTTGCAATCTTTATTTAAAATTAAACAATTATACTGGAAATTATTATATTGTAACTATCAATGAAATATTTCGTATTAGTAGAAATCCAGAAATATTCGAATGTATTTGTAATTTTAATTGATGCCATCTGTATACAAAAGAAAAACTTTTTAAATTATAATCCAAGCTATTATTTATTTATTTTAACGTTATAATCGAAACTATTGTTTATTTACTTTTAACATTGCGATAAAAACTATTGTGTTACGATTAACAATCGAATATCTTGTATCGTTAGCAGCTCGTAGAGATTCGAATATATTTGCGCGTATAGTTTTTGCCATCTCTATTCAAAATTAAACAATTATACTTGAAACTATTACATTACAATTATTAATTAAATATCTTGTATCATTAGCAACCCATAGAGATTTGAATATATTTGGAATTATACTCGATGCAATCTCTGTGCAAAATTAAACAATTATACTTAAGACTATTACATTACAATTATTAATTAAATATCTTGTATCATTACCAACCCATAGAGATTCGAATATATTTGAAATTATACTTCATGCAATCTCTATCAAAAATTAAACAATTATAGTCAAAACTATTATACTACAACTATTAATTAAATATCTTGTATCATTAGCAACCCATAGAGATTCGAATATATTTGGAATTATACTTCATGCAATCTCTATCAAAAATTAAACAATTATAATTAAAACTATTATATTACAACTATTAATTAAATATCTTGTATCATTACGAACCTATAGAGATTCGAATGTATTTGGAATTATACTTGAGGCAATCTCTGTCAAAAATTAAACAATTATACTACAACTATTAATTAAATATCTTGTATCATTAGCAATCCATAGAGATTCGAATATATTTGCAACTATACTTGATGCGATCTCTATCCAAACGTAATCAATTAAACTCAAACCTAACACAAACCTAACCCAAACTTAATACAAACCTAATACAAACCTAACCCAAACATAACTCGAACCTAATCCAAACCTAACCCATAGAGATACGAATATATTTGCATGTATACTTGATGCCATCTTTATCCAAAAATAATGAATTAAACCCGAACCTAACACAAACTTAATACAAACCTAACACAAACCTAACCCAAACTCAATACAAATTTACCACAAACCTAACCCAAACTTAATCCAAACCTAATCCAAACTTAACCGATGGAGATTCGAATATATTTGCAATATACTTAATCCCATCTTTATCCAAAAGTAATGAATTAAACCCAAACCTAACCCAAACTTAATACAAACCTAATCCAAACTTAATACAAACCTAACACAAACCTAACCCAAACTTAATACAATCTTACCACAAACCTAACCGAAACCTAACCCAAATCTAATCCAAACCTAACCGATAGAGATTCAAATATATTTGCAATATACTTAATCGCATCTGTATCGAAAAGTAATGAATTAAACCCAAACCTAACCCAAACTTAATACGAACCTAACACAAACCTAACCCAAATATAATACAAGCTTACCACAAACCTAACCAAAACCTAATCCAAACCTAACCCATAGAGATTCAAATATATTTGCAACTATACTTGATGCCATCTTTATCCAAAAGTAATGAATTAAACTCAAACCTAACCCAAACTTAATACAAACCTAATCCAAACTTAATACAAACCTAATCCAAACTTAATACAAACCTAACACAAACCTAACCCAAACTTAATAAAATCTTACCACAAACCTAACCGAAACCTAATCCGAACTTAACCGATAGAGATTCGAATATATTTGCAATATACTTACTCCCATCTGTATCGTAAAAGTAAACTTCTCAAATTCCAATCAAATCCATTAAATTCGATCGAAACGCTGCCACTCGTTAATCAATTAAACCTTGCGTTTCTAATTTCCGTAAGCATCGACTATCGACTATCGGATCCTTTTAGTTCATCGCTTCTTTGAGTTTCTTTTTAACCGACTATAAGATCAACGTTTCTTAATTCCAACGCATCAAATTTCGAAGCATTCGCCTGGCTGATAAAAAAATCTCGAATCTTCGCGCGTTTCCGTCGGCGAAATCGAAGTAAACGCGGGGACATTTTTCAGTTGCCGCGGCGACGTGTTGTATAAATCGAAACGCGCTAGGCGAGCCCGCATGAAACGCGATATAAAATCGGGGAGCGTAATAAAAGCGGGCCGGGTTTGGTTTGCCTTATGTCGGCTGGGGGCTTTTTAAACCAAAAGTGCGGTGAATTAAGCCCTGCCAGGCGCATTCGCTCGTGCTTGTCACTTGTCACCGTGTCGACAGAAATTTCGACGAATTTCTGTTCGAGGCGTCGAAATAAATCGAGTCGCTAACCGACAAAGATGAAAAAGAAAAGCGCGAAACGCGCAGAGGGAAATGCTAAAGAGGGGGGGGGGGGGATAGGGGAAGCGATGTCAAGCGCACACTTGCATTAATTTCCGTCAAGCAGCGAGTCTCGCGACTTGTCCAATCAGATTTCCACCGACCGGTGTACAAGCGAAAAAATTGATCTACGAGCACTGATACAACAAGCCAGGAGAGCTTTTTTCCTTTTTGTTTTTTTTTTAACCCGTGCAAAAACTCTATTCCACTCGCGGTAAAAATGTGCTGATTCCAACTGCGACAGAAACGATTCTTTTTTGTTTTTTTTAATAGCGGAAATATTGTACTTAAGCCCCGGTTAAGTTGTAACGTTTTAGTGGACGTGATACCGTGGATCATTCGAAATACTTTGTTAATAGACACGGGATCGTAGATAATTTGGAATATATTGTTAATGGATACAGTGTTGCGGATAATTTGAACAATTTTGTTAATAGATCTAATATTGGAGATAATTTGAAATATTTTGTTAATAGATACAGTATCGTAAATGATTGGGAATATTGTGTTAATACACGTAATATCGTAGATAATTTGAAATATATTGTTAATAGACATAATATCATAAATGATTTGAAATAATTGATTAATAGATTCAATATCATAAATGATTTGAAATATTTTGTTAATAGCAACAATATTGCACATAATTTAAAATATTATGTTAATAGATACAATATCGTAAATGATTTGAAGTATATTGTTAATAGATTCAATATCGTAAATGATTTGAAATAATTTGTTAATAGATTCAATATCGTAAATGATTTGAAATAATTTGTTAATAGATACAGTATCGTAAATAATTTGAAATATGTTGCTAATAGACACAATATCATGAATAATTTGAAATAATTTGTTAATAGATTCAATATCATAAATGATTTGAAATATTCTGTTAATAGATTCAATATACGTAGAAGATTTAAAATAATTTGTTAATAGAAACAATATTATACACAATTTAAAATATATTGTTAATAGATTCAATATCATAAATAATTTGAAACAATTTATTAACAGACACAGTATCGTAAATAATTTGAAATTAATATTATTATTAATAGGCATAATATCATAAATGATTTGAAATATGATTTAAAATTGTTAATACTAATATAATAATGGAGATTCTTTCTATATGCGATTGAATCTGCCTCCAAATCTTTATTATTGCCTTATTAATTCAATTTAATTCATTCGATTCAGTTAATTCATTCGATTCAGTTAATTCATTCGATTAAAAGTATCCGAATAATTGCTCAGATAAAAGGTGACAAAGGAGACGACGGTTTCCCTGGAATACCTGGCCAAGCTGGAAGAGATGGTCAAAGAGGTCCACCAGGACCTGCTGGACAACCTGGGCCACCGTCTCAAGGTAACTATATCCCAGTTCCTGGACCACCAGGACCTCCTGGACCGCCAGGACCACCTGGACTGTCTTTCATCGGGCAGAAAGGGGAACCAGGAATCGGCAGAAGCCACATTTTTGGCGAACGGGATTACTACGGAGTCAGGCAAGGTAAGAAATGAACGGAAAATATAATCGAACGTAACGATATTAATTAGCGTAAGGTTTTTCCTTTGCATCGATGATTTCTATTTTTTTTTTCTTTCTTTCTTTCGCGCAATAATTAACCGGCATTCGCCCGGTATGGTAAATAAATAAATGAATACAATTTCTTTCGGTTCTACGTGACTTTTTGAACGTGAGAAAATGGCGAATGCAAAATACAGAGGAAATATAGACACCCAAAATAAATTGTCGATATTAACAATGTTAATATTAGTCCAATACGCGTTTAGGATTTAGCAGGTTTAGAAAAGTAGCGAATGTGAAATAGAGGAAAATATAAACACCCAAAATAAATTATCGATACTTACAATGTTAATATTAGTCGAATACGTGTTTAGGATTTAGCAGCTTTACAAAAATGGCGAATGTAAAATAGAGGAAAATATAGACACTTAAAATAAATTTTCGATATTAACAATATTAATATTAGTCGAATACGCGTTTAGGATTTGGCAGCTTTACAAAAATAGCGAATGTAAAATACAAGGGAAAATATAGACACTTCAAATAAATTTTCGATATTAACAATATTAATATTAGTCGAATACGCGTTTAGGATTTGGCAGCTTTACAAAAATAGCGAATGTAAAATACAAGGGAAAATATAGACACTTCAAATAAATTTTCGATACTTACATTATTAATATTAGTCGAATACGTGTTTAGGATTTAGCAGGTTTAGAAAAATAGCGAATGTAAAATATAGGAAAGTATAAACACCCAAAATAAATTATCGATACTTACAATATTGATATTATTAAATTCTACTGAAATTTCGATAAATCCGCGTAGATTAATGGGAGAAATTGTGTTCCACTGTAAGAACGATTTTTTATTTACACGCAACAAGGACCCAGAACTAGTCTGGACGAATTGAAAGCTCTACGAGAATTGAAGCAGCTGAAGGAGTTAAAGGAACATTTAGGTAATCCCTGATTAACCTGAAAAAACCTTTAATTTATTATTTATTGATAAATTTACGGGATTAACCCATTACTGTACAATTCTTAAGTATATTAGTTCTAAACGGAATACGATACGTATAGTTGTCTTCGCGTGTTAATTAAGAACAAATAACAAATACTACAACAATGTATCGTGCAGTATTACAGTAAATTAAACACATTACAGTAAATTAATAAACAACAAATACTTGGATACATTTTTAAGAGAAGAATTCGCGTGATAAAATAAAAAGGATTTAATATATTCGTCCCCAAATAATTTGGAAGAAAGTTCAATTAAACTTTTCTAAAGTTAAATAATAGTTCTTTGCGCGCTGATGGCGCGGATTATTTTTATTATTGCAAAAGCGATACGGCTGCGAATAGTTGCATAATTAATGGCGGAAATTTTGAAATATAGGTGCCGGAAACACTGCAACTAGGGGACCTCTGGAAAGCACCACGAAAATCGTACCAGGAGCAGTGACTTTCCAAAATACCGAAGCAATGACCAAAGTAATATTTGTTCACTCGTAACAAATAATATAACGTTGGATGTATGCGAAAGTTTTAGTCTCCGCTTTCTCGGTTTCCATTTCGTTTCGTACTTCGTAATTAATTCAGACGCGAGACCTTAAATAAAATAGACGTTGAACAATGTATTCTGCTTCAAAGTGGAACGATTTTTACATTAAATAATTTGTAAAGTAGTTAAATAAAGTTACATTTAAATGAGAAATTCTCAAGTGACGATAATATGGACATTGGACTTTATTATATATTTTCAATTAATTGGTAATGAATTTATTATACTAAACATATAAAAAATATGTTCATTAATAAAAGAGATGTTAAACAATATTATACTCTAAACTGGAACAACTTTTAGATGAAATCATTTGTAAAATAGTTGAACAAAGTTACATTTAAATGAGAAATTGTCAAGTGACGATAATAAGAACATTGGACTTTGTTATATATTTTCCATTAATTAGTAATGAATTTATTATATTGAATACATAAAAATAATGTTCATAAATAAAGGAGATCTGTTAAACAATATTATGCTCCAAACTGTAACGACGTTCTAAAATAGTCAAATAAAGTTACGCATAAAGTGGCAATAATTGTTAAATCTACCTTATGTATGGGAAAAATGTTTGCCACGAGAATTCGATAAAATTCAATAAAATTCGATAAAATTCAATGAACCTTGCACTAAAACTTTTCCATATACGATTGATAAAAAAATGTTGCATCGAAGATCAGCGAAGAAATGTTAATAGATTACGTTTGTTGCAATTCTTAGATGTCTGCTGTGAGCCCAGTTGGAACATTAGCTTATATCATAGACGAACAAGCTCTGCTCGTTAGAGTGAACAATGGCTGGCAGTATATCGCGGTTAGTATAAAATTCTTCTACCGGTAACCGGGAAATATTCAAAGCCAATTTTCCACCAAACGAATCCCCGTATAACGAGATTGTATTCCACAATTTCGATGTGTTTTTTGTACGTAAAATCGTCCCCTTTACGTTACATTATGATCATCGTATCGCATTGCATGGGAATTATTTAAAACGGTCGTGAAATGATTGCAAATTCGTATCTTTATGATTAAAGTAAATTGCTCTTGAATACTTTGAATTTTTAAGTCTTTGGAGATTTTATATCGTTGAATTTTTGCAAGCTGTTAAAATTCAAGCAGTCGAATTCTAAGTGTTCAAATAGTGAACCATCAAATTCGAAAGCTTCCAAATTTACAAGTATTCGAATTTTTATTCCATTGAATTTGCAAGCCTTGGAATTTTTATTCCATTGAATTTGAAAGCCTTCGAATTTTTATTCCATTGAATTTGCAAGCCTTGGAATTTTAATTCCATTGAATTTGCAAGCCTTGGAATTTTAATTCCATTGAATTTGCAAGCCTTCGAATTTTTATTCCATTGAATTTGCAAGCCTTCGAATTTTTATTCCATTGAATTTGCAAGCCTTCGAATTTTTATTCCATTGAATTTGCAAGCCTTGGAATTTTAATTCCATTGAATTTGCAAGCCTTCGAGTTTCCAAAGCTTCGAATTTCCAAGCTATTAAAATCCTACACCCTCAAAATTTTAAGCTCTCAAATTGCAAGCGTTTACATACCGAGCTATGAAATTTCCAAGCTTTCACGGATCTCTAATCCTTCGAATTTGCAAAGCTTTGAATTTCCAAGCTACGCAAATGGATCCACCGCTCTTTTGCACGCTGAAAATTCCCCATAGACGCGTAGAAATCTCCGCGATCTATTAATGAATTTATTTAGGAGCTCGCCAGAGATGGATAGGGGGAAATATTTGTACGATGTTGTTGTGCACACAGTTGGGCTCACTTTTGCCAATAACAACGCCAGCACCGCCGACTACGTCGCCGCCTCCGGCGAATCCGCCGTTCGAAGCTTCGAACCTGATCAACCAAATACCCGTGAAAGCAGATGGAACAGGGGTGAGTTCTACTATCTACATCTTAATCATTTTCATCGTGAAACGAAGTCGTCGATAAGAAGGAGGCAGCACACTCTAATGTATTACCTAATTTCGATTGAATTCTCTTTTTTCTCTCTTTATCTTGCCGCTGCAAAAGTGGTATCCACGAATGGTAAGACGAGAGCATTAGCATGATTAATCTTTCCACGTTTTTCCCCCGATTCCTACCTTTTTCTCGCTTCTCCTGTTTTTCTTTTCCTTTCATTTCCGTGCAACGTTAGACGAATTTCATTTCCTACTTTTTTATATATATACATATATATATATATATATATAAATATATATATATATATATGATATAAAATAATTGGAAGAGATTCTAGTTTTGAATCGAACGTGGGTGAAATTAAATCATTTATAAATATGATAAAGCGTGCAGTAGTTTTTGGAAGCAAACTAACAATAGCTTTTGGTTTTTCGAATATAACTTGTGACTGAATTCGGTTGAATCTTGAAGATCTTCAAAACATATAATATATATATATATATATATATATATATACATAATTTGTATAATGTATATTTGTGTACTATATATAATATGTATAATGTAATACATTATATATACATTGTATTGTATTATATTGTATTGTAATATAATACAATATATGTACATTATATTGTATTATATTGTAATACAATACATATACATTATATTGTATTATAATATAATACAGTATATGTATATTATATTGTATTATAATGTAATACAATACATATACATTATATTGTATTATAATATAATACAGTATATGTATATTATATTGTATTATAATGTAATACAATACATATACATTATATTGTATTATAATATAATACAGTATATGTATATTATATTGTATTATAATGTAATACAATACATATACATTATATTGTATTATAATATAATACAGTATATGTATATTATATTGTATTATATTGTATTGTAATATAACACAATATATATATACATTATATTGTATTATATTGCATTATAATATAATACAATATATAAATACATTATATTGTATTATATTGCATTATAATATAATACAATATATAAATACATTATATTGTATTATATTGCATTATAATATAATACAATACATATACATTATATTGTATTATATTGCATTATAATATAATACAATACATATACATTATATTGTATTATATTGCATTATAATATAATACAATATATAAATACATTATATTGTATTATATTGCATTATAATATAATACAGTACATATGCATTATATTGTATTATATTGCATTATAATATTATACAATACATATACATTATACTGCATTATAATGTAATACAATACATGTACATTATATTGTATTATATTGTATTGTAGTATAATACAATATATGTACATTATATTGTATTATATTGTAATACAATACATATACATTATATTGTATTATAATATAATACAGTATATGTATATTATACTGCATTATAATGTAATACAATACATATACATTATATTGTATTATAATATAATACAGTATATGTATATTATATTGTATTATATTGTATTGTAATATAACACAATATATATATACATTATATTGTATTATAATATAATACAGTACATGTATATTATATTGTATTATATTGTATTGTAATATAACACAATATATATATACATTATATTGTATTATATTGCATTATAATATAATACAATACATATACATTATATTGTATTATATTGCATTATAATATAATACAATACATATACATTATATTGTATTATATTGCATTATAATATAATACAATACATATACATTATATTGTATTATATTGCATTATAATATAATACAATATATAAATACATTATATTGTATTATATTGCATTATAATATAATACAATACATATACATTATATTGTATTATATTGCATTATAATATAATACAGTACATATGCATTATATTGTATTATATTGCATTATAATATAATACAATACATATACATTATATTGCATTATAATGTAATACAATACATGTACATTATATTGTATTATAATATAATACAATATATGTACATTATATTGTATTATATTGCATTATAATATAATACAATACATATACATTATATTGTATTATATTGCATTATAATATAATACAATATATACACATTATACTGTATTATAATATAATATATTACATGTACAATATATATTAGATATTATAATTGCACTGCAAAACACGTCCAATATTCCATTCCGCGTTGCCTTGAAGTAATCGAAAAATGTGGGGAGGTTTCGGTAGGAAGAATTTAATATTGCAAATATTGTGTAAGTTACGAATGGCCGCTTTGAACGAGCCATTTACCGGAGACATGCACGGCGTAAGAGGGGCGGACTACGCTTGTTATCGGCAATCCAAGCGAGCAGGTCTAAGGGGTACATTCCGAGCATTCCTCAGCTCAAGAGTTCAAAATGTCGACAGCATCGTGAGACTCGGGGACCGGGATCTTCCTATCGTCAACATAAAGGTGATTATTCGCAATCAATACTGTTGCAATGAATTGGCGTCAAGTGACGTAAATTAATTTGACAATGGAGAAATTAACTGATGATGAATTTATCATATTGAACACGTAAAAATAACGTTCGTAAATAGAAGAGATCTGTTGAACAATATTATGCTCCAACCTGGTACGATTTTTAGATTAAATAATTTTGTAAAATAGTTCAATAAAGTTACATTTAAATGAGAAATTCTCAAGTGACGATAATAAGGACTTTGGACTTTGTTTCATATTTTCAATTAATCAGTAATGAATTTATCATATTGAACACGTAAAAATAACGTTCATAAATAAAAGAGATGTTAAACAATATTATGCTCCAACCTGGTACGATTTTTAGATTAAATAATTTGTAAAATAGTTCAATAAAGTTACATTTAAATGAGAAATTCTCAAGTGACGATAATAAGGACTTTGGACTTTGTTTCATATTTTCAATTAATCAGTAATGAATTTATCATATTGAACACGTAAAAATAATGTTCGTAAATAAAAGAGATCTGTTGAACAATATTATACTCCAAATTGGAACGATTTTTATGTTAAATACGTTCTAAAATATTTAAACAAAGTTACATTTAAATGAGAAATTCTCAAGTGACGATAATAAGGACTTCGGACTTCATTCTATATTTTCAATTAATTAGTAATGAATTTATTATATTGAACACGTAAAAATAACGTTCGTAAATAAAAGGGATCTGTTGAACAATATTATACTCCAAATTGGAACAATCTTTAAACGTCAAATACGTTCTAAAATATTTAAACAAAGTTACGCTTAAGGATAACGTTGAAGTGGCAGTAATTGGTACATTTGCTCTACCTTTTCAATAGAAAATTCGCCAGGAACTTTCCGCGCAACGCAATACATCGTTCGAACGCGATTTATCTATCAAACTCTCTGTATACATATGTATATACATATGTACATGTTTGCCGCAAGTTTTCCCCAAGCAATCTTGCATACGAATATATTGGCTATGGGTACACGTGTAACCAAATACTTGTTTCGAAATCTATAGGGAGACGTTCTGTTTAACTCGTGGAAAGAAATGTTCAATGGAAATGGAGCGTATTTCTCGCAGAATCCGAGGATCTACAGCTTCAACGGCAAGAACATCCTCACCGATTTTGCTTGGTAATTATTTGCCATTTATTCGAGGATATCGCGGTAGAATTTCGATTTACAAACGATCCAATTTACAAGCCTTTGAATTTCCAAGCTTTTGGATTTCTAAGAGTTTTAATTATCCAAGCTTTCGAATTTCTTAGCTTTTGAATTTCCAAGCTTTGGAATTTCTAAGAGTTTAAATTTCCAAGCTTTTGAATTTCTAAGAGTTTAAATTTCCAAGCTTTGCAATTTCCACGCCTTTAATTTTCCAAGCTCTGCAATTTCCACGCCTTTAATTTTCCTAGCTTTGCAATTTCAAAGCTTTTAAATTTCCAAGCTTTGCAATTTCCACGCCTTTAATTTTCCAAGCTCTGCAATTTCCACGCCTTTAATTTTCCTAGCTTTGCAATTTCAAAGCTTTTAAATTTCCAAGCTTTGCAATTTCCACGCCTTTAATTTTCCAAGCTTTGCAATTTCCACGGCCTTAGATTCCCAAGCTTTGCAATTCCACGCCTTCAATTTTCCAAGCTTTGCAATTTCAAAGCTTTGCAATTTCCACGCCTTTAATTTTCCAAGCTCTGCAATTTCCACGCCTTTAATTTTCCAAGCTTTGCAATTTCAAAGCTTTTAAATTTCCAAGCTTTGCAATTTCCACGCCTTTAATTTTCAAAGCTTTGCAATTCCCACGCCTTGAAATTTCCAAGCTTTGCAATTTCTAAGCTTTGCAATTTCCACGACCTTAAATTTCCAAGCTTTGCAATTTCCACGCCTTTCATTTTCCAAGCTCTGCAATTTCCACGCCTTTAATTTTCCAAACTTTGCAATTTCAAAGCTTTGCAATTTCCACGACCTTAAATTTCCAAGCTTTGCAATTTCCACGCCTTTCATTTTCCAAGCTTTGCAATTTCCACGACCTTAATTTCCCAAGCTTTGCAATTTCCACGCCTTTAAATTTTTATGCTTCTGAATTTCCAAGCTTTTAGATTTCCAAGCTTTCGAATTTCCAAGCATTTCAATATCCAAGCTTTCGAATAACAAAAATTCCATCCATCCCTAAAAAATTCGAAACGCAATATTCTCCCAAATACTATTGTTCAATATTTTCCATAAATTTTAATCCATCGATCTTCTAACATCAACTGCTCGTAAACTAATTAAACCTACTTCATTCTCCGTTCAATTATCCAAATTACAAAATCAACGTCCATAACCTAGCCTTAATCGACATTAAATAAACCGCTCGTCGCGTTTGTTACGTTGCAGGGCTGAAAAAGTTGCGTGGCACGGATCCCATAAATTAGGCGACCGCGCGATGGACACGTACTGCGACGCGTGGCACTCGAGCAGCGCTGATCGTTACGGTTTAGGATCGCCGTTAACAGGAGGTCGCCTGTTGGAGCAAGTCCGTTACTCGTGCGACAACAAGTTCGCCCTGCTCTGCATAGAAGTGACCAGCGAGACGTCGAGAAGAAGGAGAAGCGCCGAGTTCGCCGACGACGAGGACGAAATGTCGGAGAACGATTACAAAGAATATTTGGACTCGCTGATGGAGAATTAAACAATTTGCACTCGATAGGCGACTCTTATTGTTAGTCGCTGAAATGAATCAGTTTTCGTAACTCTGCAGTGCAAAGGATTAACTTAACGTTCTTCGACGAGCGAAACTTTTCTTCTTTCTCCTGGAAATCGTTCTCGTCTCTCGATTAGTGGTGGGACGAATTCGTACACGTACCTAAGTACGTTACGAATACTGAATAAGAGTTTGCTTGAGAGATGGAGTCGCGTTGGATGACGATTTTGTTGCAGACGTTTCGTGAACATTGCTGTTTATTTTATCAGGGCGAGGGACATTGCAGTTTACTTCAATATCAGGTTGTCTTTCTCAATGATGAAGTAAACTATAATTTCTCTCTCACTGATGAAATAAACTATAATTTCTCTCTTTCATTAATGAAGTAAACTATAATTTCTCTCTCTCATTAATGAAGTAAACTATAATTTCCCTCTTTCATTAATGAAGTAAACTATAATGTCTCTCTCATTAATGAAGTAAACTATAATTTCTCTCTCACTGATGAAGTGAACTATAATTCCTCTCTTTCATTAATGAAGTAAACTATAATTCCTCTCTTTCATTAATGAAGTAAACTATAATGTCTCTCTCATTAATGAAGTAAACTATAATTTCTCTCTCACTTATAAAGTAAACTATAATGTCTTTCTCATTAATGAAGTAAACTATAATTTCTCTCTTTCATTAATGAAGTAAACTATAATGTCTCTCTCATTAATGAAGTAAACTATAATTTCTCTTTCGTTAATGAAGTAAACTATAATTCCTCTTTCGTTAATGAAGTAAACTATAATGTCTCTTTCATTAATGAAGTAAACTATAATTTCTCTCTTTCATTAATGAAGTAAACTATAATGTCTCTCTCACTGATGAAGTAAACTATAATGTCTCTCTCATTAATGAAGTAAACTATAATGTCTCTCTCACTGATGAAGTAAACTGCAATATTTACGAAACGTCGGCAAGAAATCGTCATCCAACGCTGCTCCATCCAGGAAGCCAAGTTTTATTCAGAATCTTACCGCGTTAGCCTCAAACAGCTTGTTACGAATATTAATCAAATACAGATTAACCCTTTGCCTTACGAATTTGTTCAAGAAATGTTTTTAATAACGTTGGCTGTTTATTATTTTAACACCGAGTCGAATGTGAAACGCTGAAATATTGTATTACGTATTTTGTGCTTACAATGCTAAATCTTAGAAGCTGTAATTACTAAGTAATCATCACTGTAATGACTAAGAAGAGGATAGACCCAATTATCCAATGCTTCTCTTCGTTATCCGGATTTAGGGCTCTGGAGCCCCAAAGCTGTTTTCATTTTTACCTTTTAGTTTGTCTAAAATGTACAACTTTTGCGTTTGCTCTTACATTTCGTATATTCAAATATTTTCAGAAGTGTTCACGTTCTTCGTCGGACAATGAAACGAAAGATATTCTTGCGAAAAGTCTGAATTTTTATGTTATCGATATTTCAAAGCGTGTGGGACATGAAATTCCATAAAATTATGGGTTTATTCCAATAATGGCGAATCTTTTGTAGAATTGGGTCAAATTTTGTTCATTATTTTTTTCTTTTTTCAGTACGTGGGTCACCAAGTCAGTGACGTCACTTGGAAAAGCAAAGGGGAGGAAAACAAAACTAAAAACTACTTTCTTTTCTTTTTGCTTCTCGCTTTTAAAATCCTCGAAAAAGTTTACGTTTCCTTTTC
Source organism: Eucera pruinosa (assembly GCA_028830335.1). Lineage (NCBI taxonomy): Eukaryota > Metazoa > Arthropoda > Insecta > Hymenoptera > Apidae > Eucera > Eucera pruinosa. Next base: position 4,215,823 of record JAMYCR010000019.1, read on the forward strand.
GTTTCACGACGTTTACCTTTGCAAGTTTTGAGCAAAAAATTGATTCTCCGTTCTCTATTTTATTATACGAAGAATAAGTTTATTAAAATCAACGCGTGGGTCATTTAACAGGCGTTCGTGGGTCAGTTTCTGATCTGTGGATCATAGATTCGCCATTAATGGTTTATTCTGTACATCAAATGTAATTCTGTACATCGTCTGCGCTGTAATTACATACGAAATCACTGTTGAAGCTTCGCGGGAAATAAAACGTATCTTTATCGCGATCAAACCGTAATTTTTCATACGAGTTTCGTAACTCTTCCTTGCAAGGCAAATGGTTAATCCTGAGGATACCAAAATTTGTCAAGAATCGCGTGAGTTTTTTTTTTAGCTAACATTAATTCTTATCGTTGCAAACTTTCGTACACTTTGCGTTATGCTTTTACCTTTGCGTGTGTGTTTTATATTCGCTGTACGAGAAGGAAAAAGAAAAGAGCTGAGGTCCGTTCGCGAATAATAATTTGCAACTGGTATTGGTTAAATATGTTTGATGCAGTATCGATGCAAATTAATCGTAATGTGTACATATTCAACGACGATGAATCTAATAGCAACTAGCCGTAATTGTTCAACTGATTTCCGTAGTATTAAATCATTTCATCGCTTGGCTTATGTTATTTCACGTCTTCCTAATTATATTCAAACTTTAGTCGTATTTTATTTCGTATCTTCGTGAATATATTCAAACTTTAGTCGTATTTTATTTCGCGTCTTCGTGATTATATTCAAACTTTAGTCGTACTTTATTTCGTGTCTTCGTGATTATATTCAAACTTTAGTCGTATTTTATTTCGCGTTATTTCGTGTCTTCGTAGTTACATTCGAATTGGTATCGAACGTAATGCATATTGACACGTATTTGTATCGATACGATGGTTAATTATGTCATTTAATATCAATTCATAATCATTTAATATATATATTATATATATTTCTATTATATATACAATTATATATTATATAGATTTCTATTATATATATATATATAAATATATATTATGTATATAATTATATATTATATATATTATGTATATTATATAAATATATATGATTGTGTATATTATATATATTAAATGACGAATAATACGAATTCTAAACGTGAAGAAGCGTAAAAAAGCGCGAAACGTGCGTTAGTCCCATCACTACTTAAACAAGCATAAATAATACACGCGAAGAGGAAGAAGAAACGATGAGTTCATACAATTAGTTACTCGTTGTGTAAATAGAAATGCAGATGCGCGTGAATCGTTACTGTTTGATGTGCTGCGATTGAAAAGCAATAGTAAAAAGATTAATGATGGATGTTGGCCAAACAGTGGAGCATCTCATTTCTAAACGTGTATCCGCGTTGCTGGGAAAATTCATTGCGCGCGCTTCGATGTTGCTGGATTATTATATCAAATCGAGAGATTAATTAAGCTCCGGTTCAATTTAGTCGAAATCGTTGAGAGATGAATTGAAGTTTAGCCGAAAGCTTTTGTTATTTTTCAACGCCATTAACTATTATCAAATTGCGAGATTAATTAAGTTGGTTCAGATTCATTCAAAAAGATTGCCACCAAAATTAGATTCAAAAGCGAAGCTTCTATTATTTTTTAACAATATTAATAATTATCAAATTGTAACATTAATTTATTTGGTTCAAATTGAGTCCAAAATATTGCGACCAAAATTAGATTCAAGATTGAAGCTTCTATTATTTGTTAACAATATTAATAATCGTCAAATTGCAACATTAATTTATTTGGTTCATATTTATACAAAAATGTTGCAACCAAAATTAGATTCAAGATTGAAGCTTCTATTATTTGTTAACCCTATTAGTAATTATGAATTTGTAACATTAATTAACTTGGTTCAAATTTAGTAAAAAATGTTGCGACCAAAATTAGATTCAAGATTAAAGCTTCTATTATTTGTTAACATTATTAATAATTGTCAAATTGTAACATTCATTTATTTAGTTCAAATTTAGTAAAAAATGTTGCAACCAAAATTAGATTCAAGATTGAAGCTTCTATTATTTTTTAATAGTATTAATAATTGTCAAATTGTAACATTAATTTATTTAGTTCAAATTAAATCCAAAATATTGCGACCAAAATTAGATTCAAGATTGAAGCTTCTATTATTTGTTAACAGTATTAATAATTATCAAATTGTAACATTAATTTATTTGGTTCAAATTGAGTCTAAAATATTGCGACCAAAATTAGATTCAAGATTAAAGCTTCTATTATTTGTTAACAGTATTAATAATTATCAAATTGTAACATTAATTAACTTGGTTCAAATTTAGTAAAAAATGTTGCAACCAAAATTAGATTCAAGATTGAAGCTTCTATTATTTGTTAACCCTATTAGTAATTATGAATTTGTAACATTAATTAACTTGGTTCAAATTTAGTAAAAAATGTTGCGACCAAAATTAGATTCAAGATTGAAGCTTCTATTATTTGTCAACACTATTAATAATTATCAAATTCTAACATTAATTTATTTGGTTCATATTTATACTAAAATATTGCGACCAAAATTAGATTCAAGATTAAAGCTTCTATTATTTGTTAACCCTATTAGTAATTATGAATTTGTAACATTAATTAACTTGGTTCAAATTTAGTAAAAAATGTTGTGACCAAAATTAGATTCAAGATTGAAGCTTCTATTATTTGTTAACCCTATTAATAATGATCAAATTGTAACATTAATTAACTTGGTTCACATTTAGTCATAAAAAGATAAACTTTGCATTATTACAGAGCCATAAAAAGCGAATCAAATGTGTTGCAACTTTACCAAAATTAAAATTACAGCTGTTTATTAAGTTGATTAAAAAAATACGATATACTTTAATCGCAATTGGAGCGTACATAATTTGAATTTGAAATGTTTCACTTTTCTTTCAACAGTTTCGAACGAATTTAAAGGAAATCACGAAAGTTTAAAGATATTAATGGACGATTCTCCGGTAATATTAAAGCAAAGCGACGGAACGAATTAATCCAGTATCGCATCAATAATTCCAAAGCTTATAATCAAGCGAGTCATTAGCCAACGCTTTAAACGAATTTCCGTTCTCTCTTTAAGGAATAAGACTGATCGTCTAGGCATCGTTCATCAGTGTTTCATATCGAATAACGCGTTCGAGGAAATTTTAACACCATTCGCAATCCCCTCTTTTTTTTCGTATTTTCACCGAAACTCTTCTTCGTTTATACTTATTTATACTTCGTCTCGTTAACCAAGCAATAATCTTTCAATGTATATTTTGTTTCCCGCGTAATTGAATTTAATTAATAGAAAAATTATATTATTAATCGTTCGTCGACTTCTAATCGATTGCTATGAAAAGGAGAAACGATTTTGTTCATTAATGCACACAATTAACAATCGTTAATTCGCTATTAATGTTTTGTGTATTAATAACAGTTTCCTTTGCGTTCGTAGATTTTTCTTAACTATAGAACTATTGTTTATTTGTCTATTTACTGAGATAGGAAATGGAGATAGGAAATGATGGAAATAAGTGTATAAATATATTCGTCCTCTTTACAAAATATCACGCGAAATTTGCAAGAATTCGTCTGCGTTAATCCACGCAATTGATTATTATGATTATGAGAAATTGCTAACGAGTTATTTCGTTCGCATTATTAACCCTTTGCCGTAACATTTCCTTTATCATTAATGCCACGTAAATTAATCACTAGCTATATTTCAAATTACACGCAAAGCATTCGAATATTAGATATACGTTAATTTTTAATTATCGATTCTCAATCCTACAATTAACTGAAACTAAAGATGCGTTTAAAAATGAATTTCGCAGCGAGTGGAATTGCTTAATTTATCGAACAAACGTCATAATTCTCGTATCGCGAATGCGAATGCGACTAGTAAGTCAACGGAATTTTTTAATTCTATTACGTAAAATATCCTGATCCTCTTGATTGAAAAAATAACAGATGATCGTTGAAACGTTTCGTAATTGCAAACGTAACGCAATCAACGCGCGTCGAAACTCAAATCGTTTCCTTTCTCTCGTTAAGTTAACGCGGAAGGATGAAAGCGAACGTAACGTTGAAGAATCGAACAATTTACGTATATTATAGAGAAGCACTACGAAGAAGAAAATATGAATCAGGGGACTGCGAACGTGTTAACGAGAGGTGGAATAAAATCGTGCGCGCAATTTGTTACGCGGCGAGTGATCAGCGACGCCGTTAGGGATTCCCAAAGTCACGATAAACGTCCAAATATTTAGATCATCGCTGCGAGAGAAGAGGCACGACACTCGAGTCGTAATATAATTAACCCCGCGCAAGGGAACCGAGCGACACCTTTTCGCGACTTAATAAATAAAAGGAGAATGTTCGTGAATTCATATCCGCGATCCAGTTGCATTTACACTTTAGCCAATACAATATGAGTGTGTATGTTAGATGTAAGAGGTGAAAACAGGAGGATTCCGTCTAAGATCAGCGTGAGTTTACTCCGCAAACGGAATCACGGATTTATGCTCCGTGTAGAATTCCCGTTGGCGCGCGTTTAGGTTTCGCGCATTCGAAATTAACGAGTTTTACGACTAAATTAACGTTGCCTAGCTGCGATGGTACGTTGATTTATGTATCCTGTAAGTGGAATTAAAAATGGAATTAATAGCTTCGAAAGATATTTTGTACTTCGTCGAGAATTGATTTATGACTATTGACGCACATTATGATACATTGTATTGTATTATGTTGCGTTGTAGTATAATACAATATATTGTATTATGTTGTATTATAGTATAATACATTATATTGTATTATGTTGTATTATAGTATAATACATTATATTGTATTATGTTGTATTATAGTATAAGACATTATATTGTATTATGTTGTATTATAGTGTAATACATTATATTGTATTATATTATAATACACTATATTGTATTATATTGTATTATAGTATAATACAATATATATTCATTATATTGCATTATATTGTGTTATAATATAATACATTATATTGTATTATATATATATATTTATTCATTATATTGTATTATATTGTGTTATAATATAATACATTATATTGTATTATATATATATTCATTATATTGTATTATATTGTGTTATAATATAATACATTATATTGTATTACGTTGTATTATAGTATAATACATTATATTGTATTATATATATATTCATTATATTGTATTATATTGTGTTATAATATAATACATTATATTGTATTACGTTGTATTATAGTATAATACATTATATTGTATTATATTGTGTTATAATATAATACATTATATTGTATTATATTGTATTATAGTATAATACAATATATATTCATTATATTGTATTATATTGTGTTATAATATAAGACATTATATTGTATTACGTTGTATTATAGTATAATACATTATATTGTATTATATTGTATTATAATATAATACATTATATTGTATCATATTGTACTATAATATAATATATTATACATGCAATGTATGTTTATTATTTTCAATGTTTCAACTCAATGTTTATTCAATCAATTCAATTATTAATTCAATATTTATCGAATCAATTTAATTAATAATTCAATATTTATTCAATCATTTTAATTATCAACTCAATATTTATTCAATCATTTTAATTATCAATTCAATATTTATTGAATCAATTTAATTATCAATTCAATATTTATCGAATCAATTCAATTATCAATTCAATATTTATTCAATCATTTTAATTATCAACTCAATATTTATTCAATCATTTTAATTATCAATTCAATATTTATTCAATCAATTTAATTATCAATTCAATATATCTCGAATCAATTTAATTATCAATTCAATATCTATCGAATCAATTTAATTATCAATTCAATATATCTCGAATCAATTTAATTATCAATTCAATATTTATTGAATCAATTTAATTATCAATTCAATATTGATCGAATCAATTTAATTATCAATTCAATATTTATTCAATCAATGTAATTATCAATTCAATATTTATTCAATCAATTTAATTATCAATTCAATATTTATTGAATCAATTTAATTATCAATACAATATATCTCGAATCAATTTAATTATCAATTCAATATCTATCGAATCAATTTAATTATCAATTCAATATTTATTGAATCAATTTAATTATCAATTCAATATTTATTCAATCAATTTAATTATCAATTCAATATATCTCGAATCAATTTAATTATCAATTCAATATCTATCGAATCAATTTAATTATCAATTCAATATTTATCGAATGAATTTAATTATCAATTCAATATTTATTCAATCATTTTAATTATCAATTCAATAATTATCGAATTAATTTAATTGTCGATTCAATATTTATTCAACCAATTTAATTACCAATTCAATAATTATTGAATCAATGTAATTATCAATTCAATATTTATTGAATCAATTTACTTTAGGATATATATCAAATATTATTACAATTCCATTAGATGTGTACAAATTATACTTGAATCTATATGTATAACATAAAAAAAAACTATACTAATTGAAATGTGAAGAAAAATTAATTCACAGTAATTTCAGATACATTTTTCCAGGAAAAAGTTCCGAGTACCAGTTGAATAGATTTGATCGATTTGACAATCGATCAATTTCGCAAAATCGAAACCGAAGCGAGGATTAAAATTGGATTTCGCCACGGATAAAAACACTTGTTTGCGCCGTAAATTCGTGATCGTAAAGCGAAGAGTTTAAACGTGTTTTAATCGCCTGATCGCGGCTGGCCTCGGCGTTATTTACATGGAGCATAAATCGAGTCTAAGTCAGTGTCTATAATTCGAGGATACGATATATTAAACTAACGTTAATGCTAATTTATTACGATTAAGTAGAGGCGAAGCACGACACGCGTGCGTCGGTCGTGTAAACGAATGAAATTTACGTTGTCAGCATGCTTGTTGGCTGGAATCGATTTCGTAAACGAAGAGAGAGAAAGAAAGAGGGGGGGGGGGGGGACAAGAAACCGTACGTAAATAAAGGAGAAAACAAAAGAATGGAATAAATAACCCCGTCGATGCAGTGTTAAACGTAGATATTTGACCGTACCGAATGTAAAACCAACTATCCTTCGATATAGTTTGCACCGAGGACCGTTTTCAGTTCGACGTTTTTGTATAATTTGTACAACTTTATTATTGTCTTTCTAAATAAAAAGCGGAAAGTGCATCCAATCGACTACTTCAATACCTGATTTATCATTTATCGTTCGATTTCAACAGCGACACCAAAGTTTTTGCGTTACTGGAGACGAATGATAATAAATAGGAAAACGAAAAAGAACGACAATAACTGGAACACGATAGAAAGAGGAAAACGATACTTATAACTTATACCTTTCTTTACAATTTTTAGATTACTATAATTAAGTACGTAGATTACAATCAACGCATCGCGGTTCTCATATTTTTTCAAAATATCCAAACATTTCGCATAATTAGTATCATGTGATCTTTAATCTTCTCAAGCACATTTCCTTCCTAATATTTATTTATAAACATTAACTGTAAACGAATGTACGATATCTACGCGTTATTACTCTTCGCGGAAGAATAGTACCAATGCTAATAAAATCATTATTGTGATGTTAAAAAGAAAAGTATAGATAAATTTTAGCTCAATTATTCACGACGTATATATACGTCTGTGGCGGCTCTCCTGCACCCACCACTAGAGGGACATACGAAATAGGCTTTCTCGAAAGTATAAGCTCCAACTACCTCGTTCATATATATACCGCCTTTAACCTTTCTTCCAATATCCCAACGTCTAAGGCAGGGCCTGCTAGGTAGCCTTATTCCACTATCAGGCCCATGGTAGTCCATGGTAGTCCACTAGCAGGCCCAGGACGAAACGCAACACCCTTCCTCTTTCCCATTCTATCCCCCCTCCACAGCTTCACATATCGTTGGCAATTTTTACTTAACTTTCCTTCCAATATCCCAACGTCTAAGGCAGGGCCTGCTAGGTAGCCTTACTGATGAGTCCACTAGCAGGCCCAGGACGAAACGCAACACCCTTCCTCTTTCCCATTCTATCCCCCCACCACAGCTCCACATATCATTGGCAATTTTTACTTAATCTTCCTTCCAAATTCCCAACGTCTAAAACAGGGCCTGCTAGGTAGCCTTATTAATAAGTCCACTAACAGGTCCAGGACGAAACGTTAACACCCTTCCTCTTTCCCATTCTATCCCCCCTCCACAGCTCCACATATCGTTGGCAATTTTTACTTAATCTTCCTTCCAATATCCCAACGTCTAAGACAGGGCCTGCTAGGTAGCCTTATTAATAAGTCCACTAGCAGGTCCAGGACGAAACGCAACACCCTTCTTCTTTCCCATTCTATCCCCCCTCCACAGCTTCACATATCGTTGGCAATTTTGACTTAACCTTCCTTCCAATATCTCAACGTCTAAGACAGGGCCTGCTAGGTAGCCTTATTAATAAGTCCACTAGCAGGTCCAGCACGAAATATTAACACCCTTCCTTTCATCCTACGACACGCGTGAGTGATCAGAAGAATTCAAAATGCATGCTACACACCATTAGACGACTACGCTGTCGTCTGCTGCAGCCAGGCGGATGAAAACCTGATGATTCACACCCTGTGGTTCCAACGGCAAGCAAATCTCTGGAAGATCTGTGACAGAAAAAAGAAAGAGAGTTCGTTAGAAACACTTAGAAGCAGAGATCTAAGCATTTTTATAAACTGCACTGAAAAGATTAAGTGACGCGTAACACAACATGTTTAACTATTAATAAACCACTCAATCAATGAGGATAAAACCAACTAATTCTGAACCGTGGCACTAAGCACTTTCTTTTCTGCCCGGACTCGATGATTAGAAATGCTTAGAAGCAAAGATCTAACACGCTATCTAATCCTCACTCGCGCGGCAACCTGTCATCGAACACAAATTGTTTAACTATTAACAAACCACTCAATCGATCGGGATAAAACCAACTAATTCTGAACCGCGGTACTGTACACTTTCATTTGTATCGATGTAGTGGATTAGAAACAATTAGAAACCTAGATCTAAGCATATTTCTAATTCTTCGATGTTAGATTACATTTTACAGTAGAATTAAATTTCCAAATGCAAGTTACGCGTACCTTTGAGGGCGTTAATATTTTGCACGCTGCGCGTTTCTACTTTAATGTTTTGTTAATATAAATCAGTAAACTATAACTTGGTATTAATAAAGCGTCATCGGTAATAAAAAGAAATTATCCTTACGATTAGCCTTGTAAAAGTAATATACAAACTACATTCGCGCGTTTGCCATTTTCTTTTCCATTTCGATTCGAGTTCAATTGAGTAAAGTAGTATTCTTCAGCGCAAGAAAGCATCTCTCGCGATCGATTTGCTGCATGTTCTATTTGATAAATAAGTTTAGTAACGCAGCGTTGCGAAAGAGAAAGAAAGTTCCACTCGCGGGTTGATCGGCTTCAAAACCAGTGGAATATGTGTGAATCTCTCGGCTTCTAAACATACGATTTTGATGAACCTTGGCTTAAATTAAAGGGGAAAGACACGAGAATATTCTCGTTTCGTTTCTTGCAACTAGCCACTGCTGTTCATTTGTTATAAACAAATACGTCGCGTCGTGGTGGATGACTCGGAATGTTCCTGAAGACAAATATTAATTGCTCAGCTCCTAGACGTCCGATTTCAATGAACCTTGGCTTAAATTAAAGGGAAAGGTTCACAAATTATTATGCTGCAGCCTTTTGCAACCAGCCCTTGCAGTTCATTTGTTATAAAAAAATATGTCGCCTCATGGTAGATTACTCGGACAGTGTCTGAAGAGAAATATTTATTTCTCAGCTCTTAGACATCCGATTTCAATGAACCTTGGCTTAAATTAGAGTGAAAGGCCCCAAAAATATTATCTTTAAACCTTTTTCATCTACACCTTGCAGTTCATTTGTTATTAACAAATATATCGCGTCATGGTAGACTACTTAGAAAGTACGTGAAGACAAATATTAATTTCTCGGCTCCTGAGAAATCCATTTCAATGCCCCTTGGCTTACATGAAAGGAGAAGGTCTCAGGAATGTTATCTATATGCCATTTGTTGATAGAAGTTGTGGTTCGTTTGTTGTAAACATATGTGTCGCGTCATGGTTAATTATTCAGGAACTACTCGAAGAAAAATATTTCTTTCTTGACTTCTAGGCAAGCGATTTCGATGATCCTTGGCTTCAATTAAAGGGGAAGGTTCAAGGAATATTATCCATCAAGCAGTTTGTTGGTAGGAGTTGTGGTTCGTTTGTTATAAATAAAAGTATCAGCCATAACCTACATTATTCATTAAATATGGTTGCAGAAAAAAATTTATTTCTCGGCTTCTAGACGTGCGATTTCAATGAACCTTGAATCAGATTAAAGAGAAAGGTCCAAAGAATGTTATCCAGTAGGCTACTTGTCCACAAACATTTCAGTTAATTTGTTATAAACAAATATTTCCTATTTTAGGAAATAACTGAGAAACTATACTAATAATGGCTTTGAAAGTATATAGAGAGTATTCCCTGGACTTTTCCCTTTAATTTGAGTTGCGGACGATCCAAATCGGACGTCTAGAAGCCGAGTAATTAGAATTTTTGGGAAACTTGAAAAGGTTTTTCCGATGGCGTTTGTCCGAAGAAGAAATGATTCTTGTTAAAGAAAAAAATTAATTTCTCCGCTTCTAGACGTCCGATCAGGACAAGCGACTACTCAAATTAAAGGACAAACTTCCTGCTACAAGATAGAGTAGGCATCATCCTAGTAGTACTTCCGGTTTACAAGTTATAAGCGTTTATTCCCTGCAATTTAGTATAACTTGCAAATTTAAAACAGAATCGCTTTTAAGCCTACTAGAGCTCATTTCTGGGCTTTTAAGCTATAATTCGAGCCTAGGCTGGTTAGTATACCTTGCCTAGAAACCGAGATATATGCATAAATATGATACAATATTTAAACGCTTATATCAGCGCTTCTAGACGAGCTATACTAATGATCCAGGACTCAAATTAAAGGGTGAAAGTCCGGAAATTAATTCTAGTAGGTATTTAAGCGATTGCATTTACAGTTTGCAAGTTATACTAAATTATAGGAAAGAAACGCTTATAACATATAAACCGGAAGTGCTACTGCAATGAAGCCTACCCTATCTTGTAGCCGGAAGTCTCCCCTTTAATTTGAGTCGTCGTTTGCCCCGATCCGATGCCTAGAAGCGGAGATATTAATTTTTTAAGAAAACTGGAAAAGTTATGTCCAATTCAGTATAAATTGAGAAATTTCCAATTTCCAGGCGGCAAAGGTATTGGCCAAATCGGTGACTTTTTTCGACGCGCCATCTAGCGGTAGAAAGGTGGAACTAAACCTGCAATTTTATGAATAATTCTTGTTAAATTGAAAAATTCATATCTCCGCTTCTAAACGTCGGATCAGGACAACCGACGACTCAAATTAAAGGGGAGACTTCCGGCTACAAGATAGAGTAGGTGTCAACATGGTAGCACTTACGCTTCGCAAGTTATAAGCGTTTATTTCCTACAAGTTAGTATAACTTGCAAACTATATATGCAATTGCTTTAAAACCTACTAGACCATATTTCTGGGCTTCTAAGCTTTAATTTAAGCCTAGGTTGATTAGTATAGCACGTCTAGAAGCGAAGATATAAACAAAAATGTAATTCGATCGTTAAACGCTTATATCTTCGCTTCTAGACGTGCTATACTAATCAACCTAGGCTTAAATTAAAGCTTAGAAGCCCAGAAATATGGTCTAGTAGGTTTTAAAGCAATTGCATATATAGTTTGCAAGTTATACTAACTTGTAGGAAATAAACGCTTATAACTTGCGAAGCGTAAGTGCTACCATGTTGACACCTACTCTATCTTGTAGCCGGAAGTCTCCCCTTTAATTTGAGTCGTCGGTTGTCCTGATCCGACGTTTAGAAGCGGAGATATGAATTTTTCAATTTAACAAGAATTATTCATAAAATTGCAGGTTTAGTTCCACCTTTCTACCGCTAGATGGCGCGTCGAAAAAAGTCACCGATTTGGCCAATAATTTTGCCGCCTGAAAATTGGGATTTTTCTCGATTTATACTGAATTCGACATAACTTTTCCAGTTTTCTTAAAAAATTAGTATCTCCGCTTCTAGGCATCGGATCAGGGCAAACGACGACTCAAATTAAAGGGGAGACTTCCAGCTACAAGATAGGGTAGGCTTCATTGCAGTAGCACTTCCGGTTTATAAGTTATAAGCGTTTCTTTCCTAAAATTTAGTATAACTTGCAAACTGTAAATGCAATCGCTTAAAAACCTATTAGAACTTATTTCCGGACTTTCACCCTTTAATTTGAGTCCTGGATCATTAGTATAGCACGTCTAGAAGCGAAGACATAAGCGTTTAAATATTTTATCATATTTATGTATATATCTCGGCTTCTGGGCAAGGTATACTAACCAGCCTAGGCTCGAACTATAGCTTAGAAGCTCAGAAATGAGCTCTAGTAGGTTTAAAAGCGATTTTGTTTGCAATTTGCAAGTTATACTAAATTGAAGGAAATAAACGCTTATAACTTCTAAACCGGAAGTGCTACTAGGATGATGCCTACTCTATCTTGTAGCCGGAAGTCTCCTCTTTAATTTGAGTACTCGTTTGTCCTGATCCGACGTCTAGAAGCGGAGAAATTAATTTTTTTCATTAGCAAGAATCATTACTTTTTTCGGACAAACGCCATCGGAAAAACCTTTTCAAGTTTCCCAAAAATGCTAATTACTCGGCTTCTGGACGTCCGATTTGGATCATCGATGACTTAAATTAAAGGGAAAAGTTCAAGGAATACTCTCTATATACTTTCAAAGCCATCCTAAGTGTAGTTTTTATGTTATCTCGAAAACTAGAAAATATTTGTTTATAACAAATTAAGCAGAATGTTTATGGACAATTTGCCTACTAGATAACATTTTTTGGACTTTTCTCTTTCATCTGAGTCAAGGTTCATTGAAATCGGATGTCTAGAAGCCGAGAAATAAATATTTTTCTGCAAGCATATTTAATGGAATAATGTACGTTATCGCGATACTTTTGTTTATAACAAGCCAACCATAACTCCTATCAACAAACAGTTTAATGAGTAATATTGATTCAACCTTCCCCTTTAATTTGAGCCAAGGATCATCGAAATCGCATGCCTAGAAATCCAGAAATAAATATCTTTCTTCGAGTAGTTCCTGAATAATTAACAATGACGTGACACATTTGTTTACAACAAACGAACCACAACTTCTATCAACAAATGGCTTACACATATCATTCACGGAACCTTTACCTTTAATCTAAGCAAAGGCTCATTGAAATCGGATGTCTAGGAGCTGAGAAATAAATATTTTTCTTCAGATACTTTCTGAGTAATCTACCATGACGCGATATATTTGTTAATAACAAATGAACTGCAAGGGCTAGATGGAAAAAGCTGCAGGATAATATTCCCGGGACCTTTTACTATAATTTAAGCCAAGGGGTATTTAAATCGGACGTCTAGGAGCCGAGAAATAAATATTTTTCTGCAAGCATATTTAATGGGTAATTTACATTATCGCGATACTTTTGTTTATAACAAACGACTCACAACATATATCTACAAGTAGCTCATAAATAACATTCCTTGATCCTTCTCCTGTCATGTAAGCCAAGGTGCATTGAAATTGGACATCTAGAAGCCGAGATATTAATATTACACTGGTATTAGCACTTGTAGCCTACGAGTACGTTGCAATAAACAGGAACTTTTGTTTATAACAAACGAACCACAGTAACTATCAACAAATGGCTTGACCTTAACATTCCTGGAACTTTTTCCTTTAATTTAAGCCAAGGTTCATTGAAATCGAACGTCTAGGAGCTGAGAAATAAATCTTTCTCTTCAGACACTTTCTGACTGATCTACCATGACGCGATATATTTGTTAATAACAAATGAACTGCATGGGCTAGATGGAAAAAGCTGCAGAATAATATTCTTGGGACCTTTCCCTTTAATTTAAGCCAAGGTTCATTGAAATCGGACGTCTAGGAGCTGAGAAATTTATATTTGTCTTCAGGAACTTTCTGAGTCATCCACCACGACGCGACGTATTTGTTTATAAGGTCGGTATTTCAGAGCATGTGACACCATTGACTAAGAACAGGATAGACTACTTATCCAATGCTTTTGTTTGTCACACGGGTTTGGGGCTCATGAGCCCTATTACCATTTTCGTGTCACGTCCAACGTTAACGGTTAAGCATGAAATAAATGTGCAGCGCTGCAAGTGATAAGAATTAAAACTATAATATCCGTAACAATTTAAATATGGTTGGATATAGTTTTATATATACGTTCGACCATTTACAATATCGGCGAATTAAAAAGCATTAACAAATCAATCTAATGGTGTATCTCGTATACTCTTTAAATTATTTTAATATTACGCTGTTACGTAACGAAATGTTTAACGTATTGTATTTATTGTTACAATAAATTCCTCAGAGCGCAAACGTATAATAAAGATATAAAAATTAATAAATCTTATCATATTGTACTAGAAAACTAGTGAAAAATTGAGAAAGGTCTCTTCTCACGCGTGATCCGAAGAAGGGGAGTCACGTGACATCTCCTCGCCTATATAAGCAGCGGAAGGGCGACGCGCACTCTTATTGTTGCAGGTGCTCCCGAAGGGATCGGATCGAATCTGTATATCACAGATTCACTTTTTAGCTAGATGATGACCAGAGATGACCACTGGGGCTAACCCACCGCCCACCACCCACCGCCCACCACCCACCACCCACCACCCACCACCCACATACTACTAATTTCTCTTAGACTCAAGATTAAATTTAACCCATTACGTTTGACACACATATATCTGTGCATGTATGATTGTATTGCAGGTGCTACCCACTAACTTTTATTACGTTATTCTATTTATTTTTCATTTTATTTATGTTATTCTTCTCATATTTTATTCTGCTATCATTTTACTTTGTTTCTGTTTCCTTGTATCAACATTCTGTTCTATTAATTACGTTTGTCTTCTAATAATTTATACATTTCATTCTGTTTAAATGTTACTCTGCTTACATTTTATTCTGCTAACATTTTACTTTATTTCTCGTTCCTTGTACCTACATTCTATTCTATTAATTACTTTTGTCTTTTATTAATTTATTGCGTGGACTACTAATTTCACTTTAACAGATTAACTTCGTCACGAAGATTCAAGAATTTTAACAAGAAATCAGCGAACGAAGTTTCATCGCGGGATGCGTGCGTCTAATTCTAAGTTAGAATAAGCTACGTACATTTAATCAGAGTATTTTGTACCTCAATTACTGTGCATGCATTTTGTTCTAGGATCGCTCGACAACTTAGAGCCAAAAAGCCTTAACTTCTCTTAACTTCTCGTTCAAAGTACATAATATCTTTCATCCCATTCTTGCTCGCGTTAATCAATTTGCAATCGCTCGATCCCTTCGAGATTCTCGCCACGCACTCGCTCTCAAACAGCCGCGCTGTTCGAGGGTAGTCATGGACAATCGAACTGTATGCTTGGTAAGTCGTTCTGTCATACGATCTCAATCTCATTCCTAATCGCAATCGACGTTCGTTCGCGCCTCGAATCGTTGAAATTGCTTTCGAGACGAGGTGCAGTGGTGTTTGCGATGCGAGGATCTGCAGCCCATATCGAAGCAATTCGATAGGGGTGCAAGGCCCTGTAGGCTGGATCGTACGCATCTCTGTCTCGGGTACGCAGTGCGGCCTTCTGTTTGCTGCTGGGGTTAACGTAATGTTAACTTTCTGTTAGACGGTATCAGTGGTCATTATGCACTGCCCTCGATGTAGAGGGATTCTTGCGATCCGACTATTAGGCTGTGCTGGATCCTCTGCAAAGCAACGCAACTTCACCTCGGTCTCGAAAGCGATTTCTTTGACTCGTGTAAGTCGCGTTCGAATTTCGCTTTCGATTCGGGTGAGTGCGAGTTGCATGGCAGAGCGCTCGAGTATAGAGTTTTGTTGCGCATGCAAGTGCGTTTCGTGACTCGTTGGTTGTTTCGAGAGATAGTAAATTGTGTTTGCTTTGCTCGCGATTTTTATATTTGCTTTTCATCGCCCACTTCCGGGCGACTATTAAAACAATTAGCGTTGCGTACCGAGTAAAGTAGAGTTTAGTGTGCCGTATTAAATTCCTCTTTGCGAGACACGAACGTTTAAACAAAGTGTCAGTAGAGTCTCTTGCTTTTCGTAATACGGCTCTAAGTTGAAGAAGCGTATCTTAGAAACGGAATACATCGGTAGGGTTAAGCATCGTTGTACAGTTTTGCGAACCGAAATTCATTCCATGTTCTCTTAAAGTTTCTTCGAGAAACAAATTATTTTTCGCGCGAATATTCAGTAGCTATAAGAATTACTTTAAGAATAATCTTCAACGGGAAGTCATCGAAAGAAGATTCATCGTGGGAGGCGTGCGTCTAATTTTAAGTACATATAAGCTACTTATATTAAGTCAATGTAAATTTTGTACAACGATCGCCGTCCAACTTGCAGCCAAAAAGCCTCAAATTCCCTTTTACAGTACATAATATCCATCATCCCATTCTTGCTCGCGTTTATCAATTTGCAATCGCTCGATCCCTTCGAGATCCTCGCACGCACTCGCTCTCAAACAAGCGCGCTGTTCGAGGGTAGTCATGGACAATCGAACTGTATGCTTGGTAAGTCGTTCTGTCATACGATCTCAATCTCATTCCGAATTGTAATCGACGTTCGTTTGCGCTTCGAAGTCGTTGAAATCTCTTTCGAGTCGAGGTGCGGTGGCATTTGCGATGCGAGGATTATGCAACCCCTGTCGCAGGTACTCGATAGGGGGTCAGGGCCTGTAGGCTGGAACGTAAGGGTTTGGTAACCCTATGTTGCAGCTGCAGTAGTTTCTAGGTAATGCTGGCTCTGTACTTTATTCCTGCCATTAGGGTTTGGGGCACTTGCGATCCGACTATTAGCCTGTGCTAGATCCTCCGCAAAGCATCGCAACTTCACCTCGATCTCGAAAGCGTTTTCTTTGACTCGTGTAAGTCGCGTTCGAATTTCGCTTACGATTCGACGTGAGTGCGAATCGCGTGATAGAGCGCGCGAGTGTAGAGTTTTGTTGCGCATGGGAGAGCGTCGCGAAGCTCGTTGGTTCTTTCGAGAGATAGTGAATTGTTTTTACTTTGCTCGCGATTTTTATATTTGCTGTTCGTAATATGGCTGTAAGTTGGAAAAGCGTATCGATACTTACATCTAGTCAAAGTAACGTGTACCTCGATTACTGTGCATGTATTTTGTTCTACGACTGCTACCTAACATGGAGCCAAAAAGCCTTAACTTTTCTTTACAGTACACGATATTCATTCTCCACGCACTCGCTCTCAAACAGGCGCGCTGTTCGAGGGTAGTCATGCACGATCGAACTCTATGCTTGGTAAGTCGTTCTGTCATACGATTTCAATCTCATTCCGAATCGCAATCAACGTTCGTTCGCGCCTCGAGTCTTTGAGATCGCTTGCGAGTCGAGTTGGAGCGGCGTTTGCAATGCGAGGACTTGCAGCCCCTATCGAAAGTGCCCGATAGGGGTGTAAGGCCCTGTAGGCTGGATCGTAAGCATCTTTACCGCGGGTACGCAGTATGGCCTTCTGTTTGTCGCAGGGGATACGTCTTCGTTCAGACGGCATCAGTGGTCCGCTACTGCCCTCAAAGTTTAGTTTCTTGCGATCCGACTATTAGGCCGCTATTTCCTCCGCGGAGCAGCGCAACTTCATCTCGGTCTCGTAAGCGATTCCTCAGACTCGTGTAAGTCGCGTTCGAATTTTGCTTTCGATTCGGGTGAGTGCGAGTCGTATGATAGAGCGCGCGAGTATAGGGTTTTGTTGCGCATGGGAGTGCGTGTTTGCTTTGCTCGCGATTTGATCTATTTGCTTAGCGTTGCGTACAGTAAAGTAGAGCTTAGTTTCGCGCGTTATATTCCTCTTTGCAAGACGCTAACTTTGTAACAAAGTGTCAGTAGAGTCTCTTATCATTCGTACGTCGGCTCCAAGTTAGAAAAGCGTATCTTAGAAACAGAATACAACAGTAGGGTTAAGCATCGTTGTACAGTTTTGTGAACCGAAATCCATTCTATGTTCTCTTAAAGTTTCTTCGAGAAACTTTAAGGGCGTAGAATGGCTTTCGGTGGGTCTCGGCGCGTAGTCACCTCCTCGTGGTGAGACCTGGTAATTGGTATCGTTTTCCAAAGAATGAAACGTTTTTCGAAAACGATACCAAGCTAAGAACTACGCATTAACGTGTAACCTTTATATTTTAGTTTATATTTTACCTTAGACTTTCGTTTACATGCTTCGATCTTAGATTACATCTTACAGCTACCAGTTTCCAAGAGTGATCGACTTCGATTTCCAAATGCATGTTACACGTATCTTTGACTGTGTTAATATTTTGCAGGCTGTGCATTTCTACTTTAATATTGTATCAATATCGATCAGAGAACTGTGTATCATATGATTTAGACTGTTACGAATTTGGTCTACGTTGAAGCTTTGTTAGTTTCGTGCTCGTGTGACTCAGTTTGTCGTACGTGTAAAATATCACGCGTAATATTTCTACATGTTTTTAACATATTTTGCCGAAAGAGATGTTTATTGTACGTGCATCTTACGACGTGGCAATACACAGCACCTATATCTGTAGGCGAATACGCCTACGCGTTCCCGAAACATTCCTAAGTGTTTGTAGAAGCAACGTGATTTTTATGTCACTGCTCTTTTATACGTTTCTTTCCGTTTCAGTCGCTATGACTTGTGAGTGCGGTACCGCCACGTTACAGTCTTCCGACTGCGTTAATAAAGAGCGTGCTAAACATCTTGTATATTGTCGTACATTTGTATTTATTGTAAATATGTCGTGCTGTTATTTGTAACATAGCGTTCATGTATTGAGATGTAATGTAGTGACACTGACAAAACATAGAATAGACTATCCTCATATATTCTTATACGAAATCATTAGGGTGCTACCAGGCCCCCTTGCTAAACGAAAACAGCAGCGTTTCTAAAACGATAGAATTTCTGAATAAACAATACGATAAATAACTGTCTCCGATATACGCGCCGCGATGTATAATAGCTAGATTTAAAGTAACGTGCAAACAAGCATATCTTCATATGTATTGCGCGGACTATGCAGAGCGACCTGGTCGTTCCTTGCCAGTGTGCGTCCGCGTTTCAAAGTGCTTGCTAGGTCTCGGCTTCTAGGTGTCAGATTCCGATCAAACGAGTGTCAGAATAAAGGGCCCGCTTCCCCCTGCAAGAGGCACGCGGTTTCATCGCAGTAGCACTTCCGGTTCGGATGTTATCAGCGATTCTTTCCTTTTCTTACATTCTTTATATAAACTTTCGAGCGCGGACCATGGAGAGCATTTCCTAGCGTCTAGCGACAGTGCGCGTACACGTTGCGGGAAAGTAGTCATACCTCGGCTTCTGCATGTCCGATTCCGATCGGCGAGTAGTCAAAATATATGGCACGATTCGTCCTACAAGATGAACGTAGTTTCAACACAGTAGCTCTTCCGGTTCGGATGTTATCAGCGATTCTTTCCTGTTTCTACATTCTTTATATAAACTTTCGAGCGCGGACCATGGAGAGCATTTCCTAGCGTCTAGTTACAGTGCACGTACATGTTGCGGGAAAGTAGTCATATCTCGGCTTCTGCATGTCCGATTCCGATCGGCGAGTAGTCAAAGTAAGGGGCACGCTTCTTTGATTAGTAAACGTAGTATATTAGCGTTGCGAGGAACAAACAATGTTTCACTCACGCGTTCATCGGGTTTACGAGTGGATGGTTGGTATGTTTTAGTGGCCCTTCTGGCTGCTCAATTCCCTTTAGGGCTGTTCTTTTTTCATATTTCTATTAGCGCCCTTCGTGGCGGCCTCGCGTTTATATTGCGCGTTATTCGTCGAGTGTTTGTTATAGAAAAATACCGTTGCAAAACCTACATCGTTGCACCCTCGCGATTAGCTCTCGAGATCTAATCGTTAATCTTTAAAAAATTACATTTCGATGCCTGTACGCGTAATGCCACGTAAATGTGCAAAGCATAAGTTAATCATTTCACCAGTATAATGTATCTCTATATCGAAAACTAACACCGTGCTACAGCAAATGTGTCTCTTATTTACGCGAAATGTATAACGTATTGTATTCATCGTTACAACAAATTTCTGAGAGCGCAAAATAGCGCCCTTCTTTAAAACTGCTCTTCTCTTCAGACGACGATATCTCGGCAACCTAAAGTCGAATAGATGTGAACCATAAAGTGGTTTAAACGGGAAGGTTCAGCGATTATGGTGGTGCAGGGATTTTGAAAACGTTCATGCAGCTTCAAAATGGCGGCGAGTTAAAGTTTGAAACGTTTTAATAGATGTTTTGGGGTTGGTCAGGAACGAGTAAAACGTGCGCTTCTCTTTCGATAATCATATTTTTCCAATAAAAAGTAGAATTTAAATGAAACAAAAAAGATTTTAAAGACAAAGTTTCCCTATTTTTTATACGCTAAGGTGAATGCAAGAATTATAATAACTATGAGTACTACAGAGGGCGTATGAAACACTCGGATTTTTTTCCAGGTCGGTATTTCAGAGCATGTGACACGAAGTCCCATAAGATGAGTGGTCTATTCTGTACCTCGTCTGTGGTGTCACGAAGTCCCATAAGATGATAAGTCTATCCTGTAACTCGTCTGCGGAATCGCCAATTAATCTACAGTCGCATTTTGGGATCTCTAATTAATCGACAGGCGTGTTTTAGGATCCCTAATTTATCGAGAATCGATGCTTTAGAATCTCTAATTAACCCGCAATCGATATTTCAGCGTATCGAATTTTATTCCCCACTCGATGCTTCAGGTTCTCTAATTTATTCGCAGTCGGTTTTTCATAAATCGACAATTTTATTTAATGTACAAAATGAAGCGATCGCGCAAGTTCTCGAAAGAAAAGGAAAAAAAATAGGATCATATCGGGATTAGATCAGAAGGGAAGGAAAATTCCGATAACGGAAAAAGTTGACGTTAAAAATGCTCGACTCGTGATAGAAAATATTGCATTTAACTTTATATACTACGGAATCACAGTAGACAAAATTATGTCAGACTTTCGCGTTGATTTTCTTGCGCCGTTATTTCGGTCCCTATTCGTTCTTCCAAGATTTTTTTCCTCCTCAAACATTTCCTGTGCTTCCCGCCACCTAAATGAAGATTCCATTGTTCTCCGATAAGAATTCTCTCGCAGATCTGCAAAAAAAAAACGATCGAAAATCATCCACTTTGAATCGATCAACTTTACGAATTTTTCGCAATAAAAATCGCTCGCAGTTTTTTTATTGAAACCTTTCTTTCGCTAGCTTTAATAGAAGGTTTGATATATAGTACAAAATATTTTTTCATTGTACGAATAAAATCGTTAATTGGAATTTCTCTAATAAATCGCAAACGCTCACAGTTTTGTCGTTGCGAAATTAACGTTAATTTCACGCGCTGCAATTTTCGTTCGCGAATTTTTCCCGACAAAACTGCTCGCAATTTTTTCACGAAATTTCCCGTACTTTTAATAGACGGTTCAACGTACTCGAAGATATTTTCTTTTCTTCTTTTTTCTCTTCGCGAATATGAAATGTCGGGAAGTGAAACTTACGTTGCAGTAATGTTTCTCCTCGTTGCTGCTGTCGGTGGATTTCTGATTTTCGACAGTTTCGTTCAAAGGTATCCGTTCAGGTTTTTCTCCTCTCAATGCGGCTTCGATTATTGTTATCGCTGGCTCGAGTACGCAGCTGTTCCACTGGTCCACATTAGTGCTGTCCAATACGTAAACCGGTGGAACCTGAAATCGGTTTCAACAGACCGTTTCATTATTACCTAGGCAACGTTGCATTCAATTTTAAATGATTAAAATCGATTAGATTCAAGTTGAGAAACGCGCGATGAGAGAAAGAAGAAAAAGACGAGCAATTACGAGATACTTTTTATGCGAAATGTTGGACAACAAACGGTAGACGAATGAAAATCGTTTAATTTATTTCACTATTAGGTTTCCTTTTATTATCACTATTATTATCCTGATAATTTATCGATTCATTCTACGAAGAATCACGGATTTCACTCTTACAGGAAATGGCTGCGATATAAAAATGTTAAACGATTCAGAATTTGTTGAAGATCGTTTAATTATTAAGTAGCCATTTATACAGAATTTTATTTGAACATTATTTGGACAATCCACGGACAAGTTTGAATAATAATAATAATTTATTATTTCACCGCAAAAAAAGGAAAGAAGAATTCATGCTTCGATTAATGAAATTAAGGAGATTTTAAGCGAAGGGTTGTTTCCATCTCCGATGCACGCGATAATTTCTACTTCACTTCGAATATTTTTTATATTCTTGCACATTGCATTCATTCTGTGCACTTTGCATACAGTATAAATGCGTAAAAATCCATAGTCTATTTATTACAGTGTATAAAAATTATTATTAAGCTTAATTACGATTCGCTGAATAATATATTTTATTGTTAGTAAATACAGGAGATGTAAAAACGAGAAATACTTACTTGTCGATCGCCGCGACGAATTATTCGATTCTTCACCCATTTTTCTTGCTTCTTCGCGTACCTTTTGGTAACTAGCTTCAAATCTTCCATACCCTTCTTTAATAATTCCTCACCCTGCAAACGATTATTAACTTTCGATCATAATTATTCGGTTATCACGAATTTAGACACGTTTCTTTCATTTTGACGAGAGAAAAATGCAAATTTCGACGCGTTTCTTTAATTATGTCGCGAAAAGCACGAATATCGACGCGTTTCTTTAATTTTGGCGAGAGAAACATGAAGTCGCACGAAGATTCACGGTCTATAATAGTTTCTTACGAATTTAGATACGTTTCTTTAATTTTGACGAGAGAAAAATGCAAATTTCGACGCGTTTCTTTGATTATGGCGCGAAAGACACGAATATCGACGCGTTTCTTTAATTTTGGCGAGAGAAACATGAAGTCGCACGAAGATTCACGGTCTATAATAGTTTCTTACGAATTTAGATACGTTTCTTTAATTTTGACGAGAGAAAAATGCAAATTTCGACGCATTTCTTTAATTATGTCGCGAAAAGCACGAATATCGACGCGTTTCCTTAATTTCGGCGAGAGAAACGTGAAATCGCACGAAGATTCACGATCTATAATAGCTTGTTACGAATTTAGATACGTTTCTTTAATTTTGGCGATCGAAAAATGCAAATTTCGACGCGTTTCTTTGATTATGGCGCGAAAGACACGAATATCAACGCGTTGCTTTAATTTTGGCGAGAGAAACGTGAAATCGCACGAAGATTCACGATCTATAATAGGTTCTTACGAATTTAGATACGTTTCTTTAATTTTGGCGTTCGAAAAATCCAAATCTCGACGCGTTTCTTTGATCATGGCGCGAAAAACACGAATATCGACGCGTTTCTTTAATTTCGGCGAGAGAAACGTGAAATCGCACGAAGATTCACGATCTATAATAGCTTGTTACGAATTTAGATACGTTTCTTTAATTTTGGCGATCGAAAAATGCAAATTTCGACGCGTTTCTTTAATTATGTCGCGAAAAGCACGAATATCGACGAGTTTCTTTAATTTTGGCGAGAGAAACATGAAGTCGCACGAAGATTCACGATCTATAATAGTTTCTTACGAATTTAGATACGTTTCTTTAATTTTGGCGATCCAAAAATGCAAATTTCGACGCGTTTCTTTGATTATGGCGCGAAAGACACGAATATCGACGCGTTTCTTTAATTTTGGCGAGAGAAACGTGAAATCGCACGAAGATTCATGATCTATAATAGTTTCTTACGAATTTAGATACGTTTCTTTAATTTTGGCGATCGAAAAATGCAAATTTCGACGCGTTTCTTTAATTTTGGCGAGAGAAACGTGAAATCGCACGAAGATTCACGATCTATTATTACGTTTCATCAATTTCGGCGATCGATAAATGCAAATTTCGACACGCTTCATTAAATATATCCGTTCTAAGCTCTTGTCTTTCGTTCTTGGAGTAAACCGACGCGGGAAATGGTTAAAGCATTCACCTGCTTCGTTCGTTTCTTCTCCTCGTCGGAAACGAGGTAATCGTGGAATTCCTTGAAGCCGATGCTCTGAAAAATTCCCTCCGTGTAATCGGCTGACCTGAAAGCCAAACGCAGGAAACATTCGCCGAATCAGTGCCGTTGCTACCGCCTCTCTCTTCGCAACTTTCGATTCACGATCGCGCGCGGTCAAATCCCATTTTCAACCCCTTTCGCAACGTCTATGCTCGCGAATTTTTCGCCAAACATTCTCGCATTTCTTGTATTTTACTTAACCGCGATTCGATAAACGTGGGGATGCAAACGATAAATATTTAAAACACAGTGGAAGAGTTTGCGCAGAAAAATCAAGGAATATACTGGGGAAAAAATATTATTACTACTTTCTGGAAATTTCATACCTATCTCGCAATAGTTGCAGTCTTCTCGTAGGAGGACGAGGAGGAAGAAAAAAGCAATTTAGTTGAGAATACCATTGGAATGACAAGAGGTTTTCTCGTGAATCCGAGTCGCGTTCGGTTTGCTTATTGCTCAATGCCACCGCGTAAAACTTGCGTTTATATGCAAATGAAATATGCCTTTCGCTCATTACGAATGCCTTCGTTAATTACGATACTACGGCTGATCGGGGATAAGATATCGATAACGTCGAGTGACACGTGGAAAAAAGAAGGTGTCTCGTGATGCATTCGTAATTTTCTTTTCTTTTTCTTTGCCCACCTCTTCGAACGAACGCGTGATGCGCGGGAAAAACCGGAATATAACCGGCTTTATAACTTATGCCGCACGCTCGATTCTCCTTCTTTCCTTTCATTCCAAGTCCGGACTCATCGTTGTCGAGGATATAAATTAATAATGATGATCATTTTCCCACGCGTTTGGAAAATTTAACCTAACCATTTTCTCTTTTTTTTTTTATTAATTTCTCGTGCTCCTGGTCCGTGCAACTTTGCAACCATTTTCCAATTTTACACTCTTGAATTAACCCTTTGCTTCACGATTATTTTGGGTATAATATATGTATTGCATATTTATTGTATATTATATATTGTATATTGTATATTATATATTGTATACTGCATATTATTGTATATTGTATATTATTATATATTGTATATTATATATTGTATATTGTATATTGTATATTATATATTATATATTGTATATTGTATATTATATATTCTATATTGTATATTATATATTGTATATTATATATTGTATATTGTATATTATATATTGTATATTATATATTGTATATTATATATTGTATATTGTATATTATATATGGTATATTGTATATTATATATTGTATACTGTATATTATTATATATTGTATATTGTGTATTATATATTGTATATTGTATATTGTATATTATTATATATTGTATACTGTATATTATTATATATTGTATATTGTATATTATATATTGTATATTGTATATTGTATATTATATATTCTATATTGTATATTATATATTGTATATTATATATTGTATATTGTATATTATATATTGTATATTATATATTGTATATTATATATTGTATATTATATATTATATATTGTATACTGTATATTATTATATATTGTATATTGTGTATTATATATTGTATATTGTATATTATATACTGTATATTATATATTGTATATTGTATATTATTATATATTGTATACTGCATATTATTGTATATTGTATATTGTATATTATTATATATTGTATATTATATATTGTATATTGTGTATTATATATTGTATATTGTATATTGTATATTATTATATATTGTATACTGTATATTATTATATATTGTATATTGTATATTATATATTGTATATTATATATTGTATATTGTATATTAAATATTATATATTATTATATATTGTATATTGTATATTATTATATATTGTATATTGTATACTGTATATTATTATATATTGTATATTGTATCTTGTATATTATATATTCTATATTGTATATTATATATTGTATATTATATATTGTATATTATATATTGTATATTGTATATTGTATATTATATATTGTATATTATATATTCTATATTGTATATTATATATTGTATATTATATATTGTATATTATATATTGTATATTATATACTGTATATTATATATTGTATATTCTATATTGTATATTCTATATTGTATATTGTATATTGTATATTGTATATTATATATTCTATATTGTATATTATATATTGTATCTTGTATATTATTATATATTGTATATTGTACATTATATATTATTATATATTGTACATTATATATTATGTTATAATATACTGTATATTACAAATTATATATTATATCACACTCGTATATCATTGAAAGCATCTCCATCGATACTTTAACGAATTTTCGCGTGCCATTCATCTCAAAAACGATACCGTCCCCTACAGTTACCCGAATTTTCTCCTCAATTCGACGAAACGACGGAACGAAAGTATTATTAAAATCTACTACACATATAGTAGCATTCGTGTGCAAACATAATTTACACGTAATTTATACGTGTGAAATTCCTTAACCCTTTGCGGGCGAGAAGTAATAACACTTGTGAGAGTACTTTAAGTTTTCAATTCCACGACTTCCAGTTTTCACGCTTTTCAGTTCCAAAACCATTTAATTTCCAACGATTTCGAATGTTTATTATTACGTTTAAGTATTCATTGCATTAAGTTCTGTGCTTTAAAAGTCGACATGGGTTCGGAAAGCCAAAAAAATGATTAGGCGACTATTTGTCGACGCTCGTTCGCAAAGTGTTAAAGTTATTACCCATATTTACATTTCCTCGTTCTCAAAATCGTATTCTAAACGCGAACGAAACAGAAATTCCAATGCCGTTAACCCTGTAAATAAATACTCGACGCCGTTTATTTTTAAGGAAATTCCACGATTACGCAACGCGATTCGTTGTACGGTTTAAAAGTAATGGATCACTTTCCCGGTTGCACGGCTAACGAAATAGCGAACGACGATCGAGTTGGCGCGGTTGCGATTATTAAAACGATAAAACGGCGCGGTGACGATAATTAACAGCGCGGTGGGTTTCGATATCGCAAGACCGTAATATTAATCACACCTGACAGCGTCGCGAACTTTGATGCATTCGCGTAATACGAGACGATAGTGATGTTCGCGGAAATACGTTCGCGTTAAAATAACATCTTCTGCAACGACGGGAGCGAACATTTTCCGCGAAGAGGAAAATGCGAGCCGCGGTACTTAAAAAACTCTCGAAACGTTTTATTATTTATTAACCGGGGTAAACAGTGGGTGTACCGTTGCAAGAGGTGAACTCTTCGAAAGGAAAGTTTAATTAATGGTTCATCCGACAACGTTACGTTACTTTCGTCGCGTTTAATTCGTTTCGAGTTCTAATAAAGCTCTTTCGAAGTTCGTGCGATTATAAGAAACGTTGTGTTTTCTTATTCATTGAAGTTCCCGGTAAAATCACCTTTCAACGAAATCGAAAATGATAAATTATACTCTTTACGGATAGGGGAAGATTTCGAAATGAAATTAAAAGAAGAATAGGTAAATAATTCATCTTCTTTACGGAAAATTAATCAATTCTATGCAATGGATATTAAAGGTGGTTAACGAAATAGTAATCTACACGTATCGTACATATATATAATAACAATTTTGCGTCGGCAAAATAATGTTATACTTTTACGTTTCTTATTAAGCGCGTATAATTTTATCCGAAGAATTTTTTACGTACCGTTTATCAGAAATATATTAAGTTTCTACTTTTCAACATGCGTGTGTATATTTGCTTTTTAGTTAACCGTAACTCTTTTTCTTCGTTTTACCTACCGACAACTCGGATTTCAATCGGATAAGCAAATACGTGGACATTTTCAAACGATCGCGAATTAATAATCGAATTATTTTCAATTCGACGGTAGATTTAAAACGTTGAAATCTTGCGTCGATTTGAAAATAATTTAATGCCTACTATCGCAACGATTTCAAATGTCTGAATCAAATCTGGGTAATTAAATTGTTACCCATGAAAAACTGAATTATTTTAAATCAGTCGCTAGATTTAAACATTTTAAATCCTGCGTGTAATACGAAATAATTTCATTCCTACTTTGCAAACGATTCGAGATGTTCAAATGTTTAAATCTGAATCGTTTGTAGGTAATGAAAAAAAAAGGGAAAATTAAAGGGTTAACGTTGAAGCGACCTGAAAAAGTTACAAGAAAGAAATGGGAATATAAATTGTACCACGTATCGCGGGACAAAATTGTATTGGACGATCTAATACTTGGTTTACGCGAATCAGGAATTTCGTCGCGCTGTGTTTGTAAACGCGAGTAGCAAGTTTTCTCACGGTCACACATAACAGCTCGCCTTTCGTCGTTCTCATCGAGTCATCGAATTCCACGGGACTCAGCTAGCCGCACACAACGAAACGCCATTCGCTTATCGTCGTTAAAATCGTCGTCGACTAACATTCCCGCGACGATCCGTGAATTATTCCATATAATCATTATTTCGTTCCCCATTCCCGAGTCGAAAACAATCGCACTGCGTATCGCCTTTCATTCTAAACACCATTTTACCGTCGTTGCTTTAAGGTTCGCGATTCGAGTAACTTCATT
Source organism: Eucera pruinosa (assembly GCA_028830335.1). Taxonomy (NCBI): domain Eukaryota; kingdom Metazoa; phylum Arthropoda; class Insecta; order Hymenoptera; family Apidae; genus Eucera; species Eucera pruinosa. The sequence continues at coordinate 4,244,765 of JAMYCR010000019.1, forward strand.
CAACTATTTCGGAACGTACTCGTTCCCAGTTTCAAACGTAAACGTTGAAATATTGTTTATTTATGAACATTTCATTCGTACGTTGAATACAATGAATTTACTACTACGGTTCCAATGCCCTTATTAACGTCACTTGAGAACCTTTCATTTGAATCGTATTATTTACGTTCAGTTGAGACACGAAGTTCTTGCAAAGAATAGAGAAAACGAAATGTAAGATTATATCACTGTTTTCATCGGTGCAACAAAGCGATCGAAGATTCCGAATTAAAAGAGTATCGCAATGAAAAGCCCGCTGATGGCACAGGTGTACGGAAAGTTTTCACAGGTTGAACGATGTTTGCGTTCATTCTTTTGTACGCGTAACACGTTGGATTCGAAAAACGGCGGCGGCGGCGAGGTAAATTTTTCTGCAAATTGGCAACGCGACGGGGGCCAATTAACGGCCGTTCAATGGCGGTTTTAATTAGAGAAATTAAGAGGCGAAGGACACCGTTAACGAATACATTAAACGAAGGATAAACGAATTAAGGTCTCTCAATTTGTTACAACGCGATAATGAACATTTTAAACGATTCGATACCGCCTGCATACGGGATATTACACATCTTCTGTTTTCTCCTTATTATTAATAGTCCTTCTACCGAATTAGTATCTTAACCTTCTTAGGTTAAGACCTTAACCTTATTAGGCTGCGGCTAATTAAGAGAAACATAGCGGAGCTTCGTTTTACAGTCGAATTGCGTTAATACCGATTTTATTACGCCTTCGAAACCGTGATTTTTACGTATATACAAGTCGTTTCTTCTTTTCTCTTTTTTTTTTAATATAAGACGAATTATTGGAGAAATATTGAGTTAATGGCAATTAAAAAAATATTAGCAGGTAAACGCGCCGGTGAACATCGAAACGTGACCAATATAATTATAAAGTAGTCAATATATGTAGAACGTGACTTTATTTAAACGAGAAATTCTCAAGTGACGGTAAGAGGAACATTGGAACATTGCTGTACATTTTCAGTTAAATAGCAATGAATTTATTATACTGGACGTGTGGAAAAGATGTCCACAAATAAGCTCGATCTGTTGAACAATCGTATGCTCAAATCTGGAAGGATCTTTACGTTAACGACGTTCTATAACAGTTAAATAAAGTCACTTGAAGCGGGAACCTAAAAGTGGCATTGATAATAATTGACCCTAAAATTTATTTGAGGAATGAAGAAGATGCTGCTTATTTAGAAGTGTCGGTGTTTTAGGGATAATGACAGTTATCGGGACGTCTATCAATGGGACGTATTCAAGCTTTTGTATTGCCCAAGCATTTCAATATCCAAGCTTTTGTATTTCCCAAGCATTTCAATAACTAAGCTTTTGTGTTTCCCAAGCATTTCAATATCCAAGTTTCTGTATTTCCAAGCATTTCAATATTCATGCTACTGTATTTCCAAGCATTTCAATATCCAAGCTTTTGTATTTCCCAAGCATTTCAATATCCAAGCTTTTGTATTTCCTAAGCATTTCAGTATCCAAGCTTTTGTACTCCCAAGCATTTCAATATCTAAGCTTTTGTATTTCCCAAGCATTTCAATATCCAAGCTTTTGTATTTCCTAAGCATTTCAGTATCCCAGCTTTTGTACTCCCAAGCATTTCAATATCCAAGCTTCTTTATTTCCAAGCATTTCTATATCCAAGCTTTTGTACTCCCAAGCATTTCAATATCTAAGCTTTTGTATTTCCCAAGCATTTCAATATCCAAGCTTTTGTATTTCCTAAGCATTTCAATATCTAAGCTTTTGTATTTCCCAAGCATTTCAATATCCAAGCTTTTGTATTTCCTAAGGATTTCAGTATCCCAGCTTTTGTGCTCCCAAGCATTTCAATATCTAAGCTTCTTTATTTCCAAGCATTTCTATATCCAAGCTTTTGTACTCCCAAGCATTTCAATATCTAAGCTTTTGTATTTCCCAAGCATTTCAATATCCAACCTTTTGTATTTCACAAGCATTTCAATATCTAAGCTTTTGTATTTCCTAAGCATATCAATATCCAAGCTTTTGTGCTTCTAAGCATTTCAATATCTAAGCTTTTGTATTTCCCAAGTATTTCAATGTCCAAGCTTTCGTGTTTCTAAGTATTTCAATATCCAAGCTTTTGTGCTTCTAAACATTTCAATATCCAAGCATTTGTATTTCCAAAGCATTTCAATATCCAAGCTTTTGTGCTTCTAAGCATTTCAATATCCAAACTTCTGTATTTCCTAAGCATTTCAATATCCAAGCTTTTGTATTTCCCAAGCATTTCAATATCCAAATTCAGATTGAAATTCCCCACCTACCAAAAAACTTTATTCGTCGTATTTCGATCGTCGCGATTTGAGAACCTCTGGTAGTATCACTTATAATCCGAGCCTTCTGGATGCCCGCAAAAAACACTCACGATCGCAGATAACGCGAAGCCATGAATTTCTTTCGCGATCCTTCGTCTATCTGCTCTTGTTCTTTCCTTCTTTTTTTTTCATGCTTATCCTACGCACGGTGCGCCGGCACTTGTAAGTAAGCAACGAAGGCCGGTACTTTTCCTCGCGGTTGCCCTCTACTACTTCCTTTATTTTCTCTCTCCGGCCGTATCCGGTGGACGCGCTCGCGATTTCCGGAAGTGAGTAAGGAGAGGCGGCCGCCGGCCGCACGGACTTTTCATTCACAAACGCGCCTCTTGCGCGCGCGAGCGGCTTACGAATCACGTGCCGGCCGCTATGCACACGTGACTGCTCGTGAATCGGGAGCACACCGTAAAACCATTCGGGAAAGCAGTACATCCAAGCAAATCATCGAACCATATATCCTAAGCGATATATCCAAGCTTTCGTGTTTTCCAAGCATTTCAATATTCAAGCTTTCGTGATTCTAAGCGTTTTAATATCGAAGCTTTTGTATTTCCCAAGCACTTCAATATCCAAGCTTCTGTAATTCCCAAGCAATTCAATATCCAAGCTTTCGTGTTTCGAAGCATTTCAATATCCAAGCTTTTGTATTTTCCACGCATTTCAATATCCAAGCTTTCGTGTTTCTAAGCGTTTTAATGTCGAAGCTTTTGTATCTCCCAAGCTTTTCAATATCCAAGTTTTCGTATTTCCAAGCATTATAATATCCAAGCTTTTGTATTTCCCAAGCAAGCATATCAATATCCAAGCTTTTCTATTTCCAAGCATTTCAATATCCAAGCTTTCGTATTTCTAAGCATTTCAAGATCCAAGCATTTGTGCTTCTAAGCATTTCAATATCCACGCTTTTGTATTTCCCAAAAATGTGAATATCCAAGCTACTGTATTTCCCAAGCATTTCAATATCCATGCTTATGTATTTCCCAAGCATTTCAATATCCAAGCTTTTGTATTTCCCAAGCATTTCAATATCCAAGCTTTTCTATTTCCAAGCATTTTAATATCCAAGCTTTTCTATTTCCAAGCATTTTAATATCCAAGCTTCTTTATTTCCAAGCATTTCAATATCCAAGCTTTTTAATTTCCTAAGCATTTCAATATCCAAGCTTTTGTATTTCCCAAGCATTTCAATATCCAAGCTTTTGTATTTCCAAAGCATTTCAATATCCAAGCTTTTCTATTTCCAAGCATTTCAATATCCAAGCTTTTTTATTTCCTAAGCATTTCAATATCCACGCTCTTGTATTTCCCAAAAATGTAAATATCCAAGCTACTGTATTTCCCAAGCATTTCAGTATCCATGCTTATGTATTTCCCAAGCATTTCAATATTCATGCTTATGTATTTCCCAAGCATTTCAATATCCAAGCTTTTCTATTTCCAAGCATTTCAATATTCAAGCTTTTGTATTTCCTAAGCATTTCAATATCCAAGCTTTTATATTTTCCAAGCATTTCAATATCCAAGCTTTCGTGTTTCTAAGCATTTCAATATCCAAGCTTTTGTATTTTCGAAGCATTTCAAGATCCAAGCTTTTGTGTTTCTAAGCATTTCAAGATCCAAGCTTTTGTATTTCCAAGCACTTCAATATCGAAACTTTTGTATTTCCAAGCATTCCAAAATCCAGCCTTTTTTATTTCCAAATGTTTCAATATCCAAGTTTTCGTATTTCCAAGCGTTTCAAAATCCAAGCTTTTCTATTTCCAAGCATTTCAGTATCCAAGCTTTTGTATTTCCCAAGCATTTCAATATCCAAGCTTTTTTATTTCCAAGCATTTCAATGTTCAAGCTTCTGTATTTCCAAGCATTTCAATATCCAAGCTTCTTTATTCCCAAGCATTTCAATATCCAAGCTTTTGTATTTCCCAAGCATTTCAATATCCAAGCTTTTGTATTTCCAAAGCATTTCAATATCCAAGCTTTTGTATTTCCCAAGAATTTCAGTATCCAAGCTTTTGTATTTCCCAAGAATTTCAATATCCAAGCTTTTTTATTTCCAAGCATTTTAATATCCAAGCTTTTGTGTTTCCAAAGCATTTCAATATCCAAGCTTTTTTATTTCCAAGCATTTCAATAGCCAAGCTTTTGTGTTTCCAAGCATTTCAATATCCAAGCATTTTAATATCCAAGCTTTTGTGTTTCCAAAGCATTTCAATATCCGAGCATTTTTATTGCCAAGCATTTCAATATCCAAGCTTTTGTATATCCTAAGCATTTCTATATCCAAGCTTTTGTATTTCCCAAGAATTTCAATATCCAAGCTTTTGTATTTCCCAAGCATTTCAATATCCAAGCTTTTGTATTTCCCAAAAATGTGAATATCCAAGCTTCTGTATTTCCCAAGCATTTCAATATCCAAGCTTTCGCGTTTCTAAGTATTTCACCATCAAATATTAACTCTAAACAAGTATACAATGTCCAATCGTTGTTACGTAAACTATACATTCAAATTTGCTACGATAATTTCCTTATTTCCCTATTACTCGTGCATGTTGTTACTTTGCTCTCGAATAAAACGATTCGAGTGTCGAGTGTCATAGGGACACTGGCGCAGTAATTGGTGCATCTATCACTTTCCCTACTTTCCGTTTCATACGGTTAATCGATTCGGCAAATGAGCTGGTTAAATTTGTAACTTTACGGAATCCACGCGTCGCATTCGTACGAAAGCAAACGGCGTAGAGGAGGAGGGGAACGAGAGGTTACACTAAAATATAATGCCCAAGAAAATTTGCAAGCGACGCGAACGGAACTCTGTCGGAACGGTCTGGCGAGCATTGGTCGAGGACTCGAAAAAGAGTAGAAAAAGGAAGGATAAATCCTTGAACTGGCAGACTTGGCTCGCGTGATACCGGCCACTTACTAATATAAACTCTAACTATAACTTACGTGTTCGACTTAATCCGTTGCTCGTTGTATCTGCGATGAAAGTGAAGCAGTTCCTGCACAAGACCGTTCGCAACCATTCGGTCCACTCTGTCTTCCAATCGCGCGTCCAAAACTTTCTGCAACAATTCCCGCGAAAACACCGTTAAACTGTTCTCGTATAGAGTAAACGACACGCGTACCGATGCGAATTCCAAGCTTCCGAATTATAAGGCTTTGAATTTCCGAGCTTTCGAAATTCTAAGGCTTCGAATTGTCCAAGCTTTTGAATTCTAACTCTTCGAATTTCCAGAGCTTTCGGATTCCAAGACTTCGAATTGTCCAAGCATCCGAATTATAAGGCTTTGAATTTCCAAGCTATCGAATTCTAAGGCTTTGAATTTCCAAGCTTTCGAATTCTAAGGCTTCGAATTTCCAAGCATCCGAATTCTAAGGCTATGAATTATCCAAACTCTCGAATTCTAAGGCTTTGAGTTTCCAAGCTTCTGAATTCTAAGGCTTTCAATTTCCAAGCTTCGGAATTCTAAGGCTATGAATTTCCAAGCTTCCGAATTCTAAGGCTATGAATTATCCAAGCTTTCGAATTCCAAGGCTTTGAATTTCCAAGATTCCGAATTCTAAGGCTTTGAATTCCCAAGCTTCTGAATGGTAAGGCTTTGAATTTCCAAGCTTCTGAAGTCTAAGGGTTTGAAGTTCCAAGCTTTCGAATTCTAAGACCTCGAATTTCCAAGCTTTCGAATTCTAAGGCTTCGAATTCCAAGGCTTCGAATTTCCAACCTTCCGAATTCTAAGTCTTTGAATTTCCAACCTTTCGAATTCTAAGGCTTTGAATTATCGAAGCTTCCGGATTCGAAGGCTATGAATTTCCAAGCTTCCGAATTCTAAGGTTTGAATTATCCAAGTTTTTGAATCATAAGGCTTTGAATTTCCAAGCTTCCGAATTTTACGGCTATGAATTTCCAAGCTTCTGAATTCTAAGGCTTTGAATTTCCAAGCTTCGGAATTCTGAGGCTTCGAATTGTCCAAGCTTTCGAATTCTAAGGCTTTGAATTTCCAAGCTTCCGAATTCTGAGGCTATGAATATCCAAGCTTTCGAATTCTAAGGCTATCAATTATCCAAGCTTCCGAAATCCATGGCTATTGTCCAAGCTTCCGAATTGTAAAGCATTGACTTGTCCAAGCTTCCGAATTCTGAGGCTTTGAATTGTCCAAGCTTTCGAATTCTAAGGCTTTGAATTGATCCAAGCCAATTGCAAAAGAATCGTAATAGTGATTGAATTCATCTAACGCGTGTCCGCGTCTCTTCCATTTCTGTGCCTCTTCTGGAAGGAGAACCTTGGCCCGATTCGGCTTCGAGGCGAACACACACGAGGCTTTCTAGTTTGCTTCGCTTTCCGTCGCAGCCACGGTGAAACTCCTCGTTGTCTCCACGAATACATTACGTAAACGTTCGCGTTGCTGTGACGAGAGCAAACGGAACCAGAAAAAGTTGAAAAAGAAGCACACCTTTGCAACCCTCCCTACATTCTTTCCACGTTTCATTTATCACCGTCTCGCTTCGAGTTTCCGGCTTTCAACGATTCGTTCGAGCGACTATTCCTGGACCAGATTTGTATCCTACTCGTGTGACCATCTTTACGACTACGAACACAGAGAAACGGGCTTCTATAATTGACGCCTCTTTTATTTCAACGTTCAGCGCTACGGGTTTAGAAGTTTGGATAGGGATAATCAGGTTAGGCTTTATTTGCGTAGGATTTAACCGCTTTGACCGCGGGAAAGGTTCATAGTTTTTGCGCAATACGTTAATTTCCTAATTCATCATTTCATAGCGACTTTTTTGAATGTTCAGTTTGACGATAAGCTGATATTTCGATTGTATTACAATGTCGGATTAATTAATCGACTTGCGTACCGTAAACTATTTATATAATCGTGCAAGCATCGAGTCACAGTCAAATAGTTTTGGATTTGTTCGTACGTAGTTACTTTTGGACGAACAATTTCGTTGAGTTATTTGGTTATGCTTTGAAATTCTAATGGTTTCAATTGTTCAAGCTTCCGAATTCCAAGGCTTCGAATTTTCAAGCTTTCAAATTCCAAGGTTTCGAATTTCCAAGCTTTCAAATTCTAAGGCTTTGATTTGTCCAAGCTTCCGAATTCTAGTGCTTTGAATTTCCAAGCTTCCGAATTCTAAGACTATGAATTATCCAAGCTTTCGAATTCTAAGGCTTTGATTTGTCCACGCTTCCGAATTCTAAAGCTTTAAATTTTCAAGTTTTTGAATTCTAAGGCTTTGAATTTCCAAGATTCTGAATTCTAAGGCTTTGAATTATCCAAGCTTTCGAATTCTAAAGCTTCGAATTATCCAAGCTTCCGAATTCTAAGACTTTGAATTTCCAAGCTTCCGAATTCTAGGGCTTTGAATTTTCCTAGCTTCCGAATTCTAAGGCTTTGAATTATCCAAGCTTTCGAATTCTAAGGCTTCGAATTGTCCAAGCTTCCGAATTCTATGACTTCGAATTTCTAAGCTTTCGAATTCTAAGACTTTGAATTTCCAAGCTTCTGAATTCTAAGGCTTTGAATTGTCCAAGTTTCCGAATTCTAGTGCTTTGAATTTCCAAGCTTCCGAATTCTAAGACTATGAATTATCCAAGCTTTCGAATTCTAAGGCTTTGATTTGTCCACGCTTCCGAATTCTAAAGCTTTAAATTTTCAAGTTTTTGAATTCTAAGGCTTTGAATTTCCAAGATTCTGAATTCTAAGGCTTTGAATTATCCAAGCTTTCGAATTCTAAGGCTTCGAATTATCCAAGCTTCCGAATTCTAAAGCTTCGAATTATCCAAGCTTCCGAATTCTAAGACTTTGAATTTCCAAGCTTCCGAATTCTAGGGCTTTGAATTTTCCTAGCTTACGAATTCTAAGGCTTCGAATTTTCTAAGATTTCGAATTCTAAGACTGTGAATTTCCAAGCTTCCAAATTCTAGGACTTTGAATTGTCCAAGTTTCCGAATTCTAATGGTTCGAATTTCTAAGCATCCGAATTCTAAGGCTTCGAATTTCTAAGCATCCGAATTCTAAGGCTTCGAATTGTCCAAGCTTCCGAATTCTAAGACTTTGAATTTCTAAGCTTTCGAATTCTAAGACTATGAATTTCCAAGCTTTCGAATTCTAAGGCTTTGAATTTCCAAGCTTTCGAATTCTAAGACCTCGAATTTCCAAGCTTTCGACTTCTAAGGCTTTGAATTGTCCAAGCTTCCGAATTCCAATGCTTCGAATTGTCGAAACTTTCGAATTCCAAGGCCTCGAATTTCCAACGTTCCGAATTCGAAGGCTTTGAATTATCTAAGCTTCCGAATTCCAAGGCTTTGAATTTCCTAGCTTTCGAATTCTAAGGCTTTGAATTTCCAAGCTTCTGAATTCTAAGGCTTTGATTTGTCCAAGCTTTCGAATTCTAAGGCTTTGAATTGTCCAAGCTTCCGAATTCTATGACTTCGAATTTCTAAGCTTTCGAATTCTAAGACTTTGAATTTCCAAGCTTCTGAATTCTAAGGCTTTGAATTGTCCAAGCTTCCGAATTCCAAGGCTTCGAATTGTCCAAGCTTCCGAATTCGGAGGCTTTGAATTGTCGAATCTTTCGAATTCCAAGTCTACGATTCGAATTTTTCAACCTTCGCGTGGAATGAAGCAAGAGTGATGTTGCGTCATGAACGCAGCTGCGAGACATGAATGAAATGGCGGTGGCGCACGTGTGCAACTCGCCAATTCTACCGGCATTTAAATACTCACGATTTTAAAGTGAACGCGCGGCCTCCGAAACGTGTTCAGGTTACAGGGGTCGCGTTTTAACCATCAGCCGTCATGAGTATCGATTCAAACTCGTCGAATCCACAAGAGAAGCTAACTAACGATGAACGCAGATTTTTATCTGCCACTTAATACACCGGTATTTCTGACAGCGAAACTAGCATAAATCACCCACTGTTTTCCTATAACTGTTCCTATAACTGCCACTTTCATTATTTTATTTAACGTAATATAATTGTAACATAACGCATGTATAATAAATATAATTGTAATATAATACGTATAATATAACTGTAATATAATACGTGTAATGTAATATAACTATAATATAATACGTGTAATGTAATATAATCATAACATAATACGTATAATGTTAATATAATTACAATATAATACACGTAACGTAATATAATTGTAATATAATACGTGTAATGTAATGTAATTGTAACATAATACGTGTAATGTAATGTAATCATAATATAATACGTATAATGTTAATATAATTACAATATAATACACGTAACGTAATATAATTGTAATATAATACGTGTAATGTAATATAATCATAATGTAATACGTATAATGTTAATATAATTATAATATAATACACGTAACGTAATATAATTGTAATATAATACGTTGAACGTAATATAATTGTAATATAATACATGTAACACAATGTGATTGTAATATAATACAATTGTAATACAAAATACGCGTAATATAATTAGAATATCAATGATACATAATAATATTGATTATAATTCCATTTACGAACGCTGATAATAGAAAACAAAAAAGAAACGGAAATAGGTGTATGGTACATTGAAAGTTCTCGAAAAATCTTGAAACACTTTTTTTCTAACACCCCGCAGCACACGTAAGTACGTGTATGGAAAGAAAAAAAGGAGAGCCACGTAACGGAGAGATTTTTCTAGCGTCTATTTGCGTTCAACGTGTCGGTGCTAAGTTTGAAGCATACTTATTCCCCTCGTGTGAAGTTTCCTGCAATCGCGTTTCTCGTGTCTCCGTTTCCCCCTGATCTACTCGCCTTTTCTTCCACGCGAAATTTCTAACAGCGTTCGATGGTTAATTAGTCGACGATCGAAACGGAAGCGATTCTAGACGGGGAAAAGTAGGCGAAAAATAACAGCGTTGAACATTGGAACTGTTTTAGAATTCGTGGCTTGAATTTGATTATCTCTCTCTCTCTGAAGAAATATTTCCTACACTCGCGAACAAATATAAATGCCAAAATTTCAATTACCCCGTGTGTCTAGCTTAGCAAATTTAATTCGAAGCGCAGAATTGTTCACTTTCCCCGGGTTAACTGGATCTTTACGTTAACGACGTTCTAAAATAATCGAATAAAGTAACATAAAGCGCGAACTTTAAATGTGGCAGTACGCGGTGCATCTACTGCGCAGCGAAACGATTGGGGATCGATTGAATGACGGATGAATGAAGCGAAGTAACGAGTCGTAAAATGATTTATAATCGTGGTCGCGATTCACGACTTGCAAATACGTTTCTTCTGTACATTTCTCGGCCCGGTAAAACATTTTTAAACGCCGGCTTCGAAGGACCCGACATTTCACCTTTCGACGCGTTCAACGCGCCACCCTGGCATTAATATTAAACGCGTCCGTGAAGCTTCTGTTAATTAGCGAAATCGAGTATTCATCTGTGAACGAATCGTAGACACCTAAGCTCGATTCGAAAGAAAGACGAGAAGAAGCCGGTCGTAAAGTTGAAAGCCACTTCCCGTTTTGTTCTCCCTCTCAATTAATTTTCGAACGCGTCCACTACTCGCGTAACCTCTAATTAATTATAATAATAATAATAATTGTCTCCTTATAGACTTACAGTTTAACCATTTGCGGACAAGCGTCGACAAATAGTCGCCTAATCATTTTTTGACTTTCCGAACCCACGTCGACTTTTAACCCTTTGCGGACGAGAAGTAATGACACTTATGGGAGTACTTTAGTTTTGAATTCTACGATTTTGAGTTTTCACGCCTTTGTGTTCGAAACCATTTCATTTCCAACGATTTCAAATGTTTATTATTACGTTAAGTATTCATTGCGTTAAGTTTCGTGCTTTAAAAGTCGACGTGGGTTCGGAAAGCCAAAAAATGATTAGGCGACTATTTGTCGACGCTCGTCCGCAAAGGGTTAAAGCACAGAACTTAATGCAACGAATACTTAACGTAATAATAAACATTTGAAATCGTAGGAAATGAAATGGTTTCGAACTGAAAAGCGTGAAAACTCGAAGTCGTGGAATTCAAAATTAAAGTACTCTCGCAAGTGTCATTATTTCTCGTCCGCAAAGGGTTAACTCTCCTTATAGATTTGTTTCAATCGCGATACGGTATCATTTAACCCCTTCCTTCGCTTACAATAACCTAGTCACGAATGTATAAACATATTTATTAAACGTAAGTTCTGCTTGCAATACAATTCTACTTCTAGATTCGCTTCGGAATATTAAGGATCGTTAAACGAAAATTGCGTAGAATGAATATTTGCATATATCTCGAAGGAACGCGAAAACTGCGATCTGTTAACGATAACTCGACGCGAGTACAATGGTTTACAAATATGCGAAGCAAAAAAGGGTTAAAGTTGGCGAAACGCGCAGAGGGGTTTCAAATTTTACTCAACAACTCCTCGTCGTCGGTTTCGTTCCCGCGACGGTCGTCAAACGTTTCGAAGAATGCGAACTGTTCTCCCAGTTTCGAACCGTACGATACATTACGGCGGCTTTAAAGGCGTTCGAGAAATCCGGTCACGTTCAAGCGGACGGGTTTATCGCTTTCGATACGACACGGCCGACCGGCGAACAGATTTCGCGCGATCATTTCGAGGACACGGGGCACGATTTTTCTAACGCCCAACCTATTAGCGTGTACGTATGAAACGGGCAGCGGAACGTGGATGGTGAAAGAGAGAAGGCGAACGGGAATGTAGAAGTAGAGAAAGAGAGAGAAAGGAGACTAATTTGAAAAGCTGGCCATAGGCAGCAGCCGAGGCCAACGCGATCCTCGTTTCTTTCCTTTTCTTTCTTTTTTTTTTCTAATGCCACGAGTTAGCCTTCGAACCGCCTCTAGTCGCCGTAACTCCGCATACTTCTTCATTCATATCGAAATACCTGACGAGTACCGCCGCACGCATAGGCCACGGATGTAAACCACTATTCATAGTGGTTACGAAATAAACGAGATACCTACGAAGCGTAACCGTAAGCGTGTCACGATCCCGTGAGAAGCTAGGGTGGACGTACCAATTAACGTTACACTTTACACTTGGAGATTTCGTTTATCCTAAGAATCGTTTCAATTTTGGAATTGGTATAATTATATCGTTCAACGTCTCCTTTTATTTACGAACATTTCCCTGTACGTTGCATGTTAACGAATTACGCGTCGATCAATTGAAAATATAGAAGAATGCCCGCGGTCCCTCGTATCGTCACTCGAGAATTTCTCGTTTAAATAGAAACGCGCGTTTCACGTATAGTAATGCCCGTTCTAACGGATATAAGAATTCGCGTTTAATTACGACACTTCCGATACTTTATAATTACATTGGTCGCGTTTCAACGTTTACCTCCTAATATTTATTTACAAATATACGACGTTCACGCGTTGTTACGTAAACCGAAGTGCGAATTTATGATTCTCTATTAAGTTTACTTTGCTATTAACGCTACCGTTTTGCGGATAATACGCGCATAACGTCGACAGGCTTAGTGTTCCTATTTAACCGTGAGAAATTCTCAAGTGACGAGATACGAGCGACCGTGGAGTTCGTCGTACATTTTCTATTCAATTAATAACGAATTTGTTACGTTGAACTTATACAAAAAAATATGTTCATAAATAAACTCGATCCGTTGAACAATATTACGCTGCAAATTGGAACTGGATTTTTAGGTTGAACACGTTCTAAAATAGTTAAACAATGTTACGCTCTAAGATAAGCTTAAAATGACAGTAATAGGGATATTCGACTTCGTTGTACATTTTCAATTAATTAATAACGAATTTGGTACGTTGAACATGTAAAAAAATGGTCATAAATAAACTCGATCCGTTGAACAATATTACGCTGCAAATTGGAACTGGATTTTTAGGTTGAACACGTTCTAAAATAATTAAACAATGTTACGCTCTGAGATAAGCTTAAAATGACAGTAATAGGGATATTCGACTTCGTTGTATATTTTCAATTAATTAATAACGAATTTGTTACATTGAACATGTAAAAAAATGTTCATAAATAAACTCGATCCATTGAAGTGAATATTACGCTCCGAACTGGAACGATCTTAAATGTCGAATACGTTTTAGAATAGTTAAATAAAGTTACTTAAAGCGCGAACCTTATAGTGGCAGGAATTGGTACATCTACTTCTTTTTTCTTGCCTTAGCGGCAAAATTAATGGCAGATCGAATTATCGGCGAGCTTTGAACGCAAGTGTGAAAGCTAGCCGACATCTCGGGAATCGTTGAATGTCGCAACCTTTTCTATTCCAAGAGTACGGTCCCTCAAAAATGTCAAAAAACGTGGCGGGGACCAAAAATATCCACGGATATCTGTCGACTACCTAAAATACTTAATTCCCCAATTACACGGAGCGGAGCGCATTAATACGGGCCGCCGTTCATCGCATTCATCTTCTTCAATGTTCTCACGACGATCTTTCGCTAGTCCGCCGAGGGACAAAAAATAAAACCCAGACGGAATATCATTATTCAATTATTTATAGACGTTTATAGAAATTGATAAGGTTCGCGGGAATTTATAGACGTCTGTACGAATTTGTGGGAATATTGATACGAATTTATAGGAATGTGTACAAATTTGTAAACAGGAATTTGGTAGAGTTTATGGGAATTGAAAATATACGTGTACATTTGTACAGGAGATTTTTATAGATACTCGTAGAAATATATGTAATCTATGTATAGGAATTTATTGCAACTTATAGGAATCTATTGGAATTTACAAGAATTTATATAGGAATTTATAGATATTCATGGGGATATATATAAATATATAATAGATACTCATAGATATACATTTAATCTATACATAGGCATTTATTGGAATTCACTGGAATTTATAGGAATTTATAGAAATTTACAAAAATTAATAGATACTCATAGAAATAGATTTAATCTATATACAGAAATTCATAGGAATTTCTAAGAATTTATAGGAAATTATAACAATTTATAGAAATTTACAAAAATTAATAGATACTAATAGAAATAGATTTAATCTATACACAGGAATTCATAGGAATTTCTAAGAATTTCTACGAAATTATAGCAATTTATAGAAGTTTACAAAAATGAATAAATACTAATAGAAATAGATTTAATCTATACACAGGAATTCATAGGAATTTATAGAAATTTATAGAAATTTATAAAAAATTAATAGATACTAATAGAAATAGATTTAATTTATACACACGAATTCATAAGAATTTCTAAGAATTTCTAGGAAATTATAGCAATTTATAGAAATTTACAAAAATTAATAGATACTCGTAGAAATGCATTTAATCTATACACAGCAATTCATAGGAGTTTATTCCTACGAATTTCTAAGAAAGTATAGGAAATTATACGGATTTATAGAAATGTATAGATACTCATAGAAATTTATAGATACTCATAGAAATATATATATAAATTGATCCATAGAAATAGATACAATTTTAGGGGCAGGAATTTCCACAAAATAAAATGGGAATTTTACCGAAATTCTCAAATCGTTTACGAGTAGACTGCAAATTCCCATGCACACTTACGGTAAAATTTCACCCGCTAAAAAACGGGCCGCGGAATGCATGGAACGAAGAATCGATCAAAGTGGCGAACGAATTATTTGCGTTTCGAGGATGAAAGCAACCCTTCGGGGTTCCTTCAATTCGGTCTACTTAAAAAAATATCAATTTGCACGCGAATTTCGCCGGGTCCGCGCAGTCTGGTTATAATATTTATCCCGATCTCGCATGGTCAGATGCATAATCGAGATAAAGAGAGATTTATCATGCGGGCAAGCTGCTTTTTTTTTCTTTCCTTCTTTTTTGTTTTTGCGCCAGTCTCGACCTTCCCTCGATTCAACGATCCCGTCTGATCCTAAAAACGTCTCGCGTCTAGACGCGATTCGATAAACGTATTAATATAAAAGTCGTTCCTGCTCGAAGCGTAATATATCGTTGACTATCGAGAATTCAATTATGAAACGTCATTTTTATCCGTTCGATATAATAAATTCATTGCTACGCGATCGAAAATGTACAACAAAAGTCCTACGACCGTATGTATCGTCACTTGAGAATTTCTCGATTAATTAGGAACGCGTTTTTTCCCCCTTTACACTGCGAAGCTTTATATAAAATTAATTGTACGTCAGAATTAAGTTGTCTAGCGTCAATCGCGTGACTTTTGGCAAAGTCTACCATTTTTCTTTCCCCAGTGCGAATGAAACGTACTTTACTCGTTCGATGGTCCTAATGTTGATAAGAAGAATGGAATGGAATATGGTAGAAACGGATCGAGGCGAAACTTTTGGCCGGCGTTGTACGCGTGACATAACTAGCGAAGTATTTCGGTATTTTTAACTAATTCGAGAATAATCGTCGTATCGAATGGAATCAGGGGACGATGCAAGGTCCCTCGCTGGAAATCTCAGCCACGTGGACGGATTATGATTCGCCGGAATCCGGCGAGAAATTTTCATTCCGTATGCATAATTACGATCGTAATGTTTTCAGTCGCACGTTATACGATATTAATTATCGCGCGATTAGACGATCGCCTGTTGGTCCGTTGTTCTCTCGAAATCTATCGGAAAACTATCGATTATTTGCCGTTAAACGATTAACAAATCCTATATCGCGTGACGCGAAAGTGCTCGTTAATTAGTCCAACGATCTGGTTAATTGGCATCTGCTGTATCCTGGACGAAACGCAATTATCGAGAAAGAACTTTGGACCAGATTGTTTTATCGCGGTTCCGTGGAAATACGATGGCGGAAATGAGGGTGGCGAGTTGTGCCTCAAAATCCGGGAAGCGAAGAACGATAGAGAAAGCCGCGCAGCACGTTTTGCTCGAGTAATCTTCCATTTCGTTCGTATCAAACAGGGAAAAATACTCGGTTTCGCATCCGAAACCTTAGCCTGAAATCTCTAGAACCTAGAAGAACATTATCAGACCTATTCCTTTTTTCTTTATCGTACGGTAATACGAAAAAATACTCGGTTTCGCATGCGAAACCTTAGCCTGAAATCTCTAGAAGCTAGAAGAAAGATATCCCCAAAAAGAGAAATTCTCAATATGTGAAATTCTCAAAATGAGAAATTCTTAATATGAGAAATCCTCCAAATGAGAAATTCTCAATATGAGAAATTCTTAATATGAAATTCTCAATACGAAATTCTCAATATGAGAAATTCTCAAAATGAGAAATTCTCAATATGAGAAATTCTCAATATGAGAAATTCTTAATATGAGAAATTCTCAAAATGAGAAATTCTCAATATGAAATTCTCGATATGAGAAATTCTCAATACGAAATTCTCAAAATGAGAAATTCTTAATATGAAATTGTCAAAATGAGAAATTCTCAATATCAGAAATTCTCAATATGAAATTGTCAACATGAGAAATTCTCAATATGAGAAATTCTCAAAATGAGAAATTCTCGATATGAAATTCCCAAAATGAGAAATTCTCAAGTGACGATACGACGGTCATAGGAGACTTCGTTGTACAATTTTCGCGTAGTTAGCAAGGAATTTATTATATTGAACATATAAAAAGAAAAAAGCAAAAAATGTTACGTAAACCGAAGTGGAAATTCGCGATTCTTTATACGATTACTTTGCTGTTGAACGAAACGAATTCGACTGGCAGTTACAGGAACAGCGACGTTAAAACCGTTCGACAATTTACCCTTACGCAAAGCGTGGTAGAAAATCAACCGCTAAAACTGGTCTCGACAAAAATCATCGAAATGTCTCGCAAACCCCCCCGGATCCTTGTATCGTTCGCCGGAAATGACGACACATCCTCGGCATGTGTCCGTAGGATCGTCCGAGAAGAAGAAGAAGAAGAAGAAGAAGTTATCGCGCAAGAGTGTACGCGCAGCGTACAAACAGCAGCTGTCGCGCAAGTGGCATATTCTCTCTCCCCCGTTTCGTTTCAAAGTTGCGATTCTCGTTGCGTGCGGCGTCGCGTCGCCACCCGTGTGCGTGTGCGTATTCGCAATCGCGAGCGAAAGAGACGGAAGTCTGTTCTTCTCTCTGTTCGTCGCGATGTTTGGCAAAACGGGAAAAAGGCGGGAACGTTGGAAACGAAAGGAAGAGAAGAGGGATATTATGAGGAAGAAGTGACGCGTGTGTGTGCGTCGTGTGGTTGCAAGTCGGCTCTTCTTGGGCATCGCCAGATGCGCGGCACATTTTAATTAGCGTCCAGACATCCTCCGAGACGGGTGACCCCGAGGCTCAGGGCCATCCGATGACCCTTTTTCCCAAGAGTCCTGCGGCCAACGGATAACAGGAAGCGCCATTCTTTAACCTCCCCACTTTCTTCTTCTTCTTCTTCGTCGTCTTCTTCTTTTAGCTGCTCCTCGATCCTTTTCGCGCCCACTGCAACACGCGCAAGGTTCGCTGCACTCCCGTGCATCGCGGTGCACGTAGTACACGCTCGGTGCATTCGTTTCAGAGGATACTTTAACCCTTTTGCTGGACGATAACCGGTCACACCGCCGCGGCACCGGTTAAAGAAAAATAACTAATCGCTGAGGATAGAATTTAGTTCGAACTGTAATTCGAATTCTCGATTCTAAGATAGAAGGATTGCGAATGAAAGATTGCCTACGGTTTTTCGAACGTTTTGCGTACGTTACGTGATACAGAGAAATAGTAGTCAACTAATGGAATAGCTAGTTTGTAAGTAGGTAATAAAATAATCGATAGTACAAAGGATTAAATAGTAAAGCTCTACGAAAAGGGGTAAAGATGACTTGGTTTGCGAAATATCTTATGAAAATTATATAAACTCACCGCGGCGCACTTTTGCAAAGCTGTGATTTTGTATATAATACAGGCGACGAGTAAAGATTCATTTCTATTATATCGTACGGTTCTTCGAATATCTGTTCCTTAATTAATTTCTTTGATACGATTAAATACGCAAAGTGGCAATAATTGTACATCCACCCTTGTGATTGTTAATTCGATTACGAAAGGCTCTACTGGGCCGCGAATGAATATAATAGCTAGTTTGTAAGTAGGTAATAAAATAATCGATAAGGCAATGGGTTAAACAGTGAAACTCTACGAAAAGGGGTAAAGATGACTTGGTTTGCAAAATATCTTTTGAAAATTATATAAACTCACCGCGGCGCACTTTTGCAAAGCTGTGATTTTGTATATAATACAGGCGACGAGTAAAGATTCATTTCTATTATATCGTACCGTTCTTCGAATATCTGTTCCTTAATTAATTTCTTTCATACGATTAAGTACGCAAAGTGACATTAATTGTGATTGTTAATTCGATTACGAAAGGCTCTACTGGGCTACGAATATCGGCGACTTTCTCGCGTAGGCCGCGAGTTACGCTCGCCTACTCGCGCACCAAGAATTATCGCGAATCGGAGAGAGAGAGCAGGCGAACCGTACCGCGTTGCTTTTCGCGTTTCACGGGAACACGCGTGTAAGCTAGTAGTGTGCACGAGGCTTTACGGCGACGCGGGCTGCATCGTAGTACGGAGGCACTCCACTGAACGATCAATGTTCCCTCGTAAGTAGTAGCGGCTGCGTGCGTCGGCCGCATTATTTTTATGAATGACTCTCGCCGGCAACGTAATCCGACGCGCAACTACTGCCACGTATGGGATACAGGGTCGAATCCAGTCGCGACAACTTTCTTCCAATTCGGTGAATAATTTGCTAACTTTGTTTTCACCATTCAAGAATAGTATCGATGTCGATGTAGCGTAATTAATGTACACTTCGAGGTTCGCGCTTTAAGTTTACGCGCTTTTATTTAACTACTTTGGAACGTCGTTAACGTGTCAAGATCCAGTCGCAGTTTGGGGCGTAATATTGTTCAGCCGCTCTTTTATTTATCGAACATTTCTATGACACGTTGTATATAACGAATGAATTACCGATTAGTTGAAGGTGTACAACAAAGTTCAACGTCGTTCGTACTGTCACTCGAGGATTTCTCATTTTAATAGAAACACGTTTTACGTACCGTGGACGTAGCACGTATCGCCGTTTTTTATTTAACTATTCTAGAACGTATTTAACATAGAAATCGTTCCCGTTTGAAGCATAATATCGTGCTTAACATTGAGTTTATTTATGGGCATCCTTTTTATATGTTCAATATAATAAATTCATTGCTACGTACGTGAAAATGTACAACAAAGTCCACGGTCCTTCGTATCGTCACTTGAGAGTTTCTCGTTTAAATAGAAACGCAATATTTGCATGTATTAACACGTTAGTTTGTGTAACAAATATAAGAATTCGTACTGAATTATGATCATTCTTATAATTTGTAATTATATTGGTCACGTTTCAACGTTCAACAGCACGTTTACCTCTTAATAATTATTACTTAATGTGGCAGTAATTGGTACATCTAGCCTATAAAGCTGACGCAGAATTCGTTGCTAATCGTTGAAAATATTTCGCTACGTCCGCAGAGAAATGTCTCGGCCGAATCGCCCGCTCCAATTCTGCGGAATCCCGCGAGACAGATGAGACATCATCAGCGTGGGCGGACTTAGTCAAGCTTTTATTTTAATCCGACCCATTTCCCTGTTGTTTCGCGAACCACACTCGCGCGAATCGCTTCCGCGGCTGACTCGATATAGCAGCTCATCGTTTCATCTTCAAATTACCACTCCGAAGCGTAAACTTTGCCTTTTCGCAAAGCATCGAAATTCGAAATCGTTCGAATTCCTACAAGTTTCAATTTTACGAGTCTCGTAACGGGGGGAAAAAAATGTTAAACGAGAGAAAAGTTGGAATAATTTCGCGGAAACGTAAGCGACGACGAGTTCGGGGAAAACTGTCGATCGGATAAAAATCGTTTCGCTAGTTTTACAAGCGGCGGAACCGAGCAAGTGTACTTTTCGCAGAAGTTTTTTTATCTTATCGCGCGTCAATAATTTCCAGGCTATTGGCAAGGCTCGTCGACGATTGTTTATTTACAAGCTTATCGACGACGAGCGCGACGCCACATTTTTATCCGTTCAACTTTTTCCCATTCGCAGATAGTTGCAATGTTGCGAGATCGCTGTTTCTTCGAGGATAGGATTACTAAGTTCACGGTCGTCTTGCAACATAGTATATACTTCCTTGCTACGTCGCGAGTTGCAAGAATGCACGTAACCGATTAAACGCCGTTCAGAGATATTGGATAACGCGATTGAAGCTTTTATTATAGCTTGTTGCAAAAATTCACGCGGATAAATATAATGATACCGCATATGCGAGCGTAGCGCCAGAGGTGTAGCATTGTTGGTTTCTCTAAAATAAATTTCCAAACATCACCCTAAACTTGTCGATCTAGATCAGAATATCTCCTACGGTCGAATCTAATTTGGCAACGCGTACAAACGCTAAAATTCGTTTTCGACGATCCAAAAAATTCCTGTGCATAGTTAGAATGTTGCTAAATACGTGTACGCAACTCCAGTGCCGTAGTGCTACTGGTTTCTTCGTAAAAAATTGCCAAACATCACCCTAAACTAGTCTACATATACCAGCATATCTCCTACAGTCGAATCTAATTTGGCAACGCGTACAAACGTTAAAATTCGTTTTCGACGATCCAAAAAATTCCTGTGCATAGTTAGAATGTTGCTAAATACGTGTACGTAACTCCAGTGCCGTAGAGCTACTGGTTTCTTCGTAAAAAATTGCCAAACATTACCCTAAACTTGTCTACATATACCAGCATATCTCCTACAGTCGAATCTAATTTGGCAACGCGTACAAACGTTAAAATTCGTTTTCGACGATCCAAAAAATTCCTGTGGATAGTTAGAATGTTGCTAAATACGTGTACGCAACTTCAGTACCGCAGCGTTACTAGTTTCTCGAGAAAAAAATCGCAAATATCGCCTACGAAGCCTATCCTGTTGGAGCGAATTATCCGGGAGGCCCCGAAAGGAATGAGTGATTCTATCGCGATTGAACCGAGGCCAATAACGGGAAAAGCAAATCGGTATCGCCTCTCACTCTGCCGAGGATCGGAGGTGTGCGTGAATGGCGAATCGGATCGGATCGGATCGGATCAGATCGGAAGAGAAGAATGCGGCATTCCAGCGCGGCTGATCGCGAAACGCAGTCAGCGATCCGTGGAACAGCGTTAGTCGACCAGCGCCGTTACTTACAGTGGCTGAAAGTAAAACTCGGACACTTACAGTACCACGCTTATAATTATTCGGCCGATTTCAAAGAGTTAATGGACGCTACCGTGTCGATGCAAACGATTGAAACGCCGAAGCTTGGAAGTTCGAACGCTTCGGAATTCGAAAGCTTGGAAATTGAAATTATTGAAATGCTTGGGAAATACAGAAGCTTGGATAGTGAAATGCATGGGAAATACAAAAGCTTGGATATTGAAATACTTGGGAATACAAAAGCTTGGATATTGTAATGCTTGGGAATACAAAAGCTTGGATGTTAAAATGCTTGGGAAATACAGAAACATTAATATTGAAATGCTTCGGAAATACAGAAACTTGGATATTGGAATGCTTGGAAAATACAAAAGTTTGGATATTTAAATACTTGGGAAATACGAAAGCTTGGATATTGAAATGCTTGCGAGTACAAAAGCTTGGATATTGAAATGATTGCGAGTACAAAAGCTTGGGAAATACAAAAGCTTGGATACTGAAATGCTTGGGAAATACAGAAACTTGGATATTGAAATGCTTCGAAATACAAAAGCTTGGATATTGAAATGCTTGGGAAATAGAAAAGCTTGGGTATTGAAATGCTTGGGAATACAAAAGCTTGGATATTGTAATGCTTGGGAAATACAGAAACTTGGATATTGAAATGCTTCGAAATACAAAAGCTTGGATATTCAAATGCTTGGAAAATACAAAAGCTTGGGTATTGAAAAGCTTGGGAATACAAAAGCTTGGATATTGCAATACTTGGGAAATACAAAAGCTTGGACATTGAAATGCTTGGGAATACAAAAGCTTGGATATTGAAATGCTTCGAAATACAGAAACTTGGATATTGAAATGCTTGGGAATACAAAAGCTTGGATATTGAAATGCTTGGGAAATACAAAAGCTTGGATATTGAAATGCTTGGGAATACAAAAGCTTGGATTTTTAAATGCGTGGGAAATACAAAAGCTTGGATATTGTAATACTTGGAAAATACAAAAGCTGAAAAATCGAAAAGCTTGGATAATTCAAACGCTTAGAAATGCAAAAGCTTGGGAATCCGAACGCTTAGAAATACAAAAGCTTTGGGGAATATAAACGGCTAAGGATACAAAAGCTTGGCAATTGAAGCGCTTATTAACCCTTTGTGGACGACGAATAATAAAACTTAAAAGAGTATTTTGACTTTGAATTCCAAGCTTTACGAATTTCTAATCTTACGAATTCCAGGTCAACAAATTCCCAAAACTTTCAAGCGTTTATCAACGATATTAATTTAAACTTTTTGCTTTAGCAGTAGACGTGCGTCCACAAGAACCAGGAAAGTGGCGATTATTTGCAGACACTCGTCCGCAAAGGGTTAAAACACGGAAACGTAAATAAGTGTCCAGAGTTTTATTATTTGAGGCGACCGTAGCCGACGTCTTCGGGGAAAGTTTAGCCTGGACATTTTGCACCAGAATCACAAGCACGCGAACCGTTCTCCGCCGAAGATGAACGGTAGAAAGGAGGCGGAATCTGTTAGCCGATCTCCCATCGCGTCCTCCGATCTCTTCTCGTCCTCGATTACATCTCTCTCTCTCTTATCCGCGACGTCGCCGCTTCTATTCTCATTCCAACACCAGCCGAAACACATGCCTCCCAACAATCGTACAGTAGAATCTCGATTATCAGTGCGCCGATTCGTAAAACGATCGATTATTATCCGAACGGTTTCTTGTTAATCGATAAATTCGATTATCCGGAAAATTGATCAACGAAACGGTCGATTATTATCGGCGCGAACATTGCGGACAATTATAATTATAAAGCATGGAACGTGCCATAATTCAATGCGAATTCTTGTATCTATTACACAAACTGACGTTTCGATAAATATAACAACGTGCTTTTTCTATTTGAATGAGAAATTCTCAAGTGACGATGCTACGGATATTGGACATTGCTATATATTTTCAACGACACAACGTAGCAATTAATTCATTACTTTTAAACGTAAAGTTTAAACGTAAATAAAAGACGTAAACTAAAAAGACGTTGAACAATGCTACGCTCAAACCTGACACGATTATTAAAACGTTAACGACGTTCGAAAATAGTTAACGAAAGTTGCTCAAAGCGCGAAGCTTAACCTCTTAGGCACGGCTGAATTTTGCGCGGGGCTGTTTCTCTGTACGGCAGAGTTCAACGCGAATTACGTGTAAATGATACACGGCACTGCAATGTGTGATGGATAATGCTGTTCTTTACACGAGCACATTCGAATGAAGTGTTTGATGATTAAATTATAATTTTTCTTAAAGATATGATACACGCATTTTAACTTTAACAATTTATTCTAATAATTAATAATTATTAGATCCGCGAAAGCCACTATAGTGGCGCATAGTGCCTAAGAGGTTAAAGTGACAGTAAGTGGTGTATACATTTACCCTACGCATCTGCGTAACGAGACATATTTCGAACTAAATGAACAACTTGCACGCGAAAACACGCGTGTTCGATGAACGGGAAAAACATCGATTATTATCGAAACGTTCTACTTCGTATAATCAAGCTTCTACTGTAGTTCTATCGTTCGGGCGAGAGAAGCGAGGTGGAATTTGGAATTTTCTACAAAGGGAAGGAGGAGAAATTTATCGCGCGCCGCGCGAGAGCTCGCGAATGTTACAACGAAACTTTCATAAGTCTCTCCCGTAGGTGCAAATTTATTTGCGACGCTCGCGAAACCGATCCGCCGTGGAATAATAGTTTAACGAACATTCAGACACGGATAGCCGTTCGCGAAATTTTATCGCGATCGTTTCTCAGCGAAATTCACACGCGTGGATATTTTTCGGCCGCGATTAGACGAATTTTAATTTATATTTTTTGTGTCCTTTTCAGTCGGAATCTTCTTTAAGCGCGGAAATAGGAAACGAATAATAAACGGGAATTGATATCGTTTAGAGGGACTTTTAATCGCCGCGAATAATTAAATAAACGTAAGATAACGCGTTTCTGATACCGATAATAAAAAAGATCGGTAAATACAATATATAAAAAGATCGGAAGCTCCGGAAAATAAGGGATGTATGACAAAATAAGCGTTAGTAAGAAACGTTGAATTTCGATTAGAGGAACGCAACGTTGCGTTAAAATTCACGGATTTATTAGAAAGGAGCAGCTGTAGAATTGCATAGAATTAGTATAGAATATTCTATTATTACTTTAGTTTCGGCGATGAGAATCGAAACTTCGACGCGTTTTCTTAATTTTAACGATGATAATGCAATTTTCGACGCGTTCACTTAATTCTGCCGATGAAAATGCGAATTTACATGCGTTTCGTTAATCTCGATGAGAGGAATGCAACGTTGCGTTAAAATTCACGGATTTATTAGCAAGAAGCAGCTGTAGAACTGCATAGAATTAGTATATAGAATATCCTATTATTACGATTTTAGACGCGTTTCTTTAGTTTAGGCGATAAGAATCGAAACTTCGACGCATTTTCTTAATTTTAACGATGATAATGCAATTTTCGACGCGTTCACTTAATTCTGCCGAAGAAAATGCGAATTTACATGCGTTTCGTTAATCTCGATGAGAGGAATGCAACGTTGCGTTAAAATTCACGGATTTATTAGTAAGAAACAGCTGTAGAATTGTACATTGTACAAATACTATAAAATATAATAGAATATTCTATCATTACGACTTAACTCTCGTCATCCGCGGTTACAGGTTTCTTTCACCCCAAAGAACGACTTTAAAAAACTAGCATTAGTTTCATTTTTAGTTTTCTATTTTGCGAATCGGCTCTTAAAAAGTGTCAGCAAGAATCGAAGAATTGTTTTCAGTCCGATGTAAGAAGTTCGATGTTAGAAAAGTACGTTTTACACGGTTGAAAATAAGGAAACTCGTGGTATTCGTTACCTTGTCGCACCTGAGCCACAAGAGAATCGAGTTAGGATGCCTCAAGGGACCGCCTAATCCGCAACCACCGGCTGTTCGTTGAGCTTTCAACAGATCCGAGTGTTTCACGCCGTGTTGCTTGAAAACTTCCAGCGATCTGCAATGAAACAGAATACAAACACTTCCGTTAATCTCTGCGTTCTTACACGAGTTTCAATGTTACCATTGTAATTGGTCCGTAGACTGAATCACGAGTACGGATTCGTTGTTTTAAGCCAAACGGTTAAACGTGCAAAAGAATGAAGACGAAGAAATTAACGTGCCTCTCTTTTATACGAAAATGAAAAATTCCCATTGAGTAACTTTATGTAATTATTTTAGAACGTCGTTAACGTAAAGATCCGGGTTCCAGTTTGGAGGAGCATAATAATCAGTTCAATAGATCGAGTTTATTTATAAACAGCTTCTTTATAAGTTCAATATAATAAATTTATTACTACGTTATTGGAAATATACAGAAAAGTCGTATGACCGTAGTATCGTCACTTGAGAATTTCTCATTAAATTGAATTACCGTTAGCTTGAATTTTATCAGGGATTTCTTTTGCTCTGTAAATATTAAAGCGAATTTATACGCGAATGGATTAGAATTTAAATGGAAATCGATCTCATGGAAATTTGTCCAACGCAGTAAAAGCGATTCATTGACGATTTATCGTCTCTATATGTCGCGTGGAAAATGAACCGACAATATATGTATGTAAGGCTAATTTCCATTTAAACGACGACTTTTCAATAATATAACAGAAGGGACATTGGACTTTGTTCTTACACTTTCAATGAATCGGTACGCAATACGTCGATTATTTATATTTAACGTACGACAAAAAGTCGTCGTAAATAAAAAGGGACGTCAACTAAATACCGTTGCGCTCGAAAGCGGTTAACGATTCGCAGGATAACGCTATTCGTATCGGTATTTTACATTGTATTCATTCAACGGATCATTGCAATTAAAAAAGAAAAAAATAAATAAAATGAAATGTGCGAAACCGATTAAGCAAACGATAAAAGAATCGTCATAAAGTTAAACGGACGAAAGAAGGGATAACGATGAATGTAGAATCTTAAACCGAATATTTTAAAACCGATCATTTGTACGAACAGTGTTAAAAAGCAGCTTCTAAAATAATAGAACGAAGTTGTCTAGAAGCGATAAGCTTGAAGCGGCAATAATACAGACGCATCCAGCCCTATGCGAAGCATATTTCGTTTAGTACGCTGCGAACTTGCGATAGCATTTCGAAGGCTCGTCGTAGACCGCGTAGAAGAAATATTCCACGAATCGCGGCGATTATTTTCGGAATTTACACAGGAGGCCCGACCACCGAGCGCGCGTTGGTAATCGAAGTTTTTAACGCCTAAACATCCGCCGCGCTAAGCGTCGGATAATTAATCGGACGGCATGGTATTAGAAAATCGTTTAGTAATTAGTATAATCGAGTTTGCTGCTGGGTAAATGTATCTTATCTTCGCGTTATTTGATCGTTTTAATATATTTAATTGAACATCGAATACAACAAACTTGTAACGTAACGCGCGAAGATAAAATAAATAATTCGCGTCGCATTCACTCTTGGTTACTTTGTTATAAACTCCTCCAACATGGAAAAGACTTCACTCTTACCAGGGATGGCGTGCAAAATCACTAACGTGTAGGAAGATAATGGTCAAAGGATGCGGATAGGCGTGTAGGATTCGGTGATGATCGTGGGTTTTACACAAGCCAGATCTACACAGTCTCCCTGTCTTAGCACTAACTTAATTTTTGCGTTTCCGGCTTTTTAAAGCGTCCTTCGCAAGGCGGACGTTCTTCCTCTCCACGAATCAGTGGATTTTCTTAACCCGCCTACGGCCTCGAACTATGGTGGGGCACCCTCCCCTAGGAGCCGTTTCCCCGTAATTTTCCGTAGGTGCCAGGATCTATTAGGTGGCCAAAATTTCCTTCCTCAAGTCGCTAAGGATTCGACCCCCTCAGAAACCTGGTCACCGTTCCGGTCGGCTCGACCGTTACCCATGCCGGCTGTTATAAACCCCCGTAAGGTTTATCTCCCTTTCCTGATTTTAACCTACAAACGGTGATTTATCATCGGTGATCAGAAAAGTTCAATCACGACCGTGATTTCGCATGTATCGCGAAGTTGCTCACTGTGATACTGCGATCGTAATTCTTGGCCTTGATTATGAAAACATAGCTTTATTTATGAAAACATGGCCTTGATTATGAAAACATAGCTTTATTTATGAAAACATAGCTCGTGAAAAATAGATGCATGCAACGTAGAGCCACGCTATTTAATATCAATGTTGTGGCGGCTCTCCTGCACCCACCACTAGAGGGACATACGAAATAGGCTTTCTCGAAAGTACTCGCTCCAACTACCTCGTCCATATATATACCGCCTTTAACCTTCCTTCCAATATCCCAAGTCTAAGGCAGGGCCTGCTAGGTAGCCTTACTGATGAGTCCACTAGCAGGCCCAGGACGAAACGCAACACCCTTCCTTTTCCTATTCTATCCCCTCTCTACAGCACCACAATGTTAAAACTAAAAACTATAATTTCTTGGTTGGGAGGCAGAATAATATACATATGTATACCATGGAGATACCTTGAAGAATTTGACGTGATAGGTCTAACGGAGTCATAGTTGGAAGAAAAAGGCTGCAACAAGATAAGAGACAAGGTATCAAAGAACCATGTGTGGTACAACATCCCAGCGGCTAGAGAAAACGTAAAGGGCAGACCAAAGGGGAGAGTAATAGCAGCGGCACATAAAAGCGGGAAAGTATTAGAATTCAAGGAATGGAATAAACATATGTATACATACATACGCATTATTTTATACTAGAATTATATTTATTTTTAGTAGAATGAAAACCAAAGAAATGTTAAATTTATAGTCACGCTTGCAATTGATTCGTTATATTTCATTACTTTTTTTCCTTTTTTCTAATAATCCTAAGGATCACTAAGAATGTAACGCGCATGCGTAAGTTATGTTCTTCGCCAATTAAAAGCGATCACGAGAAATCACGAATCACCGTGATTCAGAACGAACGCGATCGAATCACGAGCGATTCAAAAGCAGCAGTTCACGTCGTCTTTAATTCTTACCAAGCTCAATCTCGCGCAACGTTCTTACCAATTTAACAACCCCTTGACCTACGATCATTTTATTACCTACGTATGGTAGAATTAACTGATCGGTGACTTCGTGTAACGTCAAGTGCAAATCATTCGAATATTATAGGCAATATTTGTTCAACAACCTCCAATCTTATAACACAAAGCCGAAATTAAGGATCAACTTAAATTTTTGCGTCAGATTTATGTGGTTTAGTCAAATCTGTGCCCTAATTCGTAGCACGAGTGTGACTCGTTATTACAGGGCAAAGGGTTAACAACCCCTAGCGTGAAAAGAACTTCGCACTTGCCCTGTGTAAAATACGAAAGCTGATCGGTTAGTGGTTCATCGGCCGAATTATTAGGCCGAGACTAATCGATCAGTGGAGAGGGGCAGAGTTCACGCGACACGAGAATCCAGATGTCGGAACGTAAAGATATCGTCGAGCGTCTCTTGTTAAATGGGACTCTTATGAAACCGGCAACAGATACCGGAGTCGTCGATATCTGGTGGTCAACGCGCCACATTATCGCCCCTTATTTTGACCCCCATCTCGCCGTATTTCATCCATATTCGACTGTTTCGCTTCTACTTCGATCTTCGTTAAGCGACCGCGACGCGATAAACTTGCCACGCACGCTTTCGTTCCGCAAAGTTTTCTGTTCAGCCGTCACGGCTTAATAGAGTCGACACATGCAGAGACTTAAGCTCTTTACAGCACGGGGCAAAAAACGGCTCTTATTGTTTAGTATTTTAA
Organism: Eucera pruinosa; assembly: GCA_028830335.1. Classification (NCBI taxonomy): domain Eukaryota; kingdom Metazoa; phylum Arthropoda; class Insecta; order Hymenoptera; family Apidae; genus Eucera; species Eucera pruinosa. The sequence goes on from JAMYCR010000019.1 coordinate 4,274,207, forward strand.
CGGTACATCGCGGCAATACTCATTGGCCTTTTGAAATGAAATTCCAAAACTTTCCGTTCACCCGCAGGTGGCAGCCAGCGACGGGTTGTAAATGAATATTTCTGGGCGACCAAATGGTATCCTAAGGACACTCGGTACCTGGGGGGTTTGCCTGGAAGAAATTTGTATCCAAGCTAAAGCATAGTCTCTGCGTGTCTTAGGTAGCACCCCACCCTCGTTAGACTAGGCGCGCCGAGGGCGCAGCGAGGATGGAGACAATTCGTTTCGAAGGCCCCTGATTGGGACTTGTCTATTCCGGCGATAACCAATCAGGGTGTTTTCTTAAATCTCGAAGCTGACGAGCTGACTCGCAGATCGGCAGCGAGACAGAAAACACAAAACGGTCGAACGAAACACCATCATACAAGCGCGTCTTAGTGTTCAGACATAATTGTACGCACGAAAAATACAGTCCACTAACGAAGAAGCAAGCGGCCTCATTTAATCAGCTCCAAGTACTGTAGGCTGCTGTGAACACCCAACATTTTCAAAAATGTAAAAAAAAAGAAACAGCAAAGGCTCCGAATTCATTTGTACGCATACATATTTCATTCGATTTTAATCGACAATTTTAGCATTAATACTATTTCTTCGGTTCGTTTCCGCCGCGCATTTCTTTGTCGCGTTTACGGCAACACGAAAGGTTGGAAATTCGATAAGCGACGCGTGATGCAATCGTTTAAATCGAGCCGCGAAACGTACTTGGAAATTCTACAATTCACGCGACATTTGCATAAATGTTCAGCTCGCGGTCTTTCATTCGTTGCCCGAATTTGTATCGCTTCAAGTTGTTTCAAGATTATCGTCAACGGTTCGCAGTTGTTTATTTATATTCGATAAAATGCGCGGCGTTAATTCGATTGTTTCAGCGAGCAAGATTATGTACAAAGGAGAGAAAATATCTGGCACACGTTTTCTCCATACTTTTATCAATTGCAAGCGAACGTGTTTCATAATTTATACGCTTCTTTTTACTCGTGAAATGTCTACGAGTTCCTTTTGCCAGCCGCTTATCGAACGTTTCTTATCGCTTCGAAAAAGTAAGACAAATTATTATTCGCAATAATTTGTTAACCAGCTCGCTTTACACCTTATCTATGCGCGCGCGTTTCAGACGTTAGCCGCGAAGAAAATGACATTAACCGCGGCGATAAACTTTTTTATATTCATATAAATTTACGGTTGTTGCTGGTTCGGTATGCACAAGTTTCGCGGTGACCAAAATTCGCGTTTCGAAATAATCGACATTATTCCAAGCCCTCGATATTGTCAAAGTTTCACGTTTTCCAGCATGTTCGATTTCCAAGCTGTAGAGTCCCTAAGCAATTCGAATTTCCAAGCTTTGGAAATTCTATGCTTCCGAATTACCAAGCTTTCGAAATTTTATGCTTTAGAATTCCTAAGCAATTCGAATTTCCAAGACTTCAGAGTTTCCAAGCTTTAGCATTGCCAAGCATTCGAATTTCTAAGCTTTACAATTTCTATGCTTTCGAATTCTAAGCATTCGAATTCCAAGCTTTGGAATTCATAAGCAATTCGAATTTCCAAGCTTTGGAATTTCTATGATTTCGAATTCTAAGCATTCGAATTTCTATGCTTCCGAATTCTAAGCAATTCGAATTTCCAAGCTTTGGAATTTCTATGATTTCGAATTCCAAGCTTTAAGAATTCCTATACAATTCGAATTTCCAAGCTTTGGAATTTCTATGCTTTCGAATTCTAAGCATTCGAATTTCTATGCTTTCGAATTCTAAGCATCAGAATTTCTATGCTTTCGAATTCGAAGCATTAGAATTCCAAGCTTTGGAATTCATAAGCAATTTGAATTTCCAACACTTCACAGTTTCCAAGCTTTAGAATACCTAAGCAACTCGAATTTCCAAGCTTTGGAATTTCTATGCTTTCGAATTCTAAGCATCAGAATTACCAAGCTTTGATACTACTATGCTTTCGAATTCTAAGCATTAGAATTCCTAAGCAATTCGAATTTCCAAGCTTTGGAATTTCTATGCTTTCGAATTCTAAGCATTAGAATTCCAAGCTTTGGAATTCATAAGCAATTTGAATTTCCAACACTTCACAGTTTCCAAGCTTTAGAATACCTGAGCATCTCGAATTTCCAAGCTGTGGAATTTCTATGCTTTCGAATTCTAAGCATTCGAATTCTAAGCATTCGAATTCCAAGCTTTAGAATTACCAAGCAATTCGAATTTCCAAGCTTTGCAATTTCTATGCATTCGAATTCTAAGCATCAGAATTTCCAAGCTTTGGAATTTCTATGCTTTCGAATTCTAAGCATTCGAATTCTAAGCATTCGAATTCCAAGCTTTAGAATTACCAAGCAATTCGAATTTCCAAGCTTTGCAATTTCTATGCATTCGAATTCTAAGCATCAGAATTTCCAAGCTTTGGAATTTCTATGCTTTCGAATTCTAAGCATTCGAATTTCTATGCTTTCGACTTCTAAGCATTCGAATTCTAAGCATTCGAATTCCAAGCTTTAGAATTCCCAAGCAATTCGAATTTCCAAGCTTTGCAATTTCTATGCTTTCGAATTCCAAGCTTCGAAGAATTTCCAAGCTTTGAAATTTCTATGCTTTCGAATTCCAAGCTTCGAAGAATTAAGGTACCAAAGAACAGGTTTTCATCGTACTTTTAAAGGTTCCCTAAATCCACCCTATCCTAGTTTTACAAGCGGTTCGGATTTATCTCGCAGAGGTTCAAAAATAATATATATGTGCTTGCTTCAATAGTGGTTCAAATATAATATGTAACAATATACTTCATCCTATCGCTAGTTTCTAAAATCGACCTCAGCTTCGCCAATAGTCATCTATCCGCCGCCGTTCGTTCCTCCTAATCGACGCTTCGAAATCGTCGTTGCGTATGTCCCGTGGAAATACTCGTAGCAAAAGCAAAAGCAGCAACGAACACGACGGCGCGACGAACGGCGGAAGCTCGGCTATTATTGGAGCGCGGGTGGAATTACGTTACCCTTGTCTTTTATTAGCTAGCCCGCGGTTCCATTTTCTTCCTACTCGAGCCTCTTCCACGCGATGACTAACCGGCGTCTATGTTCCCCTGGCCGAAAGCCAAAACCACGCGCTGCCTCTCCCTCTTTCTCTCCCGTTTTACGATTCACCCAGAGAGGCACAACCTTGGCCAGGTAACTTCTGTCATTGCCACGCGCGCGCGAACCTTTCAACTTTGCTTCTTCCACTTCCTAGACGTTCTTTTCGAATAAAAGCGTGAAGCCTGCGACAAGTTTAATTCCATACCGTACGTATAAAGTATTTAGTTATTTAGTTGTTTAGTTGTTTAGTTATTCAGTTGTTTAATTATTTAGTTGGTTAGTTGTTTAGTTATTTAGTTGTTTAGTCATTTAGTTGTTTAGTCATTTAGTTGTTTAGTCATTTAGTTGTTTAGTCATTTAGTTGTTTAGTTATTTAGTTGTTTAGTTATTTACTTGTTTAGTTATTCAGTTGTTTAATTATTTAGTTGGTTAGTTATTTAGTTGTTTAGTTATTTAGTTGGTTAGTTATTTAGTTGGTTAGTTATTTAGTTGTTTAGTTATTTAGTTGTTTAGTTATTTACTTGTTTAGTTATTCAGTTGTTTAGTTATTCAGTTATTTAGTTGTTTAGTTATTTAGTTGTTTAATTATTTAGTTGTTTAGTTATTTACTTGTTTAGTTATTCAGTTGTTTAGTTGTTTAGTTATTTAGTTGTTTAGTTATTTAGTTGGTTAGTTATTTAGTTATTTAGTTATTTAGTTGTTTAGTTATTTAGTTGGTTAGTTATTTAGTTGGTTAGTTATTTAGTTGTTTAGTTATTTAGTTGTTTAGTTATTTAGTTGTTTAGTTATTCAGTTATTTAATTATTTAGTTGGTTAGTTATTTAGTTGTTTAGTTATTTAGTTGGTTAGTTATTTAGTTGGTTAGTTATTTAGTTGTTTAGTTATTTAGTTATTTAGTTATTTAGTTGTTTAGTTATTTAGTTATTTAGTTGTTTAGTTGTTTAGTTGGTTATCGAAAATAGATTACAGGAACACACCTACCTTCACTATTTTTATTTCTTTTCCCCTTTTATAATCTGTTTCTTTTTTCTCTCTATTTCTGTTATCTTCCCGTTCGTTCCCGTTTTCAATTTTTACTTTTCTTTTTTTCTTTTTTTTCACCTCTATTTCATCCGACAAACGTGACACGTTTGACGGATATTCTCATTCAACACCCCGAAGGTACTTTTGGATAGCCCTCTTATACAAACTCGATCGGCACGCGGTACAAAAGCGAGAACGCGTTCTTGTAGTCGTTGCGTAGCCTCGTTTTCATGTTTTTACTGCTTTCGCGTCTGCCGTACGAATAGTCTGCCGTAGAATTTCCATTTTAACCGATGATTCACTCGTTTTATATATATATATATATATATATATTAGAATTGTTCGTTGGCATTTTTGCGCGTGTACCGCGAAACTTATGTTTTCTTTTAATGGGATACAAGGGATATAAGGCAGATGTAGCACGTAATGATACTTTAAGGTTCGCGTTTCCGTTAACTTTGTTTATCTATTTTAGAACGCGTTCAACGTAATGATACGGTTCCAGTTTGCAGCGTAATATTCAATTCAACGGATCGAGTTTATTTACGAACATTCCCTTTCTTTTTTTTTATATGTTCGATATAATAAATTCATTACTACGTAATTGAAAATCTACAGAAAAGTCCCATGACCGTAGTATTGTCACTTGAGTATTTCTCGTTTAAATTGAATTCCATTAGCTTGGATTTTATTAGCGATTTACTTTCTTTGCTCCTATTTACCGTAGATAAAAAGTGTTACTATTTAAACGAGAAATTCTCAAGTGACGATAGTAAGGTCACTGGACTTTGTCGTATATTTTCGATTCATTATTAATGAATTTATTATAATGAACATATAAAAAGTACGTCCATAAATAGATTCGATATCGAGCGATATATTATGCATCAAAACAAGACAGATTTTCACGTTAAATACGTAGCAAAATATTTAAATAAAAAGTATCGATACGTGGTACGTTTACCCTACCATTTTATTAAAAGCGTCGGGGCGTCACATTTTATCGAACGCGTTTTCTAGTCGGTTTTTTCGGTTGCTCGCAGCTTGCTTCGCGCTATGCGCTAAACACTTGTGCTGACACAAAGCTGCTAGCCGTGCACGAAACGTGCCTCTGTCGTAACTACTGTAACGCGTTCCTCCTCGACAGTGTATAGAATTACGATGGAGAAAAGGAGACGAATAGTTTTGAAGGGAGGGGGGAGGCTAGGTGTTGCAGGTGAGACAGTAAACGGGGTATTTATTAGAGGCAGTAGACTAAATATGAACACAGGTGTTGTCCTGTGTGCTCACGTTTTGTTTGTGCATCTATCGCGCGCGGCCCCATGGAATAACGTATACACGGACGTGGCCGAGACACGAGGCCAACTTCGGTTGTTTCACAACTCCTGCCGCGTTGTTTAACCCTTTGCGGACGAGCGTCGACAAATAGTCGCTTAATCATTTTTTGGTTTTCCGAACCCATGTCTTTAACGACTTTTAAAGCGCGGAACATAATGCAACGAATACTTAACGTAATAATAAACATTTGAAATCGTTGGAAATGAAATGGTTTCGAACTGAAAAGCGTGAAAACTCAAAGTCGTGGAATTCAAAACTTAAAGTACTGTGGCGGCTCTCCTGCACCTACCACTAGAGGGACATATGAAATAGGACTTTCTCGAAAGTACACGCTCCAACTACCTCGTCCATATATATACCGCCTTTAACCTTGCTTCCAATATCCCAACGTCTAAGACAGGGCCTGCTAGGTAGCCTTATTAATAAGTTCACTAGCAGGCCCAGGACGAAACGTAACACCTTTCCTCTTTCCCATTCTATCCCCCCTCCACAGCTTCACATATCGTTGGCAATTTTTACTTAACCTTCCTTCCAAATTCCCAACGTCTAAGACAGGGCCGGCTAGGTAGCCTTTACTGATGAGTTCACACTAGCAGGCCCAGGACGAAACGTAACACCCTTCCTCTTTCCTATTCTATCCCCCCTCCACAGCTTCACATATCGTTGGCAATTTTTACTTAACCTTCCTTCCAAATTCCCAACGTCTAAGACAGGGCCTGCTAGGTAGCCTTACTGATGAGTCCACTAGCAGGTCCAGGACGAAACGTAACACCCTTCCTCTTTCCCATTCTATCCCCCCTCCACAGCTCCACATATCGTTGGCAATTTTTGCTTAATCTTCCTTCCAAATTTCCAACGTCTAAGACAGAGCCTGCTAGGTAACCTTACTGATGAGTCCACTAGCAGGTCCAGGACGAAACGCAACACCCTTCCTCTTTCCCATTCTATCCCCCCTCCACAGCTTCACATATCGTTGGCAATTTTTACTTAACCTTCCTTCTAGATTCCCAACGTCTAAGACAGGGCCTGCTAGGTAGCCTTATTAATAAGTCCACTAGCAGGTCCAGGACGAAACGCAACACCCTTCCTTTTTCCTATCCTATGCCCTGTCCATAGTGCCACATATCGTTGGCAATTTTTACTTAATCTTCCTTCTAGATTCCCAACGTCTAAGACAGGGCCTGCTAGGTAGCCGCACTGATGAGTCCACTAGCAGGCCCAGGACGAAACGTAACACCTTTCCTCTTTCCCATTCTATCCCCCCTCCACAGCTCCACATATCGTTGGCAATTTTTACTTAACCTTCCTTCCAAATTCCCAACGTCTAAGACAGGGCCTGCTAGGTAGCCGTACTGATGAGTCCACTAGCAGGTCCAGGACGAAACGTAACACCCTTCCTCTTTCCCATTCTATCCCCCCTCCATAGCTCCACATATCGTTGGCAATTTTTACTTAACTTTCCTTCTAGATTCCCAACGTCTAAGACAGGGCCTGCTAGGTAGCCGCACTGATGAGTCCACTAACAGGTCCAGGACGAAACGCAACACCCTTCCTCTTTCCCATTCTATCCCCCCTCCCCAGCGCCACAATACTCTCGCAAGTGTTATTGCTTCTCGTCCGCAAAGGGTTAACACCCCCTGGCGCCTACGATTGTTTCGCTGCTAGCGTCTACTCGGTGTATCGCGTAATCGCTGTATTCGTATCGCGTTGCGTGGTATTATAGAAATTAGTGGAACACGGTGAACACGACGATTTTCCGTTATTATAATAACGTTCATTGTTGTAACGCACGGTTGCAATGAAATTTCAACGTCAATAGTAGCATTGATAAATAAATATATATATATATTTATTTGTGTTCCCTTTAGTGGGAGGATTTCGATGATCCTTGGCTTAAATTAAAGTGGAAAGTTGCTAGAATATTATCCTACAGTGTTTTGCAATTAACTTTCGCAATTCAATTGTTGTAAACAAATATATCGTGTCATGGTAGATTACTCAGACGGCATCTGAAGAAGAATATTCATTTCTTAGATTCTAAACGACCTATTTCAATGCCCCTTGGCTTAAATTACAGTGAAAGGTCCCAAGAATATTATCCTATAGTTTTTTGTAACTAACCCTTGCACTTCATTTGTTATAAACAAATGTATCGCGTTAAGGTAGATTACTCAGACAGTATTTGAAGAAAAATATTCATTTCTTAGCTCCTAGACGACCAATATCAATGCTCCTTGGCTTAAATTACAGTGAAAGGTCCCAAGAATATTATCCTACAGTTATTTGTAACTAACCCTTGCAGTTCATTTGTTATAAACAAATATATCGCGTCATGGTAGTCTACTTAGAAAGTACGTGAAGAAAAATATTAATTTCTCGGCTCCTGAGAGCCCCATTTCAATGCCCCTTGGCATAAATGAAAAGAGAAGGTCCCAGGAATGTTATCCATACGCCATTTGTTGATAGAAGTTGTGGTTCATTTGTTGTAAACAAATGTGTCGCATCATTGTTAATTATTCAGGAACTACTCGAAGAGAGATATTTATTTCTCGACTTCTACGTAAGCGATTTCGATGAACCTCGGCTCAAATTAAAGGGGAAGGTTCAAGGAATATTATTCATTAAGCAGTTTGTTGATAGGAGTTGTGGTTCGTTTGTTATAAACAAAAGTATCGGGATAACGTACATTATTCATTAAATATGCTTGCAGAGAAATATTTATTTCTCGGCCTCTAGAAGTCCAATTTCAATGTCCTGCCGCTTAAATTAAAGAGAAAGGTCCCAGGAATGTTATCCATAAGCCATTTATTAATAGATATTGTGGTTCGCTTGTTATAAACAAAAGTATCGCGATAATGTAAGTTATCCATTAAATATATGCTTGCAGAGAAATATTTATTTCTCGGCTTCTAGACATCCGATTTCAATGAACCTTGACTCAGATAAAAGAGAAAAGTCCAAAGAATGTTATTCGGTAGACAACTTGTCCACAAACATTCCGGTTAATTTGTTATAAACAAATATTTCGTAGTTTTCGAGATAACTTAAAAACTACACTTAGGATCGCTTTGAAAGTATATGGAGAGTATTCCTTGGACTTTTCCCTTTAATTTGAGTCGTGGATGATCCAAATCGGACGTCTAGAAGCCGAGTAATTAGCATTTTTGGAAAACTTGAAAAGGTTTTTCCGATGGCGTTTGTCCGACGAAAGAATGATTCTTGTTAAAGAAAAAAATTAATTTCTTCGCTTCTAGACATCGCAGCAGGACAAACGACTACTCAAATTAAAGGCGAGACTTCCGGCTACAAGGTAGGGTAGGTCTCATCCTAGTAGCACTTCCGGCTTAGAAGTTATAAGCGTTTATTTCTTGCAATTTAGTATAACTTGCAAATTACAAACAGAATCGCTTTTAAACCTACTAGAGCTCATTTCTGGGCTTTTCAGCTATAGTTTGAACCTAGGCTGGTTAGTATACCTTGCCTAGAAGCCGAGATATGTGCATAAATATGATACAATATTTAAACGCTTATATCTTCGCTTCTAGACGTGCTATACTAATGAACCTGAACTCAAATTAAAGGGTGAAAGTCCAGAAATAAGACCTAGTAGGTTTTTAAGCGATTCCATTTACAGTTTGCAAGTTATACTAAATTTTAGGAAAGAAACGCTTATAACTTCTAAACCGGAAGTGCTACTGCAATGAAGCCTATCCTATCTTGTAGCCGGAAGTCTCCCCTTTAATTTGAGTCATCGTTTGCCTCGATCCCATGCCTAGAAGCGGAGATATTAATTTTTTAAGAAAACTGGAAACGTTATGTCCAATTCAATATAAATCGAGAAATTCCCAATTTTCAGGCGGCAAAAGTATTGACTAAATCGGTGACTTTTTTCGACGCGCCATCTAGCGGTAGAAAGGTGGAACTAAACCTGCAATTTTATGAATAATTCTTGTTAAATTAAAAAATTCATATCTCCGCTTCTAGACGTCGGATCAGGACAAACGACCACTCAAATTAAAGGGGAGACTTCCGGCTACAAGATAGAGTATGTGTCAACACGGTAGCACTTACGCTTCGCAAGTTATAAGCGTTTATATCCTACAAGTTAGTATAACTTGCAAACTATATATGCAGTTACTTTAAAACCTATTATACCTCATTGCTGGGCTTCTAAGCTTTAATTTAAGCCTAGGTTGATTAGTATAGCACGTCTAGAAGCGAAGATATAAACAAAAATGTAATTCGATCGTTAAACGCTTATATCTTCGCTTCTAGACGTGCTATACTAATCAACCTAGGCTTAAATTAAAGCTTAGAAGCCCAGCAATAAGGTATAATAGGTTTTAAAGCAACTGCATATATAGTTTGCAAGTTATACTAACTTGTAGGAAATAATCGCTTATAACTTGCGAAGCATAAGTGCTACCGTGTTGACACATACTCTATCTTATAGCCGAAAGTCTCCCCTTTAATTTGAGTCGTCGTTTGTCCTGATCCGACGTCTAGAAGCGGAGATATGAATTTTTTAATTTAACAAGAATTATTCATAAAATTGCACGTTTAGTTCCACCTTTCTACCGCTAGATGGCGCGTCGAAAAAAGTCACCGATTTGGCCAATACCTTTGCCGCCTGGAAATTGGAAATTTCTCGATTTATACTGAATTGGACATAACTTTTCCACTTTTCTTAAAAAATTAATATCTCCGCTTCTAGGCATCGGATCGGGGCAAACGACGACTCAAATTAAAGGGGAGACTTCCGGCTACAAGATAGGATAGGCTTCATTGCAGTAGCACTTCCGGTTTAGAAGTTATAAGCGTTTCTTTCCTAAAATTTAGTATAACTTGCAAACTGTAAATGGAATCGCTTAAAAACCTACTAGGTCTTATTTCTGGACTTTCACCCTTTAATTTGAGTCCAGGTTCATTAGTATAACACGTCTAGAAGCGAAGATATAAGCGTTTAAATATTGTATCATATTTATGCACATATCTCGGCTTCTAGGCAAGGTATACCAACCAGCCTTGGCTCAAACTATAGCTGAAAAGCCCAGAAATGAGCTCTAGTAGGTTTAAAAGCGATTCTGTTTGTAATTTGCAAGTTATACTAAATTGCAAGAAATAAACGCTTATAACTTCTAAGCCGGAAGTGCTACTAGGATGAGACCTACCCTACCTTGTAGCCGGAAGTCTCCCCTTTAATTTGAGTAGTCGTTTGTCCTGCTGCGATGTCTAGAAGCGGAGAAATTAATTTTTTTCTTTAACAAGAATCATTATTTCGTCGAACAAACGCCATCGGAAAAACCTTTTCAAGTTTTCCAAAAATGCTAATTACTCGGCTTCTAGACGTCCGATTTGGATCATCCACGACTCAAATTAAAGGGAAAAGTCCAAGGAATACTCTCCATATACTTTCAAAGCCATCCTAAGTATAGTTTTTACGTAATCTCGAAAAATAGGAAATATTTGTTTATAACAAATTAACCGGATTGTTTATGGACAATTGGTCTACTGAATAACATTCTCTGGACTTTTCTCTTTCATCTGAGTCGAGGTTCATTGAAATCGTATGTCTAGAAGCCGAGAAATAAATATTTTTCTGCAAGCATATATTTAATGGATAACTTACATTATCGCGATACTTTTGTTTATAACAAACGAACCACAATATCTACTAACAAATGGCTTATGGATAACATTCCTGGGACCTTTCTCTTTAATTCAAGCCACGGCACATTGAAATTGGACTTCTAGAGGCCGAGAAATAAATATTTTTCTTCGAGTTGTTTCTGAACAATTTGCAATGACACGAGACATTTGTTTATAACAAACGAACTACAACTCCTATCAATTAACTGCTTAACGGACAATATTCCTTGAACCATCCCCTTTAATTTGAGCCAAGGATCATTGAAATCGCTTGCCTAGAAGCCGAGAAATAAATATATTTCTTCGAGTACTCCCTCAATAATTTACAATGACGCGATATATTTGTTTATAATAAACGAACTGCAAGGGCTAGTTGCAAATGACTGTAGGATGTTATTCTGTGGACCTTCCACTTTAATTTGAGGCAAGGGTCATTGAAATCAGACGTGTAGGAGCTGAGAAATAAATATTTCTCTTCAGATACTATCTACAGAATCTAGCATGATGCGATATATTTGTTTATAACATATGTACTGCAAGGGTTAGTTGCAAAAAGCTGTAGTATAATATTCGTGGGACCTTTCACTATAATTTAGGCCAAGGTGCATTGAAATTCGACGTCTAGGAGCTGAGAAATAAATATTTTACTGGCACTAGCATTTGTAGCCTACGAGTAATTAGTAATAAAGGGGAACTTTTGTTTATAACAAAAGAACCGGACGTTGTTCTGCCAAAAAATCAATAGGACTGTGTTTCTGATACGTTAAGCTTTAATTTGAGCCCTCGTTGATTAAAAAGTGTCATCTGGAAGTCGAGAAATTAATATTTTACTGGCACCAACACTTGTAGACTACGAGTAATTTGCAACAGCGCGAAACTTTTGTTTATAACAATTGAACTACAGCCTGTATAGAAAAATGGCTTACTGGATAACATTCTTGGAACCTTTCCCTTTCGTTTAACCCAAGAGACATTGAAATCGGACGTCTAGGAGCCGAGAGATTAATATTTCTTTTCCAGTACTGTCCGAGTAATCTACCATGACGCGATATATTTGTTTATAACAAATGAACTGCAACGGTTAGTTACCAAAAACTATAGGATAATATTCTTGGGACCTTTCACTGTAATTTAGGCCAAGGGGCATTGAAATAGGTCGTCTAGAATCTAAGAAATGAATATTCTTCTTCAGATGCTGTCAGTAATCTACCATCACGCGATACATTTGTTTATAACAAATGAACTACAAAGGCTAGTTACAAAAAACTACATGATAATATTCTTGGGACCTTTCACTGTAATTTAAGCCAAGGGGCATTGAAATCGGTCGTCTAGAATCTAAGAAATGAATATTCTTCTTCAGATGCTGTCAGTAATCTATCATGACGCGATACATTTGTTTATAACAAATGAACTACAAAGGCTAGTTACAAAACACTAGAGGATAATATTCTAGCGACCTTTCACTCTAATTTAAGCCAAGGGGCATTGAAATCGGTCGTCTAGAATCTAAGAAATGAATATTCTTCTTCAGATACTGTCAGTAATCTATCATGATACGATATATTTGTTTATTAACAAATGAACCGCAAAAGTTAATTGCAAAAGATTATAGGATAATATTCCAGAAACTTTGCCCTTTAATTTAAGCCAAGGAGCATCGAAATCCTCCCACTGAAAGGGTGCAGGAGAGCCGCCACGATACCAAGGAAACTTCACCTCTCTGCTTACGGCTACTGCGACGACGCGTGGTTACGATACAGGAGAAAAAAGTAAGGTGGAAGAGACACACGTATAATTGAAATTGGATTTTTCATTGAAATTTGGGTAAAACTTGGGTTTGGATATATTAAGCATTAAAAGAAGAATTGTTTTAGTGGTCGAATAGTGGCTTTGGGGATTTTAGTAGATTACAGTGGTAATTAAAATTGGATTAGTGGCTTTGGGGATTTTAATAAATTACAGTGTAATTGAAATTGGATTTTTCATCGAAATTTGGGTGAAATTTAGATTTGGGCATGTTAAAGATTAAAAGAAGAATTGTTTTAGTGGTTCAATAGTGGCTCTGGAGATTTTAATAGATTACAGAGTAATTAAAATTGGAGTAGTGGCTTTGGGCATTTCAATAGCTTACAGTATAATTGAAATTTGGGTAAAATTTGGGTTTGCATATATTAAGCATTAAAAGAAGAATTGTTTTAGTGGTTCAATAGTAGCTTTGGAGATTTTAATAGATTACAGGGTAATTAAAATTAGAGTAGTGGCTTTGGGGATTGTAGTAGATTACAGTATAATTGAAATTGAATTTTTCATTGAAATTTGGGTAAAACTTGGGTTTGGATATATTAAGCATTAAAAGAAGAATTGTTTTAGTGGTTCAATAGTGGCTTTGGAGATTTTAATGGATTACAAAGTAATTAAAATTGTATTAGTGGCTTTGGGCATTTCAATAGCTTACAGTATAATTGAAATTTGGGTAAAATTTGGGTTTGCATATATTAAGCATTAAAAGAAGAATTGTTTTAGTGGTTCAATAGTAGCTTTGGAGATTTTAATAGATTACAGGGTAATTAAAATTAGAGTAGTGGCTTTGGGGATTGTAGTAGATTACAGTATAATTGAAATTGAATTTTTCATTGAAATTTGGGTAAAACTTGGGTTTGGATATATTAAGCATTAAAAGAAGAATTGTTTTAGTGGTTCAATAGTGGCTTTGGAGATTTTAATGGATTACAAAGTAATTAAAATTGTATTAGTGGCTTTGGGCATTTCAATAGCTTACAGTATAATTGAAATTTGGGTAAAATTTGGGTTTGCATATATTAAGCATTAAAAGAAGAATTGTTTTAGTGGTTCAATAGTAGCTTTGGAGATTTTAATAGATTACAGGGTAATTAAAATTAGAGTAGTGGCTTTGGGGATTGTAGTAGATTACAGTATAATTGAAATTGAATTTTTCATTGAAATTTGGGTAAAACTTGGGTTTGGATATATTAAGCATTAAAAGAAGAATTGTTTTAGTGGTTCAATAGTGGCTTTGGAGATTTTAATGGATTACAAAGTAATTAAAATTGTATTAGTGGCTTTGGGCATTTCAATAGCTTACAGTATAATTGAAATTTGGGTAAAATTTGGTTTTGGATATATTAAGCATTAAAAGAAGAATTGTTTTAGTGGAGGCCGCTAGACGGAAAACTATGTGTGGGACGCGGAAAGGTTTCGATGGAAGGGAAGAAGCTTGGCAAGGATTCAAACAGTGATTGCAAGGGCCTGTCTCAGCGAACCGCGCCCGGAATATTTCTACTTCCCTCCGTGCGCGACGTCTCTCGACTATTCGTTTCCCGAATCATTCGTTCTCGATTATACCGTAGTACACACAGTCTGTTAAACCTTTGAATGCGGCGCGGTATCCGCACGCGACCAACAGCAAGCGGAGCATTGATAACAAAGGAACAATTACTGTAATCTATTGAAATCCCCAAAGCCACTAATCCAATTTTAATTACTCTGTAATCTATTAAAATCTCCAAAGCTACAATTCAACCACTAAAACAATTTTTCTTTTAATGCTTAATATATCCAAATCCAAATTTTACTCAAATTTCAATGAAAAATTCAATTTCAATTATACTGTAATCTACTAAAATCCCTAAAGCTACTATACAACTTCCAAAAGAAGTCTTCTTTTAATCTTTAACATATTCAAACCAAAATATCACCCAAATTTCAATGAAAAATCCAATTTCAATTATACTATAATCTACTAAAATTCCCAAAGCTACTATTCAACCTCCAAAACAATTCTTCTTTTAATCCTCAACATGCCCAAATCTAAATTTCACCCAAATTTCAATTATACTGTAATCTATTGAAGTGCCCAAAGCCACTAACCCAATTTTAATTACACTGTAAATCGATCGAGAAAAGATACTGTTTAATCTTCGAAACAATACTTCTTTTAATTCCGCCCCAATATTAATAAATAATAGGAAATGTAGTCTACGGAATGTCTATGCGTTGTTGGACCCCGTACATATTACTTTGCTATTGAATAACACGATTAAAGCGTTGGGTGTTCTAGGAACGGGACACGTCTAGCCTATTTATTCGCGTCGAATTAATCTCGGCGAGTCCGCTATCGCCGCAAGCGGCCGTATTTATTTCAAAGTTTCGCAGTTGGCCGTTAGCTAGAGCCTGACAAATGTAGAAATCTCTAGTGCACATTATTTCGCACTTTACTCGGCTGATAACGCCCGGCCTGCCGCTATAAATTCTATTCTCATTGTTGCAATCGCTCGACGCAAAGCACGAGGGAAACTAAACGTCGCGTCGCGGCGAAAGTGAAACTAGGGTAAATGTGACCCACGTACTGTCATTGTTCCCATAACTGCCACTTGAAGTAGTTTTATTCAGCAGCAAAGTAATGTAATGTAATAAAGAATCGTGGGTAAAGAAATTTGCCTAATACCTTGACAATTTAAAAGCTTAATCAATCTGAAAGCTTGGAGATTCCAAAGCTTGGAGATTCCAAAGCTTGGAGATTCCAAAGCTTGGAGATTCCAAAGCTTGGAATTTTTCAGACTTGAAAATTTGAGGGCTTAGGAAACTCTGAAGCTTGGAATTTCCAAGCCTTGAAAATTTGATGGCTTGGAAATCTAAAAGCTTGGAATTTTCAAGCCCTGGAAATTCGAAAGCTTGGAAACTTAAAGTTTTGGCAATTTAAAAGCTTAATAATCTAAAAGCTTGGAGATTCCAAAGCTTGGAATTTTTAAGACTTGAAAATTAGAGGGCTTAGGAAACTCTGAAGCTTGGAATTTCCAAACCTTGAAAATTTGATGGCTTGGAAATCTAAAAGCTTGGAATTTTCAAGCCCTGGAAATTCGAAAGCTTGGAAACTTAAAGTTTTGGCAATTTAAAAGCTTAATAATCTAAAAGCTTGGAGATTTCAAAGCTAGGAATTCCCAAGCCTTCAAAATTTAATAGCTTAGGAAACTCTAAAGCTTGGAAATATAAAAAAGCTTGGAATTTCCAAGCCTTGGAAATTCGAAAGCTTGTAAACATAAAGTATTGACAATTTAAAAGCTTAATAATCTAAAAGCTTGGAATTTTTAAGCCTTGAAAATTTGATGGCTTAGGAAACTCTGAAGCTTGGAAATCTAAAAGCTTGAAATTTCCAAGCCCTGGAAATTCGAAAGCTTGGAAACTTAAAGTCTTGGCAATTTAAAAGCTTGGAATTTCCAAGCTTTGAAAATTTGATGGCTTAGAAAACTCTAAAGCTTGGAATTTCCAAAGCCCTGGAAATTCCAAAGCTTGTAAACTTAAAGTTTTGGCAATTTAAAAGCTTAATAATCTAAAAGCTTGGAGATTTCAAAGCTTGGAATCTCCAAGCCTTCAAAATTTAATAGCTTAAAAAAACTCTAAAGCTTGGAAACATAAAAGAGCTTGGCATTTCCAAGACCTGAAAATTCGAAAGCTTGGAAACTTAAAGTCTTGGCAATTTAAAAGCTTAATAATCTAAAAGCTTGGTATTTTCAAGCCTTGAAAATTTGATGGCTTAGAAAACTCTAAAGCTTGGAATTTCCAAAGCTTGGAAACTTAAACTCTTGGCAATCTAAAAGCTTGGAAGTTTTATAGCTTTTAATCCCCAATCCTTGAAAATTTGATAACTTTGGAAACTCTAAAGCTTGGAATTTCCAAGCCTTGGAAATTCGAAAGCTTGTAAACTTAAAGTCTTGGCAAATTTAAAAGCTTAATAATCTGAAAGCTTGGAATTTCCAAGCCTTGATAATTTCACGACTTAGAAAACTCTAAAGCTTGGAAATTTAAATGCTTGGAATTTCCAAAGCCCTGGAATTTCCAAAGCTTGGAAACTTAAAGTCTCGGCAATCTAAAAGTTTGGAACTTTCATAGCTTGGAATTCCCAAGCCTTCAAAATTTAATAGCTTAGAAAATTCTAAAGCTTGGAAATATAAAAGCTTGGAATTTCCAAGCCTTGGTAATTCGAAAGCTAGTAAACTTAAAGTATTGGCAATTTAAAAGCTTAATAATCTAAAAGCTTGGAATTTCCAAGCCTTGAAAATTTGATGGCTTAGAAAACTCAAGCTTGGAATTTCCAAGCCTTGGAAATTCCAAAGCTTGTAAACTTAAAGTCTTGGCAAATTTAAAAGCTTAATAATCTGAAAGCTTGGAATTTCCAAGCCTTAATAATTTCACGACTTAGAAAACTCCAAAGCTTGGAAATCTAAAATCTTGGAATTTCCAAAAGCCCTGGAAAATTCCAAAGCTTGTAAAGTTAAAGTGCTGGCAATGTAAAAGCTCTGGAAATTGGTAGGCTCGTGGAAAATGGAAGGAAGACGTTAAAGTAGAGAATGCGCGTGTTTTCTGGGGACTGGAAATGTTATTTCTTTGGCTGGGCAAAGGAAAGCAGAGAAGAGGGACAGGGACAAGTTGGTTGAAAGGGGGAGAAAGGAGAGAATGAGGAGAGTAAGGGTAAGCTGGGAAAGAAGCGTGAAAGGATCAGTTGGGCGTGTCCAGACAGATCGAATCGAAAACCTGCTGCTTTATTAAGGCGGCCGCGGCGGGGTCAATGCTGGAACACCGGCTACGATAAACACGGTAACACAGGCCATTCTCCATTTACTACGATATATATTTAATACTACTTCAACTTAAGCTTGTATTACGCGTGGCCAACTTTCACCCGCTTAACCCGAATATAAATCGAAATTAAGTTCAAATCTAAGTCGAATTTAATTGGCAATTTAAGGTGGATTTCATTTAAATCTAATCCGAATTTAAACTGAATCAAACTTAAGTCGAATTTAAGTTGGATTTCATTGAAATCGAATCCGAATGCAAGTAGAATCTAAGTGGAATTTCATTGGGAATTTATGTTCGATTTTATTCGAATCGAATCCGATTTTAAGCTAAATCAAACTTAAGTCGAATCTAAGACGAATTTAATTGGGAATTTAAGGTGGTTTTCATTTAAATCTAATCCGAATTTAAACTGAATCAAACTTATGTCGAATTTCAGTTGGATTTCATTGAAATCGAATCCGAATGCAAGTAGAATCTAAGTGGAATTTCATTGGGAATTTAAGATGAGTTTCATTTAAATCCAATCTGAATGCAAGTCGAATCTAAGTCGAATTTAATTGGGAATTTAAAATGGATTTCATTGAAATCGAATCCGAATTTAAACTGAATCAAACTTAAGTCGAATCTAAGTCGAATTGAAGTTGGATTTCATTGAAATCGAATCCGAATGCAAGTAGACTCTAAGTGGAATTTAATTAGGAATTTAATATGAGTTTCGTTTAAATCGAATCCGAATGCAAGTCGAATCTAAGTCGAATTTAAACTGAATCAAACTTAAGTCGAATCTAAGTCGAATTTAAGTTGGATTTCATTGAAATCGAATCCGAATGCAAGTCGAATCTAAGTCGAATTTAATTGGGAATTTAAAGTGGATTTCATTTAAATCGAATCCGAATGTAGGTCCAATTTAATTGGGAATTTAAGGTGGATTTCATTCAAATCTGAACTAAATCGAATTGAGCCTAATCCAGATCTAAATTAACTGGAATTTAACTTGGGTATAAGTTTATCCGGAACGAAAGTTGGAAATTTAATTATCTGCATACAATGGAGAATTCCCATATGATAATTAATAGGAAGACATAAGTGGTGTAATAAAGGGATATGCGAGAAAATAATGGAACAACAATTAATATTCTCTTACGAAACCTTCCAATATTCGTGCGACTAAATCTTTAATATTGGCAAGCTTTAAAATCATCAACATTTGAACTCGTCAAGCTTTGGAATTCGAAAGCTTTAGAACACCTAAGCTTTGAAATAGTCAAGCTTTGAACTCGTCAAGCTTTGGAACTCCTATGTTTTGAAATCGTCAAGCTTTGGAATCGCCAAGCTTTGAAACCGTCAAACTTTGAACTCATCAAAATTCGAACTCGTCAAATCTCGGAATTTAGAAGCTTTAGAACACCTAACTAACTTTTGAACACGTCAAGCTTTGGAGCACCTAACTAAGCTTCGAAATCGTTAAGCTTTGAAATCGTCAAGCTTTGAAATCGTCAAGCTTTGAAATCGTCAAGCTTTGAAATCATGAAGCTTTGGAACTCTTGATTAAGTTCTAAAATCGTCAAGCTTTAGAACTCCTAACTAAGTTTTGAAATCGTCAAGCTTTCGAATCGTCAAGCTTTCAAATCATCAAGCTTTGTAACTCTTAATTAAGCTCTTTTATTGTCAACCTTTAGAACTCCTAAGTAAATTTTGAAATAGTCAAGCTTTGGAACTCGTCAAGATTTGAACTCGTCAAGCTTTGGGAATTCAAAAGCTTTAGAACTCCTAACTAAGCTTTGAACTCGCCAAGCTTTGGAACACCTAACTAAGCTTCGAAAACGTCAAGCTTTGAAATCGTCAAACTTTAAAATCATCAAGCTTTGAACTCTCAATTAAGTTCTAAAATCGTCAAGCTGTAGAACTCCTAACTAAGTCTTGAACTCGCCAAGCTTTGGAACACCTAACTAAGCTTCGAAATCGTCAAGCTTTGAAATCGTCAAACTTTGAAATCATCAAACTTTGGAACTCTTAATTAAGTTCTAAAATCGTCAAGCTTTAGAATCCCTAAGTTTTGAAATCGTCAAGCTTTAGAATTCCTAAGTTTTGAAATCGTCAAGCTTTCGAATCGTCGAGCTTTGAAATCATCAAGCTTTGTAACTCTTAATTAAGTTCTTTTATTGTCAACCTTTAGAACTCCTGACTAACATTTGAACACGTCAAGCTTTGGAACTGCTAAGCAAGTATCGAAATCGTCAATTTTTGTTTAAATCCCGTAGCTTCGGAATCGTCGAGAGCTTGTATCACCGTTCGTAGTGGCTACATTTTGAAATAAATCACGTTGGGGCAATCGCGAAGAGCAACGTAGTACGGTTTCGAGCAAACGGTGCCTATTAAAAGCAACAAACATCGTACGAGGCGAATAAGCTACGGGCGTAGTTTACAATGGCGAAGACTGGTTCGCGCACGCGTTTCAAAACGTGAAATTAATGAAATGCCTGGTTTCCGGAAGAGCGCAGCGGCGAGGCGCCAGGAAGTCGTGACACGGCCCTGTCGTTACACGTGCCTCACCTACCGTAATATCATTCATACACGTGTACATATTAACACACCGTACGATATTAGAAAGTCAACTTTTAAACAATCCACTGAAACTGTCGCAATCTTTCTGCCCTTCTATCTATCTATCTCTCTTTCTCTTTCCATGCAACAATATAAAATGCAACGCGACCACGTTGCACAATTCGACGACGAACAAATTGCTAACGTTAATGGAACGTGAAAATGGGCGGACATCAGTTTTGCCCGGAAAATGAATTTTTCAGAGTAATCGATGGACGATTAATCGAACGATTGACGATAAAATTCAATGAAATATTACGTTGCAGACTAGAATATAGCGAAGTTAATAAAATGGAAATAAGTTTGGAACGGTATTAATTCTTGGAGAATTGGCAGGCAAGAAAAGATGCAACGAAATATCGGGGAATCGATGAGAATAAAGTAAACGAAATAAATTTGAAGGTGGATAAATTTTGGATCCGGTGGCGGACAAGAAAATGCAACGAAATGTCGTGGAATTCAACGTAATAAAATTAGCAGCATTAATCGAATATAAAGGCAAGAGAAATCCGCTAAGTTTGAAAGTAAATCAATCTTATAATAATAATCGACGGGCAAGAACGTTGCGCGACGAATTATAACGAAGTTAATAAGATATAAAACGAACGAAAAAAGCGAGGCAACTTTGTAAGCAAATAAATATTTGGACACGTGGCGAGTAAAAGAACGCAACACGTTCGACAAATTGCGCGTAAGAAGATGAATAAAATATAAAAAGTGTAACGGAAAGCGAATAAGTTTGGGAGTAAATAAATCTTTGCACGCGTGGCCGAAAGGAAAATGCGGTCAAATTTATTAACGAGTCGAATACGAATAAACGTGAACGTAATTAAACGTACACGTACAAATGCAACTTAATGAATTAGATAGCAATTAACTTAATTAATCGACGCAGCAGCGCTACCATAAAGTGTAATAATAATAATAATGAAGAATTCGAGGCTGATCGTGAGTAGATAAATAATTGAATCGCTCACCGAATGATTTTCCTGCGATTATTCGGATGCATCCTGTTAGCCATTTCCGGATCAACTTCCATTAGCTCCTTGAACAATTCCTCGTTGCTTTTGGCGGTGAATCGATCGATCTCGATCTTCATCTTCTTCGAACCCGTATCGTAATCGTCTTCGCGTGGATCGTCGTCGGCGATTAGAATTTTCCACAGAAGAGATTCGATGTAATAGTTTGTCCCACCGACCACGATAGGAAGCTTCTTATTTGCTAGCAGATCGTCGATCTAAATCGGTGAAAGAATAAGAAGAAGAAGAAAAAGAAGAAGAAGAAGAGGAATATTTGATGGAAGTCGAAGGTTCGAGCGTTAGAATCGCGAAGGATAAGATGTAATTATTTTACACGAGTGCGTGGCAACAGAGTCATGACTAATTTAACTTACTATCATTGTCCTCCGTTGCTAGTTACACTGCTTCGTTCGTGCGATCATTTCTTACGAAGCAGAATTCGTTCTCGTTGCGAATTGAAAGGCTCGGACATTTTTCGAGCCATCGAGATTCGATGGGTTGGAATTCGAAGGCTTGGAAATTTAAAAGGTGAGAAGCACAAAGCCTTGGAATTTTGATGGCTTGGAAATGCAAAGCCTTAGAATTTTGATGGCGTGGAATTCGAAGGCTTGATAAATTTAAAAGCTTAGAAATGCAAAGCCTTAGAATTTTTATGGTGTGGAATTCGAAGGCTTGGAAATTTAAAAGCTTAGAAATCCAAAGCCTTGGAATTTTCATGGCTTGGAAATTTAAAGGCTTGGAAATTTAAAAGCTTAGAAATGCAAAGCCTTAGAATTTTGATGGCGTGGAATTCGAAGGCTTGGAAATTTAAAAGCTTAGAAATGCAAAGCCTTAGAATTTTCATGGCTTGGAAATTTAAAGGCTTGGAAATTTAAAAGCTTAGAAATGCAAAGCCTTAGAATTTTGATGGCGTGGAATTCGAAGGCTTGGAAATTTAAAAGCTTAGAAATGCAAAGCCTTAGAATTTTCATGGCTTGGAAATTTAAAAGCTTAGAAATTTAAAGGCTTGGAAATTTAAAAGCTTAGAAATGCAAAGCCTTAGAATTTTGATGGCGTGGAATTCGAAGGCTTGGAAATTTAAAAGCTTGGAAATCCAAAGCCTTAGAAATTTGATGGCGTGGAATTCGAAGGCTTGGAAATTTAAAAGCTTAGAAATCCAAAGCCTTGGAATTTTCATGGCTTGGAAATTTAAAAGCTTAGAAATGCAAAGCCTTAGAATTTTCATGGCTTGGAAATTTAAAAGCTTAGAAATGCAAAGCCTTAGAATTTTGATGGCGTGGAATTCGAAGGCTTGGAAATTTAAAAGCTTAGAAATGCAAAGCCTTAGAATTTTCATGGCGTGAAAATTTAAAAGCTTCGAAATTTAAAGGCTTGGAAATTTTAAAGCTTAGAAATGCAAAGCCTTAGAATTTTGATGGTGTGGAATTCGAAGGCTTGGAAATTTAAAAGCTTAGAAATGCAAAGTCTTAGAATTTTGATGGCGTGGAATTCGAAGGCTTGGAAATTTAAAAGCTTGGAAATGCAAAGCCTTAGAATTTTCATGGCTTGGAAATTGAAAAGCTTCGAAATTTAAAGGCTTGGAAATTTAAAAGCTTAGAAATGCAAAGCCTTATAATTTCCATGGCTTGGAAATTTAAAAGCTTAGGAATCCAAAGCCTTAGAACTTTGATGGCTTATAATTCGAAGGCTCGAAACTTGGAGACCTTTGAAGTTTAAAGCCACCTTAAATAATTAATCATTCTTAATAATTGGGAGACTCAAAGACCGGATAATTGAAAAGAGAAATTGCAAGCCGAAAACCTTAAAAATTCGAGGTCTTGGTAATTAGAAAAACTTAAAAATCCTAGGATATACTTGCAAAATCCAAAGATTCGAACTTTGGACACTGGAAACCTTGCACTTGCACAAGGGGAAGCTTTATTATACTTTCAATCGTGATGAAAGTTCGAGATTTTCATCGGATTAATCGATTGTGGTTTATCAGAGTTTGAAAAGGGTGGGAAAATTACAATGGGTACAGCCATGTCCCTGAATTGCACCACCGTGAAATTAGTATTCAAAGGGTGTACGATGTCCAGCATGTGATGCGGCGCCATTGCCCTTTCTTCTTCCGTCACTTTTGCCGTGATTATGTCCAACCCTTTGTATACCTGCGAATCAGAAAGCCATACGAATTAGTGCAATGGAACCTTCATCATACGAACACTCATTATTATATTATATTTATTAACGAGTAATGATTTAGCCTTTGGTAACAAGTACGATATCGAATGGAGAAAAAGTTCGAGAAATATAATATATTTATATATATAATACGGTTACGGATTAAGTTTAAATAAATAGAAATAATATTTAACGTATAAAGAAACTATTCATAAATAGAAGAGGATCCGTTGAACTGAATATTTGTGCAGGAAACTGGAACTGTAATTTTTTAAGTTAAATACGTTTTAAAATAATTG
Organism: Eucera pruinosa; assembly: GCA_028830335.1. Lineage (NCBI taxonomy): Eukaryota > Metazoa > Arthropoda > Insecta > Hymenoptera > Apidae > Eucera > Eucera pruinosa. The sequence goes on from JAMYCR010000019.1 coordinate 4,298,014, forward strand.
ACAACGACAAAGTTACATTGCTACATCCTAGCCTAGCGGAATATTGAAGCTATTCTTGCAACAGTTATTCAGTGTAAAATGTTCTCCTTAACTGTCCGTTCGAAGAGCCTAAAGCTCTATATTAGAACAGTTTCCGAGGTGCTGGTGAAAAGTATGCGAGCCGAACGAGGAAATGTGAAAGGCCCGGGTGTCTCGAATGCTAGTTATTATCAGCGTTACAAATGCCGCTTTCCTCCTGTCGGGTCACTTCGTTCTTTCCATGCCGGATAAGTGACATTGCTAGTCGAGGAAGATAAACAAAAAGTAAATCGCCGGAAGCGGTTAACGTGTTTAGATTCCTCCTATTTTTATCTCCGTGGAACAGTAACCGATTACACACGGCCCTCTGTTTCATAGATACAATATTATACGATATCGAGGGTGTATGTAATATTTGTCAGTACATCGATACATCGATAATTTAATATATCAATATATAAATATATATCAATGTATTAATATATATATATCAATATATAAATATATATCAATGTATTAATATATATATATATCAATATATAAATATATCAATGTATTAATATATATCAATATATGAATATATCAATGTATTAATATATATATATCAATATATGGGTGTATCAGTAAATGAATACATCAATAATTCCATATATCGGTATATGAATATATCAATATATGAATATATCAATATATTAATGTATCAATGTATCAGCATATCAATATATTAATATATCAATGTATCACCATATCAATATATTAATGTATCAATATATCTATGTATCAGTATAGAAATACATCAGTATATCCATAAATCAATACATCAATAATTCAATATATCGGTATATGAATATATCAATATATTAATGTATCAATGTATCAGCATATCAATATATTAATATATCAATGTATCACCATATCAATATATCTATGTATCAGTATAGAAATATATCAGTATATCCATAAATCAATACATCAATAATTCAATATATCGGTATATGAATATATCAATGTATTAATATATCAATATATTAATGTATCAATGTATCACCATATCAATATATTAATATATCAATGTATCACCATATCAATATATTAATGTATCAATATATCTATGTATCAGTATATAAATATATCAGTATATCCATAAATCAATACATCAATAATTCAATATATCGGTATATGAATATATCAATGTATTAATATATCAATATATTAATGTATCAATGTATCACCATATCAATATATTAATATATCAATGTATCACCATATCAATATATTAATGTATCAATATATCTATGTAGCAGTATAGAAATATATCAGTATATCCATAAATCAATACATCAATAATTCAATATATCAATATAACTATAATATATATACAATATATCAATGCATCAATAATTCAATATATACATATATCAATGTATCAATAAATCAATAATTCAATACATCAATAATTCAATATATGAATATATGAATATATGAATACATCGATAATTCAATATATGAATATATCAACATATTTATATTCACATATTTGATATTACGCAATAATATTATACATTATCGACGTACGACGGAAATACGAGTTATCACGGTTAACAGGAATGGAAAATAACGACGGGGAATTGAACATTCGGATGATCGTAATCGCATTGGGTGAGTACAGGACACGAAGCGTCGTAAATTTCAAGTTTACAACTGCGTATTCTATAAACTTTGCCGAGTGAAAAAAGAAAAAGGAAAAAGCTAAAATGGTTATCCGACATTCCTATCTTTTCCTCCGAGTGTGCCGCGCCGGCCAGTGGATCTAAAAATGTTGCTCGGAACCGGAAATCTAAATTTCAAATAGTGGCAAAGGCAAAGGTCTATCTTATCAATATTGAATTGGGCTAATTTAGGGACAGCTACATTTTCTCACCGTGCGTACCAGTGGCAGATTTTCGAATGGGAACTTTTTTAACGTCGCGCTTTTTACCGTCTTATTAAGCATAGGATTTTTCTCATTATTACACGCGCGCACCGGGAATCGGAATTTTAAATCGCGGCAAGAGGCAAAGGTCTATCTTATCAATATTAAATTGGGCTAATTTAGATATCTTTCTGCCGAAATACCGTCGGAGATATTCCGACGAAATTTTAGCCGCACGTTTTCGGTGCCTTGCTAAGCGTACTATTCCGGTAGAATTGTAAAATATCGCGCGGATTCGGAAATAGAATATTTTGAAAGGGAAACGAGGCAGAGGTTGTGGTTCTACCTCGGCAATTTTAAATTAACCAACTTCGAGTATGGTTTTCTACAAAAATTCCACGAGATATCGAAACGAAACTTTAATCGCGCGTTTCTGGCACCTTTCTAAGTAAAATTGTCCGGTAGAATTGTAAAATATCGCGCGGATTCGGAAATATAATTCGTTAAAGTGAAACAAAACAACGATGCTTCTTTCTCGACAATTTTACTTTCTTTTCTTTAATTTCGTTAACCAAAATACCAATTTCCAATAAAGATCCGCACATAAAGGTCCAGTTATCGATACTTGAAAATCACACGTTTCGTGATATCATTTACCAACCAAAACGTCAATAAATGTTGCACGAACGGTGGCAATATTATATCTTTCCCTTCGACAATCGTCGTTTCATTAAATATCGCGTACATAAATTAATGCAAAATGATTAACGGTAGGAAGCTAAGAATTCCTTCGACGCCTCGTTTAAAAGTGCAAAACAGAAGCAAGGGAAATGTAAAAATGTGCACTACCGTGCCGTTGTTCGCGTTTACCAATAATTCCGTTCACCGAACAACCGTGAAAGAGGTTAAATCGGCTAGTGAAGAGCGGCAATCGAGGATGTTCTACTATGCTTGATTTCGCGCACTCGCTAACCGCATGCCGACCGGCCATTAGCATCGCGAATTCCTGCTAATCATCGTATAAACGTTAAGTGGATCTCGGACGTGTGCGAGCAGCCGCGAAACCTTTAAACATCTTTCTTGCAGAAGCAGAAGAAGGAAGCATTCGATACTTAAATATACCAAACGCGATACACGTTATATACGTGTACGTACAGTAGAACGAAACGATCGTAAAGTCGCGGTGACAACGCGTGCTATCACTGACGAGCCGTAAATATTTCACAATATCATCTTCTGTCAACCAGCTAATAGTTTTCTCGCATTGAAAACTGCTCTCCAAATCGTTCCTCGCTTTTAATCCTTCTCTTGTTTATTTACACATTTATCGTATATGGTTATCCGAAAGTACCTTTAGCATGTCGAATGAGAATATCTCTGTCAAACGCCATTTGTTTGTTAGTAAAATATAGGCGAAGAAAATGAAAATTGAAAACGGGAACGAACGAAGATAATGGAAATAAAAAAGAAACAGATTAGAAAAGGGTAAAGCAGAAAGGGGAAGGAAAAAGAGTGAAGGTAAGTAGGTGTTCCTATGGTCTATTTTCGATAACCATAGATTATTATTATACGCGTATATTATGTATATATCTGTATTTATTACAGATGCATGCTGCATATGTTATACATATATTCATATATTACATATGTATATTGTATATATTAGATTATACATATTAATATATTATATACGTATATCACATACATTATATTATACTATATTATACATATATTCATATATATTATATATGTATATTATACAAATATTCATATATTATATTATATACGTATATTATACAAATATTCATATATTACATATGTATATTGTATATATTAGATTATATATACTGATATATTATATACGTATATCACATACATTATATTATACTATATTACACATATATTCATATATATTATATTATAGAATATATGTGTATTATACAAATATTCATATACTATATTATTTATGTATATTATAGAAATATTCATATATTATATATGTATATTATAGAAATATTCAAATACTATATTATATATGTATATTATAGAAATATTCAAATACTATATTATATATGTATATTATAGAAATATTCATATACTATATTATATACGTATATTATAGAAATATTCAAATACTATATTATATACGTATATTATAGAAATATTCATATATTATATTATATATGTATATTATAGAAATATTCATATATTATATTATATACGTATATTATAGAAATATTCATATATTATATTATATACGTATATTATAGAAATATTCATATATTATATTATATACATATATTATAGAAATATTCATATATTACATATGTATATCATACACATTATATTACATTATATGTACGTATGTTCACATATTGTACACGTACATCGTACACATTATAGTATATTATACAAATATTCGTATATTATATACGTACCATCATATACAATTATACTATACATATATTTATATATTATATATGTACATATGTATATTATACATATCTTCGTATATTATATATGCACATATGTATATTATACATATCTTCGTGTATTATATACGTGCATCATATACGTTATATTACATTACACGTGCACATCGTATACATTATCAAATATTATACATATATTCATATATTCTCTATGAATATCATATATTCCATATGAATATCATATATTCTATATGAATATCATATATATTGTACGTATATTCTACATGAACATCGTATATATTATACGTATATTCGTATATTATATACGTATATCATATATATTATATTACATTACGAGTACGCGAATAATTCTGTCCGAACGAATGAATGGCCGAAGAAATGGCAATCTTCTTCTTGTTCGGTGCAAGAGTCTAATAAGAGGAGGTGGAGGATTAAAGCAGATGGAAAGGAGGAAGAAGACGATGGGATGTTATAGGAAGCAAAAGGAGAGACGGTTGAAGTTATTCCGCCAGGGTCGCATAGCTTTAGGGTGGCTGGACGAAAACTGGTCCAGGAGAGGAGAGGAATGGCGCATACAAACGATCTCGTCTCCGCTCTCTCCTCCGGGCGGTTCTTACCGCCGCGTCGCGTCCACTCGCCGGCCTCTCCTCTCTTCTTTCATCCTGCCTTCGAACGTTATTCCCCCTATTGCTTTCGCCGATCAACCGAGCCTCCTTTCGCCTCCAGTCGAGTAACAATCGTACGAACAACGCTTCGCTAACGATTAAGCGCCAGGATAGAATGATTTCCAATTTAATCTCTTGCCGCGTGAATAAGTTGTTATCGCTGTATATGCAAATATGTCAGGATTAAGGGTCGCGGAGAATTTGTAGAATATCGGAAGATTCGTATAGATAGGAAGACGAGGATTTTTAGGATATCGGAAGATTTGTACAGGAAACTTTTAAAACTAGGCCACGCGTATAGTTTGCGATACTGTGACTGGAGAATTACACGGCCGCGTCTTAATCGAAGCCAGTAATTAAGATTTCCAAAGACTAACTTCCTCACCCATTCGAATATCGTAATGGTAACCGATAAAAATGAAATAACACCGCGACAATCGGTGAAATGGTTAACACTTGGGATGGATATTTGAGCAGAGGAAGAGTCCGAGTTGCTACGCTGCGATTCTTTGATTAGGCTGGCCGAGGAAACAGGATCGAGTGGCCAAATAAGGGAACCCGTTAGGACTAACACAAAGAATCCTTCTCTCTCTCTCTCTTTCTTCCTTTAGGTATCTCATAAAAATTCCACCCAATTGGAAAGCAACTTTCATTAGAATCGGCTTCGGCTGCGAATGGTAGTAGCCGGCGCGGGCTCTTTGAAGTGGCCGGAGCTCGCTCTGTTCGCCTGCTTACAGTCGAGCGCGTTTCATGAATATTAAAATTTCCAAAGGACCGTACCAAACTGTTCGACCTAGTCCAAGTTTGCGAATCGTATCGCAACGTCCTTTAACAGAGCGTCAGAAGCAACATATCGGAAAGGATGTGCCGAATATGCTCCGTGAGCTACATGCAGACGAGTAAATGGTACAGTAGAAGCTTCGTTAACCGAGCTGAAACCTGTTTCGCGGACGCGCCAATTTCGTTTTCCCGATTGTAACAATCGATGGCAAGCGCGTGTTTTCCAGCAAGCGGTTCGTTTAGTCTCGGTTAAGGTACAGACGTACCGATTACTGCTACTTTAAGAGTTTTAACTTAACTATTTATTCGAATTTATTTAACTATTTTTGAACGTCGTTAACGTAAAGATCGTTTCAGTTCGGAGCATACGCGTGTTTGTTTATGAACAAAATTATTTGTTTCATACGTTGAATATGATAAATTCATTACTACGTAATTGAAAAGAAAAACAAATGTTCCTCTTGTCGTCACTTGAGAATTTCTCATTTGAGTATAGACAATTTATAAGGTGGATGTACCACGTGTTGCCAATTCTTGTTTAACTATTTTGGAACTTGTTTAACGTTCCAGTTTGGAGAATAATATTGTTGAACATCCCATTTATTTACGAACCGTTTTCATACGTTGAGTACTATAACGAATTAATGAGTAATTAATTGAAAATGTACAACAATGTCCAGTGCCCTTATTACTGTCGCTTGAAAACTTATCATTTAAGTAGAAACAATGTTTACGAACGATTTCGCGTTTTTTCTACTACCGATTTGTTATATTTGGAATGAACACGAATAGGTTGAAAGTTTGTCGATTTAACCGTTCATCGAGTGCTCCGATAATCGAGATTCTACTGTACCACGAGCGTCTAAATAATTCTAATGTCGCCGGGAATCGAATGGAAGCGAATCGACGTGCCGCTATGCGAGCTACGTTTTCTAGTCGTTAAGTATTCAACGTGGACCCTTTCCTTTTGCTGATTTATTGACCCTTTCACGAAGGAACCGCCGTGCAACCCTTATAAAGAATCCTTCCGCAACGACGTTCTTTTATAGGTCGAATAATTCGTGTTACAATTTCGAGTAGAACGATCGGGCGAGCATAATCGTTTTTACGGATACCGTGCAGATGTTAGAGGAGAAAAAGGTAGAGGCTCGTGATACTAAGGCAGAGACGATTGAGAATTTCTACCGTAAATCGTATCCCTACCAGTCTAAATGTGCCCACGTACTCTACTCTAACGTTCGCGCTTTAAGTAACTTTATTTCACCATTTTAGAACGTGTATTTAACGAAAAAATCGTTCCAGTTCGGAGCACAATATTCAGTTCAACAAATCGAGTTTATTTACGAACATTCTTTTCTATATGTTCAATATAATAAATTCATTGCTACGTCATTGAAACGGTACAGCAAAGTTCTATGACCGTCGTATTGTCACTTGAGAATTTCTCAGTTAAATCGAAACAATTTTTGTAGGGTAGATTAGGGTACCAACTACTGTACTTAACTTTATTCAACGTTAAAATCCACTTCCAGTTTCGAGCATAATATTCAGTTCAACAGATCGAGTTTATTTATTAACATTCCATACTTAAATTATTTCAACATTGAAAGTATTTCCATACCTAGACCACGTCGATACTCGAATTATTGGAATACCAGAAGTATTTCCATGCTTAAACTATTCGAATACTGAAAAATATTTCCATACTTAGACTACGTCGATACTTGAATTATTGTAATTATTTCCATGCTTAAACTATTCGAATACTGAAAATATTTCCATACTTAGACTACGTCGATACTCGAATTATTGGAATACCAAAAGTACTTCCATGTTTAAACTATTCGAATACTGAAAATATTTAGACTACGTCGATACTTCAATTATTGGAATACCAAAAGTATTTCCATGTTTAAACTATTCGAATACTGAAAATATTTCCATACTTAGACTATTCGAATACTGAAAATATTTCCATACTTAGACTACGTCGATACTCGAATTATTGGAATACCAGAAGTATTCCCATGCTCAAACTATTCGAATACCGAAAATATTTCCATACTTAGACTACGTCGATACTTGAATTATTGTAATTATTTCCATGCTTAAACTATTCGAATACTGAAAATATTTCCATACTTAGACTACGTCGATACTTGAATTATTGGAATACCAGAAGTATTTCCATGCTTAAACTATTCGAATACTGAAAATATTTCCATACTTAAACTACGTCGATACGTGAATTACCGTAATACCAGAAGTATTTCCATGCATGAACTATTTAATCGTTAAAAGTGGGAGTAAAATTTCAGCGAAAATTTCGACTCCCGCCGCAATCTACTTGAATTGCCTCGCCTAATTCAGCGGTATGCGGTCAATTACCGGTCGGTTTTAGCCTACCACGCGGTCTGAAAGGAAGATTAAGATCATTTTGCACGGGGAACCGCGGCATGGAAGGAGCAAGGAACACGGCAACTTGTTTCGCAGGTAGCCAGTGCGAGGGAAACGTAAAGCCGAGAGGCAGATACACAAAGTTGAACTCGTCTTTCGCCCCAGGTGTATGCACGTGTACGTTCGTGTGTTTACTCGCGGTATCCGCGCCACATGCCGCCGCTTTGGACGGCCATTAGCATCCTGCATTCCTGCTAATTATCGTAAACGTTAAGTGGACGTTAGCCGAAACGTTAGAATCCTACGATACACATTCGCCACCTTAATGGAACCAGTTTCGTTCGCGATTTCTTTCCGCGATACGTTTCGCCGCTCGGCGACGCGACCGTACGCGAGCAAACGGAGTAAACGACCCACGGTACTGTTCACTGTTCCTTATAACTGCCGCTCGAATTCGTTTTATTTAACGGTGTTGAAGTAAAACAGCTCTTCTGTAGAAAAGCTGCCTATTCAAAAATATTAGAGTGTCGCTTCTACAGGCGTAATAAAGTAATAGGAAAAAACCCAAGACTTCGGAGTCGCAGCGTCTGGTCTTGTCGAAGGTGAAGCGTACCTGAAAAGGTTCACCATTGTTTTGTAAAACTGTAAGTGTCGAAAGGCTGTCGTTTTCTCGACAGTTCGACGTGAAGAGTCGGTGCGGACAGGACATAGAAAGTCCTGGTACGTTACATTCTCAACATATAATCAAATATATATATATCAGCTACTTTTTCCTAAACCCGTGTCTTTTTATTTGAAAACCGAAATAAGAAGAACCTGCTTCCATCAAAGCATAACACCCCTTAACAAACGGCAATGTAACGAGAACGAATTTACATACTAAATTCGAACCTCGGTTTACGTAACAACGCATACATGCGTCGCGTATTCGTTTGGACAATATTTATTCGTAAATATTAACAGGTAAACTGTGCTCCGTTGAACGTTGAAACGCGACCAATAGGATTATAAAGTACGAAACGTGTCGTATTATATCTGTTGCGCGAGCAGACGCGTTGATATAAAATCGTTCAAAACGTGACAGTGAAAATTGTTTCCGTTGAACTCTTTGCGGACGGAAACGTTTAAACACAGTGGTTTCGGGGGTTCGGTGTTAATAATTATATTACATAAACGAGAAGAAACTTTTCCCTAATTACCAAGCCAAGTGTTTATTTAATGGAATTAGTTTAAATCCTGGGCTTAAATATTGACACGCGTTGATAATTTCAAAAATAGCGTGGCCATAGTTAACCCATCCGTCCGGAAAGGGTTAAACGAGAAGCTTTCGAGTGACGGTACACGAAGGGCATTGGACTTTCTACCGGACGTCCGAGTTTCGCAGGGGAAACGGCAACAAGTTCCGCTCGTCTGGCGTCGCTGATCCGATCCGTCGAATGAACGAGTCCGAGAAAATGTTCTCGAGTTCAGCACGGCGCCCGAACGAGCAATCTTTTCGGGATTAGCGAGCAAGCCAAGGCCAACGCGACCATTCACAACGGAAAAGAATGGTCGCGGGAACGACGAATGAATCGGCGATTCGAAAGGTTCTCCAACCTTGGCAACGCGTAAGCGCGACATTGATAAAAGCAAAATTGCGCAACGATACCCGAAGAGGTCATCGGCTGCGTACGATTGCCTCGCGATCGCGACGCGAGCCGTTCTAAATCCCATTCACGTTTCGCGATCAACGGGCAATCCATAGCGATCGGTGTTCGTTAAATCTCTCGCCTCCGCGATTCCGTGAATCGAGCAATTCTCCGCCTAGCGAAGCTACGACGCGACGTACTTTGGCTAAACCTGGTTTCTGATTTAGCAGCTGCTTCCATTAGCCAGCGTATCATCGCCATTTAAGCTAATCGATGTATATCCCATTGAATGTTACGCGTTACTGAGAACGCGACTCTTATTAACGCGACTGATAGAATATTCTAGAAGCATTCAACGAACGAAGGTAAATTTATAGTAGAAGAAAAGCGTTGGAAGCGAAAAACGAACGGGCCATAAATCATCGCTCTTTCGTTTGTTATTTTTCTTCTTCTTCTTTAAACGGAGCCGGAGATAAAAAAAGCGTCGCTTTCCACCGTTGCGAGAAGCTTGTGAGTAATTGTGAAATTACGTAAACACGCGATAGACGCGGCCGCGAATTATATAACGAGCTGAAGAGTCTTGACGACTGAAACTGCTGCATTAAATAAGCTTACGAATGGCTGACGACGATTCATACGGACAAGATGCATTGTTCAGCGCATTAATCATAAGGTATGATGAATTTCCGCGCGCGGAGAAACGGAATCGGGGAACCGAGTGACGCATCGTCTATTGCAGTTCATCCTGGATGAGCTGTTTCGACCCTCTACACGCGCGATGAATTAGCAGCACAGATGCATTTTCTCTTTTTTCGACGAATACTTCGAATTAATCGATGAAACGCTTTAACTATTCGACGTGGTAATATTCTTTATTCTAGAATTGGTTTCACATTTGTCATACGAGTACCTTCGCTTACACGTTGAATCCAATCCAAATTTAGTACGAACTTAACTCGAATCGTTCTACGCAGGCGAGAGATTCTCCAGTAGAATCTTATGAATCAATGTAATACGGTGAATGATTTTAATGGCGATCCGCGAAAGGATTGGAAATAATTTCGACCGAAATTTGAATCTAATCGTAATTTCATTCGAACTCAGCACGAACCTAACCCAAATTTAATCCAAACTTAGGCTGAACCTAACTCGAATTGATTTAGATCGGCGAGAGACTCTCAAGTAGAATTCGATGAATTTAAATAATACGGTGAATAATTTTAATGGCAATGCGCAAAAGGATTGGAAATAATTTCGACCGAAATTTGAACCTAACCGTAATTTCATACGAACTCAGCACGAACCTAACCCAAATTTAATCCAAACTTAGGCTGAACCTAACTCGAATTGATTTAGATCGGCGAGAGACTCTCAAGTGGAATTCGATGAATTTAAATAATACGGCGAATGATTTTAATGGGGATCCGCGAAAGGATTGGAAATAATTTCGACCGAAAGTTTGAACCTAACCCGAATTTAATCCGAACTTAGCTTTAGAGGAATGAAACACGTTCTCGAAGGCCAGGGTAGAAGATAAAGAAGATGTAGAGGAAACTCGAGGGACCAGAAAGGAACGGAGAGAACGCGTATCGAGGTCATGAATTTAAAGCTACATTTCGAATTCATTGAATCAGCTGTACAAACGTAAAACACGGCGACACTTTCACGCTGGAATTAAGATATACAAAACGCAACAAGGGGATATAGGAGTCGCTTGATTGGAGGCGCTTTACAGGCAATAATAACGTTGGATCGGAGATTACGCAATACACATCTTGATTCAACAAGCCGGGAATGAAGAATTAAGTTAAATATTCCATTCCACCTGACTCGCTGTATTTTTATCCCAACCGCGGCGCCGTAAAATTTCCATTCAATCCACGGTGCCTTAGAAATCCTCCCAAACATCTGCAAATTCTAAACCAACTTCTAGGCTGCACGTCCCAATTTAATCTCGTCGATTTTAACCCATTTACCGAGTCATGTCTCAGTCGGAATCTCCTTTACGCGACGAAATTTCAAGCGAATCGTTCTTAACTAGCGGAAGTTTAATCGTTACGAATGGAAGTGTAAAACGTACGCGTCTTTGATGCGGATATAATAATGTTTCGCAAAATCGGGAGGACTTTATATACGAGCCGTTACTTTGAAAGTGGCGTAAATCCACTTTTGGAAAAAACAAAATGAGTTAATGGTAATTTAATAAGATACAGATATCCACTTTTTATTCCCTTTAATTATCTCGATGTATGAAAAATATGGACTTATATTTTACTTTGGAAAATAACGGCTCGTATAATGTTTAAGAACGCGCGTAAAATTCCGAAACTTACGCGATGATAATGATAATAATCAACGGCGAAGAAAAGGAGGAAAATTTACAACTTCCATTGCTTCCGTCGTTTTGCTTTTTTCTTCTTTTTTTTAGATCAAGCGTTGTTCCACTGTGTTTGTTGATAGTTTATCACGTCGGTGACCCATCGTAGAAGCCAACGGACCGTGGTCCTTGAATTGAAAATAGTTTTCGGTCGTTTCGGAGCGGAGGAACTGGCCGCTGTTGCGTGCCGAGCATGAAAAACTTCCGTTCTTCTACGTACGTGAGAATGGCGCCACGAATTTACGAGAAGTTTCGGAATTTCTCGGCGTATAAAAGCACCCAAACGAATCTTCTAACTATAGTCCAAGGTCCAGAGTTTGCTCGCGGCCCCAGCGTGTGCTCGTCGCTTCATTTCGTTACATTCGAAGTGCAAATAAGAACTTGCTCGTCGATTTCGCTGTCTTCTTTTACGCGCGTATCGTTCGCCACTTTCAACTCGAACGGCCCGTTTTTCGAAAACCGCAACAGATATTCGAACGAAACTTTAGGCGCGCGTTTCTCGGACATTCTTGGGTACGCTTGTTCAACGAAATTGTAAAATATTCCGTGGAACCGGAGATATATTTTTTTTAAAGCGAAACTTTTGATTCCAGCTCGGCGATTTTAAGTTAGGCAAGTTTGACTATTTTTTTACTCGAACATGCCAAGAGATATCGAAACGAAACTTTAGGTACGCGTTTCTGGGATTCTACCGAGTATACTCGTCCAGTAGAATTTGAAAGTATTGCGTAGAACCGGAGATATAATTTTTTTTCGAATTCTTTCTGACCATTTTTAAATTCGAATAACTTTAACGCTGTCTTTTGTCCGATATTATACGAAATATCGAAATGCAATTTTACGTACATGTTTCTGGGACCTTCTCGAGTATACTGGTTCAACGGAATCGTAAAATGTTGGGTAGAACCGGAAGCAGAATTTTTGAAACGGAAACATTACGAATAAGAATTCGCGAAACGTGTCACGTTTGCTCTACGATACAAAAAATGGTGTATTTCGATCGGAATGATTCACGGTATTGCGTAGTCCGTCGACAAACGTCAGAATATCTTCTGTTTGTCGAAAGGAAGGCGAAACGGAGCTGGATAGTTCTGCGCGTTGTGCGAAAATTCTTTTAAAACGCGGCTCGAATTCGACACTTCGAATGTAATTACGTTTAATAAATAATTCACGGTTAGGCGAGCGAAAGATTCGCGTTGCTGGCGATTTACAGGAATAATCGCGATGTGCCGGCTGGTCCGTACAGTTAGTATGCGAATATTGCGGTAAAAATTGTGAGTTACAGCTGGTCACGTACGTGGACCAGCCACTTGACCAACCGGTTTTAAATCCATCCAGCGATCATGCGAAATTTACGAGCCTCTTTCGACCAATAGCCCTTCGAGACACTCGCCACCGATGCTTCATCAGCTTCTCATGCAACATTTCCAAGCTCGCGAATTCCCAATGCCTTCAAATTTACGCGCATCCGATTCGCAGCGATCGAATTTCTACGCTTACCGGTTTTTCCAAGCTTTGCAATTTTTACGCTTTCGAATTCTAAGCATATTCGGGTTTCCAAGCTTTGCGATTTCTACGCTTTCGAATTCGAAGATTTGCAATTTCTATGCTTTCGAATTCCAACGCTTTGCAATTTCTATGCTTTCGAATACCAAGCTTTGCAATTTCTAAGCATTCGAATTCCAAGTTTTGGAATTTCTAAGCATTCGAGTTCCAAGCTTTGCGATTTCTACGCTTTCGAATTCCAAGGCTTCGAATTCCAAGCTTTCGAATTTCTAAGCATTCGAGTTCCAAGCTTTGGAATTTCCAAGCATTCGAATTCCAAGGCTTCGAGTTCCAAGCTTTGGCATTTCTAAGCATTCGAGTTCCAAGCTTTGGAATTTCTAAGCATTCGAATTCCAAACTGTGCAGTTTCTACGCTTTCGAATTCCAAGGCTTCGAAATCCAAACTTTGCAATTTCTACGCATTCCAATACCAAGATTTGATATTTCTAAGCATTTTAGTTCCGAGCTTTAGAATTTCTAAGCATTCGAATTCCAAACTTTGGAATTTCCAAGCATTCGAGAATGCCTAGCTTTGGAATTTGAAGGCATTCGAATTCCCAGGCTTCGAGTTCCAAGCTTTGCAATTTCTAAGCATTCGAATTCTAAGACTTCGAATTCCAAGCATTAGAATTTCTAAGCATTCGAGTTCCAAGCTTTGGAATTTCTAAGCATTCGAATTCCAAGGCTTCGAATTCCAAACTGTGCAATTTCTACGCTTTCGAATTCTAAGGCTTCGAATTCCAAGGCTTCGAATTCCAAATTATGCAATTTCTACGCTTTCCAATTCCAAGATTTGATATTTCTAAGCATTCTAGTTTCAAGCTTTGGAATTTCTAAGCATTTGAAGTCCAAGCATTTGAATTCCTAGCTTTGGAATTTGAAGGCATTCGAATTCCAAGGCTTCGAGTTCCAAGCTTTGCAATTTCTAAGCATTCGAATTCCAAGCTTTACAATTTCCACGCTTTCGAATTCCAAGGCTTCGAATTTCTAAGCATTCGAATTCCAAACTTTGCAGTTTCTACGCTTTCGAATTCCAAGCTTTGGTATTTCCAAGCATTCGAGTTCCAAGCATTGGAATTTCTAAGCATTCGAATTCCAAGCATTGCAATTTCTAAACATTCGAATTCCAAGGCTTCGAGTTCCAAAAAATTTCGTCGAATTTCTGAGCATTCGAATTGCAAGGCTTCGAATTCCAAGCTTCGGAATTTCTATGCTTTCGAATTCTAAGCATTCGAGTTCCTTCCAAATAAATATCATCGCTGTAGTCGGGGAAACATGCACGTGTTTCGCATTCGCTAGGTGATTTTCACTCGATCTAATTATACATCCTGTATCTCGATAATTACACGCGTCTTTTTCGTTTTCTCTTTTTATTGTCGTTCGAGTAAAACGGCACTCACGCAACTCCAACAGTTTCGAATTTGTTTAACACCGTAAATAGTCTGTTAACTAATTGTTAGCTAAGATAGAATCTCGATTATCAGAGCATCGATTAACGGAACGATCGATGAATTCGATTGTCGGAAAATTGATCAACTAAACACTGGATTTTCGGGGGGAAAAAAGCAATTATTATCGCGTTTTGCTTCGGATAATCAAGCTTCTACTGTATTCGCCGGGGAATTTAATAATAGTTCCGGTTACGCATTGCGAAACGTCGCATTGCCACGGGTTCCAATTTTTCCCCTTTTTTCCTTCTTATTATTATTATTATCCTTTCCTCGCGAAACCAGACCAGAATGTTTAACGTTCCAGTTGGGAAATTAGTTTCCTACAACGTATCATTTAAAGATTGTGCCCCGCCGACTTCTTACAACTTCTCCGAACTTTTACGAATCCGTATATTTACTTTCCATTCGATTACGCTATTTTATATCACGCTACAATTATTCTTGTTGCGCGTCGAACGCGCGAAATCCTTCTATTGTAACCGTAAAGCTGACCAGAAGAATATAAACACAGTCAAGTGTAAAGCTAAAACTTCCGTAAACAGTTGGCTTTCGGACATTTTTCAAACCTCGTTACTGCGGTTAAACAGATGTGAGAAAATTTCAAGATGTACAGAAAATAATGGCTAAATCATCTCGCATTTTTGTCAGTGACAATAATAATTATATTACGTTTCGTTGTACATTTTCAATCATCACGTGGTAATGAATTTATTAGAGTTCATTAGAGTTCATTGTTGAGCGGTTCAACAATGTTACGCTCGAAATTGGAACGATCCTTATGTCGACGACGTTCTCAAAATACAACAGTTGACTAAAGTTACTCAAAGCGATAACTTTAAAAGTGGGTGGTGCGTTTACCCTGTAACGCGAAGCCGGGAGAATTCGCTTGAACTTTAAACTTTCATGGGGAATCGTTTCGCGAATAATAGGAGGAATTTATCGGCCGGATAAATTGTATTACGCGATGGCGCGTTTTTTTACGTACGTAAATCTTCCGCGTTGACGAACGAAGCTAGACGTTTTATCCGCCGTTTTATTAATACATCCGCGCGTGTTTCATTATCTAACGATTAGAAGGCAGCAGCCGCGGCGTGTTTCAGTTCAGCGAAGCAACCTGTGTATAAAATGCAAACTACTAGAAGCTCGCATCGCTATAAACGGCTACAAAGTAAGTGGATCGAATTAAACTTTGTCCTCTTCGGGAGTGTCCATTAGCCTGGAGGATCGTGGGACTTCCGCTTCTTCATTTCGCCCCCCTCCTTTCTTCAATTAACAATTCAACCGCTGCTCGCTATTTCCTTTTTCTCCCCCCCACTATTTTCTTCTCTCTCTCTCTCTCTGTTTCTCTCTTTCTCGAAGAAAGTGAAAACGCCTCGGGTAAGAATGAAGAAACGTCGTTGATTATGAAACGAAGAAGCTAGAAACGTGTTTAGAAGCTTGACAAACATTTCGAGCGTCGATAATTGAAAACTCGTGGAATTCGAATGCTCGGAGAAGTGAGATAGAAGTGAATTTAAATGAACGGAGGTGGAAAGGTACGAAAGTTGGATTCTAAGAGATATAGAAGATTACAATTCGATGGATTAGAATTGGGAAGCATGTGAAAATATTGAAAAGTCGAACGGGTTGCCAGTTGAAAGCATTAAAAATTGGAAACATTGGAAATTGATAATTTTATAAAGTGAAAGACTTTAAAATTCGAAGGCTAGAAAATTGAAGGCATTAAAAATTGGAAACATTGGAAATTGATAATTTTATAAAGTCAAAGCGTTTAAAATTCGAAGACTGGCAAATTCAAAGCCTTCAAAATATGAAGGCTAGCAAATTGAAGGCCTTAAAAATTGGAAACATTGAAAATTGATAACTTTATAAATTCAAAGCGTTTAAAATTCGAAGACTAGCAAATTCAAAGCTTTAAAAATTCGAAGGCTAGCAAATTGAAGGCCTTAAAAATTGGAAAGCTTGAAAATTGATAGCTTTATAAAGTCAAAGCCTTAAAAATTCGAAGGCTGGCAAATTCAAAGCCTTAAAAATTTGAAAGATAGCAAATTGAAGGCCTTAAAAATGGGAAACCTTAAAAATTGATAACTTTATAAATTCAAAGCCTTCAAAATTCGAAGGCTAGCAAATTGAAGGCCTTAAAAATTGGAAAGCTTGAAAATTGATAGCTTTATAAAGTCAAAGCCTTAAAAATTCGAAGGCTAGCAAATTCAAAGCCTTAAAAATTCGAAGGCTAGCAAATTGAAAGCTTTAAAAATTGGAAACATTGGAAATTGATAATTTTATAAAGTCAAAGCTTTAAAAATTCGAAGGCTAGCAAATTGAAGGCCTTAAAAATTGGAATGCTTGAAAATTGATAATTTTATAAATTCAAAGCCTTCAAAATTCGAAGGCTAGCAAATTGAAGGCCTTAAAATTGTGGAGGCTTGGAAATTGAAGGCGTTAAAAATTGGAAACCTTGGAAATTGATAACTTTATAAATTCAAAGCTTTAAAAATTCGAAAGCTAGCAAATTCAAAGCTTAAAAAATTCGAAGGCTAGCAAATTGAAGGCCTTAAAAATTGGAAACCTTAAAAATGGATAGCTTTATAAATTCAAAGCCTTAAAAATTCGAAATCCAGCAAATTCAAAGCCTTAAAAATTCGAAGGCTAGCAAATTGAAGGCCTTAAAATAGTGGAGGCTTGGAAATTGAAGGCGTTAAAAATTGGAAACCTTGAAAATGAATAGCTTTACGAATTTTAAAGCGTTAAAACTTCCGAAAGGTTAAATATCAACGCGCAAGAAAATGAATTTAATCGCTCGCCGATATAATTTATTATCTAATCATTTATTATAATATTATAAACCCACACATATATATTTCTCTCCTTGAAATCGATTACTTTTTTCCATTCTTCTAACAACTAATTTAAATGCCGTTTGGTAAACAAGTTGAATAAAAAAATGTTGCATAAAGATACGTATGTATTTTAATGGACAATTAAGGATAGCACTTTTCCAAGCATACCTAATTATTTTCTTCAACGGTGTTTTCTATCGTCGCGCAATACAGTCGGCTACAAAACCTCTGCAGTCGTTTCTAAATTTCAAATATTCACGGTTAAAAGTTTCCCGATATTTCCCATTTCACGAATATTAATCTATTCGCTGGTTAAAACTGGACGCATTGTTAAGTGCACTGCAATTATTTGACTACTAACGTGTGTCAGTGTTACCCAATCTTTCATTTCATTCGATTAGTGCGCTCCTTTTATTTAACACCAGGTTTACGGGCATTACGCGCATTATTTGACAAGCTTCCGGAAAAATACGCGTACTGCATACAAATAATCGAACGTAGAAGCGCGAGGATGAAGAGAATAACGTAGAATACGTATTCATTCATACCATCGTGTTAATTAAAAAGTTACACGTAAATTACTGAAAACTAATATCTATGGTCTCTACAATTTTAAGTGATGAAATCTGAACGTCGCGAACGCGACGAGTTCCGTAAACCTAGTGTTAATAGCGCCCATTATTATAACGCAAAGCTGAGATGAAATTAGTCGAAGGGGTTGAAAGTAAGCGTGCATAAACTAAAGACACGATTTCGTATTATTTCACACTGTTTTAAAGTGGACAAAACTTATCGTTGTAAAGCATTCCATTGCATCTTCAGATGCATTTGTAACGTTCTATGTACGAATGCGAATTAAATAACGCGTTGCATCGTTTCTAGATATATTTTTATCCGATGAATCCCATTGATTCCTCTCTTCGCGAAACCGTGTAGCAGTTTTTGAGTGACTTTTCCTTGTTTGAAATATGCCTTGAAACAGGGAAACGTACGATGTTTGCCAGCGCGTATGTAAACGTTCGTGGCTGACTGTATGCAGTACGCTAGGGCAGTGATATAAATATGCAAGCAGCGAAATAAATAAAGGAAATAAGCGCCGGTTGCAATTATACGCCGTTTATAAATCAAACGCAATCGCGGAAGGCCGAGGCTTGATAAATAGATCGAAACTTTTTAATACAAACTCGCGCTTTTATCGATAACATCGATTCTGCGATGGTTATATAAAACGAGCAAAGGAACGTAGTTGCAGAATTTTCGTTAATTAGAAGGAAATTAAGGAACGCGATTGAATTTTTACGAATTTCCTTCGATTTATCCGCGACTGCGTTGACATGAAAGGAATAAAGAAAAGAGATTGTGGAATTTCGACGAATTTTCATCGACAATCGAACGGAACGAAAAGTTTATTATTAAACTGTGGATTATCGCGAATAAAACTGAAGAAATTGCACCTAAATAAAGTATTATAATATTACAATTTCCAGTGTACTTTTAAGTGTACAGTGTACAAGTAAATCTTGCGTTTTTCTTTTCTTTTCTTTTTTTGCGAATCTAAATTTCCCATAAATTGCATAAAACTCTGCGCATTATTTATAACAAACGATTGAAATAATATCGAACTAAAAATTGAAGCTTACGATTGCTCTCGGGTATGATCTTAAATTTGAAATACATTCGAATCAAATTAATCAGATCGTTGCGCGATTTGTTATTAAATAACGCTTCGCAATAATCGTTAAAACTAATTACGCTAGTAAAACTTGCGTAGAGTACATTATTTATGCATAATTGTACACGCGTTTGCGAGGTTCAACTTTACAGGGATCAAATAACATATTTCTCATTCGATTGAAGTACAATCGTTGACCGAAAAACATTCCAAACATATCTGAATAAATTTCCGATCGGAATTCGTTCGTATAATTGTTCACACGAAACGGGTTTTAGCCCGTGGCAATAAATAAACGAATAAATAAATAATTGAAACCGGTGATACTTCTCTATCGGATCGAAATTTTGAACAATCCCCGAAGAAGATCATCGAAAGGGCGGAAAAAAAAGATGCGCGGAAGCGAGAATTAACCTATCCCCGAATTCGCGTAATCGAGGCGCGTTACGTTTATCAATATCCACGATTCTCGTTTCCAATCGCCGTCGAATCGGGTTAATCAGCATTTCTAATGGTAAATTAAGGCCTTAAATAATTCTTAAATATTCGCCAGGACCATCGGGAACATGTAAACAAAGTTTTGAACGCGCGCACCTAACCTAAAAGTAAAACTCGGCGAGAGACAGGCGCTCGATACGGTGTTACTCGTCCGCTTACCTGCATGCTGTCGGCGGAGATGATTTCCCCGGAAAATCTGCTAGCCAATTCGATGGCCAGTCGCGATTTTCCGGAGCCCGTGGATCCCAAAATTGCTAAAACTGGCACACGCGACATGTCGAGCTTCCCACGATCACTCATGGCCCCCGATCACGTTTGCGCGTGCGCAGTTTTCGCCCGCCTGTTGCCAGCGTTCTCCGTTCTTTCACTCGTGTGAACCAGAGACGCGGTAATTTCGAAGATACGCGCGGTTATTCGATAATTATCGCGTTTAAACGGAGAATTAGAATATTGGCCCTTTTCGAAAATCGCCGTTTAATTGGCCGCGATTGCACCGAGATCAACGAAACGAGGAGGAGGGACTTAATAGGAACGCTATTACAAGTTGCTTCTGCTTGGATCATTTCATTGGAATCCCCTTCTTTTGGATTTCAAGACGCGGCGGGAGTTTAACAGCTGTTTAAAATTAGAGTGGCATTGTTAAATGCGAAGGATTAAGTATCATACACGCGTTCAATCGACTAGGATTAACCCTTTGCGGACGTGTGTGTCTGCGAATAATCGCCATTTTCTTCATTTTTGTCGACGCACGTTCATTGTTAAAGCAGAAAGTTTCAATTAATATCGTTGATAAACGCTTGAAAGTTTTGGGAATTTCTTGACCTGCAATTCGAAAGCTTAGAAATTTAAAGGCTTGGAATTGAAAGTTAAAATACTTTTTCAAGTTTTATTACTCGTCGTACGCCAAAGGGTTAATCAATGGAATTATCGCAATTGTTATTAAACGATTATTTTACCTTGTCACGCCTGAATCATTGTATTAATTTGTGTACGTACCAAAGGAGGCTTTCATTCATTCGTAATAATTATTATGGCAACGTATCGGTTGCCGCGAAACGAGAATAATGCTGAACTGTTCGCGATATCGAGAACCATTTGTCAGGCGTACGCGTACGTGTTACGCAAGAATTAAAGTTGCAAAAGTTAACAATATCGGTGGCGCGTAATCGCGTAATTTGCGAACCGCGCGGAGAAGTTCACGGCAAATTGTTTGAAACGCGTAACTCGCCAACGGGGCGGAGGCAATTATTATATAAGGAAACACGCGTTGCACAAGGTTGCAATATTTCAATCTCTTCGTGCCCCAATAGCTTTTGCATAGTTAGACGCAATTCGCAGCTGCGCGCGATTGCAACGCGCGGTTACGCGTGAAATTTTATCGATTCTCTTACAGTGGGACTCCGATTATACGAATTAACCATTTGCGGACGAGCGTGGACGAATAGCCGTCGAAACTTTTTCGATTCTATGGATAAACGTCGGTTTTCAAAGCAGCAAATTTCGAGTAGTGACACTGATATGCACTTTCGATAATAATTCAGCGAAAATTCGTTTCGCGTTATTAAATATGTCCGCGATGGATTTGTAATTGAGTGGAAATTTGTTACGTATTATTTTTCCTCGTCCGCAAAGGGTTTTAATCGGGCGACACGAATGTTCGAATAAGGGAATGTTCGATTACTTTATTTTACGTCGATTCTTTGGATGTTCAACAAAATATTGCTAACATTCCGATTCTGTCAGTAACAGCAGTCTCGGTTAATATAATCCAGCACGATTCGATTTAAGGTTTCATATATTTCGAAGCTTTTTAGGCACTAAACGAAGCGTGATCATTCGAACGGATTCAATTTAGTAAAGTTACGTTCCTTTTGTACGTTGAATCATCTTAATTCTAATGATCTACCGTCTTATTAACGTGGCTCCATTTTTCGCGCTTGTGAAATATTTCCATTACTTTCCGTTTCCTTCTCGCGGTTAGCGTAGTAAATTATCGTCGCAACGATATTATGCTACGTTACGACTACTTATAGAACTGAATCGATAGTTAAATCGAACGGTGTACGCATAAAATGTGTGTAGGATAATGCAGCGTTCGAATAACAGAATGTTTCCATAATAGAGAATTCGAGTGATCAAGATTCCACTGTAACGTGACGAATAACAACATTAGAGATTCTATAGGACACCGTAACAGTTGCGAGAGAAAATTCCAATGTTCCTGCGCAAGAATACCGGTTACCGGAAACAGAATTCAATTACTTTCGTGGAGAGAAAAAGTTGCAATCATTCGTAACGATCGTTGGGAAGAAAAATCGTTCGAATTAATGGTAATTCTTTTGCAGCAACGTATCAAATCTCCCTTACAGTATTCAACAACGTCTGCATTCTATTATCATTCTCTTATCTCTCGTATCTCTATTACTTTTTCGCCTGTACTAATAAATTTCTATATTAGTACACGTTATATCGTCGCAACGTTATTACCGTTGCTCGTACTAGAACTAAACCCACGATTAAATCCAACAAGGCGCGCGTATAAAACTCGCCTGTTCGAATGATATATCGTATAATGGAACACGTTCGAATAACGGCGACGCGTTTCGATGATAGAGAATTCGGATAATCGAGCTTCTACTGTTACTTATCTCTCGTTGCAAATCGAACCGATCACGCGTAACACGCACGATGTTCGTGCAACAATGTTGTTAAAAATTGCCGGCACTTTGTACACTCGCACAGAGATTGAACTTGCCTGACATTGGCAAACGATTTCATTAACAGAGATCGCAATTTTATCGAATCGCAGAGATTACCGTAATTACGCCGCTTGGAATTTCCAATAGCGATCATTATGGATCGTTGATCATCGACGAACGATCGCGTAGAAATTCGTAATCTTCCGGATCGGAAACGATTACGATGATCACGAGTCAATTAACACGCGACGTATCGAAGAAATTAAAACGAAGTTTTGTACGTTTATCGTTAAATTGGACGCCAACGATGATTAATCGCAAGTTAATAACACGGAAATTTACATTACATTGGGAAAGGTTTTTCGCAATTTTGCGGATTATTATCGGACGACATTAGAGCGAGTGTATTATTATTAAAACTTGGTCCATCGTTGAAAATTCATTATGCGAATTTTAAGCGCAGCGTAATTTAAAACTCGTCTAATATTAATGCAATTGTAGCGGCTAAGGAAATAAATATTTCGGAAGGTTTAAGGACCTTGAGGCGCCAGTATTGTTCAAGCGTTTTGGGGTAGGCCTTGAATTCCCTGCTTGGGTGGCTTTCTTTGACACGTGACTTTTTCCCCACGGTCAGAGAAAGTTGGTAAAAACAGTGAGTTCTTAGTTAGCAGCCGAACAAGATACACCCC
Organism: Eucera pruinosa; assembly: GCA_028830335.1. Taxonomy (NCBI): domain Eukaryota; kingdom Metazoa; phylum Arthropoda; class Insecta; order Hymenoptera; family Apidae; genus Eucera; species Eucera pruinosa. Next base: position 4,321,638 of record JAMYCR010000019.1, read on the forward strand.
GTTCATTTAGTCTGATTTTCGTTTGCGTTAGAGTTAAGTTAGCAATAGTTGTTATTTGTTATTAGTTATCGTTATTATTTCATATAAATATATACTTGTTATCTGTTCAATTTTAATATCAATTATTATACCTCACATTATCCCAAACAATGTTGTTCAATTTATCAACGATATTTGTTTTAGCATTACATTATAATTAAGAATATCTGCTAGCATTTCTTTCATTCCTCGATACCTAATCGAAAGGTTATACGCGAGTTTGAAACGTTCTTGTAAATTTTACCGATACTCAAGCTTCCACTAATCTCTTATTAATACGAAATCGATAGCGCCGGAATAATGAAGCTACGAAAATAGTAGAAATTATGCTGTCGCGATAATTTCTACGTTCGTCCTTTCCTTCGTGTCATTTTTTACGCGGCTATTATATTATTATAACGCTACGCGACGATAATAAAACAATTCGATTAAAGCTGTTACATAATTATCGTAACTGTGACAATTCGAGGTAACGAGAAAAGGTAGAGGAGATGTTGTAATTTAGGGTAGATAATTTCCGCTCAGCCACTTGTACAGCTATGCTATATCTCACGATTAGACGACATTTTCGAGATAAAAAGAATCTAGGATGTATTTGAATTTGTACAGCTGACTGATAGCGCTAGGCTCATCGACTGATTAGATCTACATATCAACCACTTCTAGCGCGGTGATTATGTTATTATATTTATGTATCTACGCGCGCTACGGGGACCGGAGATTTCAAAATCCGTCGCAGCCGAGAAGAACGCGCGTTTCCAGTGTTCTATAGCCGGCAGCGGATTAAACAGAAGCTATTATATTAACCCTTTTGCGGACAACGAATAGTGAAACTTGAAAAGAGTATTTCGACTTTGAATTCCAAGCCTTTAAATTTCTAAGCTTTCGAATTGCAAGCCTTGAAATTTCCAAGCTTGCAAATTGCAAACCTCCAAATTTCTGAGCTTTCGAATTGCAAGCCTTCAAATTTCCAAGCTTGCAAATTGCAAACCTCCAAATTTCTAAGCTTTCGAATTGCAAGCCTTGAAATTTCCAAGCTTGCAAATTGCAAACCTCCAAATTTCTAAGCTTTCGAATTGCAAGCCTTGAAATTTCCAAGCTTGCAAATTGCAAACCTCCAAATTTCTAAGCTTTCGAATTGCAAGCCTTCAAATTTCCAAGCTTGCAAATTGCAAACCTCAAAATTTCTAAGCTTTCGAATTGCAAGCCTTGAAATTTCCAAGCTTGCAAATTGCAAACCTCCAAATTTCTAAGCTTTCGAATTGCAAACCTCCAAATTTCTAAGCTTTCGAATTGCAAGCCTTCAAATTTTCAAGCTTGCAAATTGCAAACCTCCAAATTTCTAAGCTTTCGAATTGCAAGCCTTCAAATTTCCAAGCTTGCAAATTGCAAACCTCCAAATTTCCAAGCTTTCGAATTGCAAGCCTTCAAATTTCCAAGCTTGCAAATTGCAAACCTCCAAATTTCTAAGCTTTCGAATTGCAGGTCAAGAAATTCCCAAAACTTTGAAGCGTTGATCAACGATATTAATTGACATTTTCTGCTTCAACGGTGAACAGTGCGTCCACGAAACCAAAACCAGTTTTAACCCTTACACTTGCAAAATTTAGGTGAATAAATTGCTCGAATACGGGGTAAATTATCCGCGTACTGTCACGGTTCCTATAACCGCCGCTCGAACTATTTCATTTAATAGCAATGTTGCTAAATTTCGACTTCGGTTTATGTAACAGCGCGCGGTCGTTTTGTAATATTTGTAAGTAAATAATTGGGAGGTAAACGGTGTTGTTGAACGTTGCAACGTGACCCAATGTAATCGTGAAGCGTGGAAAGCGTTACGATTAAATACGAATTCGTACAATTGTTACGCGAAACTGATATTCCAACGAATAGAAAACGTGCCTCTATTTAAACGAGAAACTCTCAAGTAACGATACTACGGATATTCGACTTCGTTGTACGCACTTTCAATTACAGTGGCAATGAATTTATTACGTTGAACGTGTGAAAAAATAGTTAAAAGCAACGATTAGTTCGGGGGAAAACTGTCGATCGGATAGGAAATTCGTTTTCTTGAAATTCCCGTCATCTGCGCGAGAAAAATCGTCGACGAAGGGTTTCAACGGTTTTCTACGGCTCGAGGCGTTCTCGTTTCGGCCTTTTCCCCAATTTTATGCGTTCGCGAGGTCCGCGTTTCCTGTGGAAAGTTCCCCGCGTGCAGTTGCGTCAATAGAGAGTATTTCGACCGGGCCAGAGAGCCGCGATTAGGCGGCTAAATGTGAGAATTATGGAAAGCAGAGGGAACGTGCGCGCATCCTCGCCGCCGGTAAACCCGAATCGTGTATAACGGGTCTTCGAACGTACACAACCACGTGTAATCGCGAATTCCAGCGGGGGGAAGGAAAAAAAAAAAAGAGCCAAGCGAAATCGTCGGGAAACATTTTTATCGTCGCGAAAAGGAGAAAATAAGCGAAAGTAGTTGGAAGTAAAAGAAGAAAGGTTGCAAAGAAAGTTACTCGTACTTGATTCGATTCGAAAAGAATTTCAGTAGCGGCTACAAAATTGCAACGCTTTTAACAAACCGGAAACGGATAAAAAGTAACAAGAAATAATAAGTACATAAGATAAGAAAGCAAATCGAAGAAGAAGAAGAAGAAGAAAATAAGCGAATGTACTTGGAAGTAAAAGAAGAAAGGTTGCAAAGAAAGTTACTCGTACTTGATTCGATTCGAAAAGAATTTCAGTAGCGGCTACAAAATTGCAACGCTTTTAACAAACCGGAAACGGATAAAAAGTAACAAGAAATAATAAGTACATAAGATAAGAAAGCAAATCGAAGAAGAAGAAGAAAATAAGCGAATGTAGTTGGAAGTAAAAGAAGCAAGGTTGCAAAGAAAGTTGATCGTACTTGATTCGATTTGAAAAGAATTTCAGTAGCGGCTACAAAATTGCAACGCTTTTAACAAACCGGAAACGGATAAAAAGTAACAAGAAATAATAAGTACATAAGATAAGAAAGCAAATCGAAGAAGAAGAAGAAAATAAGCGAATGTAGTTGGAAGTAAAAGAAGAAAGGTTGCAAAGAAAGTTACTCGTACTTGATTCGATTTGAAAATAATTTCAGTAGCGGCTACAAAATTATAAAGATTTAACAAACCGGAAACGGATAAAAAGTAACAAGAAATAATAAGGAAGAAAAGAAAACGAATCGAAGAAGAAGAAGAAGAAAATAAGCGAATGTAGTTGGAAGTAAAAGTAGCAAGATTGCAAAAAAAAACAAGAGGAAGAGCATATCTGATCGTGTAGAACGGTTAGTTTTGGTTTGGTCCATGGGCGTGTATATAACGTTGCAAGCATGATGGCATTCTCGTTAAAACTTCTCTACTTTGCTTTACCTTGTTTCGCGGCTGGGCAGTTTTGGACGCATCCCAGCCGGGCCATTATCTTCCTCCTTTATGACGTCGAATTAATTCAACGAGCGAAATAAAGACTCGTAAAAAAGCGGCGCAGGTCGTCGTCGATCGTACCGTTAATCGCCGTAACGCGATGCGGTGTACGGTACGAGTGAAATGAACCGAAGCGAAGTACGAATAATTATTGTAAAATCCACTTCTTTCTTTTATTAACCGGGTGAAACTTTCTCCGGTATCTTTAGAACCGGTATGGTATTTTTTTTTAACGATCAAACTTCTAATCGTTCGAATTCCAAGGGTTCAAATATCTAAGCGTATGGAGTTCCAAAGGTTCGAATATCTAAGCTTTAGGAGTTCCAAAGGTTCGAATTTTCAAGCTTTCGGAGTGTCAAAGGTTCGAATTTCTAAGCTTTTCCATTTTTAAGCGTTCGAATTCTAAGGGTTCAAATTTCTAAGCTTTTCCACTTTTAAGCGTTCGAATTCTAAGGGTTCAAATTTCCAAGCTTTCGCAGTTCCAAGGGTTCAAATTTCTAAGCTTTTCCACTTCTAAGCGTTCAAATTCCAAGGCTTCGAATTTCCAAGCTTACGGAGTTCCAAGGATTCGAATCTCTAAGCTTTCGGAGTTCCAAAGGTTCGAATTTTCAAACTTTCGGAGTTCCAAAGGTTCGAATTTCTAAGCTTTTCCACTTCTAAGCGTTCGAATTTCCAAGGCTTCGAAATTCTAAGCTTTCGAAGTTCCAAAGGTTCAAATTTCTAAGCTTTTCCACTTCTAAGCGTTCGAATTTCCAAGGCTTCGAATTTCTAAGCTTTCGAAGTTCCAAAGGTTCAAATTTCTAAGCTTTTCCACTTCTAAACGTTCGAATTCCAAGGGTTCAAATTTCTAAGCTTTCGGAGTTCCAAAGGTTCAAACTTTTAAGCTTTCGGAGTTCCAAAGGTTCGAATTTCTAAGCTTTCGGAGTTCCAAAGGTTCAAATTTCTAAGCTTCTCCACTTCTAAGCGTTCGAATTTCCAAGGCTTCAAATTTCTAAGCTTTCGCAACTCCAAGGGTTCAAATTTCTAAGCTTTTCCACTTCTAAGCGTTCGAATTCTAAGGGTTCAAATTTCCAAGCTTTCGCAATTCCAAGGGTTCAAATTTCTAAGCTTTTCCACTTCCAAGCGTTCGATTTTCAAGGCTTCGAATTTCTAAGCTTTCGAAGTTCCAAAGGTTCAAATTTTTAAGCTTGTCCACTTCTAAACGTTCGAATTCCAAGGGTTCAAATTTCTAAGCTTTCGGAGTTCCAAGGGTTCAAATTTCTAAGCGTTCGAATTTCCAAGCTGTGATGTTCTTCTAATTTCGATTGATTCGATAAAAATGATGTAACTCCTCTAGTCTCATTTATTTCATCCAGTGTTAATGCTCGCCAATTTAATTGAACTCATTTAATCTGTAATTCGCCGTCATCGCGTTCACCTGAATATATTTCTCTATATTTATTGAAACAAATGTGATTATGTACAATTCTTTTTTACACTTTACACAGGAATACGAAAGATTGCAAATAGATTAGAGTTCAAGGATCCTCCTTAAACTATGTATATCTCTATAGAAGCCCTTTCATTTTATTTTCATCTTCTCAATTAAACGATTAACGTTTTCCCAACACGCGATAATTAGCACGATAATTTCGCCAGTTTTGTTCCATACAATTGTAAACCTAACACGTTTTATTCTACGTTATCATTAATCATCGTACATTATCGGGTATAATTTGTACAGTAATAAATAGTTATCGTAACTCGCGTAGAATGAAAAGTGGAAAATAAGGGAATTCGGATGGAAAGGATTCGAAAGGTTTGCAATAAAAAGTCACTCTAGACGCAAAAGTTTTTGGGTAAATGATAATAGCTTTATTCGTATAATAAGAATAATTCGAAATATAAACGTCAAGGAACTGTCTGACCCTTTCTCCTGAAAAAAAAAACAGAAACATCGAAGACTCGCGTGTTTCGCGTTTCACTTAAATTCGCACACGCAGCTGACGACCGCTAATTAAAAAAAAAAAAATGAAATGAAAAGAAAAGAAAAGAAAAAAAACGAAACGAAACGAAACGGAATAAAAAAAAGGAAAAATCCCTACTGTGTGTGTGTGTGCATCATCATTATCATCATCATCATCATCATCATGGTCACTCGTTAACGTGATCAATAAACGTCTAACGCAATCGCGACGATTACTATTAAAACAAAACGAAACGAAACAAGTAAAATGAAAAATAATCGTCGACCACCGAAACACGCATATTAAATGCGTTTAATAGAAGAATAATTGCGGTATCTTACAGTCTCTCGAATTAATATGCAATTAATCTAGAATCGGCTTCGAATTGATCGAGATGAATCTAATCTAAAATTAATGTCGGATTAATCTTTGATTAATTGAGGATCAATTTAAAATTAATCAGGAATTAATCGAAAATTAATCTAGAATGAATCCAGACCAAATTTAGAATAAACCTGGAATTAATCTAGATTAAATGTAGAATTAATCTAGGATTAATCTAGAAGTAATCCAACTCAGAATTAATCTAAAATTAATCTACACTAAATTCAGAATAAACCTGGAATTAATGTAGATTAAATTTAGAATTAATCTAGGATTAATCTAGAAGTAATCTAATTCAGAATTAATCCAGAATGAATATAGAATTAATCTAGACTAAATTTAGAGTAATCCTGAAATTAATCTAGACTAAATCTAAAATTAATCCTGAAGCAATCTAATCCAGAATTAATCTAGAATTAATATAGACTAAATTTAAAGTAATCCTGGAATTAATTTAGACTAAATCTAAAATTAATCCAGACGTAATCTAATCCAGAATTAATCTAGAATTGATCCAGAATTAATCTAGAATTAATATAGACTAAATTTAGAGTAATCCTGGAATTAATCTAGACTAAATCTAAAATTAATCCAGAAGCAATCTAATCCAGAATTAATCTAGAATTAATATAGACTAAATTTAAAGTAATCCTGGAATTAATTTAGACTAAATCTAAAATTAATCCAGACGTAATCTAATTCAGAATTAATCTAGAATTGATCCAGAATTAATCTAGAATTAATATAGACTAAATTTAGAGTAATCCTGGAATTAATTTAGACTAAATCTAAAATTAATCCACAAGCAATCTAATCCAGAATTAATCTAGAATTAATATAGACTAAATTTAGAGTAATCCTGGAATTAATTTTGACTAAATCTAAAATTAATCCAGAAGCAATCTAATCCAGAATTAATCTAGAATTAATATAGACTAAATTTAGAGTAATCCTGGAATTAATCTACACTGAATCAAAAATTAATCCAGAAGTAATCTAATCCAGAATTAATCTAGAATTAATCCAGAAGTAATCTAATTCAGAATCAATCTAGAATTAATCCAGAATCAATCTAATTCAGAATCAATCTAGAATTAATCCGGAATCAATCTAATCCAGAATTAATTCGAAACGAACCTAGAATTTAATCTAATCTTCCGAATTCCCCTTCGGAAATTCCAACGAAACGAAGAAATTTTCCACTCTTCCAAGAATTTGGAAACGAATAGTCGTCGACGACTTCAAAAAAAAAAAAAAAATGAAAGAAACTAAATAAACAAAAAAAAAAGAAGCGTGTTACGTGCGCGGACGATTTTTTTTTCTTCTTTTTATTCCAACATTCCTCCGTTCAATTCGTTTTAAGTACAAAACCTATTTATTTATCTCTCTTTCTCTCTCTTCTCACTCATTCGTCGTTTTCGCGCACTTCTTTTCTTCTTTTCTTTATAACCTTTTAGTAGTACAAATAATAAGCATCTCTCTGTTACGTTTGCATCTTCTTTGTGTTTCTGTGTGTGTGTGTGTTTGTGTTTTCGTCTATCTGTACAAAAAATTCTCTCGTCGACAAAAATGGCGGACGATTTTACGTCGTCTTCGTCGTCGTTGTCGTCGTCATCGCTTCATTTTATGTATACATATATATATACATACATACATATATACATATATATGTATTTCTATAATATGCAAATATAGTAAATCGTAGATACATAAATAATAATAGTACTTCTAATATTATCTTCTACTAATCTGTTAACTCTTCTTTCGCTTCTGGAATAAATATTACTTCTTTTTCGCGTTACTCTTCTTCGTGTTTATATTCTATATATATATATATATTTTTAGTTACGTATTCGTTTATTAGTTAGGCTGTCATACAAGTACGAAACGTACGCAAACACGCATGCACGCATTACATCCACGCATTCGTTTTTTTTTTCCTTTCTCTTCGTTTAACAAAATAGATCTCGCGCGTCTTCGTGCGAACTTCGCGCGAATTTCTTTTCCTTCTTCATACCGAATCGCGGTATCTCAGCTGAACTGGAGAACTCGTACGGCGAATGCAACGTTTCGTCGACGCGATCTTTTTATAAAAGCGAATTCATCGCGAACGCGAGAACTCTTTACAACAGCGAATTTCTCGTCCATTTTTTTCTTTCCTTTTTTTTCTTTCAAATAGTTTTGCATTCCATCGCCTTCGAAATTATGGAATACGATAACTCGTATCGCATTCCATTACTTTTCCAAATAATAAAATACAATTACTCGTATATCCAATTGTTCTCCAAATAATAAAATGCGATCATTTGCAATTGCATTGTTTTACGCACAATTTGCATTTCGCGTAAATGCCAATTGTAAATGGCCAAGTTTTTTATTTTCCACATAGCTTGCATTCCAATCATTTTTCGCAATTAATACGTATTCCATTCTATTCCGAATAATTTGCATTCTATCGTTTCCCTAAAACAATTTGCATTCCAATAATTTTATATTCCATTCGTTTCTAAATAATGAAATATAATAAATTTGTATTCCACTGTTTTCCAAATAATAAAATGCAATCATTTGCATTGCATTATTTTACGCATAATTTGCACGTTACATTATTTACCATATAGTTTGCAATCCATTAATTTCTCGCATTAATTCGTATTCCACGTCTCTTCCAAAATACAATGTATCGTATTTGTATTATTTTATAAACAGTTTCAATTCTAATAATTCGTATTCCATTATTTCCCAATCAATTTGCATTCCATTGTTTCCCAAACGATTCGCATTCCATTGTTTTGCAAATAATAAAATACGATATTTTGTATTTCATTATTTTTCACATATTTACTTTGCATTGCACTAATTCGTATTCCATTATTCTCCAAATAATATGCATTTCAATCATTTGTGTTCCATTGTTATCCAAATCGAAAAATGCAACGATTTGCATTGCATTGTTCCCGAAATAATAAAATACGATATATCGTGTTTCGATTATTCTCCAAATAGTTCGCATTCCAATATTACTCCCGGTAATAATCCGTATTTTATTGTTCCTCGAATAATTTCCATTCCATCGTTTTCCGAATAAACGTCTCTACTACCTGTTTCAAATTTTCGCACGAATGCACAAAGATCGCGACAGTTTTCCTCGCGGATCCGTCGTCTTCGAATCTTAACCCTTTCGCAGTTTAACGGGAAAATTTCAAGCCACTTAAAATCGAAACAACTCCACTAAAAAAAAAAAAACTTCAACGTATAATTTCTTTCTTAAACTCGCCTGTATTTCTCCTAATTATCCTTTCCCCTAAAATATCGCGACTACGCGTAACAATAGTAATCTAAAACTAGTTTCTATAAACTTCTACATAGCTTTCGAAAGCTTTTAAAAGCTTCGATATACCGTAAATGCGAACCGGGAAACTTCTGAAAAATTCCAAATGTGAACGCAATTGTTTCATTTAAAAAAAAGAAAACTGTTTTATTGAACCGCGAAAGGGTTAATTTTCGCTTCGCTTTGTTTGGGATCGCAACTTCCGGTTCGAATTGAAAATCAAGACGACGAAACGCGATTTTTTCCTCCCTTTTTCCTGAATAAAATTGTAAAATTGTAAAATTGTAAAATTTCTTAACGCACGTTTCCTTTTTCTTCCTTTCTTTCTTTCTTTCCCCCCATCCGCTATTTATAGTCGTTCTTCGAGGTATAGGTACAAGTGAACTCTTTCGTGTTGTAGGTAAATATCTTTGTTTAAAGATGGATGCGCGTGAACGAGGGAAAACGGATAAGTTTTGGATTTACGAGAAGGACTCGAATCGAAAACTTCGCGAGGCTCAAAAACAACAAAAAAAAAAACCCTCGAAACTCTCGAAATTCTGCATTGAATTCCGCCGAACGAAACTTAAATTTAATCGCAATTTTAACGAACGTATCTCGTTCGTGAAATTTCGCGTTTCCAATCGATTTAAAAAGTCCCAACACATTTTCTTTCTAGAAAAGCGAATTATTATTAACCAGAGAAAGCTGATTATTTGTCGAAATGCATCGAACGTTTAAATGCAAGCATTAATTAAATAAATTTTTCCTTGAAATATTTCTCACGGCAAAATAATGTTTCCGTAAATATTTCAGGAAAATGCAATTTTTCCTTTACGTTCCGAGGTTTCGAGTGTCGCATCCCTGATTAATATTAATATTATGGATAATATATTATATTATATTATTAGATACAAGGTTACACTGTATATGCGTTTAACTGATTACTATATTGGCGTATAATATAATATATTATATTATAATAATATTACATATTAAATATTATTAGCAATATATAGCATTTAACACGTTATTGCTATCCCGCGATAATCCGTAATAGAATAATAATAATAATAGGTAATTAGCAAGTAAATTGTAAATCGTACCGCGATTTTATGTCTACCCGTTTTATCTTTCCTTTCCTAGGGAAAAGTCCCTAGCAAAAGTTTACTATACTATATTTTTCCCCCCTTCTCTCTTATCTTTTACTAGGAAGTATCCATAGTAGAATCTTTCTTACATTCTACCCCCATTTTCTATTCTTTTTTCCAGGGAAAATCCGTAACCGAATTCATTGTATTTCAAACCCTTTTCTTCTCATTCCCAACAATTCGCCGCTTCCCTTATTTCTTATAAAGGAAATTCCAAGTCATATTTCTTATATTCTACCCCCATTTGCTATATATTTTCTAGGGAAAATCCGCAGCCGAATTCTCGAATTCTCTTTTCCTTATTTTCGGACAGGGAAAATCTGTAATGAAACTTTTTATATTTTACCCCCCCTCCATTTGCTATTTATTTCTAGGCAAAATTCGTAGCAACACTTTTCCCCTTTTCTCGCTAGTCGAATCTTCTTTTTTGGTCTGCAATAATTTTCCTGTTTTCTCGCGCTTTCACTACGGAAAATCGCGCGTCAAAACTCCTGTTTCCCTATTCTTTTTTTTTTACCAGGAAAATCCCTAATCGAAGCCTCTATATATTTTACCCCGTCTCGCTTTTCGAACAATTCGCGGCTTTTCCTTATTTTTTTCCACGGAAAATCTGTAGTCAAGTGTTATCTATATTTTACCCCCATTCTTCGTTGTCCGGTTCTCTTATTTTTTTCTATGGAAAATCAGTAGTCAAGTCATCTATATTTCACCCCTTCTCTCGTTCTACAACAATTCTCTTAGCTTCTTATTTTCTTTGTTACGCAAAATCCCTTTATATTCTTCTTCATTTTCGTCGTAAAACAACTTATCCCGTTTCTCTATTTTGTTTACAAAAAATCTGTAGCCAAGTTATCGATATTTTACCCATCTTTTGTTATGCAACGCGATGTCCTGCTTTCCTTTTTTATTTCGAAAAACCCCTTTATATTCTTCTTCATTTTTGTTATACAACAACTTATCCTGTTTCTTTATTTTGTTTACGAAAAAACTGTAGCCAAGTTATCGATATTTTACCCATCTTTTGTTATGCAACGCGTTGTCCTGCTTTCTTTTTTTATTCTTTTTTTATTTTGAAAAACTCCTTTATATTCTTCTTCATTTTTGTTATACAACTTATCCCGTTTCTTTATTTTGTTTACGAAAAAAACTGTAGCCTAGTTGTTGATATTTTACCCATCTTTCGTTATACAACGCGGCTTTCCTGTTTTCTTACCTTTTACTATGGAAAATCCCTAATCGAAGCGTTCGCAATTCTACCCTTTCCTTTTTTTGTTATACAACTGTTTGTCCCCTTTTCCTATTCTTTTCTTTTTTACTATGAAAAATCCCCAGTCGAAGCCTTTATATTATTCCTTCCACGTGTTGTACAACAATTTCCCCCCTCTTATCTTCATTTTTACTACGGAAAATTCCTAGGCGAAATCTAGTTCTACCCCTTATGTTTTGTACAATAATCCTCCCGTTTTCTTATCCCTTTATTACGGAAAATCCCTAGTCGCAAGTCTTCGTATTCTTCCTTCCCTTTGTTGCACAACAATTTGCCCTCCCTTCCTCTCTTCTTTTTCCCATGGAAAACCCCTAATCGAAGCCTTTATAGTTCACCTCCTTACTCTTTTCCTTCATTCCTTCCTTATAACATATTATATATATTAAATTATAATATAATTCAATTATAATATATATATTATATATTAACCTCTTGCACTCGAAAACAATTTCAATAATATAAATCTACTGGTAACTTGAATACTATTTTTCTTTTTACGCTTCCGAGAATTTGAAGTGTTATTCCGTACTTGAGAAATGGGAAGGGTGGCCTTTAATTTGCTTTGCTTTGGAAGAAATAGAGATCGAATTAATAGAAATAAATGCAAAACCTTAAATCTTGAATTACGAAGAAAATTATGTATATCGCCGTAAAGTCGCCAACGGAGTGCAAAGGGTTTAATTATAATATATATAAGAATGGATATAGTCTATCCTATGCTTCGTCGATGCTTTTGTTGTATTCTACCCAATTTTCCTACTAGAGACGATGCCTAGTGAAAAATTCTCTTTTACAGGAAAAAAGTTTCTCCAACCCTTTTTCTTCCTACCTTCCCCATATAAGCGTTTGAGCAGCGTTTTACGTGTGTGTCCGTGTGATTTAGTATATCAATATAACTCGTGATTACACCTCCCCCCTCCCCCCTTAAAAAACAGCCTAAAATAATTCTGCATTTTAACCGAACTCCGTTTGCTCTAAGATTAATTCTACATCTCGTTAGCTATTTTCATTTTTATTTGGTTCAGATACGTTTGAGCGTTTTACGAAGTGAAATTATCGTCCAGTCTATTAATAGTAATTCGATGTCGATCGATCGATCGTACGTTTGATCAACGCTTCGTCCACCGGAGGCCTAATTTATTAATCGTACTATTTTCCGGCAATAATTCCGATTATTTCATTCCAGAATATATATTTTTCAATTCGTATTCCGGATTAAATATTGATAATATTAATCATTTTCTTGGTTAATAATAGAATGAGGTAAAACAAAAATAGAAGGTTTCGTCTTGGTTAAGCTCTGCCTTAGACAATGCGACTAACTTCCATGATAATCACGCTGAAAATTCGACTCTTTCCGTCCACTTAATAAATGCGCGCAAAGAAACATTTTCAAGCGGATTAAAAACACTCGAACTTCGATTTTAATAGAAATCTTTCGCGAAAAGCTATTAAAGGTCTGACAATGTGTCTCAAGAATTTCTCTATTTCTACTAAGAAAAGTAGAAAGTACATCGAGTAATAAAGATACATTTGTTATAGATAATTTTATAATAGTACATAATTTTTCCCCATTCTACGTTGCACGCGTTTGCCGAATACACGATAATTAATAAATAAACGAATCGCTTCGTCTCGTTCGAAAAGCAAAATGTTGTCGACTCGTGATGATTCGGTGGATAAAGTGTTGATGCTCGAAACGATTCGATTCGACTCGCAACGATTGCAGGCTTCGTTTTCAATGGCAGTGCCGGTGCGCGCGGTTTAAAAGCCACGCGGAATTTCGCCACGTCACCGAGACGAATTTAACACTAGGTTTACGGAAACGCGCGGAGGACTTGGACAATTTTATACCTCCAACCGTTTGCACTCCATTCCTGTATAAATCTCCTCGAGAAATGCTTCACGTAATTTACTATTATTTTCTTTCATTTCGCTTTCGTTTTTCCAAAAGTCATTCGAAGGCGTAAAAAGCGCAGAAAAACGAACGCCGTATTATATTTGAAAAATTCGAACAGCGTATTGTGTATCGTGTGTTGACGATTATTACATCGATTTGAAGAAAAGTATGCAGTGCAAAGGGTTAATTGAGTTTTTTCGCATCGATCGAAGCGCGAACGCGCAATAAAAAAAGATTCCAACCACGCTTACGTTTTTATTAGGATACTTATTTTCCCGCGAAATCGCGACTCGTTCGACGTCCATAAATCCAGCGTCAAAGCGGCTGAAAAAAGGAGAAAAGTCTCCGTTTTCCTGTTATTCTCGTCTATATCTCATTTTTTTTGTTTTTCCTTTTTTTCTCCGTATTTTCCAGCGATCTGTTTTTCTTGCAAAAATAAGAGATTCTATCGGGGTCTATCCGTGTATAATCTATAATATAATAATATCGTACAGCGTAACAATTATTGTATCGCAGATGTACGAAAAAATCCTATTCAAATCGCGGATCGAAAAATGAATATCCCCCCCCCCCCCCTTCGCGCCAACGATTCTCTCTATTTTCGTAATACGTACGTCGTAAATCTATTGGATCGTAACACGTGAGTTCATCCCGTTTTAATCTTTTTCTTTTCCCCCTTTCATTTTGCATATTTCTCGATTCTCTCTTTTGTTTTTTCCTACGCGTACAAATAAATAATAATAAAAAATAGTGCAACGAAGTGAGATAGTTGATCATTGAGGTGGCAGTAAAAATTGGGTCGTTTATACCTACGTAAATTAATTATTCCCAGCCGTGTTTCGCGTAAAATGTATATAGGTTCCCACCGTGTATAACGGAGAGAAAAATTTCTCGTTGCAATGAATAATTCTAATCATACACGTACGAATATATCGCAAGCGAATCTCGCGTGCCGCTTTCGAGTCGTATTTTCTGTAATAATATACGCTACGCTATAATGTATTTATAATAGTATTATCGTAATTGCCTTGTCCTTTTCATAAGCTAAAGCTACGTCCACATAGAAAACGCGTAACCTTTCCTTATTATATTGTATTATATTATATTATATTATATTATAGTAGACGAAATCCTTTCGTTCTTCATCCATTCATTCCCGCTACACGCACGCGATTAAACTATCATGTACGATTATTACTATTAGTATTCTTTTTAATGTCTATGTGGCTAGCAGGTACGTTTGCACTCTTCAAAATCGACCCAAAAAATCGTGGCAACCTGTGCGGCTACCTTCTCTGTTTCTTGCTTCACTTCGTTTCGTAATAGGATTTCTACGCTTATTTTTCTGTTGCATTTCTAAGCAGTGGAATTTCTACGCTCTTGGATTTCTATGTTTTCTTTTTCCTTTTTCTTTTTTTTTGGATTTCGAAGCTTTTGAATTTATGAACGTTGAAGTTTCGAAGCGTTGGAATTTCCAAGCGTTTCGATTTCCCACGTTTTCGATTTCTAAGCGTTGGTATTGCCAAGCTTTTGGATTTCTAAGCATTGGAATTTCCAAGCTTTGGGATTTCTAAGCATTGCATATATAAGCTTTTGGATTTCTAAGCGTTGGAATTTCCAAGCTTTTCGATTTTCAAGCGTTGGAATTATAAGCTTTTGGATTTCTAAGCGTTAGAATTTCTAAGCTTCTGCATTTCTAAGGTTTTGGATTTCTAAGCATTGGAATTTCTAAGCTTTTGCATTTCTAAGCGTTGGAATTCCCAAGATTTTCGATTTCTAAGCGTTGGAATTTCCAAGCTTTTCGATTTCTAAGTGTTGGAATTTCCAAGCTTTTAGATTTCTAAGCGTTGGAATTTCCAAGCTTTTCGATTTCTAAGCTTTGGAATTTTCAAACTTTTCGATTTCTAAGCATTGGAATTTCTAAGCTTTTGCATTTCTAAGGTTTTGGATTTCTAAGCATTGGAATTTCTAAGCTTTTGCATTTCTAAGCGTTGGAATTTCCAAGCTTTTGCATTTCTAACCGTTGAAGTTTCCAAACTTTTCGATTTCTAAGCATTGGAATTTCTAGGCTTTTGCATTTCTAAGGTTTTGGATTTCAAAGCGTTCGAATTTCCAAGCTTTTCGATTTCTAAACATTGAAGTTTCCAAGCTTTTCGATTTCTAAGCATTGAAATTATAAGCTTTTGCATTTCTAAGCGTTGAAATTTCGAAGCTTTTCAATTTCTAAACGTTGGAATTTCCAAGCTTTTGCATTTCTAAGGTTTTGGATATCAAAGCGTTCGAATTCCCAAGCTTTTCGATTTCTAAACATTGAAGTTTCCAAGCTTTTCGATTTCTAAGCATTGAAATTATAAGCTTTTGCATTTCTAAGGTTTTGGATATCAAAGCGTTCGAATTCCCAAGCTTTTCGATTTCTAAACATTGAAGTTTCCGAGCTTTTCGATTTCTAAGCATTGGAATTCCTAAGCTTTTGTATTTCTAACCGTTGAAGAAGTTTCCAAACTTTTCCATTTCTAATCGTTGGTATTTCCAAGCTTTTGGATTTCTGAGCATTAAAATTTCCAAGCTTACGCATTTCCAAGCTTGCGAAACCGAATAATAAGCACCACATTTCATATTCTCATACGTAAAACAGCTTCTGTATTAATAATAATAATTAACCCATTGTAAACGTATCTACTATACCAAAAAAGGAAACCGTTAAAAATATATCGCGAAAAGTATGTTCCGCTATATATTTCACTCTTCCATTCCACTTTACTTTCAACTAAAAATAAACTTCCCTCCAATTTTTATCGATACTCATCGTACTTTTATTATTTTCTACCCAAACTATTACGTAAAGTTTCTCGTTAAAATACGTTTTAAATAGCTTCCTTTGAAACTATCCAACCGTTTCAATACGACCGAATAAAGAGAGTGGGAAAAGAAGAGTGCACAGGTTTGCCACGACGAAAAAAAACAAAAAGAAAAACAACAAAAACCTGGGCGAATGTTACTCTTCCGATTAGTGAGCAATTTTCGAAGAAATGTCTTTGTCGAGAGAAGGCCTACGGATATTTTCCAGTCGATCGAAAAAGAAACAAAAACAAAACTGAGAAGTGGGGGTTGGAGGAGGCAACGAAAATCATAGGGAAAAAAAGAATGATTAATTAGGTTCTTGCGTATGAAATGGCAGATTTTACGCAACCGAAAGTTTCGTAATCGTTCGTTAATCAAAAGCAGCATTAATTGATATTTAACCCCTTTGCCTACAATAACGAGTCGCACTCGTGCTATGAATTGCGGCATAGATTTAAGAAAAACGCACAGCATTGGGGATGAAATCTAATTCGAAGCCTAATTTTAGTTTTGCGTTGTAAGGTTAAAGATTACCGAATTAACATTACCTATAATATTTAAGCGATTCGTACGTAACACGATAAGAAAGCAGCGATCAGCTAGCGTTTGTACAAGTAGATAATAAAATAATCGTAGGGCAAGGGGGTTAATTTCGTCGTACATTTTCACACACGTGGTAATGAATTTGTTATATTGAACGTATAAAGAGAAATGCTCGTAAATAAACTCGATCCCATAAACTGATCTCGATAAACTGAATTATTATCCTCGAAACTGGAACGACGATTTTTAAGTCGAATAGTTAAATAAAGTTACTATAATTATAAAGAAATTCGAGTATCCTTGTAACGTGCTGTTCAACATTAAACTCAAGCTACTAAGTTTATACTATCTTCGTTATTAATATTATTTACGCGTGTCGAGGTATAATTTGCTAATGAAACGCAAATTTTACAACGAACTGTATAATAAACCTTGAAACTGTATCTTATGGTCGCGTGAAAAGAAACGAAATTGAAATATTTGATATTATTCGTCGACCATTGTACAGAAACAAAAAAAAACAACAAAATAAGTTAAAAATGTTGAAAATCACTTTTCAATCGATTATCGACGAGTAGAAAATGTTCGGCTACGTGTGAAAATCATTTAAAACCATTCTAATGCGCAACAACAACCTAATGATATTTTTACATTAACGTTGTTTATGTTTACGTTCGGATAAATTAAAAGAAAAATGGGATAGTAACAACCGTCGACCGATGATAAAACTTCTAAAGGCTAATAAAGTAAGCTTTAATAGCTCGCCTTCATTTTCGCAACTCTATGATTCCCCTTTTATTTCTTCATTTCTTTCTCTCGATCCACATTCTCCCTTGATTTGGCACGATACAGAGAACTCACAGGTCGGACACGCGAGCATAAATCGGAAGGAAGCTGCTACGAGAAATGGAAGAAGGAAAATTGGAAAGGATTTTAACCCTTTGCGGACGAGCGTCGACAAATAATCGCCCAATGATTTTTTCGTTTTCCGAACCCATGTCGACTATTAAAGAACCAAACTTAATGCAACGAATACTTATGCAATGAATACGTAATAATAAACATTCGAAATCGTTGGAAATGAAATGGTTTCGAACTGAGAAGCGTGAAAACTCAAAAGTCGTGGAATTCAAAAGTAAAGTACTCTCACAAGTGTTACTACTTCTCGTCCGCAAAGGGTTAACCCTTTGCGGACGAGCGTAGACAAATAATCGCCCAATGATTTTTTCGTTTTCCGAACCCATGTCGACTATTAAAGCACCAAACTTAATGCAACGAATACTTATGCAATGAATACGTAATAATAAACATTCGAAATCGTTGGAAATTAAATGATTTGGAACTGAAAAGCGTGAAAACTCAAAAGTCGTGGAATTCAAAAGTAAAGTACTCTCACAAGTGTTATTACTTCTCGTCCGCAAAGGGTTAACCCTTTGCGGACGAGCGTCGACAAATAATCGCCCAATGATTTTATCGTTTTCCGAACCCATGGCGACTATTAAAGCACCAAACTTAATGCAACGAATACTTATGCAATGAATACGTAATAATAAACATTCGAAATCGTTGGAAATTAAATGATTTGGAACTGAAAAGCGTGAAAACTCAAAAGTCGTGGAATTCAAAAGTAAAGTACTCTCACACGTGTTACTACTTCTCGTGTCGGCAAATAGACGCCCAAAGCATTTCGATTTTCTGGGATAAATTGTCGATTTTCAAAGCAACGAATTTGAATTAGCGGCGGTAATAAATGAGCACTTTTTCGTAATAATTGAGGGAAAATTCGTTAGGTGTTATTAAATTCTATCCGTAATGAACTCATAATTGAGTGGAAATTTGTCGAGCGTTATTTTTTCTCGTCCGTAAAGGGTTAAGGACAGGGAATTATGCATTTCAGCAATCTTTATTTTTTTTTTTTTTCTAGCAGTATTTTGCTATGCTTTCGCTTTCGAATATTTGATTTCCTTTTCCTAAAACGATTAATTCAATCGGTAATCAAACGACGAATTATTACTTTTTTGTTTGTTTGCAAACGATTGTTTTATATTGGAGAAAATGTTGAGCGTGGCGCGATTTGCAAGCACGCGAATTCTTCATTTTTTGGAATCCCATGCTTAAGAATTCGAAGCGTTTAAATTTGCAAGCTTTCGAATTCCAAGCGTTTAAAATTACAAGCTTTCGAATTCTAAGCATTCAAATGTGCAACTTTAAGAATCTAAGCGTTTAAATTTGCAAGATTTCGAGTTCTAAGCGTTTAAAATTACAAGCTTTTGAATTCTAAGCATTCAAATTTGCAACTTTAAGAATCTAAGCGTTTAAATTTGCAAGATTTCGAATGGTAAGCATTTCAATTCGCAAGTTTTCGAATTCCAAGCGTTTCAAATTACAAGCTTTCGAATTCTAAGCATTCAAATTTGCAATCTTAAGAATCTAAGCGTTTAAATTTGCAAGATTTCGAATTCCAAGCGTTTAAAATTACAAGCTTTCGAATTGCAACGCTTAGAATTTTCAAGCTTTCGAATTGCAACTCTATTAAATTTGTAACCCTTAGAATTTTCAAGCTTACGAATTGCAACGCTATTAAATTTGCAATCCTTAGTAATTGCAAGCTTTCGAATTGCAACGCTATGAAATTTGCAACACTTTGAATTTTCAAGCTTTCGCATTGCAACGTTATTAAATTTGCAACCCTTAGAATTTTCAAGCTTTCGAATTGCAACGCTATTAAATTTGCAACCCTTAGAATTTTCAAGCTTTCGAATTGCAACGCTATTAAATTTGCAAGCTTTCGAATTGCAACGCTATGAAATTTGCAACCCTTAGAATTTACAAGCTTTCGAATTGCAACGCTATTAATTAGCAAACCTTTGCATTTTCAAGCTTACGAATTGCAACGCTATGAAATTTGCGACCCTTAGAATTTCCAAGCTTTCGAATTGCAACGCTATGAAATTTTCAAGCTTTCGAATTCTAAGCATTTAAATTTCCAAGCTTTCGAATTCCAAGCATTTAAATTTCCAAGCTTTCGAATTCCAAGCATTTAAATTTCCAAGCTTTCAGAATTCCAAGCATTTAAATTTCCAAGCTTTCGAATTCTAAGCATTTAAATTTCCAAGTTTTCAGAATTCCAAGCATTTAAATTTCCAAGCTTTCGAATTCTAAGCATTTAAATTTCCAAGTTTTCAGAATTCCAAGCATTTAAATTTCCAAGCTTTCAGAATTCCAAGCTTCGAAAGAATTCAACTGCGATTAGAATTATATCCTTTATACCTGCTTC
Source organism: Eucera pruinosa (assembly GCA_028830335.1). NCBI lineage: Eukaryota > Metazoa > Arthropoda > Insecta > Hymenoptera > Apidae > Eucera > Eucera pruinosa. The sequence goes on from JAMYCR010000019.1 coordinate 4,341,742, forward strand.
TAAAGTGGTTTCATCGTGAATCGAATTAAGCTTCGATGAATATCCTTCGTTGCAATCATTCGTATTCGATCTCGAATAAATTGGTTTCGAATCACTATAGGAAATGCAAGTTACGCGTAATAACAATAATATTTCGCGTGTGTACGTGATATTTAAACGCGCTAATTAAGAAATGCCGCTAAAATGCATAATTAATCTCTCCGTGCATACGAAAAAAAAACAAAAAACGAGGATTCAGTCATTGACTAAATACAGGATAGACCATCCATTTAAAGGAAACATCATCAATTTAGAACTGAAACTCGGCGCGTGCGTAAAAAAAAGCAGAGCTTCTTTTCCAACCGCTGCGATTTAAAATGATTCGTTTAACCCTTTGAATTACAGGTAGACGTCATTTTTATCCTGACATTAGTTTCACTCCGGAAGATTAAACGTGGCTAAACACAAATTACGCAAGAATATTCGGATGCTTCGAATAAATATGCTAATTACGATCCTTTAATTGACAACTCACGTAAATGTAGCACTCGAGATATTGTAAAAAAAAAAGCAAAAGGGGTTAACAATCGAAGTTGATGAATTTTAAACCTTCTTATGCGTTGAATATTATTCGACGTTTGTTCGTACGATAGGAAGTAAATGAAAATTCGCGTTACGAAGAATAATACCTCAATACGCGCGTTATTATTAGACCGGAGGATCTTTATATGCAAATTCCTATTTTTACAAACGCGAACAAAGGAGAGGAAGTTTTAAATATGGATTAATTTCGTCTGGCAAATAATTCTACGTACGAAGTGGCGTTGCTGTATTTCCTTTTTTCTATATTTTCTACGCATGGTTGCCATATTTGCATCCTTAAATTTCCTTACGCGCGGTCGCGTGCAAAAACATCCGCCGATTAATTGTTTCACGATTAGATTTGGCAAACGATTAATCCCCGCGTCGCTCGATTACAATTCCTATCCCGTTCTAATGAACCGGATGATTTCGCATAAAAATGGACAGTCCATTCCAAACGTATTCGTCGTGTATTCGGCGATGCGGCGTACGATTATTAATTCAACGCGAATAGAGAAAGGCTTTTACCGTGTGTCTTTTACGAAGGCGAAAATCTATTGCGAGGTATGCGTATTATTTATCGTATCGTATTATAAATACGTAAGGAGTCCAGTTTAACTTTCGTCGCCGTTTATTTATCTATCAACGTACTTGCATCCTTACGCGCGGAAGAACTTTGCAAACACACACACACACACAAAAGTACACACGTTAATCTATATTCAGTATTTTATTATTCAGTAGTCGAGATTTTACGCGAGTAAGAAAATTGGACGAAAAACGGGATTCATTTTGGAAACACGGCAAGAGGCGAATCGTCCGCGAAGGGTTAAAACGAGTGCAATTCGTTTTGCTAATCAAGTGTGCAGCTATTGAAAAAGTCGCCGATGCAAAGGGTTAACCCTTTGCGGACGAATGTCTGCGAATAGTCGCCTAATAATTTTTTTGAGTTTTGCGGACGCGCGTCTACTGTTGAAGCAAGAAATTTAAATTAACATCGTTAATAAACGCTCGAAAGTTTTGGAAATTTGACGGTCTGGAAATCGAAAGATTGCAAATTTAGAGGCTTGGAATTCAAAGCCAAAATACTCTTTTGACAATAAAAATATAACCCTTTCGAGAACCAATCTTTGCGCCCCAGAAAAGCGGATCATGTATTTGCGACTCACACGAGAAAAGGAGGAAAGAATTTAATATTCCTCGCGCATGAAAGTGTTCCACGATTGCATATGCATTCTGCAGTGACATAATTTGCGCTCGAGCAAGAAATTTAAATTAACATCGTTAATGAACGCTCGAAAGTTTTGGAATTTTGACGGTCTGGAAATCGAAAGATTGTAAATTCAGAGGCTTGGAATTCAAAGCCAAAGTACTCTTTTAAGTGATATTATTCATCGTCCGCAAAGGGTTAAAATGGGGAGGAATAATTTATCGGCGATTATAAGGGACGCGTATTTTATAAACACGCGAATGGAACCGTGGCAAGGGAACGAATCTGAGGAAGATTGGAAATATCTACAGGCTACGAACGAGAATTTGTAAATGCCTGGATTCGTCCAATTTTCCTCTACGGTATATCAAAATACGCGTGGATATACTTCTTAATAATGTGTTAGAAAAATTCTAAGGCGCCTCTTATTTTATCCTGAGTATGCGAATCCGGAACTCGTACAACCCTTTCGACCCTAGCGAGGCATAGATGCGTTTTTTCCCCCCTTTATGACTATTCGCGTAACAAATTCTTTTTAACCCTTTCGCTTAAAGTTTATTCGCGTATAACAGTATCTCTTGTGCAATTTACAACCGTTTGCTTCTATTTTATTATAATTATTCCGCGCCGTTAAAAGCTACCAGAGCTTCCGCGTCGCTCGGAATCGTCTTCATCGAGAATCGTTCAGTTTTCATCGTAGCGAAAGGGTTAAAGTAACTCAACTCTTCGTACAGGTAAAAAATTCTTTTCTCCGACGGTTTGAAACATTGTTCGACAGTTTTTGGGTTCGGTCAACGCGAAACGATCTCGGTGAAGAGAAGTGAAAGTAATACCGAGTATCGCGATTGTGTTTTGAAAAACAAGGGAAAGCATCGTTCGAACGGAAATTATTATTATTATCGTAGTAATCGAATCGATTTAAAAACAACGCTGCACGCGGTTGAAATTCTCTATCGATAACGATAAAGGGAATTAATAAATTAACCCTTTGCGGACGAGTGTCGGCGAATAGCCGCCGAAACGTTTTCGATTTCCCGGATAAACGTCGACTTTCGAAGGAAATAGAAAATAGAAAATTCGTCATTCTGTCCGTAACACGAAACTCGTAACCGAGTGCAAATTTATTAGGCATCACTTTTCCTCGTCTGCAAAGGGTTAAATCGCGCGTCGTTGCAAGGGAACGTTTCGCATTTTTCCAACCGTGTTGCAGCGAAACCGCGTTGCAAAAGGATCACCTGTTTTATCTATTGAACGTGATTTATATATTGGAAGGTTATTAAACCTTTGCGGACGCGTGTCTGCAAATAACCCCCCAATCATTTTCTGTTTTCTACGCGCGCGCATCGATTTTTGTACCAAGCAATTTCGATTAATATCATTGATAAACGCTGCTGCATTGCAAACTTTTGTAAAACTTGATGGCTTGGAAATTTAAAGGCAATTGCAACTCGGAACGAAAATACTCCCTTAAGCGTCGTTATTCCTCGCCCGCAAAGGGTTAATAAAGCAACGCTAACGTTCTCGCGATGCGAAGTGGATTTAATGAAGAATTTATAGAGAACGCGAAAAATGTGGTCAATAGGCGCGGGGAAATAATAAAATGAACAATTTAACACGATACTAAATGCTGCGAAACGTATCGAATTAACAATATTAGGTAAAGTATCGTTTTATCGTCTCGAGTGGATTTTTATTTTTTTCATAGCGAACACGATTTACTTTTATTTCTTTCCTTTTCCCCCCCCCCCCCCCCCATTCGTTTCGCGTTTTATATTTAACCCTCTGCGGACGAGCGTCGACAAATAGTCGCCTAATCATTTTTTCGCTTTCCGAACCCGCGTCGACTATTAAAGCTTACTTAATGCAACACTTAAAGCACCAAACTTAACGCAATGAATACTTAAACGTCATAATAAACATTTGAAATGGTTGGAAATGAAATGGTTTGGAACTGAAAAGCGTGAAAACTGAAAGTCGTGGAATTAAAAAACTTAAAGTACTCTCGCAAGTGTCATTAATTCTCGTCCGCAAAGGGTTAATCGATCTTCCCACTTATCTCTGCAGCAACCAACATTTCTCATTAGTTGCAACGTTCTCGCGTTCCAATGTTATTGTTATTATAATAGCATAGTGGCCCGACGAGCGACGATATTTATCAACGATGCGATTAATAAGAAAAAGTTCCCTATTATAAATTTCAAGCACTTCGGTTTAAGATTCAACTTTCGCCGTGGTCAAAATCGGTCCTTAATTCAACATTTCGCGTGCACGCGTGTATTTTGTTTCCGACGAACGCGGTGAAATAATTATTTCGATCCCATCATCGCGAATTATTACTTCGAGAATTCGATCGTTTCGCGAGTTTCACGTTCGCGTGGCTCGAGTAACGCTACTGCTCTTCGGAATCCGGACGACTTTGGTCCACTTTTATCATGTTACTCAAACGATCTTTGATCGATCGATTTTTACTCTACTTCGATCGATCGATCAAACGGAAATGGTTACGGAAAATCTCGTTTGCGGAAACGAAATAATTGCTGCTGCTTTGCGTTCGAAAGAAAACAGCATTGCAGTTGATAATAACAAAAAAAAAAAAACGAAAAATCCATCGCAGTGGATAATGAAACAAAAGAAAATAATTGCTCCGAATTGGAAAATTCCTGCGAATTGGAAAATAATTGCTCCGAATTGGACATTTCTAGGTGGAAAAATAAACATCGCGATCTACAAAATAAAACGAAAGAAAAATCATCGAAACGAACACGCTTCGAATCGACGAATGATTGGAAACGTTTCGAGTAGTCGAAAATGCATTGCCGCTGATAATAAAATAAAAAACGAAACGAAATCATTGCAGCTTGCAATGGAAAAAAGAAAGAAACCGAATAATCGTCGCGGTCGATAATAAAAAGAAAAAAGAAACGAAAAAATTGCAGACGTTTTCGAGTGAGCAAAAAAATCCAGTTGAAGTCGACGATAAAAAAGAACGAAAGAATCATTACACGCGCGTCTCTTTTTAAGCCGAAATAAGAAGAAGAAGAAACACGAAAAGCCAACTTTGTAAATAATTTCATAATTTAAAACAATCGAACCGTACTTTAAATTACCAAAGCTTTTGCATTTCCTAAGAGTTGAAATTTCTAAGCTTTTGCACTTCCTAAGAGTTGAAATTTCTAAGTTCCTTCGAATTTCTAAGCGCTTGAATTTTCAAGCTTTCGGATTTCTAAACTTTTACATTTCTAAGCGTTGGAAATTCCTAGCTTTTGGATTTCCAAGATTTTCGATTTCTAAACTTATAAAATTTCCAAACTTTTGGATTTCTAAGCGTTGGAATTTCCAAGCTTTCAGATTTCTAAGCGCCTGAATTTCCAAGCTTTTGCATTTCTAAACTTTTACATTTCTAAGCGTTGGAAATTCGAAGCTTTTGGATTTCCAAGATTTTAGATTTCCAAGCTTTTAGATTTCCAAACTCTTCGATTTCTAAGCGTTGGAATTTCCAAGCTTTTAGATTTCTAAGCGCCTGAATTTCCAAGCTTTTGGATTTCTAAACTTTTGGATTTCTAAGCGTTCAAAATTCCAAGCTTTTGGATTTCTAAGCTTTTAGATTTCCAAGCTTTTAGATTTCCAAACTTTTGGATTTCTAAGCGTTGGAATTTCCAAGCTTTCAGATTTCTAAGCGCCTGAATTTCCAAGCTTTTGCATTTCTAAACTTTTACATTTCTAAGCGTTGGAAATTCCAAGCTTTTGGATTTCCAAGATTTTCAATTTCTAAACTTTTTAAGCGGAAAGAAGAAGAAGAAACACGAAAAGCCAACTTCGTAAATAATTTCATAATTTAAAACGATCGAACCGTACTTTAAATTACCAAACGAATCGTTATTAAAAGCAATCACACGACTTAAGGAAACTAACGGAGCAGTAGCGTGTATCGATTCACCAAATTCAATTTAATCGCGTTCGTCTCCGACTAATTTTAACGATTACTATTGAGGAAAACCTTTTTATCCTTACGTCCCCTTCATGTTTTTTTTTTGTCCATTTTTTTCTACCTTTTCTGCGTAACTTTATTTGCATATTTGTTGTTTCCCCTTTCAATATAGCCCGGTAAAAAGTATAGAGATATTATTATCGTATCATACGTGTAAGTTGTATATAAACGAATACTGTTACCTACAAATGTAATGAACACATTGTTTCGCGCCGTTTCTTTCCTTTTTCTTTTCCCGCCCACCCATTGTTTTTTTTTGCCTCGCCGTGTTCCGGCGAAAATCGCCACGCTTCCGGTTCATCCCGAAAAAGCGAAATCGTATTATGCTATTCTTAGGAGAAATTACAATGTTTTTCAGCTTCGCTAATTCTTTTACTTTTTAGCTTCCCTTCCCCCCCCTGCTGGGTTTATTGAATCGTTTGTACGCGCATTATTAGGTCTACGCGTAAGAGACTTATTTGTTTCTTTTAATTAGAATATTCTATATAATATACATTATATAAATAATGATACGTATATACTATTGTATAATACTATAATTATTATATATATATAATATATTTTGTATTATTTATATATATATGTATATATATATATAAAATATAGTACGTATCTATACATATAATAATACACCATTGTATAATAATATAAATTGTAAACTATATAATAATACGAATTATTACGTATAATAGTATATACGTATACATAATGATATACTACTATATAATATAATACAATTTATTATATATGATAGTGTATATGTATATATAATAATATATTATTATACAATAATGTAAATTATTACATATACTAGTACCTATATATATATATATATATGTATTATATAATAATATAAAATATTATATTTAATAGTATATAACTGTATATAATAATACACGGTTGTGCAATAATACAATTATTATATATAATATATATTATATAATATATAAATTCTCTTTCCCCTTCCTCCCATCCTCCCACTTTTTATTAAACACCTCCCCCTGCTCCCCTTCTAGCGAAATATATTTATATTTATATTTTTGTATATACACACACAGGGTGCATCGATACGAAAAGAAAAGAAAACGCGTTATTTCCGTTTGCAATAATTGCGTTGCAAATTAACTCTTTTCCATCGACGCGCCGAACATATTGTTTATTTATAAAATGCAATCAATGTCTGTGGTCTAGGATAAAAACAAAATCACCCCCCCCCCCTCCCTCTCCTATACCATCATTAGAAGAATCATTATTATTATTATATAATTATTACGTAAATTATTGGCGGCCACGCGTTAAGAAAGGCCGCTAAGAGAGGAAACTTCGTTAACTAATATAAAGGGAAGAAAAAAAGAAAAACTCGTAATAACAAGAGTAGTAGCAGTAGTAGTAGTAGTAGTAATAGTAGCAATAATAATGATAATAATGACAGGCTATAAAATGAGGCGAATATTATCGATTGTAATAGTAATAATAATAATAATTGCAATCGTAGTACCAGTAATAGTAAATAGTAGTAATAGTAATAGTAGTAATAATAATAATAATAATAATATTAAAGTCAATATATAATTAGTAGCGTTTCTCTTTTTTTCCACACTAGCGCGTTTCACGTATTTTCTGTCTTATTATTATAATATATATACATATATTATAATACATAATATATATATATATATATATATATATATATATGTTATAATAAAATAATATACAATATCTATATATAGTATTATATATCAAATATTATAATATATAACATTATACATTAAATATAATAATATATAATATTATCATACGTAACATTATATATTAAATATAATAATATATAATATTATAGTACGTAACATTATATATTAAATATAATAATACGTAATATTATAGTACGTAACATTATGTATTAAATATTATAATATATAACATTATACATTGAATATAATAATATATAATATTATAGTACGTAACATTATATATGAAATATAATAATATGTAATATTATAATACGTAACATTATATATTAAATATAATAATACGTAATATTATAGTATATAACATTATACATTGAATATAATAATATATAATATTATAGTACGTAACATTATATATTAAATATAATAATATGCAATATTATAGTATATAACATTATACATTGAATATAATAATATATAATATTATAGTACGTAACATTATATATTAAATATAATAATACGTAATATTATAGTACCTAACATTATATATTAAATATTATAGTATATAACATTATATATTAAATATAATAATATGTAATATTATAGTACATAACATTATACATTGAATATAATAATATATAATATTATAGTACGTAACATTATATATTAAATATAATAATACGTAATATTATAGTACCTAACATTATATATTAAATATTATAATATATAACATTATACATTAAATATAATAATATATAATATTATAGTACGTAACATTATATATTAAATATAATAATACGTAATACTATAGTACGTAACATTATATATTAAATATAATAATACGTAATATTATAGTACGTAACATTATACATTAGATATAATAATCTATAATATTACATAACATTATATTTAAAATATAATAATATATATAATAATATACTATACAATATAGTATATTAAATAATATAATATAAATATATATATTATATTATGTAATATATGTTTATGTCCACGTAATTTCCATTACTATACGTAACGCGCGCGTGTGTTAATATAAGTTTGTTTGTTTATGCGCGTGTGTCTTGTGGTTATTTACATTATTTACAAGGCGGGTCTTTTTTGTGTTCTTTTTTTTCTCTCTCTCTGAAACACAAACAAATCTCTTCTCTTCTTTTTCCCTTCTATCCACGCGTGTGTTTCGCGAACGCGTGCCGGAGAAACAAAAAAAATGAACAACGAGAATTCCGCGATATCACGATGATAGAAAGGAATAATTATGGTTGCGGTTCGTTTCCGTTTCGAATCGGAAAATCCACTCAAAAATCGTCAGGCAAATATTGTTTTATAAATGCTGCGTTCGCGTTAACGTTTACGCGTGTAATAGACACTTACGTTTCGGGAAACCTGTAAAATTACACCTCCGTTAATGCAACGTAAATTCGATCGTTGAATTGCTGTTTCATCGGGAAACTTCCTGTTAAACGATTAAAACGATTGTTTCGAGTTGAGTGAAATCGCGTTTAGGATAATTCCGATGCGTCGTAAATCGGTTAAATATTTGCCCGTTTGCCGAACGCAGCGTAAATGGGAATTAAATTTGGTCGGCAATAATCGCGAATTGTAAACCGGATTTAAGTAGATCGAGAAGAAGGCACGCATGTAACAGCATAATAAGAATAGAATAGAATAGTGATTGTGTTGAACACGATCGACATTTAAGGACGAGAAATGAAATGATAATCGTAAAAGGTGGCCGAAAGTAGAAAGGAATTCGATGTGTCGATAATGTACAGGTACTAGTCTTTTAATTGCAACAAAAAAAGATACAAAATTAAAAATGATACAAATTATTTAAATGGTAAACAACGCAAAGGAAAATATATATCGATTTTATTCTTCGATCTTTTTCAAGAACATCGTAAACGTGTATTCTATGCTTTAGAATAATCATGTTGCAAATCTATGTTCATCTATACGAAAGTAACGAAATTTAACAACAATATCCGAATATTTGGGATATTAATTTTGGTCGGGGTAGAAATATTTTCAATAACATCGAACGTGTATTTCTAAGCTTTGGAATAATCGTGCTTGCAAATCTATCACGATTTATACGAAAGTAACGATATTTAATAACGACATTCGAATATGTTTGGAATATTAATTTCGCGACTGGGGAAGAAAATTTTGTGACAATATCCACGTTGTATTCGAAGCGTTAGAATATAATCGCGTTGCAAAATCTACGACCGATTTCTATGAAAGTGAACGAAATTTAATATTTATAGATTATTACAACGATATTTATGTTAAATAATTCCCAAAACACTTGAACAAATTCAAGCGTGAAACGCGCAATTTTACGTTGCAACGGCGAATTGAATAGAAGCCAGCCAAAAAACGGCAACCAAATTTAATATCCAATAATATTCGAATAATTAATTCCACAATGTCTCAAGTCAACAAAATTATTCAGTTAACAAGTTTTATCTATTATATCAACAATTTTTAATAGGGGGAAAAAAAAACAAGTAAATTTCAAGTATCTACGATATGATTAAAAAATTAAAAAAAAAAAAAAAAAAAAAACATGTCGTTTTGAAAGCCTGAGATTTTCGAACGAAATTTTATATAATATATTATATTCCTATTTGTCTTTGTGTGTAATATTTTCGTGCGTGTGTCTGTGTGCCTGTGTCTGTGTGTTATGCGTGTGTTCAGGTTTGTCTATTTTACATCTATGATACTGTGTTCGCGTCCTACACACATTTGCAAAACAGTTTTCCTATCTACAACACTCGGTGTCGTTTTCTGACTCATTCTCTTTCACCTACTTGCAAGATTGCCCAGAATACTACTATTGGATCTACAGCGGCTCGAAAGTAGAACTGGGACACTTTGCTATTTGTCATTCGTCAATTTCCAAGCGCTGGAATATCCCAGCTTTTGCATTTCTACGCTATTAGATTTCTAAGCTTTTGCATTTCCTAAGAGTTGAAATTTCTAAGCTTTCGCATTTCTAAGAGTTGAAATTTCTAAGCTCCATTGAATTTCTAAGCGCTTCAATTTTCAAGCTTTTGCATTTCTAAGCGTTGGAAATTCCAAGTTTTTGGATTTCCAAGATCTTCGATTTCTAAACTATTAAAATTTCCAAACTTTTCGATTTCTAAGCGTTGGGATTTCCAAGCTTTTAGATTTCCAAGCGCTTGAATTTCCAAGCTTTTGGATTTCTAAACTTTTAGATTTCCAAGCGTTGGAAATTCCAAGCTTTTGGATTTCTAAGCTTTTAGATTTCCAAGCTTTTAGATTTCCAAACTTTTCGATTTCTAAGCGTTGGAATTTCCAAGCTTTTAGATTTCTAAGCCCTTGAATTTCCAAGCTTTTGGATATCTAAACTTTTAGATTTCTAAGCGTTGGAAATTCCAAGCTTTTGGATTTCTAAGCTTTTAGATTTCCAAACTTTTGGATTTCCAAACTTTTCGATTTCTAAGCGTTGGAATTTCCAAGCTTTTAGATTTCTAAGCCCTTGAATTTCCAAGCTTTTGGATATTTAAACTTTTAGATTTCTAAGCGTTGGAAATTCCAAGCTTTTGGATTTCTAAGCTTTTAGATTTCCAAACTTTTGGATTTCTAAGCGTTGGAATTTCGAAGCCTTTGCATTTCTAAGTTTTCGAATTTTTAAGCGCTTGAATTTCCAAGCTTTCGTATTTCTAAGCCTTTGAATTTTTAAGCGCTTCAATTTCCAAGCGTTTCGAGTTTCCAAAAAAGCTTTCGTATTTATAAAGGTTTTAAAACACGGAAGAGAGCTTTTTGGCTTTCCTAAGCGTTTATTAAATTCCTAAGATTCTTCTGTATCGGAGCATTTTTGCGTTTCCAAGCTTTCGTATTTCGAAGCGTTTCAATATCCAAAGTGTCCCGAAATTTTCCTTCCCATTGTCCGAGTTTTACTTTCAGCTACCGTACACGTGAAAAAGCGTGACGCGACGCAGGTCGAACAAAAAAAAAAATAAAGAAAGATCGCACAGCGATCATGAGAATCGTCAAACGCAGTTACTATTTATTTATTTATTTATTTATTAATCGCCGCCAAGAGAACGCGGAGAGAAGAACGGAGCTATCTATTCTTTTTCACTTTCTTTTCTTCTAATAACACGACGAATGCAGGATCATTTATCAGCTATGTACATTGCAATTTCTTCTCCATTTCCACGCGCGCGCGCGTCTTTTTTCAATTGTCATTGCTTTTGTTTCGATTCCAAGCCATCGAAACTATTATTATTACCGACACTTGAAATTTTCACATACCAAAATTCTACTCCTGCATTTCTCTATTATGCCTTCTTTGCATTTGTCAAATATCTATCAGTTTGCATTGCCAAACGTTTCGAATTTTAAAATATATTCTCTCAGCCTTTGAATTTGTCAAGCCTTTTATATGGTATTAGCGGAAACTTCCGGCAAAATAATCGTTAACCAACGGTGGTTGTAACGATTACTAGCGGTACAATAAAAGAACAGAAGAATGGTTTGCAACGGAAATTCTGTTACGAATAAACGTGAGCCTGCATTCGTCGAAAACGATTCGATTCCCGAGGATCGCAAACCTGTCGCGTGTAAAAAAAAAAAAACAAAAGCACAACGATAAGTGTAAAATGGTGGTGCTGCTGATAACAATGAAATCATTTACGAAGATCGTTAAAAGAAGAAAAATTCATTGCAAGGCCGATTACTATACTTATTCTCGTTCCACGCGCGCGCGCAAACACACATGGAGATACCTCGGCTCTCTGAATCTCTTCTTTTCTGCTTCACTTCTGCGAACACGTTTTCTAACCAATTTCCAATTTCCACGCGAACCAGTGAAATTGCGTTGCTTAAAGAGGTTGATATACAGATTTCGAAGATTTTCGTCGCTCTTTGTTTCTCAGGAAACGTACGAAAAATTCTCCTGCGCAGCTTCTTGGAAAATTCACAGAATTTTCCTTCGTGGTAGTTTGTAGGATTTTCTAAGATTTCCACGGTACCCAAGATTTCAACTATTGCCAAGTTTGCAAAGAGTTCTAAGATTACTAACATTTCCAGTACTTTTCCAGTGTTTTCCAATATTTTACAAGGTTTCCAAGATATCCAAGTTTTCAACGATTTCTAACCTTTCCAATATTTTCTAGTATTTTCTTATATTTTCCAATATTTTCCAGTATTTTCCAATATTCTCCAGGATTTTGCAGTATTTTCTAGTATTTTCCAATATTCTCCAGTATTTTGCAGTATTTTCCTATATTTTACAACAAGATTTCCAAGATATCCAAGTTTTGAAAGATTTCCAATATTTTCCAGTATTTCCCATATTTCCCAAGATTCCCAAGATATCCAAGATTTTCAATGTTTCCAAAACTTCCAAGATTTCCAAAGTTTCCACAATATTCAAGGTATCCAAGTTTTCAAAGGCTTCCAACATTTTCCAGTATTTCCCATATTTCCCAAGATTCCCAAGGTATCCAAGATTTTCAAAGTTTCCACAATTTTCCAAGATATCCAAGATATCCAAGTTTTCAAAGATTTCCAACATTTAGAATATTTTCCAGTATTTTCCAATACTTTGCAAGTTTTCCAAGGTATCCAAGATTTCCACGATTTTCCACATTTTCTGCTTTGCGGCCTTCCACGAAACTTGTCCTCTTCTCGAAAATCACGCTTACAAGTTGCCCAGAAGTGCTCGAAAATCCCTCGAAACTTCAAAGTTCAACGGAAACAAACATTTTCAGCTCACCGGTTCCCAAACTGATTTTCTCTTCTTCTCGAAAGAAAAAACTCGTTAACCCTTTGTGCTCTGACAAAGTTTCACGAACGAAGCTTAGGTTATTCGTCGAAGTGAAGTTTGCCTATTCGATTCACTTTTATCCCTCCGATAAATCTGCTTTATTATAGCGCAAATAATAATCCGGATTTCACACCTTGAAACGTTTCTTCTCTTCTCGGTGTCGCTATATTAACGATATCGAATTCTCTTACGTGATTCGAAATCAAATTCCTTTATCGTTCGCCTCCGAATCCTTCTTCTCTTCGTTTTTTTATCAGCGAGGAAAAATCGACAATTATCCAAGTAACAAATATTAATTATGGATTTACCTCGCGAACGCGTCTTCGGTAGAGCGAAACCAAACGGAGCTGCAAAATGGTTCAAACGCAAGCTTCGAGTTCTCCAAAAGTCCTGCAAATCGGCGAAACTTTCTCGCAGCTCCGAAAGAAACAAAAATCAGCGTTCTTGCGTGCGCAAAGATTTCCAACGTTTCCAACGAATTCTCTTCTTCCCCAAAACTCGTTCGAACGCTTGCGAGTTTCCCGAAAGTCCTCCAAAGCTCCGAAAAAGATTTCCAATCTTCCCCCAAAGACCATCGTTCGTAAACTCCGCGGGGAAAAAAAAAAAAAAAAAAGAACAAGTTCTCGCACGAACACGAAGGGCTTTCGCGTTCTCCCTTCCCTTTGTCCATAGAATAAAAACCAGCCGCTCGCTTTCCTTCTCTCGTAAACGTAGGCGACGATTTTGCAAAAGAGAATCCAGCAGGCGAATAAACCAAGAAACACCCACAACGCGACACGCACAGTCGCGCACGCGCGCACGAAACACTTCGCCTTCGATCATAGAGAAAAGTCACCCACTTTTCCTCCAAGCGCACGGGAAAAAAAAACAAAAAACTTATCTACATATCTCTTTTCTCTCGATCGCGTTGCGCGTGGCGATTCGGAATATATATATATAAACAGCGCCACTTTCCTCGCGCGTCCCCCGAAACCATCGGACGCGAAAAAAAAAACGTTCCCGGTATCTCTGTGTATCTCGTCGTGTCGCTCGCTCGCTCGCAAGCGAACGAGCGAGCGAGCGAGCGAGCGCGAGAGCGCTCTCTTTCCCAACGTAATAATCCTCGAAGCGAGTCGTGAAATGCTCAACGCGTCATGGCAAGGCTTCTCCGTAGCTGGCTGAGCCTCGCCCGTAGTTTGTCTTGCCTCTTTTGAAGCTCCGCCACTTTGCCGGCGTTCATCTCGTGGTTTTTGTACAACGTGTGACAGTAAACGGCCGCCTGCCTTAGAATCGCCACCTTCGGAGCTTTCTCTTTCGCCTCGACGGCGGGCACCAACACTCTCAGCTCTTCGAACGCGTTTCGAAGCTCTATCCGCCTCTGGCGTTCCATGTTGTTGTGCAAACTTCTCTTCTCCGTGTCCAGCTCGTCGTCCGAGGAACTTCTCGACGCCACCGATACCACGCTGATCTTCATCGAAGGGGGCGAAGAAGACGCGGTCAGCGTGCATCGGCCGGGTTTCGTTCGCCTTTGGTATGTCCGGTGACGGGCTCGTTTCGCCGGCTTGTTGTGCTCCGCTTGGGCGTTGGCGCGTTTGCGGGCGGGATTAGACGGCGGGCGACCTCGCGGGCGAGGCGCCGGCGTTTTCTCTTTGAACGCTGTGTTCACGGTTAATTGGAAGTGTTGTTGATCGGCTAGGCTTGGATAGGTCGGCAATACGGCCGGTCTGCACGGCTTCTCGAACGTCACCACGTCGATCTCTTCCTCCTCTGTAACAGAAAACAATCGAATCCGGTTAACAACGATATTTCTTTTTCTTTCTTTGCCTCGTTGTTGGATCGCCAACGTTTCGTTTTATCGGAGGAATCATTTTCGTAAATTCGGTTAACTATATATTATATTCTACGCACCTGAACTATTGAGATCTGGACCAGGATTAGGAATATGTAAGTCCAGATCTTCGTGTGGATTAATTAATCCAATTAATCATATTATTGCTGACTCTAGCACTATCTATAATCGTATTGATTCTTTTAGTGGGTCTTTACATGCGTTTAAAAGACACGTACACGTAGAATTATCGGATAATGCTTTTGTATCATGCGTTTTTTGTGTATGTCCCTTCTTTGATATATTATGTATAGTTTTTCTTTTTTTTCTCTGTCTTTGTAAACATTATAAGCAAAAGGGCTTTGGTCCGTTTATAAATAAATAAATAAATACATGTGATATCGCATTCGAAAGAAATTGTTCGTCTTAAGAAATCAACTTGGCCAAGTCTAATTTAATTCGGACATAGATTAGCCAAGTTTTGAGTAAATTAGAACCGAGATCAGCGAAGTTACGAGTCGCCTAAAATAGAGATTGGCAATGTTTGAAGTAAATCAGAACCAAGATCAGCGAATTTAAGTTAACTGGAATGAGATTAGGCAAAGTGTAACTCGATCTAAACGAAGATTAGCCAAGTATAAGACAACACGAGAACTAAAATCGGCCAAGCTTAAGTCGATCGGAATCAACTTGGCCAAGTATAATTTCATTCAAACGAAGATTAGCCAAGTGGAAATTGATCAGAACTAATACGTAACGAAACTTCGAGCGAATCGAAAGAAAATAGTCTAGATCGAATTCGATCCGTACGACGATCGGCAGAATTGAAGTCGATGGGAATAAAATTGGCCAATCGTACGTAGCTCGATGAAAACCGGTAACAGCCAAATCCAGGCTCGATTAAACCAGCGATTTATCAGTCGACTATTAAAGTTAACGGAATCTGTTCGAAGAAAGCCGTGCGCGTTATGTTCCCAAGATCTCATTATCCAAATCTCTCATTACGTACCCAACGAACGAGAAGATTGGCCGGTTCAGGGTGAAGGTTACAGACCGCGCGACACAAGCGACACAGAGATTATGTGTCAGGGTTCCCCGTAACGGATGGATGGCAAAGAAAGAGAAAGAGAGAAAAAAAAAAAAAGAAACACGAGTAAGCTAGTTTGCGAAATCAGTAGCGAAGACGAGCCCCGGATGCCTGATATCGTTTATCTCTAAACATTCCTCTCTAAAGGCCAGAACACCATTCGCTAAGCACAGGATTCGCCGCCAAACGTGTCCGAATATCGACGCGTGATTTTCGATATAATAGAAATACGCTGCTGCTAGTGCCGGCATCGAAAGGGTTAAAGTTCTCGCGTCTAAAATTGCGAACGCTGCCGCCGCTGCTTTATCCTTTCTTCTAAAGTTACAACTCGAAAAGCGAAGAGGGGGAGAGAGGATCGGTGAAAGAGAACTTATGGGCGAAAAACACACGCACACACACGTGGCCAAAGCGGAGGCGTTCAAAGGGTTACACGACACCGTGGGCGTTTCTGCAAACTGTGTCATCCCATGGGTGTCTGGTACAATCAGTGGAAATCCGGTTGGTCCAGATTCCTCGCTGCAACGGATGCTGATCGTAACTCTTTCGCCCAAGGACAGAGAGTTCGGGATACAATCGCTCAATGTCGACACGCGTGTCTCGGCAGAGAGACGCGAGTCATTCCTTTCCGTTTCCTTCTTTCTATTCGCACCCGTAGGGTAGATGTACCACGCGTACTCTTTGCCACTTCAACGTTATCCTTAGGCGTAACTTTATAGAACGTCGTTAAACGTAAGGGTAGGTGGTAGTAGCTGTTCCAGTTCGTTCAACGTATCTTTTATTTATGAACATTCTTTTTCATATATGTTCAATATGATAAATTCATTAGCAGGTGATTGAAAAGGTACGACAAAGCCCACGGTCACTCGTATCGTCGCTCGAAACGTTCTCATTTAAATAGAGACACGTTTTACATACTGTAGATGTACCGCGTACTGTCAACTTTTTATTTAATTATTTTGGAACGTCGTTAACATAAAAGTATTTCCCGTTCGAGGCGTAATATCGTGCTCGATATCGAGTTCATTTATTGACATTCTTTTTATATGTTCAATATGGTAAATTCATTGCTACGTAATTGAAAATGTACGGTCCCTCGTATCGTCACTTGAGAATTTCTCGTTTAAATAGAGACACGCTTTTGCATATATTAACGCGTTAGCTTGTGTAACGGAAGGTATAACTGAATTATGACACGTTTCATACTTTATAATTATATCGGTCACGTTTCTTCAATGTTCAATGTTTACCTCCTAATATTTATTTATAAATATTATACGTAAATGTGAATATACGATGCCAGTGTGTTGTTACGCGAATCGAACTCCAAATTTGTTTACCTACGATTCTTTATACAATTACTTTGCTATTAAATAAACGGATTCAAGTGAGAGTTATAGGAACAGCGACAGTACGCGAGTCATTCACAGATGTAACACGCATGTATTGCCACTTTAAACGTAACGTTATTCGACTATTTTGGAAGGCGGTTTTTTAACCATAAAAATCGTCCCAGTTTCGAGTACAGTATTGTTCGGCAATATTAAACAGTCAAATATGAAAATTTATCATAAATATCAAATATTTAAACAGTTGGATTCTCTCTCGAAAAATAAAGGTTACTCCGTTGATAACGAATTTATCGTCGATTGCGATTCTTCTACGTTCCATCGAATAATATTCGGGACAAGTGTATTGAGTCGTTGCAATCGGAAACGTTTCTCTTAAAACGCTTCTCCGAATCGTTATAAACATTTCAACGCGATCAACGCCTTGAATTTGCAATCGTTCGAATTCTCCTTTCGAATTTCCACCGTTCTCAACACTTCTTCTGTTCCTTCCCTGCCGAACGTACTCTTAACGTAATATTCCGGATGGATCATAGTCTTAAGCTCCGCTTTATCCCTCGCCCTACCATATTTTCGTTATCAATGCACGCCACGTATGCTCTGTTCAAACGTTTCACGTAACGTTCGATTAACGATTCTCTATCTAAGAAGGGTCAACATTTGACTTCGTTGCCGGTAGAATTCCTTTTCATCGAATAAACACCGTAATTCGTGTCGCGACTCGTCGTTGCGCGCCGAGGGGTTGAAAGTTTGAGTTGAAGTTCGCTTGGACGAAATCTAGGTAGGATTTAAACGTCGATTTAAATTACAGAAGCAGAAGAAGAGGCATCATCGCTATAGTTACGAGCGTATCTCGGAACACGTTACGCTTGGCCTGCAAAAAATCTCGCCGCGTCTTCCGGTTTCACTTTACCCGGCCGCTGCAATCGCAGCGTGAACTTTTAATTAATTCCCACCTGGCCGGCGAGGGGGGAAAAGAAATACCATGTGGCTTTCTCCTTTTAATCGATAGTTTCTTATACCTATTTACATCTTCTTTTTTTTCTTTACCAGCTACCGATACCTGTAATCGTAATTTAACCCTTTGCGAAACCTTTTTTTAACGATACGATATAGAACAGCGATTTCATAAAACAATTCGTTTAACCCTTTCGCTACAGGAGCCGGAAATCGAAAGATTCTTAATTTTTAATTGAAGTTGAGCCTCTTATTAGTATAACACTAGTATGAGCCCAAATATTTAAATACCTTGCATCGTTACACTTTAATCAGCATATGAGAATGATAATGGAAATTGTATTGCGATACAGGAAAAATTTATGTACACATTTAACAAACGATTGCTCAATTTTTGGGAGCGTATATATATGCCCTTTGTAGCGAAAGGGTTAAAGGACATTTCAGCCGTTTCAATTTATATTCGCGCGTCGAGGTATAAATATTTTGAAGGTTTAAGAAATATCGGCAAACCATTTGCCACGCGCGAACACAATTCGAAATTCGAAGCATCGAGAAACCGGGAAAAGCTTGCAGATCTAAAAGTTGGTAAACATTGAAAGCTAGCTTAGAATCGATGTCGTTTTGGTTAAGCGTGCCAAATACTTCTTTTTTTTCACTGCCGTAAATATTTAGATCGCGCTATTGTTCGAATGTTCCTAGGAATTTGTTCGGCGAATTTCAAAATTAATAAACGCGAACGTTGTGGCACAATGCATGGGAACGACGCTTGATTTTCGAAAGCTTGCCAAGAAATTGTGGAATTTATCGCGTTGAATAAAATCAAAGCGTTTCGTACGCAAAAGAAACTAACGTGTAATCGCGTTCATATTATATTATATTATATTATAGTATACATATATTATATTATATATAATTGTATTGCATTATATCTATATTATAATATACTACAGATGTATTATATATATTATAATATAAATACTTTATATATATTATATTATAATATACATATATTATATATAATTATATTATATTATAATACAAATGTATTATATATATATATTATATTGTAATAGAAATATATTATATATATTATATATAATTATATTATATTACAATATAGATGCATTATATATATATTTTATATTGTATTATATCTATATTACATTATAATCCAGATGTATTATATGTGTTATATTACAATGTAGATACATTAAATATATATTATATATAATTATATTATATTACAACTACATTATAATATAATACAGCTGTATTATATAAATTATATATAATTATATTATATCTACATTATAATATAATATAGCTGTATTATATATCTATTATATTACATCTATATTGTAATATAATGTAGCTATATATTATATATAATTATATTATATTACAACTATATTATAATATAATACAGCTGTATTATATACATTATATATAATTATATTATATCTACATTATAATATAATATAGCTGTATTATATATATATTATATTACATCTATATTGTAATATAATGTAGCTATATTATATATATAATTATATTATATTACAACTATATTATAATATAATTCAGCTGTATTATATATCTATTATATTACATCTATATTGTAATATAATGTAGCTATATATTATATATAATTATATTATATTACAACTATATTATAATATAATACAGCTGTATTATATACATTATATATAATTATATTATATCTACATTATAATATAATATAGCTGTATTATATATATATTATATTACATCTATATTGTAATATAATGTAGCTATATTATATATAATGATATTATATATAATTATATTATATTACAACTATATTAGAATATAATACAGCCGTATTATATACATTATATATAATTATATTGTATTATATTTGTATCGCAGATATGTATTACACAAAGAGACAGAGAAAAGTAAAGCGCGAAGGGAAGAAGAAGATAGACGCGATACAATCGTTAACACTTGTACGATATACTATTCGCAATACTATTATAGATTATCGTAGCAAGGAAATTAGGTCACTGGAAAATATGGAGAAATTACCTACCACCGCACGTTTACCCGTTAATTAAGATTAAAGAAAGAAGAGCAGGAGGGAAGGAAGAGTTTCTCGTGGAACGAGGAAGAAGTTCAAAACGAGAGACACACACCGACCGGCGCATATACAGCAATAGTTGCGTGTAAAGCAATTCTAATCGCGCGCGTGCACACGCGTTGCTTTCACGTGTCGAAACGCGGCGCGTACCGGTCGCGAACGTTGGCCGAAATTGGCGCGCAGCCAGGTCGTAGCAGTGAGCAACTGCGAAAAGGCGCGAAACTTCTAAAAATAATGGGTAGCCAGCCACCTAAACTTAACTATAGAGAGACACACACACGGAGGCAGACTCGTTTCGTCTCGTCTCCTATTCGCTTGTCGAATAGCTTTAAAACACGCGCGCACGTGCCTTTTCTTTTTTTCTTTCTTTTCTTCTATCCTTCGTCTATTTCTATTCCCCATCTCTTTCATTTGCATTTCAATTCTAACGTTGTACCTAGGCTTTTCATAGGCACTCGTAGTCGAGATCACGGCTACCGCGAGCGGATTTTAATTTCAAGCGGCACGCGCGAAACATTTTTGTCGTTGGGAGAATTTTCGAGGGAGATTTTCGATTACAAAGGGATTTTTAACCCATAAAGGGATTAACATCGAGGCATCATTGAGGTAATGAAAGATTTCTAAGATTCGTAAGATTTCCTATATCTTTTCAAGTACTTTCAAGTATTTCTCTGTATTTTCCAATGTTTTATAAGATTTCCAAGATATCCAAGTTTTCAAAGATTTCTAAGATTTCCAAGATATCCAAGTTTTCAAAGATTTCTAAGATTTCCAATATTTTCCAATGTTTTACAAGATTTCCAAGATATCCAAGTTGTCAAAGATTTCTAAGTCTTCCAATATTTTCTAGTATACTTCAGTATTTTCCACGATTTTACAAGATTTCCAAGATATCCAAGTTTTCAAAGATTTCTAAGTCTTCCAATATTTTCTAGTATACTTCAGTATTTTCCACGATTTTACAAGATTTCCAAGATATCCAAGTTTTCAAAGATTTCTAAGTCTTCCAATATTTTCTAGTATACTTCAGTATTTTCCACGATTTTACAAGATTTCCAAGATATCCAAGTTATCAAAGATTTCTAAGTCTTCCAATATTTTCTAGTATTTTCCAATATTTTCCAATATTTTACAAGATTTCTAAGACTTCCAATATTTTCCAATATTTTCTAGTATATTCCAGTATTTTCCAATATTTCACAAGTATTTCCAAGGTATCCAGGATTTTCAAAATTTCCACAATTCCCAAGACTTTTCGAAGACTTTTCGAAAGGAATGTAATAAATGAATGAGTAGTGGAAAGCTATTAGAAATGAATGATTTGTGTAAACTCGCTAGAAAGCATTGATAGAAGATAAGACAAACTGTGCTAATCGTAACTAGGAAACGAAGAATGTTAAAATTCGCGGCCACGAAACGAATTTATCGTTCGATTCAATATATAAATAGTCAAGAATTTTTTAATCCATCGAAAATCTTTTAATATTCGTCTCGCTAAAATAATGCAAGCATTATATAATACAACGTTTGCAAATCTTAAGCTTTTCAATTCCCAAGCTTTTCAATTCCAAAGCGTTTCAATTTCCAAGCTTTTACCCATTTCCGAAAGCATTTCAATTCCCAAGCGTTTCGATTTCCATTCTTTACGATTCCTAAGCTTATCCTCTCTCATCAATTCCCAAACGTTTCGATTTCCAAGCTTTTACACCGTTTCGAAGCATTCCACAATTTCCAAGCTTTTACCAATTTCCGAAAGCATTTCAATTTCTATGCGTTTCGATTTCTAAGCTTATCTTCTCTCATCAATTCCCAAGTGTTTCGATTTCCAAGCTTTTACACCGTTTCGAAGCATTTCGCAATTTCTAAGCTTTTACCTATTTCCGAAAGCATTTCAATTCTCAAGCGTTTCGATTTCCATTCTTTACGATTCCTAAGCTTATCCTCTCTCATCAATTCCATAGCGTTTCGATTTCCAAGCTTTTACACCGTTTCGAAGCATTTCACAATTTCCAAGCTTTTACCCATTTCCGAAAGCATTTCAATTTCTATGCGTTTCGATTTCTAAGCTTATCTTCTCTCATCAATTCCCAAGTGTTTCGATTTCCAAGCTTTTAACACCGTTTCGGAGCATTTCACAGTTTCCAAGCTTTTACCCATTTTCAAAAGCATTTCAATTTCCATGCTTTTCGATTTCCATGCGTTTCAATTTCCATGCGTTTCAATTTCCATGCGTTTCGACTTCCATTCTTTCCGATTCCTAAGCTTATCCTCTCTCATCAATTCCCAAGCGTTTCGATTTCCAAGCTTTTACACCGTTTCGAAGCATTTCACAATTTCCAAGCTTTTACCCATTTCCGAAAGCATTTCAATTTCTATGCGTTTCGATTTCCATTCTTTACGATTCCTAAGCTTATCTTCTCTCATCAATTCCCAAGCGTTTCGATTTCCAAGCTTTTACACCGTTTCGAAGCATTTCGCAATTTCCAAGCTTTTACCTATTTCCAAAAGCATTTCAATTTCCATGCGTTTCGATTTCCATGCGTTTCGATTTCCATGCGTTTCGATTTCCATTCTTTACGATTCCTAAGCTTATCCTCTCTCATCAATTCCAAAGCGTTTCGATTTCCATTCTTTCCAATTCCTAAGCTTATCCTCTCTCATCAATTCCCAAGCGTTTCGATTTCCAAGCTTTTACACCGTTTCGAAGCATTTCACAATTTCCAAGCTTTTACCTATTTCCAAAAGCATTTCAATTTCCATGCGTTTCGATTTCCATTCTTTACGATTCCTAAGCTTATCCTCTCTCATCAATTCCCAAGCGTCCGAATTCGCCCGCTTTTATAATATTTCCCGAAGCGTTTATAACTCTTTAAGGCGTTCGAGAATTTCTAGTAAAAGGACGTAAACAGAAGAACGCGGAAGCCGATATACACAACGCATACACATATATATCGCGTGCCTCGCCGCTTCCAATTCAACGCGTTCACGGTCTCTATGCTAATATTTCCAATAACAAACACGACACAATCCACCCCCTTCTACCTCGTCGGATGGTTTCGCACTCTGTATGCAACGGGAAACGCGTGCACACGATGTATTTTAATGTTTGCCCCGGTCATGTACGATTATACCGGGCGTTATTCAATTGCACACATTACACGCACGGCGCGCGTTTCATTCGATAAACACAATAAGCTTAGGCCGCCGCGTGTCACACCTGTCGACACACCAGCCAATGACTAATTATAAATAATGAAATAATGCAGCAATTAACGAGGATGATCGTACGAATGCGTATGCGA
Source organism: Eucera pruinosa (assembly GCA_028830335.1). Taxonomy (NCBI): domain Eukaryota; kingdom Metazoa; phylum Arthropoda; class Insecta; order Hymenoptera; family Apidae; genus Eucera; species Eucera pruinosa. The sequence goes on from JAMYCR010000019.1 coordinate 4,365,631, forward strand.
CGTTTACAAGTGACGGCGAATACTTTTTAGTTACAATATCCGGAGTACGCGGCAATTTCACGAGCTCACGATTCTTTCGATGCTTCGAACGCCTTTTTAAAAGCATTCAATTTTATTCAAACTTTCCATCTCCAAGGATCTCGATCTTTTTCAAAGCATTCGAAACATTCTTCGACCTTTGGGAATTTCCAAGGCTCGGATTTCTTTTTAAAGGTTTCAATTTTCAATGCTTTGAAGTTTCGAAGCATTCGATTTTTCGAAGCTTCGAATTTTTCATCGCTGCAATTTTTAAAGATTGGAATTTTCAAAGCTTGCAATTTTCAACGCTTGCAATTTTCAACGCTTGCAATTTTCAACGCTTGCAATATTTCGAAGTTTGCCATTTTCAACGTTTGCAATTTTCAAAGTTGCAATTTTCAACGCTTGCAATTTTCAAAACTTGTAATTTTCAACGCTTGCAATTTTCAAAGCTTGCAATTTTCAACGCTTGCAATTTTCAACGCTTGCAATATTTCGAAGTTTGCAATTTTCAACGCTTGCAATATATTGAAGTTTGCAATTTTCAACGCTTGCAATTTTTCGAAGTTTGCAATTTTTAAAGCTTGCAATCTTCAAAGCTTGCAATTTTCAACGCTTGCAATATTTCGAAGTTTGCCATTTTCAACGTTTGCAATTTTCAAAGTTGCAATTTTCAACGCTTGCAATTTTCAACGCTTGCAATTTTTCGAAGTTTGCAATTTTTAAAGCTTGCAATCTTCAAAGCTTGCAATCTTCAAAGCTTGCAATCTTCAAAGCTTGCAATTTTCAACGCTTGCAGTTTTCAACGCTTGCAATTTTCAACGCTTGCAATTTTCAACGCTTCGATTTTTCAAAGCTTGCAATGCTCAACGCTTGCAATTTTCGAAGCTTTCACGTTTCAATGCTTTGTATATTTGAAGCTTTTACACGTTTCGATGGTTTCAATTTTTAAAGCGTCGAAACGTTCCAACGCTTCGAATTTACAAGCCATCGAATTGTTAAAGCATCAACATTCCAGTGCCTCGAATCCTCAACCGCGCTCAACTATTAAAGCATTGCCTAGTATTATTTCCAACTGCTTCGAATTTCGAAAGCATTCGCAATTTTCGGGGCTTTGAACTTTCAAGGTTTCCCCATAACATTCAAGGCTGTTGAATTCTCACACTTCCCCGAATTGCGAAGCCTTCGTATGTATTTTTGCCAAGCGTTTCGAAGCTCACGCGTAGGCGTGCACAGCGATTTATTATCGTTGTTAACGAGCATGCTTCCTAGGTAACAATTTCCAATGATTAAATACGGAAAAACTTGCGTATGGAATAACCCACTGACAAATTTATTCGGTCGCATAAATTTGTTCTATTTGCGTGAAGCGAAACCGAAAACTTCTCCGCGTCTCAGGAGTTCCCTCGTTTGCCAAAATAAATACAGTGGCGAGTAGAAAACATTTCCTAGCCTCTTCTTCCCCCATTTGCCACTTTAATTCGTTTATTCGATGGGAAAGTAACGTGCGAAGAATAATTTCTACATAAACGTTGTATATTCGTTTGCGCTTAATATTTGTAAACAAATATTGCGAGGGAAATTTGCTGTTGAACGTTAAAACGTGACCAATACGATAATAAAGTATGGAACGTGGCCATAATTCAATAATAATTATTATATCTATTACACAAACTGACGTTCTGGTAAATGTAAAACGTGTTTCAATTTAAACGAGAAACTCTCAAGTGACGAAACTACGGATATTGGACTTCGTTGTACATTTTCACGTACGTAGCAATGAATTTATCGTATCGAACACGTGAAATAGATGTTCATAAATAAATGTGCGGTTGAACAATATAATGCTTCAAATTGGAATGATCTTTATGTTAAATATCTTGTAAAGTAGTTGAATAAAACGCTGGAACCTTAAAGTGGCAGTAATTAGTGTTATAGGGACACTGCTAAAATAATTAAAAGTGTGTTTGTTACATAGGAAGCACTGCTAAAGTAATTAAAAGTGTCTTTGTTATATAGGAACACAGCTAAAATAATTAAAAGTGTCTTTGTTATATAGGGACACTGCTAAAATAATTAAAAGTGTGTTTGTTATATAGGGACACTGCTAAAATAATTAAAAGTGTCTTTGTTATATAGGGACACTGTTAAAATAATTAAAAGTGTCTTTGTTATATAGGGACACTGCTAAAATAATTAGAAGTGTCTTTCTTATATAGGGACACTGCTAAAATAATTAAAAGTGTGTTTGTTATATAGGAACACAGCTAAAATAATTAAAAGTGTCTTTGTTATATAGGGACACTGCTAAAATAATTAAAAGTGTCTTTGTTATATAGGGACACTGCTAAAATAATTAGAAGTGCCTTTCTTATATAGGAACCACTTCTAAAATAATTAAAAGTGTCTTTGTTATATAGGAACCACTGCTAAAATAATTAAAAGTGTCTTTGTTATATAGGGACACTGCTAAAATAATTAAAAGTGCCTTTGTTATATAGGGACACTGCTAAAATAATTAAAAGTGCCTTTGTTAAATAGGAACACTGCTAAAATAATTAGAAGTGTTTTGTTATATAGGGACACTGTTAAAATAATTAAAAGTGTCTTTCTTACATAGGAACCACTGCTAAAATAATTAAAAGTGTCTTTGTTATATAGGGACACTGCTAAAATAATTAGAAGTGTTTTTTTTATATAGAAACCACTGCTAAAATAATTAGAAGTGTCTTTGTTATATAGGGACACTGCTAAGATAGTTAAAAGTGTCTTTGTTATATAGGCACTCTGATAAAATAATTAAAAGTGAGATGTTACAGAGACACTGCTAAAATAATTAAAAGTGTCTTTGTTATATAGGAACACTGCTAAAATAATTATAAGTGTCTTTGTTATATAGGGATACTGCTAAAATAATTAAAAGTCTCTTTCTTATATAGAAACCACTGCTAAAATAATTAAAAGTGTCTTTGTTATATAGGGACACTGTTAAAATAATTAAAAGTGTCTTTATTATAAATAGGCACTCTGATAAAATAATTAAATTGTTGGTATTATATAGGATCACTGCTAAAATAATTAAAAGTGTCTTTGTTATATAGGGACAGTGCTAAAATAATTAAAGTGTTGGTATTATATAGGGACACTGCTAAAATAATTAAAGTGTTGGTATTATATAGGGACACTGCTAAAATAATTAAAAGTGTCGCTGCTATATGAACACCGATAAAATAATTAAGACACGGATAAAATAATTCAAAACGTCGATGTTATACACATAGGAACACCGATAAAAATAATAATAAAAGTATCGGTGTTAAAAGGTACTACACTGTCATTAAATTCGACATTCTACCGAAGCATATTCTACGCTCCGTCTGCCCCGTAAGTTAATTCGTAACAGTTGGAGGCTGCAAGTGGAAGAGGTCAACAACAGCAGCAACAGCAGCAGAAGCGACCGGTGTATTCTCCTCCGCGGGGGAACAGAAAACAGGAAACATCCGACTGTGCGCGCTCGAGTCTTGTCTGTGCTTCTAGTGTACTCTTTCACGCTCGAAGAGGAAATCAGCTTGGTGGGGATAAAAAGCGACGGAGGGGTGCGCGAATATAGGCGTTAAACTGCGTGCGTAGAGCGGCGAGAGACGCGTTGCGCGAATTGTCCGTCTCTCGCAGCCGGAGTAAAAGGGTTAAACCGCGTTAGACGGAGAAGGGGAAAGCTCGGATGAACGTGAGTGGAAATAGGAGGGGGGGAGAAGGAGGGTGGTATCGTGAATTCGTGGGCAGCACGTGCAACCGCGTAACAGCGACCTTGGGGGGTCACTGATCTCCCAGTAAGCAGGCCATAGTAGTACGTCGACGCGAATCCGATCGACTTCCTTTTTTCTTTCTCTTCTCGTTGAAACCTACGTTTGAACGCGTAACGCGTCCGTAGTCGCGCGAACCGCTCCCAATACGGTTGTTGCTGTTAATATTAATAGACGCGCTAATATTAATACAGCGACACGTAGTATGTAGGTCTGACGACGTCTGATGACCCGCGCGCGTTTACTTCGCCCGAAAGATAACCGCTCGCAAGATACCGCGAAATCTCTCACTCTCTTTGTGTGCGCGTGCAAAAGCTCGTCTAAGAAATCTACGACCTCTCGCCTGGCTGCTGGCTACGCAACGCGACCTATGGAGGAACTTTTAACGTTCGCGTGTAACGTTGAGGTTAAATTCGCATCGCCATTCACGGGATCGTAGATATTTATAGTTGGAATAAACGATAGACGAGTATTAGAGTAAGATTGTTGCCGATTTTACCCAGCCGGTGTTAGAGACACTTTGTAATCATTTTATTCAACGGCAAAGCGTAACACGCGTTTATACGAAACTTGCCATTGCACGTGTACACCTTTATGCTGAGCATAGTGCAAGGGGAAAGTAATAGATAACGGGAATGGAGGCCGCAGCAAAAGAAAGAGAGAGAGAGTTATTAACGTGTTTTGCGCTCTCCGCAGTGTCGAAGGCCGTTTTGCATTTCTCATGATCGAACCAGCTACAGTAACGTAACGTAAAGCTAGACGTTTAGTCGGCGGATTCTAGTTACTTTATTCGCTTAAACACCCTTTCGCTATCTTACTATATAACCGTCACTTTAAGTATTTCATCGAATAAGGAAAGTAACGTGTAAAGAATCTAAAACGTAAACAACGTAACAACGCGTATAGACATTTGTATATTTCGTTTACATTTACATTGGTTAATATTTGTAACGAAATGTTGCGAGATAAACGCGCTGTTGAACATCGAAACTCGACCAATGTAATTATAAAGTACGAAACGCGACCAATGTAATTATAAAGTACGAAACGTGTCCATGATTCAGTTGATAATTATTACATCTGTTACGCAAACTGACGTCGTGTTAATGTATTTGTGGCGGCTCTCCTGCACCCACCACTAGAGGGACATACGAAATAGGCTTTCTCGAAAGTAGAAGCTCCAACTACCTCGTCCATATATATACCGCCTTTGACCTTCCTTCCAATATCCCTAGTCTAAGGCAGGGCCTGCTAGGTAGCCTTATTAATAAGTCCACTAGCAGGCCCAGGACAAAACGCAACACCCTTCCTCTTTACCATTCTATCCCCCCTCCACAGCTCCACATATCGTTGGCAATTTTTACTTAACTTTCCTTCCAAATTCCCAACGTCTAAGACAGGGCCTGCTAGGTAGCCTTACTGATGAGTTCACACTAGCAGGCCCAGGACGAAACGCAACACCCTTCCTTTTCCTATTCTATCCCCCCTCCACAGCTCCACATATCGTTGGCAATTTTTACTTAACTTTGCTTCCATATTCCCAACGTCTAAGACAGGGCCTGCTAGGTAGCCTTATTAATAAGTCCACTAGCAGGCCCAGGACGAAACGCAACACCCTTCCTCTTTCCCATTCTATCCCCCCTCTACAGCTCCACATATTTAATACAACGTGTATTTCTATTTAAACGAGAAATTCTCAAGTGACGATACGAGGCACCGTAGACGTTGTCGTACCGTTTCAATTACGTAGTAATGAATTTATTCTAAACAAATGTTCACGAATAAAGTCGATCCATTGAACTGAATATATACACTATGCTCTAAACTGCACCTGAGATTTTTATGTCGACGACGTTCTGAAATGGTTAACGAAAGATTACTTAAAGCTCGAATCTTTAAAGTTGCAGTACGCGGGTACGATTTACCCTACGCTGCGCGAAAAGTCGACGACTGAGGCGAAACAAGCGAACAAGAGAACGGATACGCACAGCTCTGTATATTTACTCGTAATTGGACTTGGACTTGTCGGATAGTAACGCGTTATGGTCGGTGATTTTTTTCAACCAGCCACCTGAACTTCTATTCGTTCCTGTTACAGCGATTTAAACGTACGCAGAATGGAGAGCGCGATATCGCCGATGGCGATAGAAGAAAATATACATACACACACACACAGGCGGTGGGCAATCATAAATGGCCATTGCTGCTTGGCGTTCTACAGTAGAAGCTCGATTATCCGAATTCTCTATCATCGAAACGCGTCGCCGTTAATCGAACGTGTTCCATTATACGATATATCATTCGAACAGGCGAGTTTTATACGCGCGCATTGTTGGATTTAATCGTGGGTTTAGTTCTACTACGAGCAGCGGTAATAACGTTGCGACGATATAACGTGTACTAATATAGAAATTTATTAGTACAGGCGAAAAAGTAATAGAGATACGAGAGATAAGAGAATGATAATAGAATGCAGACGTTGTTGAATACTGTAAGGGAGATTTGATACGTTGCTGCAAAAGAATTACCATTAATTCGAACGATTTATCTTCCCAACGATCGTTACGAATGATTGCAACTTTTTTTCTCGACGAAAGTAATTGAATTCTGTTTCCGGTAACCGGTATTCTTGTGCAGGAACTTTGGAATTTTCTCTCGCAACTGTTACGGTGTCCGATAGAATCACTAATGTTGTTATTTGTCACGTTACAGTGGAATCTTGATCACTCGAATTCTCTATTATGGAAACATTCTGTCATTCGAACGCTGCATTATCCGACACACATTTTATACGTACACCGTTCGATTTAACTATCGATTCAGTTCTATAAGTAGTCGTAATGTAGCATAATATCGTTGCGACGATAATTTACGATGCTAACCGCGAGAACGAAACGGAAAGTAATGGAAATATTTCACAAGGGCGAAAAATGGAGCCACGTTAATAAGACGGTAGATCATTAGAATTAAGATGATTCAACGTACAAAACGAACGTAACTTTACTAAATTGAATCCGTTCGAATGATCACGCTTCGTTTAGTGCCTAAAAAGCTTCGAAATATATGAAACCTTGAATCGAATCGTGCTCGATTATATTAACTAAGATTGCTGTTACTAACAGAATCGGAATGTTAGCAATATTTTGATGAACATCCAAAGAAGCAACGTAAAGAAAGTAACGTAATGTTTGATTGCCCGAAAACGGAAAATTCCCTTATTCAAATACATTCTGGACTGCCGATTAATTCGGATAATCGAGGCTCCACTGTACGTATAAATCAAACCAGGATGTATAGAAGTTGGTATTCAAAGTAGAGGAGCCGATATGGTTGGAAGAATTTAACTACTCGCTAATGAGAAAATTCGTTTGAAGTAACGTTCGGGGGCTTCCTCTTCTACTGGCTGTGCGCATTCCTGCTGCTGAATTAGTTACACGCGTTCAACATTTCAAGATTCGACGCGTTGAGAACTTCCAAGATTTGGCAACTGGAAGCATTGGGAATTGGAAGCAATGGGAATTGAAAGCACTGAGAACTGAAAGCATTGGGAATAGAAAGCATTGGGAATTGAAAGCATTGGGAATTTTTAAAGCACTGAGAACTGAAGGCATTGGGAATTTAAAGCACTGAGATCTGAAAGCATTGAGAATAGAATGCATTGGGAATAGAATGCATTGGGAACTGAAGGCATTGGGAATTTAAAGCACTGAGAACTGAAAGCATTGGGAATAGAAAACATTGGAAATAGAAAACATTGGAAATAGAAAACATTGGGAATAGAATACATTGGGAATTGGAAGCATTGGGAATTGAAAGCATTGGGAATTGAAAGCATTGGGAATTGAAGGCATTGGAAATTTAAAGCACTGAGAACTGAAAGCATTGGGAATAGAAAGCATTGGGAATAGAAAGCATTGGGAATAGAAAGCATTGGGAATTGAAAGCATTGGGAACTGAAGGCATTGGGAATTTAAAGCACTGAGAACTAAAAGCACTGAGAACTGAAAGCATTGGGAATTGAAAGCACTGAGAACTGAAAGCATTGAGAATAGAAAGCATTGGGAATTGAAAGCATTGGGAATTGAAAGCACTGGGAATTGAAAGCATTGGGAATTGATAGCATTGGGAATTTAAAGAACAGGGAATTGATAGCATTGGGAATTAAAAGCACTGATTCTAAGAAAGTAAAATATAGGATTATTTGTGATATCGATGTTGCACGAATCGAGGGATAGTTGATCCTGTACCTCGTCTGTATCTATAACAAAATTTTTCGGCTTCCAGTGGGCCGATTTCAATGCTATTTGGCTTCAATTAAAGGGGAAAGTACCGAGAATAATATCCTACAGTCTTTTGCAGCTAGCTCTTGCACTTCATTTGTTATAAACAAATATATCGCGTCATGGTAGACTACTCGGAAAGTACTGGAAGAGAAATATTAATCTCTCGACTCCTAGACGTCTGATTTCAATGTCCCTTGGGGTTAAACGAAAGGGAAAGGTTCCAAGAATGTTATCCATTAAGCCATTTTTTTTTATAGAGGCTGTAGTTCAATTGTTATAAACAAAAGTTCCGCGCTATTGCAAATTACTCGTAGTCTACAAGTGGTGGGGCTACTAAAATATTAATTTCTCGACTTCCAGATGATATTTTTTAATCAACCAGGGCTCAAATTAAAGCTTAATGTATCAGAAACACAGTCCTATTGACTTTTTAGCAGGGCAACGTCTGGTTCTTTTGTTATAAACAAAAGTTTCCCTTTATTGCTAATTACTCGTAGGCTACAAATGCTCGTGCCAGTAAAATATTTATTTCTCAGCTCCTAGACGTCGAATTTCAATGCACCTTGGCCTAAATTATAGTGAAAGGTCCCGAGAATATATCCTACAGCCTTTTGCAACTAACCCTTGCAGTACATATGTTATAAACAAATATATCGCATCATGGTAGATTATGTAGATAGTATCTGAAGAGAAATATTAATTTCTCAGCTCCTAGACGTCTGATTTCAATGACCCTTGCCTCAAATTAAAGTGGAAGGTCCACAGAATAACATCCTATAGTCATTTGCAACTAGCCCTTGCAGTTCGTTTATTATAAACAAATATATCGCGTCATTGTAAATTATTCAGGAACTACTCGAAGAAATATATTTATTTCTCGGCTTCTAGGCAAGCGATTTCGATGATCCTTGGCTCAAATTAAAGTAGATGGTTCAAGGAATATTATACGTTAAGCAGTTAGTTGATAGGAGTTGTAGTTCGTTTGTTATAAACAAATGTCTCGCGTCATTGCAAATTGTTCAGAAACAACTCGAAGAAAAATATTTATTTCTCGGCCTCTAGAAGTCCAATTTCAATGTTCCGTGGCTTAAATTAAAGAGAAAGGTCCCAAGAATGTTATCCATAAGCCATTTGTTAATAGATATTGTGGTTCGTTTGTTATAAACAAAAGTATCGCGATAATGTAAGTTATCCATTAAATATATGCTTGCAGAAAAATATTTATTTCTCGGCTTCTAGATATACGATTTCAATGAACCTCGACTCAGATGAAAGAGAAAAGTCCAGAGAATGTTATTCAGTAGACCAATTGTCCATAAACAATCCGGTTAATTTGTTATAAACAAATATTTCCTATTTTTCGAGATTACGTAAAAACTATACTTAGGATGGCTTTGAAAGTATATGGAGAGTATTCCTTGGACTTTTCCCTTTAATTTGAGTCGTGGATGATCCAAATCGGACGTCTAGAAGCCGAGTAATTAGCATTTTTGGAAAACTTGAAAAGGTTTTTCCGATGGCGTTTGTCCGACGAAAGAATGATTCTTGTTAAAGAAAAAAATTAATTTCTTCGCTTCTAGACATCGCAGCAGGACAAACGACTACTCAAATTAAAGGCGAGACTTCCGGCTACAAGGTAGGGTAGGTCTCATCCTAGTAGCACTTCCGGCTTAGAAGTTATAAGCGTTTATTTCTTGCAATTTAGTATAACTTGCAAATTACAAACAGAATCGCTTTTAAACCTACTAGAGCTCATTTCTGGGCTTTTCAGCTATAGTTTGAACCTAGGCTGGTTAGTATACCTTGCCTAGAAGCCGAGATATATGCATAAATATGATACAATATTTAAACGCTTATATCTTCGCTTCTAGACGTGTTATACTAATGAACCTGGACTTAAATTAAAGGGTGAAAGTCCAGAAATAAGTTCTAGTAGGTTTATAAGCGATCGCGTTTACAGTTTGCAAGTTATACTAAATTTTAGGAAAGAAACGCTTATAACTTCTAAACCGGAAGTGCTACTGCAATGAAGCCTACCCTATCTTGTAGCCGGAAGTCTCCCCTTTAATTTGAGTCGTCGTTTGCCCCGATCCGATGCCTAGAAGCGGAGATATTAATTTTTTAAGAAAACTGGAAAAGTTATGTCCAATTCAGTATAAATTGAGAAATTTCCAATTTCCAGGCGGCAAAGATATTGGCCAAATCGGTGACTTTTTTCGACGCGCCATCTAGCGGTAGAAAGGTGGAACTAAACCTGCAATTTTATGAATAATTCTTGTTAAATTGAAAAATTCATATCTCCGCTTCTAAACGTCGGATCAGGACAACCGACGACTCAAATTAAAGGGGAGACTTCCGGCTACAAGATAGAGTAGGTGTCAACATGGTAGCACTTACGCTTCGCAAGTTATAAGCGTTTATTTCCTACAAGTTAGTATAACTTGCAAACTATATATGCAATTGCTTTAAAACCTACTAGACCATATTTCTGGGCTTCTAAGCTTTAATTTAAGCCTTGGTTGATTAGTATAGCACGTCTAGAAGCGAAGATATAAGCGTTTAACGATCGAATTACATTTTTGTTTATATCTTCGCTTCTAGACGTGCTATACTAATCAACCTAGGCTTAAATTAAAGCTTAGAAGCCCAGAAATATGGTCTAGTAGGTTTTAAAGCAATTGCATATATAGTTTGCAAGTTATACTAACTTGTAGGAAATAAACGCTTATAACTTGCGAAGCGTAAGTGCTACCATGTTGACACCTACTCTATCTTGTAGCCGGAAGTCTCCCCTTTAATTTGAGTCGTCGGTTGTCCTGATCCGACGTTTAGAAGCGGAGATATGAATTTTTCAATTTAACAAGAATTATTCATAAAATTGCAGGTTTAGTTCCACCTTTCTACCGCTAGATGGCGCGTCGAAAAAAGTCACCGATTTGGCCAATATCTTTGCCGCCTGGAAATTGGAAATTTCTCAATTTATACTGAATTGGACATAACTTTTCCAGTTTTCTTAAAAAATTAATATCTCCGCTTCTAGGCATCGGATCGGGGCAAACGACGACTCAAATTAAAGGGGAGACTTCCGGCTACAAGATAGGGTAGGCTTCATTGCAGTAGCACTTCCGGTTTAGAAGTTATAAGCGTTTCTTTCCTAAAATTTAGTATAACTTGCAAACTGTAAACGCGATCGCTTATAAACCTACTAGAACTTATTTCTGGACTTTCACCCTTTAATTTAAGTCCAGGTTCATTAGTATAACACGTCTAGAAGCGAAGATATAAGCGTTTAAATATTGTATCATATTTATGCATATATCTCGGCTTCTAGGCAAGGTATACTAACCAGCCTAGGTTCAAACTATAGCTGAAAAGCCCAGAAATGAGCTCTAGTAGGTTTAAAAGCGATTCTGTTTGTAATTTGCAAGTTATACTAAATTGCAAGAAATAAACGCTTATAACTTCTAAGCCGGAAGTGCTACTAGGATGAGACCTACCCTACCTTGTAGCCGGAAGTCTCGCCTTTAATTTGAGTAGTCGTTTGTCCTGCTGCGATGTCTAGAAGCGAAGAAATTAATTTTTTTCTTTAACAAGAATCATTCTTTCGTCGGACAAACGCCATCGGAAAAACCTTTTCAAGTTTTCCAAAAATGCTAATTACTCGGCTTCTAGACGTCCGATTTGGATCATCCACGACTCAAATTAAAGGGAAAAGTCCAAGGAATACTCTCCATATACTTTCAAAGCCATCCTAAGTATAGTTTTTACGTAATCTCGAAAAATAGGAAATATTTGTTTATAACAAATTAACCGGATTGTTTATGGACAATTGGTCTACTGAATAACATTCTCTGAACTTTTCTCTTTCATCTGAGTCGAGGTTCATTGAAATCGTATATCTAGAAGCCGAGAAATAAATATTTTTCTGCAAGCATATATTTAATGGATAACTTACATTATCGCGATACTTTTGTTTATAACAAACGAACCACAATATCTATTAACAAATGGCTTATGGATAACATTCCTGGGACCTTCCTCTTTAACTCAAGCCACGACACATTGAAATTGGACTTCTAGAGGCCGAGAAATAAATATTTTTCTTCGAGTTGTTTCTGAACAATTTGCAATGACGCGAGACATTTGTTTATAACAAACGAACTACAACTCCTATCAACTAACTGCTTAACGTATAATATTCCTTGAACCATCTACTTTAATTTGAGCCAAGGATCATCGAAATCGCTTGCCTAGAAGCCGAGAAATAAATATATTTCTTCGAGTAGTTCCTGAATAATTTACAATGACGCGATATATTTGTTTATAATAAACGAACTGCAAGGGCTAGTTGCAAATGACTATAGGATGTTATTCTGTGGACCTTCCACTTTAATTTGAGGCAAGGGTCATTGAAATCAGACGTCTAGGAGCTGAGAAATTAATATTTCTCTTCAGATGCTATCTACATAATCTACCATGATGCGATATATTTGTTTATAACATATGTACTGCAAGGGTTAGTTGCAAAAAGCTGTAGTATAATATTCGTGGGACCTTTCACTATAATTTAGGCCAAGGTGCATTGAAATTCGACGTCTAGGAACTGAGAAATGAATATTTTACTGACACTGGCATATGTAGCCTACGTGTAATTAGCAATAAAGGGGAACTTTTGTTTATAACAAAAGAACCGGACGTAGTTCTGCCAAAAAAACAATAGGACTGTGTTTCTGATACGTTAAGCTTTAATTTGAGCCCTCGTTGATTAAAAAGTGTCATCTGGAAGTCGAGAAATTAATATTTTACTCGCACCAACACTTGTAGACTACGAGTAATTTGCAATAGCGCGAAACTTTTATTTATAACAATTGAACTACAGCCTCTATAAAAAAATGGCTTAATGGATAACATTCTTGGAACCTTTCCCTTTCGTTTAACCCAAGGGACATTGAAATCGGACGTCTAGGATTCGAGAGATTAATATTTCTCTTCCAGTACTTTCCGAGTAATCTACCATGACGCGATATATTTGATTATAACAAATGAACTGCAATGGCTAGCTGCAAAAGTCTGTAACATAATATTCTTGCTAATTTCCCCTTTAATTTAAGCCAAGGAACATTGAAATCAGACGTCTAGGAGTCGAGAGATTAATATTTCTCTTCCAGTACTTTCCGAGTAGTCTACCATGACGCGATATATTTGTTTATAACAAATGAAGTGCAAAGGCTAGTTGCCAAAGGCTATTGGATAATATTACTGGGTCTTCCCCCTTTAATTCGAGCCGCGGTTGAACAAATTCGGACGTCTAAAAGCCAAGACCTAAACGTTTTAACACGCGGTCACGCGCGCATCCGTCGATCGGGACTCTCGTAATGGTCCGTGCCTTTTCTAATCCTATCGAGGGATTCACGCGTCACGCGAATTTCTTTATATATCTTACGGCATTTTATTTTACTTCGTACTTCGTGTATTTTACTCTTCGCGTTTCCCCTTTGCATTTCCACGAATTAGAAGATATCTATTTCATCGATAGAATAGCGATTTCCATCATCATCATTGCCTGTTCTTAGTTCAACGATAAAAGAAAAAGGTCTACTTTGTTGCTCGTCTGCGGTACGGAATATTCACGAGTCTCGTAATATAATATTCCACGATCCGTCCATAATTGCGTCTAAATAATTATAAACAAGTATTTAAAGCCACTATTTATACATAAAGAGTAACGCGCGCGTGGAACTATGCTAGTTAAATTAAGGGAAAAAGTGAAATAGTGGTACCAAAGGGTAAAACCAAAGATTGGGGGGTTGAAAAAGATTAACGTTTCGTTTCTATATAAGAGCAGTTTACTCTTAATGCGTACAAGTTTGTTTTATATGCTTCGTTCTATTGTTTCCTTTACTTTATTCAATACGTTCTATTGTTTACTTTATGCTATCATATTATATATTAGTTGATAAGTAACTTGGTTAAATAATCGCGTAGTTACATTAAGTTGAAAGATCTGGTATTAGAAGATTATTATGTGTACTAGAGATTATTATTATTATTATGTGTACTAAGATTATTATATATACTAAGATTATTATTATTATGTGTACTAGAGATTATTATTATTATGTGTACTAAGAGTATTATTATGTGTATCAATTAATATTAGCAATTAGGTATAAAAAGAATGTATATATATAAGAATTATGTATAAAGAATGAGAACGAGCTGAACACCTTTCAAATCCAATATGAAAACAATAAATATCTGTCTATTAATTAAATTCCATCGACTTCTAATCATCGAATATACAAGCTAAGCTGTCGTCTCTTAACGTTAATCGATTTACGTATGCGAGAATGCCGAATTTAATCGTAAAGTATAATATTCGCGAATCGGGGAAAGACAGACGAGAATCGATTATGCAGACAAATTCCGCAATATTTCCAACGAATTTCACGAATGCGAGAATACAGAGGCGCGACGCCGTCTCTGGAGGACGAGAATATGCAAGAAGAAGGAGAGAGAAAAGTTGCAGTTAGCGGGGGTTCGAATGGAGTGGAAAGGAGCAGCGAATAAACGCCGCGTTCCTTTCGTTGTAGAACGATACACGCGTATATATATATATATATATACATGTGGAGCTGTGGAGGGGGGATAGGATAGGAAAAAGGAAGGGTGTTGCGTTTCGTCATGGGCCTGCTAGTGGACTCATCAGTAAAGGCTACCTAGCAGGCCCTGACTTAGACGTTGGGAATCTAGAAGGAAAGTTAAGTAAAAATTGCCAACGATATGTGAAGCTGTGGAGGGGGGATAGAATAGGAAAAAGGAAGGGTGTTGCGTTTCATCTTGGGCCTGCTAGTGGACTCATCAGTAAAGGCTACCTAGCAGGCCCTGACTTAGACGTTGGGAATCTAGAAGGAAAGTTAAGTAAAAATTGCCAACGATATGTGAAGCTGTGGAGGGGGGATAGAATAGGAAAAAGGAAGGGTGTTGCGTTTCATCTTGGGCCTGCTAGTGGACTCATCAGTAAAGGCTACCTAGCAGGCCCTGACTTAGACGTTGGGAATGTGGAAGGAAAGTTAAGTAAAAATTGCCAACGATATGTGGAGCTGTGGAGGGGGGATAGAATGGGAAAAAGGAAGGGTGTTGCGTTTCGTCTTGGACCTGCTAGTGGACTTATTAATAAGGCTACCTAGCAGGCCCTGTCTTAGACGTTGGGAATCTAGAAGGAAAGTTAAGTAAAAATTGCCAACGATATGTGGAGCTGTGGAGGGGGGATAGAATAGGAAAAAGGAAGGGTGTTGCGTTTCGTCCTGGGCCTGCTAGTGGACTCATCAGTAAAGGCTACCTAGCAGGCCCTGACTTAGACGTTGGGAATTTGGAAGGAAAGTTAAGTAAAAATTGCCAACGATATGTGGAGCTGTGGAGGGGGGATAGGATAGGAAAAAGGAAGGGTGTTGCGTTTCGTCTTGGACCTGCTAGTGGACTTATTAATAAGGCTACCTAGCAGGCCCTGTCTTAGACGTTGGGAATCTAGAAGGAAAGTTAAGTAAAAATTGCCAACGATATGTGGAGCTGTGGAGGGGGGATAGAATAGGAAAAAGGAAGGGTGTTGCGTTTCGTCCTGGGCCTGCTAGTGGACTCATCAGTAAAGGCTACCTAGCAGGCCCTGACTTAGACGTTGGGAATTTGGAAGGAAAGTTAAGTAAAAATTGCCAACGATATGTGGAGCTGTGGAGGGGGGATAGGATAGGAAAAAGGAAGGGTGTTGCGTTTCGTCCTGGGCCTGCTAGTGGACTCATCAGTAAAGGCTACCTAGCAGGCCCTGACTTAGACGTTGGGAATGTGGAAGGAAAGTTAAGTAAAAATTGCCAACGATATGTGAAGCTGTGGAGGGGGGATAGAATGGGAAAGAGGAAGGGTGTTGCGTTTCGTCCTGGGCCTGCTAGTGGACTACCATGGACTACCATGGGCCTGATAGTGGAATAAGGCTACCTAGCAGGCCCTGCCTTAGACGTTGGGATATTGGAAGGAAGGTTAAAGGCGGTATATATATGGACGAGGTAGTTGGAGTTTATACTTTCGAGAAAGCCTATTTCGTATGTCCCTCTAGTGGTGGGTGCAGGAGAGCCGCCACATACATATATATAAATCGCGAGAGCAATTTGCAATAGGCTAGAGATTACTGTATATAAATATATATTGCTCTCGTGTGTGTTCGTCTCGCGATTTATATTTATATTCATATATATATATATACGTGTATACACAGTAACTGAAAAAAGTGAAGAAACACGGTACGTATTTGCGAAGCATTATTTCAGATACACGGATTCGGCTTAAAAGTAGCAGGGGAACTTATCCGTGAACCATTGCACGTGACTACAATACTTTTATGCGGTAGCATAATTGTACAGTAAGCGAAGTAAAATGTACAGTAGTAAAATGTACACAATTCTGATACTGCGAATGTTAGAAGCGAAACTACTTACAATTAGTAAGCGACTACTGCTTTGCTTCTTAACTTTTCTCTATATGATTGTATAGATATATTCGAAACTCTCTTTTGCACAGCGGCAAAACGCTTGAAACGCTTCTATTTAATCCGCGGCGATTTTATCCCCCCCTATATGTCTGCAAACGTCTGGTCGACGAACCAGGATGCCTGGTATCGCTGCGTGCACCGAGAATTAGGAGGTCGGTCTCCGAAATGTCAGACTGGTAAAACCTGATTTGGGAATGCCGACCGGCATCAAGAGCCGATCAAAGCCAACCTTTTTCTTTTCTTCTTTCTTTTTCTTTTATTCTTCCCACACATGCGTGTGTCTCTCTCTTGCTTCCTTTTTCTTATCTCCTCTCTTTTTCTCAAGAGAATCGCGTAGAATACGTATCCATTACCGATCGTATTAATTAAAGTTACAGGGTAAAGTATTGGAAAATAATATTTATCGTGTCTATAATTTTACGCGTGTATCAAATCTGTAACGCGTCAATGTAACGAGAGTTCCGTGAACTCAGTGTTAATCTAGAGGCACTATAATGTAACGTACGACAACTGTTGTTGCATGACTAACCCACCGATACCATAGATATTGTATCGCCCCGCGACAAACACGACAAATGATCCTGCGAAAAATATCTTCACTCGTAGATTCCAAATTCCTAACCAGCTAGCTTCCCGCAACCGATTACTCATCTTGCCCCTTTTGCACTCTGCCCTTATGCCGACCGTTTCCAATAGTATATATATATATCGCCATTTTTAACCAGCGCGGGTCAAATCTCTGTAGTTCGTATGTACTTGCGTGCGGAACTTACCGCTTACGAATAAAAACCTTCGAGCCTCTCTAAGAAGTTGCGTTTAATTCCTCAATCCGGAATCCAACACTACGTTATAATGCGACGCGTTTAAGGAATTATTGTCTTCTTAAGCTTCTAATGGCGGCACAAGGCCCCAAAGCTTTGCTGTTCCGAGGCTTTAGCCTATACCAGCGATGGAAGGGTGCGTATCACCACTTTCAAGGGTCACGTCCGTAGATGTTATGGACGGCGGGCTTGGGAAAACCCCTCCTTCACCGCTGAAGGATCATCAGAAGGGTAAGACGCGTTTAAGGAAACGAAATTCACAAGCGGCTAGGATTAACACTGCAATTGCGAAAAGACAGTTTAACCCTTTGCGGACGAGCGTGGACAAATAGCCGCCGAAACTTTTTCGATTCTACGGATAAATATTCGATTTTCAAAACAGCAAATTTGGATTAGTGATACTATAATAATTCAGCGAAAATTCGTTTAGCGTTATTAAATATGTCCGCGATGGATTTGTAATCGAGTGGAAATTTGTTACGTATTATTTTTTCTCGTCCGCAAAGGGTTAAAACAGCGTTGTCCAAACGACCTACAAGGCGGGGGGGCACGTTGAAAATGGACTAATCCAGAGTTTAAGTTAACCCTACGGCGACTCTCACATTGTTAGTAGCTACTCGAAGCTTGATAAACGTTAAGATTACAAATACGAGACGTGTGTTTTCCTAAACAATTCTTAAAACCTATCCTTTAAGTTTCTTCGGTGAACGATTCAATTTTTCATCATTAAAACGTATTTATGCGTTGCATAAGGGGGTGGTGGAGGCGTAAGAATTTTAGAAAGGCTTAAGTGTGGGGTACGGGACAAGAAAGGTTGGGAAACACTGGTCTAAAACGCGTTTTATCTCTCTAATCGCGTTTCGTCGAAGTCAAACGTTTCGTTGTGATACGTAGAAAATTGGAAATCGTAAAATATCGGTAGAAGCGAGTTCTTTCAGAGCTTCACCATGGAACGTCGGTTAATTAGAGTTTGGGGATGCTTGAGAACACCTTAGGTATGAATGTAGAAACTATCATCACGTTTCGTACGCAGTTTTAACCGTGCTTCGTGAATTTTCTCGCGAATATCATCGACACTTCTCTTCCACTGTATTAAATATAATTATTCAACCACTTCGTTCCGCGCCGAAGTCAGTTATTTAACCCTTTCAAAGGGTTAATATAAACCCTTCAACAGTTTCGTCTCGTATCTTTCACGACCTTGGATACGTTTTTTTTTCCTTTAGAAATTTAACCATCGAACGATTAGCTCGCGCGCGAGTACGCGTGAAATCGAGTTTTCGATGCAAAAGCAACGGAGACGACGCTTGTTATCGTCGAAGAGTCGCCGGGGGCCTCTCCCACGCGGCCGAACTTTAATCAATGAATGAATGAATTACGTCACACAAGCCGGAGGATGCACTTATACGTGCAACGGCGTAGAGTTGCAGGGCAGCGGCGTAAAAATAGTCGCCCACTTGCTCCGGCGAGGGAAAGGCGTATAATTATAGACGCCTCGGTGAGAGCTGAGAGAGCAAACCACCAGTGAAAGAGGGGGAGGGAGTGTGAAAGAGTGGGGATAGAAAAAGAACCCACGCGTAAAGCGGGGAAAAAGAGAACGGGGAAAAAACGTTGGCTTTTACCAATCCTACACGCATATTACGCTTAACCGTGTTCGCGTGTACGACAGTTGCGGGCAAAATTCAGCATACGCCTACGATTATCGACGCGAGAGCAAAGGAACTGGAGAAGGCGCGTATTTGCGAAGCTTCGCGTCGTCGATATCTTTTCGGATACGTACAGTAGTTCTTTTACTCGCAAAATTGAGCGTACACCTATGCTGCCGATATGAAAAATAATTAAAAAGTAAATATACACAAGCGCACGTTGAAAAGTAGAAACTCGATATATTTCGCATATTCTAGCAGACGGTACGTAAAATATTCTCGAGATAAAATTATACGTACTTACTAAGTAAAAAGTATAACTTAATAAGTAAAGTATAACTTAATAAGTAAAGTATAACTAAGTAAAGTATAACTTACTAAGTAAAAAGTATAACTTACTAAGTAAAAAGTATAACTTACTAAGTAAAGTATAACTTATTAAGTAAAGTATAACTTACTAAGTAAAGTATAACTTACTAAGTAAAGTATAACTTACTAAGTAAAGTATAACTTACTAAGTAAAGTATAACTTACTAAGTAAAGTATAACTTACTAAGTAAAGTATAACTTACTAAGTAAAGTATAACTTACTAAGTAAAGTATAACTTACTAAGTAAAGTATAACTTACTAAGTAAAGTATAACTTACTAAGTAAAGTATAACTTACTAAGTAAAGTATAACTTACTAAGTAAAGTATAACTTACTAAGTAAAGTATAACTTACTAAGTAAAGTACAACTTACTAAGTAAAGTATAACTTACTAAGTAAAGTATAACTTACTAAGTAAAGTATAACTTACTAAGTAAAGTACAACTTACTAAGTAAAGTATAACTTACTAAGTAAAGTATAACTTACTAAGTAAAGTATAACTTACTAAGTAAAGTATAACTTACTAAGTAAAGTATAACTTACTAAGTAAAGTATAACTTACTAAGTAAAGTATAACTTACTAAGTAAAGTATAACGTAAGAGTATAACCTTTTTTTACCGACACGAAATTGTTATTGTACATACGATGCGTGTATATTACTATTTCGTGAACCACCTTTAATATTCATTGCATAGAATTAATTTAAATAATTATTAACCCTATTATAACCCTATAAATACAATTATTAACCATCTCCGTTCGCTTCAATCGCGGTAGTTAGCGAACTAAGAACGCGAGACGCGCTTTCTGTTATCCGCGATTCGCTGCTGAAATCGAAACTGCCGCCGCCGTCGCCGTCGAAGACGCGGCTGCAATGCAGCACTGCACCCACTGAATTCCAGAATCAAGCCGGAGCCTATCGCGGCAGCGAGGAAACGCACACGGCGACGTCGCCGTACATTTTTATGAGCCTCGCGCGGGCCGGGGCCGGACACCGTGTTCTCGCTCGCGTTCCGCCCCGTGCCAGCCGTTTTCCAGGAACTTTTGTAACCAGGGAATTCGCATGGGCAATGGGTAAACCCGTCTTCGCTTTATCCGCGCGAACAGAATAGCAGCAACAACGCACTGTGCGCGATCATTTGCAAATAGACGACGCGACACCGCTGTGGTAAATTTATAAACAAAGAAGTCAACAAAGGAAATGGATACAGGTGAACGCGGAAACGCGAGCACAGAAAAGGACAAAGACTACTGTATTTAGTTAATTAGTTAGTTATGATTATTTGCCTACCGTTCGATTGAAAATTATACCGAAAAGCAATAATTGGTGAGGAGAATTCGGAAACTTTTGGGATACGTAGGAAGGCACGTTTAACCGATTGAGTCGCGATTTATTTTATTACTTACGTTTGCTAGCGTTACATACGCACTGCTTACTTAAGTATTTTATTATATAAGCACTGCTTACACTGCGTACGAGTCATTCGAATTTTACGGGCACGTTTTATTCGGGAACCAAAAAAATATTGTAACACAAAGCTGAAATTA
Source organism: Eucera pruinosa (assembly GCA_028830335.1). Taxonomy (NCBI): domain Eukaryota; kingdom Metazoa; phylum Arthropoda; class Insecta; order Hymenoptera; family Apidae; genus Eucera; species Eucera pruinosa. The sequence continues at coordinate 4,386,661 of JAMYCR010000019.1, forward strand.
TAGTTCGAATTCAACTTTCCCGTCGGCTGTATACATTTTCGTCGAATCTACGCTGCAATTCGTGGAACGAGTGCGGCTCGTTCGTGTAGTGCAATGGGTTAAACGATTAACGAATCGTATACCAAGCGATGGATGATATTAATAAATAGATCATACGAATCGTGTACTAAAGATAACTAGGAAACTACTTAGCTTCGAATCCGTATAAATCGGTCCTTTGTTCGTTATATTATAATCCATGAAAACAGTAATAATTCAACCAATAGACGAAGTGATATTTCGAATCTCCACTTTGCTTCGCGTGAAGTCAAGAAAAAAAAACCATGCGTTTGATTGTCAATTCAAATTCAGCTTGATCAATTGTCTGGTGTTTTAAATCGTGTAAATTTCTAGCCGACAGGTAGACACACAGTGGATTAACGCAACGGTGTTAACAGGCGAAAAAAGCTTTGCAACGGGACACGATACAAAGAAACGATTGGTGGAAATCGAGAGGAAAGGAGTGGAAGAAAATGATCGCGGGTCGAGCAGCGTATTTTACTTTCTATCGCGTTCGCGGTGTATCGCGTACGCGTAAAAGTAGGACTTGGCGCGACCTTCGTTGCGCGCCGTCGTATTATTCAGTCGATGAAGATTCTTAATGGCCTGATAGAGCACAGTCCAACGATTTCTAAGCACCGCCAACGCCGCACGTTTCTACGCTAAAACAACGTTTCACCTAACCATCGGACGTAGCCGTAGTTTCGCTTCCAGATTTAACGCGTCGAATTCCCAACGCTTCTACTAATTCCCAATGCTTTCAAATCTCAATGCTTTCAAGTCCCAATGCTTCCACTTTTCAATACTTTTAAATCCCAATGCTTTCAATTCCCAATACTTCGAAATCTCAATGCTTTCCATTCCCAATGCTTCCACTTTTCAATACTTTTAAATCCCAATGCTTTCAACTTCCAATGCTTTAAATTGCCAATGCTTCCACTTTTCATTGCTTTCAATTCCCAATGTTCTCAATTCCCAATGCTTTCAACTCCCAATTATTTAAATTGCCAATGCTTTTAAATCCCAATGCTTTGAATTCCCAATGCTTTCAAATCCCAATGCTTTCAAATCCCAATGCTTTCAAATCCCAATGCTTTCAAATCCCAATGCTTTCAATTCCCAATGCTTTCAAATCCCAATGCTTTCAAATCCCAATGCTTTCAAATCCCAATGCTTTCAATTCCCAATGATTTAAACTCCCAATGCTTTCACTTTTCAATGCTTTTAAATCCCAATGCTTTCAATTCCCAATGCTTTTAAATCCCAATGCTTTCAATTCCCAATGCTTTTAAATCCCAATGCTTTCAATTCCCAATGCTTTCAAATCCCAATGCTTTCAAATCCCAATGCTTTCAATTCCCAATGATTTAAACTCCCAATGCTTTCACTTTTCAATGCTTTTAAATCCCAATGCTTTCAATTCCCAATGCTTTTAAATCCCAATGCTTTCAATTCCCAATGCTTTTAAATCCCAATGCTTTCAATTCCCAATGCTTTCAAATCCCAATGCTTTCAAATCCCAATGCTTTCAATTCCCAATGATTTAAACTCCCAATGCTTTCACTTTTCAATGCTTTTAAATCCCAATGCTTTCAATTCCCAATGCTTTTAAATCCCAATGCTTTCAATTCCCAATGCTTTTAAATCCCAATGCTTTCAATTCCCAATGCTTTCAAATCCCAATGCTTTCAAATCCCAATGCTTTCAATTCCCAATGATTTAAACTCCCAATGCTTTCACTTTTCAATGCTTTTAAATCCCAATGCTTTCAATTCCCAATGCTTTTAAATCCCAATGCTTTTAAATCCCAATGCTTTTAAATCCCAATGCTTTCAATTCCCAATGCTTTCAAATCCCAATGCTTTCAAATCCCAATGCTTTCAATTCCCAATGATTTAAACTCCCAATGCTTTCACTTTTCAATGCTTTTAAATCCCAATGCTTTCAAATCCCAATGCTTCCAATTTTCAATGGTTTCAAATCCTAATGCTTTCAAATCCCAATACTTTCAAATACCAATGCTTTCACACCCCAATACTTTAAATTCCCAATGCTTCCACTCTTCAGTGCTTCCAATTCCCAATGCTTCCAATTCCCAATGCTTTCAATTCCCAATGCTTTCAATTCCCAATGCTTTCAAATCCCAATGCTTCCACTTTTCATTGCTTTCAATTCCCAATACTTTCAACTCCCAATGTTCTCAATTCCCAATGCTTTCAACTCCCAATATTCTCAGTTCCCAATGCTTTCAATTCCCAATGCTTTAAATTCCCAATGCTTTCAAATCGCAATCCTTTAAATTCCCAATGCTTTCAATTTCCAATGCATTCCATTCCCAATGCTTTCAAATCCCAATGCTTTCAAATCCCAATGCCTGCAATTCTCGATTCCAAGAATCGCTTCCCTTCCTTCGCTGTCGTCGTCTTCTTCTTCTTCCGAGAAGACTCATTTTTCCCGTAACTCAACCCATTCGCAACCGATGACGTGTACCGGTACGTCGAAAGCATATTAACTACTTACTTACACATTCTTCATTCTCACCGTGTTTCGTAATTAATAGATCGAAAATTTCGGCGCTTAGAATTTCGAAAGCTTGCAAAAAAATCGAAAGCTCAGAACTTTCGAGACCTTGCACAATGTTCAGCCAATAAAAACACGCGAGTTCATAATTCTACTTTATTAAAAAGCTAAAAGCTAAAGCTAAAAGCTTGCAAGAAATTTCTCCGCTCAAAAACTCGTTCGTCTAAAACGCAAAAATCAGTAAAGGTCGGAAAAAGCCTCGAGAGTTCGATCGCAAGCTAGAAAAATCCACACGTTTCGTTTGTTTCCCGTTCGCCGCAAGTTTCCTACAAAGTGTCACGCGAAGGATTATCGTTTCGCGTGCTACGCAGGTTGCCAATGTATATTCGAAGCCGTGAAATACGACGCCGTTAGAAATATCGCGCTATTTGCATAATGCATACGCAAAGTATGTATATTGTTCACGAGTTCCTCGCGAAACGGAAGAGACTCGCGTGTGTCTCTCGTCACACGCGTGTCCATGTGCGGCCACAGCTAACTGAGAAACACAGCTATCATCGCCTATATCGTCGTCGTCGCACTTCATTTTTCTTTTGTAACGTTCAATCGAAACAACGGTGCGTGTGTATGTGTACACGAGCGCGTTATCTTGGCCGCGGCGCCGCCACCTGCAGCTGCTAAGCGCCATTAATTACGTAAACGCCAATACCGCGGAAACATCAACGCTAATAACCCGGATAAACAGATAAATAGATTCCTGGTAAGGAAAGAATCATCGCTGGCGATTCCGCGAGCTTCATTTTCCGAGTAACGCGCTCGATTGCACGGATTCAATCAGTGCTCGAGAATCGTAACAAGTTCGTTCATCTTCGCGATCATTTTTCGGTAGAATAGACAAATAGAGGGAGAGAGATCTTTTTTTATTATTATTGAATTTTTAAGGTTGCTCTGAGCAACGAATCGAGCGATAAGTATTTGCTGTTCGCGTTTCGTTCGCGGGGAAATATTGAAAATGTAGTTTCTAGCGATTAAGATAAATGTACCCGCGTACTGCCATTTTAATTAACTTTATTTCAACCATTTTAGAACGCACTTTTAATAGATCGTTCTTTAAACATTTTAGATCGTTCCAGTTTTCAGCATAATATCGTTCAACAGATCTCTCCTTTACGTTTAAGGAACATTTTTTTTTTCTTTATACGTCTCGAGTATAATAAATTCATTCGAAGTTCATTGTCACTCGAGACGTTCTCGTTTAAAATAGAAACACGCACGTTTTTCCATATATTAACGCGTCACTTTGTGTAACAGATAAATGAAACACGATTTAGACAATGATTTACAAGAATTCGTGTCGAATTATGAACTTTATAATTATAATTTGTCACCGTTTCAATGTTCAACAGCGCAATTTACCACCCAATATTTATTTATTCGCGACTATTAAATGTAAACAAATAGACAATGTCTACGTGTTGTTACGTAAATCGAAGTAAATCCGAATTTCTTCAACTTACGATTCTTTATACGTTACTTTCCTATTAACCCTTTGCCGCCATACCATTTTTTTATTAACAATACAAGCCGCGTAAGTTATTCGTTATTATCGTCGTATGCAAAAGCATTCGAATGTTGCATGTGCGGATATTTCGTAGCGAAACCAAAGATTAAATTAAAAATCGTATAAAATTTCGGTTATCGGTTATAGCTAATAAAAAACTCGGTTATCGCGTATCAACGTTGTTAAGTTGAATAAACCGAAATGCAAGCGTCGGTTACAGGAACAGCGACAATAATCGTTTACCCTAGTCGAAAAGAGGGAGAAAAATGTACAATCATCGCTTGAAGCAAGAGCCAGCAATATTGCGAATAAATACAACACGCTTATCTCTGAAACGAAAAATTGAATTATCCCGATTCATGGTAAAGACACAAAAATATTCCTAATGCATGGTGAAGACACAAAAATATTTCTAATGCACGGTAAAGACACAAAAATATTCCTAATGCATGGTGAAGACACAAAAATATTTCTAATGCACGGTAAAGACACAAAAATATTCCTAATGCATGGTGAAGACACAAAAATATTCCTAATGCATGGTAAAGATACAAAAATATTCCTAATGCATGGTAAAGACACAAAAATATTCCTAATGCATGGTGAAGACACAAAAATATTTCTAATGCACGGTAAAGATACAAAAATATTCCTAACACATGGTAAAGACAAAAATATTCCTAATGCACGGTGAAGACACAAAAATATTCCTAATGCATGGTAAAGATACAAAAATATTCCTAACACATGGTAAAGACAAAAATATTTCTAATGCACGGTAAAGATACAAAAATATTCCTAATGCATGGTAAAGATACAAAAATATTCCTAACACATGGTAAAGACAAAAATATTTCTAATGCACGGTAAGGATACAAAAATATTCCTAATGCATGGTAAAGATACGAAAATATTCCTAATGCATGGTAAAGATACGAAAATATTCCTAATGCACGGTAAAGATACGAAAATATTCCTAATGCATGGTAAATACACGACGATATTCGTAACGCATGGTAAAGAAATGACATAAGTGTACAATAACTCAATGGCAAGTCGAACGCGAATGAGCACCGCAAGTAACGCGTCTCCCCACTCGCGTCTAATCGCATTGTGACGTCATCGCTACTAATTCCACCTTCACTCTCGGATTTCCCCCCCCTATATATATATATACGCCGCCATACTTGCTGAAAAATATTTTCAATATTAAAAAGAAGAAGAAGGAAAGTTGGACGGCTATCGGACGAGAGAGTTTTAACGCAGGTGCGCGCGCGTCTCGGTTAAGCGGAGGATCCACGGAGCATGCGCGGTTAATCGCGCGGGAACGGCGAAGGTCACGCGGTACCAAGTGACGTCAACGCGGCGCGCGATAGCCGAGAGAGCCCCGGTCGTGTTCCCTGTTGGTTGCGGTGAAGCGTGGGACCTCGCCGTGGCGGTTTAAATGGTCGCCGGAATGCGGTTAAGCCTTTTTGCCATTCGCGCCGCAGTCGGTCTCTGCCGGTTCGCGAGTGCTCGACGGAATACGCCAGTGGCGTGTTACGCGGGGCCCCATGCGCCCCTCTGGCATCTATATCGCTTCCTTCCCCTTTTGCGCGCCGGTTTCTACCGTTTCGCAACTTTTCTTACACGATTAAATCCCGCTCTCGCCGGTGAAATTCGAGAGAGCGGCGCACGCTCAAAGGAGGATTAGAATAGGATATGGATTTTTGCAAATTTTCAACGCTCAGACAGAAACGTGTTACACGCTACCCGATTGGAACGCGACACTTTTACGTTAAACGACGGTATTAAATAGTTGCACGAAGTATGCAACGCGTGGTAATTCGGCAAAGCGACAACGTTTACTAAGCATCTTTTCTATGCTGCTAATATGTAAAACGTGTGTTGTCATTTGAATGGGAAATTTTCAACCGACACATTGTTGTTCATTTTCAATGAATTAGTAATTGATTCGTCATATTATAACGATGGTAGTATGAATAAACTCGATGTTGAACAATGTTATCCTCGAAACAGGAACGTTTTTTTCTTTTTTTAAGTTAACGACGTTCTAAAATAGATCAATGAAGTTCAAATAGTTCATTAAAGTGGCAGGACGCGGTACGTTTATCCTAGGGCAGATGTACCACGTATTTCCAGTTTAAATTCACTATTTCAAAACGTATTTAACCGTTTGGAGCATAATATTATATTCTTCAACGTCGAGTTTATTCGTGAACATTTTTTTCTGTATGTTGAATGCAATGAATTAATTGCCAAATAATTGAAACGTTACAACAAAGTCCAATGACCTTACTATCGTCACTTGAGAATTTCTCGTTTAAATCGAAACGATTTATAGGGTAGATTTATTATCAGGGTAGATTAAGATACCACTTACTGTACTCAACTTTATTCAACCATCTCAAAAAGTATTTAACGGAAAAAAATTTTCACTTCCAGTTTCGGGTATAACCATTCAGTTCGACATCGAGTTTATTTGCGAACATAATTGCTTCACACGTTTACTATACACAACGAATGAATTACTGCGTAATTGTCAATGCGCAACGAAGTCAAATGTCCCTTTTACCGTCACTTGAGAACTTCTCGTTTAAATAGGAACACGTTTTTACGTATATTAAACACGTCAGGCTGTGTAACAAAAGACAATTTGGTTCGCGGCGCGTTTAAAGCGTGCAGCACTTTAAATTGAGCAATTGTCAGGCGAAGAGAGAGAGAGAAATAGAGAGAGAGACAAGGTAAAAGTCAGGGTTGCTGCACCCAGCAGAACCTTCAACGCGTGTGCATCTTTTTCCTGTTAGCAATGCATATAAAGCGAATAGAGCTCCACGCTGCGTGACGTCTGCGGTATATCTCACCGGTCATTTACTGCACTTTCCTGAACACGCGCGCGTCTTTACCGTGTTCGCCATATCTTTCTTCACGGGCACGGGCGAAAATCCTCCGCGAAACTTTTACTTTTGCAAATTTCACCAAAGCTACGAAAAGGAAAATTCGATAATCCGAATTAATCGAGATACGTTGATAAACGATTGGACAAGGATTAACAGAATTATATTCTTCGCGCGATGAAAAATACGTTGGCTAGTCTCGTCGAGAATAGTCTGAAAATACGCAAGTATTTTCTCAAATAGTCTCAAAATACGAATACATTCGCTAAAAGCAGATCGATCGCGAATACCCTTGGATTTGAACGATAAAAAATAAAAGAAACGTGTGTCCGCGCGTTGCACCTCTTCTAAGTAAGAAGTTTCTCGGTTGGAAGGGGGGGGGGGGGGGGAGAGCAACGAGAAAATAAGAGGAACTGGACGATAAAGCGATCGGAGCATTATCTTTGCTGGAACAGAGCAAAGCTGTAATCAGGCGAACCGAAGGAGAAAAAGTAGATTGCTTTATCAAACGACGTTCTTGCTTCACACCGGCGAGGCGAGGCGAGGCGAGGCGAGTTCACGCGCGCGCGCGCACACACACAAGCAGAGAAGAGTTCAGATAAAAAAAAAAATAAAAAGAATAAAAGTGAAGTATAATGATCGCGTGAACTTTCGAACGCGAATCAGATTATGACGCGGCATGTCACGACAGAGGTCTCCGGGTAATCGAAAAAGTACGGGTGGTTTGCAAACGAGGACCTTGATTACGTAAATGCGACCAGAAGCTATTATTATTATTAGGTTTGCCGGAATGCTACTGATCATTTTATTGCGCTGAAATCCGAATGCTTCCGATTTCTGACGCGTCGAGAATTCGCAAAGCTTGGAATTTTCAACGCGTCGAATTCCTAACGCTTCTAATTCCCAATGCTTTCAATTCCCAAAGCTTTGAATTCCAAATGATTTCAATTCCCAAAGCTTTCAATTCCTAATGCTTTAAATTCCCAAAACTTTGAATTCCAAATGATTTCAATTCCCAATGCTTTAAATATTTCCAATGCATTCAATTCCCAATGCTTTAAATTTCCAATGCCTTCAATTCCCAAAGCTTTCAATTCCAAATGATTTCAATTCCTAATGCTTTAAATTCCCAAAGCTTTGAATTCCAAATGCTTCCAATTCTCAATGCTTTAAATTTCCAATAGTTTCACAATTCCCAATGTTTTAACCAATGCTTTCAATTTCCTAGGCTTCCAATTACCAATGCTTTAAATTTCCAATGCTTTCAATTCCCAATGCTTTCATCAACTTCCAATGCTTTTAATTCTCAATGCTCTCAATTCCAAATGCTTCCACTTTCCAAACCCTTTAAATTTCCAATGCTTCCAATTTCCAATGCCTTGAATTCTCAATGCTTTAAATTCCCAATGCTTTAAATTTCCAATACTTTCACAATTCCCAATGCTTTCAATTTCCAATGCTTTCAATTCCCAATGCTTTCAATTCCCAATGCTTTCACAATTTCCAATGCTTTCAATTCCCAATTCTTTGAATTCCCAATGCTTTCAATACCCAATGCTTCCACTTTCCAATGCTTTCAATTACCAAATCTTGAAATATGTCCAACGCGCGTCGAATCATAAAACATTGAACGCGTGGAATTCCGGAAGCTTGCCGAAAAACCGAAAGCTGATACAAAAATTTCCACCTTTTCCACACTTGCCGAATCTCCGAAGATCCTTCCCCCCCTATCTTAATTTCCCCCAATGAAAAAAAGCCCACGCGTGATTGTCTGCTGTCCGAAAGGGCAACGCGAAGTAAATCGTTGTATAGATCGAAAGAAGTGAAGTCTCGCGCGGCGGTTTTTACTTGTCTCGACGACGTATAGTATAACGTGCAAAAACCCCGGTTGGTTTCTCGTCGGTTTCACTGACCCGTCTGGATGCCGCGGTCAAAAAGAGTAGCCATTTGCAAGTCGTGGCCCTGTGGGCCAATTACCAATTACGAACGTTGACACACGACGCAACGCGAAGGCCGAATATGTTTCGTTGTGTGTCCGGTCGCACGGTGTGACCGCCGTCGTCTTCTTCGTCCATTAAGCTCGACCCGATCAGGAAACGACTGTACAAACTTTTATAAGACACTCTTCTGGCTTAGCGAACACCCTTCGCGCGTTCTCGACGAATTCAACGCGCGCGACGAAACACGTTCGTTGGTATTCGTAAAAGTAAATGAAACTCGACTTACGATAGTCTTGCCCGATACTATTGTGGCGGCTCTCCTGCACCCACCACTAGAGGGACATACGAAATAGGACTTTCTCGAAAGTACTCGCTCCAACTAACTCGTCCATATATATACCGCCTTTAACCTTCCTTCCAATATCCCAACGTCTAAGGCTGGGCCTGCTAGGTAGCCTTATTCCACTATCAGGCCCATGGTAGTCCATGGTAGTCCACTAGCAGGCCCAGGACGAAACGCAACACCCTTCCTCTTTCCCATTCTATCCCCCCTCCACAGCTCCACATATCTTTGGCAATTTTTACTTAATCTTCCTTCCAAATTCCCAACGTCTAAGACAGGGCCTGCTGCTAGGTAGCCTTTACTGATGAGTCCACACTAGCAGGTCCAGGACGAAACGTAACAGCCTTCCTCTTTCCCATTCTATCCCCCCTCCACAGCTCCACATATCGTTGGCAATTTTTACTTAACTTTCCTTCTAGATTCCCAACGTCTAAGACAGGGCCTAATAGGTAGCCTTTACTGACGAGTTCACACTAGCAGGCCCAGGACGAAACGCAACACCCTTCCTTTTCCTATTCTATCCCCTCTCTACAGCTCCACACTATCGTTACCCCATAGCTCTGTCCGTTACAGATCACCGGTATTAACCCTTTGCGGACGAGAAGTAATAACACCTATGGGAGTAGTACTTTAGTTTTGAATTCTACGTCTTTGAATTTTCAGGCTTTCGAGTTCCAAACCATATAATTCCTAACGATTTCAATTGTTTATTATTGCGTTAAGTGTTCATTACGTTCAAGTTTTCTGCTTTAAAAGTCGACATAGGCTGAGAAAGCGAAAAAATGATTAGGCGACTATTTGTCGACACTCGTCCGCAAAGGGTTAATCTCGGTGACAAATTACTTCGTCCACTATTTCTTCATACACGAACCCCGTCTTATCTTGAAAGTGGCTTGAATCCGTGTATCTTTAAATTGAATTATTTCGCGTGGGGTTTGCGTCCGAATATAATTGAAAAATATTGATAATCGATAAGCTATGGATAGTAAAATACCGCTGCGTTTCTAAAAAGATGTTAGTGAATAAAAGAGATGTCGAACAATATTAGTGCTACCAATTGGAACAATCTTTACGCGTTAACGACGTTCCAAGATAGTTAGATGAAGTGTGGAACGTGTCGTCGTCGTAATTCAGTAATGCAATAACGTTGCTTTTCTAAAGGTGTGCACAATTCGCTAATCCGATCACCATTTCTTCGTTACTTCTGAAATAGGAAGAAGCTTTCGGTGGCCATAAAAAATGGAGTGTGAAGCCACATTTTCAAAGTAAACAGCTCGCATTCCCGTCGTTTTAAAAACGCCGCGATGTTTTGTTCCACTTTATTCCCACGTGACATCGGAATGGTAATTGAATTATTCTAAAGAGGTAAAATAAAATAAAAGGTAATGTAACGATTCTATTATAACGTGTGCAAAAATGGATCTATGCTACGCGAAAGTCGATTACGGTATGAGAGATTGGGTACCAAGATGGCGGCGCGAAACGCGCGAATTCGCGATTAGCTTTCCAGGGCCTCGTAGTCTATCGCGTCGCAGCTTCCTTGTAGCAACTCTAAACGCGCGCACGTTCTCTCCTCACGTGCCTCGATCTAACTATAGTGATTCCGGGAGAAGAACACGAGTGATCGAAACGGCGAAGCGCCAAACGAAGATAGACAACGCGCTCTCTCTTCTCTAAAGTAGACACGCGCGCGCGCGCGCGCAACTCGCATAATTCGCCCTCGGAGAGACTCGTCCGGCACTGTCATTTTACATGCGTGTTTAGAGCAGACGTACACCGTCGTACCAATCATCGTCGCATTAAGGTTCGCGTTACAAGTAACTTTATTTCACTTAAAAAGAAAAAAGAAAACGTTCCAATGTAGAAGCATAATATTCAGTTCAACGGAATATAAATAATAAATATACGTTGAATATAAATAATTAATTGATTGGTGATTGGTTGAAAACGTTCTCGTTTAACAAGAAACGGTCAATTTGCGCGACAGATAAATGAATTATTATTGAATTTATGGACACGTCCCATTCTTTATAATTATTATTGGTCAAGATTGGAATTATTTAACCCTAAAAATCGTTCCAGTTCGAAGCATAACATATTTTTGTTCACACGTCCGTTTATATTTATGAACATTTCTTTTCGTACACGTTCAATACGATTAATTCATTTTGCTACGTACGCGAAGATGTAAAGACAAAGTCTACGGTCCCCCGTATCGTCATTTGAGAATTTCTCGTTTAGATAGAAACACGTTTTATATTTATTAGAACGTCAGTTTGTGTAATATTCATTGAATTATTACACGTTCCATTCTTTATAATTATATTGGTCAAGATTGGAATTATTTAACCCTAAAAATCGTTCCAGTTCGGAGCATAACATATTTTTGTTCACACGTCCGTTTATATTTATGAACATTTCTTTTCGTACACGTTCAATACGATTAATTCATTTTGCTACGTACGCGAAGATGTAAAGACAAAGTCTACGGTCCCCCGTATCGCCACTTGAGAATTTCTCATTTAGATGGATGATAAAAAAACAACGTTGATTAAAAAAAACACGTTTTATATTTATTAGAACGTCAGTTTGCGTAATATTCATTGAATTATGACACGTTCCAAATACTTTATGATTATATCGGTCACGTTTCAATGTTCAACGGCACATTTACCTCCAAATATTTATCGATAAATATCAACCGTACCGGAATATACAATTGTCCTATGCGTTGTTACGTAAACCAAAGTCGAAATATTAATAAAAATATCCAATTTCAATTATACCGTAATCCGTTAGAAAGCGCAAAGCCACTATTGAATCCCTAAAATAAATTCTTTTATCCCTCGACGCGTGCGAATCCAAATTCAACCCAAACATTAATAAAAAAAATCCAGTTCCACTTGTATCTTGATCAACGGTAAATTTACCTATTAACGTTTCGTTTGAACCATCAAACGTGCACGAATATAGAATTGTCTATTACTCGTTACGTGAAACCGAATTCCAAATTTACCATGAAAATGATTCTTCGCGCGTTACCTTGCTATTAAAATGAACGAATTCAATTGGCAATTACAGGAACCAGTGACAGTAATCCGGTACACGCTTCGTGTCGTAGAAGCAAAACGAATAAACGAGAATAATATAAACGATTTTCACTGTACGCGTGAGCCACTGTGTAAGTAAATACTATGCATGCATATGTACGTACACGAACGTAAATATATATATATATACTCTGTCTGTGGTCTGGTGTAGGAAAATTGTGCCGTTTGCCACCTGAAAATACGTTGCGCCACATGGCGACACATCCTAGGCGTCGTTTTATAGATAGCGAAAATATGCTAGCGCGCATAGACCTCTCTCTCTCTCTCTCTCTCTCTTTGGCTTAGTGTGAGCTGGCGAAGTATGATAGGAGAGCATGACGAGCAAAGAGTAACGCAACCACTCTCTCTCCGTACTACACACGTGCAAGACTCGAACTCGCGCGCACCTGTGACCCGAGAGAAGCCTTCCCTCTTTTTCGTTTTCCTTTTCACCTCCGATCGCACACGCGTTCGAATCTTAACCAACCCCCTTTTTGACGTGCAATTATTTCGTACGTTAACGTATTGTTAACGTTTTCGTGCGATATCACAGTATTTACAAACCATGCGAATACCGTTAACAATTTTTTTACGTTACAACTGCGAATCTTGCGAAACAGAAGAGTAAGATTAAAGTTCGAATTGAATAATACTTTCAATGGTATTCGGTTTTACGTGACGTTCTCATTTAAGTGGAATTATTCAAAGCCGAAAAACTGTCGAACGTGTGTGCGTACGTCGATCGTTTGACGTGTTAATACATTTAGAAGCTGTTTAAACTGTGTCCCTCGTCGAAACATAATAAGCGTTGTATTATCTCCTCGTATAATATCGACGAATTAATTCATATTTTATCCGGCTCAAGTGGTAGGAAAGAAACGGATGGAACTATTTATTCACATTGACCCAGTTTGCTTCGTACAGGAAAAAGCAAGCAACCGCAAAGCTGTGTACATACGTAGATACTATGTAGCTGAAAAGTATGTAAAACTTCGAGCGGGTGATGTTTTCATGCTTCCTAGAAACGATTGATAAGCGTTTCAATTTCCAAGCTTCTCGATTTCTATGCTATTGCATTTCTAAGCGTTTCGAATTCCAAAATTTTTCATTTTTAAGCGTTTCAATTTCCAAGCTTTTCGATTTCTAAGCGTTTAAATTTCAAGGTTTTCCATTTCTAAGCGTTTGAATTTCCAAGCTTTTCCATTTCTAAGCGTTTGAATTTCCAAGCTTTTCCATTTCTAAGCGTTTGAATTTCCAAGCTTCTCGATTTCTGAACTATTGGGGATTTCTAAGCGTTCCGAATTCCAAAATTGTCCATTTCTAAGCGTTTTAAATTTCCAATCCTTTCGATTTCTAATCGTTTCTCAATTTCCAAGCTATTGAATTTCCAAGCGTTTAAAACTCCAAGCTTTTCGATTTCTAAGCGTTTCAATTTTCAAAGCATTTGTGCTTCTAATCGTTCGAATTTCCAAGCTTCTCCATTTCTAAGCACTCGTCCTTCCAAGCGTCATTTGCCTTGTAATCGAGCTTCGAAATTCGTGACGCGTCGGAATTGAAAAGGACACGATTTTCCGTGCAGATTCTATCGATCGCTCGAAGAGAAAGAGAAAGAGTCCACGCACGAGATATTCCCGTTTCTTTATATAGTTTTAATAGCAACGAAGGTTACGGGCGCTACTAAACACGCACACGTTACCACCACAAGCGTAATTTAATTGCCGTGTATCCGCGACGTTTGCTTTCAATGACGGGAGGACGAGATCGTTATCGAATAGGAAGGAGGAACTCGTCGATATTTTATCTGGCCGCAATCACGTGCAACGACTGAAAGTAAAACTCGGACACTTCACAATGTATCCGTTGATAATTCTTCGAACCGCTCGAAATGCTTGGAATCGGAAAGTACCGTAGTAAACTGAAACGCTTAGCAATCGAACAGATTAACCCTTTGTGGACGACGAATAATAAAACTCAAAAGAGTATTTTGACTTTGAATTCAAAGCCTTACGAATTTCTAAGCTTACGAATTCCAGGTGTCAACAAATTCCCAAAACTTTCAAGCGTTTATCAACGATATTAATTGAAACTTTTTGCTTTAACAGTAAACGTGCGTCCGCAAAAACCAGGAAAGTGGCGATTATTTGCAGACACTCGTCCGCAAAGGGTTAATTGTTGTAAATAAAATATTCGAACACGCGCGACTATCGCTTAACGTAACAAAGAAAGCAGCGATTAGCAAGTTAACGCTAGCATAAGTAAGATGTTTAATTTAGTTCAACCCTTTACCGTACAACGCGATATGAATATTGTAACTTACAAAAGATAAACATACACCGTGTATCTGTAATAAAGTTCAGTTTCGATTGCACACGTTCTCTGTTTCAATGTACAAGACAGAGGATCATTATCGAGCTTAAATTGATTCCAATACTTCAATGTACTGTAGTCGAATAAATATCGGACTTCGTTGTAAATTTTCAATTACGTACTAATTACGTCGTATAAGAGAAATGTTCGTAAATAAAAGAGATCTGTTGGACAACGTTACGATGCTTCAGCAGTGGAACGATTATTAAGTTAAATGCTACGTTTCAAAGTAGTTGAAAGACAAACGTTGAAAGTGACGGGTAACAGAATAATCGTAGGAACAAAAGGGGTTGAAACGGCGGTAATTGGGGACTACCCTAAATTCCCGTTAAGGTAACGTATCTCGCGTTTCGAATCGGATCAGGTTTTTCCCGTAGCTCGGCGCGCCGGTCTCGAAAAAATATTCTCACGCTTCTTTCTTTTATCCTTTTTACCAAATCGTTCTCCCTTGCGCGCGAAGAATAGAATATGGAATAGAATAGAATAACGAAGAAAGCGTAACGACCTCCGAACTCCGGTGGAAGGTAAAAGAGAAAGAAAGAAAGAAAAAAAAATGGAACTCGTTTCTTTTCTCGATCGTGCCGGCATTCATGCGGCCAGAGCGCAGGACGCGGAATGACGAATAAACGAACGCGTGATTAGCATACTCGCATACGGGCAGCCGAATTCTGCGAACTGCTGCACCGCACGGTTTATTCTCTTTTAACGCACACACAGAGAAACACACTCGGTTAAACCAAGCGCCCTGCCCTCTTGCCGACTCGTCGTCGTCGTCGTCATCAATTGCACTCGATTAAGAGGATCTTTAGTGATCGACCTTGCTTTGCTGCCTTCGTTTAAGAGTGCACAAAAGAACCACAGATGAATAAACTAACGTGGCGGTGTGTTCATCGTTGCCGCGAAATAAAACACCACTGCTGCGATTACGATGATGATGATGATGATAGTTCCCATCGCGATACTCGATTATTAAACGCGCCACCGGGAACCGAATTAATTGTCAAGCGTTCCTATAACACCGACACTCGAAATCGTAATATTCCCCAGTATTCCATATCTTCTTGATGATTTACAATATTCTTAATATCCGTAATATTTATAGTATTCCCCGTGTCCCTAATATTCTCTAATATTCTTAATATTCACAAGATTCCCAATATTTTCAATATTCCCCATATTCCTAATATCTCTAACGTTCTTAGTATTCCCAATATTCCCTATATATCACTAATATTTTCTAACATTCTTAATATTCCCAAGATTCCTAATATTTCTAATATTCTTAATATTCCCCATATCCCTAATATTCTTTAATATTCTTAATATTCACAAGATTCACAAGATTCCCAATATTTTCAATATTCCCCGTATTCCTAATGTTTCTAACCACTCCCAATATTCCTAATATTCTTAATATTTATTAATATCCCTAGTATTCTCAATATCCATAACATTTCTACTATCCCCAATATCCCTAATATTTCTAATATTTCCCAAAAATCCCCTGAAATCCGCCAAAACCCCCAAAACCCTCCAAACTACCGCCAAGTATCCAAAAATACTCGAAAATACCTCGGAATATAGCCAAAAGCTTCCTCCAACAACTCGATATCTTAATAAAACAAAAAACAACCCTTCAAAAACTTAACCCGCCGCTAAACTCACATTCCCAACTCTGCTTCCGTTTACTCTACATTCTCTGCACGCGTCCAGAGAGAAAAAAAGAAAAAATCCCTTGTCGAAATATCGAAACTCACCAGAATCAGAAGGTGTTTGAACGCCGAGATGCTCCAAACTCTTGCCGATCGGTTGATTCAAGTGATAACAATGATCGCTCAACGTATTCCTGATATTCGTCTCCCTGTGCACTTGACACTGGCTGCTGCTCTCCTCCTCCTGTTTCCTTCTGTCATGGAACCTAACCAGTTGACCCGTCACCTCGCTGACCGGCGCAGCTTTAGTACCGGCATCCGACATGCATTCGGACAATTTCTCGTGTATATTTATCTGATCGTGCCTGAAAAACGGCCCCTCGTCCTCGGTTTCCGTATCCGAACTCGAACTCTGCGGCGTTTCCGGTCTGGTCGAATCATCGTCGCTCTCCGCGTTCTTCGCCACGCGGCACTGTTGTTGCTGCTGCTGCTGCTGCTGTTGCTGCTGCTGCGCCTTATGTTGCTGTTGTTGCTGTTGCTGTGCCGCAACCGGTAACGAAATCCCGGAAGCGTGCGAAGAGGAGGACGAGGAGATAGCGGCTCGCGGTATTAAAAGACTTCGCCCGGCAGCGGTCACCTTCTTCTGTATATGCGAGGAGTCCTTCTTAGCGGGCAACGTCCTGTTGTGCTCTTTGCTGATGCACAAGCCGGCCCACATGCAATCGTGATGACGTATCTCGCGGGAAGCCAAACAGGTCATCTTGTCGTATAACAGGTCCGGTAGGACGCCGTCGTCGTGGTACACGTCGGAGTAGGCGTCTCCGCGGTCCAACGGAAAGTCCAGGTCGAACTTCTTCCATATGTCGTCGGATAACACGGTCGCGGTGTCCAGCGGCCCGTCTAAAAGTCCCAGGTCAGGGCAGTCCCAAACTGGCACCGGCATCTCGTCTAGAATAGCAACGGGAAAAGGTTTCGTTTTATTCGTTGCGGCACTCGTTTATAGGGCAGAGGTACCGATCACTGAAACGCCAGTGTCGCGATTCGATTATTTAATTTAACGGGGAAATAATGTACGTAGGAATGGGCAAGCAAAGGGGAATTTCGAGTATAAGAAACGTTGTACATTCGAAAGGTTTACGCTTAACCCATTTGCCGTACGAATCTTTTGAGGATCATTACTTCGTTAACGTTAGGTATTTATTGTTATTAATATTCTATCGCGCGCAAAACCGCGGGACTGTTAAACGTAACTATTATACTTTGAGAATCATTAATCTTGCGAATTAAAATTTTCTGTTGCAGTTAAAATTGAAGTTTCGTTGCAAATCCGGTGGGCATTTCTTTTTTTATCGCGTTTAGAGAGCAATAACGTGTCACGAGTTTGACACCGTTTATTATAAGGCAATGGGTTAATATTCGAAACGAAATATTAGGAGGTAAACGTGCTATTGAACATTGAAAAGCGACCGATATAATTATGAAGTATGGAAAAGTGTCGTAATTCGATACGAATTCTTATATCTGTTACACGAAGAACTGACGTTCGAATAAATATAAAACGTGTCTCTATTTAAACGAGAAACTCTCAAGTGACGATACGTGGGACATTGAATTTTGTTGTACATTTTCACATACATACGCAGCCGTCGAAATTCATTTTATAATCATCAACATATAACACAAATTATGCTTATAAATTAACTCTACAACTTAATTTTAAACGATAACTATTAACTTATTTAGTTATTTATGTTGAGCTGAATGTTATGCTTCAACCTGAAACTGGAATTTTTCTGTTAAATACTTTCAACGATAGTTAAACAAAGGAAACTTAAAAAACGCTTAGAATTCCAAAATCTTGGAAATTCGAACGCTTATTATTAATCGCTTCTGAAGCACGAAAAAGAACGCAAGTATCGAAATTCGAAACTCGTCGAGTTTTTCTAGGTTTCGTACGCGTCTAATTGCTAAATAAAATAAACCCGTCGGTACATATATATGTACGTACAATACGCTATTGCATCGAGTGTCGTAACTTCTGTACTCGCGGCGCGTTATCACAGAGAATCAGCGACGAGAAACCAATACACAACAAACACTAGTACGCGTTACACGAGGATACGTGAACTGAGGTCGTCAATAGCTTACGCGAATGTGTGCAACAAAAATAGACGTCCTTCGCTGTGTGTGCCGACTTATTAACATTGCGCGCCTTTTTTTGCCGCGCCTCGAACGAAACAGTTATTATTTTACTCGCAATTCAGCGATCCTCAAAAGGGAATAAAAATCGCGTCGATCGTTAAACAAAGGTGTTGCAATTGTTCGAAATTCGAAGGGGAAATTTCCAAGGCAAAAATTCTTCGACGAGAAAAATTTATAAACGGTTGGAAATGTTCATTGGTAAGGTACAATTATTGCGCCACTTTAAAGGTTCGCAATTTAAGGAACTTTCGTTAACTATTTTAGAACATCGTTAACGTAAAGATCCAATTCCAGTTTCGAGCATAATATATTCAGTTTAACAGATCGAGTTTATTTATGAACATTTTTTCGTTGCATGTTCAATATAATAAATTCATTGCTGAGTATTTGAAAATGTGCGACAAAGTTCTTATCTTAATCCGCGTACGTTTCGAAAGTTTCAATGTGAAATTTGTTGTCGTTATTCCCTTGAGAGAAAAGAAAGAAAAACAGTGGGCAAATATCGTACAATATTATTATACGGTAATAATGATTTCTCGTATAGAAATTTATATTTGTTACGGTAAAGTGAGTGATCATTGTAACATTCTCTCAGCAGTCATCGAGCTAACGAATCATCGGTTAACGAATTAAATTGTTAACCCTTCGCACTCGAGAGGTGGCCCTAAGTAACCCAAAATTAAATTCAGTTTCGAAATCTCGCGAAAGACACCGAATTTCTCGATCACGTTCTTATTTTCGCCGCGATTCGTAGACCAATCGTTTCGCTGAAACTAATCGTGGCCAATATTGGTAAGTCTACGAAAACAATGAACTAGTTTTAAAAGCTCTCGACTGCGAAAGGGTTAATTGCTCGCCATTCATCGAAGCGTTCACTCGAATCTTTCGAACTCGGTAGAAATCGACACCTGCCGAACGCAGGGGACGCTAGGAGGGTTGCAAAAGGTACACAACGTTGGAAATAAATCAACGCAGAGGAGCCAAAAGCTACCTACTACTACTACTACTACGCACGAGGAGAATTTTTCCCTCTTCCGGCCCCGTGAGAAACACCGTTACGCGCGATACTTTTTCTTCGATCGTAGACAATAGGGGTGGATTTTAACCAGCAGATGTTACGCTACGTGAGACCCTAAACCAGGTCCACGACACAACCATTTCGAAGCCGTCTAAACGCCACGGTTTCGATCGTTGGGAAACTTCGAATCGCGAAACGTACGAATATGAATTGTTAACCATTTCATTGTAACAGACGTGTTACATTTATTTATTCGTCTACGGGCAATAACCGATTAATGTACGAGCAATTGATACGTAAGACTGCGAAACGAAGAAGAGTTCTCCCTTTAATTAACCCCTTGCCCTACGATTATTCGATTAGCCGGTTAAACCAGCGTTTAATATATTAATATATATTTATACCACCGCCACGAACACAAATCATTCGGATATCGTAGGCAGGTTTTATTTAATAACCTTCAATATCATAACGCAAAGCTAAAATTAGAGTTCAAATTAAATTTCATCCTTAATGATAGACAATTTTGTTGAATCTGCGGAATGATTCATGAAACGAGCGTGACTCGTTATTGTAGGGTAAAGGGTTAATAGGAAAGTGGTATAAATATAAGTTTTTAGAAGTTTCGGGTGATTAATTATAGCGCAGTATCGTTGCATATGAAAAATGGCAAAATACCGCAGCACGGTACTGTAGACAAAATATTACGTATGCTTTGAATATACATACATAAATATAATATATAATATATTAATAAAATATATAATATATAAATATAATATATAAATAAAATATATAAGTGTATCCAAGTCATTCGTAGCGAAAGGGTTGAACTAATAATCCACTCGAGTTTACGCTCACGCGTTAAATACACATTTTAATCGATGCAAATATTCTTCACCGATTCGTTACAATTTCTATCCATACATACACACACACACACACACACACACACACACACACACACACACACACACACACACACACACACACACACACACATGCATGCATACGAAGAAACGACTAAAAATTTCCCAATCGTCTTGCGACGTTTTCCAAATTGTAACGAAATTTAATTAACCACGATATATAACTTTAGGATTTGAAGAATTTCATTCAGAAAGTTTCCAAAGTCTTGGCGAAGTTTTTCCCTGATCGAGAGAAAAAAAAACAACCGTACGTTTCGATGGATTTCCAGCGGAAACGAATAAATTAAATCGCGCTCTGCTGCTGAATATATGTCGAACAAATTTTTCCACGCCGCGTGTGGATCCGATTAGTATCGGCTGTGCGTAACAGCACAGACATCGAGGATAGTTAAGCACAGACGGACCACACAATGAACTCATGGAGTGACGCGATATGGGCGGTTTCCAAGTGAGTCACACGCGCGATTTCCAACGAAATTCGGCCCCGTCTGTATAAGTTTTTAGTAGATCTTATATAGTGGACCTGCCAACGCGCGCCACACACGCACATCATCGGGTCTGCGGTTTTCTTTTTATTGTCGGCGCGCGGGCCTAACTGGGAACATTACATCCGCTTGATTAGAGAGGCCCACACCTCGCCTC
The DNA here is from genome assembly GCA_028830335.1 of Eucera pruinosa. NCBI lineage: Eukaryota > Metazoa > Arthropoda > Insecta > Hymenoptera > Apidae > Eucera > Eucera pruinosa. Next base: position 4,407,860 of record JAMYCR010000019.1, read on the forward strand.
GACACATCGAGAAACAAACACAACACACAGAGTCTCAAAGGACACGGCTCTTGCTTATCGAACTGATTGCGTTTCGACCACCCTCCACTTCTTGCCCCACGTATTTATTAATCGTTATCATCGACCAAGCATACGATAGACAATCCATTGTTGGATAATAATAAACGAATCGGTAAGTTTCTAGACCACACACGAAGTGCAACGGATTAATTCCGGTGTGTAGGATCTAACTACTGTAGAAAAGACAAAATAATAGTGGCAATAATTGTCCCTTGTATCATTATCGCCGTTTCATTCAAAACACACACGCGTGACATTACTGATTTGGACTGGAATAAAATAGCAGCGTTTCTAAAACGTGATTTTACGACAGCAACGCGATAATAATAATAGCAGTTAAATGCGATCGAATTGGATTAAATCGAGGAACGATAAGGCGAAGGTTAGTAGAAAAAGCTGTGCGAAGTTCGATGTTTAATATCGAAGATTCTAAATAAACATCATCTCGCGATAAGCACAATTATTTTCGATCCGTGAAAATGCAGATCTATAACACAACGTGCATAGAAGCAATTGGAATTTTATCGTTTCATCTTCTATAACCAGAATTTTGATTCGCCTTTATTTACGGCGAACACGAACAACGTTTTCACGATTTCGACGTGGAAAATTAATAAGCATCGATGCAACGTTAAAGAATAAAGGGACTCGATTAATACAGTGATACGCTAGATAAAAACGTCGACAAACTCAACGACACGCAACAGAGATACGGAATCTATGAGTCGCGTTATTCGGCGTTAATTTTGATAACTTTTGACGACGGGTTGGGTCAAATTATTAAACGAACCGTTGAAGAACTCTTCGCTGTTTTAGACGCGTGCAATTTATCATGTTTCATAAATTTTAATCTATAATAATTTAATAATAAATTAATGCTTCGTCCTGTACTTAAGTTAAACGTCGTTATGTAAAAAAAAACGCGGATTGTTGCGGCATCTGTGAGAGTTTCGCGCTTCGATGCGCCCGCAAGATGCGCAGTGTTTCGCGCATGTGCAACGCACCGGCGCCGCGCCAAACCGAGTGCAAAAATTTCATCCCCGAAAGATTGTAAAAAAAAAAGAACGTTGCGGAATCGTAAACGAATGCAAATCGAATTTAACCTGTTGTCCTACGAATTTCTCAGTGGCTGCGGCCACCATTTTGTTAGAAAACACTAATGCTTGCTTTAACGCTGCGAAACGTTATAATTATACACGATGGTGATTATGAAAATCTTGAAAGGAAACCGAAGGTGATATATTAAATTTCATTATCGATATCGCAAGTATTTTTGCTCTGTTTCGCCTATAATTCGCGTTACCAATGTCACTCGTGATTTGAAACGGAACAACGATGAGTTAATTAATCCTGTAGAAGAGTATCTATCCTTTGAATTCTATTCGCGCGATTATTTCGCCGACGTAAGATGAATACAAAAAAATGCTTCGTATTTTATTTTATCTTACATTTGTAACGTAGAGCAATGGAATCGATTCAGAGGTTTCGTTGAATTCCACCTATCCGCAGTATTTTATTGCTAAACGAAACGAATGTTTGCGAGCTTTTGCATTCGCAAACTTATGGCTGAAGTTCTCCTTAATATAAATCCAGAAACGCGTTCACAGCTCGGCTAAATATTTCTCGTCGACACGCGCAACAAAAGTGTTCTGCGTTTCCGAAAGGAACTGTCATAAATTACCGCGATCGCAACGACCGCGATAAGTATCCTTATAATTATCGCAAGAAACGCGCGCGAAGAAACGACCAACTCGGACCGGTTTTAACCGTTGAACGGTTGAAAAAGACGCGTTGGAAATATTTTCAACTTAACCCTTTCGTTGCTGCTGTTTTACGTCGTTTTTATCGATTAACCCTTTGCACTTCCCGTTGGCACCGTTTCCTGTAACTTCATTCGGACTATTTTAGAACCTCGTTAACGTAAAGATTGTTTCAATTTGGAGCAGAACACATCGTTCAAAGTCTCTTTTATTTATGAACAATTTCTCTTATATGTTCAATACGATAAAAATGCAGTCAAAGTTCAATGCCCCTCGTGTATCGTCACTTGAGAATTTCTCATTTAAATAGGAACACGTTTTACGCTTATTATTGTGTGTTTACGTATATCGCGTTAAGTGTAAACGAATATAAGATGTCTGTACGTTGTTGCGTAAACCTTTGTCAAAATTTATACAAATTTCTTTTACAAATTACTTTGCTGCCGAATAAACGGATTCAAAGTGGCAGTTATAGGAAAAGTGACAGGATGTAGGTCATTTACCCTATTTATCGGAATTTCAATCGAACCGCGTGTTCAACTACGAGTATCGCTTTTAATTTTCCAATTTCAATATTTACGGAGGCATTTGACGGTAAACCGGGATATATCTACCCTAAGCGGAGAAAAAAGAAAGACGCACGCGGCGGTGTGTGGCTTTTGTGTCACAGCGCGAAAGAGAGTCGAGACTCTCTCGGTCGTTGAAAAACAATGACACGTTTATTCCGTGTTCCTATTCCTTTGGCTGAATCGCGAACAAAAGAGACACAGAGAGCTGCTGCTGCTGCTGCTGCTGCCCTGGTCGTAGTAGGGGAAAAATCACCTTCCTAGAACGGCCTTGAAGAGGCAAAAGAAAAAGCGACGATGTGTATTATTTGTGCGCGCGCGTGTGTCTCTTCCGGTCGCTCTCTTCTCGAAAAGAAAAAAAAAAAAAAAGACAGGGAATAAACTTTTGTCGAACACACGAGAAGTGTCGTCCCGCGTAAATGCGGGAGAAAAAAAGTGTTGCTCTCCTTCCGTACGGAATAATACAACGTGTAAACATACACGGAAGTTTGCGCGTACGTTTTTTCGGAAGAATTTCTTGCGCGCCAAATACCAAACTGTCCCGGAAAGCGACGATATAAAACACGCTAATGTTCTTTTTTCTTCCCATTGCGATGCAAAGCGTTTGTTGCGTGATCGTAAAAAGCTGATCGAAGGATTCATAGACGACTGGGAGGAAAATTAATCGCGAAAAAATGTCGCCGAAAGATCGATAGTTTTATTATTATTATTTAATATCTCTCCGTTTCCATTGATTTCGTTTCCTTTCCTACGCTCCTTAACCCTTTTCGCTGCCGGCAGATCGGAACGAAAGAGCAAAGGGGCGTAGGCAACGATACGAAATATAAAAATGGTATTGGGTATAAATATTTGGATTACTCTCTGTGCACAGCTACGCGTACCGTAATAAATTCTCGTACGAAGAATTCCACGACGAGTTCCAGTTCTTAACGAATGTCGATCAAATCCCTAGAAGACTTTTCTTTCTCCCTTCATCTTGAAGAATAAATATAATCGCTTCGATTTCAAATCTCCCGGCATCGCGGAAGGGGTTAATAACGCGAGCGGCGCTTGGCGCGCGACAAGCGAAAAAGAAAGAGGCTGCTTTCGTTTAGAGACTTTCGAAAATGTACACGAGACCACCACACGACCGAAGAAACATGTGTGCGCATGTGTGTGTGTGTGTGCTGTATACGGAGTACGCGCACACGAGTATAACTACGTTAGCACACGTGTGGTAAAAGCACATTCCATGGCCACGTCGATCGATGGATCGAACTTTTCTGCCTACACGCGAGAGCAACAGAGAGAAACCGGTTCACAGCCGTGGCCAGCATCAGCAGCAGCAGCAGCAGCAGCTTCGGTTATAGATGCCTCGAAGAGTATATACATACATACATATATTTGTAACTATGTATACGCGTGTTTGTATGTTCCCGCTAACTTCCATCGAACACACATTATCGTTGAAGCGTGTAACGAGCTGACAGCTTTTATACCGCACTCTAATTAACGCTGGTGGCTCTCTCTCTGCTTTCTTGCTGCGACAAGCTCCAAGTTCAAAAGTAATGCCTAAGACACAGCAGACACACGTACGCTAAGCGCAGGATAGAGAGCATTCATTCGTATAGGCAAGTGAATGAATAAATTTCAAACTTATGCGAATTCGTATTGGGTAAAGAAGCGGTGCATTTCTTACGCCCCGATGCTAATTAGAATGGTTGCCGGAGGGATCAGGGTAAATGACCCACGTACCGTGTCACTGTTCCTATAACTGCCACACTTGAATTCGTTTATTCAGTAGCAAGGTAACGCATAAATAATCGTAAAGGGGGTTTACGTAACAACGCATAGAGACGTTGTATATTCGTGTACGATTAATATTTGTAAATAAATATTGCGTGGGTAAACGTGCTGTTGAACGCTAAAACGTGACCAATATAATTATAAAGTATGGAACGCGTGTCATAATTCAATGCGAATTCTTATATCCGTTACACAAACTGACATTCTAATAAATATGAGAAAAATTGTTTCGATTCAAATGAGAGATTCTCAAGTGACGATAGTAAGGTCATTGGACTTTGTTGTGTGCATTTTCAATTACGTGGTAAATGAATTCATTATATCGAACGTATAAAACAAAATGTTCATAAATAAAGAAGACGTTGAACTGAATATTAGGCTGCAAATTGGAACTGGAATTTTTCTGTTCAATACTTTCTAAGATAGTTGAATAAAGTGTTAAGTACAGTACGTGGTGTATCCTAATAATAAATCTATCCCTATAAATTGTTCCTATTTAAATGAGAAATTCTCAAGTGACGATACTAGGGACACTGAACTTTGCTGTATATTTTCAATTACGTGGTAATCAATTCATTATATAGTCTCTCTCGACATATAAAAGAAATATGTTCATAAATAAATTCGATGTTGAACGGAATATATTATGCTGCAATTTTTCTGTTAACGACGTTCTAAAATAGTTAAATAAAGTTACGATTAAAGCGGCGGTACGAGGTACACATCTACCCTATATATTCGATCCGATCAAATGGAAATTGATCGAGTTAACCATGTACGGTAGATATCCTAATTACCGCCATATCAAGCTCATCGCGCAACTTCATTGAATTATTCTCAATGTTATTTTACCTACGAATCGTTCCAGTTTCGAGCACAACATTATTTAATCGCTCTTTTATTTATGAAGGATTTTATTGTACGATGTAGCGCGTACTAATTAATTGAAAATACGCAACAAAGTCTCAAATGTTCGTCGTACTGTCGCTTGAAAAAGTTAACGATTGAATGGAAATGATTCTTACGCGTATCAGCAGTTCGGTTTATGTAACAGATAAAAGATAAACAGTATCAGCATTAATTGCATTATAAAAATTTCCATACTTTCTTCTTCTATTCGCCTCCTAATATTTGTTTTCTAAATATTCAACGTAAACAGAGATTCAAATGTCTATTTTGTTTGTTAAGCGAAAAACCAAGTAGAAATTTAGTATTTACATTTTTCTATACAGTGTTGTACACGTATTGATTACGAAACGAATAAAATAAGCGCGAGAAGCTTGGATACTTTGAACACTTTGGGGATTGAAATTAATATTTAAGTAGAATTTTCCCACGTATCGAAAAGGAATGCCTGAGAAACGGGAGAAGCGCGATTTTTGGCGGCAAAAGTAGAATGGAAAGGCGAGCATCGCGGATGTTACGCGTGTTTCTATTTATAGGCGATACAAAATCGAAGGCGGCCCCGGCTGCCAAAAGAAGAAATTATTCACAAGCTATTACAAAGTGTGCGTCGTCGTACGTTCAGAGCGTGTATAAACGGAATTTCGACTTCTTTTTTTTTTTTTGCGAAAGTAAAAACGCAAAAAAGTGGCTGAAACGCGCGCGAGAATATTTATTCACGAGTCGATGTACGTATGTACACAGTGGCCGAAAGTAAAACTCTTTACGAAGCTTACGAAAGATGAATAGTTATTTTTATTCAGCTTTATTCAGGGTCGTACGAATATTCATTAAAAAGAAAAAAGAAAAAAAAAGTAGAATCAATTTGCGTTAAGTTATAAAAGAAGAAACCGTTAGAACGAAAGTAATTCTCTCGATAAAAGCTGAGACACAATCGACAATACCAAATTTTTATGCTGTATATCTTCTAAATGTTCTTTTCAAATCGGTAAATATTTATTCTGGTTCGCGATCCTGTCAATAGCATGAAGTTTCTGCTAGTCCAGCAGTGAACACGAATCCTCGCAACGTTAAAAACCTACCCCTATGCTTAACAGTGGACCGTGAAGTTTTAAAAAGTCTTCTTACAAATGAATGTAAGACTAACTATTTCTGCCTTCGTTATTCGTGAATTTATAGAAGGCCGAATAAAAAGTTAATAAAAGTATTCGTTTTTTCTTATGCTATCAATCGTTACTTAAAGCATGAAAAAACGCAAGTGTCCGAGTTTTACTTTGAGAGCCATTGTAAATAATAGAAGAAGAACTGCTGTCAAAATTATCGCCAATATTCTATTAATTTATTAGGTCAATTTTACGTAGCTGAAAGTTTCGCAGTGTTAACGTAATTAAAGGTAACACACACATTAAGTGATGTTTACCGTACGCAAATTGTGTATAAAGCTCGAAGAAGCTTGCTGAATTTAACACTATCGATAGAGATCGTTACGTGTTTTAAAAAGGAATAAGTAAATAACGAACTATTCAAATTCAAGTTAAGCTACGATGCAATAGAAATCCCTATATTATTAATATTAAAAACGTTTACCTTATGTACGTAAGTAAGTTTCACTTTCCAAATACTGTCATTCGCATTTTCACTTTCGTTAGTTTCGGTATTTTTCCAACGCCATTCGTATTCCGTAACTTTTTTTTTTTTGCATATTTTAGCTTTCTATTCGCGTATCCCAGTGAAGATTTAATAATCGTTTTCATGTGTAAAGTATATCCCAGATGCTTCGAAAAGTACAACGTTCCTTTTCGATACGTTTTCAAATGTGTTGCACTTTAACGCAATAGAATTTACGGATATCGAAATATAAAGTATCGAATTGTAACAAGTATTCGTGTGTCATTGTACGAATCGAAGCGAGCAGAAATTTTGTGAAAATAATATTTGTAATTCGCGTAACGTTAAACATCGGATCCGAACTTTGTCACACGTCGATCGATTTAAACGTCAGTTTAACGTTGAAACTACGAAAAACGACCGGTTCATAATTTGCCCTACAAATTATACGAACTTATAATATTTTTCCGTATGAAAAAATAAATAAAGATTCGCTTCCCCTTGCAGCAGCAATTCTTTTTACGAAAGTTTCTCCTCGTCTGTACGAAATAACGAAGTCGGGAAAAATCCACGAATCGAGAAGGAAAATTGAAAAAAACTTGGAATATTCTCGAAACGAGAAAGAGATAAATATCGATTACGCGGTAATTTCTCTCGTGAAAGTTTCGTTCGCGTATGCATAAGAAATAAAACGAAGCCGAGAAATCGAGAAGAAATATATTAGAGTATTGTTCCGCTCTTCTACGAAAAGGCAAACCGGTTATTTCACTTATGAATTCACTAGAAACGGAGAAAATTGGGAAATTCCGAAGAAGACAAAAAAGTAAATATTGACCGATCCGTTACTCCGCCTTACGAAAGTTTCGTTTAGAGGAAATAATAGAATCGGGGAAATCCAGAAATCCAGAAGAAAAATTGAAAAACGTTGGAATATTCTCAAACGGATAAATATCGAATTATCGGTTACTTTTCCCTTGCCTAGTTTCATCCATAACAAACAACGAGATCGAGAAGTCAACAACCAAACATTAGCAAACGTACGATTAGAATATTCTTTGTCATTCTTCGACAAAAAAAAAACAAAAACAAAAACAAAACAAACCAAACCAAACGCTGATAAATCGGTTTACTAAATTCACTAAAACCGAGAAGATCGGGGAAATCCGGGAAAAGGAAGATAAATATAGACTCTAATCGGTGATTTTTCCTTACGAAAGTTTCGTTCCGCAGAAATAACAAAGTCGCAGAGAAAAACAGAGCAAAGCTTTGGAATACGGTCGGTGAAAGGCGAAAAGATAAATATTGACAAGTCCTGTTATGTACGTTACGAAAGTTTGACATTTCGGAGGAACGTGAAAAAAAGCCGGGAAATCGGCGTGAGAACGCCGGCCGGCTTTTGCGCGCGGCGCGACGCCAATGATTTGGCAGAATTTCACGAAACCGTCACAACCATCTCATCTCTCCCCACGAAACCCAACAGGCTCTATCTATATATTTGCAAGTCTATTAGCGTTAATCTGTCCGATACGAATGATCCCGGCTACTCGCTTAACAAATTCCGCTCTTCGAACCGTTCACGCGCGCACAAAAAAGAAAAAAAAGAACTCATCGTCTCTCCCCTATTAAAAACGTCAAATAATTCACGCACGCACGCACGCACGCACACGATGATCATCACCAAACTAAAAACTATTCCCTTAAAACGATTAATCTCGTTTGGTAAAATTTCACTATTCGTGGAAAAGGTGTCACCAACGTTTTCGACCGATGCGTTTGAGGAAACGTCGTGCAGTACACGCGTCATCACTTTTTCATCGCGTCAACCATCGTATACCGAATTTGCAATTAGCTTTTACTACTCGACTGATAAAAGTAAACCGTGTTTTAACTTCACGCGATTCGGTTGTTGTTCGTCGCATGGTCGCAGCACTTCTTTTTTTATTCTCGCGTAAATCGATACAGCAGAGTTGTAATAACGCACTGATAATTTACGATGCAACCCCGTACGGGGGCCATCGACTCGGTTCGAAGGGAAAAACGGCGTGTAAAATAGAAATGTTGTCACAAACCTGTCGGCCACTTCGCGTTGTAAGCCAAAAGACAGATAGTATCCACTGTGCTGCACACTTCGGTGGCGCGCGGAACAAACGGAAAATTAGCCGCGGCTTCGTGCGCCTTCTCTTCTTGGATCTTGCAAAAGAAAAGCACGCTACGGAACAAGAGGTGCCGGCCGCCACTCGATGCAAAAGAAAGAACCCCGTGGAGCACGCGCGCGCGCGCGCCTTTCGCACGATGGAAAGAAGAATAGAAGAGAAAAGAAGAGGGTAAATAATATGGACCACACCACCGGAGAGAATGTCGATCGAAGAGCACGCGTCTCGTGTTTTCAGGCGATAGAACCGCCGCTGCTACTGCCGTTCGCCCATAAACGTTCCAGCCGTTTTCTTTTATTGTCCAGGCCACCGTCGTACAACGAGAAACTACCGCTGCTGCTAATATATTCTACCAGGCAGAGGAAGAATTTCATTCTCGGCTCGCGATCCGTCTGAACGATAAAAGCCTTTTAAACGAGGTTTTTTTGGCTTCGCTGACTCAAGAACTGAAAAACTATTTCTCTCTCTCTCTCTCTATTGGGCACGGAACACACGAGGGGGCGATCGGTTCGATCGGCGGCGTCCCCGATCTTCGCTTTAAGGCCGGTTAAAGGCGACTAAACTACGAAGGCGCTCCACGAGCCTTCCATCTTCCGCGGGCATGCCCACCGCTACGGGAACCGGTGCCAGGGCCGTCACAATCTGGCGCAAAACGTTTCCCCACTACTACGCGTGCTAACCGCCATCACGGATTCCCTCTTCTGCCGGCTTCGCGAGGCTACGCGCAACTAGCGATGGGCGCTCGAATCCGATCGCGAGCTTCGAAGCGGATTCGAAGTTTTCGAGACTGCGAATAATCGCGTCGCTTCGAATCCGATTCGAAGCTTTAAATTTCTTAGTCTCGATAGCGTTGCGCGTCTCGTAAGCCTTGAAAATATTGACAGTCTTGGAAGTCTTGAAAGTCTTGACAATCTTGCAAGTCTTGAAAAGTCTCCGATAGTCTTCGTACTATTCACCAATTCTTATCATTATACCAATCATTATCTTGACTATTTCACCAACTCGTAAGTATTTCGATTACTTTAAACGATATTATTGGCGTGCAAAAATGTATAAAGAGTTTCAAGACTTTCGAGGCGATCAAGATTTTCAAGACAAATCAAGATAATCGAGACTTTCAAGAGTTTTAAGGCTTCGAATCGGATTGAAAGTGATTCGAATCCCACCGCTACGCACAACACGCGAGCATTCGCTAACAAAGTTGCAGATTATCCGTTTGCAGGAAACCGGAATAAATTTCAAACCGAAATTCGGCGCGTGTAAAAACAGTAGCGGTTACTTCTTTTCGCGCCCCTTGCATTTTCGAATGCTTCGATCATCGAAGTCGATAAAATTAACCCTGTGCACTCGAAAGGCGACTCTCAGTCCCCAAAATTGTCCTTCGTCTCCATGTTTTACACACCCACTATAAAATAATTTGATCTTCTATTGCTATTTGTACATTTCGTCTCTTTACTTATTCCGTTCGCATTCAATAGCTTTGTATAGAATTGGGTATTCTTCTCCCATCCAATAAACGAATAATGCGAAGCAATTTTAATAACCCTCGAGTGCAAAGGGTTAACCCGCTGATCCGTGTATCGAATATAATTCGACGTTTGTCCGTACGATAAAAGTAGATGAGATTCCAGATACGGAAGATTAAATGATAAAATGTATACTTCTATATACATACGTACGTTATTACAAACCCGAAACGATTGATACGCGGCAGTAATTATTTACCAGTTCCCATTAGGTTTTAAAAACGTTGCTCGGCGTTAGTAAACCTGACGATTTCACATAAGAACGGACTTGTGCTTGGCGAACGTTACAAGGAATGGTACGCACGCAGTATTAAATCCGTACAGGTTGCGACAGGTTGCCGACCACAAGTTTGCTCCACATGTGGCCTCCACATTTCTCCCATGACAAACCCATGCGAGGCCGGCCGCGTACTTACATCAAACCATAACATATTCCCTCGGCTACAGCAGTCGAACAGCTGGTTACGCGGTACGAAAGAAAAGGAAGGTACCTGGTCCAACTAAACGTCGGCTAAAAATGGGTGATCGTTCTTCTCGCTGTTCGTTCCAGCGAATCTAAAATCATCCCTTGCGAATCTTCGAATCGCGATTACAGGGAATCGCTATTATCCGAATTATCGGCGAGCGTGAACGCAGTTACGCGAATGTTTATCACGAACGAGAACGGAAAGAAGTGAAGCACAGATTAAATTCATAATATCAGTCGTGAAGCAAGCTTTCGAGGAACGAAATCTTTTTCAACGCTTCGCGTGTTCCGTTAAACTGCGGATCGTTACGCGAATTTTTGTTCCCATTAACAGACTTAAGGATTAAAGTTGATCCTGGGAAAAAGACAATCGTATATCTTGTATATTTCTGCGTACTACGTGGTTACGTTCGCATGCATGTACGTTTTACGCTCGTTTGCCAATTTCGATTTACCCGTGAACGCATCGATATCCACGGTCTGGTAATAATTATACTCCGGTTCGTTGTACTTTTTCTTATCGTTCGAATAAACGGAGTCGCGGTGTTGCGACGTAAAGGTTGGTTCGAAAGCGCCGCGAAACGCGTGGTATACGTGAAATAACAGGAACAGGATTGTTTCAGTTGCCTTGGAGATGATCGTACCGAAGAGGAAGTTGTTACTGAATTACGTACAAAGTCGCGGAGAAGCCGGAAACTTCTGACGTTTCTCATTGAAACCGTTCCAATGGCAACGAGTAAAGTTTTCGAGCAAACGCGTTACCATTGGCTAGACGTCCGAATTATAGTCGGTGTCACTTATAATCGTCACTCGAATCCGTTTCATTTAATAGCAAAGTAATATACGTACGACGAATCGTAAGCAAAGAAATGTTCGTACTGAATTTCCACTTCGTTTTACGCAACGTAACAACGCGTAAACGTTTCACGTACATTCGTATGTGTATCCGTTTACGCTTAATATCCGAAAACCGAAAATGTTCAGCACGTATGCGTGTAAACGTGCTGATGGAAATTAAAACGCGACCAATGTAATTACAATGTACGGCGCGTGTATCGTAATTCGATGCGAATTCTTACATCCGTTACACAAACCGTAACGTAAACGTTGTTTCTATTTGAACGAAAAGTTTTTCAAGTGACAAGTTTCAGTAACAAGTTACATTCGACCAAACGACCAAGTTCCAACGGAACAAGTCTAACTTGTAATACCATGGACCGCGAAAGTCTAAAATCCAAGTTACATTGGACTTTGTTGTACGATTTCAATTACATAGTAATCGAGTCGATGTACAAGTATAAAGGAAGTATGTTCATAAATGAACGCGACGTTGAATCGAATATTACGCTGCAAATTGGAACTGAAATTTCTCTGTTAAATACTTTCTAAGATGGTTGAAATAAAGCTACCCTATAAATTGTTTCTATTTAAACGAGAGATTCTCAAGTAACGATAGTAAGGTCATTGGACTTTGCTGTGCATTTTCAATGACGTAGTAATGAATTCGTTACATTGAGCATATAAAACAAAATGTTCATAAATAAAGAAGATGTTGAGCTGAATATATTATGCTTGCAAACTGTAATTGGAATATTTCGGTCGACGACGTTCTAAAATAGTTAAAACGAAGTTACGTTAAAGTGGCCAGCACGTGCCACGTTTACCCTGTAACGCAACGTTTTCGTCGCTAATAACCGTGCAGTTCTACGCGACTTTAAACTCCGTATAAATAAAAGAAAGAAAAAAAAAAAAGGAGGACGAAGTTGCTGTGGTACTTGCATACGTAACTCGTGACTCGTAAACGTTCGTGTGTAGCCCTTGACACAGAATGTTGTGCAATTGGTGTGTGTTGGCATCACGGAAAACGAGACGTCGACTGATACCGTCTCGTCGTTACGTCACTTCCCTACCGCCAAGGGTTAGAATTTATGGCAGCCTCCCGATGAACCTTAGATTGTACGTCTTTTCGTCCCGACGTTATCGTTCGTCTGTCACGGAATCCGGCGAAACGTAACGCGTTCACCGTTTCGAGAGAAAGAAAACCGAGAAAACGTGAAGACGAAAAAATTATAATTAGACTGCGAGCCTTCGCGCGTTTACGGGCGATTCGAACGCGTGGAAAGTTACGTATAGTCGAACGGTTATAAAGTTATATAATACGTAATGCAAATGGTAGGAAATGTTACGCGAGAATACAACTCCGCTAAGGGAATCGAATGATAAATCTTTGCAAAAGTGGCGACACGATTTTTACGTATGTTCTGAAATAGTCGAACAAGAAGTGGCAATACATGCAACGTCTACCCTATAAATTGTTTCTATTTAAATGAGAAGTTCTCGAATACATTCGACGCGTGGAACGATGTTAACGATGTTAAATAAATCGATATCTACCGTGAGATGCACGCGTAAAAACGCGAAGGGCGACAAACGACTAATAAATGTTGAAAGCGAGGGGCCTGAAATCGAAAGGCGACGATACTGAGAATGGACGACTTTGCGTGGGGGCCGCACCCGCCCGATTTCGCGTTCGCCATAATGTTGCATATATCGCAGAAATTACACCCTTCCGTTCGCGGAAACATCGACGAATTTTGTCCGCGAAGCTGATCGATGCCACTGGAGAATTTTCAGCGTCTGTCGTGGCGTACTTCGAGAGATTTTCCGCTTGGAACACGGAAAAGTTGCGGACTACTTTTCGCCGCGCATTATTGAGCGCTTCGGCGCCACGCCATAGTAACAGATACGAACCGGTCGCGTGCAAGAACTTTTCATTTTTGCCGGTGAAATTTCAATCCTGTTAAAGAGATTGAATCGCAACGCGGCATTTTAAGCGGAAATTTTAAGCGGCGATTCATTTTATTACGGGCGCGCGCGTTAGCGATTGAAAAATTGCCGCTTGTTCTTCGCGGCTTGCGAAACGATTAAAGATTCGGAAAGAAATTAAAGTTAAAGTGTTAACTATTTCAGTGTAATCAGTTTCTATGTGTTCATTCAGTATTTGACAGAATTATTTGCAACGCGAGGTACAATTTTTTAAGCCTAGATTAATGTTTCCGATGCACGCGAAACGATTCGAATTTTTTGCCGCGTTTCTCAGGGATTAGAGATTACTGAAAGAGAAATTTAACAGTGTTGCAACTCGAACGCTTGGAAATTTAAAGGGTTGGAAATTTAATAGCTTTGCAAGTCGAAAGCTTGGAAATTTAATAGCTTTGCAACTCGAAAGCTTGGAAATTAAAAGGGGTGCAAATTTAATAGCTTTGCAATTCGAAAGCTTGGAAATTTACTAGCTTTGCAATTCGAAACCTTGGAAATTAAAAGGGTTGGAAATTTACTAGCTTTGCAATTCGAAAGCTTGGAAATTAAAAGGGTTGGAAATTTACTAGCTTTGCAATTCGAAAGCTTGGAAATTAAAAGGGTTGGAAATTTACTAGCTTTGCAATTCGAAAGCTTGGAAATTAAAAGGGTTGGAAATTTACTAGCTTTGCAATTCGAAAGCTTGGAAATTAAAAGGGTTGGAAATTTACTAGCATTGCAATTCGAAAGCTTGGAAATTAAAGGGGTTGGAAATTTACTAGCATTGAAATTTGAAAGCTTGGAACTTTAAAGGGTTACAAATTTAACAGCTTTGCAATTCAAAAACTTGGAAATTTAAAGGGTTGGAAATTTAATAGCTTTGCAAGTCGAAAGCATGGAAATTCAAAGGGTTGGAAATTCAATAGCTTTGCAATTCGAAAGCTTGGAAATTAAAAGGGTTGGAAATTTACTAGCTTTGCAACTCGAAAGCTTGGAAATTAAAAGGGTTGCAAATTTAATAGCTTTGCAATTCGAAAGCTTGGAAATTAAAAGGGTTGCAACTTTAATAGCTTTGCAATTCGAAAGCTTGTAAATTTAATAGCTTTGCAATTCTAAAGCTTGGAAATTAAAAGGGTTGCAATTTTAATAGCTTTGCAATTCGAAAGCTTGGAAATTAAAAGGGTTGGAAATTTACTAGCATTGAAATTCGAAAGCTTGGAAATTTAAAGGGTTAGAAATTTAACAGCTTTGAAATTCGAAAGCTTGGAACTTTAAAGGGTTAGAAATTTAACAGCTTTGCAACTCGAAAGCTTGGAAATTAAAAGGGTTGCAAATTTACTAGCATTACAATTCGAAAACTTGGAAATTAAAAGGGTTGGAAATTTACTAGCATTGGAATTCGAAAGCTTGTAAATTCAAAGGGTTACAAATTTAATAGCGTTGCATTTCGAAAGCTTGTCAATTTAAAAGATTACGAATTTAATAGCATTGCAACTCAAAAGTTTGGAAATTAAAAGGGTTGCAAATTTACTAGCATTGAAATTCGAAAGCTTGGAAATTAAAAGGGTTGCAAATTTACTAGCATTGAAATTCGAAAGCTTGGAAATTTAAAGGGTTAGAAATTTAACACCTTTGCAATTCGAAAGCTTGGAATTAAAAGGGTTGCAAATTTAATAACGTTGCATTTCGAAAGCTTGGAAATTTAAAATATTACCAATTTAACAGCATTGCAACTGAAAAGTTTGGAAATTCTACGGGTTGCAAATTTACTAGCATTGAAATTCGAAAGCTTGTAAATTCAAAGGGTTACAAATTCAACAGCATCGCGATTCGAAAGCTTGGAAATTGAAAGGGTGTCAAACTTACACTTTACAAACTGCTAATCTTTTCAATGTATCTAGCAAAATGATCTGCGTTTCTTTTCCACGTACAATTGCAACGCGTACGTATGTACATTTACGTATCCTCGGGGACTTTTAACTTCTAGTTTCGTGTTAATGGATGCTGGTTACCGGGCGACAGCTTTTTCTTTTTTTCTCTCGTTAATGACCTGCTCGTTTCAGAGCGTTATCGTATTTCACGGGCCGGTTATTTATGTACAGATATTAAGTAAAACGTTACAGGAATTATCTATGGTGTCCAATGACGGGTTCGCGGCGCGGGGAAAAAAAAGGGGGACCAAAGCAAAGACCGATAAGCAGCTGGAGGTCAGATAAGAATATAAGAAACGCGAAGATTGTCTCGTTGATTCTCTAGTGTGTGTCTCGCTTTTGTATCGCAACTCTTATCGTAAGTGTTTGAGGGGGGGAAAAAAAAGTCCAGAGTCACAGAATCGGTTAAAGTAGGAGATGGAAACGTTAATAGGTAATTGAAGAATTTGTCGTGGATTGAGAAATCCGGTAGAAATAATAGAAGGAAAGATTGGAGAAAAAATAATTCATCGACAAAGGCAAATCTTTGGATTTGGATTTTATTCGAGCTACTTCATTTAAAAACCAACGATTTCGCAAACTTGCCATTTCTAATCATTTCGAGTAAATCGATCACGTCGTCGTTTAGTAACTTCGAAGCCTTCTAAATGTACGAATCTCGAATCGAATCACGTTCAATTATATACTAACTGAGATTCCGATTAATAAGTAAATCGGCTAATTAAATAAATCAGATGATAAGTAGTAAAATATATCGGACTGAAATCGAATATATTAGACTAACCGAATGTTGATTAATAGAACACGAATGTCACCAATATTTATCTCACCGTGCGAAAATTGAAAATCCTGCATCGGAACATTTTCCATCTCCTAATTAATTCCGATAATTAAGCTTCTGTTGTTACGTAAACCGAAGTCCAAAATTTAGTATAAACATTTCCTTGACGCTTTGTTAAATAACAAAGTAATTCAAGCGACAGTTATCGAGTTATTTACCATAAATGCGCGAATACGTTTACGTTCTAATAATCGATTGTCCGATTATAATAATCGTCTGCGACTTTTAAACGATCGATTTAAAAGTAACGAGTTTATTAATCGAAAGAACACGCCGCATAACGTTATTTACCGCGTTGTTCCTCTGTATGGTTCGTGTTTAACCGTGGATCTCGTCGTATTTGCGAGAACGCGTAAGCCTAACGTAAAAACTCACCCTTGTCGAGGTCTGGTAGCCAAGAATCTGTGGGGAAGAAAAAAAAACGGTACAATATGTACGTACGAAGCGAGGCAAAACACGGTTCGGAGAGACCAACGCGCTGCTGTTTTCAATAGAACAGAGCCACGGTGCGACCGTGCTCGAAAATCGAATGATTCACCTCTGAAATGTTACATTGTCCCAATTACCGTCGCTGTGTGTAACTACGATAGTCGCTCGGATCGTTGCATTTAATAGCGAACGAATTTCACGAAGAATCGAGGCTAAAGAAAATTTCAATGACAAGTTTGAAGTTGTCGATTTTTTACGCGACGACACACGGATGAACCTTGCATGCGTGTGTTTACATTTGATGTTTAGAAATAAATATTAGCAGGTGAATATTGCGTCGTTTGAATATAAGAACGCGGCTAATGTACTGTAAGTAGAAAGTATTTTAATAGATTCTAGTAATTCCTCGTAAATCCTCTTAAATGCTAATAAATTCTATTTAATCGTAGTAAATAATCTCCTCAATAAGTCATAATAAATTTTAATAAATCGTAATAAAGGCTAGGCAATACTAATAAATAATCCTAGTAAATCCTAGTAAATAATTTTTAATAACTAAAGCTAATAACTTTTACTAGATTCTAGTAATTCTTAAATAAATTCTACTACATGCTGCTAAATTCTAATAAATAATCTTAGTAAGTTCTAATGAATAATCATAGTGACTTCTAATAAATTCTAATTAATATTAATAAATATTCCCAATAAGTCATAATAAATTTTAATTAATCCTAATAAATTCTAAGCAATCCTAATAAATAATCCTATTAAATCCTAATAAATAATTTTAATAACTAATCCTAATAAGTTCTAATAGATTCTAGTCGCTCTTAAATAAATCCTACTAAATTCTGATAAATTCTAATCCATTCCAATAAATAATTCTAGTTAATCAATAATCATAGCGAATGTTAATGAATCCTAATAAGTAATCCCGATAACTTCTAATAAATTCTAATTAATCTGAACAAATAATCTCGATAAATCTTTACAAATCTCAATAAATCCTAATAAATTCTAAGCAATCCTAGTAAATAATTCTAGTAAATTCTAATGAATAATCATAGCGAATGTTAATGAATCCTAATAAGTAATCCGAATAACTTCTAATAAATTCTGATTAATCGTAACAAATAATTTCGATGAATCATAACAAATCTTAATAAATCCTAATAAATTCTATGCAATCCTAGTAAATAATCCTAGTAAAATCTAATCAATAATCATAGCGAATGTTAATGAATCTTAATAAGTAATCCGAATAACTTCTAATAAATTCTAATTAATTTTAACAAATGATCTCGATAAATCATAACAAATCTTAATAAATTCTATGCAATCCTAGTAAATAATCCTAGTAAATTCTAATCAATAATCATAGCGAATGTTAATGAATCCTAATAAGTAATTCGAATAAATTCTAATTAATCTTAACAAATAATCTCGATGAATCATAACAAATCTTAATAAATCCTAATAAATTCTAAATAATCCTAGTAAATAATTCTACTAGATCCTAACAAGTGCCAAGAAAAATCATGGTAAATAAAAGAGCGCTTGAAACTTAAATAACTTCTAAAATAATTCAATGGAGTTGCTTAAAATCGATAATCTTAAAGCTACGGTGTAATTGGGGAACGATATAGCCTGTAAACCAGGAAAACAGGAGCTGTGTTTCCGGTAACGTTGATGGAAAATTCGTAAATATTGTCCATAGGTGAAAACGGTGAACCGATGAAGCTGGTAGATTTAAAACAGCGCTCTGTTTATTGTTAGAGCGGAACCGTGAATAAGAGTGAGATTATCCTTGACAGTTCACAGTCGAACGATTTCGTACGGAAGCACCGCGGCATGCCGCTTTATAAAGTCCCTGTGAAACTCGATAACTTTGAAAATCGATCCAGTTTCACGTGTTCGCGAAATATCGCAAAGCTTGTTCGACGGAACGTCGAACTTTTTTGCCATGGTGAATTCGGATCAAATTTTACAGATGTACTTACGAATTCATGAGGAATTTCGAATAATATTTTACTTCAAGCGACACTTTAGAATTTCCAAGCGTTTAAATTTCCAAAGGTTTTAGAATTCCAAGCTTTCGAATTTCCAAGGCTTGAGAATTCCAAGCTTTTGGATTTCCAAGCGTTTCAATTTCCAAGCCTTCGAATTTCCAAGGCTTTAGAATTTCAAGCCCTCGAATTTCTAAGCTTCTGCAATTTCCAAGCCTTCGAATTTCCAAGCTTTTGCATTTCCAAGTTCCTCGATTTCCAAGCGTTCAAATTTCCAAGCGTTTAAATTTCCAAACCATCGAATTTCCAAGGCTTTAGAATTCCAAGCCCTCGAATTTCCAAGCTTCTGCATTTCCAAACGTTTCAATTTCCAAACCATCGAATTTCCAAGGCTTAAAAATTCCAAGCCCTCGAATTTCCAAGCTTCTGCAATTTCCAAGCGTTTCAATTTTCAAGCCTTCGAATTTCCAAGCTTTTGCATTTCCAAGTTCTTCGATTTCCAAGCCCTCGAATTTCCAAGCTTCTGCAATTTCCAATCTTTTGCAATTTCCAAACCCTCGAATTTCCAAGCTTCTGCAATTTCCAAGCCCTCGAATTTCCAAGCTTCTGCAATTTCCAAACGTTTCAATTTCCAAGCCCTCGAATTTCCAAGGCTTAAAAATTCCAAGCCCTCGAATTTCCAAGCTTCTGCAATTTTCCAAGCCCTCGAATTTCCAAGCGTCTCCATTTCCAAGCGTTGAAATTCCCAATGTTCGCGGGGAACAGCGTAGCCATTCCTTTCATTCATTAAACGGCGCTCGCTACGAGTGCACTGACTGTGCCAGCGAACGATTATCCATTGCAGGCGAACCGGATGATAGTGAAAGGCACAGTTTGCAATCGTGGACGCGCGCAATTACAGCGGGTGTCCGCATGCGCGCGTTCATAATCGGACCTCCACCGAAGCCGATTCACCACGCATGCGCTCTATTATCATCCGTTGCTTTTCGTATTTCCAACCGGTTTCGTTATTCCTAAGCTTTACGTAACAACGCGCGTGGACATCGCGTATTCGTTTACACTGAATGTTAACAGGTAAACGTGCCGTTGAACATTCAAAACGTGACCAATGTAATTGCAAAGTGTGGCAAGCGTCAATAATTCAATACGAATTCATTTCTTATATCTGTTACACAAACCGACGTGCTGATGTACGGAAAAAACGTGTTCCCATTTAAATGACAACTTTCCAAGTGACAGTAACAAGTACATTGGACTTTATTGTACCGTTTTCAATTACGTGCTAATCAATTCATTATATAGTTAACGTATAAAACGAATATGTTTACAAATAAACTCGATCCGTTGAATTGTATATTATGCTCGAAACTGGAACTGGAATTTTTCTGTTTAAACACATTCTAAGATAGTTGAATAAAGTTAAGTACAGTACGTGGTATCCTAATCTACCCTATACATTGTTTCTGTTTGAATTGAGAAATTCTCAAGTGACGATACGAGGGACATTGAACTTTGTCGTGTACATTTTCAATTGCATGCTAATCAATTCATTATATAGTTAACGTATAAAACGAATATGTTTACAAATAAACTCGATCCGTTGAATTGTATATTATGCTCGAAACTGGAACTGGAATTTTTCTGTTTAAACACATTCTAAGATAGTTGAATAAAGTTAAGTACAGTACGTGGTATCCTAATCTACCCTATACATTGTTTCTGTTTGAATTGAGAAATTCTCAAGTGACGATACGAGGGACATTGAACTTCGTTGTGTACATTTTCAATTACGTAGTAACGAATTTATTATATCGAACAAGTAAAAAAATTGTTCATAAATAAAGTTGATATTGAACGATACATTATGCTCCAAATTGGAACTATTTAATGAAGTATGGAACGTGTCACAATTCAATACGAATTCTTGTATATGTCGCACAAACCGACGTGTTAATATATGGACCGTTTATTTTGAAAGTGGTGTAAGTCCATTTTGGAAAAAATTGAGATATCACGTAATTCATGCTTAATTTAATGTAAATATTTTATGTATAACTAGTCCGTGTTTAATTTCTTAAAAAATTGCCATGTTTTGTACAATTTAAAATTGTCTAATTTTGAAAGTGGTGTAAGTCCATTTGCAGCCCGTAAGTATACATCATTTTAGTAAAATACGCCTAAAAGAAATTTATATAACCAAATTACATATTGATAAAACAGTAGAAACATTGCCAGACTTCATATAATTTGCCTTAATTTTTTAATTAACAGATATGTTAACCTTTCATTTTCTCGAAACAAGAGAAAATGGACTTACACCACTTTCAAAATAAACGGTCCATATATCAAAATTGCTTCCATTTAAACGAGAAATTCTCAAGTGACGATACGGGGGACATTGTGGACTTTGTTGTGTACCGTTTCAATTACTTAGTAATCGATTCATTATACATAGTCATCGTATAAAACGAATATGTTTATAAATAAACGCGATCCGTTCAATTGAATAATTATGCTTGAAACTGGGACCGGAATTTTTCCGTTAAACAATTTCTAACGCAGTTAAACGAAGTTGCGCGATAATTTTAGTAATGTGGCAATAATTGCTACGTCTACCCTAAACGTTCGAGCTTTAACTTCGAGCCACTGAATGCGTTTCTCTCCGTTGCCGCCTTTGCAGCGAGCAAGGGAGAGTTTGGGAGTGGCAGAGAGGAGGACGAGGCTTTTTCTTCCTTTTCTCGATCGCGCGGAGCTTGGACGCCTCGCACCTCTTCTTTCCGCCATCTCCGTGTGAATAACCGACTGCGGCAGAGATGACCGCAAGCAAGCAAGGTCAACCGGCGTCTGCCTCCATCAAAAGGAGATTTGCCATCGGTGACGTCATTGGAGACGACGTCGATCGAACGCGAAGCTTGCGCGAATTTGTGCCAATCGCCGTAACCTTTCATTCGAACTCCGTTCATTTCGACGAGCTTCTCGAGCAGACACAGAGGTTGAAAAGTAAAACTCGGAGGATTGCATTTTTATGCTTCGAGAAGCATATGGTATCGAATCGCAATGTCATTATATTTGCAACCCTTTGAATTGGCACAGTTTTTGAATTGCAATGCTATTAAATTTGCAAACCTTTGAATTTCTAAGCAGTCGAATTGCAATGGTATTAAGTTTGCAAACCTTTAAATTTACTAGCTTTCGAATTGCAATGCTATTAAATTTGCAAACCTTTGAAGTTACAAGCTTTCGAATTACAATGCTATTAAATTTGCAAACCTTTGAATTTCTAAGCAGTCGAATTGCAATGCTATTAACTTGCAAACCTTGGAATTTACAAGCTTTCGAATTGCAATGCTGTTAATTTGCAAACCTTTGAATCTTCAAGCTTTCGAATTACAATGCTATTAAATTTGCAAACCTCTGAATTTCTTAGCTTTCGAATTGCAATGCTATTAAATTTGTAAACCTTTAAATTTACAAGCTTTCGAATTGCAATGCTGTTAATTTGCAACTCTTTGAATTTACAAGCTTTCGAATTGCAATGGTATTAATTTGCAAACCTTTGAATTTACAAGCTTTCGAATTGCAATGCTATTAAATTTGCAACCCTTTGAATTTCTAAGCAGTCGAATTGCAGTGCTATTAAATTGCAACCCTTTAAAATTACAAGCTTTCGAAATGCAATGCTATTCATTTCCAACCCTTTGATTTCTAAGCTCTCGAATTGCAATGCTATTAATTTGCATCCCTTTGAATTTACAAGCTTTCGAATTGCAACTCTATTAAATTTGCAATCCTAATCAGTTTCACACGCTTTTCGATTCTCACGGCATTTTAATTGCCAATCCTTCGAACTTCGAAACTCGTCGATTTCAAGCTTTCATAATATACTAAACTGTGCAACGTGCAACATTTCACATCCTCCGACTAATTACGTGCTGCTACGATACCGTAATTGTCTCGAGTGTTACTTTGAACCACTGTCTAAACATGTGCTTCGTGGGGCGCGAAGAAAACAGGACGAAAGAATAGGGGGAATTTAGAAATGTGTTGCTAACGAGTAAATGGAAGAAACTCGACCATTGTGCGGCTGGTTACCGGCATTGCTAAGGCTACCACCTAATCCGAAGGCAGTAAAAGGATTTATTGCGGGTGCTGCTTAACCGTGGTACCGTTAGGTCAAAGAAAGCTATAGTACCTTATGGCAAACTATGGTCCAGGGTCCCGGGTCCCGGGTCCAAGGTCCCGGGGAAAAATTCGGAACCTTTTATGTAAGCATTTTTCTACGAATCCTTTGAAGAATCGCGCAGGTAAAGCAGCGCGGTCAGTCGAATTCCCCGAGAATATCTTTTCCTATTGCCGATCAATAAATCAATGAAATAACAAAATACTGGGTCGCTTCGGTGTGTTTATAAATACGTTCGTTAAATTTATTGGCATGGAGAATAATAATAATTAGATTGCTCCGGGAAATACCTTGGGGATCTCGAAAAGCGGCATATAAGGTAAATGTAGGGTAAATGTCCAGATTACTGACAGTGTCCATATAAATCTGACACTTGAATTCGTTCCATTTAATAGCTAAGTTAATATGTACGAAGAATCGTACGTAACAGCGTCGTAATTCGAAAGCTTGTAAATTCAAAGGTTTGGAAATTGAATAGCATTGTAATTCGAAAGCTTGTAATTTTAAAGGGTTAGAAATTAATAGCATTGCATTTTGAAAGCATGGAAAT
The DNA here is from genome assembly GCA_028830335.1 of Eucera pruinosa. Classification (NCBI taxonomy): domain Eukaryota; kingdom Metazoa; phylum Arthropoda; class Insecta; order Hymenoptera; family Apidae; genus Eucera; species Eucera pruinosa. The sequence continues at coordinate 4,431,423 of JAMYCR010000019.1, forward strand.
TCAAAGGGTTTCATATTAATAGCATTGCAATTCGAAAGCTTGTAAATTCAAAGGATTGCGAATTTAATAGCACTGCAATTCGAAAGCTTGTAATTTTAAAGGGTTGCAAATTAATAGCATTGCAATTCGAAAGCTTGTAAATACAAAGGGTTCCAAATTAATAGCATTGCAATTCGAAAGCTTGTAATTTTAAAGGGTTTTAAATTAATAGCATTGCAATTAGAAAGCATGGAAATTCAAAGGGTTGCAAATTAATAGCATTGCAATTCGAAAGCTTGTAAATTCAAAGGGTTCCAAATTTACTAGCATTGCAATTCGAAAGCTTGTAATTTTAAAGGGTTAGAAATTAATAGCATTGCATTTTGAAAGCATGGAAATTCAAAGGGTTTCAAATTAATCTCATTGCAATTCGAATGCTTGTAATTTCAAAGGGTTGCAAATTTAACAGCGTTGCAATTCGAAAGCATGGAAATTCAAAGGGTTGCAAATTTAACAGCATTGCAATTCGAAAGGTTGTAATTTTAAAGGGTTTTAAATTAATAGCATTGCATTTTGAAAGCATGGAAATTCAAAGGGTTGCAAATTAATAGCATTGCAATTCGAAAGGTTGTAATTTTAAAGGGTTTTAAATTAATAGCATTGCATTTTGAAAGCATGGAAATTCAAAGGGTTGCAAATTAATAGCATTGCAATTCGAAAGGTTGTAATTTTAAAGGGTTTTAAATTAATAGCATTGCATTTTGAAAGCATGGAAATTCAAAGGGTTTCAAATTAATCTCATTGCAATTCGAATGCTTGTAATTTCAAAGGGTTGCAAATTTAACAGCGTTGCAATTCGAAAGCATGGAAATTCAAAGGGTTGCAAATTTAACAGCATTGCAATTCGAAAGGTTGTAATTTTAAAGGGTTTTAAATTAATAGCATTGCATTTTGAAAGCATGGAAATTCAAAGGGTTGCAAATTAATAGCATTGCAATTCGAAAGGTTGTAATTTTAAAGGGTTTTAAATTAATAGCATTGCATTTTGAAAGCATGGAAATTCAAAGGGTTGCAAATTAATAGCATTGCAATTCGAAAGGTTGTAATTTTAAAGGGTTTTAAATTAATAGCATTGCATTTTGAAAGCATGGAAATTCAAAGGGTTGCATATTTAATAGCATTGCAATTCGAAAGCTTGTAATTTTTAAAGGGTTGCAAATATAATAGCATTGCAATTCTAAAGTTTGTAATTTTAAAGGGTTGCAAATTAATAGCATTGCAATTCGAAAGCTTGTAATTTTAAAGGGTTTTAAATTAATAGCATTGCAATTAGAAAGTTTGTAAATTCAAAGGTTTGCAAATTTAATAGCATTGCAATTCGAAAGCTTGTAATTTTAAAGGGTTGCAAATTAATAGCATTGCAATTCGAAAGCTTGTAAATTCAAAGGGTTCCAAATTTAATAGCATTGCAATTCCAATGCATGCGAATTCGAAGGATTGCAAATTTAACAGAATCGTGATTCGACATCTCGACAATGCAAAGCTAACCTTCCAATCTTCTAACCCGAACGTAATTCGCCCTGGAGAAAACGGGGCCACGTATATACCGGAAAAAAAAAGAAAAGAAAAGAAACAAAATTATCCCCGTCTTCTTAACGAACCAACGAACCTTCGCTCCTTTTTCAGCCCTCTAAAAAACTACAAACTCTCGAGGAAACGGTAACGAAACAAAAACAAAAACAGAAAAAAGCGCAAGCAGTCGCGGTGGAAGGTTGCTTTTTTCTCGGTTGAAATTTATCTTTCGCGCGCGGTTCGTTGGGCACAATGCGGGACGATCGATCCGAAGATGATTTGCAATATCGCGAGGCGTCCATTGGGATCGTGAAAGGCCATCGGCAACAAAGTGTATTCCCCCATTAAGAGCGTGGTGAAAAAAAAGAAAGAGAAGAAGAGCGGATAGATGCGAGAGCGTAACGAAGGCAAAGGTTTCGGACTTCAGGCGAGCGAAATCCTTCGTCAGAAGAATAAAAGCCGTGTCACGTTGCAATAAAAATCCTCCCCTCCCCCCACCACCATCAAAGTTGCAACCGATTCGCGCACGTGACAATGGCGGCCGATTTTCGACAAGAACTCGTCGTCGATTTCAATGCTTAACCGCTTCTTTTTTTTTTAGACGATGCGCATTTTTCCAGCGTTCCTTTCTCCGCCTTTTCTTTCGGAAAAGTTTGGTTCGCGCGACTCTAGCGCGTACGAAGGTTACGCGAGCGTTGGTTTTATACGTAGATGTATGAATGATGTTAAATGAGTATGAATGTTTTGTCCAGATCTGTATAGTCTATGGTGAAAATGAGATGAGTGAGAGTCCGTTCTATTGTGTACGTTATTATGACGAATGTTTGAAAAAGAGTCAGTGGTTACCGAACCAGTACAGAGAGAGAGAGAGTACACGGAGTGAGAGAGCGAGTCTAGAGCGAGAACGAGAGAACTAAAGAGCGAGATGAGAGATAGTCATACTAAATGTGTTACATCGTTAAATTTAGTCTCTAATAATAATAAATATATCAAATTGTCTAATCGTCTAAGAAAGGAAGCACTATTATTCCACCCACAGGTTATTATCCCATTGTCCTACGATTATTTTATTACCTACTTAGGCTAGCATCGTAGCGGGAACATTGATAAGTGTGGTTGAATTTTTTCGAATTTTTTGCAAGCGTGGAATATCGAAAAATGAATTCATTTAATCGATTAAATATTAGAGCCAAGCGAAGGACGACTTTCCTACGAATTCTTATTATTCGAAACTTATCGAACGATCGTTTTGTTTTAGTATACCAGAGATCTTTGACAATTGTCGTGGAATTATTTCAAATTTTCTCCGCAACTCGAAATGGTAATAAAAAAAATATATAGCGAGTTTGCGTAATTGTAAGAGATGGAAAGATTAATATAAAATTGCACTTGCACTGGTAATTGGAAATATTGGATATCATTGCGTCGATTGCAATTATTAAACTATTTATTTAAACGTTTACAATCTTACGCTGCGTGCTTTTCTTTTATCTTTGCTGTTTTTACCGTTTCTTTTGCGTTTCGTAGCCTCGTCGTTGAACTATCGTTTCAATGCTTCGTTTCTACAACAATTCGAAGTCATTGACCGGTTTATCGTTAAACGAATGAACGAATGAAGAACTCGAATAGGTTGCAATTGCACGATAAATCGCAACGTTACGATCTTCCCACGGTACGAATTCTCCCGCACCTTTGCCTTCGATCGAAAATCAATCGCGATCGCGATAACAGTTTCGCGGAAAGATAAGATTCAACGATCGATTCGAGTGGCGCCGAACGGAAGAGATTTTAGCCGTCAAATCTAGATCAAACTTACGGTGCGTATGAATTCTCGTGAGTACAGTTGTTCGAAAAATTCAGCGTGCACCTTTCGCGCGCGATGAAAAATGCCCGAATAATAATTAATGATTAATCAGGGTAAATCATCCGAGTACCGTCGCTGTTCTTATAACTCTGCCACTTCCATTCGTTTATTTAACGGCAAAGTAACGTATAGAGAATCATTTTCGTACCAAATTTGCAGGGTGGTTTACGTAACATCGTGTATTCGTTTGTAAATAAATATTAGCAGGTTAAATATTCTCCGTTGAACATCGAAACGCGACCGATACAATTGTAAAGTATGAAAAGTGTCACAATTCAATGCGAATTCTTCTACATATCCGTTACACAAATCGACGTTCTAATAAATATAAAACGTGCTTCGATTCGAACGAGAAATTCTCAAGTGACGATACGCGGGACCGTCGACTTTGTTATACATTTTCAACGAATTATTAACGAATTCATCGTATTGAACGTATAAGGAAAATGTTAATAAATAAAAGAGAGATCTGTTGAAGGAACTGGAACAACTACCCTTACGTTAACGACGTTCTATGATATGTAGTTAATTAAAGTTACGCCTAAGGGTAACGTTAAAATAGCAGTATTTCGTACATCTACCCTATATTAATTTCAAAGTTAATAGTTAAAGTTTAAAAGTTAAAACGAACCTCCAAATATTGTTTTAAAATCAACACAAACGATATCCAACATCAACGCTACTACTTTACATTATCCGCGAACAAAATCTACTTTAATCTTCGTTCGAACTTCAACCTCGATTTGCAAGATCGACAAATTTCCGTATACAAATACTTTTTAGTACCGTGTTTGTTTTTTTCCCTTTTTTACTTTTCAACACGTGCGTGTTTATATTCTTCGCTTTTCACCGATCTTTTTCAATCGTACCTTAATTACTTTAAATATTTCAGCGTATCGTAATCGAGGATACCGATTGTATCGTAAATTTTCCGAGTGACTGTAACGTAACGCGGGCAAAGTAAAGTACAGAATTGTATCGAATAAATGGAACGGTGTATCGAGGTGTAGATAAGCGTATTAGATTCTTCGAAGAGATAGAAAAATCTTTTCTACTCGCCTACTCGAAGTTTAAATAGGAGGCGTTAACATTTATACGCATCTAGGCGTTATCGTGCTAACCTTCCTCGGTTTGTTAGTCTCCCGTTTGAGATTACCGGTTGACCGTCACCTTATCGCCCAACTCCCTTTTTTTCCCCCCCGCCGTTATCGATGCAGCCCGGCTTGGTTCCACAAATATTATTCCGTATCACGGAAACTAGACGCCTGTTTACGCGCCTTTCTCATTTCATAGTTACGCCATTCGCCGAGCGTACGGATCGGAACATCGTTCGTTCTCCCGTGGAATCGTCGCAGGCTTTTAAAACGGTAGGAATTGTAAACAAACGACGCGCGAATTAACCCTTTCGCGGACGACGAATAATAAAACTTAAAAGAGTATTTTGACTTTCAATTCCAAGCCTTACGAATGTCTAAGCTTTTAAAACGGTAGGAATTGTAAACAAACAACGCGCGAATTAACCCTTTTGCGGACGACGAATAATAAAACTTAAAAAGAGTATTTTAACTTTCAATTCCAAGCCTTACGAAGTTCTAAGCTTTTAAAACGGTAGGAATTGTAAACAAACAACGCGCGAATTAACCTTTTTACGGACGACGCATAATAAAACTTAAAAAGAGTATTTTGACTTTGAATTCCAAGCCTTGCGAATTTCTAAGCTTTTAAAACGGTAGGAATTGTAAATAAACAACGCGCGAATTAACCCTTTCGCGGACGACGAATAATAAAACTTAAAAAGAGTATTTTAACTTTCAATTCCAAGCCTTACGAAGTTCTAAGCTTTTAAAACGGTAGGAATTGTAAACAAACAATGCGCGAATTAACCTTTTTACGGACGACGCATAATAAAACTTAAAAAGAGTATTTTGACTTTGAATTCCAAGCCTTTAAATTTCTAAGCATACGAATTCCAGGTCAACAAATTCCCAAAACTTTCAAGCGTTTATCAACGATATTAATTGAAACTTTTTGCTTTAACAGTAAACGTGCGTCCAGAAAAACCAGGAAAGTGGCGATTATTTGCAGACACTCGTCCGCAAAGGGTTAATCGTTCCCTATACGATCGATCTATGAGATTTTTACGTTTCTTTTTTTTCTACATAAAGTAAACCTCGGACGATTGTATATTTGCATTCTTCGCGAGGCACGTGACAATACGAGGAATGGATTTCGACGAATGGTAAAATATCGAGGGTCGTATAAATTTATAAGGAATAGTTGTGGAAAAGCAGCTAAAAATACGAGCGTCGCGAACGTTGTCTCGACGAAAGCTATAACGATTAACGATATTTATTTAGTCATTTTAAACGGGGCAAACCCATTTAGTTGTAGAATACAATGGACAATGCGGGTCAGTATATAATACAATAAGAGGGTAAATGTACCACGTGCTGCCACTTTAAGGTTCGCACGTAACTTTATTTAACTATTTTAGAACGTCGTTAACGTAAAGGTCCAATTCAAGTTCAGAGCATAATACATCGTTCAACGGATCGAGTTTATTTACGAGCATTCATTTTTATATGTTCAATATAATATATTCATTGCTAGTTAATCGAAAATGTACACAACAAAGTTCAATGCCCTTACTATCGTCACTTGAGGATTTCTCATTTAAATAGAAACACGTTTTATATTTACTGGAACGTCAATTTGCGTAATAGATATAATAATTCTCGTTGAATCACCGCACGTTCCATACTTTATAATTGTATTGGTAACGTTTCAATGTTCAACAGAGCATATTTACCTCCTAATATTTATTTATAAATGTCCAGTGTAAACGAATATATACGATGTCTATGTATTGTTACGTAAACCCGCGTTCAAATTTCGATTCTTTTGTACATTCATTACTTTGCTATTAACCCTTTGCGGACGACGAATAATAAAACTCAAAAGAGTATTTTGACTTTGAATTCCAAGCCTTACGAATTTCTAAGCATACGAATTCCAGGTCAACAAATTCCCAAAACTTTGAATCGTTTATCAACGATATTAATTGAAACTTTTTGCTCTAACAGTAAACGTGCGTCCAGAAAAACCAGGAAAGTGGCGATTATTTGCAGACACTCGTCCGCAAAGGGTTAAATAAACGAATTCAAGTGGCTGTTGGAAGAACAGTGACAGCTATTGGGTCATTTACCCTACGCGTGTTTCGCTTATTACGCGATCTAATACATTCGACAAATACATATATATATTTGCCTCGTTCCGAGAAATACCTTTCTTCTTGCTTATCTTTCTCTCTTTTCGGCTATTTACTTTAGAGAGCCGCTTTCTATCGGTAGACACGCCAGGTAATACGAGATACGTGGTAGGCCAGGTAGTCGACGATAAGATAATTAAACATTCCGTAGGAATTTTCGTCGCTGCTTCACACCTACCGGTGGCTCGAATCCTCAGAACTCGGACACTTTGATTCCCGCCTTTTCGAAAGCTATTCGGAAGCGTTCCCAATCTCCAAGCTTTCCTCGATTTCCAAGCATTGCGATTCATAAACGTTTGCTTTTCCAAGCTTTTCGATTCACAAGCTTTTGGATTTCCTAGCTTTCGGATTCATAAGCGTTTCGATTTCCTAGCTTTTGGATTCATAAGCGTTTCGATTTCCAAGCTTTTGTATTTCGAAGCTTTGCGATTCATAAACATTTGGTTTTCCAAGCTCTTCGATTCACAAGCTTTTGGATTCATAAGCGTTTCGATTTCCAAGCTTTGGAACTTCCAAGCTTTCGAATTTCTAAGCTTTGTCATTTCTAAGCTTTGAAATTTCTAAGGCTTTGAATTTCTAAGCTATGGAATTTCTAAGTTTTGAATTTCTAAAGCTTTGAACTCCTAAGCTTTAGAATTTCCAGTCTTTGGAATTTCTAAGGCTTCGGAATTTCCAAGCTTTCAAATTTCTATGCTTTGCAATTTCTAAGGCTTCGAATTTTCTAAGCTTTGCAATTTCTAAGCTTTGGAATTTCTAAAGCTTTGAATTTCTAAGCTTTGGAATTTCTAAGGCTTTGAATTTCTAAGCTTTGGAATTTCCAAGCTTTCGCATTTCTAAGCTTTGGAATTTCTAAAGCTTTGTACTCCTAAGCTTTAGAATTTCCAGTCTTTGGAATTTCTAAGGCTTTGGAATTTCCTAGCTTTCGGATTCATAAGCGTTTCGATTTCCTAGCTTTTGGATTCATAAGCTTTTGGATTTCCAAGCTTTGAGATTCATGAACTTTTGGATTTCCAAGCTTTTGGATTTCCAAGCTATTGGATTTGCTAGCTTTTGGATTTCCAAGCTTTTCGATTTGCTAGCTTTCGGATTTCCAAGCTTTTGGATTTGCTAGCTTTTGGATTTCCAAGCTTTTGGATTTCCAAGCTATTGGATTTGCTAGCTTTTGGATTTCCACGCTTTTCGATTTGCTAGCTTTTGGATTTCCAAGCTTTCGGATTTTCAAGCTATTGGATTTGCTAGCTTTTGGATTCGTAAGCTTTTGGATTTCCTAGCTTTTGGATTTCCAAGCTTTTCGATTTCCTAGCTTTTGGATTCGTATGCGTTTGGATTTCCAAGCTTTGCGATTCATAAGCTTTTATACTTCCAAGCTTTGCGATTCATGAACCTTTGGATTTCGAAGCTTTTCGAATTCCTAGCTTTTGAATTCACATGCTTTTGGATTTCCTAGCTTTTGTATTTAGAAGTTTTAGAAAGGGTTGAAAATGATTGGAAAAGCTTTGGAGATTGATAGTATTGGAAGTTCGAAAGTTTGGAAATCGCTTTGCATTATTTAGTTATTTCTAGAGCAAAAGATTGATTCATGGAATACGCAGAAAGTGTGGCTAAATATATGGTCAAATATTTAGATAATTATGAATCAGAGTGATTAAACGATTGCACAATCGACGTATGTACAATATTTGAACAACTCCTAATATGTACATTTAAATCTTGTGTGGACGTTGAATTAAATGTATGTAGCTAATTAAAAACCATATGATGTAATGTTTGAAAGGAGTTTCATCAAACGTTACTTGAATAGCTAAATCGAGTGAATACATTGATATGAAATTAAATAGCGCAGAACGAAGCGTACTGTAATTATTATTATTATTGAAGGATGAAGATGTGCTTAATTGAGTTTAACAGATTAATTATATTGTAACTTCTGATAGAATTGTAATGCGTTCATGAAAAAATTCATAAACATTCTTCAAATATTGTTAAATCAAACCCCTAACTTGCATTTCGATACGTTTGTTAATTTCGTTGGAAAAAATTCCTAAATATTGACCGACAAACTATGGTATAGCAGAAATATTGCAACTACTTATCAATAATCGAAGGATTAACATTTAACTATAACTCTTGATAGAATTATAGTGCAAGGATGAAAAAATTCATAAACATTCTTCAAATATTGTTAAATGAAACCCCTAACTTGCATTTCGATACGTTTGTTAGTTTCGTTGGAAAAAATTCCCAAATATTGGCCGACAAACTATGGTATAGAAGAAATATTGCAAATACTTATCAATAATCGAAGGATTAACATTTATCTATAACTCTTGATAGAATTACAATGTAAGGATGAAAAAATTCATAAACATTCTTCAAATATTGTTAAATGAAACCCCTAACTTGCATTTCGATACGTTTGTTAGTTTCGTTGGAAAAAATTCCCAAATATTGGCCGACAAACTATGGTATAGAAGAAATATTGCAAATACTTATCAATAATCGTAGAATTAACATTTAAGTATAGCTTTCGACATGTTCGTAATACATGCATGGAAAAATTCCCAGGCATTGTTCGAACGTTGTTAAATCGAATGCCTGTCTTGCAATTCTATACGTTTATTAGTTTCGTTGGGAAAAAATTCCCAAATATTGGCCCCACCGACCGGGTTACAAAACTAATCCTCTCACAACAATCTTCTTCTATTCGAGTAACGAGGAAGCAATTAGCCCCCTGCGAAATAACAATACGTCTCCGGGCATCCCTCACAATAGGCATGGTTACTCGAAATCGTTGCCGTAATAATCGCCGCCAATAAACCGGCTACTACATTGTGTCGGTTCGCGCGGCCAATCGCATCAAAGCGATTTCTATTCGCCTTTCCTTCGCTGCACCGCTCGTTTATGTATACGCATTATCATTCTCCCTCTGTCTCTCTAATCTCTCCGAGAAGCACTTATTTTATTACAACGCGCCGGCCGCACACGCATGTACAAAGAAACTGTATTCCCTCTTTGCTGCTCGCACTTGACCTTCGTCCTATTAAACCGTGAATCGGCCGTTGAAAGCTCGGCTAAGGTTTCTCCCGCCGTTTGCTTCGCCCTCGCGACGTATATTCTTCTTCTTTCTTTTTTTTCTAGGGAGATACTCGAAGACACACGACACCCAAGGGTGCAGAAGCTTCGGGAGAAATTATTGGTTGCCATAAATAAAGAACAAAAACTAGACGACACTTAAACTTCAACTACTTGCCGTGAAGAAAGTGGCGGGAAAAGTGGGAAGGGATATTTGGAGAGCGAAAAGTTTTCTACCGTTTCGGAAGCGTTTCGGGTGTCAAGTGGAAGCTGGTCGACTGTCCTTTAACGTTTTAAGCGGATAAATGAAAATTTGGTTTTAGGGAAGTGGAGATGAGGATTCGTTCGAACACGTCGTTGGTGATAGGGTCGCAACTTTGAAACGAACGGTACGTTTGGCGTGGAAAAATTTGTACGTATCGTTGAAATGTTGCCGAAGAAGCTCCGGGAGTTTCAAATCGATACTATTAGTAGTTCGGTTGGAATAAATTCCCGAATATCGTCGAATGGATTGATTCGCGAAAATAAAGAGTTGCGAGTCGTTAAAAAGGTGCATATTTAGATCGAGCGATAATTTTTGCAGGAATGGTACGTTTGGCGTGGAAAAATTTGTACGTATCGTTGAAATGTTGCTGAACAAGCTCGGGAAGTTTCAAATCGATACTATTAGTAGTTCGGTTGGAATAAATTCCCGAATATCGTCGAATGGATTGATTCGCGAAAATAAAGAGTTGCGACTCGTTAAATAGGTGCATATTTAGATCGAGCGATAATTTTTGCAGGAATGGTACGTTTGGCGTGGAAAAATTTGTACGTATCGTTGAAATGTTGCTGAACAAGCTCGGGAAGTTTCAAATCGATACGATTATTAGTTTGGTTGGAAATAATTCCCCGATAACAGAATGTTTCGATTAATAGAGGATTCGAATGATCGAGGATCTGACGTTAAAAGAATGAAAGAAGAGAAGAGAATAATTATTCCGGTGCTGTGGAAGTGTATGGAAATATTCCAAAATTGTCAAGAGATAAGTCACTGGCCACTATCTCGACTATTTTTCATTTTGCCAATTAACCAGCCGCAGGCACAAGTTTATTATCTTCGAGATGCATAATCTATAATCTCGCGCCTCAGCGGCGCGAATCGTACTTACAGCGGCTTGAAGATCAAACACGGACACTTACATTTTCGTGCTTCGAAAAGTTATCGATAAGCGGTTCCCAATTCCCAAGCATTTCGATTTCTAATCTTTCTCTTTGTTTCACGCGAATAGAAAAGATTTTTCGTTTCAACGAATGTTTACACCATCGTGCTGTATTAATATTTAATCCACTGCTTATAAAGTACGTGGACTAATTAAGCATCCCATAATTGTCGATAAATAATCCTCTTCCGTGCTGAATAATAATTATGAATCGTTTTACAGTAAATGTAAAAAGAAATTCGGCTTAGTACATCGTACCGATGTCGTAATCGGCAATTTTTCGGAATTTTTTCCGACGAAAGTAACAAACGTATCAAATTACAAGTTAGGGGTTTGGTTTAGCAATACCTGAAGAATGTTTATGAATTTTTTCATCCTTACATTATAATTCTATCAAGAGTTATAGTTAAATGTTAATCCTTCGATTATTGATAAGTAGTTGCAATATTTCTTCTATACCATAATTTGTCGGCCAATTTTTGGGAATTTTTTCCGACGAAACTAACAAACGTATTGAATTGCAAGTTAAGGGTTTGGTTTAGCAATGTTTGAAGAATGTTTATGAATTTTTTCATGCACTCATTATAATTCTATCGGAAGTTATAATATATAAACCCTGAATGGTTAAGTATACGTATATAAGGAGATAAAATTAAGGGCTGTTTTCAAATTTTAATAATTAAAAGTATAGAAGGCCATTTTGAAATTTTCAATTGGAAGCCGCGTTTGCCCACCGTTGCCATAAACTGTAAGAGTTGGAGCGAAATTTGGATATTTCAGTTCGCTGTGATGAATGATAATCGACGACCTTCTTGATTCGCGTAATCTTCAGAAAGCAATAATTCAACTACGAGTATCTGGTGACTGGTATCACTGGTTTACACTGAGATTCAGTGGGGGACGATAACACATTGGTAACCTAGTTTCGCGGACCAATGTTCTAGGCCAGTGTTTCCCAACCATTTTTCGATCATGGAGGCTAAACCTAACACACAAGATTTCGAATTGCAACGCTATGAAATTCGACACCCTTTGAATTTACAAGCTTTCGAATTGCAACTCTATGCAATTTGCAACCCTTAGAACTTTCAAATTTTTCAGTTGCAATGCTGATTAAATTTGCAACCCTTTGAATTTACAAGCTTTCGAATTGCAATGCTATTAAATTTGCAAACCTTTGAATTTATAAGCTTTCGAATTGCCATGCTATTAATTTTCAAACCTTTTAATTTACAAGCTTTCGAATTGCAATGCTATTAATTTTCAAACCTTTAAATTTACAAGCTTTCGAATTGCAAAGCTATTAAATTTGCAACCCTTAGAATTTCCAAACTTTCGAATCGCAACGCTATTCAATTTGCACCCATTTTAATTTACAAGCTTTCGAATCGCAACGCTATTAAATTTGCAACCCTTTGAATTTACAAGCTTTCGAGTTGCAATGCTAGTAAATTTCCAACCCTTTTAATTTCCAAGCTTTAGAATTGCAAAGATGTTAAATTTGCAAACCTTAGAATTTCGAAACTTTCGAATTGCAATGCTAGTAAATTTCCAACCCTTTTAATTTCCAAGCTTTAGAATTGCAAAGCTATTAAATTTGCAACCCTTAGAATTTCCAAACTTTCCAGTTGCAATGCTGTTAAATTGGTAATCTTTTAAATTGACAAGCTTTCGAATTGCAACGCTATTAAATTTGCAAACCTTAGAATTTACAAGCTTTCGATTTGCAAAGCTATTCAATTTGCAACCCCTACAATTTTCAATCTTTCGAGTTGCAACGCTATTCAATTTGCAACCCTTAGAATTTCCAAGCTTCCAAATTAGCAACGCTGTCAAATTCATTAAGATAAAAGGTCGATTGTGTCTTAGAATAAATATAAAATTTTCATTGGAGTGATTTGAAACCTACTGTATAAAAGGTATATACAGTATATTATACTATAATAAATTATTAAACTAATAATGTCTATTCTACGTCGTCTAATGTTGCCTATTAATCAAAATTCGTCATCCATTTATACGTATATGAATATTACATTTCTCGAACTTTTTCCCCATTCCATATTGCAATGGCTACAAAACGATAATTCATGACCCGTTGATAAATAAATGAATAAATAAATAAATAAGTATACGAAAATTTGGCTGTTTGGGAAACACTGGTCTAGGCTCTCATTTTTTTTTTTGTGAAACGGTGGGGACGAAAGAACTATCAGTGAAGTGCTATTTTTAATGTTTGATTAGCCTGTCCCATAAATACGTTGATCTTATAGCTACAACATGTAATTTAAAAGTTACATACTCATCTATTTAACCGTCTAATGACGGCCAGCCGATTGGCAGACGAAACACGTACAATTAAGCTTTATGGTACCTATTTTATTAGCGAAACTTTAGAGTTTTATTTCCCAACGTAACTAATAAACTTGTCAAATCGGGAGTTAGGCGTTTCGTTTAGCAATGCCTGAAGAATGTCTACGAATTTTTTCATCCTTATATTGTAATTCTATCGACAGTTATAGTTAAATGTTAATCCTTCGATTATTGATAAGTAGTTGCAATATTTCTTCTATTGCACAGTTTAGCGGCCAATCTTTAGGAATTTTTTCCAACGAAATTAACAGACCTATCGAATTGCAAGTTGGGGGTTTCATTTAACAATATTTGAAGAATGTTTATGAATTTTTTCATCCTTACATTATAATTCTATCAAGAGTTATAGTTAAATGTTAATCCTTCGATTATTGATAAGTATTTGCAATATTTCTTCTATACCATAGTTTGTCGGCCAATGTTTAGAAATTTTTTCCAACGAAACTAACAAACCTATCGAATTGCAAGTTGGGTGTTTGATTTAGCAATATCAGAAGAATGTTTATGAATTTTTTCATCCTTACATTGTAACTCTATCGAGAGTTATAGTTAAATATTGATCCTTCGATTATTGATAAGTATTTGCAATATTTCTTCTATACCATAGTTTGTCGGCCAATCTTTAAGAATTTTTTCCAACGAAACTAACAAACGTATCGAATTGCAATTTAGGGGTTTGATTTAACAGTATCTGAAGAATCTTTATGAATTTTTTCATCCCTACAATATAATTCTATCAAGAGTTATAGTTAAATGTTAATCCTTTGATTATTGATAAGTAGTTGCAATATTTCTTCTATTGCACAGTTTAGCGGCCAATATTTGGGAATTTTTTCCAACGAAACTAATAAACCTATCGAATTGCAAGTTAGCGGTTTGATTTAACAATATTTGAAGAATGTTTATGAATTTTTTCATCCTTACATTGTAATTCTATCAACAGTTATAGTTAAATGTTAATCCTTCGATTATTGATAAGTAGTTGCAATATTTCTTTTATACCATAGTTTGTCGGCCAATCTTTAGTAATTTTTTCCAACGAAACTAACAAACTTATCGAATTGCAAGTTAGGAGTCTGATTTAGCAATGTTTAAGGTATATCCACTAATTTTTCCATGCATATATTACAATTCTATCGAAAGTTACAATGAAATGTTGATTCTTCTTCGATCGACAAATGGTTGAATTATTTATCGGCCAACTTTAGGAATTTTCTCCAACTCACCTGATTAACGCGTCGAATTGCAAATTAGGGGTTCGATGTAACAATGTTCGAAGAACGTCCAGGAATTTTTTTTTTCACGCGCCAATGAATTGCGACACCGTCGGGACCGATGGCAATTTTTCGCCAGCTTTACAAAGAAGGATTTAAAAGGCGTGACACGCGCGTTACATACTTTTTTCGGCCGGGTTTCTGATACCTTATCAGGATTAACTCTTCTCTAGTTTCTATACTCGACTTCGCTTTATCTGCGCACGTGCATCTTATCATATCGCAACAGTATTTCCAAAATATTCCAACCATTTCGACATACTCGCTCGCGGCACGTCGCGTCGTTTCGTTTCGCTTCGCCGATTACGAAAATCAAGCCCTTAACCTGCGAACAATCGTTTCTCCGTTAACTTTACTCTCGAAACCACTCGAGACGCCAGAAACCGAACGTCGTGCAATTTCTTTATTAGTTTCGCGATTAACGGTAGAAGAAGACTCGCGGCGTTATCTGACGTCTCAAGGAAACAATTAATCAACGAAGCTCGGCACTCGTGAAGAAATGTAATTAAAATTGGTCTTTTCGCAAGTTAGCCGATTAAAGCTTCGAACGAGGTCGCGAAGTTTATCGCCAGCCTCGATACATATAATTGATAATAATTCGGAATCTTTTCACGTGGCTAACCCGCAGCGAACGCCTTAATGAAAGTTCTTCTTTATCAACGCTGTGTTATACTATCTTAACTGTATATCATACAGTACACTAATATTTACTTAATTATTATTATTATTATTATATATATATGTTTATTTTCTGCCTCAACGTCATATATATATCGATATATCAATACATTAATATATCAATATATCAATACATTAATATATCGATATATCAATACATTAATATATCAATAATATCAGTATATTAATATATAAATATGTCAATATATCAATGTATCGATATACATTAATGTATCAATGTACCAATGTATCAATATATCAAGATACCAGTATATCATTTTATCAATACATCAATATATAAATGTAACATTTTATCAATGTATCAAAATGTATGAATATATGAATATATCAATGTATCGTTGTTTCCGTGTATCAATACGTCAATGTATCGTTGTTTCAATGTGTCAATACATCAATGTATCGTTGTTTCAATCTATCAATACATCAATGTATCGTTGTTTCAGTGTATCAATACATCAATGTATCGTTGTTTCAGTGTATCAATACATCAATGTATCGTTGTTTCAATGTGTCAATACATCAATGTATTGTTGTTTCAAGGTGTCAGTACATCAATGTATCATTGTTTCAATCTATCAATATAGCAGTATATGAACATATCAACGTATCAATGCACAATGTATCAATACATCAATGTATCAATATGTCAACGTATCAAGATATCAATATATCATTTTATCAACATATCAATGTATCAGTATATCAATATATCGTTGTTTCAGTGTATCAATGTTTCGTTGTTTCAGTGTATCAATATATCAGTATATTAACATATCAATACATCAATATATCAATATATCAATACATCAATGTATCGTTGTGTCAATGTGTCAATACATCAATGTATCGTTATTTCAATGTATGAATATAGCAGTATATCAACATATCAATGTATCAATGCATCAATGTATCAATACATCAATGTATCGTTGTTTCAATGTGTCAATACATCAATGTATCGTTGTTTCAAGGTGTCAATACATCAATGTATCGTTGTTTCAAGGTGTCAATACATCAATGTATCATTGTTTCAATCTATCAATATAGCAGTATGTCAACATATCGATGTATCAATGCATCAATGTATCACTGCATCAATGTATCACTGCATCAATGTATCAATATATCAACGTATCACGATATCAATATATCATTTTATCAACATATCAATGTATCAGTATATCAATACATCGTTCTTTCAGTGTATCAATGTATCGTTGTTTCAAAGTATCAATATAACAGTATTTCAACATATCAATGTATCAATATATCAATGCATCAATGTATCAATACATCAATGTATCAATATATCGATGCACAAACATATAAATGTATAAACGTATCAATATATTAACATAGCGATACGTCAAGTGATCGGTGTATGATTTGATCGATGGCAATTATCATGAAATACGATATATTACCGACACGGTGTTTATTACGCGTGTTGTTGACCGGTTGGCCGTATTTGTCGCTGAATAGGATGTAGCACAACCCGTACAGCGTACGGGCTTGACGCTCAACGAAACAGTTGAAAGGAAGGCTTCGGCTGCTTGGTAATTAGGCGTCCTTATTAATTAGCCAATTAAAGTCGACGGCGATCTTGATTCTCGCCGCATATCCTGCCGCGCTTCGTTAAAGGTCGCGATGCGCGCCAGCGAAACCGAACCACCGTAGGGACACGGTGGATGGAAGAAGAAAAAAGAATAGGGTGAAGCTATACGAGCTGGAACCCGCGGGGAATTTAATGTGTAACGCGTTCACCTTCCGCGCAACCGGAACTCGGTGAACACCCGCCGGAAGTCGATGGCTGGCCGTGGAATACGCGGCGATCGAATGCGTTTAAATCTGTTGACCGGCTAATTTCTTAACCCTTTCGCCGATAAAGCTGTGAACCGTGTATGTACGTGGCCAAGTACAGGATAGGCTACGGTAAAATCACCCACGTACCGTCAACGCCACGCGAATTATAAATAACGTGCAAGGAAATACGTGGTTTACGTAAGAACGCGTAAACAATTGCACGTATATTCGTTTTGCACGCGATACTTGTAAATAAATATTAGGAGTTAACCCTTTGCGGACGAGTGTCGACAAATAGTCGCCTAATCATTTTTTGGCATTCTGAGCCTATGTCGACTTTTAAAGCAGAAAACTGAACGTAATGAATACTTAACGCAATAATAAACAATTGAAATCGTTAGGAATTATATGGTTTGGAACTCGAAAGCCTGAAAATTCAAAGACGTAGAATTCAAAACTAAAGTACTCCCATAGGTGTTATTATTAATTCTCGTCCGCAAAGGGTTAAACGTTGCTATTGAATATTGGAAACGTGACCGATATATTTAGATCAGTGTTTTCAGCTTACGTTTGTGTTATCCCGTAGCTGTAACGTTAATTAAGGGGACGGGAAAGTTGGCTTCTTTTCTTCGAAAAGAGCGGCCAAGTGGTTGAACTCGAGATCGATTAAAGAGGGCGTCGGAGAGTTAAGCTGTTGCTCCCTCGGACGATTCAAAAGTTAGCAAAGTCGACGACTCGCGACTTTTATTTCACGCCCATTATTCTCCACCTTCTTCATTTTTTTTCCCCTCTCTCGACGAACCGAAAACCCTTTGCTAATATTTTCATTACCTTTAACTTTGGGACACTTTTCACCAGGAGAATAATTGAGGAGCGTCTACATCCCTTATCTTGTTAACGTTAGAACTGCCAACGATTAAAAAGTATAATTATTCGCGCGAAAGAATATAAGCATATAAAAGAAACGCGTTCGTAAATAAACTCGATCTGTTCGCGTGAATATTATTTATAAATATCAAGTGTAAACGAATATACGATGTGTATACGTTGTTACGTAAACCCCAGTTCAAATTTCTTCACTTACGATTCTTTGTACGTTACTTTGCTGTTAACCCTTTGCGGACGAGAAGTAATAACACTTGCGAGAGTACTTTAGTTTTGAATTCCACGACTTTGAGTTTTCACGCTTTTCAGTTCGAAACCATTTCATTTCCAACGATTTCAAATGTTTATTATTACGTTTAAGTATTCGTTGCATTAAGTTCTGTACTTCAAAAGTCGACATCGGTTCGGAAAGCCAAAAAATGATTAGGCGACTATTTGTCCACGCTCGTCCGCAAAGGGTTAAATGAAACGAATTCAAATGACAGTTGTAGGAACCAGTGACGGTGCGCGGATCGTTCTAATAGTTAAATAAAGTTACTCGAAGCGCGAACCATAAAAGTGGGCAACGCTTGTTACGTCTACTCTAGCCAAACTGGAAGATCAGCGCGTGAACGAATGAATTGCACAGCCGCGATTGGAAGCTTTTCTACCGAGCGGAAAGGATAAATTTGCAGTCTTCGCCAGTAGCAAGAGCCAGCAATTATTGAATATAAATACCCTCGCTTATTGCTCGAACCGAACAATTTAATTATCCCAATTTATTGTAATTTACTTTATTCGCTTAATTCGCTTAATTTACTTCATTTACTTCATTTAATTCGATTGTGAATCGACGGGTATAAGTAAACCCTTTAATAAACATGTTCCACGTAATTTAATTTTGAGACAACGCTAACGTATATTATTTGTCTCTTGTACTTCGTCGGCTGTTACCCGTTAATAATAATAATAGTAACGCATGGCACGGGCATGATAAGTGTACAATACTGAAATGGCAAGTCCAACGAATCAGCGCCGCGAGTAACGCGTCTCCCAATTCGCGCCTTATCGCATTTTGACGTCATTCCACCGTAACTGTTCGGATTTTCCGCCGCCATGCTTGCCGAAAAATATTTTCGATTTATAAAAAAAGAAAAATGGCGGAGAGGAAAGGCTTGGCCCGGGGGAATCGCCGAGCGGAAGGTTAAAGGTGAAGGAACCCCGGCAGCCTTTTTGCCACTCGATTAACGACTCGTCGGTGCGAGTCGTACGAAACTTCCGGCGATCGCTCGAATCCACGCACGCGCTCGCCTCGACGTTTCGCCTTTCTTTCTCTTTCCCATTCTTCGCGTCGCTTCGACCGCCTCTCTTACCAAAGCCCCCATTATTTTTCGGGCGACGCGTCGCGTCGCATCGTAAAAGTTGCACGGCTGCTGCGTTTGGCAATTCGACGAACGGGCGAAATAGTCGGGCGATGATACTTGGTAGCTCGGACACGCGTCGACGAATAAACGCCGACGCGCAAGGATCGAGACGCGGAATACTCGCGCCGGTGTTTATCTCTTATCTTTTGTTAACCGCGTTTGCGTTCGGGAAGCATTTCGATTGCGGAGGAAACGGCAGATTTAACTGGAAAATTGGCAGCTTATTTAAACGATGCATTGTTGCAATTCGTACACGGAGGAATAGTAGTCGGTCTCGTTCTTCTTTTGCATCGTTTCACTTTCGATCTCACGACAGCCGAGCGTGGAGCTGCGAATGGTTCGTGAAAAAAGAGAGGAACCAGTTTGAAATGCATATTACGGACGAAATAATACCGCGGGGTTGCCGACGGTTCGCTAGCGTGCAACGGCGAAGCATAAAGAGGCGAGGAATAAAAGATTGGGAATAATGAAAAAAGGAAATAGAAAAAAAAAATGGGGAAAAAGAAAGAAAAAGAGGCAGCGCGGATCTTTTTCGGTGGACAAAGATGGCGAGAGGGTAGAAGAGGGACGCACCGGACACAACGCAAGCGAGATAAAAGAAAGGGAAAGTTGCTGGAAAGAGAAAAAGAACGGTTCCGCAAAAATACGTTGCACGTTGACGCGTGTGCGCCCATATGCACTTGTGCAATGCGGTTCTAAGTCAGGGTAAACGTCGCGATTATCGTCGGTAGTCCCTAGAACATCGACACTCGAATTCGTTTATTTCAATAGCAAAGTAATGCGTACGAAGAATAGTGAGGTAAATAAAAGGAATTTTCATGGCAAATTTGGACTTCGATTCGCGTAACAACGCGTAGAAATTGTATATTCGTTTACGCTTAATATTCGTAACGAAATATTAGGAGGTAAACGTGCTTTTCAACATTGAAACGTGACAAATATAATTATAAAGTATGGCAAGTATCGTAATTGAATGATATAATTATTCTGTATCTGTTACACAAACCGACGTGATAATATATGCAACACGTGTTTCTATTTAATCGAGAAATTCTCAAGTGACGATACGGGGCACCGTAGCCTTTATTGTATCGTTTCAATTACGTGGTAATTCTTTCGTTATACATACTCAACGTATAAAAGAAATATGTTCACGGATAAACTCGATGTTGAACTGAATATTGTGGTCCAAACTGGAACACGATTTTTCTATTGAACACGTTCTAAAATAGTTAAATAAGAAGTGGCAATAATTAGCACATCTACCCTATAAATTGTTTCTACTACTTAAATGAGAAATTCTCAAGTGATGATACGAGGGACATACTGAATTTTGTTGTACATTTTCAATTGCGTAGTTATTAATTTTCGTTATATTCAACGTATAACAAAAATTTGTATAGATAAACTCGATGCTGAACTGAATTATTGTGCTCCAAACTTGGAACGCGATTTTTCCGTTCAACACGTTCCAAGATAGTTAAATATATGTTAATAAAGTTAAACTAAAGCTAGTGTAAACAAAGTTACGTTTAAAGTGGCGTTACGTGGTACATCTACCCTACTTATGAATACTCATTATTACGTATCGATTCTCGAATAACCTGAAATGCTATCAAACGCGTATCGATATAATTCGTGCGCGATATTGGTAACATACGCGTTTGATATCAACAGAATATTAGACTACGTTGACGAAAAATTGCGGAGTTCGGATAAACTAAAAGTTCTACTTGTAAAATTTTCTCGACCGTGTTACTAAATTAAAGTCGAAGTGTTACAACTGATCTCATCTCTCATTGCCAACTTAAATTTCTAACCCTTTCAATTTCCAAGCTTTCGAATTGCAAAGCTATTAAATTTGCAAGCATTTTAATTTCCAAGCTTTCGAATTGCAAAGCTATTAAATTTGCAACCCTTTTAATTTCCAAGCTTTCGAATTGCAAAGCTATTAAATTTGCAACCATTTTAATTTCCAAGCTTCCGAATTGCAAAGCTATTAAATTCGCAATCCTTTTAATTTCCAAGCTTTCGAATTGCAAAGCTATTAAATTCGCAATCCTTTTAATTTCCAAGCTTTCGAATTGCAAAGCTATTAAATTCGCAATCCTTTTAATTTCCAAGCTTTCGAATTGCAAAGCTATTAAATTTGCAAACCTTGGAATTTCCAAGATTTCGAATTGCAATGTTATTAATTTGTAACCCTTTTAATTTCCAAGCTTTCGAATTGCAAAGCTGTTAAATTTCTAACCCTTTTAATTTCCAAGCTTTCGAATTGCAAAGCTGTTAAATTTCTAACCCTTTAAATTTCCAAGCTTTGGAATTTCAATGCTATTAAATTTGCAACCCTTTTAATTTCCAAGCTTTAGAATTGCAAAGCTATTAAATTTGCAATCCTTTTAATTTCCAAGCGTTCGAATTGCAAAGCTATTAAATTTGCAACCATTTTAATTTCCAAGCTTTCGAATTGCAAAGCTGTTAAATTTCTAACCCTTTAAATTTCCAAGCTTTAGAATTGCAAAGCTGTTAAATTTCTAACCCTTTTAATTTCCAAGCTTTCGAATTGCAAAGCTATTAAATTTGCAACCATTTTAATTTTCAAGCTTTCGAATTGCAAAGCTGTTAAATTTCTAACCCTTTTAATTTCCAAGCTTTCGAATTGCAAAGCTATTAAATTTGCAACCATTTTAATTTTCAAGCTTTCGAATTGCAAAGCTGTTAAATTTCTAACCCTTTTAATTTCCAAGCTTTCGAATTGCAAAGCTATTAAATTTGCAACCATTTTAATTTCCAAGCTTCCGAATTTCAATGCTATTAAATTTGCAACCCTTTAAAGTTCCAAGCTTTCGAATTGCAAAGCTGTTAAATGTCTAACCCTTTCAATTTCCAAGTAACATACGCGTTTGATATCGTCTCGTGCAATCGCGTTGCAAAACAATCGCTATGGTATCCACGTGTACGTCAACAGAATATTATACTACGTTGACCAAAAGTTCGGATAAACTAAAGTTCTACTTGTAGAATTTTCTCGGCCGTGTTACAAAATTAAAGTCTAAGTGTTACAACTGATCTCATCTCTCATTGCCAACCGAGTTAAGTTCTCGCTTGGTTGAGTGAATTTTTCCCTTCCCCCCCCCCCCCCCCCCTCAATGTGTTGATGTTTACGGCGAAGAAGGGACAGGGTTACTTTTTCCATAAGGATGCGTCCATGATTCCGGTGAAACTGGACATGTAATTACACGCAATATCATTAAAAATAACCTCTAATTCAAGGTAGCCATGATGGCATCACGATCTCGTGCCCGGATATAATTGGTCAGAACTGATCAGAAAGTTGCATAATTTACATAATTAGGAATAATCACGCGAGATGAACCGTCAAGATTATCAGCCGGCTACCAGCCTTCATTAGCATAACTGTTGCTCGCTACGAAACCTTCGTATTCCCGACCTTTTTTCCATTTCGCTACCTTCGTTACACTCGTTAACGTATCGCGTCCTCTTTAACAAGTGCAAACGCGACAATCTATACGCGTTGCGATTCGGAACCATTCGACTGGTTCAGAGATCTTCGAACATCTGCTGCGAGGATCTCTTTTCACGATACGGAGACGATTCTTTTTCTTAACGCTTGCAGGTTTACGGAACTCGCGTCACGTTGGCGCATTTCAGATTTAATACGCGTAAAAATTATAGAGACGATAATTATTATTTTTCACTACTTTATGTTAACTTTAATCGATAGGATGGTTTGAATATGTATTCCACGTGATTCTCTTCATCCTCACGCTTCTACTTTCGAATATTTATATACATATGTATAACGTATATATATAGCGGTATACGTATTTTTATATTTTATATTTTATACGAAAGCTTGTCGAATTATATACGTAACGTTCGTATAAAACCTAGTGTTAATACCTTGCCTTTATTAATGTTGGATGACCAACACGACCACTCACACTGTAAACACCATAGACGCATCCTAAACCAAATTCATCCGACAAACACCCTAATCGCAGTTCCTAGTCATCCTGTACTCCGTACCTTTCCTTAGTCACCCTCTCCCTTCATCGCTGTCCTTACCATTACTCATCCTTCAAAACACAACATAAAAGCTCGGAAATACTTCCGAACGCAACAGAATTGAGTATTCACTGCCAGAGTGCAGACCATAGTTGCACGAATAAAAACCTTTAAGAGTTTCTCTAAAAACAGTGTTGTCAATTCCCTTCGCACGGAATCCAACATTAACATCCGTGAAAAAGATTTCTATCAATTCGTTTGATCGCGAAACATACCGCTGGACGAATAAACGAAAAGGAAACATATGAGAAGATTGAATAAATGCATAAAAATAATCGTTTCCTACGAAAGATAAAACAACGAGGGAAACAAATCTACTCGCCAGTATCTCTTCAAATCTTTTCCACATTTCCGCGCCTTACTTTACCGCCTTCTCCCTATTCTTCCAGGTCCAAATTGCAACTAAAAAAACGAACGAATAAAGTAAAAGAAAAATTCGAAGCTTCCCAAAATTTTCCAGCTTCTCGGAGATTCGAAAGCTTCGAAAAAAAAGGAAAAAGTCGCGGGGTACGAAAGAGAAGGGGGAAAAAGTTGCTCGCCGAGGGGAAGAATATTCGCCGCGATGCAAAGCGACCAATCCCCGGCAAATTTGAAAACGGTGCGCTCGTAAGTTTCCCACTGTTGGCGAGCGTTGCGTCGCGTCGTGGATCGTCAAGGGAACGGAAAGTTTAGGGCAGACGCGGCGCGAATATACGCTACGCAGTGCCCTTCGTCGCGACCGATTGAAAGAAAGGAGAGGCTAAAAAAACTGGTTCTTTCTTTCCCCTCGTTGGTCCGGCGCGCGGAGCGGAGCACCGGGCACCTGGCTCGCCGTGTTCCGTGCTCCTTTACAATCCGGGACCTTCGATCGAATCTTGAATTTCTTCCTACACCGCAACGAGCCGCCACCTCTCCGCGGGGATTAATCGCCGATTAGCCTAAACGATAACGTTCCGCCTTCGGTTTATTAGATGATCCGCGCGACCGAGAAACGAGTTTCGAATCCGTAGAATTTTCGAAACACTTGCGAATCGCTAAGAAGGCTTGCCTTTTTCTCGTAGGGATTTCTATTTTAGAACGTGGTTAACGGTAACAGTTTCAGTTACAGTTTCCAGGATATAATATTCAGTTACAGCGCTCTTTTATTTATGAACATTTTTCGTATACGTTAAATGTAATGAATTCATTACCACGTAATTTGTAAAACGGCGCGACAAAGTTCAATGTTCCTATTACTGTCTTTGTTTAACTGTTTTAGAACGTTGTTAACGTAAAAATCGTTCCTGTTTGAAGCCTAATATCGTGCTCAATATCCAGTTTATTTATGGACATTCTTTTTACACGTTCAATATAAGAAATTCATTGCTACGTAATTGAAAATGCACAACAAAGTCCAATGTTCCTATTACTGTCTTTGTTTAACTGTTTTAGAACGTCGTTAACGTAAAAATCGTTCCTGTTTGAAGCCTAATATCGTGCTCAATATCCAGTTTATTTATGGACATTCTTTTTATACGTTCAATATAAGAAATTCATTGCTACGTAATTGAAAATGCACAACAAAGTCCAATGTTCCTATTACTGTCTTTGTTTAACTGTTTTAGAACGTTGTTAACGTAAAAATCGTTCCTGTTTGGAGCTATATATTGTTTAATATCCAGTTTATTTATGGACATTCTTTTTATACGTTCAATATAAGAAATTCATTACTAGTAATTGAAAATGCACAACAAAGTCCAATGTTCCTATTATTGTCTCTGTTTAACTGTTTTAGAACGTCGTTAACGTAAAAAGCGTCCCTGTTTGGAGCACAATATATTGTTTACTATCGAGTTTCTTTATGAACATTTTCGTTATACGCTAAATATAATGAATTCATTGCTACGTAATTTGTAAAACGGTGCAACGAAGTCCAGTGTCCCTATTCATCGTCACTTGAGAGTTTCTCATTTAAATAGAAACACGGTTTTTATATTTGTTAGAACGTCAGTTTGCGTAACAGATACAAGAATTCGCATAGTATTACGACACATTTCCAACTTTATAATTATACTGGTCGCGTTTCGATGTTCAACAGAGTACATTTACCTTCTAATATTTCGTTACAAATATCAAGTTATAAACGAATACACGATGTCTATGTATCGTTACGTAAACCGAAGTCCAAATCTGGTATTAAAATTTAATTAATAAACGATTCTTCGCGCGTTACTTTGCCATTAAATAAAACGAATCAAAGTGGCAGTTATAGGAACAGCGACGAGTACGTGGGTCATTTACCCTTATCTCTGTTCCCCAAAAATTCCTCTCCCCATATTTAATTTCGCCCGTTATACGCTCCACCTCTAACAAAAAAAAACCATCCACGTTTCCCCGTCGAGAATCTCTCCATCCACTCGTCTTCCTATTGGGAAATGCAGTTCCGGTTTTGGGGGGAGGGTGGGGGGCAAAATGCAACTAGGGTTGTTGCATCGAAGCTCAGAAGAAGGGGGAGACAAAATGCAATAGGAGAGGGAAATAAAATTAAGGGGAGGAGGGATGAAAAAAAGAGAGAAGAGCAACAAACAGTTTTATATATATATATATGCGTGCGCGTGTATGGAAAGGTACACAGGTGTCGGTCTAGACTCTTTATATTCGCTTTGCGTTTTGGTTAACAATGCAAACGCGCGCCGGAGAAGGAGAAAGAATTAGGAGGGTGGAAAAGGGAAGAATGGAAGAAACGAGAGAGTGGCGCAATTCAGGGCAATGGGAAAAACGAGACGCCGCAGCGAGGGCTTCTCTCTTTCTCTTTGCTTTTTTTTTTTTGCCGTGTCTACGCGTTCCTCGCGTAAAGAATAAAAACCAGTTCGAAACGCATTATTTCGGGTTGCTTGCGAGCAGCTCCTCCATGCCACCTTTTGCAATCCCTCGACTGTATAATAATAAAGAGTGCAACGAGGAGGGCAGTTCCGAGGTTAAGACGAAGAATTTAGGCGAGCGGAAAGATGGCGGAAAAGTTTTGGAAATTCGAGCACGTTGAAACGTCGTTTACTCGTTCGTAAACGGGCCAGGTGGCCGCGTTTTTTTTTATGCTTAAATTATCACGTAACGATGTAGAATATTTACTTATTTATTGAAATTTTTCTGTGATAGAAATATAATAATTTATACACGTATGTAGGGGAATTTATTTACGCGGTAAGAAACAAACCTTTTGATAGTAGAATGGTAGAATTATAAGAGAAATAGAGGAAATAGAATCTGGGAAGAGGAAACGGTCTGCCACTTTAAGCTTATCCCCAACTGTCTTAGAAATTATTTAACATCGTTAACATTTTGTGTGATAGAAATATAATAATTTATATACGTATATAGGGAAATTTATTTACGCGGTAAGAAACAAATCTATTGATAGTAGAATGGTAGAATTATAAGAGCAATAGAGGAAATAGAATCTGGGAAGAAGAAACGGGCTGCCACTTTAAGTTTATCCCCAACTGTCTTAGAAATTATTTAACATCGTTAATATTGTTCAACGTCGAGTTTATTTGTGAACATTTTTCTTGCATGTTGAATACAATGAATTAATTATTTACTTTTGCTCGAAACGTTCCCATTTAAACGGAAACAATTTATACATATATCAGCACGTTAGTTTGTGTAACGGATATAACAATTGTAAATTGAATCATTACACGTGCCGCGCTTTATAATTACATTGGTCACGTTTTAAATGTTCAACAGCAGATTTGCCTTCCGATTAATTACGCTTCAAATATCAAATGTAAACGAGTATACAATGCCAATGGTTACGTAAAAACCGGTGTTCAAATTTGGTATGAAAATTTCTTTATTCGCCTATTCTTCGTAAATTATATTACTTTTACTTATTGAATGCAAATGATTCGTGTTTCTTCGTGACTGATTCATGAACTCTGTTTCAGCGACAGTAATCGGGACCATCTAAATACCCTATCGCGTTTGAATTTCTCCCCGCCGTTAAATTTCACCGGATAAAAGAAAAAAAAGGAAGAAGCAAAGTATCCTAATCCCCGCGATGGTTGATCCAAGGATCAAGGATCGACTGGATACGCTGGATCATCAACGATATCCTTGAGTAACCCCGATACTTTCGAAATCACGGCCGGTCAAGACGAAACAGCATATTGCGTCCCGAAAAAGGACCGAAAAAGAGCGAAACAAAGGAACGAAGAAAGAAAGAGAGAGAGAAAAAGTAGAAAAAGGGGTTGGATAACCTTCTATCCTTGGAGCGGCTAGCAGCTTCTTTGAAAACACTTCTAAATAGGCCTGTTCAGCGTTTCCTGTTCGTCGAATCTGCTCCTATCTCGCAAAGAGGCCATGAATGGCCTCTGTCCCGTGTCTACCTGGGCTGTAGGGATCTTTCAAGGACCAACTATAGCGCAAGCAGGCCCCGAAAGAAGGGATGCTTCAATGGGTTTCGGACGATATTCCGGCGAAGCCACGTATCAATTCTTTCTTTCATCCTCTGTAAACGTTGCCATTCGTACGCGAAACATTTTCCTATATTTTGTTGCATACGTATATGTAATCTGTTCCGTTATCAAGATTTCTTTGTTTACCGAAAACGGAGAAAGATTTGATTAATTACAATTTTATACGAGATCGCTAAACGCCAACTCGTGAATAGCAATAAAGGATACGATTATTTTACAATAGGCGTACGAAACACGAAGTAGTATGAGAACAATTTATGGCGACTGAGAGCCACCATTCGAGTGCAAAGGGTTAATAAAGTTTGAGCGTCTCTATGCGCGTGTTTGAACAGCATACGTCAGAAGATTTTGGCGAAGCCAATAAATACGAGAAGTGTTGGGGCCTCGGAGCTCTTATCGGTCGGCCTGATAACCGCATCCGGCCTTATCCTTCTACAAATAAAGGGACTCGACTCAAGGGATCGCCAACACCAACCACCGTCCATTTCGCTCGCTGCAGCAACCGCTCTCGAATCGATACGACTGTATTCCTATTTCCAGATCCGGTTGCGAGCGAAACGCATACGTATGTATGCAAGTATTTACACAGCAATCGCAACTATTCGTTTTCAACATTCGTATAGCGATGCAGCAGCGAATTTTCGATCTTTTACACTGTTAAACTTTCGATTCCAAAGGCATTTAATGGTTCAAGCTCTCAATGATAAATTACTAAATTACGAAACATTGCATTTTCAAGCATTTCAATTTCAAGGCATTTAATTTTCAAGCTTCGAATAATAATCCAGCGAATTTTTAATATTTTAAACTGCTAAACTTTGGATTTCCAAGGCATTTAATAGTTCAAGCTTTCAATAATAAATGACTAAATTATTTAGTGTTTAAATTACCAAACTTTGCATTTCTAAATATTTCAATTTCAAGGCATTTAATTTTCAAGCTTCGAATAATAAACCAGCGAATTTTTAATATTTTAAACTGCTAAACTTTGGATTTCCAAGGCATTTAATGGTTCAAGCTTTCAATAATAAATGACTAAATTATTTAGTGTTTAAATTACCAAACTTTGCATTTCTAAATATTTGAACTTCAAGGCATTTAATTTTCAAGCTTCGAATAATAAACCAGCGAATTTTACCAATCTTTTAAACTGCTAAACTTTGCATTTCCAAGGCATTTAATGGTTCAAGCTCTCAATGATAAATGAGACTAAATTACTTAACGTTTAAATTACCAAACTTTGCATTTCTAAATATTTCAATTTCAAGGTATTTAATTTTCAAGCTTCGAATAACGAACCAGTAAATTTTTAATATCTTAAACTCCTAAAATTTTCAATCGTTTGAATACCTAAAGTTTGACTTAGTACGTCTCCGGTTTACATTCTCTATCAGGTGAAACATGTACATACATACTTTCTAAATTTCCGTTTAACAAGTCTCCTTTAGCAGCGAACATCAAATTGTTTCTCGCCTTACATCTACGTATATTTACATTCGTATCTATACCTATCTATATTTGCATATGAACTAATTAAACGTTCTCCATGCCTTCGACTAACTTTCGCGCAAACTTTTTTACCACCAGCTCTTTGGCTACCGTTTTCGTATAAAACGGTACAAAATTTCGCGTTGAACGAAGCTTTTGTTAGCCACGCCGAAGCATCAAATTCTAACCCTTTGCGGACGGGACAATATAATATTAATCTAATTTTCGTTGAATTATTAACCTTTTGAGAAAGGGATTTAATAAATTCTTGTCTAATTATTAACAGCAGAGTCTTTGAATAATGTTAAGTTAAATTTGCTGCTCTAAAAATTGATATTATGTCCAAGAAACCAAAAACTTGCGCGTCTATTTGCGACACTCGTCCGCAAAGGGCTAAAACCTAAACGTATCTAAAACGGTGCAATAACATTTCGCGTTAAACGAGGCTTTTGTTAGCCGCGC
This sequence comes from Eucera pruinosa, assembly GCA_028830335.1. Taxonomy (NCBI): domain Eukaryota; kingdom Metazoa; phylum Arthropoda; class Insecta; order Hymenoptera; family Apidae; genus Eucera; species Eucera pruinosa. The sequence continues at coordinate 4,461,292 of JAMYCR010000019.1, forward strand.
CGAAGCATCAAATTCTAAAACCTGAAACGTGTCATAATGCTATCGTACACGCGTGTCTCAGTCCTATCGCGAACGATAATTATTTAAGTTATACTTTTCGCGCCACTGTAAAGCTGGCGCCGATGAACCGAAAAAGCAGACAGGCTGACGTCGTCGATGACCGTGTGTGTCTCTTCGTTCGGGCGAAATGAATGAAATCGGTGGTGTTTTCGTATGAGAGAAAAGACTTACTGGCATCGTGACTCGCGGCTGCACGGTGGAAAGATTGCCACGGCGTTCTTTCGGAGAGCGTGTTTGTTCCTCTTCGCGAACAGGTAGAATTCTCTCTCTGCCTAACTCCAACCTATAAAGCTTTCCTTTTTTCTCCGCCGTCGAGCAACAGATTCTCCGTCCCGTTCTCTCTTCTCGTAGACGACTTCTCTATTTTTCGCAGACAGGTTGTGGCCCGCAGCGGCAATTTTCGGCACCGTCCGTCTCCGTTTCGCTTCCACGGAACGCGATCGGTTGCCCTCTTTTCCTCGTTACGGGTGCCGCGGCTTCGTGCTCTTAACAGGCGCCTCTCCCTTTGTTTCGAGAGACTCGGATCCTTGAAACCGTGTCGTAACCTTCCTTCGTGTCCTTAAATTCTGTCCCGTTCGCGTCATCCACCTTAAACTATACGGTGGCTGAAAGTGAAACTCGCGGCCGCGCGTATTTGCATTTTCACGGATGCATCCGGCGATTCGACGAGAGCTAGAATCACTTAAGATTGGTCATCTGAAACGCTTGGGAATGCAGAGGCTTGGAATTCGAAACGGTTGGAATTTCGAAAGCTTGGAAATCGAAAGGCTTGGAAATTGAAACGCTGGGAAATGCAAAAGCTTGGAATTTCGAATGCTTGGAGTTCCAAAAGCTTGGAAATGCATAGGCTTGGAATTCGAAACGCTGGGAATTGCAAAAGGCTTGGAAATTGAAACGCTGGGAAATACAAAAGCTTGGAATTTCAAACGCTTAGAGTTCCAAAAGCTTGGAAACGCAAAAGCTTGGAAATTGAAACGCTTGGAAACCGAAAAGCTTGGAATTTGAAACGCTTAGAGTTGCAAAAGCTTGGAAAGCCCAAAAGCTTGGAAATTGAAACGCTAGGATATACAAAAGCTTGAAATTTCAAACATTTAGAGTTGCAAAAGCTTGGAAATCCAAAGGCTTAGAATTTGAAACGCTTGGAAACCCAAAAGCTTGGAATTTGAAACGCATAGAGTTGCAAAAGCTTGGAAATCCAAAGGCTTGGAAATTGAAGCGCTAGGAAACCCAAAAGCTTGGAATTTGAAACGCTGGGAAACCCAAAAGCTTGGAATTTCAAACGCTTAGAGTTGCAAAAGCTTGGAAACCCAAAAGCTTGGAAATTGAAACGCTAGGATATACAAAAGCTTGGAATTTGAAACGCTTAAAAAAATACAAAAGCTTGGAAATTCTAACGCTTACCAATTGCAAAAGCTTGGAATTTGAAACGCGTAGAAATGCGAACGCTTCGAAATCCAATAATTTCAATATATTCGTATAAGTCATCGCTATTGATGTAATAATTCAAATCAATATTACAATGAATTATAATATACATACATAAATGCATACGTACAATTCCTTCCATTGTGAATTAAGAATAAATTTGACAAATTAATCATTCTGCGATACCAATTCTTCGTATTACAGCGATGTAAAAATGAATAATTTCACTTTACAATATTATCAGCGATGAATATTTTTCCCGCATCCGGCGGCGGCGGCGGCAGATTTATTAATGCGAAATTACCACGATGCCGATGCTCGATACTAGCCGCGATGTTTTTTTTCTCCAGCGTGCCAGCAACATTGTATAGACTATAAAATTTAATGGTCTGAACGGGAACGAGGCACGGATGTTTCGCGAAATCTTGTTAAGTAATCTTAATCACGAGCAACAATGTCGTTACGTGGCCGAATGGGTCGCCGCGTCGTTCGCCGGTGAATTGTGCACGATCGTTACAAAGTTGGCACGCCTGCCAGTGGAATTAAATAATGTAACGGGGGATTTATCGATGCGCGAACGAAAGCAACGGAAGAAAGAGAGGAGATGAAAAAAGAACGGAGACGCTGATAGGAGAAAAGGTTCGTAAAAGGGTGGTGAAACGTAAACGAAGACGATCGATGAATGACCGACGACGATGGCTCGTGCTTCCGAGAAGTAAAATTTCTCATCGGAGAGAACGCTATTGGATTTTGTGTTCCGGGGCAAATTCGTGCCGAATATCTGAGAATCTTACTTTTAACCCTTTCGCTAGCGCACCCCAAAACGAGAATTATTCTCGATCCACGGAACGGGGATTATTTTTATTATTAAACGAGCAGCGTGCCTATGAATATTTGCATATTTCGGATAATTAATTATCGTAAATATGTATATAAATATTTCACAGTAAATATGCATGTGTATACATTGTAGTAAAAATATAGTATCGCGTTACAGAAAACGAATACATTGTACGCATGTACATACGTACGTATATTTTACTTAAAGATTGCTCAATTTTGGCTCACAGCCAAAGTCGTACGCTACTATGTCGCAACATGTTTCGTATCGTAAAATAGTTTAAGGATTATTTGGAGAAACGAATTCGATGGATATATAATGCAAATATATCTGTATTTATGATGTTATGATGCAGTGACAAATAAACCTTACTACGTGCAATAAAAATACAAAAAAAGAAGCCAAAATCGTACGCTACTATGTGGCAAGATGTTTCGTATCGTAAAATAGTTTAAGGATTATTTGGAGAAACGAATTCGATGGATATATAATGCAAATATATCTGTATTTATGATGTTATGATGCAGTGACAAATAAACGTTACTACGTGCAATAAAAATACAAAAAAAGAAGAACAGGATTCAGTCCGGAAAATGCTGAAATCGTACATTAAACAAAAATGTATAATATACGTATATAATATATAATATATAATATATAATAATGTAAAAATATATATATGTATATATGTCTTTAGTAATACCAAAATTAATCCGAAACTTTGATCTTTTTATACTCTTTACGCGTTCAATGTTCGAACGAGAAACAAATCGTTAAATGGATTTCAAAGTATCGCCATTATTTTTTTCCCCCCGTTCGTTCTGCTATCCGCTTTAACTCGCAATAATGAAGAATCTTTCACGTTTCTTCGTTTCGGACGAACGGAATACGGTCGAAATCACGACGAACGTCGCGAGATCGATCTTCTCTTTTAAAAGCGATCGGTAACTTTTTTCTCCCTTTAAAACGTCCCGTTGAAATGCGCGCAAAAGCGAACGTTGTAAATCGAACTGCGGACGGTGCAACGGTTCCCTCGCGTTTTCGAACAAAGTTGCAGACCAGATTACCGCCTTTAAGAGGAATTCATGTTTTCGTGGTCGATTTTCCTCCCTCGATTAATTAAATGCGACGCTCGCCGCTGCGAAAGTTACAATACTGATCTAATTTCGAAATTCCCCGATAGCGTTTTAAATTATTCGAGGAAAAAGATAGTATAAGAAGGGAGGGGGGAGGGGCCAGTTAATTAAAGGGATGAAAGAAGAGGACGAGTGAAACAGACAGTCCATTACCCTCGTCCATGCCGCGATTCGCTTCTCGTGGATAATTAAAGAAAAAAGAGAAAAAAAGGAGAAGCAATTCTACGTCGCGTAAGACATGCGTCGTCTCCGTGCAAATTTCATTTCTCTTCGTTTATTCAACCCTTCGTCTATTGTAAATATATTCAATGAGTAAACCGTTATAAATTCTCCGTTAACAAGTATAAAATTAAAAAAAAGAAAAAAAGGAGAAGCAATTCTACATCGCGTAAGACATGCGTCGTCTCCGTGCAAATTTCATTTCTCTTCGTTTATTCAACCCTTCGTCTATTGTAAATATATTCAATGAGTAAACCGTTAAAAATTCTCTGTTAACAAGTATAAACGTTGCTTCATCGAATGAGCAACATTTCAATTCGCTATTTTAACCCTTCCGCTAGAGGTACATTGAAACTAAATGACTAAAAGCGTAGGCAATGATAACGTTTATTAACCCCATTGCCTCACAATAACGAGCTACACTCGTGGTGCGAATTATAAGTCTTTACAGTTACAATAAAACGGTCTGCGCGTATTAACGAACTTTAATTTTCATTCTAATTGTAACGTCGGTTTGCAATATCGAGGATTTCCAAATATAAATACTTTAAAATATCGCAACGAATAAAATAGTAAATAGTTAGTTGGTTGCAGCGAAGTAGTCTTCGATCAAATTTCTAAGGCAAGAGGTTTAATAAATAAACCTCTCCACGGTTAATAGTTAATCGAATTCCATTCGATACGTTCAATATCGAACGGTACAAAGTTCCGCGAAGTTTACAAAAGTAACGGAAAGCATTTCGAGTGGCTGAAACGGGGATGAAATTGAAATGTAAGATGATAGACGATTTGGTTGAACCTATAAAACGAGACGGTCCCGAAAGCGGCTCGATTAGGATGAATTAAGTTCCAGCAACACTAATATAGTCTTATTTAAGTTGGCTAATCCGTACGTCTCGTTTCGGCAAACGTATCCACGGAGTGGCTGTTGCGGTCCAATCGAATGAATTCAAGTCCCTTATAACATACTTAAACGCACCTAATTGGCCCTCTTGATTAGACGTGACTCATCCGTTCCACCGAATCTAACTGTTGGACCGGTTCTCGCCCTCTTTCTTTCAGAGGACAGCGGCGCAACGACGACGGATAAATTCGAGACATCGTGACCACAGACCAGTGACATTCCTTTCTTTTATATGTTCGATATGATAAATTCGTTACCGCGTTATTAGAAACGGTACAACAAAGTCCACGGTCGCCCGTATCGTCACTTGAGAATTTCTCATTTAAATAGACACACGTTATTAACATACGTACAAATGTATGTATATTAGCACGTCAGTTTGTGTAACAGATATAAGAATTCATCTTCGATTGACAAAGACACGTGCTGTACTTTATAATTATATCGATCGCGTTTTTAATGGTCAACAGAGGACATTTGTAAACATTAAGTGTAAACGAATAATACAATGTCCTATGCGTTGTTACGTAAACCGAAGTGCAAATTCAGCGTTTGCTCACGATTCTTTGTACGTTAATTCGCTATTGAATAAACGAATTCAAGTGACAGTACGTGGGTCATTTACTCTATGCCACGATTCATAGAACGAGCGTGACTCGTTATCGTACGCGGCGAAATCGACAATTTATCCAGACGATCAAAACGATTTCGGTGGCTAATTTGCTCACGCTAGTCCGCGAATTAATCATTTATTCGCTTTTCTATCCACCCAAATATGTACTCTTTTTCTTTCGCCACTCCACGCCACGCCACGCCACGCCGAAAAGTTCGCGTCTCGAGGAAAACGGCGCAAGAGGTTCCTTCACCCTTCGACTCGTCGCACTTGGCGAAACACGGCCGAAGGAAAGGGCGTTTTCCCGCCGCGCGTCCAACGCGCCCGTGAAACCGCTCGATGGGATCACCATGGAGACAGACGTCCCCATACCTTTATTCCCCGAGATGTTTCCCCATGAACCTACGCGCCGTTTCGTCCTTCCTGTCCCTGTCCCTATCCTTATCCGGCAACCCTCCGTTCCCTAACTTTCCTACCGTCGCGTCGCGTCGCGTCGCATTCGCGTTCGTTCCACCCTGGAGATCCGAAGGTCGTCGAATTGAGCTAGGTCGCATTTACCCCGAGCACCCGAAGATCCCCGAAGGAATCGAATAGCGTTTTCGCGAAGACGAGAGAGAAGCTCGCCTAGCGCGGCGAAAGAGAATCGTACACGATTAAAGGCGTGCGTGTTTTTGTACGCGTGGAGTCTCGACGGATAAAAATAGATAAGAATTGTTACTCTTCGTCGAAAGCGAAAGTTTGACTTTGTCTAACGAGAAACGGTTATTAATCCGTTGCGCTACGATTATTTCACCGTTTAGCTAATCATTGGTACGTTGATAAATTGGTCCAACCTTTGGATAGATTTTTTTTTGTTTAACCTGTTAACCGAGGACGAGTTAACCCGTTTTACGAGTTAGTAATGTTTTGGATATATTATGTCGCTTTCTCGGGGATTCCTTATTTACTAGAGTATCTTTGTATTCGTATCGGAAACAGGTTATTTTATATTTGGATTCGCAGTGATTGCAATTACCCAGGCAACATCAATTTGCTTTTTAGTCGTTTCTATCGCTGCGCACGCGAAAGATTTCGAATGAAAAATTCTGCAGCTAACAGGTTAATAACTGTCTATTATTTGACAACGGTTAAAGTTAAAATTAGAGTCGAAATTAAATTTCACCGTCTATAGTATTCAATCTTTGTCGAATCCGCGCCGCAATCGATGAAAACGAGCGCGACTCGTTTCGTGTACTGCAACGTGTTATTCTTTAATCATTGCACTTCAGTCGCTGTCTTTCCTAGAATTAAGAATATTATCGTTCAACGAGAACTCGTAAATATTCTATTTCAGTTCTGCCAATTTTACGATACAATCGAGTATCGTCGGAAACTTTTATTATACACGGCAGCTTCTAAAGTTCGAAGAGAAACGGGAATTAATATATTCGAAGATCGGAGCTCTTCGATTTCGGGTTTCGCTTTTACTTGGATTTCAAACGGAGTTTCAGCGAAGTACGCGTAGCAGTTGGCAAGCATGAGCGAGACTCCACCCGAATTCGCAGCCCCTCGATCATTTTCCACGATATATACGTACGTACATAATTGTCCGCGTATCGTTTTCGATATAACTGCTAATCTGTGAAAACCGGATCTATAATAATGTGCACAGTAGTATATCTTCATATATATATATATATATATATTGAAATTCTATCGTTTAAATCTCTATAACTAGAATTTGATTCACTTTCACATATTAATGCGTGCCGAATAAGTCGATGTAACGATAAGGAAAAAGAAAATGGATTAACACGGTGGTATATTAATTAGGTGTCAAGAAATTTAAATATATGCACGTGTAATAGAAATAATTTATAGGGTTGTTCAACTATTTTAGAATGTCGTTAACATAAAAATCCAGTTCCAGTTTCGAGCATAATACATTGCTCAATATAGAGTTTACTCATTGACATTCTTTTCATACGTTAATTTTGATTAACGAATTCATTTCTATGGAACTGAAAATGTACGACAAAGTCCACGGTCCCTCTTATCGTCACTTGAGAATTTCTCATTTAAATAGAAGCAATTTTATAGGGTAAATATACCACGTATTGCCACTACTTGTTCAACTATTTTAGAATGTCTTTAACATAAAAGTCTTTCCTGTTCGAAGCATAATACATTGTTCAATATAGATTTTACTAATTGACACTCTTTTCATACGTTAATTTTAATTAACGAATTCATTTCTATGGAATTGAAAATGTACGACAAAGTCCACGGCCCCTCTTATCGTCACTTGAGAATTTCTCAATTTAAATAGAAACACAATTTTACATTGTACATATATTAACACGTCAGATTGCGTAACAGATATAAGGATTATTATCGAATTACTGACACTTGCCATACATTAAAATTATCTTGGTAACGGTTTCAATGTTCAACAGCACGATTACCTCCTAATGTATATTTATAAATATTAACTCTGAACGAGCATACGATGTCTATGTGTTGTTACCTAAAACCGAAATACCAAAAATCTCATTACTCGCGATTCTTTGTACGTTACTTTGCTGTTAAATAAACGAATTCGAAATATACGAATTCGGGTTATTATATCAAGTTACTTTATACATATGTATACAAAAGTATTTATATTTATTATCGCGAATAGAATTAAACCGTGCGTGACAGAGTAAACATTTTATTAACGCTAGGCTTTTGCGGAACTCGTCGCGTTGACGCGTTTCAGATTTCATACCTGAAATTATAGAGACCGTAAAATATTATTTTTCGCTAGTTTATGCGTAACTTTAATTAATACAATGGTATGAATATGTATTCTACGCGATTCACTTCATCCTCGCGCTTATTTACATGCGGTATACGTACTTTTCCCGGAAGCCTGTCGAATTATACGCGCGTAACGTCCGTAAAAACCTAGTATTAATTTGATTCACCGTAGCTAACATCGATCGCGACCGAGAGACTCGCCGTTGAGTCAGGTCGCGGTCACGAGGGTGTTGCACCACGTTGCGCCACGCTTTGCACCACGTTGCACCAGTTCCACGGCAGGCAGGCATTCGAGCAGAAATGCCGCTTCTTTGACTGTTTTGCACATTGTTGCACAACGTCTGCTAACCGTACTTCTCTATCGAAGCGTGCTAATTGCGAAAAGTGACGCGACGCTACGCTATGATGTCATCCACGTGCTATTATCTTGTCAATCGTTGCCTCGAATGATGAACAATCACGGACGTTATCAATGGATTGCGAATTTTTATGCAAACCCATTATTATGGAAGATTTCGTTTTCAAATATTGAAAAGTTGGGAATGTTAAATTAAGGGGGTTAATTCGCTCGTTTAATTTCGTATTCCACGCCGTTTTGCTCGTTTAAATTTTCTATTCGATTAACGAGAATCAGCTCGGAATTACGAAGAGAAAATGTAGATCGTCGAATGAACGAAAGATACCAACTGAATTAATGAAGAACACGTTGCAAAATCGGGTTACGCGAATATGTTGATTATTCGAAATGGAGCAATATTCCTTGTCGCGATAAATAATTCCTCGATTAAACGATTCTCGATTCTCGATTGAAATAATCGGAAGTAGTAGTAGCAATTGTGCTTGAATTTATTCGCGAAAGAGGAAAACCTTAATTTTCAAAGCTGAATTTGAAAGATTCGATGGACGGTGTAAAACTTTTGCACGGTATTAAGAAAATTCAAAGACACGGTGACTAACGTGACTCAAGAAGCCACGCATTTTTTTTTGTTCGTTCTACGTAGACCCAATGGGAAAATTATGTCACGTTCATCGTTTCTTCGGCACGAAGGACGGAAAAGAACTTTGTCAAATTTCACCCTCCGCTTTCTCCGCTACTATTACACCATTTACGGCCTCTGCAGGGTGTAGGGAGAAATTAGAGCGGAGCTTTTTCCTCTTAAGGGTAACGGGACACGTTTACGGTCGATTCGATGCAACGCGGCCGTACGATTCTCCGGTAACCAACAAGCTCCAGCGAAGATAAAATTTATCGCGTGACGAATTTCGCTGGATCCCGTAGTGGAAAGCATTCCTCGTTACTGAACGTCCGAAAGATTTATTACGAACATCTGCACGTCGTCAAACGTCGTTGATCATTACATACATGTATGTAGATATTTGTAAATATTTTTAAAACAGACAGAAATAATAAAGGAATGTAATAAAAACTAATTAACGCTATGGTGGACCTACTAATATATATGTACCTATATACAATACACAACATGTACAATATATACAATACACAACATATACAACGTACAATGTATACAATACACAACATATACAACGTACAATGTATACAATACACAACATATACAACGTACAATGTATACAATACACAATATATACAATATGCAATATGTGCAATGTGCAATATATACAATACACAATATATACAATGTGCAATATATACAATACACAACATATACAACGTACAATGTATACAGTACACAATATATACAATGTGCAATATATACAATACACAACATATAAAACGTACAATGTATACAGTACACAATATATACAATATGCAATATATACAATGTGCAATATATACAATATACAATATATACAATATACAATATATATAATGTGCAATACATACAATATACAATATATACAATGTGCAATATATACAATACACAACATATACAACGTACAATGTATACAATACACAATATATACAATAAGCAATATATACAATATACAACATATACAACGTACAATGTATACAATACACAATATATACAATATGCAATATGTGCAATGTGCAATATATACAATACACAATATATACAATGTGCAATATATACAATACACAACATATACAACGTACAATGTATACAATACACAATATATACAATATGCAATATGTGCAATGTGCAATATATACAATACACAATATATACAATGTGCAATATATACAATACACAACATATACAACGTACAATGTATACAGTACACAATATATACAATATGCAATATATACAATGTGCAATATATACAATATACAATATATATAATGTGCAATATGTGCAATGTGCAATATATACAATACACAACATATACAACGTACAATGTATACAATACACAATATATACAATAAGCAATATATACAATATACAACATATACAACGTACAATGTATACAATACACAATATATACAATATGCAATATGTGCAATGTGCAATATATACAATACACAATATATACAATGTGCAATATATACAATACACAACATATACAACGTACAATGTATACAGTACACAATATATACAATATGCAATATATACAATGTGCAATATATACAATACACAACATATACAACGTACAATGTATACAATACACAATATATACAATATGCAATATATACAATGTGCAATATATACAATATGCAATATATACAACGTACAATGTATACAGTACACAATATATACAATATCCAATATATACAATGTGCAATATATACAATATACAATATATATAATGTGCAATATATACAATATACAATATATATAATGTACGATAATACAATATATACAACATACAATTAATAATACAACCGATTAACGTGTAAAGCATTTTTGGGGCTACGTGAAACCATTTAAAGGTCCATTTCACATGCAACCACCGAATACTTTCAGCCATCGCGGCGGTTTCTACTCGCCACGTTCGTTCGCTGATTTTGCTGCTCGCTTCTCCAATTATCCGCGCGTATTAGCGAGTTGCACGTAACACGCGGAAGGTGTAATTTCCGACACGTATTTCCAGCGGAAGTGCGACACGGAATGATAAGTAACCTCGAGCTGCCAAGATAATCGATCGATCGATCGATCCTACGTTTCCTTTTTCTTTCATTTCGTGCAGCACACACACGCGCGCGAATCGCTACGATTCTTTTGTCCTTTAATCGTTTTATACAACGTCTGATTGTATACGTTGTATATTGTACATAATCAAACTTTAGTTTTTCTTGTACCCTAAAGACTTTACCCCCGTTAATAAATAAATGAATGAATGAATAAATAAATAAATCGTACGCATATAATGTTTATGTATGGGCGGAAACCATTCATTGTATTCCCATATGGAAAACAAATAAACCTATTCTATCGATCCATTCATTAGTTAACGTAATTTAATCCATCTCTATGTACGTATGGATAGTGAAATAAAATATGTACATACGTATGTACAATAATATGTATAATAATAATAAATACTATTTCCTCCGCGACGCGATGCTATTTCTATATCGGTGGAAAAGTAAAATTAGTAGCTGAACTTTGCCTCTCGATACGCGCGGTACATAAAGGCTTCTTTTATAATCGCGTTGCGCGGTAAGTTTGCAATCGTGAGCAACAGTGAGGCAGTGAATTTTTCCACGGCTCGGCCGACGACATGTGTTCGCAATTCAACGACACACGCTTCGCTCAAAGAAAGGCGATACGATACCTTTTCGCCTATCGTTTCTCACTCCCTGTTCGGACTGCAACGAAAGGAAGAAGGAATTTCTTTCACACCCTTGCGCGAGTTGCCCGATGCCAGATAACACTTATCTCCTTACATTTCGCAATCGTACTCCTTTCAAATCGTTTAACATTTGCCTGGGTTCGATAGAATTTTCGCACAGTGGAATCTCGATTGTCTAAATCAATTTGGCCGGATAAATGTTTCAATAAGGGGACTTGCAATTTTGTCGATAATAAGAATGGTTTACTTTCATTACGTTCATTCTTTCTACGTACGTTGAAGAAGATATCGGTACCATTCGTGTTCTATTAGTAATAGCAATTAAACGTAATGTTGTTTACACCGAATCGATTATTCCACCCCTTATTTCGATTACTCAAGCCAACTCGTAGCTTGATTTTAAGTATAAGCTGGTGTCATTCGTGTTCTATTATTAATAGCAATTAAACGTAATGTTGTTTACACCGAATCGATTATTCCACCCCTTATTTTGATTACTAAAGCCAACTCGTAGCTTGATTTTAAGTATAAGCTGTTATAATTCGTGTTCTATTAGTAATAGCAATTAAACGTAATGTTGTTTACACCGAATCGATTATTCCACCCCTTATTTCGATTACTCAAGCCAACTCGTAGCTTGATTTTAAGTATAAGCTGGTGTCATTCGTGTTCTATTATTAATAGCAATTAAACGTAATGTTGTTTACACCGAATCGATTATTCCACCCCTTGTTTCGATTACTCTAGCCAACTCGTAGCTTGATTTTAAGTATAAGCTAGTGTCATTCGTGTTCTATTATTAATAGCAATTAAACGTAATGTTGTTTACACCGAATCGATTATTCCACCCCTTATTTCGATTACTCTAGCCAACTCATAGCTTGATTTTAAGTATAAGCTGTTATCATTCGTGTTCTATTATTAATAGCAATTAAACGCAATGTTGTTTACACCGAATCGATTATTCCACCCCTTGTTTCGATTATTAAAGTCAACTCGTAGCTTGATTTTAAGTATAAGCTGGTCAAATGTCCGCCTTAAAATTAGTCGAATACTCCAACAGTCGATTTGCGAAATTAAAAAGAAGGTGAATATTTATCGGTAAATAAAAGTGCAAACCTTGCGAAAATTAGGAATCTAAACAGTTCTAATAGATAATTACGACTACGCGTAACATTTGTAAATAACAATGTAACACGTTTGAAGTATTCAAGACGAACGGAAACACGTTAAAAGTATTCTTAAAAAATTCACTAAGGGTTGTTCTTCTTTTAAACGCTTCAACTTCGCGATTGTCGCACGCTGAAACGAGGGACAAGATATTCTGCGTGTCGCGTTTGGTCTACAAAAATTTTCGCGCTTCCTTTTGCTTTTTATTCTCTGTCGCGGGTCTCCGCTAGCACAATGCCAACAAAAAAAAACAAATACACGAAGAAAGAAAGAGTGTGTGAGAGAGAGGGAGAGAAAAGAGACGTAAAAACGCAGCGAAGAAAAGAAACGACGAATAGCGGGTGCATTGGTATTCCAGCTGTTCGGCTGCTTAAATTTACGACCGTCGTCGTTTTCTCGTTTTCCAAGAAGCGAGAAGGTTTACTTTGTGTGTATATAGGCGCGTTTACAAGGGGCCACAGATGAATTAAAATGTTTCGCGGATTAACGGAAAATTAGAGGCAGTCCAAGCAACTTCCGTTGAATTATTTTAGAAGTTACTTGACCCGACGATCGTCCCAGTTTCGAGCGCACGTTCGCTTCGAAAATGCTTGGATAATTAATGATTCGAAGCGGCGAAAATTGGAACGTTGAATATTTACGAGCATCGAAATTTACAAGCGCTTAAAAATTCGAACCGCTGCGAACGCATTCAATATTCAGCCCTTAAAGATAATCCGAGACATTGAAAACCGTAAAAGCTTCGAAACTTTCACGAACGCGACCGCTTCGAAATTTCTTATTCATCCATTCCTAGACTAAATATGCATACGTATACATATTTAACCTAATTTATGCGGCCGTTCGAGGCTTCAAAAGTTTCGCAGGCCTAATCGACTCGCGAACAAACATTCCAACGCATGAAACCACCCTAATTTCAAAGTCCTTGCTTTGCGCGCGTGTTTTCTTCGCGCGTATTACATTTCTCCACTGCTATAGCTGCTATTTTTTCAGTTCTAACTTTTTCCTGAAACTGCTACGAACGTTAAAGCAAACAGGAAGCTGTTCGTTAAATAATATATGGGCTTAGTAGCCTCTTTAAATTTACACGTTTCAGGATTATACAATACACGTCTCACGACTAAGATGAACGAAACGTTTAACTGTTTCACCTAAACTTATTTATAAACGATTTATTATACCGAACAAACGTTTCGAACAAAAGTTCCAAAAGAATATATATTAGTGCAATAGATTATCGTTTTGCTGCTTCGCAAGATTTTTATGCAATTATTTCACCCGACAAATTGGGTAAATGTACCAATTATTTAAATGAGAAATTCTCAAGCGACGATAAGAGGAACATTTGTTTGCAATTAACTAATAATGATTTTATTATATTCAACGTATGAAAATAATGTTCATAAATAAAAGAGCGGTTCAACTGAATATTATGCTTGAAAGTGGAACTGGATATTTACGTTAACGACGTTCTAAAATAGTTAAACAACAAGTGGCGATACGTGGCACATATCTACCCTATAAATTCTTTCTATTTAAGTGAGAAATTCTCAAGTGACGATAAGAGGAACGTTTGTTTTCAATTAACTAATAATGAATTTATTATGTTCGACGTATAAAAATAATGTTCATAAATAAAAAAGCGGTTGAACAATATTATGCTTCAAACTGGAACTGGATATTTACGTTAACGATGTTCCAAAATAGTTAAACAACAAGTGGCGATACGTGGCACATATCTACCCTATAAATTCTTTCTATTTAAATGAGAAATTCTCAAGTGACGATAAGAGGAACATTTGTTTGCAATTAACTAATAATGAATTTATTACATTCAACGTATAAAAATAATGTTCATAAATAAAAGAGCGGTTCAACTGAATATTATGCTTGAAACTGGAACTGGATGTTTACGTTAACGACGTTCTAAAATAGTTAACGAAAGTAACACGAATCGCGAACCTTGAAAACGGCAGTCGGTGGTACATTCCACCCTATATAGAATGCAATCCTTTTCTTTACCCCGGTGTAAATCCTTCCTAATGATCTCGCGGCCGGCCCAAAAAGGAAACTGTGCGTTTGCCCCTGCCGCTAATCACCGGGTCAGCCTTATCTTTTTCTCTCCTTTTTCTGCGCGCAAGGACCGAAGGAGGTTGGTCCCGAAAATCGGACGAGTTCGCAGAAGAACGGAGCTCGTGCGATCCGCAATTAACCGCCAGGCATCTCTTCTTACGGGCAGGTGGAGGAGCTTCTTGAACGCTCGAAGGAACGTTCGCGTTGTCATTGTCCGGCGCAGTGGGAAACGAGAGGCCTCTCTTTTCGTCCCTAGCCGACAGCCGAAGACAGATGACGCGCCTTTTGCTTTATTTATCGTATTCCCTTACCTTCGACTGTTCGATACTTTTGCAACGCGTTGTTGCGGTCGCGTAAAACTTAACGCATCGCAGATGTATCCATGGTGTGCTGCCACGGTTTAACCCTTTCGCTACGGCAGTTCGAAATTAAAAGCATTCTCAGCGCATACATGGGAGAGTAGGTTTTTAATAATATGGAAACAGTACGAGTACGAATACTTACACATATACTTTGTATAATTAACCGTGGTAGAATATGCATCATTCGTGATAGAAATATAATACTACATCAGTATAATTTTTGCAAATGATTCTTCAATTTTTTACGCCCTTCGTAGCGAAAGGGTTAAAAAAGCTTGTGGCGTAACTTTATTCGACCACGCGTTAGAACGTCGTTAACGTAAAGATCGTTCCAGATTGTTCAACGGATCGAGTTTATATACGAACATCTTTTTTTATACTCGTTCAATACAATAAATTCATTACTACGTTATTGAAAATGAACGGGCAAAGTCCACGGGTCCCTCGTACCGTCACTTGAGAATTCCTCGTTTAAATAGAAACAATTTCTAGTAGGGGGGGATTGAATAGGAATGCGCGTTTCGTCCTGGGCCTGCTAGCGGACTCGTCACTAAGGCTACCTAGCAGGCCCTGCCTTAGACACTGTGATATTCGAAGGTTTTTTTCTTTTTCTCTAGATACTATTGAGGAAGGGGGATGCACCGTGCCTGGTAGCTAATGCCACCTTACCGGAGGAACGCGATGGGTTGGTTTGGTATTACCTGCGTGAAGTTGGTGGTAGTTAATCTAGGAGTTAATCTAGGATAAAATATGCAAAAAACCTAGAACTGCAAAAGACCTAGAACAAGACACTGGGATATTGGAAGGAAGGTTAAAGGCGGTATATATATGAACGAGATAATTGGAGCTTATGCTTTCGAGAAAGTCCTATTTTCGTACGTCCATCTAGTGGTGTACGCAGGAGATCCACTGCAGTATTTATCCGTAAGGATGTCTCGCGGAATGAAAACACTGGTATACTCGGATCGACCGACCGGGCAGGTGCTCCTGTACGATAAAAAAACGAGCAACGAAAACTCGCCCAGCCGAAGAAAGAGGAAAAGGTCCACGCGCGTTGCACGCGTATTCGAAAGACTGAGAAAATAGGGGATGGATAGAGGGGGGGGGGGGGGGGGAAGAAAGAAGAAATCCTGACGATGTGATCCTGTTTAAAGATAATGGCCGCGAGGTAGACGCGTGCCAGCTGGGTAATGCTTTCGGGGCCTGATTTTTATTCCTTCCCCTTCGCCCCTCGCGACTTTTAACAATCAAATGGCGGCAGATGGCTCCGCCACCTTAAGGCCGATATTCACGTGAAACGAAAGGAAGGAAAAAGGTGAATAAGAAGGGAGCGAAGAAGATTCCCCTTCCAATTTCGCGAGGCGCAGCGCGTGCTACTGCGCCAAGGCGCTTTTTCTTATTTCTCATCGCCGCGCGGATATCGGCGCGTCGCCGATGCGTTTTGCATCGCGTATCGACGTCGATATTTCGCGATGGTTGGCTTCGTAAGCCGCACGATTTATACTTTTTTTTCTTTTTTTTTTTAGCGACTAAGTTCATTTGCGATCAATCCACTATAGCGGATTAGAAGAAGATGCGGCGTATGAATAGTCCTTAACAAGAGCAGCAACAATATGCTACTCGATGTCTATCGCTTAAATCCAAACACTAGCACGTGATATCTCTTGAGTCTTCGTACGAGTAAGCTACTGTCCAGATGATTGGTGAAATGCTCTGTTAACTTAAACCTAATCTTTTAATTTGCATAAGGAATAAAACTTGTTTCTGGGTATTAACAAAATTTGTGCGAGCAGCTAACATATTGATAAAGATGCGTGCGCAACGTTAATATTGTAGCATGCCTCCTTTTCCCGAAATAAATTCCCAAAAAAGATCTTAAAACGCCTGTCTAAATTGAAATGCTCTGTTAACTTAAACCTAATCTTTTAATTTGCATATGGAATAAAACTTGTTTCTGGGTATTAACAAAATTTGTGCAAGCAGCAAACATATTGATAAAGATGCGTGCGCAACGTTAATGTTGTGGCATGACTGCTTTTCCCGAAATAAATTCCCAAAAAAGATCTTAAAACGCCTGTCTAAATTGAAATGCTCTGTTAACTTAAACCTAATCTTTTAATTTGCATAAGGAATAAAACTTGTTTCTGGGTATTAACAAAATTTGTGCAAGTAGCTAACATATTGATAAAGATGCGTGCGCAACGTTAATATTGTAGCATGCCTCCTTTTCCCGAAATAAATTCCCAAAAAAGATCTTAAAACGCCTGTCTAAATTGAAATGCTCTGTTAACTTAAACCTAATCTTTTAATTTGCATATGGAATAAAACTTGTTTCTGGGTATTAACAAAATTTGTGCAAGCAGCAAACATATTGATAAAGATGTGTGCGCAACGTTAATATTGTAGCATGCCTCCTTTTCCCGAAATAAATTCCCAAAAAAGATCTTAAAACGCCTGTCTAAATTGAAATGCTCTGTTAACTTAAACCTAATCTTTTAATTTGCATAAGGAATAAAACTTGTTTCTGGGTATTAACAAAATTTGTGCAAGCAGCTAACATATTGATAAAGATGCGTGCGCAACGTTAATGTTGTGGCATGACTGCTTTTTCCGAAATAAATCTTAAAATAGCTGGCCGAAGAGAAAGGCCATCGCGAATGCATTTAAATGTGGTCAGTCCTGTTTAAAGCGATCGAACGCATTTAAAGGGACGCGTGTTTTAATCTGCCATACGGCAACATTGCTTTCTTGGTACTTGTTCTGCTTCGCCGTGTTCTTCGAAACGCCTTTTTGTTGCTCGATTACATTTTGGTGGACAGGTGAGTAACGGCAGAGGGAACAGATGTTAAATGTGAGCCCTTCCCGCTAATTTCCACAACAAATATCCACCGTTGGAGTTTTCTCTTTGCGGTAAAACAGTGTGCCTTCTCTACGAACTACTTGTAAATTAACAGACCGAACGTGCGGGATAAATAAACGAAAGGAATAATCGATGATGCTTGGAAATTACGAAGTTTAGAAATTCGATGCTTTGGAATTCGAAAGCTTGGAAATTGGAAAGCTTTGAAATTCGATGCTTTGGAATTCGAAAGCTTGGAAATACCAAAGCTTAGAAATTCGATGCTTTGGAATTCGAAAGCTTGGAAATTCGAAGCCTTGGAAATAGCAAAGCTGCTAAATTGGATGCTTTGAAATCCCAAAGCTTAGAAATTCCATGCTTTGGTATTCGAAGCCTTGGAACTTGCAAAGCTTTGAAATTCGATGCTTTGGAATTCGAAAGCTTGGAAATTTGAAAACATAGGAAATCGATAGCTTGACAATTCGAAGCCTTGGAAATTCTAAAGATTAGAAATTCAATGATTTAGAATTCGAAAGCATTGAAAATTCAATGCTTAGAAATTCGATGCTTCGGAATTGCAAAGCTTGGAAATTCGATGCTTTGGAATTCGAAAGCTTGGAAATTCGAAGCCTTGAAAATAGCAATTCTTTGAAATTCAATGCTTTAGAATTCGAAAGCTTTGAAATTCAATGCTTTGTAATTCGAAAGCGTGGAAATTCGAAGCCTTAAAAACTGCAAAGCTTTGAAATTCAATGCTTTGTAATTCGAAAGCTTGGAAATTCAAAGCCTTAAAAACTGCAAAGCTTTGAAATTCAATGCTTTGTAATTCGAAAGCTTTGAAATTCAATCCTTTGTAATTTGAAAGCTTGGAAATTCAAAGCCTTAAAAACTGCAAAGCGTTGAAATTCAATGCTTTGTAATTCGAAAGCTTGGAAATACGAAGCCTTAAAAACTGCAAAGCTTTGAAATTCAATGCTTTGTCATTCGAATGCTTGGAAATACGAAGCCTTAAAAACTGCAAAGCTTTGAAATTCAATGCTTTGGAATTCGAAATCTTGGAAATTCCAAAGCTTAGAAATTCGATGCTTTGGAATTCGAAATCTTGGAAATTCCAAAGCTTAGAAATTCGATGCTTTGGAATTCGAAATCTTGGAAATTCCAAAGCTTCGAAATTCGATGCTTTGGAATTCGAAATCTTGGAAATTCCAAAGCTTAGATATTCGATGCTTCGTAATTCGAAAGCTTGGAAATTCAAAGCATTAAAAATTGCAAAGCTTGCAAATTCAAAGCCTTAGAAAATGCAAAGCTTTGTGATTCAAAAGCTTGTAAAAATATGTATCGATAGAATGGTCCCTTTTGAAATTACTACAAGTCCATTTGCAATTCGACGAAAAAAACTTCTGCTTCTTTAACAAAGTGTTATTCATTCTTATTGGGGAATAAACGTTCGCATGCTTATGTGTTAAATTACCGTTTACAAATATTTTCGGATCGATTCGGATGCAAAGATTAAAAATATCTCGAAATGAGAATAAATGGACGTGATACCGCTGTCAAGAGGAACGGCACATTTAATAAAAGCTTACGGGGCAAAACGTTGTTGTTGCAGGCACGAGATATCCATCGAGAAAGATAAGCAGACGACTTTCTAATGTAACGACTGGCATAATACGATTCATCTGTCGCACGCGGCACGAAAAGGGGAAAAAAATCATTTAGCGATTACACCTGCGCGGACCTGGTTCCTTGCACCTGGAATTTTGTGGCCCACTTCGCGGAAGGGGGAATAATTCGGACCACCACTATGTATATTCCAACCGCGACACCATCTTGTCTCCCATCGCGTTCGTATAATAGCAAGCGATGCAGGGAAATTCAAAGCTTTAGAAATTGCGAAGCATAGAAAATCGAGAGCTTGGAAATTGCGAAGCTTAGAAATTCGAAAGCTTGGAAATTTCGAAGCTTGGGAATTGCAAAGCTTAGAAATTCAGAAGTCTTTGGGATAGCAAAGTTTAGAGATTGTAAAGCTTGGAAATTCGAAAGCTTGGTGATTTCAAAGGCTTAGGAGTTCAAAGCTTTAGACATTGATAAATTAGAAATTCCATAGCTTAGAAGTTAAAAGCCTTAGAAATTGGAAAGCTTAGAAATTCGAAAGCTAGGAAATTCCAAAGCCTTAGAAATTCCAAAGACTGGAAATTCTAAAGCTTAGGAGTTCAAAGCTTTAGAAATTCAAAACTTAGAAATTCCATAGCTTAGAAATTCAAAGCCTTAGAAATTGCAAAGCTTAGAAATGACAAAGCTTAGAAATTCGAAAGCTTGGAAGTTCCAAAGTTTAGAAATTCAAAGCCTTAGAAATATCAAAGCTTAGAAATTCAAAGCCTCAGAAATTCCAAAGCTTAGAAATGGCAAAGCTTAGAAATGCGAAAGCTTGGAAATTGCAAAGCTTAGAAAATTCGAAGCCTTAGAAATTGCAAAGCATAGAAATTTGAAAGCTTGGAAATTCCAAAGCCTTAGAAATTCCAAAAACTGGAAATTCTAAAGCTTAGGAGTTCAAAGCTTTAGAAATTCAAAACTTAGAAATTCCATAGCTTAGAAATTCAAAGCCTTAGAAATTGCAAAGCTTAGAAATGACAAAGCTTAGAAATTCGAAAGCTTGGAAGTTCCAAAGTTTAGAAATTCAAAGCCTTAGAAATATCAAAGCTTAGAAATTCAAAGCCTCAGAAATTCCAAAGCTTAGAAATGGCAAAGCTTAGAAATGCGAAAGCTTGGAAATTGCAAAGCTTAGAAAATTCGAAGCCTTAGAAATTGCAAAGCATAGAAATTTGAAAGCTTGGAAATTCCAAAGCCTTAGAAATTCCAAACACTGGAAATTCTGAAGCTTAGGAGTTCAAAGCTTTAGAAATTCAAAACTTAGAAATTCCATAGCTTAGAAATTCAAAGCCTTAGAAATTGCAAAGCTTAGAAATTCAACGCCTTAGAAATATCAAAGCTTAGAAATTCAAAGCCTTAGAAATTCCAAAGCTTAGGAATGGCAAAGCTTAGAAATGCGAAAGCTTGGAAATTGCAAAGCTTAGAAAATTCGAAGCCTTAGAAATTGCAAAGCATAGAAATTTGAAAGCTTGGAAATTCCAAAGCCTTAGAAATTCCAAACACTGGAAATTCTGAAGCTTAGGAGTTCAAAGCTTTAGAAATTCAAAACTTAGAAATTCCATAGCTTAGAAATTCAAAGCCTTAGAAATTGCAAAGCTTAGAAATCCAAAGCTTTAGAAATTCCAAAGCTTAGAAATGGCAAAGCTTCGAAATGCGAAAGCTTGGAAATTGCAAAGCTTAGAAAATTCGAAGCCTTAGAAATTGCAAATCATAGAAATTTGAAAGCTTGGAAATTCCAACGACTGGAAATTCTAAAGCTTAGGAGTTCAAAGCTTTAGAAATACAAAACTTAGAAATTCCATAGCTTAGAAATTCAAAGCCTTAGAAATTTCAAAGCTTAGAAATTCAAAAGCTTGGAAGTTCCAAAGCTTAGAAATGGCAAAGCTTAGAAATCCAAAGCTTTAGAAATTCCAAACCTTAGAAATTCTAAAGCTTAGGAATTGAAAGCTTTAGAAATTTCGAAAGCTTGGCAATTCCAAAGCTTAGAAAAATCAATACCGTTGAAATCCAAAAGTTGAACTAAAATCATTTAACCATTTTACTATTTCACGCTTAACCAATGAAAAACACCTACGTAGATTGAAAATATCCTCTTAATCTTGAACTTCTCCAAGTGTAAAATGAATTTCCATCCAAGTTCCAGTTTATTGGCGATCTGCTATAAAAGTACCACCATTTACATAAATATTCAAGGAAGTTTATCGACGCACCAGGTACACGCGGAAGGTTCCAGGTGAAAGCTGCAATGGCGCAGGTGAAGAAGCGAGAGTGAATAGGGTAGGCAAGTTTTCTTGTGTTATTTCATGCAAAAGGGAAGCATCTACCGAGTCAGGCTAAGTGTCTCTCAATTTATTTACCCTCGTGGCAAACATTTTCCGAATAGAAGAAGAAATTTCCCGATTAAATAAACGGATTACGAAAAATACTTTATATTAACAATTCTGTTCTATCTACTTATATTTTATCCAAGCCACGCAAACGATTCTCACAACCGAATATAATTACTACAAGAAAATACGTACGCTTTCAACGAAGCTTGAAATTATTCGATCATTATTGAAGGAGATGAAACGAATTTTTATTGACAAAATCGTGACGATGTTAAAATAAAAAAAACGACGCTGGTTTCTTCTCGTTTTCAAGATTTAGAAGGGAACCGCAATTTTGAGAAACACTGAGTTAGGCTAATCCAGTTGGAAAAAGAAGAAAAGATCTTCCTTTTCCGGCATAGCAAATTTCGCTTTTCATTCGCCAGCATTTTTTCTTCTCTGTGAGCGCATTTTCGAACGTGCACTTCGACCAGAATTCTGTCAACCAGCATGATTAATCGTTTCGCATTCGGATACGGTAACATTGTTCAACTATTTTACAAAATTCGTTAACCTAAAAATTCACTTCCACTTTGTAGCATAATATCGTTCAACATATCTCTTTTATCTATAAATATTTGTCTTATACGTTGAATGTAACGAATTAATAATTACGACATTGAAAATGTACAACAAAGTCCAATGACCTTATTATCGTCACTTGAGAGTTTCTCGTTTAAATAGACACAATTTGTACATACGTGTATTTGAATGTCAGTTTGTGTAATAGATATAAGAATTATTATACGATTATGACACGTGCGTTTGTACGTTGAAATGAATATTGGTAACACTCGTGTTCTATTAATAGTAATCACAGTTAATGTAATTGATTCAACATTTATACCTGTATCAAAGTGTACGAATAAGTCCAAAACTTAGGAATTCGATAGGTTGGCAATTCGAAGTCTTAGAAATTCGATGCTTTGGAATTCGAAAGCTTGGAAACTCGAAGCCTTAAAATGTAATTGATTCAATATTTATACCTGTATCAAAGTGTACGAATAAATCCAACATTTAGGAATTCGATAGGTTGGCAATTGGAAGCCTTAGAAATTCGATGCTTTGGAATTCGAAAGCTTGGAAACTCGAAGCCTTAAAATGTAATTGATTCAATATTTATACCTGTATCAAAGTGTACGAATAAGTCCAAAACTTAGGAATTTGATAGGTTGGCAATTCGATGCCTTAGAAATTCGATGCTTTGGAATTCGAAAGCTTGGAAACTCGAAGCCTTAAAATGTAATTGATTCAATATTTATACCTGTATCAAAGTGTACGAATAAGTCCAACATTTAGGAATTCGATAGGTTGGCAATTGGAAGCCTTAGAAATTCGATGCTTTGGAATTCGAAAGCTTGGAAACTCGAAGCCTTAAAGATTGGAAAGCTTTGAAATTCAATGGTTTGGAATTCGATAGTTTGGAAATTCCAAAACATAGGAATTCGAAGCCTTGGAAATTCCAAAGCTTAGAAATTCGATGCTTTAGAATTCGAAAGCTTGGAATTCCAAAGCTTTGAATTTCGATGCTTTGGAATTCGAAAGCTTGGAAATTCAAAGCCTTAGAAATTCCAAAGACTGGAAATTCTAAAGCTTAGGAGTTCAAAGCTTTAGAAATACAAAACTTAGAAATTCCATAGCTTAGAAATTTAAAGCCTTGGAAATTCCAATGCTTAGAAATTCGAAAGCTTAGAAATGGCGAAGCTCAGAAATTCGAAAGCTTGGAAATTCCGAAGCTTTGAAAATTCGAAGCCTTAGAAATTCTAAAGTTTAGGAATTCAAAGCTTAGAAATTCGAAAGCTTGGAAATTCAGAAGCTTGCAAATTCAAAGCTTAGAAATTCCAAAGCTTAGAAGTTCAAAGCTTGGAAATTCTAAATCTTAGGAGTTCAAAGCTTAGAAATTCCAATGCTTAGAAATTCTAAATCTTAGTAGTTCGAATCTTAGAAATTCCAAAGTTTAGGAATTGAAAGCTTAGAAATTCCAAAGTTTAGGAATTGAAAGCATTATAAATTTCGAAGCTTAGAAATTCTAAATCTTAGGTGTTCAAAGCTTAGAAATTCCAAAGCTTAGAAGTTCAAATCTTTATAAATTCCAAAGCTTAGAAATTCTAAATCTTCGTAGTTCGAAGCTTAGAAATTCTAAATCTTAGTAGTTCGAATCTTAGAAATTCCAAAGTTTAGGAATTGAAGGCTTAGAAATTCTAAAGTTTAGGAATCGAAGGCATTATAAATTTCGAAGCTTAGAAATTCTAAATCTTAGGTGTTCAAAGCTTTATAAATTCCAAAGCTTGGAAATTCTAAATCTTAGTAGTTCAAAGCTTAGAAGTTCCAAATCTTAGTAGTTCGAATCTTAGAAATTCCAAAGTTTAGCAATTGAAAGCTTAGAAATTCTAAAGTTTAGGAATTGAAAGCATTATAAATTTCGAAGCTTGCAAATGCAAAGCTTAACAATTCCAATGCTTCGGAATTCGAAAGCTTGGAAATTCAAAGCCTCAATAAATTGCAAAGCATTGTTATAGTAGTAGAAAATAGTATTGTAGTAGAAAACGTATCGTTATAGTTGCGCTTATTCTTCGTTGTATTAATTCGACGATTCCTATAATAAATGCTCTCTCGTTGCTTGTAAATAATTCTCCATCTCTCTCTTTCTTTCTTCTATCTGGCCGTGCCTCCGGAAATATTTGTTCTGCTACATAAGTTTCGTATACAGAAGCGTGCAAGCGAGCAAGGGTCGCATTCGAATAGATACGCATCCGTTTTTGCCGCCATTCGACAAGATGAACTAGCAAAGGGTGCAAGATGAAGGCCAACGAATAAGCGAAACTATCGCGTTCGCCATTTCTACACTTACTCGCCACTCGACACCATTTCATCGTCCGCAAAACTTCCTGCCGCCTTATATTTTACATTGTATTTCGCAATGTTTCTTTTTTACATCCGAACGTAGCTTAATTCGTCCGCTCAAGTTCAATTTTGAAAAGCCTTTTTTTCATTATAGCGAAATGCTTTCGCTATAACTATAAATCTAGCTATAAAAAATAAAGAAAAAAACATATTACAATCGCGTAATAAGAACTTTCGTAAACGATTGGCTGGGGAACATTTTTCGAACGTCAATGCTGCGATTAAAGGATCGATGAAAATTTTAAAACTGGCGAAAGCGTCGCCGAATTTTCTCGCAACTTTTCGTCGTTTCCGGATCGAAGAAAATGGAGGTTGAACCGTAACGTACGCGTTTCCGCTTCTGTAACTTCTCTAATAATACGGTGGCAGGACTGAAACGTTACCCGAAAATGTTTCATCTCGAATTGCAGCAATTTATCAACGCGTCGCGAATTGAATTTCGTTTAATGGCACCGTTTCGATGTTTACTCGACGATAGAAAATCGCCGCGGTAACTTTGCGGACAACCTAATGTGGTATTATTATTATAGCCAGTTTCTGTCCGAGTTTCGGTCTTAGTACGCAGGTAAACAAGTAAGAGAGCTAACGATAATACGACGCGAGCACCGCGTGCAAGCGTGTTTACAGGCGCGTGCTGCAAAGGCGAAAGAGAGAATTGATCGCAGAAGGGGCAGGTGTTGAGAGAGCGACAGCTGCGAATTCGCGATCTTCTTTTATGCCGAAGGAACCCGGCAGCCTTTAACCCTTTCCTTCTCGTCTGGCCGCGGAAAAGGTGCGTTCGTGCTGCGTTACCATCCGACGAGTATCGAAAACAAACCATATATATATATATACTTTGTTTCTTAACTGTTTTTCCAGCAAGTGTAGTTCATTTCGGTTTACCTTCACTTATCCTATATTTATATAAATAGGTAAACTGAAATAAACTTCACTTGCTGGCAAAACAGTTAAGAAACAAAGTAGTCACTTAGGTTCCGCTTCTAATTGTAAGATTCATAGGTTAAGATTTATAGTAGCGTAAAAATATAGCATTACATATATGTACATCGATACACGGATAAGTTCTTCTACTTTTAATTCAATTATGTATAAATATTTCAATCATTTCATTTAATTAATAAAGAAAGAAATATATGTAAAGTAATTAACATGTACGTTAACATTTTTCAATAAGCGTACGCGTATGCGTGATCGTGTTTCTATTTAAAACGAGAAATTCTCAGGTGAAGATACGGGGGACCGTAGCATTTGTTGTGTATGGTTATACAAATGTACCTTTAAGATGTTGAACGAGAATATCTGTCAAACGCCAATTGTTTGTTAGTAAAATAGAGGTGAAGAAAAGAAATGAAGATTGAAACGAGAACGAAGGAAGCCTTAGAAATTGCAAAGCTTAGAAATGGCAAAGTTTAGAAATGCGAAAGATTGGAAATGGCAAAGCTTAGAAATTCCAAAGCTTAGAAATGGCAAAGCTTCGAAATGCGAAAGATTGGAAATTCCAAAGCTTAGAAAATTCGAAGCCTTAGAAATTGCAACGCTTAGAAATTTCGAAAGCTTGGAAATTCCAAAGCCTTAGAAATTCCAAAGACTGAAAATTCTAAAGCTTAGCAGTTCAAAGCTTTGGAAATTCGAAACATAGAAATTCCATAGCTTAGAAATTCCAAAGCTTAGAAATGAGAAAGCTTGGAAATTCCAAAGCTTAGAAAATACGAAGCCTTAGAAATTCCAAAGCTTAGAAATGGCAAAGCTTAGAAATGCGAAAGATTGGAAATTCCAAGGCTTAGAAAATTCGAAGCCTTAGAAATTGCAACGCTTAGAAATTCGAAAGCCTGGAAATTCCAAAGTTATAGAAATTCCAAAGACTGGAAATTCTAAAGCTTAGGAGTTCAAAGCTTTGGAAATTAGAAACATAGAAATTTCATAGCTTAGAAATTCCAAAGCTTAGAAATGGCAAAGCTTAGAAATGCGAAAGATTTGAAATTCCAAAGCTTAGAAAATTCGAAGCCTTAGAAATTCCAAAGCTTAGAAATTTCAAGGTTTGCAAATTCAAAGCTTAGAAATTCCATAGCATAGAAATTCAAAGCCTTAGAAATACCAAAGCTTAGAAATAGCAAAGCTTACAAATGTGAAAGCTTAAAAATTCCAAAGCTTAGAAAATTCGAAGCCTTAGAAAGTCCAAAGCTTAGAAATTTCATGGCTTGCAAATTCAAAGCTTAGAAATTCCAAAGCTTAGAAAATTCCATAGCTTAGAAATTTCAAAGCTTAGAAATAGCAAAGCTTAAAAATTCCAAAGCTTAGAAATTTCAAAGCTTGCAAATTCAAAGCTTGCAAATTCCAAAGCTTAGAAAATTCGAAGCCTTAGAAATTCCAAAGCTTAGAAATAGCAAAGCTTAGAAATGAGAAAGCTTGGAAATTCCAAAGCTTAGAAATGCGAAAGCTTAGTCATTCCAAAGCTCAGAGAATTCGAAGCCTTGGAAATTGCAAAGCATCGAAGCGAAGAATTCTCTGTTAGCGAAACGCGATCCGTTCGGAATAAACACGCAGTTTAGAGGCTCGCAATTTCGCGTTCCAATCATGCTAACGATACGTTATGCGGACAACGTTGCGACGAAATTGCAGTGCAGCGACGACTCGTACTTCGGCGTATTCGCGTCTGTTGCACCTGCGAAACGAGCCAGAACTAATGCAGCCATCTTTGTCCGACGCGCAGTCGAGGGTAAAGACTTAGCTGAATAAAAAGAAACGAAAGGCAGGACACAATCGGGTTTCCCTTTGATGTTCGTTTAAATCGTCTGGCATTTTGCAACGGACTTTACGATTTCCCTGCGTTTGTATAATATTTATTGTTCGTCTTAATGATTGCATACATTTCACGCTTACGAAACGGTAATACGATGTCTATTAAACGATAAGCGGAATGAAAGAAGGGCCACGTTTCTGTTTGCGAAACGAGTCACCTTGGATCCGGAAGATCTACGGCGAACAGGTGGCGCCCGCATTCGATCGAAGATCGAAATGGAAAAGGATACGCAAGGGAAACGAACGCTGGGGGAAAACGCGAACCCTTATACACGCTTTGTAAATTGTTATTGGTAGCGAGTGTAATTGTAAACTCGTGACGGTGGATAAAATAAAGTGACACATCGTTGGGTAAACTTAAAAATTGCAGAAGAAAGAAGTGGAAATAAATTGAAACCCTTATTTATACTTTATAATTGTTATTGGTAGTTAGTTTAATTGTAAACTCGTGACGACGATGAAATTATTAAATAAATTCAATAAATAGAGGAGAAAGAAGTATAAATAATATGTAAGATAAATTGGAATCCTTATTTATACTTTATAATTGTTATTTTTAGTCAGTTTAATTGTAAACTCGTGACGACGATGAAACTATTAAATAAACTTAAAAAATAGAGAAGAAAGGAGTATAAATAAAATGTAAGATAAATTGGAACCCTTATTTATACTTTATAATTGTTATTGGTACTCAGTTTAATTGTAAACTCGTGACGACGATGAAATTATTAAATAAACTTGAAAAATAGAGAAGAAAGAAGTATAAATAAAATGTAAGATAAATTGGAACCCTTATTTATACTTTATAATTGTTATTTTTAGTTAGTTTAATTGTAAACTCGTGACGACGATGAAATTATTAAATAAACTTGAAAAATACAGAAGAAGGGAGTATAAATAAAATGTAAAATAAATTGGAACCCTTATTTATACTTTATAATTGTTATTGGTAGTCAGTTTAATTGTAAACTCGTGACGACGATAAAATTATTAAATAAACTTAAAAAATACAGAAGAAAGAAGTATAAATAAAATGTAAGATAAATTGGAATCGAAAAGTATTAGCACAGCATAATTGTTACGATACATATGCGTGTAATTACGAAACAAATCGATAAAGAGATAAACGCAATATTTTGGCACATTTATTCATTCACTATTCTCGATAAGAAGAATAAAGTGACACACAGGAACAATAAAAAGGGACGTACTTTATAAGTATCATTGATATCATACTTATCATACTTTAAACGTGGACAATTTACTAATTTGGAGCACGCGAATGAAGCAGAATGCAAGTATAAATTAAAAAAATGGCCATTCTTTATTAGTAACGATTTCCTTCGATCGTTTTCGCATCTAAGCCAGCGAATTTCTTTCAAACGAGATTAAAATCCAACGAGATTCACGCGAGATAAGAATTTTTAGCCGTTCTTCATTTGTCGTATCGCGTTTTCTAATTCTTCTACTTTACATACACATTTACGCGCGATACGTGGAACACGCGCGTAAACGCAACGCGATAAAAAGAAGGGAACCAGGTCTCCTTAGAATTACTAATTTTCCGTCGATTCATTTCGAATACCAGCCAGCTGGAATTTATTTATTTCCTTTTTTTTTTCTTTCTTTCCCCTCCCGCTTCAAACCCGCCGCTGTTTATGGAAATTTTCAGCCGCTCGAAGCAAAAGTTTTCGATCGTATCGCGGCTACCATATACATAAATATTCGATCGCCAACGCAGCGCGGACTTTGGCAAATTATGTATTAGCTAACGAAATTCGTTGCGAGAATTTCGTGATTCGTCCGCCGCGAGAGGTAAAAAAATAGTCGCCTTCGATCTTTCGGGAAATATATTAAATGCTTCGCGTACGAACGCGAATAGCTTGTGAAATATTATTATTTATCACGCAATGTTATCGTTTGTGTATTATCTATTGTACAATATTACCGTTTGTATATTATTCATTATGTAATATTGTCATTTATGTATTTTTTATTATATAATATTGTCATTCGTATATTATTCATTATGTAATATTATCATTAATATATTATCTATTATACAATATTATCGTTTGTATATTATCTATTATACAATATTATCGTTTGTATATTATTCATTATATAATATTACCATTTATGTATTTTTTATTATATAAATTATCATTAATATGTCATCCATTATTTAATATTATCGTTTGTATATTATTTATTATATAATATTATCTATTGTACAATATTATCATTCGTGTATTATTCATTATATAATATTATGATTTGTAGATTCATTATTATATAATATTATCGTTTGTATATTATCTATTACACAATATTATCATTTGTGTATTATCTATTATACAATATTATCGTTTGAATATTATTCATTATGTAATATTATCATTAATATATTATCTATTATACAATATTATCGTTTGTATATTATCTATTATACAATATTATCATTCGTATATTATTCATTATAGAATATTATCATTCGTATATTATTCATTATGTAATATTATCATTTATGTATTTTTTATTATGTAATATTATCATTAATATATTATCTATTATACAATATTAGCGTTGTATGTTATCTATTATACAACATTATCGTTTGTATATTATCTATTATACAATATTAGCGTTTGTATATTATTCATTATATAATATTATCATTTGTATATTATCTATTATACAATATTGTCATTCGTATATTATTCATTATACAATATTATCATTCGTATATTATTCATTATGTAATATTATCATTTATGTATTTTTTATTATGTAATATTATCATTAATATATTATCTACTATACAATATTATCGTTTGTATGTTATCTATTATACAATATTATCGTTTGTATATTATCTATTATACAATATTGTCATTCGTATATTATTCATTATACAATATTATCATTCGTATATTATTCATTATGTAATATTATCATTAATATATTATCTACTATACAATATTATCGTTTGTATATTCTCTATTATACAATATTATCATTCGTATATTATTCATTATGTAATATTATCATTTATGTAGTTTTTACTATATAATATTATCATTAATATATTATCTATTATACAATAATAGCGTTTGTATATTATTCATTATATAATATTACCATTTATGTATTTTTTATTATATAATATTATCATTAATATATTATCTATTATACAATATTATCGTTTGTATATTATCCATTATGTAATATTATCATTTGTATATTATCTATTACGCAACATTATCATTTGTGTATTATCTATTATACAATATTATCATTCGTATATTATTCATTATGTAATATTATCATTTATGTATTTTTTATCATATAATATTACCATTAATACGTTATCTATTATTTAATATTATCGTTAATACAGTAATATTAAGTGACTTTATAATAAATATACTTAAACGAATTGATTGAAAACTGATCGATTATAATTGTCATAGCGGGTGAATATAAATTTACACGCGATACATAGGGAAATTAATTTGCCAGCAATAATAACAATAGTCCACATATTTAATAATAATTACACTCAGATTTCCTGTTACGTAACTCGACAATTGCTTTTGGTAATTTAACAGGCGGCAGAATTTCGTACGCAAAAATATCCGACCTTATTTAACCCGGGAAGCATGAATGAAATCGACGAGACTTCGAACGTTAATTCGTGCCGATGGCGCAAAACAGGTTTTCGAATCGATTAGAGCACGGGGAATGTGAAACGTGCGCGGCGGCGTTTATAGAATGAATTATTACGTTTTTAGCCGGTGAAACTTCGGAATCCGCGCGATCGAAAGACGAAATGGATTAAGACAAATTCTGTCACCACTAACAACGTGTTAAACAATAATTAAAGAATGCTATACGAGGCGTCGAATAGTTTTAAAAACGCCGGGTAGAATTTAGAAACCATTACGACCAAGGACAAAGTTGCCGAAACATTTTTAGCGTTTAATTCCGTCGAACGATTCGATTTATCTTTTAGCTTCGCATATTTTTCCACGCTTGCGACGAAACGAATTTTAATCTTCACTTTCGTTTTCACCTCGATTTCGATCTCCGTCGATATAATAATTGGCGGGAATAATCGCGCGATTATTCGACTATTAAAATGCCATCTAGTGGTGCACAGACAAGTATAAAGGTTCTACGTTATCGACGAGTATCACGTTTCCTTTTATACTTCGCGTCGTTTTGCTTTCACGCGTTGCGTAGAAAATTCAACGATTTATTAGAATTCATCGTTGGCGATTCGTTCGTTTATCGTATGCTAAATAATTAACCTAATCTCCGATGACTACTATGACTATTAGCCCTTTGCGGACGACGAATAATAAAACTTCAAAAGAGTATTTTGACTTCGAATTCCAAACTTTACGAATTTCTAAGCTTACGAATTCCAGGTCAACGAATATCCAAAACTTTGAACCGTTTAACTACGATATTAATTGAAACTTTCTGCTTTAACGGTAAACAAAAGCGTGCGCAAAAACGAGGAAAGTGGCGATTATTTGCAGACACTCGACCGCAAAGGGTTAGAGATGACACAGACGAGGTACAGGATAGACCTATCATCTTATGGGACTTCGTGTCACCAGCTCTGAAATACCGACCTCGAAAAAAATTCGAGTGTTTCATACGCCCTCTGCGTTTTAATGCGGTGAGTGTATGAAATACCTGTGGGGATGATAAAAGGAGGTCCTGTCGATACAGTAGCGGTAGAAATGACTGTTTAACCCGCTAACGGTAACAATTCCCTTGGACGATAAAAACCACAGGCGAGGTACAGGACTGTACCTCGTCTGTGGGTGAATCAATCGATCGCAGCACAGACGAGGACCTCGTCTGTGGTGTCACATGCTCTGAAATACCGATAACCTAAAAATTCAGACTTTTCGGAAGAATATCTTTAGTTTTATTATTTGACAAGGAATGTAAACACTTTTAAAGCATTTTAATATACAAAATGTAAGAGCAAACGCAAAGGTTTCACATTTTAGACAATCGAAGAGGTAAAAATGAAAACAGATTTGGGGCTCATGAGCCCCAAATCCGGATGACATAGAAAAGCATTGGATAAGTGGTCTATCCTGTTCTTAGTCAATGGTACAGGACTGTACCTCGTCTGTGGGTGAATCAATCGATCGCAGCACAGACGAGGACTCGTCTGTGGTGTCACATGCTCTGAAATACCGATAACCTAAAAA
Source organism: Eucera pruinosa (assembly GCA_028830335.1). NCBI lineage: Eukaryota > Metazoa > Arthropoda > Insecta > Hymenoptera > Apidae > Eucera > Eucera pruinosa. The sequence continues at coordinate 4,494,409 of JAMYCR010000019.1, forward strand.
TTCAGACTTTTCGGTAGAATATCTTTTGTTTTATTATTTGACAAGGAATGTAAACACTTTTAAAGTATTTTAATATACAAAATGTAAGAGCAAACGCAAAGGTTTTACATTTTAGACAATCGAAGAGGTAAAAATGAAAACGGATTTGGGGCTCATGAGCCCCAAATTTGGGTGACAAAGAAAGGCTTTGGATAAGTAGTCTATCCTGTTTTTAGTCAATGCTATGACTATTAGAGATGCTAAACGCATGTACTGTCGATACAGTAGCGTTAGAAATTACTGTTTAACCCGCTAACGGTAACAATTTCCTTGGACGATAAAACTTTCCCCGTTTTCGTTTCCCTAATTGAGCCGCTGAAGATTAGTCGCGTAAATTTGGGTTCCATTGTGAAAAGGGGAAATTCTATCATTGACTAAGAACAGGATAGACCACTTATCCAATGCTTCCCTTTGTCACTCAGATTTGGGGCTAATGAGACCCAAATCCGTTTTCATTTTACCTTTTCGATTGTCTAAATGTATAACTCTTGCGTTTGCTCTTACATTTTGTATATCAAAATACTCTAGAAGTGTTTACACTCTTCGTCAGATAATAAAACGAAAGATATTCCTTCGAAAAGTCTGAATTTTTAGGTTATCGGTATTTTAGTGCACGTGACGCGAAGTCCCATAAGATGATAGGTCTATCCTCTACCTCGTCTGTGATTCTATCTCACGATCAAACGAGGTACAGGATAGATACATCATCTTATGCTACTTTGTGTCTTGCGTACTGGAAAATCAAATCCAAAATAGTCTTGCAACTTTTTACGCCAGTTAAGGTTTACATGAACGAGTGCAGCAACTATTATAGAAAACGATAGAGATCGTTATTCTATCGGGTGAAGGAGATATCATTTGCTACGCGGTGATTCAAAGTTAGAATATGATGAAACGCGTCGTGTTTGATAGAATTAAAAAAGGCGCGGACCATTACGAGAGTCCGGTCGACGAATGCGCGCGTTTCCGCGTGTTGAAATGTTTAAATCTAGGTTATTCGACGTCCGATTTTGATCAACCGTGGCACAAATTAAAGGGAAATGTCCCAATAATATTATCCTATAGACTTTTCCCAACTGGCCTTTGCAGTTAATTTGTTATAAATAAATATATCGCGATATGGTAGATTACTCGGAATGTTTTCATAGAGAATTTTCCAATGAATGCCTCAGCTTGTAGATATCCGATTTCAATGACTCTTGGCATTAATTAAAGGGGGAAGTCTCAGGAATATTAGCATACAGACATTTGCAGCAAGCAGTTTCAGTTCATTTGTTATAAACAAATATATCGCGTCATGGTAGATTACTCGGAAAGTATCGGAAGAAAAATATTAATTTGTCGGATTGTAGACGTCCGATTTCGATGCCCCTTGGCTCAAATGAAAGCGAAAGGTTCCTGAAATGTTATACGTCAAGCGATTTTTTGATAGAGGCTGTGGTTCAATTGTTATAAAGAAAAGTATCGCGTTATTGCAAATTGCGCGTAGGATACAAGTGGTGGGGCCAATAAAATATTATTTTCTCGACTTCCAGACGTCCGATTTTAATAAACCTTGACTTGAATCAAAGGGGAAGGCGCGAAGAATATTATCCTATAGGCTTGTGTAACTAGTCCTTACAGTTCATTTGTTATAAACAAAAATATGTCGCGCCATGGCCATGGGTAGATTACTAAGAAAGTATCTGATGGAAAATATTAATTTCTCGGCTCTTGAGAATCCCATTTCAATGCCCCTTGGCTTAAATGAAAGACGAAGGTCCCAGAAATCTTATGCATATGCCATTTGGTGATACAAGTTGTGGTTCGTTTGTTATAAACAAATGTGTCGCGTCATTGTCAATTATTCAGGAACTACTCGAAGAAAGATATTTATTTCTCGACTTCTAGGCAAGCGATTTCAATGATCCTTGGCTCAAATTAAAGGGAAAGGTTCAAGGAATATTATCCATTAAGCAGTTTGTTGATAAGCGTTGTGGTTCGTTTGTTATAAACAAAAGTAACGCGATACCGTATATTATTCATTAAATATGCTTGCAGAGAAATATTTATTTCTCGGCTTTCAGACATCCGATTTCAATGAACCTTGACTCAGATGAAAGAGAAAGGTCCAAAGAATATTATTCAGTAGGCGACTTGTCCATAAACATTCTAGTTAATTTGTTATAAACAAATATTTTCTAGTTTTCAAGATAACTTAAAAACTGCATATTGGATGGCTTTGAAAGTATATAGAGAGTATTCCTTAGACTTTTCCCTTTAATTTGAGTCGTAGATGATCCAAATCTGGCGTCTAGAAGCCGAGTAATTAGCATTTTTGGAAAACTTGAAAAGATTTTCCGATGGCGTTTGTCCGAAGAAAGAATGATTCTTGTTAAAGAAAAAAATTAATTTCTCCGCTTCTAGACGTCGGATTAGGACAAACGAATACACAAATTAAGGGGGATACTTCCGGCTATAAGATAGAGTAGGCCCCATCCTAGTAGCACTTCCGGTTTAGAAGCTATAAGCGTTTATTTCTTGCAATTTAGTATAACTTGAAAATTACAAACAGAATCGCTTTTAAACCTACTAGAGCTTATTTCTGGGCTTTTAAGCTATAGTTTGAGCCTAGGCTGGTTAGTATACCTTGCCTAGAAGCCGAGATATATGCATAAATATGATACAATATTTAAACGCTTATATCTTCGCTTCTAGACGTGTTATACTAATGAACCTGGACTTAAATTAAAGGGTGAAAGACCAGAAATAAGTTCTAGTAGGTTTATAAGCGATCGCGTTTACAGTTTGCAAGTTATACTAAATTTTAGGAAAGAAACGCTTATAACTTCTAAACCGGAAGTGCTACTGCAATGAAGTCTACCCTATCTTGTAGCCGGAAGTCTCCCCTTTAATTTGAGTGGTCGTTTGCCCCGATCCGATGCCTAGAAGCGGAGATATTAATTTTTTAAGAAAAGTGGAAAAGTTATGTCCAATTCAGTATAAATCGAGAAATTTCCAATTTTCAGGCGGCAAAAGGATTGACCAGATCGGTGACTTTTTTCGACGCGCCATCTAGCGGTAGGAAGGTGGAACTAAACCTGCAATTTTATGAATAATTCTTGTTAAATTGAAAAATTCATATCTCCGCTTCTAGACGTCGGATCAGGACAAACGACGACTCAAATTAAAGGGGAGACTTCTGGCTACACGATAAGATAGGTTTCATCTAAGTAGCACGTCTAGTTCAGAAGTTATAAGCGTTTATTTCTTACAATTTAGTATAACTGGCAAACCATAAATGAAATCGCTTTAAAACCTACTAGGCATTATTCCTGGGCTTCGAGTCTTTAATTTAAGCCGCGGTTCATTAGTATAGGACACCCAGAAGCGAAGTTATAAAAGTTTATACATCGTACTACATTTTCCTTTATAACTTCGCTTCTGATTGCCCTATACTAATGAACCTTGGCTTAAATTAAAGCTTGGAAGCACAGAAATAGGGTCTAATAGGTTTTAAAGCGATTTCATTTATGGTTTGCCAGTTATACTAAATTGTAGGAAATAAACACTTATAACATCTGAACCAAATGTGCTACTGAGATGAAACCTATCCAATCGTGTAGCCGGATGTCTCCCCTTTAAGTTGAGTAGTCGTTTGTCCTGATCGGACGTCTAGAAGCGGAGATATGAATTTTTTAATTTAACAAGAATTATTCATAAAATTGAAGGTTTAGTTCCACCTTTCTACCGCTAGATGGCGCGTCGAAAAAAGTCACCGATTTGGCCAATACCTTTGCCGCCTGGAAATTGGAAATTTCTCAATTTATACTGAATTGGACATAACTTTTCCACTTTTCTTAAAAAATTAATATCTCCGCTTCTAGGCATCGGATCGGGGCAAACGACCACTCAAATTAAAGGGGAGACTTCCGGCTACAAGATAGGGTAGACTTCATTGCAGTAGCACTTCCGGTTTATAAGTTATAAGCGTTTCTTTCCTAAAATTTAGTATAACTTGCAAACTGTAAACGCGATCGCTTATAAACCTACTAGAACTTATTTCTGGACTTTCACCCTTTAATTTAAGTCCAGTTTTATTAGTATAGCACTCCTAGAAGCGAAGATATAAGCGTTTAAATATTGTATCATATTTATCGATATATCTCGGCTTCTGGGCAAGGTATACTAACCAGCCTAGGTTCAAACTATAGCTTAAAAGCCCAGAAATAAGCTCTAGTAGGTTTAAAAGCGATTCTGTTTGTAATTTGCAAGTTATACTAAATTGCAGGAAATAAACGCTTATAACATGTAAACCGGAAGTGCTACTAGGATGATGCCTACCCTATCTTGTAGCCGGAAGTCTCCCCTTTAATTTGAGTAGTCGTTTATCCTGATCCGACGTCTAGAAGCGGAGAAATTAATTTTTTTCTTTAACAAGAATCATTCTTTCTTCGGACAAACGCCATCGGAAAAACCTTTTCAAGTTTTCCAAAAATGCTAATTACTCGACTTCTAGACGTCCGATTTGGATCACCCATAACTCAAATTAAAGGGAAAAGTCCAAGGAATACTTTCCATCTACTTTCAAAGCCATCCTACATGTAGTTTTTCCGTAATCTCGAAAACTAGGAAATATTTGTTTATAACAAATTAACTGGAATGTTTATGAACAATTCGGCTACTGAATAACATTCTTTGAACCTTTCTCTTTCATCTGAGTCAAGCTTCATTGAAATCGGATGTCTAGAAGCCGAGAAATAAATATTTCTCTGCAAGCATATTTAATGAATAATGTACGTTATCGCGATACTTTTGTTTATAACAAACGAACCACAACTCCTATTATCAAACGGCTTAATGGATAATATTCCTTGAACCTTTCCCTGTCATTGAAGTCAGGGAGCATTGCAATTGGATGTGTAGAAGCCGAGATATTAATATTTTACTGGCATTAGCACTTGTAGCCTACAAGTAATTTGCAATAAAGAGAAACTTTTGTTTATAACAAAAAAACCCGACGGTCTTCCAACAAAAAATCTATAGGGCTGTATTTCTCATATATTAAGCTTTAATTTGAGCCCTCGCTGATTGAAAACTGTCATCTGGAAGTCGAGAAATTAATATTTTACTGGCACCAACACTTGTAGCCTACGAGTAATTTGCAGTAACGCGAAACTTTTGTTTATAACAATTGAACTATAGCCTGTATCAAAAAATGGCTCAATGGCGAATATTTCGGAAACCTTTCCCTTTCATTTGAGCCAAGGAGCATTGAAATCGGACGTGTTGGAGCCGAAAAATTAATATTTTCCTTCAGATACTTTCCTAGTAATCTACCCAAGGCCATGGCGCGACATATTTTTGTTTATAACAAATGAACTGTAAAGGCTAGTTATACAAGACTATATGATAATATTCTTCGGACCGTCCTCTTTGATTCAAGTCAAGGTTCATTGAAATCGGACGTCTGGAAGTCGAGAAATTAATATTTTATTGGCCCCACCACTTGTAGCCTACGAGTAATTTGCAATAACGCGAAACCTTTGATTATAACAATTGAACCACAGACTCTATCAAACAATGGCTTAATGGATAACATTTCAGGAACCTTTCCCTTTCATTTGAACCAAGGGGCATCGAAATCGGATGTCTAGAAGCCGAGAGATTAATATTTCTCTTCCACTACTTTTTGAGTAGTCTACCGTGTCGCGATATATTTGTTTATAACAAATTGACTGGAACGGCTAGTGGTAAAAGGCTATAGAATATTCTTGGACTTCAAAATAAGATATTAATAAAGACGTGTGTGTAAGCATAATATCGTAGGTTTAACCATTTCTTCAAAATAAATTCCCAAACATTACAACTAAAATGCTTATTCAAAATTACACGTCACTCTTAAATGCTTCCAAATCATTCATAATACACGGTGCTTAAAATTAATTTCTGACTATTCGAAAAATTCCTATAACTAAGTAGAATACCAGTAAAGATGTATGTGTAAGTAGAATATCGTAGGATTAACCCTTTCTTCAAAATAAATTCCCAAACATTACACTAAAATGCTTATTCAAAATTACACGTCACTCTTAAATGCTTCCAAATCATTCATAATACACGGTGCTTAAAATTAATTTCTGACTATTCGAAAAATTCCTATAACTAAGTAGAATACCAGTGAATACGTATGTGTAAGCAGAATATTGTAGGATTAACCCTTTCTTCAAAATAAATTCCCAAACATTTCACTAAAATGCTTATTCAAAATTACACGTCACTCTTAAATGCTTCCATATCATTCATAATACACGGTGCTTAAAATTAATATCTGACTTTTCGAAAAATGCCTATAACTAAGTAGAATGCCAGTGAAGACGTATGTGTAAGCAGAATATTGTAGGATTAACCCTTTCTTCAAAATAAATTCCCAAACATTACACTAAAATGCTTATTCAAAATTACACAGCACTCTTAAATGCTTCCAAATCATTTATAATACACGGTGCTTAAAATTAATTTCTGACTATTCGAAAAATTCCTATAACTAAGTAGAATGCCAGTGAATACGTATGTGTAAGCAGAATATTGTAGGATTAACCCTTTCTTCAAAATAAATTCCCAAACATTACACTAAAATGCTTATTCAAAATTACACAGCACTCTTAAATGCTTCCAAATCATTTATAATACACGGTGCTTAAAATTAATTTCTGACTATTCGAAAAATTCCTATAACTAAGTAGAATGCCAGTGAAGACGTGTGTGTAAGCAGAATATCGTAGAAATTAATCCTCTCCTCGAAATAAATTCCCAAAAGCAACGAGTATTGGAAAAATTCTCCCGCGACGAGTTAAACAGAGACAAAAGAAAGAAAAGGAAAAGAAACTATCGCGAATATTTTTCATCGCGAAGAATGATGCATAGTTTGCGCTTGCACGCTAGCGCAATGCGTTTACCGAGTCATTGTACTCGGCGTGTACAGATCGCTATTACATATGCACATTGCATTAAGGCAGGTCGCTGATGCACGTCAAGAGACTCGAAAGACGCGAGGGAAGCACTTTCCCGTAAGAAAACAACCGCTCGACGATTTCACCGCGCATTAAAGCCAACGCGAAACGAACGCGTCGCGTCCTCTGTTTACTTCGAAACATTCCGCGTCGAAAGTGAAATCCCATCCTTTTCTACCTTCCCGTTAAATAGGGCAGACGCACCGATTACTGTACCGCTTTAAGTAACTTTATTTACATATTTTAGAACGTCGTTAACGTTAAAATCCAGCTACAATTTTGCGGCATAATATATTGATCAATATCGTGTTTATTTATAAACATTATTTTTATACGTTCTATGTAATGAATTCATTGCTAATTAATTGAAAATGTACAACAAAGTTCAATGGTGCTACTATTGTCACTTGAGAATTTCTCGGTTAAATAGTGACAATTTATAAAGTAGATGTACCACTTTTTGCCACTTCCTGTTTAACTATTTTAGAACGTGTTTAACGTAAAGATCCAGTTGCAGTTTTGAAGCAAAATATTCTTCAACAGATCGAGTTTATTTATAAACATTATTTTTATACGTTCCATGTAATGAATTCATTACTAATTAATTGAAAATGTAGAAGGAAATTCAATGTCCCTACTATCGTCACTTGAGAATTTCTCGGTTAAATAGTGACAATTTGTAAAGTAAATGTACCACTTTTTGCCACTTCCTGTTTAACTATTTTAGAACGTGTTTAACGTAAAGATCCAGTTGCAGTTTTGAAGCAAAATATTGTTCAACAGATCGAGTTTATTTATAAACATTATTTTTATACGTTTAATGTAATGAATTCATTGCTAATTAATTAAAAATGTAGAAGGAAATTCAATGTCCCTACTATCGTCACTTGAGAATTTCTCGGTTAAATAGTGACAATTTGTAAGGTAGATGTACCACTTTTTGCCACTTCCTGTTTAACTATTTTAGAACGTGTTTAACGTAAAGATCCAGTTGCAGTTTTGAAGCACAATATTCTTCAACAGATCGAGTTTATTTATAAACATTATTTTTATACGTTCCATGTAATGAATTCATTACTAATTAATTAAAAATGTAGAAGGAAATTCAATGTCCCTACTATCGTCACTTGAGAATTTCTCGTATATAGTTTTCCATATCTTTTGATTGTTGCTTTAGGCTCGTTAAAAAAACCTGCGACTGTTAACAATAATTCTTAACGATAGACGCGAAGACTGTTTATAATAAATTACCACCGTTAATCCCCTTAGCCTATAATAACGAGTCACACTCGTTCTATAAATTATGCCACAGGCAATAAATGAACAAAAATGCTTACTATTAAGGATGAAATGTAACTTGAACTCTGATTTTAGCTTCGTATAATAACATCGCATGTTATTGAATAAAAATTACCCGCCACAATCGAACAATTTGTTCGCGACACGATATTGTTGAGAATGAAAGTATTTGTAATGTCTTCTGCGAGTTTTCCGCGTCTGGACGTCGGCCCAGGCCGGGCCATAAAAGCCATGGGTCCGCTGACCCCTATATAATAAGGTTTTTTCCTGGGCAGAAGGCAGTCGAGCGAAAACCATAGCGACTAGAACAAGCAGTTTTCTTGTAAGGTTTGTCGCCTCCATTGTATTGTATATTTTTTCAACTTTTATTTTCATTAAACAGTTCTTTTCTGCATTAGTGGTTGGGCGATCTTCATTTCCTAATCTAAAGATCCTCAATAGATATAAAAATAGTAACCAATTAACGCTAACGTAAGTGGGTAATAAAATAATCGTATGGCAAGGGGTTAATCCGATTATTATTGCTACTATTGAGTAATAGAAAATGACAGTGAATAATACTATAGTAATTTACTTTATTTCCATTTCCAACTCGCTTCTACTCGCTTGTCGAACCAAACTTTACCATTTATTTGTTAATCAATTTACGGAATTAACCAGTTACTGTACGATTCTTAAATATACAAGTTCGAAACGGAAAACGATACGTATAGACGACTTCGCGTGTTAATTAAGAACGAATAGCAAATAGTACAACAACGTATTACGTGCAGTATTACGATAAATGGAAAACATACTTTTTTTATACATTTTAAAAACAAAGAGAAAAGAATTATATATATATGTTCTTTATTGGTTTTCTTGTAGGATTACAATGGTTCCGTATCCTCCACAGTCCATAATACATTTTTTTTTTTGAGAAAAGAATTATATTGTACTGAATTATAAAGCAGCGTGCTATTCGTTCCGTTTATCGCCGACGTGTTTATCACGAGGGAGAAAAAGGGTTAAGTCGCGCGAGCGGTTGATCGTTGAAAAAGGAGCAGAATTCTATTCGAGTTCGTCCTTCGAAAAAATTTCCCGCCACGTGAGTTGCCGCAACGAACGGAAAAGAAGCATCGATCGCGCGGCTATTTGCGTCCCCGTAACTCGATCGATTCTCGAATTATTATTATTATTCCTCTCGCGCCGTTCCCCTTTTCCTATTATCGCTCGTCGTTTAAACCGAATATGAACGAAACCTGTTGGATTATCATTTTAATTTAAAAGGAAAAAGAAATTTTACATCGAGAGACACTGGATCTGTAACAAAGGAAAGTCTTTAACACTTTGGCTTACAATAACGAGTCACACACTCGTTGCACGAATTACGGATAGACTTGTTTAAGATACATTCCATTATATCGCACCACAAATTCCAGATAAGTTCCATTTATTTTAGCCTTACTTTCTTTTCAGCAGATCGAGAATCGTTAAATGTAAATTGTTGCAGAATATTGTAATAGTTTGGAGAAATGTGAGAACCGTAACACGATAATGATTGATTGAGCAAGTGTAATAATAGAAAATTTGTAGAAGGGGTTAACTCTGTTACCAGAGTCATGGGTCTCTGACTTTATTAACCCCTTGCACTACCAATTATTTTATTTTATTACCTACGTATGCTAGTATTAGCTGGTTACTGTTTTCATATCATTTAACCCTTTGCGGACGAGAAAAAAAATAACAGTTAACAAATTTCCATTCAGTTGTGAATTAATCATGGAAAGAACTTAATAATACTTAACCAATTTTCGCCGAATTATTATGAAAATTGCTTATATTAGTATCACTAGTTTCTTATATTTATTATGTCATTTCTATTAGTGTCTTTATATTAGTGTGTGGCGGCTCTCCTGCACCCACCACTAGAGGGACATACGAAATAGGCTTTCTCGAAAGTATAAGCTCCAACTACCTCGTCCATATATATACCGCCTTTAACCTTCCTTCCAATATCCCAACGTCTAAGGCAGGGCCTGCTAGGTAGCCTTATTAATAAGTCCACTAGTAGGCCCAGGACGAAACGCAACACCCTTCCTTTTTCCTATTCTATCCCCCCTCCACAGCTCCACATATCGTTGGCAATTTTTACTTAACTTTCCTTCCAAATTCCAAAACGTCTAAGACAGGGCCTGCTAGGTAGCCTTATTAATAAGTCCACTAGCAGGTCCAGGACGAAACGCAACACCCTTCCTTTTTCCTATTCTATCCCCCTCCACAGCTTCACATATCGTTGGCAATTTTTACTTAACTTTCCTTCCAAATTCCCAACGTCTAAGACAGGGCCTGCTAGGTAGCCTTTACTGATGAGTTCACACTAGCAGGTCCAGGACGAAACGCAACACCCTTCCTTTTCCTATTCTATCCCCCCTCCACAGCTCCACATATCGTTGGCAATTTTTACTTAACTTTCCTTCCAAATTTCCAACGTCTATGACAGGGCCTGCTAGGTAGCCTTACTGATGATGAGTTCACACTAGCAGGTCCAGGACGAAACGCAACACCCTTCCTTTTTCCTATTCTATCCCCTCTCAACAGCTCCGCATAGTGTAACAAATTTCTTCTTTTGAAAATCGACATTTACCCAGAAAATGCAGAGTTTCGGCGGCTATCCGCCGACACTCGTCCGCAAAGGGTTAACTTACAAATTATTCGAATATTGTTAGCAATTTTTACTTAAGAACTTGCAATCTTACAAGACCAAGCTAAAATTTCAATTCATATTAAATTCCACTCTCGGTAATATCTGTTTTTGTTGAATCTAAGCCATAATTCACAGAACGAGTGTGACTCGTCATTGTAGGGCAAAGGGTTAATTATAGGCCCTATTATTATCATATCCTATTATTATACCCTATTATTAAAGGGTACATGAAAATATAATAGAACGGTTTTACTTCGTTTGGTTAACTTTTGTCGGTAAGTGTACGTAACGATAATATTAGCTGTTCCATTGTATCGTTTAACTTAGAAATTGTTATCGCTGTTTAGGCGGTTGGGGCACAATAACGTGTTCGAGTATAGATAGCGAAAGAAAACAGGAAAAACAGGAGGAAGGTGCAAAGTCGGTCAGTGAATCATTCCACTTGTGCCGCGTTCTTTTTTCTTCTTCTTCTTTCAACCAGAGCAAGAAAACGTTCGATCGTTCGTCGATCAAGCGGCAATGATTCATAGGTTAGAAAATGTTGCCGCGTACCGTTTTATCGTGCATACAAAATGCTATTCGTTGCATCGTTTCGCTCCGTTTTACTTATCTACTTCGTTACACGGATTAACCATTTGCGATTTGCGGACGAGCGTCGACAAATAGTCGTCTAATCATTTTTTTCGCTTTTCGAACCCATTGTCTACTTTTAAAGCACGAAACTTAATGCAATGAATACTTAACGTGATAATAAACATTTGAAATCGTTGGAAATGAAATGGTTTCGAACTCGAAAAGCGTGAAAAGGTCAAAGTCGTAGAATTCGAAACTAAAGTACTACAATAAGTGTCATTACTTCTCGTCCGCAAAGGGTTAATAGCCATTATTTAGTAGCTATTATTCGCAGTGCTGTTTTTTTTTCGTTCGATTGATTTTTATTCAAATGGAGCATCTTTTAATTCGTATATAAAAGGATCATTATTTTATTTGAATAAAATATTGATCGTTCTTTTAATTCGTATATAAAAGGATGATTTTTCAATTTGAATAACGAATGATCATCTTTGAATTGTTTATGTGAAAGGATCATCTTTCAATTCGTATAAATAATGACAATCATTTAATTTCTATTTAAAAGGATCATCTTTCAATTTGTATAAATAATGACGATCATTTAATTTCCATTTAAAAGGTTCATCTTTTAATTTATATATAAAAGTATCATCTTTCGATTTCTATATAAGAAGATCATCCTGTAATTCCAATATAAAATGATCGTCTTTTGATTCCTATATAAAAGTACCATCTTTTAGTTCGAATACAAAAGGAGCATTCTTTAATTTCAATATAAAATGATCATCTTTCGATATTCCAATATAAAAAGGATCACCTTCTAATTCCAATATAAAATGATTATCTTTTGATTCCTATATAAAAGTACCATCTTTTAATTCGAAAACAAAAGGAGCATTCTTTAATTTCAATATAAAATGATCATCTTTCGATATTCCAATATAAAAAGGATCACCTTCTAATTCCAATATAAAATAATCATCTTTTGATTCCTATATAAAAAGGATCACCTTCTAATTCCAATATAAAACGATCATCTTTTGATTCCTATATAAAAGTACCATCTTTTAATTCGAATACAAAAGTAACATTTTTCGATTCGTATAAGAAATGATCATCTTTCAATATTCCAATATAAAAAGGATCACCTTCTAATTCCAATATAAAATGATTATCTTTTGATTCCTATATAAAAGTACCATCTTTTAGTTCGAATACAAAAGGAGCATTCTTTAATTTCTGTATAAAATGATCATCTTTCGATATTCCAATATAAAAAAGCATCACCTTCTAATTTCAATATAAAAAGGATCACCTTCTAATTCCAATATAAAACAATCATCTTTTGTTTTCCATATAAAAGTACCATCTTTTAATTCGAGCACAAAAGGAACATTTTTCGATTCGTATAAGAAATGATCATCTTTCAATTCCTATATAAGAGGATCACCTTCTAAATCCAATATAAAACGATCATCTTTTGATTCCTATATAAAACTACCATCTTTTAGTTCGAATACAAAAGGAGCATTCTTTAATTTCAATATAAAATGATCATCTTTTGTTTTCCATATAAAAGTACCATCTTTTAATTCGAATACAAAAGGAGCATTCTTTAATTTCAATATAAAATGATCATCTTTCGATACTCCAATATAAAAAGGATCACCTTCAAATTCCAATATAAAACGATCATCTTTTGTTTTCCATATAAAAGTACCATCTTTTAATTCGAATGCAAAAGGAACATTTTTTGATTCGTATAAGAAATGATCATCTTTCGATATTCCAATATAAAAAAGCATCACCTTCTAATTCCAATATAAAAAGGATCACCTTCTAATTCCAATATAAAAAGGATCACCTTCTAATTCCAATATAAAATAATCATCTTTTGATTCCTATATAAAAGTACCATCTTTTAGTTCGAATACAAAAGGAGCATTCTTTAATTTCAATATAAAATGATCATCTTTTGTTTTCCATATAAAAGTACCATCTTTTAATTCGAATACAAAAGGAGTATTCTTTAATTTCTGTATAAAACGAACATCATTCGATATTCCATATGAAAGTACCATCTTCCAATTCCAATATAACACGATCGTCTTTCGATTGTCGTACGGAATAATCGCAAACGTATCGGTTTCTCGTATCGGAGAAGGAAAATCCGATGGGAGAATCGATCCGTGGCGACTTGAAAATGGTTAAAAAAAAAAGAAGTAAAACGTACTCCGATACGGCATATGCTGCTCGTGAGAGTACAGTGACGTAGTTAAGAGTGGGGATGTAGCAGCTGACTGGCCTTTCGATGAAACTGTCTCGTTTGCCGCACGCCGCCGTTCCTTTGACAGTGCTATATCAACTCTGCCAGAGTGAACTCGTCGTGTCTCCCCTCTTTCGTATAATCTCTCGTCTAAACTGCGGATCAAACTTCCGTCGACGATTTGAAGCCGTACGGAAAACTCGCCTCTACGTTATCGAGTGGCTAACAAAAAGTATTTGCAACATTTTCGAATCGTTCAATCGGATAATTCGTGGTGCGGTAAACAAAAATTCGTCACACTCTTCGACTAGTTTTGTAAACTTCATTAATACAGCAATGTTAGGTGATTGCACGTATTAGGAAAATTCGCTGCTGCTGGATTAACGAAAGAAGCCGAGCTGGGTAAAATACTATTTTTGTACCATAGTTTGTATTAACGATTGATGCGATTAGTATAATTGAATATTTGAAACTTCCAATGCTATTGTTGATCAGTTGATTGAATAGTGAAATAAAGAGTTGAAACTTAAAATACCTGTTAACCCTTTGCGGACGAGTGTCGGCAAATAGCCGCCGAAAGCATTTCGATTTTCTGGATAAATGTCGATTTTCAAAGCAAGAAATTTGAATTAGTATAAGCGCTTTCAATAATAATTCAGCGAAAATTCGTTAAGTGTTATTAAATTTTATCCGTAGTGAACTCATAATTTAGTGGAAATTTGTTAAGTGTTATTTTTTGTCGTCCGCAAAGGGTTAATAATTAGGAATTAATGTTTAGTCGAAGTACTATTGGCAATCGGTAAAATATTTGCAATAGTATTCGTAATTGATATACGATAAAACATTCGGTGTACTATTAATCGTTATTCGAGTTAAAGCACTGCGGACGATTACTAAAACCTCTGAAAATATTATTATAATGTTATATTATATTATTATTATATAAGCAACTACTGCTTGGAGCAATTTTGACGTTTAGTGAAATACTTCAATTACTATAAATCATCGTAATCATTGAAGGTACTATTAATGATTAGCAAAATACTGTTAATAATTAGTGATTGTTACAATGGAATGTTAAAATTCTAATTACGATTAGCAATAGCTTAATAAAGCTGAATTAAATTACCGTTAACGATTAATTAAAGTTCTTAAAGTATTTTAATAATCAGCGAACGATCAAATAAATTTCCTTTGCAACTCGAAATACTATTAGCAATTAGTAAAAATGGCCGTGAAAAATTCCTCGCCGATATAGAATTGTATTTATCAATGAAACTTGTGGATCGTATTGATTAAGTTCACTTAAGTTCGTTTCACGGTTCAATTAGGTATAATTCATACCGCAACATAATTGCAAACAACACCTGCGCCAATTGTACGCAATATAACTACTTTGTTGAACAAAAAAAGGATGGAAATATTATATATTAAAACTGATTTCTTTTAAACGAAATTTCTATTATTAAAACTCTTCGATTTATTCGAATCGAACCACGAGTTCATATTTTTTACGAATACAAACAGGCGAGTGGAAACCGAATACTTTAAATTTCATATTTCCTTGCATTTGTTGCATATCACATTGATTCTGTAGAATTGAAATTTCTCCGAAACGCATCCGAATACACAAAATGTTAACATTTTGCGCGGTTAACCTTTACGATTAAGTGTTATTCGCTTCAATAGTTTCGCTTTCGAAAGTAAAATATTCGAATAACGTTGCGGCAAAGATTCATTACGGTTTCCTGCAAGCGAAAGCTACAGCCACAAATAAGAAACGATTATTACCGGTGCGATATATAAAAATCGAATATTTCAACGCTTTGTATCGCCGATTATTTTCTTTTATTCTCATCCCGTTCGATTCCATTTTATTCGTACGCGATAAAAGATTCGAGAAACGATTACAGTGACGTACGAAAGGTAGATTATAGGAAACAAGAATAATTGTCCAACGTTTTTAGCGATAGATTTGTTTCGGCTGTTTAAAATTCATCGTATTTACGACTCGTAATGTTTACAGGATAGCGGAAGCGAATCGAATATTCTTCGAGACTGTAGCGAATTAATTCGTACGCCTAATAATATTTTACCCAGCTGCTCGTGAAACTCGAGCTTTCGTCGCTTTTCGTTCGCGATTATCGCGAATCTTCGTAACGATTTCTTCGGCACACGTTTCGAAGCTTCGAAACTTGGCGCGGTTTTCTTTAAGCGCCGCGAAATTCTATTTCACATTCGAAACATCGGGACTATCATTGAACCTAAAACAAGTTTCGAATCCTCGAAACTAGAAAAAGTTTCGAATCCTCGAAACTAGAAAAAGTTTCGAATCCTCGAAACTAGAAAAAGTTTCGAATCCTCGAAACTAAAACAAGTTTCGAATTCTCGAAACTTTGGTGAATAATAATTCGCGCGAATAACGAGAGATATTACCATGATACTTTTTGTTTACTTCGGTAAATAACAGTTTGCGTAAATAACGAGAATATCGCGATCGAATCAATTTGTTTAACCAACAATCCAAATAAACTTTATCTCTACCAATTTAGATTATTCAATTTAATCGATATAATTTCACCGATTCATTTTCACGGTCGTTTCTAACGAGAGAAAGTTTATGCGAAACATAAACTTGGTTAAAATCGAAATAAATCGATAAGCGAAGAAACATCTTAAGCCAATTATCAATTTTTATTTCCGCGTTTCATTTCACTCGTCGATTTATCCCGACTAGAACCAAATTTACGTTTCGTTTCGTTAGATTCGACGAACAAAACCAATTCATTCGGATCTCAATTCTCTTCTCTCGCAATGTTTCGAATTCGAGTTTCGTGAATGTAAAAATTATCATTAGCATTCTACGTCTAATAATTGCATTAATTTATATACGTATATAATATCAAAAAATCTTTTGACCCGTGCATAATAATAACGCCAATATAAATTACATTCCTAACCGATTCTAAACAAAGCCAAACTTAAAAAAAAAAGATAAAGAGTAAGCGTTGACTAAACAAAGTTGTTCAACAGTCTCTCGAACGCCGGGGAAAAGAATGCAGCGAAAGAAGATGATAAAACGAATCAAGCGACAAGGGAATCTTTATTAAGCCATTCCCCGAAAATTTCTGCCCGTATACAAACTCTTGTATACGTGTGCGTGCCGTGAATGATAAAAGCTTATCGCGAAACACGCGGCAACCGGAGACTTTTCGTGTCAGCGGCAAGAGTGTAGAAACGGATCGTTTTCCATTTCGGAGCAGAGAGAGAGAAAGAGAGAGAGAAAAAGAAAGAAGCTACACTTGAACGAAGAGGAACCAGGAGTATTCAAAAGAGGGGTTGCTTCCTGCCAGATAACCGGAAGTGGCTATTAACCAACGAGCAGAGAACAATGTGGACACTTGAGAACAGCTTCCCTTGAAACTCTCTGCAGCAACAAGCTTTTCCTTTTCTTTCTTTTTTCTTCCTTCTCTGTTCTCTTCAACATCGTAATTCACCCTCTGTGTGTTTAGCCATGCTTTGCCTTCTTCTTCAGCTTCGTCCAAAGGTAAAGAAACATTTTTCGTTTGCTTCGCCTTAGACTAGATCTCCCCATCCCCCCCTCCGATTCTTGGTTTGTTAAACGAAAGAGGGAAACGTAGTCGTTGGGATTCGGGGCAAATTGCTATAAATCGCGATAATTATGCGGATGGATCGGCGAAAACGAGTGGCTTTAGAGGGAAGAAAAGTGCAGAAGATTCGCGGTGATATAATCGGCGTGGTTTTGGAAAGTTTAAACGGCTTGATTTATTTATCAGATGCTTCATCTTCTCGTCTATTATTATTATTGTTGTAACAGTTTAGTTTAGAATCGAAGTAGAGTAGAAGCTTGATTATTTATTAAGTGCTTCATCTTCTCGTCTATTATTATTATTATTGTAATTGTTTAGCTTAGAATTGAAGTAGAGTAGAAGCTTACGAAACTTCGAGCTACGCAAAGGAATCATTTAAGGCCATTTCGTGTGCACAAATCTAATAGTTATCGCAGAGCAAACGGTTAATATCGCTTCGAAAGAAGATGCTTCGAATAAAACCGAAGAATCCACAGTGCACGGACACTCATTACGATCACTGTACCCCTGCGTATACGTTTTCATGCGACGCTTCATCGCCGCTTTCGACTGGATCGCGTAAAAATATCGCGATTTCATCGCTGGACTGCGGATTTGCATCCATCCTGTCGTGCGAAATTTCGATTCGTAATACGGCAGGAATTGCATGCGACACGCGAACGCGCTGTTAATAGACGTAGCACGAGTATCGTAAAATTTATCACGCTTGCAAAAGGTGAGACGGATTTCATTTTTGTCGGATCAACCCCTTATTTAAATATCCGGTTCGGGAATATTAATTAGAAACACAAGGAGTTGGTCACGATTAACGCTAGACGTGTTGTACAATTTTTGATTAAATGGCAATTCATTCATTGTATTTACATATATATATTTTTTCTTTTTGTTGAAGTGAATATTGTGCTCCGAACTGGAACACGATTTTCAAGTTGAATACGTTCTAAAATAGTTAAACAAGAATTGGCAATACGTGGCAGATCTACCCTATAAATTGTTTCTATTTAAATGAGAAATTCTCAAGTGACGGTACGAGGGACCGTAGACTTTGTCGTGCATTTTTGATTACTCGATAATTCATTCGTTATATACTCAACATATAAAAGAAGCATGTTGATAAATGAACTGGATGTTGAACAATATATCGTGCTCGATACTGGAATAGGATTATGATGTTAAATAATAACTAATTGTAAATTAATTGATTAAAGTTACGTTGAAAGAGAAGCTTAAAGCGGCAGCACGCGGTGGTGCTTTTACCCTATAGAGAATTCGATCGATCGAATTCCATTGGTTTGCGTTGCTCTGTTTCACATGGAAATCGATTCGCCTAATAACACCCGTGTATTGCTGCATTCTTGGCCAATGACATTGACCTAATATAGCTGCGTTTCGCCATTTTGCTGTCACAAGTGTTCCATTAACTATCTATTGCAGCACAATGTCTTTCGTGGTATATAAAAGCTTGGGAATTGAAAAGATTAGGGATCCAAAAGCTTGGGAATTTAGTAGCTTGGGAATCGAAAAGTTTAGGAATCCAAAAGCTTGGGAATCGAAAAGTTTAGTAATCCAAAAGTTTGGGAATTTAATAGCTTGGGAATCGAAAAGTTTAGGAATCCAAAAGCTTGGGAATCGAAAAGTTTAGGGATCCAAAAGCATGGGAATTTAGTGGCTTGGGAATCGAAAAGTTTAGGAATCCAAAAGCTTGGGAATTTAGTAGCTTTGGAATCGAAAAGTTTAAGAATCCAAAGCTTGGGAATTTAGTAGCTTTGGAATCGAAAAGTTTACGAATTTAGTAGCTTTGGAATCGAAAAGTTTAGGGATCCAAAAGCATGGGAATTTAGTAGCTTGGGAATCGAAAAGTTTAGGAATCCAAAAGCTTGGGAATTTAGTAGCTTTGGAATCGAAAAGTTTAAGAATCCAAAGCTTGGGAATTTAGTAGCTTTGGAATCGAAAAGTTTACGAATTTAGTAGCTTTGGAATCGAAAAGTTTAGGGATCCAAAAGCATGGGAATTTAATAGCGTTGGAATCGAAATGTTTAGGAATCCAAAACCTTGGGAATTTAGTAGCTTGGGAATTGAAAAGTTTAGGAATCCAAAAGCTTGGGAATTGAAAAGTTTAGGAATTCAAAAGCTTGGGAATTTAATAGCTTGGGAATCGAAAAGATTAGGAATCCAAAAGCTTGGGAATTTAGTAGCTTGGGAATCGAAAAGTTTAGGAATCCACAAGCTTGAGAATTTAGTAGTTTGGGAATTGAAAAGTATAGGAATTCAAAAGCTTGGGAATTTAGTAGCTTTAGAATCGAAAAGTTTAGGAATCCAAAGCTTGGGAATTTAGTAGCTTGGAAATCAAAAAGTTTAGGGATCCAAAAGCTTGGGAATTTAATAGCTTGGGAATCGAAAAGTTTAGGAATCCAAAAGCTTGGGAATTGAAAAATATAGGAATCCAAAAGCTTGGGAATCGAAAAGTTTACGAATCCAAAAGCTTGTGAATCGAAAAGTTTACGAATCCAAAAGCTTGGGAATCGAAACGCTTATCAGTTGCCTCTTTAATCATGAAAGTGTCGTTAGACGTTTTAAAAGAATCGTTTGCTAACAATAGAATTACGAACAAATTACTGAAAGCGTATCTAATCCATATCCTCGTATCTTATTTTCGATGCAAACTGAAAAATAGCGGGCAAAATGATAAAATGAAAATACAAATCTACGAGTAATTTAAAACGGACCCTAAAATCGTCGGCGTCTCGCGAGTCAACCGAAATATCGAAGCAATCCAGACGCGTTGCAATTATAATTGCAAACGAGAAAGCGCTCTTTGCATTCAAGCAAAGTATATAATTGGATTCGAAGCAGAAGCAAAAAGAAGAGAAACGTAAGCGTTGCGCTTGGAAGAAGGAGAAATAGAGAGAGAAACAAAAGAGTATCTAAAGAAGGAAGAAGAAAAGCAACAGCGTAATGAATTCGAGTACGTTGCGCGCATTATCCAACTACAGTAGAATCTCGATTAAAGAAACGATCCAGTATTATCCGACGCTTTGGCGAATTGCTACAATTTGATTATCCGGGAAAATTGATTAACTAAACACTGGATTATCGGAGCGTATGTATAATATATATTGAAGCGAGTAGAAAAGGAGACGAGTAGTTAGAATGTAGGATCGATTAACAGATTTTCACAGTGCGAGACACGCGTATATACTACGCGCGGCAAATATATGTTATTGTTAATTTACCATTGTTTAAGAATGTTCGAAGGTTTACTCGAACAGCGATAAAACGCTTGAGATTACTTCGCACGCTTCAGCTTAACTATATCGCAGATGTAAACTATGCTTGCATTTACAATAATACCAATTCCTCGTATTGACGACGCGCAAATCTAATAATCGCAGCGCAGCCGAAAGGGTTGCATAAAAATGTTCCAAAGAACGAGCGGAGAAAATTGGGAAAGTTTAGCCGAGCAAGGAATTGAACACCGAAATAAATCGATAAATTATTTAATAGCTTTTTTCTACTCGTAAAATTCGGTTGCATAACCCTTCTATTATATACGTGTCTACGTAACGCGGACTAATTTTAGAATAAATGATCTTCGCTTGCACGGAAAGCCACGTGTATTCGATTATGCACAGGAAAACGTTTGCGTATCCGATCCAGAGTCGCGTTCACGTTTCGCATCGGATAATCGAAGCTTCTACTGTATCGGAAATTTTGTTTAAATACCGCGTAGCCAGTGGAATATGGGTAACCATGAGGGGAATAAAGGCATTAGCATCCTTCGTATGGGATATCGCGAATAGGCGGATGTGGCGCGATCACGTGTGTTGAAAACACTATCGCGTGTGTGCGCCAGTGCGGCTTTACACGCTGTGACGTAATGGCTCTCTGGTTATCGTAAGAAAATAACGAAGAATACAGCTGCGTAACGAGCAACCGAAACCATTACGAATCCCGGTGGCTGCGAAGTAAAACTCGGACACGATTCTTTCACCGACAAACGTTCGAATCGCCAAGCATCCTTCGTCAACTTTCCAAGCTTTTGGATTCGCGTTTGCGAAAAGAAACGTGGACGCAAGCATCGGCTGATTAATAAACCGCAATTTGGATCGCGTAAAAGAAGCAAAAAGGCTTTTAACGCCCGTCGAGATTTAGAATGGTTCGCTTTGAGAATTATATTTAACGATAAGTTTACGGACTTTACGCGTGTAATTCGAGAGGCTTCCGGAAAAATACGTATAACGCGTATGAATATTCGAACGTAGAAGCATGATGATGAAGAGAATCACGTAGAAGACGTATTCATACCGTTGTATTAATTAATCCACTCAATAAATTGTTTCTAGTTAAATGAGAAATTCTCAAGCGACGATACGAGGGACCGTGGACTTTGTCGATATTGAAAAATATATTATGCTCCAAACCGGAACTGGATTTTTCTGTTGAATACGTTCTAAGATAGTTGAGTAAAGTTGAATACATTACTTGGTACCCTAATCTACGCTAATAATATATCTATTCTGTAAATTGTTTCTATTTAAACGAGAAATTCTCAAGTGACGATTTGGGGGACATTGGAATTTTGTCGATATTGAGAAATATATTATGCTCAAAATTGGAACTGGATTTTTCTGTTGAATACGTTCTAAGATAGTTGAATGAAGTTAAGTACAGTACTTGGTACCCTAATCTACGCTAATAATATATCTATCCTGTAAATTGTTTCTATTTAAACGAGAAATTCTCAAGCGACGATACGAGGGACCGTGGACTTTGACAATATTGAAAAATATATTATGCTCCAAACTGGAACTGGTTTTTTCTGTTGAATACGTTCTAAGATAGTTGAGTAAAGTTGAATACATTACATGGTACCCTAATCTACGCTAATAATATATCTATTCTGTAAATTGTTTCTATTTAAACGAGAAATTCTCAAGTAATGATTTAAGGGACATTGGACATTGTCGATATTGAAAAATATATTATGCTCCAAACTGGAACTGGATTTTTGTGTTGAATACGTTCTAAGATAGTTGAGTAAAGTTGAATACAGTACTTGGTACCCTAATCCACCCAATAAATCGTTTCTATTTAAATGAGAAATTCTCAAGCGACGATAATAGCGACATTGGATTTTGTTCTACATTTTCAATGACGTAATAAATTACGTCATTATTTTTAACACATAAAAAGATGTTCGTAAATAAACGAAACGTTGAACAATATCATGCTCTAAACTGGAACCGGATTTTTACGTCGGATACGTTAAAAAATAGTTAAATAACGCGGCGTCGATTGGTGCAAGTATCCTAGAATCGATTATATCGGAAGCAATTAATTGGCGCAGGATTTCTGTACAATTTCGATGATTCTATGCAAGAATGGATAGCCTATCCTATGTTTCGTCTACGATGCAAGCGAAGAGAGGGGAATATTGCTCGCAGCTTTCCTGTCTTCGTCCGGGATATCACGATATCGCCCCCCTGCTTGGCCAATGGCGTAAGCAACCATAAAAATATCCAGGCTACTACGATTTCCCGGCGACCCAATGATATCCAGTTACACGTATCGCGCTCGCAGACGCGTATCACGATTACGCAATAATTAGACGGCGGATTCTTATGCATCTGGTCCGCGGACTTAACCCTTTCTCGCTCGATTTGCGTTGCCGCGTCGCACTCCATTCCATATTATTGCTATTCGCACACTTGTCGAGAAAAGTTAAGAAACGCGGCGCGTATTCGCGAAGCTTCACGCCGTCGCTATCTTTTCAGATGTACATGGATTTGAATTGAAAGTAGAACAACTTATCGTTTATCGATGTACGCGTGTAGCAATGTAATTTGTAATGTATTTTATGCCACTGTAAATTCTAAGCTGTGAATATTACGATAGAATATAAAGGATACGCAAAAATTCGTAAGCGACTAACTTTGTTTCTTGACTTTTATCCGTAAGTGTATAGGCTATTACCAACGAAATAAGTGCACCGTCAATTTTGGATACACCCTCTACTTACATCGTTTTCATAATTAAGCATGATAGATGTACGGATTACTGCCACTTTAACCCTTTTACCCGAGTCACGCTCGTTTTATGAATTTTCCAAGAGATTCGACGAAAATGCCTACCGCTTAGGATGAAATATTCATTTTAATATTAATCTTAATCTCGCGTCGCAACATTGAAGGCTGATAAATGAAATTTACTTCAAATATTCGAATGATCGATAAAGTATTGAAAAATAATATTTATCGTCTCTATAATTTTAAGCGTATGAAATTTGAAACGCGTTCCGTAAACCTATCGTTAAAGTAACAATCGACAAACGTTACAAGGTGGTAATAGCGTACGGAAAATTTTCAATGAAAATGATTATTAAAGAATATCAATACAAAAGCTTGGGAATTTAGTAGCTTGGGAATCGAAAAGTTTAGGAATCCAAAAGCTTGGGAATAGAAAAGATTAGGAATCCAAAAGCTTGGGAATTTAGTAGCTTGGGAATCGAAAAGTTTAGGAATCCAAAAGCTTGGGAATTTAGTAGCTTTGGAATCGAAAAGTTTAGGTATTCAAAAGCTTGGGAATGTAGTAGCTTGGGAATCGAAAAGTTTAGGAATCCAAAAGCTTGGGAATGTAGTAGCTTGGGAATCGAAAAGTTTAGGAATTCACAAGCTTGGGAATTTAATAGCTTGGGAATTGGATAGATTAGGAATCCAAAAGCTTGGGAATTTAGTAGCTTGGAAATCGAAAAGTTTAGGAATTCACAAGCTTGGGAATTTAATAGCTTGGGAATTGGATAGATTAGGAATTCAAAAGCTTGGGAATTAAGTAGCTTGGAAATCAAAAAGTTTAGGAATCCAAAGGCTTGGGAATTTAGTAGCTTTGGAATCGAAAAGTTTAGGAATCCAAAAGCTTGGGAATAGAAAAGTTTAGGAATCCAAAAGCTTGGAAATTTAGTAGCTTGGGAATCGAAAAGTTTAGGAATCCAAAAGCTTGGAAATTTAGTAGCTTTGGAATTGAAAAGTTTAGGAATCCAAAAGCTTGGAAATTTAGTAGCTTGGAAATCAAAAAGTTTAGAGATCCAAGAGCTTGGGAATCGAAAAGTTTAGGAATCCATAAGCTTGAGAATTTAGTAGCTTGGAAATCGAAAAGTTTAGGGATCCAAAAGCTTGGGAATCGAAAAGTTTAGCAATCCAAAAGATAAATAAAATTTACTTCAAATATTCGAATGATCGATAAAGTATTGAAAAATAACATTTATCGTTTCTATAATTTTAAGCGTATGAAATCTGAAACGCGTTTCGTAAACCTATCGTTAAAGTAACAACCGACAAACGTTACAACGTGGTAACAGCGTCCGAAAAATTCTCAATGAGAACGATTAATAAAGAATATCAAAGCTTTCGTATCCTCCGCTCGTTTCAATATCCAATCCTTCGAATCTCGAATGTTTCCACGAGTTTACCACAGCTTCTCCATCGCCAACTACTTCCAAGCTTTTCCATGCCGAAATATATCAGCCAATTTCATTTTCGCGCGCCGACACTTTATTATTAGTTTACTTAGTTTACTTTATTTATTAGTTTCAAGCCTTGTGGTTTCAACTTTTAGCGGAAAATTTCGAAGCGAACGGGGGAGATACCGTTGAAAAAGCTCGGTGAAGCGGAACTGAAAGGTTGAAGATACATTTTCCCTCGGCGTCTGCGCGCGCGCGCGCGTGTTTATGTATGACGCGCGCCACTTCCAGTCCCAGTTTCGACTTAATGGTCGCATAACTTTTTAACACGACGCGCACGTCGTCCCTGGTGGCCCTGATCCTCGCCGGGTTCCGCAATTAATTTGCCCAGCTCGTTAAGGAGGCCAGCGAAGCCGTTCACGGCGAAGCTACGCCCGGTTTAGACATCAACCAGGAGACGAGGATACGCCTGTTACCATATCGCGACCGCTACGCGTTACCCACCGCTACATACCGTCCGCGCTGTACATAATTATTCGAATCGCTTCGAAAAGGAAAATTCATCGCTATTCTACGCCAGGGTAAAATTACTTTTACCGTAACTGCCACTTTAATTCGTTTCGTTTAACGGCAACAGTAATTGTACGGAAGTAGTCGTAAGTAAATTTGACATTTCGACTATTCGTAAATAATAATCGATTCGATGTATCATATTCGACGCGTGGAAAGATGATGTTCCGTAAATAAACACGACGTCGAATCGAATATTACGAGGTAAAGCGGAATGTTATAAATATTGATAATTATAAAGCGTTGTCGAAATTGCATAGTCTAGTGATTCTATCGCAAGCATAGGCCGTGTTGTAGGTCGTCTCGCGTGTATTTGAAAATATCGCGCGTGTAGGCATTATAAATTTAGACATTCTACGGAACTCGTGGCCAACTGAACCGTGAAGGGATACGTTGTTTCTCTTCTCTCTCTCTCTATTTTTTTTTATCCTTTTTCGAAGTAGACCAACGCATTCGAGGCGAATGCTCGAAATAATCGTTACGAATACCTACAATGGCAGAGTAATGCGAGAGATAATAATAGAGAATTGCGAACGTTTCCGTGGCGCGGGCAATTTTAATCGCAAGCACGGCTGCTGCAGCGTGGAGATTTTTGCACCTCTTTCAAGTGCACGATTGAATAATCGTCGGAAATCGTGGGCGAAGATAATCGACGCCTATTAAAGGCCTTTTTGTGCATCAATTCCAGCAAATCAATTGAGTCCCTCGCCCGCCTCCCACCCGTAACCCTCTCTTAAGCTCCCCCTTTCCTTCTCTCAACCTTAATTTTCGTCGCTACCGTCTAAATCATCGTTGCTCTGTTACAAAAATCTTCGAGCAACTTTCGTGACTTACTCGAATTGAACATAGGAGAAGATTGGATCGCGAGTTGCGGTAAAATATATGAGGATATCACGGTTTCGAACTGTAGAAAGTATCGGGCATTTCCAATAGCGATCGAGAATTAAGGATTTTCGTAGATCACGGTAAAAGCGTTAAGTCGTTCGAAGACTTACGTTCAACGTAACTCTGTCGATTCGAAATGTTTCCTATTCGCTGTTTCACGTACCTTTCGAGCGACGAATTTGCTCGACGCGAATGCGAGAACGTTGGAAAATGTTGAATTAATAATAATTCATCGAAAATTTGCACGACAAAGTCCACCGTCCCTCGTATTCGTCACTCGAGACGTTCCTTATTTCAATAGAAACACGTTCTATATACATACATTAACACGTCACTTTATGTAACAACGGATATAATAATTCCCATTGAATTATGCGACTACACGTTTCATACTTTGCAATTATATCGGTCACGTTTAATGTTCAACAGAGAACATTTACCTCCTAATATATTTCGTTCGAAATATTACGCGTAAACGAATATACGATATGTTTACATGTTGTTACCACGTTTTGTTATGAATCTTCGTCTCTAAATTTGGCATTGAAAATTTCCGTATTTACACGTGTTTGCTATACGCTTACTATTGCTGTTAGTCCTTTGCGGACGAGAAGTAATGACACTTATGGTCGTACTTTAGTTTCGAATTCTACGACTTTGAGTTTTTCACGCTTTTGTGTTCCAAAGCATTTCATTTCCAACGATTTCAAATGTTTATTATTACGTTAAGTTTCACCGCTTTAAAAGTCGTTACAGACACGGGTTCGGAAAGCCAAAAAATGATTAAGCGACTATTTGTCGACGCTCGTCCGCAAAGGGTTAAATTAACGAATGGAACAGCGACAGTACGTGGGCGGGGGTTGTTCACCGGAGTTCGCTATTCGTACGCGTTTGATCGAGAAACTTGTTGCCTCGTAGGGACGGTATCGGAAAATTCGTTGCGACTGCTTTCGAACCGTAGCGGAGCGTCACCCCGAGGACGAACCGACCAACTAACAACCCCATCGATTTTTCGCGCGAACGTGCCGCCGCCACGGTCGTTTGCCGAGTAAGGAGAGGCGCCGCTTCGCAACCCCTTTCGCGTACACAGCAACATGGCCGTCCCGTTGAATTGACAGTTGTTGCACTCGTTTCCGCGTACACTTGTTGACCGTACCGCCGGCGATTCACCGCGGGTTCTAATCGGCGAACCCCCTTAATCATCGTCATGCGTTCGCGTTCGCGCGCGCGATCACGCCGAATCTTCGCCACGGTGAGTAGTGTCACGGGTTCAACAAACTCCCTCTTTTAACACGCGCGTCTCGTTACACCGACGGATATAAACATGTTACGGGGGAAAGTTTTTGTTTTTTCTTTTTTTTTTTGGGGCGGCGGGGGTTTTTTCTTTTGGAGAAATAACGGGTGTTTTTCGCGGATTCGTCGTAGCGTTGAGAGTTTCGGGGGTTGGGTGCTTTTGCCCCGAAAGAAAGGTTAATCACAGAGTTAAACAATGTTGCTGTGTTAAGGTTTAGCGTTTCTGCGATCGGATGACAAAATTTGGTACGTTGAAATCTTTTGCGATCTTCGTGGATCGAGAAATGGGGATTTGATGATTTTATTCCGCTCGGTTCGACGCGAAAGAAGGTTCATTAGCGAGTTAAACAATGTTGCCGTGTTAAGGTTTCGCGTTTCTGTGGTCGAATGACAAAAT
Organism: Eucera pruinosa; assembly: GCA_028830335.1. Classification (NCBI taxonomy): domain Eukaryota; kingdom Metazoa; phylum Arthropoda; class Insecta; order Hymenoptera; family Apidae; genus Eucera; species Eucera pruinosa. Next base: position 4,522,476 of record JAMYCR010000019.1, read on the forward strand.
TTGGTACGTTGAAATCTTTTGCGATCTTCGTTGATCGAGAAATGGGGATTGGATGCTTTTATTCCGCTCGGTTCGACGCGAAAGAAGTGTACAATGATAACTTGAACAAAGTTGCTAAGTTAGGGTTTTGTGTTTCTGTGGCCAGGTGACAAAATTTCGCGTCTCCGATAATAATATAAAAAGTGGGGGTTGGCTGTTTTTATTCCGCTCGGTTCGACGCGAAAAAAAGTGTACAATGATAACTCGAACAAAGTTGCTAAGTTAGAGTTTTACACTTCTGCGGTCAGACGGTAAAATTTGGAACGTGAAAATCGTTCGGTTCGTCTTGCGATAATTTAAACAAAGTTGCTAAGTTAGTGTTTCAAATTTGGTGCGCGGAAATTAGACGTTTTCATGGTTCAAGTATATTGCAAGTACATTCGAACCCTCTACGAGCACTTTGACAACAAAGAATGATACTTTCATTCCCTTGCAAGTACTTCGATGAAAGGAAGCACGGTACTGTGAAGCGTACTCGAATCTTGATCGAACAAACTCGAAACTTAATAGCAATCCACTAAAGCTACTAAAACTAATCGTTTCTTTCTGCCACTCTTAAAAGCACGTACGTTGCTCTCCGTAATAATGCATCGTTCAATTCTCTACAATGTTTCATCGAATTAAACAACTTGTGGAATAATAAAACAAGTGGCGGCAATTCGGGCGTATTTACGTGCGCTTGTCGACAAAAGTTACGAAACATGGTACGCGTATTTACGAAGCTATTACGTGGTCGATATCTTTCGAGATTCTACATCGATTCTAATATAAAAGTAGAAGAAGACGTGCAAATGTAATACTATATTCTTTTCATGCCACTGTAAATTCTAAGCTGCGAACCTTTGTAGCGAAAGGATGAAGGGAAAAATTCGTAAGCGGTTACTTTGTTCCTTAACTTTTGTCATCCGAGTGTACGTAACGTTTTAGGAAACCTGCGAGCGTCCGTGAACCCATTGTTAATCCTTCGCGGACGTAAGAGAATAATATCAATCGAGTTCTCGGGATTTGACGAACTTTCCCGTCTAATTATTAACAGCGACGTTCGTCGATGATTAAAAATCGAAGAATGCCCAGCAAAAGTCTCCTCTACTCGCCCGTAAAGAGTTAATCGTCCACCGGTAAGAGAAATTCGCGAAGGAAGCGGAGTATAAACGGTTTTCCGCTAAAAATAACGCAGACATTCGCCGGTAGATCGGAATCCCTCGGCGAAACAATTTTAGATCTGGCAAAGTCGATCCGCGATACGAGCTTTCACCCGCGGAGTAGCGAGTTTCACGCTCGTTTATCGCCAACTTTATCGCTTCCGTGTACCTAATATCATCGATTACACCGAAGAACCACTCTCCGGTTGCGCGATAAACAGGCGAATTTTTCCTCCAGCCACTAATAATGCAGAATTCGCGTCTCGTCTTTGTCGCGTGAGAGCGAAATTAATTGCCGCGTTGTATCGCCGCAATCATAGAACCTGGCGAGCTAATTTCACCTAACGCTAATTAACAATTTCGACGCAGGCATTTTTACAATACGCGTATAAGCGACGTTAAAGTGCGTAGTTAAATTTTTCGCGTCTATTCGTTATTTCGCCGTTCGCCTGTTATGTATACATTATTCGAACAGATCTATCCGAAGGTAGTATATATATTTTAATTCAACATTCGAATAAATGCTGAAAAATGTCTCGAAAACCAAATGTAAATCAGGTTACGAATAGTTAAAGAACGAATAGAGAATAACGCGTGATTACTTTTGCGGATGATAAATTTGGATACATAATTATTTGAAAAATAATATACGAATAATTTGTTACACTCGACGCGATAAATTCGTATATTTTTTACGCGTCGCGCGCATCCTACGCTTCACCGCGAATCTAATTATTTCTATAAATGCAGTTTAATACGCAGTTCAACGGAAACCGTCGAAATATTTGCCGCGCCTGTTTGCAAACGGTTAATGGTTAATTTCCGTCGTACGATTGGTAAAAAAAAAAACCTGTTGAATTTCAGATGACGCCTTTCACGTTTTAAACAATAGCGGGTGAAAGGAAGCCTGGGATCGAAGATGGGCAAGCTTTTGAGTCTTCTGGCTCGAGACGAGTCTACCTGTTGCACGCCTCAAAAGTACGACGTCTTTTTGGATTTCGAAAGTAAGTCGCCATTAAATTCACGCATCATTCGAATCTTTATTCTCTTTTATATTGTAAGACGCGTGGAAAAGTTCGCGTCGTATTTAAATAAATGGCTACGGGAAAAATCGATTCCGTTATAAGGAAAACTATGGGAAAATTTCGACTCGGTTGAAATTAATCATTCGCGAAAATTAGCGTAGAACAATTAGAATATTGTAATTGTAAAAAATCGATGGTTAAGTAAAGAACAAAAAGTTTCCGTCGTATTTAAATAAATGGCTACGGGAAAAATCGATTCCGTTATAAGGAAAACTATGGGAAAATTTTAACTCGGTTGAAATTAATCATTTACGAAAATTAGCGTAGAACAATTAGAATATTGTAATTGTAGAAAATCGATGGTTAAGTAAAGAACAAAAAGTTTCCGTCGTATTTAAATAAATGGCAACTCGGTTAAAAGTGAAACTTACGAAAACTATCGTAGATTAATTAGAATATTTCAATCGTAAGAAGATTAAAGTGGAAAGAATTTTATGTACATAGGAAAGATCGAGCAAGAATCTATTTAAGTATATTATTTTTTCAATTATTCGTATGTATATATATATTATATTATTGTATTTTATATGTATGTAATATTAAACCTTTCGAAATGAAATAATAAATCGGATTAAATCGAATAATCGAAGGGACGAAAGACTGGCAGTGAAATTAAAATCAGGTATTCGTGAAGCTGGTAAAATATTCCATAATTAACTTTTCACGGCGGCAATAATTCACAGTGCAATTACCAACCGGTGAATATTGCAAATGAAAGGATCGAAAGTGCTTTCTCCTCGTAAATATTTTCTTTCTTCTGCCAGTGTTCCTTCTCGAATATCGTTTACTTTCGATGCTCGAACGATTCGAAAACTATTTCGCGATAGAACTATACTTCTTTATATCGAAGAAATCGAACGCAATAAACGCGCGTATTCTTCGTTTCCCTGCATATTTCAATTTCCTACGGATAACATAAATATTCGCCGCGCGATAATAAAGTAACCGAATAATCGACGATTTATGGGGAAGCGTGAAATAGTAAATTAGTTCCTTTTATTCATTTTCATAGCTACGAAAATTCACCATTCAATCGTCGACGATTAAAATTGCTAATGGTTTCCTTTCATTTTCTCAATTACCAATCGCTGTTTTGTTCTTCAATTTTTCATAGCTGCGAAAATTTGGCGAATTTAACTTATTGTTAGAAATGGTAGACAAAATATAGGCAATGGTTTTTAACACTTCGAGTTGTAGCCAAAATATAGACGCTGATTCACTTCAGATTATAGGCAAACCGAATGGAAGATAAATTAATTTCGATACGAATATAATACGAACTATAGTTAACCCTTTGCGGACGAGCGTCGACAAATAGCCGCCAAAAGTTTTTCCATTCTATGGATAAATGTCGGTTTTCAAAGCAGCAAATTTGGATTAGTGACACTGATATGCACTTTCGATAATAATTCAGCGAAAATTCGTTTAGCGTTATTAAATATGTCCGTGATAGATTTGTAATCGAGTGGACATTTGTTACGTATTATTTTTTCTCTTGCGCAAAGGGTTAAGAATACGAATTGAGCTTTTACGTGGTATAAATAACGTTAACCATTTCTGAATAATACTTGGCTTACGGGATGGAGCCGCGTTGGATGACGGTTTGTTGCCGACGTTTCGTAAACATTGCAGTTTACAGCTGATACTGTATCAGATTGTCTCTCGCTCTGATGAAGTAACCTGCAATGTTTACGAAACGTCGTCAACAAACCGTCGTCCAACGCGGCTCATTCTTATTCAGAATCTTACCGCGGAAGCCTCAAAAACCTTGTTAATCGTTTCCCTAACAATAGGCACGAATTATTAACCATTTCGCTACCGTGGACGTATATATACGTCACCAAGAAATTGCACTTGAATCCGTTAAAAAGCACAATAAAAAATATTTCTTCCGCGACACAATTACAATGGTTACTAGCTTACGATAGAATAGTTACTAAAACAATCATTGCACCCAGTTTCTAGTCTCAACGTGCCGATAACGAAAGGGTTGATTTATCTTCGGTTTCAATCCCGGAACAGGATAATTTCGAACCGTGAACTGTTAAAAGTAACCGTGGATTAAAAAATGAAAAGGATCGCGGCGAGAATGGGTTATAATTACGATGGTATTTATTGCATTTCCGTTAGACGCGCAACCTTCGGACATAGAGAGGGAGACGTTCGAAGCGGTGCAGAGGGTTCTGAAAAATTCAGAATCAATCTTGGAGGAGATTCAGTGCTACAAAGGGGCCGGGAAAGAAATCAGGGAGGCGATTTCAGCGCCCACCGAGGAGTGTCAACGGAAGGCTTATCTGACCGTTGCACCTCTCGTCGCGAAGCTCAAAAGGTTCTACGAATTTTCGTTGGAACTCGGTAAGACTTCGTGTCCAGTTTCGTTGGACACTAGATTTACGGGCGTTAATATTCCATAATTTGACGGGCATCCGGAGAAATACGTATACCGCGTACAAATATTCGTAAGGTTGAAGAGAATACGTATTCGTGGTATACGTAAGCGTGGAATACGTATTCATACCATTTTATTAATTAAAGTTACGCATAAAGTAGTGAAAAATAATATTTATCGTCTCCTATAATTTTAGGTGCGAAATCTGAACGGCGTCAACGTTACGAGTTCCCGTAAATCTAGTGTTAAACGTATCTTACTACTATATATATATAGATATTTATGTAGTAGCATTATTATCATACATACACTTATCGACAAAAGTTAAGAAACAAACCAAATCACTCGCTAATTTTTGCGTATCCATTTCGCTTCCAAGATTCGCAGCATAAAATTTACAGTAGCATAAAAATATAATGTTACATACCGCGTCGAATGAATAATAAGTTGAATCTAATTTTAATCCGGGTACAAGAGTAAAGTATCTCGAACGATAACGAACGCGTTAAAGCTTCGCGAATACGCGAATGTTTCTCAACTTTCGCGGATAAGCGTATTGGTAAGGATTTCGAATTATCCCGTGTTCGTTCGATTCGCAGAGAAGGTAGTACCAAAGATCCTCGGCCAATTATGTTCGGGAAACTTGTCGCCGACGCAACATCTGGAGACGCAGCAAGCGTTGGTGAAACAGTTGGCGGAGATACTGGAGTTCGTGTTGAAGTTCGACGAGCACAAGATGAAAACGCCGGCGATACAGAACGATTTCAGTTACTACAGAAGGACGCTCGCGCGGCAGGAGAACGCTGAAAAGGATCTGGTCGTCGGCAACGAGCTAGCTAACCGAATGTCCTTGTTCTACGCCCACGCGACACCCATGCTTCGCGTTCTGAGTCACGCAACCATTACTTTCTTAATGGACGTAAGTCGCTTCTTGTCTCTCCTTTATTTTCATTACCTTGTCGCGTACCAAATGACCCACGATCTTCTCTATTGGATATTCGCCGTACGCGAATCAGCCGGATGAAATACAATCCGCGACACGTTCGTTGATAAACAGGTGGTTCGAACCGAAGCCTGTTATCGGAGTAACTCGCAGGCGAAAGCTGCGATTTTAGAACGTCGTTAACGTAAATATCCAGTTCCAGTTTCGAGCGTAATATTCAGTTCAACCGCTCTTTCGCGTATGAACATTTTTCTTTATACGATCAATATATAATAAATTCATTACTGATTAATTGAAAATGTCCCTCGTATCGTCACTTGAGAATTTCTCGTTATAAATCGGAACATAATTTTCGCATATATTAACACGTCAGATAATAGTAAACATATGAATATAAACGTAAGATACATGGTAAAGTTATCGTCTTACTAAATTATCACACGTGAGGTAACTTTATAATTATGTTGGTCACGTTTTAATGTTCAATGGCGCATTTGCCTTCGAATATTTGGCATTTCGTTACAAATATTCAGTGTAAACGTATATAAGATCTCTATGCGTTGTTACGTAGATCGAAGTAGATATTTAGATTCTTTATACGTTACTTCGCTATTAAATAAACGAATTCAAGTGGCAGTTAGAGGAACAGTGACAGTACGTGGGTCATTTACCGTATACACGAGCGATTCCAATGGATCTGTGATCCATTATACTGGTAAATGTTCCGAGAACTCTTTTACCCTGAATCACTTCGCATAATAGCTGTTAATTTTCTGCTTCGCTGGCTGTCGTTATTTATATCGACCTATTTCCTTCGTAAAACCATTCCTACTACCTTTTGCTACTGTTAACGAACTCTCGTTCGAAAATGCCAGCCACAGTGTTCGCGAATTAATTAAAAAAAAACAAATGCATCTCTAATTTCTGTACAATCGATGAATATTGGATTCGAGTAAAATCGCTGTGTTTATCATTGCCACGCGTTCCTTTCACGCGAATATAAGATACATTCTCAAGGTTTAAGGTAAACGTACCGCGTACTGCCGTTTTAAGGTTCGCGCTTTAAGTAACTTTATTTAATTAACTGTATTTTAGAACGTCGTTAACATAAAAATCCAACTCCAGTTCGGAGCATACGATCGTTTGACCGCACTTTTATTTATGAACCTTTTTCGTATACGTTCAGTATAATAAATTCATTGCTACGTAATTGAAACGGCACGACAAAGTCTACGGTCCCCCGTATCGTCGCTTGAGAATTTCTCGTTTAAATAGGGACGCGTTTTATATTTATCAGGACGTCAGTTCGTGTAACGGATATAAGAATCGTCGTATCGAATTACGACACGTTCTCCGCGCTTTATAATTACATTTGTCACGTTTCAATGTTTAACAGCAAGTTTACTTCCTAATATTTCGTTACAAATATAAAGCGTAAAGGAATGTAAAATGTCTCCGCGTTGTTACGCGAATCGAAGTACAAATTTAGATCCTTTGCACGTTACTTTGCTATTAAATAAAACGAATCCAAGTGGAAGTTATAGGAACAGCGACAGTACGTTGGTCATTTACCGTATATTTCACATTTTACGCCGTGTGCGAGTTGAAAATTTCATTTGCCGCAGAACGAAGACGTGGCACGAGAGAACATCACCGAGACGCTTGGAACGATGGCCAAGGTTTGCCTGCGTATGTTAGAAAATCCGTAAGTAATTTACTTCGCGATTCGTAGAAAATGAAAGTTAACCAATTTGCATCCCCAAGCGAAATAATGACTAACGTCGATATTAATGACGTTTAATATTTAAACGTTCGTTACTCTGTATCTTCTTGTAATTATTGAAACGTTGTTCGGTAAAAATATACGGGGTAAATTATTGGAAAATTGTTCGAGACAAATATAGAGGAAATTATTGGAAAATTGTTCGATACAAATATAGAGGAAATTATTGGAAAATTGCACGATAAAAATATAGAGGAAATTATTGGAAAATTGTTCGATAAAAATATAGAGGAAATTATTGGAAAATTGCACGATAAAAAATATAGAGGAAATTATTGGGAAATTGTTCAGCGAAAAATGTAGACATTTAATATTGATTTAAACGTTCGTTACTTGGTATCTCATTGCAATAATTCATTCAGTCTTCATGCTTCGTTACATTTAATATTCTATAATTGTTACCGTTTTCTTTGCCAATGGGTTCGAATAAATAATATAAGAATATTTCTAACGTACCACCGTGTATCGATCATTTTATAGATCATTATGCTAATTAATTAAAACTACAACGTCTGTTCTATGTTTATTTATCTTTGTTTTTTTTCTCAAGTTTTCATGTTTCTCGTCTTGCTGCTTTGCTACTTTATTAAACTGTAGTGTCCCTTTCTTATATTCGTCGACGCACGGTGATCCTTTTTAACCAGTTTCTGTTTCACCATTTCTATAAATAGATTCTAATCAGATTTGCCAAGAAACGTACGTACAACTTATTTACCACTTGCAATTATCGCTATTTCTATTATCGTGATAAATACTATTTCTACTCATACCGTTTCCATATCAGTCAAAATTCTGCTCGGAATGTTTTGCGATTCTTAGTCCGATTGTAAGTAAAAGTCTTCGATTTATAAAATTGTATAAACTTCGAAATAATCTACGAATGTTAACGCGTACATCGGAAAACATAAACGAGGATTTATTTCGCTTGAATGGAAATAAAAGTCTACCATGTTCATTTTTTCTTTCGGTGCAACTAAATACGCTTTTAGCGTTGAATCGAGGTGTGTGCGTTATTGTTGTTAGAAATCTACTGGCGCAATTCCAACGAGAGGAAACGCAACTGTTCGTTCTGCGAGTGATGGTAGGGCTGGTGATCCTTTACGATCACGTTCATCCCCAAGGTGCCTTTGTTAAGGGTTCGAATGTCGATGTAAGTTACACAGAATCCTACTAACTTTACCGTTAACCGTAGCTAATTTATCCTTTCACTTGAGAATCTTTCGAATACACCGCTATATAACGGTTCAATTATTCGACGAATATCGTAAAACCGTGCATCAAATTAATTTATAGTCTCGAATAACCAACCGATAAACTCATTTTCTTTTCTTTTTCTCGTTAAATTTTCACTTTGACCGCGTTCATAATTACGGGGGCACATCTCCACGTCGCGTAATAAAATAATCCTACACGATAGAGAAATCGGATAACGAAGCTTCCTACATTGTGTGACGCGCGCGTGTTTCAAGGTTAAAGGCTGTGTGAAGCTGCTGAAGGATCAACCGCCGTGCAAAAGCGAGGGTTTATTGAACGCGTTGCGTTACACCACGAAACATCTGAACGAGGAGAACACGCCGAAAAACATCAAGAACCTGTTAGCCGCATGATTGCCGAAACAACGCGGCTGCTGTATCAGAAGCTGATGAAAAAAAACAGTCGGCTTCTTGCAAATCTTCCAACTGAACCTTTCGAACGTTAATTAACTCTTTTCGAACGAGTGACGCGTTCGTTTCCATCGCCGCGCGTGCATCGGAAGATACGAAGAGAATATTGGAATCTTCGCGTTACACGCGCGCGCGTACGAAAATGTCACTGAATAGAGAAACGCAACAACAAAAAATATCCATTCTGTTCCTGATCGTTGCACGGGTGCCGGACCACTTTCCAACTTCAACGCTGTACAGCTTTTACGGATCTCACATTTCATTGCTCGAAGTAACGTCGATATTATTTCCTTCCACGGTTTGACAATAATTTAATCGACATTCCAATTCGTGCTTTCTCTTCGCAAGCTTCTAATTCCACATATTTCTAAATTACATACTATTATTGGTTACACTTGATTATACTATTAATAAATTCTCACTCGTACGATTATATAATTGTAATCAAATATTTTTCATTATTAACGTTGGAACTTACGAAAACCAGTCGAAATTGCCGGTAAAAATTATACAAACTCGCAGCTACGCATTTTCTAGAATATCCCGTGATTGTTTTTCTATTGCAAAATTATTAATGCAGATTTATCGTGTTTCAATAGCGTGTGTTTTGCAAACAAAAAAAAAGAAAAAATATCTATCGCGTTTATTTCTTCGGTGCAAAATAAATAAATCCTTTACGTCTAGTTTACTTCACTTTAAGTGTGCTACGTATACAGTGCTTCCGTCGATGGTTCTAGCGTTAACCCTTTGCGAACGAGTGTCTGCAAATAATCGCCATTTTGCTGGTTTTTGCGGACGCACGTTTACTGTTAAAGCAGAAAGTTTCAATTAATATCGTTGATAAACGCTTGAAAGTTTTGGGAATTCGTTGACCTGGAATTCGTAAGCTTAGAAATTCGTAATGCTTGGAATTCAAAGTCAAAATACTCTTTTCAAGTTTTATTATTCGTCGTCCGCGAAGGGTTAAATCTGTCGAGTCCGTACGTTGCGTCGAACGTCCGTAAAGCTAGCGTTAAAACGCGCGAACGCGCGTCTTTCGAGTCTGTATAGCTGCCCGCGATTACTGCCCACTTCTACGGAGAAAAATTTCACAAAAAAAAGAGAGAGAGAGGGGAAAGATAATTGTAGAAAGGCAAGAAAGCGGAGCGACCGTGAATTGAGAACGGAGAGAAAATAAAGAGAGGAATTGCCGAACTCGTTCGCAAGCGATGCCTTTTATCGCCGCCTACGAGCGCGAATATTTAGAAATTATTATTATTAATCTACCATGTCACAAACTCCACACGATTCGAAACATCGACGATTTTTCATTGCTATTATTATTATCATTGTTTCCGTTCGGGGAGAAGGTAGAAATACGAGACGTAATAGTTGATTTTTCGCATATCGCGAAAAGTAATCGGTATTTTCAATAATACGTCGCGGTGACGACGAAAATGTTCGAAGACAATCGAAAGGGGCGAATCGAATTTTCGTTAGATGTATTAACAAAGTTGGCAACATTATTAACATGTTAACATACACGTATTAACATTATTCGATTAATAATTATCTTATACTTATCAATAAGTATTTTTGTTCGTTACGGCGATGATGAAAAGTTTCGAGGATATACCATTGAAAGGGGTGAAATGTAAATTTTGCTTTAAATATTGCAACGTTTCGTCTATTATAATTCGCGTCACGAGCCAAAATTCGTCGTTCTAAGAATCGAGGGGATTAGAATGGCTTTTATTTGTACGAAGTACGATTGGAATTTTTTTATAACAGCGATTGATCGATGATTGAGAATTTTAATAGCCGTTGCTTTTTTTTATCGCTGTTCCTTTGTTCAATGGACATTCTTAGTTTCCGCTATGGCGCAATTTTTATTACATTACATTTCTATTACATTTCTACCTTCGCCTCTATTATTATTAATATTAACATCGTTACGATTCGTGAGATTTTTGGCGTTTGTTCCGGACTTGCGAATATTGCGCGCATTTTTCAAACGAACGTGGGAAAATTCATTTCAGGTGTACAAATTAATTATCGAAAGCCTCGATCGTTTTAAGATGTTCAAGGTAACTTTATAGATTCGCGATGTTTTCTATTCCGCCGTTTATGAGTATTTCTCGGTCGACGAATTCGCTTTAATACGAATGTGAAAACGCTGGAAGATGTTGAACATATTGAAACTGTATTTGATTTACTTGTGAATAAATATATTGAATCATACGAAATTCTAAAGGCTCGAAATTAATTTGTACACCTAATATAGAAGTGAAACGTAGACGTTGCGATGAATCTTTAACCCTTTTCCACGTGTTGCAATCGCCGGTTAACCTTTTTGCTTCTGACCGGGGAAAATTAGGCGAAAGTTTCATTTAAATTCGAAATTTACGCGGCTAGATTATTTCTAAAGCTTTGCCAAGTGATAAGGAAAGGATACGTGAAACACCGAAAAGCAAAGGTTACATTATTTGCAATATTTCAAAGGTGAAACGCCATAATTAAATTAAATCCCTTTTACCATGTTTGTAAGAATACGAATTTGCCGAAAAATTCGCGGTCTATTAATTCAATTTCGAAGCAAAGGACGAATGGAAAATATTTCGCCGACGGAAAGGGTTAAAAGTTTCATAGATTTTTCGCATAATGTTGCGCAGTCGGATTTTATTACTACGAACGATTAACGCGTACAGTGGCTGAAAAGAAAAGCATTCGTACACCGTGAATTCTTAACGTTTATTGGAAATATATTTTCAACGAAGCCACGTTAAGTTAAAGCCTATATTTACGACGTAATCGTTTCTAATGTCATCTAGTTTTTCATCCAAATGTATCCATATTTATATATATTCATATATTTATGTATTTATATATATATATATTTATATATTTATATATTTACATATTTATATATTTATATATTTATATATTTATATATTTATATATTTATATATTTACATATCTATATATTTATATACTATATATATACACACATATGTAAATGTATTAATTTTCAGCTGAACCGTTTTCGATCGAGGCGCAGAAATGATCGGTGTACGAATACTTTTTTCTCGCGACCGCTGTGAAAATCGATTACGCGTAACAATTTTATTGTGTCTTCCTAACCGAAAGAAAGGGAAATGGTGGCAAACGGTGATCGAGTTTAATTAGAGCATATCAAAGTATATAGCGTATTTATAGTGTAATTTCGATGATCGCGCGTGCGCGCGCAAATAAAAAGAAGAAGAAGAAGAGGTTTCGCGAAAGTGTTACGATCAGAGGTTTAATAACGTTGTAAATGAGATTATTGTGCAGAGATCTTTAAGCAGCATTGTTTTGTTTGTTGTACGGTTGTCATCCGAGGGGCGAATGGACGATCAACGGAAATTGTTATAAATACGATGGATCGAGGATAGAATATATATAAATATATATGCACGCTTACTGACAAAAGTTAAGAAACAAAGTATAGTCGCTTACGAATTTTTCCTTTCGAATCCTTTCGATTCTAAGATTCGCAGCTCTTAGAATTGTACAACAGCATAAAAGTATAGCATTACGCGTGCATCGATACAGAGATAAGTTCTACTAGCTTTAATTTGAATCCATGGTATCTGAAAAGATAGCGACGATGTAAAGCTTCGCAAATACGTACCGTGTTTCTTAACTTTTGTCGATAAGCGTGTGGATATATATATATTTATATATATATATATATATATATATATATTTATTTTATATATATTTATATATATATATATATATATATATATATATATATGTACTATCGATATCAGTGCAATCGAACGGAATCGAACACTGCTCTTACTTTCGTCATCTTATTCTCGCGTTACAGTTTATTACGCGCACGTCAATTGTTTCCACCACTAAATCGTGCTACGGTTATCGAAATTCCGAAGAGAAATGAATAAAATGCTTGGGGGGGTTGGAAATTGCGATATGTGATGTACAAGTGATAATCGGTATATTTATATTATTTTAGTTTGTATAGAACATTTGTATTATTGCGTAGAATATTTCTATTATATGATATTCTATTGTATAATATCATATTATGAAGAATATTCGTATTATATAATATTATGTTATATGTTATTATATTATATTATATTATATTATATTATATTATATTATATTATATTATATTATATTATATATTATATTATATATTATATTATATTATATTATATTATATTATATTATATTATATATTATATTATATATTATATTACATAGAATATTTATATTATATAATATTGTATTATATAGAATATATTTATATTGTATAATATTATATATATATTATATAGAATGTTTATATTACATAATATTATATTATACGGAATGTTTATATTATATAATATTATATTAAATAGAATATTTCTATTACACGATATTATATTATACAGAATATTCATATTATACGAGTTACGAATTGTAAGCATTAATACGGATCATTTTTACTCGTATTTTCTTTGAATTGTGTAAAAAAAAACACCGTAGCACGGTTAAGCGAAACATATGTGACTTAATTTTGGTGGAATTTTAATTCAACATTATTCCGTTTTTTTTCTTTTTTTTTGTATATTAAGGAGCAGAGCTACTTTATGAGACGAATTTTTTCTTCTTTGCTTCCATCGGCCAGAGAATTAAAAATCGAGAACCAAAGATGTTACGTTTACTAATATTTACGCTACTCGGCAAAAGTGAGAGAATGTATAATATTTAGAAGAATTGCGTGTTGTCGAAGAAATGTAAATACAGCGATTTGAAAATGTATTTTTGATTGGAAAATTGTTGGGTGCAAAGTTCGCGAACGAAAAGGCAGAATATTATTCGAATATTCTTCGGTAAAAATATAGAGGAAGTTATTGACGAAATTGTTGAAAAATTATTGGATAATTGTTTGGTAAAAATATAGAGGAAGTTATTGACAAAATTGTTGAGAAACTATGAGAATATTGTTTGGTAAAAATATAGAGAAAATTATTGAAAAATTGTTCGGTGAAAGTATAGAAGAAATTATTGATAAATTCGTAGCTAAAAGTGCGGAAGAAATTCTTGGAAAATTGTTCGTGAACGTGAAGTTCGTATTTCGTCAGTTTGCGAAAGAAAATCTGGGAAACTTCATGAAAATTCCATCGCAATTCCTATAAAAAGAATTCTAGGAAATTGTTATTGCTAATGAAACTCAGATTTGAAACATAATTTCTCTTTAACTTCGTCCAGTAGATTTGCAACTTTTCTTAATTACGGTAAGAAAATGATCGATAAAACTTTTGCCCTGCAGCGTTAAGTATTAATAATTTTCATTCTACTGTTGCAGTATTTTGGATTGTTGTAAATCCTCTAATTTACACCGCGAGCGTGACAAATTTTCGTTTCAATTTCATTTCAAACGGCGCTGGCAATCGCACACGATTTTTTTCTAACAATGTACATCGTTTAAGTGTCAATTTTGTTATCACTGAGATATTAGCGAAACTCTCACGGATTCGGATCACCCCGAAACGATTTCGCGTTATTTAGTGTTAATAAGGGGAGAATCGATATCTTTGATTCGCTTTTACGTTGATTTAAGAGCAAGAATTTCGGTGATATTTCACGATTTATCGCGTCGCTTTTCGTCTGTTTACAAAATCATTGTTACTCGGAGGAACGAAATTGTAGAGACACCCGAAAGTTAATAAAAATACATTATATAAACACCTGTCGTTTGAGAATTCCCCGCGAAACGAAATCACGACAAAACCGCGCCCCATTTTATTATTAATATTCAATAATAAATTCGAATTACATTTATATTTACGCGTTTCTCTTTTATTAATTATTATACACGTGTTGCGTTTATATGTTTACTATTACGTGTATATTTTGTTTGTTACTATACGTTGTATTTATATACGTTTATTAGTAAATATACTTTTGTTTATTATTACATGAACGTTGAAGCAACTTTCATTCTATTAACTGCATTAATTAATAATCCACTGCTTTTCTTTTAATTAAATTTTGCGTCTATTTCGAAGAATATCAAATACTTTATCCTTCTTAATAACAATTTATTTTATTCAGCAATGTTTAACATTAATTTTGAGGCAGTTTATGGCCTTCAATTTGTGCTTATTAGATAGTTTATTAGTAGTTATTATTATATGAAAGTTGAAGCAACTTTCATTCTATTAACTGTATTAATTAATAATCCACTGCTTTTCTTTTAATTAAATTTTGCGTCTATTTTGAAGAATATGAAATACTTTATCCTTCTTAATAACAATTTATTTTATTCAACAATGTTTAACATTAATTTTGAGGCAATTTATGGTCTTCAATTTGTGTTCATTGGATAGTTTATTACTAGTTATTATTATATGAAAGTTGAAGCAACTTTCATTCTATTAACTGTATTAATTAATAATCCACTGCTTTTCTTTTAATTAAATTTTGCGTCTATTTTGAAGAATATCAAATACTTTATCCTTCTTAATAACAATTTATTTTATTCAGCAATGTTTAACATTAATTTTGAGGCAATTTATGGTCTTCAATTTGTGCTTATTAGATAGTTTATTAGTAGTTATTATTATATGAAAGTTGAAGCAACTTTCATTCTATTAACTGCATTAATTAATAATCCACTGCTTTTCTTTTAATTAAATTTTGCGTCTATTTCGAAGAATATCAAATACTTTATCCGTCTTAATAACAATGTATTTTATTCAGCAATGTTTAACATTAATTTTGAGGCAATTTATGGTCTTCAATTTGTGCTTATTAGATAGTTTATTAGTAGTTATTATTATATGAAAGTTGAAGCAACTTTCATTCTATTAACTGTATTAATTAATAATCCACTGCTTTTCTTTTAATTAAATTTTGCGTCTATTTTGAAGAATATCAAATACTTTATCCTTCTTAATAACAATGTATTTTATTCAGCAATGTTTAACATTAATTTTGAGGCAGTTTATGGCCTTCAATTTGTGCTTATTAGATAGTTTATTAGTAGTTATTATTATATGAACATTGAAGCAAGTTTCATTCTATTAGCTGCATTAATTAATAATCCAATTTTTCCTGTTAAATGCTTGTTAAATACTTATTGTCCTTCTTCATTGATATAATATGCAAATAGTAGAATTATCACATAACGTGAATCACTTGAAATTCGTGCAAAGGTTTGTCCATTTCTCGATTGTATTTTATATAATTATAACAATCGACGAAGCAGCAATAAACAATAACGTCTTCCTTTTCTACGCTCTAAAAATCGCAATGTACCTTATTGTAATTATTATTATTATCACCGGGTTTCGTTCGAAAGATATTATCAACAGCTGATATTTTACGATACTTTAAAGAGAAACATCACAGATGGCGAAACGATTCAATTTCAAGCATATATATGTTTTTAATCTTTAGAAATATTAGATAAGAATTGAACAACTTTTAAAAGAAACAGCGGATGGAAAACAATAGGACAAAAAAAACACGAATCAAACGATTTGAAATAATAGGAATTATTTACTAGTAATAGAAATAAAATACGAATTGTATCATTTTTAAAGTGTGGATTAAAAAGAATGAATCAATTTCTAAACGCTAGATTGACTACGAAAATTTGCACATTGTTACTAACGATAGTAAATTAAAAAGGACACATCTACATCTTATCTTTGCTTGCGAATAATTATTGTTAATCCTGAATATAAATTTGCCCCGTAAATTGATATTACCAAAATTCGAATCGAAATGTTTTTATTTATATTTCACTTTTACTTTGCAATAATTTTATCAGTAACGTTGATTTACAAAATTGCTACCTTAAAATTTATCCGTAAATCGATATTAAAAGTTAAAAACAAAAAAAAACATTTATCCATATTTATACATCTTGTTACAATTATTGATCATTTTAATTTAGAACTTGGCAAAATTTATGCGTGTCTCAAATTAAAAATTGAAACGAATAACATTCATCTATATCACACGTTAATAATTCGCTTGTTACAATTATTGGTAATTTAATTGGAAATGAAAATCGACAGATTCCGTTTATATTTTATCTTTCTTATTTTTACCAATTATCGTTGACTATGATTTACAAATATGCTGTTAAAATTTATTTAAACACGTGCAACGATGTTAAAAATTCGATTCGGAAAACTCCATTAATATATTTTATCGTTGCTTGCAATTATATATATATATAATTACTAGTAATCGTAACGGAATAAATTCAGATACTTAAATTGTGATTCACGGTTTACTCACCAACGTCTCTGGAAGCGTGAAAGATGGGAAGGTTTCTAAAGTGGGAATCGGATTTAATATACCGGGTGTTTCTTTCGTTTTCTTCGCATATTCCGAGTCCTCGATTTTATCGCTTTCCGTTGTAGAATCAGACATTTCCATATCGTCGCTCGTTTCCCTTCGCTCTTTTATCTGCAACGAGAATCGTTTGAAAAGTATTAGAGAAACTTTACTCCGTTAACGGATTAATGGATTAACGGATTAACCGGATTAACGGATTAATTTTAATAAAACCTGCGCGATTATTTTGAAATATCTTTCGCAATTTTCGATTACACAACGGAGTGTGAATTGGAACATTGGAACTCGATTGGTTCGTGATTTTTTATTAATCGTGGACTAATTCGAAATATTAGTAGATGTTGTTAAGCATAAAAAAAATGCATCATTGAACGGGATGCAAATTCAAAATTATTCAGTGGCTGAATAATTTCGATTTCCATTTAAGCTTCGCGATTATTCGTGAGTATTTTTCTTTCTTTTCATTTGCAACTAATCGACGACTAATTCGGAGTATTAAGAAATGTTAAAATAATAAGTATCGATGGATATTAATAAGTATCAAAATAATACGTATTAATAGACATTAATAAGTATTACGATACTAAGTATTAATGGATGTTAATAAATATGAAAATAATAAATATTAACGAGTGCTAATAAACATAAAAATAATACGTATTGATAAATATCAATCAATACCAAAGTCATAAGCATTAATGGATATTAATAAAATGATAAAAATAACACGTATCGATAGATATTAAGGAAAAGTATGAAAAATTCAGCATTGAACGAGGCGTAATTTGGAATACTAATCGAGGCATACCCAGAAATGATAGTCGAACAAAATCCAGCCTTGAAGTAGATAAATACTCATGCAGAAGATTGAGAGCAAACACATGGCGAAGTTGTGTAGAAATATTGGATGGCCAAGCAATTGGGCGTCGGTAATTAAAGTCAAATCGAGGTACATGTCCACGTGTTTCATCTCTATTATTCCGGCTATCAACATTAATGCAGCTGCGGCGAAGCAACCGATCAAAACCTATCACCAGAAATTACGTTCTCATATTATTCGACAAAAGGTGCAACGAATTATTTACAGCAACGAAGCAACTTATTGTTACAATTCATATTACTTTCGATATCCATTGCAAATATATAATTACGTTCTATTTCTATATTGTTTGTCAATTAATCGTAATGTTCAATAGACACGAAAACCTGATATGATAAAGTATAATAAAAAGGCGTAGAGTTTAATAAAATAATAATAGGTTAATAGTATTATTTATTTAATATATTAATTACTATTATTCGACGATTTTGGAACGAAATATTATTTGGAAATAATTGCAAAAGGTACAGAGTTTAATAAAATGATAATAGGTTAATAGTATTATTTATTTAATATATTAATTACTATTAGTCGACGATTTTGGAACGAAATATTATTTGGAAATAATTGAAAAAGGTACAAAAGGTTAATAAAATGATAATAGATTAATAATATCATTTATTCAATATATTAATTAATGTTAATACTAGTTTTGGAACGAAGTATTATTTGGAAATAATTGCAAAAGGTACAGAGTTTAATAAAATGATAATAGATTAATAATATCATTTATTTAATATATTAATTGATATTATTAATAATTTTGGAACGATATAAAATTTTAAGAAATAATTGCAAAAGTTACAAAGGTTAATAAAATAATAGTAGTTAAATAACATTATCTATTTAATAAGATTACTTTCTATTATTAACGTATTTGGAACGAAATATTATTTGGAAGTAATTGCAAAAGGTACAGAGTTTAATCAAATAATAATAGGTTAATAATATTATTCATTTAATATATTAATTACTATTATTCGATGATTTTGAAATTAAATGTTATTTGGAAATAATTGCAAAAGGTACTGAGTTTAATAAAATGATAATAGATTAATAATATCATTTATTCAATATATTAATTAATGTTATTACTAACTTTGGAACGAAATATTATTTGGAAATAATTGCAAATAGTGGATAATTAATGGAATATAATGCTACTAACGATTTTGGGATTTTTCGCAAAGATATCGGTGAAAAGCCAGAGGAATGCAAATATCAAACTCATAATCATGCACAGCGGATAGATGCAGAATATTATGTTTGCTTCTTCGGGTATTTCGGCAACCGAATCGTCTTCCTTTTTACGGTTTCGATTGATTCGATGATGGGAGTAATGAAAAATTTCTATCGCCAGGCCAATCATCTATGCAAATTTCCATAATCATTATAAAAATCCTTTAAAAATACTTAACTACACACGAAACGAACTAATTTTCTATATTAATTATAGCATTTGCATTTGCTGCTAAAATTATCATTCAATTCTAACAATTTATTCAACTTGGTAAGAAAATTCAAATTAAAGCTTGGCGAACTAAATTTTCCTAATACAATAATTTACCTAACTAACAAGAAAATTTGTTAACAAAACTATCCTTGAATTCTAGCAATTTATTTACTTGGTAAGAAAATTCCCATAAAATTTCCCTAACATAATAATTTATCTCAGTAACAAGAAAATTTGCTAACGAAAGTTTCCTTAAATTCTAATAATTAATCTACTTGACAAGAAAATTTGCTAATGAAAATTCTCTTAAATTCTAACGATTTATTCAACTTGGTAAGAAAATTCAAATTAAAGCTTCGCGAACAAAATTTTCCTAATACAATAATTTACCTAACTAACAAGAAAATTTGATAACAAAATTATCCTTGAATTCTAGCAATTTATTCACTTGGTAAGAAAATTCCTATTAAATTTCCCTAACACAATAATTTACCTAAGTAACACGAAAATTTGATAACAAAACTATCCTTGAATTCTAGCAATTTATTCACTTGGTAAGAAAATTCCTATTAAATTTCCCTAACACAATAATTTACCTAACTAACAAGAAAATTTGTTAACAAAATTATCCTTGAATTCTAGCAATTTATTCACTTGGTAAGAAAATTCCTATTAAATTTCCCCAACACAATAAATTACCTAAGTAACACGAAAATTTGAGAACAAAACTATCCTTGAATTCTAGTAATTTATTTACTTGGTAAGAGAATTCCTATTAAATTTCCCTAACACAATAAATTACCTAAGTAACACGAAAATTTGTTAACAAAAGTATCCTTGAATTCTAGCAATTTATTCACTTAATAAGAAAATTCCCATAAAATTTCCCTAACATAATAATTGATCTAAGTAACAAGAAAATTTGCCAACGAAGGTTTCCTTAAATTCTAACATACAATTTATGAAATGATCACTTAAATATCGTTACTGTTTCTTAAAGTAAGAATATATATATTGTTACTTGGTACGAAGAAGAAAAAAAAAGGAATCGCAAGACGAAGACGCGAAAAGTGTGAGAAAAGGCGAAAAAATCGTATCGAAAAGGTGACACGAAGGAGGAATGCGAAAATATTTATACGAAACGTAACCGTGTTTCTCTCAATAACACAAATATTTCCCAATGACTCAGCCAAACGTATCCTCTTCTTCCTCGTCGATTAAACGTTGCAGTTTGCGTGTCCCCGATCCAATTTCTTCTTGCGTGTGTCGCGTGTTATTATCTAGATGCCTGCAGTAGCTCGAAGTGAGACACGGATACATTTCGCGGTTTAAGATAAGCGTTTTTCATAAGCGTTTCTATTCCGGAGCTTTTGTATTTCTAAACTTTGAATTTGCAAACTTTTGTATTTCTAAGCTTTTGTATTTCTAAGCTTTGAATTTGCAAGCTTTGAATTTCTAAGCCTTTCTATTTCCAAGCTTTTGTATTTCTAAGCGTTTGGATTTCCAAGCATTTGTATTTCTAAGCTTTGAATTTCTAAGCTTTTGTATTTCTAAGCTTTGAATTTGCAAGCTTTGAAATACCAAGCTATTGTATTTCCAAGCTTTGAAATTCCAAGCTTTTGTATTTCTAAGCTGTTGTATTTCCAAGCTTTGTAATTCCAAGCTTTGTAATTCCTAAGCTTTGTATTTCTAAGCGTTTGCATTTCCAAGCTTGTGTATTTCGAAGATTTCGCATTTCTAAGCTTTTGTATTTCCAAGCTTTGTAATTCCTATGCTTTGTATTTCCAAGCTTTGTAATTCCTAAGCTTTGTATTTCTAAGCTTTTGTATTTCCATGCTTTTGCATTTCCAAGGTTTTGTATTTCCAAGCTTTGAATTTCGAAGCTTTGGTATTTCTAAGCTTTGAATTTCCAAGCATGGAAATTCCAAGCTTTTGTATTTCTAAGCTTTGAATTTCCATGCTTTGGTATTTCCAAGCTTTGAAATACCAAGCTTTTGTATTTCCAAGCTTTGAAATTCCAAACTTTTGGATTTCCAAGCTTTGTAATTCCAAGCTTTGTAATTCCAAGCTTTGTAATTCCTAAGCTTTGTATTTCTAAGCTTTTGTATTTCCAAGCTTTGTAATTCCAAGCTTTGTAATTCCTAGGCTTTATATTTCTAAGCTTTTGTATTTCCTAGCTTTGAAATACCATGCTTTTGTATTTCCAAGCTTTGAAATTCTAAGCTTTTGTGTTTCCAAGCTTTGTAATTCCAAGCTTTGTAATTCCTAAGTTTTTGTATTTCTAAGCTTTTGTATTTCCAAGCTCTGAAATTCCAAGCTTTTGTATTTCCAAGCTTTGTAATTCGAAGCTTTGTAATTCCTATGCTTTTGTATTTCCAAGCTTTGTAATTCCTAAGCTTCTGTATTTCTAAGCTTTTGTATTTCTAAGCGTTTGCATTTCCAAGCTTGTGTATTTCGAAGATTTCGCATTTCTAAGCTTTGTATTTCCTAGCTTTGAAATACCATGCTTTTGTATTTCCAAGCTTTGAAATTCTAAGCTTTTGTGTTTCCAAGCTTTGTAATTCCAAGCTTTGTAATCCCTAAGCTTTTGATTTCTATGCTTTGTAATTCCAAGCTTTGTAATTCCTAAGTTTTATATTTCTAAGTTTTTGTATTTCCAAGCTTTGAAATACCAAGCTATTGTATTTCCAAGCTTTGAAATTCCAAGCTTTAAAATTCCAAGCTTTTGTATTTCCAAGCTGTTGTATTTCCAAGCTTTGTAATTCCTAAGCTTCTGTATTTCTAAGCTTTTGTATTTCCAAGCTTTGAACTGCCAAGCTTTTGTATTTCTAAGCATTGAATTTCCAAGCTTTGTAATTCCTAAGCTTTTTTATTTCCAAGCTTTGTAATTCCAAGCTTTGTAATTCCTAAGCTTTGTAATTCCAAGCTTTATAAATCCTAAGCTTTGTATTTCTAAGCTTTTGTATTTCCAAGCTTTGAACTGCCAAGCTTTGTAATTCCTAAGCTTTTTTATTTCCAAGCTTTGTAATTCCAAGCTTTGTAATTCCTAAGCTTTGTAATTCCAAGCTTTATAAATCCTAAGCTTTGTATTTCTAAGCTTTTGTATTTCCAAGCTTTGAACTGCCAAGCTTTTGTATTTCTAAGCATTGAATTTCGAAGCTTTGTAATTCCTAAGCTTTTTTATTTCCAAGCTTTGTAATTCCAAGCTTTGTAATTCCTAAGCTTTGTAATTCCAAGCTTTGTAAATCCTAAGCTTTGTATTTCTAAGCTTTTGTATTTCCAAGCTTTGAAATTCCAAGCTTCTGTATTTCTAAGCTTTTGTATTTCCAAGCTTCGAAATTCCAAGCTTCTGCATTTCCAAGAATTTGATAACGTTCATAAGAAATCGAAAAGCTTGAAAATTCGAACGCATGCCAGTCGCTTCTTAACGTACAAAAACTCGGGGCTAAAGTAATTGTCCGAGTTTTACTTCGAACCACTGCAGTAGCGACTATTGCAAGCAGGAAGCGCGAATCGAAGATACACGTTACAATCGCAACTGCGCGACCTAATTCCATTGGTACTTTAATGTATGTTAGCGAAATGATTCGCCAGATGATTCAAATGATCCACTGACTCCGCTAGGCAACTCGCGTTATTTAGCCAGCCTTGCATTCTTTTTTTATCGTTTTTGTTATGTAATCCGACGCGACGAATTCTTCGCTCGTGTTTTATTCCTTGCTATCGCGATAATGTCAACTGTTCGTTTTATTATTCCACTTTCCTGTTTCGTTTCTGTGCTATTCTAAATTAGGGTAGATATAAGAATCAGTTTGCCACTTTAAAGTTCGCGCTTCGACTAACTATATTTCATTATTTTATAATTAGTGATTAACGTGATGATCCAGTTCCAGTTTGGAGTATAATATACAGTTCAACGGATCGAGTTTATTTATATGTTCAGTATAATAAATTCATTACTAGTTTAATGAAAATGTGCGACAAAGTCTACGGTCCCACGTATCGTCACTTGAGAATTTCTCGTTTAAGTAGAAAGCCGCCTTTATATTTGCCTCCTAATATAAATTTAGAAATATTGAATATTCCTCGATGTTTTCGGTGTAAAATAAGCTTTCTCCTACTTTGATACGGTTAGGTGATAACGTGTAACATAATTATTTGCATATCAATGTTGCACGAGTTGAGGGATAGTTGATTCTGTACATCGTCTGTGTTGCAACATCATCTATAAGAAAATTTCTCGGCTTTCAGTGGGAGGATTTCGATGATCCATGGCTTAAATTAAAGGGCAAAGTTTCTAGAATATTATGTTACAGCCTTTTGCAATTAACTTTTGCAGTTCATTTGTTATAAACAAATATAACGTGTCATAGTAGATTAGTTAGACGGCATCTGAAGAAGAATATTCATTTCTTAGATTCTAGACGATCGATTTCAATGCCCCTTGGCTTAAATTACAGAGAAAAGTCGCAAGTATATTATCCTGCAGCCTTCTGCAACTAACCCTAGCAGTTCATTTGTTATAAACAAATGTATCGCGTCATGGTAGATTACTCAGACAGTATTTGAAGAAAAATATTAATTTCTCAGCTCCTATACGACCAATTTCAATGCCCCTTGGCTTAAATTACAGCGAAAGATCCCAAGAATATTATCTTGTAGTTTTTTGTAACTATCCCTTGCAGTTCATTTGTTATAAACAAATACATCGCGATATTGTAGATTACTCGGAAAGCATGTGAAGGAAAATATTAATTTTACAGCTATTCAAAATCCGATTTCAATGCACCTCGGCTTAAATTAAAAGAGAAGGTTGCAGAAATGTTATCCTGTAGCAGTTTGTAAGTAGCCTTTGCAGTTCATTTGTTATAAACAAATATATATCGCGTCATGGCAGATTACTCAAACGGTACCTGAGGAGAAATATTCATTTCTCGGCTCCTAGAAGTTCGATTTCAATGCCCCTTGGCTTAAATTAAAGAAAGAAGTCGGAAGGATATTATCCTATAGCAGTTCGTAATTAGCCATTGCAGTTCATTTGTTATAAACAAATATATCGCGACATGGTAGACTACTTAGAAAGTATGTGAAGAAAAATATTAATTTCTCGGCTCCTAGACACCCGATTTCAATGCCTCTTGGCTTAAATGAAAGGAGAAGATCCCAGGAATGTTATCCACAAGCCACTTGCTCATAGAAGTTGTGGTTTGTTTGTTATAAACAAATGTGTTGCGTCATTGTTAATTATTCAGGAACTACTCGAAGAAAGATATTTATTTCTCGACTTCTAGGCAAGCGATTTCGATGAACCTAGGCTCAAATTAAAGGGGAAGGTTCAAGGAATATTATCCATCAAGCGATTTGTTGATAGGTGTTGTGGTTCGTTTGTTATAAACAAAAGTATCGCGATAACGTACATTATTCCATTAAATATGCTTGCAGAGAAATATTTATTTCTCGGCTTCTAGTTATCCGATTTGAATAAACCTTGACTCAGATGAAAGAGAAAAGTCCAATGAATGTTATCCAGTAGGCGACTTGTCCATAAACATTCCGGTTAATTTGTTATAAACAAATACTTCCTAGTTTTCGAGGTAACATAAAAACTATACTTAGGATGGCTTTGAAAGTATATAGAGAGTATTCCCTGGACATTTCCCTTTAATTTGAGTCGCGGATGATCTAAATCGGACGTCTATAAGCCGAGTAATTAGCATTTTTGGGAAACTTGAAAAGGTTTTTCCGATGGCGTTTGTCCGAAAAAAGTAATGATTCTTGCTAATGAAAAAAATTAATTTCTCCGCTTCTGGACGTCGGATCAGGACAATCGACAACTCAAATTAAAGAGGGGACTTCCGGCTACAAGATAGAGTAGGCATGATCCTAGTAGCACTTCCGGCTTAGAAGTTATAAGCGTTTATTTCTTGCAATTTAGTATAACTTGCAAATTACAAACAGAATCGCTTTTAAACCTACTAGAGCTCATTTCTGGGCTTTTCAGCTATAGTTTGAACCGAGGCTGGTTAGTATACCTTGCCTAGAAGCCGAGATATATGCATAAATATGATACAATATTTAAACGCTTATATCTTCGCTTCTAGACGTGTTATACTAATGAACCTGGACTTAAATTAAAGGGCGAAAGTCCAGAAATAAGTTCTAGTAGGTTTTTAAGCGATCGCATTTACAGTTTGCAAGTTATACTAAATTTTAGGAAAGAAACGCTTATAACTTCTAAACCGGAAGTGCTACTGCGATGAGGTCTACCCTATCTTGTAGCCGGAAGTCTCCCCTTTAATTCGAGTCGTCGTTTGCCCCGATCCGATGCCTAGAAGCGGAGGTATTAATTTTTTAAGAAAAGTGGAAAAGTTATGTCCAATTCAGTATAAATCGAGAAATTTTCAATTCTCAGGCGGCAAAAGAATTGACTAAATCGGTGACTTTTTTCGACGCGCCATCTAGCGGTAGAAAGGTGGAACTAAACCTGCAATTTTATGAATAATTCTTGTTAAATTAAAAAATTCATATCTCTGCTTCTAGACGTCGGATCAGGACAAACGACCACTCAAATTAAAGGGGAGACTTCCGGCTACACGCTAAGATAGGCATCATCCAAGTAGCACTTCTAGTTAAGAAGTTATAAGCCTTTATTGCGTACAATTTAGTATAACTTGCAAACCATAAATGCAATCGCTTTAATACCTACTAGGCATTATTTCTGTGCTTCCAAGCTTTAATTTAAGCCTAGGTTCATTGGTCTAGCATGTCTAGAAGCGAAGATATAAGCGTTTAAAGATGATCGCTTAGGCAAATCTGCAGCCTACTCGCTGAAAAATTTCGCATTTAAAAAAAATTAATTTCTCCGCTTCTAGCCATCGGATCGGGACAAGTGACGACTTAAAATAAAGGGGAGACTTCCTGCTACAAGATAGAGTAGCCCTCATTCCTACAGGACTTCCGGTTTAGAAGTTATAAGCGTTTATTTCCTGAAATTTAGTATAACTTGCATACTATAAATCCAATCGCTTTAAAGCCTACTAGAACTCATTTCTGGCTTTTTGCCCTTTAATTTGAGCCCAGGTTGGTTAGTATAGCACGTCTAGAAGTGAAGATATAAGCGTTTAAAGATCGAATTACATTTTTGTTTATAACTTAGCTTGTAGACGTCCTATACTAATCAACCTAGGTGTAAATTAAAGATTAGAAGCCCAGCAATAAGGTCTAATAGGCTTTAAAGCGATTGGATTTATAGTATGCAAGTTATACTAAATTTCAGGAAATAAACGCTTATAACTTCTAAACCGGAAGTCCTGTAGGAATGAGGGCTACTCTATCTTGTAGCAGGAAGTCTCCCCTTTATTTTAAGTCGTCACTTGTCCCGATCCGATGGCTAGAAGCGGAGAAATTAATTTTTTTTAAATGCGAAATTTTTCAGCGAGTAGGCTGCAGATTTGCCTAAGCGATCATCTTTAAACGCTTATATCTTCGCTTCTAGACGTGCTAGACCAATGAACCTAGGCTTAAATTAAAGCTTAGAAGCCCAGAAATATGGTCTAGTAGGTTTTAAAGCAATTGCATATATAGTTTGCAAGTTATACTAACTTGTAGGAAATAAACGCTTATAACTTCTGAACCGGAACTGCTAGCGCGATGACACCTACTCTGTCTTGTAGCCGGAAGTCTTCCCTTTAATTTGAGTGGTCGCTTGTCGTGATGCGACGTCTAGAAGCGAAGATATGAATTTTTTAATTTAACAAGAATTATTCATAAAATTGCAGGTTTAGTTCCACCTTTCTACCGCTAGATGGCGCGTCGAAAAAAGTCACCGATTTAGTCAATACTTTTGCCGCCTGAGAATTGAAAATTTCTCGATTTATACTGAATTGGACATAACTTTTCCACTTTTCTTAAAAAATTAATACCTCCGCTTCTAGGCATCGGATCGGGGCAAGCGACCACTCAAATTAAAGGGGAGACTTCCGGCTACAAGATAGGGTAGGCTTCATTGCAGTAGCACTTCCGGTTTAGAAGTTATAAACGTTTCTTTCCTAAAATTTAGTATAACTTGCAAACTGTAAATGCGATCGCTTAAAAACCTACTAGATCTTATTTCTGGACTTTCGCCCTTTAATTTAAGTCCTCGTTCATTAGTATAACGCGTCTAGAAGCGAAGATATAAGCGTTTAAATATTGTAACATATTTATGCATATATCTCGGCTTCTAGGCAAGGTATACTAACCAACCTAGGCTCAAACTATAGCTTAAAAGCCCAGAAATACGCTCTAGTAGGTTTAAAAGCGATTCTGTTTGTAATTTGCAAGTTATACTAAATTGCAAGAAATAAACGCTTATAACTTCTAAGCCGGAAGTGCTACTAGGATCATGCCTACTCTGTCTTGTAGCCGGAAGACTCCTCTTTAATTTGAGTAGTCGTTTGTCCTGATCCGATGTCTAGAAGCAGAGAAATTAATTTTTTTCGTTAGCAAGAATCATTACTTCTTTCGGACAAACGCCATCGGAAAAACCTTTTCAAGTATCACAAAAATGCTAATTACTCGGCTTCTAGACGTCGGATTTGGATTATCCTCAACTCAAATTAAAGGTAAAAGTCCAAGGAATACTCTCTATATACTTTCAAAGCCATCCTAAGTATAGTTTTTAAGTTATTTCGAAAACTAGGAAGTATTTGTTTATAACAAATTAACTAGAATGTTTATGGACAAGTCGCCTACTGGATAACATTCTTTGGACTTTTCTCTTTCATTTGAGTCGAGGTTTATTGAAATGGGATGACGAGAAGCCGAGAAATAAATATTTCTCTGCAAGCATATTTAATGGAATAATGTACGTTATCGCGATACTTCTGTTTATAACAAACGAACCACAACACCTATCAACAAATCGCTTGATGGATAATATTCCTTGAATCTTCCCCTTTAATTTGAGCCTAGGTTCATCGAAATCGCTTGCCTAGAAGTCGAGAAATAAATATCTTTCTTCGAGTAGTTCCTGAATAATTAACAATGACGCGACACATTTGTTTATAACAAACGAACCACTACTTCTATTAACAAGTGGCTTGTGGATAACATTCCTGGGATCTTCTCCTTTCATTTAAGCCAAGAGGCATTGAAATCGGGTGTCTAGGAGCCGAGAAATTAATATTTTTCTTCACATACTTTCTAAGTAGTCTACCATGTCGCGATATATTTGTTTATAACAAATGAACTGCAATGGCTAATTACGAACTGCTATAGGATAATATCCTTCCGACTTCTTTCTTTAATTTAAGCCAAGGGGCATTGAAATCGAACTTCTAGGAGCCGAGAAATGAATATTTCTCCTCAGGTACCGTTTGAGTAATCTGCCATGACGCGATATATATTTGTTTATAACAAATGAACTGCAAAGGCTACTTACAAACTGCTATAGGGTAACATTTCTGCTACCTTCCCTTTTAATTTAAGCCAAGGTGCATTGAAATCGGATGTTGAATAGCTGTGAAATTAATATTTTCCTTCACATGCTTTCTGAGTAATCTACAATAACGCGATATATTTGTTTATAACAAATGAACTGCAAAGGCCAGCTACAAAAAACTATATGATAATATTCTTGGGACCTATCACTGTAATTTAAGCCAAGGGGCATTGAAATCGGTCATCTAGAATCTAAGAAATGAATATTCTTCTTCAGATGCTGTCTGAGTAATCTACTATGACACGATATATTTGTTTACAACAAATGAACTGCAAAAGTTAATTGCAAAAAACTATAGGATAATATTCTAGAAACTTTTCCCTTTAATTTAAGCCAAGGATCATCGAAATCGATCCACTAAATGCCGAGAAATTCTCTTAAATATAATGTTGCAACACAGACGAGGTACAGGATCAATGATCCCTCAACTCATGCAACATTATTATGCAAATTATTATATTATACGTTACCACATAACCGTATCAAAGTAGAGGAAAGCTCATTTCGATTAATTCCACGTTACCACAACAACGAAGTATCAATTTCCCAAGAATTATAACAGAATAATCCTGTATCCAACAAAATAGAATAATTTCAATATCACGTTGATTATTTCCAATATTTTCAACAATAAATAAATGAATTCCATTTTACTTTCACCAGTACAACGAACCAATGATACCTTACGAATTGCACGGAATGCAGGCTAGCGTGTACCACGTGCGAAAGATTCTTATTCCGTTTGAATTCGCTTTGATTTCTATGATAAATGCTTGCAACTTTCGCCATTTCGCGAAGCTTTTCCAAATCGATCCCGTTTTCGTTTCTCGACGTTCCCGCTTCCATTTCTACTTCCCAGAATTAGTAGAATTCGCCGCTATTAATGACGCGAAATTGCAGTTACACGTCAAAGTTTTAACGGGGCGAAATTTTAACGTTTACGTCGTCCACTCGTTTTTTTTCTTTTTCCCTCGACAATTTTTTTTCCACGCCTTCACGTTAATTTATTTAATTTTCTCGCCGATTGTAAACAGTCTTTTCGCCACTTTTCCCATGAATTTCAACGCGAACGTTCACAATCGTACGAAAGATCCGAGCGTAATTGGATCAACGAATATTACTGCGAAACTCTTATCAGATTTCATCGACGATCCGAAGAAAGCCGCGACTGTGCTTTACAACTGAACGCAACGTTCATAAGCCCATGAATGGATAATGGTGACATAGAATGAGCGCGTGGAAAGATTAGCCGTGTTACTACACGCGTACCACGCGGCCTATCCTCGTTTTCAACAGTAAAGCCATTCAAATTCTACCTAGCGATCGTTGCATTGCTGCAATTCTAACGATAACGTACTCCACTTATGTCTCCATACTTTCATTATAACGTATTAATGTATAATATTAATATAATATATTAATGTATAATATTAATATAATATATTAATGTATTATATTAATATAATATATTAATTATAATATTAATATAATATATTAATGTATTATATTAATATAATATATTAATGTATAATATTAATATAATATATTAATATATAATATTAATATAATACATTAATATATAATATTAATATAATACATTAATGTATAATATTAATATATAATATTAATAAAATACATTAATATATAATATTAATATAATACATTAATATATTATATTAATATAATACATTAATGTATAATATTAATATATAGTATTAATATAATATATTAATGTATAATATTAATATAATACATTAATTATAATACATTAATGTATAATATTAATATAATACATTAATTATAATACATTAATGTATAATATTAATATAATATATTAATATAATATATTAATGTATAATATTAATATATAATATTAATATAATACATTAATTATAATATATTAATGTATAATATTAATATAATACATTAATTATAATACATTAATGTATAATATTAATATAATATATTAATGTATAAAATTAATATAATACATTAATTATAATATACTAATGTATAATATTAATATAATACATTAATGTATAATATTAATATAATACATTAATGTATAATATTAATATACTATATTAATATATAATATTAATATAATATATTAATGTATAATATTAATATAATATATTAATGTATAATATTAATATAATATATTAATGTATAATATTAATATAATACATTAATGTATAATATTAATATAATACATTAATGTATAATATTAATATAATACAGTAATATATAATATTAATATAATACATTAATATATAATATTAATATAATACAGTAATATATAATATTAATATAATACATTAATATATAATATTAATATAATATATTAATGTATAATATTAATATAATATATTAATGTATAAAATTAATATAATATATTAATGTATAATATTAATATACTACATTAATATATAATATTAATATACTACATTAATATATAATATTAATATAATACATTAATATATAATATTAATATACTATATTAATGTATAATATTAATATACTAAATGAATGTATAATACATTAATATTGTACATTCGAATCATAATAATATTGTAGCATAAATATAATACGGACGTATTAGCCGAAATTCGACGTGAAACTGTAACCTTGCGATGCTTGTCGAAAGCGAAACTTTCGAATACCACGTGAAGTGCACGATAGCAACATTTACGATGGCCATAGTTTCTATGATCTATCAGCGTGAGGAAACACGTGAAACTTTTCCCTTCAAGAAGAAAGTGAAACGAGACAAAAGGCAGTTTAGCCGCGCGCCAGTTAATACCTTCTAATGGCAATCGAATCTATTCGTAATTGTTCCGAGAATCCGATAGGCGGCGGCTGAAAGGGAAACTCGAACGGTTTAGATTTAGACGCGATGAAGAAGCGATCGAGCAGCGTTGGAATTTCCAAGCTTTTTGCATTTTACCCAAGCATTTACCATTTCTAGGAACGGAAATTGTTTCCATTCGCTGTTTTAGGAACTTTTGCATTGCGACGAATGTGGAAACGTTGAATATATTTTGAAATCGTATTCGATTCAGCTGCGAGTTAATATAGATATAATTTCCAAGCTTTTGTATTTCTAAGCATTGAATTAGGAAGCTTTTGTATTTCTAAGCTTGGAAATTCCTTAGTTTTTGTATTTTTAAGCGTTTGCATTCCCAAGCTTTTGTATTTCTAAGCTTCTGTATTTCTAAATTTTTGTATTTCCAAGCCTTTGTATATGTAAACATGGAAATTCCTAAGCTTTTGAATTTCCAAGCTTTTGTATTTCCAAGCTTTGAATTTCGAAGCTTTGGTATTTCCAAGCTTTGAAACTCCAAGCTTTTGTCTTTCCAAGCTTTTGTATATCCAAATTTTGGTATTTCGAAGCTTTTGTATTTCCAAGCTTTGAAATTCCAAGCTTTTGTATTTCTAAGCTTTTGCATTTCCAAGCTTTTGTATTTCTAAGCTTTGAATATCCAAGCTTTTGTATTTCTAAGCTTTGAATATCCAAGCTTTTGTATTTCTAAGCTTTGAATTTCCACACTTTTGCATTTCCAAGCTTTTGTATTTCCAAGCTTTGAATTTCCAAGCTTTTGTATATCCAAATTTTGGTATTTCTAAGCTTTTGTATTTCTAAGCTTGGAAATTCCAAGCTTTGAATTTCCATGCGTTTGTATTTCCAAGCTTTTGTATCTCTAAGCTTTGAACTTCCAAGCTTTTGTATTTCTAAGCTTCTGTATTTCTAAGCTTTCATATTTCTAAGCTATGAAATTCCAAGCTTTTGTATTTCTGAGCTTTGAATTTCCAAGCTTTTGTAATTCTGCACATAAGTTATTCAGTTATTTCATTATTTAGTTATTTAGTTACTTAGAAATAAATATTAGTAGCTAAATGTGCAGTTGAACATTGAAACGTGAACCATTATAATTATAAATTATGCAACGTCATATTACCATAATTCAATACGAATCCTTATACCTCTTACACAAATTCTAACGTGTTAATATATACAAAACCTATTTCCATTTAAATGAGAAATTCTCAGGTGACGATTATACGGTCATACTTTAGACTTTATTGTTTATTTCCAATTACGTAGTAATCGATTCGTTATATACTCAACATATAAATAAACTATGTTCGCAAATAGACTAAATCTGCTTGTACTGAATATTATGCTGCAAAATTGTGACTGGATCTTTACGTTAACGACGTTCTAAAATATTTAAATAAAGTTACTCAATAAAGTGGCCACAGCGCGTGGTACAATTTATCGTAGATGAAAAGCAACGATGTCTAATATTTCTACCCTATCTCGTATTCTACCCAGCGTCTCTTCTATTAAGCGTTATGAAATTCTAAAGCCATCGAAATCTCGCATTCCAGCCCGTTCCACGACCAATCGCGCCCTATTTCTTCGCCGCACAGTTTCTCTTTTTAATAGCCGCGTCGCGTCGCCTCGCCTCGCGTCCCGATGACGGATTCCCGGAGGCTTGAATCATCTTTCAGAAATTTCCCAAGCCTCCGAGAGTCTCGGATATTTATTTCGAAAGCCTCGCGGCGTTCCAACCGTCGACAAAGCAAAAGCTTCTTTTCGTTTCCAATGCTTCTTAACACATCCGATTCGAAAGCACGTTCCAAATTATTCTCATTCGACGTTTTAACCCTTTGCGGACGAGTGTCTCAAAGAACTGTGCAATAGTTTCATTGACATCTTGGACACGAGTCGAGTTTCGAAGCAAGAAATTTGAATCGATACCATTAATAGACGTTGCTGTTAATAGTTATGCAAATATTCGTTAAGTATCGCCCGCGAAATGTTTGCAATTAGGCTAAAACTATCGAATAATATTTCTGTGGAGCTGTGGAGGGGGGATAGAATAGGAAAAGAAAGGGTGTTACGTTTCATCCTGGACCTGCTAGTGGACTTATTAATAAGGATACCTAGCAGGCCCTGTCTTAGACGTTGGGAATTTGGAAGGAAAGTTAAGTAAAAATTGCCAACGATATGTGGAGCTGTGGAGGGGGGATAGAACGGGAAAGAGGAAGGGTGTTACGTTTCGTCCTGGGCCTGCTAGTGGACTTATTAATAAGGCTACCTAGCAGGCCCTGCCTTAGACGTTGGGATATTGGAAGGAAGGTTAAAGGTGGTATATATATATGGACGAGGTAGTTGGAGCGAGTACTTTCGAGAAAGTCCTATTTCATATGTCCCTCTAGTGGTGGATGCAGGAGAGCCGCCACATTTCGTTCCGTTCGCAAAGGGTTAAAGGGTACAGTGCAGAGATGACTTGTTGGCGAGCGTCCAACAAGCTGAACGGCACAGGGGCAAGGGGAGTTGGTCGCTCGCTTCGCCCATTAGCCAGTAGAAAATCTTTCTTCCGAATTCTTAGATGCTACGTGCATAGTAGTAGGTCCTTCATATTCGCTAAGGATTCGCGAGTGCGGTCCCTTCCAGGTATCTTCTTGAACATTTCCAAACACATCCTCGCGTGAAAACAAAATTAGGTTTACACGAATGTGATTCAGTTGTAGTTCCAAGTCGTCCTATCTCACTCTTCCTCCACGTGTTTTGTTTCGCGTTCTTTGTCACGCGGTAGACTTGTAGTCGTGACCGATTCAGCGAATGACTATAATACGCGTGACTGAAGGTGTCGCTAATATGCGACAGCCAATCGGTTTGCCTCGCCAACGAGTCATCTCTGCACTGTACTTTTGGATAACCCTATACAATATTCGTTAACCGTGCAGCAGCGTCCATTAATAGGGAAAGAAAAACGGAGAGAATCTTTGCGCAACGCCGGCGATTTATCGCGCGCGAGTCGATTGGAAATAGGAAAAAAAGATTGGTATTTTTTTCCCTATCGTGATCGCCGTCGACGGCGACGATTGAACACGGCGTCTGGGGTAAGAACACGTGGATATAAACGCGTTTACGGCGCATCAATCGGCGCCATACTTCCTTTCTCCGTCATCCGAATAACCTTCACGATCCTATCTTACAGAAAAATTCTATATCATTTTTCTGCTATCCGCATTTCCGAGTAAATAAATCGATTGTCCGCGCGCGAGGATCGAGGAGAAATCCGCGTTGGAATTAAACGTACTCCGAGTTAATACATATATGTATATACATGTATATTATAATTATTATTATTATTATTTACGTATTTATTATTAATGTATATAGATATATATAATGAAACGATACTTTATAGAAATATGTATATATATATATATATATATATATATATATATGTATTACATTAATATTACATACAATACTAACAATTTAATTTCCTGTATATATATATATGTGTATTAATATAGAATATTAATGTATAACATCGATATAATTCTACATCCGTATAACGTATAACATCAATACGCTTCTGTTCATCGTTGTCTCTCGATTTCCATAGATCGTAGAGTCGATGGGGTTACGATAATACCAACGGATTAACCGAGGTTCGAAGTGAGTGTCGCTTAAACGATCCGCCGAGGTAACGAGATTCGCCGAGCGAAAACCGTGGCAGACCACGCCGATCTTCTACGACGAGCGAACGAATCTTACGATTAGAGACAGTGGCGGGTCTGTTGCGTTTCGCGTTCCCGCTGTTTCTGCTTGGTTTCGCTTCTCAGGATTTCCTGTTTCCTGCGTCGCGGACGACCTTACGAGACCGCGGTCGCAGCTAACAGCTCCACGCTAAGTTACTAAGAACGATGCTCGCGAAAACGTAGCCGAAGATCCTCGCCGTTGTCCGATGCAGCAAAGATGAAAAGAAAAACAGACGCGAGAATTTGCACTAATCGCGTCATCCGGTTTTCCCTCCGCTTTTAGAGTCGAGAGATGCTAAATCGAGTAACTTGATTACTGTCACTTTTCGCATAATTGCCACTTGAATTCCGTTACTTAGTAGAAAAGTAACGTAAACATAAAGAATCGTAAGTAAACCGAATTTGGACTTCGGTTTTTTTATGTAACAACGTATATTCGTGTATTCGTTTTCAGTTGATATTCGTAACGAAACATTAGGAAATAAATGTGCGTTTGAACATTCGAAACGTGACCAATGTAATTGTGAATAATGGCATTCGTCGTGATTCGATGCGAATCGTTTTTATATCCGTTACACGGATTAAATTATTAATCGTACGTTAAAACGTGTTTCTAAACTGTTTCGATTACATTGCAACAATATTCGATGCTCGATCGTAAGTCACGAGTCCCTGCAACGAATGTTGCTATTGCAAAGGGGTCAAAAGCTTGGGCAGAGTTGGAAAATGGTGGACAGGACGAGTAGCCTCTCCGATGTAACAGGTTCGGTGCATTAGTTTGCCTAAAAGGTTTGCGCCATCAGTCTCTAAATGTCCCTCTGTGTCGTTCCACTATCTTCCACCTCTCTCCGTCTATTTCTCTGTCCAACTATGTACGTACAGTAGAATCTCGATTATCGTAGCGCCGATCGACGAAACGATCCAGTATCATTCGACGCTTTGGTTAATCATTCGTTACAATTCGATTATCCGGGGAAATTGATTAACTTAAACGCTGGATTATCGGAGCGTATTATATCGGAGCGAGTAAAGAAAGGAGACGCGTGGTTAAAACGTAGGAACGATTAACAGATTTTCACGGTGCGAGACACGCGTATACACTACGCGCGGCGAATATTTGTTAGCGTTAATTTACTATTGTTTAAGAATGTTCGAAGGTTTAGCTCGAACAGCGATGAAACGCTTGAGATTACTTCGCACGCTTCGGTTGAACTATGTCGCAGATGTAAACTACGCGTGCGATTTGCGATTACACCAATTCCTCGTATCTACGTCGCGCAAATCTGATAATCGCAGCGCGGACGAAAGGGTGGCATAAAAATGTTCCAAAGAACCAGCGGAGAAAATTGGGAAAGTTTAGCCGAGCAACATTGAACAACGAAATAAATCGATGAATTATTTAATAGCTTTCTTTCTACTCGTAAAATTCGGCTGTATAACAATTCTATCGTACACGTGTACACGTAACGCGGACTAATTTTAGAATTGCAAACGTTGTAATTTTCTAAGCTTTGCAATTGTAAGCGTTGTAATTTCCAAAGCTTTGCAATTGGAAGCATTTTAATTTCCAAAGCTTTAGAATTGCAAGCGTTGTAATTTCGAAAGCTTTGCAATTGCAAGCGTTGTAATTTCCAAAGCTTTGCAATAGTAAATGTTGTAATTTACAAAGCTTTGCAATAGTAAACGTTGTAATTTCCAAAGCTTTGCAATTGCAAGCGTTGTAATTTCCAAAGCTTTGCAATAGTAAATGTTGTAATTTCCAAAGTTTTGCAATTGGAAGCATTTTAATTTCCAAAGCTTTAGAATTGCAAGCGTTGTAATTTCCAAAGCTTTGCAATAGTAAATGTTGTAATTTCCAAAGCTTTGCAATTGTAAGCGTTGTAATTTCCAAAGCTTTGCAATTGGAAGCATTTTAATTTCCAAAGCTTTAGAATTGCAAGCGTTGTAATTTCCAAAGCTTTGCAATTGCAAGCGTTGTAATTTCCAAAGCTTTGCAATAGTAAATGTTGTATTTTCCAAAGCTTTGCAATTGGAAGCGTTGTAATTTCCAAAGCTTTGCAATTGCAAGCGTTGTAATTTCCAAAGCTTTGCAATTGCAAGCGTTGTAATTTCCAAAGCTTTGCAATTGAAAGCATTTTAATTTCCAAAGCTTTAGAATTGCAAGCGTTGTAATTTCCAAAGCTTTGCAATAGTAAATGTTGTAATTTCCAAAGCTTTGCAATTGGAAGCGTTGTAATTTCCAAAGCTTTAGAATTGCAAGCGTTGTAATTTCCAAAGCTTTAGAATTGCAAGCGTTGTAATTTCCAAAGCTTTGCAATAGTAAATGTTGTAATTTCCAAAGCTTCGAATTAGCAAGCGTTGAAATTTACTAGCGTTAGAATTTGCAATGTTTCGAGTTAGCAAGCGTTGTAATTTTAGAACAAATGAACCACACGCTTGCACGGAAAGGCACGAGTATTCGATTGCGCATAGGGAAACGTTGAGTATCGTTCGCGTTTCGATACGGATAATGAAGCTTCTACTGTATCGTAGTACGTAACGCGCGTATGCATCGTTTACGATCTCACTTACCCTCGGTCCCGTGCGCCTCGCTGTTTCGTAGACTCGCTATTTCGTCCTCCGGGGAGAAACAGGACAAACACGAGGGCTTGGAATCAACGTAACGCCGCGCCACCGTCGAGGACCCTGGAGTATAGCTGCTATAGCTGCTGCTGTAAATTAAGTGCGTTGCATTAGCGGAATCCAGATGAGTTAGCGCGCCGCGTTAATTCGCGCTAATGAACAGGTTATGAAAGTTTAATTGTCGGTTAACCGGCCGGAAGATCGAGGGCTCGCGTAGACCTACGTAATCGTTCGGCGTTTCCCGGTTTTACCGAGAAATTGGCAAAATGTACGGAACACGCATCGATCGAGATACGATGGAACGCGAATGCGTTGGAAAAATGCGCGACAGAAGTAATGGGAAAAGGCGCGATTCCATTGAAACGATGAGGAATTTGTAACAGGGTGGATTTACCAAGCACTGCCAATTCTCGTTTAACTATTTCAGAACGTCGTTAACGTAAAAATCGCGTCCTAGTTTGGAGCACGATATCGTTCAATAGATTTCCTTTATTTATAATTTTTGTCTCTTTTTATGCGTTAAAAATAGTAACGTGATTACCACGTCGTTGAAAATATATAACAAAGTCTAATATACCTCGTAACGTCACTTGAGAATTTCTCATTTAAATAGGAACAATTTGTAGCGTAGATGTACTAATTATTGCCACTTCTCGTTTAACTATTTCAGAACGTCGTTAACATAAAAATCGCGTCTCAGTTTGGAGCACGATATCGTTCAACGCATCTCTTTTATTTATAATTTTTGTCTCTTTTTATGCGTTAAAAATAGTAACGTGATTACCACGTCGTTGAAAATATATAACAAAGTCTAATATACCTCGTAACGTCACTTGAGAATTTCTCATTTAAATAGAAACAAGTTATTTAGTTATTTAGTTATTCTGTTATTTAGTTATTTTGTTATTTAGTTATTTAGTTATTTGGTTATGTAGTTATTTGGTTATTTGGTTATTTAGTTATTTAGTTATGTAGTTATTTGGTTATTTAGTTATTTTGTTATTTGGTTATTTAGTTATTTAGTTATTTAGTTATTTAGTTATTTATTTATTTAGTTATTTGGTTATTTAGTTATTTAGTTATTTAGTTATTTAGTTATTTAGTTATTTAGTTATTTAGTTATTTAGTTATTTAGTTATTTAGTTATTTAGTTATTTAGTTATTTAGTTATTTAGTTATTTAGTTATTTAGTTATTTAGTTATTTAGTTATTTAGTTATTTAGTTATTTAGTTATTTAGTTATTTAGTTATTTAGTTATTTAGTTATTTAGTTATTTAGTTATTTAGTTATTTAGTTATTTAGTTATTTAGTTATTTAGTTATTTAGTTATGTAGTTATTTGGTTATTCAGTTATTGAGTTATTTACCGCGCGTAGTCCCCTGACGATTCTATACAAGAACGTCTATCCTAAGCTTCGTCGATGGCAGAACGTGCAAACATTCGAAAGTTCGCGCAGCTCTTAAAAAAAAAACTAATTATTGCCACTTCTCATTTAACTATTTCAGAACGTCGTTAACATAAAAATCGCGTCTCAGTTTGGAGCACGATATCGTTCAACTTATCTCTTTCATTTACGTTAACATTATTTTTCTTGTACATTAATTATTATACTACGTAATTGCAAATGCTATAACAAAGTGCAATGTCCTTACCGCTGTCACTCGAAAGCTTCTCGTTTAAAAATAGACACTAGCTTTTAATTCGTTTAGTAGAGGAACCTCGGGTAATCGAGATTCTACTGTAGACCGCGAATGGAGGAAAGTGTCGGGATACTTAGGAGCACAGTGGTATGCACGCCGAGGGCGTATAAACTATAAACGGCTCTGGTTCCGCTGCCCGTGGTGGCGCAATTAAAAATTCAGCATCTCATTCTAGAATCGAGATCAGCGGCTCGCTACGCTCCGCGTAAACTAATATATATATATCGCGTTCAATATTGCAACATCTTCGAAGCTGCGCCCTATTTTCATTCCATTTTATAAAAACGTCGTGTTAATGAAAAGAAAAGAAAAGAAAGTTGTACTATTTTCGTTTATACGAGTAACGAATTCAATTACAGATTATCACACGGACGTAAAATAGCATTTTACAATTCATTCTTGAAGCACACGAATATCGTATTCATCTAGAATCAATCCACGCCAATTGCCATCACTTTAAACGTAACTTTGTCCAACTATTTAACAATGGAAATTCCGTCAACGTAAATTATTCCACTTCCACTTTCGATCGTAATATTCGACTCGACGTCGAGTTTATATTTATACGAACATTCTTGCATTCGTATTGAACGTTATTTACAAAGACGTAATTTCGAATCTCGCTTACGACGGTTCTTCGCTCGTCGCTTTGTTGTTAAATAAACCGGCGGGAAAAAGATAAAACGGCCACCGTCTCGACGAGAACGATCGTTGCATTGCGATAGGACAGGTAAATTAGTTTTAGCAAGAGCGATTATACTTTCCATCGGTCCGCTTGTTTCATACTATCGATCGACCTCTCGCTAGCAGTTATTTCAACGATTAGCAATCGTGATTTTGCGGTCAAAGCAATCGCTCGCAGCACTCCGGTATACCTTGTACTATTCTTTACTTTCTCGTCGAGTGTTTTTTTCTTTTCCTTTCATCCCTCCTCTCTCCTGCTTCGCGGTGCACGCGAATTATGCATTTTAAACGCGGCCGCGGAAAGCTCGCTGGAAATATATATTTATTACGCTCCCATTATTCATTCACCGTGAAACGTTTTCAGCGCAATTGTTTCCGAATCTTTAACCCTTCCGTTGCTCTGCCATTCCATTATGAAACGGCGCAGAATAATAGAGAATTTCACCGTAACTTCCCTGGGAACAATTCGAGTATTAATAACGGTACTTTTCGCGGCTAAGATTTATTTTTTTTCTTTTTCAATCCGACGATGAATTCTTTCGAGCAAGTTTCGTCGGAAACGTAGCGCATTAGAATTCGTAATGTAACGATTATAACGCGACGATAATGTATTATAAATAAATCATTTACTATGCTAATAAATTTATATTCTAATAGTTTCCTATTTGAATAATTTCCTGTGCTAATAAATTCATATTCTAATAAATTCATATCCTAATAATTTCTTATGCTAATAATTTCCTTTGCAATTAATTTCCTATCCTAATAAATTTATATTCTAATCATTTCTTATGCTAATAATTTCCTATTCGAATAACTTCCTATGCCAATAATTTCGTATCCAAATAATTTCCCAATCGAATAATTTCCTATGCTACAAAATTCATATCCGAATAATTTCTTATGCCAATAATAATTTCCCATCCTAATAATTTCTTACTCGAACAATTTCCCATTCAATTAATTCCCTGTTGCAATAAGATATTTAATCTACACGACCATTAATCTATTGTAGAGATTCACGCGTTCACCGATGCAACTATTTATCTCCCCTTCCAACAGGGAAATGGTCGCAGCCATTTTATCGTCATATCAAGGGCAACATTCTGCGGGTAAAAGAAGAAAGGGCAAAAAAAAATAGGAAGATGTAAGCGGTATCGGAGTTAATTAGGGGGCAGCATATGGGAGCGGACCCCAAGTTGCTTCCCTTTCCTCGCTCGTCGTCGGTATGAATATCGCATTAAGTCATGAGTGAGAGATAGCTCCGGGCAAGGCTGGACCCCCGATGGGAAACTACGAATTTAATAGAATAATAAATGGAGCCGTCTGCGTTGCGGCGATCCCGATGCCCGCTACCCAATGGCTTCCTATTTACAGTGGCACGAAACTAAAACAACGCCACTTAACAGTTTCATGCGCGAAGAAGCGCGAGGAATCGCCAAGCTCTTGTATTTCGAGGCGTTTCAGAATTTCCAAGCTTTTGTATTTCTAAGCGATTGCATTTCCAAGCTTTTGTATTTCTAAGCTTTTGTATTTCCA
Source organism: Eucera pruinosa (assembly GCA_028830335.1). Lineage (NCBI taxonomy): Eukaryota > Metazoa > Arthropoda > Insecta > Hymenoptera > Apidae > Eucera > Eucera pruinosa. The sequence continues at coordinate 4,564,794 of JAMYCR010000019.1, forward strand.
AGCTTTTGTATTTCTAAATTTTGGAATTTCCAAGCTTTTGTATTTCTAAGCTTTTGTATATCCAAGCTTTTGTATTTCTAAGCTTTTGTATTTCCAAGCTTTGAAATTCGTAAACTTTTGTATTTCTTAGCTTTTGTATTTCCAAGCTTTGAAATTCCAAGCCTTTGTATTTCCAAGCTTTTGTATTTCCAAGCTTTGTAATTCCAAGCTTTGTAATTCCTAAGCTGTGTATTTCTAAGCTTTTGTATTTCCAAGCTTTGAAATTCCTAAACTTTTGTATTTCCAAGCTCTGAAATTCCTAAGCTTTTGTATTTCCAAGCTCTGTAATTCCTAAGCTGTGTATTTCTAAGCTTTTGTATTTCCAAGCCTTTATATTTCCAAGCTTTGAAATTCCTAAGCTTTTGTATTTCCATGCTTTGAAATTCCTAAGCTTTTGTATTTCCATGCTTTGTAATTCCAAGCTTTGTAATTCCAAGCTTTGTAATTCCAGGCTTTGTAATTCCTAAGCTGTGTATTTCTAAGCTTTTGTATTTCCAAGCCTTTATATTTACAAGCTTTGAAATTCCTAAGCTTTGAAATTCCTAAGCTTTTGTATTTCCAAGCTTTGAAATTCCTAAGCTTTTCCATTTCTAAGCGCTTGAATTCCCAAGCTTTCCTATATCTAAGCATTTGAATTTACAAGCATTTCTATTTCTAAGCGTTCGAATTTCCCAAGCTTTTCAATAACCGTTTCCCGTTCAACTAACCAAGCTTTCATATTCCTAAGCGTATCAATCTGAACCTGTGCTTACAAATGCTTCCGCTAAAGTGGATACTAGAAAAGCCGATAGAGGAGAGAACGCTTGAATATAGGAAACATAGTGGACGTGCATAGTATGGGGCAGGGAGAATCGGTTCGGAGTGTGGGCGAGAAATGTTCGAGCGAGGGAATCCCTTATCAGAGGTCGCGCATGACGAGACAAGCTAATTGTGTTATCAGTGCGCGCAACGGACGCTGCCTCTTCCTCTTCGTAACTGACGCGTCGCTCCAGCCGCAAGCCGCGAGCGGTGTTTATTTTGTAAACTGTGCTAACATGTGCCCTGACCCATCCATCTCGTCTCTGTTCACTCGCTTGCTTGCTTGCTTGCTTGCTTGCTTGCCTCGTGTGCGCTGAAAATTGCGCCGCCGCTTAATAACGTAGACAGGGTAAATAAACCAATTACTGTCACTGTACCTATAACCGAACCTTCGATTCGTTTATTTAATAAGAGAGTAGGTAACGTATAAAGAATCGTGAGTAATGAAATTTTCGTACGAAATTTGCACTAATTTCACGACGTAAATTAGTTAATAATTAACTGAAAATGTACATAACAAAGTCCAATGTCCCTCGTATCGTCACTTGAGAATTTCTCAATTTAAATAGAAACAATTTATAGGGTAGATGTACGAATTATTGCCACTTCTTGTTTAACTATTTTGAAACGTCGTTAACATAAATGTCTTTCCTGTTTGGAGCATAATGTCGTGCTCAGTATCGAGTTTATTTATGGACATTCTTCTTATATATTGAATTTATTGAATGGATTACTACGTAATTGAAAATAAACAATAAAGTCCTATGACCCTATTATCGTCACTTGAGAATTTCTCAATTTAAATAGAAACAATTTATAGAGTAGATGTACCAATTATTGCCACTTCTTGTTTAACTATTTTGAAACGTCGTTAACATAAATGTCTTTCCTGTTTGGAGCATAATGTCGTGCTCAGTATCGAGTTTATTTATGGACATTCTTTTTATATATTGAATTTAATGAATGCATTACTACGTAATTGAAAATAAATAATAAAGTCCTATGACCCTATTATCGTCACTTGAGAATTTCTCAATTTAAATAGAAACAATTTATAGAGTAGATGTACCAATTATTGCCACTTCTTGTTTAACTATTTTGAAACGTCGTTAACATAAATGTCTTTCCTGTTTGAAGCATAATGTCGTGCTCAGTATCGAGTTTATTTATGGACATTCTTTTTATATATTTAATTTAATGAATGGATTACTACGTAACTGAAAATAAACAACAAAGTCCTATGACCGTATTATCGTCACTTGGGAATTTCTCAATTTAAATAGAATGTAAAACATGTTTTACATATATTAACAATTTAGTTTGCGTAACAGATATAAGAATTCGTATTGAATTATGGACACGTGCAATACTTTATTCGTATATTGGTCACGCTTTAATGTTCAACAGCACATTTACCTATTAATATTTCGTTACAAATATTAAGCGTAAACGAATATACAATGTCTCTACTCGTTGTTACGTAAATCGAAGTCCATGTATTAGTAAAGAAACCCAATTCCAATTATACACTGTAATCTATTAAGAAACCCAAAGCCACTGTTGAACACCTAAAATAATCTTCTTTCATGCCTTAACATGTCCAAACCCAAATTCAATCGAAATATTAATAAACAAACCCAATTCCAATTATATTCTAATCCACTAAAATTGCCAAAGTCGCCATTCAACTTTAAAAACAATTCTTTCAACCCATAACATAGTCAAAACCAAATATCACTCAAATTTCAATGAAAAATCCAGTTTCAATTATATTATAATCCACTGAAATTCCCAAAGCCACTATTGAACTCTTAAAAAAATTTTCTTTCATCCCTTAACACGTCCAAACCCAAATCCATCCCAAATATTGATAAAAAACCCAATTCCAATTATATTATAATGCACTGAAATTCCCAAAGTCGCCATTCAACTTGAAAAACAATTCCTTCAACCCTTAACATAGCCAAATCCAAATATCACCCAAATTTCAATGAAAAATCCAGTTTCAATTATATTATAATCCACTGAAATTCCCAAAGCCACTATTGAACCCTTAAAAAAATCTTCTTTCATCCCTTAACACGTACAAACCCAAATCCATCCCAAATATTGATAAAAAATCCAATTCCAATTATATTATAATCCACTAAAATTGCTAAAGTCGCCATTCAACACCAAAAAACAATTCCTCTTTCAAAACCCTTCTTAACCCACTCAAATCGAAATTCCTAATATTAATAAACAAATCCATTTCCACTTGTATCTTAGCGAACGGCACATTTACCTGCTAATATCTATTCATAAATATCAACACTAAACGTATACACAACGTCCACGTGCTTGTTACGTAAACCGAGAATTGAGAATTTCCAAGCTTTTGTATTTCTAAGCATTTGAATTGCCAAGCTTTTCTATTCCTGAGCGTTAGAATTTACAAGCATATCCATTTCTAAGCGCTTGAATTTCCAAGCTTTTCCATTTCTAAGCTTTTGCGTTTTCAAGGTTTTGCATTTCCAAGCTTTGAAATTCGTAGGCTTTTGTATTTCTAAGAGATTGAATTCCTAAGCTTTTGTATTTCTAAGCTTTCGTATTTCCAAGCTTTGAAATTCCTAAGCTTTTGTATTTCCAAGCTTTGAAACTCCTAAGATTTTGTATTTCCATGCTTTGAAATTCCTAAGCTTTTGTATTTCTAAGCGATTGGATTGCCAAGCTTTTCCATTTCTAAGCATTTGATTTTGCTAAGCTTTTGTATTTCTAAGCGATTTGATTTCCAAGCTTCTGTATTTCCAAGCTTTGAAATTCCTAAGCTTTTGTATTCCCAAGCTTTGAAATTCCTAAGCTTCTGTGTTTCCAAGCTTTGAAATTCCTAAGTTTTTGTATTTCCATGCTTTGAAATTCCTAAGATTTTGTATTTCCATGCTTTGAAATTCCTAAGCTTTTGTATTTCTAAGCGATTGAATTCCTAAGCTTTTGTATTTCCAAGCGTTGAAATTCCTAAGCTTTTGTATTTCCAAGCTTTGAAATTCCTAAGATTTTGTATTTCTAAGCGATTGGATTGCCAAGCTTTTCCATTTCTAAGCATTTGATTTTGCGAAGCTTTTGTATTTCTAAGCGATTCGATTTCCAAGCTTTGAAATTCCTAAGCTTTTGTATTTCCAAGCTTTTGTATGAAGTTCCAGTTTAGCATGAAACGTTCTTTACTTACTTCACGATCCTTTGTACGATTACTTAGCCATTGAATAAAACGAATTCGAGCGACAGTTATAGGATCAGCGACGTTACGTGGGCCATTTATCCGAGTACAGTGCCCGGACGGCAGCGGAGTAAAATCCAGACGCGAGAACATCTCCAGGGAGTCGCGTTGCGTGCACCGGGTTCCAGGGCCGTGCGATAAGGGTGGCGTTCGCGCAGCTTAACCCTCTCAGGGCTCGGGGCGGGAGGGGGGAGGGAACAACAACGACGGGGTGGAAGCAACCCCAACGTTAATACCTTCCGGCAGGTTTTCTTCACTTGATTTATTCGACGGAGGGCTGGAATCGCGTGGCGCGGCACGTGCGTGCACACACGCGGCATCGTGCCGCTTTTCGCACGGCTCATCTCTCTCTCTTTCTTTCGCGTGCGAGTGCAACCCTTGGTGCAGCTGGCCATCCGCTCTCGCGCGCTCACGATCCGAAAGGATAGTTTAACGAAGTCCGTGGATGTCCAGATCGCGTGCAACGGCCCTCGGACAAATTCGTTGAGACACGGGGGAGAAACGTGGTCCATCCCTTCATCCCTTCTTTCTTTTTTTTTTTTCTTTAGCTCGGAGATTGGGTAGATGTACCAATTGCTGCCACTTCGAGGCTCGCGCGTGAGTTTATTGAAATGTTTCAGAAGGTATTTGTTAACGTAAAGATCGTAAGGTTTGGGGCATAATATATGGGTCAACAGATCGAGTATATTTATGAACAACTTTTTTATATGTTCAATGTAATAGATTTATCAGTACGCAATTGAAAATGTATGACAAAGTCGAATGTAAGTCGTGTCGACACTTGAGAATTTCTCGTTTGTATGGGAACAATTTGTAGGGGAGATGTAGGAATTATTGCTACTTCTTGTTTAACTATTTTAAAAAGTATTTAACATGAATGTCTTTCCTGTTCGAGGCATAATATCGTGCTCGGTATCGAGTTTATTTATGGCCATTCTTTTTGTATGTTCAATATAATAAATACATTACCAATTAATTGGAAATATGCAACAAAGTCGAATGTCCCTCGTATCGTCACTTGAGAATTTCTCATTTAAACAGAAACAATTTGTAGGGTAGATGTACCAATTATTGCCACTTCTTGTTTAACTATTTTAGAAACTATTTAACATGAATGTCTTTCCTGTTCGAGGCATAATATATTGCTCGGTATCGAGTCTATTTATGACCATTATTTTTATACGTTCAGTATAATAAATTCATTACCAATTAATTGGAAATATACAATAAATTCGAATGTCCCTCGTATCGTCACTTGAGAATTTCTCATTTAAATAGAAACACATGTTTTACATATATTAACAATTTAGTTTGTGTAACAGATATAAGAATTCGTATTGAATTATGGACACGTGCCATACTTTACACGTATATTGGTCACGTTTTAATGTTCAACAGCACATTTACCTATTAATATATCGTTACAAATATTAAGCGTAAACGAATAAACAATGCCTCTATGCGTTGTTACGTAAATCGAAGTCCAAGTATTAATAAAGAAATCCAATTCCAATTATACACTGTAATCTATTAAGAAACTCTAAGCCACTATTGAACACCTAAAATAATCTTCTCTCATCCCTTAACATACCCAAACCCAAATTGAACCCAAATATTAATAAAAAACCCAATTCCAATTATATTATAATCCACTAAAGTACCCTAAAGTCGCCACTCAACTTGAAAAACAATTCTTTCAACCCTTAACATAGCCAAAACCAAATATCACCCAAATTCCAATGAAAACCCCAGTTCTAATTATATTATAATCCATTAAAATTCCCAAAGCCACTATTGAACCCCTAAAAAAATATTCTTTCATCCCTTAACATGTCCAAACCCAAATTCAACCGAAATATTAATACAAAACCCAATTCCAATTATATTATAATCCACTAAAGTTCCCAAAGCCACTATTCAACCTCAAAAACAATTGTTCTTTCAACCCTTAACATACCCAAACCCAAATTGAACCCAAATATTAATAAAAACCCAATTCTAATTATATTATAATCCACTGAAATTCCCAAAGCCACTATTGAACCCCAAAAACAATTGTTCTTTCAACCCTTAACACACACTCGAATTCAAATACCTCCCTGATATTAATAAAAACAAAAATCCAATTCCACTTGTATGTTAATCAACGGTAAATTGACCTGCTAATATATATTTCGTTCGAAATATTAAGCGTAAACGAATACGGGTTGTCTAACTTTCGTACGGGATTACTCGGGATAAGGCGAAGGAATACGGTAACCTTCGGCTCGTATAAACGTACATTTATCTAGCTCGAAAATAGCCACAATGCGTGGCTGTAACGGTTAACGTTAACCAAAGCCCAGAAGAAGAGAGCCATCCAGGAACCATAAATATCCGTCAAACAATGGGGAACACTTTACGCGGCCGGCCATTTAAAACCTGTAACTGGTGAACTTTAAACTTCCCCTGCGAAATCCCCGCCGTGGCACAATAATCCCGCAAGCGACCCAATCCGAGCCATTAATTCCTTAAAACAGCCAATTTAGCCTTCCACGGTCAACTTACCTCGGCCATTGAATTTTCTACGGCGATACCTAGGAATCCACCGGGCAAACGAATAATAATCCAACCCCTCTATAGATATTCGACCATCGCGCAGCGCTCGGATCGTTTCTCCAAACGTTAAGCGCGCCATTGATCAGCCGGAAAGTGATGGTAATTATATTATACGAAAGTTTGGAAATTGCGAAATAATAATGGATATAAATGAATGTTTGGAAACGCAGATGCTTGGGAATTGAAAAGCTTAGGAATCGTCGAGAAAGGTTTGGAAATCGAGAAGCTTGGCAATTAAAGCGCTCGGAGATATGAAAGCTTGGGAAGTCGAATATTTCGGTATTGAAAAGCTTGGGAATCGATGAAGCTTGGAAAGTCGAACGCCTTGGAATTGAAAAGCTTGGAAAGTCGAACACTTTCGAATTGAAAAGCTTGGGAATCGATAAAGCTTGGAAAGTCGAACGCCTCGGAATTGAAAAACTTGGGAATCGATGAAGCTTGGAAAGTTGAACGCCTAGAAATTGCAAAGCTTTGCAATCAATAAAGCTTGGAAAGTCGAACGCCCCGGAATTGAAAAGCTTGGAAAGTCGAACACTTCTGAATTGAACGCTTGGGAATTGAAAAGCTTGGAAAGTCGAACACTTCCGAATTGAACGCTTGGGAATTGAAAAGCTTGGAAATTTGAACACTTCCGAATTGAAAAGCTTGGGAATCGATAAAGCTTGGAAAGTTGAACGCTTGGGAATTGAAAAGCTGGAAAGTCGAACACTTCCGAATTGAACGCTTGAGAATTGAAAAGCTTGGAAAGTCGAACACTTCCGAATTGAACGCTTGGGAATTGAAAAGCTTGGAAAGTCGAACACTTCCGAATTGAACGCTTGGGAATTGAAAAGCTTGGAAAGTCGAACACTTCCGAATTGAACGCTTGGGAATTGAAAAGCTTGGAAAGTCGAACACTTCCGAATTGAACGCTTGGGAATTGAAAAGCTTGGAAATTTGAACACTTCCGAATTGAAAAGCTTGGGAATCGATAAAGCTTGGAAAGTTGAACGCTTCGGAATTGAAAAGCTGGAAAGTCTAACACTTCCGAATTGAACGCTTGGGAACCGATAAAGCATGGGAACTTGAACGCTTCGGAATTGAAAAGCTTGGGAATCGATAAAGCTTGGAAAGTTGAACACTTCCGAATTGAAAAGCTTGGGAATCGATGAAGCTTGGAAAGTTGAACGCCTCGAAATTGCAAAGCTTTGCAATCAATAAAGCTTGGAAAGTCGAACACTTCCGAATTGAACGCTTGGGAATTGAATAGCTTGGAAAGTTGAACGCTTCGAAATTGAAAAGCTTGGGAATCGAAGAAGCTTGAAAAGTCGAACGCCTCGGAATTGAAAAGCTTGGAAAGTCGAATACTTCCGAATCGAACGCTTGGGAATTGAAAAGCTTGGAAAGTTGAACGCCTCGGAATTGAAAAGCTTGGAAATCGAGAAGCTTGGAAATTCAGACTCTTAGAAACGCGAAAGCCGGGAAAATTCAGACTCTTAGAAATACAAAAGCTTGGGAATTGAAAAGCTTGGAAAGTCGAACGCTTAATAATGGAGAAGCATGGAAATTCGTGCACGCAAAGTGGAAATTCAAAGTGGCATACATACACACGTTTATACGTGTACGTGCTGCTTATTGTCAACGAATGGTAACAGTTTACTACGATGGTGTTAAGATGGAAAAGAAGAGGCCACCGGGAAGCCGGTAGCCATAGGCGGAGGCTCAGTGGAGCATAGGGGGTGGTGTGTGCTGTAATAGCATAAATCCCTGTTTCTCTCCCCACCCTCACTCTCAAAAACTATCTCACTCTCTCTCTCTCTCTCTGTCTCTCTCGCTCTTTATCCCTTCCCTTCTTTTCTTCCATCTTTCTCTCTTTCACTTTGCTCGTGCTTCGACGAGAAGAGGGGGAACGGACAGGCCAGGAGCAAGCCGACTGTCGGAAGAAACGACAGTCGCCACTCGACGCCTGCATCGAACAGGAGAGGAAAATCGTGCGCAGACGCAGAGCCGTAGCCGCATTTTTCGAGAGAAGAAGATTGGTGGTGTGTACGAGTAATATTATGTACACTACGTGGTGGTGGTGATGCTGTTGCTGTTGCCGCTGCATCCGTAATACGTGCTCCTCCGCCTGGGACAGCGAACGCGATCGAAACTGGTTTGGTGGAACGGTGTTGCGTTTGGATGATCATGATCCCAGTGAAATCGATCGCCACCAATGAAAACCCGTCCGGACCATCTTCCCGTGTCCTTTTACTCTCTCCTGTTGCACGTTAAACGCGAGAAATACAAAACGTCAAACCCGCTCGGCGTGTGGATATCGTGAGAAACGGGGAGAGTACAGTGATTTTTTTTTTTTTTTTTTTTCTCTTTGAAAGCAAAAGAAAAAGAACAGAAAAAGAAACGCCGTTCGTACGAGGAAGATCGATAAGGAAGGTTCGGAGCGCCGGAGCAAGGGAAAATTTCTACTCGCTTTTGGATCGGAGGATTGCGGTGAAAGTTAGCGATAATATCGGACCGTCGTTTTTTTTTTCGGTAACCGTGAGACTGTGGAATTTAAAGAGCGATCGGGGAATAAGATTTATAGAATTGTGCGGTGAAAATCGGTGGAAATAAAATCGTTGGGAAGAAGATCTGCACCATTCTTCGGTGAACCGTGAGACTCCGGAATTTAAAGGGCAGCGCGATTACCGAATGAAAGATCGGAGAATCGCGGCGGTCGAAGAAGATTTCGGACTATTTTCGGTAATCGTGCGACTTCGGAGATTAAAGGAGAACGCGATCGACGAACAGGATTGGAAAATCGTAGCGTAAATCGGTGGAAATATCGTGGTGAAAGATTTGCTCCATTTTTCGGCAACCTTGAGACTGTGAAGTATAAAGAGTAACGCGATCGACGGAGAAGCTTTGCGGATTGCAGTGAAAATCAGTGCAAGTATCGCGGGCAAGGTGAAACTTGAAACATTTCCCGGAATTCAAAAGAAGAGCCGCCGATAGGCGAGACAAGATTGGAGAATTGAAGCGTGGAAATCGTTGGAAATATCGCGGAAGAAGATTCGCACGATTTTTTGGTAACCGTGCGACTGCGGAATTCGAAGAACAGGCGCGATCGACGATTAAGATTGGAGGAGGTGCAGTGAAAATCGTTGGAAATATCGCGAAGGAAGATCTCGATGACAAACGAGCGATTTTAAAACAATTCTTGGCAACACTGCGGCTAGAAAGTAAACGCGTAACAATAAGGTTAAAGTGCGAACGATTGCAAAGCAAATTCAAGCTATTTCCCACCATTTTTCTCGCAACTTCACCGTTGCAGAATTTAAATAGCAACGCTGTCCGCTAATAGAATAAAATCGTAAATAGTCGCAACGTGCGTCGAATAACCAAAAAATATAATTCATACCATAAATAAACTATCGTGGATCGTTTCCAAGCCTCCGTACAACTTCGTAATTTCGATTAACAAATCTCACAGTGTCTTCGATCGCATTTAACGTCGCCGCAAACCAAAAAGAGCGCCTCGAATCGCAGCGAACCGCGCGAAGAAAAACTCGTACGCCAGGGAAACGATCGCGGAGGCATATTGAAGCAGTTCTTACCGAAACGTCGGCATCGCGAACGTGTCTCGTTGATAAATCGTGGTTAACGGTCTCGATGTGCCAAAAAGCGGGACGCAGCCGCGAACAGGACAGCTGAGTAAAATTCGCGAAGCTGAATAATTGGGCGGGAAAAGGGATAAATAAAAAAGGAGAGAATCGAGAGGATGGCTGGTGGTTGTTGGCCGAGAGAGAAAAAGGAGCTCTGGTAGGCTAGCCGCGCGTGCAAACGCACAAGAGGAGAGCGAGGTGAAACAGGTGCGAGGCACGTTTCCGGAGGCAGTAGCCTGCTGAGCGAGCGGCGGACGCGCGAGGGCGATGAAAATGAGCCGGCAAAGCGAGACGCGCTTCGCCTCGGTTCGACCGAGAGAATCCAACTGAAATGAAACACGAGTTCCCCGCGCCGTGAACTTCGCTTCGGCCAACGCAACACCGGCAGAAATCGCGAATGGAGTAGGGCCGTTGTTAATGAACAAAACGAACCGCGTATCGAACGAAAAATCTGTGTTGTGTTTCATCGTTAATCCGTTGCATTCGGAGTGATTGTGCCCTGCTCGCGTGCGATTATCCAGCGAAGCAGAGAAGAAGAAGATCGAATTAAGTTCGATTGCACTCGGTTTCGAATGGTGAGTCGTTTCGCTCTTTTACTTTTTTAACTCTAACGTGGATTCGTTATACGAGTTGGTTTCGAACTTCTTTTTTAACCCTACGATTATTTCATTATCGTTAGTTAATTGATGTGTATTTTTATATCGCGTCGCGTAGAAATCGGTTGAATATTATTGGAAATCTTGCTTAAACAGCCTCGTGTTATAATGCAACGCTAAAATTAGAGTTTAAATTAAATGTTATCCTTGATGGTGGCTGTTTTTTGTTGAATCTTTGACGTAATTGATAGTTAAGAAATAAATACTAGAAATAACGAAGATTAGGACCAGTTATCGCGCTGCAAAATCATCGTGGCCAAGCGTTCTTAGAAACAGAGAGTGAGAAAACAGGAAGAAAGATGATTTCGTGGAAGTAAATTAATGTAAAGGAAGCTGAATAAGTTTTTCTTTTGCGATGAAAGCGGAGAAGCAAGTTTCGTTATTAATAGTTGACAGATTTTATCGTTGTTTACTATTTTGTACGCTGATAATATCATTGCAATTGTGAATTATCGTAATTAAGACGAATACGATAATTGGACTGCTGATATTTGCGCGTTTAAGTACGAGGAAAATTCGAATGGAACGCGAAAGTAGAAGAATACGCGAAACGTGGAAAAGAAAGTTCGTGTTATTTTTATTCAGAGGGCGAAACGCAACCCTTCGACATTAATTTTCGTTAATAGGATTAGAAATTCGCAGTCTAATTGTAACGATCGAACAAACGCAGCGAATTTATTTTCTTCTGCCACTAATTATGTAACAATAGTTTAATATATATATAATGCGTGATACACGAAGATTGAAACCTAAGCATGCGTGATCGATTGAATGCGAAACGAAGAATAGTAGAGAAATAAAGTTGTACTATTCCGTTGAACGAGTAAGTAGAATTATTATTATTATGTTGTTGGTTTGCCGTAGATAGTGTTGTGCGATTAGTAGATTGCGAATCCATCGTTTTTATAAAGAAATGGAATTTAAATAGACGCTGGACTCGAAAACTGTTCTCTAATCATTATCATTTAATTATATACAATTATTACGAATAACTGTACGTCACGTTAATTCGAATAACCGCTATAAAAGCGCTTCAATCTTTTATTATATCGGTTCAAGTTTATATCCGAATTTGTCCTCGTGTAAAATTTTGATTGCCAACTTATGTTAAATTTTTAATAAAACGCGAAGGAAGGAGGAATAAACTTATATTAATATAAACTTCGGCATAGTTTTCGTAATAATTGCAATCGATTCTTCGAATAGTTTAATAGTCAAGAATACTGCGGATGAAAAATTGCCAAGCTTACGAATTTACACGCGTCACGATTTCTGTGCTTTCGCATTCTGAAATCGTTTCGATTCCGAAGCCTTTGAGTTTTCAAACATTTCAATTTCTAGCTTTCGTATCAACGAATACGTTAGCGACATTTCAGCCATCGTCGCGAACGTTCGAAGAACGACGTTTCTGTTTGCAGAGTTTGGGAATGTATAGCAATAGAATAGGATTAGGGTAACGCGTATAATAAATATTTAGTTAGGTGAACGGCAGCAGTTGGCCTTTTAAATTCACCGCGCGATTTGTTTTCGTGTACGGGAAGTAAACTATATATACATATATATTTTTGCTCGCCGAAAGAGTTCTTATTTCGCAACTTTTGCTTGCGCAATATTGTTTCTAAAATTGTCCAAATTTATCGCAATATTTCGTTCATTCATACGTTCGTGCAAAATTGCGACGAAATAAAATATTTCATTATTGATATGAATAATATTTGGTCGAATAAACCTTGTTCGAATTATAGAAATAATATTAATTTAAAGTTACTTGTATTTCACGTTTATAATTGCCGGTGAAATTATTTTAAGAATCGCCTGAGATTTATCGTTTCATTCGTTCGTTAAAATTTTGCCTCGCGAAATATTTATTATTATATTATAAGCTTCCAAACTTCAAGCCTTTGAATTTCCAAGCTTACCAATTTCAAGCCTTTGTATTTCCAAGCTTATAAATTTCAAGCCTTTGTATTTCCAAGGGTTCGAAATTCAAGCCTTTGTATATCTAAGAGTTCGAATTTCAAGCCTTTATATTTCCAAGCTTACAAATTTCAAACCTTCGAATTTCCAAGCTTACAAATTTCAAGCCTTCGAATTTCTAAGCTTCCAAAGTTCAAACCTTCGAATTTCCAAGCTTACAAATTCCACGCCTTCGAATTTCTAGGCTTCCAAATTTCAAGCCATTGTATTTCTAAGCTTACCAATTTCAAGCCTTTGTATTTCTAAGCTTATCAATTTCAAGCCTTTGTATTTCCAAGGGTTCGAATTTCAAGCCTTTGTATTTCTAAGAGTTCGAATTTCAAGCCTTTACATTTCCAACCTTCCAAATTTCAAACCTTCGAATTTCCAAGCTTCCAAAGTTCAAACCTTCGAATTTCCAAGCTTACAAATGTCAAGCCTTCGAATTTCTAAGCTTCCAAAGTTCAAACCTTCGAATTTCCAAGCTTACAAATTTCAAGCCTTCGAATTTCCAAGCTTACAAATTTCAAGCCTTCGAATTTCTAAGCTTCCAAAGTTCAAACCTTCGAATTTTTAAGCATTAAATTTCAAACCTTCGAATTTCCAAGCTTACAAATTTCAAGCCTTCGAATTTCTAACCTTCCAAAGTTCAAACCTTCGAATTTCCAAGCTTACAAATTCCAAGCCTTTGTATTTCTAAGCTTCCAAATTTTCAAGCTTACAAATTCGAAGCCTTTGTATTTCTAAGCTTCCAAAGTTCAAATCTTCGAATTTCCAAGCTTACAAATTTCAAACCTTCGAATTTCCAAGCTTACAAATTTCAAGCTTTCGAATTTCTAAGCTTCCAAAGTTCAAACCTTCGAATTTCCAAGCTTACAAATTCCAAGCCTTCGAAATTCCAAGCTTCCAAATTCCAAACCTTGTATTTCCAAGCTTCCAAATCTCGAACCATTGAATTCTCAATCTTTCAATCTCAAATATCTTCGAATCTGCGAGCATATCAACCATTTCATTAGGCTACGAAAGGATTAATACATTCGCCGTAGGCTCGTGAAAAGTTACCGAAACGAACATAAGATTGTTTAACGTCAACTTCCGGGATTCTAACGTCTGCCAGTGTGCGAATCGAGGTTATTGTTACGAGCGATAAATCGACGACCGCGACCGATTCACGATTCAGACAGTTACGTGACCGTTCGATCGATTAATCGCGATTCGGAATACCGATTCGATTCGCGATCGCAATTTACCTGTATAAAAAAAAAGGAGAAGCGAGCTACGATTTCGCTTCGCTAGGATTTTTCCTACGTTAAAATGGAAAACGGCTGCGCAAGCTACGCGTATTCGATGATTATTATAAATGTATCACGTACTGCCACTTTAAGCTTATACTTAATTGTAACTTTATTCAACTATTTTGAAACGTATTCAACATAATAAATCCAGTACCAATTTGGAGCATAATATATTTTTCAATATCGACAAAGTTTCAATGTCCCTAGTATTGTCACTTGAGAATTTCTCGTTTAAATAGAAACAATTTACAGGGTAGATATATTATTAGTGTAGATTAGGGTACCAAGTACTGTATTCAACTTTATTCAACTATCTTAGAACGTATTCAGCATAAAAATCCAGTTCCAGTTTGGAGCATAATATATTTTTCAATATCGACAAAGTTAAATGTCCCTCGTATCGTCACTTGAGAATTTCTCGTTTAAATAGAAACAATTTACAGTGTAGATTAGGGTAGGAAATACTGTATTTAACTTTATTCAACTGTCTCACGATTAGAACGTGTTCAACATAATAAATCCAGTTCCAGTTCCAGTTTGGAGCTTAATATTATATTGTTCAATGTCGAGTTCATTTATGAACATTTTATATGTATTTAATATAATGAATTAATTATTAATTCAGTGAAAATGTAGAACAAAGTCCAATATCTTTATTATCGTCACTTGAGAATTTCTCGTTTAAATAGAAACAATTTACAGGGCAGATTAGGGTAGGAAATACTGTATTTAACTTTATTCAACTGTCTCACAATTAGAACGTGTTCAACATAATAAATCGAGTTCCAGTTCCAGTTTGGAGCATAATATTATATTGTTCAATATCGAGTTCATTTATGAACATTTTATATGTATTTAATATAATGAATTAATTATTAATTCAGTGAAAATGTACAACAAAGTCCAATGTCCCTCGTATCGTCACTTGAGAATTGCTCGTTTAAATAGAAACAATTTACAGGATAGATTAGGGTAGGAAATACTGTATTTAACTTTATTCAACTGTCTCACAATTAGAACGTATTCAACATAATAAATCCAGTTCCAGTTTTGAGCATAACATATTTTTCAATATCGACAAAGTCCAATGTCCCTAGTATTGTCACTTGAGAATTTCTCGTTTAAATAGAAACAATTTACAAGGTAGATTAGGGTAGGAAATACTGTATTTAACTTTATTCAACTGTC
This sequence comes from Eucera pruinosa, assembly GCA_028830335.1. Taxonomy (NCBI): domain Eukaryota; kingdom Metazoa; phylum Arthropoda; class Insecta; order Hymenoptera; family Apidae; genus Eucera; species Eucera pruinosa. The sequence goes on from JAMYCR010000019.1 coordinate 4,580,200, forward strand.
TCACAATTAGAACGTATTCAGCATAATAAATCCAGTTCCAGTTTTGAGCATAACATATTTTTCAATATCGACAAAGTCCAATGTCCCTAGTATTGTCACTTGAGAATTTCTCATTTAAATAGAAACAATTTACAGGGTAGATTAGGGTAGCAAGTACTGTATTTAACATTATTCAACTATCTTCGAATTATGATAATTCCCATACTGTATAATTACATTGGTCACTTTTCAATGTTCAATATCACATTTACCTCCTAATATTTAATTTTAAATATTAACAAGTACACAAATATACAATGTCTACGCGTTGTTACGTAAAACCCCCCGTCTAAATTTATCACGAGAAATTTCTTTTACTTTCGATCCTTCGTCCATTGCCTTGCCATTGAATAAAATAATCAATCAGCCGGTTATAGGTTATAGGAACACTGACAGTAGTCGGTACATCTATCCTACGTTGGCCACTTGTTTGTAAACAAATAACAGGAACGCTCCGATGCGTTTATTTGTAACACGCTCGTCGTTGGCAACTGTTGATATCTCCGGCGGTGTTTGCGTAATTATTCGCGGTGCCAGCTCTCTCTCTCTGCGTGTTCATTCACACGAGATTCATCACGTCCGCGTCCGGGGGAAGAAGAAGCAAACCGGAAGATAAGACGCGTAACGCCCCGCTCTTCTTCGCCCCGTTCGCGTTTTCGCATTCGCATCGCAAGACGAGAATAGAAAGCAACGAAGAAACGGAGACCCGTAGAAAGTTGACGCGACAGACGAGATTAGAAGTATAGGCGAATTGGCGTTTTTCTTCTCTCTCTCTCTCTCTCTCTTTACGCCAACGCCGAGCGTGTTACAAATAAAAACATCGCGCGTTCGTGTTATTCGTTTACGGAACAAGTGGACAACGTAGGATTGATGTACGAATTACTATCAGTGTCTATTTTGTTCTAAGTAATAGTTTGTTCCAATAGCAAAGTAATGTAACGAAGAATCGAAAGTAGTGCAATTTTTATACCATTGTACTTCGGTTTTACGCGACAACGCGTAGACACTGTACACATTCGTTTACGCTTGATATTTGAAGATAAACAATAGGAGGTAAACGTGCTCTGTTGAACATTGAAACGTGAGCCAATGTAATTACACAGTATGGGCATTGTCGTAATTCGAATACGAATTCTTACATCTGTTACTAATTAATTACTAAATTGTTCCTATTTAAACGAGAAATTGTCAAGTGACAATCATAGGGCTATTGGACTTTGTCGTACATTTTCACTGAATTAATAATTAATTCATTATATTGCATAGACATTGTATATTTGTGTACTTGTTAATATTTAAAATTAAATATTAGGAGGTAAATGTGATATTGAACATTGAAAAATGACCAATGTAATTACACAGTATGGGAATTATCATAATTCGAAGACAGTTGAACAAAATTAAATACAGTACTTGCTACCCTAATCTACCCTGTAAATTGTTCCTATTTGAATGAGAAATTCTCAAGTGACAATACGAGGGCTATTGGACTTTGTTGCACATTTTCATTAAGTTAGTAATTAATTCATTATATTAAACACATATAAAATGTTCATAAATGAACTCGATATTGAACAATATAATATTATGCTCCAAACTGAAACTGGAACTCGATTTATTATGTTGAACACGTTCTAATTGTGAGACAGTTGAACAAAATTACATACAGTACTTGCTACCCTAATCTACCCTGTAAATTGTTCCTATTTGAATGAGAAATTCTCAAGTGACAATACGAGGGCTATTGGACTTTGTTGCACATTTTCATTAAGTTAGTAATTAATTCATTATATTAAACACATATAAAATGTTCATAAACGAACTCGATATTGAACAATATAATATTATGCTCCAAACTGGAACTGAAACTGGATTTATTATGTTGAACACGTTCTAATTGTGAGACAGTCGAATAAAATTAAATACAGTACTTGCTACCCTAATCTACCCTGTAAATTGTTTCTACTTAAACGAGAAATTCTCAAGTGACGATAATTAAGATATTGGACTTTGTTGTACATTTTCAATGAATTAGTAATTAATTCATTATATTAAATACATATAAAATGTTCATAAACGAACTCGATATTGAACAATATAATATTATGCTCCAAACTGGAACTGGATTTATTATGTTGAACACGTTCTAATTGTGAGACAGTCGAATAAAATTAAATACAGTACTTGCTACCCTAATCTACCCTGTAAATTGTTCCTATTTAAACGAGAGATTCTCAAGTGACGATACGAGGGACATTGGACTATGTCGTACATTTTCGATTAATTAACGATTAATTCATTACATTCGACGTGTACCATTCGAATGAAAAGTTTCCAAGTGACAGTAACGAGTACATCGAACCTTGTTCCACATTTTCAATCGCGTAGTAACGAAATCTATTTCTATTGAAAGTATAAAAGAAATATCTTCGCAAATAAACTCGATCCGTGGAACACGAATGTTACGCTTCGTAACAGGAACGATTTCTAACTAAGAATAACTTGAACAACGTTACGTGGCGAACCTTAAAGCGTCGTAAAAGTACGTAATCGCAACCCTGTCCACCGCGAACGAATTGAAACGACGAAATTACTCGTACGCTGACGGTAATTCGAAGGTCTACCGCAGTCCGTTTCCACACGCTCGGTCGACGTTATCCCGGTGGCGTTATCGCGTTCCGTTCCTTTGTGGCTGGAAAAATAATCTCTTTACCGTGCCGCTACTCGATCCCCGCCTTCCGCAATAAAAACTTGACTTCGGCCCGCTCGCCTCGCGGTCCCTCGAGAGACCTCCACGATACCCGAGGCGAGTAATTAGGAAATTTCGCCCCGGAGACCCGGATGCAAGACCCTTTCACGGTAATTCGTTTCCCAGGCTACGCGGTAAACGACCGGATATTATTAATGGCTATATAAAATACCGTTACCGTGTAATCCCTCCCTCCCCCCCTCTCCTGTTCCAAGCGATGTTCCAGGGAAATTTTCTCCAAAAACTCGGTCAATCCGACGATCGCCGGAATACTCGACCCGTTAACTGCGAACGACGAGTTAACTCGTCTTCGTGGGCTTACCAATTCGTTCCGGATACGTTGTTTCGTTTACCTCCCTGTTTCCACGAAGCATCTTCGTTATCACGCGTTCGCGTCGATATATTTCGAATGAAATCACTCGGAATAAACATTCGATTCCTGTTTCCCAGCGTACGAGAATGATTTCGAGTGGAAACAGGTTAAACCATTTTTTGCCTTACGATAATTATAACAGTCGCACGGTTTCGAGGTGGACATTATGCTACGGTTGCGATGAAAATACACGCGTACGTATTTTTTTGTAATAATTAAATTTCGATTCTAATTTCTATCCGTGATTTCGTATTTGTAAGATTGAGTATCGCGATAAGCGTAAATTACGTGTTATTTTTTTCAAAGTTTTGCATTCGTAGCGCTGTTAACGCGACAAATAGGCAACTTTATTGTAACTTACCCTTTGAAACATTCGAATGGCAAAGGGTTAAAGGGCTAAAGCAGTAGTCGTGACTTTTTGACCGCTCGGTACCGAAAAAGTGTCGACGTGTTATCGATGAAATTGGCGAAGAAAAATCGCCGACGAGGTACAGAATAAATCTACACTAGAGTAAATGCACTTTAACGTTCGCCTGTTATTTTGTTCGACTGTTTTACAACGTACAGTTACTCGCAAAATTGAGCTTACACTTATGTTGCCCATAAAAAATAACTAAAAAGTAAATAATAGGACGAGTGTCGACAAATAGTCGCCTAATCATTTTTTGGCTTTCCGAATCTATGTCGACTTTTAAAGCAGAAAACTGAACGCAATGAATACTTAACGCGATAATAAACATTTGAAATCGTTAGGAATTATATGGTTTGGAACTCGAAAGCTTGAAAATTCAAAGACGTAGAATTCAAAACTAAAGTACTGCCATAAGTGTTATTATTAATTCTCGTCCGCAAAGGGTTAAGTTCACCACGTCTGTCGCAGCTATTCGACGACGAAACTATTTCGTTAGATTATGGATCATACTACGTTATACGGTGCAAACGATGGTCTCGACTCGATTCTAAAGAACGTTAACTTGTAACGTAAATCCATCGTCTTCTTTTCTACTCCAGCTAGCTTTAAATCTCACGGTACGTATTTATCGCGTTGTTTAAACTCTTACGATCATTATTAATACGTTTCTTTGTACTTTAAAGGGTTTAACCCCGTTAATAGATAAATAAATAAACGTTATTGAAATATTTCCGTGGTTCGTTTAAATGGGAAATTAGAAACGCTGCGTAACCTGAGTTAGATATTGTAAACGCGATAAACTGTCAAACTTTTGCATAAGGCAACGTAAAAGCGTGACGATCCTCGGTAATGGTCTTTTCAACTAATATTCGACGTTCTTTTTATTGTAGTACTCCCATAGGTGTTACTACTTCTCGTCCGCAAAGGGTCTTAAACTTTCCAAGCTTTTCAATTCCAGATCGTTACATTCCCAAAACTCCGAAACGTTCGTTAATGATATTAATTTCAATTTTCTGCTTTAACATCAACGTGCGTCCACTTAAACCTAAAAAATGATCAGGCTATTTGTAGACACTCGTCGGCAAAGGGTTAACTATAAACGAATGTACAATGTCCGTGAGTTGTTATACTTAAAACCGAAGTTCAAATTTAGCATGATAATTTCATCGCCTCACGATTCTTTGCACGATTACTTTGCTATTAAACGAACGAATTCAAGTGAAAGTTATAGGAACAGTGATCTTAATTAGGTGATTCACTTAATTAGCGTAGGCGCGTATGAAATAGTTTTTAAGATATTTCACGTAGACGAAAATATTCGTATTCGTTGATTAATTAATTAATTAATCGATTAATTAATTGAAATATGCTGTTTCTAATTTCTGTACAACGTTCACCGTTCACTTTTCAAAGTATTAACTAAACGAATCTCGTAAACGTTTTGGAGTTCAAATAAATAACAACCACCTGGCTGGCGAATGATGTGAAACTGAATAAGACATGAGAACCACTGCGAGTCTCTGTATACATTGGGGATGAGTCCTCGTTCATGGTGGAAGATAACGAAGGAACGATGATAAACTGGAATACTTTGTTGTGTATCGTTGGAGGGGGGATGGAGCAGATAATGTGTACCGTAAAAAGTTACGAACTTAATGTCTTTTAGCATTAGAATATAGAGTAGCCAACGCAATGATATAGAAAAGATTGGAATTTCAAACGTTTTGAAATAGAAAAGCTTGGGAATTTAAACGCGTAGAAATAGAAAAGCTTGGGAATGAAACACTAGGGAAATAGAAATGCTTGGGAATTCAAACGCTTAGAAATCCAAACGCTTGGGAATTCAAACACGTAGGAATAGAAAAGCTTGGAAATTGAAATGCGTAGAAATAGAAAAGCTTGGAATTTAAACGTTTAGAAATAGAAAAGCTTGGGAATTCAAACGCTTAGAAATAGAAAAGCATGGGAATTCAAACGCTTAGAAGTCCAAAAGATTGGGAATTCAAACGCGTAGAAATAGGAAAGCTTGGGAATTCAAACGCTTAGAAATCCAAAAGCTTGGAAATTCAAACGCTTGGAAATAGAATAGCTTGGAAATCTAAAAGCTTGGGAATTAAATACTTAGAAATAGAAAAGCTTAGTAATTCAAACGCTTAGAAATCCAAAAGCTTGGAAATTCACACGCTTAGAAATCCAAAAGCTTGGGAATTCAAACGCGAAGAAATAGGAAAGCTTGGGAATTCAAACGTTTAGAAATAGAAAAGCTTAGGAATTAAATGCTTAGAAATAGACAAGCTTGGGGATTCAAACGCTTCGAAATAGAAACGCTTAGGAATTAAATGCTTAGAAATAGAAAAGCTTAGGAATTAAACACTTAGAAATCCAAAAGCTTGGGAATTCAAACGCGTAGAAATAGGAAAGCTTGGGAATTCCAAACTTAGAAATCCAAAAGCTTGGGAATTGAAATGCTTAGGAATCCAAAAGCTTGGAAATTCAAACGCTTAGAAATCCAAAAGCTTGGGAATTCAAACGCGAAGAAATAGAAAAGCTTAGGAATTGAAATGCTTAGAAATAGAAAAGCTTGGGAATTAAACACTTAGAAATAGAAAAGCTTGAAAATTGAAACGCGTAGAAATAGGAAAGCTTGGGCATTCAAATGCTTAGAAATCCAAAAGTTTGGGAATTCAAACGCTTAGAAATAGAAAAGCTTAGTAATTCAAACGCTTAGAAATAGAAAAGCGTGGAAATCTAAACGCTTAGAAATCCAAAATCTTGGAAATTCAAACGCTTGGAAATAGAATAGCTTGCAAATCTAAAAGCTTGCGAATTAAACACTTAGAAATACAAAAGCTTGGAAATTCAAACACGTAGAAATAGAAAAGCTTAGGAATTAAACACTTAGAAATAGAAAAGCTTAGTAATTCAAACGCTTAGAAATCCAAAAGCTTGGAAATACCAAAGCTTGGAAATTCAAAGCTTAGAAATGCAAAAGCTTGGAAATACAAAAGCTTGAAAATTCAAGCGCTTACACATAGAGAAGCTTGTACATAATTTCCAACGCATGAAAGTACAAAATATTGCAAATGTAAACGCATCGAAATCAATCGCCTTTTGAATCGCGAAAGAATATATAATTAATCCGATGAACCGTTGAACGCGGTGTAATAATAACCGGCGCGGTGTCAATTTCGCGTTGCAGAGCTGCGAAAACGGGTAAAAAGTATCCGCGAACACGGCGAGTATTTCCGGCAGGGATTATCGAATTTAAACCGTGATTGGATGAACCGCGACACCGTGAATTGCGCCTCGCTTCGGTGTGGCGCGAGTAGAAAACACGATTTTGCAATCGCGGAAACGATTGCGGTGCCGGTGCGAGATCCGGTGCGTATGGAATCTACACGCTGTTAATATATTGTAACGGGGTTGGTTGAATAATCGTAGAGCTTGCGAGAAATTGAAAAAAATGTGAAACATCGCTTCGCTATCAATAATAATTTGAATACGAATTTTAACGCGTTCCTGCAATTCGAATTAAACGAAAAAATGTACGAAAATGATTGAAAATTGAACGCTTTATCGGTTCGAAAATTTTTCCATTCGCTTGAACTTGTTAATGAGTTGTGAAATTTCGAAGTTCGACAAGCTTACTCGCGATAATCGGAATCATCGGAAGCGATGCAATCGATTTCTTGTTTGCAACAACGCGATCGTTCGGTATAATAAATAACAATTATGCAGAAGACATACGAAGTTGAAGGTTTGTCGTGAAATATTGCAATGCTAATTATCGCGATGACTCATGTGTACGCGCTCGCGGATCGGTTTGTGTTTATTTCATTGATATTGTTACGAGTAAATCGATCACGATCGTTGCGAGTGATTAAATAAATAAAAGTGTTAATTACGTAATACAGAAACTGGCGGTGCTAATGTGTGTGAAAACGTGTTTCTATTTAAACGAGAAATTCTCAAGTGACGATTTGAGGGACATTTAACTTTGTCGATATTGAAAAATATATTATGCTCCAAATTGGAACTGGATTTTTATGCTGAATACGTTCTAAGATACTTGAATAATGTTGAATACAGTACTTGGTACCCTAATCTACGCTAATAATATATCTACCCTGTAAATTGTTTCTATTTATACGAGAAATTCTCAACTGACGATTTGAGGGACATTTAACTTTGTCGATATTGAAAAATATATTATGCTCCAAACTGGAACTGGATTTTTCTGTTGAATACGTTCTAAGATAGTTGAATAAAATTGAATACAGTACTTGGTACCCTAATCTACGCTAATAATATATCTACCCTGTAAATTCTTTCTATTTAAACTAGAAATTCTCAAGTGACAATTTGAGGGACATTTAACTTTGTCGATATTGAAAAATATATTATGCTCCAAATTGGAACTGGTTTTTTCTGTTGAATACGTTCTAAGATAGTTGAATAAAGTTGAATACAGTACTTGGTATCCTAATCTACGCTAATAATATATCTACCTTGTAAATTGTTTCTATTTAAACGAGAAATTCTCAAGTGACGATACAAGGGACATTTAAGTTTGTCAATATTGAAAAATATATTATTCTACAAACTGGAACTGGATTTTTCTGTTGAATACGTTCTAAGATAGTTGAATAAAGTTGAATACAGTACTTGGTATCCTAATCTACGCTAATAATATATCTACCGTGTAAATTGTTTCTATTTAAACGAGAAATTCTCAAGTGACAATACTAGGGATATTGGACTTTGTTGTACATTTTTTTTCACCTACGTAGTAATTAATTCATTACATTCAGCATGTAGAAAAATGTTCATAAATAAAAGAGCGGTTGAAGAACATTATGCTCCAAATTGAAACTGGATCTCTACGTTAACGTCGTTCTAAAATAGTTAAATAAAGTTACATAAAGCGACTTAAAGTGGCAATAGTTAGTTGTTAATTTTCGCGTACGTAGTAATGAATTTATTATTACGTCGAACGCGTAAGAAAACTGTTCATAAATAACAGAGACGCTTCAACTGAATATTACGCTCCGAACTGGAGCTGTATCTTTACGTTAACGATGTTCTAAAATAGTTAAAGGAAAAAGAACGTAACGGGATAACGTTAAAGTGGCGGCACGCGGTACATTTACCTTACAAAGATGGTTGAAACAATGGAGGAACGATGTTCCAATATTATCCCATTCGTATCTGTTTCGGTAGCTGGAAATAGTACAGCGAAACGTTCGATAAAACGAGCAGAAGTGCTTTTTAAATTGGGCGCATTATGCGCACCGATATTTCGACTGACCTAATTTCTGCATCCGACGAAGAATCTCTCGAAAAGAAATTGACGAAACGTGGCTAAAAAGAGCCGTCGTCGGCTTTCTTTCATCTTTCGAGAGTTCACGAGAAACTTGACCTAACCGATAAACTTTGCTACGCTTTTATCGAATTCCATGTTTCTCTTTCCTTGAAAAGAAAGAAAGAAAGAAAAAAAAAACAATGGAAAAAGGGACTCTAGCTTGGAAAGAGAGAAACAAAAAAAATGGTAATACGCGTAATATAGCATTCACTTTGGAAGCGTACGGAACTATAACTGAAACGACTATATATACATTAACAGTTACGAAGAGCTAACCGTTTGCGGACGAGAAAAAATAACACTTAACAAATTTCCACTCAATTATCAATCTATTACGAATAGAATTTAATAACGCTTAACGACTTTTCGCTCGATTATTATCAAAAGTGCCTATTAGCGTCATTGATTCAAATTTCTTGCTTCGAAAATCGACATTTATCCAGAAACTTTGGTCGACTATTTGCCGACACTCGTCCGCAAAAGGCTAATATTTTAACGTTACAATGATTCCCTTTCGATTATCGTTTATTCGTTTTCATCGACGAAACTGAAGCAATGGACGTTCCAACAACTATACAACGCGGCGAAGATGAATCTCTGAATAGAGATTCGTCCCTTGCACGATAAAAATCGTGGCGAATTCGCCGTAAGTTTACGCAATTTCGACGTGTAATTGCGAACGAGTTTCGATACCCGTTTGGCAATTCCATCGTTAAGCATGGAATCGATACACGAGGAAGAAGAGGTTTCTCGCAGCCGAAAAACAAGTTTGGCCCGTTCAGGTCGTAGATAGCAGGTTAATGGAGGTCAGGATCCGCGTTCAGGTCGCGTCGAGGCCGTAGAGAAGCGGATCGAGATCAAAGTAGATTGCGATCATTCGTCGCCAGCCTTCGCTTCTGTACTCGCTTACGCGCCTGCACTCTTTCACTTCGTTCCTCTTCGCGAGCGTGCATTCAAGCTTCTGCCCGTAGCTTCGAGCAGAGAGCTACAGGAGTAGAATCGCGATTATCGTAGCGTCGATCTAGAGAAACGATCCAGTATTATTCAACGCTTTGGTTAATCATTCGTTACAATTCGATTATCCGGGGAAATTGATTAACTTAAACGATGGATTATCGGAGCGTATTATGTTGGAGCGAGTAAAGAAAGGAGACGCGTGGTTAAAACGTAGGAACGATTAACAGATTTTCACGGTGCGAGACACGCGTATACACTACGCGCCGCGAATATTTGTTATCGTTAATTTACCATTGTTTAAGAATGTTCGAAGGTTTAGCTCGAACAGCGATGAAACGCTTGAGATTACTTCGCACGCTTCGGTTGAACTATGTCGCAGATGTAAACTACGCGTGCGATATGCGATTACACCAATTCCTCGTATCTACGACGCGCAAATCTGATAATCGCAGCGCGGACGAAAGGGTGGCATAAAAATGTTCCAAAGAACGAGCGGAGAAAATTGGGAAAGTTTAGCCGAGCAACATTGAACACCGAAATAAATCGATGAATTATTTCATAGCTTTCTTTCTACTCGTAAAATTCGGTTGTATAACAATTCTATCGTACACGTGTTCTACGTAACGCGGACTAATTTTAGAATTGCAAACGTTGTAATTTCCAAAGCTTTGCTATTGCAAGCATTGTAATTTCCAAAGCTTTGCAATAGTAAACGTTGTAATTTCCAAAGCTTTGCAATTGAAAGCATTGTAATTTCCAAAGCTTTGCAATTGGAAGCATTTTAATTTCCAAAGCTTTAGAATTGCAAGCGTTGTAATTTCCAAAGCTTTGCTATTGCAAGCGTTGTAATTTCCAATGCTTTGCTATTGCAAGCGTTGTAATTTCCAAAGCTTTGCAATAGTAAACGTTGTAATTTCCAAAGCTTTGCAATTGCAAGCGTTGTAATTTCCAAAGCTTTAAAATTGCAAGCGTTGTAATTTCCAATGCTTTGCTATTGCAAGCGTTGTAATTTCCAAAGCTTTGCAATAGTAAACGTTGTAATTTCCAAAGCTTTGCAATTGCAAGCGTTGTAATTTCCAAAGCTTTAAAATTGCAAGCGTTGTAATTTCCAAAGCTTTGCTATTGCAAGCGTTGTAATTTCCAATGCTTTGCTATTGCAAGCGTTGTAATTTCCAAAGCTTTAGAATTGCAAGCGTTGTAATTTCCAAAGCTTTGCTATTGCAAGCGTTGTAATTTCCAAAGCTTTGCTATTGCAAGCGTTGTAATTTCCAATGCTTTGCTATTGCAAGCATTTTAATTTCCAAAGCTTTGCAATAGTAAACGTTGTAATTTACAAAGCTTTGCAAATGCAAGCATTGTAATTTTCAAAGCTTTGCAACAGTAAACGTTGTAATTTCCAAAGCTTTGCAATTGCAAGCATTTTAATTTCCAAAGCTTTGCAATAGTAAACGTTGTAATTTCCAAAGCTTTGCAATTGCAAGCGTAGTAATTTCCAAAGCTTTGCAATAGTAAACGTTGTAATTTACAAAGCTTTGCAAATGCAAGCATTGTAATTTTCAAAGCTTTGCAACAGTAAACGTTGTAATTTCCAAAGCTTTAGAATTGCAAGCGTTGTAATTTCCAAAGCTTTAGAATTGCAAGCGTTGTAATTTCCAAAGCTTTGCAATTGTAAGCGTTGTAATTTCCAAAGCTTTGCAATAGTAAACATTGTAATTTCCAAAGCTTTGCAATTGCAAGCATTTTAATTTCCAAAGCTTTGCAATTGCAAGCGTTGTAATTTCCAAAGCTTTAGAGATGCAAGCGTTGTAATTTCCAAAGCCTTGCAATTGGAAGCGTTTTAATTTCTAAAGCTTTAGAGATGCAAGCGTTGTAATTTCCAATGCTTTGCTATTGCAAGCGTTGTAATTTTCAAAGTTTTGCAATTGCAAGCGTTTTAATTTCCAAAGCTTTGCAATTGCAAGCGTTGTAATTTCCAAAGCTTTGCAATAGTAAATGTTGTAATTTCCAAAGCTTCGAATTAGCAAGCGTTGAAATTTCCTAGCGTTAGAATTTGCAATGTTTCGAGTTAGCAAGCGTTGTAATTTTAGAACAAATGAACCACGCTTGCACGGAAAGGCACGAGTATTCGATTGCGCATAGGAAAACGTCGCGTATTAACGTATCCATAGTCGCGTTCGCGTTTCGCTTCGGATAATCGAAGCTTCTACTGTATCGGAAATTTTGTTTAAACACCGCGCAGTCGTTGAATATTGGCAACCACGAGGGGAATAAAAGCATTGGCGTAATTTCTATTGGGCGTGCCGTTGGAAACGTTGAAGATTTAGCAGCGCGGGTCACGCTTAATCCCATCGCTACTCGTGGCAACGCAGGTGTGCACCTTATGACAATATTATGAGCACTCGCGCGAGCCGCTCGTCGATCCTGTTTTCTAACCCCGCCGCGCGGTGCTGCCTGGCTATTCGAGTTTATACAGTGGCTCGAAGTAAAACTCGGACACTTGCGGTGCCGCTCGTAATTATTGGAAACTCGATGGACGCCTGCATTAACGCGAAAGCTTGCGATCGAAAAGTTTGCGAATCCAAAATATGGCTTGGGAATTGAAATGTTTGGTTATATAAGAGCTTGGGTAATTAAACGATTAGGAATTGGAAAGCTTGGAAATGTAAAAGTTTGTTGATTTAATTTACTTTGTTAATATTTACTTAGAAATCGGATAGCTTGGGAATTTGAAACGCTTAGAAATCGAGAAGCTTGGATATTAAAATGCTTAGATATGTAAAAGCTTGGATAATGAAACGCTTAGGAATCGGAAAGTTATCGTTAATTTACATACTTAGAAATCGAATAGCTTGGAAATTGAAATGCTTAGAAATTTACACGTTTATTAATGCGGTAACTATGAAATTTAAATGCTTAGAAATATAAAAGCTTGGAAATTTAAATGCTTAGAAATATAAAAGCTTGGAAATTAAAATGCTTAGAAATATAAAAGCTTGGAAATTAAGATGCTTAGAAGTATAAAAGCGTGGATAATTAAACGCTTAGGAATATAAAAGCTTGGAAATTTAAAGGCTTAGAAGCATAAAAGCTTGGATAATTAAACGCTTAGGAATCGAGAAGCTTGGAAATTTAAACGCTTAGAAATCCATTAACTTAGAAATTTACACGTTTATTAATGCAATAACTATGAAATTTAAATGCTTAGAAATATAAAAGCTTGGAAATATAAAAGCTTGGAAATTTAAACGCTTAGAAATATAAAAGCTTGGAAATTAAAATGCTTAGAAATATAAAAGCTTGGATATTAGAATGCTTAGAAATATAAAAGCTTGGATAATTAAACGCTTAGGAATATAAAAGCTTGGAAATTTAAAGGCTTAGAAGCATAAAAGCTTGGATAATTAAACGCTTAGGAATCGAGAAGCTTGGAAATTTAAATGCTTAGAAATATAAAAGCTTGGAAATTAAAATGCTTAGAAATATAAAAGCTTGGATAATTAAACGCTTAGAAATATAAAAGCGTGGAAATTAAAATGCTTAGAAATATAAAAGCTTGGATAATTAAACGCTTAGGAATATAAAAGCTTGGAAATTTAAAGGCTTAGAAGCATAAAAGCTTGGATAATTAAACGCTTAGGAATCGAGAAGCTTGGAAATTTAAATGCTTAGAAATATAAAAGCTTGGAAATTAAAATGCTTAGAAATATAAAAGCTTGGATAATTAAACGCTTAGAAATATAAAAGCGTGGAAATTAAAATGCTTAGAAATATAAAAGCTTGGATAATTAAACGCTTAGGAATATAAAAGCTTGGAAATTTAAAGGCTTAGAAGCATAAAAGCTTGGATAATTAAACGCTTAGGAATCGAGAAGCTTGGAAATTTAAATGCTTAGAAATATAAAAGCTTGGAAATTAAAATGCTTAGAAATATAAAAGCTTGGATAATTAAACGCTTAGAAATATAAAAGCGTGGAAATTAAAATGCTTAGAAATATAAAAGCTTGGATAATTAAACGCTTAGGAATATAAAAGCTTGGAAATTTAAAGGCTTAGAAGCATAAAAGCTTGGATAATTAAACGCTTAGGAATCGAGAAGCTTGGAAATTTAAATGCTTAGAAATATAAAAGCTTGGAAATTAAAATGCTTAGAAATATAAAAGCTTGGATAATTAAACGCTTAGAAATATAAAAGCTTGGAAATTTAAAACGCTTGGAAATTTAAAACGCTTGGAAATATAAAAGCTTGGAAATTAAAATGTTTAGAAGCATAAAAGCGTGGATAATTAAACGCTTAGAAATATAAAAGCATGGAAATTTAAATGCTTAGAAATATAAAAGCTTGGAAATTAAAATGCTTAGAAATATAAAAGCTTGGATAATTAAACGCTTAGAAATATAAAAGCTTGGAAATTAAAATGCTTAGAAGCATAAAAGCGTGGATAATTAAACGCTTAGGAATATAAAAGCTTGAAAATTTAAAACGCTTAGAAATATAAAAGCTTGGAAATTAAAATGCTTGGAAATATAAAAGCTTGGAAATATAAAAGCTTGGAAATTTAAACGCTTAGAAATTGAAAAGTTTGTCAATTGAAACGCGTGGAAATGCAAAAGCTTGGGAAATTTACACGCTTGTTAACGCGACAACTAACAAAAGTAAATTCAAACCGCGTGGAAATCGAAAAGCTTGGAAATCCTTAGAAATTCCAATGCCTCGGTGATCGACGTTGAATTAGCGAATCTCTGACATTTCTTTTCATTCATCCACGCGTAAAAACTGTTTGCATATGAGAATAATTTCGCTTAATGTTTATATCGTTGCTTTTACAATTAAAGCTACGACTGATTGCACTTTTACGTTTCCTCTTGTTGAGAATAAGCATTGCATGCATGTATTTTTAATGAAAATTTGTATCCATTGATGCTGTCCCCTCCCTTGCAAAGGTCAGTACTACCTGAGGAGGACACTCTTTTATTGCACCCCCTGAGCGTCTCGGCCTTTTTCCGAGTCTTAGTCAGTTAGCAGAAAACCGTCAAACTAAGAACAGCATTTTCGTTTTGTACAACTACATTAATTAAATACATACTTAGGTTAAAACTCTGTTGTATTTATTTAGCAAATAAATATTCAACACCTCTACCGTTTTATCGACCATAATAAAGTTGAACATATTAAATATCGTCGCTTCTGACTTCGAAGACGTGTAAAATCTAAACGGAAGAATGCACGGGGGTTAAAAGTTCAAAGAGAAAAGAAAAAAGAGGAATGCCGACACATGTGCGTGGCAAAGTAAAAGGGTTCCCACCCCTGCACCAAAAAATGCTATATATCAATCGTAAGCAGAAATCCATTCTCAAATGGAAATTCCACTACGTTAAGATTTATTTTCGGACGGAAAAAAAGGGCCGCAGCTGCGCAGGATTTGAAACGAATCCTCGATACGAACGCGCGATCGTGCGGATGTATGTAAGTATGTACATATGTACCAGTTGTCGTCGTGTATAATTGTTCGTAGCGACGCGATGCGAAAAATTCGTGCAACGCGGATACTAATTTAATGGTTCGATGCTTTTGCAACTTTCACCGCGTTCTTATCAAAAGCTGCTTACTGGAAGATACAATTTAGTAAGAAAATCATAACTACATTGTTATTGAAAGATACAACTTGGTAAGAATCATAACTATGTTGTTATTGAAAGATACAACTTGGTAAGAATCGTAACTATGTTGTTATTAAAAGCTACAACTTAGTAAAAATCATAACTATGCTGTTATTAAAAGCTACAACTTAGTAAGAATAATAATTATGTTGTTATTAAAAGCTACAACTTAGTAAGAATCATAACTATGTTGTTATTAAAAGCTACAATTTAGTAAAAATCATAATTATGTTGTTATTAAAAGCTACAACTTGGTAAGAATCATAAGTACATTCTTATTAAAAGCTACAACTTAGTAGAAATCATAATTATGTTGTTATTAAAAGCTACAACTTAGTAAGAATCATAACTATGTTGTCATTAAAAGCTTCAACTTAGTAAGAATAATAATTATGTTGTTATTACAAGCTATAACTTAGTAAGAATCATAACTACATTATTATTAAAAGCTACAACTTAGTGAGAATCATAAGTACATTCTTGTTAAAAGCTACAACTTAGCAAGAATCATAATTATGTAGTTATTTAAAGCTACAACTTAGTAAGAATCATAACTACATTCTTATTAAAAGCTACAACTTAGTAGAAATCATAATTATGTTGTTATTAAAAGCTACAGCTTAGTAAGAATCATAACTACATTATTATTAAAAGCTACAACTTAGTAAGAGTCATAACTATGTTGTTATTAAAAGCTACAACTTAGTAAGAATCATAACTACATTCTTATTAAAAGCTACAACTTATTAAGAATCATAACTACATTTTTATTAAAAGCTACAACTTAACAAGAATCATAACTACATTCTTATTAAAAGCTACAACTTATTAAGAATCATAACTACATTTTTATTAAAAGCTAAAACTTAGCAAGAATCATAACTACATTCTTGTTAAAAGCTACAACTTAGTAAGAATCATAACTACATTCTTATTAAAAGTTACAACTTAACAAGAATCATAACTACATTCTTATTAAAAGGTACAACTTAGTAGGAATCAGAACTACATTGTTACTAAAAGCTACAACTGACTAAAGACTGCTTACTGAAAATCATACCTACATTTGTAAATTCGATTTAATCGTATTCGACGAACAATTCGATCTTCCAAATGGTATTTATCGCGATGTTACGCGCCGTATAAAATGTATAACGCTTCTTACGAACAAAAGGGGCGAATCTTTCGAAAGATTTCTACGTCGAGCGTGTTCCGTAACGCGAACGTGTGTTTCACGTTAATAAGAATTGAATGATAGGAAATTGAAGCGTCGCGTCGTCGTCGTCGCGATGGTTTCGTTAATCGCGATAGAAACCGAATCGTTTTTCGACGGGGCGAGGCTAATGCCGGCCTACAGTGACCGGCAATTCAATCAAGCGGCGACCAATCGCGGCCCTTGATACTGGATTTTACCGAAGGGATTCCCGGCGCACGGTTCAACGGGGCCGAATAAAATTCCTTCCGCAACGTAAACGCGTATCGCGGCGAAAGCAAAACAGGAATTAACCATTCAATGGAACGGGGTTCGCTCGTCCAGCCGGCGAACATGTATCTCTCCGTAAGCCGTTCGTCAATTTTCAATGGAAAACAGATTTTTCCCTACCGAACCCGGACGGACCGCTTCGAAAAAAGCAATTTATAAAGCTTTCAAGCAACCATACTGGTTACATGAATAAAAGAATATATATGTACATATTTTTACATTCCAATACATGTACATATATACATATCTATATATATATATATACACACATATATATACAATATATTTATACACACACACATGGATATATGTACATATATAGGTACATATGTGTATATGTACGTATACGAATAATTTCGAAATTAATGAAACGTTTGTCGAATGAAAAATACTCAATTAATTCGTACAAATGGAGCATCATTTTATTTTATTATAATATATGCATATATAGGTACATACATATATACATATGTACGCATACGTACATATATAGGCACATATATGTATATGTATACATACGAATAATTTCGAAATTAATGAAACGTTTGTCGAATGAAAAGTTCTTCATTAATTCGTACAAATGGAGCATCATTTTATTTTATTATAATATATGCATATACAGGCACATACGTATATGTACATATATAGGTACATCTGAACGTATATGTACATATATAGGTAAATACGTATATGTACATATATAGGTACATATATGTATATGTACGTATACGAATAATTTCCAAATTAATGAAACGTTTGTCCAATAATAAGTACTCGATTAATTCGTACAAATGGAGCATCAATTAATTTTATCATAATATATACATATATAGGTACATACATAGATACATATATATATTTGTACATATATAGGCACATATATGTATATGTACGTATACGAATAATTTCGAAATTAATGAAACGTTTATCGAATGAAAAGTTCTTCATTAATTCGTACAAATGCAGCATCATTTTATTTTATTATAATATATACATATATAGGTACATACATATATACATATGTACGCATACGTACATATATAGGCACATATATGTATATGTATACATACGAATAATTTCGAAATTAATGAAACGTTTGTTGAATGAAAAATACTCAATTAATTCGTACAAATGCAGCATCATCTTATTTTATTATAATATATGCATATACAGGCACATACGTATATGTACATATATAAGTACATACGTATATGTACATATATAGGCACATATATGTATATGTATGTATACAAATAATTTCGAAATTAATGAAACGTTTGTTGAATGAAAAATACTCAATTAATTTGTACAAATGGAGCATCGTTTCATTTTATTATAATATATATATTTATATTAGCCAAGTTACAAACTGTTAGAGAAACGAAACTTCATTCGAATTGTACTGTTAAATATTTCCATTCCCATTAACGAATTCAACGTAAGAAACGTCGGATAATTTATAAATAAATGGTAACGTAAACTTCGTCTGATACGAACACATATATATATTGGAAACATAATAATACAATGTACGCGGTGTATGAAACAGTTGGAAAGAGTTACAGCAAACCGGAATGCTTTTCACACGCGGCAACGTAACAGATTACGAAGCTTCGGCTTCCGCGAAGCAAACGTGCTTGGATGTATTCCGTAGTAGGATCACGGAGTTGGTTTCAAACTAAATTTCTCCATTTTCCTTTGTGCCGGCGAAAACTTTGTAGAAGTGAAACGGAACACGTGGAAACTCGTGCCCGCGGCGTAACTCGGCCCGTGACAAATTAACAACACGTGTTTCGCATTCCCCATCGCGCATCGCCGCGAACTCCGAACGCTAACGACGAATGTTACGAACTTCACGCTAACCAACGCGCGTGAAACCAATGGAATTGTTCCCCAACGAACTATATTGTTGCTTCGTTTGCAATTATTGGTATTTTCACGCGTAATCGATTCAACTTCTCCTAATTATCCGAGTATTTCGATCGTTGAGCCACGGAACATTTACAGGTTTGGCTTTGTAAAAGCTTTCCCAATGTTCAAAACATTACCCAACGTTTCGAAGCTACTGTGATTATAGTAACAGTATCATAGTACAGTACTACGGTTATTAATGTAGTAAATAAAGTAATACTTTAGAAGGTTGCGAATTTCCAAATGTTGCAATTCCCAAAAGCTTTATAATTGTTAAAGTATTGTTGTATGAAGTGTTAAAATCCCCGGGTTTTGATATTGTTAATGCATCGAACTTCCAAGCGTTGTCATTTCCTAAAGCTTTCCAATTGCAAGCGTTGTAATTTGCAAAGCTTTGCAATTGCAAGCGTTGTAATTTCCAAAGCTTTGCAATTGCAAACGCTGTAATTTCCAAAGCTTTGCAATTGGAAGCTTTTTAATTTCCAAAGCTTTGTAATTCCAAGCGTTGTAATTTGCAAAGCTTTGCAATTGCAAGCGTTGTAATTTCCAAAGCTTTGCAATTGCAAACGTTGTAATTTCCAAAGCTTCAGAATTGCAAGCGTTTTAATTTCCAAAGCTTTGTAATTCCAAGCGTTGTAATTTTCAAAGCTTTGAATTAGCAAGCGTTGAAATTTCCTAGCGTTAGAATTTGTAATGCTTCGAATTAGCAAGCGTTGTAATTTCCAAAGCTTTGCAATAGTAAATGTTGTAATTTCCAAAGCTTTGAATTAGCAAGCGTTGAAATTTCCTAGCGTTAGAATTTGCAATGTTTCGAATTAGCAAGCGTTGTAATTTCCAAAGCTTTGCAATTGCAAGCGTTGTAATTTCCAAAGCTGTGCAATTGCAAGCGTTTTAATTTCCAAAGCTTTGCTATTGCAAGCGTTGTAATTTCCAAAGCTTTGCAATTGCAAGCGTTGTAATTTTCAAAGCTTTGCAATTGCAAGCGTTGTAATTCCCAAAGCTTTGCAATTGCAAGCATTGTAATTTTCAAAGCTTTGCAATAGTGAACGTTGTAATTTCCAAAGCTTTCCAATTGCAAGCATTTTAATTTCCAAAGCTTTAGAATTGCAAGCGTTGTAATTTCCAAAGCTTTGCAATTGCAAGCATTTTAATTTCCAAAGCTTTACAATTGCAAACGCTGTAATTTTCAAAGCTTTAGAATTGCAATCGTTGTAATTTCCAAAGCTTTGCAATAATAAACGTTGTAAATTCCAAAGCTTTGCAATTGCAAGCATTTTAATTTCCAAAGCTTTAAAATTGCATGCGTTTCAATGTCCAAAAGCTTTGCATTGGCAAGCGTGTTGAGATCTCGAAACGTTCGAATCTCCGATACTTCGAAACGACGAAGCGTCGGTAATTTCCCAAGCGTTTCGTATTCGCAATCGTTGCGCAATTTCGCGAATCGTTAGATAACGGAATACAATTTCGTAAGAAACGTTACGTTTAACAAATTCTGGTTAGGCTGTGCGTATCTACGAGCAGACATAAATAATTATAAAAGGAAAGTGAGCAATTTCACTTTCGTGCCTAGTCACGCTTTCATCCGGCACTTTTAGGAGTTCGATCGACTGCACCGTGAACATATCGCGTGCAATTTCGTAACGTTCACCGCGACTCGGCGTCGTAGACCTTGCAACGTGTCACGAAACGCGAAACGAATCAGTGACGACTCTTTTTGTTTTTATACGTCAACAATTAAGCCACCTGTGCTAATTTCACCGATCGTTGCTTCTGCATTAGTATTAATTGCGATACTTTGCCGTTAACCACGCGTTCGCTTTATCAATTCTATCAATTACTACGGTAAACGACACGATTACTGTCACCGTTTCTGCAACTGCCACTCGAATTCGTTTATTTAATAGCAAAGTGATGCGTAAAGAAACGTAAGCGAACAAATTTTTATACTAAATTCACGCAACAACACGTGGAGGTTGTATATTTCGTTTAGGGTTGATATTTAGAAATAAATATTAGGTGAATGTGCTGTTGAACATTGAAACGCGATCAATATTATTATAAACTATGGCGCGTGTCATAATTCAATACGAATCCTTATTATATACGTTACACAAACTGACGTGTTAATATATGGAAAATTTGCTTCTATTTAAATGAGAAATTCTCAAGTGACGTTACTAGGGACATTGAAATTTTGTCGATATTGAAAAATATATTATGCTACAAACTGGAACTGGATTTTTATGCTGAATACGTTCTGGAATAGTTGAATAAAGTTGAATACAGTACTTGGTACCCTAATCTACGCTAATAATATATCTACCCTGTAAATTGTTTCTATTTAAATGAGAAATTCTCAAGTGACGTTACTAGGGACATTGAAATTTTATCGATATTGAAAAATAAATTATGCTCCAAACTGGAACTGGATTTTTCTGTTGAATACGTTCTAAGATAGTTGAATAAAGTTGAATACAGTCCTTGGTACCCTAATCTACGCTAATAATATATCTACCCTGTAAATTGTTTCTATTTAAACGAGAAATTCTCAAGTGACGATACTAGGGACATTTAACTTTGTCGATATTGAAAAATATGTTATGCTACAAACTGGAACTGGATTTTTATGCTGAATACGTTCTGAAATAGTTGAATAAAGTTGAATACAGTCCTTGGTACCCTAATCTACGCTAATAATATATCTACCCTGTAAATTGTTTGTATTTAAACGAGAAATTCTCAAGTGACGATACTAGGGATATTGGACTTTGTTGTACATTTTTTTCACCTACGTAGTAATTAATTCATTACATTGAGCATGTAGAAAAATGTTCATAAATAAAAGAACGGTTGAAGAACATTATGCTCCAAACTGAAACTGGATTTTTACGTTAACGTTGTTCTAAAATAGTTAAATAAAGTTACATAAAGCGACTTAAAGTGGCAATAGTTAGTACATTTACCCTATATTAATTTCAAAGTTAATAGTTAACGTTTAATAGTTAAACTGAACCTCGAAATATTGTTATCGGTATAATAACGATAGATTAGTAAATTAGGAAATTATACAATATCTACTTTAATCTTCGCTCGAACTGCAATCTCGATTTGCAAGATCGACAATTTCCGCAACGACAAATTCTATTACAACATTTCAATGTTTTGCATTTCGCACACACGGTGTATTTAAACCGTAGAAAATTAATTTAACAATTATAGAGATTCTTTTTCAAAAAGAAGGAAAGAAATATTATCCATTTGTATTAAATTAAATTGGAGAAAAAATTAATTCAAATTGAAAAGTCTGTTTTTTTAGTGTGCGAATAGTTAACGTTGCAATGAATAGCGTTCGAAGAGAAACTCGAGACAACGTATTAATGCTATTTCAGCTGTTCCTCGGTTTCTCCGCTCGACGATAAAGCGACGCGAACAGTTTTCGGGTGACCTAATAAATCAGCATAATCCTTCGGACGGGAAATAAGAATGCAGACGGCCGAATTTCGCGTAACGATTTCAAGGGCTTGAGTCTAAGGACAGTTGCAGCAAGCTTTTCTATAAATCCTGTCACGGATCGTCCGACGACTACTACGTGAGCTTGGATATTCGCGAATTAATCGAAGGATGTACGCAAAATTTCATTATTTCATACCTTTCGCTTTCGAAAAGAAAAGAAAACAATCCCCGATCGTATCGAATTTTTATACTACATTTTTACGCTTGACGCGTGACTCGAGTAATCAAAATAATGATAAGCAATCCATAAACTCGACCACAAAAATATGAAATATGAAATATGAAATATGAAATATAAAACATATTAGTACGTAACGCGTAAACCTTATCGTATAATACTCTGTACTTATTTTTATATAACGTACGTATATCGATCATTTGTGTACATATTTATTCTTCACACGAAGATTAGAATATTTCTATGTTTATATATAGAAATATTTATTCTTAACACGAAGATTAGAATATTTCTATGTATATATATAGAAATATTTATTCTTAACACGAAGATTAGAATATTTCTATGTATATATAGAAATATTTATTCTTAACACGAAGATTACAATATTTCTATATATATATAGAAATGTTCTTCACACGAAGATTAGAATATTTCTATGTATATATAGAAATGTTCTTAACACGAAGATTAGAATATTTCTATGTATATATAGAAATGTTCTTAACACGAAAATTAGAATATTTCTATGTATATATAGAAATGTTCTTAACACGAAGATTAGAATATTTCTATGTATATATAGAAATGTTCTTAACACGAAGATTAGAATATTTCTATATATATATATATACAAATGTTCTAATCTTCGTGTTAAGAATAAATACTTCTATATATATATATATAGAAATGTTCTAATCTTCGTGTTAAGAACATTTCTATATATACATAGAAATGTTCTAATCTTCGTGTTAAGAATAAATATTTCTATGTATATATAGAAATGTTCTTAACATGAAGATTAGAACATTTCTATATATATATAGAAATGTTCGTAACACGAAGATTAGAATATTTCTATATATATATAGAAATGTTCTTAACACGAAGATTAGAATATTTCTATATATATATATATACAAATGTTCTAATCTTCGTGTTAAGAATAAATACTTCTATATATATATAGAAATGTTCTAATCTTCGTGTTAATAACATTTTTATATATACATAGAAATGTTCTAATCTTCGTGTTAAGAATAAATATTTCTACATAAATATAGAAATGTTCTAATCTTCGTGTTAAGAATAAATACTTCTACATAAATATAGAAATGTTCTAATCTTCGTGTTAAGAATAAATAAGTACATAAATGATTGATACACGTACGTTATATAAAAATAAGTACAGAGGATTATATTATACATATATATATACTAACCTTTAATTAGTTAAAATTATGTATACACGTACGTAGATATATAAATACCTTCCATATCGTCGAATCCATTTTAATACGATCCCGATACGGAGATATGGATTTTCAAACGTCCGATCATTTTTAATTCCACCGCTTTCAGAGTCGAAAAAAGAATCTCACGACTCCGTGACCTGGTTGAAGAGGATGGCGAGAGTCCAGGCGATCGCCGGTTCGAGAGAAAGGCGGGGAGAAAGAGGGAAAAAAAGGAAAGGCAAAGGAGAGAGTCGAAGAGGCGCACGGTGGAAAAGAAAGAAAAGATTAGAAGGTTATTTTGTTCGATGGAGAAGAAGACGAAGAAGAAGAAGAAGGAGAAGAAGTTGGGGGGCAAAGTTACGTAACTACATTGCCAGGATGTCCGTTCGTCTGGTTCATAAGGCATTCAGCGAGCAGCTACCGCTTCCACCTAGCCGGAACAGTTTTGAATCGCGCCTCTCGGAGTAACAGAGAAGAAAAGAGAACTTTCCGGTTGACTCTCACGGCTTGCTTTACGACAGGCAACCGTGAAGCCAGCAAACCGATTCCTACACGTGTTTCATACGCGCAGGGTAGGACACGTTAGCAATTACCCACACGTTTAACCGTAACTTTCTGCAACTATTTTCGAACGTATTCAGTTAACATACCATTTATTTACGATCATTTCTTTGTACGTTGAATACGATGTATCGGAATAATATAAGAAAGTCTCTAATGTGTTCCTCGTACCGTCACTTGAGAATTTCTCATTCGAATAGTGCCTATTTATTGGGTAGGTGTAGCACGTATCGCCACTTGTTTAACTATTTTCGAACGTCGTTAACATAAATGTCTTTCCTGTTCGAAGCTTAATATATCGCTCAATATAGAGTTTATTTATGGACATTCTTTTCATATATAGAATTTAATGAATGGATTACTATGTGATTGAAAATAAACAATGAAGTCCTATGACCGTATTATCGTCACTTGAGAATTTCTCAATTTAAATAGAATGTAAAACATGTTTTACGTATATTAACAATTTAGTTTGCGTAACAGATAGAAGAATTCGTATTGAATTATGGACACGTGCCATACTTTATTCGTATATTAGTCACGTTTTAATGTTCAGCACATTTATCTATTAATATTTCGTTACAAATATTAAGCGTAAACGAGTATACAATGTCTCTACGCATTGTTACGTAAATCGAAGTCCACGTATTAATAAAGAAATCCAACTCCAATTATACACTGTAATCTATTAAGAAACCCAAAGCCACTGTTGAACACCTAAAATAATCTTCTTTCATCCCTTAACATGTCCAAACCCAAATTCAACCCAAATATTGATAATAAACCCAATTCCAATTATATTATAATCCACTAAAATTCCCAAAGCCATTATTGAACCCTTAAAATAATCTTCTTTCATACCTTAACATGTCCAAACCCAAATATCACCCAAATTTCAATGAATAATCCACATTTCAATTATATTATAATCCACTAAAATTCTCAAAGCCACTATTGAACCCTTAAAAAAATCTTCTTTCATCCCTTAACATGTCCAAACCCAAATTCAACCCAAATTTCAATGAAGAATCCAATTCCAATTATATTATAATCCACTAAAATTCCCAAAGCCACTATTGAACCCTTAAAAAAATCTTCTTTCATCCCTTAACATGTCCAAACCCAAATTCAACCCAAATATTGATAATAAATCCAATTCCAATTATAGTATAATCCACTAAAATTGCCGAAGCCACTATTGAACCCTTAAAATAATCTTCTTTCATACCTTACCATGTCCAAACCCAAATATCATCCAAATTTCAATGAAAAATCCAATTTCAATTATATTATAATCCACTAAAATTCCCAAAGCCACTATTGAACCCTTAAAAAAATCTTCTTTCATCCCTTAACATGTCCAAACCCAAATTCAACCCAAATATTAATAAAAAAACCCAATTCCAATTATATTATAATCCACTAAATTTGCCAAAGTCGCCATTCAACTTGAAAAACAATTCTTCTTTCAACCCTTACCACAGCTAAGTCCAAATTCCGTTCCAATATTAATAAACAATAATCCACCTCCACTTGTATCGTACAAATTAGCGAACGGCTTAATTAGTTTACCCGTTAATATTTCGTTATTATTAAATATTAAGCGTAAACGAATTTTCCAACGTTTCCCGTGATTAAAGCCAAGTTAATTAATCCCTTGCGATTATTTTGTTCGAAGTTTATCCGTTCTCGGTGTCAATGGTTCCTTTGTTAGCATCTTATCCTTTCACCGACCGATCCGACGCGACCAGTTCTCAAGGATTTCACCGATCTTTGCTTTCAGTTAGCTGCACGCCTGCGTGGTGAAGCATGATCGTTCGCGATCGTGTGTACAGGTAGAATAACTCCGTTACCTCACGCATAAGTCACACGACTATTTCAAGCCGAACGTTCGCTAACATGACGTTAGCAGGTACGGGGATTGCGATAAGTAACGCATCTTATATCTGTTACACGAACAGGCCTGCTAATACACGTGAAAATTCCGTTCCTATTTAGAACGAGAAGTATTCGAGTGACGGTACGAAGTACATACATACGACTTTGTTCTCGATACATTTTCGATTGCTGTACGATTGTACTAAACGTATAAAGGGAAATATGAACATGTTCATAAACGAACTCGACGTTGTGCCGATGTGTTAATGGAATTTTTAAGTTAAACAAGGTAGACAGTACGAAACTTTCGCATTGCTAGCGTTGTAATTTGCAAAACTTTGGAATCGGCAAGCGTTGGAATTTCTTAGCGTTAGAATTTGTAATGCTTCGAATTGGTAAGCGTTGTAATTTGCAAAGCTTTGGAATTAGCATGAGTTGAAATTTCCTAGCGTTGGAATTTCTAATGCTTCGAAATAGCAAGCGTTGTAATTTGCAAAGCTTTGCAATTGCACGCGTTTTAATTTCCAAAGCTTTGCAATTGCACGCGTTTTAATTTCCAAAGCTTTGCAATTGGAAGCGTTTTAATTTCCAAAGCTTTGCAATTGCTAGCGTTTTAATTTCCAAAGCTTGGCAATTGCAAGCGTTGTAATTTTCAAAGTATTAAAGTTGCAATCGTTGTAATTTCCAAAGCTTTAAAATTGCAAGCATTGTAATTTCCAAAGCATTAAAATTGCAATAGTTGTAATTTTCAAAGCTTTGCAATTGCAATCGTTGTAATTTCCAAAGCTTTAAAATTGCAGTAGTTGTAATTTCCAAAGCTTTAAACTTGCAAGAGTTGTAATTTCCAAAGCTTTAAAATTGTAATAGTTGTAATTTCCAAAGCTTTAGAATTGCAATCCTTGTAATTTCCAAAGCTTTAAACTTGCAAGAGTTGTAATTTCCAAAGCTTTGCAATTACAAGTCTTGTAATTTCCAAAGCTTTAGAATTTCAAGCATTGCAATAGTTGTAATTTCCAAAGCTTTAAAATTGCAATAGTTGTGATTTCCAAAGCTTCAAAATTGCATTAGTTGTAATTTCCAAAGCTTTAAAATTGCAATCGGTGTAATTTCCAAAGCATTAAAATTGCAATCGTTGCAATTTTCAAAGCTTTAAAATTGCACGCGTTGTAATGTTCAAAGCTTTAAAATTGCAATAGTTGTAATTTCCAAAGTATTAAAGTTGCAATCCTTGTAATTTCCAAAGCATTAAAATTTCAAGCGTTACAATTTCCAAAGCTTTAAAATTGTAATAGTTGTAATTTCCAAAGCTTTAAAATTGCAAGCATTTTAATATCCAAAGCTTTAAAATTGCAATAGTTGAAATTTCCAAAGCTTTAATATTGCAGGCGTTTTAATTTCCAAAGCTTTGCAATTACAAGCCTTGTAATTTCCAAAGCTTTTCAATTGCTAGCGTTGTAATTTCCAATGCTTTGCAATTACAAGCCTTGTAATTTCCAAAGCTTTAGAATTGCAAGCATTGCAATAGTTGTAATTTCCAAAGCTTTAGAATTGCAATCGTTGTAATTTCCAAAGCTTTGCAATTGCAATAGTTGTAATTTCCAAAGCATTAAAATTGCAATAGTTGCAATTTCCAAAGCATTAAAATTGCACGCGTTGTAATTTCCACGAAACGTCCGTTAAAATGCTCGCGTATAAATATAATGTTTAAAGTGGCAGTAATCGGTGCATCAACCGTAGCAGACGAACAAGTATCCTACGAGGCAAAACGATCACGATCCGGCTTGCGGCTGTGGTAATCCGTTACGATGGATCGATGTAACACGAGATGCCCAAGGCTCGCATAGATCGTTCGATAGACGGTGTTACACCGGCGACGATAGAGAAGTAGCAGAGGAGAGCGCGGATTCGGTAGCCACGGTCGCTGGCCCTGAGAAAGAGCCTCATCCCTCGGCGCAGATCGAGTTCGAGTTCGAGACGCGGTTTGGCACTGACCCACACACTGCTCGCTTGTGTCCCACTTTACCATCTCTCATGGCAACATCGTCTCCGTGTTATAGCCAGTGTTGCCAATCATTTTTACACCTTCGTTTCGGCCTTTTCCGCGTCAAATCGATCACTTCGTGGAAACGTTAACTACACACACACACACGCAAGAAAGATCATCATATATCAGTGAAACTCAACTGCCTACTATTTCCATAGAAATTGATTATTTTAAACGCAAGGAATTTGAAGAAGGCTACGCTGCATTTTCTCGAATCAGTTCACGAATTCAAGAGTATTAGCGGAGCAACTGTTGTCAGCCACTCGATTTATCGAACATATGCCGCGGAAGTCAACAATGAGAGAAGAATAATGAGTAGAAAAGTGTTAGGCTGATGGTTTGGCTCCCATATGGGCTTTGTAATTGTTCGCGTATACGCACACGTACGCCCGTATGGTAAATGATCATCTAATTGATACGTGTGCGCTAACCGATTCGTCGAATATGCAATGAAAATATGTCGCGGATGAGTTGACTGGAACAGCGAGCAAGCGAGCCGTGTAAACACGGTGAATTAAATGGATGCTCGGTCGGCTGGAAACTTTGCCCGCGCGTACGACACGGGATCAAGTATATTTGAAGCTTTACGATAGATATTGCATTTATAAGTATTTCCATTCCTAAGCCATTGGATTTCTAAGCGTTCCAGTTTCCAACGTTTTCAAGTTTCAAGCTTTTCGATTACTAAGCCATTGGATTTCTAATATATTAAATTCTCAAGCTTTTGGATTCGTAAACTTTTAGATTTCAAAGCTGCTAAATTTCCAAGCTTTTGGATTCGTAAACTTTTAGATTCCCAAGCTTTTCAATTCCCAAGCTACTAAATTCCCAAACTTTTGGATTCCTACACTTTTCGATTCTCAAGCTTTTGGATACGTAAACTTTTAGATTTCAAAGCTATTAAATTCCCAAGCTTTTGGATTTCAAAGCTATTAAATTCCCAAGCTTTTGGATTCCTAAACTTTTCGATTTCCAAGCTATTAAATTCCCAAGCTTTTGGATACGTAAATTTTTCGATTCCAAAGCTACTAAATTCCCAAGCTTTCGGATTCCTAAACTTTTCGATTCTCAAGCTTTTGGATACGTAAACTTTTAGATTTCAAAGCTATTAAATTCCCAAGCTTTTGGATTTCAAAGCTATTAAATTCCCAAGATTTTGGATTCCTAAACTTTTCGATTTCCAAGCTATTAAATTCCCAAGCTTTGGGATACGTAAATTTTTCGATTCCAAAGCTACTAAATTCCCAAGCTTTTGGATTCCTAAACTTTTCGATTCCAAAGCTATTAAATTCCCAAGCTTTTCGATTCCTAAACTTTTAGATTCCAAAGCTACTAAATTCCTACACTTTTCGATTTCCAAACTACTAAATTTCCAAGCTTTTGGATTCCTAAACGTTTCGATTCCCAAGCTACTAAATTCCCAAGCTTTTCGATTCCCAAGCTACTAAATTCTCAAGCCTTTGGATTTCTAAATTATTCGATTCTCAAGCTTTTGGATTCCTAAGCTTTTCGATTCCAAAGCTATTAAATTCCCAAGCTTTTAGATTCCTAAACTTTCCGATTTCCAAGCTACTAAATTCCCAAGCTTTTGGATTCCTAATCTTTTCGATTCCCAAGCGTTTCGATTCCTAAGCTATTCAATTCCAAAGCGTTCGAGTTTCCAACGTTTTCAAGTTTCAAGCTTTTCGATTCCTAAGCCATTGGATTCCAAAGCTATTAAATTCCCAAGCTTTTAGATTCCTAAACTTTTCGATTCCAAAGCTACTAAATTCCCAAGCCTTTGGATTCCTAAACTTTTCGATTCCAAAGCTACTAAATTCCCAAGCCTTTGGATTCCTAAACTTTTAGATTCCGAAGCTACTAAATTCCCAAGCGTTTCGATTCCCAAACTACTAAATTCCCAAGCCTTTGGATTCCTAAACTTTTCGATTCCGAAGCTACTAAATTCCCAAGCGTTTAAGTTTCCATGCTTTTCGATTTCCAAACGGTTTCGATTGCTAAGCTTCCAGTCACCGTAGTACACGTTAACTTTATCGTGGTGTTCCTTTGACCGTTGAACGAGGATGAGTACAATGATACACGGCTCGTGGCGTAATGCTCATTACCGTTATATCTCTTGAATCGAGTGAAAAAGCCGGCATACGATACTTTATTGTGTTCGTAAGGTCGTACCTTTTTTTGCCAGCTATCGTTGATGGAAAGGCGAACTACTCGTTAGATTGTCCATAAAGTTCTCGTCTAGTATCTATCGTCGAACAAGCATCGCAATTTAGAACAAGCATTCAACGAAATTCAATTTGTTACGCGTTAATAAATTGCTCTTAGAAATGAAACATTTTAGGGCGACTTTCAAACTTCCCACCGTATTATTAGAGAAGTTAGTAGTTTAAGCTCCATTTTCTTCGATCCGGAGCGACGAAAAGGTTGCAACAATATTCAGCGATGCTTTCGCCAGTTTTCTACGCGTCTTGAAAATTTTCACCAATTCTTTAATCGCAGCATTGACGTTTGAAAAATGTTCCACAGCCAACCGTTTACGAAAGTTATTATTACGCGAGTGTGTTTATATATTTTTCGTAGCTAGCTTTAACAGTTATAGCAAAAATCTTTCCGAAATTGAACTTAAATAGATAAATTAAGGTACATAATAAAAGATACGATGTTAGAAACATCGCGAAATTCTATACAAATATAATACGATGCGAACTTTTCCATGAAACTCGATAATAATAGATATTCTAAAAGTTCGAAGAACAAAAATCCTCTTGTCGTAGGTTTGTTTTTCAGAAACTTTCTATTCGTTACGAGGGAAACTCCTTTAATTACCGATAATAACGTGCATATATATATATATATATATTCGGTTCGGTTGAGAATTCCAATTACAGAGCTCTCCAACAGTTCGCTCTCTTCTTGCAACGTCGAAATCTACTTGGCCAATTAGCATTACTGCCTTTTAATTAACGTTTCCATCGAGTTTTGCTCGCTCGTCGGCGATACAATTCGCCGTAGTTCCAGCCTCCAATTAAACCGCGAGAGAAATTACCGCTGCGAAAAGCGCATTTTCGCGATTAGATTCAAGCGATACGCCGCGACTGAAATATTTTCAGTTTCGCGCGCGAAACGTTCGCAATCGGTTCGGCTAATAATCACACGATTCATTCGAATTCTATCGTACAAATGTTCAACACCTTGGCTCGCGAATTTTTTCCAACATTATTCGCCGGAATTTTTATTATAATTGTGGAGCTGTAGAGGGGGGATAGAATAGGAAAAGGAAGGGTGTTACGTTTCGTCCTGGGCCTGCTAGTGGACTTATTAATAAGGCTACCTAGCAGGCTCTGTCTTAGACGTTGGGAATTTGGAAGGAAAGTTAAGTAAAAATTGCCAACGATATGTGAAGCTGTGGAGGGGGGATAGAATGGGAAAAAGGAAGGGTGTTGCGTTTCGTCCTGGACCTGCTAGTGTGAACTCAGCAGTAAAGGCTACCTAGCAGGCTCTGTCTTAGACGTTGAGAATTTGGAAGGAAAGTTAAGTAAAAATTGCCAACGATATGTGAAGCTGTGGAGGGGGGATAGAATAGGAAAAGGAAGGGTGTTGCGTTTCGTCCTGGACCTGCTAGTGGACTTATTAATAAGGTTACCTAGCAGGCCCTGTCTCAGACATGGGAATTTGGAAGGAAGATTAAGTAAAAATTGCCAACGATATGTGAAGCTGTGGAGGGGGGATAGAATGGGAAAGAGGAAGGGTGTTGCGTTTCGTCCTGGGCCTGCTAGTGGACTTATTAATAAGGATACCTAGCAGGCCCTGCCTTAGACGTTGGGATATTGGAAGGAAGATTAAGTAAAAATTGCCAATGATATGTGGAGCTGTGGTGGGGGGATAGAATGGGAAAGAGGAAGGGTGTTGCGTTTCGTCCTGGGCCTGCTAGTGGACTTATTAATAAGGATACCTAGCAGGCCCTGCCTTAAACTTGGGACATTGGAAGGAAGGTTAAAGGCGGTATATATATGGACGAGGTAGTTGGAGCTTATACTTTCGAGAAAGCCTATTTCGTATGTCCCTCTAGTGGTGGGTGCAGGAGAGCCGCCACATAATCTTTCTTTTATATCGCAACGCTGTACCAAGGAATATAGAAATTTCCGAAATTTCGTATATGGAATATCGAATTTCCAGGGGGAAAAGAAAAGGCTATTTTTACTCGTCTAACTAACAGCTAACGAATGAATAAACAAACGAATCAAAGTGTACGCTGATTTTAGGGACGCGTGACAATTAATACGGGAACATTAATGTACCTAAGCCAGGCACTTTTACAGGGAAGAAAAAAAATTCACAGAGGCTCGTTTCGCTTGCTTGCTTGCTTCTTCTTTCTTTCTCGCGCGAACGATACTTAAACGACTTTGAGAGACCACGATACGGACGGTTGCAAAGCGGTCTGGTGGCCTTAGGCTGTCGGTCACTGACACTGTTTCACGAGCCGGTGCGACGAGCCGCGACGACGACGACGACGACGGTGTACGCGACAAGCGGACGATGCCGATGTCGTGCGTGCGTCACGTGAGAGACGCGGTGGAATCGAAAAGTAAGTGAAAGATTGGTAAAATTCAGACAACCTGCTGCCGAGGTTCTCCCCCCCTCCTCTCCACTTTAAAATCGTATTAGCATTGCACGGCCGTATAACGACTTGGCGTGAAACAAACTCGTGAAAGGAAACTGAATTTTAATTTAGAAGCGGGTTGCCCCTAAGGCTGACAATAAGGCGGCCAATGGGCAGCCGACGCCATCGCTTTTCCACGTGATTCTTTTAAGTAAACTCTTTCTCTTTCTCTACCCGCTCCGCTTCTCTTCTTCCACGCTATTCGAATAGAGCTCACACGTTTACTTCTTTGCATCTCCTTCTTTTTGTTTGTTGAACGCGGCAATTTGAACCGTTTTAGAAGACAACGACGAAGAGTAATCGGGGAAGTAAATTTTATAACAGGGACAGGAAGAAATTTTGGTCGTTGATTGGGTTAGGTTTGGGTTAGGTTTGGGTTAATGATCATTTGGTCAATTTTGGTAAATGATCATTGGTCATTTTTGGTAAATGACCAATAGGTATTGTCAATGTTCCTATAACTGCCCACTTGAATTCGATTATTTAATAGCGAAGCAATGTACAAGGATTGTAATTCGATTTTACGTGACAACGCGTAGACACTTTGTATTCGTGTACAGTTAATATTTGGAAATAATTAGTGGCAGGTAAATGTCTGCTGTTGAACAATGAAACGTGACCAATGTTATTATAAAGTATGAAAAGTGTCACAATTCAATGCGAATTATTATATCTGTTACACAAAGTGACGTGTTAATATGTATGTGAAAACGTGTGTTTCTATTTAAATGAGAAATTCTCAAGTGATGATAGTAAGGTCATTTAACTTTGTCGATATTGAAAAATATATTATGCTCCAAATTGGAACTGGATTTTTATGTTAAATACGTTCTAAGATAGTTGAATAAAGTTGAATACAGTACTTGGTACCCTAATCTACGCTAATAATATATCTACCCTGTAAATTGTTTCTATTTAAACGAGAAATTTTCAAGTGACGATACGAGGGACATTGGAACTTTGTCGATATTGAAAAATACATTATTCTACAAACTGGAACTGGATTTTAACGTTGGATACGTTCTAAGATAGCTGAGTAAAGTTGAACACAGTACTTGGTACCCTAATCTACGCTAATAATATATCTACTCTGTAAATTGTTTCTATTTAAACGAGAAATTCTCAAGTGACAATACTAGGGATATTGGACTTTGTTGTACATTATTTTCAACTACGTAGTAATGAGTCTATTATAATGATCGTATTAATAAAACTTGTTCGTAAATAAAAGAGCGATCGAACAATATATTACGCTTCGAACTGAGACTGGATCTTTACGTTAACGACGTTCTAAAATAGTTAACGAAAGTTACTTACGTTACTAAACGTTAAATACATCGAGTTAAGCGCTTGCTACATTTACCTTAATTGTTCGAAACGTGGAAATATTTATAGACACACTACTGGGTCTCTTCAAGCGAGCCGTTGAATTTCGTCCTTGCGCGAGGGATCAAGGAACCAGACGCGCGCTCACACGAACAGGAAAAATACAGGAACACGAAAATGTTGGGCATTCTTTGCGGAATCGCTCTGTTATAATGGTCGGTGGAAGAATATCTGGTTCTATGGTTCACTGGGCGACCTTAAGGACGATTTTAAAGTTGTTGGGTCCGCTTCTGCCGCGTTACTCGCCGTTTTACACACCGAAACTGGCGCCAAGGTCGCGGAAAAATGCGAAACTCGCTCTTTCGATCTTTTCTCCTTCGCTAATCGAACCGGACACGATCAACGCGCGCTTAAATCGTCACGTTTACTTCGTCTAATTATTGGTTAAAGAAAAGAAAAGAAAGGAGGCGAATTACGTAAAAATTTTCCTCCCACATCCTCGAGATTTACCGATGAACTTTTTTCGTAACTTTGGTGGCTAACATTTGCTTAGGAATCGATTTTAGAAAGTATGAATTCGTTCGAATTGGAAAATGGGAAACCTGCGACGTTAATAACTGGGGAAACCGAAATTTTCACGTTTAGAAGAATTCCTTTTATCGTCGTCGAATCGGAAATGGCAAATGGCTCACCTATTATATACGTATAAAATTATTCACAACTATTTTCCAATCGAAAACACGTCGATCTCCATTCTACGATTACTTTTAACCAACATTTTTACGTCGAACTTATATTCTGTATATTTATTTCTATTATTTTTTAACAAGTAGATAATCGTGTAAACTAACCACAACCCATCCGAATATTTCTCCTACACTTATTATTATGATTATAATATTATATATGTACTTATAATTATGAAAATGGTCTAAGCGATTTATTTCTCGTTTCGTAATATACGCAGGCCACTTTCGTAATTAACGCTAAACGAATTCCGTGTGGATGTAAATGAAATTATAAAAAATGTTAAAAAGTTATCGAATTGAACAAGATATAAATCGTTGCTGTTGGATGCGTTCATATTTCTTATTAAACGAACGTTCAACGCATCTAACCGTATTTTCATTACCCGTCCAAGTGTCACGCGATCGATCGATATGGAACGATCGAAATCGTGATCGGTTCTCGTCTCACGCGCGTCTAGGAGGGTTAATAGAGCGGGGTCAATTCGTCAACTAAAAGCAGTTTACTCGGAAGAACAGATGCGATCGTTTGAAACGAATCAAACGAATTATTCGGAATGGTGGTGGGTTTCTTTACTGGAATTTGCCGATTCTTTTCTTTCACTAAACTAGGGTACAATGATATTATTTATTATCGGCAAAAGTTAAGAAACGTCGTACGTATTTGCAAAGCTTTTTACGTCGTCGCTTTCTTTTTAGTCGATATTTCACATCGATTTGAAATAAAAGTGGAAGAACTTATCGTTCATCCGATGTATGTAATACTACCTATATTATTTTATGCTACTGCGAATTCTAAGCTGCGAATAGTAGAAGAGAAAAAGGATACGCGAAAATTCCTAAGTGACTATACTTTGTTTCTTAACGTTTGTCGATAAGTGTATACTATAGATATACTTATTGACAAAAGTTAAGAAACAAAGTATAGTCACTTAGGAATTTTTGCGTATCCTTTTTCTCTTCGAATATTCGCAGCTTAGAATTCGCAATAGCATAAAAAAATATATATATATATAATAGACGTAAATAAAGAAATTTTCATACTAAATTTGGACGCGGGTTTAAGTAACAACACGTAAACATCGTATATTCGTTTAGAGTTGATATTTAAAACGAAATATTGGCAGGTAAACATCAAAACCTGACCGTTGAACATCAAAATGTGACCAATTTAATTATAAAGTATGAAAAGTATAACCATGATTCCTTTATCGATAATTCTTATATTCCGTTCGACAAACAATACAATAAAACGCGTGAAAACGTGTTTCCACTTTAAACGAGAGATTCTCAAGTGAAACTGTTAAACGGATCGCTTTGTGATCCGTATTCGAAAGCCAATAAACGAAATCTATAAAATCTAATGCAAATAAACAAATGAACGGGCATAAAGTAATAGATCTTTAAGATAGAGAGGAACGATCTTCATTTGGATGTTTATCGGAACAGCTTTCAAAGGGTTGATAAAAGGGAAACCGTGGCGTTTGGAGAAAATGGGGGAAAAAGGCAATTATCCGGCGAAAACGAAGAGAAGATTAAAAGTCGTAATTCGAGCGACGACTTTGTTTCAATTAAGAGGAGGGGGGGAGTATAATGGAAGTTTCGCAGAGAGTTTCCATGCAGTTTCACACACAAACACAAACACAGAAAAACACACAAACACAGAAAAACACACGTACACAGAAAAACACAGAGATAGAGAGTTCTCCACGCTGGCGATAGGATTACTTTACGTCTCCATTGTATTTAAATGGCCGCGTTGCAGCTATATTCCGAACCACGGCGAAGAAGCTACGAAATATGCAAACTAACTCCGAACCCAGCCGCCGCGCGTTATTCGCGAATAAATTTTGCGAAACTTTTTCACCGGTAAAACTTCGAATTACGGAGAATTGATTAAAAAATCCGCGGGATGGACGAAAGTTGCAACGAACGTTTGCGAATGGTATTTTAATTCAACGTTTATGCGGTACGCGAAACGCGTTATAGACGTTTCACATTTTTTCGACAAGGGGAAATAATTCGAATAGTCGCGAACGAGGAAATCTTAATAGGGAATTTCATTGAGAAATTAATATATATATATATTAGAATAGATTATACTAGAATAAATTAGACGCGTACCAACGTACTGTCGCTCGAATTCGTTTATTTAGTAGCAAAGTAACGAAGTAAATTAAGAATCTAAATTGAAATAAATAAAGGAATCACCGATCGACAAACCGCGAGATGAACGAAAAATTGACGTAGATGAGAAAGAAAATCGCGATTCGCAGCGCGAGGAAGATTGGAAACTTGAAGAGATTGAAAATCGCGCATTTCGAGATTGCAAAATTCCACGTTTACCGGTAAACGAATGAAATGCGCCGCGAAACATGTTCGATGATGGAAAGATGCCGCGGCGGGAGTAAAAAACAAAATAAGATGCTTCTCTTCTCCGTGCCTCGAAGGCGCATTTGGCCCGGGGCCAAAAGTTTCCAGACAGTTGGGCGCATTACTCGATATGGCGCGAGGCAACGTTATCGAAGGAAAAGGCAACAACTCGTCGGTTTCCTCCGGTGGGAATAATATTTACGTGTAACGTGGAAACACGTTTCACGGAGAGAAAGAGGGTGGAAAGGAAATCGCGCGCGTCTCCGGCGCGCGTCTGGCTTATCTTTAGCCTCTTCTCCTTGTTGCGCCGCAGCCGGAACGCTTCGTATATTCGGCTGGCTAAAAAAGTATCTCTGCACTTACTTTTGCCGACGGATAGAAGGGAAACTTTCACCACTTGCGTTCGAATAAACGTGGTACAATTTACTGTTAACTTCTTTCGCTTGTAATTACTAGCGCAGCTAGTATAAAATTATAGAACAGTTTATGGTGTAAATACGGTGAATACGCGCTGCATTTTATATTAAATGTTCATTTGAACGCTAAGTATATTTGAAAGGGATAAGGTGAAGATTTATGCAATGTTAATTACGCGTAATATGTGAGTTTTAAGTATACGACGGAGTGTTAAAGCAGCTAATGTTCACGCTAAACTTTTCAACGAATGAATAGTGAAAAGGGTAAGGGGTTAAGTTAAGACGACACGTTGTTTTAGGTAATTATTTGGACTAAGGTTCGTGGTCACGATAAATGGCTTAGTTGAGTTTAAATACGAGTTAAACGAAATGTAAGCGTTTTAATGTTGTATATGCTTTTGTACGTTTTAAATAGGAATGAAAGAAAATTTGATCGTTTTAATATAAGCTTGTAAAGTTGAAGTATACGTCAAACAAAATTTGATCGTTTTAATATAAGTATAAGCTTGTAGATTTTAAATACAAATGAAACAAAATTTGATCGTTTTAATATAAGCTTGTAGAGTTTAAATATAAATGAAGTAAAATTTGATCATTTAATATAAGCTTGTAGAGGTTAAATACAAATGAAACAAAATTTGATCGTTTTAATATAAGCTTGTAAACTTGAAACATAAATTAAACAAAATTCGATCATTTTAATATAAGTATAAGCTTGTAGAGTTTAAATACAAATGAAACAAAATTTGATCATTTTAATATTGGTATTAGCTTGTATGCTTTAAATACAAATGGAACAAAATTTGATCGTTTTAATATAAGCTTGTAGAGGTTAAATATAAATGAAGTAAAATTTGATCATTTTAATATAAGCTTGTAGAGGTTAAATACGAATGAAACCAAATTTGATCATTTTAATATAAGCTTGTAAACTTTAAATATAAGTTAAACAAAATTTGGTCATTTTAATATAGGTATAAGCTTGTAGGTTTTAAATGCAAATGAAATAAAATTTGATCGTTTCAATATAAGCTTGTAGAGGTTAAATATAAATGAAGTAAAATTCGATCGTTTCAATATAAGCTTGTAGAGATTAAATACAAATGAAACAAAATTTAATCATATTAATATAAGCTTATAGATTTTAAATACAAATGAAACAAAATTTGATCGTTTTAATATAAGCTTGCAAACTTGAAACATAAGTTAAACAAAATTTGATCATTTTAATATAAGTATAAGCTTGTAGATTTTAAATACAAATGAAACAAAATTTGACCATTTTAATATAAGCTTGTACAGTTTAAATACAAATGAAACAAAATTTGATCGTTTTAATATAAGCTTGTAGATTTTAAATACAAATGAAACAAAATTTAATGATTTTAATATAAGCTTGTATAGATTTTAAATACATATGAAACAAAATTTGATCATTTTAATATAAGCTTGCATACTTGAAATATAAGTTAAACAAAATTTGTTCATTTTCATATAAGCTTGTAAACTTGAAATATAAGTTAAACAAAATTTGGTCATTTTAATATAGGTATAAGCTTGTAGGTTTTAAATACAAATGAAACAAAATTTGACTATTTTAATATAAGCTTGTAAACTTGAAATATAAGTTAAACAAAATTTCATCATTTTAATATAGGTATAAGCTTGTAGATTTTAAATACAAATGAAACAAAATTTGACTATTTTAATATAAGCTTGTAAACTTGAAATATAAGTTAAACAAAATTTGATCATTTTAATATAAGTATAAGCTTGTAGATTTTAAATACAAATGAAACAAAATTTGACCATTTCAATACAAGCTTGTAGACTTTAAATACAAATGAAGTAAAATTTGACCATCTTAATACAAGCTTGCAGACTTTAAATACAAATGAAACCAAATTTGATCATTTTAATATAAACTCCTAAACTATAAATACAAGTCGAATAAAGTTTAACCATTTCAATATTCGTCTTGCAGATTTTAAATACCTAAACATCCTATTATTATCTCGTATTCCTTACCTTCTCCTCTATACGTTGATTAGAATACATTTTTTCCCCTCGCGGAGCATTTCAGCGACGCGATGAATTTTCGCAGTACGACGACGACGACGACGACGATAATAGAGGTGGATGAGAAACGGGAACACGTGCGGGCATCTAATAAGTGTCCTTGAAGAAGCAAACGGGATCGTCGGTAGCCTATTAAAACGAATTGTTACGAGAGAACGGAGCCGCGGAACAGGCGAATAAAATGCCGGCTCGTGTCTCTACTTTATCTCCTCCTCTTCTTCTTCTTCTTCCTTCTTCCTTCTTCTTCTTCTTCCTTCTTCTTCTTCTTCCTTCTTCTTCTTCTTCCTTCTTCTTCTTCTTCTTCTTCCTTCTTCTTCTTCTTCCTTCTTCTTCCTTCTTCTTCCTTCTTCTTCTTCTTCCTTCTTCTTCTTCTTCCTTCTTCTTCTTCTTCCTTCTTCTTCTTCTTATTCTTCTTCTTCTTCCTTCTTCTTCTTCTTCCTTCTTCTTCTTCTTCTTCCTTCTTCTTCTTCTTCTTCCTTCTTCTTCTTCTTCTTCCTTCTTCCTTCTTCTTCTTCCTTCTTCCTTCTTCTTCTTCCTTCTTCTTCTTCCTTCTTCTTCTTCTTCTTCCTTCTTCCTTCTTCTTCTTCCTTCTTCTTCTTCCTTCTTCTTCTTCTTCCTTCTTCTTCTTCTTCCTTCTTCTTCTTCCTTCTTCTTCTTCTTCTTCCTTCTTCCTTCTTCTTCTTCTTCTTCCTTCTTCTTCTTCTTCTTCCTTCTTCTTCTTCTTCTTCCTTCTTCTTCTTCTTCTTCTTCGTCGTCGTCGTCGTCGTGATCATCGTGTCGTCATTATTTAGTTATTTAGTTATTTACTTATTTAGTTATTTACTTATTTAGTTATTTAGTTATTTAGTTATTTTGTTATTTAGTTATTTGGTTATTTAGTTATTTAGTTATTTAGTTGTTTAGTTGTTTAGTTGTTTAGTTGTTTAGTTATTTAGTTATTTAGTTATTTGGTTATTTGGTTATTTGGTTATTTAGTTATTTGGTTATTTGGATATTTAGTTATTTAGTTATTTAGTTAGATGGTATGAATACGTATTCTACGCGATTCTCTTC
Source organism: Eucera pruinosa (assembly GCA_028830335.1). Taxonomy (NCBI): domain Eukaryota; kingdom Metazoa; phylum Arthropoda; class Insecta; order Hymenoptera; family Apidae; genus Eucera; species Eucera pruinosa. Next base: position 4,621,206 of record JAMYCR010000019.1, read on the forward strand.
ATCCATAATCATCTACGCGTCTACGTATTTTCTACGGAAGCCTGTATTATTTCATTATTTAAACCTGTATAATTATACGCGTAACGTTCGCGAAAACCCAGCGTTAATAATCGTGGATGTTGCAAAAGCGAAGTATAAGGATTACAGTTCAACTGAAACATCGCCATCGGGTAATATTTGTTTTCGTCGAGTCGAAGTGGTGATTTATCGTCGTTGCAGGGCAAACGGTTAAAGGGTTTGAGAGGGTTAAAAATACGCGTCGACTGGGCGATTCAACCGAGCCATAGAGTACAATGAGTTCCGTCGGCTGGTACCAGCGTCGATTTTCTTTATTTTTCGCGCACATATGCACCTTGCTGACCCTGTTACCTTGACCGTGGCGCAGCTGAATTCTCCCCTCGATCACAGCATTGGCGTAATGAAAGCCGCCACGGTGAAACTTATGCCACGCACGTGGTTACAGAATAGACACCTATCGTTCAACGTATTCTTCTGTCGCGCGATTTTTGGGGAGGGTGCTTAGGAATTGAAACGCTTGGAATTCCAAAGCTTAGGACTTCAAACGCTTGGAATTCGAAAGCTTGGAAATTCAAACGCTTGGAAATTCAAACGCTTGGAAATTCAAACGCTTGGAATTCGAAAGCTTAGGAATTCAAACGCTTGGAATTCGAATGCTTGGAATTCGAAAGCTTGAGAATTTAAACGCTTAGAAATCGCAAAGCTTGGAAATTTAAACGCTTGCAATTCGAAAGCTTGGAAATTTAAACGCTTGGAATTCGATAGCTTGGGAATTGAAACGCTTAGAATTCGAAAGCTTGGAAATTCAAATGTTTGGAATTTCAAAGCTTGGAAATTGAAACGCTTGGAATTCGAAAGCTTGGCAATTTAAACGCTTGGAAATCGCAAAGCTTGGAAATTTAAACGCTTGCAATTCGAAAGCTTGGAAATTTAAACGCATGGAATTCGAAAGCTTGAGAATTTAAACGCTTGGAATTCGAAAGCTTAGGAATTTAAACGCTTGGTATTCGAAAGCTTGGCAATTTAAACGCTTGGAAATCGCAAAGCTTGGAAATATAAACGCTTGGAATTCGAAAGCTTGGAAATTTAAACGCTTAGAAATCGCAAAGCTTGAGAATTTAAACGCTTGGAAATCGCAAAGCTTGGAAATTTAAACGCTTGCAATTCGAAAGCTTGGAAATTTCAATGTTTGGAATTTCAAAGCTTGGAAATTTAAACGCTTGGAATTCGAAAGCTTGGAAATTTAAACGCTTGGAATTCGAAAGCTTGGAAATTTAAACGCTTGCAATTCGAAAGCTTGAGAATTTAAACGCTTGGAATTCGAAAGCTTGAGAATTTAAACGCTTGGAAATCGCAAAGCTTGGAAATTGAAACGCTTGGAATTCGAAAGCTTGAGAATTTAAACGCTTGGAAATCGCAAAGCTTGGAAATTTAAACGCTTAGAAAGGCAAAAGCTTGGAAATTGAAATACTTAGACATACAAAAGCTTGGAAACGTAGACGTTGAAAAATGGAAAAGCTTGGAATCTATATATAGCCCGACTGTAACTTTCCTAGCAAAAGAATCGTCCAAGAGTCTAGGCAATTTAAAAACGCTTGCAAATTCTCTTCGTCGGCCAGCCGTTGATGACTTTGTTGTTAATTTTCTTGCATGTGACCGCCGGTTCATCGTATCATGGCCACTTTAATCGTCGACGTTGACTCGCCGAGCATCGACTGTGACTATTTTTATGACACGAGTGACTCCGGTTCACGTTAGATGAAACGCGTGACAGCAATAACGGAATTCTTCGAACTGTCGCCGCGTCGCTGGAAATTTTTCCGAAACGTTTGCACGCGTTTTTCCCGCTTCGAATTCGACTATTCGCGGATGAAATTCGCCCTTTCGAATTCGCAAATTCGGTTTATTAAAATATCGGCGTTCCTGCAACTACCGACACTCGAATTCGTTTTATTTAATAACAAAGTAATATGTACGAATAATAGTAAGATAAATAATGAAATTTCTATACGAAATTTGGACTTGGTTTTCACTTTACCACGCGTAGACATCGTATATTCGCGTACGCTTAATTTATAGAAATAAATATTGAATAAATAATGCTGTTAAACATTGAAACGTGGCCAATATAATTATAAATTATATCGAACGTGTTATAATTCAGTAAGGAGGGATATTTTTCTTCGGGTACTTTCTGAGTAATCTACCATGGGGCGATACATTTGTTTATAACAAATGAACTGCAAAGGCTACTTGCAAACAGCTATAGGATAATAGTCTTGGGACCTTCCGCTGTAATTTAAGCCAAGGTACATTGAAATCGGACGTTTAGGAGCTGAGAAATAAATATTTCCCTTCAGTTACTGTCTAAGTAATCTACCATGGGGCGATATATTTGTTTATAACAAATGAACTGCAAAGACTACTTGCAAACAGCTATAGGATAATATTCTTGGGACCTTTTACTATAATTTAAGCCAAGCTACATTGAAATCGGACGTTTAGGAGCTGAGAAATTAATATTTCCCTTCAGTTACTGTCTAAGTAATCTACCATGGGGCGATATATTTGTTTATAACAAATGAACTGCAAAGGCTACTTGCAAACAGCTATAGGATAATGTTCTTGGGACCTTCCACTGTAATTTGAGCCAAGGATCATCGAAATCGCTTGCCTAGAAGTCGAGAAATAAATATCTTTCTGCGAGTAGTTCCTGAATAATTAACAATGACGCGACACATTTGTTTACAACAAACGAACCGCAACATCTATCAACAAATGGCGTATGGATAACATTCCTGGGACCTTCTCCTTTCATTTAAGCCAAGGAGCATTGAAATCGGATGTCTAGGAGCTGAGAAATTAGTATTTCGCTTCAGTTACTGTCTAAGTAATCTACCATGGGGCGATATATTTGTTTATAACAAATGAACTGCAAAGACTACTTGCAAACGGCTATAGGATAATATTCTTGGGACCTTTTACTATAATTTAAACCAAGGTACATTGAAATTGGACGTTTAGGAGTTGAGAAATTAATATTTCCCTTCAGTTACTGTCTAAGTAATCTACCATGGGGCGATATATTTGTTTATAACAAATGAACTGCAAAGACTACTTGCAAACGGCTATAGGGTAATATTCTTCGAACCTTTTACTATAATTTAAGCCAAGGAGCATTGAAATCGGATGTCTAGGAGCTGAGAAATTAGTATTTCGCTTCAGTTACTGTCTAAGTAATCTACCATGGGGCGATATATTTGTTTATAACAAATGAACTGCAAAGACTACTTGCAAACGGCTTAGGATAATATTTTTGGGACCTTTTACTATAATTTAAACCAAGCTACATTGAAATCGGACGTTTAGGAGCTGCGAAATTAATATTTCCCTTCATATACTGAGTAATCTACCATGAAGCGATACATTTGTTTATAACAAATGAACTGCAATGACTACTTGCAAAAGACTGTATTGATAATATTCTCGAGACTTTCCCCATTAATTTAAGCCAAGGAGCTTCGAAATCGACCCGCTAGAAGTCGAGAAATTTTCTTATATTGTAGATCATATTGCAACACAGACGTGGTACAAGATCAACTATCCCTAAACTCGTGCAACGTGACCTGCAATCTTTAAACACGGTTCATTATCGATAAAACGATTACTTAAATCCCCCCTCCCCCCACAGTTTCTCGTAGACTGCGACATATTTCGATTCGAACAATATCCGAAACATCGATGGGAAAGAAAACGATCGATTCAGCGTCAAACAAGCCTTAAAATAAGAACGTGGATACGAGTCTCGCGGCACTGGGAAAGGGATTACAGAAACGATGCGCCGCCTTCTTAATAATATATTTCCCATCGCTGCGCGTAAACGAACTGCTTATATAATAACGTAACGTTAAGATAAGAACGTGTAAACGAGTTTCGTGGCACTAGAAAGGGAATAGATCGTATTTGGGCCAGTGTGATATCTGATAACGTGACCGACGATAATTAGCGCAAATTAATTAGCAGCAACTGTTAAAAGCATCCGTTGGAAACTAGCTTAATGGACCCCTCTCTCTCTCTCACACACTTTGTGAGCGCGCAAGCGAGCACAAAGAGGCGATGGAAAAAGCGAGGCAAAGTGAATGATTGCTTCCGTGGAATGCGCGAGAATGTTTCGCGGTATTTATACGCAGACTCGGGGAATATTGGCACAGATGCGAACTCGTTAACCGTCGATCATTTCGAATTCCTGCGATCGTTCGCCTCGTGTTTTCTACCATTCCTGTAAGGGTAGAACGGTACGCTTACCGGCAACAGTTGAGAAACAAATTAGCCACTTGCGTATTTTTCTGTATCCCATTATCTTTCAAGATTCGCGGCTTAGAGTTGTACAGTGGCATAAAATAAAATATAGTATCACGGATAAGTACTTCTACTTTCGATTGAAACTCATGGTATCTGAAAAGATAGCGACTAGGTAAAGCTTCGCGAATACGTACCATTGTTTCGTAATTTTTGTCGGTGATTTACGTATTATTGCTAGTTTTAAGATTGTCGCTTTGAACAACTTTGTTGGATTATTTAAGGATGTTATTTTAACCTAACAATTGTTTCGATTTGGAGCAATAACGGATTAGTTAACGAGTTTATTTTAGGATCATTTTGATTAGGACTTATTGGAATTTATTAGGATTTACGTAGGATTATTTTGTTAGGATTGCTTAGAATTTGTTAGGATTTATTGGGATTTATCAGGATTTATTTGGATCATTTGTTAAGATTAATTAGAATTTACTGGAAGTTATTGGGATTACTTATTAAGATTAATTAGCATTCGCTATGATTGTTGATTAGAATTTACTAGGATTACTTGCTAGGATTGTTTAGAATTTACTGGAAGTTATTGGGATTACTTATTAAGATTAATTAGCATTTGCTATGATTATTGATTAGAATTTACTAGGATTACTTGCTAGGATTGTTTAGAATTTACTGAAGGTTATTGGGATTACTTATTAAGATTAATTAGCATTCGCTATGATTGTTGATTAGAATTTACTAGGATTACTTGCTAGGATTGTTTAGAATTTACTGGAAGTTATTGGGATTGCTTATTAATATTAATTAGCATTCGCTATGATTGTTGATTAGAATTTACTAGGATTACTTGTTAGGATTGTTTAGAATTTACTGGAAGTTATTGGGATTACTTATTAAGATTAATTAGCATTCGTTATGATTATTAATCAGAATTTACTAGGATTACTTGTTAGGATTGTTTAGAATTTGTTAGGATTTATTAAGATTTATTATGATTTATTTGGATCATTTGTTAAGATTAATTAGAACTTACTGGAGGTTATTGGGATTACTTATTAGGATTCATTAACATTCGCCATGATTATTGATTAACTAGAATTATTTATTAGAATTGATTCGAATTTATTAGCATTTAGTAGGATTTGTTAGTAATTACCAGAATCCAGTAGAATATGATTTCTACTTACAGTACATCAGTCGCGTTTCTATGCTCAAACTTTTAAACGATCAACCTGCTATTATTTCGTTTCTAAATATTCAATATAAACGCAACACGCGTGCAACGTGCATCCGCGGTTGTTGCATCAAAATCAACGTACAAAATTTGCTATTGAAATCTTTCTCAGCCTCGACGCTTCGTGCAATTCGTTCGACGTTAAGTAAAGCGATCAAAGCGACGATTACGGGTGCACTGACTGACTGCTAATCGACTATTCTCGAAACGTAACCGCGAACGCGAAACGTAGATCCGAGCCTGTCGCGGATTAGGTATTTAATGGCAACTGCTGGAACTGGAATCGATGAAAAATCAATGCAACTCCTTCAGACACGCTCTGATAGACGCGGACGGCCGAGTCTCTCGCAATTCGTCGGCCAGCCGACGCTGATTTACATTTTCCTTTGCTCACAATCGGAATTTGAAGCAACGCTGTTTCACGATTCGCATTCTCTATAACCTCGCAACGTTCTTTTCCCTTTTTTTCATCCACGCTTTACAACGCTCTAGAGTAGGCTAGGTACGTCGAAATTATTCTCAGCGTCCTTATTAATCGTCGTTGTAATTCGTTTATTTAACAGCGAACGAATTGCACGAAGAATCGAGGCTAAAGTGAATTTCAATACTAAATTTTGCACGTTGATTTTCGTGCAATAACGCCGATTCACGTTGCACGCGTGTTGCGTTTATATTTAATATTTAGAAACGAAATTGTTAGCAGTTGGATTGTACAGTTTGAGCATAAAAACGCGACTAATGTACTGTAAGTAGAAAGTATTCGACTAGATTCTAGGAATTTCTAATAAATCCTGCTAAATGATAATAAATGCTACTAAATTCTAATAAATAATCTTAGTAAATTCTAATCAATAACCATAGCAACTTCTAATAAGTTCTAATTAATCTTAACAAATAATCCCAATAAATACTGATAAATCCCAATAAATCCTAACAAATTCTAAACAATCCTAACAAGTAACCCTAGTAAATTCTAATCAATAATCATAGCAAATGCTAATTAATCTTAATAAGTAATCCCAATAACCTCCAGTAAATTCTAATCAATAATCTTAGTAAATTCTAATCAATAATCATAGCAACATCTAATAAGTTCTAATTAATCTTAACAAATAATCCCAATAAATACTGATAAATCCCAATAAATCCTAACAAATTCTAAACAATCCTAACAAGTAACCCTAGTAAATTCTAATCAATAATCATAGCAAATGCTAATTAATCTTAATAAGTAATCCCAATAACCTCCAGTAAATTCTAATCAATAATCTTAGTAAATTCTAATCAATAATCATAGCAACTTCTAATAAGTTCTAATTAATCTTAACAAATAATCCCAATAAATACTGATAAATCCCAATAAATCCTAACAAATTCTAAACAATCCTAACAAGTAACCCTAGTAAATTCTAATCAATAATCATAGCAAATGCTAATTAATCTTAATAAGTAATCCCAATAACCTCCAGTAAATTCTAATCAATAATCTTAGTAAATTCTAATCAATAATCATAGCAACTTCTAATAAATTCTAATTAATCTTAATAAACAATTCTAATGAATCCTAATAAATTCTAAACAATCCTAATAAATAATCCTAGTAAATTCTAATGAATAATCAAAGCGAATGTTAATTAATCTTAATAAGTAATCCCAATAACTTCCATTAAATTCTAATTAATCTTAACAAATGATACAAATAAATCCTGATAAATCCCAATAAATCCTAACAAATTCTAAACAATCCTAACAAGTAATCCTAGTAAATTCTAATCAATAATCATAGCGAATCCTACATAATTAATCTTAATAAGTAATCCCAATAACCTCCAGTAAATTCTAAACAATCCTAACAAGTAATCCTAGTAAATTCTAAAGAATAATCTTAGCGAATGTTAATTAATCTTAATAAGTAATCCCAATAACCTCCAGTAAATTCTAATTAATCTTAACAAATGATCCAAATAAGTCATAATAAATCTTAATAAATCCTAACAAATTCTAAACAATCCTAACAAGTAATCCTAGTAAATTTTGATCAATAATCATAGCGAATGCTAATTAATCTTGATAAGTAATCCCAATAACCTCCAGTAAGTTCTAATTAATCTTAACAAATCTTAATAAATCCTAATAAATTCTAAGCAATCCTAGTAAATAATCCTAGTAAATTCTAATCAATAATCATAGCGAATGTTAATGAATCCTAATAAGTAATCCCAATAACTTCTGATAAATTCTAATTAATCTTAACAAATAATCCTGATGAAACGCAATAAATCTTGATAAATCCTAATAAATTCTAAGAAATCCTAGTAAATAATCCTAGTAAATTCTAATCAATAATCATAGCGAATGTTAATGGATCCTAATAAGTAATCCCAATAACCTCCAGTAAATTCTAATTAATCTTAACAAATGATCCAAATAAGTCATAATAAATCTTAATAAATCCTAACGAATTCTAAACAATCCTAATCAATAATCCTAGTAAAGTGTAATTATCAATAATCATAGCGAATCCTAATGAATCCTAATAAGTACGATGGAACGGTGGCAGAATAAGTGAGTCGTTTAACCTAGCTTCATCCCCATGCGAATCGTCGATGTGCTTCTAAACAGTTTCGTATCGGTGGTCGACTACGTGCGGTACGAAAGCCGGTGTTGTGCCGGTGAACGACGATGATTCAGCGATTACGCTTCGGCTTCTGTAATAGAGCACTTGTGCGAATTACAGGTATCGCGAGTTTCGCGCCGGGTTTAATGTTACTTCGGGGGAATCGGAATACGCGTTGCGAAGACGTTCGTTCCCAGCGACAGCAAATAATATACCGGCAAACTAGTCGTCTAACCGTTCTACTCCATCTCGTTTAAACAATTTTGTTGTACGAATTTTCAATCGCGTGGTAACGAATTTATTATATTGAACATGTAAAGAAAAATGTTCGTAAATAAACATGAATATTAATAGTTGAACCGAATATTAATGCTCCAAAGTGGAGACGAATTTTTAGATTAAACACGTTCTAAAATAGTTAAATAAAGTTACACTCGATGATAAGTATAAAGTAGCAGTACGAAGGACCGTGGACTTCGTTGTACGCATTTTCCATCGCATATTAATGAATTTATTATATTTAACGTGTATAGAAAAATGTTCGTAAATAAACACGAATATTAATAGTTGAACCGAATACTAATGCTCCAAAGTGGAGACGAATTTTTAGATTAAACACCTTCTAAAATAGTTAAATAAAGTTACTCTCGATGATAAGCTTAAGGAGGAACGTGGACTTCGTTGTACGCATTTTCCATCGCATAGTAATGAATTTATTATATTTAACGTGAGAAGAAAAATGTTCGTAAATAAACACGAATATTAATAGTTGAACCGAATACTAATGCTCCAAAGTGGAGACGAATTTTTAGATTAAACACGTTCTAAAATAGTAAAATAAAGTTACACTCGATGATAAGTATAAAGTAGCAGTACGAAGGACCGTGGAATTTGTTGCACGCATTTTCAATCGCGTGGTAATGAATTTATTAGAGAGAAATGTTCACGAATAAACGCATAAAGAAACAAAACTAAAAAAAAGCAAATAAACTAAATTTGAACGATCTTTACATCGACGATACTTTACATCGAAAATAGTTAACGAAAGTTACTGAAAGCGGCGACACGTGGTACGTTTACCCTTTTTTAAAAGAATAAACAAAGCTTTTTACATTACATAGGCTTGACAATGCGACCGTTAAAAACGCGTTCGCGTGTAACACAGAGAGTGGTTTTATCTCGACGAATGAAATTACGCGGCATCGTGAATGGCACTGGTAACTATTACTAAGCGTACGGATGATTTGGATCCGATGGCGGACCGGAAGTAGGTCATATCTCGGCCACGATTACACGAGTTCGCGCATTTCTGACACAGTGATTGCGATTCCTTTTTGCGAGACACCAGCGAGAGAAGTATTATTTGTTACGATCCCCGCAATTAAGCATATTTTCTATTCGAATAAAATATCGAACGCAGACGGATTGAAAGTATCTGAATAATTAGGTTAACCCTTTCGTTGCTATAGGCGTTCGTGAAATTCGCTTGAAAATGTACAACAAATTCACTGTCCTTATTATTGTTTTCATATGGTGAGTACGAGGAATTAATTGGTAATCGATTGAAAATGTACAACAAATTCAGCGCCCTTATTATTGTTTTTACATGTTGAGTACGAGGAATTAATTGGTAATCGATTGGAAATGTACAACAAATTCAGTCGGCGCGAAACACTTGGAAATATGTCGTCCGAGGGATAATAGAGAATCGATGGGAGAACGTGAATTTAACCCTTTGCACTCGATAACTATTTTAATAATATAATCTACCGGTAATTCGAATACTCTTTATCTGGCTCATATGAGAATTTAGTGTTATTCCGTACTTCGGGAATGGGAAGAGTAATCGTTAATTTGCTTTGCTTCGAAAGAAATAGAAATTGAATTATTAGAAATGAACTAAAATCTTAAATCTTGAATTACGAGAAAATGTATGTGTGTCGCCGTAGAGGCGCCAACGGAGTGCAAAGGGTTAACGCCGTATAAATTCAGTACTTTCGCGACCGTGTAAAAAACCGTGTATAAAGATTAAAATCCGCCGTAGCGAGAATGGTTAATTAACCTTCGGTTGCGTTTCAGGTAAATATCGTTGATATTTACTGGTTGATAACCAGAGCAGCTGGTTTTGAAGTTGCAATATTCGTTGTTTATTTCCTTGAACCATAACTATGTAGAACAGGTAGAATAGGTACTGTTTAGGTACCGTTATACTGGAATAGGTTACCGTTTAATGTATAATCTATATCGATCGATCTATATTATATTATATCGACTATATTATGTAGTATTATATATTATATTATATCGACTATATTATGTAGTATTATATATTATATTATATCGACTATATTATGTAGTATTATATATTATATTATATTATATAGTATATTATATATACTGTATCGACAAAAAGTTAAGAAACATACGGCAACAAATACGTTGCTAAGCTTTACGTCGTCGCTCGCATTTTCAGATACACGGATTCGAATTAAATAGCGGAAGAACATATCGTTCATCGATGTTCTACGTAATACTACATATTCTTATGCTATTGTTCTTATTGCTATTGTTCTGCTATATCTATTGCTATTGTTTCAATTCTAAGCTGCGAATCGTACAAGCGAAAGGATACGGATAAAATTCGTAAGTGACTACTACTTTGTTTCTGAACTTTCGTCGGTTTTCATTCGATTAATGGAGCTTTTCGCTATCGAATAAACGAATTCTCGAGCGTCTCGATATAGAGACGCTGACAGTTATTCCTAATTAAAGGAATAACTGTCAGCGTCTAAAGTTATTCCTAAGCGTTTACCCTAAGTGAAACGGATTGCGTTTTCACCGGCGCGGCGTTCATTTACGAGCAAACCTCGCGGTTGCACTTGTAAATCTCTCGAACGCGTTCAACGTTACAGAATCGCGATCCTTTCACTCGGCCAGATATTTCGCTACGCCCATTACCGTTCGGTTCTCAAGCCTCCGCGCGATATTTACGCAAAGATTGCCTTCTACGGAATGAATTACGCCGCGTTTCCATTGTTTCGGGGAAGCAAACGCGGCGCAGCAAAAATCACCCGAAACGCGGACAAAGAGAAACACAAAAATCACAATTTCTCTGCGCAACGAGAAACGCTTTGAACAGCGGAATGATGAAAAAAAAAGATCGTTAATTAGAGGAGCGTGTGCAAATTTGTCTCTTTTAAATTTGCAAACGAACGATCTTAAAGATACCAATAAAACGGGATTGTAGACAAGTTTTATTTCGCGACTACGAATCTTGCGGAACAACGATGAGATTAAAGGTCGAGTTGAATTTTAACACGAATGGTATTCGTTTTTTTGTTGTCGTTGAATGTATGCACGAATTTATAGGATGAGTTTACACTCGTTCGTTACCAATTAATTGGAAATATACTACAAAGTCGAGTGTCCCTCGTATCGTTACTTGAGAATCTCTCATTTAAGTAGAAACAATTTGTAGGGTAGGTGTACCAATTATTGTCACTTCTTGTTTAACTATTTTAGAAACTATTTAACGTGAAAGTATTTCCTGTTCGAAGCATAATATATTGCTCGGTATCGAGTTTATTTATGGCCATTATTTCGATACGTTCGGTATAATAAATTCATTACCAATTAATTGGATATATACAAAAAAGTCGAGTGTCCCTCGTATCGTCACTTGAGAATCTCTCATTTGAACAGAAAGAATTTGTAGGGTAGATGTACCAATTATTGCCACTTCTTGTTTAACTATTTTAGAAACTATTTAACGTGAAAGTATTTCCTGTTCGAAGCATAATATATTTCTCGGTATCGAGTTTATTTATGGCCATTATTTCGATACGTTCGGTATAATAAATTCATTACCAATTAATTGGATATATACAAAAAAGTCGAGTGTCCCTCGTATCGTCACTTGAGAATCTCTCATTTAAATAGAAACAATTTTAACATGCATCAATGATTCAGTTTGTGTAACATATATAAGAATACATATTAAATTATGACACGTTCCATACTTTATGCGTACATTGGTCACGTTTTAACGTTCAACATCACATTTACCTCCTAATATTTATTTGTAAATATCAAGCGTAAACGAATATACAATGTTTACGCGTTGTTACGTAAACCGAAGTCGAAATATTAATAAAAAGAAATCCAATTCCAATTATACTGCAACCCGTGAAAAGTCCCAAAGCCGCTATTGAACCGATAAAAAAATTCTTCTTTCAACCCTTACCATGGCCAAATCTAAATTCCGCCCTAATATGCAATTATTACAATCATATTATAATCCAATTACAATTACAATTATATTATAATCCACTAAATTCCCCAAAGCCAATATTCAACCCGAAAAAAACAATTCCTCTTTCAAGCCTTCTTGACATACTCAAATCCAAATTTCTAATATTAATAAACAAATCCAGTTCAACTTGTATCTTAATCAAGGCACATTTACCTGCTGCCATTTATTTATAAACATTAACTCTAAACGAATATACAACGTCTACGTGCTTGTTACGTAAAACGAAGTCCAAGTTTAGTATGAAACGTTCTTTACTTACTTTACGATTCTTTGCACGATTACTTTGCTATTAAGTAGAACGAATTCAAGTGGCAGTTATAGGAACGGTGACAATACCTATTGGTCATTTACCAGTACTAACCCAAACCTAACCCATACCTAACCCAATCAACGACTAAAATTTCTTCCTGTTCCGGTTATAACATTTACATGCCCGATTACTCTTCGTCGCTGTCTTCTAAAACAGTTTAAATTCCCGCGTTCAACAAACAAACGAACAAACAAACAAAAAGAAGGAGATGCAAAGAATGCGAACGTTAGAAAGAGTATCGGAGTATATAATTTGCTCTACATTAATCGTCGGTAGATTTAGCGTTGAAGGCTCGAGAGAGAAGCGAAGCGAAATTCCGCGAAGCGACGCTTGGCACGAGCGAGGAAGCGGGAATTTTTGCCGCATCTCAGCGGGCACACGACAACATTTGGTTGCAACGTGTTACGAGTTTACGAGCTTCTGTATACGTTTGGTACGTGCTTACATAGCCCCCGGCACGCCTGTTTATTCCCATTAATCAAACGAGTACGAATTCTCGCGCAAATGCCTGCAGAATATTATTATAATTAACGGCGATGTTGCGGGAAACGTGACGGAGTTTCAATTGTAAACCGATGCTTGGAACTCGGAAGTTTGCGAATCTAAAGCCGTGGAAATTTGAATGCTTGGGAATTCAAACGTTTGGAAATTTGAGGGCTTGGAAATCTAAAGCTGTGAAAATTTAAAAGCTTAGGAATATAAAGCTTTGAGAATTCCAAAGGCTAGCAAATTTAAACGTTTGAAATTTGAGGGCTTGGAAATTTACAGCTTTGAAAATTTCAAAGGCTAGCAAATGTAAACGTTTGAAATTTGAGGGCTTGGAAATTTACAACTTTGAGAATTCCAAAGGCTAGCAAATTTAAACGTTTGAAATTTGAGGTCTTGGAAATCTAAAGCTGTGAAAATTTAAAAGCTTAGGAATATAAAGCTTTGAGAATTCCAAAAGCTAGCAAATTTAAACGTTTGGAATTCGAGGGCTTGGAAATTTACAGCTTTGAAAATTTCAAAGGCTAGCAAATTTAAACGTTTGAAATTTGAGGTCTTGGAAATCTAAAGCTGTGAAAATTTAAAAGCTTAGGAATATAAAGCTTTGAGAATTCCAAGGGCTAGCAAATTTAAACGTTTGAAATTTGAGGTCTTGGAAATTTACAGCTTTGAACATTCCAAAGCTTAGCAAATTGAAACGTTTGAAATTTGAGGTCTTGCAGATTTGCAGCTATGAAAATTCCAAAGCTTAGAAACGTGAACGTTTAAAATTTCGCCGCTTTACGAATGTACAGCTTCGAGGATTCGCAAAGCTTGTCAATTTAACGTTTCCATCAACAGCTTCGTATTCCTAATAAAAAAAAATCCTCCACCTATCCACGGAACACGAGGAGAGTGTGAAAGATACGATAAAGAATCGTTGAGGCTTACGAAAGATCGCGAAACAAGTTTACGCGGCGACGAGAGACGTGCCAAATCTAGCGATAGTCGAGAGATATTCGAAAGAAAGAGGAAGTCGCAAGAAGAATGACACTCGAGGGAGAGTTCTTTCATCGTCTATCTTTTCTATCGGAAAGCTGCTGAATTTCCGATACAACGCTCTTTCGCGATCAAAGACATTCGCGCGGCAAGACGAAAGGTAGAAGGGGGAAAGGCTTGATCTATTTTCCTTCGATTCTGCTCATCTTACGCCGACCACTCTTCATCTTTTCTCTAGCTTTTCCTTCCCCAGGATAAATCTACTTACCACGTACATTTGCCTATTCAAGCGCAACTTTATTCAACTATTTTAGAACATAATTATAACGAATAGGTTTTACAATAAATAGGCCATACGTATTCCGGTTCCAGATTTGCAGCGAAATATTCAGTTCGATAGTTCCAGTTTATTCATGGCCATTCTTTTTATATGTTGAATGCGAGAAATTAATTGGGAATCGATTGAAAATGTACAACAAATTCACTGTCCTTATTATTGTTTTTATATGTTCAATACGAGAAATTAAATGGTAATCGACTGAAAATGTACAACAAATTCACTGTCTTTATTATTGTTTTCATATGTTGAGTACGAGGAATTAATTGGTAATCGATTGAAAATGTACAACAAATTCATCGTCCATCGTAGTACCAAACAAATCTACCTGTATTAATTATTTATGGATTAATTAATGGCCTACGATAGCGAGTTACACTCGTTATTTGAACGTAATGAACGTACTGAACATATCAAAATAATGGCCATAAATAAACTCGATACCGAGCAATATATTATGCTTCGAACAGGAAATACTTTTATGTTAAATACTTTCTAAAATACTTAAACAAGAAGTGTCAATAATTGGTACATCTACCCTACAAATTCTTTCTGTTCAAATGAGAAATTCTCAAGTGACGATACGAGGGACATTCGACTTTGTTGTATACTTCCAATTAATTGGTAATGAATTTATTCTATTGAACGTATACAAATAATGGCCATAAATAAACTAGATACCAAAGAATATATTATGCTTCAAACAGGAAATACTTTTATGTTAAATAGTATTCTAAAATAGTTAAGCAAGAAGTGGCAATAATTGGTACACCTACCCTACAAATTCTTTCTATTCAAATGAGAGATTCTCAAGTGACGATACGAGGGACATTCGACTTTGTTGTATATTTCCAATTAATTGATAATGAATTTATTCTATTGAACATACAAAAAGAATGGCCATAAATAAACTCGATACCGAGCAATATATTATGCTTCGAACAGGAAATACTTTTATGTTAAATAGTATTCTAAAATAGTTAAACAAGAAGTGGCAATAATTGGTACACCTACCCTACAAATTGTTTTTATTTAAATGAGAAATTCTCAAGTGACGATACGAGGTACCGTGAACTTTATCGTATATTTCCAATTACATAATAACGAATTTATTATACTGAACATATAAAAAATAAAATAGCGGTTAAACCGAATATTATGCTCCAAACAGGAACGATCTTTACCCCAACGCCGTTCTAATAAAAATGGTTAAACATAGAATTACGCGCGAACCGCGAAGCGTCAATACGCAACACGTGTAACGAAATGTCGAATAAGTTGTAAAATGGTCGGTATAAAAGTTACGCGGGAACGTTAAAGCGGCGTCACGCGGTACGTCTACCCTAATAATTATTCGCGTACCAATGCAGCGGTGCGACGCGGATTACGGGCACGGAGTAGAGAGACGCTCACGTATCGGCGAAGGTGTTCGCGACGGGAATTGCGGGGCACGTTTGCAACATGTTTTGGCCGATGGCCAAAGAGGTTGGAAAGAGAGGTAATAATCGGCACGACCGAAAGTTCGTCTGGGTCGTTGGAAGAATTAAGAGTTTGGCGTTCGTCCAACGCGCGACACCGCACACGATCCCCGATCCCCCGATACTTTTAATCACGAACACCTGCTCCCGAGGCTGACTAATGAGTCTGCAGTCGCTACGCTTCCTTTTATCCCGAACGATTTTTCTTCCACCGGTCGTTGTTTCCCCGTTAACACCGTTCCCGATTCATTTAAACGTCTCATTGGTATTCGAAGCTTTACGATTAACAGCCTACCGCAACTGCGATCTCGCGTTTCTTAACGTAGGGTAAACGATGCGAATTACTGTCATTTATCCGATCTAGCTATTTCGTTTAAAATACCAACGAAGACGGTGAAATGTTACAGATGAATGGAATTTAATGATTGAACTTTAAATCTATCATTCTTTATCGCTTAAAGAAGACTTAACATATATTATTTTTATTCGGTAAACGTTTGGACATAGATAAGCTTGAAAATTGAAACGCTTAGAAATAAAAAAGCTTGGGAATTCAAGTGCTTAGAAATGGAAAGGCTTGGGAATTCAAGCGCTTAGAAATGGAAAAGCTTGAGAATTCAAGCCGTTAGAAATGGAAAAACTTGGACATTCAAGGGCTTAGAAATAGAAAAGCTTGGGTATTCAAATGATTACAAATAGATAAGCTTGAAAATTGAAGCGCTTAGAAATGGAAAAGCTTGGGAATTCAAAGGATTAGAATTGGAAAAGCTTGAAAATTCCTGCGCTTAGAATTGAAAAAGCTTGGAAATTTAAGTACTTAGAAATGGAAAAGCTTGGGAATTCAATGGATTAGAAATAGATAAGCTTGAAAATCGAAGCGCTTAGAAATAGATAAGCTTGAAAATTTAAACGCTTAGAAATGGAAAAGCTTGGCAATTCAAGCCCTTAGAAATGGAAAGGCTTGGGAATTCAAGCGCTTAGAAATAGAAAAGCTTGGGAATTCATGCGCTTAGAAATGGAAAAGCTTGGGAATTCAAAGGATTAGAAATGGAAAAGCTTGGGAATTGAAGACCTCAGAAACAGAAAGGCTTGGGAATTCAAGGGCTTAGAAACGGAAAAGCTTGGGAATTCAAAGGATTAGAAATGGAAAAGCTTGGGAATTCAAGTGCATAGAAATAGAAAAGCTTGGGAATTCAAGCCCTTAGAAATGAAAAAGCTTGGGAATTGAAGCACTTAGAAATGGAAAAGCTTGAAAATTGATGCGCTTAGAAATAGTTAAGCTTGAAAATTCCTGCGCTTAGAAATGGAAAAGCTTGGGAACTGAAACGCTTAGAAATGTAAAAGCTTGAGAATTTAAGCGCTTAGAAATGGAAAAGCTTAGGAATTGAAACGCTTAGAAATAGAAAAGCTTGGGAATTCAAAGGATTAGAAATAGATAAGCTTGGAAATTGAAGCGCCTAGAAATAGATAAGCTTGTAAATTCGAACGCATAGAAATACGAAAGCTTGGCGAATCGAAACGCTTGCAATTGGAAATAGGTGCATCGAATCGATGGTTGATCATTCGGATGGCAGTAATCGGACGAATTTAGCCTACTCGTATGGCGAAACATCGCTCGTGAGAGATCGCATTAATCGTGCGTGTCCAACGATAGCGCCACGTTTCTTTTTTTTCCCCTCTTTTCACGGGTCACACTCCCTCTTTGCGCCTCTCTTTCTCTTCGATGTCGCGAAGAAAAAACGCGACAAGCGGCCAAGTCCATGCACACGAAGTAAGAAAGAAGTAGAGAGAGAGAGAGCGAGCGAGCGAGGGAGATATAAAGATTCAGCGGGGTCAATGAATCTGATCTGGAAAGCGACTGTTGGTGGCTGAGAACTCGTGGGAGCCAACGTTAAAAGGAACTACGCAGCTCTACGACCTCGAGGCCACCCGGAGGCGGCATCTTCTTCTTCCTCTTCTTCCTTTTTTCCTTTTCTCTATCGCGATCCTTCGGGATTCGTACGAGGATAATGGTAACATCCTGCGGATTCCCTCAATTTTTCTTCTTCCGCCGCGACGACGATGGAAATTTCCTGATCACTTGTTAAACCCGTTGACTAATTCAGTCAGTACAGGATGGAATTTTCAAGCTTCTCGATTGCCGAGAGCTTTGAATTTTCAAGCTTTCGAATTGGTAAGCGTTCTTCGATTTCCAAGCCTTTGGGTTTCTATGCTATTGTATTCCAATTGTTTGCATTTCCATGCTTTCGAATTTCAAGCGTTTGGATTTCCAAGCATTTAAAGTCCCAAGCTTTCGAATTCCAAGCGTTTGGATTTCCAAGCTTTCGAATTCCAAGCGTTTAAAGTCCCAAGCTTTCGAATTCCAAGCGTTAGGGATTTCCAAGCTTTCGAATTCCAAGTGTCTAAAGTCCCAAGCTTTCGAATTGCAAGCGTTTAAAGTCCCAAGCTTTCGAATTCCAAGCGTTTAAAATCCCAAGCGTTTGGATTTCCAAGCTTTCGAATTCCAAGTGTCTAAAGTCCCAAGCTTTCGAATTGCAAGCGTTTAAAGTCCCAAGCTTTCGAATTCCAAGCGTTTAAAATCCCAAGCGTTTGGATTTCCAAGCTTTCGAATTCCAAGTGTCTAAAGTCCCAAGCTTTCGAATTGCAAGCGTTTAAAGTCCCAAGCATTCGAATTCCAAGTGTTTAAAGTCCCAAGCTTTCGAATTCCAAGTGTTTGAAGTCCCAAGCTTTCGAATTCCAAGCGTTAGGGATTTCCAAGCTTTCGAATTCCAAGTGTCTAAAGTCCCAAGCTTTCGAATTCCAAGCGTTTAAAATCCCAAGCTTTCGAATTCCAAGTGTTGCAAGTCCCAAGCTTTCGAATTGCAAGCGTTTGAAGTTCCAAGCTTTCAAATTCCAAGAGTTTAAAGTTCCAAGCATTCGAATTCCACGCGTTTAAAGTCCCAAGCTTTCGAATTCCAAGTGTTGCAAGTCCCAAGCTTTCGAATTCCAAGAGTTTAAAGTTCCAAGCATTCGAATTCCACGCGTTTAAAGTCCCAAGCTTTCGAATTCCAAGTGTTGCAAGTCCCAAGCTTTCGAATTGCAAGCGTTTAAAGTTCCAAGCTTTCGAATTCCACGCGTTTAAAGTCCCAAGCTTTCGAATTTCAAGCGTTCAAAGTGCCAAGGCTTATCAATCGGTTGCTCTATTTTATTACGACTAACAGCACTTAGAATTCAATTGTCAGATCTCTTTCGCGTTTCACGTTTTAGGGTTTCGTTGGTATTTCAGTGAAAACAGCTTAACAGTGGCATTGATCGAGTAGGTGCAAGTACGCGGCTCATTTACACCCTATATGCATACACACACATATGTATATACGCGATCAAGTAGAATAATGGCTGCTGCTACCAGCTATTAGAACGTGAGAGTAGAAGCCTTTCGAAACGACGGCTCTAAGCACATTCCACGGGATTGTAATCGCGGCGTTTCTCGGCTGATTAGTAAACCAGCTTCTCTTGGTTTCTCTGGGGCCACGTTCTGCTCGATCGACACCCAAGCGATCGTGTTCTACTTCCACAACGTATTCCAGCCTTCCATTCTTCCATTCCCTTCCCTTCCTTTCCACTTTTCGTCCATTTCCAATCGCTTCTTTTCCTCCCCTCCTCCTTCTCGCCCTCCGACGTTCCGTTTCTTTCAACCCTTGTTCGTTCTTTCCAGTAGGTCACATTTTTCTCTTAACGTTAACCCTTTCGCTACGAAGCACGCGTATATTGTGTATATATATTAGGGTGAACGTTTAGCAATTTGTGAAACGCTTCGGGATTCGAAAGCTTGGAAATCGTAACTCTTGTAAATTCGAACTTAGCTTAGAAAGAGGAAAGCTTGGGAATTTGAAATGCTTAGGAATGGAAAAGCTTGGGAATGCAAGCAGTTAGAAATGGAAAAGCTTGGAATTTGAAACGCTTAGAAATAGAAAAGCTTGGCAATTCAATGGATTAGAAATGGAAAAGCTTGGGAATTGAAATGCTTAGAAATGGAAAAGCTTTGGAATTCAAGCGCTTAGAAATAGAACAGCTTGGGAATTCAAGCGATTAGAAATAGAAAAGCTTGGGAATTCAAACGCTTAGAAATGGAAAAGCTTGCAAACTGAAACGCTTAGAAATAGAAAGGCTTGGGAATTCAAGCGATTAGAAATGAAAAGGTTTGGGAATTCAAACGCTTAGAAATGGAAAAGCTTGGAAATTCAAGCCCTTAGAAATAGAACGGCTTGGCAATTCAAACGCTTAGAAATAGAACAGCTTGGGAATTCAAGCGATTAGAAATAGAAAAGCTTGGGAATTCAAACGCTTAGAAATGGAAAAGCTTGGAAATTCAAGCCCTTATAAATAGAAAGCCTTGGGAATTCAAACGCTTAGAAATAGAAAAGTTTGGAAATTGAAACGCTTATAAATAGAAAGGCTTGGGAATTCAAGCACTTAGAAATGGAAAAGCTTGGGAATTCAAGCCCTTATAAATGGAAAGGCTTGGAAACTCAAACGCGTAGAAATAGAAAAGCTTGGGAATTCAAATGCTTAGAAATAGAAAAGCTTGGGAATTCAAGCGCTTAGTAATAGAAAAGCTTGGGAATTCAAACGCTTAGAAATGGAAAAGCTTGCAAACTGAAACGCTTAGAAATAGAAAGGCTTGGGAATTCAAGCGATTAGAAATGAAAAGGTTTGGGATTTCAAACGCTTAGAAATGGAAAAGCTTGGAAATTCAAGCCCTTATAAATAGAAAGCCTTGGGAATTCAAGGGCTCAGAATTGAAAAAGCTTGGGAATTCAAGCGCTTAGAAATGGAAAAGCTTGAGAATTGAAGTGCTTAGAAACGGAAAAGTTTGGGAATTCAAGCGCTTATAAATAGAAAGACTTGGGAATTCAAGCGCTTAAAATTGGAATAGCTTGGGAATTCAAGCGCTTAGAAATGGAAAAGCTTGGGAATTCAAGCTCTTATAAATAGAAAGGCTTGGGAATTCAAGCGCTTAAAAATAGAAAAGCTTGGAAATTAAACGTTTAGAAATCGAAAAGCTTGGGAATTCGAGCACTTAGAAAGAGAAGAGCTTGGGCAATTAAACACTTAGAAATAGTAAAAGCTTAGTAATTCAAACGCTTAGAAATCCAAAAGCTTGGGAATTCAAACGCTTAGAAATGCAAAAGCTTGGAAATTCGAACGCTTAGAAATAGAAAAAGCTTGATATACAAATGCTAGCGTAAAAAAGCGACGCGTAAATCGAGGGGACGATTGTAATTGGATCGTTTACCCTATTTCGATTACAAGACGAAGCGTGTTCGCATTATAATGGAATAAGCAGCTTATTGAAAACGATTTTACTCGGCAATCTCGAACGGCTGGATCGCCGTCGCAGTTCACGCTAGGCTGCGCCAAATGCCTCAAGAGATCGCAGCAACAGCAGCAGCTTCCGTTGCGTAATCGAGTGGCAGAAATTTCTATCGGACGCCTGTCGTCGTGTCGCGAGCCGTGAAGAAGGAAAGTCGACGATCACGCGGCGTGCACTTTCTAGCTAGCTGAATTTCAATCGTCCATCCCGGATAACAGCGATAACAGTTTCTTCGTTATTCGAGAAACCGATGCGAAGCTTGGTGTTGGTAATGGAATCTCTCTAGGCTAGAAAATAGATTGGCAGCAATATTAAAATACGCAGTCTTTTGTTTTAGTTAGTCTGGCTGGTTCGGTTACCGGCGATGCACGTTGCCACGTGCATTCACGCGCCTTCCTTATATATATATATATTGTATTTCATTTAGTAACATCTTTTCTATAATAAACCATTATTATTAACCAATAATCTGTGCAATTCTGTCAGGTTATGGGCCCAGAGTTTTTCAAGTAAAGCGAAAAGTGTTACGATAAAAGTAATTAAATGTGCACGCGTATAAGGGACAATGGCGTCTATGAACAGTATCGCGCACGTTCAACGATTAACTCAAGATAATTACGAACTGTGGAAAATATATATATTGTATTTCATTTAGTAACATCTTTTCTATAATCAACCATTATTATTAACCAATAATCTGTGCAATTCTGTCAGGTTATGGGCCCAGAGTTTTTCAAGTAAAGCGAAAAGTGTTACGATAAAAGTAATTAAAAGTGCACGCGTATAAGGGACAATGGCGTCTATGAACAGTATCGCGCACGTTCAACGATTAACTCAAGATAATTACGAACAGTGGAAAATATATATATTGTATTTCATTTAGTAACATCTTTTCTATAATAAACCATTATTATTAACCAATAATCTGTGTAATTCTGTCACTTAGAAATGCGGATGCTTGGAAATTGAAGCGCTCGGGGATCCAATAACCGTGAAAATTGAAACGCTTGGAAATAATGCAAAAGCTTGGAATTCGAAAGCGTTGGAAATACAAACGCTTCGAATTCGAAAGCTTAGAAATCCGATAACCGTGAAAATTTAAACGCTTGGAAATCCAAAAGCTTGGAATTTGAGAGTGTGGAAATCCAAACGCTTCGAATTCGAAAGCTTGGTAATTCAAACGCTTAAAATTCGAAAGCTTAGAGATCCAAACGCTTAGAATTCGAAAGCTTAGAAATCGTAAATATTGGAATTTGAAAGCGTGGAAATTCTATCGCTTGGAATACGAAAGCTTAGAAATCCAAACGCTTGGAATTCGAAAGCGTAGAAATTCTAACGCATAGAATTCGAAAGCATGGAATTTGGAAGCTTAGGAATTCAAACGCTTAGAAATCCAAGAGCTTAGAATTCGAAAGCTTAGAAATCTTAAAGCTTGGAATTTGAGAGCGTGGAAATTCTATCGCTTGGAATTCGAAAGCTTAGAAATCCAAAAGCTTGGAATTTGAAAGCGTGGAAATTCTATCGCTTGGAATACGAAAGCTTAGAAATCCAAACGCTTGGAATTCGAAAGCGTAGAAATTCTAACGCATAGAATTCGAAAGCATGGAATTTGGAAGCTTAGATATTCTAGCGATTAGAATTCGAAAGCTTAGAAATCTTAAAGCTTGGAATTAGAGAGCGTGGAAATTCTATCGCTTGGAATTCGAAAGCTTAGAAATCCAAACGCTTAGAATTCGAAAGCGTAGAAATTCTAACGCTTAGAATTCGAAAGCTTCGAATTCGGAAGCTTAGGAATTCAAACGCTTGGAATTCGAAAGCTTAGTAATTTAAACGCTTGGAATGCGAGAACATGGAAATGCAAATGTTTAGAATTCAAACGCTTAGAATTCGAAAGCTTCGAAATGCAAACGCTTAGAATTCGAAAGCTCAGAAACGCAAACGCTTAGCATTGGAATGGTTGGAAAGTCGGAGGTAAACAGAGGGGAAAAAGAATGGAAATGATCGGAAATGCGGTTATCTGTCGGCACGCTAGACCGAGCGAATAAAAGGAGAATCGGTGGCTGAACAATGTTTGAAACCGGTTGCGAGTGAAAAGAAACGCGAAATGATAAGGTTATCGGCGTGCGTCGCATTGGCAATCATGCAATTCAAAGAACAGCCGCAGCGTTTGAAGTAGCCAATTGAATTGGAGCATCGCTGCTGCCTCTGTTATCTGCTACACAGAAGCTTCCGATATCGAAGCACCGGAAGTGGGGTAAGCCATTCACCGACTCGCGCAGCGGCTCCATGTGAAACTCGGCCAATTACTACATTTTCATGCTCCAAGAAGCGTTTCATACGGCGTTTCAATTTCCAAGCTTTCGCATTTCGAAGCGTTTCAATTTCCAACTGCTTCAAATCTCTCAGTTAATCGATTTCTAACCGTGTAAATCCTCGAACTTTGTAATCCCAAGCATTTCAACATCGCAAGCTTTCATATTCTAAACTTTAGAATTACAGAAGTTTAAATTCCAAGAGTTTCAATTCCCAAGCTTTGAAATTCTAAGCATTGGAGTTCCAAAAGTTTAAATTCATAAGATATCGAATTCCAAGCATTTGAATTCAAAGCGTTTAAATTTCCAAGCTTTCGAATTCCAAGCGTTTCAATTCCCAAGCTGTGAAATTCTAAGTCTTAGAGTTCCAAAAATATCGAATTCCAAGCGTGTAAATTCCTAAGCTTTCGAATTCCAAGCGTTTCAATTTCCAAGCTTTCGAATTCCAAGCGTTTGAATTCCCAAGCTGTGAAATTCTAAACTTTACAGTTCCAAAAGTTTAAATTCATAAGATATCGAATTCCAAGCATTTGAATTCAAAGCGTTTAAATTTCCAAGCTTTCGAATTCCAAGCGTTTCAATTCCCAAGCTGTGAAATTCTAAGTCTTAGAGTTTCAAAAATATCGAATTCCAAGCGTGTAAATTCCTAAGCTTTCGAATTCCAAGCGTTTCAATTTCCAAGCTTTCGAATTCCAAGCGTTTGAATTCCCAAGCTGTGAAATTCTAAACTTTACAGTTCCAAAAGTTTAAATTCCTAAGATATCGAATTCCAAGCATTTAAATTCCTAAGCTTTCGAATTCAAAACGTTTAAATTCCCAAGCTTTCGAATTCCAAGCGTTTGAATTCCCAAGCTGTGATATTCTAAGCTTTACAGTTCCAAAAGTTTAAATTCCCAAGATATCGAATTCCAAGCGTGTAAATTCCTAAGCTTTCCAATTCCAAGCGTTTCAATTTCCATGCTTTCGAATTCCAAGCGTTCGAATTACCAAGTTTCGAAATCCCAAGCATATGAACTTGGCAAGCTTTGAAATTCCAAGCTTTAGAATAGCAAAAGTTTAAATTCCCAAGCTCACGAATTTCAAACCTTTCGAATTACAAGCGTTTGAATTTGTGGAATCTTGGTAATTTTCGATGCACGGCTCGCTGGTCGATATAAAAATAAGAAAAAAAAAATGTGCCCGGCGATTGCGCAGCGTGCGAAATCTTGATATATATTTTTAGAATGTTTTGCTTCTGCACGATAAGCTTTGCCATATACCAGCGGGCAAACGTTTTCTGGAACACGCGTAGGTCACGCGACTTTCTTACAAATATACAAATCGCGTGCTTCGAATTGATCGCGATCGTCTGGAATAATATAATTCGTTTCCCGCCGGTGATTTGTTTAAAGTAGCCAATTGCGGAAATCGAAGCCGGTGTGGTGTTCGTACAATTTACGGGCATTATTTTTGGATCTTCGGCTTCGCCGTGATTCACCGGAGATTACAAAATTCTTATCCACGAGAAACTTGCGGCTTCGATTAATTGAGCCGCTTTTTTCCCCTGGCTGCTATGTACAACTCGAATTATCGAAACAAGTCAGTCAATGCTGGTTTCAATTAGTCATAAGGTGAAACGTACCGCGTACTGTCACGTTAAATATATTTCCCTATTTTAGAAATCATTTAACATAAAAATCTACTTACAGTTTCGAGCATAATATTCACTTCAACAGATCCAGTTTATTTATGAACATTTTTCTGTAGGTTGAATGCAATGAATTAATTACTACGTAATTGAAAATGCACAGCAAAGTCCTACGTCTCTATTACTGTCACTTGAGAATTTCTCGTTTAAATAGAAGCACACGCTTTTACATATATTTATTACTGTACTTAACTTTCTTCAACTATCTTAGAACGTCGTCAACGTAAAAATCTACTTACAGTTTCGAGCATAATATTCACTTCAACAGATCCAGTTTATTTATGAACATTTTTCTATACGTTGAATGCAATGAATTAATTACTATGTAATTGAAAATGCACAGCAAAGTCCTACGTCTCTATTACTGTCACTTGAGAATTTCTCGTTTAAATAGAAACAATATAAATATATATATAGTGTAGATTAGAGTACCAAGTACTGTACTTAACTTTATTCAACATAAAGATCCAATTCCAGATTGGAGCATAATATATCGTTCAAACGGATCGAGTTTATTTACGAACATTTCTCACACGTTGAATACACCGAATGAAAATTGCTATTTACATGTACAAAATAAATCATCGTGGTAAATAGGAGGGCGAGATGTTAACCCCTTGCCTTACTATCATTTTATTACCTACGTATGCTAGTATTAACTGGTTACTGTTTTTGTATCATTTAACTTACAAATTATTTAAATATTATTGGCAATTTTTACTTAAGAACCTGCAATCTTGCAAGACCAAGCTAATATTTTAATTCAAATTAAATTCTACTTTGGGTAATATCTGTTTTTGTTGAATCTAAGTGTGGAGCTGTGGAGAGGGGATAGAATAGGAAAAGGAAGGGTGTTGCGTTTCGTCTTGGGCCTGCTAGTGGACTTATTAATAAGGCTACCTAGCAGGCTCTGTCTTAGACGTTGGGAATTTGGAAGGAAAGTTAAGAGTAAAAATTGCCAACGATATGTGGAGCTGTGGAGGAGGGATAGAATGGGAAAAAGGAAAGGTGTTGCGTTTCGTCCTGGACCTGCTAGTGTGGACTCATCAGTAAAGGCTACCTAGCAGGCCCTGTCTTAGACGTTGGAATTTGGAAGGAAAGTTAAGTAAAAATTGCCAATGATATGTGAAGCTATGGAGGGGGGGTAGAATGGGAAAGAGGAAGGGTGTTGCGTTTCGTCCTGGGCCTGCTAGTGAACTCATCAGTAAAGGCTACCTAGCAGGCCCTGTCTTAGACGTTGGAATTTGGAAGGAAAGTTAAGTAAAAATTGCCAATGATATGTGAAGCTATGGAGGGGGGGTAGAATGGGAAAGAGGAAGGGTGTTGCGTTTCGTCCTGGGCCTGCTAGTGAACTCATCAGTAAAGGCTACCTAGCAGGCTCTGTCTTAGACGTTGGAATTTGGAAGGAAAGTTAAGTAAAAATTGCCAACGATATGTGGAGCTGTGGAGGGGGGATAGAATGGGAAAGAGGAAGGGTGTTGCGTTTCGTCCTGGACCTGCTAGTGGACTTATTAATAAGGCTACCTAGCAGGCCCTGTCTTAGACGTTGGGAATTTGGAAGGAAAGTTAAGTAAAAATTGCCAACGATATGTGGAGCTGTGGAGGGGGGATAAAATAGGAAAAGGAAGGGTGTTGCGTTTCGTCCTGGGTCTGCTAGTGGACTTATTAATAAGGCTACCTAGCAGGCCCTGCCTTAGACGTTGGGATATCGGAAGGAAGGTTAAAGGCGGTATATATATGGACGAGGTAGTTGGAGCTTATACTTGCTTTTTTTGAGAAAGCCTATTTCGTATGTCCCTCTAGTGGTGGGTGCAGAAGAGCCGCCACGCTAAGCTATAATTCATAGAACGAGTGTGACTCGTCATCGTAGGGCAAAGGGTTAAAAGCAACGTTGCGTTCGAAAATACCGTAACGATCCGTGCGACAAAAATAACACGTGAAATAATTGAACTTGAAGTTGCTTCGAAGCGATAAGATTAAAGTATCGGTGGATACGTGGGTAGATCTACCCTGGAAGCAGATGCGGATGCAGAAGCGCGATGAATTGTGGGAACGGGGGCGAAAGCGGCGAAAGGAAAGGGTAATTCCATTAGAGTTATTTGTTCGTAGGCAAGCGGAGTGGATCGATGACTCGTCAGTTTTAAAAAGGTATTCCATGCAAAGCTTGCCTTCGCCCGCGGAACGCGCGGTTTATAGAGAAACCGCGTGCACGTACACGCGTACGCATGCACTGGCACACAAGCGTAAACCGCGGCGTGTGCGTCGAGAAGCAAATGCAACCGGGGAAAAGTGAATGCACGGCGATCTGTTTTTACCGTTACGCAGCCACGCCACGATTATGTCTACAACGTGAATAGGCCATACCAAACGTACGAGATTCGGACTCGAAGCGGGCCCGCGTTGGGAATTCTCGATTAGCTTTCGGAGAACGGCTGAATAAGCCGTCGAACGGCGAAACGCGCGATGGCGACTGCCAAAATTCCACGACGAAACGGAAACCTTTCACGACGTTTATAAATTATTATTAGTCGGATCGAACGCGCAATTTCTCTGTACGACCTATGATTCTAGTTTCATTTGCCACACGCGTTTTTCTTCTTTTCTTTTTGCTTCCGTTACCTTTCGGTTTCGTTGCACTATCGAGCGGCGAGATAAACCGGTGTACTCTGATTTTAGCATCGCGATACGCGAGTTTGTTACCCGCGAACGGAAGATTATTGCTGCGTTTGTTAGGATGAAAGAGCTGTTGGAAGATTGTGTAATTGTTTCAATGTTTCTTTGAGAATTCGAACGCTTGCAGTTTGTTGCATTGCAAATTACATCGCTCGCAATTTGATGCATTGTAAATTCCAACGCTTGGGATTCGAAAGCTTGGAAATTCAAACGCTTGGAATTCGAAAGCCAAGGAATTCAAAAGCTTGGAAATTCAAGCGTTTAGAATTCGAAAGTTTAGGAATTCAAACGCTTAGAATTCGAAAGCTTAGAAATTCGAGCGTTTAGAATTCCAAAGCTTGGAAATTCAAGCATTTAGAATTGGAAAGATTAGGAATTCGAAAGCTTGGAAATTCAAACGTTTAGAATTCGAAAGCTTGGAAATTCAAGCGTTTAGAATTCGAAAGATTAGGGATTCGAAAGCTTGGAAATTCAAACGCTTAGAATTCGAAAGCTTAGAAATTCTAGCGCTTAGAATTCGAAAGCTTGGAAATTCAAACGCTTAGAATTCGATAGCTTAGAAGTTCAAGCGCTTAGAATTCGAAAGTTTAGGAATTCAAACGCTTAGAATTCGAAAGCTTGGAAATTCAAGCGTTTAGAATTCGAAAGATTAGGAATTCGAAAGCTTGGAAATTCAAACGCTTAGAATTCGAAAGTTTAGGAATTCAAACGCTTGGAATTCGAAAGCTTGGAAATTCAAGCGTTTAGAATTCGAAAGCTTGAAATTCGAAAGCTTCGAAATCGCGCTCTAAATCGAAAAGAAACTACTTCGCCAGTTATTCGGTTATTCCGCGAGCGTTCGAACCGTGTAACGTTTATCTCGTTACGAAAGGAAAGTTTGCCGATCGAAAATAGTAAAGTAGCATAGGATAGGATGGGAAGCCTAAGTAGAGGAAATTTCCATCGTTATAACGCACTTAGTCCCTTAATAGCCCTTAATAGAGACGCGCAGTGTGTTCGCACGCTTGTCTTTAGATAACCGTGTGTAAGAATGCCGAGGCATTCTCCGACTATTCGCCGGTATCTTCTAAAAGGAATTCCTAAACATATACGCACAACAAGACTCGCGAGAGAGTTCATCGTATCGCATCTTCGCGCTACTGTTTCACGTTGTTGCTCGAACTTCGTGTCACCGCGATGCGATAACCATTATCGATGCCTCGCGTTAGAAACATTCGTCGTTCTTCTGCATACACGCTGCCGTTCTACTTTACTTTCTTAGCCTGCGATTTATCTTTCATTCGTTTCACCACTCATCTTCGCTCGTTCGTTCGATACACCGGAGAACCGTTCCGAGTAAAGTTACAAATTTATTCGCAGGTGCACACAAAGTGAGAAGTTTTATACGTGTATGAAATAGAGCCAAGATTTCAGGATGTGTAATAACGTAGGACTTTATACGCGATTACAATATCGAGCGTTATTACGTCTCTTTTCAAGGGTTAACAGATTTAGCTTGTTTATTATTTATCATTCAAGTAGTAATTATCTTTCCCAGCGCGTTGAAAGTATATCTAGAAAAGCTTATCGAACTCTCTTCGATTTACAAACAGAGCCGCAAAATATTTGAAAAATGTACGCGTATACACGTTGCGTTTACTGTATTTATCACTTGTAGATGTAGCAAGTACCGCCACTTTAATGTTCGCCGCGTAACCTTATTTAACTATTTTAGAACGTCGTTTAACGTAAAGATCGTTCCAGTTTGGAGTGTAATATATTGTTCAATATCCAGATTATTTATGAACATCTTTTTTATATGTTGAATATAATAAATTCATTACCAATTAATTGGAAATATACAACAAAGTTGAATGTCCCTCGTATCGTCACTTGAGAATCTCTCATTTAAATAGAAACAATTTGTAGGGTAGATGTAACAATTATTGCCACTTTTTGTTTAACTATTTTAGAAACTATTTAACGTGAAAGTCTTTCCTGTTCGAAGCATAATACATTGCTAGGTATCGTGTTTATTTATGGCCATTCTTTTTATACGTTCAATAGAATAAATTCATTACCAATTAATTGGAAATATACTACAAAGTCGAATGTCCCTCGTATCGTCACTTGAGAATCTCTCATTTAAATAGAAACAATTTGTAGGGTAGATGTAACAATTACTGCCACTTTTTGTTTAACTATTTTAGAAACTATTTAACGCGAAAGTCTTTCCTGTTCGAAGCATAATATATTCCTTGGTATCTAGTTTATTTATGGCCCTTATTTTTATACGTTCAATAGAATAAATTCATTACCAATTAATTGGAAATATACTACAAAGTCGAATGTCCCTCGTATCGTCACTTGAGAATCTCTCATTTAAACAGAAACAATTTTAACACGTATTAATGATTCAGTTTGTGTAACAGATATAAGAATACGTATTAAATTATGACACGTTCCATACTTTATACGTACATTGATCGCGTTTCACTGTTCAACGGCACATTTACCGCCCACTGTTTATTTATAAATATGAAGCATTGTTACGTGAACCGAAGTCGAAATTTAGACTCTTCGTACGTTACTTTGCCATTGAATAACCGAATCATAGTGGCAGCTATGGAAACAACAGCAGGACGTGTTTTAACACCGCTATTAATATATTTACTATCCCCATCTTTGGACTTGTGTATCCTCGTAAATCTCCAATCCCAACATTTAATAATCACCGTTTAAACGGATAAACGAATGAAATAACAGGATGCCGTGATTTCGTTTACAGACGATCCCGATGTGCGGTGGTTCGAGGGGAAGGTGACGAGCAGGTTTCCTCCGAGAATCTTCAAAGATACCTCGAGAACGAATACCCGCGACAATCCGACCAGCAGATCGACCAAGAAGACAAAACATGCTCGTGCTAATAATCCCTCATAGAACGCATCCGTATTGGAGGATGCTACTTCTGGCCGCCGTTCTGTTCAGCCTGGCAAGGCACTCGGAGGCGATGTTCACAAAACGGTTAACCGAAACCGCGCCATCCTCGTCCCCTTTGTTGCCGCGAAACGGCGACGAGAACTCGTCGAGGTCGAAGAATCTCGGCACCCCGAGCGAATTGGCTTGGCAAGCTTGGCTGCTATCGGACTCCCAAACGGGGGCCCATTCCACGCTTCTGCGCCGCATCAAGCCTAAAAGCGTGTTCATAGCGCCCCCGCATTCGACTCTGCCCCCTTGCGCGGACGGTTACCGCGCGGACGCCATGGGAAGATGCGTGAAAAGCGTGAACATCGATCAACAGGCTCACTTGAATTTCCTGTTGCAGAAGCTGAACAATCGTTACGCGAACAACGGCAACTCGGGCGTGTTCAACGCGAACGCGAAAAAGTCTAGCGGCCCGTTGCAGTTGAACATACCGTTGCTGGCGAACGGCGCGGACAGGAAATCGATCGAAGAGGAGACCGGTGACACCGTCAAGATACCCATTGTAATCCCGCCCGTGATCGATTCGATCCCGAAACAGGCGAACGCGGCGATGCTCGTCGAATCGAAGAACGAGGAGGCGAACGAGAGCGGCAGAAACGCGAGCGTTCCCGCGCGGCGACACGATTACGAGCGTTACGCGGACAGCAGCACGCCCAGGTTGGAGGTCGCGATTCCGGTAGCAGAGTTCATCGACGACTCGAACGACACGAGCTTCTCCGAAGTGGTGGATTACAAGATACCCGCTGCGGATCCGAGGCTCGCGTTGAACGTCTCATCGGCGAGGAACGCTAACGCGAGCGAGGACGAAGATTCGTACAGGAACGAGTCGCGTGTCGCGTCCAATACCACGGATCCGTCGCCTATGCTTGTCCTCCTATCGTCCACCGCGATTCCGAACTCTATTGCCGCTTTCGGCGACGACGAGGAGCTCGATCTGGAAGTGGACAACAGCACGGAGAATCGCGAAGCTCTCGCGGCGACGAGCAATTCGACGAGAAACGACGACGACGACGATGAAACGATTCCGGACACCGAAACGCCAGACCTCGATTTACCACGAACGGTGGTAGAGAAGATCGAGGACAACGAAACCGCCGCGTTGTCGCGCGACTCGAATACTACGACGGAGATCGAGAGGGACGGCTTCGAGACGACGCAGGAGATATTTTACGACGACGAAGCGGAAGCGGAAGCGGAAGCGGAGGATTACGCGGACAGCACGGATATTCCCGAACAGGAATCGTCGAAACGAACCGACAGAACTGTTCTAATCGTTTGAACGTATCTCTCCCTTTCTCTCTCTCTCTCTTTTTGTAATATATATACATATATATATATATATTTTTGGATGATTTTGTTAAGTAGAATTCGTCGTGTCTCGTGAACTAAAGATGCGCCGGCTTTTTTTTAACCTTCTCGAGTGGCGGGCAAGTTTTGTTCGATGTCGAATCGAGAAGTGACTCGTAATTTCGACCGATGGTAAGAAAAGTAAGGGAAACGTACTTACTCGTGCGCGTGCGTGAAATATATTCGATTACGAATGAAATGGAATTCGGTGAACGGGTGAAGGAGATGCGAACGTTTGCGATAATTACGCGCGGTCGATTTCAGACACGTCACCAGTCGAGGCTTGAAGCAAGATTAGAGAAGTTCGAATACTCGAAACTCGAGGAGGAGGTAACTTTCGTGAGATCATTGAAAAAAGTGTAACCATTCGCGCTTCGGGTTAACACGGAGACACGCGTTAAGTTTCCTTGTAACGGTTTGAAGATTGAGGATTGATCGTTTATTTTCGCTGGCTCGATTCTCGTTGCTCTCTCGAAACGAAGCGAATTAATCGTTAACCCATTTGCATCGTAGCTCTAACTACTATATATATTACTAACGTATAGTACTATATATATAGAGCATTATAAATACTATCAATATCAGGTTGTTGCATACGAAATTGCCGAATTTACGTAGCCCAAAATAATGCTCCGCTTATTAATGAATTTAAAAAATGCCGTTCTAATTTCTCTACAATACCAACGATACATTTCTGTACAATATATATATATATAGATATAGCGCTATAAATACGAAATAATGTGTAACACTGATTACTTATATTTACATCAGAGGCTTTCACTTTTACTTGAAACGTACGCGTAACGGTGAAAAGAAAAAGGATTTATTTAACCCTTTGCACTCGAAAGCTTTAAAGCCAATCTCATCTTCCGCGCGTCTCGCTAAAGATATCTTGTCGCGTACGAAAATTCACCATTTTGATCATCATTTCCGTGAAAATTCATGCTCAATCCATGGTTCAATTCGGTTGGAAGGAAAACGTTGAAATCGCCTTGCGTATGCACGAAGTTAATCAGCGACGAACAGAAATCTTTAAAACGATTGTCTTATTTTTGTCGTTCGCGGATGCAAATGGGCGATGAACGGAGAAGCAGCGAAAAGTTCCGAGCTTCGAGCGTCCCATCGATAACTATAATCTTCGATCGGCGAACGATATTCGTTGTAGGCCTAATTTACACGCACGCAACCAAACCGAGGCTCTTTGGAAGAACGGCGCGAATATCCTGCAAATATTCGATTAACATCGAAGCTGCCAACAATCTCGTTCAATCTTAATTTCGATTAACCCTTTCCTTGAATAATCATACGTTAATTACGCCGTTTTCTTCGTAGTCGTAGGAAAAATTTCTTTCTAACGAAACATCCGAATATTTCCACGCTCGCCGTTTCTGAATCGATAAAGTCTACTCCGATTCGCGTAACCGAAATACGTTAGCCACTTTACGCTGCCGTGGCGAAACGATTGATTAACGATTACAACGATTTCAGCCTAACGATAGGTTTCCGAAATATCATTGAAATTCTATCCGCGGCCAGTGGAATTCGCTTTTTATAGAAGGCTTTACAAATGCTGCGGGATGGAAACACTGTGTATTAGGCCGAGCTATAAAACGGTCATAATTCGACTGGCTGGGATACTATTTTTACGAATTTTACATCGCCACGCGTCGAGTTTTAGGTTTCGACACGAAAATACAGACGTTAACGCAGGATATCGCGCCGTTTACGCGGAACAACAGAGCGGATCGCGTCCATTTCGATGTTATGGAAACACGGAGAGAGGAAGAAGACGCGCGGAAGGTGGCGTCTCGTTTCGTTTCATTTCTTTTGTCGTGCACCGCGAAATACGCGTTAACGAGTAATGATTAAGAGCACGTGAATCACTGCCTAACGTCGACACGTAATCGTTACTATCCGAATCCACGCGATTCCCGTGGAACGATGGAATAAATTAACCCGCGTCACTGGTGGAACTCGATTTTCACGCGAACTCGACGGCAAACACGAGTATTCTATATTTCCGTTACTTTTCACAGTTCGTCAGCTTGTATTTAATTGTAATCGCGATGGAAGAATATGCGAATTAAAACGAAGAACGAACATCGATAAGGTTAACTAACTAAATATCCGCGTAACGCAATTCGAATTACCGTTATTATAAACGGGCGAAGAAACCCAATTTAATACACGCGTAAATCAATGCAACGCGATTCGAGTTATAAAAGCGACAGACGGTAACGAGAAAGTATACGAAAACCGTGAACGTAGTTACAGAAATCAGTTTCGCGCACTTTAATACGAGTAACCGGGAAAAATTCTCGAGGAACTCTCAAGTGGAATCTCTCGACCGGGGACCGTAGTTGTGAAAAAATGGAGGAAAACATCAGCGTTTCGTAATAATGCTCGCAATCGGGGTTAACAATTAAATCGATGCTTCGAAGGATTATTAATTTAACCGAATCCACTTATCCGAAAACGAGGCCAAGAATTTCGCAAATAGCGGCGGATATATTACGCGAATCGCTCGATTACATCGGCTACGAGTTCGCGCAAACCAAGTTCCACTGTAATTCGCAACGTCGCGAAGAGGGGGGGAAAAAAAAGGACATTTGCTATATATGCAAAACGATTTAACGCGCGAAATCTGGGTTCACGAATTCACGCGAAAGAAGGAAAAACTGAGATGCTTGTGGCGCCCGATATATCGAATCAGACTGATTTTAGCGGTATTTGCTTTATTTATAGAAACACGTAAACGATTGTTACGATCGTGTGGTGCGTTTCGAAAGCGTGGAAAAAAAGTCTACGCGTGTATTTGAAGCGAACGTGGATAACGCGAAACGCTGCGGAAGCTTTGCAAAAATCTCGATATAATTAACCAACGAATGTTACGAGTTCGTCGTAAACGATAAGTGGCGATTCGAAAATAGAGAACGTTGCCCTTTTTTGTCTTTTTAATCGAGCTAACCGAACGAACAAACTAATAACTAATCGTACTTGAAACTCGATTCGAACGATTCGATGTATTAAAATAGTAAAGCTACGAATAACAGAAGTGAAATTCGGCGAGAGAAAAATTGTAGAATATTTTCTAAACAGAACTAATCGTGTTTGTTATGAAAAATGAATAATTGAACTACCAGCGACTGAATTATACTTGTTCGTATAATAGACAACTTGAACAGATATATATATAAATATATACATCGCGAACGAAATCAATTTTTACGTATCTTTTATATATAAAAAAAAATTGTGGAATATTGTTGGAAGTTTATATAATTTTTATAGTGAATTATCAATCGGTTATTTTGGTAGCTTTTAGCGTTAAATAAAATATCTTTTAGGCAGCCCGTATTTCTTCCACTTGCAAAATATTTAACTACTACTTCACTCGCCTTTCAGAAATTTCCTTTTTGCCTTTTTACGATAATTCGATACTTAATTATCGAGATTCTTCACCAGGTTTTATGTCAAATGCTGTTTCGCGTTATCCACGCTCGCGTTAGCTTTCGTATAGATAAAATTTGCATCGTTCTCGCCAACAATTTGTGTCTCCCCGCGATAAGTAGATGAAATGGCTGCGAAAATTATCGGCAAATCACTGTACTCTGTTCGCCGCTATTCGATCGGTATCTGCTACTGTTTAATCAGAGCATCGGATAGTGTTTAATTAACTCGACTACGTTAACTTTTCTATCGTCGCGCGAACTCGAAACGATGGAAAATTGAATACGCTCGAAATACTCTCGAATCGGCGCGTTTGCGTAAAATAACTTTCACACGCGTTAACGTGGCTTTAGACTTTAAACGCTTGCGATAGTAGATTCTTTTTTACATACGCGTAAAGTACTTAATTTAATTCGATTTGAAACAATTTGCCACGCGATTCCACCGATACTTTTAGCTTCGTTATTTATTCTACGCCAATGAAAATGCTTCGAAATGATTTTATTTTGGTTCGACGATGGAAAGTAGGAAAATTACGATTACGCTCCGATAATTTTCGTAGCTCGCGTAAAAATAGACGCGTGTACGAATGAATCGCGAAAGTATGAATGCGTTTTCGGTGTGCGATCCAATATTATAATCGTCGTTCCGACGAAAGCAAGCGTGAAAACAATGGGACGACGATTTCTGCGTCGCGGTTGTTCAGCTTTACGACCGTCGTTTCCAATTCACTTTTTTACAAACGAACAGAAATACACAGGCGCGACTATCGCGATAAATAATTAGGGGAAGGATAATCAAAACCTTGTTGAACGGTACACGATTCTTGATTTCCGATAGATTTGTGTTACACATGGAAAACGTTTCCATTGTTATTATATATGGATCCAAAAAAAAAGAACCCGGTATTCATTCGTTATACGCATACGTTAATAATAACGAATCTTTCGTCGCAATGGCGTACTGGTAAATGGTAAAATGGCGAAATTAAAATGATTTCACTTCGACGCTTATCCGTACTTAATATTATTATTTGGTATCAACTATTATTATTATACTGCTACCTAATAGTATCGTTCGATACCTATTTTTATTGTTACAATGGCACCTAATATTTATTGCAAATTTTAACGTGAGAAATTGTAACATTTCTCGAGAGATTCTCAAGTGGATACGTTACCTGAGAATTTCTCGATAGATCCTCGAGTAAAAACACTTGCTCGACGCTTTAAAAAGAATTGCCATCGATTAAAAATTAATTTTACGGCCAGTCCGTCATCGATAAAATATAAACGCGTGCAAAAGCTACGGAATCCGAGCTCCCGAGTCGAAATTAATCATCAACTTTTCAAATGAAATCCCGAAAATATCAAACGATCCGAATACCGAATTCTTTTCGATTTATATTAGGCACATATAATTAGTTACAATATTATTGAATTGCGTATCTTTACGCATTTCTAGAAACGTTCGAATATGCGACGAAATACAGATTTAATGGGTAAAATGGCGGAAAATATTCGGAGTACGTATGACAATTATAACTGGTTACGTTATAATTAGACTGCGGATCTTTATGAGTTTATGTCGAGCACGCGAAACAAATGCAGATTCGACCGGTAAAACGGCGGAAAATATGGCTCGTGTTATTTAAGGGATGAAATCAGTCTGCGTTTAAATTCCCATTGCTTCGTCGTCCGTTTGTTTTCGACAAAAAATTGCATTTCCACGAAAGATCCGTCGAATTAAGTCTAATTATAACATCGCCCTTTTTTCTTTCTTTTACCAACGATCACAATAAACTCGAAAGTTTCGAGTTCCCGCAAGTTTTGCTCAACTTTCCTCTCATACATTTTTTACCAAACGGCGCGTTTAAATTACCCACACACATAAACACACACACACACACACACCCATATATACATATATGTAAGGCGACGTTTTTAATCGAATTCGAAGGAAACGAAGAAAAGTTAAAAGTCCGGCATCGCGCGGCCAGTAGTTCTTTTAATCGCTCTACGTATGTATGTGCTTCGATGTTCCGTGTAATCTCTATCCCCCTCCCCATTTCCCATCCCACGTATCTCAATGTCCGTAATATAATTCTCGTGTACATATTACAAAGAAAATTGTATATACATATCGCCTAAATTAATTAAGGATCGTCTTTTAACGTGTATCAAATACGTGTAACTGTATTAAGGGAAAAAAAAAGAAAAAAAAACACCTCTATCACTGTATTATTTATAGCTGAATATAGAATTAATATCGATGTATATTAGCTACGCGTTGTGTCGTGTCGTTGTAGGAGGATACGTTTACGAAGGAACACGCGCAAAAGAAACAACAACGTGAAAAATGTCTATGTATCCTCTCTCTCTCTCTCTCTCTCTCTCGTTGTGGATGTAGTGTCGTGCTTCTTTGTGCAAACAACAAAATATCGCCTGAGATCATCCACGCGCGTGTCCAGGCTTTCGCGAGCGATTTTACGTTTTACGAATCTCCGATCATTCTACTTAGTAAGCATTTTTTATTGTACATAACTTAATTGTTAATGAAGCTGCATGTTACGTTGTATCGCTGCTCGTATTTTTTATCCCTTTGAATCCCCTGGCTAAGAAGAATTTCTCCGTCGATTCGTCCCTGGTCGCTTTGGGCCTGGCGATTTTCACGATCCCGTAGAATCTCGATAAATCCCTCTCCAATTCGCCGGACTTAATACCGTCCCATAATTTGCATACGAACGTTCCGTTCACCCGAGTGACTCTCAAAGCGAACTTCAGAGCGCTGTAGGCCAGCTGTACGATGTTCTCGTGGTCCATTTCTCGTACCCCGGACGCGTTCGGCGCCATGTCCGATAATACAACGTCCGCTTTCGTTCCGTTTAACGATTTCAACAGCTCGTTCTGCGATTCGGCGACGGTGAAATCTTTCCCGCCGAACAAAGTGGCGCCTTCGATCGGGTAAATCGTTTGCTTGTCTATGCCGAACACCACGCCGATTTCGCCGTTTTTCTCTCTCCCGTTCGCGTTCGTCATTTTAACCGCGACTTGAGTCCAGCTTCCAGGTGCCGCGCCGCAATCGATCACCACCTGTCCCGGCTTCAAGATCTTGAATCTCTCGTTCATCTCCAGCAACTTGAACGCGCTTCTGCATCGGTAATTCTCCAGCCTCGCTTTCTCCACGTACGGATCGCGTATTTGCCTCGACAGCCATAATTGCGAGCTCAGCTTCTTCCCTTTCAAGTTTTTCGCCGCTTCGCGGAACAACGCCGGGCAAACGTGCAAATCCCTCGATATTATCATTAACGTTTCCCGCAGGCACTTCATTTCGATTGTAAACATAACCTAACGCGATGCACGGGTGCACCGACGCGCACTATAGCAAGTATAGAAATGGCTATACTTCCCGATACGAGGCGAACCGCGTTATCGATTCGGTTAAAAGTTGCCCTCTAACGTTCCCAACGATCGGCTCGATGTTTTAACGCAATCGCGGTTGGTAAAGTTGGAAATGTTTGGTGGTAATATAAGTAGATTTGTTTTTCTTACATCGCGGGCACAAGTTTATTGAATTTTTAACACATTTAAATTGAATTTCGATTTAGAATAAAGGCGGAGACGTATTTGAGTGTGAAATGCGAACTTAAACGTGACAAAGTCTCCCAATGGATTCTTATTTAACGCTAAAACTACCAAGATTCATCGTAAATAAGTATGGAAACTTCTTATTTAGTGCTGTTTATTTAGTTTTGTTAATCGTATCATTGTATCCTATTAATATTACATCGTACGGTAATATAACATTATTACTAGTAACGTGATATAATAATGCAATAGCAGAAAGGAAATATGATCTAATAAGAAAATATGATATAATATTGTATCTCAAAGGGATTATTTCTTATTATTTTCCCATTCGAAACCGCGAAACTTTCGTACGTAACATTTCTCCCGAAACTGTATTGTTTCTGTAATTTTCTATTTATATTAATCGATTAACGGATTACATTTTATATCGCGAATAAACGAAACAAAAAAAGAAACAATATTCCACGATTCTCTATGCAAAGTATAACCAGAGATTTGTACTTTATTCGCAACAAACATTTTCCTTCGAGTATCCGTTACTTTGTATTTGTGTCGAACAAATAGTTGGTAGTTTTAGCGTTAACTCTTTCGCTACTACAAAGTCTCGATCTCTACTAAGATCACTACTAATCAACTTACGCGTTTGGTAAAAATATACACGCATATTCTATACTATTTCTACTGTAATTTATACTTAGATACATTGTAATTAACTATCCGGAAATGTGCAAATATTAATAACGTAACGATAAAAAGTAATCGTCGCCTGTTTTTATTTTCAGGGACGCGCTGTAGCGAAAGGGTTAAAGAGCCGCGTATATTAACGCAAATTTCATCGATTGCCACGAATTAATAATAATTAATCTTACTTGAATCGTCGAACGAAACGTGGACAACATCGAAAGCGCGTTTATCCTTTTTTTAAAACTCCCGCGCTATTCCAGCTGAGCGCGCAGCTCTCGACTCCCACGTAATGGCGGCGTATTCGCAATCCTTTGCTTCGAAAAACTCCGCACACTTTTAACCTCCTGTCAACAGATAAAAATAGCTCTAACTCTCCACGCCTCGAAATGAATCGTGGTACACGGTAAATTCTACTAATCAGAATTAATCTCGCGACGCTGGTTAATTGATTAAGATCGCAACGCTAAGATTTATTCGATCGAAATAGTTTCACTTATTACGCGTTAATATACAATATATATATTCTTGTGCTATCGAATCGAATGCAGTCGAACGATTAACCGATGATATTTGAGACTATTTCGGTATCAATGGGAGGGTGGAATTTAGAATATAGAAATACAATGAAATTGGAATGATGCAGATTTGAAGGACGCGTTTGCAAAGTATCGTATTACTGATTTTAACCATGAAATGACTTTGTCTGCTATAGATTTTTACGCGCAAATGATTCTAGGCGCGTTGGCCACGTTTTTGGCGTGGATTTAGCGGGAATAGTAATTGAAAAGTGGTTAATTTTACCTAAATTAGTAGGAGCGATTGCGGAACGACACTACACCGTCCATCTTTCGATACTGAATGAGCGCCAATTCGCAGCTGCGCGCGCATCTCTTCTCTTCTAGATGCGCGCGCATCGCGCGCCGTCACGCGATTATTCAAATCATAGAAGTGAATCGTTCATTGGCAATGCATTCGTTCTTTATCCGTATCAAATAGTTGTCTTTGAATCTTTTAGAATATCTTAGAATCTTCTAAAATACTTTGAAAAATAGATTATTCATTACAGACGTCGATGTCGAATGATTTCTACATTCGCGAAACTCGAAACGGAATCTTTGCCAGCTTTCAAGAACGTTGAATATTTAATTTTACGTGAATTAAACAAGCATCCATTATCAATTCTACGCGAATTGAACAAGCATTCATTATTAATTCTACGTGAATTAAACAATTATTCATTATTAATTCTACGTAAATTTAACAAGCATTCATTATTAATTATACGTGAATTGAACAATTATTCATTATTAATTCTACGTGAATTTAACAAGCATTCATTATTAATTTTACGTAAACTGTTCAAGCATTCATTATTAATTTTTCGTGAATTTAACAAGCATTCATTATTAATTTTACGTAAACTGTTCAAGCAGTCATTATTAATCGAATGTGAATGGATTAAGTATTCATTATTAATTCTACGTGAATGGATAAAGCATTCATTATTAATTGTACGTGAATTTAACAAGCATTCATTATTAATTCTACGTGAATTTAACAAGCATTCATTATATTATTAATTGTACGTGAATTGAACAATTATTCATTATTAATTCTAGGTGAATGGATTAAGCATTCATTATTAATTCTACGCGAATTGAACAATTATTCATTATTAATTCTACGTTAATTGAACAAGCATTCATTATTAATTTTACGTTAACTGAACAATTATTCATTATTAATTCTACGTTAATTTAACAAGCATTCATTATTAATTGTACGTGAATTTAACAATTATTCATTATTAATTCTACGTGAATTTAACAAGCATTCATTATTAATTTTACGTTAATTGAACAAGCATTCATTATTCATTTTACGTGAATTTAACAATTATTCATTATTAATTGTACGTGAATTGAACAATTATTCATTATTAATTGTACGTGAATTGAACAATTATTCATTATTCATTTTACGTGAATTTAACAAGCATTCATTATTAATTTTACGTAAACTGTTCAAGCATTCATTATTAATTCTACGTGAATTTACCAAGCATTCATTATTAATTTTACGTTAATTGAACAAGCATTCATTATTAATTGAACAAGCATTCATTATTAATCGTACGTGAATGGATTAAGCATTCATTATTAATTCTACGTGAATTTAACAAGCATTCATTATTTAAATAGTAAATCGAAACACTGATTGAAATGCATTGCCAAATTATAGATCACGATGTTTTATATTACATTGATTTTAATTGCTCAATTTACTCGAAACTACTTACTTTCATTTACTCAAATGTAGGCGTAAACAATGTTAAACAGGCAAACGTAGTGGACGGGAAATATTGAAACGATTGAAATAAGAAATACGTAAATGTTCTTCTGCATTTAATAAATAAATCTGCATTCGAATTTAAGCGAAATATAATTCGTTTTATTCTTTATAAAACAGATTTACCATCTAAAAGTGATATTAAATTAAGAAGTTCTTATTTGCGAGCTATAAAAAAAACAAATCGACCACTAATCGAAAGATACTAAATTATTCGAATCGAAAGACGTGAAACTTTTGGAATGGGGGATATTAAAATCCTCGATTAACATCGAAAATATTCTTTATTAAATGGACACTCGTTTTGTTTATTCTTCTTCTTTTTGTTCTTCTCTCTCTCTCGAGAAATTCGAACGCTAAAAAACATACGTAAATAATTTCGCTCTTTTAAACTAACTTAATCGCCACTACGCCGAAATGTCCAATGTTATACTGAAACTAAACAAATCGTCTCTAGAAAAGCTGTACTTCGATAATCTTCCTAAATTTTGCCTCTCCACGTTTTCATAACACATTCGTCAACTAAATACCGGAGCACGGATGTTCGTTCGAATGGAAATTTCCATTATTTCGATTACAAAAGACGATGAATACAGCGGAAGCTCGATTATCCGAATTAATCGGTCAATATAAATATTCGAACGCGGTGGAATTTTCTATTTATGGACAATAGAACATATTTCGCTTTCTTCGCGTTGGAAAAATATGTTTTCGTAACATTCGCGTTCTATTACGAATAGTAATCTCGGATAATATAATTGAACGCGTTTCGATCCGATATTTATACATTCCCAAGCTTTTTAACTACTGAACGACGCAATTTAGTAAAGTTAGGTTCTTTTCTCGATTGATAATACAATATTCCAACTACTTGTATTTTTAACGAGTTCGCGTAAACGAAGTTTCGCTGTATTATTCTAATTTCCAATAAAAAAAAAAAGGCGTAAAAAGCTTCTCGCATAATTATTTCAAGGAACACGAACATACGCACTCTGGCAAATAAAACAAAGTTAGGCACTGTTGTCCCGTTGCGATCTGTATTCGTTACGTTCATTTATTGCGAAACTTTCATGCCTACCATTTATTAATATCATTATTTATTACCCTAATACTTTTATGGCATCTTACCCATAAATCTCTGTTAAACCAGCAAGCGGATTTCATTTAATGTTTAATACTGATAGCTTTCGAAACCGACGGAAACACACAATATTCTCTAATCGAATTTTTATCAACGTTAAACCCGTTAATAGCTTTAATTACGGTTCATTAACGCTTCCCTTTTCGTATCCATTCGTCGACTAAATCTATTCGAATGCGTGAAATTGTTCGATTCGACGGTCGAACAAAAGTTGATCGCACGAATCGATACGACGAGGCTTCGAGTGGAATGTTTGGAAAAATGTTTCACGCTCGGTACTGTCTACGCGTTCTTACCTCATTTTTACTACCATTTTATAATGTAATATAGCGTCTAGGATTCCTTAATCGAATTCGTTTTCAGATGAATTTTATACGAACAAATTCCTACACGAATAAATTCCTATTCGAATAACTTCCCATTTGAATATTTTCTTATTCGAATGAATTCCTACTCGAATAATTCTCTATTCGAATAATTCTCTATTCGAATAAATTCTTGTTCGAGTATTTTCCTATTCGAATAAGTTCCCATTTGAATATTTTCTTATTCGAATGAATTCCTACTGGAATAACTTTCTATTCGAATAATTTTCTATTCGAATATTTTCCTATTCGAATAAGTTCCCATTTGAATATTTTCCTGTTCGAATATTTTCTTATTCGAATAAATTCCTACTTGAGTATTTTCCTACTCGAATAAATTCTTATTCGAATATTTTCCTATTCGAATTCTCATTCGAATAAATTCCTATTCGGGAATTTTTCTATTCGAATAAATTCCTACTCGAATAATTTCCTATTCGAATAAATTCCTACTCGAATAATTTCCTATTCGAATAAGTTCCCATTTGAATATTTTCCTGTTCGAATAAGTTCCCATTTGAATATATTC
The DNA here is from genome assembly GCA_028830335.1 of Eucera pruinosa. Classification (NCBI taxonomy): domain Eukaryota; kingdom Metazoa; phylum Arthropoda; class Insecta; order Hymenoptera; family Apidae; genus Eucera; species Eucera pruinosa. The sequence goes on from JAMYCR010000019.1 coordinate 4,665,740, forward strand.
CTGTTCGAATATTTTCTTATTCGAATAAATTCCTATTCGAATAATTCTCTATTCGAATATTTTCCTATTCGAATTCACATTCGAATAAAATCCTATTCGAATTCTCATTCGAATAAATTCCTATTCGGGAATTTTTCATATTCGAATAAATTCCTACTCGAATAATTTTCTATTCGAATAAATTCCTACTCGAATAATTTTCTATTCGAATAAATTCCTACTCGAATAATTTCCTATTCGAATAAATTCTTATTCGAATATTTTCCTATTCGAATAAGTTCCCATTTGAATATTTTTCTACTCGAATAATTCTCTATTCGAATAAATTCCTATTCGAGTATTTTCCTATTCGAATTCTTATTCGAATAAATTCCTATTCGGGTATTTTTCTATTCGAATAAATTCCTACTCGAATAATTTCCTATTCGAATATTTTCCTACTCGAATAATTCCCTATTCGAATAAATTCTTATTCGAGTATTTTCCTACTCGAATAATTTTCTATTCGAATAAATTCCTATTCGAGTATTTTCCTATTCGAATTCTTATTCGAATAAATTCCTATTCGGGTATTTTTCTATTCGAATAAATTCCTACTCGAATAAATTCCCATTCAAACGGAAACGTATTCCACACTGGCGAAAGGAACACTACTGCGCATCGTCAAAATTCATCCCGATCTCGCATCGCGCGTTTCATCGGCCACTACGAAAAACATGAAAAACAAGAAAGAGGAAAGGAAAAAAATATTTGCCTATCTAAATCATAAAGTGTGTACATATTAACCCGTTCGCCTACAATAACGAGTTACGCTCGTTATTTTATTGCACCCATTCGAGAGAAACGAATGCTATTTATGGTAAAATTCAACTTGAACTTGAATCTTTCGTTAGCTTGGTTCCGCAAGATTCGGTGTTGTAAAATAAAGATTCTATACTTGTGCCCGTATTATGGTTTGTACTTTATACGATGTGAAAACAGTGATCAAGTAACAGTATCGTATATACGCGGGCAATAGAATAATTATGAAAGTTATCTAACAAACAAATTTAATAAAAAACAGAAAAATTGAGCTTATCAGTTACTTTCACATCGCGTTATTTTAAACCGAATTAATTCAACGCAATCTTCACGATATTGTCAAAAATGAACCGTCAGATAGTGCTTCTCGTTCGTTCAATATAATACGTGGAATTCGTTTATCGTTAATTATAATGTCTTATAGTGTTTCATAATGTCTTATAGTGTCTTGTAGTGTCTTATAGTGTCTCTATACGACTTCAACCAAGAGATACATGACTTAGCAACGCTTACATAATTACGGGCACAATTGTACGGCAAAACGGGTTAAGAATGGAAAAGAACACCGCCTAAAACGATGAAAGAGAGAGCACCGCATAAACGATAAAAGCGCGCGCGCGCGCGCACACACACACAGTGTCTCATTTAGGAAAGTCTTTAGCGTCGTTCATCGACTGGCCCTTTTTCCGTGGTAACTGCAACGTGATCGGTTGAACATCCTGCGCTTTCCTCGCCCCTTGATTCGAGCTTCTGAACGTGATCTTCAAATGCGGCACGTGTTGCTCCGCCCCCCAGTCGAAATTGAAAATCGGCGTTTCCGTGTGCAGCTCGGAATCCGGTGTGTCGACGGGCGTCGTAGGCGTCGCCACGTAAGGGCTGAGTTCCTGGTGAACAACGTCCGGCACCCTTTGAAGGGTGTCCGACCAAACCGGGCTCGAGTTCCAATGTTCCATCGGCAAGTCGGACGCGTCAGACGCCGCCGTCAAACTTTTGCTCGACGCGATCCGTTTGCTGTGATTGCCGCTCCTCTCGTTGCAGCAATACTCTTTGTCCAGGTCGGCGATGTAATACTTAGGCGACAACGCGTCCACGTTGTACTGGCCGTGGCATTGGATGAATTTCGCTCGATACCCGGTCAAATTCAACGTGTTCTTCTGCTGCGTTTTGTACCTGCCAATCCGGTCGTCGGTTCATTATTTCGTTGTTCGTTAACCGGCGAAAGTAACCCCGATAAGTACGATTAATATAGCTTTGTTCGGTGAACTCTACGATATTTACGTTTACAGAGAAAAGAAACGAGATTAAGAAACGATTGTACAACGTATTTACGAAGCTTCATTTAATTATAAGCGAAGCTTATTCGAATTAAAAGCGTTAAGTGAAGAACTAATAAGTGGAAGAACTTATTGTTGATCGATGTACGCAATACACTGTATTTTTCTGCCACTGTATAATAATACGATAAATTCATTGCCACGTGCGTGAAAATATACGACAAAGTCTACGGTCCCTCGTATCGTCACTTGAGAGTTTCTCGTTAAAATAGGAACAAGTTTTCAACATATTATTATTATTAATTCGTATGACGAATAGAATCATTCGTATTCAATTATGGACACGTTCTCCGTACTTTATAATTATATTCGTCACCGTTTCGATATTCAACAGAAGAGCACATTTACCCCGTAATATTTATTTGTAAACGTTAAGCGTTGAAAGGAGTATACGACGTATACGCGTTGTTAAGTAAAACGCCAAGTCGAATTGTTCCCGCGAACCTGTTGTTAACCTTTTGCGGACGACGAATAATAAAACTTAAAAGAGTATTTCGACTTCGAATTCCAAGCCTTCAAATTTCTAAGCTTTCGAATTCCAGGTCAACGAATTCCCAAAACTTTCAAGCGTTTATCGACGATATCAATTGAAACTTTCTGCTTTAACAATGAACGCGCGTCCACGAAAACCAAGGAAATGGCGATTATTTACAGACACCCGTCCGCAAAGCGTTAATACCTGTTAAGTACCTGTGAATATCGGTGAACTGTCCGAGCGCGTAATGCCCGTGTTGAACGTTCAAATGGATGCTCCTCGTCTCGTGTTCGCCGCTGCTGATCGACATGTCGACAGGCTCCGCGTCTTCGCGAGCGTTCCTCGTGCCTGCGTAATCCTTCAGCTGCTGCTTCGAAGGATTGTGGTCCAAAACATTGTTGTCCGCGTTCTGGATCCTCGGCGAATGTTGCGCCGCGTCGTTGTTGTGGGAATGAGCGACGGTACGGGCGTTGTAATCTTGTTGCTGATTGTTCTGGCTACCGGTCGCGTACGGCACGTTGCGATTCTGATTGCTCGAGCAGATGGTGTAGGTGAACTTCGTTTGCGACGAGTATTGGTAGAGCCACGAACTCGAGCGCATCACTTCCGCTTCCCTGTCGCTGGGATGCGAATATCCGAATGTGAATCGGGACGAGCAAACGGGGCGAAACGAATTTTTTGCCCCGTGAGAAGGAAATAAAAGGGGAGAAGCGAAAAGGAAGAAAAGAACTTACTCTAATCGACGTGTCATTCGTTAACCCTTTGCGAACGAGAAGTAATGGCACTTGCGAGAGTACTTTGAGCTTTGAATTCCACGACAATCGAGTTTTCACGCTTTGTAGTTCGAAACCATTTAATTTCCAACGATTTCGAATGTTTATTATTACGTTAAGTATTCGTTGCGTTAAGTTCTGTGCTTTAATAGTCGACATGGGTTCGGAAAGGTAAAAAATGATCGGGCGACTATTTGTCGACGCTCGTCCGCAAAGGGTTAATTTATTATTTCATTGCGTATTAATTATGACGCGAAAGATGCGAATTTAGACGCGTTTCTTCGATTTCCCCGGCGAAAATTCAAATTTCGACGCGTTCCTTTAATTTTGACGACGAAGTTCGCGAGTTTCCTTGATTTCGACGACGAGAAACCAAATTTACGCGCGTTACTTTAATCTTTGCGACAAAGTCGCGAATTTAGAAGCGTTTACTTAATTCTAACGACAAAGTCGCGAAATTAGACGCGCGTTTGTTTAACTTTGCCAAGAGAAACGCGAAGTTACGCGATCAAATTAGTTTAATAAACGAAAGTAATGCGAAACGAATCGCACGAAGAGATTATCGAGTTTCGATAGGAATCGTTTGAAAGCTATGCTTTCATATTTCGCCCTCCACCGTATCGTTCGAAGTAAACACGATAAACGTCGAGCGCACCTCAAAACTTGATTGGTGCACACGATAATGGGATGCTGGCATTCCTCGGACGTATCTTTCACTTGTAAAACGCAGTGCACCCAAAACCATCGCCCTGAACGGCTCTGAAGTCTCAACAACGCTGTCGCCGATCGTTCCTGGTCCGATTGAATAACTGAAACGAATTCGCCCGCTGAAAATGCTTGCAAAATTCGGCGTGGAAAAGTTATAGATTTGGAAAATTCCACGAAATTTCACCGCAAACGTACCGGTTTGATGCTTGCAATATGCCGTTCGTATCGAATCCCAGTGCAACAAATTGTACCAGGAGACGTTCACCAATTCGTTGCGAGTATATTCCAAATGGCTTTCAGCCCTGCAAATAACGAAACGATCGAATTTCTATCGATTAGCGCGCGCTTATTGAGATACGTTGAGAAACAATGGGGTACGTATTCGTGTTGATAATGGAATCTACCTAGGCCACATTAACATATGCAGTCTTTTTGTTTCGGTAAGCCTGGCTCGTTTTGTTTTCACCGGCGATGCACGCTGCCACGTGCATTCACGCGCCGTTCCCTACATATGTATATATCTTATTTTCATTAAATAACATCGTTTCTATAAGAAACCAATAAATCTGTGCAACTCTGTCAATTCGCGAAGCTTTATTTCACATGTATGCACGTGGATCTGAATTGAAAGTAGAACTTATTATTTATCGATGCACGTAATAGTATATTTTGTATGCCACTGTGCAATTCTAAGCTGCGAATCTTCGAAGCGAGAGGATAGAGAAAAATTCATAAGTGACTCGCTTCGTTTCTTAATTTTCGTTGACAAGCGTAACTATAGCGCAGCTACGATACCGTAATCGTTATAAAAGTAAACGTTACGCTATAATTGTACAGAGTATTGGAATCTTTATACTCGTAGCAGCGTTTTCACGTTGATATATAATTATGCATTCGAAAGTGTTCGCGATTTTTAAGCGCCTCGGCGAATGGGTTAAATAAGAGTCTAGTAGTTGTGAAATATTGCAGCTGTACTCCGCTATTCGAAAATAATTTTTATACACGTGTACGTGTATTTAATAGATTAGACAAAGATGCGATTATTTTTGAAAGCGGATAGGGGAAAGGGAGAATTACGTTTTGTCGATGTGAAGGTACTTCATGTCCATCGAGTGAATGGTGGTGAAAATATTCGTCGCGCCCTGCACGATACTTTCTCTGGTTTCCGGTAAAACGACAGGCGTGCACGAGGCAAGGAAAACAAACTCGTTTCGATTGCAAACGGGTACGAATGGTAAAAAATGGCCTTCGACCAGAACCACCTATAAAATAGTAAACGATACAGCTGAAAATAGATAAACCGACAAACGAAACAACAACAAAGCGAAACGCGCGCGCGGAAGTTGGAAGAATAGTCGAGCAAATATACAGTAGAAAATTCCTTTCGCACGAGTAAAGTGTAATTAAGGTAAAATCATTCATTAAATCTCTTTTATTTATGAATAACCTTTTTCTTTCTTTTTTTTATACGTTCGATATAATAAATTCATTACTACGTACGTGAAAATGTACCACAAATTCTACGGTCCTTATTATTGTCACTTGAGAATCTCTCGTTTATATAGAAACAGGTTTCACATTATTAACGATTTAATTTGTGCAACGGATATAATAATTCGTATCGAATTACGATAATTCCCGTACTTTATAATTACAATTCGTCACGTTTCAATGTTCAACAGCACATTCACCTCTTTATAATTTACTTCTAAATGTACGTACGCAATATCTATGCGTTGTCGCGTGAACCGAAAACCAAATTTAGTATGAACATTTCTTTACTCGCGATTCTTCGCTATTAAACGAACGAAATCAAGTGGCAGTTAACAGGAACGTTGACATAGTGGATCATTTACCCTACGTTTAATGCAGCGTATATTGATCGATGAAATTTCGCTGCATTTGCTAACTATTCTTCGCCATTTCCTCGTTTACTCGCAAAGACGACGAATGCAAATACCATGGATACTAAATATTACAATGGAAAAAGTACTTTTTGATCGCCGAAGCGAAGCTGCCTGCGGGAATTTCTGGACACGTTGATGCGACAAAGGAACAATCTTCGGTCGCTCGGAATTGGACTATTTCTAGACAACTGATTTTGCACAACCATGTGATCTTGCTTGTCTATCACGTCGTAAACGCTATCGCCGTGGATAAGCAGATCCTCCTAAAATTCAAAACACTGATTAATCGAACCGTCCGAACCAAAGACGATGCAATAAAGTTCGTCGTTCGCGTACGAAGTGTAATATAAGCTATCGCACTGCAAAAGGATTGATTTAATTGATCGAGAATAAGATTGACAAAGCGATCGATCGAGTAACGAGTTGCACGATGAAATTACCATAGAGTGTCCGAGATATTCGGCCGCATTTTCCGATATATACAACAGTTTCCCTTGCTGTGTCATCATCATTATAAATCCGGACATGGCCTGAAAAATTGCATGCATTGTATGGCCGACGTGTTTCGTTTTTTTTTTGTTGTTGTTTTTTTTCTGTGTGTGTTTTTTTTTTTTTTTGTTTTGTTTCTTAACCGTGTGAGACTGTGCGTGTCAACGGTCAGAAATACAATGCGTAATCATGATAAACAATATTACTTTTGAAAATCCTATGTTAGGGGTCGGGATATTCGAAGAGTCCGACGGACAGTTTTTCAAGGCTGAAACAAAAAGAAGAACAGAAGCGTCTATGTGGCCATACGTACGTTCGACTACCGTCTTCATCTAGCGTTATCGTATTATCTATCGAGAAACGTCGTATCCTAGTCGGACTTCGTTTCCCTTGCAACGTTGTTAACCCTTTGCGGACGAAGAAAAAAATAACACTCGACAAATTTCCATTCAATTACGAATCCATCGCGGTCATATTTAGTAACGGTGCACGAACTTTTGTTGAATTATTATCGAAAGCGGATATCAGTGTCACTGATCCAAATTTGCTGCTTCGAAAACCGACATACATCCGTAGAATCGAAAAACTTTCGACGGCTATTCGTCGACGCTCGTCCGCAAAGGGTTAAACGGTATCGCGAATCTTAAGACCTTTAAGTTCGCCACGTCTGTCACGGCTATTCGACGACGAAACTATTTCGTTAGATGATGGCTCATACGGTGCAAACGATGGCCTCGAATCGATTCTAAAGAACGTTAACTTGTACCGTAAATCCATCGTCTTCTTGTCTACTCCAGCTAGCTTTAACCCTTTGCGGACGAGAATTAATAATAACACGTATGGGAGTACTTTAGTTTTGAATTCTACGTCTTTGAATTTTCAAGCTTTCGAGTTGCAAACCATATAATTCCTAACGATTTCAAAAATGTTTATTATTACGTTAAGTTTTCTGCTTTAAAAGTCGACATAGGTTCAGAAAGCCGAAAAAATGATTAGGCGACTATTTGTCGACACTCGTCCGCAAAGGGTTAAACAACGTAATAAATACATACCGTGAGATTTAACCATTTGCGGACGAGCATCAACAAATAGTCGCCTAATCATTTCTCGGCTTTCTGAACCTATGTCGACTTTTAAAGCAAAAAACTTAACGCAATAATAAACATTTGAAATCGTTAGGAATTATATGGTTTGCAACTCGAAAGCTTGAAAATTCAAAGACGTAGAATTCAAAACTAAAGTACTGCCATAAGTGTTATTATTAATTCTCGTCCGCAAAGGGTTAACCTTTTGCTGACGAGTGTCGACAAATAGTCGCCTAATCATTTTTTGGCTTTCTGAAGCTATGTCGACTTTTAAAACAGAAAACTTAACGTAATGAATACTTAACACGATAATAAACATTTGAAATCGTTAGGAATTATATGGTTTGCAACTCGAAAGCTTGAAAATTCAAAGACGTAGAATACAAAACTAAAGAACTCCCATAAGTGTTATTATTAATTCTCGTCCGCAAAGGGTTAAGTTCACCACGTCTGTCGCAGCTATTCGACGACGAAACTATTTCGTTAGATTATGGATCATACTACGTTATACGGTGCAAACGATGGTCTCGACTCGATTCTAAAGAACGTTAACTTGTAACGTAAATCCATCGTCTTCTTTTCTACTCCAGCTAGCTTTAAATCTCACGGTACGTATTTAGTGCGTTGTTTAAACTCTTACGATCATTATTAATACGTTTCTTTGTACTTTAAAGGGTTTAACCCCTTTAATAGATAAATAAATAAACGTTATTGAAATATTTCCGTGGTTCGTTTAACTGGGAAATTAGAAACGCTGCGTAACCTGAGTTAAATATTGTAAACGCGATAAACTGTCAAACTTTTGCATAAGGCAACGTAAAAGCGTTACGATCCTCGGTAATGGTCTTTTCAACTAATATTCGACGTTCCTTTTATTGTTCGTAAACGTTTTACGAACAATTACTCGGCGATAACGTGCTTCGTTTATTTATTTGGTTAGAATAATAGCGAATGAGAAGCGAAAGAATTCTACGCTTTTGTTCGATCGAAGAGAACGAATTTAAGTTAATATTGAAACCAAATTATTGTCAGGATTTATTTCGCATCTACGCCAGGTTTATTCGAGTAAATTTCAATATTAAACGTTTCATTTTCAATTTCTGTACTTCAATATTAATATTAAATTTCAATATTAATATTAAATTATGCTTGATTCGAATCGATTTCGAAACTACGACGGATTTTGTTCCGACAAGTTTCGAATTAATCGGAGATTTGTTCGAATATATTTCAAATCTATCCTAAATTTATTCAAGATTCATTCGGATAAACGTCGAATATATCCAAGATTTATTCCAATAAATTTCGAATTTATCAGAGATTTATTTAAATAAATTTCGTATTTATGCTAAATTAATTCGAATAAATTTCGAACCTAGCCCAAATTTATTCGAATAAACTTCGAACCTATCCCAATTTTATTCGAACAACTGTTGAATATATCCAAGATTTATTCAAACAAATTAGAAATCTATTCAAGATTTATTCGGCTCAATGCCAAATATAATTCGAACAAATCTAGAATTTATCCAAGATTTATTCAAACAATTTAGAAATCTATTCAAGATTTATTCGGCTCAATGCCAAATATAATTCGAACAAATCTAGAATTTATCCAAGATTTATTCAAACAATTTAGAAATCTATTCAAGATTTATTCGGCTCAATGCCAAATATAATTCGAACAAATCTAGAATTTATCCAAGATTTATTCCAACAAATTAGAAATCTATTCAAGATTTATTCGGCTAAGTATCAAATTTATCCAAGATTTATTCCAATAAATTTCAAATCAATCCCAAATATAATTCGAACAAATCTAAAATTTATCCACCATTTACTCTCACAAATTCGCGAGAAAGAAACAAATCCATCCAATTCCCCCGTCCAAAATTCCAAATTCCCGTTTCCACAATCGTGCTGCGAGACCAAACCCGATCCGTACCCAAAAAGCATCGCGATTTCCCGACATCCCGAACACCGCCGAATAATCCTCGCCGTCGATTTGCCCCGATCGCGGCGTCGGTTTAGTAGCAATGAAAATCAACAGAATTCAAGCTTAGGGCGCAGGGTGCATCGCATTTTGCAGCATCGTGGAAGGAGTAGGAAAGGGTTGGCTCGCGAGAAAGAGATAGAAGAGGAGAAGAAGAAGAAGAAGAGAAGCGTATGCTAATGCAAGCATGGCTGTGTCTACAAACGGCGCTACACGGGACTATAGTATCGAATACTGTGAAACAATGAGTATGTAGGGAGGAGAAAGAAAGAAAGAAAGAAAGGAAGAAAAGAAAGAAGAAGAAGGAAGGGAGAGAATAAGAGGGAGAAAGAGAGAGAGGGGGAGAGACGATACAGAGTACCAGAGGGAGTATGGGTTACAGGAGCGTGAGAGTGTTGTTGCAAAGGCCGACAGGTCAGCGGATCACCCGGAACTCGCGCTTAGACTCCGTTCAGTTTGAATGTACGCCGATCTTGCCTTCTTGCCTTCTTGCCTTACCTACCTCCCTACCTTTTACCTATATATTACTCTCTACGCTTGCACAACCGAGATGCCCCGACTTTTTTCCTCCTCCCGAACCACCGTTTAATATTCCTGTCAAATCAGCCCAGTCTACACGTTTTTCGAACGCGTTTTTAAACAATTTTAGTCAATTAACAGAGGCAAATTTTAGGTTTACACGCTTATGGAACGCACGCTTTTAAAGAAGCTTCTTTTACATCTTTAGTATTACTGTTGAATCAGCCAAGTTTACACGTTTTTCGAACGCGTTTTTAAACAATTTTAGTCAATTAACAGAGGCAAATTTTACCTTTACACGCTTATGGAACGCACGCTTTTAAAGAAGCTTCTTTTACGATTTTAGTATTACTGTCGAATTAGCCAAGTTTACACGTTTTTCGAACGCGTTTTTTAAACTATTTTAGTCAATTAACAGAGGCAAATTTTACCTTTATACGCTTGCGGAACGCACGTTTTTAAAGAAGCTTCTTTTACGACTTTAATATTATTGTCAAATCAACCAAGTTTATACGTTTTTCGAACGCGTTTTTAAACAATTTTAGTCAATTAACAGAGGCAAATTTTAGCTTTGCTCTAAGATTGTGTACATTTACTCAATTTTGATTAAATTATCGTTTCACCATTTACCATAAATTTGTAGCCAATTTTGATTACTCATCGTGTAAATTTTATCCTCCATTTTTGTAGGATATTTATGCTCCACGCTCTTGCAGATCCTTTCAATCTTCGACTATTTAATAGGCAGTTTAATAATACGTAGCCCTGTCGAATTGTAACGTGGCCGTTTTCAACCGTTCTTAACCAATTTCTATCGCCTGTCGAGCAAATTTTAATTCATTAACTTTATTTAATATTCTCAATTCAACGATTCAATCAACCCCTATGGTAAATCTAACCCACGTTGCTATAACTCGAATTCGTTCTATTTAACGTTTATTCAGTTAATTAACGTTAATTTAATCGCAAGTGAAGACATTTCCATACCAAACTTCGACTTCGATTTACGACAATAAATCGCGTGGACATCGTATATTCGTTTACGCTTAATATTTTCAAATATATATGCGTATATTAGGAGATAAACGTGTCGTTGAACATTATCACTCATTAGTACATCGCGGATCTTTAATCTTTATGCAAATTTCTACGTTTTCGAACGCTAATAATTGAAGGAAAGCTGAACACGAATCGATTTCATCTTCTAAACGATACAAAACCACGCTGACATCAGGAAAAATACAGATTTTGGATATTTCGTACGTTCCCGCGTCCTGTGTGCAACGTACCCATTCTTTGCACTTTTAAATATCCTGCAATTGCGCAATGATACGCTGTCTACTCGTCGTAGAGTCGTTTACCGTATCGAAACGTTTTTTTGTTTATTTTTACGCAATGACAGTAGCGGGTAAAAAACGCGACTTTTGATACGCGAAATCGAATCGAGAGAGAAGAAATGGCGAACGAAATGCCGACGTTCGAAGGGTTGAATGATAAGCTGCGTAACGTTTGGCGAATAATTTGGATATTGCTTTTTACGGCGACGTACTTGCATAGAAGCCTGCTGGAAGACGACGGGGAGCGTGAAAAATGGAAACGCGGCGAGATAGAGAGCCGCGAAACAAAGGCAAAGCGTTGTTCGGCTACGCGGCAGAGTATACGCTATGCAACATGCAACCGAAAGCGTAGCAACTTTTATTATACCGCTGCGCTTTGGTACAGGATAGACCGATCATCTTATGGCACTTCGTGTCACTATGAAATACACCGATAATTCACACTTTCTCGCTACGAATATCTTTCGTTTTATTATTATTATTAACCGGCGAAAGCCGTTATTGCGTGACAAAGAAAAGTAAACACTTTTAAAGTATTTTCATACACAAAATGTAAGAGCGAACGCAAAAGTTGTACATTTTAAACGATCGAGAAGGTAAAAATGAAAACTGATTTGGGGTTCATAAACGTGATAGATATCAACTAAAAGATAAGCATTGGATAAGTAGTCTATCCTGTTCTCAGCCAATGATTACAAGCCAACCGACAAAAGTTAAGAAACAACGTAAGTGAGTTACGAATTCTTGCGTGCGTATCGTTTTTCGCTTCTAAGATTCGCGGCTTAGAATTTGCAGTATCGCAAAAAGAATACAGTGTATACATACGTACATTATACAGATGAACGGTAGTTATTTAGTTATTTAGCTATTTAGTTATTTAGTTATTTCGTTATTTAGTTATTTAGTTATTTAGTTATTTAGTTATTTAATTATTTAGTTATTTAGTTATTTAGTTATTTAATTATTTAGTTATTTAGTTATTTAAATAGGTAAGTTCTTCCACTGTATTCAATTCGTAATCCAAGTATCCGAAAAGCGAGCGACGACGTGAAGCTTCGCGAACGCGTGCCGCTGTTTCTTAACTTTTCTCGATAAGAGGAAAATAAATAAAAATTTCAATGTGCCGAAACTGTTCAACTCGAATCCGATTGAACGCGCGGTGTATCTTTCGAAAGATTGAAATGCAAAACGATAACTAACACGTTTTACGGAATGGAAGACGAAGATTTCTTCTAAATAGAAGAATTTCACCTCGTTTGTACAAAATTACTCACGCCTGTGCCGCGAGTATCAAAAATGGTTAACGAAATAGTAATCTACTATTCGACGAGTCGTCACGTTTGTGTCAGAAGAAAAGTTACACCTTTACGTTTTCTCATTAACTTCGTACAATATAAATAATTCGTTTCGTCTAAGGAATTTTTTACGTACGCGAATGAAACACGTATGTATGTTTATATTGCGTTTCCACGTTTCGATAGGCGCGTTTATGCGCATTTATATAGAATGTCGCGACACGAGAAGCTTCGATTAGATTCAGTTTTCGTCGGGTGCTCACCTTGTTGAAAGTAATTGGCTTTTCGAAGAAATACGCAAACCAAGGCCATAAGCTGTAACTGGGAAAGTCTCTGGCGCGTCGAGGGTGGTAACGGCAGTAAATCACGTAAGTTGGCGATTTCGGCATTTATCAGGTCCCTTCGAAGTTTGCTGGCACCTTTCGTTGATTTGCTCGCATCTATCCTTCAAGCACACAATGATCTTACTCATACGCCACGTTGCGATCATTCAATGCGAACGAAATCGATCCGCGCGCGTTCCATTTTGCAATCTATTATCAAATATAATTGTCACTTTAATATTTAACAACCTCTTAGGCGCTGTGCGCCACTATAGTGGCTTTCGCGGATGCCATCTCTCTGTACGACGCGCCACTATAGTGGCTTTCGCGGATCTAATAATTATTAATTATTAGAATAAATTGTTCAAGTTCAAATGCGTGTATATCATATCTTTATGGAAAAATGATAATTTAATCATCGAACACTTCGTTCGAATGTACTAGTGTAAAGAACAGCATTATCCGTCACACATTGCAGTGCCGTGTATCATTTGCACGTAATTCGCGTTGAACTCTGCCGTACAGTTAATTTTGCCCCGCGCAAAATTCAACCGTGCCTAAGAGGTTAATATATATTCTCGGAAAATAGAGAGTACGCAAAAATATGGAACGGATTAACTTTGTTTACTTAACTTTTGTCAGTAGGCGCATTTGAAAACGTGTTCAGTGTTTAAACGAGAAATTCTCAAGTGACGATACGAGGAACATCGAACTTTGTCGTATATTTTCAATCCATTCATCGTATTCAACGTGTAAAAAGAATGTTGATAAATAAACTCGATATCGAGCACGATATTATGCTTCAAACGGTAACGATTTTTATGTTAACGACGTTCCAAAATATTCAAACAACAAGTGGCAATAATTGGCGCATCTACCGTATAAATCGTTTCTATTTAAATTGAGAAATCCTCAAGTGACGAAACGAGGGACATCGAACTTTGTTGTGTACATTTTCAGTTAATTATCGACTAATTCACGTCGTGAAATTCGTGCAAATTTCGTACGAAGATTTCTTTACTTACGATTCTTTATACGTTACCTACTTTCTTATTAAATAAACGAATCGAAGCTGCGGTTGTAAGAACAGTGACAGTAATTGGTTCATTTACCCTGTCTACGTCTATTTTTACGTTAACGACGTTCAAAAATAGTCGAATCAAAAGTGGCAGCACGTGCTGCGTCTTACTATGCGTAAAACGTGTTTCTATTTCAACTTGAGAAATTCTCAAGTGACGTGATATTTCAGTTAAGTTCTACCAAAACGGTGTACGTAAATTTCGTTTTGCAGACTTGTCCAATTATTTATTTGTTTATTTATTTACGGGTTTCGATTCCTATGCGCATAAGGTAAGGCTAACGTCGTATGGACAAGATATAAAAGAATAGTGATTACAACTGAGAGAAACATATCTTATAAATTAAATAACAAACCGCGAAATTACCAGCCTTTGTTAATTGACATTTTGCAGCTTATAACAGACGCATACGTTAATAATAGTCCTATTTTAGTAAGTAAATCGTGATGATCTAACATTGTTTTATCCACGTTAAGGAATAAAAGTAGAAAAAGTCTACTTGACGGACAAAATTCGTTTACATTGATTATTATTATTAATCGTGGTGAGATAATCAAGTATATCGGTTTTCTTCGTTTTTCTTTGTTCTTTTTTTCGCGAATCGACGCATATGCACAAGTAAACAATCGTAATAAAAGCTACTATTATTGCAACTATTAAACGAATGTCTCGTATTACTACCGACTACTTCGCCGTTTCACTATTTTTCGCGACGAAAAAACACGATGCACTTTAAATTCTCGCCGATATTCCAAAGATTATCGTGGCTTCTACTGAAAATCACAAACGAAGCTGAAGTAAAAATTTCACTTGAACACGACCACGGTAAAACTTTCTGCCATTACTTGAAACCGAAGATGTCCGTTGAGCAAACGAAAAACAACGCGTTGCTCGATGTCATTTATAATCTTTTCACGCTTTCATTTCTAAGCTTCCGATGTTCCCTTAAAAATATGCTTAAAGTTGCATTAATCTGGCCGCGTCTACCGTAATTGTAATAGCAAAATTCAAACTTTAATTCGAAACTTTGACCAATTCAAACTGCATTCGTTTAAACTACTATATTACACATTATTAAATTCCATTTCTATTATTTCACGAAACCATCGGAAGCATAATATCTCCGTGAAGTGTAATTCAAATTGATCGCGACAATAAATACATTATTCGCGATCAAATTATTTACGCCCCATCGCGATTTCGAATGTATTTAGTTAATAAGAATTCTATTCGACGAAACCGCATCGAAGTTGCAAAATCGCGTATCGAAACGTTGTCGAATTTCGTAACGTTGTACTTGAAACAACGTTCGATCTCGTTCGCCCTGTACTTTATTCATACGTTCCCGTGGTTTTGAATAACTCCGCGCTGCTCTTATTCCACTCGCATCGCGACGTTTTAAAAACGCCAACTTACGGATGTTTTTTTTTTTCTCTTTTTCTTTCTTTTTCCGCGTACAACGGAGTAACGTGTCGAAATTGCAGCGGCTAGTCGGTGGCATTACTTACCGATTGAACATATTTCGGTGGCCAGCAGGACATTAGTAGCGGATCAGTTGTAGACGGCGAACGAGACATCCGGGTCGGCAGGTTCTCGCAAAACTGCAGCTACGATCTAACATCCGGGTCATAACGCGCTACTACACTGAACACGTGGATACTGGCGGAGGCTGCTTCTCCTACCTTCTCACCTCCTTCGGGCCCCCCTTTTTCTCCTTTACCACCACCATCACCATCCCCAGCCACCCACCTTTCAATCCCTCCTCCGTATTTTTACAAACAAACCACGGCAAAAAACCATTGGCTAAATGCTGGATAAGACTAGAAATGTTTTACGAGAAATATGATAAAATCCGCAGCTGGCTGGACTACCAACAAATTCATAGAAAATAAGCAACTATTCGCAGCCACCCAGATTTTAATCCCTCCTTTATCTATTTCTAATAAGCTACGAGCAAAAAAGTATTGACTAAATACAGAATAAGATTAGGCATTTTATGAGAAGTATGATAAAATACGGAGCTGTTTAGATCAGCACCAAATTCATAGAAAATAAAACCGATCTTTCAATCCCTCATCTATTTTTTTTCTAATAAGCTATGAGCAAAGAACTATTGACTAAATACAGGAGAAGATTAGGCATTTTATGAGAAGTATGATAAAATCCGCAGCTGGCTGGACTACTAACAAATTCATGGAAAATAAAACCGATCTTTCAATCCCTCGTCCATTTTTTTTCTAATAAACTACGAGCAAAAAAGTATTGACTAAATACAGGAGAAGATTAGGCATTTTATGAGAAGTATGATAAAATCCGCAGCTGGCTGGACTACTAACAAATTCATGGAAAATAAAACCGATCTTTCAATCCCTCATCTATTTTTTTTTTTAATAAGTTAGGAGCAAAAAAGTATTGACTAAATACAGTCTAAGATTAGGCATTTTATGAGAAATGTAATAAAATACGGAGCTATCTAGAGTAGCACCAAATTCATAGAAAATAAGCAACTATTCACAGCCACCCAGCTTTTAATCCCTCCTTTATCTATTTCTAATAAGCTAGGAGCAAAACAGTATTGACTAAATACAGTCTAAGATTAGGCATTTTATGAGAAATATAATAAAATACGGAGCTGTCTAAATTAGCACCAAATTCATAGAAAATAAGCAACTATTCGCAGCCACCCAGATTTTAATCCCCCCTTTATCTATTTCTAATAAGCTACTAGCAAAAACATTAACTAAATACAGCCTAAGACTAGGCATTTTATAAGAAATATGATAAAATGCGAAGCTATCTAGATCAGCACCAAATTAATAGAAAATAAACAACTATTCACAGCCACCCAGCTTTGAATTCCTCCTTTATCTATTTCTAATAAGCTACGAGCAAAAAAGCATTGACTAAATACAGTCTAAGACTAGGCATTTTATAAGAATTACAATAAAATACGGAGCTGGTTAGATCAGCACCAAATTAATAGAAAATAAGCAACTATTCACAGCCACCCAGCTTTTAATCCCTCCTTTATCTATTTCTAATAAGCTACGAGCAAAAAAGCATTGACTAAATACAGTCTAAGATTAGGCATTTTATGAGAAATATAATAAAATACGGAGCTGGTTAGATTAACACTAAATTCATAGAAAATAAGCAACTATTCGCAGCCACCCAGATTTTAATCCCCCCTTTATCTATTTCTAATAAGCTACTAGCAAAAACATTGACTAAATACAGTCTAAAACTAGGCATTTTATAAGAAATACAATAAAATACGGAGCTGGTTAGATTAACACTAAATTCATAGAAAATAAGCAACTATTCGCAGCCACCCAGATTTTAATCCCTCCTTTATCTATTTTTAATAAGCTACTAGCAAAAAAGTATTGACTAAATACAGTCTAAGACTAGACATTTTATGAGAAATATGATAAAATTGGTAACTGGTTAAACTGGCAACAAATTCATAGAAAAATAAAACCCATCGTTTGAATCCTTTATCCATTTTTGCCTAATAAGCAACTCGCAAAAAAGTATTGACTAAATACAATCTAAGACTAGGCATTTTATAAGAAATATGATAAAATACAGAGCTGTCTAGATCAGCATCAAATTCATAGAAAATAAAACCGATCTTTGAATCCCTCATCCATGTTTTTTTTCTCCTAATAAGCTACGAGCAAAGAAGTATTGACTAAATACAGGATAAGACGTTTCATATACGCTGCCGTGTTTATATTCCCCTTGTCTCTCGCGCAGCTTACACCATTTATCCCACTCGTTCGTTCCCTTTCTCCGTTTTTTCGCTCGCTTGCTCCTTTACCCCATGCTGCTACCACGGTCACGATCGGTTCATTCGAGTTCCTCTACCATCATCGCCATCCTTAGCCCACCGCGCTGACGTTTTTTTTAAAGAAGCTTTTCCTCCTCCAACGCCGCGGTCAGGTTTTGCTCGAACGCATTTTAACTTCGGCCTCGCGCGCCAGGGAAGAAGCTTTTGTACGCGAATCGCGAGTTCAAGCTTTCGTTTCGTTCGGTATTTCACCTTTAAGCTTTGCTTTCCTTCGGTATTTAACGTTTAAGCTTTAGTTTCGTTCGGTATTTAACGTTTAAGCTTTGGTTTCGTTCGGTATTTAACGTTTAAGCTTTGCTTTCGTTCAGTATCCAGTGTTCAGCTTCGGTTTGTTTAATATTTACGCTTAGCTTTGCTTTCGTTCGGTATTTAACGTTTAAGCTTTAGTTTTGTTCGGTATTTAACGTTTAAGCTTTGGTTTCCTTCAGTACCCAGTGTTCAGCTTCGGTTTCTTTAATATTTACGCATAGCTTTGGTTTCGTTCGGTATTTAACGTTTAGGCTTTGGTTTCATTCAGTATTTAACGTTTAAGCTTTGGTTTCGTTCAGTAGCCAGTGTTCAGCTTCGGTTTCTTTAATATTTACGCTTAGCTTTGGTTTCGTTCGGTATTTAACGTTTAAGCTTTGCTTTCCTTCGGTATTTAACGTTTAAGCTTTGCTTTCGTTCGGTATTTAACGTTTAAGCTTTAGTTTCGTTCAGTATTTAACGTTTAAGCTTTGGTTTCCTTCAGTATCCAGTGTTCAGCTGCGGTTTGTTTAATATTTACGCTTACCTTTGGTTTCGTTCGGTATTTAACATTTAAGCTTTAGTTTCGTTCGGTATTTAACGTTTAAGCTTTGCTTTCCTTCGGTATTTAACGTTTAAGCTTTGGTTTCCTTCAGTATCCAGTGTTCAGCTGCGGTTTGTTTAATATTTACGCTTACCTTTGCTTTCGTTCGGTATTTAACGTTTAAGCTTTGCTTTCCTTCGGTATTTAACGTTTAAGCTTTGGTTTCGTTCGATATTTAACGTTTAAGCTTTGCTTTCCTTCAGTATCCAGTGTTCAGCTTCGGTTTGTTTAATATTTACGCTTGACTTTGGTTTTTCTTTAGTATTTAATGTTTAATTTAATGTATGCGAATGCTTTGGAATAATAGAAGAGGGGCCACAGTTTACTTTCTTCAATTATACGTTTCATTTTTGTAACTCTGATAATAATAGTTCGTTGTAAAATGTAACGATGCGCGTGTTTCCGTGGGTGTAGAGTGATTATTCGTTTGTTTATTCACGCCGCGATGGAATCATTTAGTGTACGGTGAAGCAGCAGAAGATGACGAGCTTGAAACCATAACTACACGATATGAGAAGCTGAATGGAGAAAGTAATGATAATAATAATGTAAACGATACAAAATAAATATACAAATATATATTACGCTAATATACTCGTGGATAATATTCGTTAATCGCGCAATAAATCGCCGTAGCGAAAGGTTTAATATAAGCATCTAATCGCGAGTCGCGGCGTTAACTAAACTTTCATCATTAGCATTTATTTTTTCGTTGGATTGCGAAATGCGACGATCAATTTCCAAGTATTTATTCGAGAAATGGTTTATAAATGGAAATCTAATGAATCGGTGGATCGTTTCAAGACACGTTTCGATTTTGTTCCACTTTTGTAGGACTTTACATTTTCGACAATCGAAAAGGTAAAACTGAAAACGAATTTGGGGCTCGTGAGCCTCAAAATCGGGACAAAGTAAAGCGTTGGATAAGTGGTCTATTCTGTTCTTATTGTTAAGCCAACGATGCGACAGCGAAACGCCAACGATGCGACAGCGAAACGCCAGCGCGCGCCGACGCTAGTTTCGCATGCGATCGTTGAAATCGCCGGCAGAGGAGCGCCAGCGCGCGCCGACACTAGTTTCGCATGCGATCGTTGAAATCGCCGGCAGAGGAGCGCCAGCGCGCGCCGACACTAGTTTCGCATGCGATCGTTGGAATCACCGGCAGAGGAGCGCCAGCGCGCGCCGACTATAGTTTCGCATGCGGTCGTTGAAATCTACCGCGTGGCTCGCGTTTCGCGCCCAACGCTCGCCTGCCATCGTCGCGTAGAGTAAACGACGACGAGCCAATTCATTTGAAGAAACGTACGAATTCTTAACCAATTGAATTCTAATCAGTTTCCATGGTTTTCCAATTAATTGAATTCCAATCATGGATCGTCATTGGTTAATAATTCATTGAATTCTAAGAAATTTCAATCATTTTGTAATGAACCGAATTCTAATCCGTTTCTATTGATTTCTAATTAATTGAATGCTAATTGATTTCCATTGTTTTGTAATGAATTGAATTCTAATACATTTTTATTAATTTCTAATGAATTGACTTCTAATCCGTTTCTATTAATTTCTAATGAATTGAATTCTAGTAGATCCCTTATTGTTTTACAATGAATTGAATTCTAATAAATTCCTATTGTTTTATAATGAACTAAATTCTAATCCATTTCTATTAATTTCTAATGAACTCAATTCTAATCTATTTCTATTAATTTCTAATGAATTGAATTCTAATGGATTTCCATTGTTTTGTAATGAACCGAATTCTAATCCGTTTCTATTGATTTCTAATTAATTGAATTCTAATGGATTTCCATTGTTTTGTAATGAATTGAATTCTAATACATTTCTATTAGTTTCTAATGAATTGAATTCTAATTCGTTTCTATTAATTTCTAATGAATTGAATTCTAATATATTTCCATTGTTTTGTAATGAACTGAATTCTAATCTGTTTCTATTAATTTCTAATGCATTGAATTCTAATTCGTTTCTATTAATTTCTAATGGATTGAATTCTAATAAATTCCTATAGTTTTATAATGAACTAAATTCTAATCCATTTCTATTAATTTTTAACGAATTGAATTCTAATAAATTTCCATGGATTTCTACTGAATTGATTTCTAATAGATTCCTTATTATTTTATAATGAATTGAATTCTAATAAATTCCTATCGTTTCCTAACGAACTAAATTCTAATCCATTTCTATTAATTTCTAATGAATTGAATTCTAATCAATTTCTATTAATTTCTAACGAATTGAATTCTAATAAATTTCCATGGATTTCTATTGAATTGAATTCTAATCAATCTCCATGGGTTTCACAATGAATTGAATTCTAATAAATTCCCATTGTTTTGTAATGAACTAAATTCTAATCCATTTCTATTAATTTTTAACGAATTGAATTCTAATAAATTTCCATGGATTTCTACTGAATTGATTTCTAATAGATTCCTTATTATTTTATAATGAATTGAATTCTAATAAATTCCTATCGTTTCCTAACGAACTAAATTCTAATCCATTTCTATTAATTTCTAATGAATTGAATTCTAATCAATTTCTATTAATTTCTAACGAATTGAATTCTAATAAATCTCCATGGATTTCTATTGAATTGAATTCTAATAAATCTCCATGGGTTTCACAATGAATTGAATTCTAATAAATTCCCATTGTTTTGTAATGAACTAAATTCTAATCCATTTCTATTAATTTCCAATTAATTGAATTCTAGTAGATTCCTTATTGTTTTATAATTAATTAAATTCTAATAAATTCCTATCGTTTTCTAATGAACTAAATTCGAATCAATTTCTATTAATTTCTAATGAATTGAATTCTAATAAATTCCTATCATTTCCTAACGAACTAAATTCTAATCCATCTCTATTCATTTCTAACGAATTGAATTCTAACGAATCAACTTCCTACAAACACCGAATCGATCGAATGCGAATTTTTACGCACTCGTGGGAAACAGAAACGTTCGAAAAAATTGCAACGTGTAATTACCAACCACAGTAACACGCGAAACTGTACTTACAAAAATTTCAAACCAAAATAGAAACTGTCATTAATCCAACTCTAATTATATATATAATTATGTCTATTAATTTAGTAGAATGAAACGAATTCGCATAAGAGAAATGCACAGTTAACTAATGAATATCTGCGGGATAACTTTTTTCTTCAAATATCCTATATTTCCAGTTTAAAATATTGTTTTACATGATTATTGGCGTCAGAGGCAGCTTCGTGTAATTAGCGATTACAATACTGTAAACGAATTCCCTTCTCTCTCTTCCTATATATAGATAATACTTAATATAATTATTTATTCCTATCAAAGTGTACATCTACGTTTTGCGAATTTCATTATTCGTTTCGCTCGCCTCCAAAGCAACCGTAGATTTTAATCATTAGATTAAATAACACGCTTCGCTATTCGCCTACTAATCTCCGTGTATTTATTTCACTATGCCCGAAATAATTACACCTAATATAGTATTCTAGTTAGGATCGTGTAAAATCTAAAATCGTCGCCACTTTCCAAAACATTTTAACCCTTCCTTTGGCTAACGAATTTATAATAGTAATCGTTTTCCCCTTTCCATTCATTTTCCAGCCGTTATTCGCCAATTAATAATCGAGAAAATTCGCGATTGATAATCGCGAAATATTCCCTTCCGTATTCGTGTTAATCGGCTATCGTGAAACGAGAATTTCTCGAATCGCGGTTCGCAAAAATCTCAGAAAATCGTAGAAAGTGTCGACGATCGAGTTGATCAACGTTTCGTTTAATCGTTTCTTTGAGCAGCTCGCGCGCATCGAATCATCGATACATATATTAATTGGTTCATTCGGGCGACCAACGATTATTGCTGAGCATCGAATAATTGTAAATAAGTTCGGTGCGAAAGCAACGTAACTCGGTTCACTTATCGAAACGAACTTTTCTAATCTGATCGAGCGTATTTATCGCGAATATCGAAAACGAAGAAAGTTGGCAAATCGTTCGTTTGCCAAATCTAATCAATAGTGTTAAATATTCATTAAATGCAGCTATTGGAAATAGTAAAACTCGTCGAATATGATTGATATAAATATCGGATTTGATCAGGTTTGTTGCACCAAACGAAGAACGAAATACGGTGAAATTGTCTATGGATACTTTGTTTATATACCTACTTACTCGTCCCTCCAGTCTTTCCTCCCTTGTTCGCGGTAATTAATAATTATGCTTGTCGTAATCGATAGGCGAAAAAAGGTTTCGATCATCTACGTGACTCGTCGCGATACTAATTCGAAACTTGCTTTAAAATTACGCGGCTACGCCTGCGAATCATGAATCGAACGCGTGCACGTTTATTGCACGCGCGTAGAACGAGAGGCACTTAATACGCGCAGTTAAACACGATTCGTTCCTTTCCTTTTTCAGCGAGCAAAGAAAAAAGAAATCAAGCCTGAGACTTGAAAACTTTTCAGCTTGTCGCGTACGAAACGAACTTAAATCAATTTTACGTAGATTTAATCGAGGGTAACGTTAAATAAACGTGTGTGTATGTAATTTCTCGAAGCGGGTTGAATTTTTGAAATAGTTTACAAAAGTATAAACTACGCGTTCGAGTGAAATTCGAAGCTGATGCAAATGTTACACGTTTCATTGAAGTTTCTTGCTCGAAAAAGATCGTTAATTTTCCTCGTTTCCTTTCGAACGGAAGGTAAACGAAAGTGCGGGTTAAATTTATTTGAATCGAACGCGAGTGAAATATCAAAGCTGGGTAAGAATATTTGAAAACGACGAATCGGATGCTCTGCGTTTATTGAAGTTATTATCGCGTTACTATGCAACTCGATTCATTTCAATTAGCTTCTCGTTACGTCGACGAACTTTAACGGGTCCATCGAAGCCGTCTAAATGTAAATTATTAATTATTAATTGCGGACGAATTGTTAGCCGATCATCGCGATTATTCCCCAAAATGCAACATATTGTTCGTTACTTTGAATCTCTTTATTCTTAAATAGTTGCATCGAACATGTGCGGTTAGCAATTATCATTATCATTATTATTATTTTACCATTATTAATCGTAAATCGGTACGCGTGTATTTCTTTTCCTCCATTGCCACGCGTTTGCGCAAACAAACGTTCCAAGAAATTGGAGAAAAATTACACGGTAATATTGGCCTGGCCAAAATAAGAAAAAAAGTCTTTCCGTATGTTACAGACGCGTAGAAAGGAAGCTTGATTAAAGTCGGTATCCCTATAATCGTCGCTCGAATACGTTTTATTTAATAGCGAACGAACGTACGAAGGATCGAGAGGTTGTCCAATCGAAGATAAGTTTAAATTAGAATGTCTAGCGACTCGATATAATTATGATTCATTACACATATTACATATATATATATATACATATATAAATATATATAAATATATAAATATATATATATATATATAAATTTGTTTGCAAGCTGTATATACAAATATTTCTCTCTCTCTCTTTCTCTCTTCCTCTGTTCCAGAATCGGAAAAATTGCTGCCGCTGAAATTATAAAAAAGAAAAGAAAAAAGAAGCGGAATCAAATGCAACCGAAATAATATCGTTAACCCTTTCGCTACCTGCACCTTTAAACTGAAAACTAGAGGCTTACGGTAAGGATAGCGTTTTGTTAGGCAGTTAACTGTGATCGACGAGTATACTCGTCACGGAGAAACAGAGAAATATGGCGATACTTTGCGTTGCGCGCGCGCAAAAAAAAAATAGTATAGTTACCGTTTTATTCAACGAACTAAAATATATATATAGTTCCAAAAAATATTCGGAGGCCAAGGCGAAATAAAACGCGAACATTTTCGTTCCAAAGATAAGATTCGGAAAGAATCAAGATATTGGTCTTCGAAGTGTTCTTCCTTTATTATGCTTACGTTGAGTAAATAAATAAATATTAGTAATGAAAATGATCGTTTCGATGAAATAAAACTGCCCCCTTAATTCGATGTTTGTAAATAATTTATTTTCGCTCAGGAATTTCTTACGCACCGTCTGTTAGAATACGCCGATCAAATATACGTATATATCGTGTTTCTACTTTTGAATCGTGTGTATGTGTATTCTCTTTTTAGCCTTCATTTTTCATCTCAATTTTATCAGCAACTGTATATATATATATATATATATATATATACGTCCATATGGTAGCGAAAGGGTTAATCGCGTGTTGTAAGAATCGAATAAAACAAAGCCACAAGTAGAAGAAGAAGTATAACAATAATTCTTATTATTATCATCATCCATCGTCGTCGTCGTCGTCGTCGTTACTATTATTACTTATGATTCGGCTAATTCTCTACTGTCCTCGTCCCACTCGGTGAATCCAGCCGTACTTTTATCCCGCTTATCGCTTATCTTCTCCCCCTCTATCGGTTCCCCCTCCACGTGCTCCTCTTCGATGATCATAACCGATTCCTGCGACTCCGTCACGCTGTTGCTCTGCTCGCTGCATTGCTCGTCGTACTCCACTATCTCCGTTTGCTCCTCCACGTATTGGATGACTTCCTCCACCTGTTCCGCGTTGCATTCGTCCAAAATCTCCGACTGCTCCACTTGCATACCTTCTTCCATCACTTTCTCCTCGACTTCCTCCACCACTTCCTCCACGATCTCTTCGGTTTCCTCCGTCAACTCGGCCGACTGATAGTTATCGTAACTTTGCCTATCGGCTTCCTCGTTACCGTGTATATAAACGATCATACCGTCCTCGGTCCCTTGCATCACGATTTGCTCGTTATCGGTGATATTCAACTGCTGCGGCTGCGATTGTTGCTCGTTCTCCTGTTGCGGATAATTCTCGTTATCTATCAGCATGATCATGTGCTGACCGTCGAGATCGTGCGCGTTGTAACCGATATCGTGGGACATGTTGTCCAGCTGCATCTCCGGGACGATGTAGTCGGAGCCGTTAGGCGACACCTCCTGCGACTCGTTAGAAACGCCGTCGCCGACGCCTAAAGACGCCGCGATACCGCTAGCTACGTGGCTCAACGCTTCCGCTTCCGAGGACGGCTCCAATGAGATCGGCGCCATCGGCACCGGCGCCGATTCCGAGTCGCGTACATCCTTGTGCACGCAGTCGAGGTGAACTTGAAGGTTGGTCGCGCGCACGAAAACTTTCCCGCAATGTGTGCAACGGTGCCCTTTCTCTTTGCCGTCGGACAGGCTGCCGTGGCCGGTGTTTATCTCGTGAGTGGTCAGCTCCGTGACGTCTTTGAACGTCTGCGAGCACTGCATGCATTGGATCTCCTCGGAGGACGAAGAATGCTGCCGCGAAGTCGGGCGATGATTGTGATTTATCTGATGGCGCACCAAAAGCGTCTCCGAGAGCGCCACGTACGAGCAAGCTTGGCATTTCGGGAAGCACATGCTCTTAGGCGGGGGCACGTTGTGCTTCGTGTACAGATGATACATGAGGATGTTCCGTTTCGTCGCTTTGTAGCCGCAGTGCTCGCAAACGCGCGGATCGAACTTCTCCTCGTGCACGTCCTGCATGTGCCTTCGGTACATGTAATAATTCGTGTACTCCTCCTCCAAGTCGCACTTGTTGCACTTCCACGGGCCCGTTTCGCCGCCGTCCATGCTTCCGTTGCTCTTCGCGTCGGCGTCCTCGCCGTTGTTACTCGACATCAGGTGATCGGACTTTAAAACTACGTAGGAAACTTTCGTTTTACAGGACGAGTTGCTGTCGGATGATTTCGCCTCCTTCTGCATGATCTTCAAGCGAATGTTCTTGTTGTTCTTCACCAGGTGCGGGTACTTCTTCAGCACCTCGCGGATTATCTTCGCGTGATTATTAATCGAGTCCTCGGAGTTGGCGCGATACGCCGATTTACCTTTCTCCATGTTCTCCTTCTCCTCCAGGTCGAAACGGACTCGTTTGGAAGGCGTGGGCTGCCCGTCCTGGCCGCGTTGGAAGCATCTCGAAACGGACCAATCGTCGTCCGAGTTCATCTCCTTTAAACTCTTCTCGTTCCCGTGACCTTCGTCCTCTTCGTCCTCCGTGGTATCGTTTTTGCTGTCTCGGTCCGGCGAATTTTTGCCCGTCGGCGAATTGTCCCGTTTGTACTTGTCCGGAGCTTGAACTATCGGCTTTGTGCTGTACGTTATGTCGTCGAACGACGAGAACACGCCTAGAGCGAACTCTTCCGCCTCGGGGAGATCGAATCGGGATGGCCCAGGCGTTACCTCTGTGGGCCTGTTCGTCGAGGACATCCCGTGGAATGTACGCATTTCGTAGTTCTGCGATGGCATGCTCTGCGGCGTGTCTATCTTCCGCTTCCAAATCGGCAGCCTGAAAGGAGTCAACAAACACGCACCGCGTCTCTAAACATCCTCGGTTTACTTTCCTATCGTTTATTATCGTTTCAGTACAAGAAAAATAAAAAACGATACAGGCGTGACATAATAGCCCAACTAAAGCTGCAAGGTAAACAACTGTGACGAGTAAAAGCAATGGGACGCTTACTTTCTGCCCGGCAACGGTTGATTCGAAAGCCCCGAAGACGAAGTGGTAGTGGTGGCTTTTGTGCTGGATGTGGATGGCTTGGAAACGGCTATAACCGGTCGCGCGCTCGATTTCGTTGGCTGCTCGTTTTGCAGAGAAGCCGTGTTGAATTGCGCGTCGAGCAGTTTAGTTAAAACGGTCATGTTCATTTTCTGCGCGGTGCGATACAACGCGTGCTGCTCGGACGTCCAATACTCCAACTGGCCGGTGTACATGAAACTGTATAAAAAGTATCGGATTCCAAAGTTGTAGTCGTTGCGCGCTTCATTTATTTCTCGATCGCTGAGAAAAGTTGCTTTAACGTCGTATATTACAGAGAGATAAGTCGCATTCCGTATCGAAATTTCGTTACGCGAGGTTCTACCTTATAATTGACTTGACGCATTCGTATGGCATGTCGGGCGGCATAATGATCACCCCGTCGAAGTTTTCGTTCTTTTCTTTTTGCTCGCGTTCCAGTTGCATAAAATAATCCGTGCATGTTGTTACCACCAAACGATGAGCCTGAAATGTTAACGCGATGCTTATCAGCCGAAACGCGTATAAATTACGAAGAGGAACGGGATGCGTTTAATATGAAAGAAGATCTAAAATTGGTCGATTTAGAAAACTTCCAACAATGTCTAACGTATAAAAAAGGGGAATCGATCCGTATAAATACGATCGAATAAATGGATAACATTGTTGATAAAAGTGTGAACTTGCGTAAAGATTCGCACGGCGTACCGATATGGTATAAATTACCGAAAATATGGCAATAAAATTGCTACCTGTACAGTGATATCGCTGGTGGGAAATTTGATCGTAAGATCGAGTAACTCTTCTTCGATATAAAGCTGCTGAAGTCTCTGGAGGAAGAAAGTTCCCCAGTTATCCACCTTCACTTGCTTCAACCCCCGCGAAGGAAGTTGCTTTTCCTGACTCGCCGTTTCCATTCTACAACTGTCCCCAATAAATGAACACCGCTGTTACGAGTAACGCGAATTACAGCGGAACCTCGATTATCTTAACATCCGCTATTTATTTATTCACCAATTAACGGGATACGGAATTAGAATAACAGTTCGGCAACAACGCTACGAAAAAAAAAAAGGATATTATATTTGGTTTATTATACACACACGCTTGCTTTACAATTTAAATCTCGATCTTTCATCCACCCGTTTGAAAATAATTTAATCGTATCGATCGAACGATTACGAATGTAATATTTAGTAATTTTACTACTAAAAAATTTCCTTTCATAAATTCGGAATGAATTCGGTGTAAGTGAAATATTTTATAATGAACTAAGATTATCAAGCTTTCGACGCTCTGCACGCGAGGATGGATATTCTCGTACAGTCATTTACGTTGCATTCTTGCATTATGCTTATTTTATATATTCTTTTTATATTCCTTACATGTCTTCGTTGCTTTATATATTTTTTTTTCTTTTTGCTTGCCTACCGCCTATCATTTTTCTATTCTTTCGTGTGTCAAACGGTTTGTCCCGTAAATAAATAAATAAATAAATAAATAATGGATTACTTATTGGTACACCTAATTATAATTTGTTTGGTAGTACGAACATACGTGAAAATTGAACGTGGAAAGAAATTAATCGTCGTTCTATTACGGGAACGCGTTAAGTCTTTCGATTAGTTCCCCGTAATCGAGGTTCAACTGTGTAGCGAAAATTCCAATTATATCTCCTTACCCGATATTATTGCATTCAACTACTTATGGTATCTACGTATGCTTGTAGCCGGATTCGATCGAATCCTGTAAGAAAAATAAGAGATACACAGTAGCTTTGCATGCTGACCAAAACTACTCTTATTCTATACTAGTTCCCTTTTAGGATTACTCCAAATTAACGCTCCATAGGCAAACACGTACGTGTGAACAGCTTTTTGCTTAGAAAGGGGAAAAGTTGGCTTTGCATAAAGATCCATAGTCTGCTTAATCATCCAAAACCAAGTTTGCCGCCGAAGAGTTAATTTAATTGAGGTACAGAAGAGATACAAAAAGGAATGCAAACATTTCTAAAGTACCTCAATAGAAGCTAACAAAGCTACTAATCTCCGAAATGTGTAAAAAAAAAAGTATATATATCAAATTTTCACGATAGAAGATACGGTAATAATGAACTGCTCAAAGCTGATGGAAAGTGGATTGCAGATTTCTTTGCATTTATTCGAAATTTAGAGGCATGGTTTGCAATAAAATGGCAAGTGTATCGTGTAAGTAGTAGTAATGGTAATAATGTAAGTATAGCATAGCAAAAATAGCGATGCTTAAAAGGTGAAGCCTTTAAAATATCAATAGTATTAATGTAAGTAAATGCAAGTGTAGTACAGTAAAAATAGCTATGCTTAAAAGGTGAAGCCTTTAAAATAATAATGGTAACAATGTAACTAAGAAGTAAGGAAAAGAAAAGAAATGCAAATAAAATAATATTCAACAAATTTTAAATATAGGAGTACGCGTAACTTTTATAAGTTCTTACTATAATTCTAAGTATTAATTCCACATATATTTCTTCAAATCACCACAGCCGAAACATAAGTAGTATAACAAGAAATCTCTCATCTTTCGCTTTGAAATCTATGGATATTCCCTATTAGTGACTTTATCC
Organism: Eucera pruinosa; assembly: GCA_028830335.1. Taxonomy (NCBI): domain Eukaryota; kingdom Metazoa; phylum Arthropoda; class Insecta; order Hymenoptera; family Apidae; genus Eucera; species Eucera pruinosa. Next base: position 4,695,733 of record JAMYCR010000019.1, read on the forward strand.
TGTACTTAGTCGATGAATGATAAGTTTTTATCCTGCACTGAAAAGAATTTCTCAATCTCCCCTACCAATAATTACTTGTGTTATTTGTTATGCTACAAACGTTACTCAACATTCCTGAGAATCTGTGGTGGTACTCGTGTGGTGCCATGCCATAAGAGAGCTACACACGCCCCGGTTAATTAATCTTCGGCTAGCAAAGCTAATCAGAGCTCTGTGACATCTAGAAATGAAAAGATTCTTCGCATCCACCGCGATACACAGCGATGATAATAACAATAATAGTGGATTATGTCTAGGGTCCATTGACATCGGTATGGGGCAGTACTTATGCTGCTTCTCTGGCCGTTCACTATGGAGGAAAGACAGCAGGAAACACGGCGGCGGCGTGAAAAATTTTTGTACCGGAGGCCAGTGTGATAATTATTCAGATATGCAGGTGCAACGTTGCTAGAAATTATCGCAGAAATCGTGGGTGTGCGCGTTGCGAGGAAAAAGTAGAAGAAGTAGGAACGCTAGAAAAACGGATGTTTAATAAAACGATGCATCGGTCCCCTGGTGTCCCGAGATGAGAAAGAAGTTCGGGCATATTTAATCGTGCGCAATTAACGCGAATATATAGAGAAATTCGAAATAAGTCCGTGGATCGTGTGTATTGCACGTACCTATTTAACAATATTTCAATATTCCTCTCAGCTCCATCTCTTATAAATTTCCTTAGTACACAAGTAACATCGAACATTCCATTGTGTATCACGACTCACAGATGGAGTTATGCGCTCCGACTTACGGAACGCGCAACACCCGACAAACTTTCTACTACATAATACAGTTGTGTCGGCCAATGATTTGCATACTCGCGACACGCGATTGTATGGTTTTTCGTTGTACAGGAGCCGGGTGAGAAAAGATTTGCGATTAATAAAGGAGAAACTTGCGGGCAGCAAGATAAGAAAACAGTAGCACTCGTTTAACTATATATATTCTTTGAATTTCAGTCGGGATTCGTTAAGGCGCGTTTTCACGTAACCGGGGGAAAAGTGAATTCTTCTTTTCGCAAGTTTATGCGGCAAATAATTTGAAGAATAGGCGTTCTATTACGTATCGCGACTAGGATTCGTTGACTTTTACGCGTTACGTGATGCATAGATGATTGAGTTAAGATACGTAAAACATTCGAAACAAATGTATATTGTAATGCAAGGTGAAATATTCGAAGCGCAAAACGAATTCTATTCAGGTTCCATTGTTTTAGTCGCGTTAATAAAACGTTGATTTTGTATAAAAATCTATGTATATATACGTTCTTGTTATGATGTCCAAGGCATGTTTTCACGTGACAGTAAAAATCCCTAGTTTAGTTTTGTTCGATTAATGTTGCGATATAAGACCTAAGGTTAAGAGAATGCGACGCGTAAAAGATAATATTAGCAAAATTTCCAATTTGCCTAAATGTTTGATATTAGCAAAACTTTGAACTCGCATAAAATCGTGATATTAATGCTAAAAGTCCGAAATTTACCATTACACGAAATGTATAATATTGTCCTAATATTGGCAAAACTTTAAACTCGTATAAAATCGTGATATTAATAGTAAAAGTCACGATTTTTATCATCGCCTCGAATGTATAATATTGCCTTAATATTAGCAAAACTTTGAACTCGCGTAAAATCGTGATATTCGTAGCAAAAGTCACGATTTCTGCTGTCGCGTAAAAACTCGCCTTTACAGGTGTTGAAATGGTAACCGTGGAAAGAAATTTCTAGGGGATTTGTGCAACGATTTTTTTCACTAGATATTCCCGTACGTAAGGATGCATATTTTTCATGAAACGGAGCCGACGATTACGGAAAAGATATTGCGATTAACATAACGCGATTGATATGAATGAAACAATCGTTGGCATTGATAACGCATCGATATGATTAAGTATAAAAAGATGTCGGCGGACGACGCGATATTCATACAGGCGACTGCATGTACGCGTTTCATTTTTCTCTTCTTTCCATTCTGTATGTATGGAAATTTCGTTCTCCCTGAATTTCACCAACAATAATAATTTCAGAATTCTACGATGCCTTGAAACGAAGAACATGACAACATTCGACGCGCATCAGTCGAAGTTGCTATCAATTACAAAAACGCGCGAGACAAATTGATACGATATCTTGTAAGTAAATACAGTGAGTGAGAAATACCGAAGAACGTATTCGTATACTGTGAATTGTACACCTTTAATGCAGCTATCTTTCTGTGAACAACTTTAAGTTCAAACGCCGAGTTAAATTTACGTATAACGCGCTTAATTTTCAACTTTCACAGATGAAAATGTGCTTTTAAACAGGGATCAGAAGTTTGCAGTGTACGAATAATTTTTCCAGTTATCTTATAGTTTAGTTTATTGCTGCATTCGTATTTTGTACACAGTTTTAAAACATTATTCCTTACATTGAATATTATTTTTTTACTTTAACACTTGAACCTAACTTATGGCCTATTATTGTACAGTTCAATTTATTCCTTCATCCGTACGCTTGTTTAGGTTTTTGAATTATTAAATTACTTACTATTAAAAATTGCTTACCTACTACTTACTAATAAATTAACTGACTTATGGCCTGCAATAAACTCTGCTTGAAAAAAGAGAAGAAAATATAAAACTTTGAACTTTGAGTTTTGCTTTAAACAGCGGCTTACATCTACTTAACTTTGAATAGAATTACTTTCCTAACGGATTGAACTATTTATATTTATACTAATTTTCGTTTGCTTCCTCTTTTCAGATTTTTCTGCATCCTGCTAATTTTGCATGCTTCTTTTGTAACCGGATTATTAAACACTTTGTTCCACTTTGCACTGTATTTTTTTACCCTCACCTAACTCCATTATGTAATTTATTTACTATCACTTATATGTATCGATTTAGTTCACTCGATGATACAATGTACAAATGTTTTGCACGTGTTACATAATTTCCCTCTTAAGCTTTCAGTTATTGTATATGGTTACTTCATTTTCTGGTTCTTTGGTAAAAAGTATGATGCGTTATTTCAACTATTACTTATGTTTATTAATTGAATTAAGTCGATAACGCGATGTATAAATGTGTAAATGTATAAATATACGAATGTATAAATGTTTCGTACGTGTTTGATAATTTCCGTCTTAAACCTTCGGTCGTTGTATATACGTACTTAATTTTCTACTTCTGTTTTCGCGGTAAAGAAAAAAGCAATTATATGTATGCAATTTGAATCTACAACAGGTTTCGTAGGATGATGAGGTTGAATTTCAAGACAGTATTACTGGTCATAGTAGTCGCAGTGGTAAGCTCGGTATTAACATCTTGGAACAATTGCGGCAGTCCACCGTTTTTCAAGAACACCGACTGGAAGTCCAAATTTCAGCACAGAGTAAGCTAAACATATCGCGATGCAAATTATATTCATTTTTCTGTATATATATAATAATTTACAATACTTTACAATGCTTTGCAGTAATTTGTAATACTTTGCAGTAGTTTCCAATACTTCGCAATACTTTGCGATAATTTCCAAATACTTTGCGATGCTTTCGAAATATTTCCAATGCTTTGTAATAATTTCTAATACTTTGCAATACTTTACAATGCTTTACTATATTTTGTAATACTTTGCAATGCTTTACAATAATTTCCAATGCTTCGCAATACTTTCGAAAAATTCCCAATGCTTCGCAATAATTTTTAATACTCTGCAATATTTCACAATGCTTTAGAATATTTTGCAACACTTTACAATAATTTCCAATGCTTCGCAATACTTTGCAATCATTTCCAATACTTTACAATGCTTTGCAATATTTTGTAATAGTTTAAAATAATTTCCAGTACTTTGCAATACTTTCGAAAAGTTTCCAATACTTTGCAATATTTCACAATGCTTTATAATATTTTGCAACACTTTACAATAATTTCCAATGCTTCGCGATACTTTGCAATAATTTCCAATACTTTGCAATGCTTTCGAAAAATTTTCAATACTTTACAACACATTGCAATACTTTCCAAAAGTTTCCATTAATTCCCAATACTTTGCAACAATTGCCAACACTTTGCAACACTTTACAATACCTTGCAATAATTCATGATACTTTATAATACTTTCAATGCTATCTAACGAGTCTTATTTGTAATATTTCAACGCGAAGTTATTTAAAAAAAATTGTACAGTCCGATAAAGAATAATTGATATCGAGACGTAATAAAAAAATCGTTATACAAAAGGGACAAATTTCTGTGAAATGTATAAACGTTCGATCTAAATTTACAGTGGCTACGAAAAGTAATGCGCACATGTATACATACGTCAATTTTTGTATCAGTTGCTCTTTCATTATAGCTTCTCTACACTTCAATGTTTATAGTCGTTTAATACCGTAATTTAAATTACCTGGAAAGTTAATACGATTCGATCCTAATTAATTAGCAGCATTTGAATACCAAAATCGAACACCGTAGTGCGACAAAAACTTCTCGTAGCCACTGTATACACAGTTATAGTATTAAGAATTAAGTTTTTCAACGAGAATTTCCAATTCTGCCAATTACACGACGAAGCTTATCAATTTTCTCGCCTGCAACCGAATTCTTGTACGTTAATTATCCTTGAATACGTAGGATCGCGTAAACTTGGAAAGCGGATATCAAGAAATCGACTGTCACATAAACGGCGATTACTCCATCGGATGTCGCAAAGAAGGAGATGAAGTTTACATACCGTTCTCCTTTATTCACAAATATTTCGAGGTGAATACTGCCAATTGATTAATAACAATGTTAACAACGATTTATTAACAGGGACAAAAGTTCCTTTAATAGTGCCATTTACTAAGTGTTACCGGATAAACTATTCATTCGAAGAGAACAAGATAATACTTATAGAACTAAATTGACAAATCAAATCGAACAAAGAATGTTTCGATAATCAAGCTTCCATTGTATTTAAATTCGCCAAATTTTACCATATTTCCGTAGTACGCATTTCTTCATTATCGTTGCGAGAAAACAACGGATTATCGAAACATTCGGTTACGATTGCCGCTACTTTAAAACGCGCTATCGTCTTATACTAGTCCGACGGTAATAGAAAAGTTACAAACAGGCAAAAATTGTTGATTACAGATTTACGGGAAGCTAGCGACGTACGACGGATTGGAGAGATTCGAGTGGCTGCACAGTTACTCGAAGATCGTGAATCCGAAAGGGAAATACGATCCGAGGGGTGTGTTCATGACGTTCGAGAATTACAACGTCGAAGTACGGGAGCGGGTGAAATGCATCAGCGGAAACGACGGCGTCCCGATATCGACGCAATGGGAGAGCCAGGGCTATTATTATCCCACTCAAATCGCGCAATTCGGCCTGTCGCATTACAGTAAAAATTTAACCGAACCGGAGCCCCATCGTAAGATCGTCGAGGACTCGGACAAAGTGAAGAGGGAATGGATCGTTCCCCAAGGATCGATCGTTTCACGTGTCTTCGACAAACACGCCAACAGTCACGTGATGAAGTTCGCCACCCCGGAGACGAGCACTTCCGGTATCACGTTGAAATTGGACCACGTGCTGGACTTCGTGTTGAAGTGGGACTTGAACGTTAAGGACAACGGAAGCGTGATGGTGACGTTGCAGTCGAGGGAAAGGAAGGAGATATATTATCTTCATTACGTGACGAGCAACATCGTCTTGCACGCTTACAACAATCACGTTTATTACGGGATCGGGCAGATCAGCCATCAGTGGAGGCGATTCACGCGCGACTTGGTGGTGGATTTGCAGAAAGGTTTATATTCGAACGATAAGAATAAGAAGAAATTGTCCCGATCGAAATTGAAGGTAATTTAACTCCACGCGCAATGCGGAATCTTCGTTAACCATTTCGCTACGAAGGGTTATCCAAGTACTAATTATAATTAGTAACTCAACTTTTCATATTAAAAATACGCCAAACTCGGAAAAAGCAATTTTTACGTTGCTTCTCAAGAAATTTTGCATTCTACCATTTTACGATTTTTCATTCTACCATGTTTCGCGTAACATCAGCTTCGCAAAGCTTCCGTTAACTTACTAGTAGAAGTAGAGACTTGGAGCTTCGAAATGAGCCCAAGTCGATCGGTTACACGATGCTTCTTTACGAAGTTACGACAGTTCAACGTATCGACACGTTTTTCCATCGACATTTTTCCCGATCCGCTGCGTTAAAGAGAATCGTGCAAAGCCACGAAAATTATTCGTCCCAAAGATCGACGTACATACGTTTCTCCTTCGATTCCCCATTTTCACGCGTACCATATTGTATAATTGTATCGTTTCTCTGCCGCGAATTTCACCGTAAACGGAGAAAAATCCGCGGTCTAATCAGCCGTAAATTTGACAGGTGGTGAAATTAACGTTGTACGGATCCGGGATGATCGATAACGTGACGTTGTCGACCAGCGAGCACATGGAGCAATTTTACGATTCCGCTAGATGGTTCGTGGCTAATCAGAATATCAGTTCCGGCGGATGGGCGAATCCAGTTAGAAGAAAAGTGGCACCAGGAATGGCGACTCTTGAACCCGGATGGTATTCCACATTAACCCTTTAAGGACCACCGGTTTCGTCCGCGCAAACCTTCCATTTCGCAGCTTTTGAATTCAAATTTTACTTCTTGCAAGATTGCACGTTCTCGCGTAAACATTGCCAAAGATATTTCAATAATTCCCGGAGTTAAACGACGTACGAAACGAATAAACTAGCGTACTTATAAGCACGATGAAATAATCGTACTGCAATGGGTTAAACTGATCCATCCGCGGTTAACAGGTCTCAAAGGCACGGAATTGAACCGCGCGGAAACGAAACACCGCTGGTCCTTAAAAGGGAACGCTTTACAGACCGTTGAAATCTTTGTCAAACTTCATCCATACGTTGCCCCCGTTCGTTTGATCGATTTCCAGGTATTCGAGTATGGGCCAAGGCCACGCGATCTCGGTGCTGGCGAGAGCGTATTACCATTCCGGCGAGGAGAAATATTTGCAAGCGGCGATCAGAGGCTTGCACCCATTCAGATTATCGTCGAGCAAAGGCGGGGTTGCCGCGACGTTTCTAGGGAAATACGTTTGGTACGAAGAGTACCCGACCACGCCGTCGTCGTTCATATTGAACGGTTTCGTTTACTCGCTGATCGGTTTGTACGACTTGAAAAGCGTGGCGACCGGAAACGACGCGGACGAGGCGTCGCGATTGTTCAACCAGGGAATGGCGTCGTTGAAAAGTATGCTGACGTTGTACGACACCGGTTCGGGCACCACGTACGATCTGCGACACTTCACGTTGAAAACGGCCCCGAATTTGGCCAGGTGGGATTATCATTCCACTCACGTTAATCAGCTGCTGCTCTTGAACTCGATCGACGGCGATCCGATTTTCACCACCACCGCGGAACGATGGATCGGTTACATGAACGGCAAAAGAGCCGCGCATAATTGATTTCTGTATTATCCGCGGTTCGTCGTTTCGTCGTTTCGTCGTTTCGTTGTTTCGTTGTTTCGTCGGCGTCGTTGACTATTCGATAAGTAGGGTAAATGAACCGATTACGTGTAGTACAGAGGGTTATCCAAAATAGGCTATAGGAACACATCTACCTTCACTTTTTTTTTCTTTCCCTTTCTGCTTTAACCTTTTCCAATCTGTTTTCTTCTTTTTTATTTCTATTATCTTCGTTCGTTCTCGTTTCAATATTTATTCTTCTCGCCTCTATTTTAGTAACAAACGAATGGCGTTTAACAACAGATATTCTTATTCAATACGCTAAAGGTACTTTTGGATAACCCTTTACTATATACGTCAACTGTTTCTCTATTTTTAACTATATATTTCGTATATCCGATATTTTTGCATTCGTTCGTTTCGCATGTATAAATCGCTTATTCCGATAGTCCACCGATTTTCGCATTTCTACCTTCCTTTTTTCTTTTTTTTTCATTTCTCACATTATCTCCATCGACTTTTCGCCCTCCCCACTTTTGTAAATAATTTCGAGTAGTCGCGGAGTAACGTGGACCAAAATATTATTATCATTTTGTTATCCTGTAATTAAAAACGGTAACCAAGATTATAGCGATTAATAATTATATCTCGCAGGTATCGAACTACGCTTATAGAACTTAGTACTGTAATAACGATGAGTATACTAATTGTAAATTGCAAAGTAGCGTAAGGGAAATCGACGCGAAACTCGACTATAACAGCTGACGGAATAATTATTTGTGTAACCGTACGATCGTGCGTTGCGTATCAGATTTGTACTCGACGGATTGAACGCGAAGATTAATTATAACCGATTAAGTATAACTGACGCGTAGCTACGTTTCTCCAATTGAATCGCTTCTTTCGTTGTTACACATGAAATCGAATAAATATAAGAATGAAATGCAATTATTTTAAGAGACACGTATGTAAATGACTATACGTATATAAGTACTTACACATTGTTGCACCGATGCGTATATTATTGTAACGTGAGGAAATAACAAGAATACAGTGAAATATTCTCTTAATAAACTAGTGAGATTTGTTAACGAAAGTGTAACAATAGTAATGATATACTAAACCTGCAATTTAACCACTATAATACTTGTTAAAGGAAAAAATTCATATCTCCGTTTCTAGGCAGCGGATCGAGACGAACGACGTGTCAAATTAAAGGGGAGACTTCTGGCTAGAAGATAGGATAGGTTTCATCTCGGTAGCACTTCCGGTTTAGAAGTTACAAGCGTTTATTTCCTTTAATTTGCAGTAACTTGCAAACTAATGATATTAACTATATACTTGAATAATGATATTGCGAGTCGCTTCTGTCGCAGGTGTTGCACGTTGCACTGGTTCTGTGTTCGAAGCCGAGAATGTCAAGAGAGACCAACGTATGGCACGATCCAAGAGGAAGGTGAGGTATTATTCCGCCATTACTACGCGGATTTTCAACCACGCATTGTAGTTTTTTAATAGCACAATGCATGTTTTGTTGCGTGGACGCCATTGTAGTTGGAATTTCCAGGCGCAAAAATTCACAAATATTCCTCAACGGTGAGTTTAGGCGTGCGTTAAGTCTGGAGAATTTTGGATTTGTGGTTCTCTATTAAAAAATTCCAATAGTTCACCACGTCTTCGTCGCGTGGTTTTTTAACCACGTAATTCATACCTGACTGTGCGGACGCCATTGTACTTCGAATTTCCTTACGAAAAAATTCCCAAATACTCTTCAACGATAGATTCCATCGTGCACCAAGTTTGGAGACGTTTCGATTCGTACTTTCCCTCCAAAAAATTCCCAAACTTCACCATCCTTACGCACCGTCCTTTTTCCAATAACGAAACGCAGACGCTATTGCTCTTCGAATTTCCTCGCGCAAAAATTCTCAAATTTTCTTCAACCACAGATCCGACTTCTCACCAAGTTTCAAGAATTTTGGATTCGTAGTTTCCTGAAAAAAAATTCCTACGGCCCCCGCGTTCTTCGTTCCATAACTACGCTTGCGATCGTGAAAAATGGAGAACGATCGACTCTGGAGATAGAGAAAAATGTGCACTTTAATTTGCTTTTTGTTTCACGTCGATATCTCAACTCGTTTGCGAGATACAGCCGTTTAAAGTTTACCCTTACATTTGGCGCGCGCGGAATCATGAATGGCGTTTGACCTACTTAAATTCCTGGAACTGCGTACGCTACGTAGTAAACGTAGTAAAACTGACCTGCGCAATACTACGAATGTTTAGGTTTGTTGTGCTAAGTCTGCTCGCGGAGGCCGAAAACCGCGAAAAAATTATACTTGTCTTTAAACGATGATATCTCGGCAACCGGAAGTCCGATTTAGGCGAAATAAAAAGCATTTTGAAGGGAAAGGATCACAGATTTTGACGGTGCAAGGATTTTGGAAAGGTTCGATCCATTTCAAAATGGCGGCTAGTTAAATTTTGAGACGATCTAATATATGTGCTTGGTGTGGTTTGAGGAATAGTAAAAAACTACTCTTCTATTCCGACGATGATATCTCGGCAACCGAATGTTGGATTTAGGTGAAACAAAAAGCATTTTAAAGGGGAAGGATCACATAGTATGGCATTGCAAGGGTTTTGAAAACGTTCAAGCGGTTTCAAAATGGCGGCGAGATAAAGTTTGAGAAATTTTAATAGATGTTTCGGGGTTGGTTAGGAAATAGTAAAACGTACTCTTCCATTTCAACGCTCACATTTTTGCAATAAAAAATACAATTTAGATGAAACAGAGAGGATTTTAAAGAGAAAGCTTCCCTGTTTCTTATGCGCTAAGGGGAATGAAAAAATTTGAAACTGTTTCAAAATGGCGGCGATCTAAAGATTGAGTTACTTTGATACTTGTTCAAGTGTAGTTTAAAAAATAATCAAATAGTCGCCTTCTCCTTAGACACGTATATTTTTGCAATGAAAAATAGCATTTAGATGAAACTGTTTCAATTAATGAGGATAAGTTAGTATAAACAAACTATAGGATTGCTTGGATATCCATGTTATACTCGGTGAGGGATAGTTGATCTTGTACCTCGTTTATGGTCGACAATCACCTATAACAAAATTTCTCGGCTTTTAGTGGACCGATTTCGATGATCCTTGGCTTAAATTAAAGGTGAAGGTCCAGAGAATATTATCTTACAGTATTTTGCAACTAGCCCTTGCAGTTCATTTGTTATAAACAAATATATTGCATCATGGTAGATTACTTAGAAAGTATCTGAAGAAAAATATTAATTTCTCGGCTGCTAATCACCCGATTCCAATGCCACTTGGTTTATATTAAAGGGAAAGGTCCCAGAAATGATACACATAAGCCATTTGTTGATAGAGGTTGTGGTTTGTTTGTTATAAACAAAAGTATCGCGATAACATACATTATACCATTAAATATGGTTGCAGAAAAAAATTTATTTCTCGGCTTCTAGCAGTCCGATTTCAATAAACCTAGACTCAAATTAAAGAGAAAGGTCCAAAGAATGTTATTCAGTAGGCGACTTGTCCATAAACATTCCGGTTAATTTGTTATAAACAAATATTTCCTATTTTTCGAGATAACATAAAAACTATACTTAGGATGGCTTTGAAAGTATATAGAAAGTATTCCTTGGCCTCTTCCCTTTAATTTGAGTCATGGATGATCCAAATCGGACGTCTAGAAGCCGAGTAATTAGCATTTTTCGGAAACATGAAAAGGTTTTTCCGATGACGTTTGTCCGAAAGAAGAAATGATTCTTGTTAAAGAAAAAAATTAATTTCTCCGCTTCTAGACGTCGGATCAGGAGAAACGACTACTTAAATTAAAGGGGAGACTTCCGGTTACAAGATAGAGTAGGCTTCATTGCAGTAGCACTTCCGGTTCGGAAGTTATAAGCGTTTAAATCCTGCAATTTAGTATAACTTGCAAATTACAAACAGAATCGCTTTTAGATCTACTAGAGCTTATTTCTGGGCATTTAAGCTATAGTTTGAGCCTAGGCTGGTTAGTATACCTTGCCTAGAAGCCGAGATATATGCATAAATATAATCAAATATTTGAACGCTTATATCTTCGCTTCTAGATGTGCTATACTAATGAACCTGGACTCAAATTAAAGGGTGACAGTCCAGAAATAAGATCTAGTAGGTTTTTAAGCGATTCAATTTACAGTTTGGAAGTTATACTAAATTTTAGGAAAGAAACGCTTATAACTTCTAAACCGGAAGTGCTACTGCGATGAGGTCTACTCTATCTTGTAGCCGGAAGTCTCCCCTTTAATTTGAGTCGTCGTTTGCCCCGATCCGATACCTAGAAGCGGAGATATTAATTTTTTAAGAAAAGTGGAAAAGTTATGTCCAATTCAGTATAAATTGAGAAAATTCCAATTTCCAGGCGGCAAAGGTATTGGCCAAATCGGTGACTTTTTTCGACGCGCCATCTAGCGGTAGAAAGGTGGAACTAAACGTGCAATTTTATGAATAATTCTTGTTAAATTAAAAAATTCATATCTCTACTTCTAGAAGTCAGATCAGGACAAACGACCACTCAAATTAAAGGGGAAACTTCTGGCTACAAGACAGAGTAGGTGTCATCGCGCTAGCAGTTCCGGTTCAGAAGTTATAAGCGTTTATTTCCTACAAATTAGTATAACTTGCAAACCGCTAATGCAATTGTTTTCAAACCTTACAGAGATTATTTCCGAGCTTCTATGCTTTAATTTAAGCCAAGGTTCATTGGTCTAACACGTCTAGAAGCGAAGATATAAGCGTTTAAAGATGATCGCTTAGGCAAACCTGCAGCCTCCTCGCTGAAAAATTCCGCATTCGAAAAAAATTTATTTCTCCGCTTCTAGCCATCGGATCGGGACAAATGAGGATTTAAATTAAAGGGGAGACTTCCGGCTACAAGATAGGATAGGTCTCAATGCGGTACCACTTACAGTTCGCAAGTTATAAGCGTTTACTTCCTACAAGTTAGTATAACATGCAAACTATAAATTCAGTCGATTTAAGACCTATTAGGCCTTATTGCTGGGCTTCTGAGCTTTAATTTAAGCCTGGGTTGATTAGTATAGGACGTCTACAAGCCAAGTTATAAACAAAAATGTAATTCGATCATTAAACGCTTATATCTTCGCTTCTAGACATGCTATATTAATCAACCTTTGCTTAAATTAAAGCTTAGGAGCCCAGCAATAAGGTAAAATAGGTTTCAAAGCGATTGCATTAGTAGTTTGCAAGTTATACTAAAGTTCAGGAAATAAACGCTTATAACTTCTAAACCGGAAGTTCTGTAGGAATGAGGGCTACTCTATCTTGTAGCAGGAAGTCTCCCCTTTATTTTGAGTCGTCATTTGTCCCGATCCGATAGCTAGAAGCGGAGAAATAAATTTTTTTCGAATGCGGAATTTTTCAGCGAGGAGGCTGCAGGTTTGCCTAAGCGATCATCTTTAAACGCTTATATCTTCGCTTCTAGACGTGTTAGACCAATGAACCTTGGCTTAAATTAAAGCATAGAAGCTCGGAAATAATCTCTGTAAGGTTTGAAAACAATTGCATTAGCGGTTTGCAAGTTATACTAATTTGTAGGAAATAAACGCTTATAACTTCTGAACCGGAACTGCTAGCGCGATGACACCTACTCTGTCTTGTAGCCAGAAGTTTCCCCTTTAATTTGAGTGGTCGTTTGTCCTGATCTGACTTCTAGAAGTAGAGATATGAATTTTTTAATTTAACAAGAATTATTCATAAAATTGCAGGTTTAGTTCCACCTTTCTACCGCTAGATGGCGCGTCGAAAAAAGTCACCGATTTGGCCAATACCTTTGCCGCCTGGAAATTGGAATTTTCTCAATTTATACTGAATTGGACATAACTTTTCCACTTTTCTTAAAAAATTAATATCTCCGCTTCTAGGTATCGGATCGGGGCAAACGACGACTCAAATTAAAGGGGAGACTTCCGGCTACAAGATAGAGTAGACCTCATCGCAGTAGCACTTCCGGTTTAGAAGTTATAAGCGTTTCTTTCCTAAAATTTAGTATAACTTCCAAACTGTAAATTGAATCGCTTAAAAACCTACTAGATCTTATTTCTGGAATGTCACCCTTTAATTTGAGTCCAGGTTCATTAGTATAGCACATCTAGAAGCGAAGATATAAGCGCTTAAATATTTGATTATATTTATGCATATATCTCGGCTTCTAGACAAGGTATACTAACCTGCCTAGGCTCAAACTATAGCTTAAAAGCCCAGAAATAAGCTCTAGTAGGTTTAGAAGCGATTCTGTTTATAATTTGCAAGTTATACTAAAATGCAGGAAATAAACGCTTATAACTTCCGAACCGGAAGTGCTACTGCAATGAAGCCTACTCTATCTTGTAGCCGGAAGTCTCCCCTTTAATTGAAGTAGTCGTTTCTCCTGATCCGACGTCTAGAAGCGGAGAAATTAATTTTTTTCTTTAACAAGAATCATTCCTTTTTTCGGACAAACGTCATCGGAAAAACCTTTTCAAGTTTCCCAAAAATGCTAATTACTCGGCTTCTAGACGTCCGATTTGGATCATCCACAACTCAAATTAAAGGGAAAAGTCCAAGGAATACTTTCTATATACTTGCAAAGCTATCCTAAGTATAGTTTTTATGTTATCTCGAAAAATAGGAAATATTTGTTTATAAAAAATTAACCGGAATGTTTATGGACAAGTCGCCTACTGCATAACATTCTCTGGACCCTTCTTTTTAATTTGAGTCGAGGTTTATTGAAATCGGACTGCTAGAAGCCGAGAAAGAAATATTTTTCTGCAACCATATTTAATGGTATAATGTACGTTATCGCGATACTTTTGTTTATAACAAACGAACCACAACTCCTATCAACAAATTGCTTAATGGATAATATTCATTGAACCTTCCCCTTCAATTTGAGCCAAGGATCATCGAAATCGCATGCCTAGAAGTCGAGAAATAAATATCTTTCTTCGAGTAGTTCCTGAATAATTAACAATGACGCGACACATTTGTTTACAATAAACGAACCACAACTTATATCAACAAATGGCTTGTCTACATTATTCCCGGAACCTTTACCTTTAATTTAAGCCAAGGCTCATTGAAATCGGATGTCTAGGAGCTGAGAAATAAATATTTTTCTTCTGATACTTTCTGAGTAATCTACCATGACGCGATATATTAGTTAATAACAAATGAACTGCAAGGGGTAGATGGATAAAGCTGCAGGATAATATTCTTGGGACCATTTACTATAATTTAAGCCAAGGGGCATTTAAATCGAACGTCTAGGAGACGAGAAATAAATATTTTTCTTCAAGCATATTTAATGGGTAATTTACATTATCGCGATACTTTTGTTTATAACAAACGACCCACAACATCCATCTACAAATAGTTCATGAATAACATTCCTTGATCCTTCCCCTGTCATTTAAGCCAAGGGGCTTTGAAATTGGACATCTAGAAGCCGAGATATTAATATTACACTGGTATTAGCACTTGTAGCCTACGAGTACGTTGCAATAAACGGGAACTTTTGTTTATAACAAAAGAACCGGACAATCTTCCGTAAAAAAATCAATAGCACTATATTTCTGATACATTAAGCTTTAATTTGAGCTCTCGTTGATTATAAACAGTCATCTGGAAGTCGAGAAGTTAATATTTTACTGTCACCAACACTTGTAGCCTACGAGTAATTTGCAATAACGCGAACCTTTTGTTTATAACAAACGAACCACAGCAGCTATCAACAAATGGCTTGATCATAACATTCCTGGAACTTTTTCCTTTAATTTAAGCCAAGGTTCATTGAAATCGAACATCTAGGAGCTGAGAAATAAATATTTGTCTTCAGATACTTTCTGAGTAATCTACCATGACGCGATACATTTGTTAATAACAAATGCACTGCAAGGGTTAGATGGAAAAGGCTGCAGGATAACAGTCTGTGGACCTTTCACTATAATTTAAGCCAAGGAGCATTGAAATCGGATGTCTAGAAGCTGAGAAATAAATATTTCTCTTCAGACACTGTCCGAGTAATCTACCATGAGGCGATATATTTGTTAATAACAAATGCACTGCAAGGGTTAGATGGAAAAGGCTGCAGGATAACAGTCTGTGGACCTTTCACTATAATTTAAGCCAAGGAGCATTGAAATCGGATGTCTAGAAGCTGAGAAATAAATATTTCCCTTCAGACACTGTCCGAGTAATCTACCATGAGGCGACATATTTTTTTTATAACAAATGGATTGCAAGGGCTGGTTGCAAAAGACTGCAGGATAACAGTCTGTGGACCTTTCCCTTTCATTTAAGCCAAGGTTCATTGAAATCGGACGTCTAGGAGCTGAGAAATTAATATTTCTCTTCAGGAACTTTCCGAGTCATCCACCACGACGCGACGTATTTGTTTATAACAAATGAACTGCAGTGGCTAATTGCAAGAAGCGAAACGAGAATATTCTTGGGTCTTTGCCCTTTAATTTAAGCCAAGGTTCATCAAAATCGTATGTTTAGAAGCCGAGAGATTCACACATATTCCCGTTCGCTATAAATTACCAGTTAAGTAGTTAATAGCTTTGCCCGAACAAGATTAATTACACGCTCGTTACGCAGCATTAATCGATGCACTTACTAGTATTTATCCTACACCTAATCCTCCTAGTAATTTTTCCTAAATCTTCTCCACACTTCGCAGCTAATATTAGAGTTAACAAAAGTAGAAATTCCTTTCCTATCTCTCATGCAAAAAATTCCAATCTTCTAAACTACTAAACTTTCGTTCCAAACCTAATTACCCTAATTTGGCCCAGGAAAAGGGAAAAGGTAGACTACTACACGACGTATTTAACGTATCCCACTAAACAATCGCGTATCCGAAAAGATTCGAATCCGATAGAGTCCCACTTTCGCGCACGCAACTCTAATTTACTGACACGAATGAGAACCGAGTGCGCGATAAACGAAACTACTCGAATATGTAGAAACGCAAACACTTGTCGCGTGCAAAATGATCGACGATCGCGAATCAACTTCGATTTACGCGAAACAATTTCGAGAATTCTTCGAGAGATTAATTCTACCGTGAAACGGAAAGAAAACGCGATCGCGGAGACAAAAGAGAATAATTCCACGTGCGAACGCGCACAGATACGGACTCTAATATTATTTCCTACATTTCTCTCGCCATCTCGCTTACATTAACCACTCTACCCCGATTTCATTATTCGCTATACTCCACGTTTTCCTTTTTATCGCCGACTAATACCTACTCAAACATTTCCCGTAATTTACTCAAACTATTCTCTTTAAATACGTGTACAAGCGTATATCGAACTACTTCCTTTAAACGGTAATGTAAAAATGAGTAAATTTTCAACGCTATTTGCAATAGACAATCGACCCTAACACAACGATAAATAATATATATAATATATATATACAAAGTATATATATAATATATATATTTCTATAATACGAAACAAAAGAAGCCCCAAAGGAGCGCTAAAAATAATACGATAAAAAAGCAGCCCCAAAGAGCGCTAAAAGAAAATTCAGAGCAGTCAAAAGAGCTACCCGACAATATCGATACGATTCGTCCACTCGTTTTGAACCCGATCAACCCGCGAGTGGAACTTTCTTTCTCTTTCGCAACGCTACGTTACTGAATTTATTTATCAAATAGAACGTGCAGCAAATCAATCGCGAGAGGTGCTTTCTTGCGCTGAAAAATACTCTACTTTACTCGATTTAACTCGAATCGAAATGGACAAGAAAATGGCAAACTCGCGAGTGTCTCCGAGACACTTTAGTTGACCTGCAACGCAACGCTAATAAATATTCACCAATGCACCAAGTATTTTTCAATACGCAACGCTAATTACGGAGCGGCTGCAGGTGAAGAATCAGGAACACAGCAACTGATTTCCACTTTAGCAGTGGAAGATCCGTGGGCTTTTTTTCGTACGCGCAACGCTACTCCAACAAACGCGATCATTTCTTAACGCAACGCTAACTAGACAACTAAATCATCGCGATCGAAGAATGTCGCAACTCTAACTATTAATCGATTCATGGAAGCTACTATTTTTATGCTAGAAAAGCTGTTCTAATTGCGATGCTTAGAAGAAGCAACGCTACGAAGCTAACTGGAAATTAATATACTTGTAAATGAAAATGCTATTAGAAATGAAGAACACGCGCTCACTCGTAACGCAACGCTAACAAATATCGTGCAATATTAATCTGAAAAGAACTATAGCAATGGATACTAAAGAATGCTAAAAGCAACGCGATATTTCTTACGTCGCAACGCTAAATGAAACGCGCGAATCGTTTGTTCGCAACGCTAACGCAAACCCGTGTGAACGTTTCCATTCGCAACTCTAAAATCAAGCTCGCGACTTCTCTTCTCCGCAACTCTACGTCAACCCGTCGTTCATTTTTCGCAACGCTAATTAAAGAATCGCGAGGTGCCCACGGATGAACGTTCTACGCATGCAAGACTATCAACGAACACAGGGACAATACAATATCAGAGAAATGACCATCCATTCTTTCGTAAACCGAAAAAATGAACAGCCATTCGTTGCTGCCCTCTTCGTGACAGTTTGTCGGGCCTCTTCTTTTCTTCGGGCGCCATGCCCGCAGGAACATGAATTTAAGCTCGAGGTTCTCGAAAAGCAACCCAGAAAGAGACTCAGAAAAATGGAATAAAAATGCATATCGAAGAAGTTAAATGACGCGCAGACGACCAACGACTCTAAGAATTCTAAGAAACTAATCTAAGAATTCTCAGCATCCTTGTTCGTGCAAACGCGTCGAACCTCGAGCTGAGTATATACGTTCGTTTCGTGCAGATCGCGACCGCGTCCGCGTGACGATTCGAGATCGCCGGATTCGAAAGATCGACATTGGCAAAGACCGAAAATGACCTGCATTCTCCAGGTCAGATCAGCTCGCCGTCGATGTTCGAATCAGATTCCCTGAAACAGGTTGACACGCGCACCCCCCGTTAAATATGAAACTCGCGACCCGAGACCATATGTCAACCTGCCCGGCCCTACCTACTTATAATTAACGCACATTCCAGAAAGTATGCTACCTACCTACCTAATGCTATATTTAAAAAATGGCAAACAGGCACACAAACACAATCATACACCCCACCCCCCACCCAGCGGATCACACGCATACCACCCGGGTGCAAAGCCTACACTAGGGAGTAACGTCCCGGGACGCCTCCGTCACCCGAGTTCAACATACAACTCATACACACTCTAAAGTAAACAAAAATCCTGAAATCGGCTAACGTGGGTAGCGACCATTGCGTATTATATGATTTCAAGCGTATGCCACTAGGCATATTCAAATATACTTCGAGCATTTCGCAAAGAAATGTACGTCGATAGCAAACGTGTAAATCGATATATATTTTAGGCATTTATCGAACGCGTAATTCAATAGCAAAGCTGTAAACGATACATATTGATAGCATTTGACAAACGTGTAATTCGATGAGAAAATTGTAAAATGTACTTTAAGCATTTATCAAAGAATTGAATACGAAAACTGAGAGCTGTCTTTGCAATAAACGGTTCATTGCTATTATTGCAAATATAATGGAGACTATTGGTACCATTGTATTAAAGAATAAATTGACCGAGAAGTTGATCAAGATTATGAAAGAACGACGCAAGTCCACAGCCTAACCACGCACACGCACAATGTGGAAATACGTCGCGCACGATACGCTACCCACGATCAGCCGCCACACAAATATTAAATACCAAAAATATCAAAATAAGAAAAAAAAATGATCGTGCCACGTGCTTTTCACCCGCTCAAGTAGCACCTGGGCACGTGAGCGGGATCCCGGCAAAACGGCACGAACCGACGCTGAAAATCCTAGCTAAAAAACTTGCTAACATACGTAATCAGTTAACGGACTGTGACTCTATTTTTTCTTTTACTTTCAAGCAAACAGACTCTACTACTTTCATTCGAAAGAAGCTACGTTATCCATAAAATAGAGAAGCAAGAAAACTCTGCGACAAAATGAATTTAAAATGACTCTAGGAATAATAAAAGTGAACAAGTGACTTTAAATTAAAATTAGGTATATACAAATTGAACAAATCAATCTAAATTGAAGCCAACAATAAGAACAACACGCGAAAATAAAATAAGTGACTCTAGATTGAAATTTTACGTGAAAAACCTTGGGCGACCCCCTCATCGAAGCGCATTTTCTCAAACGTTAAAACACGAGTTAAAGTTTGCAACTTCGAATCGGAAATCTACCCATCGCGAAATGTCTTCTCGTGCATTTTATTAATCATTCGTTTTATACGAGAAAAAGGAAACGGTCTGTATCTTTGTACATATTTTAAATCGAATTGAATCTCCTGTGAAAATCGGAAACGTGCAAACTGTGACTCTAGTAATAAAAATATTATGTATATATCTGTATTCGTACTTTCTTGTATACTTTTTCATTAAGATTGCGCAGTAAATATAATTATCAAAGAAAGAAACGAAGTCGGATGGTGTCCGACTTCATCGCTACAAACTGCAAGTTAAAAATTGCAAATTTTCATTCTGCACCCGAATCGTAAACAACAAATATCATATTACAATTATTCTCATAGATATCTACGTGAAACTTCGACTGACTCTACATCGACGCTCACAAATATTTCCAACGATATTCATACAACGTGACTCTATGATCGACTCAAATTTGTAACTATTATATTGCAACGTTTAAAATCGCGTAGCACAAGAAGACCTAGCCTCGTCTAATAAATACCATACACATGAGAAATGGAAATGAGCACGGGTATAATGTATACCCGTGGCCCCTGTGTTCGTTTTTGCAAAATCTACGTATACAACCGATCACCCGTGCCGATTCGGACCTTTCGTCCTCGGCATGAGTGAGTGACCGGAGGAATTCAAAGTGCATGCGACTCACCATTAGACGACTACGCTGTCATCTGCCGCAGCCAGGCGGATGAAAACCTGCTGTCATCGTCATCTAGCGAAGCCGTGAAGACGTGGAGTCGTGAAGCCTTGAAGTGAACGCCATGAAAAATGATGTCGCGAAGTCGTGAAGCTGCGATGCCATGTCCTGTGGCCCAAAGGACAAGAAGATCTGTGGAAGACCTGCAACAGAGAAAAGAAACGGAGAAGATTACAATTTATTCTTCGAGACATTGCTCATCGATTATATTTGGCAATCTTTAGATTAAAGAAATACAAGTTTAACGAATTCTATATTTTTAAATGACTCCATTTCTCAGTTCGACAAAAATGAAATAGCAACGTGCAACTCTACGAATTTCTAATAGCTTCTATATCTTTTAATTCGCGAAAATGAACGTTAATTGTAAAGATACTTACATGGCGGACTTCAGAAGCCCAGCGAGATCGTCTGCCAACAGCCGAAGAGTGACTCTAATACCGAATACTATTATTTAAATAAAAAAAAAAGAAGAAAAGTAAGAGACTAGGCAACCGCGTAAATATATTCGGCGAGCAAACACTGACTCTACTTTCGCGTGTCATTTTTCTACGTCAATCTAATTAGAGCAGCTGTGCTCTTAAGCAAATCAAATGTCGTTTGTAATGCAATCACTGATTCTACGATCGCATTGCGCGCGATCACAACGTGCTGAAATAAATGCTTATTTAGTAGCAGGGGGGAAGGGTAAGAAAATACGCAACCCAAAAAATGTATTCTATTATTCTTATTCTTGTCGAGCGTCTGTTCGCGAATACCGTTGCTCTGAAATGATTAAACGATATTAATATCTCAATATGAAATGAAATTCTAGAATTATATTTCTATGATTTGTGTGTACGACGCGTGTATTGTAAATGTCCGCTACGAATGTTTACGAATTGGAATCGAAAAGTTCGTTCAACTCGCGCTTCCTAAACGTAAGCCGCGTGTTCCCCCCACCCGTCAAATTCTCGCAAATGCTCGCGTAAATAAAAGTTCGAAATGAAAACACCGGAGTGGGGCGAGAAGAAGCGCGGCGCGTTTCCGGCGACAGTTTTTGCATGTTTACAACTCGAGCAGATTCGTGGAAATACGAAACGCGTTTAGAAACCAATGATATACTACACGGCGAAACTCGCGACCGAAATACAATAAAGTACAGCTCTAACAAAATTCACTCTATCATTATTTGCCTTCTATTAACAATTCTACGACGAAAACGAGTGGAAAGACGACGGATTCTAAATTTTCAACACCGATCAGACTACCCAACGAACGTCGCGACCGAAATATACGAAAATGTAATTTTAATAGGGCTGATTCTATTATTACTTGCGATCTTTTCACGATTTTGCGATGAAAATTAATCGAAAGACGACGGATTCTATATTTTTAAATCCTATCAAACTCTACGCAATAAACGTCGCGACCGAAATGCAATAAGATACGACTCTACCTATTGCTGCTACTATTATTCACGATCTTTTAACAACACTATGATCAAAATGAGTCGAACGTCATTAATGACTTGGTATTCTAAAAGCCAATTACTCTACTTATTAGAACTCGCGAGCGAAATACAATGAAATAAGACTCCACGTGTAGTAACTCTGCTATTGTTAACAATTTTTCAACACGACCACGATAAAAACGAAGAAAAAAACACGAATGGTTCTAAATTCCGCCCTCCCTTCGTTCACGTTGGTTACGAAATATAAGTGACCCGAAATAGCAACACGTTTAAAAAGAAACAAATAAAGTAATTAATAAATTTGAACCCATGTGCATGTTACCACGTGTTACCGCAACGTAAGCGTTACCATCCATCTCGTTAGCCTCTGATATTATTACCAAACAGGTATGTATCTGTAACAAAAAGAAGGATGCATATTTAAAATAGATCAGTTAAAATAAAGGGTAGTAGTACGCGAAGGAAGGGAACCAAGTTAATTGAGAACAAAAAAAAAGAACAAGGAATCCAAACGTTGGGAATTGTTAAGTTAATAATCGTTTGCTATTTGTTGTTACGAATTAGCAATCAATGGGGCGACGTTGATTAAACAATGCTACTAGAATGAGAACGGAGGGAATTGGTACGTAGGAAATAGAGAGAGAGTGGATACGCACCGTACGATTATGTATAATAAACAAATACGTCCGTCCCGTACGAAACTCGTACGACAACTAACGTGTCGCGCTCGCCAAGCTCGAAGAGTGGGCAAACGCTCTGCGGTTGCGCGGCGCGTGTCACGCAGTTCATTGGAGTTTAAATATTAATTAACAAACGATTCCGTGCGAATATTCCTTTGATACGAAACTAAGAACATCCATAGATTACTCTATTTCAAATCTTATACATATTGTATTATATTTAGTGCTCTTTAATGATATATTATATTTAATGCTTTCTAGTGCTATATGCGTATTATTCGTTTAACACTATTTAGTGCTTAATGCTGTCGTGTAGTTTGTATATTACTTTTAAAACGCTAATTGTAAGGATAATTTGTTCTTATTGCCGATGGCGCTTTATTAATACTAATTTATAGTTTACTAATTTATATTAATACAACATTAAAGTAGAAACGCGCAGCGTGCAAAATATTAACGCGACCAAAGATACGCGTAACTTGCATTTGGAAATTTAAGTCTACTGTAAAATGTAGTTTAAGATTGAAGCAGGTAAACGAAAGTCTAAGCTGAAACATAAACCATATCTATCAACTTCGAAGTACGGACTGCGCGCGCACGAAACTGCACGAGTCTGCGCATTAGCAACTTTTACGCGGGAAACGACTAACCGTTACACCGTTAAAACCAGTTACAACTAACCTACGAGTAGGAACTGAAATCTGCTCGACTGCTAAGAGCTGATTCGCGCCGGTCTAAGATGAAAGTTCGGGCTGTAGTAGTTAATTATCAGCCTAAAATGAAAGCGCGGAGTGCCGCGGTGAATAATCAGTTAGATTTAATCGGAAACGTGCATCGGTTCGTATAATGTGAAGAAATTCGCGTGTGACGCGCAGGTCGCCAATCTCAATAGAATTAGAAATATGCTTAGATCTAGGTTTCTAATTGTTTCTAATCCACTACATCGATACAAATGAAAGTGCTTAATACCGCGGTTTAGAATTAGTTGGTTTTATCCTGATCGATTGAGTTGTTTTTTTATAGTTGAACAATTTGTGTTCGGTGGCAGATTGCCGCGCGAGTGAGGATTAGATAGAGCGTTAGATCTTTGCTTCTAAGCATTTCTAATCATCGAGTCCGGGCAGAAATGAAAGTGTTTAATGCCGCGGTTCAGAATTAGTTGGTTTTATCCCGATCCATTAAGTGGTTTTTTAATAATTAAACAATATGTGTTCGGTGGCAGGTTGCCGCGCGAGTGAGGATTAGATAGAGTGTTAGATCTTTGCTTCTAAGCATTTCTAATCATCGAGTCCGGGCAGAAAAGAAAGTGTTTAGTGCCGCGGTTCAGAATTACTTGGTTTTATCCCGATCGATTGAGTGGTTTTTTAATAGTTAAACATTTTGTGTTCGGTGACAGGTTGCCGCGCGAGAGAGGATTAGATAGAGTGTTAGATCTTTGCTTCTAAGCATTTCTAATCATCGAGTCCGGGCAGAAATGAAAGTGTTTAATGCCGCGGTTCAGAATTAGTTGGTTTTATCCCGATCCATTAAGTGGTTTTTTAATAATTAAACAATATGTGTTCGGTGGCAGGTTGCCGCGCGAGTGAGGATTAGATAGAGTGTTAGATCTTTGCTTCTAAGCATTTCTAATCATCGAGTCCGGGCAGAAAAGAAAGTGTTTAGTGCCGCGGTTCAGAATTACTTGGTTTTATCCCGATCGATTGAGTGGTTTTTTAATAGTTAAACATTTTGTGATCGGTGACAGGTTGCCGCGCGAGAGAGGATTAGATAGAGTGTTAGATCTTTGCTTCTAAGCATTTCTAATCATCGAGTCCGGGCAGAAATGAAAGTGCTCAGTTCCGCGGTTCAGAATTACTTGGTTTTATCCCGATCGATTGTGTAGTTTTTTAGTAGTTAAACATTTTGTGTTCGGTGACAGGTTGCCGCGCGAGTGAGGATTAGATAGAGTGTTAGATCTTTGCTTCTAAGCATTTCTAATCATCGAGTCCGGGCAGAAAAGAAAGTGTTTAGTGCCGCGGTTCAGAATTACTTGGTTTTATCCCGATCGATTGAGTGGTTTTTTAATAGTTAAACATTTTGTGTTCGGTGACAGGTTGCCGCGCGAGAGAGGATTAGATAGAGTGTTAGATCTTTGCTTCTAAGCATTTCTAATCATCGAGTCCGGGCAGAAATGAAAGTGCTCAGATCCGCGGTTCAGAATTACTTGGTTTTATCCCGATCGATTGTGTAGTTTTTTAGTAGTTAAACATTTTGTGTTCGGTGACAGGTTGCCGCGCGAGTGAGGATTAGATAGAGTGTTAGATCTTTGCTTCTAAGCATTTCTAATCATCGAGTCCGGGCAGAAATGAAAGTGCTCAGTTCCGCGGTTCAGAATTACTTGGTTTTATCCCGATCGATTGTGTGGTTTTTTAGTAGTTAAACATTTTGTGTTCGGTGACAGGTTGCCGTGCGAGTGAGGATTAGATAGAGTGTTAGATCTTTGCTTCTAAGCATTTCTAATCATCGAGTCCGGGCAGAAAAGAAAGTGTTTAGTGCCGCGGTTCAGAATTACTTGGTTTTATCCCGATCGATTGAGTGGTTTTTTAATTGTTAAACATTTTGTGTTCGGTGACAGGTTGCCGCGCGAGTGAGGATTAGATAGAGTGTTAGATCTTTGCTTCTAAGCATTTCTAATCATCGAGTCTGGGCAGAAAAGAAAGTATTTAGTGCCGCGGTTCAGAATTACTTGGTTTTATCCCGATCGATTGTGTGGTTTTTTAGTAGTTAAACATTTTGTGTTCGGTGACAGGTTGCCGCGCGAGAGAGGAGTAGATAGAGCATTAGATCTTTGCTTCTAAGCATTTCTAATCATTACAGTTTATAAAAATACTTAGATCTCTGCTTCTAAGTGTTTCTAACGATCTTTTTTTCTTGCATATATTGAATGTGTAGATCGACGAAAATGAATATCTAGCGTACATGTGGTGGAGATGATTCCTTTATTACATGCAAGAAATCCACTTTACCAACTCCGATTATTCGATCGTTCGTTTCATTCGAATAAATTCATTCGAAATGTTTTCGGAGGAATCGAAATGTCAGAAGGATACAATAGCAGAAGAATGGATTATGGAATAATTCGAATGAAACATTGCCGAACGATGGTACGGTAGATAGGAGTAAAATAACGGGCGTAAATTTGCCCTTCTTGAGAAGAACAACGGTGGAAAATGTCTACACGTAGAAGACTATACACGTATGGGACTTTACATTGGTGGTATAGTTAGTGTATTGTGCTCTGCGAGCGAAGGTTAGGAGCAGTTAGGCGATCAAACGTGGGTTAGGTGGAAAATCGTAGCTGCTGTCACAATGTAGCACAACAATAATGTTGTCGTGATATTTGCAACGATAAGCGTGTGTCGATATACGAGGAGAATTTCAACATCCGTGTGATCCAATACGGGATACATGGATGTTGCGAACGGACAAAAGCCCCTCAGTGAGTCTAATTTACAATTCACTCGCCACGAATTATCCGAATTTTATTTCCCCCTCGCCTAAACGAAACATTTTACGCTGCCTTCGAAATTGTTGCGATTACGAAGCGTCGCGATTTCACCGATTCAACGTTGCCCTTACGTATATTTGTTGCTACGACGTTTGACCAGGAAAAGTTAATCAGGAGGCTGTGGATTTTTAAGCAGACTCGGTATTTTGTAAAGTTAACAATTGGAAAATTGTCGGAGTATTGTTTCGCTTTGTGATTGTTGAAATTATAAGCGTACTTTGCGTGTTTCGCGTAAGCTGCAGTTTGCACCTCATTTGTATGCTTAAATTTCTTTCAACCTGCATAGAAATCCACAATCTGTTCACTATTAACACTCACATGGCTCCGAAATAGTTTAAATTAATTCGATATCCGTTTCTTGGAAATGGTAGCAAATTTCTCTTACTTGAGATACGTAACACATCAAGTTTTCATAAGACTTAGAAAACTGCATTCGTGTTTCTGTTACTATTATTCGTATTATTATTAATGTACTGGATACAATGTTGTAACAATAATATAAAATCAAATATCAAAATTGGAGAGCAAGACATTAAAAAAAGATTTGCATTGCAAAGGGTTAATTGCAGGGGTAATTATGCTAATTTTTGATAATCTGTTCGCAACATTATTGCTCGTTAAATCGATTGCAAATAGTATTTTTTATCCAACATTAAAGTATCTGATTATTCTGATTTAATAGTTTGAAGTATTGTTGTTTGTTCTTTGTTATTTTGCAATATTGTTTTCTGTATATTCTAGGCGGGCCACCTTCTGCCACTGGTAGTTCAACAATGGATAAAGGGAAAGAGTGGCAGATGGAGTTACTTATGGAGAAACTACGCTCCAAGGCTTCCACCTTCAAGTCCTTGGTGGAGACAGCCAAAAACTTACGAATGGCTATGCTGGTAATATCCTTTATATCATTTACAAAGCTATCCTATAACAGATTCATTTCTTAATTAATTCGTTCACTGTAGTTCATTTGTTCATTACGGGGTGAATCATGGGGTCAATAAACTGTGAATTTTTATGCACTTATGGGGAATTTAACAGAGTGTGCATAGCGTCGAAAAAAATGTATATATATATATATGAATTATTACGCAGATTGACGAGTATACTCGTCGCGGAGAAACGGCGGTAATAATTACGGAATAACGTCGATGATTTTTCCCGCGGTTAATGCTTCTTCGTGTCATTTTATTAAAGCAGGACCGAATAAACGGGAGTCTACTTAGCGGGTGAATTTAATTTCTCTTTTAAATTTCCTCTTTCCGAGCTTTCGAACTCTCGAAAGAAAAAGTTCCTCTTTCCGAGCTCGAACTGAGCTTTCCAAAAACGCGAGTCTTCGTAAAAATCCGCAATCCCAGTTGTCAGCTACTTTGTATCCCTATTATTTCGAACTTGTTGACCGTAGGATAAAAGGTTCGCGATCGATAGCGCGGAGAAAAGTCAGCTACAAAAATGTTTGGATACTCTGCAACATTCCATAAAAGTGACCTCCTTGCAATCCATGGTGGAACGTTTGGAGAGTCTAACCAGACAATTAGGGTAATTATCGATTAGAATGGAGAAATGAAAAAAGGGGAAAAAATCTAGATGACTTTAGCCGGTTGTTCTGTGATTTGGTTGCAGCTTAAAGTTTATGATGTCTGGTCCTCAAGGTACAGAGTTGTTTATCTCTTCGGATATGTTCTTTCTGGAGGTCCTTTTGGAATCCTCCGGCGTCGTTAAAGATGTAAAGATTCACCACGAAGGGAAAAACGAGCAGCAGGTATTCGAAATATGTGTGAAATAGTACGATGAAAAAGTTCGAAGACTTTCGCGATCTATTCGATGAATTATGTTCGTACCTTTTAAAAGAAACGAGTCACACTCGTGACTGATAAACGTTATAATCCAAATAAAACAAAGACGCGCTATCTATAATGATGTTCGAAGATTTTTGCGATACACTCGATAAACAATGCTGCGCGGTATTTATATTGGAACGAGATACACTTGTATCTGAATAAAACGAAGAAAAGTCTTCGAATTCGTTGATCGGACTTTACGAATCTTTCAGAGCTGGGTAAAATAGATTTTTCTTCGAGGCATACATTAGTCGCGTAAGGAAATGGCATTTCGAATGTTTATTTTAATACTAACTTCGCGCAAATATTATTTCGAAACGAGTAGTATTCGAACGGCAAATGAAATATTAGTTACTTATCGCACGTAATCCCGACCTTTCGGCTTAGAATGACTTCCGATTGCGTTTTTTGGCTTCAACTAACCAGATTGCGATACGAAAACACAAGAATCAAGTGTTTATATGAAATATGTATACATACGTATATATATAATATAACTAATATGTATATTCTTTATATTATCTTTGTTTATATGAAATGGGTTTTAGCCGGTAGAAATAAATAAATAGATCGAAACACATAGACGGTTGTGAAGCTACGAAAAACTTATGAGCCGAACGAGATAGTATTTGCGTTCGAGTATCGAATATCTTCTCGCAACCTATTCGAAATTTTACCCACCTCTGAAATCTCTCGGTGCTGTACGCGAAGAAAAAAGAAAAAAAGCAAAACTCTTCGGTGCGTAACGATAAATTGTTCGCAGAGTTGCGACGTGTTGGTGTCTTGCTTGTCGCGCGGAGACTTCCTCGATTTCACAGTACAATTAGAAGGTTTAGCTTCGATATATCAATTGAACGCCGACAAGAAGGTGAAATGTAAAGCGTTCAGCGCTTTGCAATCGCTGGAGGCGGATCTGGGCATCCTAGCTCAATTGCAAACGTTTATAAAGGAACCGTTCAATCTGGTCCACAAAAGCCCAGTCGGTTAGTTGGGAAATTGTTTCGATCTCTAACGAAAGGGCGTAAGAAACAAATAAACCAGTTAACAACGGATTTATTGACGGCAGGGATCCTCGAGCGAAGGAGAGGAGGTCACGCGATGAAATTGACATACTTTGTTTCTCCGTACGACCTCATAGATCAGGAGAATCGTACCTGCGATGCATTGAATTCAGAGATAGTTATCAAACGGAAGATCGGCCATTCCGTTACAGTATGCATGGAAGGTTCGACTGCTCACAAGTTGCCTACGTCTAGTATCATAACTGTAAATAGAAGTCCGACAGGGAAAAGGTTCGTGACGATCTATTGACGGCGGATCTTCATGCGATTGTAATGCAGTCGCTCGGAAAAGCAAAATTAAAGGATGAGAAGCGTGTGTCCATCTTGAAATCGTTGTAACTTCGCAAAGAAACGCTTCACGACGATCAATTTAGGCTCGTTTTAATAAAGCTCCGAGTCTCTATTTTCGCATCGGTTAACAGATATTTTTCGAAACGTTTCGTACTTCGAAAGGTAGCTTTTCTCTTAACGCTTGATAAATTCGAACGACTTTCTTGGATATATTGATACTTAATTATTACTTAGTCATTTTTCTCGCGATTCGTTTTACATTGATTTTGTAGAGAAACGAGCTATTTAATTTGTTGCCGAGTTGGCGGATTTCTAACGAAAATTTCCCAATCATCGTAAACAATTATAGAATGTAACGCGTCGAGTAAAAGGTGTTCCCAGAAAAGCATGCATTTGCATAAAGATTCGCCTTCCGCCTACGATAAGAAAACGTTACGCCACGGTCGTTGTCTAACGGGCGATTAATATATTTCCCTAGCACCCCATCTTACGCTCCGTTAAGTGGTACAAATTCGTCGGTATTGCCGGCTTGTTTCGTATTGAAGCTCGCCAAGAAGATGCCGATGTGCATGGAATTGGTGCGTAGGATACAGAAAGTCACCGAACTGGAATGCGGGGACATATCCGCTCCTCATCCGTTGCTCAGCTTGATCGTTCAACACGCCAGCGACGGCCAACTGGATTCTCGCAACAACAGAGGACTATACGTCGTACGTTTGAAAATTCTAATTCACCTTTCGCATCCACCGAACTTTCGCAAAGAATATTCCAAGCGTTCTCAGTCGAATTCTAAACTTTTCGATATCCAAGGGTCCGTGAATTTCCAAGCTTTCCGAATTCCTTCAGCGCGTTCGAATTTCCAAGGCTCTAGAATGAGTTTCCAACGATCGGCGATACTTCAACTCGCTAATATCCCTTTGTAGACTTTACCGGATCAGCAGCACTGCTACTTCATGACGGAGAACAAGAACATGGAGGGCGTGTTGGTGTGCAGCATTCCATTCACTCATCCGGCGCACGTACCGCAGATTCTCGTCTACTTGCGTCAGCAAGCGTTGTTCAACACGCTGATAGCGAGCTGCGTTAGGCCGATGGCTCGCCAAGATCCCGAGCACGCCACTATATTCGAAGTGAGCGCTCTGTCCTGGCAACATATATCGGTAAGTTTGGAGCATCCGTTCGAGGAGACCATGGCGACAGCGGAACTGGATCTGACGGACATCTCCGCGCTCAAGTGCAAGCTTTACGGCATAAGTATCACGAACACGGAGCAGACTTCGGATCTCACCGGCAAAGTGTTGCAAAAATGTTTGAGCATACCGTTGACCATGAGAATTCTGATGA
The DNA here is from genome assembly GCA_028830335.1 of Eucera pruinosa. Lineage (NCBI taxonomy): Eukaryota > Metazoa > Arthropoda > Insecta > Hymenoptera > Apidae > Eucera > Eucera pruinosa. Next base: position 4,726,532 of record JAMYCR010000019.1, read on the forward strand.
AGTCGTGGGAGAGTCGCGACACTCTCGGCGCTATGAACAATCTGAACAGCGGAAACGGCAACTACAACGTGAATATGGGTTCGGGGAAAGATCAGAACGGTCAGAACGGCTCCGGAATGCCGGATTTTACCAACGGGGAGACGAAGATCAAACAGGAGCCCGGTTTGAACAACGGGAATGGAACGATGGGTAGACAGCAATGTTCTCAGCAGCAACAGCAACAACAACAGCAGCAGCAACAGCAACAACAACAACAACAGCAACAGCAGCAGTCTTTTTTAGATGCCGGAACGGAGAATAGTATCGGTTTTCCGTCGTATTCCGGCCAATCCGATACCACGACTACCGCGATGTTGAATCCGCTGCAATTAGGCGCGTTGCTCGGCCAGGCAAAAAACTCGATGGCGAATCCGATGAACGAGCGCTCGAAGAAGGCGCGTAAGCGAAAAACCGCCGACGGAATTTGGCGTAGCCCGAAGAGAAAAGGAGACGAAAGCGCGGAGATACTTTTGGAGAGCTCCAGCTCGGATTCCACGCCACTCGGGACTCCAACGGGCGGCAGAGAGAATTTGAACGAGACCAGAACATCGACGCCTACGTCGGCGACTAGTTTGACCAGCGGTTTGGATTTTTCTAACTTGGACGCGACGGACATGCTCGGGACGGACAAGAGCTCCGACTACGATATCGACAACGAGAGCGAGATCACGGAGGTGCACGACTTGCAAGACGTGGAGGAGTTGATGAAACGCGATCGCAAGTCTCGGAAGCGGGAGGAGAAAAAGAGCCCGATTATATTCGAAGAGAACAAAAGCCTGGTGCCGCCGTCCGTAAGTATAACGCCAATTTCAAGCAGTAGCTTGGCTCAGACTACCAACTATAACTCTGTACTTACGGGGATGGGTTTGGAAAGGAGGCCGGGCATTGAAATAATACCGATCGCTTCGTCGCCGCAAACCACTTTGCCGAGCTCCATTACCATTACTCCGATCGCCGGACCGACGCAGTCGAAAAGTTTGACGGACGAGCGCAGAGAGCGTAAAAGTTCGAAAGGGAAGTCAACGGAGGAGAAAGGGAAATTGGAGAAGAGACGGAAACGGAAGAGGGAAGATAGTCCGATGGGACCGCCGCCAGACAAGATACCGTCGAAACAGGATCCTCTATCGAAACCGGTCTCGGTCAGCATCAAACCGACCACCGAATCGCCGCCGAATTTAAGCTCTCGGCCGTCCTCGCCGGCTACCACCACTTTACGAAAGTTCAGTCCGTCTCCGACGCACACCAGTTCGTTAACTCTGGTAGGTAAGTCCAGTCCAACGATGAAGCAGTCGACGAATAAGCCGGTGCAAAGCCCGAAGCACTCGCCGGTGTACAGTAGCAGCCCGAAGCACACGCCTGTGCCGGCGAGCGTGAGTCCGAAACACGGGACGTCGTCGCCGAAGCACGGCAGTTCGGCGAGCAGCGGCAAGCCTAGCATGTCCGCTTTGAAGTCCGCCGCGAATTCTCCGTCGAGTAAGAGCAGCGACTCGGGTCAGGCGAAGATAAAATCCTCCTCTTCGTCGTCGGGGAAAGATTCGAATCGCGAGAAGGAGCGAAAAACGTCGTCGCTGGCGTTCGGAGGGTCGAGCGGGCATCAGAGCCCGAAAACGAAATCTTCGAGCGGTAAGTTGAAGCAGCTGGACTTGATCCCGAGCGGAGAAGCGCAGGCAACGATTCCGAGCAGCGGCGGAAGCACGCCGCCTTCCGGAAGCTCGGAGCTAGGGAAATCCGCTATCGCGCAACAGCAGGCGAGAAACCGGAAGGGTTCCTTGAGCGCGGTTATAGATAAGCTGAAGAACGCGCAGCACTGTACGGACGACGCTGGAAACGGCGGAAGCAAGTCCGCCACGAGCGGAAGCGGAAATTCCGGCGGGCAAAAGGAAAGAAGCGTCGGCAGTTCCTCTAACAAAACCGTAGAAGGAAAGTGTCTCGGTAAAAATTCGTCTATGGACGCTAAAAACCCCGCGGAATACATGGTGAAGCACAGCTCGGACGGAATGAAGATAACCATCAACAAAACACGCACGAAAGACTCGAAATCGGGCACGAATCTCAAATTATCTTCGTCCTCGGCGTCCGTGGCAACGGGGACGTCTTCGAGCTCCTCCGCGTCGTCCGCGCCAATGCCTGGGAACGGATCGCCGAAAACGCACACCGGTTTGAAACCAGGAGTCAGCTCGGGGCCTGCGTCGAAGAAACCGCCGTCTCAAACCTCGCCGAAGCTCTCGGGATCCTCTTCTTCCGGTTCCGGAAGCGGAAGCGGGAACAAGGCGACTCTACTCGGACAAAAAATGCTGTCCGCTTTGAAATCCATCTCCGGATCGAATTCCGGAAGCGGTAACGGCGCGGGGGGGATTAACGTGGGCGGCAGCGGGAGCAGCGGACTGCTCTCGAAAGGTGTCATGTCTTCTAAGTCCTCCTCGAGTTCCCCTAAAACGACCAGCTCCGGAGTGACGGATCTCAGTCGGAATCGCGACAAGTCCCGGTTATCGAAATCCGCCGACAAGGGCATATTTCCGTCGAAAGGGATCGGCGACACGCGAAAATCGAGCCCGTCGGGGTTGCGAGAGGAGAGCGAGAGCGAGAGAGCGTTCAAATTGTTGGCCGCTCATGCGTCCATGTCGAATCTATCGAATCTGCCGAATTTGCCGCCGCAATTGGTGGTGGAGGGCCTGATGAAGCAGCTGGACACGAAGTTTCAGATACCCAAGCTATCCGCCAGGGCGAACGCGGACGGTGAGAAAAAATCGGAGAAGCTCGCGATGCTCCCGGACAGCGCGAAGACTTTGGACAATCTGGCGACGAAGACGGCGGAGCAGGGAAAGCTGCAGACGTTGTCCAACGCGTCCACCACCGTTTCCAAGACCTCGGAGGATCAAGCGAGCCAAGGAAGGCGAGATCACGTGCAAACGAAGCCGGACAATCTGTCGATGACGAGCGGCGCCTCGGTGTTGAATCTCGGCGCTGATAATCCGGCGAATCTGCTGCTTCCTTCTTTGCCCGGTGCAACGTCGCACGATCTGGATATCCCTACGAACCTCTCGATGCAATCCACGGAGAGCGAATCCCGCGACAAGGAGCCGTCGTCGATCAGCAGTAGGAGCAACGCGCAGTTCCTGAGTGGCGCTGTAAACTCCACCGCGGCTGGCAAAGAGGATTCCAGCGGCGGTGGACCGGTAATGGCCGTTCTACCAAAGGTAAGCGAAACTCAGTCGACCGGGAAACCCGTTTATCCTACCATGATGACGACGGCAACCGCCATAAACACCGGCAACGGGAATTCCTCCGCTTCCGCGAACACCGGCACCGAGAGTTTAAACCTCAGCATCAAACCCGTGGACGCGACAATGACAAAGTACAAATCTGACGAGAAGAAGCAACAATCGCAGCCGCAGCAACAGCAACCGCAACAGCAACAGCAATCGCAGTCGCAGGAACAGCAACAGGCGCAGCAGTCGCAGCAGCAAAGCCAATCGGAGCAATCGTCGCAGCAGCAATCGCAGCCCGCGGCGCAGATCTCGTCTTCGGCGAGTTCCGCGTCCATAGGCGGTGGTCCCTCTTCGATGGGAAGCGCCGTGTCCGCGTCGGAGACTTGCTCGAGCGCTATGAAAGCCTCCGGCACGGAGATACCGAGCACCACCTCGCAGGAGGCCGCGGAGATGCTGCTGGACTTCTCCACGCCGAAGGACGTGGCGAAAAGCTTGAACTTCACCAGCATTCCCGAGAGAGCGATGACCCAGGCGGCTTCGGTTCGCAGAAACACCCCGCCACCTCCTCCGCCAGCCTTCCCCGCGAGTCCTTCAGTCAGCGTGCACATCGTTAAGAGTCCTGCTCCCTCTCCGAGAGTGATTCCACCGTCGCCGCACTCAGCCTCGCCTTGCATCACCGACGACGAGCTCATGGACGAGGCGCTCGTTGGAATGGGCAAATGAAGGTTACTGAAACTTTAGAGTTAATTGTTTTCTTTCTTAAAGATCGTGAATTCGGCTGCTGTGCTTCTCCTTTTGATTCGGTATTTTTTTTCAATCTTTCGTCGCGGCGAAGTATTGGAAGGGGAGTCGATTTGGTTTAGAAGCTGATTAGTTGACAATGGTTATCGAACGTGTGTGGTGATTCAAATATTCTTCGAATCGATCGATTATTTCACGGTAATTGGTAATGCGAGTTGTTAACTCATTCGCTGCTATGGACGTACATATATGTATATATATGTACGCGTTCGAGAATTGGACTGGCGTTTGTTAAAAGCATACACGAATATTTTCTCTATAACGCGATACAATTTCTCGGATCATTCGTACGCGTAGCTACGTAGTAGAATATCGAAATATTTATACCTGTATCGTTTCTCTGTTGATAAACGTTGTCGTTACCCACGCTTTTGCGTCTCTAGTTTCGATATGCCGCTAGCGAAAGGGTTAATAATTAATACAAGAAACACAGGAGAGGCCGAATGTCGAGTAATAATATAGTTTCGCGGAGAGGGAGATCGATAAGTTTCGTGCACGCGGTGCGATAGGAGGACTCGAGGCTAGCAATAAAAACGATTGTTTATAGATTTCTAATGAATAAATAAGGGTAAGATAGAGGAGCGCGTGAGATAGGGAATGGTGTGCGAGGAATGACGCGTGAGGAGTTATTTTCGATAGAAATAAAACGTTGAACGATATCTCTAATGAACATTCGATTTTTATGCGAGCCGCGACGATGCGAAAAATCGGCCACCTTTGTCGTACAGCAGCGGCTCGCAAAAGTCTTCGTACGCTACATTGAAACCAAATTAGTTCATTTCCGCTGATTAGCAGTTCCATATCCGTATCCACTTTTCACCGTTCCCATTTTTATTAACGAGATCAAAGAAACTTCGATTAGCTCGAATCGAAGATCGTTTCGCCCCCAAAATGCAATCATTTTCACTTTCCCTTTAAATATCGCGTATCTTTTTCCACGTTCCATGCATTCTGTCCTAATTTCCAGGTTCAAATTTCCTATAAAAATCCGCATGGTTGTCGGTAAAAATTTGCTGTTCAATCATCGAAATTTTACCCACGCTTACCTTGCGTCTATCGGATCTTATTAACGATACAACGTAAATTAGTTTCCTGTAACAATGTTTAAAGATTCGTTTGAACGAACTGCTGGTGAATTTCGAAGTTTACCGATTCTAATATCGCGTCGCAGTGTAAAGGTTAAACGAGGCTAGTTGAGAATTCGAGAATTTCACATGCTTGCGCGTTCCTCGATTGTGAAACTTTGCCTCCAAATTTTGCCTCATTGTACAAATTAGGCGACAATTTCCAGCGGTTCAAATATCGAGCAAATATCTCCACGCTAACGAGTAACGTAGCGTTTCGCTCGATATTCGAACCGAAAACTAAGACGCGGATGTTTCGCGGACAAAATAAACCGAGTTGTGTACAGCGATGGGATTTGCAACGCTTCGAACCGATTCGAAACGTAATACTCTTGAAAGTTTTCATCGTCACAGAAGTCTAGATAGCGTTAGAAATTTCTGACGAATAATAATCGGTGTTCGCTCTTTGCGGGTTGCTCGAAAGTCTTCGCATTTCCAAGACAGCAACGCGCATGGGTCGTAACATACGCGTATATCGGAAGCCACGTTATTGAATGCAAGTTTTCGTGTTTTCTTCCGCGTTAAGTGTCGGTAATTTAATAATTTCATTTATTTATCTTGTACGAGTATCAGGTAAAATAGGGATAAAAAATTATACAAGACGATGATATCGCTTGCGTCATAGTAAGGCTTTTCAAGACTTGAACATATTCAAGATTTTCAAGACTTTCGAAAGAAAATTTCAAGACGAAATTTCGAGGCTTTAGGATTTTCAAGCCATTCAAGACGAATTTTCAACACTTTAAGGTATTCAACGCTTTCAAGACTTTAACACTTTCAAGATATTCAAGACTATCAAGACTTGCAAAACTTTCGAGACGAAATTTTAAGACTTTAAGATATTCCACACTTTCAAGACTTTAAGACTTTCAAGACACATCGAAGATTTTCAAGATATTCGAAACTTTCAAGGCTTTCTGGCTTTCGAATTCCATTCGAATTTGTCGCCATTTTCACACAATTTCGAGGTGTTCCAAATCGCATCGCTAGTTGTGTATATTATGTCTCTGTTGTCGATTGAGAAAGAATATTAGAATGAAAAAAAAAACAGACGATTAAACGAGAAGAGAAATGAACTACCGATAAAAGGATGCGCGCGTGTACCATGCCACTTTGCAACTATGTAAATTCGCCGATCAACAAATTGTATTTCCAAATGCGGGAGTATCGCGCGTGTGTCGCGTACACGAATTCGATACGAGTTGAGAGAGCGAGTAAAGAAAGGAGGAGAAGAGAGCGTAGATTTTGTTCATAGCAAGGAGGAAAAATATTGTTCGTTGCTCCCGAAGGAAGAATATGGTTTATTTTTTCAATACTCAAAGTATATCCTGTACATAGAGCTCCGATAGGATTCGTTTACGTTTCGTAAACGGCGCTGTAATAAAGTGAATTTAATGGTCGATGGATGAAAGAGAGGAAACGAGAGTTGGACGGAAAAAATTCATTAATAGACCGCGAATCTTTTTAATGCGTTTATTGGAAATTTACAAATATATAAACAGCTGCAAAATGCACGATCCGCGCCAGTGTTGGGGCCCGTTCATTCGAATAAATGCCCGCCTTCGCGTTTCTTTCGCTACGAATACGAAAAAAAAAGTACAGCGATTTCTTTTCGTGCCTCTGGTTTCTAATCAAAAGAAAACGATATTTTTCTAATCAGGATAACAGGCAACTGAGAATTGCTTTCGAAGCGGAGTTCAATTTCGAACTGTGTTTCATCACGAAATGCTTCGAGTCGATTCTCAGCCAATTATTTGGGGAATAAGGAAGAATAGAAATATGTGCGAAGGAAGAGCTGTGTATAAATGTAATTGTATTAGCGCGTTTTATGTACATTTAAGCATCGTCGACTTGTATAGAGAAAAAAAGAAAAGAAGAAGAAGAAGAAGGAGAAAAAAGATATGCAAGATTACCGCAAGAAAATTCTCGGACTGAACCAATAAAGAAAAAAAGAAAGAAAAAAAAACAAATACAGACAACTGAGATGCAAAAGGAAAGAAAAAAAACGTTGTTTTCATTTCTATCGTTCGAAGCGCGATAATAATTCGTCCCGCCGTCGTTTGCGTGTACGATTTATTACACAGATGGATCGAAAGCTGATTTCTAGATTCGCGATGCCTCGAAACTCGAAACCTTCGAGAAGTATTTATTTCATTGGCACTTAGGAGGGTAAATAAATTCCCATTGGACGACGAAATTATTTATTCGAAACTTAAAAATGTGGCTACAATTTAAGCGAATCGATTCACTCGTTTTCCGTTGCAAACGAATCGTAATAATAAATTACGCGTATCGATTAAAGCGAATTGCAGAGCGTGAAACGGGAACTCTATTAGATTACTGGCCGAATAAATTCATTCGATTCGATAGTCTCGTTGCTCGTACAAAACTGTTTATTCACCCTAAGTTTCGAGTGCCAAAAATTAGCCGAAACATTTCGAATTTCCCGCGATTTCTCGTTCGCTTCTCTCGCGGTTTCGTTTCACATTTTCGAAACGAACGCGCGGATTTGAAGTACAATTTAACGCGTATCGCGCGTTTTCACTTTTCACCGAAAAGTACAAGTGATGGATCTAGGGATCAGTAGATCCCAGAAATTGTCGGTATTCGAAGGGCAATTGATCCTCGCGAAGTATTCCATGCAATACAAGCTGACCATCACCCCGTTGCCGACGCTTAAGCTGAACCAAATGAACACGTTCCCGGCCGACTTGAATAAGAACAACGTGGTTAAACCGAACACCCCGAACATGATCAATATGACCGGATAAAAGAAACGGAACGCGAAGCAAAGTATGTACTCGTGCACGATCGAGGAGACCGCGAACACGGCGCACACGGCCAATGTCCTGTTCCGCGGCGCCAAAATCTCGTACAGGTCCTTGTAAATGTACGTGTACAGCCAATCGTGGACAACGATGTTCCAGGTGCGATAGTAGGAACTGAAGCTGTTGGAATTCCACCAATCCTGCGAAATAATTTAACGACCGATGTGAGCTTTTCTCGTTGGTGGAAGAGAAAAAGAGAAATCTTCAGATTAAACCGACGATAATCGCGGAATACACGTTAACCCGTTGGCCTACGATAACGAGTCGCACTCGTTCTATAAATTACGCCGTGGATCGAAGAATGATGCTTAACATTCAAGGACGAGATTGTAACTTTTGAACTGCGATTTTAGCTTCGTACAATAACATTGAAGGTTGTCGAATAGAAATTAAGTACTACAATATTCTAACAATTTGTTTGCGACGCGATATAAAAATAGTAAGCGATTAACGGTAGACGAAAGTGGGTAATGAAATAATCGTAGGGCAAAGGGTTAAGCTGGTATTTAAAGCGTGCAAGTGAAATGCATGAAATTCACGGAAGAAATTGTATCGGTTATAAAACGTTCCACGAGATTCTTCTAAGAGCTACTGAAGATGCATTTTATTTGGGGATTACTTTGTACAGTGGGCAAAGAAATTATTACGAACACTTCGAAATTATCAGTTTCTTCAACGCTAGAAACGTATGGACGTTTTGCAATACAGTTACTGTTCTTATAACCGCCACTTTAATTCGTTTATTTAACAGCAAAGTAAAGTATAAAGAATCGCAATATTGTTCAAACGCTCTTCTATTTATCAACATTCTTTTTATACGATCGATATAATAAAGTCATTGCTACATCATTGAAAATGTAAAGCATAGTCCTATGACCGTATTATTGTCACTTGAGAGTTTCTCGTTTAAACAAGAACACATTTTCCACATATTAACACGTCAGTTTGTGTAACAGATATAAGAATTCGTATTGAATTATGACAGTTGCCATACTTAATAATTAAATTGCTCACGTTTTAATGTTCAACAAAACATTTACCTGCCAATGTTTCGCTACAAATATTAAGCGTAAACGAATATAAGATGTCCACGTGTTTGTTACGTAAACCGAAGTTCAAATATTAATAAAATAATGCAATTCCAATAATATTGTAATCCATGAAAAGTCCAAAAGCCACTATTGAACCGATAAAAAATTCTTCTTTCAACTCTTACCATGGCGAAGTCTAAATTCAACCGAAATATTAATCAAATAATCCAATTTCAATTATATTGTAATCCATGAAAAGTCCCAAAGCCACTATTGAACCGATAAAAAATTCTTCTTTCAACGTATTGAATTATGACACTTGCCATACTTAATAATTACATTGGTCACGTTTCAATGTTCAACGTCACATTTACCTCCTAATCTTTGTTTATAAATATTAAGTGTAAACGAATATACGATCTCTGTATGTTGTTACGTAAACCGAAGTGCAAATTTCGTTACTTACGATTCTTTGTACAATTACTTTGCTGTTAAGTAAACGAATTTAAGCGGCAGTTAAATGAAGAGTGATTCACCATGATTGCTTTAACCGTCGGTTGATTCGTGACTCGTTTACCTACGACTAGAATATTATTTCTACGGCAAAAATAGATAAATAAACGAAAGGAATGATGGAGGGACTTACTTTGTAAAACATCTTGTCGGCGAATCGTAGCAATTCGGCAAAAGCGTTCATCCAACAATGTAGCAGCAGATAAAAGCCGCAAATGAAGAGAAGCATTCCGGGTAGCATCGCGCTTAGAATATTAAGCGTCAGCGTTCCCAATTCCACCGGTTTCGTTCCAAAATCTCGAAACGTTGGGAACAGTAGTCTTTCGTATAAAAGCGCCACCAAGAATATGATGGTTAATACCTCGGCGAAGTTTGTTAGAACTACGTTCCATCGGATATTTTTGGACCTAGACAAATGTTTGGTAATATTTTCCAACAGGTATTTCGCGAGAAATAGACGAATTAGCGTACGTAAAGTGAAGTATCTGGTTAGGAGATTAAATAACGCTAGAAGCGATCAATTGTTTTAGTTGGTTGCTTTTGCATTTTTCAAGCTTTCGAATTTTTAAGTCTTCAAGTTTCCAATATTGCAAGTTTTCAAGTCTTTAAGTTTCCAAGCTTTGGAATTTTCAACTCTACAAGTTTCCAAGCTTGGAAATTTTCAACTCTACAAGTTTTCAAGCTTAGAAGTTTTCAACTCTACAAGATTTCAAGCTTGGAAGTTTTCAACTCTACAAGTTTCCAAGCTTAGAGGTTTTCAACTCTACAAGTTTCCAAGCTTAGAAGTTTTCAACTCTACAAGTTTCCAAGCTTAGAAGTTTTCAACTTTACAAGTTTCCAAGCGTAGAAGTTTCCAACTCCTTAAATTTCCAAACTTAGAAGTTTTCAACTCTACGAGTTGCCAAGCTTCGAAGTTTCCAACTTTACAAGTTTCCAAGCGTAGAAGTTTCCAACTCCTTAAATTTCCAAGCTTAGAAGTTTTCAACTCTACGAGTTGCCAAGCTTCGAAGTTTCCAACTCTACAAGTTTCCAATCTTAGAAGTTTTCAACTCTACAAGATTTCAAGCTTAGAAGTTTTCAAGCTTCAAAGTTTTCAACTCTACAAGTTTCCAAGCTTAGAAGTTTTCGACTCTACAAGTTTTCAAGCTTAGAAGTTTTCAACTCTACAAGATTTCAAGCTTGGAAGTTTTCAACTCCTCAAATTTCCGAGCTTAGAAGTTTTCAACTCCTTAAATTTCTAATCTTAGAAGTTTTCAACTCTACGAGTTGCCAAGCTTAAAAGTTTTCAACTCTACAAGTTTCCAAGCTTAGAAGTTTTCAACTCTACAAGTTTCCAATCTTAGAAGTTTTCAACTCTACAAGTTTCGAAGCTTAGAAGTTTTCAACTCCTTAAATTTCCAATCTTAGAAGTTTTCAACTCCTCAAATTTCCAATCTTAGAAGTTTTCAACTCCTCAAATTTCCAAGCTTAGAAGTTTTCGACTCTACAAGTTTTCAAGCTTCAAAGTTTTCAACTCTACAAGTTTCCAAGCTTAAAGTTTTCAACTCTACAAGTTTCCAAGCTTAAAGTTTTCAACTCTACAAGTTTCTAAGCTTAGAAGTTTTCAACTCTACAAGATTCCAAGCTTAAAAGTTTTCAACTCCTTAAGTTTTCAAGCTTCAAAGTTTTCGACTCTACAAGTTTCCAAGCTTAGAAGTTTTCAACTTTACAAGTTTCCAAGCGTAGAAGTTTCCAACTCCTCAAATTTCCAAGCTTAGAAGTTTTCAACTCTACGAGTTGCTAAGCTTAGAAGTTTCCAACTCTACAAGTTTCCAATCTTAGAAGTTTCCAACTTCTCAAATTTCCAAGCTTAGAAGTTTTCAACTGTACAAGTTTCCAAGCTTAGAAGTTTCAATACTCTGCAAATTTCCAAGCTCTCGAGGATCCAAAGTTTTGCATTTCTAAGAGTTTGCATTCGCAAGGTTTTCAATTTAGAAACGCTGCGAGTTTCAAAGCTTCAAATTTCCAAGGTTTTAAATCGGCCAATTAAAACTTTCAGTTTTCGAAGCTCCGAATTTCCAATGATATTCAAATATATACATACGTGTGTAGTTAAAGATCAAGTAATGGCATATTTCTGCGTTATCGCGCGTATTCTCGATATTTTCAGTTATTATCAGACACGGGAATAAATAGAATCGACCTTTGACGAGATAATAAAACATGTACGATTCTTCGATACATGGATTTCGCTTGATAAAATCTCGATCGTATTTCGATTCATAAACTGTTAGATCGATATCGAAGCAACTGCACAGCTGCAGGTACTTGTCTCGTAATCTACGCATATATTTAAACGAATCACGATGATGATTCGAAAATCCAAACAACACTCGATCGTGTTTAACCCTAACAATAAATGTCGAGTAATTCTCGAAAAGCGTATCTCTATCGATAATATTCAATTGTGTTTTTATTGCGTCTGTCAATTTGAATTTATCGGTTCGATTGGAACAAAGATAATATTCATCAACTCTTTAATTAAGTTAATTAATTTCACGATTAATCGCGAAGCGATTTTCGAATTTGCCAGCAAACATAAACGTACATATTTGCAACGTTCTCACGCGTAGAAATTGAAATTTCGTTAGCCTCGATTCTTCGTACATTCGTTCGCTATCGAGTAAACGAATTCGTGTGATAATTATAGGGACACACTGACATTAATTAGCGGCGCTAATGGTGTTGCAAAGGGTTAATCTTCGCAATTCTAATCGAGTCTTTTCCTTTAACCCTTTGCGGACGAGAAGTAGTAACACTTGCGAGAGTACTTTAGTTTTTAATTCCACGACTTTGAATTTCCACGCTTTTCAGTTCCAAACCATTTCATTTCCAACGATTTCAAATGTTTATTATTACGTTAAGTATTCATTGCATTAAGTTTTGTGCTTTAATAGTCGACATGGGTTCGGAAAGCCAAAAAATGATTGGGCGATTATTTGTCGACGCTCGTCCGCAAAGGGTTAATCCCGTGTCTTATCAATTCTTCGCGAATTAGATATCAATCGGGACGTTAACGTCGTACCAAGCGCAAAATACTAAGATACGCGTAATTCGTATTCATCCTCTCAAGTTCGAATTCTAGGTGGGCTTAAAATTGAATTCAATTCAATTTAATCGTTAAACGGTACAACGAATTAGTTTGCATTAGTTCACGACATTAGAGTCAAAGACAGAGATGTTTTTAACCCTTTGCGGACGAGCGTCGAAAAAATAGTCGCCTAATCATTTTTGGTCTTCTGAACCCGTGTCGACGTTTAAAGCAAAAAAACTTAACGTAACGAATACTTAATACATTAATAAACATTTGAAATCGTTCGGCATTAAATAGTTGGGAACTGAAGAACTTAAAAATACAAAAACATAACATTCAAAATTAAACTACTGCCATAGGGTTAATGATAAATTTCGAATTGCATCTCGACACACGTACGCAACAATAAAAACACGTACTACTGTTTTGAGTAACTTTACTCAACTATTTTAGGAACGTATTTCAGTTTGCTGCATAATAACTATCGTTCAACGTCCCTTTCGTTTACGAACATTCTTTCTACACGTTCGATAGAATAAATTCGTGCGCGTGGCTCGTTATTACACGGCGAGGGTTTAACGCGAGATATCGTTGGATTACCTGGGATATTTGTCTTGGTAAATTAGCGTGGGCGCGAACAGGAAATAGAGGTACGTGGAAAATCCCGGCGGCTGTGGCACAGCTGTTTCCTCCGAATGACTTTTGTACGACACGAATCTCGGCGCGACGCTTCTCACGAATGCGTACGTCTTCATCACTAGTCGCACCTGGGGAAGATTAATCATTAGGTGTAGCGGACAAATAATCTCGCCTTTTCCAAGCTAACTTCGTCCCAAATTAATTACCAGAAATCTACCAGCCTAAATTTTTATTTAACAAATTTTTATTACCGTTATTTTATTATAAATTCCCGCGACGCGACGATTTTCTCGACGTAACGTTCTACGATCGTTCTAAATTAATCACTAGAAATCTACCTACTGGTAAGAAGTAGCTAGCCTAAGTTTACTTAACAAATTGGATTACTACTATTTTATTATAAATTCGCGCGACGCGACGATTTTCTCGACGTAACGTTCTACGATCGTTCTAAATTAATCACTAGAAATCTACCTACTGGTAAGAAGTAGCTAGCCTAAGTTTACTTAACAAATTGGATTACTACTATTTTATTATAAATTCGCGCGACGCGACGATTTTCTCGACGTAACGTTCTACGATCGTTCTAAATTAATCACTAGAAATCTACCTACTGGTAAGAAGTAGCTAGCCTAAGTTTACTTAACAAATTGGATTACTACTATTTTATTATAAATTCGCGCGACGCGACGATTTTCTCGACGTAACGTTCTACGATCGTTCTAAATTAATCACTAGAAATCTACCTACTGGTAAGAAGTAGTTGGACTAAGTTTACTTAACAAATTGGTTTACTACTACTTTACTATAAATTCCCGCAACGCGACGATTTTCTTCACGTAAAGTTCTCAGATCGTCTTAAATTAATCACTAGAAATCTACCTACTGGTAAGAAGTAGCTAGCCTAAGTTTATTTAACAAATTGGTTTACTACTATTTTATTATAAATTCGCGCGACGCGACGATTTTCTCGACGTAACGTTCTACAATCGTTCTAAATTAATCACTAGAAATCTACCTACTGGTAAGAAGTAGTTGGACTAAGTTTATTTAACAAATTGGATTACTACTATTTTACTATAAAATTCGCGCGACCATTTTCTCCACGTAACGTTCTACGATCGTTCTAAATTAATCACTAGAAATCTACTGATTAGAAGTAGCTGGCCTAAGTTTATTTAACAAATTGGTTTACTACTATTTTATTATAAATTCGCGCGACGCGACGATTTTCTCGACGTAACGTTCTACGATCGTTCTAAATTAATCACTAGAAATCTACCTACTGGTAAGAAGTAGCTAGCCTAAGTTTACTTAACAAATTAGTTTACTACTATTTTATTATAAATTCCCGCGACGCGACGATTTTCTTCACTTAACTTTCTACGATCGTTCTAAATTAATCACTATAAATCTACCTACTGGTAAGAAGTAGCTAGCCTAAGTTTACTTAACAAATTGGATTACTACTACTTTATTATAAATTCCCGCGACGCGACGATTTTCTTCACTTAACTTTCTACGATCGTCCTAAATGAATTACCAGTAAAAAGCAGCTGGCTTAAATTTATTTAACAAACTAGATTACTAATGTTTTACTTATAACTTCGCGCGTTTAGTAGCTCTGGTGTCAGAAAAGCGGAAGGGTTAATTAGTAAATGAAATGATTATCGTTGGAGTTCCGTTATACGAAAAATTCTCTCACGCGAACGCATTCTTGTTTTGTAATTGATTCGCGTAACGCAGGCTTTGATGTGATTAGAATTGGTACGAGATACTCACCTGCTCCATAAGAATGATTGTAGTGGACGCGAGCGGCAATTGGTTGTCGAGTACAGCTTTGGCCGGAAGTATGATCAATAAAGTGTGATAAGCGACGATAGCTGCCAGCCAGCCGAAGTCCCAAATTTTTCTGCCCAAAGCTACGAGAAATTCCATCCCCCCCCAAACCCAACATCCGTCAGCATTAAGATTTGTCGAGAAATATTAGGTCGTTGCATATGAAATGGCCTTAAATGATTTCACGCAGGGTAAATGATCCAATCGCACGACAATCTAATTTAGATGTAAATTTCGAACGCAGGACACACGATTTTCATAAACTTCAGATTCAATTTGCACTTCTGTAGATTTTATAATGAAATTTGGATATCATTTTCAAAGGCAAGATGCGATTTTTAGAGACTTCAGATTCAATTTGCACTTCTGTGGATTTTATAATCAAATTTGGATATCATTTTCGAAAGCATGGTACGATTTTTATAGACTTTAGATTAAATTTGCAATTCTGTAGATTTTATAATCAAATTTGGATATCATTTTCAAAGGCAAGATGCGATTTTTAGAGACTTCAGATTCAATTTGCACTTCTGTGGATTTTATAATCAAATTTGGATATCATTTTCGAAAGCAAGATACGATTTTTATAGACTTTAAATTAAATTTGCACTTCTGTAGATTTTATAATGAAATTTGGATATCATTTTCAAAGGCAAGATACGAGTTTTATAGACTTTAGATTAAATTTGCACTTCTGTAGATTTTATAATCAAATTTGGATAAAATTTTCAAAGGCAAGGCAAAATATTTATAAACGTTAGATTCGAATAATATTTTCTAGACTTTAGATACTTTGGATTTCTATAGATTTTTAGAGTTCTGCACGCTTCTCTTAAACGAACGGATCGAAATCCATTAGGTTACTCACATTTCGGCGAATATTCGAGATGTTTCGTGGCCCAGCAACAGAAAGCAGCGTACAATCCTAAAGTGGAAGCTTTCATCAGGCACCAAACGTAAAGTACTATTGGGAATTTGTCGAAACCGGCGCGCACCGTGTCGATGCCGAGATTAGGCCTGCAAAAGTCACGATACTTCGCTGTGAAGCGATGCGAAATAAGAAACACACGGATAGATGTTCCAAATTACCGTTAACGTTCCCATAATCGTCCCTTGAATTCGTTTATTTAACAGCGAAAGCAAGCGTACGAAGAATCGACACTAAAGAAAATTTCAATACTAAATTTGGACGTTGATTTTTATGTAACAACGCGTGAACATTGTACGTGTGTTTATATTTAGTGGGATTCATTAGGTATTACTAGAATCTAGTAGAACTTATTAGGATTACTTATTAAGACTATTTATTAGGATTTACTAGGATTATTTATTAGGATTGCTTATAATGTATTAGGGTTTATTAAGATTCATTACGATTGAGTAGGATTATTTATTAAGATTAATTAAAATTTATTAGAACTTATTGGGATTACGTATTAGGATTCATTAACGTTCGTTACGATTATTGATTAATTAGAATCAGTGATTATAATTGATTAGAATTTATTAGCATTTAGTAGGTTTTTATTAGGAATTACTAGAATCTAGTAGAACTTATTAGGATTACTTATTAACATTATTTAGTGGCATTTACTGGGATTACTTATTAAGATTATTTAGTAGCATTTACTAGGATTACTTATTAAGATTATTTAGTAGCATTTACTAGGATTATTTATTAGGATTGCCTAGAATTTATTAGGGTTTATTAAGATTCATTACGATTTACTAGGATTATTTATTAAGATTAATTAGAATGTATTAGAAGTTAATTGGGATTACTTATTATGATTCATTAACGTTCTCTACGATTATTGATTAGAATTTATTGGCATTTAACAGGACTTATTAGGAATTACTAGAATCTAGTAGAACTTATTAGGATTACTTATTCAGACTACTTATTAGGATTCACTAGGATTATTTATTAAGATTAATTAGAATTTATTAGAAGTTAATTGGGATTAGTTATTAGGATTCATTAACGTTCTCTACGATTATTGATTAGAATTGATTAGAATTTATTGGCATTTAACAGGATTTATTAGGAATTACTAGAATCTAGTAGAACTTATTAGGATTACTTATTCAGACTACTTATTAGGATTCACTAGGATTATTTATTAAGATTAATTAGAATGTATTAGAAGTTAATTGGGATTACGTATTATGATTCATTAACGTTCTCTACGATTATTGATTAGAATTTATTGGCACTTAACAGGACTTATTAGGAATTACTAAAATCTAGTAGAATACTTTTCACACAAACCGACGTGTTAATATACGTAAAACTTGTTTCTACTTAAACGAGAAACTCTCAAGTGACGATTCGTGGGACCGTGGACTTTGTTGTACATTTTCAATTACGTAGCATTGAATTTATTATACTGAACATATATATATAAATAAAAGTGTTGGCAAATAAAAGAACGGTTGAACTTAAGAGTTGTGCTCCAAACTGGAACGATGTTTAATGCTAACGACGTTCTAAAATAGTTAGACGAAATTAACTTAAAAGTGACAGTATACGTGGTACAATCTACCTTATCCTAGGACACAGTTGTTGAAACGAAGCGCACGTATACTCACGAGCCCATGTGTCGGATATCGTAAACAGCGGTGTGTATCAGCAGAATTATTAACGTTGACACGATGAAATTGTATATCGTCCGAATGTGAGTGATCTGGTACATTTCTGTCAACAGCGAGTTTCGTTGGAGAAATTGTTTCGTCGGCAATTTGTCCTCCCTCGTTGCTTTCCTACGAGCAACATACAATAAGTCGATAATATAATTAATCGTTGCGAATAATCCTCGGCTCCTTAATTAGTAGGACAAACGGAAATCGTAATAACTTCTCCTTATCCTTTCAATGAATCGAATGTATATTTTACAGGGATATGGATAAATTCTCCGCCTAGTTGTCATTCTTTCTAAACGACGAGATACGCTTATGCTACGGATTGCGATGGTCTAAACGGAAGGCAATGGGAGATTAGAGACATGCGATACGATGATTTAGGAACGATTATATAATTACGTTCTGTTCGAGTATCTCTCAGAGTCAGTCGCATCTTTCGGCTCGCTGATCGTCATTTTGTCCACTCTCTCGAGAACTTCCGTTACCATTTCGTTCATTCGGCTATTCATCAGCGCCGAGATGTCTTTCTTAATCTCCTGCGAACACGAAAGCTCGTCAAAAAACATTCTCTTCGTTAGACTAATTCAACGCGCCAAATTTAGGGAACTCGTCGATTTCAGATTTCTACGTTTAAAGTTAAACTAGCGAGCATAGAAGAATTTCTTAGCGGATCTTTGCTCGCTGCTTGTAGTTTCGAAACTGTGCTACGCGATTATTTTCTTCCGTAGATATAAAAATGGATTCATGCAGGTTAATTGAAGCAAATATGGGATGCGATTGTAAAGATTATTATGCGTTGGCGTAATTTTTCCCGCTATTTAATCTGCAGTATTTACACGCAATGTTAATAATTTTCTTTTAAGAAACCCGTCGAATTATGGAATAATAATATATAATTTGCAACTTGTGCTTCGAGTTTGCGTTGGCGTAACAATGCAGCAGGAACAATTAGAATACCGTTAACAGGACATTTGTAAATACGCAACAATCCGATCTTACAACGCTTCCGATTCAAACTTACTTGCATCCTTTCGCCGAAGTCGCGTTGCTCTTCTTTCACTTTTCCTCGCTCCATCTTTTAACGATCTATCATCTCAGATCCGATCAGCACAGTTCCCGATCCCTTAGAGGTCCGCCGAAATTCCGACTCGCGGAATTCGCTCGCGATTCGACCGCGGAAATATTCCAAACCCCTTCGCTGCGAGCAAAACTTACGTCAGCACTTTTAACCATTTACGCTTCCAAGCTTCGTTCGATCACTGTTCCGAACTTACGGCGTCGCGCGTTTCGAAAAATGTGGAATTTCCGTCGATTTCGAAGTAATGGAAATTGCGAGGCTAACATTCTTCTATTATTCTAGGCTTGGGGAAATATCACGTTTTGGAAGAATGCAACAATTCACTTATGTCATACATTTTCATATCTATAGATTATATATATATCAATTATAATATTGTATATTATAGTATAATATATTATAATGTTACAATATATTTTATCATATATTTATTGAATTATAACAACATATTATAATTAATATTGAAGTGAATTATATTAAAATATTATAATTAATATTGACGTGAATTATATTAAAATATTATAATTAATATTGAAGTGAATTATATTAAAATATTATAATTAATATTGACGTGAATTATATTAAAATATTATAATTAATATTGACGTGAATTATATTAAAATATTATAATTAATATTGAAGTGAATTATATTAAAATATTATATATTTTATCATATATTATAATATGATATATACATGTATAATATCATAATATGTTATAATATATATTATAATAATATAATATACTATAATATTACATATTGCAATTATAATTACAATAATATATATTATAATATAATACGTATATAGATTCAATAAAAATACTCTTTAATCGTTGCGTTAAGACGCGAGGAGTGATAAATATAACATGATCAGACGCGTGTAGTTTAAAATCAAAGTTGGTCATCCAAAATAAATAAATAAATAATTCCCGTAGTGCAAGCGAATTGAATTCATTTGAGTAAGTAGAATTTACGAATTTTTGGCAGCCTGCAATTTCCGATACGCAAACGAAGTTAATTTATCCACGATTCTTCGTACGCACATGCATTACCTTGCTATTAAATAATATAATTGGTGTTTCGGCGTTGAAAGGGCCACCGACGGTTATCCGGACGTCTATCGAAGCTTCGACCGACGCGTTTGAACCGTCGGAGACGGGAATCGATACTGAATCGATCGACCGCGGTGCGAAACTTGCTTTATGGTCCGTTTCGTCGGATCCGTTATCGGAGTTTTCGTCAGCTGATCGCGTCACGCTCGCGTTCCTTTCGTTTCTCAGCATCCGTTTGTTTGCCGGCGCGGGCGGTACGCGCACCAAGACTCCGCGAGTCCCAGTCCGGAGTACGAGACTCCGCTTTCACGCCCCCGTCGCTTCTGATTAAGTAATTGCAACCAGCGGTTTGCGGCTCGAATCAATTTTTGCTCAACTATCGCGGTGCGACGCACAGCGCGTCCAGCGTCAAAGGAAAATCCACGGAAGCTTTCAAAGTTACCTGTTCTTTTCGGCTATTTCGCCGCGTTCGCAAATTCCAGCCCGCGAAAGCTTAAAGGTGTTCGATAATTGTGAACTTTGGAAATTATATTTACAAGTATATCTATAGTGTATTTCGTATATATTTGTACATTCTTTTTTTTTTGTACATTTATATATATGTATATGTACAGTTGTACATTCGTATATTTATACATTTGTATATTTATATATTTGTACATTCATATATTTGTATATTTATACATTTGTATATGAATATATTTGTATATGAATATATTTGTACATTCATATGTTTGTATATTTATATATTTGTACATTCATATATTTGTATATTGATATATTTGTACATTGATACATTTGTATATGAATATATTTGTACATTTGTATATTTATATATTTGTACATTGATACATTTGTATATGAATATATTTGTACATTGTTATATTTGTATATTTATATATGTGTACATTGATATATTTGTACATTGATACATTTGTACATTGATACATTTGTACATTGATACATTTGTATATGAATATATTTGTACATTCATATATTTGTATATTTATATATTTGTACATTGATATGTTTGTACATTGATACATTTGTACATTAATATATTTGTACATTTATACATTTGTATATTTATACATTTGTATATTTATATATTTGTACATTGATATATTTGTACATTTATACATTTGTATATTTATATATTTGTACATTAATATATTTGTACATTGATATATTTGTACATTTATACATTTGTATATTTATATATTTGTACATTTATATGTTTGTACATTTATACATTTGTATATGAATATATTTGTACATTGATATATTTGTATATTTCTATATATTTGTACATTTATATGTTTTTGTATAATTTATGCATTTATGCATTTGTACATTTATATATATACATTTGTATATTTATATATATGTACATTGATATATTTGTACATTTATACATTCGTATATTTATATATTTGTACATTGATATATTTGTATATTTCTATATTTGTACATTTATATGTTTTTGTATAATTTATGCATTTATGCATTTGTACATTTATATATATACATTTGTATATTTATATATTTGTACATTGATATATTTGTACATTGATACATTCGTATATTTATACATTTGTATATGAATATATTTGTTCATTGATATATTTGTATATTTCTATATATTCGTATATTTATACATTTGTATATGAATACATTTGTACATTGATATATTTGTATATTTCTATATATTCGTACATTTATACATTTGTATATGAATACATTTGTACATTGATATATTTGTATATTTCTATATATTCGTACATTTATACATTTGTATATGAATACATTTGTACATTGATATATTTGTATATTTCTATATATTCGTACATTTATACATTTGTATATGAATACATTTGTACATTGATATATTTGTATATTTCTATATATTCGTACATTTATACATTTGTATATGAATACATTTGTACATTGATATATTTGTATATTTCTATATATTCGTACATTTATACATTTGTATATGAATACATTTGTACATTGATATATTTGTATATTTCTATATATTCGTACATTTATACATTTGTATATGAATACATTTGTACATTGATATATTTGTATATTTCTATATATTCGTACATTTATACATTTGTATATGAATACATTTGTACATTGATATATTTGTATATTTCTATATATTCGTACATTTATACATTTGTATATGAATACATTTGTACATTGATATATTTGTATATTTCTATATATTCGTACATTTATACATTTGTATATGAATACATTTGTACATTGATATATTTGTATATTTCTATATATTCGTACATTTATACATTTGTATATGAATACATTTGTACATTGATATATTTGTATATTTCTATATATTCGTACATTTATACATTTGTATATGAATACATTTGTACATTGATATATTTGTATATTTCTATATATTTGTACATTTATATGTTTTCGTATATTTATGCATTTGTACATTTATATATATATACACATACATATATGTACGTTTATACATTTGTATGTTTATATACTTGCACGTATTCACTGCAAGATGACCTAAATAAAGCCTAGCGTTAACCGAAAACGTTAACTTCATCGTACATCGTATAAGAGCAATCTCGACGAAAGTTTAAACATCGAGTTTCGTTCCTTTTCCGTATAGCCCGATAACTTTGCTTCTCGGCCGACGAATACTCGGTCGCGATAAATTCACGCCAATATTTACAGCCCGTATATAAAGGTGACCCGGTGGGAAAGTTTTTGTGGACTGTTAGAACAGTTCGGCGGTTCGATAGTTTCGTAACTTTGTTTGCGAAACTGAAACCGTGTCCTTGGAACAGGAAGCGATTTTCATCGGTTTCGAACTTCGATCAACGTTCAAATTTAGTATCGACATTTTTCTTGCTCTCTATTCCTCCCACATTCGTTTTCCATTAAATAAAACGAATTCGCGCGACAATTATAGAGACTCTAACAGTAATCGGTTCATCTATCCTACTTTTAGATTAATCATTTACACGATACGTTAAATATAATTGTTCTTTTCGAGTAGGAAAATATAATTAGGAAACGTTGGCATCGAAAACCATATTAACAGGTTTCATTCACCGACAATAATAAGAAATTATTTTAGACAACGTTATCGGGCTATCGGCGCAATTGATTAGCATCGTTATTGATTGGCATTCGTAAACGTGTTTTCTCTGAATTAATCACGCCACAAGCCATCGCTGATCGCAGCTTCAACGTTTCTCTTTGATCGCGTCTTCCACTCGGACTCGTATAGAACTGTAACAGGCTAACAATGGCAATAACAGCGTTTATATCTGCTGTGAATCGCAATAAAAGCAACCGGTATAGCCGCAACGACCTTGCATATAAATATTAGATTTTGTCGCACACGAAATGGCCTTAAATCATTTTACGTATCTACGTAATCGAAAGTTTCGCAGTCGTTGATTAATTTAAAGCACCATTAAATCGTCCGCTGGCCAATAATTAACAAACTGTTACGTTTCGTGCAATATTGTAAAAGTAAGATTGGCGTATATCGAATTTTCCCTTTCGAAGCTTTCTTTTCAATCGAATTAAAGTACGGTAATTTCTATATTTTCTTTTGTTTCTTCACCTTTCTTTTCAATCGAATTAAAGTACATTCATTTCTACCTTTTCTTTCGTTTCTTCACCTTTCTTTTCAATCGAATTAAAGTACGTTAATTTCTACCTTTTCTTTTCCTTCTTCACCTTTCTTTTTCCGTTTCTCTAAGAAAGCTTTCATCCCATTGAAATACGAAATTTTTTGTTTTGAAGCTTTCTTTTCAATCGAATTAAGGTATGTTAATTTCTACCTTTTCTTTTGTTTCTTCACCTTTCTTTTCAATCGAATTAAAGTACGTTAATTTCTACCTTTTCTTTTGTTTCTCCACCTTTCTTTTCAATCGAATTAAAGTACGTTAATTTCTTCCTTTTCTTTCGTTTCTTCATCTTTCTTTTCAATCGAATTAAAGTACGTTAATTTCTACCTTTTCTTTTTCTTCTTCACCTTTCTTTTTCCGTTTCTCTAAGAAAGGTTTCATCGCATTTAAATATGAAATTTGCCCTTTCGAAGCTTTCTTTTCAATCAAATTAAAGTACGTTAATTTCTACCTTTTCTTTTGTTTCTCCACCTTTCTTTTCAATCGAATTAAAGTACATTAATTTCTACCTTTTCTTTTCCTTCTTCACCTTTCTTTTTCCGTTTCTTTAAGAAAGCTTTCATCCCGTTGAAATACGAAATTTTCCCTTTCGAAGCTTTCTTTTCAATCGAATTAAGGTATGTTAATTTCTACCTTTTCTTTTGTTTCTTCACCTTTCTTTTCAATCAAATTAAAGTACATTAATTTCTACCTTTTCTTTTCCTTCTTTACCTTTCTTTTCAATCGAATTAAAGTACGTTAATTTCTACCTTTTCTTTTCCTTCACCTTTCTTTTTCCGTTTTCGTATCCCGTAGAAATATGAAATAAACAAGGATTGAATTATATATATATATATATATTATTAAAGAAATTCGTGCAGCCGCGGGTTTCTCGAATCGTTCGCGTTTCGCGAGATTTCGAAAAGCAAACGACCGACGCGGAGTGCATCGATATCAGCGTGAATAATGGCAGAAGTTATCGCATCGTTTTCCGCTCTTTTATCTCCCATTTGTTTTATCCCCCGCTCGCTTATGAATGAGCAACTTTGCTCCAACGCGTCGAAACGCTGCGATATATTAATCATTTATTTACTTGTTTATTCGTTTAAAGGAGCGTTTCCAAGTACTCTCAACGAAGACGAATTATAAACGCGTAAAGACATACGAAACGTAGCAACAATTACTTTACCATTGTTCCCATAACCGCCACTGGAAATTCGTTTTATTTAACAGCAATGTTAATTGTACAGAGAATCGCGAGTAAACAAATTTCCGTACTAAATTTGGACTTCGGTTTACGTAACGGCGCGTGGACATTGTACAACAGATAATATTATAATGTACGGTACAATATTTCGCGTACATTGGCAATGAATAAGTAAACGATAAAAATGTGCGATAATATATTCGCTTTATTATTATTTCCCTACGTTTCATTGAACGTCAGCCTTTCTAAAACTTCACTTACGCTTTCGTTTCTCTCTCCCGGTACTCTTAACGTTGTACATTAGGTTTCGTCAACGTTTCTCTTAAATTGAAATTCGTTGTTTCGCAGAAAAAGCGTTGCTCGCGATTCTCTTGATTTCCGAGTCCGCGCATTTAAATACATTTCCCGGCGCGAAGAATCGTGAAATTTGCAAGGGTTTCGATCGTTTCAAGGACAATACTTCGTGTATTATCCAACGGTACGAAGTTTCGCGTTTCGGTTAGGCGAAACATTTCGAATTTCGACGCGTACGCGTTTCATTCGCGATAGAGCGCAGAAATCGAGTGGCCGGTAATAAGAAGCGCTGATGTTACAGTCGTACGACGATTATAGCGATAATGTTCTGCCATCTGTTGGCGAGTACAAGTATAGCAAAGCCACGGAGTACTATAGCACGCGGGATACTTTCGTTTTTATTGTTACCGTAACTATAAACGGAGAAGGAGGAGAAACAGGTCCGATGGATGTAAAAGAGCACCGCGAAAAAGCGAATCCAAACGATATGCTTGCACTTTAATAGCAAAAACTCGCAATTACGTAACCCAACTTGTGCCAACAGGCAATCGTTATTATTATTATTATTATTATTATTATTATGCGATCGCAGGCGAGGGAAAATTGGCAGAAAAGAAAGGTCCTTCGTATTGTGGCTCGAAAACGTTCTCGTTTGAATAGAAGCACGCTTTTTGCGTATATCAGCACGTCAATTCTGCGTAACAGATATAAGAATTAGCATCGAATTATCACAATTCCTATATTTTATTAATCGTTCCAATTTTGAACATAATATCGATCAAACAGATCGAGTTTATTTATGAACATCCTTTTTATACGTTCAATATCTTTAATTGTATCGAAAGCGTGTAGTAAAATAGTGAAAATGTTCAACAAAGTCGAATATCCGTAGTATCGTCACTTGAGAATTTCTCGCTTAAATAGGAACACAATAGTAAATATAAGTTAATAGTTAAAATAAGTTAACGATTCACTTTGTGCGACAGATATAAGAATTACCATAGAATTATGATACTTTCCATACTTTATAATTATATCTGCCACGTTTCGACGTTCAACAGCACGTCTACCTGCCAATGTTCATTTACAAACGTTAAATGTGAACGAATACACGTAGTGTATTGAGTTGTTACATGAATCGAAGTCGAAATTTAGTATGTGTAGGAAGATAATGGCCAAAGGATGCGGATGGGCGTGTAGGATTCGGAGATGATCGTGGGGTTTACACAAGCCAGATCTACACAGTCTCTAAATAAAAGAATTCTATCTATTTAACGCTATTCGTCTGGTTTACAGCTGTCCCGCTTCTATCTTACATCTGTCTTACCACTAACTTATTTTTCGCGTATCCGGCTTTTTAAAGCGTCCTTCGCAAGGCGGACGTTCTTCCTCTCCACCAATCAGTGGATTTTTTTAACCCGCCTACGGCCTCGAACTATGGTGGGGCACCCTCCCCTAGGAGCCGTTTCCCTCGTAATTTTCCGTAGGTTGCCAGGATCTCTATGAGGTGGCCAAAATTTCCTTCCTCAAGTCGCTAAGGATTCGACCCCCTCATAAACCTGGTCACCGTTCCGGTCGACCGTTACCCATGCCGGCTGTTATAAACCCCCGTAAGGTTTATCTCCCTTTCCTGATTTTAGCCTACATATGCAAATTTCTTTACTCGCGTTACTTTGCCATTAACCCCTCGCCCTACGATTATTCTATTATCCACGTCTAGTAGCGTTAGCCGATCGCTGCTTCCTTATCGCGTCGCGTTACAAATCGCTTCAAGATTATAGGTAACGTTAATTCGGTGATCTTCAAGCTTACAACGCGAAGCCAAAATTAGGGTTCCTAAAAAGACGCGACCAAGTTAAGAACCACTGTGAAGAATCATAATTGGACATACGGAAATAACCCATTGTTGGGATTAGCTTCCAAATATAGTTTCTATTGAAATGAAATAAAATAAACGTTTAATAAGAGTAAAACTAAATACAAGCTGGTTGATGTTTCCTTGCTGAGGAAACGCAGTGAATTAACGAAAATCGCCTGCATGAACGTGCGGCTCGTGTACAAGAATGGCCCATGCCATAAAACGACGGTCAGGGAGGGAAAGCAAGAACCAAAAATGCACGTGTACTAATGTAGAAATTCAGCTTTCGCACGAAATGTGCAAAGGTCAGAAAGCATGCTGTCTCTCGGACACCCGGCTCCAGGTATGCCTATGCCTGCTAGTCTAAGAACGATCAAAATACCCAAACACAATTCAAAGTAAAATCAACACCCATAAATACATCCTCAACAAAGATGACCAACCACTCTGCGAACGATGCAAGACGACCATAACAGTAGATCACCTCGTACTGCAATGTGAAATATTCCTTCCGTTAAGAAAGCAACTCAACATCAAACCTACTGTAAAAGACAACGTAAAGGACAGTGGAACAGTATCAAGACTCCTGCAGTATCTAAAGCAATCCATGCTCTACAACCACATATAAATCTCCCCCCTCTGTTGTCGCTAATAACCCAAGAGGTTGATGCGACACAAAATAATGAACCAAAAAAACAAATTAGGGTTCGAATCAGATATTACGCGTTTTTATTAAATCTGTGCCGCGATTCGTAGCACGAGTGCGACTCGTTATTGTACGCCAATGGATTAAATGAAACGAATCGAAGTGGTAATTATAGAAAGAGTGACATTAAGTGGAGATGATTTAACATTTATTTCGAAGCTAGGATTCGCGAGTCGCTCGAAACGCGACTGCTTCGAAACGTGGGAGATTTCAATGCCTCTGAAGACAGCCGCGCGTGCGAATCAATGGCGGTCGCTTCGAGCGCTTCGATTCTATCGTATTCTTTTTTCCTTTCTCTCTAGGATAAATGTATCGCCTACTGCCACTTTAAGGTTCGCTATTTAAGTAGCATTCGTTGACTATTTTAGAACGTCGTTAACATAAATATCAATCCAGTTTGAGGCGTAATATTCAGTTGAACGGATCGAGTTTATTTATGAACATTCTTGTTGTCAATTCGTTACTACAAAGTTCAATAAGTACTTCGTACTGTCGCTTCGAAATGTTCTTATTTAAATAGGAACACGTTTCTTTACATACAGGAATATTAACACGTCAGTTTGTGGAACTGAGATAAGATGTATATGCTACTAAATAATATGCTGATATAGATGATATATGACACGTTACATGTTTTAGTTTCCTTTGGAATTTTATTCTTCTATCGAATTTTCTTTGGAATTTTATTCTTCTATCGAATTTTCTTTGGAATTTTATTCTTCTATCAAATTTTATTTGGATTTCTATTCTTCTATCAAATCTTCTTTGGAATTATATTCTTCTATTAAATTTCCTTTAGAATCCCATTCTTCGACCAAATTTCCTTTGAAATTTTATACTTCTATCAAATCTTCTTTGGAATTCTATTCTTCTATTAAATTTCCTTTAGAATCCCATTCTTCCATCAAATTTCCTTTGAAGTTTTATTCTTCTATCAAACTTTATTTGGAATTCTGTTCTTCTATTAAATTTCATTCCGAAATTTCCTCCTTCTATTAAATTTTCTTTGGAATTCTATTCTTCTATTAAATTTCCTTTAGAATTCCATTCTTCCATCAAATTTCCTTTGAAATTTTATACTTCTATCAAACTTTATTTGGAATTCTATCCTTCTATTAAGTTTCCTTTAAAATTCCATCCTTCCATCAACTTTCCTTTGAAATCTGTTAATCTCTTGTCGAATTTCCTTCGATTTCCGCAAATATTCGCTATCTTTCTTTCGAAACTATAAACTGCGCGGACGGTTAGTTGGAATTAGATTAGTCAGCAGGCGTGTTGCTCGTACTTGAACGCGCGTAGCGCTATCGGAACGATCGAAGAAAAATTTGATAACGATAATAGCATCTTTGCCGTTACGATAGTGCGCTGTTAACGCAACCTTGAGATTAACTCGGCCATTGTATCGGAAATCATTCCACTCGTTCCGATTTCTATCGACGCATTTCATCAACGTTTACACGCCTCCAATTGCACAATCCAATCGCCACGAAACGAAACACACGAACCATAAGCATTCACGCTTCAGCTTTTAATCGTTTCTCGTGGAAAAATGCCAAACTTCGAATAAAGACGGCATAGTAGACGTCTCAATCGCTGCCACTTTAAGCTTATCGCTTTAAGCAACTTCATTCAATTATTTTACATGCAATTTAACGCGCCTATTCCTGGTTTCAAGCGCAACAGATTAGTTAACAATCGTGCCTATTTATTATTAGGATTTACTGTAGAATTATTTATTAAAATTGATTAGAATTTAGTAGGATTTATTAACATTCATTACGATTTAGTAGGATTAGTTATTAAGATTAATTAGAATTTATTTGAAGTTATTGCGATTACGTATTAGGATCCATTAACGTTCGCTACGATTATTGATTAACTAGAATCAATGATTATAATTGGTTAGAATTGATTAGCATTTAGTAGGTTTTATTAAGAATTACTAGAATATAGTAGAACTTATTAGGATTACTTATTAACATTATTTAGTAGCATTTAGTAGGATTACTTATTAATATTAGTTAGTAGCATTTACTAGGATTACTTATTAAGATTATTTAGTAGCATTTACTAGGATTATTTATTAGGATTGCCTAGAATTTAGTAGGATTTTATTAAGATTTATTACGATTTAGTAGGATTATTTATTAGGATTGCCTAAAATTTAGTAGGATTTTATTAAGATTTATTACGATTTAGTAGGATTATTTGTTAAGATTAATTAGAATTTATTAGAAGTTATTGGGATTACAGTATTAGGATTCGTCAAGAGTCATTATGATTATCGATTAACTAGAATTGTTTAGTAGAATGGATTAGAATTTATCAGCATTTAGTAGGATTTATTTAAGAATTACTAGAATCTAGTAGAACTTATTAGGATTACTTATTAACATTATTTAGTGGCATTTACTAGAATTACTTATTAAGATTATTTAGTAGCATTTACTAGGATTACTTATTAAGATTATTTAGTAGCATTTACTAGGATTATTTATTAGGATTGCCTAGAATTTAGTAGGATTTTATTATGATTCATTACGATTTAGTAGGATTATTTATTAAGATTAATTAGAATTTATTTGAAGTGATTGGGATTACAGTATTAGGATTCGTTAAGATTCACTTTGATTATCGATTAACTAGAATTGTTTAGTAGAATGGATTAGAATTTATCAGCATTTAGTAGGATTTATTTAAGAATTACTAGAATCTAGTAGAACTTATTAGGATTACTTATTAACATTATTTAGTGGCATTTACTAGGATTACTTATTAAGATTATTTAGTAGAACTTATTAGGATTACTTATTAAGATTATTTAGTAGCATTTACTAGGATTATTTATTAGGATTGCCTAAAATTTATTAGGGTTTATTAAGATTCATTACGATTTAGTAGAATTATTTATTAAGATTAATTAAAAGTTATTGGGATTACGTATTAGAATTCATTAACGTTCGCTACGATTATTGATTAACTAGAATCAATGATTATAATTGATTAGAATTTATCAGGATTTAGTAGGATTTATTTAAGAATTACTAGAATATAGTAGAAGTTATTAGGATTACTTATTAACATTATTTAGTGACATTTACTAGAATTACTTATTAAGATTATTTAGTAACATTTACTAGGATTACTTATTAAGATTATTTAGTAGCATTTACTAGGATTATTTATTAGGATTGATTAGAATTAACTAGCATTTAACAGGATTCAGTAGGAATTACCAGAATCTAGTAAAATACTTTCTACTTATACTACATTAGTCGCGTTTTAATACTCGAACGA
This sequence comes from Eucera pruinosa, assembly GCA_028830335.1. Taxonomy (NCBI): domain Eukaryota; kingdom Metazoa; phylum Arthropoda; class Insecta; order Hymenoptera; family Apidae; genus Eucera; species Eucera pruinosa. The sequence goes on from JAMYCR010000019.1 coordinate 4,757,442, forward strand.
TGCAATTCACCAGCAAATATTTACATTTCAATATTAAATATAAACTTCACATATATGCAACGTCCATCTGTCTTCTCACATGATAAAAATCAACGTCCAAATTTACTATCACCATTTTTCTCAGCTTCTATTCTTCGTACATTCGATCGCTATTAAATAAAACGAATTCGTGCGACAATTATAGAGACTATAACAGTAATTGATTCATCTATCCTACTTTTACATTAATATTTACACGATACGTTAAATATAATTGTCCTCTTCGAGTAGGAAAATATAGTCAAGAAACGTTGGCATCGAAAGCCTTACTAATAGGTTTCATAGGTCGATAAAGTGTTAAGCAATAGCGATACGAAACACGCGTTTACGTCAACATTCCCCACGGATTAGTAACTCTACGGATGGATTTCGATCAAGATCTCTACTTTCCATTAGGTTTCCCCGAAAAACGCTCGTCTTCGTCATCGTTGCTTCTCGCGTGGCAAAATCACTAGCAATTACCGTAATTCTCTTCGTATAACTGCTACTTTAATGCGTTTTATTTAATAGGTATGGTAACGTACAAAGAATCGCGAGTAATGAAATTTCCACGCGAAATTTGGAGTTAGGTTTACGCGACAACGAGTAGAAATTGTACATTCGTTTGCATTTAATATTTCTGACGAAATATTAGCAGGTAAACGTGCTGTTCACCATTAAAACGCGAAATTTGGAGTTCGGTTTACGCGACAACGCGTAGGAATTGTACATTCGTTTACACTTAATATTTGTAACGAAATATTAGCAGGTAAACGTGCAGTTAGCTATTGAAACGTGACCAATATAATTATATAGTATGGAACGTGTCATAATACTATATAAATGGACACGTTAATATAAACGCGCGAAACGTGTTTCTATTTAAACGAGAAATTCTCAAGTGACGACACGCGAGGGACCGTAGGACTTTGTTGTACATTTTCAATTACCTAGTCATGAATTTATAATATTGAACGTATAAAAAAAAGGTTCATAAATAAAAGAGACGTTCAACTGAACATTATGCTCCAAACTGGAACTGAATCTTTATGTTAACGACGTTCTAAAATAGTTAAACAAAGACAGTAATAGGAACATTGGACTTTGTTGTGCATTTTCAATTACGTAGCAATGAATTTATTATATTGAACGTATAAACAGAAATGTTCATAAATAAAAGGGACGTTCAACTGAACATTATGCTCGAAACTGGAACTGAATCTTTACGTTAACAAGGTTCTAAAATAGTTAAACAAAGACAGTAATAAGAACATTGGACTTTGTTGTGCATTTTCAATTACGTAGTAATGAATTTATTATTATATTGAACGTATAAAACAAAAAATGTTCATAAATAATAGAACTGAATATTGAATATTGACTATTAAATATTGAAGTGAATATTATGCTCCAAACTGAAACTTGATCTTTATGTTAACGACGTTCTCAAATAGTCAAATGAAGACAGCAATAAGAACATTCGACTTTGTTGTTCATTTTCAATTACGTAGCAATGAATTTATTATTATATTGAACGTATAAAACAAGAAATGTTCATAAATAATAGAACTGAATATTGACTATTGACTATTGAATATTGAATATTGAAGTGAATATCATGCTCCAAACTGGAACTGGATCTTTATGTTAACGACGTTCTAAAATAGTTAAACGAAGACAGTAATAAGAACATTGGACTTTGTTGTTCATTTTCAATTACGTAGCAATGAATTTATTATTATATTGAACGTATAAAACAAAAAATGTTCATAAATAATAGAACTGAATATTGACTATTGACTATTGAATATTGAAGTGAATATTATGCTCCAAACTGGAACTGGATCTTTACGTTAAACACTTTCGAAAACATTGAACGCTAGGTTTACGGAACTCGTCACGTTGACGCGGTTCAGATTTCACACTTAAAATTGTAGAGACGATAAATATTGTTTCTCACTACTTTATACGTGACTTTAATTAATTAATACAATGCTACGAATACGTATTCTACGCGATTCTATTCATCCTCACGTTTCTACGTTCGACTATTTAACATATATGCAATATACGTATTTTTCCGAAAGCTTGTCAAATTATGCACGCAACGTCCGTAAATCTAGTATTAAACAAAGTTACTTAAACCGCGAACCTTAAAACGGCACGCACGTGGCTAATATTTATTACCCTAACATACGTAACGTTTACCCTAACGCACACCTAGCGTTTACCCTAACGCACAGATCGATCAGAATGGCGAAGAATTTCGCGAACGCAGAAAAGCGTACCAACATCGGCCATTGTTACGCGCGTATCCTCTCGGAACCGGTGAAAACACCGTCAAAAATCGCGTTACCTTACCACCGACTTCGGGCTATCTCGTGTGTCCACGGCGCGAAAAAAGAAAACAATCAACCAAGTAGCGGACAAAATCGAAATAAAAGCGAGGAGAGAAAAATGGTGAGAGGAAAGAGAGAGAGAAAGAGAGACTTGGCTCTCTAGCCTTGCACGGTTTACGCGTGTGTCTGTATGCGTTCGTTGGAACGTGTGTCGTGAAAGTTACATAGGGCAGAGAGACGAAGAGGGGATCCAGGATTGCTGGTAGCTGTGACTCTGGTGGCTAAGCCAGTCGCTTGCTCGCCGCTCACCTAAACGGCTTTCACCTGGCCGATTACGAAGATTCTTGGCCGTCGACCGCCTTCCAAACAACACCCGTACTACTCGCATCGCGTTCTTTCGTCGCATCGTTGCTGGCCGTGGAAATCGTTCGTTTCGCGGGGACCGGTGAATCGGCGATCATGTACGAATCGTGAAAACAAGTGGCTGTTTACGTTGTGCAAGAGGATCCATAGATCCGTTGATCGTTTACGGGGATCCAGCTGCTGCGGATTCGCCGAGTGGAAGTTTCACTTTCCTCCATCAGGTACGCGATTTTCCACGTTCGACGAGTTTCCGCGAACTTTTCACCGCCACTCGTGGCTAATTCCACGTGCATGAAAACTTGCTACGGGCGATTTTCCGCTTTCAACGAGTTCCCGTGCACTTTAAATGCCAGTCGTAGCTAATTTTCCGTGCTCGCGATTTTTTTTAGCGATAAACACGTTTCGTTGACTTTCGAATGCAACTTGCGGCTAATTTGTTATGGATGATAACTTGATAGGGCTATTTTTCGCGTTAAACGCGTTTTGGGAACATTTTAGTGCAATTTACGGAAGATTTTAAAGTGCAACTTGTGGTAGATTTTAAGTATAACTTGTAATAGATTTTAAATGCTACTTGTGGCTAATTTGTTATGGATGCAAACTTGATACAGGCTATTTTTCGCGTTAAACGCGTTTCGTAGAATTTTAGTGCAATTTACGGAAGATTTCAAGTGTAATTTACGGAAGATTTCAAGTGCAACTTGCAGTAGATTTAAAGTATATCTTGCAGTAGATTTTGAATGCAACTTGTGGCTAATTTGCTACGAATGCAAACTTGATACAGGCTATTTTTCATGTTAAACGCATTTCGTAGAATTTTAGTGCAATTTACGGAAGATTTCAAGTGCAACTTGCAGTAGATTTCAAGTGCAACTTGCAGTAGATTTCAAGTATAACTTGTAATAGATTTTGAATGCAACTTGCAACAAATTTGCTATGGATGCAAACTTGATACAGGCTATTTCTCGCGTTAAACGCGTTTCGTAGAATTTGAGTGCAATTTGCGGAATATTTCAAGTGCAATTTACGGAACATTTCAAGTGCAACTTGCAGTAGATTTAAAGTGCGACTTGCAATAGATTTTGAATTCAACTTGCAACAAATTTGCTACGAATGCAAGCTTAGTTTAGTCGATTTCTCGCGTTAAACGCGTTTCGCTGACTTTTAGAGTGCAACTCGCGGTAGATTTGAATTATAGGGTAGATGTAGCACGTACTGCCGCTTTAAGGTTCACGCTTCAAGCGTAACTTTCGTTAACTATTTTAAAACGTCGTTAACTTGATGATCCAGTTCCAATTTCGAGCATAATATTCAATTGAACGCGTCTCCTTTATTTATGAACATTTCTTTCATACGTTCAATATCATAAATTCACGATCACGTGATTAAAAATTGTACAACAAATTCTACGGTCCCTCGTATGGTCACTTGAGAGTTTCTCGTTTAAATGGAAACGCGTTTCTCCATATATATATTAACGCGTCGGTTCGTGCAACGATTATAAGAATTATTAAGGAAGCTGACATTTAAACGCAAAGTATTCCTACCGAAATTTCAACCTAACTTGCACCGTTTCTACGATACTGTTACGAGTAATCGTGAATCGCTTAACGATTTTGAATATCCGCAATAATGGACGGAGATTAGGAAATCGTCGGTGGAAACGAGACTTCTCCACGGAATCGTTGTCTAGTCGACCTGCTTCGTTACTTTCGAAGATGCCTTTCGGTGTGTCTGTGCCGTGACTGTTGACTTTCTATTGTACGCGGAGGTTTCGTAATTTCGTCGGATGATTCCTCGATCGCTTCCGACCGTGGATCGCTTCGCGGCGCGCGAGATCCTCACAGCTGTTTGACGAGTTTCAAACGCCACCAAAAAGTTTAATGTACCACCTTTGGCAACGCGGCGATTCGCGACTCTCGTTTTCACGTCGATCAATTTGGCAGATTATTATTTTAGTTAATAGATGGATTGATTTCCAAAAATATCTATTCTTAGTCGTTCCCTTCTGACGATCCTTAAGTGGTGAAGAAGGGGTTTTTCCAAGTCCGCCGTTCATAACATCAGCGGACGTGACCCTTCGCAGTGGTTTACGCGCCCCAACATCTGCCGATATAAGCTACGCTTAGGTACGGCAAGAGCATGGACCCTTGGGTTGCTTTAGGCTCTAATTCGGCAATAATTTTAGTCGTTCTATTACGCATATATGATATATAAATTTATTGACAAATGGTTAAGAAACGTGGCACGTATTTGCCAAGCTTTACGTCGTCGCTATATCTTTTTAGATTCTACGTGGATTTGAATTAAAAGTAGAAGAATTTATATTGTTTATCTGGTAATACTATATTGTATACATATTATAGTAGTACTATAAATATAGTAATACTATATTCTTATGCTATTCGAAATTCTAAGCCGCGAATGTTAGAAGCGAAAAAGGATACGGAAAAATTCGTGAGCGACTATACTTTGTTTCTTAACTTTTCTCAGCAAGTTTATACGTAGGTACTAACTATGCATTACTCCACGACACGTACCTAATTATCCATCGTTACCTAATAATTCTGAGATACACGATCATTCTATTTACATAAATTATTTATTTAACAGACACGCTGCACACCGTCGTCGAATTATTTTACCATTTAACGCATTGTTTACCGATTAGAAATTAACGACGTGTTAATACGCGTGAAAGTTGTTTCCATTTAAACGAGAACGTTTTCAAGTGACGGTAAATTGTAATAAAGAATCGCGAGTAAAGAAATTTGCACCACGATTCACGTGACAACGCGTGGACATCGTATATTCGTTTACGCGTAATATTTATAAATAAATCTTCGTTTTAACTACTTTAATTGCGAGCGATATTTGAAGCTGCGATATTCGAGTATATTTAACTTGCTACTCGTTTGCTGTTGTCTAACGGATTGACGGGAACACTTGCGACAACAGTAAAGCGATTCATGTGTAAACAGAAAAAAGAAGGAAAACGGTGGAACGTTAAAGATAGAGATAAAGATTGAGATTATGCAACGAGAGCTGCTAATATCTCAGTCGAATTTCTATTCGATCGAAATTTAATTCGGAGGGATCAATTGAACTAGAATTTAATTTATGAGGGATCCAATTAAAGTAAAATTTAATTTTGGGGGATCAATTTAATCAAAATTTAATTATGACGGGTTAATTAAAGTAAAATTTAATTAAGAGGGGTCAATTAAAGTAAAATTTAATTTTGGGGGATCAATTAAACTAGACTTTAGTTCTGAGGGATCAGTTAAAGTAAAATTTAATTATGAGGGGTCAATTTATTCAAAATTTAATTATGAGAGGTCAATTAAAATAAAATTTAATTTTTGAGGGATCAATTAAACTAGAATTTAATTCTGAGGGGTCACTTAAAGTAAAATTTAATTTTGGGGGATCAATTAAACTAGAATTTAATTTTGGGGGATCAATTAAACTAAAATTTAATTTTTGAGGAATCAATTAAACTAGAATTTAATTCTGAAGGATCAATTAAACTAAAATTTAATTTTTGAGGGATCAATTAAACTAGAATTTAATGCTGAGGGATCAATTAAAGTAAAATTGAATGCTGAGGGATCAGTTAAACTAGAATTTAATTTTGGGGGATCAATTAAACTAAAATTTAATTTTGGGGGATCGATTTAATCAAAATTTAATTTTAGGGGCTCAATTAAAGTAAAATTGAATGCTGATGGATCAGTTAAACTAGAATTTAATTTTGGGGGATCAATTAAACTAAAATTGAATGCTGAAAGATCAGTTAAATGAAAATTGAATTCTGAGAGATCAATTGAAAACGAGCACGAAAGTGATAACGGAAAGCGAAACACGTCACAACCAAAGGCGTCCTATAAATATCTAATTTCCATCTCACGCCTTCGAATACTATTTCGCAATACCGTTATGTTACGCGTTGCAAAATGATCGACGGAGTTCCAATCGCTGTATCTCCACGCAGAAATCACTCCCACCTGTGATCAAACCAGAGCATTTCGCGAATATATGCACTAAAGTTAAAAGCTCGTGGCTTTAAGCGACTTTGTTGAATTATTTTAGAAAAGCTACTCATTAAACAATCTTAAGGGAAGGGGTTAAGGAAACGAAGATAAAACGTTATGAGTTGGCGAATAAAATCGATAACGGGGTGATTCAGAAATTTAGAATGCTTCTATGATTAAGCCGATGATCGAGCAAATAGATAATAGCAAAGTTCATTACAAAGAAAAGCTTTTTCCATCGGCAGATAAGCAGTGTTTCCTTTTTTTTTTTTTTCTCTTCAAAATCACGCATTACTCACGTAACCACGTAACCATATCCATCGTGAATCAGATTTTCTACGCGTTCTTCATCCACTAAAACAGCGATTCGTTGCTTCTTTTTTTCAATCAACAGTACATGGTATTAAACTTTCTTATATATATATATATATATTTTCAATAAATTAGTACGTGATAGGGTTAACGATCCACGTATTGTTATTGTGTTCCTATAACTGCTACTTGAATTCGTTTATTTAACAGCAAAACAATTGTACAAAGAATCGCGATTAAAGAAAGTTTCATACCAAATTTCGACTTCGGTTTACGTTGCAACGCATAGACATTTTATATTCGTTTACGCTTAATATTCACAAATAAATATCATCTTCTTTTTAATCGCAGTGGAACTCTTCTACTATTAGCAGTAAATAACACGCTTTAATCTACAATACCAAATAGCTAAACACTTGGACGCGTGCAATTTTTAAATGAACACAACCTACTCTAATTCGTGAATCTGAAACGCGTGATTGAAATTTAATATATATTTAACGTCTATCGTAGCGAAAGGGTTAAAGAAAAATTGTCCAAAATGATTAAACGTTTTCCGTAGACTTTGACCCACATTTGTACGCATTACAGCGAGATGTTTATCAGCGTTGTTATCGTTTTCTACGGAGTGCTCGTCACAGTTGATAGATGCAGTGGCTAGTATATCTCGCGTTAACATTAACGCACCGGATTAAAGATTATCTGTTATCGGTTGCGCGCCGTTCGATAACGATACTGATCGTAACCAGGCGGATTACGCGTTGCAATTAAGCGCAATTTCCTACCGTTTCACTCGATCGAATCGTAATTAATACGATCAAACGAAGGCTGTAATCGTCGACGAATAATCTCGTACGATTTAAGCGTTTCGTCAATCTCTGTGACTTTCGGGATACGAAGAGCACATGAACGAGATACGATCGGGAGGGGGGATAGAATAGGAAAGAGGAAAGGTGTTACGTTTCGTCTTGGACCTGCTAGTGTGAACTCATCAGTAAAGGCTACCTAGCAGGCCCTGTCTTAGACGTTGGGAATTTGGAAGGATAGTTAAGTAAAAATTGCCAACGATATGTGAAGCTGTGGAGGGGGGATAGAATGGGAAAGAGGAAGGGTGTTACGTTTCGTCTTGGGCCTGCTAGTGTGAACTCATCAGTAAAGGCTACCTAGCAGGCCCTGTCTTAGACGTTGGGAATTTGGAAGGAAGATTAAGTAAAAATTGCCAACGATATGTGGAGCTGTGGAGGGGGGATAGAATGGGAAAGAGGAAGGGTGTTGCGTTTCGTCCTGGGCCTGCTAGTGGACTACCATGGGCCTGATAGTGGAATAAGGCTACCTAGCAGGCCCTGTCTTAGACGTTTTGGAATTTGGAAGGAAAGTTAAGTAAAAATTGCCAACGATATGTGAAGCTGTGGAGAGGGGATAGAATAGGAAAAAGGAAGGATGTTGGTTTCGTCCTGGGCCTGTTAGTGGACTTATTAATAAGGCTACCTAGCAGGCCCTGCCTTAGACGTTGGGATATTGGAAGGAAGGTTAAAGGCGGTATATATATGGACGAGGTAGTTGGAGCTTATGCTTTCGAGAAAGTCCTATTTCGTATGTCCCTCTAGTGGTAGGTGCAGGAGAGCCGCCACAATGATGATCAATCGGTCTTATATACCGTTGTTCGATGGTGCGTAACGATCATCGATGCGTAACTTTTCTGGTCCAATCCTAATGTTGTCAATTTCGAACTAGAAGGAGGCTGTGCAATATTGCATCGATGTTATATACTTTGTCTCTGTGTTAGGTTTCTTCCTCTCTTTAACCATTTGCGGACGAGCGTCGACAAATAGCCGCCGAAACTTTTTCGATTCTACGGATAAATATTCGGTTTTCAAAACAGCAAATTTCGATTAGTGACACTAATATGCACTTTCGATAATAATTCAGCGAAAATTCGTTTAGCGTTATTAAATATATCCGTGATGGATTTGTAATCGAGTGGAAATTTGTTACGTATTATTTTTTCTCGTCCGCAAAGGGTTAAAATCCTCTCTATCTTGTATATGTATGCGTGCAACCGAAACTAAACTTTATTACAGTTATATTTTTTAAGATATTCGTTAGAATATTCGTCACGAGAGCGTGGCTCATCGTTATAAGGTAAAGGATTAAGAAAGCGATGGATGATGACAAAGTGAAATGAATCACTGCACGTGTGGCGTGGGAATCACGCGTTGCACCTAGAGACGCATAGTAACACGGTAACCCATCTGGGAAACGCCGGATATGAAAGAGGAAGCGCGGCAAAGTTGTTGATTCACAAAGAAATCGTCGCGTTACTCTCGGAACCGGTTGATCCCAGCCTCTGGCCGCGTTTGCACTCGCGTACTTCCGAATTAAAAGCATGTTGGACATTCGAATTACTCGCTTTGGAAATTCGCCGCCGTGCAATCGAAAGTATTGGTAATTTTAAACACATAGAAGTTCGATAACTTGGACATTGACAGGTTTGGAAATTCGCAGGATTAGGAATTTTAAATACTTGGAAATTCCACGACTGGAGAATTGAAAACCTTGTAAATTCTCAGTTTTAGAATTGAAGTTATTAGAAATTGACAAACATAGAAATCGAAATGTTTGGAAATTCGCAGGATTAGGAATTTTAAATACTTGGAAATTCCACGACTGGAGAATTGAAAACCTTGTAAATTCTCAGGTTTAGAATTGAAGGTATTGGAAATTTTAAACGCATAGGAATTGAAATGTTTGGAAATTCGAAGGCTTAGAAATTTTAAATAGTTGGAAATTCAACGACTGAAGAATTGAAAACTTTGTAAATTCTCAGGTTTAGAATTGAAGTTATTAGAAATTGACAAACATAGAAATCGAAATGTTTGGAAATTCGCAGGATTAGGAATTTTAAATACTTGGAAATTCCACGACTGGAGAATTGAAAACTTTGTAAATTCACAGGTTTAGAATTGAAAGTATTGGAAATTTTAAACGCCTAGGAATTGAAGTGTTTGCAAATCCGAAGGCTTAGAAATGTCAAATACTTAAGAATGGAAAAGCTTGTAAATTCGTACGTCTAGAATTGAAAGTGTTAGAATTTTTAAACGCATAGAAATTGAAGTGTTTGGAAATTCGCAGGATTAGGAATTTTAAATACTTGGAAATTCCATGACTAAAGAATTGAAAACCCTGTAAATTCTCAGGTTTAGAATTGAAGTTATTAGAAACTTTAACTGCATAGAAATTGAAGTGTTCACAAATTCGCAGGCTTAGAAATTTTAAATACTTGGAAATTTCACAACTAAAGAATTGAAAACCTTGTAAATTCTCAGGTTTAGAATTGAAGTTATTAGAAACTTTAACCGCATAGAAATTGAAGTGTTCACAAATCCGAAGGCTTAGAAATTTCAAATACTTAATAATGGAAAAGCTTGTAAATTCGTCCGTCTAAAATTGAAAGCATTAGAAATTTTAAACGCATAGAAATCGAAACAATTGTAAATTCAAAGTCTTTGGAATTGAAACGCTTGCATTTTTTAGGATTGAAAAATTGAAACGTCAGCTTCGAATTTGAAGGTTTAGAAGTTTAATAGCTCGCGAATTCGAATGCTTAAAAGTATCATACGAGATTCGATCCAATGGTAATCAAATTCATCGAAGCATAGAATAATAATAGATCGTTTCGTTAGTCGGTGTTCTGATAATCGAGATTCTACTGTGCGTCGATTCCGACTCGAAATATCCTCCGTTGGCAAGGTCTTTCCTTTCTCCACAGCCTTCTGCGAAACTCTCCGCCTTTTCTTCGCCTCGTTTCGTTTACCATCCTGATTCACGGTTCATTCCGATTCCTCGACTCATTCGAATATCGTGGATCCTTCGTTCTTCTTTTCTTTTGTTTTTTGTGAGGATCAAAGATTCCTTTCCTCTTCTTTTTGCGACGACGTTATTTCACCAGCGAAATTTTAGGTAAACGCACCACGTACTGTCACTTTAAGGTTCGCGTTTTAATTAACTACTTTCTTTAACTATATTTTAGAACGTCGTTGACATAAAAATCGTTTCAGTTCGTAGCATACGATTGTTTAACAGATCGAGTATATTTACGAACATCTTTTTCGTATGTCCAATATAATAAATTCATTATTGTGTAATTGAAAATATACAACAAAATCCACGGTGCCTCGTATCGTTACTTGAGAATTTCTCGATCAAATAGAAACACGTTTTATATTTATTATAATAACAGATATAATAATTCTCCTAGAATTATAATTACAATTATATTGGCCACGTTTTAACAAAGTAACAAGTTCAACAAAGCATATTTACCTCCCACTAATTTCGTTACAAATATTAAGCGCAAACGTCTACTGTTGTCACTTAAACAGAAGTCCAAATTTGGTAATGAAAATTTCTTACGATTGCTTACTTACGCGTATTTACTCTGTACACGTTAACTAGTACACGTCTACCCTACTCGAAAGTGTATCGGGGGAGTGCAAAGTGTTAACGTAGCCGGGCGGATGAAAGGCACGGTAAAAAAAAAGGTCCGAGCCGGTGAAAAGTTTAGGCGAGGAAAAGGTTCGAGCGCAAAAGGGTTAAAGTGGAAGGGGAACAATTCCGCGGTGGACAATGACTCGTAGGACAACGGCCTTAAGACGACGAAATGTGGTAGCCCTAGGTAGTAGAGAGACACGCGCTATAACCTTGCACACACACGCTTACGGCGTTGTTACGCCGCTGACCAGCGACGTTTATTCGCGTACGGGCTGTAACTTACGATCGAGATAAAATCCTGTTCGGAATTCTCTATCGTATTTTTGCACAGGGTAGATGTAGCAATTATTGCCACTTTAACCCCATCGCAATAGGATTGTTTTAGCAGTTAGTTAGGCTGGCGTTAGTCGATCGCTATTTTAATATCTTGGCACGTGGAAGTCGTTTCATTATTGCAGGTAATCTTTGTTCAACGATTTCCGAGCTAAGTTAAAGCAGAGCTAAAGTTAAAGCTAAGTTAAAGCAGAGCTAAAGTTAAAGCTAAGTTAAAGCAGAGCTAAAGTTACAGCTAAGTTAGAGCAGAGCTAAAGTTAAAGCTAAGTTAAAGCAGAGCTAAAGTTAAAGCTAAGTTAAAGCAGAGCTAAAGTTACAGCTAAGTTAAAGCAGAGCTAAAGTTAAAGCTAAGTTAAAGCAGAGCTAAAGTTAAAGCTAAGTTAAAGCAGAGCTAAATTTAAAGCTAAGTTAAAGCAGAGCTAAAGTTAAAGCTAAGCTAAAGCAGAGCTAAAGTTAAAGCTAAGTTAAAGCAGAGCTAAAGTTAAAGCTAAGTTAAAGCTAAGTTAAAGCAGAGCTAAAGTTAAAGCTAAGTTAAAGCAGAGCTAAAGTTACAGCTAAGTTAGAGCAGAGCTAAAGTTACAGCTAAGTTAGAGCAGAGCTAAAGTTAAAGCTAAGTTAGAGCAGAGCTAAAGTTAAAGCTAAGTTAAAGCAGAGCTAAATTTAAAGCTAAGTTAAAGCAGGTTGAAGTTAAATTTCAGAAAGAATAGTAGACGTTTTTGTTGAATCTGTGGCATAATTCGTAGAACGAGCGTGACTCGTTATTGTTAAAATAAAGGGTTAAGGTTCCCTCGTGACTTTATTTAAATATATTAGAAACTATTTAAAATAAAAATCTAGTTTTAGTTTCGAGCATAACGTTGTTCAACCGCTCTTTTATTTATAAACATCTTTTATATACGTTGAGTATAATGAATTAATTATTACGTACGTGAAAATGTACAACAAAGTGCAATATCCGTAGTATCGTCACTTGAGAGTTTCTCATTCGAATAGAAACACGCGTTATAAATATTAACACGTCAGTTTGTGTAACAGATATTATTATATTAATTGTCATTGAATTATGACACGTACCATACTTTACAATTACATTGGCCACGTTTCAATGTTCAACAGCACGTTTACCTATTAATATTTCGTTACGAATATTAAGCGTAAACGAATATTCGCGATGTCTACGCGTTGTTGCGTGAACCGAAGTCCGAATTAAGCGTGAAAATTTCTTTACTTGCTATTCGATAAAATAAGTAAACGAATTGAAGTGGCAGTTGTAGGAACAGTGAGAGTACGCGGATAGTTTACCCTGTTTCGTCTCGAAATGAGACACTTTCGAAACCTTACGTTATAACGTGACAATTGGATCCTAAACCAACGAAAGAAAATAGTTCTTTTTTCATAGCCGTGTCTTAGCTTTAGCTAACGAACAAAATCGTTGCCTGCAATGTGCCCGAAACTCGCGTGTTTCTTTAATACGTTCTCTTTTTATACGTACTTCTTCTTTAATACGAAGACTTTTGCGAGTAACCGTGCGTAAATTTAGTTAAATAATTCGTGGTCCAACGATTAAGAAGCGATCGGAGAACGTGGTTCTTTGGATCGACGTCGGTTAACGCGGACGCTGTGACACGAATTGCTCGATTATTCGGCAGAAGAGAGGATAACGGTACCGCTTCCTTGTAACTGTGACACCATTGGCAGCCATTTAAATGTCGCTTCGATTCAACTCGCGCACGATACCGTTTTATATTCGTACACTGGCCACAGAAAGCTTCGTAACCGCTACGGCACTCTTAAACGATCCGCTGGACTAGGAGAATTATTATTTTAGAACGTATTTAACACGAGAATCGTTCCAGTTCGAAGCATAACATTCAGTTCAACATCTTTCCTACTTATAAACATTTTTCCTTATACGTTCAATATAATGAATTAATTACTAAGTAATTGAAAATGTATAACAAAGTCCAATGTTCCTATTACTGTCTTTGTTTGACTATTTTAGAACGTCGTTAATATAAAAATCAAGTTCCAGTTTGGAGCATAATATTCACTTCAATATTCAATATTCAATAGTCAATATTCATCATTCAGTTCTATTATTTATGAACATTTCTTGTTTTATACGTTCAATATAATAATAAATTCATTGCTACGTAATTGAAAATGAACAACAAAGTCCAATGTTACTATTACTGTCTTTGTTTAACTATTTTAGAACGTTGTTAATATAAAGATCAAGTTCCAGTTTGGAGCATAATATTCAGTTCAATATTCAATATTCAATATTCAATAGTCAATATTCAGTTCTATTATTTATGAACATTTCTTGTTTTATACGTTCAATATAATAATAAATTCATTACTAAGTAATTGAAAATGCACAACAAAGTCCAATGTTCCTATTACTGTCTTTGTTTAACTATTTTAGAACGTTGTTAACATAAAAATCGTTCCTGTTTGAAGCATAATATCGTGCTCGATATCCAGTTTATGTATGGACATTCTTTTCATATGGTCATTATAATAAATTCATTACTACGTAATTTTAAACGTACAGCAAAGTCCAATGACCTTACTATCGTCACTTGAGAATTTCTCGTTTAAATAGAAGCACAATTTTCCCATATATTAGCACGTTAGTTTTCTTTGTAACAGATACAAGAATTATCTAACATAGAATTACGACACTTACTTAATAATTAATTAATCCGGTACTTAATAATTACATTGGCCACGTTTCAATGTTCAACAGAGCACATTTTACCTCCCAATATTTATACACAAATATTAAGTGTGCACGAATTTTAAAATTTAATTCGCTCACAGTACAAATTTACAATACTTACGATTCTTCATACGTTAACTTTGCAATTAAATAAACGAAATTCAAGCGGCAGTTATCCTGAGAACAGTGACGAGTAATCGACTCGTTTACCCTGCCCAATAGCCAGGCTTCGTTCATTTTACCCGCTATCTAATTATTATCGACGCAGCAGAGTATCGAACAGGCGAGATAGGGCTAAAAAGAATGGTTAAAAAGGAAACGTCAGGCGGAGGCGAGAGGTGGTTGATTTGCTCGTTGTTTCGATGTTGCTGCGCGGAGGGAACGGAGAAGAAACGCGGAGGCGTATCTTTGTTCGCGGAGGTCTGGGCTTTCTGGTTCCTGGACACCGCTGAAAGTGAAAGGGAACGAACCGTGAAAGATAACATAGCAAGGACGTCCACTGGCAACTCGCCTCCGCTCCGCGTCCGTGTTCGGTTGCTGCCCTCAAGCCACGTCACGGATATTTCTTCGTTCCTTCGTTTCCAACCTCCCTCTCGATGCTTCTACCCCGCAACCTTCAACCGCGGCGACTTTCGTTTAACAGATCTCATTATTCTTGACCATTTCGTTGGCTAAGACACGCCATTATTCGATTCGATACGGCAAGAAGAGTACAAAATGAATTAACGAAATTTTTGTAACAAATTTAGCGTTCTCGGTTCAAATAACAACGCGCAGACGTTGTATATTCGTTTGGAGTTAATATGGAAGTGGTAAATGCGATGTTGTACGTTGAAACCGCGAGCAATGTAATTATTAAGTATCGGATTAATTCATTATTAAGTAAGTGTCGTAATTCAATGATAATTCGTGTATCTGTTACAAAGAAACTGACGTGTTAATATATGGAAAAAATTGTGCTTCTATTTAAACGAGAAATTCTCAAGTGACGATAGTAAGGTCATTGGACTTTGCTGTACGTTTAAAATTGCGTAGTAATGAATTTATTATAATGAACATATGAAAAGAATGTCCATATATAAACTAGATATCGAGCACGATATTATGTTTCAAACAGGAACGATTTTTATGTTAACGACGTTCTAAAATAGTTAAACAAAGACAGTAATAGGAACATTGGACTTTGTTGTGCATTTTCAATTACTTAGTAATGAATTTATTATTATATTGAACGTATAAAACAATAAATGTTCATAAATAATAGAACTGAATGTTGAATATTGACTATTGAATATTGAATATTGAACTGAATATTATGCTCCAAACTGGAACTTGATCTTTATATTAACAACGTTCTAAAATAGTTAAACAAAGACAGTAATATGAACATTGGACTTTGTTGTTCATTTTCAATCACGTAGGAATGAATTTAATATTATATTGAACGTATAAAACAAGAAATGTTCATAAATAATAGAACTGAATGTTGAATATTGAATATTGAAGTGAATATCATGCTCCAAACTGGAACTTGATCTTTATATTAACAACGTTCTAAAATAGTTAAACAAAGACAGTAATAGGAACATTGGACTTTGTTGTTCATTTTCAATTACGTAGCAATGAATTTATTATTATATTGAACGTATAAAACAAGAAATGTTCATAAATAATAGAACTGAATATTGACTATTGAATATTGAATATTGAATATTGAACTGAATATTATGCTCCAAACTGGAGCTTGATCTTTATATTAACAAGGTTCTAAAATAGTCAGACAAATACAGTAATAGGAATATTACACTTTGTTGTTCATTTTCAATTACGTAGCAATGAATTTATTATTATATTGAACGTATAAAACAAGAAATGTTCATAAATAATAGAACTGAATATTGACTATTGACTATTGAATATTGAATATTGAAGTGAATATTATGCTCCAAACTGGAACTTGATTTTTATATTAACAAGGTTCTAAAATAGTCAAAAAAAATATAGTAATAGGAACATTGGACTTTGTTGTTCATTTTCAATTACGTAGTAATGAATTTATTATTATATTGAACGTATAAAACAAGAAATGTTCATAAATAATAGAACTGAATGTTGAATATTGACTATTGAATATTGAATATTGAAGTGAATATTATACTCCAAACTGGAACTGGATCTTTATATTAACAAGGTTCTAAAATAGTTAACGAAAATTACTTAAAAGTGGCAGTACGTGCTGCATCTACTCTAAATATCACAATTATTGCCACGTTAAGCTTGCGGCTTCGTTGCAACTTCGTTGAATTACTTCAAACATTGTTCGTGCATATTTTTCATTCGCTTGACAAAATGATCGTTGAAAAAAGGCGTTGCGTGAAAATATTCCAGCCTAATTAGAAGTTATGATTTTTAACTCGTGCACTGCGCGGCCTAGTAAACTCGTAAAGTATCACGGAAAACGTGGAAGTAGAAAGTTGCCAACTGATCCGTTTCGTATCGTTTACCTCGCGTCTCTTTTCCGTTTATTCGCGTAAAGTTCGTATCTTTTTATCGTAAATATCGCGATCGAAAGACGAAGCATTTTAATCATTTATCGAAGCTGGTGGATTTTCAACAACATTCGCAATTCACGGTAAAATCGACTACTTATTCGTTATGGTAACTATTATGTAGACTTTCGCCACTCACCGTTGATGTTATGGATAAATATTAAGGATAGCATAATTGCTCCACTTCACTGGAGAATTCCTACATAACTTTGTTCCTTTTTTTTTCTCTCCTTTCCTCGCGCTGGTCAACTTTCTTCTTTAATACGCGTGCTCCAGATTCACGCTTTCTTTGCCTCGCGTTTCCGCTTTTTTATTATCCTACAAAATTACCGATAAAATTCTCGCGTTTCTAACAGTTTATTTTTTTCGAAAATTTCGACGCTTATCGTAGGGAAAAAATGGAAACCCAAAGGCAAATCGAAGGCTTAGAAATTCGAAACCTTGGGAGTCGAAAGGTTCGCAAATTCGAGTTTAAGAAATGGAAAATTTGACAACACGAAGATTTGGAAGTTCGTTAACCTAGGAACTGAAAGGTTTAAAAATTCTCGAAGGCTTAGAAATTCGAAACCTTGGGAGTCGAAAGGTTTGCAAATTCGAGAGTTTAAGAAATGGAAAATTTGACAAGACGAAGATTTGGAAGTTCGTTAACCTAGGAACTGAAAGGTTTCAAAATTCTCGAAAGCTTAGGAATCGAAAGGGTTAAAAATTCGATGGCTTGGAAACTCGAAAGCTTAATAATTCGATAGTTTAGGAATCGAAAGGTTTAAAAATTCTCGAAAGCTTAGGAACAGAAAGGGTTAAAAATTCGATAGCTTGTAAACTTGAGAACTTAGAGGTTTGGAAGCTTGGCAATTAGCAAGTTTGTGGATTCCGATAATTGGCAACGCGAAGACGTAACAAATTCGTTAACTTTGAAACTCGAAAGCTTAAAAGTTCGATAGTTTAAGAAGCAAAAGGTTTCAAAATTCGAGAGCTTACAAATTTCAAGGTTTAAACATTCGAAAGCTTAATAATCCACCAACGTAAGAAATCAAAACTTAAAATATTCGAAAGCTTAATAATTCGATAGTTTAGGAAGCAAAAGGTTTCAAAATTCGGGAGCTTACAAATTTCAAAGTTTAAACATTCGAAAGCTTAATAATTCATCAACGTAAGAAATCAAAACTTAAAATATTCGAAAGCTTAATAATTCGATAGTTTAGGAAGCAAAAGGTTTCAAAATTCGGGAGCTTACAAATTTCAAGGTTTAAACGTTCGAAAGCTTAATAATCCACCAACGTAAGAAATCAATAATTAAAAAATTCAGAAGCTTAATAATTCGACAGTTTAGGAAGCAAAAGATTTCAAAATTCGAGAGCTTACAAACTTCAAGGTTTAAACATTCGAAAGCTTAATAATCCACCAACGTAAGAAATCAATAATTAAAAAATTCAGAAGCTTAATAATTCGACAGTTTAGGAAGCAAATGGTTTCAAAATTCGTGGGCTTACAAATTTCAAGGTTTAAACGTTCGAAAGCTTAATAATCCACCAACGTAAGAAATCAATAATTAAAAAATTCAGAAGCTTAATAATTCGACAGTTTAGGAAGCAAATGGTTTCAAAATTCGTGGGCTTACAAATTTCAAGGTTTAAACGTTCGAAAGCTTAATAATCCACCAACGTAAGAAATCAATAATTAAAAAATTCAGAAGCTTAATAATTCGACAGTTTAGGAAGCAAAAGGTTTCAAAATTCGAGAGCTTACAAATTTCAAAGTTTAAACGTTCGAAAGCTTAATAATCCACCAACGTAAGAAGTAAAAAATTCAAAAATTCAAAACCTCAGGAACAAGGAAAGGTTTTGGGGCTATCAAAGCTTGGAAATTCGAAAACTTAGCAATAATCGAAAGCTGAAAAATTCGTCGACTTAGGAAGCGAAATGTTTCAAAATTCGAATTTCTGAGAAACGAAATTCGAATCGAACGCTGAGAAATTCGATTTCTAGAACATCGATTTCACAACCCCGTAGGTTGAAAAATTCGAATGCTTAGATGCTGGTAACAGTGTAATTTTTGCATCGTTTTGTTGACAGAATGTCGAAGAATCAGCAACAAAACGGATTGATACCTGGCGGCGTAGCAGTGGCTGGCGCGGACGACTTTTCCGACGGCGAAAGTACGCCATTGACTCAAGATTATGGGGACAGGTAATGGCGAATGTATCCTTGCTGAAATATTCCCCGCACTTTTAAGCGGTTCTCCTTTTTGCGCTTGTTTCGCGCGCGAACAGTCGAAGGCAGCGGCTCGCATTCCGAGATGAATCGCGTCCTGTACGCGTTGCTTGCTTTCGCTTCCCTTTCACGACTGGACGCGAATAGAATTTGTCGCCAGTTTTGCTGCAATTAAGCCTGTGTCGCATTTTTATGCCGTCTTAAAGTATTACGACGTTTAAGAAAGCGTGGAATTTAGTTAATAGCTTGCGAAATATGTAATCGAATATGTTCGAAGATACTGAAAGATACCTGAATGATACACGAATATGTTTAAATACACTCAAAGATACTCGGATATATTCAAAGATAGGTAAAGATATTTAAATATATCGAAGGATACTCAAAGATACTCGATGATACTCAAGATATATTTAAATGTATTCAATGATACTGAAAGATACTCAAAGATATTGGACGATACTTAAATATATTTAAATGTACTCAAAAATACTGAAAGGTATTTAAATATACTAAGGGATACTTGAATATATTCAAAGATACTTAATGATACTCAAATGTATTTAAATATACCGAAAGATGTTCAGATATACTCGAAGATACTCAAATATGTTTAGATAAACTCAAAGACACTTGAATATATTGAAATCTACTGAAATATACTCAAAGACACTCAGATGTATTCGAAGATACGCAAATATATTTAAATGAACTCAAAGACACTTGAATATATTGAAATCTACTAAAAGATACTAAAACATACTCAGATGTACTCAAAGATACTCGAATATATTTAAATAAACTCAAAGACACTCGAATATATTTAAATAAACACAAAGACACTTGAATATATTGAAATATACCGAAAGATACTCAAAGATACTCAGATGTACTCAAAGATACTCGAATATATTTAAATAAACACAAAGACACTTGAATATATTGAAATATACCGAAAGATACTCAAAGATACTCAGATGTACTCAAAGATACTCGAATATATTTAAATAAACTCAAAGACACTCGAATATATTTAAATACATTGAAAGATACTAAAAGACACTCAGATGTACTAAAAAATACTCGAATATATTTAAATAAACTCAAAGACACTCGAATATATTTAAATATACCAAAAAATACTCAAAGACACTCATATGTATTCGAAGATACTCAAATATATTTAAATGAACTCAAAGACACTCGAATATATTTAAGTATACCGAAAGATACTCAAAGACACTCAGATGTATTCGAAGATACTCAAATATATTTAAATAAACTCAAAGACACTCGAATATATTTAAATAAACTCAAAGACACTCGAATATATTTAAATATACCGAAAGATACTGAAAGACATTCAAAGACACTCAGGTGTACTCAAAGATACTCGAATATATTTAAATAAACTCAAAGACACTCGAATATATTTAAATACATTGAAAGATACTAAAAGACACTCAGATGTACTAAAAAATACTCGAATATATTTAAATAAACTCAAAGACACTCGAATATATTTAAATATACCAAAAAATACTCAAAGACACTCAGATGTATTCGAAGATACTCAAATATATTTAAATGAACTCAAAGACACTCGAATATATTTAAGTATACCGAAAGATACTCAAAGACACTCGAATATACCAAAGAAATACGTTAGATATACTTAAGTACACGGAAAGATAGTGAAAGATAGTAAAAGATGTTCAATGGTTTCGCAGCGAAAGAACGGTGGTGGAAACAAAAGGATGGGACGTGTTCCGGAATCCACCCCAGAAGATGGATTCGGGCTCGATGGCGAATCAAAGATGCCTGGAGCTGACGGTGCAAATAACGAAAGTGATCGTGTACCTGCTGGTATTCATAATAGTCCTAGGAAGCGGCGTAGTCGCCAAAGGAACCATACTATTCATGACGTCGCAGCTGAGAGCCAATCGAACTATCGTCTATTGCAACAGGCAAATAGGTGAGCGAGCAAAATCCCGCGTCGCGATGTGAAACGTAACGCGACGTTTCCCGATAAATCGACCACACGCGTATAGCTTTCCGTGCAAGCGGTTCCTTTATTCTACGCGTAAAATTAGTCCGCGTTACGCAGATAATGGAAGTGTTATACGATTGAATTTTACGAGTGCAAAAGCATTTAAACGATTTAACGATCTACGTACATCGGTGTTCAATCTTGATTTGCCAAACTTTCTCATTTTCTCCCAACTCGTTTATCGATCACGGATTCGAATTAAAAGTAGAACAACTTATTTATCGATGTACGCAATACTGTATATTTTTATGCTACTGTAAATTCTAAGCTGCGAATCTTAGAAACGAAAAAGGATACGCGAATATTCGCAAGTGACTGCTTCGTTTCATTAACTTTTCTAAACGCTTCTTCGAAGTTTTGGGAATCTGATGGATTTGAATTTGATAGCTAGGAATTCGAAGGTTTCGAACTAAAAGCCAAAATACTTTCTTAAGTGTTATCATTCCTCGTCCGCAAAGGGTTAATAGCTTAGCAATTGAATATTTGCGTGGAAGTTTGACAGTGGATATTACAGATTCGATCCGACAATCAAAGATCGGATAATCGATCGTTAAATCGGTGCTTTGATAATAATCGAGATACTCTATTCTATAAGAGAATAGAGAATAGAGTCTATTCGAATAAGAGGATAGAGAATAGACTCTATTCGAATAAGAGCATAGAGAATAGACTCTATTCGAATAAGAAAATAGAGAATAGACTCTATTCGAATAAGAGAATAGAGAATAGACTCTATTCGAATAAGAGAATAGAGAATAGACTGTATTCTATAAGAGAATAGAGAATAGACTCTATTCGAATAAGAGCATAGAGAATAGACTCTATTCGAATAAGAGAATAGAGAATAGAGAATAGACTCTATTCGAATAAGAGAATAGAGAATAGACTCTATTCGAATAAGCGAATAGAGAACAGACTCTATTCGAATAAGAGAATAGAGAATAGAGAACAGACTCTATTCGAATAAGCGAATAGAGAATAGACTCTATTCTATAAGAGAATAGACTCTATTCGAATAAGAAAATAGAGAATAGACTCTATTCGAATAAGCGAATAGAGAATAGACTCTATTCGAATAAGAGAATAGAGAATAGACTCTATTCGAATAAGCGAATAGAGAATAGACTCTATTCGAATAAGAGAATAGCGAATAGACTCTATTCTATAAGAGAATAGACTCTATTCTCTAAGAAAATACAGAATAGACTCTATTCGAATAAGAGAATAGACTCTACTCTCTAAGAGAATAGAGAACAGACTCTATTCGAATAAGCGAAGATGCGGGCGCGACGTGATACGTTTTGCAGGCCGGGACAAGCAATTCATGGTGACGTTGCCGGAAGAAGAAAGGATAGCGTGGATCTGGTGCATAATAATCGCGTACGCTGTGCCAGAGTTCGGTACTCTGATCCGTAGCATTCGTATATGCATCTTTAAATCTTGGAAGAAACCGCCTGCCTCCCATTTCCTTCTCGTCTTTCTCATGGAAACGTTCCACGTGGTTGGTCTGGCATTGATGTTCATAGCAGTGCTCCCAGATTTGGACGTGGTCAAAGGTGCAATGCTAACCAATTGCGTCTGCTTCGTGCCTGGATTACTGGGTAAGAGCCACGCAATTTATTATTAACCCTTTCACTGCGGAGCGATATTCCTATTTCACTTTATACACGTACGTAGTCACTATTTTGCCCTTTAATGGATTTCTCAACCATTATTTCATATCGTTTAATAATTACGCGCCGCAATGGGTTGCACGTGTAAAAATTATACATCGCACGTAGTGGAAATAGAAAAGGTATATTAAAAGGCACAAGGAAATATTAAACCTTGGCGAACGGATCCAAGTTTTCTCGATCCTTTCGATCGTGTATTCGAACTTCCAAAGCGACGAATTCAACTTAACATCGTTGACATTATTTTTCATTACCAGTATTAAAAATCGGTGTCGATTTTTAACGTCTTTGATTAATAGAGAGCATTGCATACGATTTTAAGGAAGCTAGTAGATTACAATTAGAACAATTATAACTTATAATATATAGTATTTACATAATATTGTAATTCGGTAATTTGGTAATTGGTACTTAATAATTAGATTGCAATTACAAATTGCGTTCCGTTTCGTCGCGGACGAATAACAAGTAGTAGTTACTTTGTTCCGCTCGCAAAGGGTTACAAATTCTTTTCGATTCCAATCGATGTCGAAATCCGTACTTCTGTTAACCGATAAACGACCAGTTTCATGCATTGTTTGCTTGTTGTACGAAGGGCTGCTTTCCCGCAACAAAACGAAAGACGAATCGAAGAGATTCGTGTTGGTGCTGATCGATATCGCCGCGTTGGTCGCTCAAGGAACGAGTTTCGTCCTTTGGCCATTGTTGAACAGCTCGCAGCCCTCTTTGTGGCTGATTCCAGCATCTCTGTTGTTGGTCTCGTGCGGCTGGTGGGAAAATTACGTCTCGACGCAGAGTCCCATTGGTAAGAGTAACAATTACATTGCCTGCCGATATTTAATTAACGAGAACGATGCCAATTATAAACGGATAAAATAGCGAGCTATTCCAATCTATCGGTTAATTAAGACAAATATTAATTTATATATATATATATACATCGGTTTGTCGCATATTTGTTTATTATTTATTAACGGGGAATTAAAGCGTTTAGAGCGTAAAGAAAAATTCAGATTAATCGTAAGAGTTTAAAGAGCGTAATAATTGAGATACGAAACAGCTGAAAGTTTTCTAGCGATTAATTAGTTAAAAGTAACATTGGATTATATTTGGACATTGTGCACGTTAATGTTAAGCTTGAAGCGTGCCGAGTTTAACTGAATTTAATACTTTTAATGCTCTGTTAGTAGTTTTAGTTCATGTATCGTTTATCCATTGAATTATCGTTGATATGGATTTATAGGATTTATTGGAAAAGTCTATTAATCGACTCCCAAATATGTAACGCGTTAATACCAATTAAAAGAGGGTTGAATGAAATTAGGATTGCTTAGAATTCATTAGGATTTATTAAGATTTATTACGCTTCAGCGGGATTATTTGTTAAGATTCATTAGAATTTATTAGTAGTTATTGGGATTACTTATTAGGATTCATTAACATTCGCTATGATTATTGATTAGAATTAACTAGGATTATTTATTAGGATTGCTTAGAATTTATTAGGATTTATTAGGATTTGTTACGATTAATTAGAATTTATTAGTAGTTATTGACATTACTTATTAGGATTCATTAACATTCGCTATGATTATTCATTAGAATTTACCAGGATTATTTACTAGGATTGCTTAGAATTTATTAGGATTTATTAAGATTTGTTACGATTAATTAGAATTTATTAGAAGTTATTGGGATTACTTATTTCGATTCATTAAGATTCGCTATGATTATTGATTAGAATTTAATAGGATTATTTACTAGGATTGCTTAGAATTTATTACGATTTATTATGATTTATTTGGATTATTTATTAAGATTAATTAGAATTTATTAGAAGTATTTGGGATTACTTATTACGATTCATTTAACATTCGCTATGATTATTCATTAGAATTTACTAGGATTGCTTAGAATTTATTAGGATTTATTAAGATTTGTTATGATTTATTTGGATTATTTGTTAAGATTAATTAGAATTTATCAGAAGTTATTGGAATTACTTATTAGGATTCATTAACATTCGCTATGACTATTCATTAGAATTTACTAGGATTATTTATTAGGATTGCTTAGAATTTATTAGGATTTATTAGGATTTGTTACGATTTATTTGGATTATTTGTTACGATTAATTAGATTTTATTAGTAGTTATTTGAATTACTTATTTTGATTCATTAAGATTCGCTATGATTATTGATGAACCAGAATTATATACTAGATTTGATTAGAATTTGTTAGCATTTAGCACGATTTATTATAAATTACTAGAATCTACTAGAACACTTTCTACTTATAGTAAAATATTAGTCGCGTTTTTATGCTCTAACGACGCAATTCACCTGCTAATATATCCATTCCAATATCAAATATAAACACACATATAAGCAACGTCCATCCGCGTTGTTTCATAATAAAGATCAACGTGTTCAACTTTATTATTATTATTATTTTCTGTAGCCTCGATTCTTCGTCAAATTCGTTCAATTAAATAGAATGAAATAAAACGAATTCAAGCGACGTTTTACAGGGACACCGACTGTAATTTTTATCAACGTACGTACGTAAATATACAGCCTAACGAGATTTCACGATTCCCTTTTATCAGGATTCGTGCGATGCTTGGGAAGGGTGAAGAAAGAATTACGCGTGACGCGGTACTTCACTTACATGTTCATATCGGTGTGGAAGATCGTTGCGTTTCTGATCGCCACTATGTTGATCCTCGACATGAAAGGCGACCCAATGGGACACCTGTTCACCATGTTCAGCAAAGCTTTCGGAAGCCACGGCATCATGGTGTCGACCGTGCGAATGGATGGAAGCGGCACTATCACCGATATCGCGGACGTTTTGGATCTGAGCGAGAAAATAGTCATGCCTGCGGACGTAACGACGCCGATTTACGTTCTCCTTCTGCAAATATTCGGCGCCTACTTCGCGTACGTTTTTGGTAAGCGACACCCAAATAGTATATTTGTTTAGTATGCTGCGTCACACGCGTCTCGTGCTCGCTCGCGTACTTGCGTATAGCACATGTATGTGCACCCTCGCAACACGGTCTGTCGAAGCTTGAAGGACCACTCAAGGTAATGACGGCCTTGAGTCCGTTAACACCACTTTCGTTTAACTCTTGATTGTAGTTACAATAATAATGGTTGAAGCCTCAGTGCTTCCGACGGAGATACAGACGATAAATATCGAAGGTTGTTATAAGTCGAATTGAAGCTACGTGTGCTTCCGATGTGTTCTGTCCGAACGTTTACAAAATTCTCGTTTGCATTTTCAAGAACTCCCGGCCCCGGGCCCTATTCCCCTCCACCTCGTCACCGAGCAGTCGCTTGAGGGTGGGGCCTCCAGGGGTGGGTGACGCGACTAAGTGTCAGCGGAACCTAGGCAACGTTGCGGAATTCCCGGGCTCAGGTCAGCGGAGTGACCGTAACGGAACGCAAGATGTGCCCAAGTTATTTCCTTCCCTGGGCAGCCCCGCCGATTATGACGCGTCAATTTGCATTGTCACCAACGAGGAAGTGCCTGGTACCTCGCCGAATTGCAAGGCCCTAAAATACTTAAGCGACGGCGTCCCTTTTTGGACGTTGTTAATTCCATTTCCTCGATGGTAACAATGCGTGCCATAAACGGTACGTGCCGAAGTCCCAACAATATTGTTGTAAAATCAGTTTACTATATAACACATTAACCTGTTAAATAAGAAGAGGATTCGCGTATATACAGTCTACAATGAAATAAGAATAAGTCAAGAGCTATAAGATACTTTAAACGTTGCGCCTTGCGCGCAACGACAGTGACAAGTGTGTCTTTCGACTCTCGGCTATTAACTAAAAACACAAGGGCGAAAAATCGAAACCGTTGTCCGCGCCACGGACAACCCCTCCGCAAGGCACGGCTTAAGATGCCTGAAAGATGGGAAACATAGGCAGTCGATGCTTGACACATCTGCCATCATCGTTGCATTCCAACATATGTTGCATTCCGCTGAGGTTGTCAGTTTATTATATATGTAGGAATGTTGGGTCGCAACAAATTACACAATAGAGTTTTAATGATTAAAACTATGAATAGTCTTTATTACTAAAACTTATAATTTGATCCTAGTGTCTCTTGATACTCTCGCACTCTGACTCGCTCTCTGTTCACACGTCCTCTCGCTATCGACTCGCTTTTCTAACTAACTCTCTTTTACTTTTCACGCATTCCATCTCCTTACATGCATTCATTCTCTCTTCTTCTATCTCTCTGTTTCTTTCACTCATCTCAGACATTCGGAGAACTCAGTCAGTCACGTACACCGAAATTCTTACGAAGCCACGCACCCTCCGTTCACACGCCAAAGTCCCAAACTCTCGGTCCCAGGCGCACTTCACTCAGGCGCCAGTTCATAAACATACACTCGACATTCTGTCTCCTACATATATAATAAGTTACAACGTCGAGCGAAATAAAGGATCGAAGTTTAACGTATACCAGAGTGTATTCGCGTTTTACAAGTGTAGTTGCGCGTCCTAAGACGGTTCGGACTGTTCTGGCGTGTCAAGGGAAAAACTGTGATTTTGGAGACTAGGAAAATAGAGAGGTAGAGGTTATCTTGGGTTCGATGGTGAGTAAGGGATAAGGTAGCAGGATTGAGGTTCGGAAGTTAGTAAGTAGGATGAAATCATCAGCTATCGAAGGATTTTGGAACGTTTGCTGCTGGGATTTGGTTTATCGTGTTTGAAGGAGGATGAGAAGGCCGCGTTGTCTTAACTAAAAATAATATAGTACTAATGATTACGTTGGCATATAACACATATATTAATAACAGTTATTGATAATAACGCGAAATAAAGGCTAGATGTACCCACGTACTGTCACATTAACGTTTCTCGGTTTAAGGTAACTTTCGTCAACTATTTTGGAACTTCGTTAACGTATAAATCCGGTTACAGTTTGCAGCATAGTATTGTTTAACCTCTGCTTTATTTATGGACATTATTTTATACGTTCAATGTAATAAATTCATTAATACTTAATTGTAAATATAGAATATAGACCAATGTTCCTATTACTGTCTTTGTTTAACTATTTTGGAAAGTATTTAACGTAAAGATCGTTACAGTTTGCAGCATAATATTCAGTTCAACAGATCGAGTTTATTTATGGACATTATTTTATACGTTCAATATAATAAATTCATTAGTACGTAATTGTAAATATAGAACAATGTTCAATGTTCCTATTACCGTCTTTGTTTAACTATTTTGGAAAGTATTTAACGTAAAGATCCTTCCAATAAGCAGCATAATGCATAATATTGTTCAACAGATCGAGTTTATTTATGGACATTCTTTTTATACGTTCAATATAATAAATTCATTGCTACGTAATTGGAAATGTACAGCAAAGTCCTATGACCGTATTATTGTCACTTGAGAATTTCTCGTTTAAATAGAAACACATTTTCCATATATATTAACAAGACAGTTTCTGTAACAGATATAAGAATTACCATTGAATTACGACGCTTCCCATAACTTTATAATTAAATTGCTCACGTTTTAATGTTCAACAGAACATTTACCTCCCAATATTTATTTATAAATGTTAAGCGTAAACGAAATATACGACGTCTATGCGTCGTTACATGAACCGAAGTTCAAATTTCGATTCTTTATACGTTACCTCGCTATTAAATAAACGAATTCAAGTAGCAGAATTATAGGAACAGTGACAGTACGCGGGTCGTTCATCCTAAATAGTTTATCCCATGCTTCGCGAATGTCGCAAGTTTCGCGTTGCTCGAAATTCGGGCAGGGCGAGAAATTTGGATTTGGATCGCGTTTGGGGGTTTCCCATAAACAGGGAAAAATGCGAACGTGTTCGATGTACATTGGAAATAGGATTTCGATGCTGTGTTTCGCCGTACGCGGCGACTTTATATTACGCGACTCGAATACCAATAACTTCAACTCTGCCATATTATTTATTCACAAGACCGTCCGGATAATACTTTAACATTTTTTGTTTTTTTTTCTTCTTCTTTTTTACTTCTGACGTGAATACAGACACGATCTCCCTTTTTATACGATTATTATTTTTGAAAAAAAGCCGCGATGGAACCATAAAATCCTATGGTCCTCTATTTATAGTAGAGGAGTGAAGTTTGAAGGTTGAAGCTTTCTAAAAATTTGCTGGATACTTAAGAAAATTTGCACGATATTCCTACGATTACTATTTATTAAAAGATCGATCAAAAGTATTTTGGCAAACCGTAGTATCATAAAATATTCCTTTATTCATAGTATAAAGTATAAGGATAAAAATTGAGGGTTGATAATTTCTAAAAATTTCCTGGCTACTAAAGAAACTTTGCACGATATTCCTACGACTACTATTTATTAAAAGATCGATCAAAAGTATTTTGGCAAACCGTAGTATCATAAAATATTCCTTTATTCACAGTATAAAGTATAAAGCTAAAAATATAGGGTTGAAATTTTCTAAAAATTTGCTGGATACTTAAGAAAATTTGCACGATATTCCTACGATTACTATTTATTAAAACATCGATTAAAAGTATTTTGGCAAGCCGTAGGATCATGAAATATTCCTTTATTCATAGTATAAAGTATAAGGATAAAAATTGAGGGTTGATAATTTCTAAAAATTTCCTGGCTACTAAAGAAAATTTTCACAATATTCCTACGATTACTATTTATTAAAATATTGATTAAAAGTATTTTGGCAAACCGTAGTATCATAAAATATTCCTTTATTCACAGTATAAAGTATAAAGCTAAAAATTGAGGGTTGAAATTTTCTAAAAATTTCCTGGCTACTAAAGAAAATTTGCACGATATTCCTACGATTACTATTTATTAAAAGATCGATTAAAAGTATTTTCTCAAGCCGTAGTATCATAAAATATTCCTTTATTCACAGTACAAAGTATAAAGCTAAAAATTGAGGGTTGATAATTTCTAAAAATTTCCTGGCTACTAAAGAAAATTTGCACGATATTCCTACGACTACTATTTATTAAAAGATCGATCAAAAGTATTTTCTCAAGCCGTAGGATCATAAAATATTCCTTTATTTATAGTATAAACTATAAGAAGAAGAATAATTGAAATGGAATAGTAGTTAAATGGAACGCGTTCGATTTGTTCGCAGGTAAATTCGCGTGCAAGATTCTTATACAAGGTTTCAGTTACGCGTTCCCGGTGAATTTAACGATACCCGTATCGATCTCGTTATTAATCGCCGCCTGCGGCTTGAGGAACGGCGATCCTTGCATATTCCACGGCACTATCCCGGACTATTTATTCTACGAGTCGCCGCCGATGCATTTCCTCAACGATTTCGTGTCGAAGCAATACGCCTGGGTGTGGCTGTTGTGGCTGTTATCGCAGACCTGGATCACTTTGCACGTATGGACGCCGAAATGCGAGCGGCTCGCCGCTACTGAGAAGCTTTTCGTTGTACCTATGTACAACTCGTTGCTCATCGACCAATCTATGAGCTTGAATCGGAAAAGGGACGATCAACCGGAAGTCAAAGTCGAGGTAACATTTTTGTCCATTCCATCCTTTTCCTTTCTTTGCTTTCCATTTATTTTCTATCTTCTTCTTTTCGTTTTTTTCCATTTCCTTTTCTTTCCTTTTCTATTCTATTCCGTTCTATTATTTCCTTTTCTTTTCTTTACTCTTTGCATTTCTTTTATTTTCTATTCTCTTCTTTTCTTTCCCTTCCTTTCCTTTTCGTTTCTTTTCTATTCCATTCTATTCTATTTTATTCTATTCTATTCTATTCTCTTCTTTCCTTTCCATTCTTTTCCTTTTCTTTTCTTTACTCTTTGCTTTTCTTTCATTTCCTTTTTTTTTCTTTACTCTTTGCTTTTCTTGTATTCCCTTTTCCTTTATTTTCTATTCTTTCCTTTCCTTTCTTTTCCTTTGCTTCCTTTTCCTTTTCTTTTCTTTTCTTTTCTTTTCTTTTCTTTTCTTTTCTATTCTATTCTATTCTATTCTTTCCTTTCCTTTTCATTACTCTGTGCATTTCTTTTATCCCCTTTTCTTTTATTTTCTATTGTCTTCTTTACTTTCCTATCCTTTTCTTTCCTTTCCTTTTCTTTTCTATTCTATTCTATTCTATTCTCTTCTTTCCTTTCCATTCTTTTCCTTTTCTTTTCTTTACTCTTTGCTTTTCTTTCATTCCCTTTTCTTTTATTTTCTATTATTTCCGTTGCTTTCTTTTCCTTTTCCTTTTCTTTTCTTTTCTTTTCTTTTCTTTACTCTTTCCTTTCCTTTCCTATTCTATTACTTCCTTTCCTTTTCATTACTCTGTGCATTTCTTTTATTCCCTTTTCTTTTATTTTCTATTGTCTTCTTTCCTTTCCAATCTTTTCCTTTTCTTTTATTTTCTATTCTTTCCTTTCATTTTCTTTTCTTTTCTGTACTCTTTCCTTTCCTTTCCTTTTCTTTTCCTTTATTTCCTTTTCTTTTATTTTCTATTCTTTCTTTTCCTTTTCGTTTCCTTCCTTCCTTTATCTTTCTTTTCTTCTCTTTCTTATAGTAATTAAAATGTAATAACCGATTGTTAAAGAAACGCGTTCCTATGTGGTCGCATATATTGTATCGCGAAATCGTGGGGTTAAATCGTGCAACGTTTATATTTAGCTGTACTACATGTCGTTCGCGTACCTTTGCTTTCCTTCTATTCGATTCAATTCGATTTGTTGCCATTCTTATTACCTTCCGTGTCACGTCTCTAAACAGCTTTCGTTCGCGTACAATGAAACAAATCTAAAGAATACGCGGACCATGGGAAAGAAACGGGTTATTGGAAAAGTGTCGCGAAGATTCGGAGGCACGTGAAGAAATGTGTTTTTTTTTTTTTTTGGGTTGGTCAGGATTTGGCCGAGATAGAGAAAGAGAAAGGAGACGGTGACTACGAGACGATCTACGAGCAAACCGACGGCACAACGACACCCCCGTCGGCTGTGAAAAGCAGCGACCACGTAACCAGAATCTATGCGTGCGCTACCATGTGGCACGAGAATAAAGAGGAAATGATAGAGTTCTTGAAAAGTATCCTGCGACTGGACGAAGATCAATGCGCGCGACGCGTCACTCAGAAATATCTGAAAGTCGTCGATCCGGATTACTACGAATTCGAAAGTGAGCGCATAGCTTTGTTCCCAGCGTGACGATCGGCGAATCATCGGATTACGATTCCAGCTTTTTAGCATCTTTAAGCTTCGTAACCGTTTGCCACGTTAGAACGAGTCGCACTCGTAACTTTTAACACTTGTAACTTTTTCGAATTTTTAACGCTTCGAATTTGTTAATGCTTCGAATCTTTTACGCTTGCAATTATTTGAATTCTTGGAATTTTCAATGCTTGCAATTTTCAACGCTTTGAATTTTCGATGTTTGGCATTTTTAATGCTTGCAATTTTCAACGCTTTGAATGTTCAATGTCTGGCATTTTTAATGCTTGCAATTTTTAACGCTTGCAATTTTCTATGCTTCGAATTTTTAATGCTTGCAATTTTCAATGTCTGGCATTTTTAATGCTTGCAATTTTCATCGCAAAGAATCTTTAATGCTTGCAATTATTTTAATTCTTGGAGTTTTCAATGCTTCGAATTTTCAATCCTTGGAATTTTTAATGCTTGCAATTTTCAATGTCTGGCATTTTTAATGCTTGCAATTTTCAACGCATAGAATTTTTAATGCTTGCAATTTTTTACGCTTGCAATTATTTTAATTCTTGGAATTTTCAATGCTTGCAATTTTCAACGCATAGAATTTTTAATGCTTGCAATTTTTTACGCTTGCAATTATTTTAATTCTTGGAATTTTCAATGCTTGCAATTTTCAACGCATAGAATTTTTAATGCTTGCAATTTTTTACGCTTGCAATTATTTTAATTCTTGAATTTTCAATGCTTGGCATTTTTAATGCTTGCAATTTTCAACGCATAGAATTTTTAATGCTTGCAATTTTTTACGCTTGCAATTATTTTAATGCTTGCAATTTTCAACGCTTTGAATTTTTAATGCTTTGAATTTTCAACCCTTGCAATTTTCAATGCTTTGAATTTTCAACCCTTGCAATTTTCAATGCTGTAATTTTTAACGCTTGCAATTTTCAATGTCTAGTATTTTTAATGCTGCGATGATTTCAACGATTACAATTTTCAGTGCTTGTAATTATTAATACTCGCAATTTTCAACGCATAGAATTTTTAATTCTTGCAATTTTCAACGCGTAGAATTTTTAACACTTGTCATTTTTCAACACTTGGATTTTTCACTGCCTTCAATTCTGAACTATTCTAATTATTAAACCTTCGGATTTCTGAGCCATCGAATTGCCGCTACGATAAAGTTAAACATTTATTTCGCCAGCTCACATCTTTTTCGACGACGCGTTCGAGTTATCGGATCACGATGAGAACGAATCGCAAGTGAACAGATTTGTGAAGCTGTTAGTTGGCACGTTGGACGAGGCTGCATCGGACGTTCATCAAACAAGAATGCACGTTAGAGATCCGAAGAAATATCCAACTCCTTATGGTGGCCGATTGGTGTGGACTCTTCCTGGCAAAACTAAAATGATCGCTCATTTGAAGGACAAAAGCAGGATTCGTCATCGAAAACGATGGAGTCAGGTACTCATCTAATCTTCAACTCACCTTTAACATTCAACTTTATCATTATCTTTATGCAAACTTAAATTTTTACAAATGAAAACAAGCTAATTAATTGCGAATGGAAATTGCTTTCACCTGTTAAATATTTTTACATACCGCATGGAATTTTATTCTTCCATCGAATTTCCTTTCCAATATTTCCTTGTTCTACTATTCAATTTTCTTTCGACTTTTATTCTAGTATTAAATTTTCTTTCGACTTTTATTCTACTATTAAATTTGCCGTGGAATTTTGTTCTTCTATAGAATTTCCTTTCCAATATTTCCTTGTTCTACTATTAAATTTTCTTTCGACTTTTATTCTACTATTAAATTCTCTTCCTAATTTTATTCTACTACTAAATTTGCCGTGGAATTTTATTCTTCCATCGAATTTCCTTTCCAATATTTCCTTACTCTACTATTAAATTTTCTTTCGACTTTCATTCTACTATTAAATTTTCTTTCGAATTTTGTTCTACTATTAAATTTGCCGCGGAATTTTGTTCTTCTATCGAATTTCCTTTGGAATTTTATTCTACTATTAACTTTTCTTTGGAATCCCATTCTTCTATTAAATTTTCTTCGCAACATTATTTTACTATTCAATTTCCCACGGAATTCCATTCTTCTGTTAAATTTTCCTTGCAATTTTATTCCTCTATTAACACATTGGCTTATTCATTTTACAACTATTGAGAAGTTTTAGTTCGACATTTGATGCTTCAATACTTTATCGAATATAAACCATGGATATAATTTCACTTCACAATCGATGTAATTTGCATATCGTGAACGTTAATCTTATAGTGTCGTAATATACTTAAGAGTTGAAATTCTAATTTATTAAAAATGCGACGTGCGTTTGTTGCATTTAAGTCGTGATCTATTTCATTGTAATCCAAAGGGTTAAATTCCCTTTGGAATTCCATTTCCCTATTAAATTCCATTTAAGAATGTTACTCTTCCGTCGAATTTCCATCTCACGTTTACTCTTCTATAAAATTCGCCGATCTTCCAATTGTATTCGCTTGAAACCGAATTCTCGTGTTCAGGTGATGTACATGTACTATTTATTGGGCCACCGTTTAATGGAGCTGCCGATTAGCGTCGACCGCAAGGAAATGATCGCGGAGAACACTTATCTATTGACTCTGGACGGTGATATAGATTTTCAACCAGCCGCGGTGAAATTGCTCGTCGATTTGATGAAGAAAAATAAGAATCTCGGCGCAGCTTGCGGCCGTATTCATCCGGTCGGCTCAGGTATGTACACGTTTCGTTTAACCCTTTGCGGACGAGTTGTCGCAAATAGTCGCCCAAGTTTTTTTGCTTTCTTCGACATAATATCAATTTTTAGCGCGGCAAATTTAACTTAATGTACGAAGATAATGGCCAAAAGGATGCGGATGGGCGTGTAGGATTCGGAGATGATCGTGGGGTTTACACAAGCCAGATCTATACAGTCTCTAAATAAAAGAATTCTATCTATTCAACGCTATTCGTCTGGTTTACAGCTGTCCCGCTTCTATCTTACATCTGTCTTACCACTAACTTATTTTTCGCGTATCCGGCTTTTTAAAGCGTCCTTCGCAAGGCGGACGTTCTTCTTCCCCACCAATCAGTGGATTTTTTTTAACCCGCCTACGGCCTCGAACTATGGTGGGGCACCCTCCCCTAGGAGCCGTTCCCCCGTAATTTTCCGTAGGTTGCCAGGATCTCTATGAGGTGGCCAAAATTTCCTTCCTCAAGTCGCTAAGGATTCGACCCCCTCATAAACCTGGTCACCGTTCCGGTCGATCGTTACCCATGCCGGCTGTTATAAACCCCCGTAATGTTTATCTCCCTTTCCTGATTTTAGCCTACATTAACGTCATTCAAAGACGCTGCTGTTGATAATTAGACAAGAATTTATTAAATCCCTCTCTCAAATCGTTAATAATTCAACGAAAATTAGATTAATATTATATTGTCCCGTCCGCAAAGGGGTGTTAACTTTTAATAAATGAATAAAATCAATTTAACGCGTGAACATTTTCCTCTCGATACGATTATCAGGTCCGATGGTTTGGTATCAGATGTTCGAATACGCGATCGGCCATTGGCTGCAGAAAGCAACGGAACACATGATCGGATGCGTGCTTTGCAGTCCCGGTTGCTTCTCGCTTTTCAGGGGCAAAGCTCTGATGGACGACAACGTGATGAAGAAATATACAACGAGATCGGAGGAGGCCAGGCATTACGTTCAGTACGATCAGGGGGAAGATCGATGGCTTTGCACGCTTCTATTGCAACGTGGCTACAGAGTAAGCAATTCTGTACAGTTACTCGGAAAATTCAGCATACGTTTATGTTACCGATGAAAAAGAACTGAAAAGTAAATATACAAATTATTGATACTTGAAAAGTATCTTGTTGAAAAGATAGTTGAAAAGTAGAAACTGAATATATTTCGCATATTCTGACAGACGGTACGTAAAAAATTCTTGAGATAAATATTGTACGTACTCAATAAGAAACGTAAAAGTATAAGTTTTTTTTGCCAACGCAAAATTGTTATTATACTTATGATACGTGTAGATTACTATTTTGTTAACCACTTTTAATTTCCATGGCATAGAATTGATTCATTTTCTATAAGGAAGGTGAAATATTGTCCTATTCTTCTTTTAATTTCATTTCGAAATCTTCCCTATCCCGTAAAAGTAGAATTTATCATTTTGGACTTCTATTTTTCCAAGATACCTTCGATCGGGTTAATAGTTTGAGTACGCTGAAAATTAACCATTTTTTAGCTATATTTTCATCGAGTTTCAAGGTGTATGCTCAATTTTGTGAGTAATTGTATATACTTACCTTTCATTCTTATAATTTCCACGTACACTTGAGAATATATCGGAAATATCGTCGAACGTAATATAGTTGATTTAATTTTTAATCAGTTATTTAATTAAGTTTCGAGTGATACGAAAAAAGATGGTTGGAATCGTATCGTAAATATTTTAGAATTCCAAGCGTAAACAAAATGCTTAGGAATTGCAAACGTATATTTAAAAATACCTAAGACTATATTGGAAATATATTATAATTGCAAATATTTAGGGATTCATTGGAAACATTTTAGAATATAACATATAAATTCTTGTATGATTTCGCATATATTTAAGAATATTTCGAAATATATTAGAAACATTTCTAAAATCCGTTCGAATTGCAAATATATTTAAAAATGCTTAAAAATATATTGGAAACATTTTAGAGTATAGCATCCGAATTTCTTTTATATTTTCGTATACGTTTCAAACGTTTTAGAACGTAACACCTGAAATCATCGATTATTACACCGGTAAAATATTAATTGCAACCGTTTCAAAATTCACACGTTCGATAGTTACGCAGGAGAATTGTTTTGATAATATTACAGGTGGAATATTCAGCGGCCAGCGATGCTTACACCCATGCACCCGAAGGTTTCAACGAATTTTACAACCAACGTCGCCGATGGGTGCCATCCACCATAGCCAACATCATGGATCTTCTGATGGACGCTAAACGAACCATTAAAATCAACGACAACATTTCTCTTCCCTACATCTCCTATCAAATCTTACTCATGGGTCGGTAATTCTCTCGTTTCTATCTATAATACTTTCCTTCCATTAATTCCGTTATCTATTTTCCCAATTCGACGCGTCGGTTTCGTAATCCAAATTTTATTCGCTATATATTTTCCCTTCTAAATTTCAATCAATCCAACGTACTGTAGACCCGTAGGCTTAATTATATGGTCGCGTAGCGAGTGTTAGGGGGTAAGAGCCTGCCGTAGCAACAATAAAGCCCAAGGAACCAGTACTCGTTGATTTTGCAGCTGGTCAGCACGTGAACCGAAGATTTGGGATGGTTGTAATTATTGAGATTGTACTTTGAATTTGCAATTTTCTGCTGCGATTTTCTCCGCTTGGCGTACGCTCAGGTCAGGCCATAAAAGCCATGGGTCCGCTGACCGTTCGGCGACACTATACATACCAACTGTTTCTCGCCTTTTCCAGATAGTCTTGCGACAACCCTGTGTGTGTAACGGTTCTCACCGAAGGGTTTCACCTCCGTATTTTGTAACTCACTTTTTATTAATAAACGTTTCTTTCCTGCAAACGATTGAGTCGATCTAATTTGAAGATCCTCAATAGTAATTTCGTTATTTTCGCGTGTGATTTCAAAGTCGAGGCGATCGTTGGTTTTTATCGCTGGCTGCCGAGTTCCGGGTAGGTAACGGGTAAAGGCCGAGTGACCGTTGACGGGGAAGTAGGAAATTCTAAGGGGCAACATACCCCTTAGCTCTCTCCATCGGCACTCTTCCCCATCATTCGAATATTGAAAAATATAAAATGCTACGCCAGGCAACGAAAGGTCTGTCCGCGTCTATCGCTCGTCGAAAGAATAAAGTAACGTTAAACGAATTGAATTGTATCTTCCTCGCCTCCCCGAGTTCCGGTCTACAGTACGATCAAACAATTAAAACGATTGAACGAATTACAATTCCGTCTAAAATCGACAATTTTGTAAAGAACTTTGTTTTCGTTTAATCAGTAATCAGTCGCTGCTTTCGCTTCAATTTCCAATGAAACGTTCGCGAAGAGTAGCGATTAAATTAGAAATTTAGTTACACTTGTGCATTTTGCAGTAGAAATCTATTCTATTTTAATTTCGCTTTCATTTCCAAATGCAATATCGTGAAAATGTTTGCTAAAATCGATCCCCCGTAGAGGAACAATTAAACGAAAAATTGGTACGTTTATCGTTGAATTCTGTTTTAATTTTTAACTTTTGGCGGGGCTGAATTTTGTTTACAGGTGGAACAATTTTGGGACCGGGCACGATTTTCCTTATGTTGGTGGGTGCGTTCGTGGCAGCTTTCAAGATCGACAACTGGACCAGCTTCTACTACAATATCATTCCTATTCTACTCTTCATGATCGTATGTTTTACTTGTAAGGCGAATATTCAGGTGAGTTTGCCTATTATAATTAGCGTGATCGAAATTCATTGTATTAGGCTGGTGTACCACGAAATATTTTCCAAACCTACGGAATTATATTACTTCTTTCCTTTTTTAATTCCCAAGTTTCCAAATTCTCAAGCATTAAATTCCCAAGTGTCCAAATTCCAAAGCATTCAATTTCCAAGTATTGAAATTTTACAGCATTGATTTTCCAAGCTTCCAAATTTTCAAGCATCAAATTCCTAAGTGTTAAAATTCTCAAACATCAAATTTCCAAGCGTCCAAATTCTTGAGTATCAAATTCTCAAGATTGCAAATTCTCAAGCTTCGAATTCTCAAGTTTCCAAATTCTAAAGCATTAAATTCCCAAGTATCGAAACTTTACAACAGTAAATTTCCAAGCTTCCAAATTCTCAAGCATCAAATTCCCAAGTATCCAAATTCTCAAGCATCGAATTCGCAAGTTTCACAATTCTAAAGCATTAAATTTCCAAGTATCGAAACTTTACAGTATTAAATTTCCAAGTTTCCAAATTCTCAAGCATCAAATTCCCAAGTATACAAATTCCCAAGCTTCGAATTCCCAAGTTTCCAAATTTTAAAGCTTTAAATTTCCAAGTATCGAAACTTTACAGTATTAAATCTCCAAGCTTCCAACTTCTCAAGCATCAAATTACCAAGTATCTAAATTCCCAAGTATCCAAATTCCCAAGCTTCGAATTCGCAAGTTTCCAAATTCTCAAGCATTAAATTCCCAAGTATCCAAATTCTCAAGCTTCGAATTCGCAAGTTTCCAAATTTGAAAGCTTTAAATTTCCAAGTATCGAAACTTTACAATAATAAATTTCCAAGCTTCCAAATTCTCAAGCATCAAATTCCCAAGTATCTAAATTTCCAAGCTTCCAACTTCTCAAGCATCAAATTACCAAGTATCTAAATTCCCAAGTATCCAAATTCCCAAGCTTCGAATTCCCAAGTTTCCAAATTCTCCATCATTAAATTCCCAAGTCTCGAAACTTTACATCATTAAATTTCCAAGCTTCCAAATTCTCGTGCATCAAATTCCCAAGTATCCAAATTCTCAAGCTTCGAATTCGCAAGTTTCCAAATTCTCCATCTTTAAATTCCCAAGTCTCGAAATTCCTAAGCTTCGAATTGGCAAGTTTTCCGTACTCTCGAGCATCGAAATGGTCCGATTCTCAAATTCCCAAGCCTGCAAACATCGAACGCTGTTAATCTCCTCGAATTGCACCAGCCTAACGAAAATAACTGTCGATGTTCGCTTCGAACGTGCGATTGTCTTTCAGCTTCTGTGCGCGCAGATATTATCGACGGGTTACGCGATGATAATGATGGCCGTGATAGTAGGTACAGCCCTTCAGCTCGGCGAAGACGGTATCGGTTCGCCATCGGCCATATTTTTGATATCGTTGTCCAGTTCCTTTTTCATAGCTGCCTGTTTGCATCCGCAAGAATTTTGGTGTATCGTTCCCGGCATCATTTATCTCCTATCCATTCCGTCGATGTATCTTCTTCTTATCCTTTACTCCATTATCAATTTGAACGTGGTCTCTTGGGGTACTCGCGAGGTCCAAGTGAAAAAAACCAAAAAGGTTCGTCCTTTTTTTTTCATCGCTCCGCTTCGCTTCCACCATTATAAATTAAATTCCTTCTATTTCGCTTTTTCAACAACGCGTTTTTTAACAACGCGTCGAGCACCGATTAACCGATTAACGATTCAATTTACCAATCTGCTTTCTCCTTTTCTCGGCTTCTCGTCTGCTAATGTACGTTGCTCTAACTTGTGTTCGCCGCGATCGAATAACTATGCGAAAATTATACGTCGAGGATATTTTTCTTTACTTATTTGCTTTCCTTTATTTTACTATCGATTTACTACAAAGGATTAATCTGTGTCCGTTGGAGCAGAGGAAATCGTAATTTTCTAATTAAAATTCGAATCCATTGCTAATTGGTTAATTTCCAATAAATTAGTTTTCAAACATATTGATTAGTATAGTATCTTATATTGTACATTAATATTCTATATTTAATGGTACTCAAATTCAATTGAATACTGTTAAATTATTAGTGCTTTCGATTCTTATACTCTCAAATAAAAATCGAATGCATTGCTAATTGTTTAATTTGAATTAATCTTCAAAATTTAATGGCATTCAAATTCAATTGAATACTGTTAAATTATTAGTATTTTCGATTCTTATACTTTGAAATAAAAATCGAATGCATTGCTAATTGTTTAATTTGAATTAATCTTCAAAATTTAATGGCATTCAAATTCAATTGAATACTGTTAAATTATTAGTATTTTCGATTCTTATACTCTGAAATAAATATCAAATGCATTGTTAATCCTTTAATTCGAGTCAATTTCCAATAAATTAATTTTCAAACGTATCGATTGTTATAGTATTTTATATTGTACATTAATATTCAATTAATGGTACTCAAATTCAACTGAATACTGTTAAATTATTAGTATTTTCGATTCTTATACTTTGAAATAAAAATCGAATGCATTGCTAATTGTTTAATTTGAATTAATCTTCAAAATTTAATGGCATTCAAATTCAATTGAATACTGTTAAATTATTAATATTTTCGATGCTTATACTCTCAAATAAATATCAAATGAACTGTTAATTGTTTAATTCGATTCAATTTCCAATAAATTAATTTTCAAACGTATCGATTAGTATAGTATCTTATATTGTACATTAATATCCAATTAATGGTACTCAAATTCAATTGAATACTGTTAAATTATTAATATTTTCGATTCTTATACTCTGAAATAAATATCAAATGCATTGTTAATCCTTTAATTCGAGTCAATTTCCAATAAATTAATTTTCAAACGTATCGATTGTTATAGTATCTTATATTGTACATTAATATTCAATTAATGGTACTCAAATTCAATTGAATACTATTAAATTATCAATATTTTCGATTCTTATACTCTCAAATAAATATCAAATGCATTGTTAATCCTTTAATTCGAGTCAATTTCCAATAAATTAGTTTTCAAACGTATCGATTGTTAAAGTATCTTATATTGTACATTAATATTCAATTAATGGTACTCAAATTCAACTGAATACTATTAAATTATCAATATTTTCGATTCTTATACTCTCAAATAAATATCAAATGAACTGTTAATTGTTTAATTCGATTCAATTTCCAATAAATTAATTTTCAAACGTATCGATTGTTAAAGTATCTTATATTGTACATTAATATTCAATTAATGGTACTCAAATTCAACTGAATACTATTAAATTATCAATATTTTCGATTCTTATACTCTCAAATAAATATCAAATGCATTGTTAATCGTTTAATTCGATTCAATTTCCAATAAATTAATTTTCAAACGTATCGATTAGTATAGTATCTTATATTGTACATTAATATTCAATATTTAATGGTACTCAAATTCAACTGAATACTATTAAATTATCAATATTTTCGATTCTTATACTCTCAAATAAATATCAAATGCATTGTTAATCGTTTAATTCGAGTTAATTTCCAATCGTATCGATCGGTATACTTTCTTATATCGTACCTCGATTCTTCACAAAATGATTCATCCTATACGTTGCAATATCCTCGACGTGTTACTTTCCTCGGCGAAATATTTTATTTGTAAACAAAGAAAAAAAAAAAAAAAGAAAAAAAAAATTAAGGAAAGAAATGGGAAAATAACAATGGTGTGTGTGTGTGTGTGTGTGTGGCAGGTTATCGTGGCAGCGATAATAAGCACGTTGTACGGGTTGGTGATGATCTCGGTGCTCGTAGGAGTGGCGATTAACATAGTGGAAGACGGCGCGTTCTCGCCGTCCGCGATGTTTCTAACATTGTTGATCGGTCAAATGGTGATTACCGCGTTGATGCACCCGTCCGAGATGTACTGCCTGTTGCACAGCGTGTTTTACTTCATCACCGTTCCGTCGGTGTACGTGCTGCTCGTGATTTATTCCGTCTGTAACCTGAACGACATAACGTGGGGCACGAGAATGGTACAGGCTAAGAAAACCGCCGCGGTAACTATTAATACACGAACCGCTACGGATTTTTATCGAAATTTCTATTCCTGCTGTTTGCCTCCTAGATGTATCCAAGTAGTTTCCTCTAAATTTCGCACGGCAACAGATATCAACCACTCGCGCTGGCAATTTATTATGAAATAATGCATTCGTAAATAGAAGAGCGATTGAATCGATTCTTTAAGTTGAGTAATTTGTAAAATGAGATCAAAGTTGCAATACGTGGTACATCTACCTTAAATAGATTAACATAAATGCATAAAAATCCGCAGTAGAGCGATGGGAAATTATATTTAGTTGCTTTGGAATTGTTTTTTTTTGTTTGTTACGTTTTCAACTAAACCCGATTAGCTTTTCACTAATTTTAGTCGAGCAATAGCGAACGTCTACTTTTTTTCTCTTTGCGCGTTGACGATAAAAGTTTCGCAGCTTCGCGATTTGGTTTTGCAACAATGTTCCATTAATTATCATTAGTCCGTGGATTTTCATTCCGAATTCGTAGTTCAAGTTAATGCAAGTCAAAATCGGGATCGATTTCGCGCTTCAAATATTTCGC
The DNA here is from genome assembly GCA_028830335.1 of Eucera pruinosa. NCBI lineage: Eukaryota > Metazoa > Arthropoda > Insecta > Hymenoptera > Apidae > Eucera > Eucera pruinosa. The sequence continues at coordinate 4,800,864 of JAMYCR010000019.1, forward strand.
AATAGTGAAACACTCGAAATGGATAATATTTCGCTACAAGTGCATACAAATCCGTAGTCCAATTAATAGAAAATAACATTTGGTTGGTGGATGATTTGGTTATAAACTAATTTTACTCGCAACGATCGCGAACGGTTTATTCTTTCAAAAGCTTCGCGGTTTGGTTTTGACGAACTTCAACCCTTTGAGTATTATACGCGTCTATATGTTAAACATGTATTTATCTTTATTCGTCAATTATTAGTAAAGTGTTCCGTTTAACGCTGCGCAAACAAATATTAAATCAGCAGCTTACGCGAAACTAGTATATATATACGTATATTGAAAATCACAACTTTCCACTCAAAGGGTTAATTATTACTAAACATTGCGGTTCTTTATGCAAATGTAACTTTCCACGAGCAAACATACATTAGTGTATATATATATATAGTATTTCACGTATTTCTACGTATTTAATTAAGCTTTCCTATAAACGCATAAAGATCTGTACAGGTTTAATGATCATCATCGCTGTTAGACCGTTTTATACTATTTCATCTGTCGTTGTTTGCCTCTTTGTTCTGGCACCGAATAATAGGAACTCGAACAAGAGAAAAAGGAAGCCGAGGAAGCGAAACGCAAAGCGAAGCAAAGGTCACTGCTTGGATTCCTGCAGAACGGCGTAGGTTCTAACGAGGACGAGGAAGGATCCATAGAGGTCTCCCTTGCAGGATTATTCAAGTGCATGTTTTGCACTCATGGCCAAACATCGAATGAAAAACAGCAATTGGTCGCCATCGCTGAATCATTGGAACAAGTTGGCAAACGTATGGAAATCATCGAAAGGTTATTATTATTATTATTAGTGTACTAGTGGTATTATTCTTACTATCACTATTATTAGTAATAGTGGTAGTAGTATTATTGCTATCACATTATTATTAGTGGCAGTTGTAATAGTAGTAGTATCATTATTACTACAATTATTATTATTAGTGGTAGTAGTAATAGTAGTAGTATTATTAGTACTACTATTATTAGTAGTAGTAGCAGTAATACTATTACTATAATTATTATTATTAGTGGTAGTAATAATAGTAGTATTATTACTACTATCATTATTATCATTGGTAATAGTAATAGTAGTAGTATCATTATTACTATAATTATTATTATTAGTGGTACTAGTAATAGTAGTAGTATTATTAGTACTACTATTATTAGTAGTAGTAGCAATAATACTATTACTATGATTATTATTAGTGGTAGTAATAATAGTAGTATTATTACTACAATTATTATTATTAGTGGTAGTAGTAATAGTAGTAGTATTATTAGTACTACTATTATTATTAGTAGTAGTAGTAATACTATTACTATCATTATTATTATTAGCAATAGTAATAGTAGTAGCATTATTGCTACTATTATTATTATTAGCAATAGTAATGGTAGTAGTAGTAGTATCATTACTACTACTATTATTATTATTAGTGGTAGTAGTAATAGTAATAGTATTATTATTAGTAATAGTAATAGTAGTAGCATTATTGCAATTATCATTATTATTAGCAATAGTAACAGTAGTAGCATTATTGCAATTATCATTATTATTAGCAATAGTAACAGTAGTAGCATTATTGCAATTATTATTATTATCAGCAATAGTAACAGTAGGAGCATTATTGCAATTATCATTATTATTAGCAGTAGTAACAGTAGTAGCATTATTGCAATTATCATTACTATTAGGAATAGTAACAGTAGCAGCATTATTGCAATTATCATTATTATTAGCAATAGTAACAGTAGTAGCATTATTGTTACTACTATTATTATTAGCAATAATAATAGTAGCAGCATTATTGCAATTATTATTATTATTAGCAATAGTAATAGTAGCAGCATTATTGCTACCACTATTATTATCAGCAATGGTAATAGTAGTAGTAGTAGTATTAGTACTAATATTATTATTAGTATTAGTAATAGCAGTAGTATTATTATTCCTATTACTATTAGCAGTAGCAGTATCGTTGCTATTATTATTATAATTACTAGTAGTAAAGTATTGTTACTATTACTGCTACTATTAGTGTTAGAAGTGTTACCAACGTTAATATTCGTGGAATAACATTTCAGAGCCGTGGATCCGCACGGAGTCGGTCGAAGGCGCGCTTCCTCGGTTGGCTCGCGAACAGCCGATCATTTGGGCGCGATCGGCGAAGATCCTGCGGAAGATCAGGATTGCCAAAGCGAACCGGAAACGGTGACCAGTCAGAACACGGAAGGGAATCGGGAGGGGAACAATTTCCTTAGCAGGCCTTACTGGCTCAGCGACGAGGGATTGAAAAAAGGTGAAATCGACGTGCTCTCGATGCAGGAGGAACAATTTTGGAAGGATCTGCTGGAAAAGTATCTCTATCCTATCGACGAAGACAAAACGGAAAAGGTACGAAGATACGCAATGAAATTTCCTCACCTTTCGTTCATATACACATAATATTTCCATTCAAACGGAATCGAGAGTCGATTTTAGTTTACTCGGTCCGATGAACAGTTTTAGAAGAAAGGATTTTTGATTAGTTTACCATTGTTTCGCATTTTAAACGTATTATAGCTCGGTTTAATTTGATCGTGGTATTTAAAAGTAAATTGCAGATGGATTTAATTCAATTCCAAACGTAAAATGTATTATTGAATTACTTTAATTTGATTTGGGATTTAAATAGAATTAGATGATAGATTTGATTTGATTTGGGATTTAAGAAGAATTGCAGAATAGATTTGATTTGTTTTGAGGTTTAAGAAGAATTACGGATCGATATACGTTTGGATTTTTCGCATTTTAAAGGAATTATAGATCGGTTTAAATTATGATGGTATTTAAAAGTAAATTGCAGATAGATTTAATTCAATTTCGAACGTGAAATGTATTATTGAATTACTTTAATTTGAGTTGGGATTTAAATAGAATTATAGATTGATTTCATTTAATCCGGGATTTAAAAAGAATTAACGAATCATTTAATTTAACGTGAGATTTAAAAAGGATTACAGATCGATTTAATTTTGATTTACGATTTTAGGAGGCGAGTCGATTAATTTAATTTAATTCATAATTTCAGACCAATTATCAACTTATTCGATTCGACTTGGGGTTTAAAAAGAATCGTCGAGTCATTTAATTTAAATTAATTTAACATTTCAGCAGAACTTCGAATTTTGGCGTGTCTAAAATGAATTAGAGATCGATTTATTTAATTCGAATTTCTCCTTATCCATTATTTTAATTCGTTTATTCAATACGAATTTCAATTCCAATTTCCGTCTCAATTCGATTCGAATTAACGAAACAGAAGAAAACTATCGGTTGACGTTTGATTTTCAATTGAAAAAGAAAGAGAAACAATCGGTTCGCATTTAAACGTCGCTTTTCCTGACTACTTTTATTTCATTCCAATTCCCGTCTCAATTCGAGTCGAATTAACGAAGCAGAAGAAAGCTATCGGTTCGCATTTGATTTGAATTGCAAAAAGAAAAACAATTCGTTCACGTTTAAACGTCGCTGTAATTCTAATGTTCCAAATCGCAAAGAATCGCTAAATTATTCATTCTTTTATTATCAATATTTAATTCGCTTGATAGTTAATTCGCTACATTTCAAAAGCTTTCGAAACATTCGCGAAAGAAATGTTCGCGACGCAAGGATCACCGTAAACGGAATAATTCGAATAATCGTTGAATGCTACTTGCGTCAGGCACGAATCGCAAAAGATCTAAGGGACCTCCGTGACCAGAGCGTATTCGCGTTTTTTATGATGAACGCCCTCTTCGTGCTGATCGTCTTTCTGCTGCAATTAAACAAAGATTTATTACACGTGAAGTGGCCCTTCGGTATCAAGACCAACATCACCTTTGACGAAAAATTGCAGGAGGTAAAGAACCGCTCCGTCCACGTCGCGTCCTCCAGCTCCTTCCAATTTTTAACCCTTTCGGTCTTCCAAAGCTCGTCGAAATTTCTCCATTCTTCGTCTGCCATAATTTCGCGTATATTACGACATATTTCAATTCGAACGAAATCGCCACGCGTACGCGATTTCGATTAACAAAATCGCTGATACGAAATGAATGTTTAACCGAAAGTTTAATCGTTAGCAACGAGAAACATAGCAGGCATAAAATATAACGAATAATAAAGTACAATGATGTACGATAAATATTTAACACGCAAGTTTGCAAGTGAAATCGAAGCCGCGGTTAAAATTGAAAATCCATGGAAGCTTTTAAAGGGGAAGAAAAGTATTGGAATAATGCGTAGCTCTACCGAAAGGGTTAAGATTTAAGTTTCCGCCGCCTCGGGCTGTCGTATATTCGCCGCCCCCGCAACTAAACGTTCGTTCTAGACGAAAATATAGCGTAAGTAGGCATTCGCTTATCCCCCAAAACGACAGCTTCGCGTGGCGCACGAATTTCGTTGGCATTCGCGAGGGTCGATCGAAAAACTAAGCTCCCTTCTCCGAAAACGAAACTTGACATTCAAACCTTTCTAATTCCTTTGTAAGTTGGCTGCTACGGGAAACTGTGACATGAAAATGCGTACGATAAACAAAATATTCAAATGGAAAAGTAGTCGTTGTAATTATTCGAACGGTAAAACTGTTCCTTATTTCCGCTTACGAAGAAACATATCGCAACGTTTCTACGTTCGTGTTTTGTAATCAATATTGAGAGAGGGGTTAACGATGATTCCCTGAAATCAGTTTAATTAACCCTTTGCGGACGAGGAATGATAACACTTAAGAAACTATTTTGGCCTAACTATTTCAGTTCGAAACCTTCAAATTCGTAGCTATCGAATTCAAAGCCATCGGATTCCCACAATTTTGAAGCGTTCATTAACCATATTAATTGGAATATTTCGCTTTAAAAATCGACGCGTGCGCCCAGAAAACCAAGAAACGATTAGACAGTTATTTGCAGACACTCGTTCGCAAAGGGTTAATCCTTGCAACAATTTTTGTTCATATTATCGCGCAGTCAAGATTCAACCCCATATTTTCTCGTTTCCACCCCTGATTGGTTATATCAGAAGAGATCTTATTAAACTTGGATTTCGCGCGCGGAATTTGTTCGACGAAACAACGGGAGCTTAACTTTCCGTCGACTCTGGCGGTAAGCTTGGCTTGCTACAACCGCAGAGGAGACGATTACCGTAAACGGAGGGACATTCGACGGGACGGAGCGTATTTTTCTGTCCATATATCGACTAATGTGTGCGTTGTGTTGTTTCTGTTTGCTGGCCCACGGATACAATAGGCTCGCATTGCCGCTGACCTGATCGAGCTGCGCAACAAGAGCGTGTTCGCGTTTTTTATGTTCAATGCGTTGTTCGTTCTGATCGTATTCTTGCTGCAGCTGAACAAAGATCAGCTGCACGTTGTCTGGCCGCTCGGCGTCAAGACCAATATCACCTTCGTCGAAGAGACCTCCGAGGTACCTGATAGTGTTCCAAAAACAAAATGAAAAAAAAAGAAAAGAAAGAATAAAGAAACGAGAGAGAAAAGAAAGCAGAAACAAATTGCTGCTGGGGAGACTAACACCTCCGTGTGCTCCGTTGCTCCGCGCCATTTTATCCTCCTTTGCTATCTTATCGGCGAATTTTAATAGAGATAGTGGATGCATCAGGGATAAAGGATCTCTTTGTTTTGGTTTTTCTCCGTTTCATTCCTCTTCATTATTTACAACGATATTCTATCGTCGCGAACGGCTGTACAGTGGTTAAAATAACGTTTCACTTCCATTTCGTTAACACTAGAACTACCGGGAATTAACGCGTGATTGTTTTGTAGCGATGAAATCGAAACGATAGAAAGGCGAGGAAATATGTAATATATCGGAAATGACGTTATGGAAAATCGTGGGAAATTTGCAAAAGAATGCATCCGTGTTAACCCTTTAGCTTACGGATATTTCGAAGCGTGTCCACTGAACTGTTGACTATTCGTTACCGTAACACTACGTCGAATGCTAAACACTTATATATTATACGCGATTCTTACCCGGTAATCCTACATCTTACGATCTTACGATGTTACGGCGTAAAACCCTAAAGCAGATGCGAGGAGTAAAAATATGCGAGCGTACAACCCCCTCATAAAAGCTACAAATTCAAACTTGGAAAGTCACAAACTGCGTCCCTCTAAATTAGTTTATTTTTGCAACCATCATTGACTCCAAATTCTGCAGTTTAAACATTCGCGTCCAAATCCGTTAAATTATTTTATAATAGCACGTGCGGCAATTGTTGGGTCAACAGTTATTGCCCTAACGGAATCAGGCCCCTTGCGCCTACCTGAGGACGGTACTCCACGCGGACTTGACAAGTAAACGACAATTTCAATCATGTACCAATCACTAAGCGCGTTAGAAAAATCCCCCCCACAAGAACCACCGAGTCAAAAAATGTTCTCGTCACGACCACCCACCAGAATCGGGAGAAGTAAAAAATCAATCGTTCGGTAAAGACGTACACTCCACACCATACACTCTGTCACTATTCGTAACTTAATAATAAATTAAGTGTTAGTTTATCGAGGCGCAATCATTTCAGCATCCACCCTTATCCTTCTCTATTCACTGGCCGTTAAGTCAGCGAGTGAAGCGGAGCATTCAGTGAAAGTTCCTTTCAAAAATTAAATAGACATTTTGCTCACGCCGTAACATACGAATTGAAATATAAATGAATTCAAATTTGTTGCAAGATACAGCATGTTTTTATCGTACGTGGTCCGTGGGCTAAACCACGAGTGTAAATCGTTGTTGCAAGCCGAAGGGTTCATTTACGCAGTTCTCGTGAGAAATTACAAATTAGTGATTTAGAGCACTTCGATAGTTCTAGCGTTAAATGGCAAGTACTATAGGATGCAATCTCGTGTTGGTAACAATACTCGATGGACAATTTTAGGGTAATTGCTCCACGCATTGTCATTCCTCCTACACTCGCTGACAAAAGTTGAGGAACAAATTAAACCGTTCCATATTATCGTGTACTCTTTATTTTTCCAGGTACATATACATACATAGATTAGAATTAAAATTAGGATAACTTATTGTTTATTGGCACGTACGTAATGCTACCTTTTTATGTTCGTTTTTTTTTATTCCAAGCTCCGTTATCTCGAAGGATGAAGAATATACGGAACGTTGCGAATTTACTTCGTTTCTTAACTTTCGTCAGCAAGCGTATAACTGCCACTTGAATTCGTTTACTCAACACCTTGTCCTATGATTATTTTATCACTCGATTAGACTAGCATTAATCGATCACTATATTTTTATATCGTTGTCACGAACAAATCATTCGATTATTTTGAGCACGTTTTATTTAATAGCCTTCAATCGTGCAAATAATGAAATAAAGTTACGACGATAATTTTAATGTGGCAATGCGTGGTACATTTACCCTGTGCAAAGGAAAGGATCAAGTTTTTAATTAATCCGATGGGTGTTTTCGTTTTCAGTCTTCTAATTAATCATTCAATTCTTTTTCTTCGTTATTCTTTTACCAAGACTTGGGTTCCATTTGCGAAAGAATGAAATCGGTTCAGAAACAACGAAATCGTTAATCGCTGAAACTTTTGCATACATTTTAACACGTGTTAATCGAGGATCACCGCGAGTTAATAATGTTTTCGATATGATATTTTCATTCTTCTAGAGCATCTTTCGACAATAATTAATTCACTGTTTATTTATTTACCCGCGTGTAAAGAAGATATTACTCGTGAATGTATTTCGAGTATTCGTGTGTTTTTTTTTTCTTCGAGTAGTAAAAGATTTCGTTTCAGAGATTTTACGAGTGTGATTTTGAGAACTGCTGCTTGCATAGCGAAAAGGATTTTTAGTATAGTTATAGTTTAGAGCTTTCGATTCAATTATTATTGATTAATTATTAGAATTCTTAGCGAACGCTATTCGCTTAATAAATTAAAATTCTAGTATCTAAGATGCTTCTTCCCTTTGTGCAAAAATATTTCTTAGCAATTTCTAACTATTCCTCTCGATTGATATTTGAATTATGAATTCTTCTGTGTACGTGTAGAAGTTTCCTAAATTACAGACTTGCCTGATAATCGTAATTTCAACGTAGAATAAATTTGTATCGTTATTTTATACGAGTATAGAAAATTTCCTCGTTTACAAAATGCTTCAACAATTATAATATCAACGTAGAACGAATTTCTGCAATTATCCTGCACGATTACGGGAAATTTGTAAATTATAGAATCCTTCGATAATTAACATTTCAACGTGGAACAAATTTCTACAATTATTCCAAACAATTACAGAAACTTTATCACGTACATAAGTGCCTAATAATTGAAGTTTCAACGTGGAACAAATTTGTACAATTATTCTGCACGATCGTAAAAACTTCTACAATTATAAAATCCTTCGATAATTATAATTAAAACGTAGAACAAATGTCTATAATATTCCGCATAATTACAGTAATTCTCTAATTAGAGAATTAATTCTCTGATTACAGAATGAATTACTCGGTAATTACAATTTTAATGTGGAACAAATTTCAACAATTGTTTTGTATAATTATAGAAATTTCCTAAATTATAAAATACTTCGATAATCGCAATTACAACGTGGAACAAATGTCTACGATTATTCCATACGATTATAGTAATTTTATAAATCGTAGAATCCCTCGATAATTGAATCATTTTAACGAGACGATTAAGAAATTGCTAGGAGAGCGCAGAAAGGGTTAAAGCGAGGAAAAGGATCGTATTTTTAGCGAGCATCGGAGCACGCTGGAAAATGGTACCCGGTGATAATGTTGCACACCGCTGGCACATGTCTGTGTTTTGTCAATAACGTGGATCATAGAGCACGTGGCGAATTACTATTAACACGTTTGCACAGGTACAGTCACGGAGAGAATGGAACATTTTGGGATGGAACCAACCTCAACAGACTAGAAACAATAGTTAGCTAAGTCACACAAAATAACATCCCTCCTTTATTCACTTCAATTATTCAATTACCTTCCCATCCTTTCTCTCTCTTTTCAAATGATTATTTAAGAAAGAAGACTATAATTGTCCAACCTTTCTTCGCTCAAACTATTATTTCTCTTCCTATTCGAATTATTCGAGAAGAAGTATAAAATATCCAACCTTTCTTCGCTCAAACTATTACTTCTCTTCCTATTCGAATTACTCGAGAAGAAGTATAAAATATCCAACCTTTCTTCGCTCAAACTATTACTTCTCTTCCTATTCGAATTATTCGAGAAGAAGTATAAAATATCCAACCTTTCTTCGCTCAAGCTATTATTTCTCTTCCCATTCGAATTACTCGAGAAGAAGTATAAAATATCCAACCTTTCTTCGCTCAAACTATTACTTCTTTTCCTATTCGAATTATTCGAGAAGAAGTATAAAATATCCAACCTTTCTTCGCTCAAACTATTGCTTCTCTTCCTATTCGAATTATTCGAGAAGAAGTATAAAATATCCAACCTTTCTTCGCTCAAACTATTACTTCTCTTCCTATTCGAATTATTCGAGAAGAAGTATAAAATATCCAACCTTTCTTCGCTCAAACTTTTACTTCTCTTCCTATTCGAATTATTCGAGAAGAAGTATAAAATATCCAACCTTTCTTCGCTCAAACTATTGCTTCTCTTCCTATTCGAATTATTCGAGAAGAAGTATAAAATATCCATCCTTTCTTTCATTGTTCGTTTATTTATTCATTCGGTAATAAAGAGAACGCAACAAAGCCTTTTAATATTTATTCGTTTAGTGTAATACACAAGAGATTACGAAAAAATGCCTCTCGCTAATATGAGAAAATATCTTTGAAAGTAATTGGTTACGTTACGCTTGAACGAGATAAAATCTACGCGCGTAAGTTGGAAATTAGTGTAAGGATCAAATAATTGTTTCGAGCGAAGAGGGAAGCAGAAGGAAAGAGGCGAGAATGGAATCCTGGATACGAATCCTTTCCTTTTCCTTGCCAATTTACAATACGTGGCTGGTATATCGACGAGCAATTTGTTCACACGCAGATTTCCGTTCTCACGTTTTTCGCGTGCCTAATGTTCGATAACGCACTGCTAGGTATGACAGCAGAGGAGCACCACTAACGCGAGTTACCATCAAAATGTAACTAAATCGTCGCTTGTTCGTGTATCTGTGTCCAGTATTAATCGTTTCTTGTATCGAGGATACCTGTACAATACTTAATACGAAATAATCTCCGCTACTTTATTATACATATACAAGGTAAACGTTGATAATACGGAACATGGTAAAAATCGAGGAACAAACTGATATAACAATCGTATTCAATTGAACAACCGTGGAACAGAATTCGAGTGATTCCAATAACAAAACGTTATTCGTTCAAACTATTTTTCAGTAGTCATAGTTAAAGATGTTAATTATGTTAAAGATGTTAACGGTTACAAAAAGTAATGTTGAAAAAATTCAGAAATTTTTTCCACGCACGTTTCTTTCTCAATAGCGAACATTTTAATAATGAACGTATGTATGTTTATTTATTATATTAATACGAGATGGCTATTATAATTATAATACAGTGGCAACGTGTGTATTTATATCGTGCATTCTTCACGTAAGTTATATAATACAATTATTATAATTATTATTGTGATGCAATTTACGCTTCATTATTTAATATTCGCCATCAGCGTGTACGTTAACGTTATATACTAGTATTAAACTGTATAATATATTAAATAATATAATATAAACTGTATTATATGTTAAATACATTAAATAATATTCAATATAATGTATGAAATAATATTCAATGTTATATATTGAATAATATACAATATAATATATGAAATAATATACAATGTTATATATTGAATAATATTCAATACCTATAATATATCAAATAATATTCCATGTTATATATTGAATAATATTCAATGTTATATATTAAATAATATTCAATATAGTGTATGAAATAATATTCAATATTATATATTGAATAATATTCAATGGTACATATTGAATAATATCCAATATAATATATGAAATAATATTCAATGTTATATATTGAATAATATTCAATGTTATAAATTGAATAATATTCAATATAATATATGAAATAATATTCAATGTTATATATTGAATAATATCCAATATAATATATGAAATAATATTCAATATAATATATGAAATATTATTCAATGTTATATATTGAATAATATCCAATATAATATATGAAATAATATTCAATATAATGTATGAAATAATATTCAATGTTATAAATTGAATAATATTCAATATAATATATGAAATAATATTCAATGTTATATATTGAATAATATCCAATATAATATATGAAATAATATTCAATATAATATATGAAATATTATTCAATGTTATATATTGAATAATATCCAATATAATATATGAAATAATATTCAATATAATGTATGAAATAATATTCAATGTTACATATTGAATAATATTCAATATAATATATGAAATATTATTCAATGTTATATATTGAATAATATCCAATATAATATATGAAATAATATTCAATGTTATATATTGAATAATATCCAATATAATATATCAAATAATATTCGATACAATATATTAAATACTATTCAATACGCAAACTAATCCACTATTAATTTATAAGGAACATATTTATATATATATGAATTTATTTTCCAGCCTCTTCGGCCTTGAAAAAGGAACTTGGTTTTACAAACATTGTTTCTCACTCATTCCTCCTCTCTCACACTTAGTTCTCAAATAATTTCATACCACCATTAATCTACTATCTATATATCTACTATCCCTACCTGTAGTTATATTCTTTTACATCTGTATATATCTATTTACTTATACCGTTTTTAATGTACACGCTGGAACATATTTATATAATGTATATACACACGTTTCTCGATACAATCGGCTACTTTACCGTACAAAGATTTAAGTTCCATATTACCTACGTTCACCTTATTTATCTGTGGCTGTTCGTGGGTGTGTGCGTGTGCCTGTGTGTATGTTTTAAATGAATCCTCCGACCATTCGCCGGAGCGTTCGTACGCTTTTCTAACCGAGTTCAAAAACACCTTTTAGGTACACATTTCGAAGGAGTATCTGCAACTGGAGCCAATCGGTTTGGTGTTCGTGTTCTTCTTCGCGTTGATATTGGTTATCCAATTCACCGCGATGCTGTTCCATCGTTTCGGAACGTTCGCGCATATCTTAGCCAGCACCGCGTTGGATTGTTGCAAAAAGGTACGATCATTAATAAACGTTAATAAATCAAGCTGCGGTGTTCAAAGTGTAAAAGAGGCGAAACTTTATTCTTCGATAAACGTGTTCAAGAAACGGAGAAGTTTCTTCTTTCAATTGCGAATGAATCATTCAACGGTACGATGATTAATAAACGGGAATAAATCAGGCTGCGGTGTTCAAACTGTAAAACAGGTGAAACTTTATTCTTCGATAAACGTGGTAAAGAAACAGAGACGTTTCTTCTTTCAATTGCAAGTGAATTTGTAGGGAAAATTATTGTCACTGTTCTTACAACTGCCACTCGAATTCGTTTATTTAATAGCAACGTAATTGTGTAAAGTATCGCGAGTAAAGGAACGTTCATACGAGTATTTTTGACGGTACGAAGAACATTGTACTTTGTCGTACAGTTTCAATTAATTATACATTTCAGGAGTTTCATTTTATTGCAATACGGTGCTTTTATTTGCCCGAACCGTATTACGATTAAGTAAGCACAGATTCCGTAATAGATTTTCCCTTCCCATGTCGAGCTTTTCCAAAAGCTACTAATAATCGTTCGCCAACGGCTAACCTTCGTTTTTTTTCCATATCTCGCGTTTAAAATGAATAATTGAAATTACGTTTCATCTGTTCCACAACAATTCGCTATCTCTCGTCTCGCTTTTTTATTATTTATTAACGGCTACCAAATTATCCTTCGATAAGAATTGCGGTATAGAATGGGAAAGGAAACAGAGTTAAGAGAAACATAATAATGCGTATAGAGAAAGAGAGATAACGAATTGAGATTTGTAGACCAAATTAGAGTTGTTCGATTCTTATCTGTTATATCTGATGGGACGTTTCAGACGAAGGACTTATCGGAGGAGGCATTGTTGTCGAAACACGCGGTGGAAATAGTGAGAGATTTGCAAAGATTAAACGGAATGGAGGGAGATTACGAAGAGGGTAGCGGCAGTGGTCCAGGCAGACGAAAGACCATAAGAAATCTGGAGAAGAGCCGCAGAAAAACTCAGGCAATCAATACGCTTGACGTCGCATTCAGGCAACGATTCTTCAGCATGTCCGACGGCAATGGTATGGAAATATTTCCATTTCGATTCGGCGAACGCTACAAAATTATGCGGGACCGTCTCTTATCGTCCCTCGCGATGCTTCGATCGATAAGAATAATTTCTGGGGAATTTGAGTAGGCCCGGGAGTGTACAAGTACAATATTTTAATTCAGATAAGATAACGGATGAAATATTGTACGAGAGTAATATATAATACAGCGAGTAATAAATTTGTTCCTGACCGAGTAGAGTTTAAGAATAATATCATCGCGGGATACTTTATCGTCGCGTTCAAAAATTGCGCTTACCCTTGTCGTATTTAATGTGCAAGTATAATATGTGATATATGATATATGATATATAATATATGATGTTTGATATGTGATGTATGCTATATGATACATGATATATGACATATGAGATACGATATATGAGATATGATATGTGACATATGAGATATGATATATGTTATATGTTATATGATATATGACATGTGTTATATTATATATGATATATCATGTATGATATATGATATGTGTTATATGATATATGATGGTTGATATATGATGTATGATATATGATACATGACATATGAGATACGATATATGAGATATGATATGTGACATATGAGATATGATATGTGACATATGAGATATAAGATATTATATGTGACATATGAGATATGAGATATGAGATATGATATGTGACATATGAGATATGAGATATTATATGTGACATATGAGGTATGAGATATTATATGTGACATATGAGATATAAGATATTATATGTGACATATGAGATATGAGATATGATATGTGACATATGAGATATGAGATATGATTAATGTTATATGATATACAATATATGATATGTGTTATATTATATGATATATGATGTATGATATATGATATATATTATATGATATATGTTATATGATATATGTTATATGATATATGTTATATGATATATGTTATATGATATATGTTATATGATGTGTGATATATGATATATGTTATATGATATGTGATGTATGTTATATGATATACGTTATATGATATATATTATATGATATGTGATGTATGATATATGATATGTGATATATGATACATGATATATGACATATGATATATGGTATATGACATGAGATATGGTATATGACATATGAAATATGATATATGATATATGACATATGATATCTGATATGTAATATATGATGTATGATATATGATATATAACATATAACACATAATATATGATATATGTTATATGATATATGATATATGATATATGATATATGTTATATGATATATGATATATGTTATATGATATATGATATATGATATGTGACATATAAGATATGATACATGACATCTAATATATAATATATGATGTATGATGTATGATATATAACGCATAACACATAACATATAATGTATAATACGTACAATATAAATTATTTTTCTTCAATATTACTTCTTTACGAAACATCTAATATATAATTGGTGCGGAATTGATCGATTTGATTAGGCCTGCCGCGGAACATGTCCACGAGACGTTCGGCGAAGGCTTTCAAGGCGTTCGAGGGGCGAAGGAACAGCATAATGGCGCAGAGAAGGAAATCGCAGATGCAAACGTTGGGCGCTAACAACATTTACGGCGTCGCGGGCAACCCTCTGGGGATTCAAGGCAGGCCGTCGAGGAGCAGCCAGATATCCGTTAAAGATGTGTTCGAGGGACACGCGGGCCACGCGAATTCCGCATACGAGCCGGATGAAAACACCGGAAGCAGCCTGAGGCTTCACAATTTAGGCCAGAGCACGTGGAGGGAGGCAAACACCAATATATGAACGCGTAATCTGTCTTTCGGAACTTTCGCACGGAACGTAAGTATGCGCGTACAAATAATATCCTTTCTACGATCCGTTTAAAGTTTACAACGGATTTCAATTGTTCACATTTTTGTTAACAAAAAGTTAAGCAACAAAATAGTCACTTACGAATTTTTGCGTATCCTTTTAATTTCAATCTTAAAATTACCATGTTTCTTAACTTTTGTTAATCTGTTTATTTATCACGATCAATCGTTAGGGTAAACGTAGCGAGAAATGGATATTATTTTATTTAACCCTTTCGTTACGGTGAATTTGAATGGAAAAATATGCAGAAGTCTTTGGAATACTGATTGCGAGTTGCATCGCGTTGAATTCGCGGTTTTCTTCTAACTCTTTGCTATTCTTTGGGTAACGAAAATGTGCGAGTGTTTCAGGACGCCAGCAGTGTTTTTAATTATCAGAACGAGTCGGTAGAAGTCGTCGACAACGCGCTACGTACGGAATTTGTTGAGCGCCAATAGTAACGAAAGGGTTAAAGGGTGAATCCACCCTTCGTTTCGAATTCATTGCCTCCGTTTCGTTTAACAAAGAATTTGCATAAAAATGCGCAGTTTAATTTAACGATTACAGCCAGTCGCAGTAGTCTGCATACATAAACGGTGCTTATTTTAATTCTCTATTTAATTAAATGACAAAATTAGAAGCTTGCCGAATTTAACAGCATTAATAAATTGTCACGCGTACCGGGAAAAATTTAGCAGATAAGAAAGAATTAAATTTCGTTGCTCTTCTCGGTGCTTATTTTAATTCTCTATTTCATTAAATGACAAAATTAGAAGCTTGCCGAATTTAACAGCATTAATAAATTGTCACGCGTTCCGGGAAAGATTTAGCAGATAAGAAAGAATTAAATTTCGTTGCTCTTCTCGGTGCTTATTTTAATTCTCTATTTCATTAAATGACAAAATTAGAAGCTTGCCGAATTTAACAGCATTAATAAATTGTCTCGCGTACCGGGAAAAATTTAGCAGATAAGAAAGAATTAAATTTCGTTGCTCTTCTCGGTGCTTATTTTAATTCTCTATTTCATTAAATGACAAAATTAGAAGCTTGCCGAATTTAACAGCATTAATAAATTGTCACGCGTTCCGGGAAAGATTTAGCAGATAAGAAAGAATTAAATTTCGTTGCTCTTCTCGGTGCTTATTTTAATTCTCTATTTCATTAAATGACAAAATTAGAAGCTTGCCGAATTTAACAGCATTAATAAATTGTCTCGCGTACCGGGAAAAATTTAGCAGATAAGAAAGAATTAAATTTCGTTGCTCTTCTCGGTGCTTATTTTAATTCTCTATTTCATTAAATGACAAAATTAGAAGCTTGCCGAATTTAACAGCATTAATAAATTGTCTCGCGTACCGGGAAAAATTTAGCAGATAAGAAAGAATTAAATTTCGTTGCTCTTCTCGGTGCTTATTTTAATTCTCTATTTCATTAAATGACAAAATTAGAAGCTTGCCGAATTTAACAGCATTAATAAATTGTCACGCGTTCCGAGAAAGATTTAGCAGATAAGAAAGAATTAAATTTCATTGCTCCTCTCGGTGCTTATTTTAATTCTCTATTTCATTAAATGACAAAGATAGAAGCTTGCCGAATTTAACAGCATCAATAGATTGTCACGCGTTCCGGGAAAGATTTAGCAGATAAGAAAGAATTAAATTTCATAGCTCTTCTCGGAACATTTTTATAATTTTATCCCGCGTCCGATTTTCCCTTTTATCTTTTCCAGATGAACAATGACGGCCATTTCGCTGTAACGGAGAAACGACGGAAGGGAAGAAAACGATGGCCACGATTTATATTGTGTATTAAGATTATCTTGGCTCATTTAAACGCTGCCTCTAGCAATTATCCATTAATAATCTGATTACGTTAGGAAAGTATCGAGAAGACTGCCTTTGCGTAGAATAATTTATGATGAAAGTAATTGCAGCAGGGCCGTCTTTTAATTCTCTCTCCCTTTATATATATATATATATATATATATATATATATATATATATATATATATATTTATTTATTCGAGAATGGAGGAAGAGAAAGATGCCTTTCCTTCGCAATTTATTCTTCGAAGAGAAATAAAGGTATTCCGAACTTTAGAATTATTTTTAATAAAGAAATACAGGTGTTTTAAACTTCAAAATTTTCTTCGAAGAGAAATAAAGGTATTTCGAACTTTAGAAATATTTTTAATAAAGAAATATAGGTACTTTAAACTTGAAAAGTTTCTTCCAAGAGAAATAGAAGTATTTTGAACTTTAAAATTATTTTTAATAAAGAAATATAGGTACCTTAAACTTGAAAATTTTCTTGGAAGAGAAATAAAGGTATTCCGAACTTTAGAAATATTTTTAATAAAGAAATATAGGTACTTTAAACTTGAAAAGTTTTTTCGAAGAGAAATAAAGGTATTTCGGACTTTAGAATCATTTTTAATAAAGAAATACAGGTGTTTTAAACTTGAAAATTTTCTTCGAAGAGAAATAAAGGTATTTCGAGCTTTAGAAATATTTTTAATAACGAAACATAGGTACTTTAAATTTTTTAATTTTCTTCAAAGAAAAATAAAGGTATTTCCAGCTTTAGAATTATTTTTAATAAAGAAATATAGGTACTTTAAACTTGAAAAGTTTTTTCGAAGAGAAATAAAGGTATTTCGGACTTTAGAATTATTTTTAATAAAGAAATATAGGTACTTTAAACTTGAAAAGTTTTTTCGAAGAGAAATAAAGGTATTTCGGACTTTAGAATTATTTTTAATAAAGAAATATAGGTACTTTAAACTTGAAAAGTTTCTTCGAAGAGAAATAAAGGTATTTCGAACTTTAGAATTATTTTTAATAAAGAAATACAGGTGTTTTAGACTTGAAAAGTTTCTTCGAAGAGAAATAAAGGTATTTCGAACTTTAGAATTATTTTTAATAAAGAAATATAGGAACTTTAAACTTGAAAAGTTTTTTCGAAGAGAAATAAAGGTATTTCAAACTTTAGGGTATAAAAATGTCGAGGATCGCAGGAGGGTTAAATTTGTTGAAACGAGTCATGTGAAAAGATGGACATTTCTCTTTTTAATCGTGATTAGATGTTTAAGAAAAACGAACTGACCGTTGAATAGCTACTGCCGTACTATAGAACACATATAATATTTCGTATGCGTGGAATAAATTTTGCGCTCGTTGTAAACGTGATACCGTCGCCGTTTATATATATATATATATATATATATATATATATATATATATATATATATATAATATAATATAATTAGACACGTATTGTATTTAAATAGATTTACAAGTTTTTGTACATAGCGCGTGAGTGCGTGGTGGAAAAATTGCGTTCGTTGGAGAGGAAATAAAATTCGAACGAACCGCGCAAAATTCTGTGTTTTCACTGCGAGAATCATTGAACCGAATCTTAATCGAAAGCTAGTTAATAAGAGGAACCTAATCGGAATCTTTTTTAATTGGAATTCAACCAAAACCTTCTACTTTAATATTCAATATTCTAATAGTATTGAATATTATTTAACATTCAATATTCTAATAATATTGAATATTACTTAATATTCAATATTTTAATAATATTACTTAATATTCAATATTCAATATTCTTATAGTATTGAATATTATTCAATATTCAATGTTCTAATAATATTGAATATTACTTAATATTCAATATTCAATATTCAATATTCTAATAATATAGAATATTATTCAATATTCAATATTCTAATAGTATTGAATCTTATTTAACATTCAATATTCTAATAATATTGAATATTACTTGATATTCAATATTCTAATAATATTGAATATTACTTGATATTCAATATTCAATATTCTAATAGTATTGAATATTATTTAGTATTGAATATTCTAATAATATTGAATATTACTTAATATTCAATATTGAATATTCTAATAGTATTGAATATTATTCAATATTCAGTATTCTAATAATATTGAATATTACTTATAATTAAATATTGAATATTCTAATAGTATTGAATATTATTCAATATTCAGTATTCTAATAATATTGAATATTACTTATAATTAAATATTCAATATTCTAATAGTATTGAATATTATTCAATATTCAATATTCTAATAGTATTGAATCTTATTTAACATTCAATATTCTAATAATATTGAATGTTACTTAATATTCAATATTTAATATTCTAATTGTATTGAATATTATTCAATATTCAGTATTCTAATAATATTGCATATTACTTATAATTAAATATTCAATATTCTAATAATATTAAATATTACTTAATATTCAATATTCAATATTCTAATAGTATTGAATATTATTCAATATTCAGTATTCTAATAATATTGAATATTACTTATAATTAAATATTCAATATTCTAATAGTATTGAATATTATTCAATATCCAATATTCAATATTCTAATAGTATTGAATATTATTCAATATCCAATATTCAATATTCTAATAGTATTGAATATTATTCAATATTCTAATAATATTGAATATTATGTAATATTCAACATTCTAATAATATTGAATATTATTCAATATTCAATATTCAATATTCTAATAGTATTGAATATTACTTAATACTTAATATTCAATATTCTAATAGTATTGAATATTACTTAATATTTAATATTCAATATTCTAATAGTATTGAATATTATTTAATATTCAATATTTTAATAATAAAGAATATTACTTAATATTCAATATTCTAATAATACTGAATATTACTTAATATTCAATATTCAATATTCTAATAGTATTGAATATTACTTAATATTCAATATCCAATATTCTACTAGTATTGAATGTTATTCAATATTCAACATTCTAATAATATTGAATATTACTTAATACTGAAATTTAATCCAAATCAAACTAGCGCCTCTTTACAACGCGATTACTAGATTATAACTAATTTATCCTTCAATTTTTCATCCCTTTCAATATTGCAGAACCTTATTTGGAATGTAACAGAAACGAAATCCCAAAAACGCCCAACTAGAACGTAATTGAAACCAATCCATTGAAAAAAGAAAATTCTTGCCCCTTTATCCTTTTTAAACTTCTTTATTCCTCTTATGTACGTACATACATCAAAATCTGAATTCGCATAATTAACCCTTTGCACTCGAGTGTTATGAAAATTCCTTCGTTTCGATTACTAAGGGTTAAGAAGATTACATTGTTCTCCACGTGTTAGGAGTTGAAGGTAAAGTGAATTTCACGAGTTTCCACAGAATTTGAGATGCTATCGTATCGAAATTTAGTGCAAAGGGTTAAATAACGTATTGGAAGTTTCTACGAAGGTTGCGTTTGCCTAACGGCTTCTGCGATGCAGATAACATAAGTGGCCATTAGGTAATCGTTGATAGCGCGTCGAATAGTCCATCCTTGATAAAATCCCTCGGGGCTGAGAGCCCAGTTTGCCAAAAGCAAAGGATAATTCGCTACCACCGCGTAATTATTCCCTACCGCGTACCTAAAATCGATCATTTCAGTCGACATTTATCAACAACGCGTACAATTAACTCTTCGAAGGTTGTATTCATTTTTTTTACAACCTCACGGTATAAAAATACTTCGTTTTATGTCGTTTACATACATATATATATCGTAATTACAAAATGGGATTTTTCTAAACTCATAATTGGTTGGAAACATTTGAAATGTTTCGTGCTTTAATTGTGTTAATTTGCAAGGTTAGAATTATAGTTTTTTTAGTTCATTTGTTGACGGTTATTTGCTATTAGGATAAATTAAATAGTTTCGTTACTTACGCGAAATATCCGCCAAAAATCACCCAACCGAAAATGTTCACTCTCGAATTGTACGAGTCCTCCGAATGGAACGGGGAACAGTCCTGAAATCGCGACGTTTTAAACTCTTTTTTAAACAATTGTAGAATCCAAAGGGGGTACATTGGATAACTTCTCGCGAATTTAGTATTGGGATGCTTTAAATTCCCAACGCTTCCAATTGTTAACCCTTTGAATTTCCAAAGTTCAGAATTCTCAAAGCTTACGAATCCAAATGCTTTGAATTCCCAAAGCTTCCAATTTTCGATACTGTGAATTCCTGAAGTTTAGAATTCCTAATGCTCTGAAATCGCAATGCTTTGAATTCCCAAAGCTTCCAATTTTCGATACTGTGAATTTCTGAAGTTTAGAATTCCTAATGCTTTGAAATCCCAATGCTTTGAATTCCCAAAGCTTAGAATTCCCAAAGCTTAGGAATCCCAAAGCTCCAATTTTCGACGCTTTGAATTCCCAAAGATTAGAATTCCCGATGCTTCCAATTTTCAATGCTTTCAATTCCCAAAGTTTATAATTCCCAAAGCTTAGGAATCCCAATGCTTTCAATTCCCAAAGCTTCCAATTTTCGACGCTTCGAATTCCCAAAGTTTAAAATTCCCAATGCTTCCAATTCTCAATGCTTCAAAATTCCCAAAGTTTCGTATTCCCAATTCTTAGGATCCCCAACGCGATTAAATTCCCTTATTCAAACTTATCGTCCGAAATTCCACGTAACCGCATCCAAAATCTGTACTTTAAAAACTACTTGTGAAGCTGTTTAACAACGAATAATATAATAACAATTCCCAATGATCCCCTCGTTAACGAGGAACGATACTGCTATAATAATGATCCACGATACAGCGAGCAAAATGAAATAGGAAAAGAATTATTGGTACGCCGTTTCGCATTTAGAATTGTATATTAAAAAATAATTCCCATCACAACACCGCGCGATACTTCGTGGAAGGGAAAATACCTGCGGCTGTTCCGCGAGCATTCCGCGCAATTTGAGCGCGTCTAAAATTGATAAGCCGGCAGCAACGCAAATACCAAGAATGTAATAACCGTGACACGAGTAAAGGGAATAAATTAAAGCAGCCATGCCAAGGGTTCCCAGTATCTCGTCCAAAATATTCAACTTTCTCCTATCCGTTTCCTCCTCCGTTTCCATTGTAACCGGATCCAACGCTGCAAAACGATCGAATCGTTAACCTGTTACCTGCTTTATTATCAGATTGGAATTAATGTCGTTCAGTAGAATTCGAACATGCCGCGAATATATACTTATTGACAAAAGTTAAGGAACAAATGTAGGGATTATTTGAAAGTAAATCCCTCGTGTGTTGTGTTGTAAAGTGCGAGAAGGGAAAGGAAAAAGAAACTCAGCTTTTGCGATAATTACTAGTTTATTAATAATACTGTCAACGCGCACAATCTCACAGACAAAACTCTCGCTCTGCACTCGCAACGTCCTCTCGCACTCGACTCTTTTTCTCCACTCCCTTACCCACGCATTCTCTACCTTTGCACGCATACATTCTTTCTCCTTATCTTTCTCTGCTTCTCTCACTCGTCTCAGACATTCGTAGAACCCAATGAATCACGTTCACTCGAAACTTAGCGCGACCACGCACTCTTCGACCACGCGTCAACTCAATCGCTCTATCCCAAACACTTCTCATTCACGCCTCGGCCAATCGTACCCAAATGCAACACCG
This sequence comes from Eucera pruinosa, assembly GCA_028830335.1. Classification (NCBI taxonomy): domain Eukaryota; kingdom Metazoa; phylum Arthropoda; class Insecta; order Hymenoptera; family Apidae; genus Eucera; species Eucera pruinosa. Next base: position 4,823,652 of record JAMYCR010000019.1, read on the forward strand.
TTTGCTCAGCAATCGCTCTGGTCCAAACATTCACACGACATTCTGTCTTCCACACATAGTTAATCCGTTGCATAATTTTTGCGTACTCTTTATTTTTCGAGATACTGTTTATGTAAATAACTTTTTTGTAAATTACTTTTACTTGTGAATAACAATTGACTATTTTGTTGGATGACCAACACGACCACTCACACTGTAAACACCATAGACGCATCCTAAACCAAATTCATCCGACAAACACCCTAATCGCAGTTCCTAGTCATCCTGTACTCCGTACCTTTCCTTAGTCACCCTCTCCCTTCACCGCTGTCCTTACCATTACTCATTCTTCAAAACACAACATAAAAGCTCGGAAATACTCCCGAACGAAACAGAATTGAGTATTCACTGCCAGAGTGCAGACCATAGTTGCACGAATAAGAAACCTTTAAGAGTTTCTTTAAAAACGGTGTTGTCAATTCCCTTCGCTCGGAATCCAACAATTTGTAATAATTGTACCGAGGATTTCTATGCAAATTAACGCCTTCCACGAACCGTATTATGTATCGGTCATCGATTTAAACCGTCTCTTACTCACCGTAAGTTTTAACGAACAGTTTGTACACGAGAACGATGAAAGATCGCGTGGCAATCGTGGCTATTCCAACCGAGGCGCAGGCGAAATGCACTAGTAGCTCGGAATAATGATCGTAAGAGTGTTTCACGAGGACGTGGATGGAGGATCCGCAAATTAAGAGTAGATTAGTGCACGAGAAGATCGATTCCAAGATCATGGCGTGCCTGGAAATCAACCAAATAAATGTTACTTCATTTCTTTACGTCTTAGTTGTACAAACTTCATTCGACATTGTTAAATTATTAGTACTGTAAAAGATTATTTGAATAATTAACATATTTATACATTTCTGTAAGGATTCATATACAATATCATTTATTTGTAGATTAAAGATTAGAATGTTATAGTTTTATTTGAATCTTTACATATTGCTGACAAAAGTTAAGTAAACAAAGTAATCCGTTCCATATTTTTGCCTACTCATTATTTTCCTAGGTACATAGATTGGAATTAAAAATAGGATAACTTATTGTTTATTGACACACATTTAATGTTACCTTTTTCATGTTCGTTTTTTTTTTATTTTAAGCTCGAAAGATGAATATATAGAACGTTGCAAATGATTACTTTGTTTCTTAACTTTTGTCAGTAAGTGTAATATATTTATGTATTATTATTATTATATTTATTTATACGTATATAAATATATTATTAATTCGCAAATCTAAATTATCTACTGGATCATCTAATACTTTTAGCAGTCACGTGGATGGTTTTTAAAAAATCCACGCTATTTATAAAGTCTTCGCAGTCGACGGAAATCGTAACAAAAAATAATAATAATAATATTAAACAATGGGCCACGTTTAAGCGAGCAGAGGAATATTATCGGTACGTATTTTAATTGCCCTGCAATTTTTTGTATCGCGAATGCTGCGATATTAATTGAGAAACGTTCGAAGCAAATAAAAAAAAAGTATGCAAGTATATATTCTTAATAAGTTACTCTTTTGTATCCCTCCTATTTTCTCAATAAAGCCGATCATTTGTATCGTTCACCGTATTATGATTGAATCGTTGGCAGTATTAACGTTAACTGAAGCAATCGATTGAAGTTCGCGGACGATCGAAGTGGCGTGACATTAGTAATCGAAAGGTAGCCGCAGATTAATAAGATAACAGATATATCGAAGGCTTGAACGGGTGATAATTATGGCGTAACGAAGAAATAGGCGCGTTCGCGTTTCCCATTGACGCGATGATTCGCGAGCCGAATCCAGGCAAGCATGCGTTTGAAATAGCGCGTGGATATGATTGAATTCGCGTGATATGACGCTATGCAAAATACGTTGCCCATTGTGATCTGCAAGTTGACCGCGATTTACATGGCAATGGCAGCGGAGAGCATTGATAACCGTGCAGTAGTACACTCTAACCAAAGTAGCAAACCTACCGTCCAAATACAGGAGAATACTGTGAGTAAACTTCGAACGGAATTGGAAAATCTTCCCACCATTCGCGTTTCCATTTGCAACTTATTCAATTCCATCAAATATTCGTGAATTGTAATTAATTCGATTAATCCCTCATAATTAAATTCGACCAAATCTTTATGAATTGTAATTAATTGCATTAATCCTTTATAATTGATTTCGATCAAATCCTGATGAATTGTAATTAATTCGATTAATCCCTCATTGTTAATTTCAATCAAATCTTGATAAATTGTAATTAATTGCATTAATCTCTCATAATTGATTTCTATTAAATCTTGATGAATTCTAATTAATTGCATTAATCCCTCATAATTGATTTCTATTAAATCTTCATGAATTGTAATTAATTGCATTAATCCCTCATAATTGATTTCGATTAAACCTTGATTAATTGTAATTAAATGCATTAATCCCTCATAATTGATTTCGATGAAATCTTGATGAATTCTAATTAATTGCATTAATCCCTCATAATTGATTTCGATTAAATCTTGACGAATTGTAATTAATTTTATTAATTCCTTCTAGTCGAATTCGTTCAAATCTTTATGAATTGTAATTAATTGCATTAATCCCTCATAATTGATTTCGATTAAACCTTGATTAATTGTAATTAATTGCATTAATCCCTCATAATTGATTTCGATTAAACCTTGATTAATTGTAATTAAATGCATTAATCCCTCATAATTGATTTCGATGAAATCTTGATGAATTCTAATTAATTGCATTAATCCCTCATAATTGATTTCGATTAAATCTTGACGAATTGTAATTAATTTTATTAATTCCTTCTAGTCGAATTCGTTCAAATCTTTATGAATTGTAATTAATTGCATTAATCCCTCATAATTGATTTCGATTAAACCTTGATTAATTGTAATTAATTGCATTAATCCCTCATAATTGATTTCGATTAAACCTTGATTAATTGTAATTAAATGCATTAATCCCTCATAATTGATTTCGATGAAATCTTGATGAATTCTAATTAATTGCATTAATCCCTCATAATTGATTTCGATTAAATCTTGACGAATTGTAATTAATTTTATTAATTCCTTCTAGTCGAATTCGTTCAAATCTTTATGAATTGTAATTAATTGCATTAATCCCTCATAATTGATTTCGATTAAACCTTGATTAATTGTAATTAATTGCATTAATCCCTCATAATTGATTTCGATTAAACCTTGATTAATTGTAATTAAATGCATTAATCCCTCATAATTGATTTCGATGAAATCTTGATGAATTCTAATTAATTGCATTAATCCCTCATAATTGATTTCGATTAAATCTTGACGAATTGTAATTAATTTTATTAATTCCTTCTAGTCGAATTCGTTCAAATCTTTATGAATTGTAATTAATTGCATTAATCCCTCATAATTGATTTCGATTAAATCTTGATAAATTGTAATTAATTGCATTAATCCCTCATAATTGATTTCGATCAAATCTTTATGAATTTGTAATTAATTGCATTAATCCCTCATAATTGATTTCGATTAAATCATGATGAATTGTAATTAATCTGATTAATCCCTCATAATTGATTGCGATCAAATCTTCATGAATTGTAATTAATTGCATTAATCCCCCATAATTGATTTCGATTAAACCTTGATTAATTGTAATTAATTGCATTAATCCCTCATAATTGATTTCGATTAAATCATGATGAATTGTAATTAATTGCATTAATCCCTCATAATTGATTTCGATTAAATCTTGACGAATTGTAATTAATTTTATTAATTCCTTCTAGTCGAATTCGTTCAAATCTTTATGAATTGTAATTAATTGCATTAATCTCTCATAATTGATTTCTATTAAATCTTGATGAATTCTAATTAATTGCATTAATCCCCCATAATTGATTTCGATCAAATCTTGATTAATTGTAATTAATTGCATTAATCCCTCATAATTGATTTCGATGAAATCTTGACGAATTGTAATTAATCCTATTAATCCCTCGTAATCGAATTCGACGAAATCCCCCGATGAAAATTGCATCGAGAACATTTCGAATGTTACGATATCGCAGCGAAACGATTAAAAACTGTCTCATCAATCGATTACCTCTGCTATTGTGCACAATTGTAGAACGTGAATTATTCGACCGCGGGAGCGTCGAAACGATCGCGCCACGATAGCACGGTAAATCGTTGCACCGATCTCTCGGCGATATTCCATCAATGGCGGCGAAACATCGAAGACAGAATCGATCGGACGTCGAGAAACGATAACCGTCAGCTTGTAAATATCGAAGAGACGCGGTACAAGTCGAGGCCTCTCGCAATGGTGGATCACGAAGTCAGTTATCCTTATCCTTTCACAGATCACAATCGCGCGCGTATCCGCGCCGATTTCTCGCCACTAAACGATCGCAGTAAACCGCGGCGGCATCGGCTGGCAAGGAATCTCAAATCGATCGCGATCGATCACGAATCCGATTCGAGGCGTAACGGCGACGAGTCGAGAACGAAAACCGGTAGGCGGATTAATTTCCTTCGACGCGGGCGAACGGAATCGAACGAAAGTTCGCCGATCGGCCACGATTCGAACGCGTCGCGGAACGGGACGACGCTTTTCTTGCCAAGATTAATGGAAACGGCGCGCGCGGAAGAGAACCCAGATACTATCGCGTGCGGGGAAACGAGAGTGAATTCGCGTGGAACGTTGCGAACGAGGAAATCGAGGAAATCGGATTCGCTTCCGAAGATGGCGCGGGGGTTCGTTAAGAAGAGGAGAAAAAGAAGTGGCGCGGTGGAAAGTTACACGGAGGACTATGAAAAAGAGATGACAGCTTACGAGGACACGTTTCGTTTGCTTTACACCACCGGTTCGCCGGACGTCGAGTCGCAGTTGACTTACAACACGGAGCATCAGAGCGAGATCGATTTGTTGAGGACAACGTTGAGTTGGGCGGACGAAACGACGGGGTTGCGGCGAGCGAGCGATTATAGGACGGAGGAATTTGGGAAAGAAGGTTACGAAGAGTACGATACTTCTAGAATTACGATATGGAATGGCGAAACTACCGCGAGACACGCCGCGGAGGAGATAATTACAAGTATAGGAACAGTGGGCGAAATAAAGACTGGAATTAGGGCAGGCGAAGCTTATGCTACTTCTACGTCTGAAATATCGCCGACTGTAACTACTGTGCGAAGTACTATGGGGGAAGGAACGATTGTAATTACGACATCGTTGCCGGAAACAATAAGCGAAGCTTATGCTACTTCTATGTCTGATTTATCGCTGACTGTGACCACTGTGCGTACTATTATAGAGGAAGGAATGATTACACCTATAATATTATTAAAAGAAAGGACAATGGAAGAATATACTAGTTCTACAACTATAATATCAGCAAGTACAACCACTGTTCCACTTACTAGGAAGGAAATAACTATAATTACAACGCCAGTTATGGAAACAACGACTGAAACTGGTGCAGCTGAAGTTTATACTACTACTGTGTTTGAAATATCGTCTACTATAACTACTGTGCCAGTTACTACAGTGGATACTGTTATAATTACATCAGTAATGGGAACAACGACTGAAAGTAGTGCAACTGAAGCTTATGCTACTCCAACGTCTGAAATATCGTCTACTATAACTACTGTGCGAAGCACTACGGAGGAAGGAACGATTACAACTACAGGATCATTGCCAGAAACGACAACTGAAGTTTATACTACTTCTACAACTACGATATCGCCCATTACAACCACTGTTCCACTTACTACGAAAGAAATAACTATAACTACAACGCCAGTGTTAGAAGCAGCGACTGCAACTAGTGCAACTGAAGCTTATGCTACTTCTACGTTTGAAATATCGTTTACTATGACTACTGTTCCAATTACTACGAAGGAAATAACTATAATTACAATGCCAGTGATGGAAACAGCGACTGAAACTGGTGCAGCTGAAGCTTATGCTACTACTACGTCTGAAATATCGTCTACTATAACTACTGTGCGAAGTACTACGGAGGAAGGAACGATTACAAGTACAACAATATTGCCAGAAACGACAAATGAAGTATACACTACTTCTACAACTGCAATATCACCAACTACAGCTACTGTAACAGTTCTTAAAGAGGAAGGTATTATAATTACAACGCCAGTGATGGAAAGAGCGACTGAAACTGGTGCAGCTGAAGTTTATACTATTACTATGTCTGAAATATCGTCTACTATAACTACTGTGCCAGTTACTACAGTGGATACTGTTATAATTACAACAGTAATGGGAACAACGACTGAAAGTAGTGCAACTGAAGCTTATACTAGTCCTACGTCTGAAATATCGTCTATTATAACAACTGTGCGAAGTACTACGGTGGAAGGAACTATTAGAAGTACACCAACATTGCCAGAAACGACAACTGAAGTATATACTACTTCTATAATTGCAGTATCGCCTTCTACAACTACTGTGCGAAGTACAAAGGCGGAAGGAACGATTACAAGTACAGCAACATTGCCAGAAACGACAACTGAAGTATATACTACTTCTACAACTACGATATCGCCCATCACAACCGCTGTTCCAGTTACTACGAAGGAATTAATTATAACTACAACGCCACTGTTAGAAACAACGACTGAAACTAGTGGAACTGAAGCTTATACTACTCCCACGTCTGAAATATCATCTACTATAACTACTGTGTCAGTTATTACAGTGGAAACTGTCATTATTACAACATCAGTAATGGGAACAACGACTGAAAGTAGTGCAACTGAAGCTTATACTAGTCCTACGTCTGAAATATCGTCTACTATAACTACTGTGCGAAGTACGAAGGAGGAAGGATCGACTACAATTGCAAAATCATTAGCAGATACGATAACTGAAGCATATACTACCTCTACGTCCGTAATATCACCAATTACAGCCAGTGTTCCATTTACTACGAAGGAAATAACTATAACTACAACGCCTGTTATAGAAACAGCGACTAAAACTAGTGCAACTGAACCATATACTACTTCTACGACTGAAATATTGTCTACTACAGCTACTGTGCGAGTTACTGCAGTGGAAGGTACTGTAATTACAACGCCAGTGAAGGAAACAACGACTGAAACTGGTGCAGCTGAAGTTTATACTACTACTACGTCTGACATATGGTCTACTATAACTACTGTGCGAAGTACTGCGGAGGAAGGAACGATTGCAACTGCAACAACATTGCCAGAAACGACAACTGAAGTATATACTACTTCTACAATTGCAGTATCGCCTTCTACAACTACTGTGCGAAGTACAGAGGCGGAAAGAACGATTACAAGTATAGCAACATTGCCAGAAACTACAACTGAAGTATATACTACTTCTACAACTGCAATATCACCAACTACAGCTATTGTAACAGTTCTTAAAGAGGAACGTATTATAGTTACAACGCCAGTGATGGAAACAGCGACTGAAACTAGTGCAGCTGAAGCTTATGCTACTTCTACGTCTGAAATATCGTCTACTATAACTACTGTGCCAGTTACTACAGTGGAAACTGTTATAGTTACAACATCAGTAATGGGAACAACGACTGAAAGTAGTGCAACTGAAGCTTATACTACTCCTACGTCTGGAATATCGTCTACTATAACTACTGTGCGAGTTACTGCAGTGGAAGGTACAGTAATTACAACACCAGTTATGGAAACAATGACTGATACTAGTGCAACTGAAGCATATACTACTTCTACTTCTGAACTATCGCCTACTATGACTACTGTGCGAAGTACTACGGAGGAAGGATCGATTACAACTACAGCATCATTGCCAGAAACGACAACTGAAGTATATACTACTTTCACAACTACAATATCACCAACTACAGCCACTGTAACAGTTCTTAGAGCGAAAACTATTACAATTACAACACCAGTGATGGAAACAATGACTGAAACTAGCGTAACTGAAGCTTATACTACTTCTACGTCTGCGATATCGTCTACTATAACTACTGCAGAGGAAAGTATTATAATTACAACGCCAGTTATGGAAACAACGACTGAAACGAGTGCAACTGAAGCTTATGCTACTCCTACGTCTGAAATATCGTCTACTATAACTACTGTGCGAAGTACTACGGAGGAGTTAACTATGACAAGTGCAACATCATTGCCAGAAACGATAATAGGAGTATATACTACTTCCACTTCTGCGATATCGCCTAGTATAACTACTCTGCGAAGTACTACGGAGGAAGGAACGACTACAAGTGCAAAATCATTAGCAGGAACGATAAGTGAAGCATATTCTACCTCTACGACCGTAATACCACCAACTACAACAACTGTTCCATTTACTACGAAGGAAATAACTATAACTACAACGCCAGTGATAGAAGCAACGACTGAAACAAGTGCAACTGAAGCTTATACTACTTCCACGTCTGAAATATCGTCTACTATAACTTCTGTGCCAAGTACTACGGTGGAAGGAACCATTACAAGTATAGCAACATTACCAGAAACGACAACTGAAGTATATACTACTTCTACAACTACGATATCACCAACTACAGCTACTGTGACAGATCTTAAAGAGGAAACTATTACAATTACAACACCAGTAATGGAAACAACGACTGAAACTAGTGTAACTGAAGCTTATACTACTACTACGTCTGAAATATCGTCTACTATAACTACTGTGCGAAGTACTACGGAGGAAGGAACGATTACAACTACAGCATCATTGCCAGAAACGACAACTGAAGTTTATACTACTTCTACAACTACTACATCGCCCATCACAACCACTGTTCCACTTACTACGAAAGAAATAACTATAATTACAACGCCAGTGATGGAAACAACGACTGAAACTAGTGCAGCTGAAGCTTATACTGCTACTACGTCTTACATATCGTCTACTATAACTACTGTGCCAAGTACTACGGAGGAAGGAACGATTACACGTATAGTAACATTGCCAGAAACGACAACTGAAGTATATACTATTTCTGTAACTACGATGTCACCAACTACAGCCACTGCAACAGTTATTAAAGTGGAAACTATTACAATTAGAACACCAGTTATGGAAACAACGACTGAAACTAGTGCAACTGAAGCTTATACTACTTCTGCAACTGCAATATCTCCTACTATAACTGTTGTACGAGCTACTGCAGAGGAAAGTATTATAATTACAACGCCAGTTAGTGAAACAACGACTGAAACTAGTGCAAGTGAAGCTTATACTACTTCTACGTCTGAAATATCGCCTACTATAACTACTGTGCGTAGTACTGCGGAGGAAGGATCGATTACAACTACAGCAACATTGCCCGAAACGACAACTGAAGTATATACTACTTCTACATTTACGACATTGCCCATCACAACCATTGTTCACCTTACCACGAAAGAAATAACTAGAACTACAACGCCAGTGATAGAAACAACGACTGAAACTAGTGCAACTGATGCTGATACTACTCCCACGTCTGAAATATCGTCTACTATAACTACTGTGCCAGTTACTACAGTGGAAATTGTTGTAATCACAACATTAGTAATGGAAACAACGACTGAAACTAGTGCAATTGAAGCGTATACTACTCCTACGTCTGAAATATCGTCTACTATAACTACTGTGCGAAGTACTACTGAGGAAGGAACTATTACAAGTACAGCAACATTGCCAGAAACGACAACTGAAGTATATACTACTTCTACAATTACAATATCGCCTACTATAACTAGTGTGCGAGCTACTACAGAGGAAATTATTATAATTACAAAGCCAATTATGGAAACAAAGATTGAATCTAGTACAGCTGAAGCATATACTACTTCTGCGTCTGAAATATCGTCTACTCTAACTACTGTGCGAAGTACTACGGAGGAAGGAACGATTACAAGTACAGCAACATTGCCAGAATCGACAACTGAAGTATATACTACTTCTACAACTACGATATCAGCAACTACAGCTACTGTAACAGATCTTAAAGAGGAAAGTATTATTATGACAACACCAGTAATGGAAACAACGACTGAAACTAGTGTAACTGAAGCTTATACTACTCCTATGGCTCAAATATCGTCTACTATAACTACTGCGCGAGTTACTGCAGTGGAAAGTACTGTAATTACAATGCCAGTTATGGAAACAACGACTGAAACTAGTGCAATTGAAACGTATACTACTCCTACGTCTGACATGTCGTCTACTGCAACTACTATGCGAAGTACTACGGAGGAAGGAACTATTAGAAGTACACCAACATTGCCAGAAACGACTACTGAAGTTTATACTACTTCTACAACTACGATATCGCCCGTCACAACCACTGTTCCATTTACTACGAAAGAAATAACTGTAACTACAACGCCAGTGATAGAAACAGCGACTGAAACTAGTGAAACTGAAGCTTATACTACTCCTACGACTGAAATATCGGCTACTCTAACTACTGTGTCAAGTACTACGGAGGAGTTAACTATGACAAGTGCAACATCATTGCCAGAAACGACAATAGAAGTATACACTACTTCCACGTCTGAGATATCGCCTAGTATAACTACTGTGCGAACTACTATGGAGGAAGGAAGGATTATAACTACGACGTCGTTGCAAAAAATGATAAGTGAAGCGTATACTACTTCTACAGGTACAATATCACCGACTACAACTACTGTGGAATCTACTACGGAGAAGATAATGACAAGTATTGGAACAGCGACGGAAATAACGATTACAGAAACTATTAGCCCGGCTACCACGACAATTGCAACCACTGTGTCTCCTGTAACATTATCAACAGTTACTACAGAGGAAATTACAACGACCACACCGGTGATAACTACAAGTATGACAGAAACGACTACTTCTGAATCACCTACTCCTGTTGTTACAAGAACTACAACCAGTCTGAAGCCTGTAACAGCATCAATGATTACTACAGAGGAAATTACAACGTCCACACCAGTGACAATTACAAGTACGACGGAAACAACTACTTCTGAAACCCCTACTTCTGTTGTTACAACAACTACAACCACTATGGTTCCTGTATCAACGTCAACAATTACTACAGAGGAAATTACAATAACCACACCAATAATATCTACAAGTACAACAGAAACTGCAGTCTCTGAAACAGTTTCCCCATTTGTTACAACCATTACGGTTCCAGTAACATCGCCAACAATTACGACAGAGGAAAGTACAACGTCCACATCAATGATAACTACAAGTATGACAGAAACGACTACTTCTGAATCACCTACTCCTGTTGTTACAAGATCTACAACCAGTCTGACGCCTATAACAGCATCAACAATTACTACAGTGGAAATTACAACGACTACACCAATGATAACTGCAAGTACAACAGAAACTACCGCTTCTGAGTCGACTATTCCTGGTATTACAACAATTACAACCACTATGGTTCCTATAACAACATCAACAATTACTACAGAAGAAATTACAACGTCCACACCAGTGACAATTACAAGTACAACAGAAACTACCGTTTCTGAGTCAACTATTCCTGTTATTACAACAACTACAACCACTATGATTCCTATAACAACATCAACAATTACTACAGAAGAAATTACAACGTCCACACCAGTGACAATTACAAGTACGACGGAAACAACTGCTTCTGAAACACCTGCTGCTGTTATTACATCAACTACAACCACTATGGTTCCTGTAACAACGTCAACAATTATGAAAGAGGGAATTACAACGTCCACACCAGTGACAATTACAAGTACGACGGAAACAACTGCTTCTGAAACACCTGCTGCTGTTATTACATCAACTACAACCACTATGGTTCCTATAACAACGTCAACAATTATGACAGAGGGAATTACAACGTCCACACCAATGATAACTGCAAGTATGACAGAAATGACTACTTCTGAATCACCTACTCCTGTTGTTACAAGAACTACAACTAGTCTGAAGCCTGTAACAGCATCAACACTTACTACAGAAGAAATTACAACGTCCACACCAGTGACAATTACAAGTACGACGGAAACAACTGCTTCTGAAACACCTGCTGCTGTTATTACATCAACTACAACCACTATGGTTCCTGTAACAACGTCAACAATTATGACAGAGGGAATTACAACGTCCACACCAGTGACAATTACAAGTACGACGGAAACAACTACTTCTGAATCACCTACTCCTGTTGTTACAAGAACTACAACCAGTCTGAAGCCTGTAACAGCATCAATGATTACTACAGAGGAAATTACAACGTCCACACCAGTGACAATTACAAGTACGACAGAAACAACTGCTTCTGAAACACCTGCTGCTGTTATTACATCAACTACAACCACTATGGTTCCTATAACAACGTCAACAATTATGACAGAGGGAATTACAACGTCCACACCAATGATAACTGCAAGTATGACAGAAATGACTACTTCTGAATCACCTACTCCTGTTGTTACAAGAACTACAACTAGTCTGAAGCCTGTAACAGCATCAACACTTACTACAGAAGAAATTACAACGTCCACACCAGTGACAATTACAAGTACGACGGAAACAACTGCTTCTGAAACACCTGCTGCTGTTATTACATCAACTACAACCACTATGGTTCCTGTAACAACGTCAACAATTATGACAGAGGGAATTACAACGTCCACACCAGTGACAATTACAAGTACGACGGAAACAACTACTTCTGAATCACCTACTCCTGTTGTTACAAGAACTACAACCAGTCTGAAGCCTGTAACAGCATCAATGATTACTACAGAGGAAATTACAACGTCCACACCAGTGACAATTACAAGTACGACAGAAACAACTGCTTCTGAAACACCTGCTGCTGTTATTACATCAACTACAACCACTATGGTTCCTATAACAACGTCAACAATTATGACAGAGGGAATTACAACGTCCACACCAATGATAACTGCAAGTATGACAGAAATGACTACTTCTGAATCACCTACTCCTGTTGTTACAAGAACTACAACTAGTCTGAAGCCTGTAACAGCATCAACACTTACTACAGAAGAAATTACAACGTCCACACCAGTGACAATTACAAGTACGACGGAAACAACTGCTTCTGAAACACCTGCTGCTGTTATTACATCAACTACAACCACTATGGTTCCTGTAACAACGTCAACAATTATGACAGAGGGAATTACAACGTCCACACCAGTGACAATTACAAGTACGACGGAAACAACTACTTCTGAATCACCTACTCCTGTTGTTACAAGAACTACAACCAGTCTGAAGCCTGTAACAGCATCAATGATTACTACAGAGGAAATTACAACGTCCACACCAGTGACAATTACAAGTACGACAGAAACAACTGCTTCTGAAACACCTGCTGCTGTTATTACATCAACTACAACCACTATGGTTCCTATAACAACGTCAACAATTATGACAGAGGGAATTACAACGTCCACACCAGTGACAATTACAAGTACGACGGAAACGACTACTTCTGAATCACCTACTCCTGTTGTTACAAGAACTACAACCAGTCTGAAGCCTGTAACAGCATCAACAATTACTACAGAGGAAATTACAACGTCCACACCAGTGACAATTACAAGTACGACAGAAACAACCTCTTCCGAAACAATTTCCCCGGTTGTTAGAACAACTACAACCGCTATTATTCCTGTAACAACGCAATTAATTACCCAAGAATTAACTAGCGTCGAAATAGCAACCGAAAGGGTTACACCCGTCAAAGAAACGACAGAGAGATTTCCTACCACTGAGATTTATTTGTTGCCTCCTACCACAATTTTCACTGCACCCACGTTGCCCTTATTACCGACAGAAACAACAGGAATTACCACAACCGAAACGGTAAGTGCAAAATGAATTTGTTTTAACTACTTACGAACGTTTAGGGAAATTATCAATCCATTGTCTTGCGATTTTTTCATAACTATTCTTGCATAATCTATCGTCAACGGATTCTAATTTTTCAGCTTCTATGTTTGTCCGAAATACCTTAATTAGCATTTGGTATTCGTTAATTTTCCCAAGCGAAACTAATGCCAAAATAAGAAGCGACACTTTCGCAAATGTTTTACGCTTTTCTTTCAACCCTTCTTCGACTTTAGCTTCTTTTCGCGATCAGCATAAAACGATAAACATTATGAGAGACGCATTAGTTGGTCTCCATATTTTATAATTAGTATAAAAGGGTGAACTCATCGAAGCACAAGTATCTTTTCAAGTTCGCGCGAGAAGAACGGATGGGTTATACTAAATCTATCCACGATTCGAAGTGATCGCGATTAAATGAAATTACAGGCAATGGAATTAAGAGCACCGTTCGAAACAACTGAATCTATCACCGTCACGCAAACGTTTCTGGATTTGGAATACGAGGAGGAATACAGAGAAGCATACGAAGAAGAAGAAGAAGAAGCGACTGAAAAGGCAACGTGGTTCGAGTATCCGGAGGAAACTACGAAACCTGTACCAGAATTAATACATACGACACTGTACACGGTTACAACTGTACCAATTGAAACTACTAAGTGGAGAACAATACCAATGACGACGATTGCGACAAGAGCAATGGAAACTACTTTGCCAATCGGAAAAATGCGTACAAGCGAAAGAACCGCATCGAGTATTGCAAGTACTACGATTGAAAGTACACCGCTTAGCACGGAAGTATTGAAGACTACGAGTATTGCACGTGTTACAATTGAGAGTACATTGCCTACCACGAAGGAAAGTTCAACGTCGAGCGTTTCAATCACCGCAACCGAATCTGCAACGGTTACAGAAGGAACTACGGCATCAACTGTTGCAATGATTACAACTGGGGCAATTACTACAATTGAAACTGCAACAGCTACCAAGGAAAGTACAACGTCAAGTGTTTCAATTATTACAAGTGAATCTGCAACAGCTACCGAAGAAACTACGACGTCGAGTATTGCAATTACTGCAACTGAAGCTGCACTACCTACTACTGAAAGTACAATATCAAGTACTGTAATTACTACAATTGAAACTACACTGCCTACTACGGAAAGTACAATATCAAGTACTGCAATTACTACAAGTGAAACTTCAACAGGTACTAAGGAAACTACGACAACAAGTGTTGCAATTACTACAACTGAAACTACACTACCTGCTACTGAAAGTACGACGTCAAGTGTTTCAATGACTACAAGTGAAACTACAACACCTACCACGGAAAGTACGACGTCAAGTCTTTCAATGACTACAAGTGAAACTACAACAGCTACTAAGGAAATTACAACATCAAGTGTTGCAATTACTACAACTGAAACTACACTACCTACTACTGAAAGTACGACGTCAAGTGTTTCAATGACTACCAGTGAAACTACAACAGCTACTAAAGAAAGTACGACATCAAGTGTTGCAATTACTACGACTGAAACTATACTACCTACTACGGAAAGTACAATATCAGGTACTGCAATTACTTCAATTAAAACTACTCTACCTATTACGGAAAGTACAATATCAAGTACTGCAATTACTGCAACTGAAACTACACTATCTACTACTGAAAGTACAATATCAAGTACTGCAATTACTACAACTGAAACTACACTACCTACTACGGAAAGTACAATATCAAGTACTGCAATTACTATAACTGAAACTACACTACCTACAAAGGAAAGTATAATATCAAGTACTGCAATTACTGCAACTGAAACTACACTACCTACTACTGAGAGTACAATATCAAGTACTGCAATTACTACAAGTGAAACTTCAACAGCTACTAAGGAAACTACGACAACAAGTGTTGCAATTACTACAACTGAAACTACACTACCTACTACTGAAAGTACGACGTCAAGTGTTTCAATTACTACAAGTGAATCTACAACAGCTACTAAGGAAATTATGACATCAAGTGTTGCAATTACTACGACTGAAACTACAACACCTACTACGGAAAGCACAATATCAAGTACTGCAATTACTATAACTGAAACTACACTACCTACAAAGGAAAGTATAATATCAAGTACTGCAATTACTGCAACTGAAACTACACTACCTACTACTGAGAGTACAATATCAAGTACTGCAATTACTACAAGTGAAACTACAACAGCTACTAAGGAAACTACGACATCAAGTGTTGCAATTACTACAACTGAAACTACACTACCTACTACTGAAAGTACAATATCAAGTACTGCAATTACTACAACTGAAACTACATTACCTACTGCGGAAAGTACAACGTCAAGTATGGCGATTACTGCAACCGAAAGTACAGTAATTACCATAGAAACAATCGCTTATGAGAGTACGATGGCAACTACTGTAACTACAACTGAAAGCACGCTGCTCGTTACAGAAGGTACATCGAGTATTGCAATTGCTACGATTGAAAGTATATCGCCTGTCACGGAAAGTACCACGTCGAGTATCACAGTTAGTACAACGCAAAGTGCATTGCCAAGCGTAGAAAATACAACGTCAAGTATTGCATTTGTTACAACCGAAAGTACACTACCTACCACAGAAGCTACTACTACTGAGAGTACAATGGCAACCACTGCAATTAGAACCGAGAGTACAGAGCCTGTCATTGAAATTACAACGTCGAGTGTTGCGATTGCTACTACTGAGAGTGCATTACCCATCGTAGAAAATACAACGTCAAGTATTGCATTTGTTACAACCGAAAGTACAGTACTTACCATAGAAGCTACTTCTACTGAGAGTACAATGGCAACCACTGTAATTACAACCGAGAGTACAGAGCCTGTCATTGAAATTACAACGTCGAGTGTTGCGATTGCTACTACTGAGAGTGCATTGCCTACCACGGGAAGCGCAACACCAAGCGTTGCAATTATTACAACCGAAAGCACAGTGATTACCACTGAAAGTACAACATCGAGCGTTGCAATTATTACAATCGAAAGTGCAACTCCTCTCTCTGAAATTACTACCGTACTAATTTCACCGATTACTACGGAAACATCTACGCCAGTAATTTCACCAATTGCCACGGAAAATATTACCACGGAAATTTTACCAGCTACATCGGAAACCGCTGTTTTAATCATTTCTCCTGTTAGTACGAAGACTACGCCAACTACTACGGAAACATTGACCACAGTGGCTGCAACGATTACTACTGAAACTATTATTACAGTAATTCCAACAGCTACTACTGAAGGTTCTACTGCAGAAATTGCTCTAATTACCAAAGAAAATATTACCACGTTAATTTCTCCAGTTACTACTGAAACTTCCACTGTAGAAACTTTACCGGTTACTACAGAAACGATTACCTCGGTTATTCCAACAACAACTGCTAGAGTAATTCCTGCAACTACAACTGAATCTTCTATTACAGTAGTTGTGACAAGTACTGCTGAAAGTCCTGCTATAGAAAATGTTACAACGATAATTTCTTCAATTGCTACTGAGAGTTCCACAACAGAAACTTCGCCAATTACTACGGAAATAATTATTATAACCAGTCTACCGATTATTATTGAATCCACTACTACAGCAATTCCAACAATTACTAGTGAAACTACTACTGAAACTCCTACTACAGAAATTACTGTAATTACCAGTGAGAATATTACCACAGAAATTTCTTCAATTACTACGGAAACTTCTACCATAGAGACTTCGCCAATTACTACAGAAATAATTACTGTAACCAGTCCAACAACTGTTATTGAATCTACTACTACAGCAATTTCAACAACTACTAGTGAAACTACTACTGAAACTCCTACTACAGAAATTACTCTAATTACCACTGAAAATATTACCACAATGATTTCTCCAATTACTACTGAAACTTCCACCATGGAGTCTTCGTTAATTACTACAGAAATAATTATTATAACCAGTCCACCAATTGTTATTGAATCTACTACTACAGCAATTCCAACAACTACTAGTGAAACTACTACTGAAACTCCTACTACAGAAATTACTGTAATTACCAGTGAGAATATTACCACAATGATTTCGCCAATTACTACTGAAACTTCCACCGTAAGAACTTCGCCAATTATTGCAGAAATAATTACCACAATGATTGCAACAACTGCTACTGAATCTCCCACTACAGTAATTCCAACAACTACTAGCGAAACTACTACTGAAGCTCCTAGTACAGAAGTTACTCTAATTACCAGTGAGAATATTACCACAGTGATTTCTTCAATTACTACTGAAACTTCCACCGTAAGAACTTCGCCAATTATTGCAGAAATAATTACCACAATGATTGCAACAACTGCTACTGAATCTCCCACTACAGTAATTCCAACAACTACTAGCGAAACTACTACTGAAGCTCCTAGTACAGAAGTTACTCTAATTACCAGTGAGAATATTACCACAGTGATTTCTTCAATTACTACTGAAACTTCCACTATGGAGACTTCGCTAATTACTACAGAAATAATTACCACAATGATTGCAACAACTGCTACTGAAACTCCCACTACAGTAATTCTAATAACTACTCGTGAAACTACTACTGAAGCTCCTATTACAGGAATTACTCTAATTACCAGTGAAAATATTACCACAATGATTTCTCCAATTACTACTGGAATTTCCACCGTAGAAACTTCGCCAATTACTACAGAAATAATTACTGTAACCAGTCCAACAGCTGTTATTGAATCTACTACTACAGCAATTCCAACAACTACTAGTGAAACTACTACTGAAGCTCCTACTACAGAAATTACTCTAATTACTACTGAGAATATTACCACAATTTCTCCAACTACTACAGAAACAATTACCACAGCGATTGCAACATCTACCACTGAAAATATTACCACAATGATTTCTCCAATTACTACTGAAACTTCCATCGTAGAAACTTCACCAATTACTACAGAAATAATTACTGTAACCAGTCCAACAGCTATTATTGAATCTACTACTACAGCAATTCCAATAACTACTAGTGAAACAACTACTGAAGCTCCTACTACAGAAATTACTCTAATTACTACTGAGAATATTACCACAATTTCTCCAACTATTACAGAAACAATTACCACAGTGATTGCAACATCTATCACTGAAAATATTACCGCAATGATTTCTCCAATTACTACTGAAACTTCCATCGTAGAAACTTGGCCAATTACTACGGAAACAATTACTATAACCAGTCCACCAATTATTATTGAATCCACTACTACAGCAATTCCAACAACTACTAGTGAAGCAACTACTGAAACTCCTACTAGAGAAATTACTCTAATTACCAGTGAGAATATTACCACAGTGATTTCACCAATTACTACTGAAACTTCCACCATGGAGTCTTCGCCAATTACTACAGAAATAATTACTGTAACCAGTCCAACAGCTGTTATTGAATCTGCTACTACAGCAATTCCAACAACTACTAGTGAAGCAACTACTGAAACACTTACTACAGAAATTACTCTAATTACCAGTGAGAATATTACCACAGTGATTTCTCCAATTACTACTGAAACTTCCACCGTAGAAGCTTCACCAATTACTACAGAAATGATTACTATAACCAGTCCAACAACTGTTATTGAATCTACTATTCCAACAACTACTAGTGAAGCAACTACTGAAGCTCCTACTACAGAAATTACTCTAATTACCAGTGAGAATATTACCACAATGATTTCTCCAACTATTACAGAAACAATTACCACAGTGATTGCAACATCTATCACTGAAAATATTACCACAATGATTTCTCCAATTACTACCAAGAGTTCGATCGCGGAAACTGCTTCCGTCGCTACGGAAACTACTGAATATATAATTACCACAACGGAAATAATTCCAATGATAACAATTACCAAGACAACAGTACCCGTCGAGATAGAAACTACTGCGAGTATCATTGAAGTTACAAATGTAACAACGGAAGTTCCTTCGATTAGCGTAGAACGTGAAAAGATTCCAACTACTGTAGAAACAGTAGCGATCACTACGATTAGCGAAACAACTGTACGCGTGATTGAAGTTACAAACGCGACTGTAGAAACTCCTTCGATTGCTATTGAGACTCCAGAAATGACAACTGTGGCGATAGAAACGGTGGCTATTAATGTAACTACTGAAACAGCAGAGACTGCTGCTACCACAAAAGTACCACCGGTTGTTACAACTACTGAAACACCTTTGCATACGTTGGAAGTTACGAATGTAACTACGGAAATTTCATTGATTACTAGCGAGTCTCCAGAAATTGCCACTGTGGAGATAGAAACATCAGCTATTAACGCGACTACTGAAACAGCAAAGTACGCAACTGCTACAGAAGTAGTACCAATCGTTACAACTACTGAAACAACCGAAACAACTTTACGCGTAATTGAAATCGCTAATGTAACAATAGAAACTCCATTAATTACCGCTGAGTCCTCAGAAATTGCAACAGTGGAGATAGAAACGGTAGCTATTAGCATAACAGCGCCTATGCGAGTTACATTGCCAATGGCAACTATTGAAATTGCAACGTCGACTATGGGAACGCCTGTTGCTACTACAGAAAGTTCCAAATTTACACCCGTTGAATCTGTAAACGTAACCACAGCAGGTTTACCGATTAACGTAACTATGCTTCCTTCGACTACTTCGAGTATATTCCCCGCAACCGAGCCAACCGTATTCCCATCGCCGTTTTGGACCACGCGGTTCACGACTTCCATTATCATAGAGACCACGCCGATTTACATCGCGAGCAGCGTAAAATTGCCCACGGAAGTCGCGGAGGAAACCGAGGCAACCGTTACTTATTTCGAAGAGCACACCGAAGATTACGACGAATACGAAGAAGAAACCAGCGAGAAGTATTACGATTACGAGTTCGAAACAACAGCGAAGACTACCGAATTAGTAGTCACTGATACGTCTGTTCCCGTTGCGGTCACCAGCTTCGGTGAACCGTTGTTGGTATTAACAACTACGACGATCACAACGCTTCCGACTTTTGCAATTGAAATTATTACTACAGAATCGATTGGTAAAGTTGTGACTACCGAAACGGTGTCCACGGAGTTGACTACTGAAATTGAGACAACAGAATTGACTACCGAAGCTGTGACTACTGGAATTGAAACCACAGAATTGATTATAGTTACAATGCCCATTACAACAATTTGGAAAGGGAATATTACAACTCTTGAAACATTTCCTACGATTGAAAATGTTACTACTTCTTTCAAGACTACAGAATTGACTACTGAAGCTGTGGCTACTAAAATTGAGACAATAGAATTGACTACCGAAGCTGTGATTAGTGAAATTGAAACCACAGAATTGGTTATAGTTACAACGCCCATTACATCAATTTGGGAAGGGAATATTACAACTCTTCCAACATTTACCACGATTGAAAATGTTACTACTTCTTTCGAGACTGCAGAATTGACTACTGAAGCTGTGGCTACTAAAATTGAGACAATAGAATTGACTACCGAAGCTGTGATTAGTGAAATTGAAACCACAGAATTGGTTATAGTTACAACGCCCATTACATCAATTTGGGAAGGGAATATTACAACTCTTCCAACATTTACCACGATTGAAAATGTTACTACTTCTTTCGAGACTACAGAATCGACTACTGAAGCTGTGGCTACTAAAATTGAGACAACAGAATTGACTACTGAAGCTGTGATTAGTGAAATTGAAACCACAGAATTGGTTATAGTTACAACGCCCATTACAACAATTTGGGAACGGAATATTACAACTCTTCCAACATTTCCTACGATTGAAAATGTTACTACTTCTTTCGAGACTACAGAATCAACTACTGAAGCTGTGATTACTAAAATTGAGACAACAGAATTGACTACTGAAATTGAAACCACAGAATCGATTATAGTAACAATGGAAATTACAACGCCCATTGCAATCTTTTGGGAAGTAAATATTACCACCCCATTTCCTGTCATCGAAAATATTACCACTCCTATTAAAAGTACAGAATTGACTACTGAAACGTTGACCAGTGAAATCGAGGCTACAGAATTGATTACAACTACAATGGAAATTACAACGCCCTTTGCAATCTTTTGGGAAGTAAATATTACAACCCCATTTCCTGTCATCGAAAATATTACCACTCCTATTAAAGCTACAGAACTGACTACTGAAACTTTGACTAGTGAAGTCGAGGCTACAGAATTGATTACAACTACAATGGAAATTACAACGCCCTTTGCAATCTTTTGGGAAGTAAATATTACCACCCCATTTCCTGTCACCGAAAATATTACCACTTCTATTAAAACTACAGAATTAACTACTGAAGCTTTGACCAGTGAAATCGAGACCACAGAATCGATTATAACTACAACGGAAGTTACAACGCCACTTACAGAGCTTTGGCAAGTGAATATTACCACCCCATTTCCTGTCATCGAAAATATTACCACTTCTATTAAAGCTACAGAATTAACTACTGAAACTTTGACTAGTGAAGTCGAAGCTACAGAATTGATTACAACTACAATGGAAATTACAACGCCCTTTGCAATCTTTTGGGAAGTAAATATTACCACCCCATTTCCTGTCACCGAAAATATTACCACTTCTATTAAAGCTACAGAATTAACTACTGAAGCTTTGACTAGTGAAGTCGAAGCCACAGAATCGATTATAACTACAACGGAAGTTACAACGCCACTTACAGAGCTTTGGCAAGTGAATATTACCACCCCATTTCCTGTCACCGAAAATATTACCAGTTCTATTAAAACCACAGAGCTAACCGAAGCTGTGGTAACCGAAACCGAGACCACGGAATCGATTATAGCAACAACGGAAGTTACAACGCCCGTTACACGATTTCGGCAAGCGAATATTACCACCCCTTTCGTTACCACCGAGTCCCCAACGATCACAGAAACAATCGAATTCGCCGCGACGCCCACGGTATCCACGGAGATACCAATAATTGCCGCGAATGTTACTCTGCCGGAAATAGAAGTAACGATAACCATTACAACTCCGTTCGAATACGAAACGGAAACGGAAACGATGTACGACTACGAGATCGCGAAAGAGTTCGCGGAAGATTACAATGAATACGACGAGGAAACGTCGGATATAGTTTCTCCCGAGTGGCTCGATTATTCCGAGGGAACACTCGCACCTTCAGGGACCAGCAAAGAAATGATCAAAATAGAAATCACCATCCCTAAAGAGGAACTGCTGAACGTTACAACGCGTTACGTAACGATTCCCGAGATCATGTCCACGTCTCTGGCCTCGTTAGAAATCGAGACGACTTCGCGATCGCCGGAAACCACCGCGAATTTCACCGCGGGAGCAACATCGCCGCCTTTCAACGTTTCGGTGCGGCCGACGGAGGAAGAAATGAAATTCACCGTGACAACGTTGACGTTCACTTTACTGGCTACTCGCGAATTCACCGCGGAACGTTTGCCGCTCGATTACGGCTACGAGAACGTCACCGGATCTAGCGAATTCGATTGGCGTACCTACGAGTCGTATTCGTCGAAGCACAAATCGTCGAACGTGACGAAATCGCGGCTGCCGGGTTTCCCGGGCAAATTGTCCACCTCGGAGTTCGCGGGGCCGACGGATCGCGCGCAAAAGGAGTCCCGCCACGAGCGGATGAGGGACGAACTACTGGAGAAGCTGGAAGAGCTTCAGCAGTTGGAAAAGGAGTTCGTTTCGATGGAAAAGGAGCTCGAAAGGGAGGAAGAGAAATGGCAACGCGAGAAAGCGAGATTGACGTCGGAGTTGTTGGAAAAGCAACACGAGATGCAGAGGAGCAGCACTGGACTCGAATCGAGCATGAAATCCACCGGGACGAGCCCTTCGATGCTAGTTACGACGACGATTTCGCAACGGGCGACGAGAATAACGTCGACAACGAAGGACGCGTTGGAAGAGGAGGTGAGACGCTTGGAGGACGAGTTCGGGAACGAGGAGAAGCGATTACGGATGAAGGAGAGGCAGCTACGCGAACGGGAGAAACGATTGCAGAAGGATAAATCGGATTTCGAGCGAAAGTTGCGCGAGATGCGTGAGAAATTGGCCAAAGGCGAGGAAATAGACGTTTCGAGTACGGGCGAACGTTTCGTAGGAACTACCCGTTCCACGCCGCCATTTTCGCAGCTTCCGCCGACCGAGAGGACCACGTTCGACATCCGCGAGACGACGTCGAGCAGAGAGGGACGGTTCACGGAGAAAGGAGCGGAGAGCACGGAGATTTGCCTGAAAGTGGTGAAAGGGCATCGAGCGGATGATTCGAACGCGGGAAGAGTTTGCCTGCCGTTGCTGACGGGCAAAACGGCGCACGGGGACGAAGAGGGGAGGAAGATCGGCGAGCTACAGTTGCGGGAACACGAGTGGACCGAAAGCGGAGCCGCGAGTTACGCGGAAACGCGAGAGGAAGAAAATAGGGAGCGCGACGTGTCGCGAGTCGAACGCGATATCCATGATTACAGCTTTGGAAAGAACGGCGGCACGGAGACGCAAGCGGAGACGCCGTACTTGAGTTATGGCAACCGTTGCTCGTCGCTGGAAACCGGATTCGAGTTCACGCAAGGGACGAAGAGTTCCAAGGAGAAGTACGAAAGGTACAGGCTTAGATCGATGCTGCAAATCGAGGCGGACGACGAAAGCGAGGAATTCGAAAGCTCCTCGAGCGAAGAAGAGAGTAGCTTAGAATGGCGAAGCGAAAGTGTGGCGGGGAATGGTGGAAACGAAGGAGAGGATGATTATTCTTTGGGAAACGGTGGCGGGGAATTGGACGAGGATAGGGAAGAGAATTTAGGCGAGGATGTTGAAAGGGAAGAGGAAGCGAATACTGGAAACGAAGACGAAGAGGACGAAGGTAAAGCGTATGCTTCAAATAGGATAAATCACTCGCGTACCGTCACTGTTCCTATAACTGCCGCTTGAAGACGTTTATTTAACAGCAAAGTAATCGTATAAAGAATCGATTGTAGTACTATTCGATTATAGTAAAGGAATTTTCATACTAAATTTGGATTACGGTTTACGTAACATCGTTTACGTAACATTCGTTTACGCTTAATATTTATGAATAAATATCGGAACTGTTGAACTGTTGAACGTTGAAACCGTGACCAATGTGATTACAAAGTGTGCAACGTGCCGTATTTCAACGCGAATCTTTATATTCGTCGCACAGAAATGACGCGTGTTAATATACGTAAAAACGCGTTTCCTATTTAATCGAGAGATTCTCAAGTGACGATAATACGGTTATAGGAGTTTGTTGCACCGTTTCAATTACGCAGTAATGAATTCGTTGTATTGAACACGTGAAATAGATGGAATGACGTTATTAAGGGTTTTCTATTGTAATGAATTAGCATTTGTCCCGATAAAAACGCTTCGTTCGAAGATAGGATAAATGATAAATGTTAGTTAATATAGATACAGGTAAATGTTACTTCCATTACTTTGCTATTAAACAAAGGAATTCAAGCGTCAGTTACAGGAACGGTCGTTCACCCTAATCCGTCTGTTACCCTAATCAGCAGGCGAAGAGAAAATTAGGCAAACGCCGTCGGCAAAATGGCCGACGGAGGGTTTAACAGCGTATCAAATCGGCGGCACGAGGACCTGGACATTGGAATACGAGGAAGAGGAAGACTCGGACTCGCGCGACGAGGAGACGCGGCAGGGGAAGAGTAAAAGCTGGAGAAGAGCGACCACTTGTTACTACGTTATTCTTAAAAGCCGCGAGGACGAGCTGCGAGCTACCGAAGGAATTCGAGGCGAGGAGGAAAGCTTCGAATCGTCCCTTAGGAAATATCCAGCCGAGGCGAGCGACGAATACGCTAGGAACAGATAGAAACGCGAGAAGACAGTTCGAGTTCAGCTGAAAGCCGAGGTTCGAGCGAATTTAGGATAAAGCGATCCTTAGACGTTTATTCGTTTATCGATTCGCGGGATGACGCGGGAATTAATCCCGACGTTTCCCCCGAGTTCGCATTTATATTGGAGTCACATCGCGCGTAATATACTTTCAATTGCGATATTATCGAATTATATTACGCGCGATGTAATCGAAGCTATTGAATTTAATATATTACCACTTGGGAAAGTTTAACGATTAACGGGGAAACTTTGATCGCGAAGGAGGTAGCTTTTCCTAGCAGCAACCGAAGAAGATAAGCGAACCGAATACCAGTGAAACGTATCACGTAAAAACGTTTGTTCTAACGATTATTGTAAGATTTGTATATACATATACATGTAAGTATATAATAAACGATTAAAGGCCAGTTATTAAATAAAAGCACGATCAGTGAATTCATTTAAACACGTACGTACATACATGAGTACGCAAAATACTTATACGTAAGCGAAACTACGATTTATTACTATAATCTATGCTCAGTCTACGGCAATCAATTATGCTGAAACTGATTTCGTAATAAGAAAAATAATCACCGCCCGTGAATGGAGAATATTTTTCAATTTTAACGAGTCGCAAGGGAAAGGGTTAAATAAACTCGATTAACGGATTCACGTTTAATCCGAAACGGTTCGGTTAATTCGCGTTGATTAAACAGCTGGCGTGTGTTATCGTTGCACTCTAATCTGTTTGAATAATTCTTTCGGCGGTAGCCGCGTTGACCTCAGCGCTCCGTTTTAACCGAAGTGCTCTTCAAACTACTCCTTCTTCGCGACACGCAGTTTATCTTGCAGCGAAATAATGTACTTTTAATTAAGCTTCTTCCTGCGATATATATTATTAGCGGGAAATATTCCTCGGCGTAATTAACGTTATGCTATTACAACGAGCATATTAGCGCTATCTTTTACACAGGTTTTCGTTTCGAACGGAAAAACGATAAAGCTATTGATTTGGAAAGTAAATATTTAATGGTATGCAGGCACAGTTGTCGAGAATAATATACGGCCACCGTTTGCACAGATATTTATGAATTACATTCCATGAATCGATTAATAATGAATAAAATATTTATTGTATGAGTACATATGAATATATGAATATGTGAATATATGAATATATGAATATATGAATATGTGAATATGTGAATATATGAATATGTGCATATGTGAATATATGAATATGTGCATATGTGAATATATGAACATGTGCATATATAAATATATGAATATGAGAATGTGTGAATATGTGAATATGTGAATATATAAATATATGAATATGAGAATGTGTGAATATGTGAATATGTGAATATATGAATATATGCATATATAAATATATGAATATATGAATATGTGAATATGTGAATATATGAATATATGCATATATAAATATATGAATATATGAATATATGAATGTATGAATATAGGCATAAGTGGATTTATAAATATATGAATATGTGCATATATAAATATATGAATATGTGCATATATGAATGTGTGAATATATGAATATGTGAATATATGAATATATGCATATATAAATATATGAATATATGAGTATATGAATGTATGAATATGTGAATATATGAGTATATGAATATGTGAATATGTGAATATATGAATATATGAATATGTGCATATATAAATATATGAATATGTGCATATATGAATGTGTGAATATATGAATATGTGAATATATGAATATATGCATATATAAATATATGAATATATGAATGTATGAATATATGCATATATGAATATATGAATATATCAATATATGAATATATGAATATGTGAATATATGAGTATATGAATGTATGAATATGTGAATATGTGAATATATGAATATGTGAATATATGAATATGTGCATATATAAATATATGAATATATAAATATACGAATGTATGAGTATGTGAATATATGAATATATGCATATATGAATATGTGAATATGTGAATATATGCATATATGAATATGTGAATATATGAATGTATGAATATGTGAATATATGAAGATATGCATATATAAATATATGAATATATGAATGTATGAATATGTGAATATATGAATATGTGCATATATAAATATATGAATATATAAATATATGAATGTATGAATATGTGAATATATGAATATATGCATATATGAATATGTGAATATATGAATATATGAATATGTGAATAGATGAATATATGCATATATAAATATATGAATATATGAATGTATGAATATAGGCATAAGTGGATTTATAAATATATGAATATGTGAATATATGAATATATGAATGTATGAATATATGAATATATACCGCTAGGTTACGAGACTCGTTGCAAAGAAGAATTCATTTTTCTTCCACTAACAGCGTTTAAGGATTAGTATTATCCGAGACGTTCTGTTAATTTGCGTTCGTTTGAAAACGAATCTTCGGCCACCTCCTATTTTATATCGGAGTAGAAATTGATTAACCGTGCAATAATTAGCGTCGACGTTTGTTTTCTCCTGCTTGCAATTTGCAAAAAGGTGGCTTTCGAACTTTTTATCGGTTCCAACGATGTTTGTTACTTTCACTTTAACGAAACATTAAATCGTTCGAATGCAAATTAACCGGCGTTCGTTCGGAAACGAATTTTTGCAAACGTTTTTATCTTGCATCGCGGGACAAATTAATTAACCGGCACTAATTTCCGTTCGTATCGTTTCATCTTTATGGAATTCGCGGAGAGTAGGACTTTGAACTTTTTATCGGTCGGCAATCGTTAAGCAACGTTTAAGAGAGACACTTTTTGATAAACTATTCACAGACGTAACGACGAAACTGTATAATATATATTAATATACAATAATAACAAAGGTACAATGTATCTTGTGATACATTGTTTAATTCAATTTTTGCTTCGGTGTATCTTTAACCCTTTGGATGCGTCGTATTTTATTCAAGCGATATAAAAGAAGTACCGTTAACGTGTTAAGTTTTATTAATACCAAACGTCATATCCTTCTCTTAATTTGTCAATTCTTCGAGCGGTAATAAATTTTCAAGTGTTTCCAGACGTCAGAAATGTTTCTCATGGAATACTAATGGCACCATTAATGCGAACAGACGCGAAGATAATCATTTTCTTCCCGCCTGTTTCCCCAACATTCGCCGTTCTCGTGTTTATCCAACCGATTGCAAATTTTCGATCAACCGTAAGAAAATACGATAAAATATGATAATGAAGGATTCGAGAGCTGCTCCGGGTTATTGTTATAGTTACAACAGGTGCGCGATTTGCAATTGAAAAACACGTCGATTTGCTATCGCAAATGTTGAACCGCGACAAATATGTTATCGGCTGCGAACGATGCAAAAAGTAAATGGGAAATATATAAATCTTGACGTGCTTTTGAATTTCTGAGTCCGAATTTACGTCACTCGGAAATTCAGCCGCTTGTTATTTTGCCGAGTCCGGTTGCGATACGAAAGAAAGCCACGAAAGTGCGAATTATTCGCCGAGTCGACTAAACGAAACGCGTAGAAATTGAATCCGAGGAAAAAATGAATATACTACAGTCTATGAATATACTTACAGTCGAATCAATATACTACTCATGTACTACTATGTATATGCGTGTATATTATTTTTATTTTTATTTCGTACAATATTCCTTTTGCGATCACTGAAATTTTAAATAAACAGCGTAGAATGTATCATTAACTCTTTCGCTACGAAATCTTAAAATTGCGAAACCAAAGCACAACAATCGATTGAGAATAGCATAAACGTAGACGTTTTGAACGATACTACTCGATCTGATCGTAGCGTATCGTTGTTGCGAGGAATTTACAAAAGGAATAGTATTTTACTACGGAGAAAATATACGCGCGATCGTGTAATTCTTTATCGAACAGTTGGAGACGTAGATTTCATCTGACGACGCATAAAACGCGTAAAACAATCATTTTAACGTGTCATATTCCTATATTTCCTTTCGAAGAACATTCCAAAGAACGAAGTATATATTTCTTTGCCGAGAACGTTTCGAAGCTAAATACACATTTGTTTTCGGAAGATAATATCAAAGATTACAATATACATCTTCGCGAGGAAAATGTGAAAGTTTAACGTATATTTCGTCGCAATGAATATGGCGAAGCTTGCAACGTCTAAAACTATGCTTCGTCGAACGGCGATAGGTTTGTTCCGTGGCCGGAAAATGACACAACGAAAACAATGAAACGTTGATTGCAATACGAGTGAATTAACGTGTTGAACAAACACGCGGCGTTTTGTTTGCGTCAAGGAGAAGAACAGAAGAGAAACAAGCCCGGGCGCGCGAGTATAAAAGGTGAAAGCCGCTGGATGACAGGCATCACTTCGAATAAGAGAAACGAATCGGGAAGGATGAGAATCGCGTTGTTGCTGTTATCAGCGTTCGCCTGCTGGCACATAGTCGCCGCGCGCACCGGCGTGCTGTTGACCGTTGAAAATGGAGTCGCCGGGAATTTGGAGGAGGGTTGGAACGGCAAAGGAAATTGGAAAGGATTGGAAGAGGGTTTAGAAAAGGAAAGGGAGAAGGAGGAGGGATTGGAGGACCGCAGTGGGAATTTTAAGCATCGCAAGGAAGCGGAGAAAGATTCGGACGAGGGGAGGAATAAAGAGGAGAGGAAAAAGGAACACGAAGGGAAGCAGAAGCATCACAAATTGGAAGAGGACGATTCGTCGGAGAAGAAGGGAAGCAAAGGGACGTGGGAGCAGAGCGAAGAGAAGCAGAGCCATCACAGGTACGAGAACGACGGTTCCAGGGAAGAAAAGGACAGCAAAGAGAGGAAAAAGGCACACGAACACGACAGGAAGCATCGCAAAGAGGAAGAAGAGGATTCGCAAGAGGAAAGGGAAAGGAAAGAGAAGCTGAGGGAGAAGGAAAGGGAAAGGCAGCATTTGAGAGAAGAGGAGGACGCTTGGGAGAAAGAGAAGATTCGACGTGAGAAACAGAAGGGTCACGAAGGGGGAAAGAAGCATCGAATAGACGAGGAGGATTGCGAAGAAGACGAGAAAGATGACGGCATCAAACATTACGGCGAATCGTACGGAATAGGTGGAGGCGGTCATCGAAATGACGGCCATTACGGCGAATCGCACGGAAAAGGTGGAAGCGGTCACAAAAATACCGGGCATTACGGCGAATCGCACGGAAAAGGTGGAAGCGGACACAAGAATAGCGGGCATTACGGCGAATCGTACGGAAAAGGTGGAAGCGGACACAAGAATAGCGGGCATTACGGCGAATCATACGGAAAAGGTGGAAGCGGACACAAGAATAGCGGGCATTACGGCGAATCGCACGGAAAAGGTGGAAGCGGTCACAAAAATAGCGGGCATTACGGCGAATCATACGGAAAAGGTGGAAGCGGTCACAAGAATACCGGACATTACGGCGAATCGTACGGAAAAGGTGGAAGCGGTCACAAGAATACCGGACATTACGGCGAATCGTACGGAAAAGGTGGAAGCGGTCATAAGAATACCGGACACTACGGCGAATCGTACGGAAAAGGTGGAGGCAGTCATTACAATGGCGGGCATCGCGGCGAATCCCATTCTAACAAGCCGATCGGTCCTCTGTTGACACCTTTACCAATAATCTACAGCGGACACGGTGACAAGCAGTCGGATCTTGGAGGTATTATCTACGGAGGACTGGAAGGAGTAACGGAACATATTCCGCTGTTACACGAGGGAGGATCGATTAGTTACGACGACGAGCATGGTGTAATATCGAGCGTGGACGATATCATTGGGGATAGTTTGGGGATAATCGGCGACGGGAAGCTTCTCGGGGGGGGATCGGAGCACGTGACGGGAAAAGGTCGCAAAGGGGGGCACAAGGGATACGGAGATTACGGGAAAGGTGAAAGCGGTTATTACAACGGCGGACATCGCGGCGAGTCGCACGGAAGAGGTAAAGGCAATCATCAGCGTGACGAGTACGGTGTGATATCGAACGTGGGCGAAAGTATCGGAGACACTTTGGGGATAATCGGCGACGAGAAGCTTCTCGAGGGATTGGAGTACATCGGGGGAAATGGTCGCAAAGGGGAACACAAGGGGTACGGAGGTTATGGGAAAGGTGAAAGCAATTATTACGGCGGCGGATATGGCGGCGAATCGCATGGAAAAGGTAAAAACAATAATCACAATGGCGGGCATCGCGGCGAATCGCACGGAAGAGGTAAAGGAAGTCATAAGCGCGATCAGCACGGTGTAATATCGAACGTGGGCGAAAGTATTGGGGATACATTGGAGATAATCGGCGACGGGAAGCTTCTCGGCGGATTGGAGCACGTCGGGGGAAATGGTCGCAAGGGATACGGAGGTTACGGAACAGGTGAAAGCAGTTATCACGATGGCGAACTTTACGGCGAATCGCATGGAAAAGGTAAAGGTAGTCGGCACAGTGGCGAACTTTACGGCGACTCGCATGTAAAAGGTGGAAAGAAACCTCGCCGTGGTCAGCATGGTGTAATATCGGGCGCGGGACTTATCATTGGGGATTCTTTGGAGACGATCGGCGGCAAGA
Source organism: Eucera pruinosa (assembly GCA_028830335.1). Classification (NCBI taxonomy): domain Eukaryota; kingdom Metazoa; phylum Arthropoda; class Insecta; order Hymenoptera; family Apidae; genus Eucera; species Eucera pruinosa. The sequence continues at coordinate 4,856,221 of JAMYCR010000019.1, forward strand.
ATCTTAACAAAGGTTTGGGGGGCTACGGTGGAACGCACAAAAATGGCGGAGATTTGGTGAAAATTGAAGATAATTTGGGCGGAATCGAAGAAATAGTGGGCCATTCGTTGGATGACCTTTTGCCAAGCTCTTCGAGTCACGTATACGAGAACTATGGCAACGATTTGTACGGGATCGAAGGGTTTGGAGACATTTTGCCGGTGACTTTGCCGACTCACAGGGTAAGAAGATCTGCGGGGTACAGCACTAAACGCAGATACGAGCATCACGATAGCGATGGGGACGACTGGTACGAAAGCGACGAGTCCAACTCGAGCGACAGCAGCGATTCATCTTCGGAGGAAAGTAGACATCGCAGGCATCGTAACTCTGGTCATGGTAGCCATGGTGGCCATGGCGGCCGTGGTGGCTATGGTAACCGTAACAGTCATCGTAGCCATAGTAGTCATGGTGGTCATCGTAGACATTACGATTAGCGCGAAGAATTTGTTATTAAAAAGATCGATCTTTCGGCGATCGATTCTAATTCGTATTTGTTAACCTAATATATTATCTAAATCCATAACCGTCCGCGCGATGCGCCGAACGGTTTTATTAAAGTTTATATTAACACAACGCAACGCGTTCAGTATACTAAATATCGATAACTACAGATTGTACTGTTACGATAAGCAATGTACAATAGAAGAAATTCGTTTGATATAAGTGTGGATTCATTCCAATCGATGAGATGGAAAGTATTGTTAAATAATAAACGGCCATTGTGCAAATAAAATGTGTTGCTCCTTTATTCGTCGTTGAATTGCCTGCTAAGAGATAAGTTTATTAACGTGTTCGTAATAAGTTCATTTCGTTGGCATTTGCGTTCGAATATTTCTACGTTGCATTTTTTAACAGTTTAACGCGAATGAATTAATTCGCTGGAATTTGTTAGGTTGGCGTTCATCGAAGTAAGCATAAATAGATTCTCTAGTATTCGTTTGGAATAATTCCTACGTGATTTTGTATTATATTAAAGTAATGTATAATATAATCAAATTTTGTATTACATTACGGCAATATATTATACATGATATAATGTACATTATGTTGAAATCATTTCCAAGCGAAAGATTTAATTCCCGCTCAAATTTCATACGTATACTTTATGCGTATTTTATATTTACGCTACCTTCCGACGCGTAATTCATTTTCGTAGCGCATAATTAGATTTACATCATTCGTATTATATCACGTTAAAGTATATTCATAATTCAAATCGTAATTATAGTTATAAAAGTCTCCATCCTAAATTCGCTATACTTCTAACAGCTACATGTTGCAAATTAAACGATTATACTATTTATTTAATACTTCGTCAAGCTTTAGCTTTGCATATCGATGATTTCATTCGACCGTCGTCCTTCTCGTCGAAATGGAGTTTTCTCGTTTAAACGAATAATGGAAATTGCCTCTCGATTTTTCAAGTTTCCCGCAAGAGGCGGCGAATTAATTGTCCGTAAGAATGAAACGTCACGCGAGTGGCCAAAAGTACGCAGAACATCGATGAAATTCGGGTCCGTTTAATTGAGACGCGAAGGTGGCGAAAAAGAGTCGCGTTGACAAAACAGGAGGAAGTAGATTTCGTTCTCGTTTGTTCAGCTGTGGCGGCAGAAATTCCGCTTGCAAACTTATCCATCGGCGAGATAAAGAAAAAGACGCGCGTATCGTTTTCGTATCACGAAAACCGGCGAAATTACGAAACCAAACGAATCGAAATTTTCATCCGTGCAACGTTATATCGATTTTTATTGGAATGTTATAGAAAAATCGTTGCCAAGTAGCCGTGAAACAAAGTCATTTTTTCATTGGCATCCTGCTACAGTTCTCATGGACATTTCGACGAGAATAGGCGAAAGTAATTGTAAATATTATTTTTCGCCGACTGTAAATTTGTAAGGGTTTTCGTGATTAACTCGCGATTGAAGTTGAAATCGGTTGCCGTGTGTTATTTATTAATTTGCCAGAGGACAGGCTATTATTTTATGAATGTTTGTAGAACATAATTGGAAACGAGTGAAGTATTGTTCTACGGGAACGAGGTTCGGAAAGATAATCGCAGCCGCTGATGTGATAAACGATTTCAGCCTTAAATAAAACTCGCCCGGATCCTCTTATAACACTCTGTCTTATTAACGACATCCGGAATAATTAAAACGAAACAGTACGCGCGTCACTCGCAATACTTTGCGCGGAATTCTACTTTTTTTAACTAGCTAACAATAAGTGATTTTCTGCAACGAGTTGGGAAACTTTGGGAATTTTTCCCGAGGTATTCACGAATCCAAAATCATCCAGATTGGGTGCATATTTGGATCTACTAATGAAGAATGTTTGAGAATTTTTTCAAACGGAAAATCGATGCGAATCAAAAATGGCGTCTGTGTGATTTAATAAGCGTAGAATCGCGATTTAAGAAACGATGCTGCGAAGAAGTGGGAAAGTTTGGGAATTTTTTCCGAGGTATTCACGAATCCAAAATCATCCAGATTGGGTGCATATTTGGATCTACTAATGAAGAGTGTTCGAGAATTTTTTTGCACTGAAAATCGATGCGAATCCGAAATGGCGTCTGTGTGATTTAATAATCGTAGAATCGCGATTTAAAAAACGATGCTGCGAAGAAGTAGGAAAGTTTGGGAATTTTTTCCGAGGTATTCACGCATCCAAAATCATCCAGATTAGGTGCATATTTGGATCTACTATTAAAGAGTGTTCGAGAATTTTTTCACACCGAAAATCGATGCGAATCCAAAATGGCGTCTGTGTGATTTAATAATCGTAGGATCGCGATTTAAAAAACGATGCTGCGAAAAAGTGGGAAAGTTTGGGAATTTTTTTCGAGGTATTCACGAATCCAAAATCACCCAGATTGGGCGCATATTTGGATCTACTATTAAAGAGTGTTCGAGAATTTTTTCACACCGAAAATCGATGCGTATCCAAAATGGCGTCTGTGTGATTTGATTGCGCGATTAAATGCAGAAAAATGGCCTGTATATTAATAGCTTTTTTCCGCTAACTCGTGTTCAATTAAGCGTCATCCCCAATACCCAAACATTTCATGTCAACGTTGCACTGATCAAATCTACGAAACCTTTGAATATTAACTCACTCACGGAACGCGCGTGAATTTCCTCCATTCGTCGTTTTCCCTTACGAATCCTTTCACCGAAACGGAGCTCGATAGAACTGGTGGAAGCTAATAAACAAATAAACGAACGGAACAATGAACGCTCGAATTGATTTAATAATAAAATATCTCTGGCTTCCGCGAGGAACGCGTATTTCTTTGATCATTTACCCAGACGCGTATATTTCTTCTGCGAAGCGTCGAAACTGCGACGCGAATGCGCTGCACGATGGAAAATCCATAATATCGGATGCAGATGCATAAACCGAAAGGAATATTTCCTTGTTTGCGCGCGGCATAAAAGAAGGTTATTCAAAGGTACTCACGAGTCGCGTTTATATCGCGTTCTCATTTCTCCCGACGCGACGTTGCGCCACGCTGGAAAAAATATTAAACGCCGCGTGTCAGGGACGCGTTAAATAATGGGCAACTAACATAAACGTTTAGGATGGGAATGTAGAATGCGAAAATGATGTCAGTGTAGACCCGTAGGCTTAATTATATGGTCGCGTAGCGAGTGTTAGAGGGTGAGAGCCTGCTATAGCAACAATAAAGCCCAAGGAACCAGTACTTGTTAATTTTTCAGCTGGTCAGCACGTGAACCCAAGATTTGGAATAGTTGTAATTTCGCTATTTCCGCGTGTGATTTCAAAGTCGAGGCGATCCTTGGTTTTTATTGCTGGCTGCCGAGTTTGTTACGGGGAAATCGGGAGAGAGAGAGAGAGAGCACCAGCGTAGTCCGTGGACAGGAGGATAAGTAGGAGTTTAAAATAAACTGAGGTACAATCCCGTAGGTTGTTACCAGAACTACTGAGAGTTTTATTCTGTGCGGAGTTTCCTTTTATAAATTCGTATCGGTGGCCATGTTGGATGCAGAGTTCAAATGACTAACATGTTTTCGGGTACAATTATCTTAAGCGTATGGGTCGGAGTGTCTCGCAAGGGTGAGTAAGCGTAATGAGGTCACCTTGTCTATCGGTGGCGGAGCGTGTTTTGGTCGTTACAGATTATCTTAGATCCGTAGGTTGGAATGTCTTTGCCAGGGTGAGTAAAAGTGGTATCGCTCTGTCTATTTGAAGGGCCTATCGGTGATGAAGCGTGTTTGGACGTTACAAGTTCCGGGTAGGTAACGGGAAACACCGAATGACCGTTGACGGGGAAGTAGGAAATTCTAAGGGGTAACATATCCCTCAGCTCTCTCCATCGGCACTCTTCCCCATCATTCGAATATAGAAAATATAAAATGGTACGCCAGTGAACGAAAGGTCTGTCCGCGTCTATCGCTCGTCGAACGAAGAAAGCAACGTTAAACGAATTGATCGTATCTTCCTCGCCTCCCCGAGTTCCGGTCTACATCAGCTTCGAAATTTGCGCGCGATAACCGGGAAACGAATGACTCGTTAAAGTTGCATTATTGCAACGATGCGTAGGAAAATAACGAATCCGTGAAATTGGTTATAGCGCGTTGTTGACGTTTTTAAAGCATCAATTCACTTTAAACGAATATTTATTACGCGCAGTTTATTCTCCCTCGAATTCAATTGAAATGAAAATAATACTGCGATAGAAATTTAATCCTCAACATTTAAGGTTACCATTCAACATTACTAAGCATGTAATAATATTTAAATATATAATAATTAAATATACGTGAGACTTTTTGAATTTGTATCAATTTCGAATATATTAGAGGATTTCCTTTTTTTGAAGAATCAATTCGTTTTAAACGAATATTTATTACGCGCAGTTTATTTGCCCTCGAATTCAATGGAAATGAAAATAACACTGCGATAGAAATTTAATCCTCAACATTTACGGTTACCATTCAAATTTAGTACAATATTATTGAATTATTAATACCCTTGTTTCCGATAAAATTTCAATTTCAATTAATTTCGTATAGATTAGAAGATTTCCTCTTTTTTTAACGAATCGATTCGCTTCAAACGAATATTTACAACGATACGCGGTAGTTCATTTGTATTCGATTGAAACGAAAATAATACTGCGATACAAATTTCAATCCTCGATATTTACGGTTACTTCCGGTTAGAAAACGAATCCAGTGAACGAATGAAAAATGAAAATACGTGAGTGGCGGCTCTCCTGTACCCACCACTAGAGGGACATACGAAATAGGCTTTCTCGAAAGTATAAGCTCCAACTACCTCGTCCATATATATACTGCCTTTAACTTTCCTTCCAATATCCCAATGTATAAGACAGGGCCTGCTAGGTAGCCTTATTAATAAGTCCACTAGCAAGCCCAGGACGAAACGCAACACCCTTCCTTTTTCCCATTCTATCCCCCCTCCACAGCTTCACATATCGTTGGCAATTTTTACTTAACCTTCCTTCCAAATTCCCAACGTCTAAGACAGGGCCTGCTAGCTAGCCTTATTAATAAGTCCACTAGCAGGCCCAGGACGAAACCAACACCCTTCCTTTTTCCCATTCTATCCCCTCTCCACAGCTTCACATATCGTTGGCAATTTTTACTTAACTTTCCTTCCAAATTCCCAACGTCTAAGGCAGGGCCTGCTAGGTAGCCTTATTAATAAGTCCACTAACAGGCCCAGGACGAAACCAACACCCTTCCTTTTTCCCATTCTATCCCCCCTCCACAGCTTCACATATCGTTGGCAATTTTTACTTAATCTTCCTTCCAAATTCCCAACGTCTAAGACAGGGCCTGCTAGGTAGCCTTACTGATGAGTCCACTAGCAGGCTCAGGACGAAACGCAACACCCTTCCTCTTTCCCATTCTATCCCCCCTCCACAGCGTCACATATCGTTGGCAATTTTTACTTAACTTTCCTTCCAAATTCCCAACGTCTAAGACAGGGCCTGCTAGGTAGCCTTATTAATCAGTCCACTAGCAGGCCCAGGACGAAACCAACACCCTTCCCTTTCCCATTCTATCCCCCCTCAACAGCTTCACATATCGTTGGCAATTTTTACTTAATCTTCCTTCCAAATTCCCAACGTCTAAGACAGGGCCTGCTAGGTAGCCTTATTAATAAGTCCACTAGCAGGCCCAGGAAGAAACGCAACACCCTTCCTTTCTCCTATCATATCCCCTCTCTACAGCGCCACACGTGTACGTATTTCCGGTTTTATAAGACCAACCGTAGTAATAGGTCGTAATTTTCGCTATTTTCGCTATGTTTCATCGACAATATAGGCGTACGCTGAATTTTGCGAGCAACTGTACGTCGTACGTTTATTCGTAGCGAATTCTAGCGAATAGAGTAAATTGTTTACCGCTAATTTTACGCGGACGCCTGTTTCCCGTTACATAAACGGAACGATCAAAGCGACGACGCGACGCTTTTGTGTTTAGCGTACACACTCGCGAAAACTTCTGCGCGCCAACGAACAGCCACTCTCTTCTTCTCGTTCGCAATTGTTTACGAAACGCTCGCTTTGTTCGCGAAGCGATTCTTCGCTGGCGAAAGCAAAGCGGACGCGTTCCCCAAAAGTTGTCGCAAGCGCGAATGGTAAACGTAAGCGAAATTTCTCAATTATGGTAGCGAAAAAGTGAACAAAGAAATTTGCAACTCGGTTTGCGCAACGAAATATAATGTATTGTCAGAAAACACTTAACGTTCTCTACCATATTCAATCCTCTTTTTCTTTCTTTTTTTTGTAACATACGTTTATTGCCAATAAAATAACAAACAATTCTTTAAACGTATGAATAGGATAATTTGTACAAAATAAACTTAAAGACTAAAGACTCTTCTGGAGAGTACGCGTAGTCATCGCTATATATATTTTTACAGTTTATTCTCTAGGTGCTTACTGCTAGGGGTGGTTCAATTTATTTATACAGTTTGTACATATACATGGGGTTTTGCTATGAGTATAGAAACGGCTTAAACTATACTATGTCTGTGTTCTTATACCATGTCTGTGTTCTTATATTTAATCCTCTAGTCCTTTTCCAAACCTTTCCTCTCCGAAGCATTGAACAGACCAACTCTTGGGCCTGATGGTCCTACAAACCATAAATCACCCCCATCCTAGGTCCCAAACTTTCCCTTAGCCGCTTCCGCCATCCTCCCAGCCACCAACAAAACCATAACACCCCCTCTCTCTCTCTCTCTCTCTACAGTTTTCTCCACCCAAACCTTTTTCCCACAGTTTTTTCTTGAAATTAATTACTTTATTTTTTATTGTTTTCCAAATAAGAATGTGGAAAACAATAAAAAATAAAGTGATTAATCTTACATATTTGTAAACTAGAATATGTGCTTCAACCCATTACGGACCAGAAAATTCGATAACCACATTTCAAGTAAGTACATAAAGCTCTAATTTCGCAAAAACCATAGTGTCCGAATATTAAAACGAGTAACTGTATCTAGTAGGTTTTTTTGGGTGAGGAGAGGACGTCTCTGACCCTTTGTACTGGATGACTAACCTAGTCCTGGGCGAAGGTTGCCCACTTTCTCTAAGAAAGTGCGGAAACGAGACTGACTAAATTCTTTTGGTTCTGATACGCTTATTCACGCTGAATCGTTAGGTCAGTCATCCAACAAAGGCCAAGACATTAATTAGGACGATTATAGAGAATTTTCGCCACGCAACGGTCGATCCAAGCATCCGCGTAACAATGTACGAACGCAAGGTTGCCGGGGTAAACAATCGCGAGGAAAATATAAACGGAATACGGGTGTTTACGGTTAGAAGTGCGCGGCAAGGGTGCGCGATTCCGTTCGACGACGAATGGTCCTTCGAGGAAAGGTGGCAGTCTGCCGGCAGCCGTGCTTCGCGAAGCTTTACTATTCTGCTGCGTCGCGACGCGCCATTTTCTTTCTTTTTTTCCCTCCCACTACTCCTGTAAAAAGCAGCTTTTTTCTTCCGTGCGTTTCACAGCCACGATTAATATCGAATCGTTCGAAATTTCGTCGAACGTTCGCAATAAAATAGGGGAATGCCGTGGCTGGATATAGAATACGATAATATAAATAAATAATTAGAGTTAGACGTAAACGTGCCCCTCTTTCTTGTGTACGATGTCACAGTGAACGCGAGACGAATGTTGGGTTTCACCGTGTGCACAATGTCACGGTGAACTAGGGTAAATAATTACCGTCATCGTTCCCTGTAACTGCCGCTTGAATAGATTGTAAAGTTAGTCGAATAACCGTGGACAACGAGTAAACGCTCGAACTCGTTTTATTTAATAGCAATCGTACGGAGAATCGTAAGAGAAGAGATTTTTATACCAAATTTGCGATTCGGTTTATGTAACAAAACGTATAGACATTGTATATTCGCGTACAGTTGATGTTTTTTAAATAAATATTGGCAGGTAGATGTGCTCTGTTGAACGTTGAAACGTGGCCAATGTAAATTAGAATGTATGGAAAGTGTCGTAATTCTATGCGAATTCTTATATCTGTCACACGAATTCAATCGTTAATATACACGTATATGTATGTAAAAACGTGTTTCTGTTTAAATGAGAACGTCTCAAGCGACGATACGTGGACTTTGTCGTTCATCTTCGCGTACGTAGCGATGAATTTATTGTATTGAACGTAAAAAGAAGAAAAAAATGTTCATAAATAAAGTAGCGGTTAAACAACCGTATGCTAGAAACTGGAACTGTATTCTTAGATTAAACGCGTTTCAAAATAGTCGAATAAAGTTACGCTGGAAGATAAGCTTGAAGTGGCAGTAATAGGGACCGTGGACTTTGTTGAACATATTCGCGTATAAAAATAATATTGAACGTGTAAAAGAGAAATGTTTAGAAAAATGCTTCTTTTAACACGGTGTTGTTTCATTTTTATCGGAGAATAAACCGTTCGCAATTTTGGTATATTAAACACGTCCGTCGATTTATAATCGTTTACCTTTATTAATATTTTCAAGTCAATTCTTATGAACGATCGGACTTGTATAAAAAAAAAGCGGTTAAATTTATTCCTTTATTATTCATTCTCCTTCCATTTCGCGTAGAAAAGAATCGTAGATTTTACGGTGAGATTCGTTTCGCGGTGCTAATGAGACGAGAGCGCGATGATCGAGGATCCATGACAGTTAATTAAAGATGATTACGTAAGGAGAGCTATCAGCAACACTTGAATGAGCTCTAATTGGAATCGCAGTGAAGCGGAAACGAAGTTTCGCCCGATGATTATTATTATTATTATTACGTTTGTGATTCTGTGATACGTGCGACGAACGGCGACAGTGTGCGCGCGTGTTCTTCTTGCGGGTATCGTAAATACTTTTCTCGAGAATAATCGATCCGATTGCTCGAACAAGTAGACTGTGCAAACGTTGGGATTACGCGTGATACGTGGAATATGCAAAAACGTCGTACAATACTTGCAATATTCAAGGCATTTAGGTTTCTGGCTTTCCAATTTCTAAGGCCGTTCATTTTTCAAGGCTTTTAATTCTTAAGGCCTTCAATTTTGGAGGATTTTCATTTTCAAGCCGTTTAAATGTCAATACTTTCAATTTTTAAGGCCCTCAATTTTGGAGACTTCGAATTTTTAAGCCCTTCAATTTTTGGAGGCTTTCAAGTCTTAACACTTTCAATTTTTAAGGCCTTAAATTTTGAAAGCTTTCAGTTTTTAAGCCCCTCAATTTTGGAGGCTTTCAATTCTTAAGGTCTTCAATTTTGGAGGATTTTAATTTTTAAGCCGTTTAAATGTCAATATTTTCAATTTTTAAGGCCCTCAACTTTGGAGGCTTTCAATTTATAAGCCCCTCAATTTTTAGAAGCTTTCAATTTGTAAGGCTTTCAATTTTGGAGGCTTTCAACTCTTAAGGCCTTCAATTTTGGAGGATTTTAATTTTTAAGCCGTTTAAATGTCAATATTTTCAATTTTTAAGGACCTCAACTTTGGAGGCTTTCAATTTATAAGCCCCTCAATTTTTAGAAGCTTTCAATTTGTAAGGCTTTCAATTTTGGAGACTTTCAATTCTTAAGGCCTTCAATTTTGGAGGATTTTCATTTTCAAGCCGTTTAAATGTCAATACTTTCAATTTTTAAGGCCCTCAACTTTGGAGGCTTTCGATTTTTAAGCCCCTCAATTTTTAGAAGCTTTCAATTTGTAAGGCTTTCAATTTTGGAGGCTTTCAATTCTTAAGGCCTTCAATTTTGGAGGATTTTAATTTTCAAGCCGTTTAATTGCCAATACTTTCAATTTTTAAGGCCCTCAATTTTGGATGCTTCGAATTTTTAAGCCCCTCCATTTTTCGAGGCTTTCAAGTCTTAAGACTTTCAATTTTTAAGGCCTCTAATTTTGGAGGCTTTCAGTTTTTATGGTGTTCAATTTGGGAGGCTTTCAATTTTCAAGGTTTCTAATTTCCCAACATTCCAATCTTTAAAACCTTTAATTTTTGGAGGCTTTCAACTCTTAAGGCTTTAATTTTTGCAGGCTTCCGATTCTTAACACTTTAAATTTTTATTTCCTTAAATTTGGAATGCTTTCAAATGTTAAGGTCTTCAATTTTGGCGGCTTTCAATTCTTAAGGCGTTCAATTTCCAATAATTTTCAATTTCTAAGGCCTCCAGATTTCCAGATTTCCAATTTTCAAGCCCTTCCATTTTCGGAGGCTTTCAATTCTTAATCCCTTCAATATTTGCAACCTTACAATTTTTAACGCTATCGATCTTTCAATCTTTCGATTCTTAACGCGTTTAATTTCCAAGCCTTCCAATTCTTACAATTATTTCATCCGTCTCCCTTTTCTCGAACATTTCAAAATACTTGATTCGACTAACCATGAATTCTTCGAAAGCTTCCAATTTCCACGATCCTCCACGTTGAATCCTTTCAATTTTCAAGCCTACAATTCTCGAGTCTCTCGAGTATCGAAGCGAGAATCGTCATTCAATTCGATTGCGAGCGTTGAAAAAGATGGATACTCGCTAGGAGAGCGCGAGAAATCTTCGAAACGAGTTTCCGCGCGACTTTACGGAACTTTCGGCTTGAAAATGCAACGGCAACGAAGCGAGCCGGAAGTCAACGAGGCAAGAATAATCTCGAGCTGGAAGATGGAGTAGATTCATTGTCGTAGCAAGGTACGCAAAGGTCCGGCAACTTTTTTTACTAGAAATTTGCACCCTCTTAGTCGTTTGTCGTGCGATTTCTTCTTAGTTACGCGCGCCGACGAAAATAGAATAAACTTCGCTTAAATAGAAACAATTATTACCGTATCATTGGACAGGGTAAACGTATTTACCGAGTACTGCCACTTTTAAGTAACTTTCGTTGACTATTTTGGAATTTTAGTCGTTAATGTAAAAATCCAGTTCCAGTTTCGAGCACAACATTGGTTAACATCTTTTTTATTTATCGATATCTTTTTTATATGTTCAGTATAGTAAATTTATTACTAATTCATTGAAATGGTACAACAAAGTCCAATGACCTTAGTATCGTCACTTGAGAATTTCTCGTTTAAATAGAAACAAATTAATTAATATTATTAATTAAACGAATTATTAACGTTACTAACATTGTTGTAATATTTGCTATTCGTTCTTAATTAACATGTGAAGCCAGCTGTACGTATCGTCTTCCGTTTAAAACTTATATACTCGAGAATTGTACACTAATGGGTTAATCCCGTAAATTTATTAATAAATAACTATATAAGTAAATAACTAAATAAGTAAATAACTAGATAAGTAAATAACTAACTAAGTAAATAACTAACTAAGTAAATAACTAACTAAGTAAATAACTAAATAACTAAATAACTAAATAACTAAATAAGTAAATAAGTAAATAACTAGATAAGTAAATAACTAACTAAGTAAATAACTAAATAACTAAATATCTAATTAACTAAATAACTAAATATATCTTGCATCTGTTACACAAGCTGACGTGCCAATATACGTAAGAATTGTGTTCCCATTTAAACGAGAATGTTTTCAAGCGACAGTGATACGATGATACGACATATGTCCGTACAATTTCAACCAATTAACAATTAATTCGTTTTACGTTCAACGTGTAAGAAAACTGTTCGCGAATAAACAGAGAGATATCGAACAACGTTGCACTCGAAACTGGAACGACTGTTAGGTTAACGACGTTCCAAAATAGTCGAATAAAGTTGCTTAAATGCTTGAAACGTTGAAGTGGCAGTAATCGGTACACATCTAGTCTGTAATTCATTTTTCGTCGCAAACAAACGGCGTTCGAAATTCTTCACGAGGCCTGTTTAAGAGTTGCTGTTAATTGCATTAGAATCGCGGCACGGGGCACGTGACATCGCGTGCGAGAGGCTTGAAATATATAACGGTGGATCCTCTCCGACTACACCAACACCGTGTCGGATCGATCGATTAGAATCAACGCGCGTTTATTTGCGAATATACCAGCTTTGATAAATGGCGCGAGAACACGCGGCTGCGTCCCTTCGCGCCAATTATTCCGTTCCGATGATACCTCAAAGTAGCCGCGACCTTTCGGCAAAATTAACACACGGTCGCCGATACGCAAAGAACAATTTTTCATCCACGTCCACGTAAACCGATGGACAAGCAAACACCTGGCATCGATAAGTCGAATAATCGCCGATTTTGCGTTAGTATTCGCATGGGAAAACTCGAACGCTTAGGAATTACGCGAGCTTGGAAATTCGAACGCTTAGAAATGGGAAAGGTTGCGAATTCGGACGGTTAAGTAACGCAAAAGCTTGGAAATTCAAGCGATTAGAAATACGGTAGATTGGAATTGCGAACGCTTAGGAATACAAAAGCTTGGAATTGTAAACGCATCGAAATTCCAAAGCTTGGAATACAAATGCTTAGAAATACGTAAGCTTAGAAATACAGAAGCTTAGATTTTTGTACGATTGGGAATACGAAAGCTTCGAAATTGAAAAGTTTGGAATACTAAAGCTTGGCAATCTAAACGTTTAGAAATACAAAAGCTTAGAATTGTAAACGCTTAGAAATACAAAAGCTTAGAATTGTAAACGCTTGGAAATATAAAAGCTTAGAATTGCAAACGCTTAGACGTAGAAAAGCTTGGAATACAAAAGCTTAGAAGTAGAAGAGCTTAGAAATTCAAAAGCTTGGAATACAAATGCTTAGAAATACAAAAGCTTAGAAATTCAAAAGCTTGGAATACAAATGCTTAGAAGTAGAAAAGCTTAGAAATTCAAAAGCTTGGAATACAAATGCTTAGAAGTAGAAAAGCTTAGAAATTCAAAAGCTTGCAATACAAATGCTTAGCATTGTAAACGCTTAGAAGTAGAAAAGCTTAGAAATTCAAAAGCTTGGAATACAAATGCTTAGAAATTCAAAAGCTTAGAATATAAATGCTTAGAAATTCAAAAGCTTGGAATACAAAAGCTTAGAATTGTGAACGCTTGGAAATACAATAGCTTAGAATTGTAAACGCTTGGAAATACAAAAGCTTAGAATTTTAAACGCTTGGAAATACAAAAGCTTAGAATTGTAAACGCTTAGAAGTAGAAAAGCTTGGAATACAAATGCTTAGAAATTCAAAAGCTTGGAATACAAATGCTTAGAAATACAAAAACTTAGAATTGTAAACACTTGGAATACAAAAGTTTAGAAATGCAAAAGCTTGGAATACAAATGCTTAGAAATACAAAAGCTTAGAATTGTAAGCACTTGGAAATACAAAAGCTTAGAAATGCATAAGCTTGGAATACAAAAGCTTGGCAATCTAACCGCTTAAAAATCCAAAAGCTTCGCAATCTAAACGCTTCGAATTACAAAAGCTTAACGATCTAAAAGCTTGGAAATATACGCACGCTTATCAATAACCCCTTAATAATTTCGAACGCGTAACTATCCGAGTTTTACTATCATCCGCTGCGAGCGTATAAATTTTACATTCAAGAAAGCGGAGCGTATTATCGGCGATGCCAGGAATGTCACGTTTATTTCACGATCTCCTTGCAAGGGCGCAGATGTCCCGGCTTATCTCGGGTAGTTTAGCGAGGTGGATCACGTTTATCTGGCTTGTAAGCCACTCGTGAACGATCTTCGAGCCCCTATGGGGATGTCGGAGAATATAAAAAGCCACGGGGAGCTGCGAGACCGCTTGAGGAATGACAGTACACCGTACACTCTCGTTCTTTTCGCGAGGAATCCGTTCTCCCCCAAGAAAGGAAACGTCAGTTACCGAGATGCGACAATCATTTATGTACAAGTGGCCAAGAGAACGACGTCTCGATGATAAGATAATCGCGTGAATTATTTTTCGCGGCTATTCAAGCTTACGGTTAGCCGTGATCGACGAGTATACTCGTCGCGGCGTAAGAAGTAGGAATGACGTAGCACGTACTAAGTATAATTCAAGGTTCGTGATTTGAGTAACTTTATTCAACTACTTTAGAACGTGGTTAATCTAATAATCGTTCCAGGTTGGAGCATAAGGTTGTTGAACATTTCTTTCATTTGTGAACGTCTTTTCGTACGTTGAAATTAATGACGTAATTACTGATTCGTGGAAAATATATGATAATGTTCAATGTACGTATTACTGTCACTTAAAAACGTTCTCATTTAAATAGGAACAATTAATTAATTGATGAACAATTTACGCGGTACGCATCGATATTCGAAAAATTGTTTGGCTAAGGGTTAAGAGGTAAACCAAGGGATTTTAATTTTGGAGGCTTTCAGTTCTTAAGGCCTTCAATTTTGGAGGATTTTCATTTTCAAGCCGTTCAATTTCCAATACTTTCAATTTTGCAAGGCCCTCAACTTTACAAGCTTTCAGTTTTTAATCCTTTCGATTTTTAGAAGCTTTCAATTTGTAAGGCTTGCAATTTTTAAAGCGTGTAATTTTCAATAATGTCAATTTTTAAGGCCTCTACTTTTCTAGGATTCCAATTTTCAAGGCCTTTCATTTTTGCAGCCTCTCAATTCTTAAGCCCCTCAATTTTTGAGGCTTTCAATTTGTAAGACCTTACTTTTGGAGGCTTTCAATTTTTATGGTGTTTATTTTGGGAGGCTTTCAATTTTTAAGTCTCCCAAATCTTAAGGCCTTCAATTTTGCAGGATTTTCATTCTCAAGCCGTTCGATTTTCAATACTTTCAATTTTGCAAGGCCCTCAACTTTACAAGCTTTCAGTTTTTAAGCCTTTCGATGTTTAGAAGCTTTCAATTTGTAAGGCTTGCAATTTTTAAAGCGTGTAATTTTCAATAATGTCAATTTTTAAGGCCTCTACTTTTCTAGATTTCCAATTTTCAAGGCCTTTCATTTTTGCAGCCTTTCAATACTTAAGACCTTCAATTTTTAAGACCTCTTCTTTTCTAGGATTTCAATTTTCAAGGCCTTTCATTCTTGCAGGCTTCCAATTCTTAAGCCCCTCAATTTTTGAGGCGTTCAATTTTTAAGGCTTTAAATTTTGGAGGCTTTCAATTTTTATGGTGTTTATTTTGGGAGGCTTTCAATTTTTAAGGCCTTCATTCTCGAAGGATTTCAATTTTCAAACCGTGTTCGATTTCCAATACTTTCAATTCCTTAAAGCCCCCAAACTTTCCAAGCTTTCAGCTTTTAAGCCTTTCGATTTGCAAAAGCTTTCAATTTTCAAGGCTTGCAATTTTTAAGGCGTGTAATTTTCAATAATTTCAATTTTTAAGGCCTCTACTTTTCTAGGATTCCAATTTTCAAGGCCTTTCATTTTTGCAGCCTTTCAATTCTCAAGCACTTCAATTTTTGGGGCTTTCATATTCGAAGGATTTCAATTTTCAAACCGTGTTCGACTTCCAATACTTTCAATTCCATAAAACCCCCAAACTTTCGAAGCTTCAGCTTTTAAGCCTTTCGATTTGCAAAAAGCTTTCAATTTTCAAGGCTTGCAATTTTTAAAGCATTCAATTTTCAATAATTTCAATTTTTAAGGCCTCTACTTTTCTAGGTTTCCAATTTTTAAGGCCTCTACTTTTCTAGGTTTCCAATTTTTAAGGCGTCTACTTTTCTAGGTTTCCAATTTTCAAGGCCTTTCATTTTTGCAGCCTTTCAATTCTCAAGCTTTTCAATTTTTGGGGCTTTCATTATCGAAGGATTTCAATTTTCAAACCGTGTTCGATTTCCAATACCTTCAATTCCTTAAAACCCCCAAACCTTCCAAGCTTTCAGCTTTTAAGCCTTTCGATTTGCAAAAAGCTTTCAATTTTCAAGGCGTTACGGGGTGCAAAGGGTTAAGCAGTCTTCTCTCGATGTTTCGTAAATTATTTCGCATGTTTCTTCTGATACTAGCCGAGGTGGAGAGAAGAAAGACATAACTTGATATCGATCGTTCATCGTAGGCTAAGGCTGCTGTCCGCAGCGTAATTTAGTGGCACGCAATATCTCGAGTGTTATGGTTACGCGCTAATGGCTGGCACGTTGCCGAGGTTTACGCAGCACGGCTACAAACACAGGATAATCCGGCATGTAAAATTTGCAAACTGCCTGTTACATGCACGCAGGCGATCACGTGTTACGCAACGGTACGAACGAGCCAACACCACCGGCCGAGTTTCATTAATCTGCGCAACGAAGGAAAACAAAACGGCGGCCCCTTTGTTAGGATACGAACGCAGGGTAGTAGATACGGCAATCACTGCCACTCGAAGCATTATCGCTAACACCAACTTCGATATGATGCATTATTTTAGACGTTATTTAACCTAACAGATGTTCCACTTCTCGAGTACAGCAGATTAGTTAAAGTCCAGTTTATTTGGGTTGACTTTTATTCAACGTTTATTTGGATTCGTTAAGATTTACTTGCATTGTTTATTAGGATTGCTTAGAATTTATTTGGATTTATTGGGATTTATTAGGATTGTTTATTAACATTACTTAGAATTCATTAGAAGTTATTAGGATTACTTATTAGGATTCATTAGGATTTGCTACGATTCTTGATTAGAATTTACTAAGATTATTTATTAGAATTGATTAGCATTTAGTAGGATTTATTAATAGTTACTGGAATCTAGTAGAACTTATTACGATTACTTACGAAAATTATTTATTACGATTTATTAGGATTTATTAGGATTGCTTAGAATTTATTGGGATTGTTTATTAAGATTACTTAGAATTCATTAGAAGTTATTAGGATTACTTATTAGGATTCATTAGGATTTGCTACGATTCTTGATTAGAATTTACTAAGATTATTTATTAGAATTGATTAGCATTTAGTAGGATTTATTAATAGTTACTGGAATCTAGTAGAACTTATTACGATTACTTACGAAAATTATTTATTACGATTTATTAGGATTTATTAGGATTGCTTAGAATTTATTGGGATTGTTTATTAAGATTACTTAGAATTAATTAGAAATTATTGGGATTACTTATTTGGATTCATTAGGATTCGCTACGATTCTTGATTAGAATTTACTAAGATTATTTATTAGAATTGATTAGTATTTAGTAAGATTTATTAAGAGTTACTGGAATCTAGTAGAACTTATTAGGATTACTTATTAAAATTATTTATTACGATTTATTAGGATTTATTAGGATTTATTGGGATTGTTTGTTAACATTACTTAGAATTCATTAGAAATTATTGGGATTACTTATTAGGATTCATTAGGATTCGCTACGATTCTTGATTAGAATTTACTAAGATTACTTATTAGAATTGATTAGCATTTAGTAAGATTTATTAAGAGTTACTGGAATCTAGTAGAACTTATTACGATTACTTATTAAAACTATTTATTACGATTTATTCGGCTTATTTTTTAAGATCAATTAGAATTTATTAGGTTGATGTGTTAATAAAAAATAACCGAGATTAATTATTATCAGGATTCGTTAAAATTGTTACGATTTCACCGCCACTATTTATCGCCATTGATTAAAATCTATTAGAATTATTTGCATTATTATTATATTTGTATTGCGGGAAATATTCGTGAAGTTCTCCCATCGAAACGCTAAATTCGAATGGAATTTTTTAACAACGTTCTCGAAAGTAACAACGATGCGATTACAATATCCAATCCACTTTCTGCTTCGGCTAAATTACATTTGCACTTGAAAAAGAGGTGCGAATTACTTCAATTTTCTATTACCGGATCCAACGTTGCATTGTAAAATGGTTCTGCCCGTTGCTTTCCGTTCAATTTACAACTTTCGCGTGCAATCCCGGTTGGAAAACCTTTGTGCGCTCGCCGCGGATCACCCGGCAGTCCAATTTCAAATAAATCCCGTGCGAATTTGCATTTGAAACACGTAAATGGGCAACGGGGTTCAATTCGATACCGTTTCGTTGTTGCCGGCGAACTTTCAACATTATCCGCGTTAGATTAATCGAAAACGCGACTAAAAACTCCCTGCTTCAGGTTTCGCGTAGACTAGGCGCAACCTATAACCTTTTGCACGCTTTAATTATTTTCTTTTACCCACCAGCAACTCTTTAATTAATTTACAAAGTAGATAAAAGGATCGGGTCTCAATGAAACGATGCACAGTGCGTAACAAATATATTCTACATTTTTATTAAGTAGCAAAGCAGTGAATAAATAAAAATATATATGGCGGAAGAAACGTGTAAATGTCAAAAATAATTAAAATCATTGCCACTTTCAGCTTGTCGCGTAGACTTCGATTCATTTTGGAGGCCTTCGATTTTGAAGCTTCTCAATTTTTAGAAGCTTTCAATTTTAGAGGCTTTAAATTCTCAAGACCTTCAATTTTGGAGGATTTTCATTTTCAAGCCGTTTAATTGCCAATACTTTCAATTTTTAAGGCCCTCAATTTTGGAGGCTTCGAATTTTTCAAGCCTCTCAATTTTTGGTAGCTTTCAATGCTTAAGACTTTCAATTTTTAAGGCCTTGAATTTTTAAAGCTTTCAGTTTTTAAGCCCCTCCATTTTTAAAAGCTTTCAATTTGTAAGGCTTTCAATTTTGGAGGCTTTCAATTCTGAAGGCCTTCAATTTTGGAGGATTTTCATTTTCAAGCCGTTTAAATGCCAATACTTTTAATTTTTAAGGCCCTCAATTTTGGAGGCTTCGAATTTTTCAAGCCTTTCAATTTTTGGTGGCTTTCAATGCTTAAGACTTTCAATTTTTAAGGCCTTGAATTTCTAAAGCTTTCAGTTTTTAAGACCCTCAATTTTTAAAAGCTTTCAATTTGTAAGGCTTTCAATTCTCAAGGCCTTCAATTTTGGAGGATTTTCATTTTCAAGCCGTTTAAATGCCAATACTTTCAATTTTTAAGGCCCTCAATTTTTGGAGGCTTTCAACTCTTAAGGCTTTAATTTTTGCAGGCTTCCAATTCTTGATTAGTTTCAATTTTTATTTCCTTAAATTTGGAAGGCTTTCAAATGTTAAGGCCTTCAATTTTGGCGGCTTTCAATGCGGCACTTTTAGCTTGTCGCGTAGACTTCGATTAATTATTCTAGACGTTGTAAATTCTAGGATTGAAAATAGTTCTGTTAGTGGTTTAATAGTGGCTTTGGAAATTTTAATATACTATTAGTGCAATTAGAAATATACTTTCCATTGATATTTCAGTGGAATTTGGATTTGGATATGAAAAGGGTTGGAAAAACTTCTGTTAATGATTTAATAGTGGCTTTGGGAATTTTAATATACTATTAGTGCAATTAGAAATATACTTTCCATTGATATTTCAGTGGAATTTGGATTTGGATATGGAAAGGGTTAAACAAAGCTCTGTTAGTAGTTTAATGGCTTTGGGAATTTTAATATACTATTAGTGCAATTAGAAATATACTTTCCATTGATATTTCAGTGGAATTTGGATTTGGATATGGAAAGGGTTAAACAAAGCTCTGTTAGTAGTTTAATGGCTTTGGGAATTTTAATATACTATTAGTACAATTAGAATTATACTTTTCATTGATATTATTAATGGAATTTGGATTTGGATATGGAAAGAGTTGAACAAAGCTCTGTTAGCAACTATTTCCGACTTTATTCAATTTACTCGTGGCTTAATTAGCAACATGTCAAGTGGATGACAAAATTTGTTTACATTTATTATTATGCGATTTATGCAGTTATACGAACCGTGTAATGTTGAGTGAAACTCGTGAAGTATCATGCTATGATACTATATACATTTATATAGTAATATATATATATATTATAGATATATATTATAGATATATAGTAATCTATAGAATATCTATTCAACACACTATATAGATTACTATATCTATTTATCTGTCAACATACCTAACTTGTATAGTGTTCTTGGAGAGAGCAGGGATTGTAAAGAGCCTTCGCTCGAATGGTTCGAATTTCCATTTGCAGAATGGCTGAGACAGCGGCAAATTCGCTGCTCGCTCTTCTCTAAACACGCGTCGCTTCGCTTGTAAGCTTCGAATCTGTTCTCTCCCCTCGCCTCTCTTGCATCGTCGCTGCGTTATAATCGCGGGTACGTATTCCGCCTGGCAACTTCGAATTTCCAAGCATCCATATTGGTCTCCGCGATAAATCCCTTTGAGGCGTTTCCCACGTTGCGACGGGATTAATAAAGTTCCCCGCGAAATTCCTCTATTCTTGGCTAGCTCTACGTCGACGCGGCAAAACTTTTAACCGTCGTTTCAATCTTTCCGCGTTGCACTACGAAACCTGTATTCATGGTTAAACTCGAGACTTTTATAAGATTTAGTAGGAATATTGGGATTGCTTGTTAGCATTCATTAGAATTTGTATTAGGAGTATTTAAAAGGATTTATTTATTGGGATTTCGTAGGATTGTTTATTAGTATTGATTAGAATTTGGTAGGTTTTATTAGGATTCATTAGAATTTGTTAGGATTTATTTGGATTCATTAGAATTTGTTAGGATTTATTAGGATTTATTTGGATTTATTGGAATTGTTTGCTAGGATTCATTAGAATTTTGTATTAGGAGCATTTAGTAGGATTTATTTATTGGGATTTCGTAGGAGTGTTTATTAGTATTGATTAGAATTTGGTAGGATTTATTAGGATTCACTAGAATTTGTTAGGATTTATTTGGATTCATTAGAATTTGTTAGGATTTATTAGGATTTATTTGGATTTATTGGAATTGTTTGCTAGGATTCATTAGAATTTTGTATTAGGAGCATTTAGTAGGATTTATTTATTGGGATTTCGTAGGAGTGTTTATTAGTATTGATTAGAATTTGGTAGGATTTATTAGGATTCATTAGAATTTGTTAGGATTTATTTGGATTTATTGGGATTTATTGGAATTGCTTGTTAGGATTCATTAGAATTTGTATTAGGAATATTTAATAGGATTTATTTATTGGGATTTCGTAGGATTGTTTATTAGTATTGATTAGAGATTGGTAGGAGTTATTAGGTTTCATTAGAATTCGTTAGGATATATTTGGAGTTATTAGAATTGTTTGTTAGGATTCATTAGAATTTGTATTAGGAGTATTTAATAGGATTTGTTTATTGGGATTTCGTAGGATTGCTTATTAGTATTGATTAGAATTTGGTAGGTTTTATTAGGATTCATTAGAATTTGTTAGGATTTATTAGGATTTATTAGGATTTATTTGGATTTATTAGAATTGCTTGTTAGGATTCATTAGAATTTGTATTAGGAGTATTTAATAGGATTTGTTTATTGGGATTTCGTAGGATTGCTTATTAGTATTGATTAGAATTTGGTAGGTTTTATTAGGATTCATTAGAATTTGTTAGGATTTATTAGGATTTATTAGGATTTATTTGGATTTATTAGAATTGCTTGTTAGGATTCATTAGAATTTGTATTAGAAATATTTAATAGGATTTATTTATTGGGATTTCGTACGATTGTTTATTAGTATTGATTAGAATTTGGTAGGATTTATTAGGATTCATTCAAATTTGTTAGGATTCATTTGGATTTATTTTGATTTAGTAGAATTACTAATTAGGATTGATCAGGATTTTTTCAAATTTATTCCAATTCGTTAGGAGTATTTTTTAGAACTAACTGCGGTTATTTATTAGACTTTAGTAAAATTTCGTAGAATTTATTAGGATGTATAAGGATTTAATAGAATTATTTATTAGGACAGATCAGAATTTATTAGGATTTATTCGAATTTGTTAAGGGTGTTTATTGAAACTTGCTACTATTATTTATTAGGATTTAGTAGGATTTATTAGGATTTATTGAGAAGTAGAAGGAGTTAATAGAATTATTTATTAAGATAGATCAAAATTTATTAGGGTTTAGTAGAATAATTCATTAGGATCTATTCGAATTTGTTAGAAGTATTTATTGAAACACCCTACGTTTATTTATCAGAATTTTTGATGATCATTTATTAGAATTTACTATGATTATTTATTAGGATTCGTTAGAATTATTTATTAGAATTCACTATGATTATTTATTACGATTTACTTAGACGATTTATTAAGAGTGATTAGAATTTCGTAGGATCTATTGGAATTGCTTATTAAAATTTCGTAAGACTTTCTATTATCATTTATTAAGAGTTGTTGGAATTATTTATTAGAATTCATTAGGATTTATTATTAGGATTCACTATTTTATTTAGCATCTATCTTATTATAATATTTTGCTGCATTACTATTAGTACCATTATTATACTAGATTTCTGATACTTTATATTATATTACATTTATTATTTTACTTTAGATTTTACTTGAATTTAGTTCACAGTCATTTCATCGGCATTTCGCTCGATTCGAATGCATTCCCTTTGAATCGCGAAACTACATTTCATTTTAAAGTGGCCGAACCACGTCGCCAAATAGAAATTTCAAATTTGCCCGTTTCCTTTTAAATAGAATCACAATTTCTCTCGGATCGGAAACTCGAAATTAGCGCGCGGCTGCGGGGCTTTGATTTTCACTACCTTTACCGCGATGCAAATTGCAGTAATTTCCAACCAAATTTATTCATATCCGTCGTAAATACACATCTGCAGTCTCCGATTAATAATTAAATTGAAGAATACCAGATGCATTTAAAGTATTATCATTCTATTTATCCAAATAAATATTGCTATTATATTTATCCAAATAAATACTGTTATTATACTTATCTAAATAAATATTCTTATTATATTTATCCAAATAAGTATCGCTATTATATTTATCTAAATAAATATTATTCCTATATTTACCTAATATACCGTAGTTCCAACTTTGAACACGCAGCATTTATTCCGCATATTTCTACCATTTTCGTGGAAAATTTCGCCACACCACAGGTACGAGTAAACTTTAATTCGCAAAAATCGATACGCGTTGTTACAACAACAAAAAGTTATCTCAACGGGACTGAAAAGGAACGTTGTTGGATTAGGAAAAACTCGAAGCTTAGCAAAAAGCTCGATTTCGTTGATCGTTTGCGCGTTCAGGCAAATTAATGCGAAACCAGAAGCAGTGGCAAAAAAAATGGGCAACTTTAAACGTTGTTAAGAGACAGGAGCTGCGAGCTTTAATCCAGTTTCACAGGCAAACTTCGTTTCCGGATCGGCTTTAACCGAGTTAGAAACTTTCGAGTTGCGCGATTTCTCACCGGGTAATGTCGACGAGTTGCCGAGCAATCAATTTTCGCCCAACGGCGCGGCGAAGCGTTGTTGCAACTGTGTACGTTGCATCAGCTGTTGCGCGCGCTGCAATTTCTAACGAAAATAGACAAGAAAAAATGGAAAACGAAGAGGAGATAAAGTTAGCCAACGGAATAATGGATTCGTTGCCGATGCAACTTTTCATCGATATTCAACGAATTTGTTGTTTAGGAATTTCAAACGTTCCAATTTCCAAGCTTTGAAGTTTCAAGCGTTTCAATTTACAAGCTTTGGAATTTGAAGCGTTTCAATTTCAAGCATATAAATTACCAAGCTTTGAAATTGCAAGCTTTCAAATTTCTAAGCCTTGGAATTTGAAGCGTTTGAATTTCAAAGCTTTGGAATTTCAAGCGTTTCAATTTCCAAGCTTTGAAATTTCCAGCGTTTCAATTTACAAGCTTTGGAATTTCAAGCGTTTCAATTTCCAAGCTTTGAAGTTTCAAGCGTTTCAATTTACGAGCTTTGGAATTTGAAGGGTTTAAATTTCAAGCATATAAATGCCCAAGCTTTGAAATTGCAAGCTTTCAAATTTCTAAGCCTTGGAATTTGAAGCGTTTGAATTTCAAAGCGTTGGAATTGCAAGCGTTCAAATTTCCAAGCTTTGGGATTTCAAGCGTTTCAATTTCGAAGCTTTGGAATTTCAAGCGTTTCAATTTACAAGCATTGGAATTTCAATCGTTTCAATTATCAAGCATATAAATTTCCAAGCTTTAGAATTGCAAGCGTCCAAATTGCTAAGCTTTCGAATTTCAAGCGTTTAAATTTCCAAGCTTCGCAATTTGAAACGTTTAAATTTCAAGCATATAAATTCCCAAGCTTTGAAATTTGCAAGCGTTCGAATTTCCAAGCTTTGAAATTTCAAGCGTTCAAGTTTCCAAGCTTTGTAATTTCAAGCGTTCTAATTTAACTAAACAAAAGTAGTAACAATAATCATAGTATAATATAAATGTAATAAAACTATCGTAACGTTTATCTAATTCAAGAATTGGCCTGAAAAAAGATGATCGGGTCGCGGTAGTGTCTAGTCTATTGAAGTAAATGGACGTTAAACGTATTATTTGCTCGATCGAGCAGCGAGTAATAAGAAAAATGACGGCGGATCTCGGCGACCAGAAGAGATGCGAACTTTCGAGGGGGAGGGAAAAAAAAGAGGAGAAAGTAATGAAATGCCCCCTGTTCACCCTATCGAAGGATTCGAGGAAGGGGCAGATGACACTGATCGATTCGTGGCAGGTCGATTCAAGAGTTGTTCGCGGATCTGTCTTCCTTTTTTGTCGCCAGACCCGAGAAAAGAGGAATTTTCATCGTTTTTAAGCCGATGTCTGGTGTCGCCACGATGAACGATGCAATTGTGCTTGTCAAATCAAAGCACTGCTATTCTCACGGTTAATCGTGAATAATCCGAAGCATGCGTGTGGAATTTGGGGGAAGGTGTAAATATTTTTTATCGAGCAATTTATCATTTAATATATATTGAAATATTTGTCATACGCGCGTAGATAGGGAAACAAGTAAACGTTTGGAAAATTATATCTTCGGTTCTGAGCGACGTTTTGCAATTCCGCTCGGTGAACGAATGTATGAAGGTCTGATTTATATGCGGTTAAAATTTGGTTCCGATATCTTGGACGAGTTTCGCAGAAGGAATTTTGAAATTCGGCGGGTTTAATATTGGAGAGACAAAACACCACCGTTGCGTTGTTTTCCTTTGAAAAATTGGATTTCCGGTTCTAAGCAAGATTTCAAAATTCTATTGGGCAATTGTGTATAATAAGGTCCGAGAAAACGTGTACTGAAAATTTGATTTCATTACCTTTTACAATTTTTGAGAAAACGCTGCCCAAAATTGTCCAATTCAACATTAACGAAATAAGCTTATCGTTGAGTTGTCCTCGTTTAGAAAATTATATTTCCGTTTCCAAGCAACATTCCCAAATTCCACTGGACGAACACATATAAAAAGGTCGCAGAAACATATGCTTAAAATTTCGTTTCGATATCTGCTACAGTTTCCAAGAAAATAATATCCAAATTTATCCAATTTAATATTAACATGACATGCTCACGTTTGTCTTGTCTCCATTCAAAAAATTATATTTCCAGTTTCAAGCAACATTTCCAAATTCTGTTGGATAGGTATACCATAATATGGTTCCATAATAATGTATTTAAAATTTGGTTTCGATACTTCTTCCGGTTTTTGAGAAAACGCTGCCCAAAATTGTCCAATTCAACATTAAAGAAATAAGCTTATCGTCGAGTTGTCTTCATTCAAAAAATTATATTTCCAGTTCCAAGCAACATTTCCAAATTCTGTTGGATAGGTATACCATAATATGGTTCTATAATAATGTATTTAAAATTTGGTTTCGATACTTCTTCCGGTTTTTGAGAAAACGCTGCCCAAAATTGTCCGATTCAACATTAACGAAATAATCTTATCGTCGAGTTGTCTTCATTCAAAAAATTATATTTCCGGTTCCAAGGAACATTTCCAATTTCCACTGTACAAGCACGTGTAACAAGGTCCCATAGACACGTACCTAAAATTTTGTTTCGATATCCGGCATAGTTTTCAACAGAAAAAAAATAATATCCAAAATCGTGAATTTTGCATCCCCTGTAAATCCCCTTGCGATAATTCTAATTTGCCAAATTGTCGTTTATTTTGTCACCGTTCAAGCTTCCACGATTAATGACGATCGACTGCTTCGATGCGATCAGCGGAGTAGTCGCTGTCACGAGTCGTGGAACGGATGGAAGAAAAATGGAAATAGGAGAAGAATCCTCAAGGGAAACTGATAATTGACTTGCCAGTCAATTTGCTTGAACGTCCGCGAGGGTATGCATAGGAAGCTTGGCGATTTTAGCCAACGGATACAAGCGACTCCAGTTGTGCCTTAACAAGGGGCAAACTGACAGAAGAAAGATTGCCATTGCAATGGCCTTATTCTCCCCCCTCCCTAGCGCAATATACGTGTATCTCCTCTAAACTTGCAACCTTTGAACTTTAAACCTTGCCACACGTGGGAGTGGAACGCGCATGCAGAATGTTCATTCCCGTTATCTATCATCTTTATCGGCCCATATCTCGCTCCGATATTCCGCCATAGCGAATTTGATAAGCATTATTAAAGCGAGAGCTTCGCTGATAGAGGAAACGTTGCAATTGCAACTACTTATTTATTTATTTATTTATTATTAACTGGCAAAAGCCAACGAAGTAAAAGATAATAGCGTTGACACAGTCAAAGTTACGTACACGTAAAACGTATGTATAATATTTGATAGACGTTAAATAAGGAAGATGGAGATTACAATTATTCTCGGATGGTTTCGATACTCCATTTTTGTGTTTCATTCGCATACTGATTAATAAACTGCGAAGTTAATAATTCTACGCAAAATTTTGACAAATATATAGGTTTGAAAAGGTGATGAAACCGTAGGAAATGATTGTTTCGTGTTTTGAAAATTATAACGTCTATAGTGACGTCGATATTTCCCACGATCTTACGCGTTATGCTTTATACCTTCTTGTACTCTCGCGAAATAAATAATATAGAAAGGTTGCAATCTTTCTGGCAACAATTATAATTGGAAACATTCTTAAGCGAGAACTTCGCTGATAGAGGAAACGTGTTGCAATTGCAATTATTCTTGGAATAATTGTAACTCGAAGGTTACAATTATTGTAACTCGAAGGTTACAATTATTGTAACTCGAAGGTTACAATTATTGTAACTCGAAGGTTACAATTATTGTAACCTTCCTTTCGATATTCATTTTTCTGTTTCATTTGCAAACAAATATTTGTTTCGTGTTTTAAAAATTGTAACTCCTACCGTGTCGTCGATATTTCCTACGATCTCACGTATTACGCTTTATATACTTATACTTTCGCGAAATATAATAAGACGGAAACGTTGCAATTCTAATGTCAATAATTATAATTAGATTTCGCCTTTTATTCGTTGGTACTTCGTTGATAAAATATCAAAGAAGCATCGGAATAATTGCGTTCAAACAATTTCTACTTCTATTCGTATTTTATGTTGCAAACTAATAAATAGAGAGCGGATTTTTATGCAAAATAAATATTTCTTTCGCCTTTCACGAATTCCAAACAGAGATTTGCCTTTCGTTTGCGTCTCGTTTGTCTTAAATAAATTAGTACGATAACGTTGCCATTTTTTGCCGCGATCATTGAAGTTCAACGCAGGGGAAAAAGAAAGGCAGCCGCGCGAGAGGAAGTAAATTTTGTAATCGTTGGAAAATAAAGCGATTCGCAAGTTGTTAAAAGGAAAGAGAAGCGAAAGCGAGCTATTGATAGCGTTTCACTTTAATTAATATTTAAGCTTCGCCGCTGTTTGACGTCAAATATGGCCTCGTTCTATTCATTAACCGGACTTCTAATTGAAACTTCAACCAACGTGTTTCTCCATTGCGCAACAACAATATCAACGACAATACGTTCCGTAACGACGCTCAAATGTTATACTCGCGGACAAAGCTTGCCAAGCATCGTGTAAAATTCGGATCGCGAAACGTGCGAATGTTTAACCCTTTGCGGACCAGAATTAATGACACTTGCGAGAGTACTTTAAGTTTTCAATTCCACGACTTTGAGTTTTCACGCTTTTTGGTTCGAAACTATTTCATTTCCAACGATTTCAAACGTTTATTATTACGTTAAGTATTCATTGCATTAAGTTCTGCGCTTTACAAGTCGACGCGCTTTCGGAAAGCCAAAAAATGATTAGGCGGCTATCTGCCGACACTCGTCCGCAAAAGTTTAAATTACTGTAACTTCGTGATTAACGTTTAACTTCGTGATTAACATTGAACTTCGTAATTAACAAGGTTAACATTCGTCGATAAGCGTGTACGCGATAATTGAACGAAATTCCATCGATCGATTGCGATTCTACTCGTTCGCAGGAAGGATACTTTACTAATCTAGCCGACGGTTATTTAATTATTCTTTAATTAAGAATTAATGAAAATTAATAATTAATCTTTTTATTTAATAACACTTTGACGGTGCTACTGTAGCCAAACCAATGTACTACAGCGGTTTTAAGGGATATACGTAGCTGTGATGTGTGCAATTTTAACAATTATTTTATTAACAAAATATAGTTCATTTGTTCGCAATGCTTTGGATACAAAACTCGCGTTGGATGGTAGTTGGTTGATTATCTTTTTCGACTGTCGACTGATGGAGAGGTGCGTGATATTTAAAGAGAGTTTTCTAATGTAATAATGGTAGTGTAGAAAAAATTACCTGCATCGACGCCTTGGACATAGTCGCAAGTCAACTCACACTTTACGGATACAGGCTTAGGGTTATTGTATGTATTTTATGATTCGGTCGACGTCACGGTGGAACATTGACCATCGTTGAAGGTACCGAAATCCCCAAGCTCATTATATGGCCTGGAGATATCGCGACTAATAAACTCATCGATCATACGGATCTAATAAACATGGTTGTAAAAACGTTTAGGACAGATTTTTAGAATATCATTGTTTTATCGATGGGTTGTTAGAATTATTGGAAAAGTCAAAAGTAGGACGGTTTATCCGTGGGTTCTATGAGTTTACTTTCGCATTACAGTGCAAATTTGTCCTTCTTTGTTCAGTGAGACTGAACAGTTTTCGTGCTTTCAGGTTGGCGATGCGGCTGAGAGCGGTTGAAAAATGGATACGCAACTCGAACGGAACGAATCGGTGGACATCAGCAGCCTCGACGGTTTCTTCGAATCGTGGAACGTAACCGGCGACGAATTCGTGGCCGATTGCGAGAATTTCACCGGATCCCGTGGCATTTTCTCCACCAGTTGGTTCCGCGGCATCATATGCTTCTCGTACGGTCTCGTATTCGTGGTCGCGTTAACCGGGAACGGTCTGGTTTGCTACGTGGTGCACAGCAGCCCGCGAATGAAAACGGTTACGAACTTCTTCATCGTGAATCTCGCGTTCGGCGACATACTCATGGCGCTTCTATGCGTTCCGACCAGCTCCGTCAGCACTCTGATACTTCAATATTGGCCATTCGGCCCGGAACTTTGCCCCACGGTTATTTATTTGCAGGTACGTTTTTTAGCGTTTCTTTTCTCTCGAACGATTTCGCTGCACCAGCACCGAATATCACATTTTCCCATACGTTTTCTCTGCCTATTAATTATGCTCTACTTAACCCTTTGCACTCGGTTGGCTCCGCTATGGAGACATTCGTAAGTCGTGTCAAAAGTCAAGGTTCGCGTTTCTTTAATTCTATATTAACCAATTCAATTGCCATTCCTTCTGAAATCAAGGCAAATCTCTCAATTCCAAAATACGCAACTTGTTAAGTTCTCACGATAATCAGAGAAACTTAATGAAGCTGCTGTCGTGTCATATTATTAAAACTAGCTTCGAGTGCAAAGGGTTAAACCTTTTGTTAAGGGGTTATGCTTTGATGGAAGCAGGTTCTTCTTATTTCGGTTTTTAAATAAAAAGACACGGGTTTAGGAAAAATTCGACGACTTGGAAATTTCAAACGTTAACTGATCTGATGAGCTCTGCTCTCAAATAAGAAGTACATGAATATGTTTTCTTCTCTTTCAAAATGTCCTCAGTCAAATTTCGTAACGCATTTCACTTTTTCACCTGGCGACCCCCCATCCCTAAAACATATTCATGATTAATTTCATCCATTGTTCTCACTCAAGAGTGAAATCGATACTGAGCGCTCAGCGTCGGATTAACCTTATATAGATAAGAAATAATGACATCATCCCAGCAGCACAGAAGAAAAATGTCCTCAGTCAAATTTCGTAACGCATTTCACTTTTTCACCTGGCGACCCCCCATCCCTAAAACATATTCATGTTAAAAAGGTAACTGATATATATATATATATATTTGATTATATGTGAAAATGTAATGTACCAGGACTTTCTACGTCCTGTCCGCACCGACTCTTCACGTCGAACTGTCGAGAAAACGACAGCCTTTCGACACTTACAGTTTTACAGAACAATGGTGAACCTTTTCAGGTACGCTAGACCTTCGACAAGACCAGACGCTGCGACTCCGAAGTCTTGGGTTTTTCCCGATTACTTTATTACGCCTGTAGAAGCGTCACTCTAATATTTTTGAATAGGCAGTTTTTCTACAGAAGAGCTGTTTTACTTCAACACCTTTCTTAGATAACGACTAACTTTGTTTCGTTACTTTTTTATTTAATATTCGAGCCACGGTAATTGGTACAAACGATATTTATTATTTATAAAGCTTGGTTTACGGGATGAAACCGAGTTGGATGACAATTTGTTGACGACGTTTTGTAAACATTGCAGTTTACTTCATCGGGGCGAGAGACAATCTGATATTTATTATATATTTATACATATACTATATTATGTATTTTTGTCGAAATACGCAACGATTGAACGCCATACGGGCACAGAGGTACAGGATAAACCGATCATCTTATGGGATTTCGTGTCACGTGCTTTGAAATATACCGATAACCTAAAAATTCAGACTTTTGCGGGAGAATATCTTTCGTTTTATTATCAGACGAAGAATGTAAACACTTGTAAAGTTATTTTATATATAACTTCATTTTAAAGGCTATTTAATATACAAAATGTAAGAGCAAACGTCAAAGATGTCAGAGACGTCAATGTATACATTTTAGACAATCGTAAAGGTAAAAAATTGTACTGCTCTGTACACTTCCAGAACACGAAAGTGTTTAACTGGAATCCTCCTTATATACCTCCTGCTGCACTGTTCTTATCTTGAAATGATGTCACGAGCTATTATAGCAATGACGTCATTCCCGAGAGCGTTTCACTATTTCGTTACACTTTTCTGCGACATTTTGAAGAGAACGACCCCATATGTTAAACACTTTCGCGTTAAAATGGAAACAGATTTGGGGCTCACGAGCCCCAAAACCGGGTGACAAAGGAAAGCATTGGATAAGTGGTTTATCCTGTTCCTGGTCAATGATACGGGCCAACGCGGGCACGCCAGAAATCACGTCGTCATGGAAACGTGTGTTTGTTGCCAGTCATTTGTTTTCTGCTGCTTTCCTCTTAGCAGACGCGAAGGTTTCGTTTCTTTGCTAAACCTCGCCGCATAATTACCAATTGCAAAACCTTTTATCATAATATATGGAAGTAGTTTATTTCTGAAATAGCAGCAATTACATTTCCCATATATTTATATATGTATATATATATATTTTGCAGTTAGAATTCTCGAAAGACAAACAACCTGACCATTTAACACGATTAATCGTTATTTCGCTTCGAATAAATCTGTCCCGCTAATTAATAATCCCTATCCCCTGTTACGGACAAATTTCCTGTTGGAATTCTCCCTTTTCACGAAGCCACCCTTTTCTCATTTCCTTTGGCATTTCTTCCCCCCCCCCCCCTTCCCCCTCCCTTCCCTTGATTTCGAAAGACGGAAGAAGATTTCACCCTCCCTTATATCACTCTATTTACGAGGAAAACAGATAGGTGCAGATGACATCGGCGCCCTCGAAGGGATAAAACGGCCATCAAATTTGCAAATTGACTGACGTACGAAACAGCCGTGAACGAAATTAAAAATTGAAACGCGGCAGGGTTGGAGGGGGGAGGGAAAAGGGGAATGGAATATTTTGTGGAAGAAATGAATAATTTAATAGGCTTGGCCTGGTTCGATCGGAAAAGATCAGAGTTTAAGCGTTTCAATGTTCGCCGATATCAATGGGAATCGTAGAATTATGTACAGCGTTTGTTTTAAAAGTGGAGATCTATTTTGATTGCACGGCGATCGACCAGCATTTGATCCAGTTGCAGTTATAAAAGATTGAAATTCCGTGGAAAGTTATTTATAGTTATATATATATACATAACGTCTACGTATGAAAGAAGTATATATATACTATACATATATATATATAAATTATATATCAATTATATATATATATATATATATATATTAGATAAATATATATCACGTATATATATATATATATAAATTCTTAAGAAAAATTATCGTAGAGAGTCTGTAAATACTTATTAAAAATTACCTGAACAAAGTCTATAAATTATTAATGAAAATGACCTTAACAACGTCTACAAATTCCTGTTAAAAATCACCTTAACAAAGTCTCTAAATGGTCAATAAAAATAACCTTAACAAAGTTTTTGCATTCTTATTAAAAATTACTTTAATAAAGTCTGTAAATTATTAATAAAAATGACCTTAACAAAGTCTACAAATTCCTGTTAAAAATTACCTTAATAAAGCCTCTAAATTGTCAATAAAAATAACCTTAACAAAGTCTTTGCATTCTTATTAAAAATTACGTTAACAAAGTCCATAAATTCTCAATAAAAATAATCTAAACGAAGTCTATTAATTCTTATTAAAAATAACCTTAACGCAGTCTACAACTTCTTAACAATGTCCACTAATTCTTCATAAAAATTGGGAAATACAGTCTATTAATTCTCGATAAAAGTTACCTTAACGCAGTCTACAACTTCTTATTAAAAGTAACGAAACAAGGTCTACAAAATTTTTAATAAAAATTACCTTAACAAAGTCTGTAAACTCTCGATAAAAATAACCTCATAAAAGTCTATAAATTCATAATAAAAATTAACTTAACAAAGTCTGTAAATTCTCAATAAAGATAACCACATCAAAGTCTATAAATTCATAATAAAAATTAACTTAACAAAGTCTGTAAATTCTCGATAAAAATAACCATATCAAAGTCTATAAATTCATAAGAAAAATTACCTTAACAAAGTCTATAAATTCTCGATAAAGATAACCATATCAAAGTCTATAAATTCATAATAAAACTTAACTTAACAAAGTCTACAAACTTTTATTAAAAATTACCTTAACAAAGTCTGCAAACTCTTATTAAAAATTACCTTAACAAAGTCTGCAAACTCTTATTAAAAATAACCTTAACAAAGCCTCTGAATTGTCAATAAAACTAACTTTAAGAAAGTCTATAAATTCGTAATTCTTTCGAATAATGATATCCTTGAATCTCAGCTTTTCCTTCGTCTCTGACTGGAGAAAAATGTTCAATTTGCAGGCAGTTTCGGTGTTGGTGAGCGCGTACACGTTAGTGGCGATCAGTATAGATCGTTACATAGCGATTATGTGGCCGCTGAAGCCGCGACTGAGCAAGCGGCAAGCTCAGCTTCTAATTCTGGCTGTTTGGATGCTGGCTATGGTAATTTCCCTGCCCATCGCTGTGGTTTCCACTCTATCTCAGCCGTCGGCGAAGTACGAAAGGTGCAGTCGTTATATCTGCCATGAAATTTGGCCATCGATGGAGAACAAGTAACTATATACGTACAGTTACTCGCAAAATTGAGCGTGCACCTATCTTAACGATGAGAAATAGCTAAAAAGTAAATATACACGCGCATATTGACAAGTAGAAACACACAATACATATATATTTCATTCGCATACTTTAACGGACAGTACGTACAAAATTCCTCAGCGAAAATAAGTTGTTTATACGTACTTAATAAAAAACGTAAAGGTTTAACTTTTTCGCTGACACAAACGTCGATATTTTCACTATTATAGAGATACGATACATTTGGATTACTATTTCGTTAACCACAGTTACTCCTCGTGGCATAAAATTAATTAATTTTGTATAAAGAAGGTGAAATATTGCCCGCCTTCTTCTTGTAATTTTCATTTTCAATTCTTCTCCATTCGTAAACGTGTAATCGATCATTTTGCATTTCGATTTGCGTGGATTACACGAATTATACAATTTGTGGATTACAATTCAGTGTACGCTGAATTTTCCGGGTAACTGTACATACGTCGAAAGTTCGATGTACGTAATTCGAATTCCACGAGAATAATCGATATCTTCGAGATCTGCACATTTCCAATTATCGAAGTTTAAGCAGATTTTTTGTTCTATTATTATACAGAAATACGGTTGAGAATTCGTCGAATATTGAATTGCATAGGGTAAATAATAAAAAGTCCCAAATAATCGAATAGAGTAAATAAAAACACTCGGTTACGTATAAATACTACTTGAATTTGTTTACTCAATAACAAAGTAACGTACAAGCAATCGTTTTCGTACTGAATTTCGACTTTGCTTTACGTAACAACGCGTACACTTTGTACATACGTTTACACTTGATATTTGTAACGAAATATTAGCAGGTAAACCTGCTCTGTTGAACATTAAAACGTGACCAATATAATTACTAAACATCTTATATCTGTCACGCAAACAATATTAACATGTTAATAAATATGTAAAAAATCGTGTTTCTTTTTAAATGAAAAC
This sequence comes from Eucera pruinosa, assembly GCA_028830335.1. Lineage (NCBI taxonomy): Eukaryota > Metazoa > Arthropoda > Insecta > Hymenoptera > Apidae > Eucera > Eucera pruinosa. Next base: position 4,891,287 of record JAMYCR010000019.1, read on the forward strand.
TTTGTTGTACACTTTTCACTTTTTAAGTGAACTTTGTTGTACACTTTTCACTTTTTAAGTGAACTTTGTTGTACACTTTTCACTTTTTAAATGAAAACTTTGTTGTACACTTTTCACTTTTTAAGTGAACTTTGTTGTACACTTTTCACATTTTAAGTGAACTTTGTTGTACCACTTTTCAATGAATTAATAATTAGAATTTATTACGTTGAACGTATTAAAAAAAGGTTCACGAATAAAAGAGCGGTTGAACGATCGTGTGCTCGAAATTCGAACGATTTTTACGTCAACGACGTTCTAAAATAGTTAAACAATTTACCCTATCGGTTCGATACAAAAATACGAACTACTAGAATGATTTAATATCGTTTGAAGTCCGATGGAACGAGGATTGAGTCGAATGGAATTTACGAATGGAACTGTTCGCTTCTAATGATATTGCGAGTCGTTTCCGTCGCGTGTTTTGCAGATATTACTACTCGATCGCGTTACTGGTTCTCCAATACGTGATACCGATAGTGGTGCTCGTGTTCACGTACACGAGCATCGCTGCGATGGTTTGGGGCAAGAGGCCGCCAGGGGAAGCCGAGAATGTCAGAGATCAACGTATGGCACGATCCAAGAGGAAGGTGAGGTATTATTCCGCCATTAGCACGCGGATTTTTAACCATTTATTGCGGTTTTTTAATCGCACAACGCATGTTTTGTTGCGTGGACGCCATTGTGGTTGGAATTTCCCTGCGCAAAAATTCACAAATATTCCTCGATGGTGAATTTAGGCGTGAGTGAAGTCTGGAGAATTTTGGATTTGTGGTTCTCTTTCAAAAAATTCCAATAATTCACCACGTCTTCGTCGCGTGGTTTTTTAACCACGTAATTCGTACCTGACTGTGCGGACGCCATTGTACTTCGAATTTCCGTATGAAAAAATTCCCAAATACTCTTCAACGATAGGTTCCATCATGCACCAAGTTTGGAGACGTTTCGATTCGTACTTTCCCTCCAAAAAATTTCCAAACTTCGCCATCCTTACGCACCGTACTTTTTCCAATAACGAAACGCAGACGCTATTGTTCTTCGAATTTCCCCGCGCAAAAATTCCCAAATTTTCTTCAACCACAGATCCGACTTCTCACCAAGTTTCAAGAATTTTGGATTCGTAGTTTCCTGAAAAAAAATTCCTACGTACCCCACGTTCTTCGTTCCATAACTACGCTTGCGATCGTGGAAAATAGAGAACGGTTGAGTCAAGAGATAGAGAAAAATGTGCCCTTTAATATGCTTTTTGTTTCACGTCGATATCTCAATTCGTTTGCGAGATACGGCCGTTTAAAGTTTACCCTTACATTTGGCGCGCGCGGAATCATGAATGGCGCTTGACCTACTTAAATTCCTGGAACTGCGTACGCTACGTAGTAAACATAGTAAAACTGACCTGCGCAATACTACGAATGTTTAGGTTTGTTGTGCTAAGTCTGCTCGCGGAGGCCGAAAACCGCGAAAAGAATTACTATTGTCTTTAAGCGATGATTTCTCGGCAACCGGAAGTCGGATTTAGGCGAAACAAGAAGCATTTTAAAGGGAAAGGTTCGCCGATTATGACGACGCAGGGATTTTGAAAACGTTCGATCCGTTTCAAAATGGCGGCGAGTTAAAATTTTGGAATTTTTAGTATAGGTGTTTTGGCGCGGTTTGGGGAATAGTAAAAAACTACTATTCTCTTCCGACGATGATATCTCGGCAACCGAAAGTCGGATTTAGGGGAACCAAAAAGCATTTTGAAGGGAAAGGATCAGAGATTTTGACGGTGCAAGAATTTTGGAATCGTTCGGTCCGTTTCAAAATGGCGGCGAGTTAAAGATTGAGAAGTTTTAATAGAAGTTTTGGTGTAGTTTATGGAATAGTAAAAACGCACTCTTGCCTTTAGACGATGATATCTTGGCAACCAACAATTGGATTTAGGTGAAGAAAAAGGGGTTTTAAAGGGGAAGGTTCACCGATTTTGACGGTGCAAGGATTTCGAAAACTTTCAATCAGCTTCAAAATGGCGACGAGTTAAAGTTTGAGAATCTTTAATAGGTGTTTTGGGGTTGGTTAGGAAATAGTAAAAAACTACTCTTCTCTTCTGACGATGATATCTCGGCAACCGAAAGTCGGATTTAGGTGAACCAAAAAGTATTTTGAAGGGAAAGGATCGCAGATTTTGACGGTGCAAGGATTTTGAAAACTTTCAATCAGCTTCAAAATGGCGACGAGTTGAAGTTTGAGAATCTTTAATAGGTTTTTTGGGGTTGGTTAGGAAATAGTAAAACGTACTCTTCTCTTTCGACAATTATATTTTTGCAATGAAAAATTGGATTTAGATGAAACAGTGAGGATTTCAAAAAGAAAGCTTACCTGTTTCTTATACGCTAAGGAGAATGAAAAAATTTGAAACTGTTTCAAAATGGCGGCGATCTAAAGATTGAGTTACTTTAATACTTGTTCAAGTGTAGTTTAAAAAATAATCAAATAGTCGCCTTCTCCTTAGACACGTATATTTTTGCAATAAAAAATAGCATTTAGATGAAACTGTTTCAATTAATGAGGATAAGTTAGTATAAACAAACTATAGGATTGCTTGGATATCCATGTTATACTCGGTGAGGGATAGTTGATCTTGTACCTCGTTTATGGTCGACAATCACCTATAACAAAATTTCTCGGCTTCTAGTGGACCGATTTCGATGATCCTTGGCTTAAATTAAAGGTGAAGGCCCAGAGAATATTATCTTATGGTATTTTGCAACTAGTCTTTGCAATTCATTTGTTATAAACAAATATATTGCATCATGGTAGATTACTTAGAAAGTATCTGAAGAAAAATATTAATTTCTCGGCTCCTGAACAACCGATTTCAATGGCGCTTGGCTTAAATGAACGGCAATAGTTCTTGGAATCTCATACATTAAGCCATTTTTTGATAGAGGCTGTGGTACAATTGTTATAAACAAAAGTTTCGCGTTATTGCAAATTACTCGTAGGCTACAAGTGGCTGGGCTACTAAAATATTAATTTCTCGCCTTCCAGATGACAGTTTTTAATCAACGAGAGCTCAAATTAAAGCTTAATGTATTAAAAATATAGTCCTATTTATTTTTTGGCGGAAGATTGTCCGGTTCTTTTGTTATAAACAAAAGTTCCCGTTTATTGCAACGTACTCGTAGGCTACAAGTGCTAATGCAAGTAAAATATTAATATCTCGGCTTCTAGTAGTCTAATTTCAATGCGCCTTGACTTGAATGACAGGTCATGGACCAAGCAATGCAGCCTATAAGCCATTTGTTAATAGAGATTGTGATTCGTTTGTTATAAACAAACGTATCGCGATAATGTAAATTACCCATTAAATATACTTGCAGAAAACTATTTATTTCTCGGCTCATAGACGTCCGATTTCAATGCCCCTTGGCTTAAATTATAGTGAAATGATCCGAGAATATTATTCTATAGCCTTTTCTATCTAACCCTTGCAGTTCATTTGTTATTAACAAATATATCGCGTCATGGTAGACTACTCAGGAAGTATCCGAAGAAAAATATTTATTTCTCAGCTCCTAGACGTCCGATTTCAATGAACCTTGGTTTAAATGGAAGGGAAAAGTCCCAGGAATGTTACCCATAAGCTATTTGCTGATAGAGCATGTGGTTCGTTTGTTATAAACAAATATGTCGCGTCATTGTTAATTACTCAGGAACTACTCGAAGGAAGATATTTATTTCTCGGCTTCTAGGCAAGCGATTTCCATGATCCTTGGCTCAAATTAAAGGGGAAGGTCCAGGGAATATTATCCATTAAGCCGTTTGTTGATAGGAGTTGTGGTTCGTTTGTTATAAACAAAAGTATCGCGATAACGTAGATTATTCCATTAAATATGGTTGCAGAAAAAAATTTATTTCTCGGCTTCTAGACGTCCGATTTCAATGAACCTTGAATCAGATTAAAGAGAAAGGTCCAAAAAATATTATGCAGTAGGCAACTTGTCCATAAACATTCCGGTTCATTTGTTATAAACAAATATTTCCTATTTTTCGAGATAACATAAAAACTGTACTTAGGATGGCTTTGAAAGTATATAGAAAGTATTCCTTGGCCTTTTCCCTTTAATTTGAGTCATAGATGATCCAAATCGGACGTCTAAAAGTCGAGTAATTAGCATTTTTGGGAAACTTGAAAAGGTTTTTCCGATGATGTTTGTCCGAAAAAAGAAATGATTCTTGTTGAAGAAAAAAATTAATTTCTCCGGTTCCAGTCGTCGGATCAGGACAAACGACTACTCGAATTAAAGGGGAGAGTTCCGGCTACAAGATAGAGTAGGCCCCATCCTAGTAGCACTTCCGGTTCGGAAGTTATAAGCGTTTATTTCCTGCAATTTAGTATAACTTGCAAGTTACACACAGAATCGCTTTTAAACCTGCTAGAGCTTATTTCTGGCCTTTTAAGCTATAGTTTGAGCCTAGGCTGGTTAGTATACCTTGTCCAGAAGCCGAGATATATGCATAAACATAATAAAATATTTAAACGCTTATATCTTCGCTTCTAGATGTGCTATACTAATGAACCTGGACTCAAATTAAAGGGTGAAGGTCCAGAAATAAGATCTAGTAGCTTTTTAAGCGATTGCATTTACAGTTTGCAAGTTATACTAAATTTAAGAAAAGAAACGCTTATAACTTCTAAACCGGAAGTGCTACTGCAATGAAGCCTACCCTATCTTGTAGCCGTAAGTCTCCCCTTTAATTTGAGTCATCGCTTGCCCCGATCCGATGCCTAGAAGCGGAGATATTAATTTTTTAAGGAAAGTGAAAAAGTTATGTCCAATTCAGTATAAATCGAGAAATTCCCAATTTTTAGGCGGCAAAGGTATTGGCCAAATCGGTGACTTTTTTCGACGCGCCATCTAGCGGTAGAAAGGTGGAACTAAACCTGCAATTTTATGAATAATTCTTGTTAAATTAAAAAATTCATATCTTCGCTTCTAGAAGTCGGATCAGGACAAACGACGACTCCAATTAAAGAGAAGACTTCCCGCTACAAGATAGAGTAGGTGTCATCGCGCTAGCAGTTCCCGTTCAGAAGTTATAAGCGTTTATTTCCTACAAATTAGTATAACTTGCAAACCGCTAATGCAATTGTTTTCAAACCTTACAGAGATGATTTCCGAGCTTCTATGCTTTAATTTAAGCCAAAGTTCATTGGTCTAGCACGTCTAGAAGCGAAGATATAAGCGTTTAAAGATGATCGCTTAGGCAAATCTGCAGCCTCCTCGCTGAAAAATTCCGCATTCGAAAAAAATTTATTTCTCCGCTTCTAGCCATCGGATCGGGACAAATGACGACTTAAAATAAAGGGGAGACTTCCTGCTACAAGATAGTGTAGTCCTTATTCCTACAGGACTTTCGGTTTAGAAGTTATAAGCGTTTATTTCCTGAAATTTAGTATAACTTGCAAACTATATACGTAATCGCTTTAAAGCCTATTATACCTTATTGATGGGCTTCTAAGCTTTAATTTAAGCCGAGGTTGATTAGTATAGCACGTCTAGAAGCGAAGATATAAGCTTCTAAATATCGAATTACATTTTTGTTTATATCTTCGCTTCTAGACGTGTTATACTAATCAGCCTAGGCTTAAATTAAAGCTTAGAAGCCCAGCAATAAGGTGTAATAGGTTTTTAAGTGATTGCATTAGTAGTTTGCAAGTTATACTAAATTTCAGGAAATAAACGCTTATAACTTCTAAACCGAAAGTCCTGTAGGAATGAGGGCTACTCTATCTTGTAGCAGGAAGTCTCCCCTTTATTTTGAGTCGTCATTTGTCCCGATCCGATAGCTAGAAGCGGAGAAATAAATTTTTTTCGAATGCGGAATTTTTCAGCGAGGAGGCTGCAGGTTTGCCTAAGCGATCATCTTTAAACGCTTATATCTTCGCTTCTAGACGTGTTAGACCAATGAACCTTGGCTTAAATTAAAGCATAGCAGCTCGGAAATAATCTCTGTAAGGTTTGAAAACAATTGCATGAGCGGTTTGCAAGTTATACTAATTTGTAGGAAATAAACGCTTATAACTTCTGAACGGGAACTGCTAGCGCGATGACACCTACTCTATCTTGTAGCGGGAAGTCTTCTCTTTAATTGGAGTCGTCGTTTGTCCTGATCCGACTTCTAGAAGCGAAGATATGAATTTTTTAATTTAACAAGAATTATTCATAAAATTGCAGGTTTAGTTCCACCTTTCTACCGCTAGATGGCGCGTCGAAAAAAGTCACCGATTTGGCCAATACCTTTGCCGCCTGAAAATTGGGAATTTCTCGATTTATACTGAATTGGACATAACTTTTCCACTTTCCTTAAAAAATTAATATCTCCGCTTCTAGGCATCGGATCGGGGCAAACGATGACTCAAATTAAAGGGGAGACTTACGGCTACAAGATAGGGTAGGCTTCATTGCAGTAGCACTTCCGGTTTAGAAGTTATAAGCGTTTCTTTTCTTAAATTTAGTATAACTTGCAAACTGTAAATGCAATCGCTTAAAAAGCTACTAGATCTTATTTCTGGACCTTCACCCTTTAATTTGAGTCCAGGTTCATTAGTATAGCACATCTAGAAGCGAAGATATAAGCGTTTAAATATTTTATTATATTTATGTATATATCTCGGCTTCTAGACAAGGTATACTAACCAGCCTAGGCTCAAACTATAGCTTAAAAGGCCAGAAATAAGCTCTAGCAGGTTTAAAAGCGATTCTGTGTGTAACTTGCAAGTTATACTAAATTGCAGGAAATAAACGCTTATAACTTCCGAACCGGAAGTGCTACTAGGATGGGGCCTACTCTATCTTGTAGCCGGAACTCTCCCCTTTAATTCGAGTAGTCGTTTGTCCTGATCCGACGTCTGGAACCGGAGAAATTAATTTTTTTCTTCAACAAGAATCATTTCTTTTTTCGGACAAACGTCATCGGAAAAACCTTTTCAAGTTTCCCAAAAATGCTAATTACTCGACTTCTAGACGTCCGATTTAGATTATCTATGACTCAAATTAAAGGGAATAATCCAAGGAATACTGTCTATATACTTTCAAAGCCATCCTAAGTATAGTTTTTAAGTTATCTCGAAAAATAAAAAATATTTGTTTATAACAAATTAACCGGAATGTTTATGGACAATTCGCCGAATGCATAATATTCTTTTGTCCTTTCTCTTTAATCTGATTCAAGGTTCATTGAAATCGGACGTCTAGAAGCCGAGAAATAAATTTTTTTCTGCAACCATATTTAATGGAATAATCTACGTTATCGCGATACTTTTGTTTATAACAAACGAACCACAACTCCTATCAATAAACGGCTTAATGGATAATATTCCCTGGACCTTCCCCTTTAATTTGAGCCAATAATCATGGAAATCGCTTGCCTAGAAGCCGAGAAATAAATATCTTCCTTCGAGTAGTTCCTGAGTAATTTACAATGACGCGACACATTTGTTTATAACAAACGAACCACATGCTCTATCAGCAAATAGCTTATGGGTTATGTTCCTTGAACCATCCCCTTTAATTTGAGCCAAGGATCATCGAAATCGCTTGCGTAGAAGTCGAGAAATAAATATCTTTCTTCGAGTAGTTCCTGAGTAATTAACAATGACGCAATACATTTGTTTACAACAAACGAACCACAACTTCTATCAACAAATGGCTTATACATATCATTCCCGGTACTTTTACCTTTAATTTAAGCCAAGGCTCATTGAAATCGGATGTCTAGGAGCTGAGAAATAAATATTTTTCTTCAGATACTTTCTGAGTAATCTACCCATGGCCATGGCGCGACACATTTTTGTTTATAACAAATGAACTGTAGCGACTAGTAGTTGCACAGAACTATAGGATACTATTCTTCCGACCCTTCCCTTTAATTCAAGCCAAGGTTCATTGAAATCAGACGTCTAGGAGCCGAGAAATTAATATTTTTCTTCACGTACTCTCTGAGTAATCTACCATGACGCGATATATTTGTTAATAACAAATTAACTGCAAGGGTTAGATGGAAAAAGCTGCAGGATAATATTCTCGGCACCTTTTACTATAATTTATGCCAAGGGCCATTTAAATTGGACGTCTAGGAGCAGAGAAATAAATATTTTTCTGCAAGCATATTTAATAGGTAATTTACATTATCGCGATACTTTTATTTATAACAAACTAACCACAACTAGATGTTTTGGGGTTGGTTAGGAACGAGTAAAACGTACTCTTCTCTTTCGACAATCATATTTTTGCAATAAAAAATAGGATTTGGATGAAACAAAGGGGATTTTAAAGAGAAAGCTTCCCTGTTTTTTACGCACTAAGGCGAATGCAAGAATTTTAAACTGCTTCAAAATGGCGGCGATCTAAAGATTGGGTAACTTTAATAAGTATTCAGGAGTAGTTTGAAAAATAATCAAACGTCGTCTTCTACTTAGACACGTGTATTTTTGCAATAAAAAATAGGATTTGGACGAAACAAGGAGGATTTTAAAGAGAAAGCTTCCCTGTTTTTTACGCGCTAAGGCGAATGCAAAAATTTGAAACTGTTTCAAAATGGCGGCGATCTAAAAATTGGGTAACTTTAATAGGTGTTCAGGTGTAGTTTAACAAATAATCAAACGTCGTCTTCTACTTAGACACGTGTATTTTTGCAATAAAAAATAGGATTTGGATGAAACAAAGGGGATTTTAAAGAGAAAGCTTCCCAGTTTTTTACACGCTAAGGCGAATGCAAAAATTTCAAACTGTTTCAAAATGGCGGCGATCTAAAAATTGGGTAACTTTAATAGGTGTTCGGGTGTTGTTTAAAAATGAGTAAAAACGTACTCTTCTCTTTAGACGATCATATTTTTGCACCCAAAGGTCGGATTTCGATTAAACGAAAAGGATTTCAAAGGGGAAGGTTCAACAACTTTGTAGCCCGACCATCGAAACAAAATCGCAATGCCATAAATAAATGAACCCTTCGCAAATGCAACATATTTAATACTCTAAATACATCTGCGCATTTTATTTGTCGGTTTCAGATGGTGAAAATGATGGTCACCGTTGTAATAGTGTTCACAATCTGTTGGCTCCCGTTTAATATACTAAACGTAAGTCACCATTCTCGATGTCACCAAATGAACATTGCGCTACTATTCGCGATACGATAAATTCCTATTTGTAAATCAGGAATAAGCTGCTTTATTTACCATTTGTTACCGCGTCATTATCATCGTTATTTCTATTATTATCGTCTCGCTGCGTAACACGTCGAATATCCCAAGCACAAATCAAACATCTAGCATCCATAATGTAGGGATTATTTGAAAGTAAATCCCTCGTGTGTTGTGTTGTAAAGTGCGAGAAGGGAAAGGAAAAAGAAACTCAGCTTTTGCAATAATTACTAGTTTATTAATAATACTGTCAACGCGCACAATCTCACAGAGAAAACTCTCGCTCTGCATTCGCAACGTCCTCTCGCACTCGACTCTTTTTCTCCACTCCCTTACCCACGCATTCTCTAACCTTTGCACGCATTCATTCTTTCTCCTTATCTCTCTCTGCTTCTCTCGCTCGTCTCAGACAGTCGTAGAACCCAATGAGTCACGTTCACTCGAAACCTAGCGCGATCACGCACTCTTCGACCACGCGTCAACTCAATCGCTCTATCCCAAACACTTCTCATTCACGCCTTAGCCAATCTTATCCAAATGCAACACCGTTTGCTTAGCAATCGCTCTGGTCCAAACATTCACATAACATTCTGTCTTCCACAATAAGTAGATAGAAAAAAGTAGACAAAGGGTTTGACAGTGATTTTCCCACTCGGGAGGGAAATTAAGAAACGAAAAAGCGACGCAGGTTGAATTTAGCATTCGGTTGCAACGCGCTGCTAACGAGAAAGGGTTAACAGTGAGGTTTAGCGAGACGAGTGTGTTTGAATGATGAACTTTTCAGTTGCTAATGGATAATAACGAGACTTTGGAGAGTTGGGCTGGGCTTCCTTTCGTATGGATGCTGCTACATTGGCTGGCCATGTCGCATTCCTGTTATAATCCTGTTATTTATTGCTGGATGAATGCGAGATTTCGTTCCGGCTTCATAACAGCGATCACGCGTCTCCCCGGCGTGCATCGAATCATACCAAGGGACAGGCAACGAAATAATTGCAACGCCAGCATAATCGGTATCCCGTTAACAGGTAACTCGATAACGCATCACAATTGCGAAACGTTAGTAGGGTGATACAAGTTGCAAATCCTTTCGCTACTAGCGACAGTACGATGAATATCATCGCTTCGCATAGAAGTATATGCGAAGATCTAAAAATGAGAATTGGTGGATGTTGAAACGCTTGGTAATTAATATGCGATGTAAATTGAAACGCTAAGAAACTAAGAAGCTTGGAAATTGAAACGCTTGGTAATTGAAACGCTTGATGATTAATACGCGATGAAAATTGAAACGCTTAGAAATTGAAACGCTTGGTTATTAATATGCGATGGAAATTGAAACGCTTAGACATTGAAACGCTTGGTAATTAATATGCGATGTAAATTGAAACGCTTAGAAACTAAGAAGCTTGGAAATTGAAATGCTTGGTAATTGAAATGCTTGATAATTAATATGCGATGGAAATTGAAACGCTTAGAAATTGAAACGCTTGGTAATTAATATGCGATGGAGATTGAAACGCTTAGACATTGAAACGCTTGGTAATTAATATGCGATGGAAATTGAAACGCTTAGACATTGAAACGCTTGGTAATTAATATGCGATGTAAATTGAAACTCTTAGAAACTAAGAAGCTTGGAAATTGAAACGCTTGGTAATTGAAACGCTTGATGATTAATATGCGATGGAAATTGAAACGCTTAGAAATTGAAACGCTTGGTTATTAATATGCGATGGAAATTGAAACGCTTGGTAATTAATATGCGATGTAAATTGAAACGCTTAGAAACTAAGAAGCTTGGAAATTGAAACGCTTGGTAATTGAAACGCTTGATAATTAATATGCGATGGAAATTGAAACGCTTAGATATTGAAACGCTTGGTAATTAATATGCGATGTAAATTGAAACGCTTAGAAAATGAAACGCTTAGAAATTAAAAAGCTTGGAAATTGAGACGCGCTTAATAATTAATATGCAATGGAAATTGAAACGCTTAGAAATTGAGACGCTTAGAAATTAAGAAGCTTGGGAATTGAAACGCTTAGAAATTAAGTAGCTTGGTAATTAACATGCAATGTAAACTGAAACGCTTAGAAATTGAAACGCTTAGAATTCCAAAAGGTTGGAAATTAAAACGCTTCGAAATTGAAACGCTTGGTAATTAATACGCAATGGAAATTGCAACGCTTAGAAATTAAGAAGTTTGGAAATTGAAACGCTTAGAAATTAAGTAACTTGGTAATTAATATGCAATGTAAATTGAAACGCTTAGAATTCCAAAAGCTTGGAAATTGAAACGCTTCGAAATTGAAACGCTTAGTAATTAATATGCAATGGAAATTGAAACGCTTAGAATTCCAAGAGCTTGGAAATTGAAACGCTTGGTAATTAATACGCAATGGAAATTGAAATGCTTAGAAATTAAGAAGCTTGGAAATTGAAATGCTTAGAAATTAAGAAGCTTGGAAATTGAAATGCTTAAAAATTAAGAAGGTTGGAAATTGAAATGCTTAGAAATTAAGAAGCTTGGAAATTGAAATGCTTAGAAATTAAGAAGCTTGGAAATTGAAATGCTTAAAAATTAAGAACGTTGGAAATTGAAATGCTTAGAAATTAAGAAGCTTGGAAATTGAAATGCTTAGAAATTGAAACGCTTGGTAATTGAAACGCTTGGTAATTAATATGCGATGGAAATTGAAATGCTTAGAAATTGAAACGCTTGGAATTCCAAAAGCTTGGAAATTAAAACGCTTAGCAATTGAAACGCTTGGTAATTAATATGCGATGGAAATTGAAACGCTTAGAAATTGAAACGCTTTGAATTCCAAAAGCTTGGAAATTAAAACGCTTAGAAGTTGAAACGCTTGGTAATTAATATGCAATGGAAATTGAAATGCTTAGAAATTGAAACGCTTAGAAATTAAGCAGCTTGAAAATCGTCACGCTTGGTAATTAATACGCAACGTAAATTGAAACGCTTAGAAATTAAGAAGCTTGGAAATCGTCACGCTTAAAAAATTAAACGCTTATAATTCCAAAAGCTGGGAAATGGATAACGCTTAAATTGATAAAATTTGAAATTGATAAAAGCTTAGTAATTGATAACGCTTGAAGATTGAAACGCTTAGAAATTCAGTGGCAAATTGAAACGCTTAGAAATGCAAAAGCTTGGAAATTCAAACGCTTAGAAATCCAAACCTCTTAGAGATCCAAACGCTTGGAAATCCAAACCTCTTAGAGATCCAAACGCTTGGAAGCTAAGACGCTTGTAAATTTAAAACGCTCGAGAATGAAAAGAAAACCTCCTCTCCGTGCATCGAGAAATCGAAACCCTCTTCTCACCTCGAGTAGGCTTGAAAATTGTAAAAGCTTTTCTAGCGCTATTGCAGATATCTAACGAGCTGAAGCTCGATAAAGCTTTTCAACGGTCGATGCTTTATTTGTCGAACGTCGTGGAACGCAGCGGAAGGTTTCAAAATAATGCGGTTGCAGGTGCGAACGGTTCGAGCCATTCGGTGTTACGTCGCATGAACACGTGCACGACGTACGTGAGCGTTCGTCGAAAGGCGAACGGGAACCACGCAGCGCCAGCGAGAAGTGCCAGCTTCCGGAATAACTGCTATCGACCGTGTACTCAACAATTACAACGACAATTCGCTTACCTCGAGTCCCACTCCGAAGAACAACTGTGAAACAATCTAGAATTCGTTTCCAATTCCGCCAATCCGCGAACCATCGACGATTCGTAGAATTCATCCTTTAACCCTTTCGCTACGAAGCACGTATAGAGTTGCCTAAAATAGAATATAGGAACACCTAACTTCGCTATTTTTCTTTCCCTTCTCTAATCTGTTTTTTTTATTTCTATTATCTTCGTTCGTTCTCGTTTTCAATTTTTATTTTTGTTTCTTTTTATTTTTTCGCCTATATTTTACTAACAAACGAATAGCGTTTAACAGATATTCTTATTCAACGTTTTAAAGGTACTTTTGGATAACAGTTTATATTGTATACGCCGTGAATAATTGCACGCGCAATTTGTTTGTTAAAGCATACGTACGTATGTTTCTCTATGGTACAATACTGCTTCTCTGTTAATTCGTGCGACAATACTACACTATAAATTAATCGTATACAGCCTTGGAACATTTATACTTATACTATTCTTATATTAATAGAAGCGATTCTTATTTAGGCTTTGAGTTCGAGCAATTTTAAGAGATCGTGGCGAAAGGGTTAACCATTTGCGGACGGAACAAGAAATACACTTACCGACGAATGTTAAGGAACAATAAACTATACTTAGTCACATCCTTTCGCTTCTAAGATTCGCAGCTCTGGAATTTACAATGGCATAAAAAGTATACGTATTTAGTTATTTAGTCATTTAGTCATTTAGTTATTTAATTCTTTAGTTATTTAGTTATTTAGTTATTTAGTTATTTAGTTATTTAGTTCTTTAGTTCTTTAGTTATTTAGTTATTTAGTTCTTTAGTTATTTAGTTATTTAGTTCTTTACTTATTTAGTTATTTAGTTCGTTAGTTATTTAGTTATTTAGTTCTTTAGTTATTTAGTTCTTTAGTTATTTAGTTATTTAGTTCTTTAGTTATTTAGTCGTTTAGTTATTTAGTTCTTTAGTTATTTAGTTCTTTAGTTATTTAGTTCTTTACTTATTTAGTTATTTAGTTATTTAGTTATTTAGTTCGTTAGTTCGTTAGTTCTTTAGTTATTTAGTCATTTCGTTCTTTAGTTATTTAGTCATTTAGTTCTTTAGTTATTTAGTTCTTTAGTTATTTAGTTCTTTAGTTATTTAGTTCTTTAGTTATTTAGTTCTTTAGTTATTTAGTTATTTAGTCATTTCGTTCTTTAGTTATTTAGTTATTTAGTCATTTAGTTCTTTAGTTATTTAGTTCTTTAGTTATTTAGTTCTTTAGTTATTTAGTTCTTTAGTTATTTAGTTATTTAGTTCTTTAGTTATTTAGTTATTTAGTTCGTTAGTTCGTTAGTTCTTTAGTTATTTAGTCATTTAGTCATTTAGTCATTTAGTTATTTAGTCATTCAGTCATACAGTTATTTAGTTATTTAATTTTTTAGTTATTTAGGCATTAGTCATACAGTTATTTAGTTATTCAGTCATTTAGTTATGTAGTTGCTTAGTTATTCAGTCATTTAGTCATACAATTATTTAGTTATTTAGTTATTCAATCATACAGTCACTTAGTTATTTAATTCTTTAGTCATTTAGGCATTAGTTATGTAGTTACTTAGTTATTCAGTCATTTAGTCATACAGTTACTTAGTTATTTAGTCATTCAGTCGTACAGTCATTTAGTTATTTAGTTATTTAGTCATTTAATCATACAGTCACTTAGTTATTTAGTTCTTTAGTCATTTAGGCATTAGTTATGTAATTACTTAGTTATTCAGTCATTTAGTCATACAGTTACTTAGTTATTTAGTCATTCAGTCATACAGTCATTTAGTTATTTAATTCTTTAGTCATTCAGTCATACAGTTATTTAGTTATTTAGTTCTTAAGTCATTTAGGCATTAGTTATGTAATTACTTAGTTATCTAGTCATTTAGTTATTACATGCGTCGATAAACAATAAGTTTCTTCTACTTTTATTTCAAATCCATGTATGTACGCACATATTTGGAAAGATAGCGACGACGTAAAGGTTCGCAAAAAAATACGTGCCACGTTTCTTAACTTTCGTCGATAGGCGTGTTACTTTGTTGTTAAATAAAACGAATTCATGCGTGAATTCAAGAATTCGAACGCTTCGATTACGCGTCTCGATACGTTTAACCCTTTGCTGACGAGAAAAAAAATAACACTTAACAAATTTCCACTCAATTATGAGTTCACTACGGATAGAATTTAATAACACTTAACGAAGTTTCGCTGGATTATTATCGAAAGTGCTTATACTAATTCAAATTTCTTGCTTTGAAAATCGACATTTATCCAGAAAATCGAAATGCTTTCGGCGGCTGTTTACCGACACTCGTCCGCAAAGTGTTAAACGCTGACGAAAGTGGCGTAATTACGAGCGAGCCATGAAGAGCTTTTTGCCTTCCGAATTATTCTAAACAACCGACTGCGTACGGTTCGAACGTAAACGAACGAGATTGTTAACGAATCTCGCGTAAAAGGACACGGAGAATTTGTCGTAGCTGCTAGAAATTTAATTCAAAAGTACAACGACAATGTGTCACGGAAAAGATGCGCGATTAAGTATTGAAACGTTTTACAAATTCTATCGTATAATAATAAGCGCGACGAGAATTTTAAATGTCTTCTTCTCACTTCTCTATTCGTACGCGAATGAATTTAATTCGGGTTCGATTCAATGCATTGGTTTTGGAAATTATTCGGCAATCATTTATGCAATCATTTATTAAATATATATATATATATATTAAATTATTTGAAATTCTTTTTTTTACGCGTACTGGTACGTGGAATGTCATTAATCGTGAAAGCTGTGCATAATTTTGTAGTCTACTGTTACGTATAATAATAAAAGAAACTCTATTCGTGATTTGTAATAAATTGTATTGATTACATTGGTCGATTATTTTTTTAATAGACACCCGAAAATTTTGTTTTGGAAACTAGGTACTCGATATTATTTCTATGTTTTCGTTTAATTCAAGCTTCGTAATGTTTAACGATTAGCCTTTTGAAAGCTTGGAAATTCAACTGCTTTAAAATTGAAACCCTTGGAAATTTAAACGCTTGCAAATTCAAAACTTTTAAATGCTTATAAATTCAAACGCTTGCGAATTTTAACGCTCAGAAATTCAAACGTTTGCGAATTTTAACGCTTGCGAATTTTAACGTTCAGAAAAATTCAAACGCTTGCGAATTCTAACACTCAGAAAAATTCAAACGCTTGCGAATTTTAACGCTTGCAAATTCAAACGCTTGCGAATTTTAACGCTCAGAAATTCAAACGTTTGCGAATTTTAACGCTTGAAAATTTGATAACGCTTAAAAATTCAAAGCTTGGAAATTCAAACGCTTGCGAATTTTAACGCTCAGAAATTCAAACGCTTGCGAATTTTAACGCTTGCGAATTTTAACGCTTGCGAATTTTAATGCTCAGAAATTCAAACACTTGCGAATTTCAACGCTCAGAAATTCAAACGCTTGCGAATTTTAACGCTTGCGAATTTTAACGCTTGCGAATTTTAATGCTCAGAAATTCAAACACTTGCGAATTTCAACGCTCAGAAATTCAAACGCTTGCGAATTTTAATGCTCAGAAATTCAAACACTTGCGAATTTTAACGCTTGCGAATTTTAATGCTCAGAAATTCAAACACTTGCGAATTTTAACGCTCAGAAATTCAAACGCTTGCGAATTTTAACGCTCAGAAATTCAAACGCTTGCAAATTCAAACGCTTATAAATTCAAACTCTTGCGAATTTTAACGCCTGGGAATTCAAACGCTTAAAAATTCAAAGCTTGGAAACTGAAACTCTCAGAAATACAGAAGCTTGGAAATTTGAACGCCAAGAGAATAAAATGCTTGGAAATACCAAAGCTTGGAAATCCTAACGTTTGAAAATTAAAAGCCTTCGAATCGCGCTGACGACAAAGACGCGCATTGAAAATCAACGTCACCGACTTGAAGTAGAGAATTTCGAACTGGACGGCAGAGCGAAATTAGTCGCAAACGGAGAAAAATTCAACGGAAAGTTGGTTAGAAAATTGTGCGATGTCTCTCTGTTCGGGTCGTTGAAAAGATCGAGAAAAGGGAAGGAAAAAAAAATCTGTGAATTATGCGTGCGTTCCGATGAGCGTTCGAAACGCTTACTGCTGTGCAAATGGAGCAACCTGTCCAGCTGCCATATTAAATTCGTCTCGCCGATCGCCTTGGTACTGTAAATTCATCAAACCATTTGTATTTTGCGTGATCACGTCGTTGTTAGGTGAGTAAACGAATCAAACGATTATCCTTCCAAATTACGCCTATCTAAATTCAATTATAAATCACCATTGCAATCTTTTCACAGCCTCTAAGTCACTATTACAAAATTATTAAACGCTTCGATATCACGGTGGAACGAATTAAAATATAAATCGCTTTGGGACATTTGTAATAAGAATAATAATAATAATCGACTGACAAAATTTCTATTATCGAATTTCATTTAATCGGCAAATACAGCTTCGGCTGAAAATGAACTGTTTGTAACGCTTGTAAATTGCTTTCGCCGCTTTCGATACGTTTCAGCGATGTCCGTGTCCCATTTGTGCGACAAATACTCGGCCAGTTCGACGTTCAAAGTGATCAGATCCGATTTGGTTAATCTACGCGCGCATTTAAATACACTTTCGGTAATTACCGTCGAATATTACCGAACCCGTGCAAAAGTTTCCACGGGTTAACATATGTATGTTATTATAATGTATTAATATAATATAAAGTATATATAATAAATATATAATATATATATATATTAATATTAATTGTTACAGTAATAAATTCTCTATTATTGACATTTTTTTTGTTACTCCAACATTATATTATACACCGATCAATTTAATTATACGTGCAATGCAATTAAATTAATCGATGTATATATAAAATGTCTTCGTATCGTATATATATATTATATAATTTATATTATATTATTCGAAGACATTTTACATGTACACCCATCAATTAATTATACCATTGCTCTGTTTATAATATATACATACATATATATATGATATAATGTTCGAATAAATGTATTTCAATAACAGAGAATTCGAACAATTTATTATTACAATAATTAAATATACACTATAATATATGACATATAATATATATATATACAATATATTAATATGTATCATAATGTATAATATATATAGAGTATATTAATGTATATTAATATATAATATATATAGAATATATTAATGTATATTAATATATAATATATATAGAATATATTAATATATATTAATGTATAATATATAGAATATGTTAATGTATATTAATATATATTAATGTATAATATATAGAATATATTAATATATATTAATGTACAATATATATATAGAATATATTAATGTATATTAATGTATAATATATATAGAATATATTAATATATATTAATGTATAATATATAGAATATGTTAATGTGTATTAATATATATTAATGTATAATATATAGAATATATTAATGTATATTAATATATATTAATGTATAATATATAGAATATATTAATGTATATTAATATATATTAATGTATAATATATAGAATATATTAATATATACTAATGTACAATATATATATAGAATATATTAATGTATATTAATATATAATATATATAGAATATATTAATATATATTAATGTATAATATATATAGAATATATTAATATATATTAATGTATAATATATAGAATATATTAATGTATAATATATAGAATATATTAATGTATATTAATATATATTAATGTACAATATATTAACATATATTAATATATAATATATATACAATATATTAATATATATTAATATATAATATATATAGAATATATTAATATATATTAATGTATAATATATATAGAATATATTAATATATATTAATGTATAATATATATGCATTATATTAATATACATCAATATATTATATATACTTCACATTGTACGAAGCAATTCTACTTGTACATTACAAAGCAGAGTCTATTAATTCCCGATACGAATGGAAGCGAAACTTTTGCACGCGATTCCTGCCCGAAACATCGAGGAACCTTATTTCTAAGCGAGGCTATTGAAATCTCAGATGGAAGTGAAGAACGTGATGGAGACGCGCGACGATTTAAAGAGTAAGTTGAAAGAGGTCGGATACGTGATTCCAAGAATGTCCGAGGCGATTCTGTATTTAAGAAACGAGGTGTCCGAGGGTAAATTCGATAGCCGCGCGATTTTCACGCGTCGTTTTTATTCTTTCGATATAGTTTCGATATTATTTTACTCGGCGCAGGTATGGAGCAGAACACGAAAGCGTTGCTGAAAGCCATGTCCCCGGAAAGCGTGCGCGAATTGGTGAGAAGCGAGTTGCAAACGTACGACGCTGATAAAACCGGAAGGACCGATTACGCTCTCGGAAGTTCAGGTTTCTTCTCTTATTATATTTATCCTAATACAACGCGTTCTCAGCAATAATTCTTCGTATCACGTTCACGCTTAGTGCTGGGCAAATAAATATATAAATATACATCAATGAGTACGAAATGATAAATCGATTAAATATCTGTTGAATTTATACACGTATATTTATATAATTTACAATGAATATTTATATAATTTAAATGTACCAGAGTTATTCGAGTTTTCGTTTACAAAGCTTTCGCCTAATTTTCTGTCACCTTACTGGCGAGTATTATCACATTTGGTAGAAGATAGACTGACTACTCATTCGTAAATTTCGATGCTGAAATAACATAAAAATGCAAATGTTTTTCGCGCCTTTTACGATTTAGAGCAACGATATTAAGAATTACATTCCATGCACGCGTGAAAATTGACAAAAGCTACAATATCACGCGTATTTAATTGTCTAATTTGCACGCGGTTGCATTGCTGCGTATTTAATAAGATGACGTTGAAATTGCGACAGGTGGCGCGATACTTTCGACGAGGAACACGGAAACGTATTCGGCTGGTGCACCGGTGTTGAAATTATTCGGCATTCCCATTTGCCAGCAGCAAAATACGCCAAATGCGATCATTCAGGTTACCAAATATCGCCTTATATGCTAAATGTATCGATTACTGCCACTTTAATCTTACCTCTGAGCGTAACTTTATTTTGCAACTACTTTAGAACGTCGTTAACATAAAAATCGTTCATGTTTCAAGCATAATATACATTGTACGATATTCAATTTATTTATGGGGATTCTTTTTATATGTTGGATGTAATTAATTGAAATTATACGACGGAGTCTACGGTCCCCCGTATCGTCACTTGAGAATTTCTCGTTCAAATCGAAGCACGTTTCGCATATGTATATTTATACGTCAATTTGTGTAACAAATATAAGAATTCGTATTGAATTATGACAACGTTCCATACTTTACAATTTCATTGATCATATTTCAATGTTTAAAAGCACATTTTGCCTCCTAATATCTCGTTACAAGTATCAAGTGTAAGTGAATGTACATACAATGTCTGCGTATTATTGTTAACCCAAAAATTATTAGAATTATTAGAATTAAACCGAAATCCAAATTAGCTACGAAAATTTCTTCGTACAATTACTTTGCTACTAAATGAAACGAATTCGAGTGGCAGTTAACCCCTTGCCCTGCAATAACGAGTCACACTCGTTCTACGAATTATACCACAGATTCAATAAAAACATCTATTATTCCGGATCAAATTTAATTCAAAACTCTAATTTTAGTTTTGCATTATAAGCCCGGAAGTTATTAAATAAGGATTACCTATGATATTCGAATGATTTCCACGTGACATGATATAAAAATAGTGGTCAACTAACTAACTAATAAAATAATCGTAGGGCAAGGGGTTAAAGGAACGGTGACACAGTAATTTGTGGGTAAATTTACCCTACTTACAAAAGTGGGTAATTTACCCTACTTATAAAAATGGGTAATTTACCCTACTTATAAAAGTGGGTAATTTACTCTACTTACAAAAGTGGGTAATTTACCCTACTTATAAAAGCTCCTCACAAAAGTTACATTATAAAGTTATACACTATACTTTCGTTTATCGTTTGCTTCTCTTTCTTAGTTACCTTTACATGAAATTCCGCGCTAATCAAAGGTTTAATGCTGAAGGTTTAAAGCCGAATTAACTTGCAGACCGGCGTACTTCCGGGCGAGTGCTGGGCGTTCAAAGGAAGCAGCGGTAGCGTGGTTATTCAGTTGCTCGGCTCCGTTTGCGTGTCCGGCGTGAGTCTGGAACATATTCCGCAGTCGATTTCGCCGACGGGGGAAACCAGCACCGCGCCAAAAGATTTCACCGTACTGGTAAATATCGCGAACCTCTCGCCTTCGCATTCGAGGTTTTCTCGTTTAATCCGACGCGAAAAATATCGCGCAGGGTTTGAACAGCCTGGACGACACGAATCCATTCTTCTTCGGCGAATTCGCGTACGAAAACGCTGGCCCTCCTGTACAATACTTTGAAGTTCAGGTAAAGTGGAATTAATTGTGCTAATGAAGGGGAAATCTAATCGTTGTTTGTTTGTCGTTGGGAGAATTTCTAGAGCGAGGGTGAAAATGGTGAAAAAGTGTATATAAAGGGAACGATGATTGTATTATCGTGCTGTCGGTATATCGATATATCCGTGTGTTAGCGTATCGATACATCAATCTATTCATTTATCAATGTATCGATATATCAATATATGAATGTAGCAATGTATCAATGTATCAATATGTCAGTATAACGATATATTAATCGATGGATATATCAATGTATTAATGTATCAACGTATCGATATATGAATACACCAATATATCAGTTAATCAATGTATCAATGTATGAATGTATCAATATACCAATACATCAACACATCGATATATCAAGATACCAATACATCAACACATCAATATAGCAATATACCAATACATCAACACGTCAATATATCAATATACTAATACATCAACACATCAATATATCAATATAGGAATGTATCAATGTATTAATATATCAATACATCAATATATCAATACATAAATATAGGAATGTATCAATGTATTAATATATCAATATATCAATATATCAATATACCAATGTATTAATATATCAATATATCAATACATCAATATAGGAATGTATCAATGTATCAATATGTCAATGTAACGATATATTAATAGATGGATATATCAATGTATTAATGTATCAACATATCAATATATCAATACACCAATATATCAGTTAATCAATATATCAATGTATTAATGTATCAATATACCAATACGTCAACACATCAATATATCAATATACCAATACATCAATACATCAACACATCAATATACCAATACATCAACACGTCAATATATCAATATACCAATACATCAACGCCTCAATGTAGCAATATACCAATACATCAACACATTAATATATCAATATACCAATACATCAACACATCAATATACCAATATACCAATACATCAACACATAAATATATCAATACATCAACACATCAATATATTAATATACCAATACATCAACACATCAATATATCAATATACCAATACGTCAACACATCAATATATCAACATATCAACACATCACTACATCAATATACCAATACATCAACACATCAATATAGCAATATACCAATACGTCAACACATCAATATATCGATATACCAATACGTCAACACATCAATATATCAATATACCAATATATCAATATACCAATACATAAACACGTCAATATATCAATATACCAATACATCAACACATCAATATATCAGTATATCAATATAGGAATGTATCAATGTATTAATATATCAATATATCAATACATCAATACATCAATACGTAGATATATGAATTATCATGTCGATACGCTGAATTATGACATTACAATGCATTAATATTTATAATATACTATGTAATATTATTACATAATATTTCATGCAGCCTAGCGCTGAAATGTAAATGGATTCGCTTACCTAGCACACGATTTGCAGCACAAAGCGAAAAGGGCGCACGAGATAATCGAACTGAAGGTTCACTCTAACAGTGGCAACAACGAATACACCTGTATCTACAGAATAAGGGTGCACGGTGTTCTAAGTAAAAAGAGTAGATAATCCTGTAATCGTTAGCATATCGACACTCGACGGCGTTTAATCGAAGGCAGAAATCTTCGCCCGGATTAAAGGAAAGGCAGGACTTGGCTGAGAAAGAATTTTCCAAGACGTTGCGTTGATCCTAGGTGTAATTAATTAATATAATATCGATTTGCTTAAGCGTTTCGTATGTAAGGTATTATACGTACTTGAATAAAAGCATAGAACTCTCGGATTGCCTTTCTTATTCCAGTTTATGTTTTAACAACACTGGGTTTACGAACGTTGCGTGTATAATTCTACAGGCTTCCGAAAAAATACGTATAATGCGTATATAAATATTCGATATTAGAAGCGTGAGGGCGAAGAGAATCGCGTAGAATACACACTCGTACCTTTGCATTAATTAAAGTCAACGTAAAGTAGCGAAAAATAATATTTATCGTCTCTATAATTTTAGGTGTATCAAATGTGAACCGGTTTTAAAATGTTTGGTTATAGATTCTACACTTATTGTTATCCCTTTCGTCTGCTTAACTTTAATGACAATTCTTCTATTGTTTGCTTAATCAGTTTCACACATTTTGTTTTCCTTTCTCCTCTTTCTTTTTTAATTAAAATGATCTATTGAATAAATACTTGTAAAACGCCGGTACGAATAGTTTTAAAGAATTCGCCGCGCCACAATTCGCCAATGCTCGCATAAACTTGCGACTTGTTCGAGCGTCCGAATCACCGCGCACCGAATGTGCGTCTTATCCAAGCGTCGAATCATCCACGCAGCTCTTGCGCGCGCAGCGAATGCGCTTCTTACCCGAGCGTTCAAATCACCGAGCCGTTCTCGCGCGCGTTCAAGTCTCCGGCGCGTTTCGCGCCGCTATTCCTTTGCTAATCTTTCGCTGCCTCGATTAACCGCTACCTTCGTTAACCCGTTGCCCTACTAATTATCCTCTTGCTAAATAATGTCAATTGTTGCACCGCGTGGCATCCGAAATAGTCTCGATAATACGGTTCGATATTTAATTGCGATTCGTTACAAACACGGAGTGTATCACTCGTATTTGATTCTCTTCTTACAGTGCAGAGATGACTTGTCGGCGAGGCAAACGGATTGGCTGTCGCATATTAGCGACACCTTCAGTCACGCGTATTATAGTCATTCGCTGAATCGGTCACGACTACAAGTCTACTGCGTGACAAAGAACGCGAAACAAAACACGTGGAGGTAGAGTGAGATAGGACGACTTGGAACTGCAACTGAATCACATTCGTGTAAACCTAATTTTGTTTTCACGCGAGGATGTGTTTGGAAATGTTCAAGAAGATACCTGGAAGGGACCGCACTCGCGAATCCTTAGCGAATATGAAGGACCTACTACTATGCATGTAGCATCCAAGAATTCGGAAGAAAGATTTTCTACTGGCTAATGGGCGGATCGAGCGACCAGCTCCCCTTCCCCCTGTGCCGTTCAGCTTGTAGGACGCTCGCCAACAAGTCATCTCTGCACTGTACTGAAGGGGTGCGCGGTGGTAGTAATGGTTGAAGCGTTCTTACTTTTTATAAGCTTTTATTTTTTACTCGACGCGACGTGGGGGCAACGGCAAAACGCACTGACTAAACTATGAAGCATGGAAGTCGAAACAAGACTCTCTCGCGGCTGGACTTGCAAGTCCTTAAAAAAGGTTGGTGAAAAGGAGGACAGCGTTAGAATTGAACAAGGAAAGAAAAGCTGGAAAAACGCGGGAAAACCAAAGGAAGACGGAAGGAGGTAATAAAAGAGAAAGTGAAGAAGCGCGGGTAAAATTTCGGAGGTAGCCGGTTAAGGATCGCGCGGGCCTGGCCGCCAAATGTTCGTGGACATTGTCCAGGCTCGCGCGAAACCGCGAGGAAAACTGAAGACAGCAAGTGAAAGTGAAAGTTTCGGAGAGAATAGGAAAAATGTAAAAAATGGCCTTGACGTTGCCGCCACAGTACTCTAAGGTGTTTGAGGCTTCCGCGGTAAGATTCTTTATAAGACTTGGCATCCGAAATGCAGCCGCGTTGGATTAATTGTTTGTTGCCGACGTTTCGTAAACATTGCAGTTTACTTCATCAGGGCGAGAGACAACCTAATACTGGTTGCTCCCATAAAGAGTGTCCCTATTTATCGAGAACTGGAGTTATTGTTGCGTTACGTTCCAGTTGAGTGGATGTACTATGTTTGTACTTTCTTTGTACTATGTTTGTACTTTCTTTGTACTATGTTTGTACTTTCTTTGTACTATGTTTGTACTTTCTTTGTACTATGTTTGTACTTTCAGTTCAGTTTATACTAGCTTAATTCCCGTTTAACGAACGAATAAATAAATACGTACGCAAAACTTATGTTCATCGAATGAACGTAAAAATTGCTTTACTATACTTTACCGTATTTAACCGCTTGCCGTAAGAATGTTTCGAAGAATATTCACAGGAACGTTGGCTGCTTATTACTTTAACCCTTTGCGGACGAGGAAAAGTAATGCTTAACAAATTTGTACTCGATTACGAATTCGTAACGGACGGAATTATAAATATTCGCCCAATTATTATTGAAAGCGTGTATTAGCGTCACTAATCCTGTTTTCATCCTTCGAAAATCGACGTTTATCCAGGAAATCGAAAATATTTGGGCGGCTATTTGCCGACACTCGTCCGCAAAGGGTTAACAGCGCGACGACGACGATAAAACTTTAAAATGTTGTGCACGCAATTTATGCTTGCAACACTCAACAAGTTGCAAATTGAAATCGTAGCTAGAATTGTAGCTGAAATTGATTAAGAAATACGATGTACTTCTCGCGAAACCGAAGCGTAATTTCTATCACGAGTGTAACTCGTTATTGTAAGGCAAACGGGTTGAAATTGCTCAACTGAAAGGCAATCGAATCAACGTTCCTCGTGTCTAAAAAAGAAACAAACCCAACCGAAAAAGTGGGGGGAAAAAATGAAAAGGAATAACAGTAAAAATGTCGTCGGCTCAATTCAACGTAATCGTCATTCGATTTATTACATTTGTACATATTTAGTCTTGTTCTACGCTTCTATCGTCGTGCTCCTTCTCACTTTCACGCACTCACGCACGCACTCATTCACGCTTTCTCTCTCCCCCCCCACTTATCACTGCTCTTTTGTAACGTGCGTTCACGCGTGGCTAGACTTCTCTTTCTTTCCCGGGGACAAAACGTGCGATCAGGCGGACAAAAGACGGCGATCGTACGTATCGTAATCGCGTAAGTTTTCTCTCTTTTTCTCCTTTGTTACTGCTGGTAATTAAAATAGCACGGTTTACTTGCGAGGGCGGCTAGCCGATCGTTTTTATTTTCTTTTTTTTAATAATGGTTACACGGTAATCGCGTTTACGTTGCGTCTTCTCTCCACGTTTTCTCTCTCTCTCTCTCTCTCTCTTTCTTTCTCTCACGCATTCTCTCTCTCTCGTTTAAGTAGACGATTACGCACTGCCTCCAATTTCAAGGGCGAAGAACAGACTCGAGAGGCACGCGGCAACAAATACACTGAACAACACTTGTTTTTGTTATTTTTTTTTCCGTTTTTTTTCTTTTTCTTCTATGTTGGCTTTATTTTTTTTTTTTTTTCTGGGCTTGGTTTTAATAACTCCGATTACACGTACGCGTGCATTCGTAACCTTATCTAAATGATTCTTCCGCTTCACAGCGCGCGCGTAATTGGCATAACTTTTTCCCATCCGTTTCGTTTTCGCTCTCCGTTCTTCGGATGATGGTTAATAATTCGCCGTCGATAGTCTTTACGATCGAAGCTTCGAAAAATTGCGACGCGCGAATATTAACAACTTTCCGCCTCGATAGACTCTGCTATTATTTTATTCTCGCTTTTGTCGCGCGCTTCATTAACCTAACTCCGTCCATTCTTTCGATAATTAATCATTCTCATCGATCGAAGCTTCGTAAAATTCCAAACATCGCCACGTTCAACGACTTTGCGTCGCGTTTATTCGTTCGTTTCCGCTTTTGTCGCGCGCGTAATCCACGTTTCCGTTCGCGCCTCTCGCGACTCGCAACTCTAAGCAATGTACACTTGATCCTCGCGATTTCTTTGCTTTCTCTCCTTCAGATTCAGCACGCGCGCGCGCGCGCGCTTTCGCGTGTAAATACCATCTTTTACCGCTTACGATTATTTGAAGTTTTGTTCGCGATCCGCTCAATGCTAAAACACACATGCATACGCAAACAGTGCAGCTGATCGGCGATTCTCCCCGTCGCTAGAATTAACTATAATTCGGAGGTCAGTCGTCTAACGCTATCGAGCTATCGAGTTTCGGTCGTGGCGCCGAAAAGAATTGCGATCTGCGCGTAACCGTTATCGCCAATCGGATCGAATTAACCGTTTCGCAATTCACTGACAACGATCTCGCTAATAATTCCCCCTCCCCCACATTGGAATCGAATTGGAAATTTAGTAAAAGTCGTGAAAGTAAAATAACAATCCTCTACTTAATTTTTTATCAGATTAATTAAAACGCACGTCCATTGGCATTCTTCGAGTACATCTGCAATGTAACGAATCCGATGGAACGCGAATCGAACGCAACGTAATTCGATGTCATTATTCATCCGCGAGCGAAAGGGTTAATGTTAATTTGATCGATCGATTTTGGCGATTTCAAGCTTCTCGCGTAACCGTGTTTCAATCGTTTAACGTTTAAATCGTGTCGATTATAACGTAATAATATTCTAACGTAAACTTGAATGGATAAATCAGAGGAAACGAAAGTTGTTTGCGGGTTACGCGAGACGGCTTCAGCGAACGAAGATTATTCGCCTAATCGACGCTGGCACCACAACCGCACGAAGGTTCGTCAACGTTCGTCAACGTTAGAAGGCATATAGAATTGATTTATATCATCCGCATCCGCTCTGCGTCTTCCTATTTCTCTTTCTTTGTTTTGTTCTTTTTTTTCGTATTTTTTCTCCTTTTTTTCTTTTTTCTTCCTATTTTGTTACGTCGTAATTTGTTGAATTTATCCCCGACAATCGTTTAAATATTACCGCACGCGGTAGTATCAAAATAAACCACACCGAGTGTATAGTATAGAATATTCGTAAGTGTATGTATGTACAGTAGAGGTCACTCTTTAATTCGCTATCGTATTTTAATAATATTTGTTCCTTCCGTTCGTAGCCTCTTGCGTCATTCTTCCATACCATCGGTTACGATCCCCATTGCTGTGATCTTCATCGTCGGCGACATTTCGAAGAGGAAATATTGCACGATAATCGAGAATATCGCGATCATAATATAATATAGAATATATTTTATATTATACTATATTTCGTACAATGTATACCTCTGTATAATATATAATATATCTTGTCGTATATTATATTTCATAGAACATATATATTTGTATACAATATACGATATATTTTACGGTACATTATACATAATCTTTTCTTGGCGTATCGTTAACCATTTTCACGAATCAAGCTCCTCGAACGGTTCGATTAATTCTTTGCATTCTATCCGTAAATGATCGCGTTCCTATCTCCCGCTTCAATTCTAATCCCACGAAAATCCCCTACAACCGACGAAATGAACAATCCAATGAATAAAAGTCCCAGCGCCTATAAATCCATCGATTCTTTCGCGTGCCCGAGCAAATGAATGTGCGACGTTGATCACGGCAATCGAAATCGCAACCGTATTTCCATCCATCTAACAAAACCCCCCGAAACTCCCCCATTTTCCTCCCCCCTCTTTCTTCTTTCGTAATAGGAAATACACTACGATTAAAGTATATCACAGATGTTAACCAGAAGAACACGTTCTAGAACGCGATGGGAAAGAAACGAAGAGAAGAGGAAAAAACGAAGAGAATACGTTTCTTTTTTTCTTTTTTTATGTGTGTGTGGTTTGTTTTCTGTTCACCTGTTCTTTTCTTTTTTTGTAGCGTTTTTGTTGCCCTAGAAGTTATCGTTTTGAAGTCGCCGCAGGATTAATCCGGAAAGTTCGCAACACGCGGCAAAGCTTTCGCCTAATCCACCAGAAAACGTCCACCCCCCCTCCCTTTTACTCGTCGAACGTACGTAAATATCAATTGACATAATATATATATATATTATATTTATATATATATATATATATATTATACGACAGATTTACGAATACAATATAGATTGTACGAGTTTCAATTTGTATTCAAGATTATCACAACGTCGGAGTTTTATTTTAATATAGTCTTCTTACGTAATGTGTGTATATATATATATGCATGTGTATATATATATATATATATATATCAGCTAATCGTATTGTGTATTTTTTTTCTCCTTTTTCTTTTCCCTTTCTCTCTCTCTCTCTCTCTCTCTCTCTCTCTCTCTTTCTCTGTGTTATATTTCATTCATTTATTTTCTGCCTCGAGCAAAAAGAAACGAAAAAAAAACTCCGCCGGCTACTATCGAGTTTTTCCTCATTTTTTTTGTTTGCTTTTCTTTTCTTTATAACGCGCGTCGTTAATAGAGTTAGCGTGCGAAAAAGAGGTGACAAAAATACCATTATTAATCGACTAAAACACTATCAACTGGCTGTTTATTACTTTAGCCAATCGTAACAATATTTATTTGTTTAGTTTCTTCTTGTGTTATGCCTTCTCCTTTATTTTTCCCCTATTTTTTTCTCCCTATTTCTGCTTATTTTTCCCCTGGTTTTTCTGCCTATTTCTCTTTATTTTTCCCCTGGTTTTTCTCCTTATTTCTCCTTACTTTTCCCCTATTTTTTCTCCTCATTTCTCCTGTATTTTCCTCCTTACTTTTCCCCTACTTTTTCTTCTCATTTTTCCCCTTTCCTTTCTCCTTATTTTTCCCCTCATTTTTCTCCGTATTTCTTCTTACTTTTCCCCTATTTTTCCCCCTCATTTCTCCTGTATTTTCCTCCTTACTTTTCCCCTACTTTTTCTTCTCATTTTTCCCCTTTCCTTTCTTCTTACCTTTCCCCTCGTTTTTCTCTATATTTCTCCTTACTTTTCCCCTATCTTTTCCCCTCATTTCTCCTGTATTTTCCTCCTTACATTTTCCCTACTTTTTCTTCTCATTTTTCTGCTATTCTTTCTCCCTACTTTCCCCCTCGTTTTTCTCCGTATTTCTCCTTACTTTCCCCCTATTCCTTCTCCTCATTTCTCCTGTATTTTCTACTTTACTTTTCCCCTACTTTTTCCCCTATTCTTTCCTCTCATTTTTTCCCTACCTTCCCTCCTTATTTTTTCCCGTATTTTCACCTTCCTTCGAAAGCAAACGTTTCTCTTCCTTCACTCAAATTCGGTACAGAGAATAGTTTCCTTTTTTCTCGCATTCGCGAAGCTCTTAACGTCTACAACAGTGTGTGTTTCTGTATCAGTGTGTGTTTCTCTCTCTGTGTCTGTTTGTTTCTTTTTTTGTGTTTCTTTTTTTCTTTATTGTATTCAACAACACGATCACGCGAAAAAACACTACGCTACTTTTTATTTCTCTCTCTCTCTCTCTCTCTCTCTCTCTCTCTCTCTCATTCAGAAAATTCTTCTCCTTTTATCTAGATATTTTTGTCTGTGTGGCACTTCGGTAATGACCATAATTTTTTTTCTCTTTATCTATTTATTTATTATGCTGTTGTTGCTGATTAATTTACTCGAACTGTTTTCCATGACTTTTTTGGCACCGTTTTCAGAGCTAAATCCGCGCGATGAAGAACTCTTCGAAAGCATCTCCTGCGAACGACTCTCACGCGATTCGAGTCCTCGGTTTCCCTTATTATTCGTTCATCGTCATCATCATCATCATTATGATTATCATTATTATTATTATTATTATTATTACTCGACGAGCTGCGGAGAAAAAGGAAAGGCGAGAAAAAGTGTGTGTGGTCCGATTAATTGCAATTGTCGACGTAGACTCGACAAATTTGTTTCCTCCCTCCTTTTTCCTCTATCTAAAACGGCTACTACGTTTTATTTATTTATTTACTCTTTTTTTTTTCTCTTTTTCTTTTTCTTTTTTGTTTTTTTTTCTTTTATAATTCATTAATTCCTCTAATTAATTGTCGACGCGGAACAACTACGGTGTCGTTCTTCAATCCTACCAATTCCTACGGATCGACATTTTGTTTAATTTTTCTTACTTCTTCTTCTTCTTCTTCTTTTTTTTATTATTCTTTGTTTTTTAAACGGAACAGCAAAGCGTCCGTTCCGCATGGCAATAATAGATTGTCATAGGTTTATTTATTCATTATTATTCATCTTCATCTCTCTGCGTTCGTCTGTTTTACCGTTCTCACGGGCGATTCGCTTTCGGCTGATCAACCAACACCCTTTCCCTTTTTGGCAAGTTCACGGCGGTGACTAGAGTATAACGACTATATTGTCATGCACTACAGTCTTTCTTAGAGCCCATCGATCGAACCCTAGCAGCCACTATTTCTCTCTCACTCTCTCACACTCTCTCTCTCTATACGCGTCGTCGAATTTCCTTCGCTAAAGGAACACGATTAAGAAGGTTCCTTCTCGACGTTCATCATCTCCTCGTTCTCCTCTCCCCGCGAAGCTTCCGCTTCATCTTTGTCCCTGTTGTGGCCGTTGCTGCTGCCGGAATCGGTGTCGTCCACGTAAATCCGAACGTCCGAGCCGATCGCGCAACCATCGTTCATCTGAACCACGGCGCTTTCGCTTCCGCTTGCGCTGCCTATACCTATCACGCTGTCGCTGATCGGCGATACCTCGGATCTCTCCTCGGCCGCGTAAATGTGTCCGTAGCTGCCGCCGCGAATCGACGAATCGGCCGTTCTCAATTTCGACGGCCTCCTCTCGTTAATTATCGACTGAACGTCGAAATCGTCGATAGGAGGAGCGGAAACGCGCCTCTCTGCTCTTTGTTTCGTTTCGCCGATGCTTCTCGATAAGCTGCCGTTGCCCGCGTGGCCGTTCAACGCGGGCAATCGCGCGCAGCCGTTGCTCACGTTCGTGTCCGATTGCGACTGACCGTCGCTCGACGCTCTTCGCGTTAGCGTTGCCTTGGACGGGTACGCGTTGGCCGTTGGCAGAAGATAACGCTCGCTCGGCTGCTTCGGACATGTAAGAGTGCTCACGGAGCACGCAGGTGATGTCGGGGATGAATTCGCCGCTGGAGTTGAACTCAACAACGATTTGCTCTCCTGCGCGTCGCTCGTTGCCTGAGGAAACAAGTTCATCGCGTGATTAATTAATAATAACTATATACTTGACCCACGATTCGTTGATCATTTATAATGTACTGTATCCGTTTCGCGACAAGATGACGCAGCGTGTTTATATTCGTAAAGCGTCTTCGGTTAATAGCGGTCAATGCCTGAGTTCGAAGGTATCTTGGAATCGGCGATTTATCTAAATAAATCGTAGCGAGGTGGAATGTTTACCTGCAACCTTTGACGATGTGCGTGAGTTTCTCGGCTCGCCGAGCAGTAGCTTCGCTGGGGGATGATTCGTGGCACGCTCAGATTGCTGACTGGCTTCTCGAACACCTCGGCCACCTCGAAGTGCATCGGCAGTAACGATCTTCTTTGCTGGTGCCCCGAATGGAACGTTTGTCGACGCTTCGACTTGAACTTGGACGGCCTTGAAGCGGTGCAACGATGATACGAGCTCCGTCGCGACAACGGCATCGAGATTGTTCCATCTTCAACCGAATAATCGTACGAATTCCCACCGAGTTTCTACCCAAATCCCGTAGCGAGACTTTATTTCAACGGGAAACGCGGAATTTCGCGAAATCCAATTACGTTTAGTTAGCATAGTTTGGCACATAATACAGTACAGTATTAGTATAGTTTAGTATATAGCATGGTATTAGTATAGTTTAGTATATAGTATAGTATTAGTATAGTTTAGTATATAGTATGGTATTAGTATTGTTTAGTATATAGTATAGTATTAGTATAATTTAGTATATAGTATAGTATTCGTATAGTTTAGTATATAGTATAGTATTAGTACAGTTTAGTATTTAGTATAGTATTAGTATAGTTTAGTATAGTTTAGTATATAGTATGGTATTAGTATTGTTTAGTATATAGTATGGTATTAGTATTGTTTAGTATACAGTATAGTATTCGTATAGTTTAGTATATAGTATAGTATTAGTATAGTTTAGTAGATAGCATGGTATTAGTACAGTTTAGTATATAGTATAGTATTAGTACAGTTTAGTATATAGCATAGTATTAGTATAGTTTAGTATAGTTTAGTGTATAGTATGGTATTAGTATTGTTTAGTATATAGTATAGTATTTTATATTCTAGTATATAGTATACTATTAATACAGTTTAGTATACAGTATAGAATAATTTAGTATATAGTATAGCTTTATTGCAGTTGGCATTTGAAAGAAAATTCCAGTGCAAATAAATCCTGCAATCGATTGTTGTCGAGAAAATCGTGCAACTGAAGTCGTGCAACTACTTCAACTACTTATTCCAATATTTATATTATTACATACTTTTCTTCTCCTTCTTATTTATTTGTTTCAATTAATTGTTCAATTAATTGATCGAAAATGTATAACAACAATGTTGTAATTTTGTTAAACAATGTTAATTAACATAATTAACGTAACAATGTTAATTGAAAACGTACGTGGCGTCACTCGAATTGAAATGTTCCCGTTTAAATAAAAACGCGCGTAGACGGGTAAACAAATAAGTGAACTTAAGTGTACGCTTACCGTCTGCGCTTTTCTCCCGCGGCGGATTGTAAATAAAGTTAGCAGGCAAGGAACGGACTTTGGCGAGGCCAGGCCTGCTAGCAGGGATCTTTTCGTTCGTCACCAAAATCGACTCGCGTTCCCTAACGTCGTCGTCTTCCTCCAATCCAACGTCTTCCCTTTCTCGCATCGCTTTCTCCTCCTCTTCTTCTTCTTCTTCTTCTTCCTCTTCTTCCACCTCTAACAATTCTTCCTGTTCGGCCGCCAATTCTCGCTCCAACTGCGTCTCCATGTCCAGCTCGTCTTCCATCTGTTCAACGTTCAACCGAACTTTTACGTTAACAGCGTTAATCGTCGTTTCGACGCTAGAACTAGCCACGATTAACGCGCTTATTCGTACCGGAAAGAAATACACGCGGATAGATATTTGCAAATGCGATCGAGGTATGATAAATCTCCACGAATATTATCTATAGAAAATCACCGAACATTGTACGTTTCGTTTCGAGTTGCAAAGCTCGACGAAGCCTTCTTAAAACAAATCGGAAATGCCGCGTAACGTAATTAGCGTCGCGAAACGGTGGAATATTTATAGTATATTTGCCTGTTTGTGGCTCTCCTCGAGGTGTTTCATTAGCACCGCGACGACCACGTTCACGAGGACGAACTGCGCCATCAGGACGAATATTACAAAAAATATCGGTGCTATTATGGTGCTGACGCAGCAATTCTTCACGCAGTCCGCTGCCTCGTCGCAGTCGTCCCTTAACGTGTCCTTCATTATACCGTTCCAATTGTCGCCGGTGGCTACGCGGAAAAGCGTGAGAAACGCCATGCCGAAGTTGCTGAAGTGCGCGTGCTCCCCGAGACCCTGGCAAGGCATGTCGTCGCTGCATTCTATAACAATTCGTCCAATATCGCGCTCCATTATCATCCGTTATCTTCTTCCTTCGATTATCACCGTTGCGCGAATATTTATTTATTTATTTCTTTAGTTGTTGGTATCGACAGGGTTAAGAGTACATCGATTTCGATTTCATTACAAGAATAATATTGTAATCGAACAATAATACCTGGATAACGTTTTGTTCGCCATTGTAGAATAAATTTGGAATTATCGTTCGTTTCGAATTCGTGAAATAATTTGTTATTTCGTATGGAAATATATTACACGTGTTAGGAAATTATTTACCAATTGTACCTGGTAAATTATTATTAATATTTCTTCTATATGCTTGTTAAATGTTCAAGCAGCATTTCGCAATATTTTATATTATTATGTACTATATTATATTCTATTATTACATTCTATTATATATTATATTCTATTATTACATTCTATTATATATTATATAATATTATTACATTCTATTATATATTATATAATATTATTACATTCTATTATATATTATATAATATTATTATGTTATTATATATTATTCTGTATAATGTGCTACTATTTATTACCAACTTTCAGTCTTCGATCGTCGCTAGATTTTCCACGGTACAGTTAAAGTGCGGCGCAAATGAATAACGCACGATTATTATTAAAGATATTCGGGTACTCGCCTAAACGGCCGAACAGTTCCACGCCGAGCGCCGCGAAGATGAAGAATAGCAGAAAAAATAGCAGACCCAGATTTCCCACCTGCGGTAACGCCTGCATTACCGTGTCCAAAAGGGCCCGTATACCTTTCGCCATTTTCAGCAGCTTCAAAACTGTGCAAAAATAGTCGAGAAATATTCATCGTTACTCTGCTCGTTTATGGGAAATCGAAATATGTGCAAAAGGCGCAGAATGCGAGTGATAGATAATAAATGAAACACAAATTTCGTAGTGAATCTTTGACTTATTAATGTATCAATAAATGAAACACAAGTTTCTAGTGAATCTTTGACTTATTAACGTATTAATAAATGAAACACAAATTTCTAGTGAATGTTTAACTTATTAATGTATTAATAAATGAAACACGAATTTCTTGTGAATGTTTGACTTATTAATGTACTAATAAATGAAACACAAATTTCTAGTGAATCTTTGACTTATTAATGTATTAATAAATGAAACACAAATTTCTAGTGAATGTTTGACTTATTAACGTATCAATAAATGAAACACAAATTTCTAGTGAATGTTTGACTTATTAATGTATTAATAAATGAAACACAAATACAGTCGGATCCGTTTATTATGATCGCTTTGAAGCTTTTCGATAAATTATTGACAAGCAGATAATCGTAACTTAGTAATATTATAATAACTTAATAATTTGGCGTGTTTCTCTATCGAAGTTGTTTAAATTTCCAATACAGATCCGTGGTTTATTTATTATTTATTCGGTAACAGTCGTATAATGTACAATTGTTAATATGACGTGCAACGAAACGTTAGAGCGAAGTAAATTAAAACTGTTGTATTCGACTGTTTTTATAATTGCTCGTTAAACTTACCCCTGGCGATTCGTAGAACTCGCATCACTCGAATGATGGTCGGATTGATCGGAATGATTTTGGATTCCACCTCTTCGAGAACTATGCCGACCACCGATAATATCACGATCCCTACGTCCAACTGATTCCACCTACGATCGAATATTAAACGTTCAAAGCCGCGGCGTTTCTTTGCTTTCGATTCTCTGTACGTTACTTTGCTATTGAACGAACGAATCAAAGTGGAATTTACGGGAACAGCGATAGCACGTTACCCTAGTATAATACGAATACGTACGAATTTGATACGAAAGAAGATTTACAAAGTATTCCCGAGCACGCTTAGTAATTCGTTTCGTTGCTTAGAAACACGCAGATTCGCGTTGAAACGAAGTGGTAACTTTCCACGAAGTGAATCGCGATCGGTGAATTTTTTAAACGGAAGCTTTGACGCATCGAATGTTAATTTCGATAGGAATGAAATTGGTATTGCGCTTGCCAACGATGTTAATAACGATTAAATTTAGTCTTCAATGTTTTAGACTTTAGCGAAGAGAATTAATTCTCTATTCGAATGGTTTCAGAGTACGAGTATAAATCGTATCTTGCACGTTGCGTATTATTATTATTATTGCTTTCTTTAACCCTTTTAAATAGAATAGTTGGACGAAATATGAAATACGATGTTAATACGTACTTGTCCTTCAGGTAGAGATGAAGACCCAATGCGAGAAGTTTCATGAAAGATTCGAGTATGAAGACGGCTGTGAAGAAGTAATTGAATATCTTTAGGGCGTAGGTGAGAGCTTTTGGCATCATGTAAAACTCCATTGCCATGGTGACAACGTTCAGGCCGATTACAGCGGCGATCGCCAAGTCGAAATACTTGGACGTCACCACGTTGTGAACGAACAGCCTCGATTTCGAGTAATTCGTGTAATACGGCGGCTCGTGCATCTCTGAAAAATTCAACCGTTTCCAAATACTGAATAGCTTCATATATTTAACTCTGGCGATTCGTGGAACAAGCTTGTAGTAAATCGAGAGACAATTACGCGGATACTGAATACAACGTCGATTAAATTTGCATTTGTATTTCGTGGGAAAATTTAGTTTCAATTGAATGGTGTTGTATTTGATAGGAAAATTTAGTTTCAATTAAATACTGTCGCATTTGTTGCCAAAATTAGTTCCAATTAAATACTGTTATATGTAATAGGAAAAATTAGTTTCAATTAAATACTGTTGTATTCGTTGCTAAAATTAGTTTCAATTAATTACTGTTATATTTAATAGGAAAATTTAGTTTCGATTAAATACTGTTGCACTTGTTGCTAAAATTAGCTTCAATTAAATACTGTTATACTTGTTGCTAAAATTAGTTTCAATTAAATACTGTTATATTTAATAGGAAAATTTAGTTTCAATTAAATGGTGTTGTACTTGTTGCTAAAATTAGTTTCAATTAAATACTGTTCTACTTGTTGCTAAAATTAGCTTCAATTAAATACTGTTATACTTGTTGCTAATATTAGTTTCAATTAAATACTGTTATATTTAATAGGAAAATTTAGTTTCAATTAAATACTGTTCTATTTAATAGGAAATTTAGTTTCAATTAAATACTGTTATATTTCATGGGAAAATTTAGTTTCAATTAAATACTGTTCTATTTAATAGGAAAATTTAGTTTCAATTAAATACTGTTGCATTTGTTGCTAAAATTACTTTCAATTAAATACTGTTATATTTGATGACAAACATTATTTTCAATTAAATACTGTTGTATTTGATACGAATTTAATTTCAATTAAATACTGTTGCACTTGTTGCTAAACTTAGCTTCAATTAAATACTGTTATATTTGATGACAAACTTTAGTTTCAATTAAATACTGTTGTACTTGTTGCTAAACTTAGCTTCAATTAAATACTGTTATATTTGATGACAAACTTTAGTTTCAATTAAATACTGTTGTACTTGTTGCTAAACTTAGCTTCAATTAAATACTGTTATATTTGATGACAAACTTTAGTTTCAATTAAATACTGTTGCATATGTTGCAAAAAATAGTTTCATTTAAATACTGTTGTACTTGTAGCTAAAATTAGTTTCAATTAAATACTGTTATATTTAATAGGAAAATTTAGTTTCAATTAAATACTGTTCTGCTTGTTGCTAAAATTAGCTTCAATTAAATACTGTTATACTTGTTGCTAAAATTAGCTTCAATTAAATACTGTTATATTTAATAGAAAAATATAATTTCAATTAAATACTGTTGCATTCGTTGCTAAAATTAGTTTCAATTAAATACTGTTGTTTTCGTTGCTAAAATTATTTCGAATTAAATACTTCTATACGAGTGATTGCAACGAAGTTCGAAGCAAGTATATTTCTATCTTTGATGACGAATTAAGCGTATATAATTTCTTACTCCGCCGTTTCTTCTCCATTTGCAAGGCTCGTTTAGCCGCTCTCCTTACGCGTTCCTCTTTCTCCTGTTCCTCTCGGCATCTGTGGAAATTTTCAACCACAACGCCCACGAACATGTTTAGAACGAAGAAACCGACGAGCAGGATGAACGCTATAAAGTACAACAGTCGCCATTCCGAGTAATTCTCGATCGGCTGAAACAGAACGTTTCGAGATGAACTTATTCGTTTATTCGTGCGACGCGTTTGAATCTGTTTGCCTTAAAAAAAATCACGGAAACCGAGTCGAATCAATAAACAGAAGAAAAATAATTCTATCTACATCGTGGATAACGATTAAGGTTTCAATTTAAGGATTAATGTTTCAAGTTTCCATTCGACGTAATAAAAAAAAAAAAAACAATGCTGTAACTGTTTCTAATACTAAATACTTCAGACGCGTTTAAAGTTTCAACATTTCTCTCCTAAGATGTAAGAGTAAATAGGCGAAGTTTAATCTTCGATCCGTGCTCAAAGAATACGAAGAACAATATAGAGATAAAATAGTTTACTGTATACATAAGTTCACCGATTAAAATCGTCTACGAAAGGCAGCTTCGAGTGGGACAATTTAGACGCGTCTAAACGGCGCGTCTCGTTGAGCTGATTAATTCTAGTGGCAATAGGATATGGAAATGAGGCGAAGGGGCAAGTGGATTACCTGTTGATCAACGCCGACAGCGTCGAGTCCGGTGTACATGATGTTAACCCATCCGTCTCTCGACGAGAGCACGAACAACGACATCAACGCTTTGCCGAGATCGTCGAAATTGTATTTCCTATTTAGCCAAACGTTCCGCTTGTCAGCCAGGCAGTCGGTTTTATTGCGTACATTTTTAATATCAGGCCCCTCGCAGTAATAAAAGGCACCCTTGAAGAGCTGCACGCCCAAGATACCGAAGATTACGAAAAAAGTACAGCATATCAAAACGATGTTGCCGATAGGTCGTAAAGAGGATAACAATGTCTGAACGACCAGCTTCAAGCCGGGTGCTCGATTAATAACCCGTAATGGTCTTAGCGACCTTAATAGTCTAAAAACCTGCAATCAAATGGAAATTGAAATGTACACGCGCTACCACGCTGCTATTAATATGCATTATACGTATTTGTTAGTATTCAATGGTAGTATAATCACTTGGTATTGGTATTCAATATATTGGTATTAAGTTTGTATTAGTATTCAATGTATTAGTATTACGTTAGTATTGGTATTCAATCTATTGATATTAAGTTACCATTAGTATTTAATGTATTAGTAGTAAGTCACTATTAGCATTTAACGTCTTAGTATTAAGTTAGCATTAGTATTTAATGTATTAGTATTAAGTTAGTATTAATATTTATTGTATTAGTAGTAAGTTACTATCAGTATTTAATGTATTAGTAGTAAGTTAGTATTGCTACTTAATCTATTGATATTAAGTTACCATTAGTATTTATTGTATTAGTAGTAGGTCACTATTAGCATTTAACGTCTTAGTATTAAGTTAGCATTACTATTTAATGTATTAGTATTAAGTTAGTATTAATATTTTATGTATTAGTATTAAGATTGTATTAATATTCGATGTATTAGTAGTAAGTTACTATTAGCATTCAATGTCTTAGTATTAAGTTAGCATTAGTATTTAATGTATTAGTATTAAGTTAGTATTAATATTTAATGTATTACTATTAAGATTGTACTAGTAATTAATGTATTAGTAGTAAGTTACTATTAGCATTCAACGTTTTAGTATTAAGTTAGCATTACTATTTAATGTATTATCATTAAGTCAGCATTAATATTTAATGTCTCGGTATTAAGTTAGCATTAGTATTCGATGTATTAGTAGCAAGTCACTATTAGCATTCAATGTCTTAGTATTAAGTTAGCATTAGTGTTTAATGTATTAGTATTAAGTTAGTATTAATATTTTATGTATTAGTATTAACATTGTATTAATATTCAATGTATTAGTAGTAAGTTACTATTCCCATTCAATGCCTTACTATTAACTTAGCATTAGTATTTAATGTATTATCATTAAGTCAGCATTAATATTTAATGTCTCAGTATTAAGTTAGCATTAGTATTTAATGTATTATCATTAAGTCAGCATTAATATTTAATGTCTCAGTATTAAGTTAGCATTAGTATTCCATGTATTACTAGTAAGTCACTATTAGCATTCACTGTCTTAGTATTAAGTTAGCGTTAGTATTTAATATATTAGCATTAAGTCAGTATTAATATTTAATGTATTGGTATTAAGTTACTATTATATAGTATTTGATATATTAGTACTAAGTTAGTATTAGTATTTACTGCATTGGTATTAATTTAGTATTAGTACCAAGTAAATATTACTATTTAATGTATTACTATCAAGTTACTATTGATATTTAATGTATTATTAATAAGTTACTATTACTATTTAATGTATTAGTATAAAGTTGGTACTAGTACTTAATGTATTAGTATTCAATGTGTTAGTATCAAGTATTTGGAAAAGATGGGAGGCAGAATGAAACGTACCCTCAATATTCCGAATATTCTTGGACTACTCGACGATAACAGGGACATCGATAAGTCGATTATGGAAATAATCACAAGAACTCCGTCCATAATGTTCCAACCGGAAGTAAAATAAGCGTCGGAGCCGTACAGCATACCAGATGCAACAACCTGCGCCATAAATCGCCGTTTATTTGCACCGAAAACAAAGCGGAACTTCCATTATCCGAATTAACGTATAAACTAATGTATAAATCATTATCCTAATCGTATTCAACTATATTATCCGAGATCACGGTTCGTAATAGAACGCGAATGTTACCAATATTTATATTCAACGTACGAACGACCAAGACGAAGAAAGTAAAGCGTACGTTTTATTATATCATCCGAAACATCAACATTCTTGCATTCGAACAATTATGTCACCCGATTAATTCGGATAATCGAGCTTCCGCTTTTATTCATTCGTACGCGTATTTAACTCTACGCTTCAACTACTCGCTACTAAAATTG
The DNA here is from genome assembly GCA_028830335.1 of Eucera pruinosa. Classification (NCBI taxonomy): domain Eukaryota; kingdom Metazoa; phylum Arthropoda; class Insecta; order Hymenoptera; family Apidae; genus Eucera; species Eucera pruinosa. Next base: position 4,932,933 of record JAMYCR010000019.1, read on the forward strand.
ATGCTCGTTATTATTAGACCGCGATTTAGATCGTAACAAAAGTTGGAAGTTTATGCGAATGCAAATTTCAAGGAAACGAACGATACTTGGACGGAAATCGTTGGTGGATTTTAATACCATCGAGAAGATTCGAATATTATTGGCGGAGTAAACGAATAAAGAAGTTTCAAATCTCCGTTAAGCATCGAAGGGTTATCAGTCGCCGATTACCTTGATGAACATTTCGATAGCGAACACTCCGGTAAAAATATAGTTAGCAGTGGATAGAAAAAGTCTTTCGCCACTGTCGGGTGGTATGTTCGGCCGTTCCATCGCCAACGTGATGCAGTTCAGGCCGATGAAAAAGAGGACCACGTTGTCGAACCATTTTTGGTCAACCAACCAATGACACAACACGCGAAACCTGAAACGCCAAGTTTACCATTGCATATTTCCATCGAAATAATTCGAACTCTGCTCGCGGAGCGAAAGAAAAGATGCTAGATTATGCTGAAATATTATTACATTAATCGCGTTACAAAAGCCACGAATATTCCAAACTACGTTAATTCGAATTATTTTTATTGCGCGGATTTAAATTTCCGTTTTATTCATTCTTAAATTAATCGAAGTAATTGCATTTGCACAACGATCACAGCGGTTCCAGTAGAAACGAAAAATATTCGTAGAAACGAAAACTATTCGTAGAAACGAAAAATATTCGTAGATCCGTGGATCGAAAAAATGTTAAACACCGATACGAAATGATCGATTAATCGCTTAATTATCATCGAACTATCAAACGGACTTTGTAACGCTAGTCAAGAACGAAGAAACGTTACGATTAACTCGTTGGCGATACCATTTTTCGAATACTGATTTGACGTACCACGCAAGCCATTAGCTTTGCACAGTGTCACGCGCAAAGTGTTCAAATATCATTACGTTCAAATCTTACGAAGCGAAACTCCAAATCGAGTTCAAATTCATGTTCATTGCTAGCAGATAATCCTTATATTTATTCAAGCAACGCCATAATTCGTGTCACTAACGCGACTACTTGTCGTATGCCAAATGATTCAATGGACCACGGATTTCTATGCAACTTACTAGAGAAGAAACGTTGATAAATCTATAAACTATCCCGAAGTGAACAATACAATATTCGCATTTGCAGTTATTGTAATATTTGCACGTCTTCCTGGTGAAGTAATGAATAATGAAACGATACCTGTTGTTCGGTGGAAAGAGATAAAGCGAGTAATCGTCTCGTTCCTTGAGGCAACCTTTGGGTTCGAAGAACATGAAGATCTTTTTGATCCTCTCTATACTGCTGGCGCTCCCATGGCCGTTCAACGGCGGCGTCTGTTCGTCTGTACGGGGATTGTCGTCGTCTTGTTCGGGAAGTCGTTTTATTCTGGGCAGTGGACCAGTCTCCATCGACAGATTATTGATTGTACGCGCAGCGGTTGTGCATTGCACCGGCGTTGCATCGTCCGCGGGCAACGTTTTCCTCGTCGGCGATTGAACGTTCTCGTTACCCCGCAACGAGTTCCTTCGCGACAGATCGCTTATCCATCGCATCTTTAACATTGCAACGCGATCGAGCGATTAAACAAGCTGCCCCCCCTTCTTTTTTTTTTAATTCAATACAGGCTAGGATTGACGTAAGAAATATTTAGAGATACGAGTAGGGTAGACGTGTAGCACTTTAGTATTGACACTTTAAGTTAGGTCTAAACCGAGTCAGTGTATATTCATATTTTCAAAGCCGCTATTCAACCCCTAACAAAAGTTTCTTTCGACCCTTTTCATATCCAAGTCTAAAGTTCACAGAGATATCAATAATGGAAACTGTAATTCTAATTCTACTGTAATATTGTATATTGAAATTCCCAAAGCTACTATTCAACCCCTAACAAAAGTTTCTTTCAACCCTTTTCATATCCAAGTCTAAAGTTCACAGAGATATCAATAATGGAAGCTGTAATTCTAATTATACTAACAGTATATTAACATTTCCAAAGCCGTTATTCAACCCCTAACAAAAGTTTCTTTCAACCCTTTTCGTATGTAAATTCAAAGTCCACAGAGACATCAATAATGGAAACTGTAATTCTAATTATACTAACAGTATATTAACATTTCCAAAGTCGTTATTCAACCCCTAATAGAAGTTTCTTTCAACCCTTTTCGTATCCAAATCCAAAGTTCACCAAAATATCAATAATGGAAGCTGTAATTCTAATTGTACTGTAATGTATTGAAATTCCCAAAGCCACTATTCAACCCCTAACAAAAGTTTCTTAAACCCTTTCCGTATGCAAACCCAAAGTCCACCGAAATGTCAACAATAGAAGCTGTAATTCTAATTGTACTGTAATGTATTGAAATTCCCAAAGCCACTATTCAACCCCTAACAAAAGTTTCTTTCAACCCTTTTCATATCCAAATCCAAAGTCCACCGAAATATCAATAATGGAAACTGTAATTCTAATTATACTAACAGTATATTAACATTTCCAAAGCTGCTATTCAACCCCTAACAAAAGTTTCTTTCAACCCTTTTCGTATCCAAATCCAAAGTTCACCAAATTATCAATAATGAAAGCTATAATTCTAATTCTACTGTAATATTGTATATTGAAATTCCCAAAGCTGCTAATCAACCCCTAACAAAAGTTTCTTTCAACCCTTTTCATATCCAAATCCAAAGTCCACCGAAATATCAATAATGGAAACTGTAATTCTAATTATACTAATAGTATATTAAAATTCCCAAAGCAACTATTCAACCCCTAACAAAAGTTTCTTTCAATCCTTTTCGTATCCAAATCCAAAGTTCACCAAAATATCAATAATGGAAGCTGTAATTCTAATTATACTAATAGTATATTAAAATTCCCAATGCCACTATTCAACCCCTAACAAAAGTTTCTTTCAACCTTTTCCGTATGCAAACCCAAAGACCACCGAAATATCAATAATGGAAGCTGTAATTCTAATTATACTAATAGTATATTAATATTCCCAAAGCCATAATTAATTGCAAAAGTATCCAGTAATTCGTCTCTATTTTCTTTTCGTAGTAATTCGCCAACGATATTGAAATACAAATTCGTTAGGATTGCAAATATCTTAATAGAAAAATTCTAAACTTTCAACGCGATTCGTTCGCTATTTTGTCTGATGGTAATTTGGAATAAAATCCGCCGTTGGAAGGAATTCTAATTAACCCCTTGTCCTACAAATTTTTTATTATTGCACTTATGTAAGCTATCATTATCAGGTTACACTTCTCACATTTCTTCAAACTATTGAAATATTCTGCATAATTTATATTTAGTGATCCTTGAGCAGCTGAAGAGAAAGTAAGGCTAAAATAAATGGAACATCGTATCGCGAGCAGAATGTATCTTAAATAAGTCTATCTATAATTCAAGCTAAAATTCATCTATAAGCCAAGGGGTTAACAGCGAATGGATTGAAAAGACGTATTCTTTGCTTAGAAGGGAAAGAGTTGGAACGATCGATTGTTCACGAGTGAAACGGATTAAACGAACGTGACTTACTTGATTAGGTGTCGCCGTGTAACGTCGTATAGAAGAGCTACGGCTTTCGATGGAATTATTAGGGCTGAGGCTACGATTATTGCTCGTTAGGACGGTGGTTCGATTGTTCGGCGTGTCGCTTTGCGTGTCGTTTCTTATCGAACCGTGTAAATAGCCGCCGTTAAATCTGAAACGTGTAAACGTTGCCTAAGTTCGTCGTGAAACGAAGGAGAAAACTGCAAGGTGGAAAGATAATTTCATCGACTATTTGCACTGGAAAGTTGATCGAAGCTGCTTCACTTTATTTGATTTATTTCACGAATAGAAAAAAATACCCAACTCTATAATATATATATTAATAGTAAAAAATAAACAGCACATCGAAGCAAATTAACGCATTAACACACAGGAAAAAGAAACGCGTCAGATTATTTTACAATAGGTGTCTAAAATGTATTTCGAGTGGAAAGAGTTAAGAAGCTAGCGGGAATTTTGTTGAACGAATTTGGTTGAAGTTTCTTTTAACTGGTGTTGCTTCGTACTGTAATCTATGCTACTAGGTACAAATTACTATAGTTTCCGCAATCAAGTAGCTTGCAGATTAATTAAAGAAAGGAATTCTAATTTGTATAAAAGATAAACGCGAAACGAAACAGAATTGTTTAAACCAAAATTCACTAAAATTCGTTTTATAATTTTTTCACGTTTAACTGAACACCGTTTGTACGAACATATTAAAATGTATAAAGTATTATATTGTACGATTGGAGTAATCGTTCTTACTTTCATAAATTGTTATTATCATTATTATTATTCGTACTCAGGTTTCCAAGCAAATCTCTCTCTTTCTCGTTTCGCGGTGTTAATCCCGATTATTAAAGGAGTATGAAACACAGTTAAGTATAAATCGAGTGTTTCGCCGCTGTAATTTGAAAGGATCCGATTCAAATTCATTCACAAACGAATGAATTTCGTTTCGATTGAAGCTCACGTTGAATTGGAGCCAAGTAAAGTGCTCCGACCGTTGTTTAAAACAGTGGCCCTGCCGGGAAGCTCGTCTTCCGCTTGTGACCAACGTTTCCGTCGCAACGATGGCCGCGATAATTTCCACGAGTAACCCCTCTGTATTCTCGGCGGACTGCAACACAACAATATTTTCAAGCCTTCTAGTCGAATTCAGCTCGAGAGCTGAAATCATCGTAATTACTCGAGAGGCAAAGTTCGAAACGAAACGTAGAATTTCTCTTGATCCCGCGATAATAAACACGTTAACTTTTCTCGATAAGTGTATACGCATATGAAAGGGTTAAAGATCGATAAATAATAGTAAGAGTAAAAGTATACGAGCCTCGAGCTGGATGCTTCTCTCGTCGAAGGATTAACAACAGCCGTGACGAGGCTTATTCGCCGAGGGAATTGTCCGGCGATCAGATTCTTCGTTGGAATTTTGTTAGATACGTCTGGCAACTTTAACAAACCCGAAGGAATGCTACACTGGCTCTGTTAAACGATAATAAATCACTATTATTATTATCCTTTTTCTCCTCTTCGATGTTGATTCTGTTGGATTGGTGCCACAAGTTCGTACGATTCTCATATCAATTAAACGTACGAATAGAATTATTATTAATTGGAATTAATGACACGGTACTATTTTACATTTTGTCACCACTGTTCCTTTTGTTATGCGAACGTTCTAAGAACTCTTAGCTTCCTGTCGATAATCATTGTATCGATTCGAAAGCGTAGAAATCTAAACGCTTAAAATTCGAAAGCTTGGAAATTGAAACGCGTAGATTTCGAAAGCGTAGAAATCCAAACGATTGGAATTCGAAAGCTTGGAAATTGAAACGCGTAGAATTCGAAAGCTTAGAAATCCAAACGCTTGGAATTCGAAAGCTTGGAAATCGAAACGCTTGGAATTCGAAAGCTTGGAAATCCAATAGCGTGGAAAGTCAACGCTTAAAATTCGAAAGCTTGGAAATTGAAACGCGTAGAATTCGAAAGCTTGGAAATCGAAACGCTTGGAATTCGAAAGCTTGGAAATCCAATAGCGTGGAAAGTCAACGCGTAGAATTCGAAAGCTTGGAAATTGCAACGCGTAGAATTCGAAAGCTTAGATATCCAAAAGCTTGGAATTCGAAAGCTTGGAATTCGAAAGCTTGGACATCCAATAGCGTAGAGATTCAACGCTTAAAATTCGAAAGCTTGGAAATTGGAACGCGTAGAATTCGAAAGCTTGGAAATCGAAACGCTTAAAATTCGAAAGCTTGGAAATTCGAACGCGTAGAATTCGAAAGCTTGAAAATTGGAACGCGTAGACTTCGAAAGCTTAGAAATCCAAACGGTTGGAATTCGAAAACTTCGAAATCCAACAGAGTAGAGATTCAACGTTTAAAATTCGAAAGCTTGGAAATAGGAACGCGTAGAATTCGAAAGCTTGGAAATCGAAACGCTTAAAATTCGAAAGCTTGGAAATAGGAACGCGTAGAATTCGAAAGCTTGGAAATCCAAATGCTTAAAATTCGAACGCGTAGAATTCGAAAGCTTAGAAATCCAAACGCTTAAAATTCGAAAGCTTGGAAATTGCAACGCGTAGAATTCGAAAGCTTAGAAATCCAAACGCTTGGAATTCGAAAGCTTGGAAATTCAACGCTTAAAATTCGTTAGTATTAATATTCGTTTCTCATCCGTATATAATAACAATAATAATAATAACTTGTGGACCAAGCCGACATTATTCCATAAAAACGATCCACGTACGCCTGAACGATCGATGGATTCGATGGATAACGCAGCAGTCGGATAAACAGCGCGGCAATTCAAGTCTCTGTAGCCAACGTCGAGGGTTGTGTTAGGCGAATCTTGAGGTGTGGCTGCTGTATGGGTGATTATAGGCGGCTGTCCAGCAGCGCCCATCATTTTATTCTCCTTCTGAATGTTGCACTTCGGCTCGTCCAATTGATGCTTCCACACGCTGTTCTGTTTCTCCCTGTTGTTGTCCTTGTACTTCCTTAATTCCTCTGCGCTTTGCCACGAATTCTTCCGATCCTACGTTGCAACATATTTCGTCCAACAGCGACACGCGAAAGCGACAATTTTCATTCTATTCATTTATTTCTACGAGCAAAGAAACTGCTTCTCGTTCGCTTATAACAAACACGATTTACTTAGTAAGTAGCTCCTTTATCGTAATTTGTTCACAGCCACGGAGTGATAAGTTTAAGATTTAGCATAGATCGTATACGGGATGGTAAACATGTTAACGAGATCTGTGAACGGAGCTTCGGTTACCTGAGTGTAAGTGTCGCTATCGGTGATCGAATGAGATCTAGAAATCCTCGAGGAACCATCGTCGCTTCCCATTCCAGCTTCCTTTGCGGCTAGCCTCGCCATTTCTCTTTGCTCCCTTTCCCTTCTTTCGTTCCTCTGTAACAAGGCGAAACGTAATTTATCGTAATATTATTACATCGTAATATATTTATCGTAATATTATTACATCGTAATATATTTATCGTAATATTATTATACAGTAATATATTCATTGTAATACTATTATACCGTAATATATTTAATCGTAATACTATTATTATGGCGTAATATATTCATCGTCATAATACTATTATTATATCGTAATATATTTATCGTTATGCTACTATTATGGCGTAATATATTTATCGTTATGCTACTATTATGGCGTAATATATTTATCGTAATACTACTATTATTATATAGTAATATATTTATCGTAATACTATTATTATGGCGTAATATATTCATTGTAATATTATTATTATGGCGTAATATATTTATCGTCATTATACTATTATTATATCGTAATATATTTATCGTAATAATACTATTATTATATAGTAATATATTTATCGTAATACTATTATTATGGCGTAATATATTCATTGTAATATTATTATTATTATGGCGTAATATATTCATCGTCATTATACTATTATTATATCGTAATATATTTATCGTAATGCTACTATTATGGCGTAATGTATTTATCGTAATACTACTATTATTATATAGTAATATATTTATCGTAATAATACTATTATTATATAGTAATATATTTATCATAATAATAGTATTATGGCGTGATATATTTATCGTAATACTATTACTATGGCGTAATATGTTTATCGTAATATTATTATAGCGTAATATATTTGTCGTAATATTATTATGGCGTAATATATTTATCGTAATACTATTATTATCGCGTAATATATTTATCGTAATATTATTATCGCGTAACATATTTATCGTAATATTATTATCGCGTAATATATTTATCGTAATACTATTATTATGGCGTAATATATTTATCGTAATATATCTATCGTAATATTATTATCGCGTAATATATTTATCGTAATACTATTATTATGGCGTAATATATTTATGGTAATATTATTATCGCGTAATATATTTATCGTAATGTATTTATCGTAATATTATTATATCGCAATATATTTATCATAATAATAGTATTATGGCGTGATATATTTATCGTAATACTATTACTATGGCGTAATATATTTATCGTAATACTATTATCATTGCGTAATATATTTATCGTAATATTATTACATGGCGACGTATTTACCGTAACAAATAAGTGTTACGCCTAGCAGTGAAATAAATGAACGTGTAATAAAATGAATTTGCTCACCTCTGAAGAGAATCCTTCGACCAAGATGGCGACCAGCAGGTTGAAGAGGACGTAATTACCGAAAGTCATCAACGCGACGAAGTAAAGAGCCGCCCAATGGGAAGTTTTCTGCATACCGTTGAATAGCACCACGTTCCAATCTTCCTGCGTCAAGATCTACGTAAAAAGGGAAAGAAAATAGGGAGAAGATCCCAGATGTAAATAAAACGTTGCACGCGGTTGTGTGAATGTTAAATAAGTAACTAAATACGATAGTAATTAACGCCGGTGATAGGAAAGACCACGCGAAAGATTCTAATTTGTTGTGCTGTATAATTTTATTCACCAACGCACGCGACTTTTTTTTTTCTTTTTTTCCTTTTTTTTCTTTGTATCATTGCTCCGCGAATCCTCGTTAGCGGTTCGTATTTTACGTATCGCGCCTTTAAAAGTGGCTCGTGAATCTCTTCGTTTGCTAATCTCTACTTGAAAAGTTCGCAGGGATTGGAAAGAAAATAGAAGAGAGAGAAAGAGAAGGGAAACTATTAATATAGATCATAGATATTAATTTTAACAGAGAGTTTTTCAAATATTAAGGTTTACTTTAATATAAACGAAGATTATAGATATTAATTTTAACAAATAGTTTTTCAAATATTAAAGTTTACTTTAGTATTAACAAAGATTATATATATTAATTTTAACAGAGAGTTTTTCAAATATTAAGGTTTACTTTAGTATTAACATAGATTACAGATATTAATTTTAACAAATAGTTTTTTAAATATTAAGGTTTGCTTTACTATTAACTTAAATTATAGATATTAATTTTAAAAGAGACTTTTTCAAATATTAAGGTTTACTTTAGTATTAACATAGATCATAAATATTAATTTTGAAAGAGACTTTTCCAAATATTAATGTTTACTTTACTATTAACTCAAATTATAGATATTAACTTTAACAGATTGTTTTTCAAATATTAAGGTTTACTTTAGTATTAACAAAGATTATAGATATTAATTTTAAAAGAGACTTTTTCAAATATTAAGGTTTACTTTAGTATTAACATAGATTATAGATATTAATGTTAAAAGAAACTTTTTAAATATTAAGGTTTAGCTTAGTATTAACTTAAATTATAGATATTAATTTTAAAAGAGACTTTTTAAATATTAAGGTTTAGCTTAGTATTAACTTAAATTATAGATATTAATTTTAAAAGAGACTTTTTAAATATTAAGGTTTAGCTTAGTATTAACTTAAATTATAGATATTAACTTTAACAGATTGTTTTTCAAATATTAAGGTTTACTTTACTATTAACTTAAATTATAGATATTAACTTTAACAGATTGTTTTTCAAATATTAAGGTTTACTTTAGTATTAACAAAGATCATAGATATTAATTTTGACAGAATGTTTTTCAACTATCAAGGTTTGCAATATTCAACGCTTTACAAGTATTTTCACAGTTCTGCGAACGAAAAATTTGTCGCTTCATAAGAAAGATCATTAATATACTAGATTACAAATATTAATTTTCGCAGAAAGTTTACGAAATATTAAATTTTCCAATATTCAACGTTTTCGATATTTTCACGGTTTAACGTCGCCCGAAAATTATCGAAATAATTCCGTTTCGAGTTGCACAAGATACCAACGGACACGTTCGAGATAAATACTTTTAATTAAGTGTCCGATTTTATGCTCTTTTACGCAAAATTTCTCTACTCGTTAAAATTAACTGAAAATTCATCCAATAATTTTTCCATAATTAGTAGATTAAATTTAGATAGGATTTTTAGTAAACGTCACGAACACAAGTTTAACATACGTCGGATTAAATTCGAATCGAATTGGATACAGAGAATCCCTTATATATATATAAGAAATTGGAAAGATAGGGAAAAAGAAGAACGAAGAGAAGAGAGAATCGATAGGCGTATATTTCAATGGCTGTATGATATAAAGAAAATTGAAGCAGCGCCGAGAGGAGGGTTGGGAAGGGGGGCGAGAAAAGCTTGATAGAAAACTGGTACACAATATTATGTAACGCGTACATATAAATATAGATATAGATACAGATAGTAACAGGTTACAGATATAGATGCAGAATTCAAGAAATGGATATATAGACATCGACATAGAGATCAGACAGACATAGAAACATAGAAAACAGAGAAAGAGAGAGAAAGAGTAGCATATAGACAAATATAGAATTAGAAATAGAAATGTCAGGCGCCTGCAAAAAACTTTCCATCGATTCGATCGTGAAAGATGTTCGCTAAAAATTGACGAATCGTATTTCTATTAACTGGTAAAAGAAACGCAGCTCTGTTTGCTCTGTGATTTATGAAAATTCAATTGAAACTTTCCCGCTTTTAGACGACATATTTGTTACTTATTTAGAGAAATTTTTCTCGGTTTTAGCGACGCGAATTTCAGGATAGAAACGATCGAAACTTTTGCATCGCGCCCAATAGAAACAGAAATAGAGATTTGCATTAGCTGTGCGGATTAATTCGGTGCTCTTTGGAATCTTATTAACGATGTTGTAATACAAACTTTTGTTACTCTTATTTTATACATATATATACGTATATTCGTAAGAGAAAAATTGCTCGTTAATTTGCTTCGTTGTAAATGGAAAGGAAAGGGTTAACATCTCGTGTAAATAAATTATGTTTAATATTAACCCTCGTTATTTTCAAGGCTCTTCGAGGATTTAGGATTCGCCGATTAAATATGCAAATTCATGGCTCTATTATTTCCAAATGTTTTCTCGAGGAAAAGATTTCGATTGCTCGAAAGGCGACAGAAGAATTTTTCTTACTTTCAAGAATTTTTTAGAAAGTTCTATCCGCTTGACTTGGCTTGTGAAAAATATACGAAGTTGCATATGAAAATCTATTCGTTGCATAGAATTTGTTCTACCACTATTTCATTTACTATTGTAGAATTTATTCCACCACTATGTTATTTACTATTATAGAATTTATTCCAGTACTATTTTATTTACTATTACAGAATTTATTCCAGTACTATTTCATTTATTATTATAGAATTTATTCCACTACTATTTTATTTACTATTATAGAATTTATTCCACCACTATTTCATTTACTATTATAGAATTCATTACAGTACTATTTTATTTACTATTCCTTCCATTCGAATTTGCTATATTTTAGGCAATTATAAATATACATATACGTATATACGTAGAATAATTATAATTTAGAATTTAGAATTCGTTTTCCATTCGCCCAAAAATAGATCACATCGAAATTCCGCGAAACAGGGCTTCGAATGAATTCGCACACCTAACAAAGACATTCAAAATGGCTGTCAAAAGTTTGCCAAAATTAATCGTCTTTCAAATTTCATTCGCCGGCTAATCGATCTAAATTCCCCTTTATCACCGAGATCATTTTTTTTTCCCCCGCAACTCGGAGAAACCGAATAAACGCGATTGAAGGATGATTAAAAATGAATCGAAATCAATGGTTAGGCCTCGATCACCTTTTGCCAGCTCCGATTGAATGGAAATTTCCACGGTACATAGAAGAACACGCATAGAGATGGCGGAATGTTATATAGATTGTGTACAATACTTAGCGGATGTATACGGTAGAAGTGCGTATTTGTTTTCGGTGTAAGAAGAAAAAGGGGAACGGTGATACCTGAAAGACGGTGACAAGTGCCCAGACGATGTCGTTGAAATGCTTTCGATCACAGCGACACATTGGGTGCCGCGAGACCACCTCGGCACAGGTGCAGGGCCGACTCCGGTCCGCCCACATGCAAAACTTACCCCCGAACAGGTACATCCCTAGGATGCTGCAACCGAGACAATCCGCCTGCCTAAAGTTTCACCGCGAGAACAACCGTGAGAACGAAGAACAAGGAGAGGGAAAACGGGACGATTTGTGCCGCGCTTCCCGTCGAGCGTCTTCCTTCGATCCTAGCGCGTTGTTTTCGTTTAAAAGAAACGTAGGAGGTGTCTAAACGTAGGTACGTTACATTGCAGCTTCCCATTTTTCATACCGGTTCGATTATTATTATTATGCATTCCCTGGTATTGCAGTTCGTTTGATGTGCCTGATTCTAGTTCGAAAGAAGAGAGGAAGTGTTTAGGTTTAAAGTGGCCAATTGCAACCCCTTAACTTTGTTAGTAGAGTAGTTTTTTGGTATTGTAGTTCATTCAAATATGTCTAATGCGAGTTTGAAAGTAGAGAGGAGGTGTCTAGATTTTATGCGGCTAATTGCTACCCTCTAATTTTATTTCTATGTTTCTACTAGATAATTGCAACCCCTTATTTTATTTCGAAACCTTTCCTAGTTAAGTAAAACCTCGTAAATTATTTCTAAACCTATCCTAATTAATTGCAACGCCCTATTTTATTTCTAAACCTTTCCTAGTTAATTGAAACCCCCTATTTTATTTCTAAACCTTTCCTAGCTAATTGAAACCCCTTGTATTATTTCTAAACCTTTCCTAGTTAATTGAAACCCCTTGTATTATTTCTAAACCTTTCCTAGCTAATTGCAACCCCCTATTTCATTTCTAATCCTTTCCTAGTTAAGTAAAACCTCGTGTATCATTTCTAAACCATTCATAGTTAAGTAAAACCTCGTGTATTATTTCTAAACCTATCCTAGTTAATTGCAACCCCCTATTTTATTTCTGAACTTTTCCTAGCTAATTGCAACCCTCTATTTTATTTCTAAACCTTTGCTAATTAATTGCAACCCCCTATTTTATTTCTAAACCTTTCCTAATTAATTGCAACCCCCTATTTTTACCACTAGAACGCCTATTCTTCATTTCGCGACGTTGCAAATCCTTCGAATGCATCTAATCCTGTTTTAAAAGAAGCAAAAGTCCCTTGAAATCGTTTCCGCCTATTTTCAACACCCTATTTTTACCCTCGCAATCTACTATCGATCTTCTTCTATCGTCGCAACACGTGCAGTTGCGTTAAAATACCGAAGAGAGGCGGAAGGGTGTTGCGTTTCTTCCTGGACCTGCTAGTGGACTCATCAGTAAGGTTACCTAGCAGGCCCTGTCTTAGACGTTGGGAATTTGGAAGGAAGATTAAGTAAAAATTGCCAACGATATGTGGAGCTGTGGAGGGGGGATAGAATAGGAAAAGAAAGGGTGTTACGTTTCGTCCTGGACCTGCTAGTGTGAACTCATCAGTGGGGCTACCTAGCAGGCCCTGTCTTAGACGTTGGGAATTTGGAAGGAAAGTTAAGTAAAAATTGCCAACGATATGTGAAGCTGTGGAGGGGGGATAGAATGGGAAAGAGGAAGGGTGTTGCGTTTCGTCCTGGGCCTGCTAGTGTGAACTCATCAGTGGGGCTACCTAGCAGGCCCTGCCTTAGACGTTGGGAATTTGGAAGGAAAGTTAAGTAAAAAATGCCAACGATATGTGAAGCTGTGGAGAGGGGATAGGATATGAAAAAGGAAGGGTGTTGCGTTTCGTCCTGGGCCTGCTAGTGGACTTATTAATAAGACTACCTAGCAGGCCCTGCCTTAGACGTTGGGATATTGGAAGGAAAGTTAAAGGCGGTATATATATGGACGAGGTAGTTGGAGCTTATGCTTTCGAGAAAGTCCTATTTCGTATGTCCCTCTAGTGGTAGGTGCAGGAGAGCCGCCACAGCCTAAATAGCTAATAAAATAATCGCAAGGCAAGGGGTTAAGCGGTGCTTTGGAACGTGGCTTCGCTTCGAATAATGGCCGTGAATATTTTAACCGGTAATTTACAGGCGGAATTGCGGCCGCCAATCGCCGATGCGTTGTTGGTCAACGTATCGTGTTCATCGACCAACAAAATTACCTCCTCTCGTCGTCTCTCCTTTCGATAGAAATTCAAATTGCAACCCATGGTATTTAAAAAGATCCGCGAAAGCTACGCGGAAATAATTCACCGATAAACAAGAGGTCGCAGAGTTTTAGAAGATTTAAATAACGAGGAAATCGGAGATTTTTTACGCGGTTTCAATTATCAATTTCTTCATTCTATTAAAATATACGTACGTGAAACGTAACGAGAACATAAAATGCCAAAAGGCAACGCGTTTCAAAGTAATATAAAAAAGACTACAGAGTGAGAAACAGATTTTGCTCCGCCTTAAATACTAATGAATAATTTAATAAAAACAACCCGCTGTTCGACGAATTTTAATTATAATTCCTATAATTTTAATTATAATTATAATTCCCTTCCGTACAGGCTAACCAATTTTCGCTGCAATATTTTGCGTCTAACGATGCGACGAACAATTGGAAATCGATACAATTAATCGATTCTTCAAACGTGTCTCCTTTTATTAAACGTTCGAAGTAGCGACGCAATGAAATTTTCCACGTTCGCTGTTCGACCAAATTTTACACAACCGTGATTCTCGTTATCGCAGAGCTGGCGACGGATAATGCGATAATAATACAGGAGAAACGAAGACGATCGATCGAAGGCGCGGCATGTTTAAGCGGGATATATAATACGGGTGAACAGCGAGGGGACAACTGTCACTCGAAGCTTTGTACAGTCACATTCTGCAAGATCGGCGGCGTCTCGTCCCCGGTTCGTACTAAATTCTGCCGAGAGAATAAGGCACAGCGAGTCAAGTAAATTGGTACGTTTGTGTTCGTGTGTCGCGTGTCAACCTGTCGGATAAAAGCGAATAATTATTACACAAGCTGCGCGTGCGTGTATACTAAATATTGTATATATATATATATATATAATTAAACGAAAAAGAAATGGCGATCGAATTGATTTACCAAATATTTATGCACGTTTTATTTGACAATTTTAAACGTTCGCGTGGACGAATATAATGGAAATATATTATTGCGTAGAAATAAAATTGCCACTGGTTCAATTTCAGTTTCTATCAATGCATTAGTGTTTAAATGATTGCCGTGGCCAAATTATTATTCATTGAATATAATTGCAAGCTACTGTAATCGATCACAAATATATTATTAAGTATAATAAAATTGCTGTTGATTGAATTTTATTTCGCATCGATGTTTAATTAAACGCTGAAGCATTGTATTTAAATATTACCGTGGCCAAATTATTATTCATTGAATATAATTGCAAGCTACTAGAATTGATCATAAATATATTATTAAGTATAATAAAATTGCCACTGGTTGAATTTTATTTCGCATCGATGTTTAATTAAATACTAAAGCATTGTATTTAAATATTACCGTGGCCAAATTATTATTCATTGAATATAATTGCAAGCTACTATAATTGATCATAAATATATTATTAAGTATAATAAAATTGCCACTGGTTAAATTTTATTTCGCATTGATGTTTAATTAAACGCTGAAGCATTGTATTTAATCATTCCCATGGCCAAATTATTATTCACGTGAATATAACGTAATCCATTATAATCGATCAGAAATATATTATTACATATAATAAAATTGCCACTGGTTGAATTTTATTTCGCATCAATGTTTAATTAAACACTAAAGCATTGTATTTAAACATTTCCATGGCCAAATTATTATTCACGTGAACGTAACGTAATCCATTATAATCGATCAGAAATATATTATTATTTACATTAAAATTGGCGCTAGCGAAATTTCATTTTTTACCAAATTGAACAAAATACCGAAATTTCAACTATCCCCGTGGCCAAATTATCGTTCGTGCAAAATATACAACGCGATCTGTTACAATCGATCGGAAATAAGGAAGAAGATTGAATGGAAAATATTACAATTCGCCTCGAGTTTACCGGAAATCATTCGTTACCAAGCTACGCCAATTAAATCGCGTGTTTACGCGTACTTGCAGTCGAATAAAAGAGCACAATGCAATACCTGTCTTTGCAGAATGTCACGGTTTGACATTTATTACATGTACGTATATTCGGACGGAGAGAAACGAAAAAATCAGGAGAATAAGATAAACGGAAAAAATGGCAAAGCGTAAATATACACACACACACACATACACACATATATATATAAATATATATATGTACGTGTGTAATATAAAGTAGTAATAATAACAATATGTAATTGTATAATTTCTAAGTATAATAAGTAAGGTTAAAAATGTCTGAACGAACTTTTAGCGGCTGCTTGCACAAGTACACACTAGCTATTCGATATTCAGCGGTATCTGTCGTTTGTTTGTTACGTATTTCGTAATTAGCCTGCGGCGGGATCAACGATCGAACGAAATTAAGTTTGCGCGTGATTGAGAAAAGCGAACCCAAAATGTGCTACGATATTGTTCACCTTTTTTCCATTTGTTTCTTTCTTATTTAACCATTTGGCGATCAATTCGGTACATCGAAACACACTCGTCGCGATAATTAGACTAAAGTAGATTAATGTAGCTTTGAATGAAAAAAATCTTCTTAACAAAGTTGAGGAAGCCGAGAAATTTCGATCGATAAACGAAAAAACTCGTCGATATTTGAGCTGCTGTAATTTTGTTAAGAAAAATCGTACGATATTCAACTTGGGCTCGATTTAAAGGGCGAAGCTTCTACTTTCACGCGCGCGAATGGAATTTATTGCGAAGCAGCTTTTATAAATGGAAATTGCCCGTTTAAGTGAAGTATTCGTGTTAAATAGACAGGTAACGCGAATTACAAACCTAATATGAATTTGTCGCGAACAAAATGGAATTAACTGTTCAAATAAACATTATTAAGTATGATTATTATTATTATTAAACGATCAAACGTACGAAATACAAACCTGATACAAATTTATTGTACACGAAAGAAAATTAGCTGTTTAAATAAACGTTATTAAGTATTATTGTGGTTATTATTAAATATACAGGTAACACATTTTGGGTGCTCGATTAAAAGTACAGTAATCGACGCTTCTTACGATTCTATAATTGCAATTCACGGTTCTACCTTGAATGCTAACCTTAATTAACTACTAGTGAATTTGTAAGATTTCAATAATAGTAAATCAACGTTCCAAAGTTCTACTTTCCAATTAACGTCGTCTAATTTATACGATACTTGGTCCGACAACGATTCAACTCGTTAATAATAATTCGAATCGTTAACAAGCGTCGATTTTACAAGCCTTCGATTGTCCCGTCGCATCTTGTGAATGTCTCTGTAAAGGAAAAAAAACAAAAACAAAAAATTCTCTACCTTGGATTCTGAATGGCGCAGGGTTTCGTTTTCTCTGGTTTACGGGGTTGGAGAAAGAAAAACAAAGGTGTCTAATCTAATTGTCGTAAGCGGCTAAACGGGTATAATATATAAAAAAAAAAAGAAGAGTATTAAAATTCGTACGCAAAGATTACGCATCGTATACAGTACGTGGCAGAGACGAAAGTTTTCGTTGTTCCTTGTACACTGTACAGTGGTAACGTGTGAGTAACTTCTAATTATGTTCAGTTGTTCTCTTCGGAGATTCGTTTCTTTTTTTTTCTTTTTTTCTCCCGTGTCCCCGCGTTCGACGACGATTCATTTCTCGCGCCGCGTTATGTTCGCGACCCCGTCTCTTTATTCTCGTTACGCGAAAAGTGAACAGTCGAAGAGAGACAGCGAAAGGTAACAGATATTGCAGACAGGTAGAGTAAAAAGTGAGAGAAACAGTTTATGCCTGTGTGCCTTTATGTGTTCTTGTGCGTGTAATAAACGAGTAGCGAATCGAATGCGATAGATACCGGATGAAAAGGAACGAACGCGAACCCAAGTGACTCACGAAAAGTATTTCAATCTTTGTAACTTAATAAGAATAAATGACTTGTAAAAAATATACTATTTGCTAAATATACATATTTGTACGCGTACGTTTCGTCGAACTTAATGTAAAACAAAACGTACCTCGAAAGGTTGAAATCAAATGCTTCCACCTAAAATATAGTTTACTTTACATAATCGAAGTAAATTAATGAAGTTAAAGGCAAGTAGAAAACTGAAACATAGTCTCGAAGCTTTCGAAAAGTTCGTTCGAAGCTTGAGTTCGAATTAGCGGCTTCGAATGTTTCGAAACATGTAAGGTGTTATTTTTATTTCCATCGTTGTTATTTCCAAACACGCGTAAGGAAATATTTCAACGATAAACAATTTCGTGGGTCACCGTGAGAGTAGAGAAACTCGAACTCGTGAATGGCGACGTCGAATGCGCGTACGCGTGTAAATAAGTAAGCGAGCGATGAAAAATGGCTCGAGATTGAATTCAAGTTTTCGAAAAATCACGACGAGAAACTGGCGAGTGGCTCTTTTTAGCCTTGGTAAATATCGTATCTCTGTGGCTGTGAGGCAAAACGTGACGCGAAAGCGAAAAATCTTCACCGCCAAACGGTTCAATATTTTGCTAACTTTGCCGTTCTCAAGTTCTTCGCTCCGTTACAGATCGGAAACGTGTTCGATACTTTAAAAATACGTGAAAACGCGAAAAACGTGTTCGATACTTTCAAAAAACCATCGATTCTTTCTTGCTAATGTTGATAGGAACGAAATGTATTTATATAATGTATCAAACGTTACTCGTAAATATGCAACGATTAATTAATATGCAACGTATTGCAATCGATCGTTTCAATCCACGTTTTTCTATACATCGTTTCATTCTTCCTCGGTTCAACGCAGTCCAGTTTTTTAATCTATCGTCGCGTTTGATTCGCACGCGTTTCGTTGCAACGTTCACAGCAAACTGCGTAATTACGAAACGGATCATTCGCTATTCTCAATAGTGCAACGATAAAAAATACGGGAGCTAAAAAATAATCAATATAAAACCTATTGTATTTAACCTTTAATAGCCTTTAACTTAAGATTCGATTTTTCGATTACCAAGGCTAAAAATTCCTCGTAAAGGTTTCGAAATATTGCAACTTACGCGGTTTTGCTCGACAAGCGCAGATTTTAAGAGTTCGATTGGTGTTTAGCTGACCGCGTGTAGGTGAAAAACAAAATCGGTTTCATAGTGTTCGAATCATTTTCAGCTGTCCGTTTTATTTATGGATACGCGTTATTCTTTTATTTTTTTTTTTTAGTGACGCGTGGCAACGCAGGAAGCTGCAACTCGTCGAACTTTTTCTTCGTTTTCTCCTTTAATTTCCATCCACGCGATAATGAGAATTTTTACGTCGAAACGGGGCGAGTTTCGATTCCTTTAATTCCGCGTTGGAATCGATTTAGGAACGGCAAATATTCGATTTCCATCGTTTATCGCGTGAACGGTGATATTGCGAAGCGTTCGCGTGGATATTTCAAATATTTACGCGTGTATATGTATCTTGGGATAATAAAAATGGCGCGCGAACGTTTGTAAAATACGATACACGGATTCAATGACGGAAATCGAACGCGTGTGTTTATTCATTCTATTTTTATTACAAGTTGCAGCTCCCTGCAATGTTTGATTGGCATTTCTTTTTTTTTCGCAGAGTTGGGCATCATTCGAATCGTTTCGAATAAATATTTATCCATGATAATTGGCCAAACGTATTCCGTTTAGTCGGACATTTTATCCGATATTTATGCGAATAAATCACCCCAGTAATTCGAGATTTATTCGAATAAGTCTAGCCAAAAGCAACGCGATGTATTGTTGATCATTTAAACGAAAGTTAAATAGAAAAATCGGTGTGACGAGGTTTCAAGAAGAAGGCTTGAAACAGTGTTTCAAATTCTGCAATATACTATAATATACTGTAATATAATACATTACAATACAATATAATATATTATAATATAATATAATATATCATGATATAATATAATATGATATAATATAATATAATTATACAATGTATTATACAATATAATATAATATAATTCCGAATGATTTTTATTCGAATAAATTTTCACGTGAATTTTATTCGAATAATTTCGTATTCGAATAATAATTGACCATTCGAATAATTTCCCATTCGATTCATTTTCTATTACAATAATTTCCCAATTGAATAATAGCCTATTCGAATAATTACCCATTCGTATATTTTTCCATCTAAATAATTTCCTATTCGAATAATTACCCATTCTTATATTTTTCCATTTAAATAATTTCCTATTCGAATAATTACCCATTCTTATATTTTTCCATTTAAATAATTTGCTATTCGAATAATTTCCCATTCGATTCATTTTCTATTAGAATAATTTCCCAATTGAATAATAGCCTATTCGAATAATTACCCATTCTTATATTTTTTCATTTAAATAATTTCCTAATCGAATAATTACCCATTCGATTAATTTTCTACCAGAATAATTTCCCAATTGAATAATAGCCTATTCGAATAATTACCCATTCTTATATTTTTTCATTTAAATAATTTCCTAATCGAATAATTACCCACTCGATTAATTTTCTACCAGAATAATTTCCCAATTGAATAATAGCCTATTCGAATAATTACCCATTCTTATATTTTTTCATTTAAATAATTTCCTAATCGAATAATTACCCATTCGATTAATTTTCTACCAGAATAATTTCCCAATTGAATAATAGCCTATTCGAATAATTACCCATTCTTATATTTTTCCGTTTAAATAATTTCCTATTCGAATAATTACCCATTCGATTAATTTTCTACCAGAATAATTTCCCAATTGAATAATAGCCTATTCGAATAATTACCCATTCTTATATTTTTCCGTTTAAATAATTTCCTATTCGAATAATTACCCATTCGATTAATTTTCTATTAGAATAATTCCCCATTTAAATAATAGCCTATTCGAATAATTTCCCATTCGATTCATTTTCCATTCGAATAATTTCCCATTCGATTAATTTTCTATTAGAATAATTTCCCATTTGATTAATTTTCTATTAGAATAATTTCCCAATCGAATAATATCCTATTCGAATATTTTCCAATTCGAATGATTTCTCTCGGTCGACTGGATTAAATATTTATCGCAGAATGGCGAACGAAACGCGTTTATTCGGTATTTTTCTTCGCCGTCCGTTTCGCCACTCGAATTCCGCCCGTCTCTGCGCTTTTCCCAGTGTAACGTACAAGTATTATGATCCAGCGTACACAGACGCCGTAAGTAGATGTGTGCGTATCGAAAACACGGTCAGGGCCAACAGCGATGAGAAGCAACGACAACAACAACAACAACATCAACATCAACATCAACGACAAACGAGATCACTTGTGAACACATACGTTATATCGGCATGCAAAGCATCGTACACATAAAGTATATAAAAACGTTCGAACGATAATTAACATTAAACATGCAACCAGACACGACCAGAGATCAATCGAAGTGAGCGATCAAAAGAAGAAGAAGAAAAAGAAGAAGAAGAAAGAAAAAAAGAAGAAAAAGGGTGAATAATAAAAAGGAGCGCTGATACGGTGAATATATAATATAAAAAGCTCGGCGTGTTTCTTTCTCCCATCTATAGTATGCTGATGCGACAATTCAAGAAAAATTGGATAAGTTGCTTAAGAATAAGAAAAAATAAAAAATGCCGAAACATATTTACGGTGTAAGGGAAGAAGAAGAAGAAGAAAGAAATAAAGAAAAACTATAGATCCCTACCCTTCATTCGTCACACATCGAGGAAGAACATTTTCCCGGTGACCGCAGGCTTGCTTTGTTTAATTCGCTACGAAGAATTATGCATCGGGCCAGCGATAAGAAACGCGATAGATAGGGTAGATGTTTGACAATTAACGTTCTCTTTCGCGTTATTTTCCCAATACGTTACTTAAACCGAATGTTCCCGTTCACAGTTTCAATATTCGGTGCAACGGATGAGAGTTTATTTACGAATTCGATTGATAATTCGTTGGAAATGCACGAGAAAGTCTACGGTCACCCGTATCTTCACTTGAGAATTTCTCAATCGAATGGAAACAATTCTTACGTGTATTAGCAGGAATTCGTATCGAATTGCGACACGTGCCACGATTTCTAATTACATTGGTCACGCTTTGATATTCAACGACACGTTTGCCTGCTAATATTTCGTTTGCAAACGAATATACGCAATTGTCGTATGTATGTTTTGCTACGTAAACTGAAGTGGAAATTTACGATTCTTTGTAAGCATAGTTTACGTTGCAGTTAAATGAAATAGTTCAAGTATCGGTGTTACAGGGACACCGACAGTAATTAAACATCTACCCTATGCAAAGCAATGTTTTTCTTTTCTTTTTGCAAGCAAAGAGCTTATATCACAAAAGTTCGCTTCTGCTTTTTTCCTTCTATTAAGTTTACGCATATGAAATGGCCTGAAAATCATTTTACGTAGCTGAAAGTTTCGTAGTCGTTGATTAATCGATAGTAACGTTAAATGACATTTATTATGCAAATTTAAAGCTTGAAGCTTGCTAAATTTAACACTATTGAAAAGGAATTGCGAATAATACGAAGTAGAATGAACTACGCATACGGAAGTGTAAATTCGAATGTTCATAAAATGTTGTTTAACATTAAAGTTAAGCTAGAATTATTAGAATATTATTCGTACGCGTGTACGGTCGGATAAAATTTGCGTATGGAACAATTCGACGCGTTTGTTTGACAAATTTCACGTCGAAAATCTAAACATTGAGAACGTATGTATCTTATGGTCGCCTGAATGAAATTTAGGCGCGGCAATCTACTCGAATCCGACGTTCATCGATGTTTTTCGAACCATTCTACGTCGTACAGAAATTGGAAACGCACATTCTAATTACTTGGGCTACGTAAAATTGGCCATTTTATACGCAACGACTTTAATACGTGAACAATTTATAGAAGAATATCGTCGATTTCGAACTCTCAATACTTCTCCATTGTCTTTTTTTTGAGACAAGAAAAATTGGATTGGGTCACGTAGCATTTGAAAATGGAGAACGTGATGTAAGATCTTTTTCTTTTTTGTTGGTCGACGTTTTCGTCGACGCGCACGCGGTTTCTAAATGTCCCACGCGCGAATCTATTCACCTCTCGTTCTTTTCCCGATATTCTAGGTCTAATCTTAATATTTCCCAATATTACAAGTTTTTAGTAATATTAAAAAGTACCTTTAAATATTCCACAACCTCTTTACAATCCTTGACAATGCTTTGCAATCCCTTGCAACCCTTTCGAACTCTTTGCAACCCTTTGCGACCCTTTCGAACTCTTTGCAACCCTTTGCAACCCTTTCGAACCCTTTGCAATCCTTTGCAACCCTTTGGAACTCTTTGCAATCCTTTGCAACCCTTTCGAACTCTTTGCAATCCTTTGCTACCCTTTTGAACTCTTTGCAATACGTTACAAATCTTTTACAACCCTTCGTAACCCTTTCTAACCTTTTACAACCCTTTAGAATCCTTTACAGTGCTTTGCAAACGTCTGCAACTCTACACAACACTTGGCAAACCTTTTAGAAGCCTTTGCAAACCTGCGCAACTTTCTACAAATCTTTCCCACTATTAACAAACATTTACGATTCTATACAACCCTTTGCATACCTTTATAACTCTTATTAACCTTTTGCAACTCTTCGCAAGCATTTTAGAAGCATTTACAATCCTTTGCAACATTCTACAAGCTTTTCCCACTATCAAAAACAATTACGATTCTACACAACCCTTTGCATACCTTTATAACCCTTACTAACCCTTTGCAACTCTTTACAAGCATTTTAGAAGCATTTACAACCCTTCGCAACATTCTACAAGCCTTTCCCGCTACTAATAAACACTTGCAACTCTACACAAACCTTTTGTACCCCTTTGCAACGAAATTCTAATCTTGACAAACATTTGCAACTCTACACAACATTTTCCATCCCTTCACAACCATTTCCAATCTTTAGAAAACGTTTGCAAACCTACGCAAACCTTTGCAACACCCTAAGCAATATTTCACAAGCTTTTTACTTCCCTTCACAACCCCTTCCAATCTTTAGAAAACGTTTGCAACCCTACACAAACCTTTGCAACCCTTCGCAATATTTCAAAAGCTTTTTACTTCCCTTTGCAAGTCTTTCCAACTCCTAGCAATCATTTGCAACTCTACGCAACATTTTCCACTCCTTTACAACCCTTTCCAGTCATTAGCAAACATTTGCAAACCTTCACAATGTTTCATAAGCTTTTTACTTTCCTTTGCAAGACTTTTCAATCCCTAACAAACATTTGCAACCCTACACATCATTTTCCACCCCTTCACAACCCTTTCCAATCGTTAGCAAACATTAGCAACCCTTCACAATATCTCACAAGATTTTGACTTTCCTTTGCAAGCCTTTCCAATCCCTAGCAAACATTTGCAATTCTACACAACATATTCCACCCCTTCACAACCATTTCCAATCTTTAGAAAACGTTTGCAACCCTACACAAACCTTTGCAACCCTTCGCAATATTTCACAAGCTTCTTACTTTCCTTTGCAAGACTTTCTAACCTCTGACAAACATTTGCAACCCTACACAACATTTTCCACCCCTTCACAACCCTTTCAAATCTTTAGAAAACGTTTGCAACCCTACACAAACCTTTGCAACCCTTACCAACCCCTAGCAAACGTTTGCAACCCTACACAACATTTTCCACCTCTTCACAACCCTTTCCAATCTTTAGAAAACGTTTGCAACCCTACACAAACCTTTGCAACCCTTCGCAATATTTCACAAGCTTTTTACTTCCCTTTGCAAGACTTTCTAACCCCTGACAAACATTTGCAACCCTACACAACATTTTCCACCCCTTCACAACCCTTTCCAATCTTTATAAAACGTTTGCAAACTTACGCAAACCTTTGCAACCCTTCGCAATATTTAACAAGCTTTTTACTTCCCTTTGCAAGCCTTCCCAACCCCTAGCAAATATTTGCAACTCTTGCGCAACCGTTTGCAACCCTTTAGAATGTAACCAGAGTCCCGTGAACAAGAAGAGTGACGATAGAAGTAAAGGTGAGTATGAAAGATTCGCGTAAAAGGACGAATAGAAACGGCGTGTCGAGAAGCAAAGAAAGGCGAGCGAAAAAAGAATCGGAAGCGGAAGCATAATAGTAATAATAATAATAATAATAATAATAATATTAAATGTCCAAGGGCCAGCTCGACGCGCTCTGCGATGGCTTAATGCCTTGCGAGACCATCGCGCTATTTAAACGCTCTACTCTCGCCAAGCAGCCAACCGCGCATTTTATATATATATATATATAATAATAATATTATTACGAATAGGAAAAAAGCGAAGAAACATCGTGATCTCAGTTCGTTCGAATCATCCGCTGGCCTCCTACCTCCATTATTTCTGCCTGCATATGCCAATATGCCATAAACGCAGGCCAGATACACGATAAACCATTCGTCGAACGTAATCTTCCGAATATTGTAAACTATAATTTTCATTTCTCCCTAGAAATTCGTCGACTCACGCTGCAATAATTGTATTCACATTTCAAGTTCAATTTAGACATACCGTGTAACAATGTTGCAACTCTTTGCAAGCTTCTTATATTAACATTAACGATAATCGAGCGAAGCTTTCGTAAGACGAAAAGTTTATCTTGCAGCTCGCCCGCGTTTCTCAGACTTTCGTATCCGGTGTCTCGACTTTCGTTTCGTTTCGCGTCCCGGTTTCGCTTCGCTTTGCTTTATGAATGTATCTCTCATACGTTACCTTAGGCCTCGCGAAATCATTAAAGTAGCGGGGCAGATGAGACAACGCCGGGACGTTTTTTCTTTTCTTTTTTTTTGTGTTCTTTTTTTTTTTTTTTTCGTTGCGTATCGGGTGGATAAATAAGTTGCCGCGGGCAAATCTTGCAGAAATGTTTTCTTTTTTTTTTTTTTTTTTGGGGAAACCAATCGAGCGAAGTTTCGTTACTTTTAATCGCCTACTATTTAATCCTACGATCGATCATTGTATTTATTTTCCTACGTATCCAAAGTAATATCGATCTACTTATTTATTTACCACAATATTGATTTTTGTTTTCACCCTTCAAGTAAACGAATAATACGCGTTTTAGCGTACATTAAGCGTATAATAATAGCGTTTTTAATTTACTTCTGATGTCCCACTGATTTCTCACGAATGCATTGAACGCGTAAAAATTCGCAGTCTGCTTATTTGAATCGCTATTCGCATATTAAAAGTCGCAGCCTGAACGCGATGACAAGCGAATGAATTTCAAAACGGATGAATTTTGCCTGCACTACTTTGTTCGAATTTTTTTCTTTCACACGCTAGCAGTAAATTTCTCAAGAAGAAATATTCTTTGCGAAAGACCAATTAATTCTACTTGAAATTAATTTAATGAATAATATGCTATATACTAATTCCTTGCGAAAGATCAATATATTATATTTGAAATTAATTTAATAATTAATATATAGTCTGTATATTATATACTAATTCTTTCCAAAACACCAACTTACTGTATTTTAAATTAATGTAGCGAACGAAAAGCTAAATATATTAGAGACTAATTCTTCGCAGAAGACGAAATATTGTATTTGAAATGAACCATGAATAAATAATGAACAATATACCGTATATTGATTCTATGCGAAAGACCAATTTATTGTGTTTGCAATTAATTCAACGAATAATATACTAAATATATTGAAGACTGATTCTACGCAGAAAACCGACCGATTTTATTTCAAATGAATTTAATAAACAATGTAATGTAGATATTGAAGAAATTCCGTAATCATTTCTTGCAGTTCAAAATACTACGAAACACGATAATACAGTTTAATGAATATTTTAAAAACTCGTTGAGACGTTGTTTTCATTCGATCGAATACCAATTACTAAATAGTAATTATTTACTATTTATTTATATATTACACTATTATATATTACACTATTTATATATTAATTTATACACTATTTGCTAGCATTCAATTAACACTGTCGTTATTATATCGTTCTAATTCCAATTTCTAATTACAAAATATAACAGTTCAATGCTTTCCTTTCTTTCTTTTCTTTTCTTTCGATAAAATCGCTGCACCGTAAGACAGCAATAAATAATAAACGACGAACGTTCGAGTCGCAAATTACCGAAATTGACGAATAGTTTCGCTTACTTTACGCATTATTAATTAAACTCGTTACATCGTACGCTTCGAATGGAATACTTCCGAATGAATTCTGTAAATCGAGAGAGATCGATCAAGATTACGTTGAAATCCGCGAGAACTTGTTTATACACCCGATGCACAGGCGCGTGTTGCACGCGTAATTATATTTATATGTATATATATAGAGGTAATTTAGCATACGTGGATGCATGTGTGTAGTACGAATATATATATATTATATATAATATAATATACACTATATATATATATATATTAGAGGAGGAGGTTAAAAAAAAAAAAGCCCTCGTGAGAGAGAGACAGAGAGAGATACGTGGAAAAGTATCCGTTTTGTTTTGTTCTTTTTGTTTTTTTTCTTTTATGTTTTAGGTACCTGAAACACCGTCACAATAGCCCAGAGTAACGAGTCAAAGTTTTTCCTATCACACTCCACGTCAGAGCTGCCTTTCATCGTTTCACAGAATTTGCAACCAAACAGGTTCATCCCGAGAATACTACAACACAACGAAACGTGCAATGTATACTTCCTTATCCGTAAATATATAGATAGATAGATAGATAGATGGATGGATGTTGGTTCGGCTTGTCGCCTGCGAAATAGTCGAATTTATTACGTAGCCCAAAATTTCGCGGCCATCGATTATTAATTCAAAGCACCGCGTTAAACGAAGATCGCCGTGCGCGAATATAGAGCTTGAATCTAGTCGAATTTAACACGATCGATGGATCGTTACGTCTATTAACTATTTGCGGACGAGTGTCTACAAATGTCCGCGTAAATCATTCTTTTTCTTTCCTGAAATCTGAACAAAAATTGTAATTAATATCGTTGATAAGCTACAAAGTTTATGGAAACTTGGCGTCTTCGACTTTGTAGGTAGTGAAAATTTACACGCCTGGAATTCAAAGCCAATGTTCTCCCTTAAATATTATTATTCCTCGGCCGCAAAGGGTTAAAACGTGAAACTGGGCGCGAGAGAAATTCGTCTAAATACCGTTTTAATATTAAAGTTTAGCAACAACGCGGTCGAAAGTTTTTATATTGTTAATTTTATTATTTACGCGATTGCGAGTGCAACGATTAGACGTTTGTTTGACTTTGAACTTTTTATAGTAATTATACAAGCCTTGGAAATGTATCTTATGGTCGGCTTTTAAGTAAAATCGCGTGACAATGATAAGATAAACATTTGAAACGTTTTCGTAGAAATTTCAAACGCACGTTTAAATTAATCAACGAGTTTATTCGGGCTACGCGAAATAGTTTAAGACCATTTCGTACGCGACAACCTAATAGACGAATGGACAATGTATGAGCAGATATATGAGAACCAGAAGAATGAAATAAGAATGGCGAGTAGAAAAAAAAATGATGATTGAGGAGAAACGATATTGGCAACTAAAATGGAGCGAATCGAATTCTTCTTTATTACGATTCGCAAACTAGGAAGCGATAATTGTTACGGGTACAATGGAACCTCTATTATCCGAATTCTCTATTATCGAAACGTTCTTTCACTCGACTATTTTATCGCACATTATCCAAACGGATATTTTATACTCACGCGTGTTTTTTAATTGTCAACGTGATTTAATTGTCAATATAGCTTTAAAAGCACTCGTAACGTGGCTTAACTCGCGGTTACTAATTACGAGAATGGAACAGAAAGTAATGGAAATATTTCGAAACGGTGAAAATGGAACCAAATGCAGCATATTTAATAAAGCGTAAAAAGTGCGTAACTACGTTAAATCGAAATCGTTCGAATGATCGCGCAAACATTGGGATATATAAACCTTCAATCGAGTTACGTTTCATCGTATCGATTATACGAATTAAGTTCGATTATAACGGAACACGAATGTTATTTCGTTTAAACGTACGAAGAATCGAAATTAGCGCGAATCGAACATTTCACGTTGCACAGTTAAATTCGAATAATCGAGCTACCAAAACTGTTGCGACGAAAAAAAGAGAGAAATGAAATTAATTCAAATAATACCACTGGCGCAAAGTTTTCGAACAAACGCGATAAAAACGCCAAGGTTTTCTTTTTCTTATAGCTCCGTAGATTCGTAGTTTCGTAGATTAATTCAAAGTACAGTTTTTGTTAAAATTCTCATCCCATTTCTTGACTTCGTCCGAAGCACGAAAATGTTGTACGTTAAATAGAATTTCTACTAAATATCGATCAAAAGATCTCGTAGTGTGAATGCTGTAACCGACTAAAATCGACCAAGTACAGGATAGACTATTTATTTATAGGAAACTTGGTGAATTCGAAACCGAAATTAAATCGCGAACGCGAGGAATAATCGTGAAATTCGATTCGATTCGATTTGCGTATCGCGTATCGCGATGAACGAGTGAACACAGCGAGAGCAGCGTCAACGAAACAGATGCAATGGCTACTAAAAGTATCATCGTGGCCGAATATTTGTCATTCTTTATCGCTGGATTGGAAAATTAGATTAAGTTCGATGTGCACGTAAATACTGGCGAAAAATGTTTTCCACAAACCAAGATTGCAATTCGATTAATTCCGTTTATCGTCCATCGTAATTGCAAGTATATTGTAAGCATCTTTCTTGCATTAATTACGGCGCAACAGAATCCGGAAAAATAGTTGAAAGCGATGGAAAAAAAAGTATTAACGTTATTTCGATTTTTGTGTTTCGTATTTCGTGTTTCGTATTTCATTTCCTCGAGACAATAACGTTAAGTATAAATGGGATTTCATGAAATATTGCACTTGTTTATATTTCATTGGATAACGTTAACAATGATTTTACACGCACGCTTCTTTTGATTAGTTTTAGCTTTAGTTTTAGCGTGATTAGTTTCGTTGGCGTATAATTGTGAAAATCCTATCGCTTATCAGAGTTTCCTAATCTTGCTTCCAATTTATTGTCCAGTGAAAGGCAATAAGCCTTTTGGATTTTGCAAATTAACGTTCAACTATTCTGCTACGCATACGACGAGTATTTTCGCGTATAAAATATATTTACTTGAATATTTTATTACCAACTTTTAACCCTTTGCGGACGAGAAGTAATAACATTTATGGGAGTACTTTACTTTTGAATTCTACGTCTTTGAATTTTCAAGCTTTCGAGTTCCAAACCATATAATTCCCAACGATTTCAAATGTTTATTATTGCGTTAAGTATTCATTACGTTCAGTTTTCTGCTTTAAAAGTCGACACAGGTTCGGAAAGCCGAAAAATAATAGGCGACTATTCGTCGACGCTCGTCCGCAAAGGGTTAAACAACGTAATAAATACATACCGTGAGATTTAACCCTTTGCGGACGAGTGTCACAGCTAGCTGCCCAAGCTTTATTCATTTCTTGGACGCATGTGAATCTTTTAAAGTAAGATCCACGTAATAACATTGGTATACCATACTGTTAACAATGGAACAAGATTTCGCTAAGTTCTGCCTTCGAAGGGTTAATAATTATGAGAACATTAGTTACATATTATCTCGTTCCGTCCGCAAAGGGTTAATACTATAAACTTTTAATACTATAACAAAAATCGAAACGATTTAAACCATACGAAAGACGACCGAAACGTTTAAAATTTCAAATTTCAAAAGATTTAAGATAAGATGCTCGACGATTTGACAGACATAAATTAAGCGAACGTTCGAAATATTCGTTTACCGATTAGAATACTTTTTTTACCGTGTAACCATCGCGCGAAAATTCGTCCATTCGCAAGCTGCCTAATAAATGGATGCCCAAAAAAATCTTCCAAACTTCCAAAGAAAGAAAGAAAGAAACGTTTGCTGATCGTGACGTGATGAGAGGCGATGAATAGAATGAGAAGAGAAAAGAAGACGGTAATAAAAAGAGAGCACGGATACACGAATATAATGAGTAGAGTAGTAGTGGTAAGTAGGTGATAGTAATATAGATTAGGTATATATATATATACATATAGCTCTCATACTCGTCGCTAAATAAAAAGCACCATGCACACACACATGGAAATATATACGTATATATGTATATACATATATATACATATTCGTATATATTCATATATGGATATAACAGGTGTCCTCTAATTGTAATCGAACAGCGTTCCTCAATCTTTCTTCTCACTTAGAATAATCACTATCGCGGACGATAGATAGAATCACTGTTAACCGATGTAAATATTTTCGAAGCTTTCTATCGCCAATTGCGATCCCTAACTTTATTTTAAAAACGACGATGCGATTGTAACGCGACTTTATTGTAAACAAACAATGCTTGCAATTCTATTTTTACTGTTAAATAAATAAGCGTCGAGTTATTTAGTTCTTCGAGATATTGTTGATAGAGTTATTACTGTAAATAGAACGGATAGTTTTACTCTAGAGTAACATTAGTCTTTATATAGCTTTTCTAACTAGTTTTTTATAATTCAGTGTTTGTTAGAGTGAGTTACTCTATTGATGAATGAAAATAGGATAAATATTAGTATTTAGAAGCTTCATATTGTCAATTATGATTCTAACTTTATTACCAAGATGTAAACAGATGCAATAATTTATTATGGATTAACAATGCTGCAATTATCTGCTGTTAATAAATAATTGCTCAATTTTCAGAGATTTTAGAGATAGAATTGTTGCTATTGCCAAATGAAAATAGGATAAATATTAGTATTTAGAAGCTTTATATTGTCAATTATGATTCTAACTTTATTACAAAGACGTAAACAGATGCAATAATTTATTATGGACTAAGAATGCTGCAATTATCTGCTGTTAATAAATAATTGCCCAATTTTCAGAGATTTTAGAGATAGAATTGTTGCTATTGCCAAATGAAAATAGGATAAATATTAGTATTTAGAAGCTTCATATTGTCAATTATGATTCTAGCTTTATTACCAAGATGTAAACAGATGCAATAATTTATTATGGATTAACAATGCTGCAATTTTTCAGTTTTTAAGGATATCATAGATAGAATTATCACTATCTTAGACTACAAATAAAATAGATAGAATCATTACTGTCTCGGACTGTAAATAGAGTAAATAAAATTATCACCGTCTTAGATTATAAATAAAATAGAATGATTACTATTGCCAAATGGAAATAGGATAAATATAAATATTTAGAAGCTTTGTGAGTTGCGAATTATGATCCTATCATTATTATAAAAGCATAAACAGATGCAATAATTTATTATGGACAAACAATGCTGCAATTTTCTTCTCTTAATAAATAATTACCCAATTTTCACCGATTTTACAGATAAAATTCTTACCATTGCTAAATGGAAATAGGAAACAAATATAAATATTTAGAAGCTTTGTATACTAACTTTATCATATAAAAGCGAAGATTGCAATGATACTGCAATAGTCTCTTTAATAAAACTCTTTAACAAAAATAATCGTCGATTTATTTCACAGACGTTAAAAGTAAAATTATTCCTATTACCACGTTAGAATTGAAAGCTGGGATTTAATCCTTTCTCTTGTTTAAAGCTTCCACTAGCTCGTACAATTATTCTAACATTATCCGGCTGTACAATATTTCCATCGTTACTTTATTATTAACCCCTTGGCTCACGAATTTTTCGAACCTTTTTTCTCACTGGAATTTTGACTACTAATCATCGCAACGCTACATCGAATGCAAAGCGGTGAAGTATTATACATAATTCGTGTCTACTGATCTTCGATCTCTCGATCTTGCAAATCGAAATGATGCGAATTAAAATTTCTTCGAAAATACAGCACGTTTCCTATCGCAATTGTTCCACAAGACGAAATCACGAGTGTAACTAGTTGTCGTAAGCTAAAGGGTCAACTCAACGCGAACGTATCGTAAACATTGAGATTGAGAAACGCTGCGGCGTTAGAAAGGAAACCGAAAACGAACAAAACAAAATATAGACGAAACGTAATAGACGTCGGATGCCTCAAGCGAAAGGGCGAACCTTTCCGTAGACACGTGCCAAAACAGAAACACCCATCGTCGTGTTATTACCATATATATATATATATATATATATATATATACATCGCTGTTAAATATATCTTTCGATGAGAGAGCGACAGAGAAACGCAGAAGGAAAACGCGCGAAAAAACTCCAACTGTCGCTACAACTCCGTAAAGAGTGAAAGAGAGAAAACAAAATACATATACATATATATATATATATACACAAAACAGACGCTCATCTATGTTTGCAATAGAGAGAAAGAGAGTGATGCATTTCCGATTCGACACTCGATCATTCCGCTGCGGCTTCCAAGTCGGTGAACAGTAGGAGAGAACGCAAGCGCACTCAAAAGGAAACGAAAGAATGAAAAAGAAACACGAAGAAGAAGAAGAAGAAGAAGAAGAAAAAGATAGAAGACGAATAATAGGATAGCGATAATTAATAAAAACAAACGTAATACATAGTCACCTAAGAGACCTTCGCGTTCGAAGAGCAGTGACAGAAACAAGCTCCAGCTCCATTTCGGTCGAAGCTCAGAAGCTCGGAAGCGGACAACAAGCTGCTGTTTGTTTTTTTTTTTTTTTTCTCTCTCACATTTCTTTTCTTTTTTTCCGTGGTACTCGCGATACCAAATGCGAACGAGACTTCGGAGAAAATGTAGCCTTCATTTTTCTTTCGAGCTCTCGTTTCGCATTACGACTCGCACGTTTGCATACACACACATACGCATACACCGATTCATTTACTCCCGTGATATTTCATCGATCCGCGGATCGTTCGAATGTCGCGATCGTGCAAAACGACAACGGCCGCGCTTGTAAATGCTTACTGCGATGATGAGGATGATTTTTTCGAGCTGCAACCGCGGGGAGATCGGATAAAAGTAGCGCGCGACGCGATTACAGCGGAAGATTATCTCGCGGCGATCGCGCGAATCGCGTTAACGAATATTAAACGGCGTCGACTTTTGCGAGGCGAGACAAAATTCGAGATGGAACACTGCAAAGCCGTGGAAATTCGAATGGACGCCTCGAAACTTTGCGCTGTTGCTTTTCCTGGTTACTCGAAACTCTCGAAACCGTGACGTATGATAAATAAGACTATTACGTTACCAAATAAGACTATTTGTATTACGTTACTATGTAACTATTGATCCAATCGAGTTTATTCACGGAGAACGGCGAATAAGATGAATATTATCGCGATGCAACTTTCTTTTATTTAACTATCAATATCCAATCGAGTTTAGTAATCTAGAATAGTAAATAAGAAGAATATTATCGTGGGTACAACGTTAATTAACTGTTAATTTGAACTGGTTTAGATCGAGTTTAAACTTTAGACTTTTATCAGTAGAATCTCACCGAAACGTGTGAAAATAAATAATATAATATCATTATTATATAACATATGTATGATGTATATATTGTATACTATACATAACAATAATAATTACAATATAACGATAAATAACGTATAATATATAATAATGATAATAAAAGTAACAACGGATTGTCCGACGAATTTTTACTCATTTCCCCATTTAACCGAGCAACGCGAACCGTAAAAGCGGAAAGTTTCGAGTATCGAGAGAATTATTCGACGCCCAGTTCGGCGAGTTATTCGAGAATGCAGAAATTCGAGGCCCATCTCTGAATAAAGAAACAAAAGAACGGATAAGATACGCGTTATAGTTTCTCGACGGTTTTCGTCGCGGATTGAGAAAGAGACAAAAAAAAGTAGAAGAACACCGGTGGACGGAATTATCCGAGGGCCTATAGGGAGAGAACGGAACAACGTGACTTACCTGAATATAAAGATGAAAAGTACTAAAAGGGAAAAGAATACGGCAACGTTATCCATGGTGCGAAGCATCACGAACAGCTGGCGGCGAAGATTCGGAAGGAAACGGACCAGCTTGAGGATTCGCAGCAACCGGAACGTCCTCAACACGCTCAGCCCGGAACTTCCGCTTCGCTCCTCCACGAAAGCCTGACAGATCTCCACCACGCTAAATATTCAACACACAGAGAGAAAGAGAGAGAGGGAAAGAGAAGAACATCATTGATTTCTTGAGAGAGACACTTGGGCGGGTTCAGGTAAAATGCTTATGCAAATTTATTGCTGCTACGATGCTTCAGCGAGTTTTCGAAACTTTCGAATGCTTGTAGGTTTCTAGAGTGCTTCTGGGTTAGTTTAAGACCTCCGAATATTTTGTTATTTGTTTTTTAGTAAACTAGATTATTATTGATCTCGAGTTAAGCTTGTTAACCATTTGCGGACGAGGAATGATAACACTTAAGAAAGTATTTTGGCCTTCAGTTCGAAAGCTTCGAATTCCTAGCTATCAAATTCAAAGCCGCCAGATTCCGAAAACTTCGAAGAAGCGTTCGTTAAAAATATTAATTGAAATATTTCGCTTTGAAAATGGACTTGCGCCCAGAAACCGTGAAACGATTAGACGGCTATTTGCAGACACTCGTCCGCAAAGAGTTAATACTTCGTTGCTCTATTTCTTTAATATAGGGAAATTATTAAAATAAAAGTAGCATCTTTTACGTTTAATTTTGACGAAGAATCGTTAGTAGATTTTTGTTCGAACGATAATGAAATATTTCGGTGTCTTGTATTTCGTATGTTTAATATTTAATAAAGATAATATTTCAATGTCGACGCAGTGTTAAGGTAGGAAATGGCTAACGTTCGAATGAATGGTGTTCGAATAAGTTGGTGGGAGATGATGATTGTTACGCACCTAAGCACCACGACGACGCCATCGAAAACGTTGAATCCATTGCTGATGTAACCGAATGGACCTTCGGCGATAATCTTGAGCAACATTTCCACGGCGAACACGGCCGAAAACACGATATTGCTTATCTCGACCACGATGGTCAACTGCTCTGGCTGCCCAACGAAAACAGAAATTTCACGATACTCCCTGCGAATATCGGCAATCCTCGATAGACAGCATAGGCTAAATCACTGTCACTGTTCCCATAACTGTCACTCGAATTCGTTTATTCAATGGCAAACGTAATCGTACGAAGAATCGTGAGCAGAGAAATTTTCACTTCGATTTACGTAACGATACATAAACGTTGTATATTCGTTTAGGGTTAATGTTTGTAAATAAATATTGGGGGGTAAATGTGCCGTGTTAAACATTGAAACGTGACGAAAATAAGTATAAAGTATGGCACGTGTAATAATTTGTTACACAAACTGGCGCGTTAATATACGTAAAATTGTTTCCATTTAAACGAGAAACTCTCAAGTGACGACACGAGGGACCGTAGAATTTATTGTACCATTTCACGTACGCAGCAATCCATTTAAAAATCGATTAAATTAACTCGATATTGAGCGCGATATTATGCTTGAAACATGAACTATTTCTATGTTAACGACGTTCGAAAATATTTCAATAAAAAGTGGCTGTTTATTTGGTCAATCTAACGTGTGTAAAACGTGTTAAAACGAAACGCGAAAGTAACAGAAAAATTCGTAAGTGACCGGTACGAAACTTTGTTTCATAACTTATTCGTATCCATATAATATTAGATAGTATAAGAAAGAAATGTCCGATTAGAATTGATATTACGAACCTGATTATGGTACTCTATCCCCATGCTCAAAGTATTGATCAAGATTGCCAATAAGATACCCTGTTGAAAATATTTGTGCTCGACAAGCTTCTTGATCGACCGTCTTATGCAACGTATCACGCAGATGCAACGATTCCCGCATGTCCTCAGCAACCTTTTCGCTCGTGACGTTTTCGCCCATTTGTCGGCTTCGTCTGGCCATTCGCCGCCCTGCACGTCGCAGCAACACGAGCAGTTATCGATGTCCGACGCTAACCACTGCGTACGATCCTCCAACGTAATATGTCGATCGGTTATACCTAAAATTAATTATGCCCCGCTGTGTACGGTGAAATGTATCAATTACCGCCAGTGTCCCTATAACCGACACTTTATTTCGTTCGTTTAATAGTAAACAGTAAGTAAACAAATGTGTCTGAATTTGGGACTGAATTTGGTCTTCGTAGACTTTGTATTATTCGTTCAGAGTTAATACTTGGAAATAAATATTGCGTGGTAAATGTGCTCTGTTGAACGTTGAAACGCGAGCACGGTAATTAATTATGCGACGTCTCGTAATCCGGTAGATAATAGTTAAAATAAATAGTAATGAATATAATACTGATAGTATATAATAGTTGGAATAAATGGCAATGAATGTAATATTGATAATATAATAATTCTAAAAGATAATAGTAATTATAGTATTGATAGTATAACGATTATAATACTATAATAATAAATATATCATTGATAACATACTAGTTATAATAAATAGTAATGAATATAATATTGATAATATAATAATTCTAATAAATAGAAGTAAATATAATATTGATAGTATAATAGTTACCAGAAATAATAATAAATATAATACTGATGATATAATAATTCTAATGACGAATAGTAAATATAATATTGATAACGTAATAGTAATAATAAATATAATACTAATAATATAACAATTCTAGTAACGAATAATAAATATATAATAGTTACGCGAAATAATAATAAATTATGTGGTATACCGATAGCATAATAATTCTGATAACGAATGATACATGTAATATTGATAATGTTGGTAATTTGATATACCTTTGGTGAGCGAATTGAGGAAAGAATCCAAAGCCAGTTGGCCGGTTGGTAATGCGGCGCTTAAAGCACCGCTTAACGCCAGTAATTCTTGACAAGTCATAGCTTCGTTTGCACCCAATTCAGCCTGCATCTGCGGTGACACGTGCACATGACAAATTACTATTACGGCAAATGCACAGCAATGCAGCGGACAGGCATTAATTCTCTCTCCCTCTCCCTCTCTCTCTCTCTCTCTCTCTCTTTCTATAGCTACAGAGAAGTTGATCCAAATATAAACTAGTTAAAATATAGTGCATATTAAGCCCTTGACCTACGATTATTTTGTTAGCAACTTAAGCTAGCATTTGGTAATCGCTGTTTATATATCACGTCACGGACAAATTGTTCGAATATTAAATGGTGATTTTTATTTAATTGCCTTGAAATTGAAGTTAGAGTTAAAATTACGTTTCATCGTTTGCGATATTTATTCGGATATTTTCAATACCGATTTGCATTGTTACGCATTATTATAGACTTGCATTATTAATAAAATTACGCGACAGATTTCGTTTGAATCGTATATTCGAGTGTTGGTAATTATAGTCGATATATCAACAGTGGAGTGAGAAACTTATTAATGGTATAAAACCTGTCTCACTTGTATCACTAGCTTCCGTAAGTAGAAAATACTCGTATATGGTCTGACAGTGAACTAAGAAACGTGTCTCAGTCGCATCATTAGTTTTGGTAAGTAGAAAATACCCATATGTGGTCTGGAAGTAGACTGAGAAAGATATCAATGGTACGAAACGTTTGTCATTTATATTACAAGCTTCAGTAAGTAGAAAATACCTATATATGGTCAGACAGTGGACTGAGAAACGTGTCTTAATCGCATCATTAGCTTTGGTAAGTAGAAAATACCTATATGTGACCTGCAACTGGACTGAGGAACGTATCAATGGTATAAAATGTGTCTCGCCTATATTACAATGTTTAGTAAGTAGAAAATAGCTGTATGTAGTCAGACAGTTGACTGAGAAACGTGTCTTAATCGCATCATTGGCTTTAGTAAGTAGAAAATACACATATGTGGTCTGGAAGTAGACTGAGAAACATATCAATGGTACGAAACGTTTGTCACTTATATTACAAGCTTCAGTAAGTAGAAAATACCTATATATGGTCAGCCAGTGGACTAAGAAATGTATCTCAATCGCATTATTAGTTTTAGTAAGTAGAAAATACCTATATATGGTCAGCCAGTAGACTAAGAAACGTATCTCAATCGCATTATTAGCTTTAGTAAGTAGAAAATACCTATATATGGTCAGCCAGTGGACTAAGAAACGTATCTCAATCGCATTATTAGCTTTAGTAAGTAGAAAATACCTATATGTGCTCTGACAGTGAACTGAGAAACGTATCGACGATATAAAACCTGTCTCACTTGTATCACTAGCTTCAGTAAGTAGAAAATACCCGTCTGTGGTCTGGAAGTAGACTGAGAAGCGTGTCTTAATCGCATCATTAGCTTCAGTAAGTAGAAAATACCCGTCTGTGGTCTGGAAGTAGACTCAGAAACGTAGCAATGGTATAAAACCTGTCTCACTTGTATCACTAGCTTCAGTAAGTAGAAAATACCTATATATGGTCAGCCAGTAGACTAAGAAACGAATCTCAATCACATTATTAGTTTTAGTAAGTAGAAAATACCTATATGTGCTCTGACAGTGAACTGAGAAACGTATCAACGATATAAAACCTGTGTCACCTATATTACAAGCTTCAGTAAGTAGAAAATACCCGTATATGGTCTTACAGTGGACTAAGAAACGTATCAATGGTACGAAACATGTCTCACTTGTATTACTAGCTTCAGTAAGTAGAAAATACCTATATATGGTTAGAAAGTGGACTGAGAAACGTATCTCAATCGCACCATTAGCTTTAGTAAGTAGAAAATACCCATATGTGGTCTGGAAGTAGACTGAGAAACGTATCAATGGTATAAAACCTGTGTCACTTATATTATAAGCATCAATAAGTAGAAAATACCCGTATATGATCTGGCAGTGGACTAAGAAACGTATCTCAATCGCATTATTAGCTTTAGTCAGTAGAAAATACCTATATATGATCAGCCAGTGGACTAAGAAACGTATCACAATCGCATTATTAGTTTTAGTAAGTAGAAAATACCTATATGTGCTCTGACAGTGGACTGAGAAACGTATCAACGATATAAAACCTGTCTCACTTGTATCACTAGCTTCAGTAAGTAGAAAATACCCGTATATGGTCTTACAGTAGACTAAGAAACGTATCAATGGTACGAAACGTGTCTCACTTGTATTACTAACGTTAGTAAGTAGAAAATACCTGTATGTGGTCTGGCAGTGGACTGGACCAAACGTTCCCGTCACCGGTCTGCGTCATTTTTTCACTCGAGCACACGTTTCGTTCGCCAGGCGACACAGCGGTGCTGGCCTGCAACGCGTTGCCGACGCTGTTGCTTCCGTGCAGCAAAACCACGTCGCTGAACATCACGCTGCTCCTTCTGCGATAGTGCGTGCAAGGCGGACTTAGCAGCGCGTTGTTCGTCTGAGAACAATGCTCAATGTGTTGAATTTTAAACGACTTGCAACGAATTCGCAACGGAACGTACGCAATCGTTTAATCATTCGTTTCTCGTCATTCTCGATTTAGTTACGATGTTTAATCCTTTCTTTTGTTTTCTTTTTTGTTCGTAATTCAATTCGTTTTCAATCGATCCATTAATATTAGCGTAATTCAAGATTCATGTTTTCTATTTCTTTCGAAACGAAGCAAATTAAAGTTATGGAATAACAGTTGGAAGTTTTATAGAAGCCAGAAAAGAACGTTCGAGTTACCGGTAGATTATATTATTAGTTGTTTATTGTTAATTCCAATTCTAATTATAATATAACTATACAGCTGTAATTATGATTATAAGATGATATAATTATAATTAATGTAATGCAGCTAATCGATATACGTAAACTTAGCGTTAATGCATTCGCGAGCAAAATTAAGGGATGAAAAAGTAGTCGCGATTTAAAATTCCGTAACCTCGTAAAGAAGTATCGTAGAACGATCAACTTGGACTCGTTTTAAAGGTCGAACTCTCTACTTTCGCACAGGTGAACAGGTATTTTTCAAAAATTCGATTACTTCGAAGAATAAAGTAAAAAACTGAAGATAATTTTTCGTTTAAAGTTCGATTATTTCTAAAGTTGATTACTTCCAAGAATAAATATAATAACGATTAATACAATATAATACAATCATTACAAATAACCAAATCGTAATTGCAACGTATTAATTAATAGCTTCAAAGTGCGAAAGGTTCATTAACAAAAACATTTACTCCCCCAAATTGCTACATTTCAACGGCGTACAGGTAAACACCCAAACTAAAGAAGAACAAAATACAAACAACTAAAGATATCAATCTCTTCGTCGAATAGAGACACTCTTGCTCTAACGAGAAATAAAAGAAACAAAGAAAAACCATCGAATAAACTCGACGCGTGTTAAGAGTGAAACGAACAGAATATAATATGCAAGTAAACCGAAATACCTGAATGCTGGCTTCGGTTGCGTTCGACAAAACGTTATCGCTGCCGTTGCATGACACCGAAGAGGTCCGATGAAGCGCCAAACGATGGCAAACGTTCGACGATACGTCGGCTTCGGAGATTTCCGGACTGGCTCGCGGCGCGATCGCCAAATTCCCGTTGCTGCCGCCGTTCGCCCCGACAGCGGTCCCAAGAATCGCCGCCTGCGTCGGCGGACTGTTCGCCGTGAAATCGGTCAACGATCCGCCGCCGCTTCCGATCCCTTGTTGCTGATGCTCCGCGTACTCCAATGCAGCCAGCAATCGGGGACACCTGCCGTGGTGCAGCCTTCTATCTGCGGTAATAAAATGAATCGTCGGTACGAAAACGCATCGAAACGATTGCTCGTACGAAATTCATGCGACGTCGAAACGAGATGCAATTAAATCGGACGGGATATCCGCTTCGTTTCCTTCTTTGCAAGAATTTTAATCGCATGCTAATCGATCGAAACGAGGCTCTCTTTGGGCGGGTATTTTGCATCGATTGAAGACGATTAATATTATCGGATCGCAATGCAAACTCGTGTCCCGTTTTCTTGGGAGCTTTCCGCGAGTTTAATAAATTGCACGAGAGGGGAACGCTTTCAGCTGGAGGAATTTTGATCGATACGGAACCGTTGTTCGCGATTAATTAAATTCACCGATAAACGATAGTAAAGATGCTGATAAAACGGGACAACCTAATATTATTCTTATTCTTCATCGAAGCGCTGTTTCCTTTGCCACGGTTCTCGATTATTTTTACGAGGCGCGATAAAAGTGATTCGCCATTCGTTCGAAGTAAAACTGCGCTTTGTTTAGACGCACCGCGTAATGCCACTTTAAGCTTCGCGATTCAAGTAACTTTCGTTGACTATTTTAGATCGTATTTAATCTACGAATCGTCCCGGTTCGAAGCACAAAGTTAACTAACCGCTCTTTTATTTACGATGATATTTTTCTCGTACGTTAAATCCGATGTGTTGACGTACGTGGGTCGTTTACCCTGTAGCAGACATTCGTTTCTCTTTTCAAGATTTCGAACGGTTTAATAGAGAGTCCTCGGCTTCTTTCGTTCAGTCAATTCGTTCATTTAGGTTTGCTCGTACGTTTCTTCTCGCAAATTATATATTATATGTAAATTACACGTCTCGTTATCCAATATTTAAGATTACGTCCACGGTGAATGATTGTCGTACGACTATCGATCTACTTCGTATTTCTATTCTGTCGTACGTCGAGAAATGAAATTCGAAAGGGTGTAGCCGGATAAGATAGTCTAAAAAGTGCTCCCAAATCAAATGAAATTTCTGATACGTCAGTAGGTAGAGGACATGGAAAAACCTCTCTGTGCAAAGTTTCAACTCCCTATCCCCACCATTGGGGTAGTTATGGGGTGTGTTGTGATTACAGTTTTTGCTTGATTTCTGTTGTACCGTTTCATAAAAAATTCTGAAAAAATTTGCAAATATTCTAACTACTAGAATACATATCTGCGAATTTTTTCACAATTTTTGAACAAGGAGTACAACAGAAATCAAGCAAAAACTGTAATCACAACACACCCCATAACTACCCCAATGGTGGGGATAGGGAGTTGAAACTTTGCACACAGGGGTTTTTTCATGTCCTCTACCTACTGATGTATCAGAAATTTAATTTGGTTTTGGGGGCACTTTTGACCATCTTATCCCGCTACACCCTTTGTGCCCGTTATTATTATACTGATCTAAGCGATACATTTCTCGTTTCCAGATATTAAACCACTTTCATACGTAACGCTAAATGATTTCCACGTAACGTTGAACGAACAAGAACAACTATCCAACGGTTCATTTTTAACGATATCGTAAAGATAGCATTGAATTAATTTAGGTGAAAACAACTCGACGTGAAAGTAACCGATAAACTCATTTCCCTTTTTTATATTTTCACTTTTTGTTAGACTATTTTCTTAATCACGGGCACGTTTACTGTAAACGAATCGTATACTTTGACTTAAAGTAATGCAAATTGTTGCTTAAACAAAAATGAAATTGAAATTAAATGAAAAATGAAATGAAATGAAATGAAATGAATTGAAATGAAATGATATGAAATGAATTGAATTGAAATGAATTGAATTGAATTGAAATGAAATGAATTGAATTGAAATGAAATGAATTGAAATGAAATGAAATGAAATGAAATGAAATGAAATGAAATGAAATGAAATGAAATGAAATGAATTGAAATGAAATGAAATGAAATGAAATGAAATGAATTGAAATGAAATGATATGAAATGAATTGAATTGAAATGAAATGAATTGAATTGAAATGAAATGAAATGAAATGAAATGAATTGAAATGAAATGAAATGAAATGAAATGAAATGAAATGAAATGAAATGAAATGAATTGAAATGAAATGAAATGAAATGAAATGAAATGAAATGAAATGAAATGAAATGAAATGAAATGAAATGAAATGAAATGAAATGAATTGAATTGAAATGAAATGAAATGAAATGAAATTAAATGAATTGAAATGAAATGAAATGATATGAAATGAATTGAATTGAAATGAATTGAAATGAAATGAAATGAATTGAATTGAAATGAAATGAAATGAAATGAAATGAAATGAAATGAATTGAATTGAATTGAAATGAATTGAAATGAAATGAAATGAAATGAAATGAAATGAAATGAAATTACCTGGGGCTAATCTATTAAGTTCGGGGCCGGATGCGCCGCCGCGAAATTGGTGGCCGTGCTGTTGCTGTTCCTTAAGTAAATTCTGCTCACGTTTCTGCTGCCTTTTGTACAAATACACTCTGTACCTCTTCATTAGCCTCCTCTTGCCACGCCGCCACAGGTGTGCGATATATCTGGGAACAGGCGGTTTAATTCACCTTCGTGAGAATGGAACTGCCGAAAGACAATTTCGAGTGGCCGAAAACCCTTCATCCCTCGAATGAGGAACCGATGAAGTGGCCACCGTTTTATGCTTCCAACGCCCAGACGCGATTTCTTCTTTTTTTTCTCTCTCCGTTCGCAGCTTTTTAGGAGTTTTAAATCCGTTAATTGCTTTGCTACCTTCGTATTTATCGAACACCGATCGCTTCGTTCGGATGAACTTATTAATAGCAGAATTCCGACGATTTATATTTTCGCGGAAATATAATTTATCCAACTCGCTGACGAAACATTCGATTTTCTATTCCAATTCGTTTCGATGAAACGTGTATTTTTCAATGGAACGATAAAATTATTCAAAAAAACTCAACGGTAATTAAAAATTCAACGCGCATCAAATATTATGTATATACGTAAATGAAGATAATATGTGGCCATAATTATGAAAGTGATCTAAAAGTAATACATTTCTAGTTTCGAGATATTTAAAGTCCTACATTTGGATAAATAAA
Source organism: Eucera pruinosa (assembly GCA_028830335.1). Classification (NCBI taxonomy): domain Eukaryota; kingdom Metazoa; phylum Arthropoda; class Insecta; order Hymenoptera; family Apidae; genus Eucera; species Eucera pruinosa. The sequence goes on from JAMYCR010000019.1 coordinate 4,977,827, forward strand.
AACAATATCTTTGTATTATTTTGTAACATTTTAATATAGAATTTTCGTAGTCTTGATGAATAAAAATTGATTACGAATGTGAATCTCATACGAAAATAAAACGCGTTGCTCTTTTTCACTTGTTAGACCACATTCATAATTACGGGCAAATATATAATATACAATATAAAATAAATATAGACAATATAAGATAAATAAATACAGATAATATATAATATATATATACATATGCGGATAAATTTATCTACATATGTTTTCGCATTACACGCCAATAGTTGGCGCGGAAAGACGTCGAAAATGACGAGACTGTAATCTAATTTATCGAAAGCTGCATTCGTACAAAAACACGGGAACGCTTTGAAATTCGGCGAGAGAATTCATTTCGCAACGGAACGGAGCCAAGAAAACCGTCCTTTAAAATGTCAATCCGTACTTGAACTTTAGTATTTTGCGCGTCGCGCCCTTTTCGGAACAATTCCGCAGACGGTGGAAAAGAAAGTTGACGTAATACGGGGGGGGGGGGGGGGGTTTCCTTTTTAACCAAAGCGAAATCCTTCGAATGACTCACTTAACAATCTCCGCGTAACATGTAGTCGGCTCCGAAGTGTTTGTCGACGACGCAAGGGTTGACGTCGAATGAAAACGGGCACGTTCCAACCGCATCCTTTCCATCTCGCGTTTCTTCGTTTCCGAGAACTGCGTCGCTATCACGACTAGGCACAAGTTAATCATGAAGAAAGAGCCGATCTGTAACCGAATGATTTCAATTCAATTCGTTGCAAATCGTACGCTTCGATCCCTCGCCCGGAAATATTCGAATATATTAAATATATTAATATAATATTGTCGATATCGTATTTCATAATAAATGTAAAACTGTATCGTAAATGGAAGTTATTTAATAGAAATGTATTGACGAGTTTGTTGCTTTATTAGTATTTATCAACGCTGGATTTGCGAACTCGTTGAGTTCGACGGAAATCGAGTTTCATTCGAGAATATTATAATTTGTAATATTGTAATATTGTAATTTATTCCGCAACTGATTCCAAAACATTGTAATGCTTTCGGTATTTAAGCGTGACACAGATATTTTTCGAGAAATCCGTGAAATTATGCTAATCGATATCCGTAAACCTAGCGATTAACGCATTGGCGAGCGGAAATTAAGGGATGAAGAAATTGTCGTGATTTAAAATTCTGTAACTTCGTAAAGAAGTATCGTAGGACGATCAACTTGGGCTCGTTTTAAAGCTACAAGCCTCTACTTTCGCACGGGTGAACAGATATTTTTCGAAAATTCGATTACTTCGAAGGATAAAGTGAAAAACTGAAAATAGTTTTTCGCTTAAAGTTCGATAAGCGTGAACGCGACTCCTTCTGTTTTTTACTCCATTCTTCGACGTGAAAATTTTTTTATAAAATATCCGTTTACCTGCGCGAAAGTGGAAACTTGGAGCTTCAAAATGAGCCAAGGTTTATAGTCGTACGATGTTTCGTTAAAAAGTTACAGCGGTTCAAAGTTCGACTATTCGTTTCTTGAATTTTGCTCGCGAGGTTAGTTTGGAAAAATTTTATATAAATTGTTCGTAACTTTCTGCGGAATTTTGCAACGTACCACAATTAAAAGGACGAAGTAAATCCAATCCCAAAATGAATGAGCATCTTGCACGTAATACATTATGTCGGTCCATCCCTCAAGACTGATCACCTGTCATAAACAGTAAATTTTACAATTTTCAATTAGCAAACCGCGAAATGTAAAATTTACTCACCGAGGTTAAATTATCTTAACAATAAGTATTAGTAGAAACGGTTGTTGAACTGCGGATATTTACGCGAATTCGTGCATTTATAAAAACAGAATCTTGCGAAACATTTGTATTTCCCTTAGGGACTTAATTTGCACCCCTAAATAAATATTATAATTAATGGTGCCTTATTTTGTATACTTTGCGTATTTTTACAAATTCAATAGAACCTAATTTACTCCCTAAATTAAGTATTATAATTAATGGTGCCTTATTTTGTATACTTTGCATAATTTTACAAATTCAATAGAATCTAATTTACACCCTAAAATAAGTATTATAATTAATGGTGCCTTATTTTGAATACTTTGCGTATTTTTACAAATTAAATAGAACTTAATATGCCCCCTAAATAAATACTATAATAAATGGAGTGATATTTTGAATACTTTGCATATTTTTACAAATGAAGCTTGACATAATTTACCCTCTAAATAAATATTATAATAAATGGTGTCTTATTTTGAATACTTTAGGTATTTTTACAAATGAAACTTGACTTAACTTACCCTCTAAATAAATATTATAATAAATGGTGCCTTATTTTGAATACTTTGCATATTTTTACAAATGAAACTTGACTTAATTTACCCTCTAAATAAATATTATAATAAATGGTGTCTTATTTTGAATACTTTAGGTATTTTTACAAATGAAACTTGACTTAACTTACCCCCTAAATAAATACTATAATAAATGGAGTGATATTTTGAATACTTTGCGTATTTTTACAAATTAAATAGAACTCAATTTGCCCCCTAAGTAAACATTATAATAAATGGTGTCTTATTTTGAATACTTTGCGTATTTTTACAAATTAAATACCACCTAGTTTGCACCCTAAAATAAGTATTATAATTAATGGTGTCTTATTTTGGATACTTTGCGTATTTTTACAAATTAAATAGAACCTAATTTGCCCCCTAAATAAATACTATAATAAATGGAGTGATATTTTGAATACTTTGCGTATTTTTACAAATTAAATAGAACCTAATTTACACCCTAAAATAAGTATTATAATTAATGGTGTCTTATTTTGTATACTTTGCGTATTTTTACAAATTAAATACCACCTAATTTGCACCCTAAAATAAGTATTATAATTAATGGTGCCTTATTTTGAATACTTCGCGTATTTTTACAAATTAAATAGAACTCAATTTGCCCCGTAAGTAAAGATTATAATAAACGCTGTCTCATTTGGCGCTGTAAACTCGCGTAAATATCAGCAGTCTCGGATTCGCGAATACGAGAGTTTACAAAATGGATTCGTGGATTTATGAAGCGGAACGTTCGGAGGATAATATTTTTCTGGCAGAAGCTAGGTTGAAATTTGCGAATCGGATAGAAGTAGGACACTCACGAGAAATATTGCGACCCAGGCGAGACCGATATTATCGAACGATATCGTTCCTTGGAAAGGATTGTTACCCTGACCCTTGCACTCCGTGTAGTAGTAATTCCAATTAACGCAGGTGTCGTTCGTGATAAACGTTGCATTGTTGTTCGGCAACGCGGTATTGTTGCAAATCACGTTCCCTAAAAATCACAAAAAAAACAAAAACATACGTTTCAACAATCCCGCGAAACAAGATTCATCAAATCGTTGATAAACGTTGATAAATTAGGCTGCGCTATTTCAAGTATAACAAAGAGGCGATAAACTTTATTCTTCGATAAAATAGTCGAAGAAACGGAGTAGCTTCGTTCGGTTGCAGACGAAGTTATAGGTATGTAAATTACTCCCACGTGCTGTGCCAAGCTTTCATATAGCTGTCGCTTTAATTCGTTTACTTAATAGCGAAGTCAATTTTGCATACTAAATTTCGACTTTCGTTTACGTAACGACTAACAATGATTATCCAAATAATTCTATGATTTATTTACAACAACTTATTCTATGCTTCGTGGCAAAATTTCCTTTCAATTCCAAACTTAAAAGAGTCTAATAAAATTACATAAGAATTCGAATTCGATACATAAGAATAGCAAAGATTCGAATCATCTAAAAGAAGGCATTACTACTTCGAAGATTTACTTTATACAATTTCTCAACGCTTTCCGTTGGAAGTAAAAATTCCACGAATACTCCGAATATCTTTGTTATCCATAGTCTTATTATTAACAATTTGCGCGACGATAACGAGTCGCAATCGCGCCACGAATTAAGCAGTAGATTCGACGAAGTTCGATAGCATCGACGATGAAATTTAATTTCGCCTTCGCGTCGTGATACTCGAAGTAATTAACCCTTCGCGGACGACGAATAATAAAACTTAAAAAGAGTATTTTTGACTTTGAATTCGAAACGTCACGAATTTCTAAGCTTACGAATTCCAGGTCAACAAATACCCAAAACTTTCAAGCGTTTATCAACGATATTAATTGAAGCTTTCTGCTTTAAACAGTAAACGTGCGTTTTAAAAATCGAGGAAAGTGTCAATAATACAGTATTTCGTTCATTTCTACGTAACGTGATACTAGAATAGCGATTATACGATCAACTGAACAGCGCGTGGACAATAAAAGAATATTAACGGAAGATTCGGGTTAAAATAGAAAAGAAAATCGACGATTCGACGCGACCGGAAGCAGAAACGTCTCGTCGTTTCGTCGCCTATCGATGGATATCGTAGATACGTATGTACGCTCACTCACCGAACTTCAACGGTGGCAAGTTGCTGCAAGAGTGCATTCCGTTGTCGTCGGGACGCGAGCAAATGTAGTCCTGACCCTGATATTCGAAGTACTTCTCAAGGTCGCTGGAAAAGCAACGGGCCACGATTAATATCGATTGGAAGAAGCGCAAAACCACCTCCCGTCTTCCTCTACCGCGATTCGCTTTCGGCTTACAATTAACAAGGTTGCATGTATCATAATAATGTATATATATATATACGTATGTAATATGCCTTATGCACGGATGCACTCTCGTTTCATGCTTCGTTTATGCCAGTGTACCGAGTGCGTACGCCCACCGTGTGTATTCTATATGCAGCGTGTTTCATATTATATATATATCAATATATATATAAATATCTATATTATAATATACATAAATATCTATAATATAGTATATATAAATATATATATTATAATATACATAAATATCTATAATATAATATACATAAATATCTATAATATAGTATATATAAATATATATAATATAATATATATAAATATCTATAATATAATATATATATAAATATATATATTATAATATACATAAATATCTATAATATAATATACATAAATATCTATAATATAGTATATATAAATATCTATAATATAGTATATATAAATATATATAATATAATATATATAAATATCTATAATATAGTATATATAAATATCTATAATATAGTATATATAAATATATATAATATAATATATATAAATATCTATAATATAGTATATATAAATATATATAATATAATATATATAAATATCTATAATATAATATATATAAATATCTATAATATAGTATAATATATATAAATATATATATAATATAATATGTACATATATGAAGGCTATGTGTGTGAGCAGGTATGTCTATACAATATTTATATAGAAAGTTTCGCAGCTACGAATCAGTTGAAAACGCAGAGAGTTTGCGTGTGCGAGGCAAACGAAAGAGGGAAGAAGATGAAAGGATTTCGGTTCTATCTCGGCTGTTTGCTCTTTTATACGGCCTAATCGTTTCGCCTCGCTTTCCATTCCTTTCCATTCTCCCCCGTAACACGAGCCTCGTAATTATTCCGAACGTTTCCACGTTTAACGAACGTTAAATGATATAGTCGGGTTGTCGTTGCTAGTTTTATAATACGTTGCTACGATGTCGTGATGTAACGATGTCGAAGTATTGGAATAATATTGTAATATTATGTTGTTATATTATAATATAATACTATTATATTAGTATATTATACTACGTATATTATATTGATATTTATTACGTGTATAGATATTAATATTAGGCTACGAATATTTACGCATCCATGGAAACCTTAAATTCGCCGAAACATTGTCCGATATATTAAAGAGAGATACGCGAACAATAAAATATTTCAAGTTAGTTTCGGAGAGCGAGATTAAAGTCGATTAAAGTCGCGGGCTTTTAATTTAATCGTGCTCGCGGCGAAGCTCGCTTCGATTACGAATGCTTCGGAATTTTTAATAATTCTCCGATTCTCCAACATCTTCGAATCGGAATTTTTAAAATATGGATAAAGTATCGGAAATATAGATAAGTATAAGCATTGGAAAGGGTTGATGTATAGCTGGCGTGCGCGAAAACTGTGTACAAATATCGGGCGTGGCTCTATTAACCGGTTTTTATCGCTATTGTGAGCGGTCGACATTGTTTTGGCGGCCGCGCTACTTGCCACGATGAGACTGAATAGAATCTCGATAAAGAGCAACCCTCGAACGCGAAGAAGAGGAGGTTCACTTCGTTGCATCCAGCGAAGTGACACTGTAACAGCCATCTAAACACTACTAGCATAAAATGTCCCACGTACTGTCATTGTTCACTACAACCGCCACTTGAATTCGTTTTATTTAATAGCAAAGTTGTTTGTACAAAGAATAATGCACTTGAATTGTACAAAGAATCGTAAATTTGCACTTCGATTAACGTAACAACGCATAGACATTTGTATATTTCTTTTACATTTACATTCGTTAATATTTGTAACGAAATATTGGGAGGTAAACGTGCTGTTGAACATTGAAACGCGACCAATATACGTATAAAGTATGGGAATTGTCATAATTCAATAAGAATTCTTATATCTGTTAAACAAACCAACGTGTTAATATATTTAAAAACTTGTTTCTATTTAATCGAGAAATTCTCAAGTGACGATAGTAGGGATATTAGACTTCGTTGTACATTTATCAATTACTTAGTAATGAATTAATTATATCGAACATATATAAAAGAATGTTCATAAATAAAAGAGTGGTTGAACGATATTATGTTCAAAATTGAAATGATTAATAAAGTATGGCAATTATCATAATTGAATACGAATTCTTATATCTGTTAAACAAACCAACGTGTTAATATATTTAAAAACTTGTTTCTATTTAATCGAGAAATTCTTAAGTGACGATAGTAGGGATATTAGACTTCTTTGTACATTTTCAATTACTTAGTAATGAATTAATTATATCGAACATATATAAAAGAATGTTCGTAAATAAAAGAGTGGTTGAACGATATTATGTTCAAAATTGAAACGATTAATAAAGTATGGGAATTATCATAATTCAATACGAATTCTTATATTTGTTACGCGAACCGACGTGTTAATATACAGTGGGTCCAAATAGTATTCGTACACCTAGTTCTTTTGCAATAACTTTTTACAAACAAATGATACACCAACAAAAACTGCTTCTGTTAATAGATTTCTATACACAGAGATAACATGTACATTAACAATTTTTAATAATGTCTTCTTTAAGAATAATACAAGTATACAAATTTGAGGGCCAAAATAGTATTTGTACACTTATAATTCTATTGCTAAATATTGAAAGAACGAACGTAGCGTTTTGATATTTACCAAAACGTAAACATTACATATAAAGTTATTGTACACGTACTTACGTAAACGTACACATGAAGTTATTGCAAGAAAAGCTAGATGTACAAATACTTTTTGGACCCACTGTATGTATATATAAAAATAGTTTCTATTTAAACGAGAAATTCTCAAGTGACGATAGTAAGGTCACTGGATTTTATCGTATATTTTCAATTACGTAGTAATGAATTTATTATATTGAACATATAAAATGATGAAATTTTGATCATCGATAAAATAGCGATTGAACAATATTACGCTGCAAACTTGAACAATCTTTACGTTAACCCTTTCGCTACGAAGCACGTATAAATACGTCCCCAAAAACTGAACCAACGTTTCTTAAAATACAACTATACTTTCGTTCACGTTGCAATGATATTTAAATTGTTCTACATATTATTTTACGATCCAATCGATGTTATCAAGTACCTAAACATTTACCCCGAACATTATTCCTAAACTAATAAAATTTATCCTCATCCGTGTATTAAAAACGCTTTCAAATAGTAAGTTACAGTATCGAAAGGGTTAACGACGTTTCCAAAACAGTAAACGAAAGTTGCTTAAAACTCGAACCTTAAAGTGACGGTACGTGGGTAAATTTACCTTATATCGCCTTGTTGCGATTTAAAAAATGTCGTCCGCGAACGGCGATCTTTCGTTGGTTGGAAAAGCGACGGAAAAAGTTCGTGGCATAGTTAAAGAGGAAGCTCGCGTAAATTGCAAAAGTCTATTGTCAAAAAGCTGCGCCGTAGATTGGAAGCGGATGAATCGACGATGATTTCTAACGCGCGAGTTATTGCGAAATTAATCAGCATCGATGTACGGGGAAAACGCGTTCGCAGTAAATTCCGCATCGCGTCGATAAATCGCATCGCACGCTTCCATTCACGCTGCATGGATTAAAGATATTACGGCGATTAAACATCAATCATCGCATCGAAGCCTGGATATTCTATCCGTCTATTGCACGCGTTAATATTTAGACGGTGGATTTTTACGCGTTCGCGAGATAATCGCTATATTCGAAATATACAACTTAATCGCATCGCCGTATTTTATACGGTCGCTTCGAGTGAAATAACAAAGGCGTCCGCGTCGCAAGGACACCGATAATTATTCCACTTTAATATTTTATTCAAATCGTCGTCTTAACCATTCGCGATTCCCACGTCGAGTTCGACTCGGTATTTTACTATTTCAAGGCCGGCTTAATAAAGATACGTTAACGTGAATAGTTTATCGCGTCAACGCCGTGCTGATATATTAAAGTAAACGGTTAAATGTGGAGAATACTTTTTTTCCTTTCTTTCTTTTGTTTTCTCGCATCGTTTAGGATAGAGGAATTTTTGAACACTTCGCGAGTTTGTCGAAGGTTTCAAGTTTTAACGGAAGCCGACGCGTGTGCGTCGAATAAGAAGGCGAAAGTAGCTCGAGTCGATAAACGATTGAAAATAGCCGCCACGTAAACCACGGGCGGCTAGTAGATCGCGTAGATCACGTTTAATTATCCCCGAGTTCGCGTTTCTCTGTTCAGGCGTAGCCGTCGACTATACGTTTCTATTTTCCCGTGAAACGATCTAAATACTAATTTATATTCGTTTATCTTCTATACGCACATGTTCGTTTAGCATCGAATGAATATTATCTATTATTTTACTATTATTATCTATTATTTTACTATTATTATTACCTTCATAATTGGAAATTATTTCAGATTATTAAAGGTAAACGACCTTTTATAGACTTCAAAGGTATGGAATTCGAAATATTTTCATTAAAAGAATTGCCTACTTAATCTATTTCATTTATATATTAATTTAGTATCTTATTCGAAGAATTTGATCTTTATTAATGAATTTACGATTCGTTTCTTTCGTCATACATAATATACTGCACATCGTTTAAATAATATGGACATTGGGACTTTGTTATCTAAATCCGCAGTCTATGAATGGAATATCGAAGGAAACGGATAGGGAAATTTGAGAAACATAAGAAAACGTGATCGAGTCGTTGCTGCGTAAAAGAACAGGAAGAAAGCTGACGTTGTTCGAGACTTGAGAATAAAGGAAAAGAAAGAAAGAGAGAAAGAAGAAAAAGGATAATTCGAGTATTTAAAGTTAGTCGAGATAGGCGATTGTACACACAGAATAGAGACAGTCTTAGTAATTTCCAAGTGAAGAAAAACAAAGTTTCGTATCGTTCAACATTCGTGTGGTACGTGTTGCAAGCTGCGTACGTTGCAAACGACACATACATACTATATATATACAGAATCGCGCGGAGAGAGACTGCGGCAACCGCAGTGTCGCGGTTCGTCGCACGATTATAATAGTGATGGGACCAAAGAGACATTTCTTCCAACATTTCTCACATTTCGGCCAACTTAATTAACCCTTTCGCTACTCTTTCGTTTCTCGTAACTGAAAACTGAAATCGTAAATAAACGATAGCTTAGAAATATAGAAATAGACATTGACACGAGAACGGGATAAATATTCAGACGATTTATATCGTCAATTATTATTCCAACTTTATCGCGCAAATGAAAGCAGACGCAACGATGTAATTTAGAGAAACGATACACGCGTGCTATTAACAAATGCGTGTGCAATTTTAGAAGAAGCGTATACGCGTCCTTCGTAGCGAAAGGGTTGTTAACTATCGCGAAACGATGAAATATTGTCGATAATATTTGTCGATATATTCACTTCTCTTCTTCGTAAATACACATTAATGTGCACGTATTTAAGAGCGAATTCTATTGGATAACGTGTAATTATGTTCCGGGTTGTTGTTATTATTATTCTTATTTCGTTGATTCGCAAGCACGCGTGAATTTGTCCCATCACTACGATTGTAGAGAACGACACACGGCACATCAGACAGATCATAGGAGATGCAGAGACACACGGTGCGCTAAAATACCCTTTCGAAATCATCCTTGTGCCTCATGCCATTTTATAGTGACTGGAAAAGCTGTTCCTGCGTTCTTAACCCTTTCGATGCGGAGCAAATTGTAATTTGAAATTCGTGGAATCGTAAAAACAAAGCGACTTTTTGCTACGAACGCAGCGAAAGGGTTAAAAAGAAGCTTCGAAAGTTGATCGAAGCCACGTTTAAAAGAAACACTACGAGAATCTAGCCGCTAATTTATGATATTTAACGTCACGTTGCAGAGGGGAAGTTTCATTTCAGGGAAAGATTTTCATTTCACTTCTCTTTTCTTTTCTTTTTTTTTTTTTTTCGTTCTTTCTCAGCCACTCTATTATTATCACGCGTCTCTTGTTGCATTCGAAATAGTATTTTGTCGAGCTTTTGGGCAAGGTGGCATGCTCTATGCTTCGTACACACTATCAACACGCGTTTTACACCGCCGTTCATCGAAATTATTGGGACACTTGCGAGCAATCGAACGAAACCGCGAGAAATCGTCGACGACGTTATAAAATGTATTCAAAATGTATTTATATACATTTACATTATAAATTGTATCATATACATTTACATTATAAAATGTATGAAATACTTTTATATTATAAAATGTATTATATACATTTATATTATAAAATGTATTAAAAATGTATTATATATATTTGCATTATAAAATGTATTAAAAATGTATTAATATACATTTACATTATAAATTGTATTATATACATTTATATTATAAAATGTATTATATACATTTATATTATAAAATGTATTATATACCTTTACATTATAAAATGTATTATATACCTTTATATTATAAAATGTATTAAAAATGCATTGTATACATTTACATTGTAAAATGTATTATATACATTTACATTATAAAATGTATGAAATACTTTTATATTATAAAATGTATTATATACCTTTATATTATAAAATGTATTAAAAATGCATTGTATACATTTACATTATAAAATGTATTAAAAATGCATTATATACATTTACATTGTAAAATGTATTATATACATTTACATTATAAAATGTATTAAATACTTTTATATTATAAAATGTATTATATACCTTTATATTATAAAATGTATTAAAAATGCATTGTATACATTTACATTATAAAATGTATTAAAAATGCATTAATATACATTTACATTACAAAATGCATTAATATACATTTACATTATAAAATGTATTATATACATTTACATTATAAAATGTATTATATACATTTACATTATAACGTGTATTAAAAATGCATTATATACATTTGCATGTATCGAAAATTTTGCAGGTGTCCCAATATTTATGCACGAAGGTGTACTTTTACGCTCGTACCGTGATGAAGAGAACAGACAAAGAGATAAATATATATATATATATATACATATGCACGTGACGTATGCATGTATATACACGTATGCACACATGGATGCACGTTTATGCGTATTATGTGATCCATATAGATTTAGATTACGTATTATAATACGTATACAGTGGCGCACAAAAGCCTAAAAACGGCCAACCTTTCGATTAAGCGGGATTCGTACACGTGTATGCGATTCTATATTTAAATCGTTGAAACTTTTGGTAGCCACTGTATGGCGAATACGGTGCCGCTCGTAATTATTCGAACGACTTTAACGGTTGGCATTTATTAGTCACTTCGACGGCTTGCAATTTGCAATTCAACGAGTCGCCGCGATGTTTGGCAATTTCAGAGATTGGAAATACGAAGCTTCGCGATGTTCAGCGTTTGGAAATTTCAAGCTTCACGAATTGCAGAGATTCGAAAAGCAGAGAAGCTTTGAAAATAGCGGTGCTTGGAAATTCGAAGCTTTTATAATAGCGGCGCTTGGAGATCTAAAGCTTTGATAATTGCGGTGCTTGGAAATTGCATAGCTTGACATTGGAAAGCTTGGAAATTTCATAGCTTGAAATCGGAAAGCTTAGAAATTTGATAGCTTGAAATTGGAAAGCTTCGTAATTTCATAGCTTGGAATTCGAAAGCTTGGAAATTATATGGTTTGGAATTCGAAAGCTGTGAAATTATGTGGTTTGGAATTCGAAAGCTTGGAAATTTCATAGCTTGTAATTCATAGGCTTGGAAATTTCATAGCTTGTAATTCATAAGGTTAGAAATTTCATAGCTTGAAATTGGAAAGCTTGGTAATTCCATAGCTTGGAATTCATAAGCTTGGAAATTTCATAGCTTGTAATTCGAAAGCTTGGAAATTTCATAGCTTGAAATTGGAAAGCTTGGAAATTTCATAGCTTCAAATTCGAAAGCTTGGAAATTTCATAGCTTGGAAATTTCATAGCTTGGAATTTATAAGCTTGGAAATTTCATAGCTTGGAATGTCATAGCTTGGAATTCGAAAGCTTGGAAATTTCATAGCTTGTAATTCTAAAGCTTGGAAATTTCATAGCTTGGAAATTTCATAGCTTGGAATTTATAAGCTTGGAAATTTCATAGCTTATCATTCGAAAGCTTGGTAATTTCATAGCTTGTAATTCGAAAGCTTGGAAATTTCATAGCTTGTAATTCGAAAGCTTGGAAATATCATAGCTTGAAATTTCATAGCTTCAAATTCGAAAGCTTGGAAATTTCATAGCTTGAAATTGGAAAGCTTGGAAATTTCATAGCTTCAAATTCGAAAGCTTAGAAATTTCATAGCTTGCAATTCGAAAGCTTGGAAATTTCATAGCTTGTAATTCGTAATCTTGGAATTCATAATCTTGAAAATCGTACGTGGTTTGATCTTCTAAAGCTTCGAAACTTCATTGCCTGTAATATGCTTAACAACTCTAAAGCTTGGTAAATTTATTCACCTTAATAAATAATAATACCTATATTCAGGTTAATACGGAATAAAATACGCGTCGTTCGATTGATCACGAGTGGCAGCGTATACGCATAGCACACTGTTCTCTACTAAGAGCTTACTAAATGCGTGATCGAACCGAGTACTCGTCCGAGAGTAACCTGCAACAGCCAAACAATAGCCTGTCACTGCCCCCTAAGGTCATTTACTTACGTTTAATCGTCTACCTTTTCTTTTCTCACATTTTTTTTCCTTTTTTTTTTACTTAGCAAACTTCCTGCAGTGTCTCTGCAAACAAGCCACAAACTCTTTCGCAGAGATAAGAATTCGGGGGCCACCTTGTCGACTCTATGAAATCTAATTAATCAGATTTCAATCGTTTGCATCGGGAAACATTTTCAAACGAAATTCACGCCTTCGCGATCGATTAAAAGCAGCGAACATTCGTAATCTTCGTATTCGCGGTTTCCAAAGCGTTCCGAATTAGCAGAAACTTTAACGATTAAAATTGCCTAGCTGTGATTTTTTTTTATTAAAAATTGTAGAATCTTGCGAGAGTAGGGTAAATGTAACGCGTACTGCCACTTTAAGGTTCGCGCTTTAAGTAACTTTGTTTTAATTGTCTTCGAACGTATTTAATATAGAGATCGTTCAAATTTGGAATTCGAAAGCTTGGAATTCGAAAGCTTTGAAACTACATGATTTTGGGATTCGAAAGCTTGGAATTTGAAAGCTTTGAAATTACACGATTTTGGGATTCGAAAGCTTGGAATTTGAAAGCTTTGAAATTACACGATTTTGGAATTCGAAAGCTTGGAATTTGAAAGCTTTGAAATTACATGATTTTGGAATTCGAAAGCTTGAAAAATACTTCTTTCAATATCGAGTTTATTCACGAACACCCTTTCATACGTTCAATACAATAAATTCGTTACTGTGTAATTGAATTTAGGGATTATTATTAGTATTAGTATTACTAATGATTATCATTTATTATAATAATAGGGATAAAGTCTACGGTCCCCCGTATCGTCACTTGAGAATTTCTCGTTTAAATGGAAACACGTTTTTTTATCTATACATTAACACGTCAATTTGTGAAACAGATATAAGAATTCGTATCGAATTATGGACACGTTCCATACTTTACAATTACATTGGTCACGTTTCAATGTTCAGCAGCACATTCACCACCTACTATTTATTTACAAATATACAATGCCTCTGAAAGTCACCGAAGTCCAAATTTCGTATGAACATTTCTCTACTTACGATTCATTGTACGATTACTTTGCTATCGAATAAACGAATTCAAGTGGCAGTACGTTGGTCATTTACCTTACAACGAGTTACAGATTCATCGTCACCGACGTACACTTATGAACCAAAAAAAAAATATACACTGACGAAACAAAAATATTTAACTCTATACACTTACCGACAAAACTTAAGAAACTAAGAAAAGTAGTGGCTTACGAATTTTTCTGTGTACTTTACGTTCGAATACTTACGATTCGCAGCTTAGAATTTAACAGTAGCATAAAAATATAGTATTACATATGTAAATCGATAAACGATAAGTTTTTCTACTATCATTTATCTTATTTAACCCGAAACGAAAGAAGGTGAAAGAGAAAAATATTCGCAAGTACTCTTTCTATGCGTATATATATAAATATTCTGCTTCCCAATGCAAATTCGATTCGCCAACAAAAAGGAATATTTACAGAGTCTGGCTGGCTGTCTGTTTGCATGTTTGTGCGTGTATGTATGGCTTCCGGGATTGAAAATATTGGAAAGTTGTAAATTGACAAACAGGCGGATGAAAAAAAAGCTCGAGAGGTGATGGAAAAAAGGCGACACGCAGTTGCAGAGAGATATATATGTAGATAGCGATCGTTTTCACGTTCTACGCTGCTTCGCTTTAACAAAGTTGCAATCGCATTCCGGTTTCCAACAGGAAACGCATTCGACGCGGGAATTCGCGTAAATATAAAGCTCCGCGTTAACGTTGGACAACTTTTGGTCCCGTGAATCGAGTTCAATGTTCGAAAAACGAATGTTCAACGTGCTTTCGACTCGATCGAAATCGCGTTTAAGTAGACTCAATTCTCGGCCCGGGAATCGAGTTCAAAGCTTCGAAAATTAAACGTTAAGCAATCGAATGTTAAAGGTTCAAAATTAAAGAAAAAGTAGCGCGTTCGCTTCGATTGAAATCGAATTTAAATGGACAATTTTTGGTCGAGTTTAAACGTTCAAAATTAATAGTTAAAAGCGGTTTCGACTCGGTTAAAAAAGCGTTCACGTTTCAATTGAATTTCGATCGACATCGGTCGACTAAAAATCGTCCAATCGAAACGCAGCTTGTAAAATACGAACGCGCGGATGAAAATAGGAGATGGGATATTTTTGGCGATTAATTTTTCGTATGGAACCGCGGAATTCAGCGTCGCCAGTAATTGTAGCAAGGACAGCGATTCGATACGAGAATCTACGGTAAAATTGCATCGAAAGGCTTCTTCGATTCTGCGAAACAATATTCCGACGCGAGTCGCGTATAAAATGTTTCGAATCACGGTCGAGATTTCGCGATAGAATTGCACAAAGTTATATTAATTCGATTAATCAAATACTTCGGCAATGTTTATTAATCGTCGACCAATAATAATTTCACACGAATATTTTAACGTAATTTTGGCGATCCTCGATCCAAATTTAAGGGGGGAAAAAGAAACTATCAATGTAGAAGTTGAAACTTAAGTTTAAAGTCATTGTTCCTATAACTGCCACTCGAATTCGTTTCATTTAATAGCAAAGATCGTTCCAGTTTGTAGCATACGATTGTTTAACATCTCCTTTATTTATGTACGTTATTTTTATATGCTCGATATAACAAAATCATTGTTACGTACGCGAAAATGTAGAACAAAGTCCACGGACCGTAGTATCGTCACTTGAGAATTTCTCATTTAAATATTAAACAATAGAAACACACGAGTTTCAATATATTAGCAACTTTTGTTAGTTTGTTTAACGGATATAAGAATTCGATTGAATTATACTTTACACGTATATTGGTCACGTTTCAATGTTCAACAGACACACGTTTACCTGCCTGTATTTCGTTGCAAATATTAAGTGTAAGTGAATATACAACGTGTTACGCGTTGTTACGTAAACCAAAGTCGAAATTTAGATTCTTTATAGATTACTTTGCTGCTAAATAAAACGAATTCAAGCGATAGTTGTAGGAACAGTGACAGAACGCGTCTCATTTACCCGTTAGAAAAAAAAAATCGCTTAGCCCTTAATTAAAATAATTAAAAGCGGCCATTGAAAACGCGCGTACGCTCGTTCGTGGATCGAACGAAACGAATGCTTATCGAGATCCTGTCGATCGTTCGCATTGCAGCATCTTCTGCAAATAGAATATGGCGGCCGCGGATTTATCCTAACGCGTGTTTCAACCGGATGATTGCGTCGTAACCAAATGAACAAGAAAAGAGAAACCAGAAAGAGAGAGAGAGAAGAAGAAGAAAATGCGGAATGGATGCAAGAGAGTTAAGCGCAATAGTAATAATAAACGAAGCGGAGCAAGATTATCGTTCGAAGAGTAGGCGAATAACGGTGGTAGTAAGCGAAGATAAAATATGGTTAAGAAAAAGAAGAAGAAGAAGAAGAAGGATGATAGTTGAACTATAGTTGGACTTACTCGGGATATTTGACGTTTGGCAGAGCCTTCAGGAAGCACCGTTGACGAAGTATTCCCTCCCATAATTGCACGCCCACGATACCGAATATAAAGAACACGAAGAAGCATAACAGCAACACGTTGCCCAGCATTGGAAGCGTGTCGAGCAAAAGCATCACCAGGATTCGCATACCTGCGAACAGAAACGTGGAAACGTTAGAATCTCTTCTTTTCCTTCTTCTTCTTCTTCTTTTTCTTGAACAGCGTTAACGCTAGGAACCAGCGAAGCTATTGAAAATGATTCGCGTACAATTTCTTACGATTTGCTGCAATGAAAATTTCTTATAACCAACGATTTTATGTAATAGGAATGAACAAAGATTTAATTCTATTGGGTTATGTAATATCTCTTTAATTGTTCATTGCTTTTAGCTTCTTCGATATATGGAAATAAGTACACTTTGATTGTCGATAGTTTCTAGTGTTAAAGGTTAACCATATCCAATAAATGATTCGAAGGGTGAGAAAGATTTTGAAGATGAATTTTACGATAGATATTTATTAATTTAGATTCAAGGTCGGGATTTTAAAAAGTCGAAAAATATAGTAACGTATTTCTTGAAGTTTTCTTTATAAAATGAGACTTCCCCTACTTTGATACGACTATTTAATAATGTATAATATAATAATTTGCATAACTATGTATAATTCGTTGAGGGATAATTGATCCTGTACTTGGTCCGCGTTGCTACTTCTTCTATAACAAAGTTTCTCGGCTTATAGTTGGCCGATTTCGATGCTCCTTGACTTAAATTAAAGAGAAAAGTCTCGAGAATATTATCACGTAGTCTTTTGCAAGTAACCATTGCAGTTCATTTGTTATAAACAAATATATCGCGTCACGGTAGATTACTCGAAAAGTACTGGAAGAGAAATATTAATCTCTCGGCTTCTAGACATCCGATTTCAATGTCCTTTGGCTTAAATTAAAGGGAAAGGTTCCCAAATTGTTATTCATTAAGCCATTGTTTGATAGAGGCTGTGGTTCACTTGTTATAAACAAAAGTTTCACGTTATAGTAAATTACTCGTAGGCTACAAGTGGTGGAGCCAATAAAATATTAATTTCTCGACTTCCAGACGTCCGATTTCAATAAACCTTGACTTGAATCAAAGGGGAAGGCGCGAATAATATTATTCTATAGTCTTGTATAACTAGCCTTTACAGTTAATTTGTTATAAACAAAAATATGTCGCGCCATGGCCATGGGTAGATTACTCAAAAAGTATCTGAAGAGAAACATTAATTTCTCGGCTCCTAGACGTCAGATTTCAATAAACCTTGACTTGAATCAAAGGGAAAGGCACGTAGAATATTACTCTATAGTCTTGTGCAACTAGCCTTTACAGTTCATTTGTTATAAACAAAAATATGTCGCGCCATGGCCATGAGTAGATTACTCAAAAAGTATCTGAAAAGAAACATTCATTTCTCGGCTCCTAGACGTCCGATTTCAATAAACCTTGACTTGAATCAAAGGGGAAGGCGCGAAGAGTATTACTCTATAGTCTTGTGCAATTAGCCTTTACAGTTCATTTGTTATAAACGAAAATATGTCGCACCATATAGTATAGTAGATTACTCAAAAAGTATCTGAAGAGAAACATTAATTTCTCGGCTCCTAAACGTCCGATTTCAATAAACCTTGGCTTAAATTACAGTAAAAGATCCCCAAAATATTCTCCTACAACCTTTCGAAAGCTAACCTCTGTCGCGTTAATTTGCGAAGCTTCGTATCGTCGCTATCTTTTCAGACAGTACATGGATTCGGTATAAAAGTAGAAGAACTTATCGTTTATCGATTTACGTACGTAATACTATATGTTTATGCTACTGTACAATTCTAAGCTGCGAATCTTAGAACTTAAAAGGTACAGAAAAATTCGTAAGCGACTACTTCGTTTCCCTACTTTCAATCGGTAAATATAAGTATTATTTAATTACCGAGATTTTGCAAACTTAAACGTTACTTACATTTATTTATCCGCATACGTGTGAGCTCTCGCTCGCGTGTGTACAAATTCGTTTAAACCGGCAACTAGATAAATAAAGGATTTTTCTATTTACGTCACTAGAGGCGGGAATAATGTCATCCGGATACAGAAGCGGAAAGAGAAGTTCGCGCGATGCCGGGGATAAAAATACGCGGCCAGGAGTAACTAGCAAATGCGAAAGATTGGAGGGAAAACTGAAATACCGCCGATTCTAAATCGATCCGTTCGTTATTTGTTCATCTGGATCGTTCCGAAATAAATCGTTCCGAGAGTCCATTGATAAAAGCCGAGCCGCACGCGTCGATTCCGCGCGAACTAGGGTAAACGTACCACACGTACTGCCACTTTAAGGTCATCGCTTCAAGTAATCTTTCTTTAACTATTTCACAACGTATTTAACATCGATATTCCAGTTCCACTTTGCAGCATAATATTCACTTCAATTTATTTGCTTTTATTTATCAACATTCTTTTATATATGTTCGATATAATTAATTCATTACTAGTTGATTGAAAATATACAACAAAGTCTAATATACCTACTATCGTCACTTGAGAATTTCTCAATTAAATACAGACACGTTTTTAAATTAATATTAACACGTTGGTTTGTTTAACAGATATAAGAATTCGTATTGAATTATGATAACTCTTATACTTTATTAATCGTTCCTATTTGGAACATAATATCGTACAACAAATCGAGTTTATTTATGAACATTCTTTTTTATATGTTCGATATAATAAATTCATTACTAGTTGATTGAAAATGTACAACAAAATCCAATATACCTACTATCGTCACTTGAGAATTTCTCAATTAAATAGAGACACGTTTTTAAATTAATATTAACACGTTGGTTTGTTTAACAGATATAAGAATTCGTATTGAATTATGATAACTCTTATACTTTATAATTATCGTGGTCGCGTTTCAATGTTCAACAGCAAATTTGCCTCCCAATATTTCGTTACAAATACTAAGTATAAACGAATATACAATAACTATGTGTTGTTACGTAAACCAAAGTATATATTTATGTATATATATACTCACTTGGAATTCTATTGATGGCACGCAAAGGTCTGAGCACTCTTATCGTCCTTATCGCCGACAAATTCATGTTCTCCACGTTCAAGCAATATTCCAGTGCTCTGCAATCAAATTCGACATAATCGTCTTCACGTTCGCACGGTGTTTTATTTCAAATTATGCTATCGCGATACGAATCGTGTCTTTCTACACGCGAATTCTACTTCGCGGCAAAAAGTAGAGAGAGAATAATCGTTCTCTAATAATAATTCCCGTGACTTATCTACGCTTTTAGTTTTTAGTTCGAATGTGTTGCCACCGAAAGGATTAAATTGAACGACGTGCATAAGCACGGTTCGCGAGAAAAGTTCAGAAACGTGGTAAGCATTTGCGAAACTTTACGTCGTCGCTATATATCTTTTCAGACGCATGGATCTGAATTAAAAGTAGAACGACTTCTATTGTTTATCGCTGTACGTGTAATACTACATTTCTACGCTATTTTAAATTCCAAGCCGCGATTATCTTAGAAGCGAATGGATACGGAAAAATTCACAAGTGACTACTTTGTTTCTTAACTTTTGTCCATAAGCGTGCAAAATACGTTTGGATAATGAAGAATTCGGACAATCGACGTTTCACTGTACAATAATAATAAACTCTAGGCTAATATAAGAAATCTGATACATGGGATAGGCTACAATTAGACGATAGCCTAAAGTCAGGTATTAAAATGGAATAGAATAGAGTAAAATAATATGAAACTCACCCAGCTGCCACGATAAAGAAATCCAGTCTGTTCCAAGAATCGGCGAGGTAAGTTCCCTTCCCGTAAATTCCCATAGCGACCATTTTGATTGTCATTTCCAACGAGAAGAAGGCGAAAATGATGTCGTCGAACATCTGCAAACGACAAAAAAACGCA
Source organism: Eucera pruinosa (assembly GCA_028830335.1). Lineage (NCBI taxonomy): Eukaryota > Metazoa > Arthropoda > Insecta > Hymenoptera > Apidae > Eucera > Eucera pruinosa. The sequence goes on from JAMYCR010000019.1 coordinate 4,998,718, forward strand.
TACCGCGAAACGATTAGAAACAACAGGACAAATTGTTCCTTCGATTACGAAGGTAGATAATTATTTCAATGTTACCATTAATGTTACTCGTTAACCCTTTGCGTTACGATTATTTTAACACTTATCTACGCTAACGTTAGCCAATCCCTGCTTTCGTATCGTGTTACGTTTGTTAAACTATTCGAACATCACGAGCACGTTCATTTAATAAACAATAATTCGATAATACGAAGATGAAATCAGAGTTCGAATTGAATTTTAAACGTCGATGGTGTTCATTTCCCCTGAACCTGCGCGATAATTTATAGAACTAGTGCGACTCGTTATCGTAGCGCAAACGGTTAATTGCCACGAAACATCGAGCCACGTAAAGTATTTTGTTGCATTCACTATGCAACAATTTAACACGCGTGTCAATCTTTCACGTTATTAACGTAAAAGTTTCAGAATCGTTTATTTGTTTTTTTTCTTTTTTGATGTATTATTAAATCTTCGATACTTCCAAGCTTCCCTACGTTTCACGTAGAATACGTTCCAACACAGTTGAACAAAGTTACGCCTCGAAGATAAAGCTTAACACTAGCTTTACGGACATTAATCCCTTGCCCTACGATTATTTCACTACTTATGTACGCTAGCGTTAGTTAAACACTGTTTTCATACGAATCATTGAAATATTGTAAGCAATTTTTATTCAACAACCCCCAATTTTATAAACGAATGTTACGATTAAAGTTCAAATTATATTTCACCTTCAATATTATTCGTTTTGGTCGAATCTATGCCACGATTTGTAAAACGCGCGTGACTCGTTATTGTAGGGCAAATGGTTAATCGCAATAATTTAACAGACTTCCGGAAGAATACGTACACTGCGTATAAATATTCGAACGTAGAAGCTTGAAGGATGAATAGAGAATAATGTAGAATACGTATTCGTATCGTCGTATTAAAATAACTACGTATTAAACGTGGTAAAAAATAATATTTATCATCTCTATATATATTATTTTAGGCGTACGAAATTTGAAATGCGAGTTCCGTGAAGCAAGTGTTAAAGCGTGGTCATTAATTGGCTACATTTTCCTCTTGTTCCGCGTGCTTTTGCAACGGAGTTGATCAGAGGGGAATAGAGGGAAGATTAACCGGATCGGGCGATAATTGATCAAGGATACTAGAAGCAGAGGGTTGCATTTAGCCCGTTGGAAACCGCCAATTGCTTGACGCTCTCGCGTGTTTGCTTCCCTATTCTAAGCGTCGCGACGCGACGCCGCGCCGTGAAACGCGACGCGTTCAAACGAAAGCAGAGCAAACAGTGCAATTAATCAATCCCCCCATCAGTGACGGACAAACAACTTTTACAGTAGCGGAGAGAAAGGAAGCTTCTTCCTTTTGTTTGCCCTCGAGAAACGAGAGAGATCGGAAAAATAACGAACGGCCAATGAAATAGAGTCAAGTTTTAGGGGCGCAGATTTGGTTTAGAAATAGGGACAAGCTTGCGAAGAATTTTTGGATTTAAAAGGGACAAATTGTAATCGTACTGTGGAGCTGTGGAGGGGGGATAGAATGGGAAAGAGGAAGGGTGTTGCGTTTCGTCCTGGACCTGCTAGTGTGAACTCATCAGTAAGGCTACCTAGCAGGGCCTGTCTTAGACGTTGGGAATTTGGAAGGAAAGTTAAGTAAAAATTGCCAACCATATGTGAAGCTGTGGAGGGGGGATAGGATAGGAAAGAGGAAGGGTGTTACGTTTCTTCCTGGGCCTGCTAGTGGACTCATCAGTAAGGTTACCTAGCAGGGCCTGTCTTAGACGTTGGGTATTTGGAAGGAAGATTAAGTAAAAATTGCCAACGATATGTGAAGCTGTGGAGAGGGGATAGAATAGGAAAAGAAAGGGTGTTGCGTTTCGTCCTGGACCTGCTAGTGTACTTATTAATAAGGCTACCTAGCAGGCCCTGTCTTAGACGTTGGGATATTGGAAGGAAGATTAAGTAAAAATTGCCAACGATATGTGAAGCTGTGGAGAGGGGATAGGATAGGAAAGAGGAAGGGTGTTACGTTTTGTGCTGGGCCTGCTAGTGGACTTATTAATAAGGCTACCTAGCAGGCCCTGTCTTAGACGTTGGGAATTTGGAAGGAAAGTTAAGTAGAAATTGCCAACGATATGTGGAGCTGTGGAGGGGGGATAGAATGGGAAAGAGGAAGGGTGTTGCGTTTCGTCCTGGGCCTGCTAGTGGACTTATTAATGAGGCTACCTAGCAGGCCCTGTCTTAGACGTTGGGATATTGGAAGGAAGGTTAAAGGCGGTATATATATGGACGAGGTAGTTGGAGCTTATGCTTTCGAGAAAGTCCTATTTCGTATGTCCCTCTAGTGGTGGGTGCAGGAGAGCCGCCACAGTACGATGCGATAATATGGTAAATTGACAATAAATCGACGAACGCGAACGCGAGATACTCGGTTACGGGACTGCAATCCGACAACTAGGAAACGGGTTAATAACATCCTTAACTCGTGCCGCGCAAGCCGCAGATTTTGTTCCGGCTTGGTAATTAAGCCGTATCGTTAATTAAAATTATTCAACGCGGGTCGGCGGCGGCGGCGAGGACGCAAAAAAAAAAAAAGCGAGTAAAAGAGAAAGAGCAACGGCTAGCTTTAAATCGTGACGCACGGGATTGTAATTGCAACGTTATTCCTTTCTTTCTTTTCCTTTTTTGCTTCCCTCAAATTTATACGCGACGGCGAACATTTGTTTAATTGTTTCCCTTCGAATTGTTTAATTATTTAATTATTCCCTTGCACGTCTATGATTCAATTTCGAGAGAATTGTTAACGAATATTATTATTAGCAGTAGCGTTAATAACAAATTTGTACGCGAGGACAAACCTTGTTTAATTATTTCCTTGCGTATCTAATTGGAAAAAAGCCGTGATTAAATTTCGAGAGAATTAAACGAACGATTGGAAAACGTTGAGTTTTGACTGCTTCGAATACCCGTAATAATGTAATTATAATTGATTAGAATTTTTCTTGCATACCTGTAACTATTAGCGACTAACTTCAAGTTATTAACGAATATTATTATTAACAGTAAAGTTAATAATAAATTGATACATAAGGGCAAACTTTATTTGATTGTTTCTTTTCGAATTGTTCAATTATTTAATTATTCCCTTGCCTGTCTCTGATTAAATTTCGAGAGAATTAAAGAAATGATTGAGAAACGTGGATTTTTACCAGACAGGTGGAAAGCAAACTTCGATAAACTGTTTTCGATCATTCGTTTTATACAATACACATTATATAATAATTTCTCGTTAAATTAATTCATTTTTCGAATAATAACATTATTTTTATATAACGTTAAATTATTATGCGATTGCGAGGTTAGCAGAAGATACGAAAAAATGAAACGAGCGAATGAGGATAGTCGATATAGAAATTAACGTTGAGCATTAAACTAGAGTACTAAACCAAAGACAATATACAATATATTATCTAGTTTTTAGCGGTGTAGGGCCCCCGAAATAGCTAACGATTATGGTGCAATACAATTACGTGTAGGGAGGAGTGAATGAACCAAATATAGGCAATGTTTAGGATAAGAACAGCTATGTAAATCCAAAAACCTTTATGTGTATGGATTGGAGAAAAATATACTACTACTACTACTATTATTATGTTATTTCTTCGTTCCTCCTTTTAGAAGTTTCGTATTTTACCGTATCCTTTATTGTTATTCCACCTATTGTTTACCTATCCTATACTACATTTTTTACGGATCAATTCGGTTTATTGCACGCGAATAAAATAGTATAAGAATGCGAATCGATGGAGAAAATGGATTTGGAATGAAATGGTGAAAAGTATATCTGTATACCTACTTGTAATATCTTGCAGCGATTCGTAACGCATTGGTCGTCGACACAGGGTTGGTACATGCCCAGCGTGATGCAGTTTAAAAGGATCACCATCATGCTCACCCTTTCGAACCACGTGATTCTCTGTTAAGGAAAATTCTCTCGCCGTATTCCAATAGCATGCGTATCATTGAAATAAAAATTCTACAAACTTTTCATACTTCGCGAACGGAATATAACGCTGGGTCAATCCTTTTTATCGTTACCACTAAAATTGCTTCCGCGTGCACGAGTTAAACTATCGTTCATTCGCGTAGAAAAATAACTGATATGCACGCGAATATTTATACACCGCAAGTATGTAATTAATTGTAATACAAAGTTGTATATGAAAGCTGTTAATTCCCAAAGTTTCTAATTTCCAAAACTTTGGACTTCTGAAGTTTCTAATTTCTAAAGCTTTGAATGCTCGATAGTTTAAATTCCCAATGCTTGGAATTCCTGAAGCTTTGAATTCCCAATGCTTTGAATTCCTAAAGCTTTGAATTTCCAAAGCTTTGAATTCCCAACTTTTGCAGTTCCTAAAGTTTCCCATTTCCAAAGCTTCGAATTTCTAAGGTTTTTAATTGGCAAAGCTTTGAATACCTAAAGCTTCGAATTCCCAATGCTTTGAATTCCCAAAGTTTACAATTCCTAAAGTTTCCCATTTACAAAGCTCCGAATTTCTAAGGTTTTTAATTGCCAAAGCTTTGAATTCCCAACTTTTGCAATTCCTAAAGTTTCCCATTTACAAAGCTTCGTAATTCTAAAGTTTTAATTGCCAAAGCTTCGAATTGCCAAAGCTTCGAATTCACAAAGCTTCGAATTCCCAATGCTTTGAATTCCTAAAGTTTCCCATTTACAAAGCTTCGAATTTCTAAGGTTTTTAATTGCCAAAGCTTTGAATTCCCAACTTTTGCAATTCCTAAAGTTTCTCATTTCCAAAGCTTCGAAATTCTAAAGTTTTAATTGCCAAAGCTTTGAATTCCTAAAGCTTCAAATTCCCAAAGCTTCGAATTCCCAATGCTTTGAATTCCCAACTTTTGCAATTTCTAAAGTTTCCCATTTCCAAAGCTTCGAAATTCTAAAGCTTTTAATTGCCAAAGCTTCGAATTCCCAAAGTTTGCAACTCCTAAAATTTCCCATTTCCAAACCTTCGAAATTCTAAAGTTTTTAATCCCCAAAACTTCGAATTCCCAATGCTCCGAATTCCCAAAGTTTGCAATTCCTAAAGTTTCCCATTTCCAAAGCTTCGAATTACCAAAGCTTTGAATTTCCAAAGCTTCGAATTCCCAAAGTTTGCAATTCCTAAAGTTTCCCATTTCCAAAGCTTCGAATTACCAAAGCTTCGAATTCCCAATGCTTTGAACTCCCAAAGCTTCGAATTCCTAAAATTTCCCATTTCCAAAGCTTCGAATTACCAAAGCTTTGAATTTCCAAAGCTTCGAATTCCCAAAGCTTCGAATTCCCAAAGTTTGCAACTCCTAAAGTTTCCCATTTCCAAAGCTTCGAATTGCCAAAGCTTCGAATTCCCAAAGCTTGTAATTCCGAACGTTAAACTGAAACGATTCGTAGGTTAAATAGCTTCGAAAATAATTGAACGAATTCGGAACGATACGTTTATGGTGGCAGTAATTGGGGCATCCACGATATTGCTATAACCTACCACTACCGTTGATCGGAACTACTTTCGACTAGCAGCCAGTGAAATTATCATTGCGACGTTTATCTGACACGAGACACGATGGGTAAGGTTCAAGTCACGCATCGGGGAGGATAGTGTTTAGGTAATAGTCACTTGGCAACGGTGATCGATCTGTAAGATTACAGTCGGTGGCTTGCCTTATCGATCGATCGTTTTGTGACGACACGATGGTGAAATGTCAGAACAAGCCGGCTAAATTGCCGCGACAGGGCTGGTAATAGGCGTTTCAAATGGTTTTCAAGGGTGCGGAGAATCCACTGGATTAGATCATCCTATTTACACGTTTATCGATGGATAACAGGTCGATTACCAAGCCGCGAATAAAAACATCCTCGGCCAAATCCTCCGCTTCTCTCCATTCGTTTTACCAATTGATTCTAGGGTAGATTGTAACAATTCTCGCCACTTTAAGCGTAACTTTATCTAACTAATTTAGAAACTATTTAACTGAATAATTCCAGTTACAGTTTGGGGTATAATATTCACTTGAGAACAGATCGAGTTTTATTCACGAACATTTTTTTACATGTTCGATATGGTAAATTCATTGCTACGTAATTGAAAACGAATAACAAAGTCTACGGTTCCACGTATCGTCACTTGAGACATTCTCGTTTAAATAGAAGCACACTTTTTCCATTATATATTAGCAGCTCCGTTTGCGTAACAAATATAAGAATTCGTGTTGAATTATAATAATTCCCATACCTTATAATTACATTTTGGTCGCGTTTTAATGTCCCTCGATTGTTTCGATTAATCAAGCTTCCGCTGTTAAATGAACGCAATTCAAAGGTGCGTTACAAGAACGTCGACAGTTATTCGGACGTCTACCCTATCAATTGAACGAAACATTTCGTATACGCGAAACGTGCAAGCAGCCATTTCGTAACCGACTGCGGAAACGCGCATTGTAGCGGAGTGCATTGAAATTCGGAAGCTTGTAAATCCGCAGATTTATGGGTTGCGCAGAGGCGACGCACAAGTAGTGCATGTCAGCGTATAAATTGAAATAGGGGCGGAGGATAGAGGGGAAGCGTGTCACGAGCGAACGTCGCGACCAAGTCGTCGCGTGAACCGCCCTCCGGCTATTTTATGGGGCAACGAAATAAGAAAAAAGTGCAACTGGAATCGCATGAATCGCCGCGGTTTACGCTAACGTTGCACGCGACGTTTTTCTCGCACGATACGGCGATAACAGGCCACCGACACTGCTTTCTTCTTCTAGGCTATGCAGTATACGTACTTTCACCGTGCAATTACTATTCGTATTATATTTATCGTCGATATTATTATCGATTACTCGTAGCACAATTATCGCCACTTTAACCCTTTGCTGACGAGTGTCTGCAAATAATCGCCACTTTTCTGGTTTTGTGCACGTACGTACGCGTTCACTGTTAAAGGAGAAAGTTTAAATTAATATCGTTGATAAACGCTTGAAAGTTTTGAGAATTTGTTGACCTGGAATTCGAAAGCTTAGAAATTGAAAGGCTTGGAAATCAAAGTTAAAATACTCATTCAAGTTTTACTATTCGTCGTCCGTAAAGGGTTAAGGTTCGCGATTTGAGTAACTTTATTTAACTACTTTGGAACGTCGTTAACGTAAAAATCCAGTTGCAGTTCGCAGCATAATATTCACTTCAAAAGATCGAGTTCATTTTTTAGAACATTATTTTTATACGTTCAATGCAATTAATTCATTATTACGTACGCGAAACGGTACGACAATTTTTTCACGGACCTTCGTATCGTCACTTGAGAGTTTCTCGTTTAAATAGAAACAATTTTACGTGTATTAACGCAATTGAAAATCTACGTCAAAGTACTACGAAAGCTTGGCATTTGAAAGCTTTGAAATTATACGATTTTGGAATTCGAAAGCTTGAAAAATATTTCTTTCAATATAGAGTTTATTCACGAACATCCTTTCATACGTTCAATACAATAAATTCGTTACTGCGTAATTGAATTTAGGGATTATTATTAGTATTAGTATTAGTAATCATTATTATTTATTATAATAATAGGGATAAAGTCTACGGTCCCCCGTATCGTCACTTGAGAATTTCTCGTTTAAATGGGAACACGTTTTTATCTACACATTAACCCTTTGCGTACGAGCGTCGACAAATAGTCGCCTAATCATTTTTTGACTTTCCGAACCCATGTCGACTTTTAAAGCACAGAACTTAATGCAATGAATACTTGACGTAATAATAAACATTTGAAATCGTTGGAAATGAAATGGTTTGGAACTGAAAAGCGTGAAAACTCGAAGTCGTGGAATTCAAAACTAAAGCACTCTCACAAGTGTTATTACTTCTCATCCGCAAAGGGTTAACACGTCAATTCGTGTAACAGATATAAGAATTAGCATCGAATGATGAGATTTGACATACTTTATAATTATATATTTGCCTATCGCAACATTGACACTCTATTTTGCGTCCGCGTGGAATTCACTCCGCTTCTGACGCATGCCTGAAATATGAAACAGTCCATAATTTCCTTCGGCTAACCTTTCACCTACGCTTCTGCCTCAACTTTTAACCCTTTGCTGCAAATACACGCGAGTACACGGTGAACCAGAAACGATTAACCTATAAAAGCTGCACCGAGAAAAGGTTCCTCGGCTCTTTCGTTTTATTAAGGACACGCGAAAGCTTGCGTATCGTTTCTAACACGAATCTTTATTCCTAGTCGTCGCGTAACTCTATTCAACTATTTTACATATTATTTAACATTAAAATTTCGGCTCCAGTTTGGCGTATAATATTCAATTCAACGGATCTTTTGTTTATTCGTGAACGTTCTTCTTATAGGAGCCGTTAATTTTTAAAATGGTATAAGTCCATTCTTTTCATACATCGAGATATTTAATGGAATTGTGGAGCTGTAGAGAGGGGATAGAATAGGAAAAGGAAGGGTGTTGCGTTTCGTCCTGGGCCTGCTAGTGGACTCATCAGTGCGGCTACCTAGCAGGCCCTGCCTTAGACGTTGGGATATTGGAAGGAAGGTTAAAGGCGGTATATACATATATGGACGAGGTAGTTGGAGCTTATACTTTCGAGAAAGCCCATTTCGTATGTCCCTCTAGTGGTAGGTACAGGAGAGGCGCCACAGAATAAAAAGAGGATATCTTATTAACTCATCTTTTACCAAAAGTGGACTTGTACCGCTTTCAAAAAAAACAGCACATACGTTGAATGCGATTCGTTGAACGATTCGATTAGCGATTGATTGAAACGGTACGACAATATTCACGTTCCCTCGTATCGTCGCTTTCCTAGACGTTCTCAATTAAATAGAAACACTTGCGTTTTTCCGCGTATCATCGTAACTCGGTTCCGTGCAACGGATACAACAATTATTATCGAATTATAGACACGTTTTACAATCGGTACGTTTACGCTGGCGTAATAAAAATGTACGGAGGAATTCGAGAATTGAAAAAGGGGATGGAATGGTTGTTCGACGGAATCGAAACGAATGCAAGATGGTTGAAGGAAGGGAGGAAGCGTGGCGAGACGTTCTCCTCGGGCAAATCGCGAGAAAGCTAGCCGCGTTATCTACTTTCCGCAAACATGCGGAGTGTGTCCGATCAATAAACGGCTGGTGGCCTCCGCCAGAGACTCTCTCTCTCTCCTCCGATGTAACCAGTCGAATCTTTGCCCGCGACTCCGGTTTTCGAATGCAAAAAAGAACGGGGACGCGAACAGAGCGACTGGAGCGATGCTTTTTCTCGACAACACGTCCGCTAGCTATTCGATTATCGCCGCGTTAGCCGCGTATCCCTTTAATTTCAACGACAGAAGTGGAAATTTCGACGCGGTTCGCCTTAATTTCAAACGACGGAGATGCAAATTTCGACACGTTCCTTTTAATACTGAAACCACCAACCGCCTTGTCGAAGTCAAACATTTCGTGGTAATACGTAGGAAACTGCACATCTTAGAATATTGGCAGAAGCGAGTTCTTTTAGAACTTGTCAATGGAACGTTGGTTAATTAGGTTTGGAAATGCCTTAGAACACCTCAGGTATAAATGTACGAACTATCGCCACGTTTTCTAGACAGTTTTAACCGTGCGCTCGTCTTGTAAACATCACCGAAACTTCTTCCACCGTATTAAGTATAATTGTTTACCCACTTTATTCCACACGAGTCAATTATTTAATATAACTCTTCAACACGGCTAAATTAACCCTTTGCGGACGAGTGTCTGCAAATAATCGCCACTTTTCTGGTTTTGTGGACGCACTGTTCACTGTTAAAGAAGAAAATTGCAATTAATATCGTTGATCAACGCTTCAAAAGTTTGAAGAATTTGTTGACCTGGAATTCGAAAGCTTAGAAATTTAAAGACTTGGAATTCAACGTCAAAATACTCTTTTTAAGTTTTACTATTTGTCGTCCGCAAAGGGTTAATACCGATTAGTACGAAAGACGTAAATATTGCGGACGCTCTAAACACGGATTACATATGACGCGAATTTAGATTACGAATGTTGAATTATTACTAATGTTAAGCTAGCAAAAACAATAATGCCCAACGTTCCTATATCTGATGGACTAAACTAAGGCGATAGAAAGATGCGTCTGGATTTCGTTACACGAATTCAAAAGACTTCGTCGCCAGACAAAGTCATAAACAATCTCTTCAAGAAAAGCGGACCACAACCTTCTTTTCGGTGTTTGTCCCATTCGGTTTCGAGAACTAGAAACAGCCAAACGTGTTTTTTAAAGCCGCATTAATAAAGTGGGACTAAAAGATATAAACTGTTTCATTATTTCATAACCCATTTCCAATAGGTTATGGGCCCAGGTTACGTATTATAAACTAATTTTATTATTAACAAAACTGTGAAAATAAACACAGAGTAATTAGTGTAAACAGTGTATTATAGCGTTTAGGCGATATTGAAACTATTATTAGAAATTACGTCGTATACTTAACGACTATCATTAGTTTAGTGTAGTTGATTTTGTTCTAGTGCGTAGCGATTTAGTGATTAAAATGAAGTAAACGTAATAATAATAGAGAATGGGAAACTTGAAAGTGAAAAGAAACATTAAGCCTTTCGATGGTGATAGATATAGTGTGTGCAAGTTAAGAATGCGTGCATTAATGAGTGAGATGGACGTAATCAAAGTAATAGACGAAAACGCTTCGTAGATAACTGCTTCATTATTTAATAACCCATTTCCAATAACGAAGATCGTATAATTTACCATGCAATGATTATATAATCACGATGATTCAGTTGATCTCTGATGGAATATTGGGGTTGTCTTCTTTGTACTTTTAATGGAGTGATTTTATTTTTTCAAAGGCTAGATGAATACGTCTTTACTCCGCTGCGCTAGAGCAAGCAATGAACGCTTCGAACGCTGTTGAAAGTACGCGTGGAAAACTGGCGCCGATATTTATAAAAGACGGCCCCGGGCCTTCCATATGTTTATTGCACCAGACCCTTAGGTCTGGTACGGCTAAAGGACCATCGGCTCCAATGACTGAGCTAGGCATGTTGTTCAATAAGCAGTGCTTCTCAACGTAAACATACATTTTTGCATCTGCCAAGTAATATTATTCCAACAATCTTTGTTTCTATTTCGCGCGGAAGATCGTGGATAATTGTACAAAAATACGACGCTGTAAAACGGTAGAATTGTTGTGCTAAATTATCAACCGGTCATTTTTCACCGCCTCGGTAGTTTCAGGGTTAATTTCGCACGAAGATTCGCGATCTGTTAGCGGGTCGTGGAAAAGTATTGCGAACACCAGGGGGTGGCGATCGCGTTCCGCATCGCCGCGACGCGACGCGTTCCTCGCCTCGAATAAAAACACGAGCAACAGTTTGCAGAGAACACTCTCCTCCACCTGTGTGTCACTTCTTCGCTTTTGCACGAGGCGAAGTCGCGCTGCGGCTGCCGTAAAAAAGCTTCCTTCGTCGCCGTACGTTTTCGATGAATATTGCACAACTTTCAGAAGAAATTACAGACGAGACGTTTTCAATTTTGTTGTCATTATCCCGAAAACATTTTTCTAAAAACGTGCAAAAGTCACGCATGAAATATTGCTAAAACGTTATATTTAATCGTTAAAAAGCCATCGCGTACTTTTTACGAGTTACGAGTTAAAGATACAGGGTGAAATATGTAGAATCTCGAAGGCCGCAGCAGCGTGGTTGAAATGAAGGAGAATTGAAATTTCCCATGCTTGTTATAAAAGCTTTTTCAAGAGCAAGTGTTTGCAACGATTCTCGTTTATGGATCAGCGTGTAGCGGATAAATTATTCTACGTTTCGGCGTAGGAAGGGAAGGCCGAGAAGGTTGGAGGAAAGGTAAATTTAGTCACGCAGCTTCCGTGAATGCATGAAAACCGCCGAGACTCTCAGCTCTTCTAGGTCACGATGCACAATTATTGAGCGCGTTAGTTGATTCGTCGCCGATGTTTCCAGCGAAATTATTAAACGCGGTTATGCTGCCGCTATATTGCTCCAAAACCGCTTAAAACAAGCGCTGATGGGGAATTCTATTTAACAATAAAGCGATAATTTACCCGATATTTTCTCGCGATTCTTTCTCTTTCGTTGCTATTTCGACGAACGAAGCGCGGCGTTAAATAAACGGTGAATAGATGATCGTTTGATATGAAAAAGTAAGCGGCGAGGGAAATAAATCTACTCAATAATGAAACGATACTTTACGTAATATTTCCTCGTACTTCTGCGTCCGCATTTTTAGTGAGAGATTCTAGCTACCGCTAAATGGAATTCCTTTTAACGATACGTTCATTATTTCTCCGCCAAATAATTCGCAACATTTTAATTGCTCGTATTACATCGCCCCTCTTTTTTTCTCCCATTCCTAATCCAACAGCCAGTCGATTTGTCTTTTTCTTTCCCCGATTAAATTCTTATTCCGATCCGATTAACCCTTTGTAATCCGATTCGCCTCGGTGAACCCCACGTTTAAGTTGCAATTTTTTCCTCTCCAGAGGTGCAAGAATACAAATTGATTCGATTGAATCCGCGCGAGAAAAAAAGCTACCTTAAGGTAGACGTAACACTTTAAGCTTATCGCTTCGAGCAACTTCGTCGAATTATTTTAAAAGCCGCGCTTATCGACAAAAGTTAAGAAACGTCGCGCGTATTTGCGAAGCTTCGCGTCGAGATTTCGCTATATTTCCGAGATTTTACACGGATATGAAATAAAAGTAGAAGAACTAATATCGTTTATCGATGCGCGCGATACTTGTACTATTTTCACGCTGACGTAAATTCTAAGCCGCGAATCTTAGAAGCGAAACGATGGGATAGTGGAATTCTTCAGGGTGCAACGCGTTAAAGAGAAAAAGAATTTTTACTGGAACGCATCGCGATTCATTATCGAACGATTGATAGAAGTACGCGGCGAAGCAATTCTTTCCACTTTCCCCCCCGGAGTTCGCGATTCATTTTACGAGCGAGATGTGAAACGCGATAAAAGGGGGAAAAAAGTTGGTAGCACCCGGCTACGCATCGATAACTATTATCTTTCGCACCCGCAAACATTCAGGCCGCCGTCTTCTTTATCTAGGGTGATTCCGTCGATACGGGAAAACCGATAAGATGCGTGTCTGGAGGGGATAAACGAATCCGCGAGCTTTGATTGAGAACCAGAGATAAGCCGAATACAAGCATGATACGAAATTGAATCTTCTAAGGCTGCCTCCTCCTCCTTTTCCTTGCTCTACTTTTCCGTTACTTTTATCCGCCTCGTAGACTGGCGTGTCTTTATGCAAATTCATGTTTCTATTAAACGAAAGCTGAATAAAGGGTCGCTTTTTTCTGTCACCCTCGAAGCAAGTGCGATAATCTATTCCTTCGCTTTTGAGATATTTGCAAATTTAGACGTTTGGGAAATTTCCGAAGATTTCGTGCATCCGTATGGTAATTATATATTTTTTTCTTTTCTTTTTTTTCGTTAACCGGAAGCCAAACGAAGGATCGCTCTTTCATCCTCGAAATAGTTTACTTTGAATACGTATTCGATCGAATGTTAAACGTATTTGTTTCTTTGCCCTTTCGTCGTTTTAATTTCGCGTACGTAAAAATATACGAAAATAAGCAAAGATGAAAATTAATATAAAGTATATAAAAATTCGTAGATTCTGAATTCTTATATACAAATTGATGTTGTTAGCGAGTGAAATTTAAGCGGATGATTGTTTCACCGCACGAAATGCAATCGATTTATGCTTTGCTTTGAAATATTCGCACGTTCCACATTTTAGCCAATTTTCGATCTCCAAAGATTCGTGAAAATCTGCGGATTCTGGATTTCTATACAGAAATTCACGTTTCTTGCCAACCAGAAGTTAAAGAAAGTATCGTTCCGCCCTTAAAATATAATAATCTCTGCTGTACTTTAAAATATTTGCTTATCGCGTCAATTTTAAACGAAGAATTGTAAAATCATTTCCATGCAACTTTGAGTATATATATATATACATATTTAATTACGTATTAAAATTATTTCGCGTCTTAATTAATTCTTTAATTAATCTTCGGTCTTTAATTAATTCGCGAAGCAATAGGTGCACAGGTTATGAATGTTACAATCTCTATCGGAAATTTCATTTCAATAGCAAGGCAATTTTCGATTCCTCTCGCAAAGCTGAAACGCAAAATTACCCGATTTTCGTCTCCGCGTTGAAATAGCGAAGAATTCGTAACGAATGATAAGAAGATGATTTGCAGCTGTCAACGCATGCGTGTTATTTTAATTGAAAGAACTCTTCTAAGCTCTTTTCTCCCTCTCTCTCTCTCTCTCTCCGTGTGAGAATCGATAAGCCAAGTTATTGCGATTGATCAAACGAGGGAACGAGCCGAAGATTCAATTGAGCGAGTTAAAAAGGGGTTGGCGATGTTAACGCAATCGATTGCAAAGAGAAAACCAGACGAAAGGGAAACCGGAAACGTTCAGTCGGCTACTGGAAAATTATTCACCGAACTGCAAGTAGTAGACGAGGAAAACTTACGGGTGTCGGCATTTTTTAGCGTAACTACGAACAAAGTACATACGCACGTAATACAAAATGAACGATCATTTGTTAAAAGCACACGCGTTACATTGTTGCATCTACTTTCGTTTGCACGATCAAATTCGAATCGTAATTGGTAATTAGAAGGCACCTAAATATTCACATATTTGATATATGATATTTATACATTTGACATATATAAATATATATTTTATTCATTTGACATATATAAATATATATTTTATACATTTGACATATATAAATATATATTTCATACATTTGATATATACAAATATATATTTTATACATTTGACATATATAAATATATATTTTATACATTTGATATATATAAATATATATTTTATACATTTGATATATGTAAATATATATTTTATGCATTTGACATATATAAATATATTTGTGCATTTTATATCTTTGATATACATAAATATATGAATATATATTTTATATACTTGATATGTATATATAAATATATATTTTTTATATACTTGATATGTATATAAATATATATTTTTTATATACTTGATATGTGTATAAATATATATATATATTTTATATACTTGATATGTATCTAAACATATATATTTTATATACTTAATATGTATATAAATATATATATTTTATATACCTGATATGTGTATAAATATATATATTTTATATACTTGATACGTATATAAATATACATATTTTATATACTTGATACGTATATAAATATACATATTTTATATACTTGATACGTATATAAATATATACATATTTTATATATTTTATACATTGAATAAACATCATTTTAGTAAAATACGCCTAAAAGAAATTTATATAACCAAATTACACATTGATAAAACAGTGGAAACATTGCCAGACTTCATATAATTTGCCTTAATATTTTAATTAACAGATATGTTAACCTTTCATTTTCTCGAAACAAGAGGAAATGGACTTACACCACTTTCAAAATAAAACGGTCCAAATAAGAATAAGCGTACAACTATTGAAAGTTTCGTCGAATTACCGATGAAAGAAAGGCATGGGTTTATTCAGTAACCGATAAAGTCATCCGAATATCCACCGAAATCCTAATTGCAGCCACTACAGACATCGACGCGCGCTCTAAAGGTAAACAAAACTAAATGTCTCTTTTGAATTCGACGCTGCTGTTCCTCGAATATCTTGTAACGCGCCCGATCGATCCAACCGACTACGAAAGACCTTAAATCTCGCCGAAATATCCACTCTGCCTGCCTCTTACTTTCTTTATTTTCCGCGTTCGCCGAAGAGCTGGTGGATTTTCTCTGCTAGTCGATGATTCATCGCGTTCGATCGCGAGACGTAGAAATAAATACGGACCAAAAGAGGGCCGTGCGAAAGATGTACATACGAAAGGAGCGGCGCTGGGGCGCGCGCGCGTTCGAGGAATATTAAACGAGAAGACTTTCGCAGAAGGCGCCCGCCGATCATCGATTGCTTCCGCCGTATCTAACGTAACGATGCATCGGTAACCTCTGTCAGCAGCCTGTTTCTCATCGATGCTCGCGAATCTCGTTTATCGGGCCGCTTAATAGACAATCAGCCGGGCGAAGCGGCCGGGCAAATTGTTTCGATCGACTGCCACTTCCGCCGGCAGAATTCGAGGCTGTCGAAGATTGCCTCGGTCATTCGATTATTTTTCACCCGTTTTGTAATGGAGTTCTCGGAGTTCGGGGCTCGCGACTACCGCCGCCGATGAAACGAAAAAAAAGGGAAAAAAATAGGCGCGAGACGCGAGAGGAAAACGGGTCACGAGGAGAGAGAGAGAGATCACGATTCCGGATGATTGAAGCGACGCGAAAATTATTGCGGCGCCAACGCGTTAAACGATTCGCTTCCGGATGGAATTAGGGTAAACGACCCACGTACCGTGTCACCATCGTTCCTACAACTGCCACTTCAATTCGTTTCGTTTAATAGCAAAGTAATTATGCGCAAAGAATCGTAATTAAAGAAATTTGAACTTTGATTTACGTAAACAACGCGTGGACATCTTACGTACATTCGTTTACGCTTAATATTTGTAACGAAATATTAGGAGATAAACGTGCTCTGTTGAAAATCAAAACTGGACCAATGTAAGTATAAAGTATGGAAAGTATCGTAATTCAATGCGAATTCTTATATCCGTTACAAAAAACTAAGTTACTATTGTATGTAAAAACGTGTTTCTATTTAAGCGAGAAATTCTCAAGTGACGATACGGGGGACCGTAGAATTTGTTGTATATTTTCACGTACGTAGCAACGAATTTGTTATAAAAATAATGTTCATAAATAAAGAAGCGGTTGAACAATCGTATGCTCGAAACAGGAACGATCTTTATGTTAACTACTAAACTTCTAAAATAGTTAACGAAAGTTACTCAAAGCGCGAACCTTAAAGTGGCAGTATTGCATTTGTATTTTAATTAATCCAGCTTCCAACGATTTGCTTTTAAACGTACAAAATTTGCGCAAAAACTCGCCGTCTATGTTGGCAAATTTTATTCCCATCGCGTTTATAAAATAGAAACACGTTAATTATTTCTACGATCGATTGGTGTGCCGTATATTTGCGAAATTTAGAAAATAGATTAATATTCCCTAACACAGGCTAACCAATGTATTCTATTCCATTCTATTTTATTTCGTATTTTGACGCTGCTATTTTTCCAACAATTAATTTGCACATAAAAGGAGACCCGTTAATGATAAATAAATAGCTAAACAATATTCTCACTGATCGAAACTCTGTAACTACTCTCTAACTTTCATCTTTCACGTTCCCCTCGAACGAATCACTGGAAACGCGTAAATTCGCCTTAACTTCCAGCTCCGACCGAACAAAAGTGTAAAGTTTAAATTCGATTTCGCTGCATTTCCGACGGATAGCGCGGATCAATCGACTCGCAACTCGCCAAGCGTAAATTCGCCTTGATCGATTACTCTTCGAATGCCAGAGATTTCCAAGGATTCTCATGAAACATCGAAACAAGAGCGGGAGTTTCGCGAAGCACCGAAACGCGTTTAACCGAGCGTCTGAATCGGTTAACGGGACAATAGCGAGTAGTATAACGCGATGATTAAGCAGACGTCGCGTCGCGTCGCTTCGAATTCGTGCTCACCGAGGGATGCAACTGTAAACGCGGAAGATGATATCGCCCACTTCAAATCCAGACGCGTAAACCGGGCCCAGAATACGGAAGAAGGATTCCAAATGCCGGTAAAAGCGTTCACGCGCAATTATATATAGGGTTACCCAAAAGTAGACCGTAGCAACACGCCTACCTTCACTTTTTTTCTTTCCCTTTCTGCTTTACCCTTTTCTAATCTGTTTTACTTTTTTTATTCTCTATCTTCGTTCGTTCTCCTTTCAATTTTTATTATTTTCGCCTCTATTTCACTGACAAACATAACGTTTCACACTGATATTCTCATTCAACATCCTAAACGTACTTTTGGATAACCCTTTATATAGATTCATATATATTTATGTATATATATATAATTTATATATATATATATTATTATATTATTATTATATATCTTATATATATAAATTATATATATTATTATATTATTATTATATATATTACATATATAAATTATATATATTATTATATATATTATATATATTATTATATATATTATTATATTATTATTATATATATTACATATATAAATTATATATATTATTATATATATTATATATATTATTATATATATTATATATATTATTATATATATTATTATATTATTATTATATTATTATTATATATATTATATATATAAATTATATATATATATACAAAGTTTATAGTGGCAGTAATTGCTAATACATCCACCCTACAACATCTTTATACTTTTTCCAACATTCCTTTCCCCATTCTCCCCTTCTTCGCGTTAAATTTAAATTCGTTTCCTTTTCGATACGCGAAGCAGCAATTTCACCGAAAGAATTGGAAAGGATCTTTCCAATTACATCTTTAATTGCGAAAAACGTTTCGACAATGTTAATAATTAACGATAAAACTGCTATAATCGTTGTCGCGTCGACCGAAACCGAATTCTACTAGCCGAGAACGAACGAAACGTGGAACGTACGTGGAGAATTACGATGGAAGATGTTCCTTTTGTCGCGGAAGCACGCGAGAAAAGGTGGCGCGCGTTTCCTTTCCGCCGG
This sequence comes from Eucera pruinosa, assembly GCA_028830335.1. NCBI lineage: Eukaryota > Metazoa > Arthropoda > Insecta > Hymenoptera > Apidae > Eucera > Eucera pruinosa. The sequence goes on from JAMYCR010000019.1 coordinate 5,017,562, forward strand.
AAACGTATCGCGAAGGAAGAAACGATTCCGTTTGCTCGAAACGAGGGGGAGAAGAAAAAGAAAAAAGGTGGAAGAAGGTTCGAGTTCCTCTGAGAGACGGCAGCAAACCAGAGAAAGATACAAAAGCGGCGGGGAATTGCGAAATGCTTGGCCCGCATTCGCGGCGTGCAGTTGCAGCGGTCCATTGTCCGCGTGCACAATGGGGAATCTTTCCAGCGACGCTTGTTGCTCGGATTCTCTGGCTGACTAAACTTTGCCCGGCTACCACGTGCGTTCAGCGCCTCGCGATTTCACGCTCGCCCGTGCAGTGGACACGGTTACGCGTACGACGCGCGTCGTGCATCGTACCGAGAGCGGAGAAAGGAAGCGGAGAGGCGGAGGAACGCGGTTCGCGTCGGTGTGCAAGCAGGCTACGATTCGCCTGGGGATAGGTCAATCAATGACCTATTTAAAACGCCTTCGAAACGACCTCGCGCAACTCTACTGCCGCCGTCCTCTGTCCTACGAACCGCGTCGCTTCCGATCCACCCTTGTTCCCTTTCGCCCTAACTCGCCCGCCTTTCACTCTCGCCCGCGAATCGAAAGAATCGCGGATATTACGCGGAACCTTTGCAAACGAAAGATTCCTCGATTATCCGAATTAAACGTTCGCTGTCGGGACGGGTAGATTTGATACGCACGACGTTTAATTTAATCGCGAGTTCGGGTCTAGAATTAGTTGGTTACGAGGTATGCTAACTATGGGAAGGGAAACGTTGCACGTTAACCGGATAATGGAATATTGTAGTTGAAAATGAATGCATTGAAACTATTACGCGTGGTTTAGTGGCTGAAACGTTTTCGAATATATGTATATATATATATATATATATATATATATATATATATATAAATGTTGAATAGAATGGTGGTGAATTATTAATAGAACGGGAATAATTTCCTATTCCTATTCGGATTATTTCTTATTCGACTTAGATATGAACGTTTGCCCATCTCTGCATAATACTTAGGCGGCCCGGCGAGTACTCCACTTTTAGCTTCAACTCAACATTGACTTTCAGCGGAATTAAATATTTACACGGGTCTTAAATATAGTCGCTGTTGTTCGAAAATACTTTACTGCATTTCTCGGACAACTTCTGCGTGCTCGCGCTTCGAAAGAAACTTTCGATAGCTCGATAAAACAACTCCATCCGTGTATTAAAAACAAAAAAGCTTCATCGGTGCACCTGAAAATTCCACGGCGGCTAATCGAACGGTGCTGCGTCCACTCGAGCTACGTCGCGAAGGCGATAATCACGTTCGAAAAGAATTCACCCGGGGTAAACGATCCGCGTACTGTCACTGTTCCCATAACTTCCACTTGAATTCGTTCGTTTAACAGGAAAGTAATGTACAAATAATCGACAAGAATGAAAATAAAGAATAGACATCGTGTATTCGTTTACACTCGACGTTTAGAAAGAAATATTAGGAGGTAAATGTGCTCTGTTAAACATTGAAACGTGATCAATGTAATTATAAAGTATGGTAATATCATAATTCTATGCGAATTCTTATATCCGTTACACACATTGACGAGTTAATACATGGAAAACGTGTTTCCATTTAAATGAGAACGTTTTCAAGTGACTTTGTTGTACCGTTTCACGCAAGTAACAATGAATTTATTATATTGAACGTATCAAAAAGGTGTTCATAAATAAACTCGATCTGTTGAACGATCGTATGCCCCAAATTGGAACGATTAATAAAGTATGGAAAGCGTCTTAATTCGATACGAATTCTTATATCCGTTGCACAAATTGACGCGTTAACGCATGTAAAACGTGTCTCTATTTAAACGAGAAATTCTCAAGTGACGAAACGAGGGACATTGAAATTTGCCGTACGTAGCAATGTATAGCAAAAATAAAAAAAAAGTAGATATTCATAAATAAACTCGACATTGAATAATATATATTACACCCGGATCTTAACGTTAACGACGTTCCAAAAATAGTTAACGAAAGTCACTTAAAGCGCGAATCTTAAAGTGACAGTAAGTGGTGCATCCACCCTAGCTGTTCGTAGTAGCGTAACAAAATAAATACCTCGATCCAAAGCCTCGCCGCAAGACTTACTTATTTCGTTCCGCGAGGCGGAATAATCTCAGCTAGGCGAGCTCTCTCTCCTCCAAAACAAAGCGGAATAAAAATACCGATATCACCCCGTTCTCGGCGAAACAAGTAGAAGAAGAAGAACAAGCATAGCCTCTTTACGCGATCCAAAAGGATATGGATTAGTGATGAGCGCCAGACACCAGTTGCGCGGTCGTGTATTCTGCTCGAGGTATCTCAACGCGACCGGCACGAAACCAGGATAAGGAAGCTCGTCGTCCCCGTCGTCCCCATCGTCCTCGTCTTCGTCTTCGTCTTCGTCGTCGTCGTCGACGCAATCCTCGTCCTCTTCGTCGTCCTCGTTCTCATCTTCTCTATCGCGCTCGTCGTCGTGCTGCTGCTGGCGTTGCTCTCGCCGAGTAACGCGTCGATTAGCCGACTGGCCACCCCCGTCTTCGTCCTCGTCGTCCTCGAGGTCACTGAGTTCGGCGACGTCACTATCCGAGCCTTGCTCGCCGTTCCCAGCACCGGCGGCTTTCGTCGCCGGACGATAGCGATACCCTTGCGGATAATGCAACGACATGCTTTCGATAATTGGCCGCGCGCGCTGAACAACGATCGGGCGAATCGTTCAGAAGCTGTAAGATTCCTCGCGTACGATTAGCGGCCGCTGTTGCTGCGACAACGTTGACGTCGCTTCACCGAACGGCTGCACAGGTGGGAACGACATCGAGGACACACGCGCGTTTGCCTTTTCTTGCCCCGTTTCCAGTCGGCGGGTCGCCCGTTTCCTCTACCTTCGACGGGAACCGTGGCGTTTCGGGCAACTGCGAGGGTCTCGGGATCGAAGAAGCTGCCGCGGATCCGCTGGCCGCATTTTACACGAGTAGCACGGAGGTAGCACACACGGCGAGATGATATCCAGGTGCGTGAGCAACACCGCGCGCTTGCTCGGTGTTCTATTCTCTCTCTCTCTCACTCTCTCACTCTATCTCTCTCTTTCACCTGCCGCTACCAAGAAGTTTTCGCGCAGCAAAACGGTGAAAAAGAACCTGGTCGTGTATCCGTGCGGATGTATTGTTGACAGGGTAACCCCTGGGGTGGAGAAGATTAAAATATATACATGTATATATATATCCGAATGGCGCGCGTGAGCGGCGCGTGGCGCGTCGCGTGTAGAACTCGCTGCTCGCCTAGGCTCGCGAGGGCCACCCTTTTTACTCGCGCGCCGCGTGTCCCTCTTCTTCTCTTCCTCCCGTTGCTGCTCTTGCTTCTCGGACTCGCCAGCCGAAATTGATCACACACACGCGCACAGGGGCACACACACACACACACACAAACGCGCGCGAGCGCGCGAGCGCGCCAGCTATATCGACACGCGAAACCGAAGAGGCGCACAAACACACACGGGGCAGCGTTCAGCGGCGGGGAGAGCCTAGGCGAAGAAGAAGAAGAAGAAGACGACGAAGAAGAAGATGAAGAAGATGAAGAAGAGATCACTGTGCGAATCGCGACCCATATCAGGAGTGTGCGTGCTGGCGAACACGGTGCGCGTCGACGGTGCCCGGCGCAGCGTCGACCGGTGACTGAAAAAAACGTCGAACATCCTTGTCGGCGGAGCGGAACGCATGCGCGACCATTCCGCCTCCGTCTAGGCGACCGTCATCCGCCAAGCCGCCGACGCGACCTTCTGCATCATCCCTCGAGAAGATCAGCAAAAGCTCTTCGCTTTACCCTCGCAGATAATGCACTCGAACGTCGAGATAATCAGTGGAGAGGGCTCCACTTCTTTTTAGCACGTTGTCGCGGTTTTCGTTGTCATTGCCAATCTCGACGAGCCGCGAGTCCCTTTTATTTTCTTTTTTTTTTTTGCTTTTTTTTTCACGTTTGTCAGCAGCGCGATTTTCCGATCGCGGGTGTTGCCAGGTTGTTCAATTAGGAACGTAAGAGCGTTCGACTATATTGTCAAGGTCTATAGGTTTAACCCTCTCGCTATCAAGGACGCGCGTGTATACTTGTTTGGAGAATTGGATTTGCGAAGTTGTTCAGAAATTTCACTTTGGCTAGGATGAACGATCCACGTCCTTTCACTGTTCCTATAACTGCCAATCGAATTCGTTTGTTTAATAGTAAAGTAATTGGATAAAGAATAGGAGATTTCGATTTACGTAACAACGCATAGACATTTGTATATCTCGTTTACATTTACTTTCGTTAATATTTGTAACGAAATATTGGGAGGTAAATGTGCCGTTGAACATTGAAACGCGACCAATGTACGTATAAAGTATGAAACGTGTCATAATTCAATACGAATTTGTATATTTGTTTCACAAAACTGACGTGCTAATATATTCGTGTAGAACATGTTTCTATTTAATCGAGAGATTCTCAAGTGACGATACGTGGCACCGTTCACTTTGTAGTACCGTTTCAATTACGCAGCAATGAATTTATTATACTGAAAATATAAAACAGATATTCATGCATGAAAAACATGTTGAACAATCGTATGCTCGAAATTGGAACGATTAATAAAGTACGGGAAGTGTCATAATTCAATACGAATTCTTATATCTGTTACACAAACCGACGTGTTAATATATACATAGAACGTGTTTCTATTTAATCGAGAGATTCTCAAGTGACGATACGTGGGACCGTTCACTCTGTAGTACCGTTTCAATTACGTAGCAATGAATTTATTATACTGAAAATATAAAAAAAATATGTTCATAAATAAACTGGATATTGAGCAATATATTATGCTTCAAACTGGAACGATCTCTAGGACAACGACGTTCTGAAATGGTTAACGAAAGTTACATAAAATGCGAACCTTAACCCTTTACGGACGACGAATAGTAAAACTTGAAAGAGTATTTTAACTTTGAATTCCAAGCCTTTAACTGGCAGCACGTGCTACATTTAGCCTACTCTCGCAAGTTTCTACAATTTTTATAAAGAACATCACAGCTCGGCAATTTTAAGCGTTAAAGTTTCTGCTAATTCGCAACACTTTGGAAACCGCGAATACGATTATTGTTTTTTTGTATTATTATACTTTGAATATCTCCGACCTCGAGTGAAGCGAATATTCTAATGGGTAATTAATCAAAACTGAAGTAAACTAATTAAGCGAGTAAAGTACGTCTCGTTGCAAATAAGGAGCGAACATAATTCTCGCGTTTAACCATAATCTCACTCGTCGTTGCAAGGGGTTAAAAGCATACGTGTATTTTTTCTACGACACGATATAATTTCTGGTATCATTCGAGGATTAATGTTACGCGTTGGTGCGATTAATTACATAGGCTATCCAAATATTTATATCCATATTATTTCTATTTAGCGAAAGAGTTAAAGGATTTCGAATTAAACTATAGGTATTACTCTTCTTCTTCTCGACAAATAGACGCTCGCAATCTTCGTTGATTCTTCTCAGCTTTTCTTCTTCTCGGTTCGATCGCTCGTCGCGAAGATTCCTTCATTCACGTTAATACCGCGCATTGTTCCATCGACGTGTTTAATCGTTCATTTCTATCATTTAAACGTTCGTTACTTGGTATGCTCCTTGTAATTACTCATTCGGTTTCACGCTTCGTATCACTTCCTTTACTAATGGCTTCTTTTATCCCGCGAATAAACAAAATAATAATAATGCGTTAGCTTCCGGACATTTGCATTGTCGTCTCTCGATAGTCGCGTATCTCGCGTATTCCAATTTTAACGTTACTTCCTTACTAAATAAAATAATTCGAGCGATGGTTATAGTAGCACGGATGTCTAGCCTAATCGTCGCTCGCGGATGCAAATGGTTTAATTACGGTAATACAGGCTGGCCACTGAAACACCGAAGGGTTTGAAATACTCGTAACTTGTTCATTCTCAATCTTTCTTATTTCCTTCTTCTTCTTTTTTGTAGGTTACAAAGCATCCCTCGGAGATTCGAATGGTTACGTACGAGGACTTCCGGTTTCAGATTCGAGATGTCAGGTGACGTTTGCCGAGTAGGAAAAAGATAAAGGATTAACGATAGAAAACGCAGTTTTATATTAAAAAGAGGTTGTGAGCGGTGAAAGTGGGAAATAGAAGGGAAAGGAGAAGATTGAGATAAATCCATCGCAGTGAAAGGATTAATCGTCCAAACTCTAAGATTATTCAACTCTACTCTTTTATACGTTGCGGTATCGAGAATCCGCGGGAGTTACGTCGGTAAAGTTATGGAAAATGCTGTGAAAAGTGTCCGTATTTACGAGCAACAAGAGATGATGGTGATTTAATGTTTAATTCGTTCTTAAACCTATCCATTAACTGATAAAAAGTTAAAGAAACGCGTGGTTGGTGAAGTTATTTTTCTTTTGTATCGTTCAACCGATTCACTGGTCCGCCTGTATTTTTCTGTTTCGAGAGCAGATTAAACGAAACTTTTGGTAGTCTTTATTTCGGTTGCTTCGCGCGCCTTCTTCGAGAGGCGGCTCTCTTCCTCTAGCGGTTTATATACCGCGTCTATTTTCGGTTGGAATTCAACGCGGGATTTTGCGGTAGGCACCCAACGTGTATTATGTAGTACCGTTCCTAACAAAAGTCCGCCACGTTTATCAAACCGACGTTGTAACTTTTACGCGGATACATTCTTGCAAATTTTGCCGCCATTCCTTACTTATTTCCATTGTATCGTCCGCGTTTAACGCTGCAATTGGTTAAAAAGAAAGCTATTATTTCGTTCTATTATCGAGGAGAAGGGTAATCCAACTATGGAAGAGTAAATTTCAATAATTAGGGTGAATTATCGACGTACCGTCATTGTTCCTATAACTGCCACTTGAATTTATTTAATAGCAAAGTAATGTATAAAGAATCGTAAGTTTACACTTAATATTTGCAATGTCACGTCATAATTTGTATATCTTTACAATTATATTATTATATATCTGTACAATTAACTATTAATTAATTCGTTGCGTTCAATATATTAGAAAAATGTTGATAAATAAAAGCAATGTTTAATAATATTATGCTTGAAATTGGAACGATTAATAAAGTATCGGAAGCGTCATAATTGAATACGAATTCTTATATCTGTTACACAAACCGAAGTGTTAATATATATGTAAAAACGTATGTTTCTATTTAATCGAGAAATTCTCAAGTGACGATAGTATGGATATTGAACTTTGTTGTAGATTTTCAATCAACTAGTAATGAATTTATTATATCGAACATATAAAAGAGATGTTCATAAATAAACTCCATCTGTTGAACAATATTCTGTTCCAAATAGGAACGATTAATAAAGTATGGGTGTTATCATAATTCAACACGAATTCTTATATCTGTTACACAAACCGTCGTGTTAATATATTTAAAAACGTGTTTCTATTTAATCGAGAAATTCTCAAGTGACGATACGAGGGACCGTTCACTTTGTAGTACCGTTTCAATTACGTAGCAATAAATTTATTACGTTGAACATATCAAAAAAATGTTCGTAAATAATGTCCGTATTGAACGATAAAATTGGAACGATTAATAAAATATGCGAAGTGTCGTAATTGAATACGAATTCTTACATCTGTTACACCAACTAACGTGTTAATATACGTTCGAATGAATGAAAACGATTGCACTGCCCGAAAGTGAAAAGTTCGTAGCGAATTTTCCAACGAATAATCATTGTTTATTTATTTCTTTCCACGGGCAAAAAATCAATTTCATACGATTAACGAGTTAACCCATTTCATACGAATTAACGTTAGTACGTTAATACATTAACGTTAATATTTTATTTTACTTTAACGTTAATACATTAACGTAAAAAGAAACGATAGAGTTCGGACTTAAATACATTAATGTTACAAGAAAAAAAGGGTGAATATTTTTACCATTATTATTGGCAAATTTTTAGCGAATCTAGAATATTAATATATTTATATATTTATATTATTTATATATTGTATATATTTTCTTCTCTTCCACTTATTGGGATTTTGCCTGTTAATAATACACAAATAAATATTAAATTATAAGAGTACCGCTAGCAAAGTGAAATTCGATTCGCGAACGCGTTAATAAAATGAAAGAATTTCGGGTAAATTTGAATTCGAGTTAATCCACAATTTAAGCTTAAAACGTTATAAGACGGGAGTAAGTTGCACCAGCAGGATTTGGTATTTTTTTTCTTTTTTTTTGCTTTATTTTGAAACAGCAAACATTTACAAGTATATGCAACAAGTATTATTATTAGACTGCGGAGTTTCGCGCGTATGCAGATTTTTTCATCGCCGCGCTTTTGTTGCGCGATTAAAATTTCGCGCAAAGATCCGCGATCCATTAATAATAATAATAATCGATCTATCGATCCTAGATCCACGTATCATACACAGCGCAAACGACGAGACTCGTTACATCTCAGGGTAGATGTAATCAATTACTGCCGCAACTTTAACCTTATCGCGTAACTTGACTTATTTATTTCAGAAACCATTACCATAAAAATTCCAGTTTCAGTTTCGATTCAACGTCTCCGTTATTTACGAAGACACGTTTGATACAACGAATCGATTACCAATTAATCGATTATCCAATTCATGCGTACAATCGTGCGTACTTACTGACAAAAATCGAGAAACAATTTTTGTACATCCTTTCGTTTCTAAGATTCGCAACGTAGAATTTACAGCAGCGTAAAAATATAGTATTACGGATACATCGATAAACAATAATAAGTTCTTCTACTTTTAATTCAAAGCCATGTATCGCGAAACGTACGACGTGATGCGTCGCAAATACGTACACCGTGTTTCTGAACTTTTGCAAATACGTGTCCGTAAATGAATTGCGCAATATTGAATGAAATAATCGAAGAAGCTGTAATTCGTACATCTACCCCAGTTTATACTCACACGTTCGATCGCGTATCGATCGCGTCGCTGTTGGGGGATAAAATAGTACCATTTCCTTTCTTCTTTTAACGTTGCTCGTCCAACAGCGTTGCTAACTGTTGAGGCGTGGTAACTGGCAAAGAACACGTGCGACTTCTGCACACGTAAGCCGTTGCTTGATCGTTCACAGGCTTCATGTTAGCGAGGTGCTCATTTTTACGTAGCAACACGCCGCTGGCGTCATCGTGATCAATTAAGAGAAGGATTCTGCCCGGTATCAAACGTTTATATATAACGCGAAGTAAATCATCGGTGTCCTTGGCGGACCGCTTCCCGGCCACATAAATCTGAAACACATTTTCCGCGCGATCGTGTCTGTATCGAAAGCTTATCGAATCTCTCGGACCACACTTGCGCACCGTACGCCACGAGTATTTGCGTTTCCTTTTTATACGCTTACTGAGAAAAGTTAAGAGACAAAGTAGTCGCTTACTGAATTTTTTTCCATCCTTTATTCGCTTCTGAGATTCGCAGCTTAGAATTTACGGTAGAATAAAAGTATAGCGTTACATAAATCGATGAACTATAAGTTCTTCTACTTTTTATTTCAAATCCGCGTGTTCTCAGAAGATAGCGACGCAAATACGTGTCGCGTTTCTTAACTTTTGTTCGATAAGTGTATAAATTTCGCGTTGTGAAATTGATTGTTAATTGCACGCGTTTAACGCGATTATATTTACTCGCAACGAAGTATACGTAGCTGTGTACGCATTCATGGCAAAGAGAAGCACGATGCACGTGCGAAGAATGCGGCAAGTATTAAAACTGAAGAGCTAGAGTGAGAGATTCATTAATTTTCAGCTTCGGTTAGAAAAATTTGATATTCGCATAATGTACGAATATGCTTTATATTTACATTTTATTTGCATACGCTTTATGTTAGGGTAAATTACCCAATTACTATTACCGCCACTTTAATTCGTCCATTTAATAGCAAAGTGATGCATAAAGAATCGTAAGTAAAGAAATTTTCATACTAAATTATACTAATTATAATAGACATCGTTAATTCGTTCACACTTAATATTTGTAACGAAATATTGCGAGCTAAACGTTCTCTGTTGAACGTTAAAACGTGACCAATATAATTATATAAAGTATTATAATTATATACTTCTTATATTTGTTACGCAGAACTGACGTGCCAATAAATGGAAAACGTGTTCCTATTCAAATGAGAAATTCTCAAGTGACGATAGTAAGGTCACTGGACTTTGTTGTACCATTTCAATGAAATAGTAACGAATTTATTATATTGAACATATAAAAAAAATATATTCATAAATAAACTCGATCTGTTGAACGATATATTATACTCCAAACTGGAACGATTAATAAATTTACGTATGGAAAGTGTCATAATTCAATACGAATTCTTACATCCGTTACACAAATTCAATCGTTAATACATATAAAAACGTGTTTCTATTTAAATGAGAACATTTCTCAAGTGACTTTGTTGTGTCGTCTCGATTAAATAGCAATGAATTTATTATATAGAACATATCAAAAAAATATATTCATAAATAAACTCGATCTGTTGAACGATATATTATGCTTCCAAACTGGACTTGGATCTTTACGTTGACGACGTTCCAAAATAGTCAAACAAAGTCACTTGAAGCGCGAACCTTAAAGCGGCAATAGTTTGTACATACAACCATATTATTTGCACTCGCGCGAATATAACGATATGTGAATGCGTACCTGCGTGAAATCGTCGTAATAGAGAACGAGTGCCGATACCATTTGCGGAACCGCAACAGGAGTTTCCACCAGCAACTGGCTGAACGCTTGGAAAATACGGCCAGCTTTAGCCTTGAGCTCGCCACGATTCAAGTAATCCGCCAATCTGAGCAGATTTTCCGCGGCAATCGAGTTACCGGATGGTATCGCTCCGTCGTAAACTGCGTATATATACATATATAAAGAATTCGTATCGTTTCAAGGATTTTCGCCACGAATCGTCTGTTAATTTTATTTTCCAGTCGAGTAACAACACCGCGTACGTACGTATGCTCGAATGTTATACACACGGGTTACATGTAGCCGCTAATATTAAAATCGCGAGCTCCAACTATCCATGGCCTGATCAACTTAACGGCTGAAAGCAACGAAACACTGAGCAGGCACAGCTATAAATATTTGGACACGCTCAAGCTTTAACGCTCAATGTTGCTTTCTTTGATTCCGCGGCTGCGGACGAGATTTCGCGGAGCATAAACGTGCACATAATTATTCGACACGGTTGAAACGTTGACGAATATTCGCGCGGCTATTTCCAAGAGTCGAAGAACGGAAGCTGGGATATTTCGATGAATTCGGATGATTCGATAGCTTGGAAATGAGAAGGCTTCGCGATTCGAAGGAATGGAAGTTGAAACGCTTGGGAATCCAAAGCTTGGAAACTGAAACGCTTATAAATCCCAAACCATCAAAATTCGAAGGTTTGGAAATTAATAAGCTTGGAAATTAACACGCTTAAAAATTGAGAAGCTTGAAAATTGAGACGCTTGCAAATAAAAACGCCTGGAAATCCAAAAGCTTGGAAACTGAGACGCTTGCAAATAAAAACGCTTGGAAATCCAAAAGCTTGGAAATGCAAAGCTTGGAAGCTGAAACGCTTATAAATCCCAAACCATCAAAATTCGAAGGTTTGGAAATTAATAAGCTTGGAAATTAAGACGCTTAAAAGTCGAGAAGCTTGAAAATTGAGACGCTTGCAAATAAAAACGCCTGGAAATCCAAAAGCTTGGAAAACGCTTATAAATCCCAAACCATCAAAATTCGAAGGTTTGGAAATTAATAAGCTTGGAAATTAACACGCTTAAAAATTGAGAAGCTTGAAAATTGAGACGCTTGCAAATTAAAACGCCATGAAATCCAAAAGCTTGGAAAATGAAACGCTTATAAATTCCAAACCATCAAAATTCGAAGGTTTGGAAATTAATAAGCTTGGAAATTAAGACGCTTAAAAATTGAGAAGCTCAAAAATTGAGACGCTTGCAAATTAAAACGCCATGAAATCCAAAGCTTGGAAACTGAGACGCTTGCAAATAAAAACGCCTGGAAATCTAAAAGCTTGGAAAACGCTTATAAATCCCAAACCATCAAAATTCGAAGGTTTGGAAATTAATAAGCTTGGAAATTAAGACGCTTAAAAATTGAGAAGCTCAAAAATTGAGACGCTTGCAAATTAAAACGCCATGAAATCCAAAAGCTTGGAAATACAAAGCTTGGAAACTGAGACGCTTGCAATTAAAAACGCTTGGAAATCCAAATGCTTGGAAACTGAAACGCCTATGAATCCCAAACCATCAAAATTCGAAGGTTTGGAAATTAAGACGCTTAAAAATCGAGAAGCTCGAAAATTGTGACGCTTGCGAATAAAAACGCCATGAAATCCAAAAGCTTGGGGAAACTCGAACGCCTATAAATTCCAACCCTTGAAAATTCGAAGGTTCGGAAACGCAAAAGCTCGGAAATCTAAAAAATCTCCGGATAACAATTGAACGTTAATGAAAGAAAAATTGACTGGAAAATATCGCCGAGCAAAAATTGCAGATTCGTTAAGATAATTATAAGCGACTGATATTCTTACGCGTGTTAGCATTCTTCCCGCGTAAAATATAAATCGAGGCGCTGGAATTATTTTTTATCGCGCCACGTTCGGTCGTAATTTTCGTATCGGTGAAGCACAGCGAGAGTTCACTTCCGCAACGGTGGCGAGCCGCGAAGCGTTAATCGCGTGGCTAAAATTATCCCAAAGATGCTTCAAAGCTTACCCTCCTTAACTCGGGGAATTATATTGTGATCGTTGCCCGCGGTTGCGAAATAACCGCCGCCTGTTTCGTCCCAGAAAAGCCGATCCTGAATATCTTGCAGCCTTTCAGCGAATTCCAACCACTCCTCGTTTAAACTGGACTCGTACAGGTCCAATAATCCCTTCACGAGAAGCGCGTAATCGTCTAGGAAAGCGGCGATCGGTGTGTTTCTAAAAATGCAATAGAACTTTTCATTCTCTCTGAACATAGTTAGGAAAATCCTCCTCCAAACGAATAGTTTGCATATATATATAGACAAAAGTTAAGAAACAATAAACTAGTCGCTTACAAATTTTTCTGTACCTTTTCGCTTCTAAGATTCGCAGCTTAGAATTTACGGTAGCATAAAAGTATAGTATTGCATACTACGTCGATAGACGATAAGTTTTTCTACTTTTATTCCAAATCCGTCTACTATCTGAAAAGATAGCGATGACGTGTAAATGCTTCGCAAATACGTGCAATGTTTCTTAACATTTGTCGATAAGTCAACGTCGAATACATTTCCGTACACTTAATGTGTAATTCGTAGGCTGCGGATTTTTATGGGAAAGTTTATTTCAATTTTCGATATCGCGCGCGTATAAAAATTCGCGGTTCAATCGTTGAAAAGTTTGAAACAAAAGAACTCACAGCTGCGTAATGTTGTCCTTCTCGTCGCGATAGCAGCAGTGAAGCAACAGATTTCTCTTCTCGTCGAACAGATATCGTTTGATGAATTTCGCCGCGTCTTCCGCGTATTCGATGTACTCTTTATTGTTCACCGCCGCTCCTCCGACAGCTAAGCCGCTTATCATAATACCTGCGACAGTTTTTCGAGTCGCTCGTTAACATAGGCTGCGGATTATTCGTGAAATCACTCGCGAAACTAAGCGATCGGTATTTTCGTAGCGAAACATAATTCATCGTCCCTTTAATTCCACCACGATAACAAAAAAGAAATTGTTGATTAACCCTTCCGCTTTAAATCGGAGCGCGAATAAATTGACCGCAGCTTTGGCTTTTAATGCAACGCCATATAGTTGTTGACGCGAAATAATATATATTGATAAACCGTTGCTTTTCATCCGCGAATTTAATTCGGTAGAATTTATCGAATATAAACGCGATAAACCGTTCTTCATGAACATCGTTTCGACTGGACACGAACGAAAAAAGAATAACATATAGTCCCAGAATAGACCGAGAAAGCAAAGGAACTACGTAAGATATAGAATTAAAGTAAGAACGATAGCAATCGAATTATTCTCGACGCTTGAAACTATATATAAAATGCGCAGAATTTATCTTTCCATTCTTGGAAACGAATTAATTCTATATAATAAACGCGGTTTATGAAAAATCCTAGCATTACTAGAGCTCGTTTATTATTTAACTCGTTCGCTACCAGCTGTCACATACGTGTGCAATATCGGTTTGTTATCAAAACCGGTCGTCACATATACGTGACAGACGTTTTTGATCACGTTACGAAGACACGTTGAAACGCGTTCTGTTTTGAACGGACAATTGTTAAGTTCCAAAACGGCGAAATACGTGAAGAACATGCTTGATCTGCGATAATGTTAGATTATTTAAAGTTTGTACAGCAGTTGAATAGTTTAAAATCTATTCCAATTCGTGTCATATAATCCCGAAAAAAAATCAAAGCCTGTGGTGGACGTTTTTCCAAAGGAGACCCTGATAGCGAACGAGTTAACTCTCATCTTTACTTATCCAGATTTAGCAACACGGATTAATCATTAACCGTTTACTTTCTCCAGCTGACAACCCAATAATATAAAACTAATATATCCTTCGTCTCTTTTTCAAGTCCGAAACGCTTAATCTCTCGTGACTTAAATTGAAACCCGAACGCTTAGCGATTCTACTCGTATACGCGTGTATAGTTGTATCATAATACGAGGCTGTGTAAACGAAAAATTGGCCAATAAATAGATTCCCAATTGCCGTTGAATTGTACGATAACTCGATTACCGTTCCATGCTGTGATAATTTTGTAATCCGTATCCGGCGGCGGCCTTTCCGATCGAACTCTGTACAAAATCGAGCACGCCTCCTTCAAGTACGCTCGCGTTTCCTCCGCGGTAAGATTGAACTGTTTCGCGGTTTCATCCACGTCGTTGTACATTATTAGCACGTTCTTCCCTGCCAGTTCTCCGTGAGGATCCTATAGCGGCAAACGAAATCACGATTGCAATGGAAATCGCGTAATCAAAGGTAGGGTAAATGTATCCCATGTACTGCCGCTTTAAGGTTCGCGCTTCAACGGGTTAAATTAAATAGGAAAGAGTTAAAATTGGATTAGTTAAATACGATGGGACAGTACTTGATACGATTTAACGTTGCCCGAATCCTTCACGTTGAAATGTTGACAGAAGATGTCCGAAAGTTTAACGTGGTTCCCGACTTCTTTATTCAGAAGCGATTTGATCTCGGTTTCGGTCCACACGTAAAACGCGCCCTCTTTTTTTGCACTCGCGTCGCCCTCAGGATAAGAATCCGCATCTTCGGCGCTGTAGAATCCCCCCTCCTGGAATAATAATCACACCTAAACGCGCTTGAAACCGTTCGAATTTCGAGATCTCGAAATTTTAACGATATCTTTTATTTAATAACGTATAATGTATAATGATAAATTAATTATCATTACGATACCTTGTGCCGAAGATTATTCGATACGTATGCAGCGATATCGTGGACGATCTCGGCGAAAAGATCGTTCTCCGTCGCGACGTACGCGTCCGCGTACGATTTCATTAATTGGCCTTGATCGTACAACATTTTCTCGAAATGGGGAACGTGCCACTCGCCGTCCGTCGCGTATCTCGCAAAGCCCTGATCGAAAATAAAGATTCCGTATAAATATTAGTCGAGCAACTTTGTGCAAAAGAAAAACCCTTTTTTTAATAAATCCATCTTAAACGTTGTTAAATGATCGTCAACCTAAACTGCTGAAATTTATTTTACAATAGATCGTAAAGTTTCATGGACTGCGAATTTTCACGCGATTATTTGCGCAAAAGTATAGAAAATACCCCATTTATTAGAATTATTTAGAGGATTAAAGAAAATGAATCTCTGTTAATGGAAGAAATATGAATTTGCATAAAAATTCGCAGTCCAACGATCGATCTTAAGAATGCTGATTCTATATGGAAAACATTATTAATGGTATAACTATTTATGGCTTAACAATGACAAATATAATTTTATTCGGCGATAAAGAATCAGAGTTTAATATCACAATAATTTCTTTATTAAATTCGAGGGGATGAAAAGTAAATCGTCGAAAACGAGATTGTTTCCGGATTATCGTTACACGGTTATCCAAATAATATATTATTTAGAATCGTTCGCTTCGTAACAAAATTTCTCATCTCGACTATGTAGAATTATAGAATTTCCGACACAAAATCGGTGAAATCAGCATTTTTTACCACTGTGCAAAGCGATCGTAAATTCCACAGTAATTAATTACTATTAATTACTAAATACTTGCGTAATTAAATATACTTGTTAATTAATTAATATACAAAATAGGAACGCGTTTCTATGGATAATAATTCTTACCCCGACCCACGTGATCGTGAATTGCGTCGTAATTAATGACTACTAATTACCAAACACTTGCTAATTAGTTAATAGACAAACCAGGAACGCGTTTCTACGGATAATAATTGTTACCTGACCGACGTGATCGTGAATTCCACCGTGAGCCATCTTTTTCAAAGTATGCACGCACATATGCAAGCATCGTTGCGCCAATTCGTCGCGTTCTTTGGTTTCGCGGGCGTACATGTGAAAGAGGAAATTGAAGTTGACCGTTTGCGGGAATTTCGGGGACTGCATATTGTATTTGGAGCCGAATCCACCGTACGTCGGCTCGAATTCGCTCGACAGTTGCTCGAAACAAGTGTTGCTGCACTCCAATTGCGCCACTTCGCCCGACTACGCAAATAAACCATAATTACATACACCGGTTTATTAACGGTATATCATACGTCATTGTAACAGTTTATTTAACAGTATAACATAATATATTAACCCGCTGCCCTGCTATTATTTTATTACCTATACTTAAGCTACCGTTAGTTGACTACTATTTTTGTATCTCGAATATTGTACGCAATTTTTCTTTAATAATATACAATCTTGTAATGCAAAAGTCAAATCAGCGTTCAAACGCATTACTATTTAAACGAGAAATTCTCAAGTGACGATAGTAAGGTCATTGGACTTTGTTGTACCGTTTCAACGAATTAGTAATGAATTTATTATATTGAACGTATAAAAAAGATGTTCATGAATGAATGAGATATTGAAGAAAATATTATGCTCCAAATCTTAGCTTTGTATTACAATATTCGGTGGTATTAAATAAAAATTAGCCACAATTGTTAAACAACAATTCGAATAACGTTTTCGCGATGATACGAAAGCAGCGATTAACTTACGCTAAAGTAATAAAATTGACGATAAATTTTGGCGCTTTTAATTACCTTGGACGAGTACGGGATCTCCGATACGCTTTGCAAAAATTCGAGATTCGCCGAGCCAACGTCCGCGATTTTCTCTCTGCTTTGTTTCCACTACAATGCAAACATCTTCGTTTTACACCATTTCGAAATCGTCCTTCCGCCTCGTGCCGTTTACAGCAGAACACTTTTTAATCAAACTAATATACCTTCTGCGCGATATTGATTAGAATTCTCTTAAATCCCGTTTGCCTAAACGTGTCCTCCGGAGGAAAGTAAGTACCTCCAAGTATCGGTTTCAAATCGGGAGTAAGGAAGAGACTCATTGGCCATCCACCGTGGCCAGTTCTCGCCTACGTGAAACAACGATCTTTTAATCTGCTTAGAGTGTTGTCACGCTGTTTACAGTTTAAGCTTCGTTAAAAAGTTGCAAGAAAATTCGAGCATGCTTTCGGCAGAAGATTGAAATTTTCTTCAGAAGCGACGTTTGAAAAATTGCGCGAAAGCCACGCGTTTAAAGAAGCTTTCGCGTGATTGTTACGATAGAAGCATTTTTGAAAACCCCAAAGATTTGTAGATCTTTGTTAAACCGAGCATTCGGATCTACGCGTTCTATATTTACAAATAGATCGTGAAATAATTCAATATAAATGTAATGCAGCGCGAATCAAGTGAAGTTTATATTGTAATGGAATAGTATTATAGGAAAATAATATTTATAAATAAATAGTATTATATAGAAATGATACTATATCGAAATGATGTTATATAGAAATAATATTATATAGAAATGATGTTATATAGAAATGATGTTATAAAGAAATAATATTACATAGAAATGATACTATATCGAAATGACGTTATATAGAAATAATGTTATAAAGAAATAATGCTATATCGAAATGACGTTATATAGAAATAATGTTATAAAGAAATAATGCTATATCGAAATGATGTTATATAGGAATAATGTTATAGAGAAATGATGTTATAAAGAAATAATACTATAAAGAAATGATATTATAAAGAAATAATACTATATAGAAATGAAGTTATATAGAAATAATGTTATAAAGAAATAATACTATATCGAAATGATGTTATAAAGAAATAATATTAAATAGAAATAATACTATAATGAAATGATATTATAAAGAAATAATACTATATGGAAATGAAGTTACATAGAAATAATGTTATAAAGAAATAATATTATATAGAAATGATACTATATCGAAATGATGTTATGAAGAAATAATATTATATAGAAATGATACTATATCGAAGTGATGTTATATAGAAATAATGTTATAGAGAAATAATATATTAGATAGAAATAATACTATAAAGAAATGATATTATAAAGAAATAATACTATATAGAAATGATGTTATATAGAAATAATGTTATAAAGAAATAATGCTATATCGAAATGACGTTATATAGAAATAATGTTATAAAGAAATAATGCTATATCGAAATGATGTTATATAGGAATAATGTTATAGAGAAATGATGTTATAAAGAAATAATACTATAAAGAAATGATATTATAAAGAAATAATACTATATAGAAATGAAGTTATATAGAAATAATGTTATAAAGAAATAATACTATATCGAAATGATGTTATAAAGAAATAATATTAAATAGAAATAATACTATAATGAAATGATATTATAAAGAAATAATACTATATGGAAATGAAGTTACATAGAAATAATGTTATAAAGAAATAATATTATATAGAAATGATACTATATCGAAATGATGTTATGAAGAAATAATATTATATAGAAATGATACTATATCGAAGTGATGTTATATAGAAATAATGTTATAGAGAAATAATATATTAGATAGAAATAATACTATAAAGAAATGATATTATAAAGAAATAATACTATATAGAAATGATGTTATATAGAAATAATGTTATAAAGAAATAATATTATATAGAAATGATACTATATCGAAATGATGTTACATAGAAATAATGTTATAGAGAAATAATATATTATTAGAAATAATGCTATAAAGAAATGATATTATAAAGAAATAATATTAAATAGAAATAATACTATAATGAAATGATATTATAAAGAAATAATACTATATAGAAAGGATACTATAAAGAAGTAATATTATATCAAAATAATATTATATAGAAATAATGTTATAAAGGAATAATACTATATCGAAATGATGTTATATAGAAACAATGATACGAAGAAAGTTAAGGTAAGGGATAAGCGTGCGAAATAAGGATGTAAACCAATTAATAAAGCATCCTAAGCCAATAGGCGAGGATCGGCTAGACAAATAAACGATTATACTTGCCTGTATGAAGGTCATATACACTCTATCGATATCTGGCCGCTCTTCCTTGTCTACTTTGATGTTGACGAAGTGCTCGTTCATTATTTCGGCGATCTCTTTGTTTAGGAAAGATTCTTTCTCCATTACGTGGCACCAATGGCACGTGGAGTATCCCACCGATAGAAAAATACATTTGTCCTCGTTCTTTGCTTTTCTCAGAGCTTCGTCGCACCATGGATACCAATCGACCGGATTAGTGGCGTGCTGTTGCAAATAAGGAGACTTCTCCGAGCTCAGGCGGTTCTTTTTCTCTAACTTCCCGCCGCTTTCTTTGCTACTGGATGACGCCATTTTTGCGAACAATAAGTTCGGCGATCTTTGATCTATCCTACAAAATGATTCACATTCATTCTCCGCTAATTGCGTTCTAGGTGATCATATATAGTTAAGTTAATCGATTTATCGTGCAGATGCAATTGAAGATCATGCGCTAATGAATAAGAGGATCCACACATTTCAAGTCCTCGCGCTTTAATTTTGTTTTGCGCGGGGATTATATTATGTTACGTGGAAATGATATTTTAAAGGAGTAGTATTATACAAGAGTAATGTTAGAAATAAATAGTATTGTGTAGAAATAATGTTACGAAGAAATAATACTATGTAGTAATGATGGTATATAGAAATAGTGTTGTAAAGAAATAATGTTGCAAAGAAATAATACTATATCGAAATGATGTTATAAAGAAATAATACTATGTCGAAATGATGTTATAAAGGAATAATATTATATAGAAATAATACTATAGAGAAGTAATATTATATCGAAATGATGTTATAAAGAAATAATACTATATCGAAATGATGTTATAAAGAAACAATACTATATCGAAATGATGTTATAAAGAAATAATATTATATAGAAATAATACTATAGAGAAGTAATATTATATCGAAATGATGTTACAAAGCAATAAACTTATATCGAAATAATGTTATATAGAAATAATACTATATCGAAATGATGTTATAAAGAAATAATATTATATAGATATAATACTATAGAGAAGTAATATTATATCGAAATGATGTTACAAAGAAATAAACTTATATCGAAATAATGTTATAAAGAAACAATACTATATCGAAATGATGTTATAAAGAAATAATATTATATAGAAATAATACTATAGAGAAGTAATATTATATCGAAATGATGTTACAAAGAAATAAACTTATATCGAAATAATGTTATATAGAAATAATACTATATCGAAATGATGTTATAAAGAAATAACATTATATAGAAATAATACTATAGAGAAGCAATATTATATGAAAATGATGTTATATAGAAATAATGTTATAAAGAAATAATACTATATCGAATTGATGTAACAAAGAAATAATACTATATCGAATTGATGTAACAAAGAAGTAATATTAAATCGAAATAATGTTATATAGAAATAATACTATATCGAAATGATGTTACAAAGAAATAATACTATGTCGAAATGATGTTATATAGAGACAATATTATAGAGAAGTAGTATTATATCGAAATGATGTTATTATAATGAAATAATGTTATAAATAATTAGTATCATAGAGAAATAATATTGTATCGAAATAATATTATGTAGAAATAATACTACAGTATAACATTATACAGGAATAACATTACAGTGTAATATTATACAGAAATGCTTATTTTAACGTACGTATTTGTCACTTATTAATAGACTATGGATCCTCATGCAAATTTTGCCCAATTTTCCGATCGCAAACGAACAAAATCCAAAGATTTGTTTCATCCCCAAGAGTATTTTAAAATCCAATCCCCCAATTCTACATTTCTGCATGCTACATGCATTATATGCTTGTTCTTTTCAAGTCTACTCATTTACGAGAGAAATTAAAGCGCGAGGATAAGCGAATCTCCGGACGTGCAGAGAAATGATTTTTCTTTTTTTTTATGGGGGCTTTTTAAATGATCTTATGTACACACAAAGATAGACATAAATGGAAGTTAATGCGCACATACTTTTATTATTTCGAACTATTACATGAATCCGTGTATACAAGAATGTTCTACCTCTTAGAACGAGGCAAGTTTAATGTAGTTTGCACAAAAGTGGCTGGAAATGAGTACGATCTTGATGCACGAGTTCGATTCTGCCACTTTCTAGATAACACGGATGAGTAGTCGATAGCTGACAAAAGACGATATCTTCCCAAAGTCATAACACCTCCGGCCTAATATATATCTATCTGACTAAAAAAAAAAAAAAAACAGAAACAGAATCATCAATTGGGGTAACTTAAAAGCCTGTTCAGTGATCAAGCCGTTCGATTAAGTACATTAATTACGCTTGCATCGGTTTTCACGGCTGTTGTTAATTCAAATAACAATAGTCAATTGATCTTTGCATTCGAAATTTCACAGCTATTATTAAAATAACGATAAAAACGTATAATAACGTTGCGTATTCTTCGATCCAAAATATCGAAGGTATATTAGCATTAAACTATACTAGACTATAATTTCGTTATGTATTCTTGCACTCGAGATACCAGAGCTTATTAAGGTACAATTAACGAGAGAAAAAATCTGGAGTGTCAAAAAGTGAAAGTCGCGTAAAATCCAATGCTGCGGCTAATATTCTCGATCGAACGTGTAATGTACCGTAATTGTGAGCATACCTCTATTGCTGTTACGTTCGTTAATAAATCATTGCGAATTAAAGGAAGTTCTGTGAGATAAAACTGTGAGATTTGTTACAAAATAGTCGACGTGTAACCTCGCAGCGACGTTCACTGACTACTGCGAATCATTATGAATGACAAATGATCTCTAGAAGCATAGAAGGGACGCGGAATAGATCAATGATCTTACGGAGATTCGCGTCGCGCGATCTAAAATACCGACGCTATTTAGAGCGGCAAGTTTGGATGGTAAACTCGATTTAATTCGATTCGATCAATCGGGACGCGAAAAACGATCATTTTCATCTCGCTAGCAGTTCGAACGAAGACCACGATTTCTTTAAAATGAATGGGAATATCCGAGCTTCGATTCGAGCCGAAATATATCAATAAAAGACGGCGGAGAGCCGAGATTTAAGTTCCGTATGTCGATGTCACTAAAAACAGTGATAACTCCGCTTCCAGATATTTGTCGCGGATAAATCTTAGCCGAGATTAAAGAGGAAAGTCCGAAAAATGTAACGCTATCGGAGTTTCGCTCGTAAACATCGCTGTTAATTTGTTGGAAACAATTATTTCGAGTTATCGCGTACCTTTCTGGTTGGCAACAATCTTCTAAAGCAACTATGTTCAGAGTTTAGGAACGTTTTACGCGTTATTCCGTTGGCAGCATTGCCGGGTGAAGTTTATTATTTTGTTATTATTCAACGCGTAAACACGATCGTGACATGCTTGTGTAAATATGCGCGAAATAATTGTGATAAACTTTCGTCAATCGTTTGCAATTATAGTTGATTTGTATACTTACTTTCGGTTCGATTAAATGATCTATGTTCGCCTAAAGTAATGAGAGAATAATGAGTGGCGGAGTGGTGCCTAGCAAATCGACCGTCTACATATCCAATTTACCATTTTCATTAACAAATAATGACATTCATCAACTTTTACAGAGCTACGGGAAGATCGTAAAGTAAGTCTTGCCAAATTGCAGATTCACTTAATCGGATAAACTCCTAAATAAAGCAAGAGTTTAGGTTAGAGTAGAAATTTATCCAAATATACGATAAAAGTTGTAAACTTTGCCATTTCACTTATCCTATTCCCTTAGAAGAATCGTGTCAGTTGCTATGTTAATCGTGTAAATCGAATTGCATTGCATTATTTATGTACAAATTCTATTATTATTTATATAAATTTCCAGTATTATTTTCTTTATTATTCCTATAAATTTCCAGTATTGTATCCCATTATTATTTCTATCAATCTCCGTTATTATTTTCTGTTATTATTTCTACAAATTCCCATTATTATTATATTATTGTTTATATAAAACGATAAAAGCATCGAATTGAACGCGTTCTACGTTTAGCAGACATCGTTATCTATTTTGTAGAGTAACTGTAATGAAAGACAAAATCACGAGGCGAAGTCGAGGAGTCGCATTCGTATTATTTCTTACTCCCGAAGACGCTGCAACTTGTGCGAAAAGTTTAAATAATACCGAGGTAAAGAGCTACGCTAACTATAGTTTAGGTTGCCCGAAAAGTCCATCCTATTTATTATAACACGTATTCCGAATTGCATCGATCTTAATATTGCAATCAAAGTCTAACAAAGAGCAAACATTTTCTCGGAAGAAAGTTCGAAAGAATTGGTTGCACTTTATATAATATTAATCGAAATAGAAGAGAATGAGATGCGTTTTTAATATTACATTAATAACATTAATTCGATACGTTGCGTTGCATTTCATTCATTTTATATTACATACATTTAATATGCAATGCGTTAATAAATTGCTGCTGCAATAATAGACATGCGGTAGAAGGCGAAGAACAATAGAGACGATTAAATTGCACGATTTACATATTAAATTTGATAGAATATTTGGATAATACAGAATTCGGATAATTGACGTTTCATTGTACAATAATAATGTATTCTAAAGTTTGTCTAATAAACTTCTGTTATATCGCGCAAATTACTGCGTACACAATTCGATTAAAATATTACAATCCTACAATCTTATAAAGTTTGTCTAATAAACTCACTTTACGTCGCGTAAATTACTGTGCAACAATTTGATTAAAATATTACAATATTACAATCGCACAATCTTACAAAGTTTGTCCAATAAATTTACGTTGCGTCGCGTAAATAACTGCGTACAAAATTTGATGAAAATATTCGTACAATAATATAAAGTTTGTCTAATAAGCTTCTGTTACGTCGCGTAAATGACTGTGTACGCAAAATTTGATTAAAGATCGGTGGTCGTACGGTAAAAAGTTCGATAGCTGTAGACAATGGAAGGAGCACGGAATTTATACGTAGAAGAGATTACCCGGATAAATCTCAATGCTACGAATGCGGAGAAGAAGGTCACTTATCGTACAATTGTCAGAATAATACGTTAGGGCCGAGGAATCCTCCGTTGAAGAAGATTAGGATCAGAAAGAAGCATAAGGCTAGCAGCCATGGTTCGGGGATTTTGAATAAAAATAGCGACGATGAATTAGACGAGGACAATTGGGACGATGAAGTGGAAACTTTGAGCGCCGCTATCGCGTTGGAGGTAATTTTCATTCAATTACGAGGGGGATTATGTTTATTAAAGTGAATGAAATAAATAAACTAAAGTAAAATGTTTAATTATTCTCTTCGAAGGAAGACACATTTTATTTCAGTTTAATTTTGGTAATAAAATTGCGCGATGTAATAGAGAAATTCACAGTGTAATTATAGAATCGTTGGAGGTAATTTCGATTCAATTATTTCACGTTGAAATATCGCAAGAGATTAGAGAATATCTAAAGTAAAATGTTTATTTATTTATCACATATCGTATGATATAATTTTCTATTATTCTTTCTACAAATTTCCATTATTATATTCTATTATTATTTCGATGAATTCCCATTATTATATCCTATTATTATTTCGATGAATTTCCATTATTATTTCTATAAATCTACATTATTATTTTCTGTCATTATTCCTATAAATTCCCACTATTATTATATTGTATTATTATTCCTATAAAACGATAAAAGCACCGAATTAAACATGGCATCAAAATAATCATTCCGAATACATTATTTATTATTGTTATAATAATTAACGTTTAACGCCGCGTTTATAAATATTTGGTAAAACATTCTAAAAAGAAAAAAACAAATATTCTACGTTTTAGCAACGGCAAAAAGAATTGGAAAACAGTCAAAGATCAGGAAACAAAGGATGCGATGAGGAAAATCGAACATCTCAAAGACCGGGTAAAAGATATAAAAAAAATCAGTACTTCAGCGACGAAGAAGATTTCAGCGAATAAATGAACGGATTACAAAACAAATTATATATAGTACATAATAATAAGAACATAATAACGATAGTTACAAAAAGTATTTTATTTCATTTGCAGCCTTCTGCAAATTTTGATGGTTGCACAATTCGTACAATTGAGCGATAGAAATTTTGACGAGCGGTAGGCGTAATTAAGTTAACTACCTAGACGTTAAAATAAGAGAAAAGTAAAATACTTTTTGCAGCCATTTCGTATTGACTAATTGTAATACAATAAAGTTCCAAGTGCTTATAGTAATAAATTTGTAAAATATTACACCTTGTACATAGATCTGTAAATGTATAATGTGTATGTTACAATAAATCTTTTGTATAAACTTTAATTATTCTATTGAAATCGGAACTTTCAGCCTACGGCATGCGTGAGTGACCAGAAGAAATCGAAATAAATGCTACACACCATTAGACGACTACGCTGTCATCTGCTGCAGCCAGGCGGATGAAAACCTGATGATTGACACCCTGTGGTTCCAACGGTAAGCAAATCTGTGGAAGATCTGTGACTGAAAAACGAAAGAGAGTTCGTAAGAAACACTTAGAAGCAGAGACCTAAGTATTTTTATAAACTGCAATGAAAAGGTTAAGTCACGCGTAACACAAATTGTTTAACTATTAAAAAACCACTTACTCGATCGGGATAAAACCAAGTAATTCTGAACCGCGGCACTAAACACTTTCTTTTCTGCCCGGACTCGATGATTAGAAATGCTTAGAAGCAAAGATCTAACACTCTATCTAATCCTCTCTCGCGCGGCAACCTGCCACCGAACACAAATTGTTTAACTACTAAAAAACCACACAATCGATCGGGATAAAACCAAGTAATTCTGAACCGCGGCACTAAACACTTTCTTTTCTGCCCGGACTCGATGATTAGAAATGCTTAGAAGCAAAGATCTAACACTCTATCTAATCCTCACTCGCGCGGCAACCTGTCACCGAACACAAAATGTTTAACTATTAAAAAACCACGCAATCGATCGGGATAAAACCAAGTAATTCTGAACCGCGGCACTAAACACTTTCTTTTCTGCCCGGACTCGATGATTAGAAATGCTTAGAAGCAAAGATCTAACACTCTATCTAATCCTCACTCGCGCGGCAACCTGTCACCGAACACAAAATGTTTAACTATTAAAAAACCACGCAATCGATCGGGATAAAACCAAGTAATTCTGAACCGCGGCACTAAACACTTTCTTTTCTGCCCGGACTCGATGATTAGAAATGCTTAGAAGCAAAGATCTAACACTCTATCTAATCCTCACTCGCGCGGCAACCTGCCAGCGAACACAAATTGTTTAACTACTAAAAAACCACACAATCGATCGGGATAAAACCAAGTAATTCTGAACCGCGGCACTAAACACTTTCTTTTCTGCCCGGACTCGATGATTAGAAATGCTTAGAAGCAAAGATCTAACACTCTATCTAATCCTCTCTCGCGCGGCAACCTGTCACCGAAAACAAAATGTTTAACTATTAAAAAACCACGCAATCGATCGGGATAAAACCAACTAATTCTGAACCGCGGCACTAAACACTTTCTTTTCTGCCCGGACTCGATGATTAGAAATGCTTAGAAGCAAAGATCTAACGCTCTATCTAATCCTCACTCGCGCGGCAACCTGCCACCGAACACAAATTGTTTAACTATTAAAAAACTACTCAACCGATCGGGATAAAACCAAGTAATTCTGAACCGCGGCACTAAACACTTTCTTTTCTGCCCGGACTCGATGATTAGAAATGCTTAGAAGCAAAGATCTAACGCTCTATCTAATCCTTACTCGCGCGGCAACCTGTCACCGAACACAAATTGTTTAACTACTAAAAAACCACACAATCGATCGGGATAAAACCAAGTAATTCTGAACCGCGGCACTAAACACTTTCTTTTCTGCCCGGACTCGATGATTAGAAATGCTTAGAAGCAAAGATCTAACACTCTATCTAATCCTCACTCGCGCGGCAACCTGTCACCGAACACAAAATGTTTAACTATTAAAAAACCACGCAATCGATCGGGATAAAACCAACTAATTCTGAACCGCGGCACTAAACACTTTCTTTTCTGCCCGGACTCGATGATTAGAAATGCTTAGAAGCAAAGATCTAACACTCTATCTAATCCTCTCTCGCGCGGCAACCTGTCACCGAAAACAAAATGTTTAACTATTAAAAAACCACGCAATCGATCGGGATAAAACCAACTAATTCTGAACCGCGGCACTAAACACTTTCTTTTCTGCCCGGACTCGATGATTAGAAATGCTTAGAAGCAAAGATCTAACGCTCTATCTAATCCTCACTCGCGCGGCAACCTGCCACCGAACACAAATTGTTTAACTATTAAAAAACTACTCAACCGATCGGGATAAAACCAAGTAATTCTGAACCGCGGCACTAAACACTTTCTTTTCTGCCCGGACTCGATGATTAGAAATGCTTAGAAGCAAAGATCTAACGCTCTATCTAATCCTCACTCGCGCGGCAACCTGTCACCGAACACAAAATGTTTAACTATTAAAAAACCACGCAATCGATCGGGATAAAACCAACTAATTCTGAACCGCGGCACTAAACACTTTCTTTTCTGCCCGGACTCGATGATTAGAAATGCTTAGAAGCAAAGATCTAACACTCTATCTAATCCTCACTCGCGCGGCAACCTGTCACCGAACACAAAATGTTTAACTATTAAAAAACCACTTACTCGATCGGGATAAAACCAAGTAATTCTGAACCGCGGCACTAAACACTTTCTTTTCTGCCCGGACTCGATGATTAGAAATGCTTAGAAGCAAAGATCTAACACTCTATCTAATCCTCACTCGCGCGGCAACCTGTCACCGAACACAAAATGTTTAACTATTAAAAAACCACGCAATCGATCGGGATAAAACCAACTAATTCTGAACCGCGGCACTAAACACTTTCTTTTCTGCCCGGACTCGATGATTAGAAATGCTTAGAAGCAAAGATCTAACGCTCTATCTAATCCTCACTCGCGCGGCAACCTGCCACCGAACACAAATTGTTTAACTATTAAAAAACTACTCAACCGATCGGGATAAAACCAAGTAATTCTGAACCGCGGCACTAAACACTTTCTTTTCTGCCCGGACTCGATGATTAGAAATGCTTAGAAGCAAAGATCTAACACTCTATCTAATCCTCTCTCGCGCGGCAACCTGCCACCGAACATAAATTGTTTAACTATTAAAAAACTACTCAATCGATCGGGATAAAACCAACTAATTCTGAACCGCGGCACTGAGCACTTTCATTTCTGCCCGGACTCGATGATTAGAAATGCTTAGAAGCAAAGATCTAACACTCTATCTAATCCTCTCTCGCGCGGCAACCTGCCACCGAACATAAATTGTTTAACTATTAAAAAACTACTCAATCGATCGGGATAAAACCAACTAATTCTGAACCGCGGCACTGAGCACTTTCATTTCTGCCCGGACTCGATGATTAGAAATGCTTAGAAGCAAAGATCTAACACTCTATCTAATCCTCACTCGCGCGGCAACCTGTCACCGAACACAAAATGTTTAACTATTAAAAAACCACGCAATCGATCGGGATAAAACCAACTAATTCTGAACCGCGGCACTAAACACTTTCTTTTCTGCCCGGACTCGATGATTAGAAATGCTTAGAAGCAAAGATCTAACACTCTATCTAATCCTCACTCGCGCGGCAACCTGCCAGCGAACACAAATTGTTTAACTACTAAAAAACCACACAATCGATCGGGATAAAACCAAGTAATTCTGAACCGCGGCACTAAACACTTTCTTTTCTGCCCGGACTCGATGATTAGAAATGCTTAGAAGCAAAGATCTAACACTCTATCTAATCCTCTCTCGCGCGGCAACCTGTCACCGAACACAAAATGTTTAACTACTAAAAAACCACACAATCGATCGGGATAAAACCAAGTAATTCTGAACCGCGGCACTAAACACTTTCTTTTCTGCCCGGACTCGATGATTAGAAATGCTTAGAAGCAAAGATCTAACACTCTATCTAATCCTCTCTCGCGCGGCAACCTGCCACCGAACATAAATTGTTTAACTATTAAAAAACTACTCAATCGATCGGGATAAAACCAACTAATTCTGAACCGCGGCACTGAGCACTTTCATTTCTGCCCGGACTCGATGATTAGAAATGCTTAGAAGCAAAGATCTAACACTCTATCTAATCCTCTCTCGCGCGGCAACCTGTCACCGAACACAAAATGTTTAACTATTAAAAAACCACTCAATCGATCGGGATAAAACCAAGTAATTCTGAACCGCGGCACTAAACACTTTCTTTTCTGCCCGGACTCGATGATTAGAAATGCTTAGAAGCAAAGATCTAACACTCTATCTAATCCTCTCTCGCGCGGCAACCTGTCACCGAACACAAAATGTTTAACTATTAAAAAACCACTCAATCGATCGGGATAAAACCAAGTAATTCTGAACCGCGGCACTAAACACTTTCTTTTCTGCCCGGACTCGATGATTAGAAATGCTTAGAAGCAAAGATCTAACACTCTATCTAATCCTCACTCGCGCGGCAACCTGCCACCGAACACATATTGTTTAATTATTAAAAAACCATTTAATGGATCGGGATAAAACCAACTAATTCTAAACCGCGGTATTAAACACTTTCATTTGTATCGATGTAGTGGATTAGAAACAATTAGAAACCTAGATCTAAGCATATTTCGAATTCTATTGAGATTGGCGACCTGCGCGTCACACGCGAATTTCTTCACATTATACGAACTGACGCACGTTTCCGATTAAATCTAACTGATTATTAACCGCGGCACTCCGCGCTTTTATTTTAGGCTGATAATTAACTACTACAGCCCGAACTTTCATCTTAGACCGGCGCGAATCAGCTCTTAGCAGTCGAGCAGATTTCAGTTCCTACTCGTAGGTTAGTTGTAACTGGTTTTAACGGTCTAACGGTTAGTCGTTTCCCGCGTAAAAGTTACTAATGCGCAGACTCGTGCAGTTTCGTGCGCGCGCAGTCCGTACTTCGAAGTTGATAGCGGAGAAAAATAAAGATTCAAACCATTTTACTGTACAATTGACTCGCAGCAATTTCTCGCCCTTCTACGTCTACATTTTCTAACGCATTAATAAATTACATTTCGATGCGTGTACACGGATTGCCACGTACTCGTGCAAAGCGTAAATTAATACGTTCGGCTAACGCTACATCTCTGTAAATGTATCTTTTCGTTACAACAAATATATAAATTCATCGTTGCGTTCATCGTTATTAAAGTTCTGGGGAGCATACCGCTATAATAGCATTATAAAATTATTAACGTACGTTTCAATACGTACACGCGTATTGCCACGTAAATATACGTACTGTACATTAATCGTTTAACCAGTATAATAAAATTTCTCGGATTATAGTGGACGGATTTCGATGATTCTTGGCTTAAATTAAAGGGGAAGGTCTAAAGAATATTATGCTGCAGTATTTTGCTACTAGCCCAGCAGTTCATTTGTTATAAACAAATATATTGGGTCCTGGTAGATTACTCAGTCTGTGAAGAGAAATATTCATTTGTCGACTCCTAGACGTCCGGCTTCAATGACCCTTGGCTTAAATTATAGCAAAAGGTCCCAAGAATAACATCTTGCAACCTTTTGCAACTAACCTTTGCAGTTCATTTGTTATAAACAAATACATCGCATCATGGTAGATTACTTAGAGAGTATGTGAAGAAAAATATTAATTTCTCGGCTCCTGAACAACCGATTTCAATGGCGCTTGGCTTAAATGAACGGCAATGGTTCTTGGAATGTCATACATTAAGCCATTTTTTGATAGAGGCTGTGGTACAATTGTTATAAACAAAAGTTTCGCGTTATTGCAAATTACTCGTAGGCTACAAGTGGTTGGGCTTCTAAAATATTAATTTCTCGCCTTCCAGATGACAGGTTTTAATCAACGAGAGCTCAAATTAAAGCTTAATGTATTAAAAATATAGTCCTATTTATTTTTTGGCGGAAGATCGTTCGGTTCTTTTGTTATAAACAAAAGTTCCCGTTTATTGCAAAGTACTCGTAGGCTACAAGTGCTAATGCCAGTAAAATATTAATATCTCGGCTTCTAGTACTCTGATTTCAATGCGCCTTGACTTAAATGACAGGTCATGGATCAAGCAATGCTGCCTATAAGCCATTTGTTAATAGAGATTGTGATTCGTTTGTTATAAACAAACGTATCGCGATAATGTAAATTACCCATTAAATATACTTGCAGAAAACTATTTATTTCTCGGCTCATAGACGTCCGATTTCAATGCCCCTTGGCTTAAATTATAGTGAAATGATCCGAGAATATTATCCTGTAGCCTTTTCTATCTAACCCTTGCAGTTCATTTGTTATTAACAAATATATCGCGTCATGGTAGACTACTCAGGAAGTATCCGAAGAAAAATATTTATTTCTCAGCTCCTAGACGTCCGACTTCAATGAACCTTGGTTTAAATGGAAGGGAAAAGTCCCAGGAATGTTACCTATAAGCTATTTGCTGAGAGAGCATGTGGTTCGTTTGTTATAAACAAATGTGTCGCGTCATTGTTAATTACTCAGGAACTACTCGAAGATAGATATTTATTTCTCGGCTTCTAGGAAAGCGATTTCGATGATCCTTGACTCAAATTAAAGGGGAAGGTTCAATGAATATTATGCATTAAACCGTTTACTGACAGGAGTTGTGGTTCGTTTGTTATAAACAAAAGTATCGCGATAACGTAGATTATTCCATTAAATATGGTTGCAGAAAAAAATTTATTTTTGGGCTTCTAGACGTCCGATTTCAATGAACCTTGAATCAGATTAAAGAGAAAGGTCCAAAGAATATTATGCAGTAGCCGACTTGTCCATAAACGTTCCGGTTAATTTGTTATAAACAAATATTTTCTATTTTTCGAGATACCTTAAAAACTATACTTAGGATGGCTCTGAAAGTATATAGAGAGTATTCCTTGGACTTTTCCCTTTAATTTGAGTCGTGGATGATCCCAATCGGACGTCTAGAAGCCATGTAATTAGCATTTTTGGGAAACTTGAAAAGGTTTTTCCGATGACGTTTGTCCGAAGAAGAAATGATTCTTGTTAAAGAAAAAAATTAATTTCTCCGCTTCTGGACATCGGATCAGGACAAACGACTACTCAAATTAAAGGGAAGACTTCCGGCTATAAGATAGGGTAGTCTACATTGCAGTAGCACTTCCGGTTCGCAAGTTATAAGCGTTTATATCCTGCAATTTAGTATAACTTGCAAATTACAAACAGAATTGCTTTTAAACCTAGTACAGCTCATTTCTGAGCATTTAAGCTATAATTTGAACTAAGGCTGGTTAGTATACCTTGTCTAGAAGCCGAGATATATGCATAAATATAATACAATATTTAAACGCTTATATCTTCGCTTCTAGACATGCTATACTAATGAACCTGGGCTCAAATTAAAGGGCAAAAAGCCAGAAATAAGATGCTATAGGTTTGAAGACTATTGCATTAATAGTTTTCGAGTTATTTCAAATTAAAGGAAATAAACGCTTATAACTTTTGAACCGGAAGAGCTACTGCGATGAAGCCTACTCTATCTTGTAGCTGGAAGTCTCCCCTTTAATTTGAGTCGTCGTTTGCCTCGATCCGATGCATAGAAGCGGAGATATTAATTTTTTGAGAAAACTGGAAAAGTTATGTCCAATTCAGTATAAATTGAGAAAATTCCAATTTCCAGGCGGCAAAGGTATTGGCCAAATCGGTGACTTTTTTCGACGCGCCATCTAGCGGTAGAAAGGTGGAACTAAACCTGCAATTTTATGAATAATTCTTGTTAAATTAAAAAATTCATATCTCTACTTCTAGAAGTCAGATCAGGACAAACGACCACTCAAATTAAAGGGGAAACTTCTGGCTACAAGACAGAGTAGGTGTCATCGCGCTAGCAGTTCCGGTTCAGAAGTTATAAGCGTTTATTTCCTACAAATTAGTATAACTTGCAAACCGCTAATGCAATTGTTTTCAAACCTTACAGAGATTATTTCCGAGCTGCTATGCTTCAATTTAAGCCAAGGTTCATTGGTCTAACACGTCTAGAAGCGAAGATATAAGCGTTTAAAGATGATCGCTTAGGCAAATCTGCAGCCTCCTCGCTGAAAAATTCCGCATTCGAAAAAAATTTATTTCTCCGCTTCTAGCCATCGGATCGGGACAAATGACGACTTAAAATAAAGGGGAGACTTCCTGCTACAAGATAGTGGAGCCCTCATTCATACAGGACTTTCGGTTTAGAAGTTATAAGCGTTTATATCCTGAAATTTAGTATAACTTGCAAACTATATACGTAATCGCTTTAAAGCCTATTATACCTTATTGCTGGGCTTCTGAGCTTTAATTTAAGCCTAGGCTGATTAATATAGCATGTCTAGAAGCGACGATATAAGCGTTTAATGATCGAATTACATTTTTGTTTATAACTTGGCTTGTAGACGTCCTATACTAATCAACCCAGGCTTAAATTAAAGCTCAGAAGCCCAGCAATAAGGTATAATAGGCTTTAAAGCGATTACGTATATAGTTTGCAAGTTATACTAAATTTCAGGAAATAAACGCTTATAACTTCTAAACCGAAAGTCCTGTATGAATGAGGGCTACATTATCTTGTAGCAGGAAGTCTCCCCTTTATTTTAAGTCGTCATTTGTCCCGATCCGATGACTAGAAGCGGAGAAACAAAATTTTTTTCGAATGCGGAATTTTTCAGCAAGGAGGCTGCAGATTTGCCTAAGCGATCATCTTTAAACGCTTATATCTTCGCTTCTAGACGTGTTAGACCAATGAACCTTGGCTTAAATTAAAGCATAGCAGCTCGGAAATAATCTCTGTAAGGTTTGAAAACAATTGCATTAGCGGTTTGCAAGTTATACTAATTTGTAGGAAATAAACGCTTATAACTTCTGAACCGGAACTGCTAGCGCGATGACACCTACTCTGTCTTGTAGCCAGAAGTTTCCCCTTTAATTTGAGTGGTCGTTTGTCCTGATCTGACTTCTAGAAGTAGAGATATGAATTTTTTAATTTAACAAGAAATATTCATAAAATTGCAGGTTTAGTTCCACCTTTCTACCGCTAGATGGCGCGTCGAAAAAAGTCACCGATTTGGCCAATAACTTTGCCGCCTGGAAATTGGAATTTTCTCAATTTATACTGAATTGGACATAACTTTTCCAGTTTTCTCAAAAAATTAATATCTCCGCTTCTATGCATCGGATCGAGGCAAGCGACGACTCAAATTAAAGGGGAGACTTCCAGCTACAAGATAGAGTAGGCTTCATCGCAGTAGCACTTCCGGTTCAAAAGTTATAAGCGTTTATTTCCTTTAATTTGAAATAACTCGAAAACTATTAATGCAATAGTCTTCAAGCCTATAGCATCTTATTTCTGGCCTTTTGCCCTTTAATTTGAGCCCAGGTTCATTAGTATAGCATGTCTAGAAGCGAAGATATAAGCGTTTAAATATTGTATTATATTTATGCATATATCTCGGCTTCTAGACAAGGTATACTAACCAGCCTTAGTTCAAATTATAGCTTAAATGCTCAGAAATGAGCTGTACTAGGTTTAAAAGCAATTCTGTTTGTAATTTGCAAGTTATACTAAATTGCAGGATATAAACGCTTATAACTTGCGAACCGGAAGTGCTACTGCAATGTAGACTACCCTATCTTATAGCCGGAAGTCTTCCCTTTAATTTGAGTAGTCGTTTGTCCTGATCCGATGTCCAAAAGCGGAGAAATTAATTTTTTTCTTTAACAAGAATCATTTCTTCTTCGGACAAACGTCATCGGAAAAACCTTTTCAAGTTTCCCAAAAATGCTAATTACATGGCTTCTAGACGTCCGATTGGGATCATCCACGACTCAAATTAAAGGGAAAAGTCCAAGGAATACTCTCTATATACTTTCAGAGCCATCCTAAGTATAGTTTTTAAGGTATCTCGAAAAATAGAAAATATTTGTTTATAACAAATTAACCGGAACGTTTATGGACAAGTCGGCTACTGCATAATATTCTTTGGACCTTTCTCTTTAATGTGATTCAAGGTTCATTGAAATCGGACGTCTAGAAGCCCAGAAATAAATTTTTTTCTGCAACCATATTTAATGGAATAATCTACGTTATCGCGATACTTTTGTTTATAACAAACGAACCACAACTCCTGTCAGTAAACGGTTTAATGCATAGTATTCATTGAATCTTCCCCTTTAATTTGAGTCAAGGATCATCGAAATCGCTTGCCTAGAAGCCGAGAAATAAATATCTATCTTCGAGTAGTTCCTGAGTAATTAACAATGACGCGACACATTTGTTTATAACAAACGAACCACATGCTCTCTCAGCAAATAGCTTATAGGTAACATTCCTGGGACTTTTCCCTTCCATTTAAACCAAGGTTCATTGAAGTCGGACGTCTAGGAGCTGAGAAATAAATATTTTTCTTCACATACTCTCTAAGTAATCTACCATGATGCGATGTATTTGTTTATAACAAATGAACTGCAATGGCTAGTTGCAAAAGGTTGCAAGATAATATTCTTGGGACCTTTTGCTATAATTTAAGCCAAGGGTCATTGAAGCCGGACGTCTAGGAGTCGACAAATGAATATTTCTCTTTAGAGACTGAGTAATCTACCAGGACCCAATATATTTGTTTATAACAAATGAACTGCTGGGGCTAGTAGCAAAATACTGTAGCATAATATTCTTTGGACCTTCCCCTTCAATTTAAGCCAAGAATCATCGAAATCCGTCCACTATAAGCCGAGAAATTTTGTTATAGTAGATGTTCAAACATAGACGAGGTACAAAATCAACTATCCTTCACACGGATATTCAAATAATCCTAAAAATTATTTATAACAAAATTATACTTCGAAACTACGAATCGAAATACTCTTGAAACTTGGTTAGTGTTTGGATCTGTGGTTCAAGGAAATTGGGGAATTTTTGCGCGAGAAAATTCGGAAAACAAAAACGTCTGCGTTTCGCTATTGGAAAAAAGACGGCGCGTAAGAATAGTGAAGTTTGGGAATTTTTTGGCGGGAAAGTATAAATCGAAACGTCTCCAAACTCAGTGCATGATTGAATCTGTCATTAATAAGTATTTGAGAATTTTTTCGTAAGGAAATTCGAAGTACAATGGCGTCCGCGTAGTCAGACGTGAATCATGCGGTTAAAAAATCACGCGACGAAAACGTGATGAACTATTGGAATTCTTTGAAAGAGAACCACAAATCCAAACGTCTCAAACGTGGGCACACGTTTAAATCCACTATTGAGCAGTATTTTCCCCTTTAATTTGAGCCATCGTACGTCCAGAAAGGAGCTCTAATATCAAAGATATCAGCTTCAATGTGGAAGGGTTAAAAATTTAAAAAACGTCTTTCAAATGAATCATCTTTATTTATAATATCACATTACGCTGAATGTTGGCAAGTATCTTCGACCTGCTTCTCGTAGAAAAGTATTTAGTTTGCTCGTACACGTAACAACGATGCGATACAATAAGTGAATAGTAGCATAAATAAGTTCATATTTACATACATCGCGTATAACAATATAGTGATATTTCTCGTATTTATACAGCGCGTTATTCGCGCGCGATCTTTTCCACAGTCGCGAGTTCTAGTATAGATGCCCCAATCCCTATCAATATTCCTCTGCAATCGTCACTGTTTCAATTACTTTATTCAACAGCAAAGCTTTATTTAATATTCGCGAAGAATCGTGAGCAAACAAATTTTCTTCGCCTGCGTTACTTTCATCGAGTAACTATTCAAATTCCCCTAATCGATATATCAACGCTGCTCTTTTATTTTGAAAAATTAATCAGCGTCTATATGTTGCTGCAATCGATGCTTCAATTAACGTTAATTTATTCTTTGTAATACGTAAGAAGATTAAATTAAGTAAACAAAAATTTGTTATTATTGTTAACCATTGTGTATGTAAATAAATATTAGTATAAAATATATATATATAAGGTTACTAGGTTGAATTTAAGGTAAAATAAAACGTTCACACGTGTGCCAGCATCCCTTGAAAGGGTTAAAGTGGCAGCAATTGGGACATCCACCCTAATTCATCTCACTAAGTTGTTCAGAAAATTCGTAGAACGCAACGGAAGCGAATTATTGTTTACCAAACGGCGGTACGAAGTTTCTTTCGTAGCTTTACATTGTTGCGAATCGTGTAACAGACGGAATATTTGAGGGACGAGGCGAGGAATAATTTCCATCGAACGTGGATAGAGTTGCACGATTTTTATTCGTCGTCAGTTGAACTTTCTCAGGCTCTTGTCGATTCGCACGTTTAGTCTGCTCTCGAAGTCGTAATCATTGTACTGATTCTGCGCCCTCGACAGATATATTTTGCCCTCCTCGATATTCTGGAATCCCATAATTTATACGTAATCATAAAACGTTACGACGAATGATGCATAAGTTGATGCAACCATTTATTTTCGCAGTTTTTATACAGGTAACTATTAAGTAACGTTGCAATGCGAGTTAATTTTAGCCAAAATTTAGCGTTAATATTTACCTAAGCTAATTAACGTAATTTTTGATATAAGTAACTATTAAGTAACGTTGCAATGCGAGTCAATTTTAGCCAAAATTTAGCGTTAATATTTACTTATGCTAATTATTGTAATTTTTGATATAGGTAACTATTAAGTAACGTTGCAACGCGAAACAATTTTAGCCAAAATTTAGCGTTAATATTTACTTAATTTACTTATGCTAATTATTGTAATTTTTGATATAGGTAACTATTAAGTAACGTTGCAACGCGAAACAATTTTAGCCAAAATTTAGCGTTAATATTTACTTAATTTACTTATGCTAATTATTGTAATTTTTGATATAGGTAACTATTAAGTAACGTTGCAATGCGAGTCAATTTTAGCCAAAATTTAGCGTTAATATTTACTTATGCTAATTATTGTAATTTTTGATATAGGTAACTATTAAGTAACGTTGCAACGCGAGTCAATTTTAACCAAAATTTATCGTTAATATTTATCTAAGCTAATTATTGTAATTTTTGATGTAGGTAACGATTAAGTAACGTTGCAACGCGAGTTAATTTTAGCCAAGACTTTGGCTAACTTAATATTTAATTAATCCCAGAAATAACAATAATTAAGTTAATAAATGGTAACGATATTTTCTTTCGACGTCTTTCCAATTGCCAAGAATTTTACTAGGCAAGAATGATTCGGATACATGCAAACTTGAAGATGATACACGGATTACTGATTAATACTTATCGTTGAACGCACAAATAAATGATTTTAAACGAAACAGAGAAACGGGACGAATATATGTAAAAACTTGTTTCAATTTAAACGAGAAATTCTCAAGTGACGATACGAGGCACCGTAGACTTTGTCGTATATTTTCAATTACGTAATAATGAATTTATTACATTGATCGTATTAAAATAATGTCCATAAATAAACTCGATATTGAGCAATATATCAAGCTCCAAACTGGAACTAAATTTTTACGCTTAAAGACGTTCTTAAATAGTCAAATAAATTTACTTAAAGCGTGGCAATACGTGGTACGTTTACTCTAACTGCTCTAATTGGTTTCTTATAAAATTGTCGCCAGTTCTGGCGTTAATTTAAAGAGAAACGAATACTTACATCGGCGGCGCAGAGCGCAGTTCCAAGCTCGTAAAGCGCGAACGCGCTCACGTGTTGATCGCACGCATCGTTGGACGGATTTCGTCGGCTTAAACAATTTCGGTAACTTTCGATGGACGCTTCGGTGTCGCCGATGTAACAGTAAGCTGCTCCCTCGATTAGGTCTGCCAATCCAACCATTGGCTCGTCCGAACGATTACCCATGCACTCTAATCGCGATAAAACAATTTATAACCATTGCATTACCCCTATTTTCCGTTAGTTATTAAACAAACACGGTCAACCCTCCTATAACGCGGTACTCTTATAACGCGTTCTTAATCCTTTGCCCTACAACAACGAGTTACACTCTCTTCTATGAATTACGACACCGGTTAAAGAAAAATGCCTATTAACAAGGATAAAATTTCGTTTGAACGTTAATTTTAAGTTTCTGTTATAAGATTGGACGTTATTAAAGAAAAATTGTGTACAATATTCGTACGATTCGTATGTGACGCGATACAAAAATAGTAGTCGATTAATGGTAGCCTAACTAGGTAACGAAATAATAGTAGGTCAAGGGGTTAAATAACAGCTTAAACGGCTTAAAAATACGTTTATCTGCTGCATTACTTTTTCGATGTATTCAAATTTCTGCGGTTCAAATTAACTCTTAGGCTACTGTGAAATTTTACGTTTAACTTAGAAAACTTAGAAGAACTTAGAAATTTTGCGTTTGTGACAAGAGAGCGCCTGTAGGCGGTTATCCCATTGTCTTCGCCTGACTAAAGGAGTTCTTGGCTTTATAAAAGGAAGTCGCTTATAGGCGCCGTTCTCGAAGTACGTCGTAACTGAATTCCCACCGTATGGTACAGCAAACGCGTCTGAAAGTCTGTCTTAGTCAAGGGGTTAATGGAAAAACTCCGTTTTCGTAACGAGTGCGCATCACGTTTCTTATAGCACGGTTCCGTATAACGCGGTACGTATTTAATCTTGTTATAAGAGGGTTGACTGTGTTAACACTGAGTTTACGGAACTCGTCAATTTATTATGCGATTATTTACCGACGCAATTTCAGCTTTCATACCTCAAAATTGTAGAGACGATATTCTTACGATTATTTTTCAATACTTTATGCGTTAACTTTAATTGATACAATGATATGAATACATGTATTCTACTTGATTCTCTTCATCCTCGCGCTTCTATGTTAGTACATTTATACGCGGTACGCGTATTTTTCCGGAAGCATGTCGAATTGTACACGTAACGTTCGTAAACGTAGTGTTGACTGTAATATTCAAATGATTTCCACCTCGCGCGATACAAAATAGCGGTCGACTGATGCACAGCTTACGCGAGGAATAAAATAATCGTACGTCGAGGAATAAAATAATCGTACGTCGAGGGTTTTAATCGAAGCTTTCGGCGTCTACTTACCGACGATTATCCCGTGCAACGATTCCTCGGAACAGGAGGGCATCGCATTCCACAAGTACAACAACTCGTACACGAGTAATCTGTAATAAAGCGCCGTGTATGGCTGCCCGGTCTCTTGATCGAGCAGCTTAAGCGTTCGACGAAGAACGAACAAGCCCAGCTGCGTTTCTTTCGTGCTTCGGTTGTTGCAATGAAGAATCTTTCGATAGGACGAGGCGACCGCGTCGAATTTACCGATTGCTCCGCAACAAACTGAAACACGCTTCTTATTATTTCGTATTCATCGACGAAAGTTACGAAACATGGTACGTATTCGCGTGTAATTTTCAGGGTACATGGATTTGAAGTCAAAGTAGTAGAACTCATCGTTTATCTATGTATTTACTCCGTAATACTATATCTTTACGCTACTAATATTCTAAGCTGCGAATCTTGGAAGCGAAAAATGATACGCAACGATTCGTTAAGTGACTACTTCGTTTCGTAACTTTTGTCGGCAAGTTTATTTATTTGTTTCTACGGGCAAGAACCGATTTCGCGTAAACGAACAGTGCGCAGCGAACGATAATCATTATAATATTCCAAGAGAGAATGTTAATAATTTGACAAATATTATCATTAGCAAAATGAATCTGTTTGTCTTATTGTTAGATTGGAAATGTAGAAGTAGAACGGTAACGGATTATTTTAGTCGAACATTTGAGTGAACAACGGGGATAGAAAGAAGAGAAAAGAATGGAATTACCAGTTGCCAAGTAAGCATAAAAGCTGACGGACCATACGGACTGTTGTCGTAATTGCGCGAGAGATCGGTACGCTTCTTCGTAATTTAGGCGAATCAAGTGACACCAAGCGACTTCGTGAAGGCAGAGCAGTCTCATCTCTCTTTGACGGGAAACTTCGGCTGCTTTCGCGTACGCTTGCAGAGCGCCGTTCACGTTTGACTGTTGCGCGAAGAATGAACTTGTTAAATAATTAAATTTCACTTTCACGGTCTTATAGATGGATCTTTAATTTGATTTCTGTCGGGAATATGCAAAGGATTACCGTTTACATCTATTCTGTTTATACCAGGGTAGATGTATCAATTACTCTATTAAACCACTTTGATAATTTCATTCCAATTGGATTAACAAAATTCCAAAGTTATTTCGTGGCTTCGAAATACCATAAAGTATTTCCTATACTTTCAATTTAATTTCCCAAGTTCCTATAATGATTTATGGATTCTTGGCTTGGTTATAAAACGACGGCGAAAATGCGACTAAAAGGATTTTGTTTTATTTCGATCGGATTAACCATTCGAAAATTATTTCGCAGCTATAAAACGCTACATATGCAAATCTTATACTATAAAGTATCTCTTTGTTTATAATTGAATTTTCCCAAGCTTTTAACGACTTGTGGATTCCTCTACGAAGTTTAGTTACAAATTATATCGGAAGTAGAAATGGGAATGAGAAGACAAGAGTATTCTTACCTCGAGTCTCTCGATTCTGCCAGCGAAGAATAGAAAAAGCGCGGAGTTACTAAACTCCGGATGGCATTCGGCGATTAATTCCTTCGCAGCGTTCACGCCGGCGCATAAATTGCTTCCATCGAGGGCGAAGAATGGTCGCGCGATCGTGTGATACCAAAGCAAGCACAATCTAGCAGCAGAGTATCGTTAATTCGCGAAAAAAAATTAGGATTCAACGTCGAACTAAGATCCGATTAATTGAAATCTCACGTGGCAAGAGGAGCTCGCATGTCTTCGCTGAGCCGCGCGTACATCAAAGCGGCTAGTCCAGCTTCCCTGTCTCCCTCGAATCCCAAGAAGTGGATCACCTTTAGAATAGACGGCGGCAATAAACTGACGCACAGTTGATAAACTCCGTAACCAAAGCAAACAGCCGACATCAGCCGGGAAACTTCCGAAGGCTCGACGAAGCTGCAAAACGCGTCACTTTTCCACTTGTCTTAATTATCGACGGGAGAAATATTTCACGCTTCAGCAATCCGGAATTATTAGCGGACTTTTTCTTATTCGGTGAAAGCCGTTACATTTGATGTAACGTGCAAATATGTTAATCTATCTGTAGTAGCAAAGCGAAACGATATAAGTTTTATCTTGTGCATTGATTAAACTCTGCGTTTGTTAGATACAAATTAATGCACGCTGATCGAAGCCCGATATTTAACGGCATCTTCAATGCTTTCAAAGGTGAAAACAAGTGACTTATGCAGTTTTGTCTTGCAATCACAGATACTTTATAACAAATGTACAAGTAATAATATTGCGAAAATTATACCTGTACGATAAAGAAACTTTGGCGCCTTAAAAATGGGAGAGATTAGAACGATGCGCACTCGTAATCCGAAAAAAAACCGATAAACTATTATTAGAACGATACAGTGCTAATATGCACAGCTTTAAAAATAACCGCGTTGCGCCTCGCGATAACTGAGCCCGAGTTGGTAAAGTATTAACAATAATCATCCGCGAATCGCGGAAACGCGGCAAAAGTCCACCTTTTCGCATTTTCCCGTAGCGAAAGGGTGTAATTACACAGTGTTTCAGTTCGAGGAGGTAGCTTCGCGTTGGCTTTACTTCGTGTTGTAGGAGGTAAAGTAGAAAGGTTTTCTTTTTCTGGGGGAGGCGAGAATCGAGAAACGTTCGTAAGAAGAAGCAACAATTACGGTGTCTGTTGTTCGGACGTGATGCCGGTGAGCGAGAAGAACATTGATAGAGAGCTTCGCAGACCTGAGGGGGATGATTTCGGGTTGTTCGTTGAACCGTTGCAAGACGGTATGGACCATTCCGAGGAGCCTGGACTCTGCGGACTTTGCAGCGAGTAAGACGAACCGTTGCACGACGGAGTGCTGCATCTCGTGTCCAATCCGACTGAAAATTACGCTCACTTTCGTATTCGTTCGCCATGATTATAAATTAGGAGTAAATTACCCACGCACCGTCGCCGTTCCTATAACTGCCACTTGAATTCGTTTACTTAACAGCATTTAATAAACATTACGCGTGTAATATAAGTAGTAGTAATGTAGCAAACGTTTGGAAGATGAAAATTCTATCGTATACTTGCTGTATACTATAAAGAGATGTCTTCGAATGTTTCTTTAGATACTTTTACCCACTCGAAATCGAGTCGCAGTTGATTCTAATTCACAAGACGACGTAAACGAGACCAGGCTCGCCGATAAAGGGTTAAATACCTAAAGGATTGGATCCAAAGGTGCGCTGGTAGAGTTGCAATATCTGCGAGTGCGCGTGTTGATAAACTCGCCACGCTTTACGTAACATCCAACCACCGCGCACGTAACCGGTAAGTTCTTGTTGCAACAACGTTAATATAGCCGAGCATACTTGCGAGTCCGCTAAAACTATTTGCCTCTCCAATTTGTTTACGTAATCCTTCTGCAACGCGCGTTTCCTTTTTATCTTGCTCGAATACAAAATAAACATTAGGTTCTTGCATATGAAATTTGTTCGATTTCACGCGGAAATGTTTAATTTCTGAAATTTTTAGAAATGAAAAGTTTCGCAGCGATTAACGAGTTAAATGTGAAGCTTGAAGCTCGCCGAATTTAACACCACCGATGGATCGTTAATCGTATTGAAAAAAGGAACTATGCGTTGCAAGTTCTCGATAGGTGAACAATGATAAATTGAACATTTTACTTCGATCAATGTTTTCCATTGAGAGGCTCACTTTTTAATTTATCGGTAAGTAGAAGATTTTGGGATACGTGAAATCGTTTGAT
This sequence comes from Eucera pruinosa, assembly GCA_028830335.1. NCBI lineage: Eukaryota > Metazoa > Arthropoda > Insecta > Hymenoptera > Apidae > Eucera > Eucera pruinosa. Next base: position 5,062,246 of record JAMYCR010000019.1, read on the forward strand.
TCTTAATCGTAAATATTAATCGTAATCGAAATTCCATTTCATATGCAACCGCCTAATAATTATATAAAAGGATAATTACGCCTGTCTCTTCCGCTCTGAACACTTTACTCTTCATAGATTTCAGCCATCCTATGTCGCCGGCGCATTCCCTTTCCATATCCTTCAATAGTAGCAGCGCTTGTTGAAACTTGTCGCTCTCAAAGGTCATCAGTGCATTCTGCAAATTTATTCGAACAATTATTTCCACCCTGTTCCGATTCGAGAGCGCAGTTAGGACGCTTTTGAAATAGACCAGCGGTCGATAGAAACGTGCAAACGCGGCACGCGATGGTATTTTTACCTCCGTCGAGGTGTGCATACTTTTAAGTATAATGCGGCGCGTTTAAGGAAACGGGATTAACGCTGCAATTGCTAAGACAGCCGAAAAAGTCTCTCTAATTGTTTCGTTGTATCTTTATGACTTTAGATTTCTTTTTTTTTCAGAAATTTAGGTTGTAACAATTAGTTTTGCGGTACCTACGTGAAATCGAGCTTTCGTAATTTTGTTAAGTAGTTTATCTATTACATATAATTAAGTAGTCGTATATTTTGTTAAGGAAACATGGAAAACTCGTCGCTAAAAATAATAGGAAATAAAATGAGATAGAATAAATTAGTGTTCTCGAAATGATCGAAATCTTAGCATTTCTTTCGATAAGTACATGAAATTTCGAAGTTCAGGTGTACCCTAAACATAGTTGTGTACTTTCGTGAAATCGAACTATCGATTTATCGTACGCCTCAAAATACGTCGCTATTTTTTTAATAACGTGCATAATTCCAATAATATAAATACGATACTAATATAATGTAATACATAAATTAGTGTTCTCGAAATGATCGAAACTCTTGCGTTTCTTTCGATGGGTGCTTGAAATATGCATCAAAGTTTAGGATACACGTGTATAGACTTTTGCAACTGATTCGTAAATTATTCCGTATTCCTATCGATGAAAACTAACGAGTTCCTCGTCTATAGTTTCGCTTTTCGATCGCATGACAGCGTTAACCGTTTTTACGAATAATTTATAGAGGATTGATGTACCATGAACAGGGCGAAACAGCGGCCCGCTTTTCGGTGGAAACTATGCGGATTTCCGGTGAACAATGCTTCCGCTTCTTCAGTTTCATTGTTCAAGAGCAGGGAAATTCCTGTCCTAGCTATGTTCCACTCCTTGCAGTTGTCCGATTTTTTCGCCATGGTTCCTCGTCGTCTCGCGATCCAAATCTTTCTGATCCGACTTAAATCCGCCTCGAGGAATCCTTCTGATAACGATACACCGTGATAACTTCCACGACAAAGTCACGCGTGCGAGTCAAACGACAAACATTGCACCGGATGTTAACTCCTTGGCCGTACAAATTTATCGAAGAACTACTCGTTATCTACTTTAACGCTGCGTCGAATACAAAACGCTAAAATGTTACACTACGATAGTCTTGAATATCTTGAATATAAATCGAAGCTAGAATTAGAATGAAAATTGCAATTTGTCGAGATAAAGTAAGAGATGAAAAGTTTGCACTCGGGAACTATTCGATTAATATAATCTACTGGGAAACTCGAACGCTATTTTCTTTTTAATGATCGATTAATTAAGAGCATTTTGGGCTACGTAAAATCGGTCGTTGCGACTAATTCGAATAAAGATCCGCGGTATATAAATAAAAAGTACGTACGTGTAATATAATAATTGCTGGCAAATTTGCGTCACGGCACTGCGAGTCGCGAAACAGCCCTCGTATCATCGTGAACAAGTATGCAAAGCATTCTTCCACCAATTGTACGGATTTTCCACGTTGCAATGCATGGCGCAGGGCAAAAGTACAATTTACAAATATTCCTCATAGTCGGATGAAAATCGTTCTCATCGAACGACGATTTTGTATCGCAATTTTCGTTCACTTCTCGCGAATATTAATCACATCGCTGACGCTTCGCGCGATCGAAAGAATCTCGTTAACGAGACGTAGGGCAAACTTTTAATTATCGGTGGTTTAATTAGTGGCGAATTTTTCATCGCGTAATCGTCGACAGTAGCGAAAGGGTTGAATAACGCGAAGCAAAGCGGATATCGCACCGATTCAACACTTGTCGCGAATCGAGTAAGTAGTATTAGAAAAATATAGCCAAGACTGTTTAACCCTTTCGAAATTTTCGCACCAGTTAAGAGTTCTGGCTGAATCTAACGTAGCGTATATTTAAAAGGATAACAATTTTTAGATGAATGATAGAACTGTAAACTCACGACGGAATTGTCCGATTTTGCTACAACTTTGGCGATTTCGATGGGAAATTTTGGTGTAACGAAAGGGTTAAATAGAAATGGAATTTACGGGTGTGGAGGTTTCTGTCCACGATTGCCACGAGTTGACTAAAGCCTCAGCGTAGCGCAATGCTGCTGCCACCAACCCCGTTTTCATATATAGGTGTTTATTGATTTTAGACCGCGTATATTACGACCCTGAACAAGCATTACGATATTAACCAGCTCCTTTCAGAGTAGCTTGGAAATCGAAGGAAATTAAAATAGGATCGACGCTAAACGCTGCTCCGATTCGAATAATAGATACTTGTATATAGAATTAGGGTTGACGTAACAATTATTACCACTTATCGCGTAACTTTGTTTATTTATTTTCACTGCCTTTGCAATTAGATAATCGAAGCAATTCTTTTAATTGTCGATTAATTCGAGAACTCGGGAATTCGCCCGCGACGAAAGGGTTGAAATAGAGAATCGGGAAACTCGTTTAAAAGCGGACGAAATGTTTATGGTTGCAACTCGCGTGCAGCGCGGGGCTATTTTAGCGTACGAAAATTGATTTTTATACATCGATTATTCACACGTTAAGTGCACAAATTAACTCCGAACCTTCGTGATTTCGTACGATTTAATATTAAAGAAATTAAACACAAGTTTAATATTCAACGAAGTAAATTCGGCGCTTGAAAAATAAAGTTGCGCGAAAAAAGATCAACTTTGTAAAGATACGAAGAATTTATATAGGAGTTAATAAAGGCTATGAATTAATTTGAGCGTTATTCGAATCTAAGATAATTATATAAATAAATTTTGTTTAATCAGAATTATTTTATCCGCGGAATAATCATTTGTTATTCGTAATAAATTATTCTCTATTCATTCGAGTAAGCGACAAAGATTTATCCGTATAAATCATTCACATAAACAACGATGATTTATTCGAATAATTTTGCATTAATTTTGGATCATCTCTGATTCGAATTATTTTCTATTCGGTTAATTTCTTATTCGAACAAATGAATTTATAGGAAGTCTGGGAAAGGTTTGAATAATATGGGAAGCGATTTTACATGATACTTCATGTTTAGAAAATCTGTACATTTATTTACAGTTTTAAAATTGCATTAGCATTATTCCTAAACGGAATGTCATATAAATTCTAGGCCCTCGAATTTCTTATCCACGACTTTAGTTTCGGGCATAATTATGTTCCCCTCGATCGTAAATGCCGTAATATACGTGGCGGTTTGACCCAGATATTCTTCAGTCTTCAATGCAACTATAATCGAATCCTGAGTGCCTGGTAAAAATTTGAAGCTCGAGAAACCTCTGATTGGTACCAGATTACCAATCTTGGTCACCTGTGAAACCAAATTAATCCTATATCTTAAACTAAACCAACGAAAAACCCTTGCATCCCCAATCTAAGCACCTTTATATCTACAAAATTTTCGTCGGCCGTTAATAAAATATTGCAGCTCATTGTTTCATCTTTAGTTTCGTTGTAGCGTTCGTGCGAGCATCTCCTCGGCAAAAAGAACCAGCTCTTGTGTACATCGCTCCAAGCAGCCGATTCGTGAATCATATAGCCAGGATACTCTATATTAATAGCTTGCCTCAATCTCTTGTAATTCGAGATCCAATTCAAAGACTGAATCTCTCCTCTAGGAGAAACAATTTTGATCCACAGAGGATTGTTGTGCTCGAATTCTCCCGAAGGAGTAGTCCACTCTTTACCCATACTTCCAACGTACAAATGTTCATCTTTCACTGTTGCCCATTCGGATTTGAATCCTGCAATCGAATCATGTAAAACACGGCGAAAGAAAGTGAAACAAAGCTCAAGAAATCTTAGCCATAATCTTGCATTACCTTTGCTATTCTTGCCATTACCATCCATCAAAATCACCCATGGATAAGCTTCCTCTCCTTCAATGAAATAAACGACTCCTGTTCTATCGTCAAAGGACAATAAGTGTCCGTCGAAAGTGACCAACTCTGACAACTCCATGCCTCTTCCTTTCATAGTTAATGAAGACACTAACATCTGACTTCTGTCGTCCCACACGATAGACAGAAAATCTGTGGCTGGATTCCAGAAGAGGCTTCCAGTTTTCATAATACTTTGCCACACGTTCTTCTTCTGTAAACTCTTCGAGTCGTGATCGAGATCGCTCACTATAGCTATTCTATACGTGATACCCTTGGAAGTCCTGATTGGCGCCGACAACGGGTACGTTTTATTGTACTTGTAATACCTGCACTGCGTTAGGAATTGATTCGACGGCGTGGAACGGACGACGCCGCGTAACAAAGGGAATCCGAGTAGAAACAGGGGGACGGATAAGAGGAGGAAAATTAATGCCAAATATTGGCTCTGAATGCGGAAAGTACTGTTGGCAACTCGATAGACGTGAGGGGCGCGTAACGCTTGCCTCCAGTCACGCAAATACGACATGGTTTCCACGTTCCCGTTCTGCATTCGCATACGTTTCATACTACATCACGTGGAATTGTGCACGTCGAACTTGTAATATGTTTCGGTTAGGCGACGTGAACCTAACCTAACATAACCTAACTTCCGACACTGTCATGGTTGACAGTGTTGAAAGGGAATTTGCGGACGACCGCGGCAAACGTCCGCGCCATCTGAGTCGAGCTGAAACGTTTGAATAATGGGAGGACGCGTGCGACAATCGTTTGTTAATTATTTCGCAAGTGCGGAATGAATTTGTTGTTTATTGGAAACGTTGTACGGTTCAAACTAAAGTTTCGATTGTGTTAAGAAGCTGCGTTGAAAAGATTCGTGCGCCTCGCGAGATTTAGAACGGTGAGCTTAAGAAACGTAGGACAGACTTTTCGTTGCTTCTTAGAATCGTCCAACTGTTAGTTTAATGTCATATGAAATATGCAATATTACGAGTTTAGATTAGAATAAAACGATAACGTTTTTAAAACAATGGAAATTGTAGCTAAATATTGCGATAGGCAACGAAATGTAGATCTATAATGTAACGCGTATAGAAGTATGTCTTCAGGCGTATTGGAATTTTGTCGTTAATCTTTTATAACCGGAATTCAATTTGTTTTTACAGCGAACAAGATTTTTATTTCAACCTGGAAATCAGGAATTAGTAATTAACGTAGAAGTGATTGGCGTCAATACAAGATAAAGAATAAAAGAATCGAATAATGCTGTGATATGTAAGTAGTATAATATTCGACATATTTATTATACATAGATGCATCATTTTTTGGGGGTTAACTTTATCAATTTTGTTGGTTAGATTTAATAAAACCATTATTACGTTAACTACAATACTTTGGTAAATTAAACGCAAAGTAATACTTAAATATCTTCGACCATTAAGAAATATACACAACTAGTCAAAAGTATCACTTTTAGATTCGACTCCATTTTGTTTTCTCTTAACTTCACGCTTCGTTACGATTTCCTACAACTCGTACAATTTTTTTACGTAATTTTGGTCCAAGTCTGACCAGTTTACGAAGTTTCCTATAAATTATTTATCTATCCTGTACTTAGTTAACCCTTTCGCTACGAAAGACGTATATATACGTCACGAAAACTTGGCCCCAATCATTCGTTAAAATTCTTCTATACTCTTCCTTTAATTCACAATGATATGTCTATATTGCACCTTAATTAATAGTACAAAATATTTAAATAGTTGCATGCATTCCATTCCTAAAATAATCAAAATTGTCCTTATCTATGCATCAGAAATGCTCTTGAATTTTAAGGCGCCGTAGGGAAAGGGTTAATGCTAATACAATATACGTAGTAGGAATAATTCGACTAATCCACGTTTAACTCGTAACAATTTGTACGTAGTTAAGAAAAACATAAGAAGAAACTATTCATTCTTATATAGAATCATCCGTAAATTACCAATTTAACGTTACGTGCGATATTATTAATTTAAAGTAGAATGAAACAGCAGCGTTTTGAAAACGACAAATATTTCCGATACGCACGTGATCTATAACAGCCAGATCTATAATAACGTGTATATCTATCATTTAATCTTCTACAACTCGAATTCAATTCACTTTTACGCTACGGATAAACGTATAATTGAGTGAAACACGTTTCATTTCATCCTGGAAATCAGGAATTAATACGTATACCGTATAAGTGATTGATGACGATATAACCGAAAAGGAACAAAATTGGGAATCGTACAAAGACATGCTAATGAGATAAAATTCAATCAAATTAAATACACGAATAGGGGGTTAACTTTCGCAACTTTGATCGGGTCGGATTGAACATAATTCTTATAACAACCGTTCTAAATCGCAAGGGGTGTAAAAATCCTCTGCCTTTTTACTCAATCCGAACTCCAGTTTGAGCTATATAGTGTTTCCTATAAATGGATGGTATATTCTGCACTTAGTCAATCGATTTATACATGAAATCATCGAAGAGTTATCCCATCCCTTTAACATTTTAATGTCGCATGCAACATTAATAGATCAGATTAAAATAACAACGTTGGGAGTAATTGTTTACCACCAATACAACGATAAAAATAATAGAAATAAGATAAAATTCAACAAAATTAAATGTATTCATCGCGCAACTTCATTGAATTATTTTAGAAGTTATTTAATGTACGAATCGTTCCAGTTTCGAACACAACATTAGTCAACATCTCTTTTATTTATGAAGATTTTTTTTACACGCCGAATACGACGTAGAAGTTACTAATTAATTGAAAATAAGCAACAAAGTCCAATATCCGTCGTATCGTCACTTGAGAATTTCTCGTTTAAATAGAGACACGTTTTCCATATATTAATAATTTAGTTTGTGTAACAGATATAAGAATTCGTATTGAATTATGGACACGTTCCATACTTTATAATTACATTGGTCGCGTTTCAATGTTCAACAGCGCATTTACCTCCCAATATTTATTTACAAATATAACGAATAAGTAAACTAAGTAATAGCAACGAGTAAGTAAACGAATTTACTATGTCTCTGCGTTGCCACGTAAACCCCCGTCCAAATTTAGTATAAAAATGATTCTTCAAATTTCTTAAATAAAACGAATTCAAGTAGCAGTTATGGGAACACAGCGACAGCGCGTGGATGATTTACCCTAATTCTTCGGATCGCCACTTTAAATCGTAACAGGGGTGTAAACAAACGTTTGGTCCTTCCTTTTTTTTTTAAATACACGATCGGTTATCACGCGCGTACGTTTTCCACAAACGAGTGTCCCGTAGTTAGTCAATGAACATACACAGGAAGAATCGCAGTTGCGTATCCTTGAATGTGTCGGGGGTTGAACGAACGAGTCTGGGGTGAAACGAATCGGCGGGGGGGTGGTAAAGGGGGTGGTGGAAAGGGGAAAGTACGAGGGTGGCAAAGTACTCGTCAGTCGTGTGACGCGTTTCCCGCCGACAACATCGCTTTTTGCCTATAATATCACCGATACGCGAGCAACTCGTCGATTAAAACTCGACTACGACTCGGTACGATCGCTGCAATTTTCCGCAAGTTTCCACGTGTTCCTCGCGTCTGTCTCGTGGCGATCCGATTGCCATTGGCTATCGCTGTTCCGCGGCAACCTGTAATATCGATCGAACGCGTTTTGCGCACGTTGCCGCAGTTACTCGTGGCATCGCACGTACTGCACTTTCGTCTTCGCGTCCGCACGTAACGCCGTGCGACGATTTTCCCGTTCGCCCACTTTTCTCGACTGCTTTATTCGCTTCCTCGCCAAGCATACAAGTATTCCATCAATCGTAATTAAGACCCGTTCGCGTGATTCTCGAGCACGTAACAGGAGAATCGTCGCGTCGCCATGTTTCATTTCAAATTCCGTGTCTCTCGCGCATTCACGTTCACGCGAAAGTCAATCCCTTTGTTTACGTTCCTTTGTTGTTGATCGTTGGAAAGTTTGCCGGTGTTCGGGAAACATTTCACAGCCAGGCGTTCGGAATTTTGTCAATCGCAGGCGGTGATCGGATAGAATTGAACGGGAATTGGCTAAATATACAACGGGGAGGATATTTTTCTGCCGATCTTCGATCGATTTTGGAACTGTTTTATCGGTGTTTTTTTGTTGCCGCCATCTTGGCGCCAAAATGGAGAATAAGGATCGGCTTTCGTTTCGCGTCCAGGTGTAAACAATGAACGTTATTAACGGCCGCGTGGTAATCGGAATAATCGCAGTACGCGTGATTGTAGTTCGAGTCGGTCAGAGAATCGCGAGTGCAGTCGCGAATGTGTGAATTCAAGTGTTCGTGTTTGTTGTGCGATTATTATGGTGTTATGGCTGGCGGTATTTTTGTTTAACCTACGCTGCTGCTTCTTCGTCCTCTGTTTCGTGGATATTCGGTCGTGGAAAGTTCCTGCCGTATTTTCCTCTTCAGACTCTAAAAGGTGATCCTTCGTTATCGCGAATAAATCGTTTGACTTGTGTCGTTCGGCTGGGCTTTGGCGAAACTATGTCACGGACATGAATCGTTACGTATGCGTTCGTGGGTTTGTTTACGAATCATTAAGAACTTCAAAACATTAGGAATTCCGAGCTTCGAGAACTCGAAAGCATTGGGAATTTAAAATATCGGGACTTCTAAGGTTTGAGAATTCAGAGCGTCGAGAATTCGACGCTTTGCAAATTTAAAGCATTGGGAATTCAAAGTGTTGAGCATTGGAAGCTTTGTAAATTTAAAGCATTGGGAATTCAAAGTATTGAGCATTGGAAGCTTTGTAAATTTAAAGCACTGCAAATTCTAAGCTTTGAGAATTTAAAGGACTTAGAATTGGAAGCTTTGCAAATTGAAAGCATTGGAAATTTAAAGCATTGAAACTTTAAAGCATTGAGAATTCCACGCTTTGCGAATATAAAGAATTGGAAATTGAAAGCATTGAAAGTTTAAAGCATTGGGAATTGAAAGTTATTGAGAATCCGGCGCTTTGGGAATTCAAAAAGCATCGAAAATTGGAGGAAACTTTGTAAATTTAAATCATTGGCAATTCAAAGCACTGAGAATTGCGGATAATTATTTGACTTATGCGGTTTGGTTGGTCTTTGTTGAAACTGTGTCACGGGCATGAATCATTATCCGTGTATGTGTGTAAGCCACTCTCTAAATAAAATAGTGAAAGTAAGAGAACAGAGCGGAGGAGGGATAGTCGCGGAAGTCGTGTGAAATGTTAACCCTTTCGTTGCGAACCAGGTATATACACGCTCCCGTAAATGGGGTCATTATTTCTGTTATCGTTGGTACGCGATGCTATGCTATAATGTTCGATTGCGGAGTATCCAAATATTCCCATCCACTAGTACCATTTCCGTGTTAATAAAAATTACCCAAATAGTAAGCTATACACCGCGACGACGCTCTTAATTATCGGGAAAAGTTAACACGCATTGCTATTCATTTAGAAATAAACGTACGGATGCGATAATAGTTCAAGCAGTGTCCCAACAAAAAAGTTGTAAATACATTGGGTGTTGCATTGAAATGACTGAAAGTTCAACAGAAAATAGACGCTGTACAAATTAGTTTATGTTAGATGGAACTCTTAATTATTTTATAGTATTTCTCTTATCTGATACGTATATTCTTTTACGCGAAAGTCATCTGCGTTTGAAAATTGCTTAATTTCTACAGGGGATTGATTGCACGATCAAGAATTTCGTTCTTTCCAATCGTTTATCGTTGTATTGTATAGTTGATTCGTATAATCGACATTCCAATTCTACTGTACGTATGCATTCATTCGCATAAGTATCTTTGCCAACCTGTCCTTCAAAATTTCCCGCGATAAAGATATCGAAATTATTAGCAACCGCTCGACCGTGTACGAAGCGGCGATAATTAGTTGACGCGTGTTATTACATGCACGAGGTACCGTAGTTAGCGTTAAATAACTGTACGTAGAGAGATAGTATTTACCTAGAGCTCGTTCACACGGATACGGCTTCGAAAGCTTAGAATTCCCAAGGATTAGGTTTCCCAATGCTTCGAATTCTCATAACTTAGAATTCCTAATGCTTGGGTTTCCCAATGCTTCGAATTTGCAAACTTTGCAATTTTCTGTGCTTTGTATTAACAAAGCTTTGAATTAACAAAGCTTTGAACTCCTAAAGCTTAGGTTTCCCAATGCTTTGAATGTCTAATGCTTGGAATTTTCAAAGCTTAGGATTTCCAATGCTTGGAATTCTCAAAACTTAGGATTTCCAATGCTTTGAATTCTCAAAACTTAGGTTTCTGAAAGCTTAGATTTCCCAATGCTTCGAGTTTCCAAAGCTTTTAGTTTTCAATGCTTTGTATTCTCAAAGCTTAGGTTTCCCAATGCTTTGAGTTTCCAAAGCTTAGGTTTCCCATTGCTTTGAGTTTCCAAAGCTTTTTAGTTTTCAATGCTTCGAATTCTCAAAGCTTAGGTTTCCCAATGCCTTGAGTTTCCAAAGCTTAGGTTTCCCAATGCTTTGAGTTTCCAAAGCTTAGGTTTCCCAATGCTTCGAGTTTCCAAAGCTTAGGTTTCCCAATGCTTCGAGTTTCCAAAGCTTTTAGTTTTCAATGCTTTGTATTCTCAAAGATTAGGTTTCTCAATACTTTGAATTTCCAAAGCTTCCAATTTCCAATGCTTTCAATCCTTAAAGCTTAGAATTTCCACTGCTTTGATTTTCCAAAGCTTAGGTTTCCCAAATCTTAGGTTTCCCAATGCTTAAAGCTTCCAAACCTTTCAATATCCACTGCTTTGAATTCCCAAAACTTAGGACTCCCAATGCTTCAAATTTCCAAACTTCACCCCTATCAAAATCCAAACTTAGTCCTTTCTTCCTTCAACAGAAACCAACAAAAGCATATCCATCCATTCCGTACACTTTAAACTCCACGTTTAGCTCTTTACTCTCTCTAAGAAGGTAAAGCGAACGAGCGTAGATCCCCAACAGTTTCGCGCATCGCGAAAAGAGTCGAAGGTAATCTAACGCCGCGCAGTGTAGGGCTCTCTGGTCGCCCCGCCGTAAGAAGACACCGAAAGGTATATATGTACGCGCTAAAGAAAAAGCACCGTCCATGACGATGCGTCGTCGGACATTCTTCAAGGTTGTCGACCTTAACAGCCCGCGTCTCGTGCGAAACGGGTCTAGCTTGGCCGGGACGTAATTGCGCTTGGAAGATGGTCGCGCGGGAGAAGGACAGGTGTAGGAAGTTGAAAAGAGACACGCGAATCGTGCGTCAGGGATAAGGGGGATGACTTTGCTAGGGGTTGGCGACGGTGGGTTCAGTGACGTCGTCGTAGCGAAACGGAGGGTAACGGATGTGGATGTAAAGGAGACGGGGGCTGATTTTCGGCGGTGTGTGGGTGGGGAAAGGGAAAACGAACAGAGGGGTTGGCCGATCGGAACGACGCGTGGAACGAAGTTGCTTTTGGTTGGATCGTGGTTTGTAGGTTTGCGTATCGCATTATAGAATCTTGCGATTGTTTAGCTCGTTTGTTTATACCTCAGAGTAAGTGACCCGCGTACCGTCACTGTTTTACTGTCACTGACGCTTTAATTCGTGTATTTAATGGCAAAAGAATGTACAAAGAATCGTAATTTTGGACCTAGGTTTACGTAACAACACGGAGACATTGTATATTTGTAAATAAATAGTGGGAGGTTAATGTGCTGTTGAACATTGAAACGTGGCCAATATATAATTATAAAGTATGGCACGTTTCATAATTCAATACGAATTCTTATACTTGTTACACAAGCTGACGTGTTAATATATGAAAAATGTGTTTCTGTTTAATCGAGAAATTCTCAAGTGACGATAGTAAGGTCATTGGACTTTGTTGTACGTTTTCAATTACGTGGCAACGAATTCATTACATTGAACATGTAAAAACATTGTTCATAAATAAAAGAGATCCGTTGAACAATATTATGCTCCAAACTTGAACGATCTCCATGTTAACGACGTTCTAAAATAATTAAATAAAGTTACTTAAAGCGATAATCTTAGAGTGCCAGTACCTGATACATTTACCTTATGCAGATGTTTCTAATGAAATTGGGAGTGCAAAATTCTGGGAAATATAATAATACTTACAGGATTAACAGTTAATAATTTGTAACGTAAGTAAAAGATACAGTAGATGTTAGGATGTTTATTTTATTTATTTATACGCAGAGATTCTAGTATTGCAAGTCAGCTCAATTCTTTTCTAATTGATTTGAAAAACAAACACTACACGTAAACTTATTCCAATTGCATTTTAGTGGTCTCTAAATATCGCTTCGAATTTTCCGTAAAACATAATATTCTTTTAACCTTACCTTTAATATATTCTTCGCCATTTAACGTTTAACGTATGCAAAAATACTGCAAGTATTTAAAATAAGGCACTGCGATCGTTACAATAATTACAAGGCGCAATTAATCTCTATTTTAGTCTCGTTCCTTTAATTACGGTTGAAAAACTATAGATTTGCATAAACATCTGCAGCCTACTTCTCGGTAGTGCACGATACTCGATGCAAATTTAGCTTTCCATAATGAAAAATGTGCAAATGGAACGCGAATAGAGATTGATCATCCCTCTTAAATGTTACAAGGTGCATTTCATTCAAAACACTTTGCATATTTACGCATCGCGTTACCGTGCGCTCTGTAATTCTTTTTCACGCTTACAAGTTTCCCATAAATGCATAACAGATCCGCGCCCAAGACTAGCTGGTAATTTTATGAAAAGCCGGCAGCTTGCTCGGTTCAACGAAAGCTTCATAACTTCAACGATTCGCCCGATATTTGTTTATTAACGATGCTCTGAATTTATCGAGGCATCGCATCACCGAGAGCAGCTAATCGAATTAGTTATAATTAACGACCAGCCAGTTCAACGTGCAATCCGCGGAATTAGATAATTATAATTAAACACGGATGGCCTCGTGTACACAGGGAAACAATCTTTATTTCCCCGACAAGATTTAATCGTAACTTTTACACCAAATCGATAGAAGCTTCATTACGTAACAGTGCAAAACAGTATTTTATTTTCGTAACAATACTTTGTTGCTTTCGAATTACACGTGGTATTCTATTTTAGTATTCTAGTTATGTTACTGAAAATACAGTACTTATTCTATCCAATTTTTTTTTTGGTGCTGGATTACGTTAATTTATCCTCGGTATTTCGTCGCGTAAAGTTATATCTCGTCTGCGTCACGGATAAATTATTTTAAACATTTATAACTTTCGTGTTTTTAAGCAACTTCACGCGATCGCGTTCGACCGAAAACTTTTCTTTTTTAACAGAGGCCAGCGTTACACTGTAGAACACTGTAATTATTGTGCAAGCGAAAGCTTATTGATTTGAATACGGAGGATTATATTTGTTGCTGCACTTTGCTGCAGAATTAGGTCGAGCTACAAAGCTTCCATAAGTCCGCTAAACACCCTTCCCATGCGGTCAGCTTCACTGAAACGCGCCGCGTCACCTCGACAATAAATAAAGAAAAATATCCTTCGTCTTAAATTATTTATTTTATTTAAACGGATGTTTATTGCTTTTCAAACGGGCCACAAGCGAATTCCGTTTCTTTACGTAGCGATTCTTTCATGTTAGAATAGGTACTTGTACGTGTTCTTTGATTCCGCGTAAACTTTATTTATTTATTTAGTTATTTGTACGGGCAAAAACCCATTTTATATTAACAAAGATAATATGTTTGATATAATAAATTCATTACTACGTAATTGAAAATGTATTGTACAATAAAGTCCACGGTTCGACGTATCGTCGCTTGAGAATTTCTCATTTAAATAGAAACAAGTTTTACTTACGGTAGATGCCATTACGTACTGTCAATTTTTATTTATCTGTTTTGGAACGTCGTTAACGTAAAAATCGTTCCTCTTTTGAAGTATAATATATTGCTTAATATCGAGTTTATTTATGGGCATTCTTATTATATGTTGAATATAATAAATTCATTTGCAATTAATTGAAACTGTACAACAAAATCCAATGTCCCTCGTATCGTCACTTGAGAGTTTCTCATTTAAATAGAGACAGATATAATAATAATAAATAGTAACAGATATAAGAATTCGCATAGAATTATGACACTTTCCATACTTTCTAATAACATTGATCGCGTTTCAATGTTCAACAGCCCGTTTACCTCCCAATATTTATTTATAAATGTTAAGCGTAAACGAATGTACAATGTCCACGCGTTGTTACGCGAACCGAAGTGCAAATTTACGATTCTTTACACCATTACTTTGCTGTTAAGTAAACGAATTCAGGTGGCTGTTATAGGAACGGTGACAGTATGTACGTGGATCGTTCACCTTATTTATCGTTAATTTATTGGAAAGTTTCGGGTTTCCGGCTTCAGGAAACGGACGAAAGAGGGTGGAATGAGGAGATTTATCCGGTGACCTCGTGCCACGCGTGGTAATGCTACTGGCAAGCGGTGCTTCGATACCGACTATCGCCGGTACCGTCGAGGAGGAGGAAGAATATGCACGTAGCGAAGCGAACAGCGCGCATTACGATGGCTATGTTACCGATCACACCGATCTTGCTTCCGAAATCGATATCGACGAGTCCGAATACAGGCGGGAGCTTCTCAACGATGTAAGTACCTATATCTTATCAATCGCCGTGATTGCCAAAACGGGCGATTAACCCTTTGACGTTGCCCTTGGTATCTCGTGTCGAATTCGAAGCATTGAGAATTCAAAGCTTTGGAAATTAGAAGCATTGAGAATTGGAAGCTTTGGGAACTCAAAGCTTTGATAGTTGGTAGCTTTGGGAATTTAAAACATTGCCAATTGGTTGCTTTGGGAATTCAAAGCTTTGATAATTGGTAGCTTTGGGAATTTAAAACATTGAAAATTGGTAGCTTTGGGAATATAAAACATTGAGAATTCAAAGCCTTGGAAATTGAAAGCATTGAGAATTCTATGCTTTGGAAATGCAAAGCATTGGAAATTCTAAGCTTTGGGAATTCAAAGCATTGGAAATTCTAAGCTTCGGGAATTCAAAGCATTGAGAATTCGAAGCCTTGGGAATGCAAAGCATTGAGAATTCGAAGCTTTGGGAATTTAAAACATTGAAAATTGGTTGCTTTGAGAATTTAAAATATTGACAATTGGTAGCTTTGGGAAAATAAAACATTGAGAATTCAAAGCTTTGGGAATTCAAAGCATTGGAAATTCTAAGCTTTGGGAATTCAAAGCATTGGAAATTCTAAGCTTTGGGAATGCAAAGCATTGGAAATTCCAAGCTTTGGGAATTCAAAGCATTGAGAATTCGATTTTTTGGGAATTCAAAGCATTGAGAATTCGAAGCCTTGGGAATTCAAAGTATTGAGAATTCTAAGCTTTGGAAATTCAAAGCATTGAGAATTGGAAGCTTTGGGAATCCAAAGCTTTGATAATTGGTAGCTTTGGGAATTTAAAACATTGACAATTGGTAGCTTTGGGAATTTAAAACATTGACAATTGGTAGCTTAGGGAATATAAAACATTGAGAATTCAAAGCTTTGGGAATTTAAAGCATTGGAAATTCTAAGCTTTGGAAATTCAAAGCATTGAGAATTGGAAGCTTTGGAAATTTAAAGCATTGAGAATCCTAAGCTTTGGAAATTCGAAGCATTGAGAATTGGAAGCGTTAGAAATTCATTATTATTATTGTTATTATTATCTATTTATTAAACGAGGTAAATCCCAATTAATGTACAGGACAGAATAGAAATACAATATAATCGTTATTCTACTGATCAATGACTATTGTCATACTTACATACACTCGTTACTATTATTATCCCATTAATAAATAAACATGCGTAGTCTAGTTACAATACTTGCACCAATCGTACACCAATACCTCTTACTATAGAATTTACTTCCGTAGCTCTTATTTCTGTCTCTCGCTGGCGTCAAAGGGTTAAAACACGAATGCCTAACATTCAACATTGGACGATGGCTAGCGAAATTATCCCGTTCTTTTTTTCCCGTGCTTGCTTACAGAAATGGCGAATGCTGTTCGATAAGGTACTTACGTCTCCTCGGGAGGATCTCGTATTATCCGTCAGCAGAAAATCAGCTTACGCGACATCGTAAGCTTGACTGATTTTTTTTTCGCTCTGCTCAGTTTGATCCCGAGGGTTTTGGCGAGATACCGGTGGAGGATTTTTTGGCGGCTTTGAAGAGTGCCGAATGGAAAGCGGAGATACCGCCGAATAAACGAGACATTCTTCTCACCAGGGCAAAGGAATCGCGTGTTCAAGCGGTCACGTTCCAGGACTTCGTCAATGTGGTGAGTGAATCTATTCCCATTTTCGTTCCAATAATGTTCATCTGTCCGTTAAACGGGAATTAACCCGTTGCTACAAAGGGAAAAGAAAGGATAGTCATGAATAAACGCAACGAAAAGTATCACAAATAGAGTAGATGTACTAATTATTGTCACTTTTTATTTAACTATTTTGGTAATTATTTAACATAGAAATTGTTCCTTTTTGAAGCATAATATCGTGCTCAATATGAAGTTTACTTATAAACATCTTTTTTATACGTTGAATATAATAAATTCATTTTTAATTAATTTAAAAGGTACTAGAAAATCCAATGTCCGTATTATCGTCACTTGAGAATTTCTCGTTTAAATCGGAACACGTTTTATATGCATACATTAACGCGTTAATTTTTGTAACGGATATAAGAATTCGTATTGAATTATGACACGTTCCGTACTTAATAATTATATTGGCCACGTTTCAATATTCAACAGCACAATTACCTCCTAGTATTTATTTAGCGATCAAATATTTCAGTACACGCTGCTAAGCATAAAAAGAGATAATTCATCGAATTATCCCGGACGATTAGAGTTTGCCCAAAGTATCGCGTGAAAAACGTTTCCAGATTTTTATCGATCCGTCTGAAAAGATTCCCGGAGTCGCAAAGAAGGGAAGAGGAGACGTAAAATGTAGAAAAGGTTTAGAGCGGTTAAATAGACTTATTCTGCTCCTACGGGCAAGCCTCTGAACTTTTCATTGTCCGTTTATTTTGTCAATCCTCTGCGGTCTGGAATTTCGTTTTTCGCTTCGAAAAGAGACGCGAAATGGGATGTATGGAGAAACTGCTAGATAAATATCGGGTACAATGATAATCTCACCGTTTAAGAGCGCAAACCGACGACAGAGCGTTTCCCCTCTTTGTTCGAATTCACGCACCGCTGACAAGTTTTTTTCGGGTACGTTTTCCGTCCACTCCTGCGAACGTTTCCCTTGTGAATGGCAGATCGTAAGCAGATCCGACGTTGAGTGGCGTAAAATTGTCCGCGTACAAATCGGAATCATCGGAATCGCAAGTTAAACGACGCGTAAACCGACTGGCCGATACAAAAACCGAGGCTCGTAATGCCGCTATTGGCATTCCGTAAACACGGCGTACACCGAAATTATCTTCTTCCTCCCGAGTTCGAGTCCATCTCGCTTCAATCGTGGCCCCCAACTTCATGGGAAAAATCTTTCACTCGGTCGTCCTTTTTCTTTTTTCTCTCTCTCTTTTGTTTCTTCGTCGATCTAACGCAGTGTTTCCCAACCTTTATTTTACGCAACATCAGACGAACGTTGCGTATTTGTTTATAAAATAGCTCTGTCCCAATTATCGTCACCGTTCGCTATAACTCCCACCCTAGTTCGTTTATTTAATAGCAAAGTAACGCGCAAAGAATCGCGTGGCAAACAAATTTTCGTACGCTAAATTTGAGACCAAAGAGAGACGTAGTAGATTATACGCGAAAATTCGTCCGCGGCTAGAGCGGAACAGGTGCTAAAATATGCATGCACGTTCGCGATGTTCGTTCCTTTTGTACTTACTCGAATCTACTTACATGCAACATACGTGGGATGAAGTATGCGCAATGCCGGTGACACAACAAACAAGATTATCGCGTTGCTTCGGGGTCGCGTGAAATAATAAGTATGCGAGCAGCGGTAGTATGCAATGTGTATAGCTTGGAATACAGAGTGAGAGAGGGAGAGAAGAACGACGCATGCACGGAAATGCTGGGTTACCGGTCGTTCGATCCCGTCCACCGTAAATCATACACTACCGTGCGGAGAGAGAATGCTTGCGATTCCATGCTCTTGAATAATTGCGTCTACCTTTAACCAGCTGCGGGTTTAATCCTATCAACCCGCGTCGTCTCGCGCCGTGAAAGAACCGAATTCCGGATATTCAACTATGGATAACGAGCACCGAGAAACGGGAAACGGCGTAGTAGGGTAGATACGGCCGGAATAACTGTCCATGTCCCTGTAACACCGACGCTTTAATTCTTTCATTTAGGCGGCGTAGCAATGCACGAGGAATCGTAAATAATGTTCGGAACGTAATCGTTTTATACGTTCAGTGTAATGAATCGATTGCTGCGCAATTGAAAGTGTACGACGAAGTCAAATGTCCTTGTTACTTTTGTCCTTGTTCACTTGAGAACTTCTCATTTTAATAGAAGCAATTTTTGCGTAAGGTAGATGCAACACGTACTGCCACTTCTTATTTAACTATTTTGGAACGCATTTAATATAATAATCGTTCCTGTTTGAAGCATAATACCCTGCTCAATATCTAGTTTATTTATGGACATTCTTTTTATTACGTTCAATACAATAAATGGATTATTACGTACGTGGAAATATACAACAGAGTCTACGGTCCCTCGTATCGTCACTTGAGAATTTCTCGTTTAAATGGAAACACGTTTCACATATATATCAACACGTCAGTTTGTGTAACAGATATAAGAATTCGTATTGAATTACGACACGTTCCATACTCTAGTTTCACGTCGGAAAATTAAGATTCACTAGGTTACAAGTTACGGGGAGAATATTTGAATATTTTGAACGAATACGAGAAGCGCGATCTCTTAACGATAACTAGCTTAAACTCGGTAGTGAAAAAAATTGCAAGGCAATGGGTTAAAATAGGAAACGTACAATCGTGTACTGTATCCTAACGTGTCTTGTAACTTACGTAATCTCTTCTGCAATCACGTGCATGAAGCATCGAAGTACGACCGTACTGCGACACCGCAAAGGGTGAAAACGATGGAACGCCGAAAGAGAGAAAGGTAGAAAAGATGCTGCTCGGCCCTGCGATTAGCAATTAGCCGGTGAGCGAATGTTTGCGCAGTGCTGAACCACCTCCGACCATTAAAGGAAACGACGAGGAGGAAGAAAAGGAAAGCATAGGTTAGCGATTCTACGGCTATGGTGGGCCGAGTTCGCAAGAGTTTCGGCAAGTCGGCGATTCTGGACACGATCTCGGTGGTCCTCCGTCCTTCTTGCGTTCGCGTCTCCTCTTGGCAACGTAATTTCTGTCCTCTCCTCGCCGACGGTCTTCGAATCGTCTCCCAGAGTCCTCTTTGCTCTCGCCGGATATCAATTATGTCCCTGTGGGCCGCGCGCATCGCTATGAAAGACCTACCGGTGTGTGTCTCTCACCTTCACGAAGCGGAGGGCCCCGAGAGCTCGCCTCGTTATCCCTCGCCGTGGGCGTCGAAATCCCTGTGTAAGGTCTCTCAGGAGCTACAAAGTGCAATTTAAGAAAATCTCTCCTTCTCCTTTCGCCTCCACTTTTGCCTCTTTCGTCTCGTTATAGCCTTCACTTTGTTGCCCCTACTTCTTGTTCCTCTAAATCTCCGCGATAAATCGTGCCACTGTCGGTCTACTGCGATCGACCAGGACTTATTCGCCGAACCTCGTTGCAACCTCCCACAGGTCTTAGTTTCGAGGGAATTGGGTAAACTTTTCGACGTATACCGGTCGCTTAATCCTTTCGTATATTACAGTAATAAATTGTTAGGTCTATCGATGAACTCAGGCTGGTTTGTTTAGATTTAATTCAGCACAGGTTTCGAATGAACTAAGACACTTGCTTGATTTCCTATTCGGCTGGAAGCTTATCTTATTATTAATATTAATCTTATTATTAATATTAATCTTGTTATTAATATTAATCTTATTATTAATAATATTAATAAATTCGCCAGCCCATTTGAAAAGACTGGATTACCCATTGGCGCATTTAATATAATTGTACCTCTAATCGTATCGTCGAGTTAACTTCAATTGAACCTCGTTTAACGCGAGCATTTACTATTGCAAGAAACCGTAAACTTACCACTGCGCGTAACCTATCGATATCGTTCCATCGAACGTAATGAACTTTACAGTCCCTCGAAGGGTTGTTCACCGATATTTCCCAAAGTCCTCGTCTCGTATCTCCGGAATATTTCTCCCCCCTCACTCTCTCGCTGTTCCGCAGCGACGTTATTAACTGTAACTAAACACAACAGTGTTTATTATCCATTATGAAAATTCATCCGTCTGAAAAGGGGTCGAGGGGGAAGGTGGGGGGATCCGGTGGGGAAGGCTTTTGTGTTTCGTTCCATCGGTGTGTTTTATAGCAAAGGGAACATCGAGGAAGGATTCCGCGCGAGGCGGTGCCGACCTACGACCCCATTATGCACGGGGCCGGACAGGGCGCGCGCGTGATTCATAATATTAGATTCGAGGTCTCGAGGCGGCCGAATAATGTAAATGCCACGTAGAAGGGCCGTATATACGCGATGGGGCCCCGTTTCGAACAAGCACAGGGGCGTCACGTTGGCGGCGAATGTAACGATGCGGCGACAACGACGAGCACGAGGGCCACGCCATCGGATCGGCCAGAAACCCTGCAACCCACCCACACCCACGTCGGACCCTTAAATCTCCATTCTCGGCCGCGCCCCGATCCCTTTCAGCCTCCGCCGTGTCCGTGCATGTGCATCTATTCTTCTCCCAGCCTTCCCTTCTTTCTATACTCGCGCTCGGCAAGATTCCGAGACCGTACGGTGTCGCGGGGATCGGATAAAGTAACGTTAACGTTGCCAGGCGATACCGGAGTTTTATTCGATTCCTAGTTCAAGACGGAGGTTCGCTTATTGGCGAACGATGGTGTGTTGATACGGTCGGAATTAGATTGGATCGTTAAGAGGATCACGTATTGGCGCGATAAAAGTTGAACTGGGGGTTTTTGGACGATTATTAGACTGCGGAGTTTGATGGATTTGTGGGAGAAATACGGGCAGCGTAATATATGTAACGTAGTAAGATGTAACCTAGTAAGATGTAACATAGTAAGGTGTAACATAGTAAGATGCAACGTAGTAACATGTAATGTAGTACATGTAACGTAGTAACATGTAACGTAGTAACATGTAACGTAGTAACATGTAACGTAGTAACATTTAACGTAGTAACATGTAACGTAGTAACATGTAACGTAGTAACATGTAACGTAGTAACATGTAACGTAGTAACATGTAACGTAGTAACATGTAACGTAGTAACATGTAACGTAGTAACATATAACGTAATAACATATAACATGTAACGTAGTAACATATAACATATAACATATAACATATAACATATAACATATAACATATAACATATAACATATAACATATAACATATAACATATAACATATAACATATAACATATAACATATAACATATAACATATAACATATAACATATAACATATAACATATAACATATAACATATAACATATAACATATAACATATAACATATAACATAATAGGATGCAACATAATAACATATAACATAAAACATAGTAACACATAACTTAATAACATATAAATGTATTACAAATGTCCGTTGACAAATTACGTTAATAGAAATACGAGTTTGCATGAAACTCCGCAGTGTACTAATAATGTACTTATGTACGTTCAACATTGCAATAACGCGCATCGCTAAGCAACGAAGCAAAGTTTTAATCGTTCTAAATTACGTTTGTGTTGCGCATCGTATTGAAAATAGTGCCGACTATTAGATATTTGCTCATTAAGCGACGCACTGCCGCCCGAAAGTCTGGTCGTCGACGTGGAAAGCGTCGAGAGTCAACGACCATGAAATTTTCGATCCACATAGATAACGACGGTGTATTTAAAAATGCTTTTAACAGAACTCGGTCCCTAATAGGGGAACCTTGTCCTTCGTTTCGAGACATCGTGGGCCTCGTTCTCCAAGCCGATTATACCGAACTAACCGGACAATTAGTTAGGCGATCGTGACAAATCTACGGCCCCGAAATCGTAAACTTCTCCCCGCTTCGGGAAAATATCGTTCGAAACTTTGTCTCCCGGTTCGGATAAATAACTTAGCGTCGACATATTTAGCCGGCGCCGCTTTTGATATTCGCTCGCCGAGACGCGGAAATCGCGTGCAACTAGCCGGGCTATTTTCACTTGCAAATTTCTTCGCGAATTCGTTCAACTTAGTTCGAGCTCCGAGGATTTCGTTCTCTTCTTTCGAACGCGATTACGAATCGGCTTAAAGTCCCTCGGAACTGCGCTACCGCGTCTAATTTTGTTTAGCTTCGCGACGAATAAAATATTATTTATATATGTATATTGAAATAGCACAGGAGGGAAAATTAATTCTTGCGTTAGGGAAGATTGTAAAATAATTGCAGGATATAATTAGCTACGCTGGCAATTATTTAGCGAGTACCCGTGATATAGGATGAATGTACCAATTACTTAACCGTACTTAATAATAAATGCGCTACTTTAAGGTTCGCGCGTAACTTTATTTAGTTAGTTTAGAACGTCGTTAACATAGAGATCGTTCCAGTTTGGAGCATAATATTGTTCGACGGATCTCTTTTATTTATGAACATTGCTTTAATATGTTCGATATGATAAATTCATTGCTACGTAATTGAAAATGTACGACAAAGTCCAGTGTCCCTACTATCGTCACTTGAGAATTTCTCGTTTAAATAGAAACACGTTTTCAATATATTAACACGTCATTTTGTGTAACAAATATAAGAATTATCATTGAACTATGACACGTGCCATACTTTATAATTATATTGGTAAGGTTTTAATGTTCAACAGCACATTAACCTGCTAATATTTATTTCTAAATATTAAGTGCAAACGAATATACAATGTTTATGTATTGTTACGTAAAACCTCGTCAAAATTTAGTATGAAAATTTCTTTACTTGCATTACTTTGCTATTAAATAAAACGAATTCGAGTGACAGTTATAGGAACAGTACGCGGGTCATTTACCAATTCGAAGCGATTTAATTTCTGTACAATCTTCAGAGCGACTTTTTACAGTCGATGCGCGTAAAACGCGTTCGTGACAATTCTTAACTCGCTGCGTTTAATAGTATTTAAACACGCAAAGTCGTTTAACAATGAGTATCGTAAAGAAAGGGAGCAAGCACCTCTAAACGGGCCCAAAATTGATGACCGCGTGTTCGTTGTAAGAAAAGCGAAGAAGCGAATGGGACTAAGAGGAACTTTATCTTATCTAGTCTGTCCCTGGTTCTTAGGACTCTCTGGTATGCGACTCGACAGACAGATGTGTTCTCTATCTTAAACGTTTCCAAGATTGGACATATTTCCTTCCCACTGTCCCCTAATTAGAAGTGGTTCGAACTTTTTAAGTCGGACTCGAATGAAGTTGAAACGAGAAATCGATGGAAGGGAACGATAAGGAACGTAACGATGGCCAAGATACTTTGCTTACCTTCTTCTTTTTCATTTCACGGCCTATTCGAAACGCTGACAACGCTGCACGCACGAGTCACTGTTTCTATCCTTGGTAGGGATCATAAATTTGTTGACTTTTTCATTTACTTACCAGTAGATATTTCGATAAACTTTAAGGTATTGAAGATATCAGAATAAGTATTGCAAATTTTGTTTAATATGATCGCAACGCTACGAAATTACGAAGCGAAATATTTCAGTTGCAAAAAGAGATATACGATCTTCCTTGTATTTCTAGTTGAAAGTTTAACTTTGCTAAATTACTACCTAGTTTAAATTTATTATCCACGTAAATTAGGCTAGAAGATACGATAGAATATCGTGAGTTTTGAGTTTTTCTTCCAATAACTTAGGCAAAGAAGTTGTTTGCTTTATCGTTTAAAATTGATCCGATAGATGTTGGAATTTTTTCAAGGGAAATTTTCGTAAAAATATCGAACAATTTGTACGTATTTCGGTAGGTTGGTAAGTGGTGCCATCTCACGGGTGGTTGATGCAAAGCTTAAGGGTGGATTGTACGGTGTCGCCCACTGACGAAGGTTCTGAAAGGTCCTGCAAACGCTTTTCACCTTTTTTTCTCCCTTTTCCACTACTTTCTACTCTTACACTTGACCTCGGAATTTCGCCCTCTTTGCGTAGTTCCACAGGTGTTCTACTGTTAGCGGTGTATTTTAAAAATTCCCAAAATTGCAATCTTCTGATGCTTAGAAGTTCCAGTGCTTTGAATTCCCTATGCTTAGAATTCTCAGTGCTTTGAATTACCAAAGCTTTGAATTACCAAAGCTTAGGATTTTTAATGCTTTGAATTCTCAAAGCTTAGGATTCTTAATGCTTTGAATTCTCAAAGCTTATGATGTCCAATGTTTTGAACTGTTAAAGCTTAGAATTACCAGTGTTTTTAATTCTCAATGCTTTGAACTCCCAATGCTTTGAATTCCTAAAGCTTAGGTTTACCAATGTTTTGAATTGCCAAGGCTTCCAATTCTCAATGCTTTGAATTCCGAATGCTTCCAATTTTTAATGCTTTGAATTCCCAAAGCTTCCAATTTTTAATGCTTTGAATTCCCAAAGCTTAGGTTTCCCAATGCTTTGAATTGTCAAGGCTACCAATTCTCAATGCTTTGAATTCCCAATGCCTCCAATTTTTAATGCTTTGAACTCCCATAGCTTCCAATTTTTAATGTTTTGAATTCCCAAAGCTTAGGTTAACCAATGCTTTGAATTGCCAAGGCTTCCAATTCTCAATGCTTTGAACTCCCAAAGCTTCCAATTTGTAATGCTTTGAATTCCCAAAGCTTAGGTTTCCCAATGCTTTGAATTCCCAATGCTTTGAATTACCAAAGCTTGAGTTTCCCAATGCTTTGAATTGCCAAAGCTTCCAATTCTCAATGCTTTGAATTCCGAATGCTTCCAATTTTCAATGCTTTGAACTCCCAAAGCTTCCAATTTTTAATGCTTTGAATTCCCAATGTTTTGAATTCCCAAAGCTTAGGTTTACCAATGCTTTGAATTGCCAAGGCTTCCAATTCTCAATGCTTTGAATTCCCAATGTTTTGAATTCCCAAAGCTTGAGTTTCCCAATGCTTTGAATTGCCAAAGCTTCCAATTCTCAATGCTTTGAATTCCCAAGGCTTCCAATTTTTAATGCTTTGAACTCCCAAGGCATTGAATTCCCAATGCTTTGAATTCCCAATGCTTTGAATTACCAATGCTTTGAATTCTCAAGGCTTTGAATTCTCAATGATTTGAGTTGCCAAGGCTTCCAATTCTCAATGCTTCCAATTTTTAATACTTCGAACTCCCAAGGCTTCTAATTCCCAATGCTTTGAATTCCCAATGCTTTGAATTCTCAAGGCTTTGAATTCTCAAGGCTTTGAATTCTCAATGATTTGAGTTGCCAAGGCTTCCAATTCCTAAAGCTTTGAATTCCCAGAGCTTCCAACTCTCAATGCTTTAAATTCCCAAATCTTCGAATTCTCGAATCTCGGAACATTTAGCTACGAGTCCTCGAAAAATTCCTTCCCTCCTCTTCACCGACAAGCGCGACCCTCTTTTTGCAACGCCGCCGTTTCTATCTCACTCGAAGACACGACACGCGATGCGTTGACGTGTGACGCGGCCTGTTTGCCTTGCGATTCGCTCGGTCAGCACCGTTCAAATCGATTCGAACCGGTGAAGCGGTAATAGGAAATCGTAATAAGGGCTGGCGAAGCAAGACCAAGACGAGGGAAAGAGAGAGAGAGAGAGTGAGTGAGAAACGTGGCCATCTGTTGTCGGCGCGGTCTGCGACAAAACAAACAGCTTGCCAATTACGGGGTGATTTTGGGCCCGCTCGACATAATTTGGACCGGCAAACAGGACAAAGGCGGCTCGTTTCAACCACGCCTACCGTCGTTAAACTTCTCCGAGCTACGCGACTCGAACTCAACGCGGGCCAGGCCTACTAGCTACCACTTTTCTATTCTCCCCTCGTTTGGTGTCTCTATTTACGCCCTCTTATATACCGGCCGCTACTCCCTTGCCTCTTTTATGAACCTCGAGATCCGAGCACAGCATCCTTCTCCGCGGGTAGCCGATAATTCTTCCACTCAAGTGACACGCTCTCCGTTTGCACGTAGCTTTTCATTGCCGCGGACGCGAGGCGAACGTGGAACGAAGAGCTGCGCATCTTGTCCTATCTTATCGATATCGTTAAGTGATTTACAATTACCCCCAACACTATCGTATAAACGGTGCAAGTTAGGTTGAAATTTCGGTAGGAAATTTCGTGGAATACTTAGCGTTTAAATATCAGCTTCCTCAATAATTCTTATATTCGTTACACAAACTGACGTGCTAATACACGTCAACATTGTTTCTATTTAAATGAGAAATTCTCAAGTGACGATACGGGGGACCGTAGACTTCGTTGTACATTTTCACGTACGTAGTAATGAATTTATTGCACTGAACATATAAGAGAAATGTTCATAAATGAACTCGACGTTGAACAATATTATGCTCGAAACTGTAACTGCATTTTTACGTTAACGACGTTCTAAAATAGTTAAACAAAGTCACTTAAAGCGCGAACCTTAAAGTGGCAGTAAGTGGTACATGTACCCTAGCACTTAGGTGTCACACTATAAACTCGCGGCGGGATCGTGTTGCATAGCTTTAACACGCTTAACGAAAGGGTTAAAGAATGGAACCTTAGAAAATTGGTCACTTCACGCGTACGAACTTGATACATGAAGGTTCGTTGTAACTGAAAGATGTTCCACGGATAAACAGAGTTGCCTCTGTAGGATCGCGCGGTGTCTGTAAACTAGCTAACAGGTAGTAGCTTCTCGCACCTCCGCGTCGGGCAAAGGAGAAAGAAAAATCGTGGCGAAGAAAATAGAGAGGCGTTGGTTATATAGATTGCAGATTCCCCGCAGCGTGGAAGCCGGGTAATCCCCGAAAGCGAGCGACGAGCACGCACGGCATTCTGGCAATTCTCACGATTTCCTTGCCAGCCTCCAGCTAGACCTTACCTTAACACATCCATCCGTTTCCATCCTCGATCGCGTCCACGTCCGCGTACATCCCCTTTCATAAGTATTCCAACGTTTAGCAACGAGTGATTAGGTATTGCAAATTTACCTACCGATAATTTTATAATCTTCAGGCATTGAAAATATCAGGATAAATATTGCAACGCTGCGAAATTGCAAATCACAGTTGCTTTCGATTGGAAGGGAAATGATGTACGTTGCCTTGATTTATCGATAGTGTAATCCATACGTATGGATGCTATTGCGATGCTAATGTACATTAACATTGCAAGGATATAGTCACATATCTTTTTCCTTTTCCTTGTGTTTTATTTAATTTATAATCTTTCATACTTATTCTATACTGTGAAACTACGTAATAACGCGTATCGATACGTAGTATGTATTAAAAAATAAAACACCAGAGTAGATTGTATTTAAGAGGGACAACTGTACTTGTAAAGTGTTGGTATGTACATATTTAGTACACACATATTAGTATACACATATTATAGCAATCGTAACATCTATTGTATAGGATAAATAATCCAATTACTATAACTGTTCCTGTAACTACCGCTTGAATTCGTTTACTCAGTAACAAAGTATAAAGAATCGTGGGTAAAGAAATTTCACTCCTAAATCATTCCAGTAGAATTTCGAAGACTGCAGCAGTAATAGAATCGCTTCGATGGTTTTGAAGCGGAGTGTAGTTTAGGACGATGCACAGCTCAGGTGCAGAGCTCTCCGTGCACGTTTCCGCGCGTTGTTGCTCGCAAGCAGCTTTATACAGGGCTGTAAGGTCCCCGCAAACGACCAAGAACGCTATTTAAGGTAGCAGTCCTTCAGCTCGTCGCAACGACCCCCCTCAATGCCGAACAATTTCCCCTGGCCAGCTTCGTCTTCGCCCCTATTTACCCATCGGCCGTTAAAAACATAAATTTACAAACTAACCCCCGCAAATGCGATTGTCCCGCCGTTAGGCGGTTTGTCGGCCTCTCCTATAAACCCATAATGGCTGATACGTGATTCGGAATAAGTTAAACTGATTTTCCGCGTAGGCCAATGGGCAAAACCTGCTGGCCCTGGGAACAGTATAATGGAGGTTTGCTGGTGCCTCTACTGTCCTTTTAAAGCGGGCGGTAAATCTTAGCGGATTCGATTTTACGATTTCACGATTTTACGATTCACTCAATTTTCGGTGGGCCCCCGAGGCTTCTTCTTTCGGTGTCAGGTATTCGCAGGTAGCGAATATATTTTTCCGCCGCACGATTTTCCGCCTTTTTTCGCGCGTTTTGGGAAAGCTATCAGGTGGCTGGGATTTTTGCGTTCGAGTTTGTCTTTTTCTTTTTTGTTTGGGAGAGTTTATGCTCCGAACTAGAACTGGATTTTTATGTCGAATAATTTTTGAAGCACTTAAATTAACCCCTTTGGCTTATTAATTTTTCAACTACTGAGAAGTTTCAAGTTCGACATTTACCGCTTTAATTCCCTATTGGTTATAAAACATCGATATATTACACGTAATTTGCATTTCACAAACGTTAATCTTACAGCGTCTTAATATACTTGAAGTTGAAATTATAATTCATTGTTTGCATTATTATTGCATTATAATATATACATCCACGTGCATTTGTTGCATTTAGGCCATAACAATCTGTCTTTCACGAGCCACACTCGTCATTTTAAGGCAAGGGGTTAATCGTGCCCATAATTATGAAAGTGGTCTAATTCAAAATTTACAAAAAAAAGAAAGATGAGTTTATCAGTTACTTCACGTCACATTCCGTTAAACTGAATTAATTCAACGCACGTTTTACGATATTGTCAAATATGTACCGTTAGCGAGTGCTTGTTCCTTCAACATTACATGAAATTCATTTAACGTTAATTATGAAAGTGGTCTATGTATACCTGTAAACGAGAAACGTACGACATAGACCACTTCCGTAATTATGGCCACGTATCTCGCGTTTTCCCTTTCCCTCGTTCAACCCTCGCGGCTGGCTTTCGAATGGAAATAGTCGGACAGCCGGAAAACCCTTTTGTCAAGCGGAGCAACTGCATGCACGGCCAAGTAAACAGCTGCGAATGTCATTTCAATAACTACCAAGGTGGCCAAGATAGGATTTTTGCCCGTCGGCTAGCTTGCTTTCCAGCCACTCGTGTTTCCTTTGATCGAGGACGGCCGAACCGTTCGAAAATCGCTCGGAGAATAAATTTTCCCAACCCGGTCCCGCGCACTCTTTCACGTTCTTCCACGTTTTTCTCTCCCCCCTTTTCTTCGCGCACGCCTTTCATCCTTTGTGCACCGCCGCGCAGCTGCTTCGCGAATCTGCATTCGCGTACCGCACTTTTCTTCGCATTAATATTTGAAATAGGCAGGGATCGCTTCCTGCGTTCTTACTATTTCATTCTTCGCTTTCGGGATTTAACCCTTTTCCATGGAATAACGAGCCAAGCTCGCGGTAGAACGAACGGTTCGGTTGCGATAAAAATACGTATACGTCGTATTCTTTTGATGAATTTCAATTCTAATTCTGTTCGTAATCTCGGTTCGCGTGGCTGAGTATCGGAAGCATAAATTACGTACGATATTTCGGTGTTTTGCATTCGTGGTATTGTTAAAGGAACAAACGACTGACATTATTGTAAATATTCTTTTGAAATTGTATGGCAATGGGTTAAATAGTCGAGTAGCCAAAGGAGGACTGCAGCAAATGAAAAGAATTGTAGAAACGCGTACATATCTCTGTCTAATCGACTTATGGTCCCGATTTATCAGGCAATCGCGTGATTAGCGTACAGAGAACAC
Organism: Eucera pruinosa; assembly: GCA_028830335.1. Lineage (NCBI taxonomy): Eukaryota > Metazoa > Arthropoda > Insecta > Hymenoptera > Apidae > Eucera > Eucera pruinosa. The sequence continues at coordinate 5,092,539 of JAMYCR010000019.1, forward strand.
GGTATTTAATTGCAACAATAGACTTGACCCAGTAGCTAGGTCAATATAAAATGTAAATGTATATTTACAATAATTATCGATATGTTGGATTCCGGGAGAATTGACAACACGTTGAAGATAATTGCGAACGGGATATTTGGATGACTTATCCCGCGTAGTTAGTCAATGGTTGCGCGAGAGCATCGTGAAACTCGCGTGTTTATCCAGCGGCGTTGCGAATACCGTTTGATCGAGTGACTTTATCGTACGTAAAAATCGCGCGGAACAACAAAAAGACCGAAAGATCGCCTATAATGCACGGTTTATCGACCATTTCTACGGTTTCGAATCGAGAGAAACGATGTACGTATTAGGGGCGGCATATTGCACGTATCTCTGCGCGTGCAATCGAACCGAGTTGCAGCCCCCGTATCGGGTAGAAGCTAACGAAAAACGATGAAATTCCATGAAAGAGAACATTGCGGGTGGGTTCGCTACGAGTCTCGTGCGCGCTGCAAAGGATCCGGGCTAACACCGAGGGCATAGATAAAACGGAGAGAGAAGAATCCCCCATCTGTCGGCACTTTTGCCCGTCGACGCAGAGCCAGCGTGTTTCTCGCTTCCTGTTTATATCGGGAGAGGGAAAAAGAAAGGGAGAAAGAGGCAGCTTTATTGCCATATTGGCATATTGCCGCAAACCAGCCGCTCCGTTGCCTTTCTTTTTTTCCCCTTTTCGTTTCCTCCTCCAAACTATATGAAATCGATTCTATCCAGGGTAGATGTAGCATGTACTGCCACTTTAAGGTTCTTAATTTAAGCATCTTCGTTTAACTATTTTAGAACGTCGTCGACGTAAAGATCGTTCCGGTTTGGAGCATAATATTCAGCTCAACGGATCGAGTTTATTTCCGAACATCTTTCTTACACGTTCGATGTAATGAATTCATTAATAATTAATTGAAGATGTAGAACAAAGTCCAATGTCCTTATTACTTTCATTTGTAAACTCTACGCATGAATAGTGCAATAAAATAGCAATGCTAATAGACTTGGAACTGTACGAGTTAGAACGCTAGAAAGTTTGTCGCTATCGCGAATGAAACGGCGTTGAAGATAACATTTCCACTGTTCCAATCTGGAAATCTTGGCAACGGGGATATACTAAGCGATCTTAGAGCAATCTAGTCGGCTGCTGTATCGAAAAGGAGAGAAACATCTGGCGCGGGGAGCAGACAAACAGGTTGCGTATACACTCATGCTACCTAGCTAAGTATACGAAGTCCACTGCTGCTTTCTTTCGCCTCAGCTTTCCTCCTCCCCCTTTTTTTTTGCTCCGCTGTTTTCTCCCTGGCTTGAATCCACCCCTGGATTCGGATCTCGTTACCAGTACCAGCTAAACCACCTGGACTGCAAAGGGTTACCTTATAGCAACGCAAAAAGGTGGCGCTTTTTTTTCTGCCAGCTTTATGAAGGCGAAGAATTTCTGCGAGACATTGGGTGAATGAACCACGTACTGTCACTTTAATTCGTTTATTTAATGGCAAAGTAATGGATAAAGAATCGTAAATTTGCACTTCGGTTTGCGTAACAACACGTAGACATCGTGTATTCGTGTACACTTAATATTTATGAATAAATATTAGGAGGTAAACGTGCTGTTGAACATTAAAACGTGACCAATATACGCATAAAGTATGAAACGTGTCATAATTCAGATGTATCTTACATTTGTTACACAAGCTGACGTGTTAGTACATATGTATGTAAAACGTGTCTCTATTGAAATGAGAAATTCTCAAGTGACGATAGTAAGGTCACTGGACTTTGTTGTACATTTTCGATTACATAGTAATGAATTCGTTATCTTGAACATATAAAAAGGATGTTCGTAAATAAACTCGACGTTGAACAATATTATGCTCCAAACTGGAACTATTTTTACGTTAAATCTGTTCCAAAATAGTTAAATAAGTAGTAGCAGAACGTGGTACTATCTACCCTAATTCTTGCGGTGCATTTAAATACACGTAACTCATTACGCGGACTCTAATATTTAGCAGCTCTCCTCAGTCGTTATTTCTCGCCAAGTTAGCGAGCGAATTCTCTGTTCCCTCGTCGATCGCGCGACGTAGACGGGAGAATTTCGTTGGTTTCGGTGGTGCCACCCCGTAGACGTTGGAAACTTGGAATACTGCGGGGCGGCTCGGCCGAATAAAGCACTCGAACAAACAATACGGCTTCCCCCAGATGCTTCCGGTCTCTTATTTCACCGGATAGCCACGCGAACACGTGCCCCCTTTCCTCCTTTTTCTTCCGTCTGCAGGTCGAGTGGCGGTACTTTTCCTTTTCTCCCCCTAACCTAGACGTGCCACTCCGCCGCGCAATTCGATAATTTGATAGCAAAACGACCGCAAACACCGCGCAGACTTTCCAACGATTTATAAAATCGTCCGATCTCCCGCGAAGCGAAAAGGAAATCTTTTTTACTACCGGAAAGAAACGTACCTTGTTGCGCTCAGCCTTTGATACATAGTTTATCATATCATAGTATAACAATAGGCAAGGATAATAAGTTTAATTTAAACCTGTGCTCTTTTACACTGGGTTTACGGAACTCCTCACGTTGACGCATTCCAAATTGCAAACGTAAAATTATAGAGACGATAAATATTATTTTTCAGTACTTTATGTGCGTGAACTTTAATACAATGGTATGAATACGTATTCTACGCGATTCTCTTCATCCTCACGCTTCTACGGTCGAATATTTAACGTATGTACATGAAGTATACGTATTTTTCCGGAAACCTGTCAAATTATACACGTAACGTTCGTAAACCTAGTGTTAATACACCGAGGAATCTAACGACAGATCACGCACACGTTCACGTTCACGATGAAACACGTTCTAAAGTATTTAAGTATATAAATTGCCACATCCATCCTATATCTACGAAACAAAACATGAATCACGCGATGTCTACATTCGCAACTTATCATTTAACCCTTCAAGATATACATATATATACATGAACATATAGAATCAGTAGCATTTCATCTTATTTGGCTTTCCCTGTCTCATTTCTGCACTCGTATTCTACGGTGTAGCGATAGTTAGGCGAACACCGTGTACATGTACACAGCGGAAAGGTTGGACCAGCTGTAGGATGTGGTCGCGTGCCATTACGAGTCCCGTTGGCAAACGTTTAACGAAGATATCCCCTGAGCACGTGTCAGGACGCGGTTCTATATAGCAATAAAGGGCTCCTTTAGACTTTAACCTCTCTCCTGCAGCCACTCGATCCTCCCCCGCCTTACACGCTTAAACGCTGCAGGCTGAAGCAACGATATTGTACCATACCACTTCTACGTTAGGCCCTCCTCTCTTTGCGTTGCGTTTCCTGCGGGCCACGCGACTCCACGTCCAGCTGCTTCCTGTCTCCGATATCTTTCCTCTTTTTCTGCGCCTTCCTCTTCTTCCTGTTTCGTCGACCCACGCCTACGAGACGATCTTCTCGTGTTTCTCTCCGTCGGAACTCGCAGCTTTTTCTACCAATTAAACATCCGTGAAAGACATTTTTCGACGCTGTTCCCTTTGGAAAGATGACGGTTGCTTCGGTTTAACGGGGAATTATGAATGGAATTAACGCGAGACGCATTCGAGTTGGAGTAGTATTGGAGTTGGATGTTTTTGAGGGACAAAGGGTTTGGTTTAATGTCGGTAACTGTAGGAGGCGAATAGTGTAAATAGCGGATTGTGTAAATGGTAGATAGAATGAATAAGAAATGGTGTACTTGGCGAATTGTATCGATGAGAAGTAGTATAGGTAGCGTAGAGCGTAAATCGTAAACGGAATAAATAGCAAGTAGTATGATTGGCAAATTGTATCAATGGCAAGTAGTATAAGTAGCCCAGAGTATGAATAGCCAATTTTATAAATAGCCAATTTTATAAATAGCCAATGTTATAAATGGCCAATATTATAAATAAACAATATTATAAATAGGAAATAGCATAAATAGACACTAGCATAAATAGCCAATAGCATAGATAGCAAGTAGCATAAATAGCCAATAGTATAAGTAGCCAATACCATAAATAACCAATATTATAAATAGCCAATACCATAAATAACCAATATTATAAATAGCCAATATTATAAATAGCCAATTTTATAAATAGCCAATTTTGTAGATAGCAAATAGCATAAATTGCCAGTAGTATAAATAGCCAATAGCATAGATAGCAAGTAGCATAAATAGCCAATAGTATAAGTAGCCAATACCATAAATAACCAATATTATAAATAGCCAATACCATAAATAACCAATATTATAAATAGCCAATATTATAAATAGCCAATTATATAAATAGCCAATTTTGTAGATAGCAAATAGCATAAATTGCCAGTAGTATAAATAGCCAATAGCATAGATAGCAAGTAGTATAAATAGCCAATAGTATAAGTAGCCAATATTATAAATAGCCAATATTATAAATAGCCAATATTATAAATAGCCAATATTATAAATAGCCAATTTTGTAGATAGCAAATAGCATAAATAGCCAATATTGTACATAGCAAATAGTATACATAGCTAGTAGCATAAATAGCCAATAGCATAGATAGCAAGTAGTATAAATAGCCACTGGTATAAGTAGCCAATACCATAAATAACCAATATTATAAATAGCAAATATTATAGATAGCTAATTTTATAAATAGCCAATTTTGTAGACAGCAAATGGCATAAATATCCAATATTGTACATAGCAAATAGCACAAATAGCCAATAGCATAGATAGCAAGTAGCATAAATAACCAATAGTATAAGTAGCCAATACCATAAATAACAAATATTATACTCAGCCAATATTATAAATAGCCGATATTATAAATAGCCAATACTACAACCATCAAATTTCCTAAACATCCAACACCATAAACAAGAAACACCGTGAACAACAAACACCGTAAATACCAACAAACCGGAACCAGCAAACAAAGCGACTAGTTCCCTTCTATTAGCAAACAGAAACACAACTAAACTCGTAGCACGTTCAACAACTCGCCGTAACTAAAGGGGTTAAAACCCGAGGCTGAGCCATTTAAATCTGCCCCGAAGGATGTTGAAGGATGGCGAAAGCTTTGCCGGTCGCTTTGCGGCCGTGTGTTTCTAGCCGCGGTTTAAAAAAAACAGCCAAAGACACGGCTTGTCTAAATGGAGATGAAAGAGGTAAAAGGTCACGAGAATCGCGGTATTTTGGGCGGCGGGTGGAGGGATATACGTAGAGGCACGTGGGAAACCGCAGTAACAGAGCGTTGCTACAACGTTGACGATGTTCATCCAGCTCTCCAGCTGGAACATTTATGTTGTCGCCGTTGTCGTTGGTTTGGAGAGACGAGTAATGTAACAACTGGTACGGTCTGTTGCTGGCAGGTAGGAACACAGGTACGCTTGGCACGCGCCGTCACATTTGATTATACGCTCGTTCAAGACACTTGCCAATGGCGTAGCCCTGTAACGCGACTGAATGTTTCATACTTTTCATTCGTTTCCGATTAGAAATTGTTGTTACAGTCGATTAACTCCGCGAAAACGAAGAGCAGGGGACGCGATAAAATATACGTGAGCTTTTTTAAATGCATAGGATAATGTATCTTTCCACACATCAACGTTAACCCCTTTCGTTACGAAATACGTGTATATGCGGCTTCGAAAAATTGTACAATCTTTCATTTAAAGCATACGTATACGTTTTCTATTTATTCTATATTCCATATGTTCTATATTCTATATATTCTATATTCCATATATTCTATATTCCATATATTCTATATTCTATATTCTATATATTCTATATATTCTATATTCTATATTCCATATGTTCTTTATATTCTATATATTCGGTATATTCTATATTCTATATATTCTATATATTCTATATATTCTATATATTCTGTATATTCTGTATTCTATGTTCTCGTCAATTCAAGCAACAATACTGCACTACAATTAATCACACGGAACATCGAGATACTATATTCATATTAACACTTTCGCTACGTCATCGTAAAACAGACAATCGTTTCTAAAGCAAAGATAAGGGTAACATTCTAATAATTTAACAACGGTTCGGCTGCAAATATTTGGATGTTCAGTGTCGTTAATCAAAATCCATAATGTACCAACGATAATAAAAGTATCAATCGTGACGTTAGAAAAAGTATAGCTGTACTTTGGCAAATCCTTCGTGGCGAAAGGGTTAATTAAATGAGCTTTCAAGCTGTAGCAGCGAAACGGTCGAAACGTTTCTTATTATTTTCGAACGCGTTAAAAGATTCCGTTGGAACGAGCTCGAAGTCTACACCGTTGCAATCGAACATCGCGTTACGTGTCGCGAGCAAGCGGACAATGGCTGTTCCCTCTTTCTTTCGTTGCGCTTTTCTTCTGCCATCGGTACTTACTTGACCATATTCTCCTCTTCTATTCTATTGGCTCGGTGAAATGGCACGCAGGCGCAACCTGCAATTTAAACGATATCGATTGTTGTAATTAACCGGCCACGGACAAGAGGCGCGCACACGCGTTGTACGATATCGCGTGCACGGATGCGTGCATGCTCGTGAATCGCGTGCACCCCGTGTCCTGTGCCTACTATACACGGTGGAATCGCGCATTTCACGACAGACTACCACCATCTACTATTTCCATCGTTCCGACTCCGACCAGCGAAGCAAACTCCTGGTGTCGTACGGTATAGATGTAACAATTACTGCCACTTTAAGGTTCGCGTCGTGGTTTTAAGTATCTAGATCTTTTTTATTGGAAATTCGGACGCTTGAAAATCGAGAAGCTTGGAAATTCGACGCTTGGAAGTCCAAAAGCTTGGAAATTGGAATGCTTAGAAATCGAAAAGCTTGGGAATTGAACGCTTGGAAGTCCAAAAGCTTGGAAATTGGTATGCTTCGAAATCGAAAAGCTTGGGAATTGAACGCTTGGAAATTCGACGCTTGGAAGTCCAAAAGCTTGGAAATTGGTATGCTTCGAAATCGAAAAGCTTGGGAATTGAACGCTTGGAAATCCAAAGGCATGGAAATTGAACGCTTGGAAATCCGACGCTTGGAAGTCCAAAAGCTTGGAAATTTGAATGCTTAGATATCGAAAAGCTTGGGAATTGAACGCTTGGAAATTTGAACGCTTAGAAATCGAAAAGCTTGGGAATTCGACGCTTGGAAGTCCAATAGCTTGGAAATTCGACGTATGGAAGTCCAAAAGCTTGGAAATTTGAACGCTTAGAAATCGAAAAGCTTGGGAACTGAACGCTTGGAAATTCGACGCTTGGAAGTCCAAAAGCTTGGAAATTGGAATGCTTAGAAATCGAAAAGCTTGGGAATTGAACGCTTGGAAATTCGACGCTTGGAAATCCAAAGGCTTGGAAATTGGAATTCTTAGAAATCGAAAAGCTTGGGAATTGAACGCTTGGAAATTCGACGCTTGGAAATCCAAAGGCTTGGAAATTTGAACGCTTAGAAATCGAAAAGCTTGGAAATCCCAAAGCTTGGAAATTTGAACGCTTAGAAATGGAAAAGCTTGGAACTCCAAAAGCTTAGAAATTCGAATGCTTAGAAATGCAAAAGAATATACTGAATAATCGAAGAAAATAAATTCAGTGGCTTGACAATTCCGTTTGAACTCCGAAAGCTTGGGGAAATCTAAGGGTCTTGGATATCCAAATTCCCCGATTAATTCGCTGCATAATCACCGTTCCACTGCACGTATTAGTAATTGATACAGAGAAGCGTTCCTCTTTCTTGCGAGAAAATAGCCAGCCCAGCGAAGTTGCGACGAATCGAAACGGTGAATATGCAAAAGAAAAGCGATGGTTCTGCCGCGTGACGATGTCGTGACGAATCGTTCGGTGCCAGGGTTGCCTTACGGGTCTGCGGTCTGCGCGAAAGATCAATCAGCAGAAAACGGCGATCAGGTCATGGCGTGAGAGGGAGGAGGGAAAAACAATTTGTCGGCCACGCTCTCACCCTGGTAAGATGAAGCGTCGGTCAAACGATGCTCTCCATTTCTCTGGATACGCACCCTCCTTTATAAGTATTAAAAAGATCGCAAGAGTGAAGCGAAGAACGAAGAAAATTTCTAAGAAAAAAAAAAGAAACATTTATTAACGAGCGTAGCTCGCGACGAAGATTGCGATTTAAAGGCAACGAATGCTTGGCGTATTTTAAGCAGATTGCAATTTAAACTTTAATTATATTACCAAAGTATAACGTTAAGTTGTATCGAATACAAATCGCGTGTAATATATTAATATTTTATAGTGGACGCGGTGTTAATGCGATACGTGTTCGATTTGAACTTTGCGATGAATGAAACGATAAATAAGGGAAGGGGTTAAAGGGAGCATCGTTGATTAAAGGAGTATAAAGGTGTAAATAAAAGTACGCATACATAAAATGAACACGTGAAAATTGTTGTGTTTATGCTGAACGAATCGAGGATCTAACAGAGAATAAAGAGAATAGAAAATAGAATAGAACAGGGAATAGAAGATACACCTAAAATTACAGCAATTACTTTTGTATACTTTAATATTAAGTTGCTTTAATATATGAGCATTGTTCATTTTGTTCCATTGTTTGCTATTCTTTTTTTTTGAAACACGTAACGATTTATCAGTAGCGTTCAATTCAGCAAGCTGCAAGTTTTATATGTACTTGTGCTTAGTAAACGTCATTTAATGTTACTTTTGATTAATTAATGGCTGCGATACTTTCAGCTACGTGAAATAGATCATTTCGTATGCAGCAATCTAATACGTGTACTTATACTTTCGTGAAATCGTATTTCTCATTTACAACGTATTATAGCTTCCTATAAATCAACAGACGGAACGTCAATATTCTTTAATAATCCGCCTAGCTTTATTCAACGAACGAATTAATCTTGGCGTTAAAATGATCGAAGCTGCAGTATAACTTTTCAAATACTTCAAATTTACAAGTGCACGTAGATCTTTTCGACTCGTCGTATTTCCAAACGCTACTCGCAAACAGAAGTACTTACATTATACTTCGAATTTGAATATTTTCACACGGACCGTGTCCCAATCTTATTGTTAGTTTCGAATTCGCGAGAAAATTAATAGACGGTTCACTTTCCATACGCTGTTAAATACGACTTCGAACTTTCGACCGATAAAGCGCGTGCGAAATTTTCATTCAACGATCCTACTCCTTTTCATCGGTATCGCGTTTGCAGGCTTCGGTACGCGGGTCATGTACTTGTTTCTCGGTTGTTGTTGTGTGTGTGTGTGTGTGTTTTTTTTTCTCTGTTCCCTATAGCAAAAGGGATGCAGGCCGTGGTACGTGGCTCGAGCCACGGCGTTAAAGCGCGTGCCAGCAGGGTGCGGGAAAACGATTAGTTTTTAATTTGCTTCGGCCCGATTCGATCGCGTGAAATTGCGGCTGCGAGGCTTGTTCGTTTCTCTCGCCGGATTCGCTTTGGATTTTTGGCAGCTTCGCTTCTTTTTTTTTTCCCCTCCCCCCTTCTCTCTCTCCTCTCCCCCTTTCTCTCTCTCTCTCTAGCCGTGTTTTTTCGCGTTGCTTCTTTTTCCCTTTTCGAACCGTTCACGTCCGACATTTACCTGGCCGTATCCAGTCGATTGAAATTGCTTTCGACTTCGCGCTTTTACCATCGGCCGCTTTTTTATTCCACCGCTCGCCGGCTTTGGATCTCCGGCGTCGTTTGCGCGCTTCGCGCGATCAAACTCCGTTTGCCCGGCACATCTTTTGCGCGCCTCCTCCCTCCGCGAGACGCGTTTTATTCTCAGCTGCGCGCAGCTACGTGAAAGGATTGATTAGTCGGCAGGTTTTGCCACCGCTAACATTGTACTTCCCGCTATACCCCCGATTATTTACACGTATTTTTGCGCGGCCGATAAAATCCGAAGCACGGATGAATCCTCCGGTAGAAATGTTTTGTGTACCGGGCGAACCTTGAGACGGAATTAAGCGGTGAATTAATTTCTTGATCGTCGAAACGAAGAGATCGCGCGGCTTCTTTGCACGGCGAAAGAAACGCGATCGTCGATCGGATCGATTCCCTTCCTCTTCCTGCTCCGTTATTTGCAGCTGATATTGATATGCGTTTAGTATACGACGTAATGCTACACTATAGCACGTGTAGTATAGTGGCATATTATGGCGCGTATAATATAAATCTATATTATAGTACATATAATATAATGCAACATTATGACACATTTAATATAACGGTATATTATAGTACATATAATATAATGCTATAATAAAGCACATATAATATAATGCAATATCATAGCAGATATAATACAAGCAATATTATAAGACATATAATATAATGCAATATTATAGCAGATATAATACAAGCAATATTATAAGATATATAATATAATGCTATATTATAGTACATATAACATAATGCTATATTATAGCAGATATAATACCAGCAATATTATAAGACATATAATATAATCCTATATTATAGTACATATAATATAATGCAATCTTATAGCGGATATAATACAAGCAATATTATAAGACATAATATAATTCTATATTATGAGACATATAATATAATTCTATATTATAGTACATATAATATAATGCAATATTATAGCAGATATAATACAAGCAGTATCATAAGACATATAATGTAATCCTATATTATAGTACATATAATACAATGCAATATTATAGGAGCTATAATACAATGCAATATTATAGGAGCTATAATATAATCCTATATTATAGTACATATAATATAATGCAATATTATAGCAGATATAATACAAGCAGTATCATAAGACATATAATGTAATCCTATATTATAGTACATATAATATAATGCAATATTATAGTACATATAATATAATGCAATATTATAGCAGATATAATACAAGCAATATTATAAGACATATAATATAATCCTATATTATAGCACATATAACATAATGCAATATTATAGCACATATAATACAAGCAATATTATAAGACATATAATACAATCCTATATTATAGTACATATAATATAATGCAATATTATAGCAGATGTAATACAAGCAATATTATAGCACATGCAATATAATGCTATGTTATGGCACATATAATACAATGCTACATTATAGCATATAGAATAACAATATACTAATACGTACGATATAATCGAATAAACTTCTGAATAATTAATATAAGCATCGCCGAGTTGCCGAAAATTTGGTGAAGGGAAATTGGAAACGCAGCCCTAGCCTGGAATGGGCGAAAAAAAGATTTGAAGGGACGGGACGAGGAGGGAAGAAGTTGGGGCAAAAGCAGCACATGTAAATGCATGGAAGAAATTATTCATGAAAGATGCCAAGCTGTGGACGCAACGAGACGAAACGAGATTCACGAGACAGCTCGAACTAACGACGCCCAACATCCTCGTAGCCTTCGTCGTCTTCGTCGACGTCGTCGTCGTCGTCTTCGTCGTCGTCGTCGGCTGTTGAAGATACGGATCGGTGCTAATGCTTGCTTTATGGGTCAGCTTGGCTCGGTTACTACGGTCACGTAGCGGCAAGGTTTGCGCGGAATTTCAAAAAAAAGAAAAAAAGGAAGAGAAAGAACAGGGGGAAAAACGAAGCACGTTGTGTGTGCGTGTGTGCGTGTATCTGTGACGTGCTATCCGGAGAGGAAGAAGCCATCAACGCGTTCTTTCATCGCGGCGCCATATTCACAGAAGCGTTCCTCCCTTTTTCTTCTTCCTCTTCTTGGAATCTAACTCTATTCACGCACCTTCCTTCCGTTTCTCGATCTTTATCCGCGTTTCTCCAACGATCCTATCGCGAAGATCGCGTCGCGGATTGTTGTTCGGCGTGTCTTTTATTTAACCACACAAAGAAATGCATACGACGATGCATCGTTGCAATAAATTGTTCGCTATTCCATGAGCAAAATTCAATGATTGGCGTTAAGGAAATATTTTCATTATTGCGTTCACGAACATTTTAAAGGCGTGTTCGTAGGTCGAGAAACGAAATGCGCGCGCGACTAGCTGTGAAAGTAACTGTAAAAAGCATCCCTGCGACGTTCGAAAGATTAACGCTAAGTTTCGTATCCTAAGAGATTGACATAATCGTGATATCTATTCCACAACAAGTAAATCTATTTCTATGTTGTAACACGAGTCGCGATTGCTTTGTTCCACAACTTTTCTTCTCGTTCTGCACGCCAGAAAACAAAACCATCATCGATATCCCCCCCAAAAATATCGCGAGATACTTTAATTGAAATAACCAAGAACCAACGCGCGTTACTCGAAATATGTAAGGAGCTTTTTAACGATGAACAGAGTAGAACAGATCGCGTTTAGAGAGGAAAGGGTTGACTTATTGTCAGCGAAGGGAGATTGAATTGCAGGGGCGGAATTTTGGAAGTAATCTCTCCGGCTGGTAGCTGTTGGTGGCGGTAAGACAGCATTGTCGATTTGATAGCATTCCAACCGTCAATACAGCTGTCCGTTGTTCTGCGTTTCCCCAGCTTTACACTTTCGAGACGTCTCGAGGCAGATTCCATTCCGACAATCAACCGAGAAACGCCCTGGCTGCATCATCTCCAGCCTCCATTGCCACACTTCGCGAAGTATTCGCTTAGTTAGGCTCTCCTGTAATCTTAGTTCCACTAAGATCGATTCGCTTCGCTTTCAACGATTTTCAGCTCTCTTTGGGTTACAGGATTTTGAAGAACACGCGGTCTTACACGCGCGTTGCAAATATTCTAGAGAATGGGAAATATCGCGCGTAGTTTTCGCATAGAAATTAACGAGTAATTAGACGAGTTTTTCGTACATTATTCGTACGTTTAGGTAGCAACAGTTTTCCGAGTTTCTTCAGTCTGTCTTCGTTTTGCGAAACAGTGACACGAATTAGAAGTTTTAATGTTTTTTTCAGTCGCATGAGAAGTACAGGGAAATGTCGATTTTACAAATTAATCGGTGGGAATGTGAATGCTATAAACAGTTTGTTTTCATTGAGATGCAAAGTGACACGAATGTTATAACATTCGACTTTATAAGCCACGTTATCGTGCATGCAACTTTATGTAGCATTAATTTTCGGAAATTATTAACTATTCGGTATAATAGTTAACTGGTCGATCACTTGTCTATTTTTGCATCTCATTCAAATTTTTACTCTCCATAAACGTGTTAAAGAAGCGAGACTCGAGCGAAGATTTCTCTCGCCGTCTAAACAAAACAATGCGTGGTTTCTTTCGCACATTTCGCACAGTTTCCAATTATCCGCAACCTTAAATAGCTTTCGATACGTTAAAAAAAGTAACCGGAAAATCGTTCAGGATCGAAAGTTTCGCCGAATCAGAGGACCGATAAATTTCCAATCCGTAGAATCGAAGATGGACACACGGATTCGGCGGTGAGTCACGCGAGAATTTCGGTCGATTTCCATCGAAAGCCGTGATACCGTGAGCTACCTTTACGTGAAGTACGATAGGCATCTGTTATTCGGGGATCGGAATAGCAGTTGCACCCCGCGGCGCATGAGAATCGTTGAAATCGACACGGGAACGTCGCCTGCTCGCCTCCTTTACGAAATCCTCGTTGATGGAACCTTGCTGGCATTAGCCAGCATCCGCGTGGGCGTCGGCTCATCTTTATTTGACTCATTGTCAGAGCTAAGTGGTTCCCTTCTAACCCATACAATAAGGATCCACCTTATTTGTTGCGCTCCTGGATTAGACTGGCCACCAGCTATGCTTCTTTCCCTCTTCTTCTTTACATCGTCACCGATTCCACGGACCCGCTCTTTATTCTCACGACTGTGACACGAAACTGTAACTAACGTTGCTACGAGCCACAATTGATAACGATAGGAGAAAAGAACCGAAGAAGAATGGATAATAATTAAAGAAGAAAGAAGTATCATCCGCGATAAGTTTTCGTACTAAATTTGGACTTCGGTTCGCATAACAACGCATTATTCGTTTACGGTTGATATTTGTAAATAAATATTAGGAGATAAATGTGCCGTTCGATTGTGAAATAGTCGAAGAAAGTTACTTAAAGCGATAACCTTAAAGCGGCATCAATTGCTGCAACTACCCTACGTCTGAGTAGCTCCCGCGAGCGTGCGGATAATGGTGGACCACCATATGGACGCGCGTTGCATCGCGTCGAGCTGTAATTTGCATGCGCCCAGCTGATGCGTCTGTGTGTTGTCTGTTGCCAACCTGTGGCTGCCCCATTCCTCCCTTTTCGTCTCTCTTCTAGCCGGTCGTCGATTTCTTTTTACAACCGCGTCGATATACATACATATATACGAGGAAAGAAGAAGAAGAAGAAGACGATCCAAGGGATCTATCGATGGAAATATGGCCGGTAGTTGGAATCGGCAGCACGTTGGAACATGTGCAAGACGAGCGCACGCGAGAGCTCTCTCGATTCTCGGATTACTGGCATTAATGCCCGGGACTCGCCTCCGGCTACGAGTTTTGCGAGCCACGCATATCCATCGGAAGCCCCTTTAAAATCGAACACGACTCGAAACGAAGTCGAAGGCCGAAGCTCCGCGCCCGAGACCTCGAAACAATCTCTTTCACGCGTCCATCCTCCGCATCCTCTTTCGCGATGCCGGCGTAACTTAACGTTGCAAGCTCGTAACTTTGGAATTTATGAAACAAATTGTGTAACAATTAAAGGCATATTTATTGTGCGCGTAAAACGAGTCGAATGTAATCGAAAGCTTTGTAATGGGTTAAAGTGTTTTACCATTTCACTCGAAAACTTCGAAGAAACATGCAAAACTAATGAAAAATCGCTCGCCTAATACCGTGCAATTATTGGAATAGATAATAATATGTAAATATACTAGGAATCAATACCTAAGTAGATTGTACGCTAATCAGACGTCACGCGACATCTTTGTACGATTCTCTTTCCTAATTACGTTCTAGAATACACCTTTCGAGGACCGTACAGCTGCGCGATAAGACGTGCCTCTGTATTCAACTATAATGCTGTATCGTTGAACCAATCCTCTGCTCAATCGTTCAGCGAAACCTAACGGCGATCACCGATAAACTCTGACTATTCGAGCAGCGCAAAGGATTAAAAACGTCGCGGCTCGCAAAGGTACGGATTTGCATAAAAATCCAGCCCGCGTTCCAATTCCACGGCGGTTTCCAATTATTCGCGGGGTTTCGGTGCCGCGTAAACCGCAGGAAATTTTCGAGCAGCGGGGAACAGGCAGCCGTAATAAATAGAGAGCTTAATCAGCGGTACACGGGAAGGGAAGGGAGGTAGGTAGGTAGGTTTGCATTAGAAAGGGAAGCGCGTGTATCGGTGCGAAGTGAAAGCAAAGGCCTTTAGCTTTGCTGGCAGGGGACAGAAGAGGCTTTTGCTAGCTGACTTCCAAATTGCCACTGCGGCTCATTATATTCGCGTCAGCGTCCGTAGCTCTGTTAGTCCGTTGGTCCGTAGGCTGCGTCACGTACGCTCGGAACAACCATAGTGGTAGCTAGGCTATTTCTCTTTTTCTTCTCTCCTTTTTCGTCTCTTCCCCTTCCCCCTCCTTGCTGCGTCTGGGGTTTCGGTTGATTTCGTGTGGCCTGGGTTGCTTTTCGCCAACCGGTTCCCTCCTCTGCCTTGGAATAAATTAATTTTCGAATTCCTCGCACCACATCCCCTTTTTCGAGACTTTCGTTACCTGTTTATCCGCAATTACATTGGATTAGGTTACTTTATTCGGTTTCCATTGCGGATTATACAGTCCTCCTATTTATACATTTAAATGTCGACGAAACACGAACGCAATTGTACGTGTACGTTTAAAGGAAACTTGTGAATTATTTAGGGTAAGTGATCCACGTATTGTCAGTGTTCCTATAACTGTTACTTGAATTCGTTTATTTAATAGCAAAGTAATCGTGTAAAGAATCGTAAAGTTGCACTTCGGTTTACGTAACAACGCGTAGACGTTGTATACTTATAAATAAATGTGCTGTTGAACATTGAAACGTAATTATAATGTAATTATAAAGTATGAAACGTGTCATAAATCGATTCAAATTCTTATATTTGTTACACAAGCTGACGTGTTAATATATGGAGAAACGTGTTCCTGTTTAAATGAGAAATTCTCAAGTGACGATACGGGGGACCGTAGACTTTATCCCTATTATTATAATAAATAATAATAATTAGTAATACTAATACTAATAATAATCCCTAATAGTAATAATAATCCCTAAATTCTCAGTGTCGTAATTTCTACTGACTTCTATATTTCCACGCAAAATCGTATCTAATACAGTCCTTTTACTAAATCCGATACAAGATTCTAGTAACAATCTATTCTACTAATAATAATCCCTAATTCTCAGTACCGTAATAATAATCCTTAATAATAATAATCCCTAAATTCTCAGTACCGTAATTTCTACCGACTCCTATATTTCCACGCAAAATCCTATGGAACGCATACCTTTTACCAAAATCCGCGAAAAAGATTTTAGTAATAATCTAGTCCGCAAACAATAATCCCTAACTATCGTTGCCGTAACAATAATCCCTAAATTCTCAGTACCGTAATTTCTACCGTCTTCTATATTTCCACGCGAAGTCGTACGGGATACAGTCCTTTGACTAAATCCGAAAAAGAAGATTCTAGTAACAATCTGGTCTACTAATGATAATCCCTAGTCTAAAGCGTAGCAACGAAAGACTTCCGAGAAGCGCTTTGTCTATTAAAAACCGTCCCCAGGCCGTGCAATTAATTAAGTATAATTAAAAAGCCACGGGAACGCGTCGCGACGCGGAGAAAGAGGTTCGCCAGGCAGTGGAAAAGTGGCGGAGTTAAAAAAAAAACAAAACAAAATCCGTGCGCAGATCCATCCGCAAAGCAGATTCGGTGGTTTGTCGCAACGGTGGTCCTCGGGTGACTTCCACCGGCATAGGTGTGGTCGAGAGACGGCCCTCCGTCTCGCCACCCTCGTCTCAGGCACCCTGCTTCTCGTCCGGCAGCTCATTTATAACGCTCACCTGGGGAACACAAAGGGACTGCTTCTTTCATTCCTAGCGCTTTAATGTTTTTCTCTTCCCCGTCGGACATAAACGGAGACTTATTGTGCGACCATTAACAATTTTACTCGGTATTCCACCGCTGTGCAATGTTAGTTGTTAACTTTGCTAATTGGCAAGCTGAGCATTTTTAGCGTTGCAACCGTATCGTTTTATTGTTAAATAGAACTACTCGTTGGCTCGAGCTTACTTAATAAACGCACAGTTTAATAAACTCGAAGGCTTGAACTTAGAGTCAAATGTTTTTATCGTATAAAATAGCAATACGTATTTTAATGCTTTGCACTCGAAAACTATTTTTATAGCAGAGCTTAAATACACCTTTTTTACTCGCCTCGATTTCGGATCGAATGAAAATTAAATTGATTAATATAGAATGAGAAGGAAACTCGAAGATTAACATTCGATACGATTTACGAATGTCTCCCACGCGAGTGCAAACAGTTAAATCTTTAACTACACTATACATACGCATTTTTCGCGACTACAGTTCAGCTTCTTCCTTTTCGCCCTCTCGAAACGTAACGGAAGTGCGTTCGCGAGCTCGCGACGCGACGGTGGCACACGCGTACCGCATAAATCCGTTTGAGCTGCCGCGAGAGAAGTCTACGACGACGAGGAGGGCGCAATCAAAGGTGGAATTTCTCACGGGGAATTTGCGTGCGCGTTGCGCGGTGGCGGTCGACTTTCAAGGGAGCCGTGAAATTAAGAGGAACGCGAGGGAATGGAGATTTACTTTTGCTGGCGTAGCAAAGCTGGCCGTGCATGATAAATAATGAGAGGGGCCCTCGCGGTAAAATAAATACCCGAAAGGGAAGAGGGGGGAGAAAAAGAAGGCTGTAGTTGAGAGATATCCTCCTGGGGATTTATTAGACGGGGCCAGTCTCTCATTAAAACGCATCTTCCAAAGCCCAGGCATCCGACGAGAAACGGGGAAAATCGGCCTTCCACGGTTGCGTTAATATCTTACGCGACATACTTTGACTTCTACTTCTACGATCGTTTTCTTACCTGCGTGTTGTAATGTTAGTCGAACGCAGCGCGTTTTATATCGTTCAACGCGCGAATTAATTAACCCATTTCTGCCATACAATTATTTTATTACTTTGTACCTTAACGTTTTCACATTGTATAAAGTACAAGTCATACGGATACTGTAGAAGATTTTTATTTTACAACTCTGAATCTCTGTAAAAGTAAAGCTGAGATTAAAGTTCAAGTTGAATTTTACCACCAATAGTATTCGCTTTTGTCGAATGCGTGCTTTAATTCGTAGCACGATTGTAACTCGTTGGTATAGGCGAACGATTTAAATGTCGTTGGCAATTTTGATTTAATTGCCTCGAATCTTGCGATACGAAGTTAAAATTAAAAGAGTTTCAATTGAATTTTGTCCCATAAACCTCGTGTAAGTATCGCAGTGTTTCAATGGAACAGTTGCAGCTTGATTATCTCTAAATGTAGTAACAAGAAACTTTAACCTAACGAAGTTGAACGATTATTTTACAAGGGTGTTAATATTTAAGGTCGAATATAAATACACGTACGTATGTATATTTATTAATATCAGCTTTCCAGCTATGAAATCCCCTATCCTTATAAAGTATACCACACTATATATCTATATAAACTATATACTAAAACAAAATCATATATCGCCTCTTAAATATACTTGAATCTCTCTACCTAATTACTTATTGTTTGGTAAATAGCCTTCATTCTTTCTACATTCTTCACCTTTTGTTTTAGTATCATTCTCAACCACTTTACCACAAACAACTTCGTTTGCCTTACCTTCTACTATTTCCTCCTCTTCTAATTTGCTAAGATTCAAGCAAACAGAGGAATATAAATACGTTAATAACTTTTCAATTAATGAAATAGTCGAAAATCTTCCACACGTAAATGAATTAAACGAAGTTGCTGAAAGCGACGAGGTTAAAGCGGCAATAATTCTCTCTAAATTAACAAGAGCCACCGTAACAAGATTCTCCGCTGATCAAACCGTTACTTTTTTTTTTCGTACGAAGCTGGAAGAGAACTTGAAATGCTTGGCGCCGAGCATTGTTCGATTAAGATGGATCCCTCGTTTCGGTATGCAAATTCACGCTATAACTTCCCAGGCAAGCACTGTCGCTTTGCCCATAGAAATTACGTAAATCGTCCTGTTCTTCCTCTGCTTTCGATCCTCGGTAGATAGAGCAAAAACTGTCCGGGCCGGTCGTCGTCGTCTCGTCGATCTCGCGAAGATCCTAGATCCTATCCGTAACTCGGGAACCGTTCTTCTAACGTGTTACTTACGATCCACGCCTTTCTCTTTCTTCTTCCCTTCAACTTACATATTTTATCAACCGAATTTGCATATTTGTCCGATCGAGAAGCTTACGTTTCGTACATCCATCGCGCTGCTAATAATCGAAAAATGTTCGTTCAAATTGAAACTCGCACCGCTATACAATTATTCGTTCTTCTATTTTGTATAAATCTGTGCTGCTGAATGAAAAATGCAACACCATCGTGGAAATAACGGGAAAGAGATGTTAGGATAAAAGCTAGAGGCTAGAATTAGTGGGCATTAATTCGTCGACTAAATTTTGGACGTGTCAGGGTTAATAAAACGCGGCGAGTAAATTGGGATGGCGAGCACATTCGGCTATAATTCTTCGAATGGCAAAGATGGTGGATCGTGGCCGTTGGATCCCGTTGGAAATCAATGATAGAAGATAACGACGAACCCTTGTGAAAGGATCCGAGGGGCTGAGATACCAACTACCCGCTTGTAGGTACAGCTTTATGACATCGGTCGCAGTTTCCCCGTCGTAATTCCCTTCTAAAAGCCGATAGAGCCCCTATGCTTGCTGCCCATATAATGTCCCGTACGCCTCTGCTTTCCTATCTCTTACAATAGTAAGTCGAACGTATGTACGTACGCTTGTTACTTCTTTCCAAACTTCTCCTTTATGCATAAGTAGGTTTCCCCTATTGTGCACCAGTTGCAACTTTCACGTAAGCTACCTTATCGTGCGTTCCATTTTACGTAGCATTAATTCTCGGAAATTTATAATAGTCGACTGGCCTACTTCTAATTAAAAGTCGCGAGCAGAAAACAAAAATTCCTCAAGCTTTTAGATTTCCAAGCTTTGGGATTTCTAAGCTTTTCAATTCCCAAGCTTTGGGATTTCTAAGTCTACGAATTCCCAAGCCTTTAAACTCCCAAGCTTTTGGATTTCTTAGCTTTTCAATTCCCAAGCTTTTAGATTTCCAAGTTTTGGGATTTTTAAGCTTTCGAAATGCCAAGCCTTTAAATTCCCAAGCTTTGGGATTTCTAAGCCTTCGAATTCTCAAGCTTTTAGATTTCCAAGCTTTGGGATTTCTAAGCCTTCGAATTCCCAAGCCTTTAAATTTCCAAGCTTTGTGATTTCTAAGCCATTGAATTCCCAAGCTTTTAGAGTTCCAAGCTTTGGGATTTCTAAGCTTTTGAATTCCCAAGCCTTTAAATTTCCAAGCTTTTGGATTTCTCAGCTTTCCAATTCTCAAGCTCTTAGATTTCCAAGCTTTGGGATTTCTAAGCCTTTGAATTCCCAAGCTTTTGGATTTCCAAGCTTTGGGATTTCTAAGCTTTTCAATTCCCAAGCCGTTAAATTTCCAAGCTTTTAGATTTCTCAGCTTTCCAATTCTCAAGCTCTTAGATTTCCAAGCTTTGGGATTTCTAAGCCTTTGAATTCCCAAGCTTTTGGATTTCCAAGCTTTGGGATTTCTAAGCTTTTCAATTCCCAAGCCTTTAAATTTCCAAGCTTTTAGATTTCTCAGCTTTCCAATTCTCAAGCTCTTAGATTTCCAAGCTTTGGGATTTCTAAGCCTTTGAATTCCCAAGCTTTTGGATTTCCATGCTTTGGGATTTCTAAGCTTTTCAATTCCCAAGCCTTTAAATTTCCAAGCTTTTGAATTTCTCAGCTTTCCAATTCTCAAGGTCTTAGATGTCCAAGCTTTAGAATTTCTAAGCCTTCGAATTCCCAAGTCTTTAAACTCCCAAGCTTTGGGATTTCTAAGTCTTCGAAATCCCAAGCCTTTAAATTCCCAAGCTTTTGGATTTCTAAACTTTTCAATTCCCAAGCCTTTAAATTCCCAAGCTTTTGGATTTCTGAACTTTCCAATTCCCAAGCTTTTAGATTTCCAAGCTTTGGGATTTCTAAGCCTTCGAATTTCCAAGCTTTTGTGTTTCTAAGCTTTCCAATTCCCAAGCTCTTAGATTTCCTGTTTCGATTAATTAAGTTTAGATTAATATGTGTATTTATGCATCCCATTAAACAATTTTTACTCTCCATAAACGGACTCGAGTAGACGTTTGTTTCGCCTTCTAAATAGGAACAACACCGGAATCGATTAGCTGATTTATAAAGTAAAAGGGTTAATAGCGGCTTTCCGAGAAACGATCACGCGTTGAGGAATTGTGTGGACCGGATGGAGGTCGAGGGAAGAGACAGTGTAGGAGAAACGATTATGCTATATAGAATAATTTGTTCGCCTCATTGGATAATGCCTGTCCTGGCGCCAGCCTCTGACCCGCTTATATGCTTCGTCGCTTCTCTATCAACCTTAACCCGCAATTCTGACATTTCTAACTCTAGTCGATCCTCTTCTCTATTGTAATTCAACGAAACAATAATATTATTGTACTCCAGTCTGTCTTTCTATGTGCAGTAAAATACGTATAGTGAAAAATGTAAATAGAGCAATATATGGTGAAAGAATATTTACGTATAGTGAAATTCTATACGTAGTATAATATATGTTCTTCTGTATTTGCAACAGTGAAACGTAAATGATTGATGATAATTAAATCAGGAAGCAGCGAATTTCCAAACCTTCGAATTTACAAGCTTTTGAGTTTCTAAGGGTTTGAATTCCCAAGCTTTTGAATTTCCAAGCTTTGGGTTTTCTAAGCCTTCGAATTCTCAAGCTTTTGGGTTTCTAAGCTTTTCAATTCTCAAGCTTTTGGTTTTCCAAGCTTTGGGATTTCTATGCCTTCAAATTTCCAAGCGTTTGGGTTTCTAAGCTTTCCAATTCTCAAGCTTTTGGATTTCCACGCTTTGGGATTTCTAAACCTTCAAATTCCCAAGCTTTTGGATTTCTAAGCTTTGGGATTTCTAAGCCTTCGAATTCCCAAGCTTTTGGATTTCTAAGCTATTCAATTTCTAAGCGTTCGAATTTCCAAGCTTTGAGTTTTCTAAGCCTTCGAATTTCCAATCTTTTGGGTTTCTAAGCTTTCCAATTCTCAAGCTCTTGGATTTCCAAGCTTTGGGATTTCTAAGCCTTCGAATTCCCAAGTTTTTGGGTTTCTAAGCGTTTGAATTTCCAAGCTTTTGGGTTTCTAAGCTTTCCAATTCTCAATCTTTTAGTTTCCTAAGTTTTGGGATTTCTATGCCTTCGAATTGCCAAGCTCTTGGGTTTCTAAGCTTTCCAATTCTCAGGCTTTTGATTTTCCAAGCTTTGGGATTTCTAAACCTTCGAATTTCCAAGCTTTTGGGTTTCTAGTCTTTCCAATTCTCAATCTTTTAGTTTCCTAAGCTTTGGGATTTCTATGCCTTCGAATTGCCAAGCTTTTGGGTTTCTAAGCTTTCCAATTCTCAAGCTTTTGATTTTCCAAGCTTTGGGATTTCTAAGCCTTCGAATTTCCAAGCTTTTGGGTTTCTAAGCGTTTGAATTTCCAAGCCTTTGGAATTCTAATCTTTCCAATTCTCAAGCTTTTGGATTTCCAAGCTTTTGGATTTCTAGGCCTTCGAATTTCCAAGCTTTTAGATTCCCAAGCTTTGGGATTTCTAAGCTTTCGAATACCCAAGCCTTTAAATTCCCAAGCTTTTGTAAAACTGCTGTTTAACGATTGAAGTTTAAACAATGAAGTAATACTCAACTACGAAGATGAACGCAACGACGTACAGATACTTTTCGTAGCCACTGTAATTCCGCAAAAATCAGTCGACGAACAAACACGAATATTAAAATGATCTCAGTTCTTCCATGTAATCGTTCCACGTTGAGTAACTTTGTCGCGTTACAAAGAAAAATCCAAGCCTAAATAACATCCCAAGCAGGCGGATTCGATAATCAGAATCGGTTTGCAAGAGACATACGCAGGCAAGAAAGTGTGCCGATGAGATAATCGAGGTCTAGGATAGCATAATTATCGGTGTCGAATGCAAATTCCGGAAAAAGAGACGAAAAGCGGCACGCGGGTGGCAAAACTGTATGCGGGTCAAGAATTTAATGAAAAGAAGTTCCAGTGCGTGAAGTATGCTGATGAGTCCCTTACATTTAACAGTAGTATGGGAACGCGCTACACCGTCGTACGTAATACGTACCTCTGTCATTTGCTGCACTAGCAAAATTGCATTTTATTAAAATGAGCTACCCACTGCTATACTCGACGAACCCACGCTGCTCTGCGCTGTTTTAAAACGCGATTCGAGAGAGAGAGAGAGAATTTTCCTCGCCAATTTTTTCCACTTTTTCCCCCCATCCTACAGCTTTGCTCCACTATTTTATTATGCTACGGCTGATTACGAAATATTAGTTTGCCACGCGAAATATATTATTCGCAAACTCGCGAAATATTTATAGTCCCTCGTGAAATATGGAAACGATTTCACCGTGACCCGTCTGTTTTTGATTCGAAAAAAGAGAAAAAGGAACGCGAGTTTCCACGAGGATTTTAAACCCCTTAACGTTCAATTTTTTCTTTATTCGATTTACGGACCAAAGGAAAGTGTAGCACTTTTTTTAAGAACACCGTGATTTTTCATAGTTAAACGACAACTTGAACAAAATCTTCAATGGTTCTTTATTCTTCCCAGAAATGTTATTAATGTTTCATTTAATGTATCCGCGTTTTATCATTTAGAAATCATTCTCTTTTAAGCAAAGAAAAAAGCATCGTGTTCTATAAGGCATGATTCAATTACCTAAACAGAATTTTTCATTAATGTAAACGAATATCAACAGCTAGATTTCTTCAGTTCCTATTAATAGAATTATTTGTGATACCTTACAATAATTTCAATAACTTGTTAATGTATGCAAAAAACGTGTTTCTATTTAAACGAGAAATTCTCAAGTGACAATAGTAGGGATATTGGACTTTGTTATATATTTTGCGTGAACAGAATTTTTCATTAATGTAAACGAACATCAACAACTAGATTTCTTCGGTTCCTATTAATAGATTTATTTGTGATACCTTACAATAATTTTAATAACTTGTTAATGTATGCAAAAAACGTGTTTCTATTTAAACGAGAAATTCTCAAGTGACGATAGTAGGGATATTGGACTTTGTTGTACATTTTCACGTACGTAGTAATCCATTAATTATATTATAGAATTTTCATAAATAAACTCGATGTTAATCACGATATTAAGCTTCAAACAGGAACAGGATTTTTATGTTAACGACGTTCCAAAATATTTAATTAAAAAGTATCGCTACGTGGTACATTTACCCTGCCGTTCAATAAATAAACAAATCCACGCAATCGATCGAGAAAAAGAGCTGCGTTGAATTCACCAATTTTACCTCTTCAACGAGTAAGTACTATATCTATAATTCGCGTCACGAATGTGACTCGTCATCGTAATCCAAAGTGGTTAATTATGAAACTTACGAAGAGTCCATCGTCGAAACTTTAAAGAAAAGAAATTTCCAATAATAAAGAAATATCTCCCCCCTCTTTTCCAATCATCGATGTCGCGAGCGTTGGGATATTTTTCAAATACTCGGGCGTAGGGCGGAAAGTTTCTCTGCCGGTGACGAAATTAATCGGATATGAAATAACGAGGCAAGTTGGAAGTTCACGGTTGACAAAGTTGCTTGATAACCAGCCGCGTGAAACTTTTCGTTCGAAGGGATAGGGTCTTTGGATGCAAACGATCATCTCGGCCAATCTTCTGCGGATTGCCTCGATTACGGCGATATCCTCTTCTAGCGTTTCCACTTGCTTCCCCCCCCCCCCCCCCTTCGGCTTCCTCGGTGCTGACTCATCCGCTCGGGCAAAATATAATTATGATAATCAGAATGTTCGATGGGCATGGTCTCGTAGCTGAGTGAACCGTAACCAGAGGCGCAATTCAAGCGCGGTAAAAGCGGAATTATGGCTGGCGCTCGTCACCCGTGAAGTATTCGATCGTTCTACCGACGCTGGGAAACGTTTCGTCAATTGAAACATCTTCTTTCGCCGTTTATTTAATTGATCGATCGAATTGCTTCGATTACTGCCCCACTTTAAATGAGATGTGGCAATATGGAGGCGTGGAACAGATATTGTTTAGAGGAAGAAAACAGGAGCTGTGAATTATGCAAGGAAGGGTGGGGCACTTTAAAACATCTGATAGAAGAGTGTAGGAAACTGGAAAGATGCGAACTCAGATGTGAAGATGTAGCGTCGGGAGCAACAGAGAAGGGAATTGTAAATTGGTTAGCCGAGGTTGGAGAGAAAAAAGAGAGAGAGGAGTCAGTTAGGTGATATGAGTGAGAACAGTATGGGGGGGATGAGAATGGGTTAAGACAGAATGTAAACCAAGTCCATTCTCTAAGCCGAGAAGGCTGAAAATTGAATAAACAACTACTACTACTACTACTACTGTTCACTTGAATGGTTCGCGCGTAACTTTATTTAAACCGTTCAGCGTAAAAATCCAGTTCCAATTTGCAGCATAATATATTGTTTAACCGTTCATTTATTCATGAACATTTTTGTATACTTTGAATATAACGAATTAATTGCTACGTAATTGTAAATATACAAGAAAGTCTAATTTCCCTCGCATCGTCACTTGAGAATTTCTCGTTTAAACAGAAACACGGTTTACGTTTTACGGTTTAGCGTTTAATGTAGTTGGTCTCAGCTTGCGAGTAGCGTAATTTGGTGAGCGACGGATATTTTGCGCCATACGATTAGCAGAGGATGGTATTTAAGCCGAAATATGACAGATGCGCGGAAAGAACGACGAAACAGGAGAACGATGATGTCCGGTGCATCACCCACACTTACGCAGCTCGAGCAAAAGAGGTCCAGCTGGTGGCACGTGGCACGTGCGCCTCCGTGAGCATCGACAGGTGGCGAACGAATCCACGTGAGCATCGCTTAGCCTCTCGAGGAACTGCATTCCCTCCGCCTGTACGAGTTTAATTGAACCACGACATCTTAACTTCCATCTAATTAACCATTTCGCCTGCTAACGACGCGCGTATACGCCCTGAAAAATTGGGCAATCTTCAAGTAAAAATATAGTGTAAACGTACTATGTACCGCCACTTTAAGGTTCGCGCTTTAAGTAACTTTCGTTAGACTTCTACTAGACTTTTTTTCGTTAACTATTTTAGAAGCTATTTAACGTAATGATCGTTCCAGTTTGAAGTATAATATTGTTCAATCGCTCTTTTATTTACGAACATTTGTTGTATGTGCTCAATATAATAAATTCATTACCAGTTAATTAGAAATGTAGAAAAATGTACAATGTCCGTCGTTTCGTCACTTGAGAATTTCTCGTTTAAATAGAGACACGTTTTACATGAGAATTCGTGTTGAATTATGACACTTCCCATACTTTACAATTACATTGGCAATGTTTTAATGTTCAACAGCACATTTACCTGCTAATATTTATTTACAAGTATTAAGTGTAAACGAATAGACTATGTTTATGCGTTTTTAATCGAAGTGCAAATTTACGATTCTTTGTACGATTCTTTTTAAGTAAACGAATTCAAGTGGCAGTTATAGGAACAGTGACAGTACGTGGGTCATTTACCCTATTTCATTCAATTCGATTATTCCGCGTGAAACAAAATGGCGAGCGAGAGTCGCCCCACCAATACTTAGAGTTTATATAACGTAATCCAATATTCCTTGATTAAAAAAAAATGCCGCGGCGGAAGGGTTAAAAAATTGCTCGCAAATATCGTTGCACGAGCAATCTCACGTGTTTACGATGCTTCGTAAACGATCGGATATCACTATTCGTCGGATGCAAGTGCATACAATACCGGCCAAAAGTTTGCAATCAAAAAGTCAGCGTCAAGTTTCTCTAATCCGTTTCCTTTAATTTCGTTTCTTATTCTGATTCTATACCTAACCCAAACCTAACTCAAACCTTATCCAAACTTAACCCAAACCTAACTCACACCTAACCCAGAATTGGATATCGTTGGTTTCAGTTTTTCAATCCTTATCACTGATCAAAAGTGGATCAAACAGTCAGCGTCGAGTTTCTATAATTCGTTTCTTTTAATTTTGTTTGTTATTCTAATTCTAAACCTAACCCAAACCTTATACAAACTTAACCCAAACCTAACACAAAATTGGACAGTATTGGTGTCAGTTTTTCAATCCTTATCACTGATCAAAACTGGATGAAAAAGTTATTGTCAAGTCTCTCTAATCCGTTCCTTATTCTAAGTCTGAACCTAACTCAAACCTAACTCAAACCTTATCCAAACTTAATACATACCTTACCCAAACCTAACCCAAAGTTGGATATCATTGGTTTCAGTTTTTCAATACTTATAACTGATCAAAAGTGGATCAAAAAGTTATTGTCAAGTTTCTCTAATCCGTTTCTTATTCTAAGTCTGAACCTAACCCAAACCTAACTCAAACCTAACTCAAACCTTATACAAACTTAACCCAAACCTAACCCAAAATTGGATATCATTGGTTTCAGTTTTTCAATACTTATAACTGATCAAAACTGGATCAAAAAATTATTGTCAAGTTTCTCTAATCCGTTTCTTATTCTAAGTCTGAACCTAACGCAAACCTAACTCAAACCTTATCCAAACTTAACCCAAACCTAATCCAAATCTAATTCAAACCTAACCCAAAATTGGACAGTATTGGTTTCAGTTTTTCAATTCTTATCACTGATCAAAAGTGGATGAAAAAGTTATTGTCAAGTCTCTCTAATCCGTTTCTTATTGCAATTCTAAACCTAACCCAAACCTACCTCAAACCTAACTCAAACCTTATACAAACCTAATCCAAATTTAACCCAAACCTAATCCAAAGTTGGATATCATTGGTGTCAGTTTGTCAATTCTTATAACTGATCAAAACTGGATCAAAAGTTATTGTCAAGTTTCTCTAACCCGTTTCACTTAATTTCGTTTCTTATTCTAATTCTCGCGTTGGTCGGAAACGCCGATTGGAAACTTTTGGCCGGTATTGTACGCAAACGAAAAGACCACGGTCCATTACGATACTTGTTACCGGTCCGTTCGCGTGTTTCTCAGTGATTTCCTTTCGCATCGTTTTAACGTGGCGTCACTTTCCATTTGCACGAATGCCGATAAATCTTCGCAACGATTCGCACGCCGGCCGGCTGAACGAAAAAAATGCCCAACTTCGGACAGTTATTACGATGAGATCCGGGGGGGCAAAAACCGCCGTGGGATTTCCGCTTTACCGTCATATTCGCGATTCAATTTAATTCCATTTCACGTGTTACAAGTTTCTTTCGGCGTTATAATTTTCGCTCGAAATTCCCCAACACCTGCTGCGCTTCTCTCCTTTACTTCCAAACGTCTAGACTAAACGTACCACGTACCGCCACTTTAAGGTACGCGCTTTAAGTAACTTTATTTAACCATTTTGGAACGTAGTTAACGTAAAAATCCAGTTCCAATTTGGAGCATAATATCGCGTTCAATATAGAATTTATTTGTGAATTTCTTGAGACTAGGAGAACCGTAGCAAATCTCTGTTAGAACATTTTTTTACGCGTTCAATACAACAAATACACTACTACGTAATTGAAACGGTACAACAAAGTCCAATGCTTTTATTACTGTCACTTGAAAACGTTTCATTTAAATAGAAACGTTTTACGTTTTACGTGCAGTAGATGCACCGACTACTGCCACATTTTATTTAACTATTTTGGAACGTTGTTAACGAATAAAAATTGTTACTGTTTGGAGCATAATATCGTGCTCAATATCGAGTTCATTTATGGACATTCTTTTTATATGTTCAATATAATAAAATCATTAGTAATTAATCGAAGAAGTACAACGAAGTCCAATATCCCTACTATCGTCACTTGAGAATCTCTCGTTTAAATAGGAACACGTTTTATATATAGTAACAAATATAAGAATTCGTGTTGAATTATAACACGTTTCATACTTTATAATTATATCGGTCACGTTTCAATTGTTCAACGGAGCACATTTACCTCCTAATATTTATTTATAAACATTAAACGTAAACGAATGTACAATATCTATGCGTTGTTACGTGAAATACTTTATAATTATATTGGTCACGTTTCAATTGTTCAACGGAGCACATTTACCTCCTAATATTTATTTATAAACATTAACTATCAACGAATATACAATGTCTATGCGTTGTTACGTGAACCGAAGTGCAATTGTTCACTTACGATCCTTTATACGATTACTTTGCTATTAAATAAAACGAATTCAAGTGACAGTTATAGGAACAGTGACAGTATTTGGGTCATTTACCCTATTGTTCGCGTTCGCTTCGTAGAATTCGCTGGATCATGCTTCGGCAGCGCTAATTGTTTCATCTCTCGCTTCGGTAAGCAGAGTCCGAGCATAAGATTCGATTGCTTTACCGTGAGAAAGAGGAAACGCCGCGGGAATCGATTACGAATACGTCGAAAGGGATATGAATCCAACGCGGTTCACTGCTGTGAAAAGAATCGGTGCCAACGCTGCTAATCTTTTCAACGATTACACGTTAGGAACTAATATTGGATTAATTCATGCTGTGCAGAATTAACGTTCGATTTAATATGTACAAAATATACAATATATAGATATATTTGGATATATTTAGATGTATATAAATATATACAGATATATGTAAATAATTATCTATATATACAGATATATGTAAATAATTATATATATATACAGATATATGTAAATAATTATATATATATACAGATATATGTAAATAATTATATATATATACAGATATATGTAAATAATTATATATATATACAGATATATGTAAATAATTATATATATATATATACAGATATATGTAAATAATTATATGTATATATATTGTTGGATTTAGGCTTCGATATGCAGAAGGATAATAAATTTCATTTAGACCTGCATTCTTTAATACATTATTCAACACCTTTTCAAATGTGATTCCTAATAGATGCAAGTGAAGAATTGATACCGAATAAAGGAAGTATTTGAAGACAATTGATATATGACCATTTAGTATACTTTGAAACCAAATAACATATGTAGCTCGCTACTTTACATACAGGAACGCAAAATGTTGCGATTAGTATGCAGATTATAACCATTCTATATACACACACACACACAAATATATATATATATAAATATATATATATATGTGTTTGTGTGAATTTAAATATATATGTTTATACACTTATTGACAATAGTTAAGAAACATATAGGTACGTATTTACGAAGCTTTATTTCAGATACAAGGATTCGAATTAAAATTAGAAGAACATATATTGTTCATCGATGCACGTAACGCTGTATTTTTACGCAATCGAAAGAATTGAAATCCGCGAATCTTCCAATAATAAAAGACACGCGAAAATTCGTAAACGATTACTTTGATTCTCAACTTCTGTCAGCAGCTGTATTATATAATACAAGATATACGTATCTTCGAAATCGATGCACTCTCGTCACGTTCACCCAATTTCCTCTCCAAGCCTTCGACCGATCGAATCACGCGATCAAAGGTTCCGCACCGCTGTTAAAAAACAAAGAAACAAAACGAAATAATGAGAGGGAGGGGGGGAATAGGATAGAAGTCGAAGTGTTAACGCGTGAAACCGACGGCCAGGTTGCGTTCGAGAATGGAAATGGTTCGCCTGATCGTCGATCCGCGGACAAACTAATCTCATCCCGCTCGTATTCGGTATTGCTATGATCGAAAGAGTTTCGCCTCTGGTTTGATGGGCTCGGCGTGTTGGGCTGCGGTAACGGTAGCGGTCTGCGGCAGATGTTTTTAACGAGGCCTTCTTCCTCTCTCCCTTAGTATTTTCGCTGCTGCTGCAGCAGCAGACCAACAGACGAAAACCTCTCCGCAAACCGTACGGACGAACACGACCGGTGTTTTAACCGCACTCGGAACGCGGCGGCGCGACTTTTATGCCACCTGCCGAGACTGCCAGATTTCTCGATCCAAACTACGTGGCGTCGCGTCCCGTCGTTCCAGAACAAAGGGATCAAGGACAGGATCGTTGATCCTGTGGACGATCGAAGAACGTTTCGCTCGACTACCTTTATGAACTTTGTTTCAAAATTGTTAAACGAGCGAATAACGAAAGACAGTGGCGATGATAACGAAGGCGCTGTGTTATTTTAAAGACGTGTTTATTCAGTGAATATTGCGTTACAAGTAACTCGCTCACTCTGTTCTTATTCTTACTATACTTACTCTGTACTATACTCATAATACTCTGTGTGGAGCTGTAGAGAGGGGATAGAATAGGAAAAGGAAGGGTGTTGCGTTTCGTCCTGGGCCTGCTAGTGGACTCATCAGTAAGGCTACCTAGCAGGC
This sequence comes from Eucera pruinosa, assembly GCA_028830335.1. Taxonomy (NCBI): domain Eukaryota; kingdom Metazoa; phylum Arthropoda; class Insecta; order Hymenoptera; family Apidae; genus Eucera; species Eucera pruinosa. Next base: position 5,124,239 of record JAMYCR010000019.1, read on the forward strand.
CCTGTCTTAGACGTTGGGAATTTGGAAAGAAGATTAAGTAAAAATTGCCAACGATATGTGAAGCTGTGGAGGGGGGATAGAATAGGAAAGAGGAAGGGTGTTACACGTTTCGTCCTGGACCTGTTAGTGTGAACTCATCAGTAAAGGCTATCTAGCAGGCCCTGTCTTAGACGTTGGGAATTTGGAAGGAAAGTTAAGTAAAAATTGCCAACGATATGTGAAGCTGTGGAGGGGGGATAGAATGGGAAAGAGGAAGGGTGTTACGTTTCGTCCTGGATCTGCTAATGGACTTATTAATAAGGCTACCTAGCAGGCCCTGTCTTAGATGTTGGGAATTTGGAAGGAAAGTTATGTAAAAATTGTCAACGATATGTGAAGCTGTGGAGGGGGGATAGAATGGGAAAGAGGAAGGGTGTTACACGTTTCGTCCTGGACCTGTTAGTGTGAACTCATCAGTAAAGGCTATCTAGCAGGCCCTGTCTTAGACGTTGGGAATTTGGAAGGAAAGTTAAGTAAAAATTGCCAACGATATGTGAAGCTGTGGAGGGGGGATAGAATGGGAAAGAGGAAGGGTGTTACGTTTCGTCCTGGGCCTGCTAGTGGACTTATTAATAAGGCTACCTAGCAGGCCCTGCCTTAGACGTTGGGATATTGGAAGGAAAGTTAAAGGCGGTATATATATGGACGAGGTAGTTGGAACGAGTACAGTGCAGAGATGACTTGTTGGCGAGGCAAACCTATTGGCTGTCGCATATTAGCGACACCTTCAGTCACACGTATTATAGTCATTGGCTGAATCGGTCACGACTACAAGTCTACTGCTTGACAAAGAACGCGAAACAAAATACGTGGAGGTAGAGTGAGATAGGACGACTTGGAACTACAACTGAATCACATTGATGTAAACCTATTTTTTTTCTCGCGAGGATGTGGGGAAATGTTCAAGACGATACCTGGCAGGGTCCGCTCTCGCGAATCTTTAACGAATATGAAGGACCTACTACTATGCATGTAGCATCTAAGAATTCGGAAGAAAGATTTTCTACTGGCTAATGGGCGGACCGAGTGACCAGCTCCCCTTGCCTCTGTGCTGTTCAGCTTGTAGGACGCTCGCCAACAAGTCATCTCTGCACTGTACTTTCGAGAAAGCCTATTTCGTATGTCCCTCTAGTGATGGGTGCAGGAGAGCCGCCACACTCTGTACTATACTTACCTATAAGTAAGTATTACGCGCAGAGATGACTCGTTGGTGAGGCAAACAGATTGGCTGTCGAATATTAGCGACACATTCGGTCGCGCGTATTATCGTTGTTACGGATGTTCTTGATAGGGTCTAGGAGTATTCGGTTCTATGCTAGGCACTGAAGTGCTAATGCACTTTGCTCGAGAGCGCGAATATTGAATAAAAGTATATTGAATTGAATTTCTGTTTAATCTTGAAGAGACTGTTAGTTTGAAGAGAATTATAAAAGCGACAAGCTCTGATACGGTTTTGAAAACGGAGAGAATTCTCCATACGTTTGCCCGTTTCTTGTTTAGCTTGTATGATTATCGAAAAACAAGTCATCTCTGTAATAGTATTTGCGTATGGCTGGCGATCAGGGATAAGAACGGAGCGAGCAGAGATTTGACTGTCGCATTCAAGTGTAACTAGCGCGTGAAAGAAAGAGTTGAAGTGAAGACGCAGTTAGTAAAGTAACCATTAGCATAACGAGAAGACAATTTCTTATTTAATCATTTATTTAACCATTAGAACAAACCCTTTGCCTTGCAACAAATCAGTCACTTCTATTGTTCTATTTAGTGGCGATTGTATGAGAGAATTAAATTTGTCGATCTGTTCTAAATAGAGATATTAATATTATGATTATAAGTATATGTTGAGATGTGAGATTAGAGTCGCTTGAATTGTTTCCTTTAATAGTAGGCCGATTTCGATGCCCCTTGGCTTAAATTAAAGGGAAAGGATGAGGGAATATTATGCTACAGTATTTTGTAACTAGCCTTTGAAGTTTATTTGTTATAAACAAATATATCCCACCATGGTAGATTACTTAGATAGTATCTGAAGAAAAATATTCACTTCTAAACTGCTACATGTCCGATTTCAATGAACCTTGGTTTAAATTACAGTGAAACGTCCCAAGATCATTATCTTACAGCCATTTGCAACTAGCCGTTGTAGTTCATTTGTTATAAACAAATATATCTCACCATGGTAGATTATTCATACAGTATCTGCAGAAAACTATTCACTTCTCAACTCCTAGACGTACGATTTCAATGAACCTTGGTTTAAATTACAGTGAAAGGTCCCAGGAATATTATACTATAGCTTTTTGCAACTAACCCCTCAAGTTTATTTGTTATAAAAAATTATATTGCGCCATGGTAGATTATTCGGTCAGCATCCGAAGAAAAATATTTATATCTCAGCTCCTAGACATCCGATTTCAATGAACCTCGGTTTAAATTGAAGAGAAAAGTCCCAGAAATGTTAACCAGCAAGCCATTTGTTGATATACGTTGTGGTTCGTTTGTTATAAACAAATACGTCGCCTCATTGTAAATTACTCAGGAACTACTCGAAGAAAACTATTTATTTCTCGACTTCTAGGCATGCGATTTCGATGATCCTTGGCTCAAATTGAAGGGGAAGGTTCAATGAATATTATCCATTAAGCCGTTTGTTGATAGGAGTTGTCGTTCGTTTGTTATAAACAAAAGTATCGCGATAACGTAGATTATTCCATTAAATATGGTTGCAGAAAAAAATTTATTTCTCGGCTTCTAGACGTCCGATTTCAATGAACCTTGAATCAGATTAAAGAGAAAGGTCCAAACAATATTATCCAGTAGGCGACTTGTCCATAAACATTCCGGTTAATTTGTTATAAACAAATATTTCCTATTTTTCGAGATAACTTAAAAACTATACTTAGAATGGCTTTGAAAGTATAGAGAGAGTATTCCTTGGACTTTCCCCTTTAATTTGAGTCGTGGATGATCGAAATCGGACGTCTAGAAGTCGAGTAATTAGCATTTATGGGAAACTTGAAAAGGTTTTTCCGATGACGTTTGTCCGAAGAAGAAATGATTCTTGTTAAAGAAAAAAATTAATTTCTCCGCTTCTGGACATCGGATCAGGACAAACGACTACTCAAATTAAAGGGGAGACTTCCGGCTACAAGATAGAGTAGGCCCCATCCTAGTAGCACTTCCGGTTCGGAAGTTATAAGCGTTTATTTCCTGCAATTTAGTATAACTTGCAAGTTACACACAGAATCGCTTTTAAACCTGCTAGAGCTTATTTCTGGCCTTTTAAGCTATAGTTTGAGCCTAGGCTGGTTAGTATACCTTGTCTAGAAGCCGAGATATATGCATAAATATAATAAAATATTAAAACGCTTATATCTTCGCTTCTAGACGTGCCATACTAACCAACCTGGACTCAAATTAAAGGGTAAAAAGCCAGAAATAAGATGTTATAGGTTTAAAGACAATTGCGTTAATAGTTTTTGAGTTATTTCAAATTAAAGGAAATAAACGCTTATAACTTTTGAACTGGAAGTGCCACTGCGGTCTAGCCTCCCCTATATTGTAGCCGGAAGTCTCCCCTTTAATTTGAGTCGTCATTTGCACCGATCCGATGCCTAGAAGAGAAGATATGAATTTTTTAACAAAACTGGAAAAGTTATGTCTGATTACGTGTATTCGAGAAATTCCCAATTTCCAGGCGGCAAAGGTATTGGCCAAATCGGTGACTTTTTTCGACGCGCCATCTAGCGGTAGAAAGGTGGAACTAAACGTGCAATTTTATGAATAATTCTTGTTAAATTGAAAAATTCATATCTCTGCTTCTAGAAGTCAGATGAGGACAAACGACCACTCAAATTAAAGGGGAGACTTCTGGCTATAAGACAAGGTATGTTTCATCTAAGTAGCACTTCTAGTTCAGACGTTATAAGCATTTATTTACTACAAGTTAGTATCACTTGCAAACAATTAAGGGAATCGCTTTAAAACCTACTAGGCCTTATTCCTGGGCTTCCTGTCTTTAATTTAAGCCAAGGTTTATTAGTATACGACAACCAGAAGCGAAGTTATAAGAGTTTAAACATCGTATTACATTTTCGCCTATAACTTCGCTTCTGGTTGTCCTATACTAATAAACCTTGGCTTAAATTAAAGATTGGAAGCCCAGGAATAAGGCCTACTAGGTTTTAAAGCGATTCCCTTAATTGTTTGCAAGTGATACTAACTTGTAGTAAATAAACGCTTATAACGTCTGAACTATAACTGCTACTTGGATGAAACATACCTTATCTTGTAGCCAGAAGTCTCTCCTTTAATTTGAGTGGTCGTTTGTCCTCATCTGACTTCTAGAAGCAGAGATATGAATTTTTTAATTTAACAAGAATTATTCATAAAATTGCAGGTTTAGTTCCACCTTTCTACCGCTAGATGGCGCGTCGAAAAAAGTCACCGATTTAGTCAATAGTATTGCCGCCTGGAAATTGGGAATTTCTCGAATACACGTAATCGGACATAACTTTTCCAGTTTTGTTAAAAAATTCATATCTTCTCTTCTAGGCATCGGATCGGTGCAAATGACGACTCAAATTAAAGGGGAGACTTCCGGCTACAATATAGGGTAGGATAGACCGCAGTGGCACTTCCAGTTCAAAAGTTATAAGCGTTTATTTCCTTTAATTTGAAATAACTCAAAAACTATTAACGCAATTGTCTTTAAACCTATAACATCTTATTTCTGGCTTTTTACCCTTTAATTTGAGTCCAGGTTGGTTAGTATAGCACGTCTAGAAGCGAAGATATAAGCGTTTTAATATCTTATTATATTTATGCATATATCTCGGCTTCTAGGCAAGGTATACTAACCAGCCTTAGTTCAAATTATAGCTTAAAAGCTCAGAAATGAGCTCTAGTAGGTTTAAAAGCGATTCTGTTTGTAATTTGTAAGTTATACTAAATTGCAAGAAATAAACGCTTATAACTTCCGAACCGGAAGTGCTGCTGCGATAAAGCCTACCCTATCTCGTAGCCGGAAGTCTCCCCTTTAATTTGAATAGTCGTTTGTCCTGATCCGATGTCCAGAAGCGGAGAAATTAATTTTTTTCTTTAACAAGAATCATTTCTTCTTCGGACAAACGTCATCGGAGAAACCTTTTCAAGTTTCCCATAAATGCTAATTACTCGACTTCTAGACGTCCGATTTCGATCATCCACGACTCAAATTAAAGGGAAAAGTCCAAGGAATACTCTCTATATACTTTCAGAGCCATCCTAAGTATAGTTTTTATGGTATCTCGAAAAATAGAAAATATTTGTTTATAACAAATTAACCGGAACGTTTATGGACAAGTCGGCTACTGCATAATATTCCTTGGACCTTTCTCTTTGATCTGATTCAAGGTTCATTGAAATCGGACGTCTAGAAGCCGAGAAATAAATTTTTTTCTGCAACCATATTTAATGGAATAATCTACGTTATCGCGATACTTTTGTTTATAACAAACGAACGACAACTCCTATCAACAAACGGCTTAATGGATAATATTCATTGAACCTTCCCCTTCAATTTGAGCTAAGGATCATTGAAATCGCATGCCTAGAAGTCGAGAAATAAATAGTTTTCTTCGAGTAGTTCCTAAGTAATTTACAATGACGCGACACATTTGTTTATAACAAACGAACCACATGCTCTATCAGCAAATAGCTTACAGGTAACATTGGTGGGACTTTTCCCTTCAATTTAAACCAAGGTTCATTGAAATCGGACGTCTAGGAGCTGAGAAATAAATATTTTTCCTCGGATGCTGACCGAATAATCTACCATGGCGCAATATATTTGTTTATAACAAATGAACTGCAAGGGCTAGTTGCAAAAGGCTCCAGTATAATATTTCTGGTATCTTTGGCTATAATTTAAGCTAAGGTTCATTGAAATCGGTCGTCTAGAAGCGGAGAAATTAATTATTTTCTACAAGCATACTTAATAAACACGTTACATTATCGCGGTACTTTTGTTTATAACAAACGAACCACAACCTCTATCAACAAATGTCTTCCTGGATAACATTCCTGGGACCTTTCTCTTTAATACAATCCAAGGAGTATTGATATCAGGTGTTTAGGAGCCGAGAAATGAATATTTCTCTTCAGATACTTTCTGGGTAATCTACCATGGTGCGATATATTTGTTTATAACAAATGAACTACAAGGGTTAATTGCAAAGGGCTGTAGGATAATATTCTTGGGACCTTTCTCTTTAATTTAAACCAAGGTTTATTGAAATCGGACGTCTAGGAGCTAAGAAATGAATACTTGTCTTCAGATACTGCCTGGGTAATCTACCATGACGCGATATATTTATAACAATATTTATAACAAATGAACTTCAATAGCTAGTTGCAGAAGACTATAGTATAATATTCTCGGTTCCTTCCCCTTTAATTTAAGCCAAAGATCATCGAAATCGGCCCACTGAAAGCCGAGAAATTGTGTTATACTTAATGTTCCAACACAGACGAAGTACAGGATCAATTATAACTATCCCTCACCGAGTGCAACATGATCTTCAATGTTTAAACAATTTCATTACTGTCAAAACGATGACTTAAACCCCCCACAATTTCTCATAAACAACAACATATTCCAATCCGAACATAATCCCAAACATCCACGGAAAAATTTGATCGATTTGATCGTGAAAATCCCGCAGCCAAGTAATAAAATAATCACACATTACATTTCTCTCAATCTATACTCTTTCTTATATGAAACTCATTTGTTTCGTACGAATCCACTCACAAGTCTATCGTGCTATTCCTCCTCTACAAGAAGCCACGCAAGTTATTCACATTCCCGTTCCGCGTACAATCTACTAGCCTTCTTATAATCGCGTACATTGTTCACTACTAAAAAAGAAAAAAAACGCGTTAAAGATCGTCAGTGGTTTAACAAAACGAATACAGCGTTTGCCGATGTGAAAGACAGTAGAGCATATCCACAGTTAAGACGTGAAGTCTGCCTCCTTTTCGCGGACGTCCAGCGGACGTTTCGCGAATATAGTTGCAACTGTTCTTCGCCGGATTCCAAGCACGCGTCGCGGCGATGCAAAAAGCGCGCGCCTATTAACGCTTCGAGCCGGTCGTTGTCGCGCATAACGAATAGCTCGCGATTACGCATCGCTGGAACGCAACGAATAGCGTTTGGAAAAAAGAAACGTGTTCCCCCGTATCAACCACGGTTAACTCCGTATATCACGCTGCTACGAGTCCCCGAGGCTCGAGAGAGAGAGAGGACGACTTCTTCTTCTTCTTCGTGCTGCCTCATCGAGTTACGCGCTCGACTGAACCGTAGGAATTTCACGCGATTATTCTTCTTCTTCTCCATTTGCGGAGCAACGCGGAATAACGTTTGGATTACTGCCTGTCGACGAACGCACAGACGCGCAGAAACGCGGAGACGCGTTCCTTCTGCATTTTTCCTTTTTTTCTAGCCTCGCTTAGAGACCTCCCACGCCGGTTTCACACGGATCGGCAGATGCTCGATGTTCGACGTAATATCGGGGATAAAAGGGATAAAATAGGGTAGATGTACTGCTACTTCAATGTTCGCGCTTTAAGTAACTTTCGTTAGACTTTGTGGCGGCTCTCCTGCACCCACCACTAGAGGGACATACGAAATAGGCTTTCTCGAAAGTATAAGCTCTAACTACCTCGTCCATATATATACCGCCTTTAACTTTCCTTCCAATATCCCAAGTCTAAGGCAGGGTCTGCTAGGTAGCCTTATTAATAAGTCCACTAGCAGGCCCAGGACGAAACGCAACACCTTTCCTCTTTCCTATTCTATCCCCCCTCCACAGCTCCACATATCGTTGGCAATTTTTACTTAACTTTCCTTCCAATATCCCAAGTTTAAGGCAGGGCCTGCTAGGTAGCCTTTACTGATGAGTTCACACTAGCAGGTCCAGGACGAAACGTAACACCCTTCCTCTTTCCCATTCTATCCCCCCTCCACAGCTCCACATATCGTTGGCAATTTTTACTTAACTTTCCTTCCAATATCCCAAGTTTAAGGCAGGGCCTGCTAGGTAGCCTTATTAATAAGTCCACTAGCAGGCCCAGGACGAAACGCAACACCTTTCCTCTTTCCCATTCTATCCCCCCTCCATAGCTTCACATATCGTTGGCAATTTTTACTTAACTTTCCTTCCAAATTCCCAACGTCTAAGACAGGGCCTGCTAGGTAGCCTTTACTGATGAGTCCACTAGCAGGCCCAGGACGAAACGCAACACCCTTCCTTTTCCTATTCTATCCCCTCTCTACAGCTCCACAGACTTCTACTAGCCTTCTTTTCGTTAACTATTTTAAAACATGGTTAACGTAAAGATTCGGTTCCAGTTTCGAGCATACTGTAGTAGAAGGATATGGAGGGCGATGAGATGGGTCCAGAGTCCGGAATAAAACACCTCCGAATCCTACTAACTATGATAAATATATTTACAAAGATAGATAAGCGGTGGGCTCGCGCGGGTGTCCGAGTCAATCCTCGTCAGAGTCTACGCCGTAACTGGCCTTTTTTCGCCGTTTGGCCGTGAGGCTCGTTATTTTATCACCTGACCTGTTTGGCAGCGTCATCCCTGAGCCGCTTTCCCTTTTCCTAGGTGGAAAACGACACGGCCTACGCTACGGGTACATGGGCTTTCCCTGTGCAGTGTCCTTCATAGACTAAAACTCCCGTTAGCCTTCTACAATACGATTGTTTAATCGCTCTTTTATTTACGAACATTCTTTTATACGTTGAATATAACGAATTCATTACTACGTACGTGAAAATGGTACGACGAAGTCTACGGTGCCTCGTATCGTCACTTGAGAATTTCTCATTTAAATAGGAACACGTTTTTACATGCGTTAGATGTACCACGTATTTTGCCACTTCTTGTTTAACTATTTTAGAACGTATTTAACATAAAACTCGTTCCTGTTTGAAGCATAATATCGTGCTCACTATCGAGTTTATTTATGAACTTATTTTTTATATGTTCGAGTTAATAAATTCATTACCAGGTAATTGAAAATATACAACGAAGTCTACGGTGCCTCGTATCGTCACTTGAGAATTTCTCGTTCAAATAGAAACGCGTGAACTTTGATCTACTTGATAAACTTTACTTTGATAAACTTGAGTAAACGTCGTTCAACTTTGTTCGTCGAAGCTTCGGAAATTCAGCGCTTTTGAGAATTTCAAGCATTGGCAGTTCAAAGATTTTAATAATGCGAGATGCGCGATCGGCTAAATCAAATCGAAGTATTAACATCGCGTAACGTATACTTAATTTAACCCTCCTATCTTTCATCCAATTACGTTCTCTCCATTTTCTCTAAAATAGATTTCTTCCTACTTTAAGAAACAAATACAGCACGGTTGTTTCTCTATTTCTAAGTTCACATTTCAACTTCCACGTTGATGAGTTCACTTTTCCAACGTTGCAAAGCTGTTCATCGGTTCATTCGTGCAAAAATGAATTAAACAAAATCTCGAAGAGTATTAACGATGAAAAGCGATTTTTACAAGAACCTGTTACCATCGACCCTAAAAAGACGTGACCAAGTTACACAGTGAAGAATCATAATTGGACATACGAAAATAACCCATAAATACATCCTCAACAAAGAAGACCAACCACTCTGCGAACGATGCAAGACGACCCTAACAGTAGATTGTGGGTAGAATAATAGTGCTTCCTTTCTTAGACGATTAGACAATATGATATATTTATTATTAGAGACTAAATTTAATGATATAACACATATATGAGGACTATCTCTATCTCGCTCTTTAGTTCTCTCGTTCTCACTCTGAACTCGCTCTCTCACTCAGTGTACTCTCCCTACTGGTTCGGTAACGACTGACTCTTTTTCAAACATTCCTCATAATAACGTACACAATAGATCGGACTCTCACTCATCTCATTTTCACCATAGACTATACAGATCTGGACAAAACATTCATACTCATTTAACATCATTCATACATCTATATATAAAACCAACACTCACATAGATCACCTCGTACTGCAATGTGAAATATTCCTTCCGTTAAGAAACCAACTCAACATCAAACCTACTGTAAAAGACAACGTAAAGGACAGTGGAACAGTATCAAGACTCCTACAGTATCTAAAGCAATCCATGCTCTACAACCACCTATAAATCTCCCCCCTCTGCTGTCGCTAATAACCCAAGAGGCTGATGCGACACAAAATAATGGACGCAAAAAAAAAATCTCGAAGGTTGCAGCGGGGTTAATAGTTACGCAATCGTACGATTAGGTGTTTACGAAGAATGGAGAATCGAATATCTCCTCTGTCGAAGTGGCCTTAAAACGTTGGACCGTTCGCGGGATTCATCGAGGCGTTCAGTTTCGAAACGTAGCTCGAAGTAAATAAAAAAGAAAAAGAGAAGAGAGAGAAAAAAAAAACAAAGAAGAGGTATTGTCGTTGCTCTCGGTTCCCACGTCGACGGGCTCTTTCGCTCCCCTTTTCTTAACCTCGCCTTCCGTCGGCGGTATACTTCGCGCTTCATCGACTTCTGTCGTCGCATCGCGTTATCCCGTGGAAATTAAACGACATAATTAACTCGCGGCGGCATAAAAAGGTTTCACGCGCCCGTTCAAAGGAACGAGCCTGATTATCGCCTCTCCGCTTCTCGTTACTCGCTCTCTCTCCCTCTTTTTTTTAATTGCGTTATTAACTTCCTTCAACGTTAAACAGTATTCGAAGATCAACGGGAGATGTTGAATTTATCTCCGGCAAACAATGATTAAAAACTATTGTCAAACAAACAGAAACTATTATCGAAACGTTTGAAATACACTAGGATTGGAATTTCCGAAGGGAATCGTTTTTCTTCAGCTGGAATTTGAATTTTCGCTGCTGAGTTTCGCGTAGAAATTGATCATTATTTCGCAGCGTCTTCGTCATTGTTCCGCTGCTCGATATCGAATTTCAATCATTCGAATTCCAATCGTCCAGCATCTTTTACAATTCTTCTCCTTTTATTCTTTTACTCGCACGACTCTTATCAGAGAGAAGCGACGAGAAAAACTGGCCGGGCATTCGAAAGGGTTTATCCCCGCAGCGAATGTAAATGAAGAACGCGAAGAATGCGAATAACTTCTTTCCCCGCTTTACGCCGGTCGAGTCTCGAAAGAATCGCCGTGACCGCTTCTTTTTCACCTTGAAAAACGTTTCGCTGTGGATATCCCGCGCGAATGGTACGAAGGATCGTGGATGGAAAAGCGCGAAACGAAAGGTAATCGTGCAATTTCATTTCGAGAACGAGGCTCCTTCGATCCTACGGGATGAGAGCGACTCGTTGCAGCCTTCGCCGGGATTCGTGACCGGAATTTTCCTTCCTTCCTTCCATCGGAAGCCGGATTCCGAGACCTTTCTTGGACGATACGCTTCGCTGTTTACTTATTCATTAACGGGGAAAAAGCTCAATAAGTACGAGGAAAGAATCTACGCGTGGTAACATAAAACATTCGATTGACGATTATTAGAAAAGCTGAGATTTAAAGCTGTTGATATCGTTGGCGAAAAATTCGACGCGGTTGCAATGATTATTAGCAGTTTGGTATATTTTAACGAAAGGGTTATGGTGGTTAAGGTTGGAAATATTCTTTATTGGCTTTCCATTATGGATTACAATCCTCCTATTATAATATATACAATAGTATAATAGTATAATATATAGTTATATATATATAAAACTTACGTGTACATTTAAATATCGATGAAATAAATATATGATTACAAACACGAACATAAAACTTACGCGTACATTTAAATATCGATGAAATAAATATATAATTACAAACACGAACATAAAACTTACGCGTACATTTAAATATCGATGAAATAAATATATAATTACAAACACGAACATAAAACTTACGCGTACATTTAAATATCGATGAAATAAATATATAATTACAAACACGAACATAATTGTACACATATCAATATTAGGTTGTAACATACACGCGCTAAGCTGCTTGAAATGTCCAGGAAACGAGTTTTCGAGTCGCGAAACGCAGCAATAACTAGGTTTCTCCCTTTTGAAAGCAGTTTCATGTGTGCATTCGTCCCATTATATTAACCCATTCAACGTCATTCAGTTGTAAGTGTAATTAATCACGTATACGTCCCATCGACAAACGATTTCCTTTCCATTCGAAGCGTATCTCTCTCTCTCTCTCTCGTAGAATTTCCGTAATTTAGAAAAAGGGAAGAGAAACGGGACGAATTTATAGAGTAGTTTCTGGCGATTTCCCCGAAAGGAAAACGCGTGAATGAAAGTACGCGAAGACTCTTGGGGAAGGAAGGCGGAAAGGTGGGGAAAGCCGGTGGCCGTGGCGTATTACTATGCCGGTGAACGCGCCGGATGTCCGGTGTCGGCGCAGGAAAACGCGTCTCGTCGATCAGGAAAGGCAGAGCCAAGCTAGCGCAGCCAGTGCACAACGCGTATACGCGGGCTTTTGAACGGCGTAGCGGCGAAGGTAGGGTAGCTGCGTCGCGCGTATGCACGCGAGCAGGTATGCGGCGAGTGGCGAGTGGCCAGCAGCAAAACGATCGTTGCCCGTTCGCTTCCGCTTCGCGTTTCATTCACAACTCTCTTTCGCCTTCGCCTACGCGCGCCGCACGCGTTTCCTTCGTTCATCGCCGCCGCGTGAATCATCCGACGAATTCTTCTCCTCTCCTTTCTACCATCCCACGTTGCGTCTGCCTACGATCTCCCCGAGTCGCGTACCGGTGGTGTAATTTATCATTAATTCGTATGGACGTAGTGCGCTATGTTCTTTTTCTTTATCAACGACGCGGCGGTCTATCTTGGTTAACGATTTTCTTTTTTAACCACGGATTTGATGCTTAATGATGCTTGTACGGATTGATGAAGTTACAGAGATGGTAGATACTATCTTGTCAATGGTTTATCGGGACCAATGGTACCAGTACGCGTTCCAATTGATCGTTAAAGAAATCGTGTGGCTCGAATGAAATGCTTGGACATTGAAAACACGGTTCGAATCATTGATACGTTTATCGATGTTTAGATCGATGACCAGTGGTTGTAGTTTCAACTTGTTTCATTAGACTCCGTGACTTTCATTGGACTACCGGAATCTCTTAACGTTTTTAACCAACTTTCTTCAACATTCGCTCGTTGAACATACGCACGTAACAAATGAAGCGCGTTAATATTAGGGCAATAGACGTCACGCATCTGTTTACTACTAATTATAGATTACATTTACGTAAACCCTATCTATTTAAACGCGACAGCTAGTTTTCTAACGCTGATGTCCTCTCTGCAACACGCTGAAACGCGATTAAAAATAAAAATCGAGCGGGGCAGCTCGAGCTCGGTGTACAGGTTGGGAAGCGACTCGCGTGGATGCAAAATTGTTTAATAACGGATGAAACTTCCGGCCGCGGCCAGCAGCGCACCGGATGACTCGCAGCGCAGTCGATCCGCACAACTGACGACATTGTGTAAAATATCATTGTTTGACGGAGTCAGGGGAAGGGATAACCGATGATCTCGCTTCCGGCGACGCTGCTGGAACCTCGATATAATCGAGCCGCTGAAAGCAACGCCGTCGAATAACGAAAAACGGAAGTTCAAATTTCGCGGCCGTAGGAGCATTTTCGATCGCGCTTTCGCCGCAACGATATCCAGGCGAAACAGCGAGCATAAGCGATCTAAAATCTCCCGTTCATCAACGCGTGCGTAATTATCTACTTATTTAATAACCATTTCGTATGCAAAGCGCGTTTAGTCGTCGGCGGACACGTCGCGAGTCAATCGACGCTTAAGACGATTAAACGATGAAAGTATATCTAATGCAGGTGAAAAATGGGTGTAGCGATTGCAATTTCAACGCTTCTTAATGCGTTTAATGTGGTAAATTAGTAGCAGTCGAAAGCTAGACTAGCTACAAATCGATCATTAATATAACAATAACGATACATCGATAATAACAATGAAATATTTATTCATCCGCTACGAAACAAGTCGGTGTGTTTCCAGCGTTAATTAGCCGAAGCTTCTCCGGATCTGCTAATTGAAACAATGGGTGATACACGAGCTTGGCGAATAATCGGAAGAGGAAGGGGGGTAGAGATACTTTTAATCCGGGAGCTGATTAAAATATTCATCGTGGAAACGAATGGCCGGCATTACGCGTGACGAGGGAATCGAGCCGCGCGTCACAAATAACGTAACTTATCGTCGGGATATATCGTATTCATGCGACGTGATTCGCCGGGGCCATCCGGCCACAATACGAATCCCGGACGCGTGCAAATAATTTACAGATAATTCTCAGTATTTTAATCCGATCCGAATAGCCGAGGGGGGAAGGGAACGGTGGAGCTGCCGCATTAGCGATAACAAATAACTTTTACACGCGCCGCCAGCAACGGGCACCGCGAAAACGGAGACAACGAACGCAATAATTGTGACACGCGTGTTTAACTTTGCACGGGCACGCGCCGCTGTGCATTATACCGGAAACGCGTAGCAGGCACGCGGAATAATTGGCCCGAATCACGGTTAACGAAATATCGACAGAGTCGATTAATTAACTGCGCCGCCGACAATGAAATTACCCCGCCGATGCTTGGGCAAGTTGTAAAAACGCCGATTTTGTATACAATTCTTTTTTCTTTTTTTTTTGGCTATTTTCATTCTGGTTATTGGGATATGGGGTTAATTTCAATTAAAACTTAGTATATTCTCTGATCTGTGATTTTATTTTAACAAAGGGGAAGGACGTTTTAACGTTGCAAGGATCGAATTAAAAGTGAGGGCTTTTTTAAAGTGCATAGAAAATTTTGCGCTCAATCCGGAAAGGAAAAAAAGGGTCTGGGTATGCAACGTGTTTGTCATACGGTCCTTTAGACACTTATAGAGACCCATGACTTTGGTAACAGAGTTAAGGCTGTTCTTTATTACAGACTCAGTGTAATAATTGTAATAAGTGTAAAATAGTACAGACTCAACGCAAAATTTATTTTTCCTTTTAATTAAAATGATAATCCAACACTAGTCGATGGCTGTTAACCCTTTCGCTGCCCGAGCATTGGAAGTAAAATTTAAACGAGTGGCTAACGATAACGTTTGTTAACCCCTTGCCCTACTTTTATTTTATTACCTATGTACGTTAGTGTTAGCTGCGTGTTGATCTTTTCTATCATTTCACGTACAAATCATTGAAATATTCGCAGCCATTTCCACTTAACAACCCACAGTCTTGTAAAACAAAGCTAAAATTACAGTTCAATTTAAATTTTACCCTCAACAATATTCGCTATCGTTGAATACAAGTAATAATTTATAGAACAAACTTGACTCGTCATTGTAGGGCAAAGAGTTAAAAAGTAAAACGTTGTTGGTGGTCATAAAAATAGACTTGGGTCACTTTCAAAATAAACGGCTTGTACATTATATTAAATATTATTCTACAAAGATTTATATGCTTCACCGTAGAACGCCACAATTTATTTCCGGACAAGCTAATAATCCACTTGCGCGACGCGTTTAATAAAGTTTCCGCCGCTGAAAGGAAACTAAAAGGCGTTTGTTCGGGGAACTCGATATATAAGATCGCGCTGCGAAAATGGCTATCGACGGGGACGATTAAGCAGCCGTGCCATGAAACACCGAACGGTCTAATTGTTCTTCTCTGTCCGAAGCTGCGAGCAGATTTCCCCAGAGCGATCGCCTCCTTCGTCTCGGCTATAAAAGTTCCGTCGATAATTCCGCGAGCAAAACTTGCTTCGCCGCGACGAGAATGGCGAGAGAACGCCTCGCGAAACTAGAAGGCGAAACTATGCGAGCATGTGGCGACACGTGACGGATAGGATTCTCATAAACGCGTGTAAAGCTCGTAATTTAATTATCACGAATTAGAATGAATTTCTGACGCTTTGAATTCTCTCAATGCTTTGAATTTCCATTGCTTTGAATCTCTATAGTTTGGGATTCGTACTGCTTCAATGTTTCAAAAGCTTTCGATGCTCAATGCTTTGTCTTTTCAAGGCGTTCAATTCCCTATACTTTCAGTTTCTCAGTGGTTTAAATTTCCAAAGCTTCTAATTTCCAATGCTTAATTTTTCAAAGCTTCTAATTCTCTAGACTTTTAATTCTCAAAACTTTTAATTCCCAATGCTTTCAATTCCCAATGCTTCTAATTCTCAATGCTTTCAATTCTCAATGCTTTTAATTTGTAATGCTTTAAATTTCCAAAGCTTCCAATTGTCAATGCTTTCAATTTCCAAAGCTTCCAATTGTCAGTGCTTTCAAATCTCAATGCTTTCAATTCCCAATGCTGTAAATTTCCAAAGCTTCCAATTCGCAATGCTTTCAATTCTCAATGCTTTCAATTTCCAAAGCTTCCAATTGTCAATGCTTTTAAATCTCAATGCTTTCAATTTCCAAAGCTTCCAATTGTCAATGCTTTCAATTTCCAAAGCTTCCAATTGCCAATGCTTTCAAATCTCAATGCTTTCAATTGCCAAAGCTTCCAATTCTCAATGCTTCCAATTCTCAATGCTTTCAATTTCCAAAGCTTCCAATTGCCAATGCTTTCAAATCTCAATGCTTTCAATTGCCAAAGCTTCCAATTCTCAATGCTTTCAATTTCCAAAGTTTCCGATTGTCAATGCTTTCAAATCTCAATGCTTTCAATTTCCAAAGCTTCCAATTGCCAATGCTTTCAAATCTCAATGCTTTCAATTGCCAAAGCTTCCAATTGTCAATGCTTTCAAATCTCAATGCTTTCAATTCCCAATGCTGTAAATTTCCAAAGCTTCCAATTCTCAATGCTTTCAAATCTCTATACTTTCAATTCCCAATGCTGTAAATTTCCAAAGCTTCCAATTCTCAATGCTTCTAATTCCCAATACTCTCAATTTCCAAAGCTTCGAATTCCATACACCTTCGATTCTCGAACCTTTTGACTTCTCGCTACTTTAAGTTCCCAATACTTTGAATCGCTAAACCTTAGCATTCCCAAAAAACATTGAACTTCTCATCCGTTAGCTGCAAGTATACAAACGAACCACTTTATATCGCTGTTGCAGAAGAAGAGGTGCACGGTTGCGGTTGGTGTGCAGTTGCGCGGCGGCTAATTAACGGGATTGTAATTAGAACGTAGGATTGGGATGCGTATCCGCTACTCGCCGGGCGAACGTCAGAGAGGAGAGGATGTGTGTTGGCTTGCCTCGAAATTGGGTTTCAAATGAAATGGACAGACGCAGGACGCGCGTCGCACTTTGTGTTTCGCTCTGCTCCACCGTGCACCCCGTTTACTTTGTCCGTCTTTTTCATCAACGGATGTCGCTATATGCATCCCATTACTTTATGCCGCTCCAAACGTTTCCTCTAATTTCTCTTTCCTCCGCTCACCATTTCGCCGACCGCGTATTTTCATAGTTCATTGTTCCTTCGATACTTTTTCCTTCTCCTGCTTCGAGTCGCCACGTTTGCTCGCCGGTTTCCTCTTTTATTTCTGACACTTTGCGCGCTCAGCGTTTCATCCAAAGACAGTTTCATTAACGCGTTTTAATTATTCAAAGACACGATGCATACTTAGCCACGATTATTCGGTTGCGAAACAAATTTTCGAGATGTCGTAGCGAAATTTTGTATACATTGACGCACGGGGCGAGAAGAAAGCGTAGCAAATAACAATAATACGCTTAAAGTGAAGCAAGCTAGCTCGAATTCTGTTAAACAAAAGCCTGATAATTCTACGAGTAAATGAACTTAGAACGCTAACGCGTTCAATTTAATTGCCGTGCAATTCGTCGGACGATTTCATCGAATTACCGTTGGCAATATTCTCGAAGCATCGCGGCTTCGGATAAGAATTCATTCCGAAGGCGATCGGAATCGAAGCCACGTTTAGCCTTCGATTATTGTTTTACGAGTGTTAAGGATTTCCACGTGCCCGGCGTGCCGATCAGCCGCGTTTCTTTTTCTTTCTTGCTAAAGCAAAGAGAAACAGGAAGCCTCCTTTTCAACGGCATCCTGGTCCCACGATTGTTTCGTCGTATTTCTGATTTATATCCCCCTCAATAGGATTTCTGCTTGCTATTTACTCCTGTTCACGTTCGAATACTTTTCCAATTCTTCTTGCAATTAATATACAAAAAAAAAATATATATATGTAGGGATTATTTTAAAGTAAACCCCACGTGGATGGTTTAAAGGTGCGAGAAGGGAAGAAAACTCAGTTTGCGAATAAGTAATGGTGATTTATTAATAATAAAACTAACGCACAATCTCACATAAAAAAACTCTCGCTCTGCACTCGCAACGTTCTCTCGCATTCGACTCTTTTTCATGACTCCCGTCATCCACGCATTCTCTACCCTTGCACGCATTCATTCTTTTTCCTTATCTCTCTCTGCTTCTCTCACTCGTCTCAGATAGTCGTAGAACCCAAACAGTTACGTTCACACGAAACCTAGCGCGACCACGCACTCTTCGATCGCACGTCAACTCAATCGCTCTATCCCAAACACTTCTCGTTCACGCCTCAGCCAATCTTACCCAAATACAACACCGTTCGCTCAGCAATCGCTCTGGTCCAAACATTCACACGACATTCTGTCTTCCACATATAAAATATTTTTAATAACAATTACTTATTACAATAGCTTGCAAGCGTTCCCTTCTCCGCTCTCCTAGACGCAACGTGCACGAAGCGAAAGAATTACATGTAGGGACAGGGTTTTTAAGAACGGTCAGGATTAAATAAATGAATCTTTATTTGATGCTTTCTGTTTCAAGCGCAGAGTCGAACTGTTTTGCTCGCTGGGTCCTCGGGCCTCAAGCGGTTTCAAGCGGGGAGTGTGTATGGGTTTTTCTCTGGTAGTAAATCTTTAGAAAAGGATATCGGCCCGTGACGCGGTTAAGTGACACCGCGCCACGATGCCAAACAAACTGACAGAGGACCCGATGACTGCGCGCCTACATACACGTTACGTTCCTCGCTAAAAGCAACGTTCGTTTTTAATTCGCAAAGTTCATTCGAATTGCGCCGCGCGCGTTAATAAACCCAAAGCGATTCCTTCGTATCTTATAGCCGATCAGCGATGCCCGCAAAATTAACTCGCGTTTCGGATAACAGTATCGGCATGCACGGACGGTTAAGTTTATATTTACGATCCGAAGGAGAGAACAAAACGAAACGCCGCGCTGCGCGATTGAAAAAAAAAGAGGGACACATTTCCATTAGGCGAAATCGTTTCGCCTAGATCCCGATTTACCGTAATATCGAACGATGATCGTGGATGTCGATCAATTGGCGGAGTATCGGATGTGTTTAAAACGGCTTGTTACGATATCAACTCTCCGCGCGCGTCGGAGGCTGGCCATCGGCCAGTTCGCTCTATTCCTCGCTATATCGCCGCCACTCGCCGCCGATCGTTTCTCCGTTAAAACTCTTAAAGCGCGGCGCGAGCCCCTGGTAAATTTCCGCCGTTCCGCGCGATATCACCGGCATGTCGTAATTAGCGAATCAGCCGCATGGAATCGGCCGCTCGCCAAATCGCCAATAAAATATCAACTGGGCTGCTGGCCGCTCGCTGCTCGCTGCCTGGTAATCGCGATTACGATAAAACCGGCCGACGCGACGTTACGCGGGCTAACGATCGTCATCCGCGTCTCGTTTCCAGATTATCCGGCCAGATTCCTACGCTGTTTTCCCGATCGTTCGCTGAATTATCGCGTCGGAGGAGTGTCGGGGGACACTTAATTCGTCGGTAGAAACCGAACGAATTTAAAACATCGGAAAATGTTCATCCCAAGCAACTTCGATTCGTTTATTCGCGGGTGAGATACACTTTGGTTTACGTGAACGTATTGACAAATATACGTGATAGTGTACATAATATATAGGGTAAATGTACCACTTACCGCCACTTTTGTTTTGCTCAGGATTTATATTCTAAGAGAATTGTTATTTGCTACCCCAAGTTTTCTTTTACCCCAAGTGCCAGCGTAGCAAATTTCGCTACATCTCGACAATTTCGTTCGCAACCAAATTAGGAATCACAACCAATTAGATGTACGACGTACTGTTACTTTAAGGTTCGCGTGTAACTTTGTTTAATTATTTTAGAACGTCGTTCACGTAAAGATCTTTCCTGTTTGGAGCATACGATTGTTCAACCCCTCTT
Source organism: Eucera pruinosa (assembly GCA_028830335.1). Lineage (NCBI taxonomy): Eukaryota > Metazoa > Arthropoda > Insecta > Hymenoptera > Apidae > Eucera > Eucera pruinosa. The sequence continues at coordinate 5,144,528 of JAMYCR010000019.1, forward strand.
TTATTTATAAACAGTTTTCTTTTATATGTTCAATGTAATAAATTCATTACTGCGTAATCGAAAATGTACGACAAAGTCCAATGTCTCTGTTATTGCAATTTTAGCTCATCTTCGAGCGTAACTTTGTTCAATTATTTTAGAACGTATTTAACGTAAAGATCGTTCCAGTTTGGAGCATAATATATTGTTCAATATCGAGTTTATTTATGAACATTTTTTTATACGTTCAATGTAATGAATAATTCACTACTACGTAATTGGAAATGTACTGTTGACTTTGTTAAGACCAGTATCCCTATTACTGCCACTTTAAGCTTATCTTCGAGCGTAACTTTATTTAACTATTTTGGAAATTGTGTAACCTAAAAATTCCAATACCAATTTGAAGCATAATATAATGTTCTACTGCTCATTTATTTGTAAACATTTCTTTTATATGCTCAATGTAACGAATTCATTGCTACTTAATTGAAAATGTACGACAAAGTCCAATATCCCTACTTTCGTCACTTGAGGATTTCTCATTTAAATAGAAACACATTTCACATATATTAACACGTCAGTTTTGTGTAACAAATATTTATAAGAATTCGTATTGAATTATGACACTTCCCATAGCTTTATAATTACATTGGTCGCGTTTCAATGTTCGACAGCACATTTACCTCCCAATATTTCGTTACAAATATTAAGTATAAACGAATATACAATGTCCACGTATTGTTACGTAAACCGAAGTACGTTCAATATAATAAGTATGTTCAATATAATAAAATCATTAGTAATTAATCGAAGATGTACAACGAAGTCCAATATCCGTAGTATCGTCACTTGAGAATCTCTCGTTTAAATAGGAACACGTTTTATATATAGTAACAAATATAAGAATTCGTGTTGAATTAGAACACGTTCCATACTTTATAATTATATTGGTCACGTTTCAATTGTTCAACAGAGCACATTTACCTCCTAATATTTATTTATAAACATTAAGCGTAAACGAATGTACAATGTCTATGCGTTGTTACGTGAACCGAAGTGCAATTGTTTATTTACGCTTCTTTATACGTTACTTTGCTATTAAATAAACGAATTCAAGTGGCATGTATAAGAACAGTGACGTTACGTGGATCATTTACCCTACTACAATTTAGTAGATGTTAGTAGACGTGCGATTTTACCTTTACACGCAAGCTTCGGCCTTTTGTGCGCGTATTCCGAATTTATCGAATCGAAAGCGACGTTAAAAGTGGGGAAAGCGTTCAAAGAAATCGTGGCGGCGAGCCGCGGCATTCATAAATCTGATGGATTAAGCCGCTGAAGTATGAAAAATAGCGGAATAAGCGAGAGGGTCCGCTGTGAAACTCGGATATCGATTTAACTCGAGGAAAAGGTCGCTTCGAAAGCACGTTCCCCATAAGAGCTTCGTCTAATCGCCTCCTTCGAACTTTCGTTTATCGTCCAGCCAATTCAAATATCGAGCAAATTAATTCGAACTCGCCGCAAACGATCATAGAGACCACCGACGAAACTTCATACCGCTTCCCTCTAGCAATCAAACACTTTTGCGGTATAAATTTAGATATTACGAAACTTTCGGTCCAGACTTATTAACTCCTTCACATAAATAGTTTAATTATTATTCGAACCGTGGCAATTTTTCGGCTTTTGTATTTCCAAGCTTTTGGATTTCCAAGCGTTTACATTTCCAAGGCTTTGGATTTCCAAGGCTTTGGATTTCTATGTGTTTAGATTTCCAAGACTTTGGATTTCTAAACGTTTCAGATTTCCAAGCTTTTGGATTTTCAAGCGTTTCGATTTCTAAGCGTTAAATTTCTCAGTTTTTGGATTTCCAAGTTTTTAGATTCCTAAGCGTTCAAATTTCCATGGCTTTGGATTTCCAAGCTTTTGGATTTCTAAGTGTTTAAGATTTCCAAGGCTTTGAATTTCTAAGTGTTTAAGATTTCCAAGCTTTTGGATTTCCAAGTGTTTCAATTTCTAAGCGTTTGGATTTCCAAGGTTTTAGATTCCTAAGCGTTAAAATTTCCATGGCTTTGGATTTCCATGCTTTTGGATTTCCAAGCATTTAGATTTCCAAAGCTTTGGATTTCCAAGCTTCTAAATTTCCAAGTTTTTAGATTCCTAAGCGTTCGAATTTCCATGGCTTTGGATTTCCAAGCTTTTGGATTTCTAAGAGTTTAGATTTCCAAGCTTTTGTATTTCCAAGCGTTTACATTTCCAAGCTTCTAAATTTCCAAGTTTTTAGATTCCTAAGCGTTCGAATTTCCATGGCTTTGGATTTCCAAGCTTTTGGATTTCTAAGCGTTTAGATTTCCAAGCTTTTGGATTTCCAAGCGTTTACATTTCCAAGCTTCTAAATTTCCAAGTTTTTAGATTCCTAAGCGTTCGAATTTCCATGGCTTTGGATTTCCAAGCTTTTGGATTTCTAAGAGTTTAGATTTCCAAGCTTTTGGATTTCCAAGCGTTCACATTTCCAAGCTTCTAAATTTCCAAGCCTTTGGTTTTCTAAGAGTTCGAATTTCCAAGCATATAAATTTCGAAGCGTTTCAGTTTCTAAGCTTTCGGATTTCCGAACTATTGCAATCGAAATTAAGAAGCTTCTCTTGCATCGAACCTTTTATCTACTTTTCCTTTGCGTATACCCCGGTTAATAATTTGGTCCCATTGTGCAACTGGCGCGGTAAAATATTGGAGAAACGAAGGAGAGTTTTCTCGTTGAATTTTTCGAAATCACTCGAGAACTGGCGATTGTAATATACAATTTCGCGGTGTACTTTGGAAGTTGGTCCATCTGGAAAATCGTGCCGCTTCGGAGCGGACGCGGGCTTCCACGAGTGGCCACTCTGACCCGCGGTTTATCGTTCTTAAACTACTTCCGCAGTTTCGCGATACTTCGACTTTCCAGCCAACGGATATTCCACCTGTTCAAGGACACGCCTAGCCGCGGCCGAACTGTGATATCGAAACGTATTTCGTATGGCCGATTAAACGTTCGACGAAACTTCGGATACGCTTAGAAATTGCCAATAATCCAAGCTCAACCTTCAACTGGTGACGTGCCTCGAATAGACACCGCGTAATTACTGCAAACGTTAGCATTTTCTTCGCTGCTCGCCGAATTTCTCGTATTTTAATCGTATTAGTAATCGAACGCGAGTCTCGATCATACCTGTATATTTCTCTTACATTTCTCACCCTCGTCGAATTAGAAGTTAATTCGATTCGATATGAAAAACTTGGTCATCACTCGAAGGTTAATCTGTGCGTAAAACCGCGATCAATTAATTATAATAAAGCAAGGTCACCTGTTCTATTAATAAGTAATAAGTAAGAAAGTATTAATAAGTAATAATTAATAAGTAATAAGTAAGAAAGTATTGATAAGTAATAAGTAAGAAAGTATTAATAAGTAATAATTAATAAGTAATAAGTAAGAAAGTATCGATAAGTAATAATGAATAAGTAATAAGTAAGAAAGTATTAATAAGTAATAAGTAAGAAAGTATTGATAAGTAATAATGAATAAGTAATAAGTAAAAAAGTATTGATAAGTAATAATGAATAAGTAATAAGTAAGAAAGTATTAATAAGTAATAAGTAAGAAAGTATTAATAAGTAATAAGTAAGAAAGTATTAATAAGTAATAAGTAATAATGAATAATTCTACTAATAAGTAATCTACGGGAAAGATAGCGCGGCAGATTTATTCGAGCCATTCGGAGGAATTAAAACGAACCGAAATGAATTCGATTAATTTTCGCGAAGCTCGACGTTAATCATATACTCGGCTGTATAATTATAAAAATTGAAGTTCGAGACGCTGATTTCAGTCTCGCGACGCAAAATCGCGAAAGGTATCGTTGGTCCATCTCGCACAGCTGCCGGTGTATCAAGAAAATACTCCGAAATCTCTGACAGAATCCTTCACCGTACCTTTCATCCCTTAAACTTGGAAAAACTCGACCGGGAAGCAGTTGAGCGCGTGTTCATTAAAGGAAAAGCGTCAACGCTCGACCGATTTCTGTCCGTTTCACCCGCTGCTGCTACTTTTCTCGTTAATAGTTCGCGGCAGAAGTTAAAGAGGAAGCTAACGAAAATGAAGAAGAAAGAAAAAATAAAATACAGGAATCGGTCGCAATCCATTTTGCCGGACCGAGAAAACGGAGAAGCGGGAATTTTAAAAACACCTGTCGAAGTGTCTCACACTCGGACGCGTCTCGATGCACTTTGGAAGTCCGTCCAGCTGGAAAATGCGCTCGTCCTCCGGAGGATTCGTCTTCCAGTCGGCTGAGGAGGGGACTTTATGGCTTTTCGCGAGAGTTACTCTCTCCCCTTCCCTTCCCCACTTCCATCTTTCCCCCCTTTCTTCGTCTTTCTCTTCCGCCTTGGCGATATCTTGGCCGATTCGCTCGTGTTCGAGGGTGGCTGTTCGAAAAAGGGGGCGGCGAAGCTACGAAGTCTTCTCGCGGTGGGTTGCTTCGCGAGAGAGGAAACTTTTTGCCGGCGAACATTCCGTATGATGCACACGAGCTGATAGCGACTGGATGGAGTGGCTCGCTCATACTTTCTGCCCCTTTACGCCCGTATCACGAAGAGAAATGTTCCGCTTCTTTCGGCGGGGCGACGCGGTTGCCGCTGCGACCAGCCGCCCCCTTATCGCGCATGGAAACCTACTTACACACGCGCGCAAGTATCTTTGCCTGCTTTAAGCTTTAATCGAACGCTTCGTTTCTCAACTTCCTCGTTCACGCGACTACCGAATTCTGTTACGCGATCGTTCATCCCGTGCTTCGGATTAAGGAATTTATTTGGCGAGTTTCTTCGTTTAGTTTCTTTATTTTATTCGGCGAAACCACAGAAACGGATATTATAACTGTTTTCAATAGTTTTAGTTGATTGCAATTGTTATTCGAAATTAGAGAAGCTACAAATCGATGGAGAGTAAATGACTCACGTACTGTCACTGTTCATATAACTGCCACTTGAATTCGTTTATTTAATAGCAAAGTAACGTATGAAGAATCTAAATTTGTACTTAGGTTTACGTAACAATACGTGGACATTGTATACTCGTTTATACTTAATATTTGTAAAGAAATATTGGGTGGTAAATGTGCTGTTGAACATTGAAACGTCACCAATGTAATTATAAAGTATGGAACGTGTCATAATTCAATACGAATTCTTATATTTGTTACTATATATAAAACGTGTTCCTATTTAAACGAGAGATTCTCAAGTGACGACAGTAGGGATATTGGACTTTGTTGTACATCTTCAATTAATTTCTAATGAATTTATTATATTGAACATATAAAAAGAATGTCCATAAATGAACTCGATATTGAGCACGATATTATGCTTCAAACAGTAACGATTTTTATTCGTTAACGACGTTCCAAAATAGTTAAATAACAAGTAGCAGTAATCGGTGCATCTACCGTATGTAAAATCGTGTTTCCATTAAAATGAGAAGTTTTCAAGCGACAGTACGAAGGACAGTGGACTTTGAAAGTATCCTCTACTTACCCACATCCGTTTCTTTATAAAGTAACAAATAATTCCATAACGATCCGCTATCCAATAACAATCTCCGTCACCTGTTTAACGAAATAAACCCCATCACTTGTCATCTTTCTTTCTTTCAACCAACTGTACGTAGTACCGTGCTCTTATCGACATACCGTAATTAAACGCAGAACGAAACTTTTGCATGCGTTTAACGTCTAAGAAACGCCGATAAAGAAAGAGAGTTAAGAAAAAAAAAAAGAAAAGAAGAACGATGATTTCCGTTAAATTACGAGGTCCATCAATTTCTCCATCTAGAAAGGGTGGAAAGGGGGGCGGTAGGGTTGCAGTGGCTATCTTTTAGACCGGCGTAACACGGGGTCGTGAAAGAAAGCAAGGAAAGACGGAAGCCGTAACGGTTGCAAGGGTGAGCGACGCTTTATTATAGCCGTGCGCGCGCACACGTACATACATACATAGACGTACCCGTTCGTTTCTTACCGGTGTCCCGCAAGAATCGTAAAAGAAGCCGCATCGAAGAAATATTACAGCCGCGATTTCGCGTCTGCCGGGAGAACACGTTGCCTTTTTCTCTTCCCCGTGCGCCAATAATCTCGCGTGGATGTCTGATGCGCGCCCTATACGTCCCAAAGACATCCGGCAATCCCTCGTAAATCGGTATTAACTCGGATTCCGACTTTTGTTACTCTTCCCCCTTCTGTATGCTTTTTCGGGAATTTTCGCCAACGAAAGGAATAATGGAACGGTGGCTCGTGTTGCGCTCCGGTTTCGCGAAATTTCCGGCCTCCAGACGAAGGGAAAAGGCGGACGAATTTCGGGTATCGGTGAACGCGAATACTTCGTACCGCGTCGTTGTTTCGGTCTCTTTAAACCTTTGCGGACGAGAAAAAATAACACTTAACATATTTCCACTCAATTATGAGTTCATTACGGATAGAATTTAATAACACTTAACGAATTTTCGCCGAATTATTATCGAAAGTGCTTATACTAATTCGAATTTCTTGCTTTGAAGATCGACATTTATCCAGAAAATCGAAATCGTTTCGGCGACTATTTGTTGACACTTTTCCGCAAAGGGTTAAACCTTTCGCTACGAACGACGTGTATATCCGTCTTAAAAAGCTGAGCTATCGTTTGTCAAAACAAGACTGTACTTTGTTTTACGTTGGAATAATATTTCAATTGTTATTCGTGTTATTTCACGATTCGATCGATAATACTTTACACTATTTCTAAATTAATACAGATTATCTTCGTCTGTGCATTAGAAACGCTTTCGAATTTTAAGTAACAAAATTTGGTTAATACTTCTCATCTATAAAATGCGTTCCCAGTTTAGCAATTTTAAGGCGAACAGAAAATCGTTGTTATCAATATTCACCCAATTTCTATATTGAAATTGGTTTCATTCGCAATTAAAATGTTTCTAGGGAAAGAAAAGTGCGATTGAATTAAATAGAATGTTTAATACCGCAGCAGGATTAATTTAAAATAAATACAATACTTAAATATATACAAATATGCAGCGTAAAAGGATTAAAAAACAAAGTTTATAGATAATTCACGTAAAATTCTAATTTGTAATTAATTGTGAGTTTACATAAAATTGTTCCTTTAACCCTTTGCACTCGGTTGGCTCCGCTATGGAGACATTCTTAAATCGTATCAAAAGTCAAGGTTCGTGTTTCTTTAATTCTATATTAACCAATTCGATTGCCATTTCTTTTGAAATCAAGGCAAATTTCTCAATTCCAAAATACGTAACTTTAATCAAGTTCTCACAATAATCAGAGAAACGTCGTAGCTGCTGTCGTGTCATATTATTAAAACTAGTTTCGAGTGCAAAGGGTTAAACGACATATTGTCGTGCTGAAAAATGCGCGTTAACGCGAACGAAGCACATTTTCTTTTTCATAGCGCGGTTCTTTTTCGAAATCAGTTGCGCGTAATTCCTGATCTTACCGGTTACCTTTAAACCGTCGCCGATGTTTTCGTCCACGCGATTTCCCCGAACCCGAGTCTCCTCGATGTTTACATCGCGCGCAACGTTCGTGTCGGTTAGAAGTGTTTTTATCCACGCTCGGCCAATGTTGTCATCGATGCTCACCTCATCGACGAAACGACATCTAGCCACGCGTCTCTTATTATTCGGCGTATCAGTGTACGTCTAACCGATCTGCTCGCCGTATCGCCACGCGGAGCGAGGAATATATCAAATTCGTCGCGAGAAAATTATTCTTTTCATTCTAATAGATCGAACTAAATTATCATATGGTAAACGAATATAGATTAACGCGATTAAATGTTAGTAGAGTCACGCGTAATCGTTAATCATCTTGATATTCTCTACCTTTATGGAAAATAAATGAACAAAAATCGGCTATCGCGAAACGAGTGGAAATTCTTAGTTAAAACTTTGCTTAGCTTTCGGTGTGCATGGGTAAAAAGTAGTGCGGAAATAAAGACACAGAGTTACTCGTTCCCATGCTTCTACGAGCGATTATTGCGGTCCAATCATGCGATCATGCTGCGGAAGCAACGTGGTTTCAGGTGGTAAGTGTTTGCGATTTAATTACAAGAATCAGTTGAGTTTATTTGAGTCGAGATCGTGCAATATTGTTAGAAATGCGAACGTAGATACGGGGAAATGTGCGTGTTAGAGGAATTCCGTAAATAATGCGGTGTTTTTGTAACGCGTATCAAACGATAGACTGTTATAAATTCGTTGCTAATTATCGAGATCGAAAGAGAGATAGGAATTGTTGCGAATCGAAATGAAAGTTGTAGATTTGATTGAAATTAATGCAACCAAATTGTAGAGATATCGTGTCTTATAATTTTATATTTAAGAGGCAATTTCCAAGCCTTTGGATTTCCAAGATTATGAATTTCTAAGCCTTTGGATTTCTAAGCGTTTCGATTACTATGCTTTCGAATTTTTAAGCTATTCATTGCCGAAGCCTTTAAATTTCCAAGCTTATGAATTTATAAGCCTTTAGATTTCTACGCGTTTCGATTACTAAGCTTTTGAATTCCTAAGCTATTGAATTCCGAAGCGTTTAAATTTCCAAGCTTCCATATTTCTAAGCATTCGAATTTCCAAGCTTTTAAATTCCCAAGCGCGTGAATTTCTAAGCTTTTGAATTCCTAAGCTATTGAATTCCGAAGCGTTTAAATTTCCAAGCTTCCATATTTCTAAGCATTCGAATTTCCAAGCTTTGAAATTCCCAAGCGTGTGAATTTCTAAGCTTTTGAATTCCTAAGCTATTGAATTCCGAAGCGTTTAAATTTCCAAGCTTCCATATTTCTAAGTATTCGAATTTCCAAGCTTTTAAATTCCCACGCGCGTGAATTTCTAAGCTTTTGAATTCCTAAGCTATTGAATTCCGAAGCGTTTAAATTTCCAAGCTTCCATATTTCTAAGCATTCGAATTTCCAAGCTTTTAAATTCCCAAGCGCGTGAATTTCTAAGCTTTTGAATTCCTAAGCTATTGAATTCCGAAGCGTTTAAATTTCCAAGCTTCCATACTTCTAAGCATTCGAATTCCTAATCTTTTCGATTTGCAAGCATTTCTATTCTTAATCCTTTCGATTCCAAAACGTTTCGATTACTAATCCTTTCTATTCCCAAACGTTTCGATTACTAATCCTTTCAATTCCAAAACATTTCAATTACTAATCTTTTCAATTCCTAAGCGTTTCAATTTCCACGCTTTCCAGTTCCCAATCATATTAATTCCCAAGCCTTTAAATTTCCAAAAATAGTCAATTTCAAGCTTCTATATTAACCTAAGCGATTCGTCAACTTCGCAAGTCATACGACTGATCATACGACTAATATAGCACTATAAGCGTGCAAGTTTGACTTTCAACCGCTCATCTGAGCGAAGGAAATTACTCGCGCCCAATTACGATACATTCCAACCGATTAGAATTTACGTAGCGGCGGTTTAGGGGTAGGATTAGGAAGTGTCGCAAAGTGGATAGCAGCGGAGGCGTTAAAGAGGCTTCAGCAGCGTCTCCGTTTCCTCTCGTCATCTTCCGTCTGCTACGTAATCGCTTCTCCCGTAATTGTCGTTAATTAAAGGAGTCACCGGAGATTGTGTTCCGTTGCCATTTAATTATGGGCCGAAGAGGATTCATTAACGAAAAGGTAGTAGGTGTCTAACGAGAAGAAAACAGCGCCGAACGAAGAACTCGCAGGTCTCGTTTTCGTCGCGGTTACCAGACTGCGTTATTATTACTATTTATTTCACTTGGGGAGCGTATATATATATATTTATTTAGTGGTACATTGATTTATTGATTTATTGATATATTCATATGTTAATATGTTCATATGTTAATATGTTCATATGTTAATATGTTAATATGTTAATATGTTAATATGTTAATATGTTAATATGTTAATATGTCAATATGTCAATATGTTAATATGTTAATATGTTGATATGTTGATATGTTGATATGTTGATATGTTGATATGTTGATATGTTGATATGTTGATATGTTGGTGTGTTGATATGTTGATGCGTTGATATATTGATATATCCACATGTTGATGCGTTGATATATTGATATGTTGATGCGTTGATATATCGATATATTAATATATTGATATATTCATATGTTAATATGTTGATATGTTGATGCGTTGATATATTTGTATACTCATATGTTAATATGTTGATATATTGATTTATTGATATATTAACATATTGATACATTGATACATTGATATATTGATATATGGATACATTGATCTGTTGATATATTCATATATTTATATATTGATACATTGGTATATTAACATATTGATACATTGGTATATTAACATATTGATACACGGATATATTAGTATGTTAATATATCGATATATTGATCCATAGATACACTGATATATTCATATATTGATATATTGATACATTGGTATATTAACATATTGATACATGGATATATTAGTATGTTAATATATCGATGCATTGATCGATTGATACGTTGATATATTCATATATTAATATATTGATACATTGGTATATTAACATATTGATACACGGATATATTAGTATGTTAATATATCGATGTATTGATCGATTGATACGTTGATATATTCATATATTAATATATTGATACATTGGTATATTAACATATTGATACATTGGTATATTAATATGTTAATATATCGATATATTGGTATATTGGTATATTGATATAGATTGGCTTCCTCGACAAAGGCCATTATCTCCATATCTTCTCTTTAATTGAATCAATGAAACTTATATAGCATAATAAAATACATCTAACGTTCGTTCATATTTGGTTCGCGCAAACCGAAGAAGAAATAACAATAGATGCAATCAATTTTATTCAATTACTCATCTCGTTGATCTAAAAACGTTTCGACAACTGTTCGACTGCGCGTACGAATTTTATCCCGCGATAATTCAACTGATCGATCATCGGCCAGCCGGCGCCCTAAATCAGGCTCGAAATTTCGTATCTTGGACGCGTTGATCGCCAGGCTAATCCCGCGTTGAAAAGCGCGAAACGAGGCGGCGATCTATCTGCCGTTCTTAATCATAATTACGCAAGCTCGCGCACGAGTGCGTGACAGGAGCAACGAGGCAGCAGCGTTATCGCGGCTTCACGGTCTATCGCATTGTCGGTTGCTCGCGGCAGTTCGTCTTCATCAGCGGTTTTTCGCGCAAAAACCGGTGGCACGCGATAACGCACACGTGTACGAAGCGTTCGGTAAATCGTGCTGCAACCGATAAGTCTCGTAAACAAATAAAAATAACTGCAATAGGGTAGACGTCCGAATTACTGCCACTTTAAAGCCTATCGCTTCGCGCAACTTCGTCGAAGTATTTTAGAAGCTGTTTTCAATCCACGAATCGTTCCGGTTTCGATCACGATACATTAGTTAACGTCCCTTTTATTTGCGATGATTTTCATGGTGTATTAAATGCGATGCGTTAATTGTTGATTCGTTGAAAATATAAGGTAAATCATCCACGTACTATCACTGTTTCTATTACTGCCACTTGAATTCGTTTCATTTAATAGAAAAGTGATTAGGATATAAAGAATCGTAAATTTGCACTCCGGTTTACGCAACAACACGTAGACATCGTATATTCGTTTACGCTTGATATTTGTAAATAAATATTGCGAGGTAAACGCGCCACTTGAATTCGTTTATCTCTTTTATTTATGAACATTCTTTTACGTGTTCAACATAATAAATTCATTACTACGCGATTGAAATTGTAAAACAATGTCTACGGTGTCTCGTATCGTCACTTGAGAATTTCTCGTTTAAATAGAAATAATTTCTTCATATATATTAGCAATTCGGTTCGCGTGATAAATAGATTGCCTTTATTGCATTACAAAAATTACCTTCGCATATTCGTTCGCCGTTAAATAAAACAATTCAAGCGACGATTATTAAAGTAATTGGGATATTTACCTTATAAACTTTGTTCCCTGAGTTTTGTACGGCTTAGAATCGCCCGAAGTTGCAACGCATCATCGCTTCAATAAACGGTGAAAGGTTTAATATACGCATCATGAATTTTCTCGCGCACGTTTGGATTAATTTGCTCGAGACTTCGACGTTTGAAAGTTTCGATTCTAACGAAGATCAGACGCAGAAAGCGCGACGAATCGCTAACAATAAGAAAGGACCATTCGAGGTGCAAAGGGTTGCGGATAAATGAAAGATTCCGATTAAATGCTGCGATAGGATTGCTAGTGGGATTAGAATTTACCGACACCGTGTATAGAGAAGAATAGTTGCCGGAAAAGGACGCGAGCATGCGTGAAAAATGGCCGCCGCTTCGAGTCGAATCAACGAGCCGATTCGAAACAGAGAGAGCGGAATTAACGCCGCCAGGCGAACGAAAACTCGCCTCGCCTAGCTGCGATCGGCAAACGATAGCCTGTAATTAATAGAACTCTGCAAAACTTTTAACGAGAAAATATCGCGCCTCTCCTCTCCAAAGGGAAACACGCCGTAGCGTTTTCTTTCTCCGCGGAATTTCTTCCCTACCTCCTCCCCAACCGTCGACTACTTTCAACTCTTCCAACGTTTCCACGTTTCTCTCGCGAGCGCGAAACAACTTCCAATTTTAACCATACTTCTTTCCTGCGCACGCTAATTTGCCTCGCTACGCGCCATCGGTTGCATTCATTCGCTTATTAGACCCGGTGTAATTGATCGCCGATGGTAACACGTCGAAACGTAAAATAGTCTTGTAGCGTTTCGAGAAATGGAAACTTTGGGTTAGGTAACTTACTTTTTTTGGTAATTCGAAAGCTTAGGAAAATAGGAGAAACGTTTCATTCGTGGAATCAAATTCTGGAAATTGTCGATGAAAGTTTGATAACTCGAAGGCTTAGGAAAATAGACGAAATGTTCAAGTTCTGGAATTGAAATACGAGGCGTCGAAAATAGTAGAAATTATCTATAAAATTTTGATAACTAGAAAGCTTCTAAAGCTAGACGAAATCTTCAAGTTCTGGAATTGAAATACGAATCGGAAATTGTAGAAATTATCTATAAAATCTTGATAACTCGAAAGCTTGCAAAGTTAGACGAAATGTTCAAGTTCTGGAATTGAAATACGAGTCGGAAATAGTAGAAATTATCTATAAAATTTTGATAATTCGAAAGCTTCTAAAGCTAGACGAAATGTTTACGTTTTGGAATTGAGATACGGGGCGTTGAAAATTGTGGAAATTATCAAGAAAATCTCTAGCAGTGCGTAGGAAATAAAATACGTAAAAGATAGATACAAGATCTCCCAAGAATGATGCTTTCGAATTCTTAAGCTATTCATTACAGAAGCCTTTCTAAAATTTCTAAACCTTTTATATTACTAAGCATTCGAATTTTCAAGTTTTTGGATTTCCATGCTTATGAATTTCTAAGCCTTTAGATTTCTACGCGTTTCGATTACTAAGCTTTCGAATTCCTAAGCTATTGAATTCCGAAGCGTTTAAATTTCCAAGCTTCCATACTTCTAAGCATTCGAATTTCCGAGCTTTTAAAGTCCCAAGCCTGTGGATTTCTAAGCTTTTGAATTCCTAAGCTATTGAATTCCGAAGCGTTTAAATTTCCAAGCTAGATCGTGCAATTCTTTCGTTTAAGACTTTTCTATATTTGAAAGGGAATAGATTTGAAAATCTACAATTTCAATTTTTTCTATTATCAATAGATTTCTGTGTAAATCGTCTCTGTAACAAATAAAATTAACGAAAGGAGATCTAAATTGGGGGTTGCTTTATCCCTTAAATACAACAACTTGTACTTTGCTTTCAATATTTCGCGTATTTCTCAATACCATTCGCCCTTTTGTCTTACCGTATCTTTTACATATTTAAATTTCCCATAAATGCATCAAGATCTTCAGCGGACAGCGTCACGATTCGCTTCCCACTATTGTACTCCAGTGTCTCTAAAAGTCTCAATCGAGACCTGGTTGCGAGAACAATAAACTTTCCACTTTGTCTTTTCACGGTACTTGGGAGGATTGCTAGAGGAAAACGATAGAAGAGGCTTCTTTCTACGTTTATGTTCCCGTAACGCAAGAATCAAGCCTCTACGTTCCTATCCCCGAGCTGTAGAGCCGTATAATTAAATGTTTCGACGGTTTATGTTAACGATCCGATCGCCCCCGATGAAGGCTTTAACGAAATGGTATTGAGTTGGCGAGCGAAACAATGGGTGATTTTGGAGAGTGAACGGTGAATGGTCCTGGTGTAAATGCATCGACAGCTTATCGGTCGCTGATAATCGATGAACACACAGAGAGAGAGAGAGAGAGAGATTCTTTTCATACTGTGCGCGTCACACATATAAAGGCAAGTCAGCTATTTCAACTCTCCACGCGCACTATTCCGTGTCGAATATTTCGCTCTTCGATCCGCGAAAAGTTACCAGTTTCATTTAGTAGATAATAAATAGGAGCGTTTAATCGAACACGCGTCCAATTTAATCGAAAACCGTTCGCTGAGAAAAGTTTAGAAGCGAAGCAGAATCGTTAGCAGAATATTTTAATTATAGTATTCGTCTTGTGGCGGCTCTCCTGCACCCACCACTAGAGGGACAAATAGGCTTTCTCGAAAGTACTCGCTCCAACTACCTCGTCCATATATATACCGCCTTTAACCTTCCTTCCAATATCCCAACGTCTAAGGCAGGGCCTGCTAGGTAGCCGCACTGATGAGTCCACTAGCAGGCCCAGGACGAAACGTAACACCGTTCCTCTTTCCCATTCTATCCCCCCTCCACAGCTTCACATATCGTTGGCAATTTTTACTTAACTTTCCTTCCAATATCGCAAGTTTAAGGCAGGGCCTGCTAGGTAGCCGCACTGATGAGTCCACTAGCAGGCCCAGGACGAAACGTAACACCCTTCCTCTTTCCCATTCTATCCCCCCTCCACAGCTCCACATATCGTTGGCAATTTTTACTTAACTTTCCTTCCAAATTCCCAACGTCTAAGACAGGGCCTGCTAGGTAACCTTACTGATGAGTCCACTAGCAGGCCCAGGAAGAAACGTAACACCCTTCCTTTTTCCTATCCTATCCCCCCTCCACAGCTCCACATATCGTTGGCAATTTTTACTTAATCTTCCTTCCAAATTACCAACGTCTAAGACAGGGCCTGCTAGGTAACCTTACTGATGAGTCCACTAGCAGGCCCAGCACGAAACGTAACACCCTTCCTTTTTCCTATCCTATCCCCCCTCCACAGCTCCACATATCGTTGGCAATTTTTACTTAACTTTCCTTCCAATATCCCAACGTCTAAGACAGGGCATGCTAGGTAGCCTTATTAATAAGTCCACTAGCAGGCCTAGGACGAAACGTAACACCCTTCCTCTTTCCTATTCTATCCCCCCTCCACAGTTTCACATATCGTTGGCAATTTTTACTTAACTTTCCTTCCAATATCCCAACGTCTAAGACAGGGCATGCTAGGTAGCCTTATTAATAAGTCCACTAGCAGGCCCAGGACGAAACGTAACACCCTTCCTCTTTCCTATTCTATCCCCCCTCCACAGCTTCACATATCGTTGGCAATTTTTACTTAATCTTCCTTCCAAATTCCCAACGTCTAAGACAGGGCCTGCTAGGTATCCGTACTGATGAGTCCACTAGCAGGCCCAGGACGAAACGCCAACACCCTTCCTTTTCCTATTCTATCCCCTCTCTACAGCTCCACAGTCTTTTGAATGATAATGTATAAAGAAATTCACGCTAAACCAGCCATCCACGCTTTCTACGATTAATCTATGATTATTCTTACGAGCTACAACCGAGAATATTTCGTCTAATATCTGTTACAACGACGAGTTAACTACGCGGTGACGAAAATCGTGGAAACTGTCGATGATTCTTAAATAATCGTTTCTCAGATTAAACGTACGAATAGGACTTAAACGTTTCTTAGACTAAACGACGCGTTTAATATTGTTCTTACGGTGGGCGTGGCATAATTAATAGCTAATAGAAGAGATAAGGAGCGTCTTTCGGCGGACGTGCGGCGCTTAGGGGTTGCAAGTTCGCGTATCAGACGGAACGGCTGCAAGTTTCATGCCGCAGCGGCATTACGTGGCACAAAGTGCCACGTTCTCGTGTTACAAACGTGAAAGGGGGCGTGCGAGGGCTTATAACAGGGTACGCGTGCCTCGTCGGACCACCCGTTGCACATCCTGCTTCCCTCTTTAGCCATCTTAAGACTTTAGACGTCGTCGTCGCGCGGTCACGTCGATGTGTCGCACTTTTGCAACCGCGTTGCGGCGAACAACGTCGCGTAAAAGCCACCGAAAACCATCCGTCGTTCGCAATTTCGCCTTCCGAAACTTTCTTCTACCCCTTTCGAGACCGACAAACGAGTAACGAATTTTTTTTCGAGGATTATCCCCGCGGTTTGTTTAATATTCGATCAAATATACTTCGATGAAGAGGAGTAAATTGAACGCAATCATATTCCTCTTCTTTTTAATCAATTATTCTTAATTACTTCGTTATTTGCTATTCGTTTTGAAAACACGTCTCGCAACTTAACCGAGGCACAATTTAAAAATACGTCTAGAACTTCGTACAACAGTTTACGGTCAGTTCAATAACCTTGATAGAATTTTTATTAATATTGATAGATTCAGCGGTTTTCTGTTACTTTTAGAAGTAACGTTACGCGACTGTTGGCTTGTATAATTTATCTCATTTGTATTTGCAATGTATTAACGGGTTTGAAATGAATTAAAAACGATTAACGATCTACCAGTAGTGTTAAATTTAACAAGCTTCAAGCTTTACGAGTAACAACGTTTGCAGATTTAAGGCAAGTCTGCGTTTAATCACGGCAACGATTCGCGATTTCTTTAGGATCTCGTATATATTTCTGCGTGTCACGGTGCATTTTGTAATTCTTCGCGCAATCAAACATCCCATGGACGCGTAAAAATCCGCAGTCCAGCGATACGTTAGCTTTGCGTGCACGCAGTAGCCCCGACTAATTAATACGAGTCGCTGTATGTACAACATCGAGACTCTTTATCCCGGACATGAAAGGGTAGAACAACGAAATTGGACAGCAAAATTAGACGCGTATCGCGGAAATCTTTTTCTTGCGTCGCGCGGGATGTTGTAATTTGGTAAATGAGAGATGGAGAAGCGAAGAAACATCGTGTTGGCCTAATTTTCTCGTCCGCCGGCGGAGGAGAGCGGCTTTAATAAAAGTGCTCCGGTAACGAAGAAGGACAACGAAACGACGCTAACGATGTTCCGTGGAAAACAGCGTTAACGACCAACCAGAGAACAGAGTTGCTTCCTTTTTCCCTTCTTCTCCTTTACGAGGGGAACACTCGGCTATGGGGGAAAAAGCGGCGAAAAACAGGAAGAAGACGAAGGAAAACGAAAGCAGGTGGATAATACGACGAAGAAAGTATCGTAATTTTCTTCGCAGAAGATCAAACACGGTCTGTCAAAGGACGCGCAGATGTGACGTGGAGTTGGCGATCTCCTTTTATCTTCCATCTTGAATTTTCACGGACAGAAAAGAGTATTCGAAGAATCGAGTAGACAGTAATTCAATAACGACGATACGTTTACCGTGCATCTTATATCTGCTACACAAACTGACCTGCTATTACAATGTAAAAATTGTATTCCTATTTAAATGAGAAGCTTTTAAAATAGAACACTTTGTTCTATTTTCTTTTCAATAAACTAGTAATCAATTCATCGTATTCAACGTATAAGATAAATGTCCATAAATAAACTCGATATCGGACAATATTATGCTCCAAACTGGAGAACGATTTCTCGGTTAAATAATTTCCAAAATAGTTAAACGAAGTAACGCGATAATGCGGCAGTAATTAGTACGTCTACCCCAGCCTCTACATATTCGAATGCAACGTGTAGCGATAACCAGGGCTTCTCCATCGCTCCTCGAATCGAATAAACAACGCGAACACAATTTCCACGCCGTATAGTAATTAGCGTCGACCAAAAGGGGTGGCGAAAAGAGAGCAAGAATGGAAAAGAGTGGGGGCGCGCGGAAGGCTGTAAATTTATGCGTGTCGAATTTGGCGGCGGATACGGAAGCGCGACGGTCCGAGCGGAATTTTCGCACGGGGATTTTAGCCAGCTCGGGCAATAAAGCTTCGCAGCGGGGCGGACATCGTTCCTCTCCGCGATGCAACGCGATTCGTATAGACGGATGGCCACGTTGTATCCTCCGCTCGCGCGTGTGTGCGTGCGTGTATCCTGGAAAAAAACGAGCCAACCACGTGAACACGGAGAAAGAATGAGAGGGAAATAAACACACAATTGGAATTGAATATCGAAAAGCGCAAAGAGGAGGGAAAAGAGAAAGAGAGAAAGAGAGAGAGAGGAATTTTGGTGGTACAAAAGGTTTGGCGTGGACGTATTTAGAGCGGAACTGGCCTAACCCGAAATTCGACCCCAGCGTGAAACGCCGCTCCGCACGATTTATGCAGAGACGGAATTATTTGTGACGCTAGGTAGCGTAGAATGGGGAAGCCGTGGAAAATACGGCCAGGGGCCGATTTAACAAGGGGAATGCGTGGAGAAGGGACCCTGAATAAATGAAATCCGGACGCGGGCCAATTTTCGGTTACGCTTCGACGATTGCGCGTGTATTGTATTATGCATTAGCGGTAGGTATACGGAACCAAATATCATATAGTTTATCCAGATCTCGTAGCAAGACTACAGACCACGAAATATCTCCTAGCTCGCGTTACCAGTTCACATTCGTTGCAATTCGTCACTTTTTCTTCGTTTTCAAATGACTGTTAATGCAATTACACATTTTAGCGTAAACATTATTAAATATAAACTATATATAAACTAAACATTATTAAAACACGATTTTCGAGAGGAACGCGATTAAAAGTTTCAAGCTTCCATATCCCTATCTAAATTATCGTTACAATTTCGTCGCGTATCGGAAGACAGTATTCAGTTCACGCGAAGCTTTAATCCCTTGCCATACCATTCTTTTATTAATGATACACGCCACGTAAGTTGTTCGTTAGCATTATACATTGTTGTACGCAAAGCATTCAAATGTTACATGTAAGTTTGAATCGGCGATTCTGAATTGTACGGATCGAAACCAAAATTGAAGTAAAAATTTAGCGTTGTTGCGAGTAGAATACCTTTTTATCGAACCAACGCCATAATTCGCGTCACGAGTGAGACTCGTTATTGTACGTCAAGGGGTTAACAAGACGTCCAAGAATGATTCGATCTTTCGATATCGTCTCGACTCGGCGGGAAAAATTGCGTTTCGGAAGTTATTCGGACAAAAAAAAAGGGGAGAGCCGATGCATGGATGGATCGTGGAACGATATGAGCGATAGAAAGATTGCGTGGAAGAGGTTGGTATTCCGCGAGTCTCACGACTTCTCTGCGACGTGAATCATGCGAGTTCCGGTCCGACCCACGCGAACGTGTCCCTGAAACACCCGCGCCTCGGTCTCGTCCTCGTCTCGACGCATCCCTCCCGTCTCGCTTCGTCTCGATTACGCCTGAATTTATGAAATGCTCTTTTACGGCCATTTCCTCCGCGCCCGATCCACCCCCGCAAGCGCCAAGCGTGCAACCATAAACTGGGTCTCCGAGTTCAACAGTCCGACGATCGCCGAAAACTCCCGGTTAACGTTGTTAACCCTTCGAACGCGGCCAGAGAAAGGCGAAAAGCTTGGCGTGGAATTTAATTTTCTTCGTTCATTTGTCTACGGCGGATGAACCATTTATTTATAAAGTTACGCGATTAGCTCAAAGCGGCGGTAATCGGTACGTCCTGTAAAATAGCGAAGTTTGATCGGTGCTCCGCGATTCGTGATTTCAAGCGCGTTTAAACTTCGTTCCTCTGAAGCTGAAGCGTTAAGATACGCGTATAAAGTCCTGCATGGAATTATGTACTGAAATCATGCCACTATTTCGTGTAAACTTTTCACCGGCGTCCACTAGAAGTAACATAATTTTTAGACAACAATTTCACCGCGCGCAATACGGCGAATTTAATCGTACAAATCGCGTAATTATTAACGTTAACCTGTATTGGATATGTTTTCATCGTTCAATTGTCTTAAGCGACACGTGATTCGTCTGTCCACGACTAAATACTATCGTACACCAAAGAGTTCTCATCTTTCTTCTCCAGTTTAAATAAATATATGAAATATATACTTCTAGCCACGTTGCGAAAACTCTTCAAAGTTCCGTGACCTGCGCAGCCACTGTAACACAGGGACACGCTTCTCTTAACCATGAAATGATCGCGAAAGGGTTAATTACGAAAAGCTGGATACTCGCTGTTTTGCCGGCATATCGGATCTCGATACCCCGGCATCGTCCTACGTTGTATCTCTGCCTATCTGCCTATAATTCCACTGTGGAACTTTTCTTTTTTCTCTCACCGTGAAACGTATCCGCGACTACGTATCTCGTTCCCTCTTACATCAGGCCCAGCATCGTCCGAAAGAGAAGACAATGGACGCGCGTGGGTCGAGGCAATGTGTCGAGGCGTAGCCGAGTTATACGTAGGCAGTCTTAGGGTGGTCGTAACTAGCGATGGGCACACGATGCTCCTTTCCTCGCGTAAACAATCAAATCCGTCGTCAATTTCTTATTTAACCAATTCTCAAAATTCCCTAACTCAAATCGTAGAAAGGAGGTCCTTTAATTAATACGAAAACGGTGTAAATACACTTACCGACGAAAGTTAAGAAACAAAGTAGTCACTTACGAATTCTCGTGCGTAATTTCGCTTCTAACATTCGCAGATTAGAATCGTACAGTAGCATAAAAATATAGTATTACATGCATCTTCTTCTGCTTTTAATTCGAATCCATGTACGTTTCGAAAGATAGCGAAGACAATAAAGCTTCGCAAATACGTACACCATGTTTCTTAACTTTTCTCAATAAGTGTGTAAGCATTTGGATATTCCATCTTATTAATTATACTGCAGCATGGACAAAATACTGTGGGATACTATAGAAAGAATCGAGAATCTTAAGTGGAATATGCCATAAGCGTCAGACACGTGCGACTGAACGCGTAACACTCGCTGCGCGACACTTATACTTTTATGCTTTGAGAAGCGATTGATAAGCGTTCGAATTGGTAAGCTTTTGAAATGCCAAGCTTTTAGTTTTCCAAGCTTTCGAATTGCCAAGCTTTTGGATTCCTAAGCATTTCAATTTCTAAACTTTTGAATTGCCAAGCTTTTAGAATCCTGAGCATTTCAATTTCCATACTTTCAAGTTGTCAAGCTTTTGAAGTTTCAAGCGTTCGAATTGCCAAGCTTTTCGATTCGAAAGCCTTTCAATTTCCATACTTTCAAATTGCCAAGCTTTTGAAGTTTCAAGCGTTCGAATTGCCAAGCTTTTCCATTCCAAAGCATTTCAATTTCCATACTTTTAAATAGCCAAGCTTTTGAAGTCTCAAGCGTTCGAATTACCAAGCTTTTCGATTTCCATACTTTCAAATTGCCAAGCTTTTTAAGTCTCAAGCGTTCGAATTGCCAAGACTTTCGATTCCAAAGCCTTTCAATTTTCACACTTTCAAATTGCCAAGCTTTTGAAGTCTCAAGCGTTCGAATTGCCAAGTTTTTCGATTCCCAAGCATTCAATGTCCATACTTTCAAATTGCCAAGTTTTTAAAGTCTCAAGCGTTCGAATTGCCAAGCTTTTCGATTCGAAAGCCTTTCAATTTCCATACTTTTAAATAGCCAAGCTTTTGAAGTCTCAAGCGTTCGAATTACCAAGCTTTTCGATTCCTAATTATTTCGATTTCCATACTTCCAAATTGCCAAGCTTTTAAAGTCTCAAGCGTTCGAATTGCCAAGCTTTTCGATTCCGTAGCATTTCAATTTCCATACTTTCAAATAGCCAAGCTTTTCATTCTCAAGCGTTCGAATTGCCAAGCTTTTCGATTCCATAGCATTTCAATTTCCATACTTTCAAATAGCCAAGCTTTTCATTCTCTAGCGTTCGAATTGCGAAGCTTTTGAAGTCTTAAGCTTTCGAATTGCCAAGACTTTCGATTCCAAAACATTTCAATTTCCAAACATTCAAATAGCCAAGCTTTCCATTCTCAAGCGTTTCGAAATCCCAAACGTTTCAATTTCTACAATATTTACCTCGCAGAGATAAGAAAACTTTCGTTACGTCTTTCCCAATTCTACTTCAAACGTGTTTCATTGGCACTTCTTCGTGTTCCTCTCCAATTTTTCGTATGAAGCATTTCGTCGAAACTGCGGTTCGACTAAACTTCTATTCGATCGATGTGCAACTCCGGTTAGAATGCAACGAAGCAGCCTCGTTTCCATCGCTAGTCGGGCCGCGATCTAAGCGTGACGTAAGACGAGGCCCGCGGTACTTAACGATCGCTGCCATTGCACGTTAAAACGATTACTTCCGGTGGCCGTGGCGCGTGTGGAGGTGGATGAGAATACTTGCACGGTGAACCGTGTGCAACGTTCCTTCGAGGTTTGTCTTTCGGCGTACGTGCTTGCGAAGCATCGAGGAACGTCCGGCGTTCGGTCGTCGTGTCCCAGCGCGACGAATATATTTCGGAAGCTCTCCCCGATCGCAACGCGATCGAATGGCCGCGTTTCGGGACCGATCTCCTCTCGTCACCGCAAACTAGACCCATTCACGCGACCCACTTCGCCTTTTCACGTTTCCCATTTGACTTTGCGCAACCTTTGGAGGAACCTGCAACTCGCGACGCGCTCGTTAAACCTCCCCTTTACCTTGCCTTTCTCCAGCATTAAACTTGCCAGTTTAGGGTTACGTGAAACGTGGCTGGCTCTCTCGCTGATAACGTGTCGCTGCCGCGGTCGAAACCTGAAATCGGTTAATACTAGTTAGTTAGTTAGTTAGTTTGGTCGGTTGGTTAGGCGAAGCTAAGTCGAACACAGCTCTGATGTAACCGAATGCTTCTCTGGACAATAGCCGAATCGATCGATTTAACGTTGCAGTCGAAATCTGCGATCAGTTAATAGCAGCTTTATTCGTGGACGCGAGTCGAACCTAAATCGAGTTTAACGTAATCGAATGATTTTTAAACGATACTGGTATTGATTGGTAACGTTCGATTCATTTAACGTCGCACTCAAAACTTGTAATCAATTAATCATAACTCGATATTAATGTAGCTGAATGATTTTTGGACAATACTAGTATTGATTAACAGCGTTCAATTAATTCAATAATAGCAGCTTTATCGAAACATAATAATTCGTACCTAACCAGGCGCTGAGACGATCGAATGGTTTTCGGATAATACTAGAATTAATTGGCAGCATTAGCTGAGCAAAGAGATGGCGAAGCTGCAAAGGAAGAATGTTGAAATCGAACGCGACAAAGGGCAGTCGGGCAATTACTTATCGAAATAAAAAGGTAATCCACCGTCTCGCGTGTACGTTCGCGGTATCTAATCCCCTTTGAAATTACCCGGCCTCCCTCTTGCCGCCTTTTTTTTTCCACGAGAGGCATCGTTGAATTACTGCAGTCTCATAACGCGAATGCCCCGCGACTTCTCTTTGTGTCCCGAGCCCCTTTTTATCACCCTTCGGTTTTCACGGCCTCCGGAATCTTTATTAAAATGCACAGAGAGAGAGAAAGAGAAGGGAGTAGAACCACACCTCGACCTCTTTCGCGCCCCTTTTTCAAGTCACCCTGAATTCCGCCGCCGTATCCCCGACTCACCGCCTCTCTGAAACTCATTATGCGATCTTTTTGATGTACTACCGTGCTCGGCTAACGCGATTGTAATTGCGATTCGCGGACAACATCCGCCGATTTTAACCGGCTGCTTTGTTTCTTTTTTTTATTTTGGTTTCGAAACGATTGGAGGATTGCAATTTTGGACGATTATAACGTAGATGTGTCGCTTGAGTTCGTTTATTTAATAGCAAACGAATGTATGAAGGGCTAACAAAGTTTTCAATATTAAATTTGAATTATATATTAGACGTTCAAGTTAAATAATGGCATTTTCAATGGGAGTAAATACTGTTCCTATTTATATGGATTATTTAAAATCCATATAAAATTAGTTAAAATCCGATACGTGTTACCTTTTTGTCCCTTAATGGTGAATCAATCGGTGAACAACTAAATTATTGTATTTATACAGTATCTTTAGGTTAACGTTTGAATGAATTTATTTGTAACAGCAAAGCTACTGAAATTGAACTTACAATTGCAATGAATTGACTCATTCTTATTACACTCTTCTTTAGTAATACTTTTAATTGCATCTGCTAGAAGAAAAGTGTTACCAAAGTAGGATAAATAAACGAATCGAAGTGGCAGTTATAGGAACAGTGGCAGTACGTGGGTAATTTAGCCTAGTTAGCTGCGAAACGCGTAAAGCATGCGGTTAACTCTGCTCCCGATCCGTACTCTGCGTATGCATGTAATTACGCAGCGTTTGCCGTTAACGAAAACGTTTTCATTTCGTACGGTCGATCCGCGGAGGGCCGAAGGGAGATCATGCAACTAAAATTGCCCCCATAAAATCGTTCCCCTAACTACAATGTAGCGGTACAAATTGCGCTTAACCCATCCTCGAAGCTCGTTTTAATATCGGTCCGTGGGAATTCCACGGCGATCGTTCGCCAGACCGTGTAACACGTTTCTTCGTGTCTCGAGTTGCTTCTTTTTGCCCCGTGTCCGGTAGTCCGCTACGTTTCGGAGCCCTTCACCTTCTCCGATAGATAATTACGTTCCCGCGAGAAGAAGAAAAAAAAAAAGGAAAGAAGAAAAAGATACGAGAAGGATAATTGATTCGTCGCGCGCGCTCACCCAAACGGATTCGTCGGTTTTACATTTCCAACCGCTTCTTACTAGTTTCCAAAGCTTCTGCATCTCTCAGCTCTACGAGCTTTTCAATTTACAAGCTTTTGGATCGCCAAGCGTTTTGATTTCCAAGCTTTTGGATCGCTAAGCGGTTTAATTTCCAAGCTATTCAATTGCTAAGCTTTGAGATTACCAAACTTTTGGATCGCCATGCGTTTTAATTTCCAAGCTTTTCAATTTTCATGGTTTTAGATCGCCAAGCGTTTTAATTTCCAAGCTTTTAGATCGCCACGCGTTTTAATTTCCAAGCTTTTCAATTTCTAAGCTTTTGGATTCTTCAGCGTTTTAATTACCAAGCTTTTGGATCGCCACGCGTTTTAATTTCCAAGCTTTTCAATTTCTATGCTTTTGGATTGCCAAGTTTTTCAATTTCCAAGCTTTTGGATTCTCAAGCGTTTTAATTACCAAGATTTTGAATCGCCATGCGTTTTAATTTCCAAGCTTTTGGATTCCCAAGCTTTTCAATTTCCAAGCTTTTGGATTGCCAAGCATTTTAATTTCGAAGCTTTTGGATCGCCACGCGTGTTAATTTCCAAGCTTTTCAATTTCTACGCTTTTGGATTGCCAAGCTTTTCAATTTCCAAGCTTTTGAAGTGCCAAGCATTTTAATTTCCAAGCTTTTCAATTTCTAAGCTTTTGGATTGCCAAGCTTTTCAATTTCCAAGCTTTTGGAGTGCCAAGCGTTTTAATTTCCAAGCTTTTCAATTTCTAAGCTTTTGGATTGCCAAGCTTTTCGATTTCTAAGCTTTGAGATTGCCAAGTATTTTAATTTCCAAGCTCTTAGATTGCCAAGCGTTTTAATTTAATCTGTTGCATACGAAATGGCCGATTTTATGTAGCTCAAACTACTCCGCTTAATAATAAACGAATTACCACTACACTGCAACTTAACTTTAATCTTAAACTCGAATTTCACTTCTGTATACATACTTCATTCTATTTCATTATTTCTTATCAATAGTATTAAATTCAGCAAGCTTCAAGCTTCAAGCTTCATATTTCTCTACAGCAGACGTCATTTAATCTTCCCCTGAATTAATTAATAACAACTACGAAACTTTCAGCTACATGCATACGTAAAATCGTCCATTTCGCAATGGCGACGCAACAACCTAATAAAAACGAGAAGAAAAAATGGAGGAATATAAGATAGCGAATATCGATCGTTGGACGGTTCGAAGCGAGTCCATTTGGCATAAGAGAAACGCGTCAGGTTCCACGGTACGCCCTTGGGGCTCGCTTTCCTCGATTCTCGCCAATTTCCCGGAGGACCAAAAGTCGCCCCCTGGTCCCACCGAAGGACGTTCCCGTGGTTATGCACTTTTCGTACACGTACCACGATCATTTGCATAACTGTCTGTTCTACTTTCCGCCGGGGCCAGGCCTCTTCCTCGATCTAACTTTACGCAACCAAACCCCCCCGGAGTTTTCCTTTGCAACGTGAAATACCCGCGTTATGAAAATTTCCCCGCCAATTTCAATCGAAGCGAATCGCCCTCCCGTGGCTCCGCTGGCTTCTCGAATTCCTGGCCACTCTTTTCTAATCGCGACCACCCACTTTCTTTCTCATTTTAATTAGGGCAGACGTAGCAGCAATTACTGTCGCATTAACTATTGTAGAACGTATCTAACGTAACGATCCGGTTTCAGTTTGCAGCGTAATATATTGTTCCACGGCTCGTTTATTTGTGAACATTTCTTTATGTGTTCAATGTAATGAATTCATTGCTACGTAATTGGAAATGTACTGTTGTATTTATATACTGTTCACTTTGTTAAGTACAGTATCTCTATTAATGTCACTTTAAGCTTATCTTGGAGGGTAACTTTATTTAACTATTTTGGAAATTGTGTAACCTAAAAATTCCAGTACCAATTTGAAGTATAATATATTGTTCAACCGCTCATTTATTTGTGAACATTTCTTTTATATGCTCAATGTAACGAATTCATTGCGATTTAATTGAAAATGTACGACAAAATCCAATATCCCTACTTTCGTCACTTGAGAATTTCTCACTTAAATAGAAACACATTTTACATATATTAACACGCCAGTTTTGTGCAACAGATATAAGAATTCGTATTGAATCATAACACGTGCTATACTTTATAATTGATCGCGTTTCAATGTTCGACAGCACATTTACCACCCAATATTTCGTTACAAATATCAAGCGTAAACGAATAATAAGAAGTCTACGCGTTGTTACGAAAACCGGAGTGCAAATTTACTTTACAAAATTTCTTTATAATCCTAATCACGTTCCTATTAAATGGAACGAATTCAAGTGGCAGCAATAGGAACGGCGACAGTACGTGGGTCATTTACCCTAAGTGTTCGAGTAGATTGCACTTATGCAGAAGCTACGTAAAAAGACAATAGGGCGGTGTGCAGAAAGCGCGACGATGATAATTCGCAATTACTAAACAACAATGGAGTTAGCGTGGATCTGAAATAGCGGTTCGTTTGGATCGACGCCTACTTTCGCTCCGCGGTTTCTTCTTCCTTTTACGAAACGCTGCGCTTGCCGGCTGGCGGATAAAAAGAAAATATCGTACAAAGAGCGGCGGGGTATCTGGCTCGGCAAGCAAAGGCAACGCATCGCTGAGCAACGCAGCAGAGGAAGTAAACCGAAAGTGTGGAGAGACGTGTTTTCTCCGCGCGTTGCGTCCAACGTCAACCCTTTTAACCCTCGGTACAAATTGAAATAATTTATAAGGAAACTTGTGGACGATTAATTATTATTAATAAGGGTGCAATAACATTTATACCATGATTTTTATTAGGTTCTTCTAACGTAGCAGCTCCAATATTTTTAAATTTAGTTTAACCCCTTGACTTGCAAATGTTTCGAAGATTATTCAGTAGAACGTTGGCTACTTTGTACCTTAACACCGTGTCAAAATAGAAAATACTAAAATATTATACGTAATTTGTAGTCCTTAAGTCTTGCAATCTTACAAATGGAAGTGAACTAAATTGAAGTTTACTAATAGATAGTGGGTCTTTATTGTAATTAGCTCACAGGTTATACCACGAGTGTAATTCATTATTATAAAGAAAATGGTTAAAACCCATTTAATTTAAATCGTACGTTTCAATGTAAACATTCTACGATACATATTTTGCCAATCATTTACTCCGCCCGCGTTTAAATCTACTTTAACCCATAATCAGCAACGATTACGCGATCTTGGCCAAACGAATCGAAACTCGGCTGCATATATCGGGTTGCTAAAGATGTGCAACAAAATTCCCAGCCAAAGTGGAAGCCGCAAATTGCGCGCGGCCGAAAAGGAGTCGAACACTTGGACTTTAAAGCCGATGCGCTGCTGGGTTTAACGGGCGAAATATCGTTAACTTCACCGAGAGAGGGGGGGTTTCGAGTAAAGATAGAGGTAGGTATTTCTAAAAGGCAAAAGCGGGACTCGTTCCGAAAGCGTTTTATCGAAGCCACCGCCGCGCGCGCGTTAGATGGTTCTCTCGTTATCAAGCCAGTCGAATAGAGGTAGAAGACACACTCGGGTGATTCCCATGCGGACCATCCTGACCTTATCGAAGTCTTCTCTATCCGCTTTTCTTCTCTCCCTCTTTCTCTTTATTTTCCCGCCAACCAGCTTCTCTTCTTCATCTCGCAAATTATACGCGCGATCGACTAGAGAAAGAACAATCGGCCAGAAAGGAATGGCACTCGTTTGCCACGCTTATCGAGCCACCGATAATGAGAATCGCTGTACCTTCTTCGTTCTTGCCGAGGGTGATTTCGATTCGCCCCGCCGTTTCGAGCTGGGGTAAAAATCAAACACTCGGAGCGACCTTCTAAATTCGTTTTACCAGGGACAGCGGGATAATTTGTTGGCAAGCCCGGAGAAAAGGAAGAGGGTTGAAGAATGGCGAACCTTATACGGTGAACTCGATTTTCCAGATGCTCGTTCCTTCTCCTTTTTTTTTCTTCTTTTCCCTCCCTCCGCGCGCCAACGCGATAGCAATCTTAACTAACAACGAGGTTTATAGGATACGGGCTTTCGAGGAGGCGATTCTTGCGGGCTGATTTGCGATGAAATTCGGGGCAGTTTGGGGATTTTAAAGAGGGCGAATTTAACGTTGATTAATGGGGGATTAGAAGGTTAATTAAAAGGTTTGGAAATTCGAAGCTTTGGGGATTCGAAGCTTTGGGAATTAAAAACATTGGGTATTCAAAACATTGGGAATTCGAAGGTTTGACAATTCAAAGCATTGGGAATTCAATGCGTTGGGAATTCAAAGCATTGGGAATTCGAAGCTTTGGAAATTCAAAACATTGGGAATTCGAAGGTTTGGGAATTAAAAACATTGGGTATTCAAAAAAGTTGGGAATTCGAAGGTTCGAGAATTCAAAGCATTGGGAATTCAATTCGTTGGGAATTCAAAGCATTGGGAATTCGAAGGTTCGAGAATTCAAAGCATTGGGAATTCAATTCGTTGGGAATTCAAAACATTGGGAATTCGAAGGTTTGAGAATCCAAAGCATTGGGAATTCGAAGCTTTGAGAATTCAAAGCATTGAAAACTCCAGTGTTTAGTAATTTGACGATTTTAAGAATTGCACCGCTTGGAAATGCAAAGCTTAGAAATTTGAAGCAATGAGAATTCCCAAAGTTTGGAATTCTCGGTGCTTCGAATTCCCAATATTTCGAATTACACAGGCTTGAAATTTTCAACGCTTGGAATTTCCAAAGCTTCCAATTCTCCTTACTTTTCTTTTCAATGATCAAACTTGACAATTTCCCAATTCCTTTCTTTATCCCTTCGAACATCTATTATCCCCAATATTCGCACTCGTCCGCGAAAGAATCGAACAGCTAAAGCAACAAGCTTCATCCCTTTTATCTCGTGCACCTCGCGTGTTCGTCTATGGATCGAAGAACCGATCCCGTTTGCACCTATAGCCTGAACCGATCGTATCGGTGCAAATCGAAGCACAGGTTCGACGCGTGCATGCATGTCGCGTATGTATCGCTTGCTAGCAACAGCAGCAGCAGCAGCAGGCAGCAGCCTTTTGAAAGAGGGGAAAAATCAGTGTCACCGTGTGTATATCTCTTGAACGTGGCATTCGAAGCGGACAACATTGCGACACTGAAAGCACATTACTCTCTAGCAGCCGGCTTTCCCACGCGCGCGCGACCATCCGAGCAGGTTAAATATTTGTCGAGCGGTTATTGCTAGCCCATCGATGACGAACATCTCTTCGAACGCCTCTTTCTCCTTCCTCTGCGCTCTTCCGTTGCGCGTTTATAGTTTACAGGTAGACGGATAGATTCGTGTGTGTCGCAGAATCGCGCGTGTTACTAGAAAATGCGTTTTGAGACGTCTGCGTTATCAGAGAATGCGTTTTCAGACGTCTGCGTTATCAGAAAATGAGTTCTGAGACGTTTACGTTATCAGAAATGCGTTTTGAGACGTCTGCGTTAACAGAAAATGCGTATGGGAATTCAAAGCATTGAGAATCCTATCTTTGGGAATTTAAAGTATTGGTTATCCTAATATTTGGGAATTTAAAGCGTTGGTTATCCTAAGCTTTTGGGAATTCAAAGTATTGGTTATCCTAATCTTTGGGAATTCAAAGCAATGACAATCCTAATCTTTGGGAATTCAAAGCGTTGATTATTCTAAGCTTTGGGAATTCAAAGCAATGAGAATCCTAATCTTTGGGAATTCAAAGCAATGAGAATCCTAATCTTTGGGAATTCAAAGCAATGACAATCCTAATCTTTGGGAATTCAAAGCGTTGATTATCCTAATCTTTGGGAATTCAAAGCGTTGATTATTCTAAGCTTTGGGAATTCAAAGCAATGACAATCCTAATCTTTGGGAATTCAAAACGTTGAGAATTAGAAGCATTGGGAATTGAAAGCATTGAGAATTGAAAGCATTGGGAATTAGAAGCTTTGGAAATTTAAAGCGTTGATTATCCTAAGCTTTGGGAATTCGAAGCGTTGATTATTCTAAGCTTTGGGAATTCAAAGCAATGACAATCCTAATCTTTGGGAATTCAAAGCTTTGAGAATTCTAAGCTTTGGGAATTCAATTCAGTGAGAATCCTAAGCGTTGGGAATCCCAAGCTTTCGGAATTGAAGCATACTAGTATGGAAAATATCTCACCTTGTCTTTATACTCACTTTGCACAGTGGAATCTTTATAAACCCACCTAAAAAATTTAAAAATTACTAACAAAAAGTCTTGTGCCTAAAAGGATGTTTTTAAAATCAATTCTCCACCAATTAATGCTGTTTCATTTCCGCAAATGTATATTAGATAACAATTATGGCGTTTATACAGCGTCTAAATAATTTTAAACTGAAATCGTGAACCAAATTTATAACAGATGCACATTTTAACAATAATGTTCAAGTGTCCAAATACTCGTACGCAAGTATTACGCGTGATTGTTTCGAGTATTAAATCGAAGATACTTTTGCGCGTAATTGAAAAAATAAAATCTCGATCATTGCTAACGATAAGCGGAAGAGGGAAAAATTGTTCGTAACGACGCTCTCGACGACGTATTCGAAAATCATCGAAATCCTTGACGATTTCGCGTTACTTGTTACCATTTTCGTCGTTCCCCGCGTCGAATAACGCTTTTCGATAACCGCGAACGGGGTCCTCGGGATTTATTTTATTCGCGCGAGCATCGGGGATTCGTCGCGGCGTTCTTCGCTATGATTGTCTCGCGAACGATGCTTCAACTATCGACGGTACACGTCGATGTTTATTTTTATCGGCATTTTATCGTCGCCCCTTGGCGCAGCCATGATTTCCGCGATCCCGCGGTTAGCCGATATTTTCCTTTCGCGATTCCACCACGATTCCAACAACGATCCTTGTATTGTTCACCGTAAGACGATGAAGTTTGCGTCGCGATACGATCGGCAAATTCTATCGGCTTTACCTCGATGCTTTCTCACCGAATTCTCCTCCTAATTCTCTTCAGAAGCTCTCGTCGAATTTTTTCGAACATCTCCTTAACTATTTGGGCATCGATTCATTTCGTATCGAATAAATTGAATCTTTTGATGCAGCGGATTTTATCGAGGTGATTAGAATTGCAAAAAAGGGAAAACGCGAAATGAAACGAAATAAACCGATACTAGCTACTCAAAACTGGACAATAATATACGTGTTAGATGTTGTAACTTAGGTGAAACAATTGCATAACGAATCTCAGTCGTCAAATGTGCCCAAAGGGTTAATATAGAGTCTCAAAGAATTTGATTGTAGTTAGCAGACATTTTCATTATTATTATTGTATAATACATATAAAAGATACGAAGCAAAGTAGTGCAAATTATTTTATTTATCGGTTGAAAGTAACTTCTATTCAGCCTCCGTTCTTTCTTTATTTATTTAATACTCGACGAGCTAGTCCTTTAATATATACAAAATTATAAACATACAAAAGAAAGTGCGTACAGGAAGCGAACGAGAAAAATTGCATAAAAAGGAAGAACGTAGAAAAACGAGAACGAAACAGTGTCCCAAGCGGTATTTAGTTTATATTAGTATATTAGTAGTTACATTTATATTAGTTTACTTTAGTTACGAAGCTGCACAAAAATGCGCAGTAATAGAATTGCGAACTCGCTCCAATTCCTTATTAATTACGACATCTACTGAATCGTTGGATAAAAAGCAACAAACTCAGGGACACAAGGATACGTTCGTTCACGGAAGCCGAGCGAAGGATTAAATATTTCTTACGCGACAGGAATGCGAAAGGAACACGCGGCGAAGTAGTCGACGGTCACGCGTGCGATTATTGCTGGCATTCGAGGGAAACGAGAGAGAGAAAGAGAGAAGTTTATCCTTTTTTTTTCGCGTCGATCAGCAACCGGAAAACGGCGATCGAATCTAATCGAGGCCTCGTTTCGAACGCACATATGAAAATGCCCTACGATATTTCCGATATTGCTGCGCGTTCTTCAGAAGCAGCGAAAGACAAAAGAGGAGATGGAACGATGCAACGATCCACTCCTCGATTTTAACACTAGGTTTACGCAACTCGTCACGTTGACGCATTTCAGATTTCACACACCTAAATTATAGAGACTTATATTACTATTATAGATACTATTGTTAGATACTATTATACTATGTATAGATACTATTATAGAGAATTATAGAGACCATAAATATTATTTTTCAATACTTTATGCGTAACTTTAATTAACAGAATGGTACGAATATGTATTTTACACAATTCTCTTCATCTTCACGCTTCTACGTTCGAATATTTATATGCAGTGTACGTATTTTTCCGGAAGACTATCAAATTATGCACGTAATGTCCGTAAACTTAGTGTTAATTTCTATCCAGAGTCTAAAAACTGTAGAAGAAACTTTTCTTCCCTTCCTCTCACTCGCTTTGCTTTTCCCGGTAATCGTAGCGTGTAACAAGATTCCATCGCCACTAGACTTCATCTTGCTGTTTTACACTCAGTCTAGCCGTAGGGTAGACGTACCACGTACTGCCACTTTAAGGTTCGCGCTTTAAGTAACTTTATTTAACTATTTTAGAATTAGTATTTAACGTAAAAATCGATACAGTTCGGAGCGTAACATCGTTAGTTAGCATCTCTTTTATTTATGAACTGTACAATGTAATAATATTCATTATCACGTAATTGAAAATGTACAACAAAGTCCAATATCTCTGTTACTGCCAATTTCAGCTTATCTTCGAGCGTAACTTTGTTCAATTATTTTAGAACGTATTTAACGTAAATATCGTTCCAATTTGGAGTATAATATATTGTTCAATATCGAGTTTATTTATGAACATTTTTGAATACGTTCAATGTAATAATATTCATTACTACGTAATTGGAAACGTACAACAAAGTATACGGTCCACCGTATCGTCACTTGAGAATTTCTCGTTTAAATAGAGACACGTTTTACATATATTAACACGTCAGCTTGTGTAACAGATACAAGAATTCGTATTGATTTATGACACTTACCATACTTTACCATTATATTAGTGACGTTTTAATATTCAACAGCGCATTTGCCTCCTAATATTTATTTACAAATATACAATGTCTATCTGTTGTTACGTAAACCGAAGTGCATATTTACGATTCTTTATACTTTGCTTTGCTATTAAATAAACGAATTCAAGTGGCTGTTGTTACGTAAACCGATGTGCAAATTTACGATTCTTTATACTTTGCTTTGCTATTAAATAAACGAATTCAAGTGGCTGTTGTTACGTAAACCGATGTGCAAATTTACGATTCTTTGTACTTTGCTTTGCTATTAAATAAACGAATTCAAATGGCAGTTGTAGGAACAGCGACGGTACGTGGGCAATTTACTCTATACGCCGAGAAATATTTGCCGTTTCCCAATAACGTTGCCTTCTTCCTTCTTCCTTCCACCGTCGTCTAATACGTCCAGTAATAATCCGTTCAAAATTCATTCGACCGTTTTAGAGGTTGCCTCCGGAGCTGGTATTTCGAGGGCTACGGCCACCGGTGGTGGTTCGCCCCTTTGGTTTTATTGTGCAGCCGATATTGCGAAAGTAGGCAGGGCTTGATCGTTGATATTCACTGGCTCGGCCCATTTTCCCACAGTATACAGCGTCCTTTCGATTCATGCTGCGGATAGCCTAGAACATTCCCGATTTAAAGAAGTTCCAAGCCTTCTGGTTTCTCAAGCGTTTAAGCTTCGAAACTTTTGCATTTCCAAGCGTTCAAATTTCTAACCTTCTGGATTTGCAAGCCTTTAGATTTCTAAGCTTTTGGATCGCCAAGCGTTTAAATTGCAAGATTTTGAATTCTCAAGCTTTGTGACTTGTAAGCGTTTAAATTCCCAAGCTTTTGAATTTGCAAGCCTTGGGATTTCTAAGCTTTGGGATTTGCAAGCTCTTAGATTTCCAAGCTTTTGAATTTGCAAGCCTTGGGATTTCTAAGCTTTGGGATTTGCAAGCGTTTAGATTTCCAAGCGTTGAAATTTCTAAGCTTTTGGATCACCAAGCGTTTAAATTGCAAGCCTTTGAATTCTCAAGTTTTGTGACTTCTAAGCGTTTAAATTCCCAAGCTTTTGAATTTGCAAGCCTTGGGATTTCTAAGCTTTGGGATTTGCAAGCGTTTAGATTTCCAAGCGTTGAAATTTCTAAGCTTTTGGATCGCCAAGCGTTTAAATTGCAAGCTTTTACATTTTCAAGCTTTGTGACTTCTAAGCGTTTGGATTCCCAAACTTTTGAATTTGCAAGCCTTTGGATTTCTAAGCTTTTGGATTTCCAAGCGTTGAAATTTCTAAGCTTTTGGATCACCAAGCGTTTAAATTGCAAGCCTTTAAATTCTCTAGCTTTGTGACTTCTAAGCGTTTAAATTGCAAGCTTTTGAATTCTCTAGCTTTGTGACTTCTAACCGTATTGATTTCCAAGCTTTTGAATTTGCAAGCCTTGGGATTTCTATGCTTTTGGATTTGCAAGCGTTTAGATTTCTAACCTTTTGAATTTCCAAGCGTTGAAATTTCTAAGCTTTTGGATCGCCAAGCGTTTAAATTGCAAGCTTTTGAATTCTCAAGCTATGTGACTTCTAAGCGTTTAAATTGCAAGCCTTTGGATTTCTAAGCTTTTAGATTTGCAAACGTTTAGATTTCAAAATGCTCGAATTTCTAAACTTTTGGATTTCCAATCTTTCAAATCCCCAATTTTCACAATCTAACCATTACTGAATTTCTGTTTCAGGTAAGTCCTCGCTACCTTTGTCGATCCACTGTCTTCTCAGCGCATCGATTCATCTCCGACTAATGGCAAACTTACGTAAGTTTCTCCTCTCAACCCTCCATAACGTGAAATTTGACTGAATTCGTACAACGTCGGAAGAATTATTCAATTTCGAGCGCCTTTCACAATTTTCCCGTATACTTCTCCCCTTTGCGACCATTTTTTCTCGTAACGTTTTATCTCGGCCCCTTCGCGATATCTTCTTGTTTCACTTAACGCGACGAGTATGACAAGCGCCAGGCTGATTGGCAGTAACAAAGAAAATACGATCCTTCCGGATGAATTGGCCCGAGGGATGCGAACAAGAATGTCGCTACCATCTGTCCCCTATTTCCCGCGCAACGCGCATCCTGTCGCTATTTAGACTGACTTCTTTTTTACGTTCCTAACGATAATACCGAGAAACTTTACGGCATTTCCGCCTCGCTGCGAATCAGCGGCTGGATTTTTATCCCTTATCCACTGGAAATTTATTAAATTCTTAGCTTCGTTTAATTGCAACTCCATTGGATGATTTGGAATGCATTGGAATCAGGTTCGAGTTAATTTCGGATTAGTTGAACTATGCTTTAAAAGAATTAGTTAATGTTTTTTTAACCAGCGCGAAATTTAATTTAAATCTTGCAGGTTTTGAACTTTACTCGAATTAGGTTTGAGTTATATTCGAAATGGATTTGATTCAGGTTTGGGTTTGGTTTGAATTAGATTCGGAAGAGATTCGAGTTAAGTTAGGATTAGTTGAGCTACGTTTTGAAAGAATTAGTTAATGTTTTTTGTAACCAGCGCGAAATTTAATTTAAATCCTGCAGGTTTTGAACTTTACTCGAATTAAGTTTGAGTTATATTCGAAATGGATTTGATTCAGGTTTGGGTTTGGTTTGAATTAGATTCGGAATAGATTCGAGTTAAGTTAGGATTAGTTTAACTTGGCTTCAAGGGAATTAATCAGGTTTTTCATCTAATACGAAATTTAATTTGAATCGAGCATATTTTTAACTTTACTCGGATTGGATATAAGTTAGATTCGGATTAAATTCAAGTTACGTTACTTTCGTTTCAGGAGACATAGTTATCTTCATTTCTATATCTTTGCATCTTCTATCTACTAGTAATTTACTAAATTCTTAGCTTCTCTATTAAACGTTTATCTAATTTACTTTACATTCTGAATTTGGATTAATTTACTTAGTTTCTAGAGAGATGAGAAATGTAATTCAAATCGTGCACGTTTCGAACTTTACTCGAGTTACATTCGGATTAGATTCGCAATAGATTCGAGTTAATCTATGAATCTATGAATCTTGAATTGCTTAATAAACAAGTCTTGATAAACAAACCAAATATTCCGAGCAGCCGTAAAATTACGAAAACCCGCGAACACGAATTCATCAGCTGTAACGCGAGTCGAGTAATTCGTTGACGACCGGAAAGGAAGCCGGCTAGCAAAACCAACCAACCGGCGGTTTATTAAATTATGTGGCATCGATTTTGGCGAATCTGCGCGCAGCATTCGATGGGCTTATCGCGAAACGGGAATGAAACGGGAACAAAGCGAGCGCAAGACAGGTGTCGGTCGGCTAACAATAAGTTAAGCGGATAGCGGATACACGGGGTACGCAAAGTAATGGGAAGTGTCAGAGACAAGTGCATTTGTTCTGTCGCTTGCACAAAATCGATTCCTCGCAATCGTTGCGCTTCTCTACCCCGTTACGCTGCGCGAAACGCGAAGGATCCGAACGATAAGGCAAATACGCCCGCTGTCTATAAAATGCAAACGAATCTCGATTCTACTACCTTGGGACACAGTTTCGTTCATGCAACGCGTAACGTTGAAATCCACTTACGAAATACGTCCTTAAAGATTGGACAATTATTCGTTAATATATATATATATATACAATATACAATACTTTAACGAATAATTGTCCAATCTTTAAATATATATAATCTATATATACACATTTATTTGATACACCTATATAGATACAATATATCGTATATATAAATTATCGTATATCGTGTCTCTATAGCGTTGTATTATTTCTCATCCGTGCGATAATTTCGAACCACAAAGCGGCTAAACGTTTACATTACTTTTTGAAAGCGTTTTTCATGCTAGTAAACATTGTTTCTCATCTCAAAAATTGCTTCTATTTAATTCTTCGATGCAAACGATTTTTTTTGCAAATCGATTTCTGGAACTCGATTGACCAGTATAATTATTAAGTACGAAACGTGTTATAAATCAATACGAGTTCTTGTATCAGTTACACAAGCTGACGCGTTAATACGTGGAAAACGTCGAGAAATTCTCAAGTGACGATACGAGGGAGGGACATTGCACTTTGTTGTACATTTTCAATTACGTAGTAATTAATTCATTATATTCAACATATATAAAAGATGTTCATGAATAAAACAGTGGTTGAACAATGTTATGCTCGAAACTGGATCGATCATTACGTTAACGACGTTCTAAAATAGTCGAATATAGTTAATTGAAGCGCGAACCTTAAAAGCGCGTACCCTTACTTGAAGCGCGTACCCTTACGTGGGCACATTTACCCTATTCCCTCCTTCTTTTCCGTACAACAATTAACCCTTCACTCGACACTCGTGATAGTACTTTTGTTTTGAATTCCACGACTTCGAATTTTCACGCTTATGAGTTCCAAACCATTTAATTTCCAACGATTTCAAATGTTTATTATTACGTTAACTATTCATTGCATTAAGTTTTGCGCTTTAAAAGTCGACATGGGTTCGGAAAGCCAAAAAATGTAAATGTACCGTGTCGCGTTAAAAGAAGTCATCCTCAAGACACGTGTCTATCAAAACTCTGCTCTTCTCCCAACCCCCATAACCCGAAATATCTAACCATACACAGCACCGCCCCCCAAAAAAGCTTCCCAAAAGTGCGGCGGGACGAAAATAAATATATTCAGAAGGCGTGAGTAGAAGAATGCGTCGCGTAGCCGTGGAACGACGACTAGAAGAGAGGGACTCGGCAAAGATGAAGAAGGAAAGAGTTAAAGGGCGTACGGTATGCGAGCGTGGGCGTGGGTGCAGACTTGGGCGCGTGTCTGGACACTGGCCGTGGGTAGAAAGGAGCCGGGACGAATGCTCTTGGATAGAGAGAAGACGCTATAAAACACGCCGCGCCGTGCACAAGAGACACACGCGCGCACACGCTGGTCCATGCTATAAGAAGAAGAAGAAGAAGAAGAATAAGAAGAAGAGGATAGACGCTCGGCGTCCCGGGTGGGCAGGATCGGTTCGAACTCTCAAAAATTTATAGCCGGCGCTTGGACCTACGAGCCCGGGAGGTGTTACACCCGGGTCCTACAGGTCGGGGTCGTAAGATTTACGCAACGCCCGGCATGGAAAGTGAAGAGAAGTGTATACGAGGTACGAGCGGTGCTCGGCTAACGAAAGAGAGATCGCGCTCGTTAATGTCTCGAACGGATAATCGATAGTATTAGCCGCGGAGAAGAGAGATCTCGATGTAAACGACGCGACGGCGCATTCGATTCGATGGGCTATCTTGGACTTCCATTGGTCGCTTCGTTTGGGCTATTGGAAGGTCATTTTCGGGGCCCGATGGAAATTCGAAGATTTGGCAATTCGAAGCTTTGGCAATTCGAAGATTTGGCAATTCGAAGCTTTGGCAATTCGAAGCTTTGGGAATTTAAAGCATTGGGAATTCATACCGTTGGAAATTGAAAGCTTTGGGAATTCAGTGCGTTAGGAATTCGAAGCTTTGGGAATTTAAAGCATTGGGAATTGGAAGCTTTGCAAAGCTAAAGCATTGAGAATTCAATGCGTTATGAATTGAAATCATTGGGAATTCAAAGCGTTGAGAATTCAATACGTTGGGAATTAAAAGCATTGGGAATTTAATACGTTGGTAATTCTAAACTTCGGGAATTTAAAGTATTGGAAATTTAAAGTATTGGGAATTGGAAGCTTTGCAAATCTAAAGCATTGAGAATTCAAAGCGTTGGGAATCCAAAACATTGACAATTCAAAGCGTTGGGAATTCAAAGCATTGGGAATTCAGTGCGTTGGCAATTGAAAGCATTGAGAATTCTAAGCTTTGGGAATTTAAAACATTGGGAATTAGAAGCTTTGCAAATCTAAAGCATTGAGAATTGAAAGCGTTGGGAATCCAAAATATTGACAATTCAAAGCGTTGGGAATTCACAGCATTGGTATTTCGAAGCTTTGGGAATTCAAAGCTTTGGGAATTCGCTGCTTTAGGAATGTAAAGCACCAGAAGCCCAACTCTTTGAGAATTCAAAGCATTGGGAATTGGAAGCTTTAGAAATTTAACGCTAAAACTACCAAGCAGACCAAAACAATCGCTTGGTAATTCATCATAAGAATCTTATAAATATGCACCGGTACATTTATGAAAATGTTCCATGATTTTCTGTGTGAAACATAAATAAAGATTTACTTCACGTGTACCATATATTTACAAAGTCTATCATTTTGATTTCTTTGCTGCTAGACAAGAATACTTTAGTTTCTGGTAGTTTTAGTATTAAATTGAAGCGTTGGAAAAGCGTTTCGAAGATGGAAATTGCGATCAGCGAGTCGTGAAGCTCGTCTCAAGTTTAACGGCAAAAATTAGATTGCGAAATTGGGACCTCATTGAAGCGATAAAAAAGTTAAGCAATTTTTAACGCCTTGCGAAAGTGTAGGTTTACGTTTGGAATGTGGAAGTTTCGCTGGAAAAGAATGAACGACCATCAGAGGAGAGGAGATACAAGCGTTAGACCACGCTGGAAATGTACCACTTTAGAGCGAAGGACGTTGAAGTTCCATTTCCTCTGATTCTTGGGATACCACCCCGTTGCCCCGTGGAATGCAATTTATTTTCAAGTTCGAAGGCGGTGCGAAAGCTTTCCTCGCGCTGCACCTTTTTCAAACTTGCTTTCAAACTATTTCGTACTCTTGGCTGAGATGCGTTTAACCGACTGGACTACGAATCTTTGTGCATTTAAGAGGAACTGCGGTTTGGTAAACCGTGGTACCTAAAAAGATTATTAACACTAGCTTTACCGACGTCACGTGCACACGTTGACAGGCTTCCGGAAAAATACGTTAAATATTCGAACGTAGAAGCGTGAGGATAAAGGGAATCACGTAGAATACATATTCATACCATCGTATTAATTAAAGTTAACATGAAGTAGTGAAAAATAATATTTATGGTCCGTATAATTTCAGGTATGAAACTTGAACGGCGTCAACGTGACGAGTTCCGTAACCTTAATGTTAAAAAGTATAAAGTAATGTTAAAGATTTCATTGTACAACGTTACGCGGATATAATTCGTTCAACGTTAGCTCGACAAATTATCCACTGCAAATATAAACCTTGCAAAAATTCGCTGCTTTCGAATCATTCTAGGAAAACTAGAAACGCGATTGATTAAAAATTAAGCAACGACTGAAACATTTTGGGCTACGTAAAATCATTCAAGGCTTCGTTTCGTATGCAACCACCTAACGAATAGCGAACTAAATTAGTATAGTGTAACGAAGTAAAATCTATCGAAACAGGAGAAACTTTTCTGCTATTCGTGTCGGAAGAGTGAATAGTTAAAGCGAATGGTTAAACAGCACGAAAAATGACAGCGCGTCGATGAAGCGATCACTTGTACGCGTCGACAGCGAGCGGAGAAGAAAAATGCGGCGAGTTGGTGTACGCGTGGGCGTGTTTCCCATGGTCTTGCGATGATACCTCGGTCCCAGCATCCAGGTAACATATTCGGGCCCGAGCCATCGTCCAAATGAAGGCGTTACGTGGTCGTGCAGCCTTCGAAACGCATCGGCGCCGTTTCGAGAGTCACGAGCGAAGCAGGAGTGAAGGGAAGAGAGGCGATGTAAAAAGGGGAGAAAAGCAAACGACCGTCTGAACCGCGAGGAACGCGCGGGCGACGTAAAAAGACGATGGGAAAGTTGGGAATCAATGGACGCACGATGGAGAGAAAGGCAAGCTGGACGAGAAGAAGAAGATAGAGTAGACGTGCTGAAAGACGATTACTGCCAGCGTAACTTCGTTTAACTATTTATTTTAGAACGTATTTCACATAAAAATCGCACCAGTTTGGAGTATAGTATTGTTCAACATCGAGTTTATTTATGAACATATTTTTTATACGTTCAATAATAATAAATTCACGGCTACGTACGCGAAAATGTACGACAAAGTCCCAATATCCCTACTTTCGTCACTTGAGAATTTCTCGTTTAAATAGATACACGTTTTTATATATTATCAACGATTCGATTTGTGTAACAGATATAAGAGACACTTTCCATACTTGTAACAGAAGTATATCAAATATTTGGGAGATGAAATCGATCAGTACTTAGCTTCCACTACTTTATTCGCGTTTGTAAATGATTCGTAGTTTGTACTACTTGTGCATGGTGCATTTCTTCTTCTATTCAACGTTTCTGTTGCTGGTTAACCCTTTCGATACTATAGTCAACATTGTGCGCTACTTAAGAATTCTTACTAAATCTAGTAGCACGCTTCGAGATTTCTAGATTAATATTAATTTAGTTTAGTATTAATTTAGTATTCGTCAAATATTGATTAATTAAAAACCTAACAATTTTCAAATAAATGCCACACCGTATTGTCCTACACAATTTTACCAATTTGATGTTGGAAATTTCGCCGTAACGAAAGGGTTGAATCCTACATATTTTATATTCAACATTTCCACGAATGGACAAGAAATTCGCAGTCCAATAATTCGATCCTATTCGACGTTCGGCCGCGATCAGACCGGAAATACGTCGCGACACAGCTGAGAAGAATAGCGAAAGCAGGTCGGAAAGCAAGATATTCGGGGCGGAGAGGAAAGTTTTTCACTTTACACGGGCAGCGAGGCTTGAAATCGGCGGCGAACGGTGGCGCACAACCCCTTGAAAACGATAATAAAGGAAAAATAAAAGAGGTCCCCGGGC
Organism: Eucera pruinosa; assembly: GCA_028830335.1. Classification (NCBI taxonomy): domain Eukaryota; kingdom Metazoa; phylum Arthropoda; class Insecta; order Hymenoptera; family Apidae; genus Eucera; species Eucera pruinosa. The sequence goes on from JAMYCR010000019.1 coordinate 5,187,276, forward strand.
TAACTGCGGCAACTCTCCGTCGAACTGACCGCTCCGCGATATTGGATCCCATGATTTTTCAGGGAATTCAGCATCGCGTCCTCCTCGCTGCCCACAACCCCTTCCTTCTTCCGCGCATCGCCGATTCCAGATTTCCCCTTTCCACTTCCCATCCATTATTTCTATCCGCTCAATGGAACATGAATCCTATGTTTTTATACCGGCCAAGCCTGAGAGCGCTTCGGCTCTAGAGAAATAGCATTTTGCCTGGTTCCTTTTGCTTCTTCGTCGAACCGCGCGGCTTTGTTTGCTTTTTCTTCGGTGCATCGTTCGAGAGGGTGGTTCGTTACGGATCGAGGCAAATTTAGACTTTTCTTACGCTTCGGATGTGTTGAACGGTTATATTAAATAAAGTGGGTGAATAATTCTATTTAATACGGTGGAAGAAGTTTCGGCGATGTTTACAAGACAGGCGCACGGTTAGAATTGCCTACGAAACGTGGCGACAGTTCGTACATTTATACCTGTGGTGTTCGCAGGCATCCCCAAACCCTAATTAGCCGACGTTCCATAGGTAAAGCTCTACAAGAACTCGCTTCTACCAATATTCTAAGACGTAGAGTTTTCTACGTATTACCACGAAATGTTTGACTTCAACGGGATGTTAACTCCTCGCACTGCTTCGTTTCTTTCTTTGGATACCAACGATTCGTTTATTAATTTACAAACGAGAGCAATGAAATGTTTCATTGCAACCGGTGCAGAGTGTCAAATAAGTAAAAATAAACGAACAAACGTTGAATTTCTCTCGGTCAGCCCACGGAACGGGCAGCGTTAAATAACGGCGATTCGGCTAAAGCTCGGCCGCCGCGTTCGATTGGACGCCGGCACACGGGAACGGGAAGGGAATATCGTGAGAAGAAAGCGAACGGGAGGAAGCAAGAGTACTAGAAGCAAGGGAACGTCGAGGAAGTGGAGGGAGAAGATGGCGCACGGCAGGCGCGTGGCTCTCACGGGTCGCCTCGAGCCTCTTCCAGACCTTGAAGAGGGAGAAAGCCCAACGCAGCACCGGTCTTCTACGCAGCTCCCTTGCCAATTGAAATTCCCGCTCCGCGCCGCCGATTTTTCCTTCAACCTCTCTCTCTCTCTCTCTCTCTCCGTAAAGCTGAGCGAGATCGATTCGCGAAATTGAATATCCGAGCGTCGGTCGAGAGAGAAATCGATCGATTCAGACGAAAATTGTTGCCGGAGAGGATGCAGCTATGAATTTTCACGCGAACGATGCTTGGACGGAGATATCGGAAGCTACCTGGTCGTGCTTCTTAAAGTGGAAATAATAAAGCAAAGGGTTTCTTAATTCTTTGGCCTACGATAACTAGTCGCACTCGTTCTCTTAACCCTTTGCGGACGAGTGTGGACAAATAGTCGCCTAATTATTTTTTGGCTTTCTCAGCCTATGTCGACTTTTAAAGCAGAAAACTGAACGCAATGAATACTTAACGCAATAATAAACAATTGAAATCGTTAGGAATTATATGGTTTGGAACTCGAAAGCCTGAAAATTCAAAGACGTAGAATTCAAAACTAAAGTACTCCCATAGGTGTTATTACTTCTCGTCCGCAAAGAGTTAATTGGGCCACGGATTGAACAAAAATGCTTACTATTAACGTTTGGCTTAAGGACGTTACGTGTATACTTTGATAAGCTTTCGGAAAAATACGTGTACAGTACTGCTTTGGATATTGGCTGGGGTTTTACTTTGGATATTGGTTGGTCGCTATCCCCACCAGGTCTTGGAACTGGCTTCGGAACTGTAATGGTGGTCAAATACATATGTTTTTGCACCTACCGTGAAATGTTGATGAGCCCTGCTCCGTGTATCTCTATCTCACTCGCTCTCTATGAACAAGGAGACGCTTAGGATTTCCTGAAAGATCTACCTACCTTCTACTTTGCCCAGATTCCGTCCCGAACCTCGGTTAATATCCAAGGCAACAATGTACTTCATATAAGTATTGGAACGTAGAAGCATGAGGATGAAGAGAATCACGTAGAATACGTGTTCATACCATCGCATTAATTAAAGTTAACATAAAGTATTGGAAAATAATATTTATGGTCTGTATAATTTTAGGTGTATGAAATCTTAACGACGAAAACGTGACGAGTTCCGTAAACCTAGTGTTAAGGATGAAATTTTAACTTGAACTCTGACTTTGGCTTCGTGTAATAACATTGCAGGTTATCGAATGAAAATTGCCAGCAATTTGTTTGCGACACGATATAAAAATAGTAACCGATTAACGCTGATCGTAAGTGGGTAATAAAATAATCGTGGGGCAAAGAGTTAATCGCGAGAAGCTTGCCGTAGCATTCGTCTTGTTTTCATTCGTCGCGTTAGAATACGGTTGTATATTACGCGGTTAATTAAGAATGTAAAAACAAATAGTTGGTTCGTTCAATTGTTAATAGTAGGTTATTAATTTCTTGCTTCACGAGTTGACGCGTGTTCAAAGGAGTTGGAGACGTGGCTGCGCTACTCGAGATATTCGTCTGTAAATGCTTGTCCTTACACTACTGATTTCAGTAGTTTTTGGGCGCTGAACTCGGGCGCGTGGAGATCCAGAAGATTGGAAGTTTCAACGATTGGAAATGCAAACGTTTACACGTATGAAAGCTTGGAAATGCGAATGCTTGGAAATTCAGACGCTTAGAAATATAAAAGCTTGGGAATCGAAAAGGTTTGGAATTTGGACGCTTCGAAATCCAAGAGCTTGGAAATATAAATGCTTAGCAATTCGAATGATTAGGAATTCGAAAGCTTAGGAATCTAAACGCTTGGAAACCCAGAAGCTTAGAAAACTAAACGCTTGGAAACACAGAAGCTTAGAAACTCACAGACTTTGAAACTTAGAAGCTTGGAAATGTAAAAGCTTAGCAGTTCGAATGATTAGGAATTCGAAAGCTTAGGAATCTAAACACTTGGAAACACAGAAGCTTAGAAACTCACAGACTTTGAAACTCAGAAGCTTAGAAACTTACAGACTTTGAAACTCAGAAGCTTAGAAACTCACAGACTTTGAAACTCAGAAGCTTAGAAACCCATAAGCTTAAAAACCCAAAAGCATAGGAACCTAAAAGCTTGTAAATTCAAACTCTTACAAGAGTCGAAAGCTTATAAATTCAACCGCTTCTTTTCTGAAACTACGCGTAACATTGTCCACGCCAAATCGAATAAAATCAACGCTCACAAATTATTCGTAACTCGCGTCGACGTACTTTTTACAAACCCTCGAAGCTGGGATATGCGTACGAAGATTTCGAACGGAATAAAAGCGCATCGGCGAAGTGGAAGTGGATGTGGAAGTTTAATAGCAGCAGGTAACAAATCGATACGGTAGCAATGTTAGCGCGGAGCTAATTGCCAAATTGGCGAAGGAACCGAGCAAAGAATCCGTCGGAGAAAAGAGAGGGGGCCGAAGGGAACCGCGCCGTTAAAGGTCGAGGCTAATTACTTTATCCGGACGTGCGGGATAATGGTCGTACGAAAGGTTAATGATCGTCGACGCCGAAACGAATGGATCCCTTCGAAAGGCCGTTTAGTCCATTCCTTCTTCTTCGACTCGCGTGAGCATCCCTTATTAAATACTCCTGGCTTCATTCTTCTTCTTCTTCTTCTTCTTTGCCGCCCGTAAAACTTCCTCGTTCTTTCCAAACGAAAACCGCTGCGTAGTTGAACCAGCGATGCTCCGAGAAATCTTTCCAACATCGGTTCATTTTTATTTCTTTATTTATTTATTCAACGGACCGGTGCTAAGTATCGCCAAAGGTAGAGCATTGGACAAGAGCGAACAAGAGACGAAGTGTGAAAGTATAAAGACGTGGGAAAAGTGGGGAAGTATATATAGGGCAAATGATCCGTGTACTGCCACTTGAATTCGTTCGTTTAATAGCAAAGTAACAGGGGAACACGATGACATCGAGACGTGTTAATATACGTAAAATGTGTTCCTATTTAAACGAGAAATTCTCAAGTGACGATATTAGGGATATTGGACTTTGTTGTACATTTTCAATTACGTAGCCATGAATTTATTATATGCAAGGATGTCCATAAATAAACTGGATACTGTGCAATATATTATGCTTCGAACAGGGACGATCTTTACGTTAAATACGTACTAACTCTCACTGCTTCGAATTCTCAAAGCTTAGACGAAGCAACTTTGCCTGGAATTCTATAAAAAATCTCCTACCATCGCCTTGTTCGCAAAGAACGCAGCGTTCGAGGGATTAAACCGCGAAAGATCACGGAATCGATATCCGTGGGCGTAGATAGCATAGCGTACCTCGTATTTCAAGCCAAGGGAACGATTTCGAATCGCGGCCCGTTTTGGATTTCATTTGCAGGGTCGTAATTTTCCCCAATTCCATAAGATCTCGTGTCTGCTTTCTTCTCGTCGCCAAGACCTGTTATTGGTCGACCTGGTCAGCCATAGTTTTTCTCTACACGGTTAAGGCGACGTTCACACGTTGCACGAATCTATCTCACCTCCCTTAATTTCACCGAAAACGGCTTACAGCTTTTACTCGTCGGTTTCACCATTGATTAACCACGGGACAGACGTTGTTCGAATATATTTTTCGATAACAGTATAAACAATCACTTGCACGAACGTCGGATTAATCGAAATGCACCGTACCTCGATTTTGATTTGTCGATGGTTTAATTACATATTTTAACCATAGTTGAACGAATCAGCTTTTCGAATTATGGTACGCGATATTATTGCGTTTCATTTATAGGAAACGTCGTAAATCGCGTGACTTGTCAGACTAGGACCAAATTTATATAAAAATATTGCACAGAAGTTTACCAAATCCAATGCGTGTATTTAATATATCAGTATATCAATATACCAATATAAATATGATGCAAAATAAAAAGTGGGTCTACTCGTTATTAACATTCGGAAGAGAATGATACTTTTGATTAATTACTTATAATAGATCTTCTTAATTACCAAAGACAGTGTTTTATAATTTTGCCCAAGTTAAATTGTACTACATTGATCTAACGTTTAACAGCACATTCGCTTCCTAATACTTGTTTTTAAATATTAAACACAAACATACAATGTTCATCTGTGTTGTTACATAAAAAATCAAGTCCAAACTTCCAAGCATTGAAATCTTCTTAGACTCGATTCTTCGTACGTTCGTTCGCTATTAAATAAACGAATTCAAGTGACGATTGTAGGTATGTACATCTATCCTAATCTCTCGACGATTCTACATAAGAATAAATAGTCTGTATCTTATATATCTCGCGAGAGATTCCAGCGACGATCGATAGAAGTTGCGCGTGTTGCGAGAGACGTTGCGTTGCACTTTGTTAAAATGAAATTTCGCCGGCGGAACGAGCTTTCAATTAACCTGTCAGGTTATTTCATGCCGGCCTGCGTGGAACTCGCGTGGACGCAGAGCGATGAGAACTGGCCTTTAAGAGACGAGATGGAAGCAGACGAAAGAAATAAAGGCACAGAAGTGAAGAGAAGAGAAGAGAGGAGAGGAGGTGAGTTCCTCTTGCCGGCTGCGGATCGATGTCGTTTGATCCCTTTGCGGCCTCCAGCCTTCTTCTTTTTCCTCCTTTATCTCATTGCGTTTCATAAAGACGGATAAATGGATGTCCTCGGGAATCCTTCAGTTTTCTCATTCCATCTTGGCGAATGATCTGCCTTCTTCTACTTCTCGACGACGAGTCGAAAGCTCGGGCGGAGCCAATAAACGCAGCGAGTATTCCTTCGAATCGCGCGGAGAAATTCTTAACGAGTTCTCAAACGATAAAGAAACGAAACTCGAAGCGTTGGTATTTTTGGGATTTTGAGAATTTAACGCGGTGTGAATCGGAGGCTTCGGAAACTCGATGCGTTGGGAATTCGACGCTTTGAATATTTTTGAAGCGTTGGCAATTGGAAATATTAGCGAGTCGAAGCTTTGGAAGTTCGTTGCTTTGAGATTAAGAAAGTTTAGACATTCGGCGCTTTAAAGATTTGAGATATTAGGAATTCGAAGCTATGGAAATTGGAAGCGTTAAAAGTTCCAAGCTTCTGTGATTCAAAGTATTGGAAATTCTAAGCTTTGATCATTCGAAGCTTTGTAATTGATGATTATTCGAAGCTTGGATAATTCAAAGCATTGCATTTGATGATTATTCTAAGCTTCGATAATTCGAAGTATTGCAATTAACTCAAAGCATTGTAATTGATGATTATTCTAAGCTTCGATAATTCAAAGCATTGCAATTGATGATTGTTCCAAGCTTGGATAATTCAAAGCATTGCAATTGATGATTATTCCAAGCTTGGATAATTCAAAGCATTGCAATTGATTATTGCTCCAAGCTTGGATAATTCAAAGCATTGCAATTGATGATTATTCCAAGCTTGGATAATTCAAAGCATTGCAATTGATGATTATTCCAAGCTTGGATAATTCAAAACATTGCAATTGATGATTATTCCAAGCTTTGATCATTCGAAGCATTGCAATTAATTCAAAGCATTGTAATTGATGATTGTTCTAAGCTTGGATAATTCAAAGCATTGTAAATGATGATTATTCCAAGCTTCGATCATTCGAAGCATTGTAATTGATGATTATTCTAAGCTTTGATAATTCGAAGCATTGCAATTGATGATAATTCCAAGCTTGGATAATCAAAGCATTGCAATTGATGATTATTCTAAGCTTCGATAATTCAACGCTTTGTAATTAATGCAAAGCATTGTAATTGATGATTATTCTAAGCTCTGATAATTCGAAGCATTTCTCGCTCGACTTTCCAACATTTCCTGCGTCAACTTTTTCCACTACCTAATAGAAACCACAAAAAAAAGAGCATAAAAGAAGAAGAATGGTCGCGGATAGGAAGAAGAATAGAGATAGAAAGGCGATGGGGGCTGGAAATGCACGTGGGTGGTCAATGGGCGATCCTCTGTGTATGAGATCTTTATGGTTTACGGTTGTATCTACCTATATGGTCGTAGTACAATCGTGCATACCTGCCTACATTCGTATAACTCGACGAAACAGAGATGAACACACAAAATGATAGAGAGAGGAAAAGGAAAAGGGTTTGGAGCAAAGCAGGAGGGTGAAATTGAAGGCGGGCAGAGATGTTCGCTGGCTTGGTGCAGCCAGTATCGTCGAGTATTCGAGATCACCTTTGACCCATCCTATGTCTCCTCTTTTTCTCTTCGGAGCTGCGTTAGACGAATACGATCGCGCTGCCGATATCAATAATTACAGCTTGCGAGAACTCGCGTGTTGTGCGTCTCTTCTTCTTCGTCTTCTTCTTCTTCTTCTTCTTTTGATTCGTTTTATAGAGGAGCTTTTGGATTCGCAAGCGTTTGGATTTCCTAGCGTTTAACCCTTTGGCTATCCAAGTTTTTCCGATACTTTGGACGCACGTTTATTTTCACCGCAAGAAATTTGTATTCGTATCGTTAGCAGGCAATTTTTTTTAATAATTGGAGGAACGTTTATTAAGTATCGCTGAAAGTCCCGTGCTTAATGAGTTTAAAATTCATGAAGTATTGTTTAGTCCCGTTCGTAAAGGGTTACATTACAAACCTTTGGATTTCTAAGCGTTGGAATTTGTAAGCTTTTGAATTCCTAAGCGCTTAAATTTCTATACTTTTCAATTGCATAGCGTTTGAATTCCTAAACGTTTCGATTTCTAAGCTTTTGAATTGCCAAGCTTTTGGATTCCTGTGCGCTTTAATTTCCAAGCTTTTGAGTTCCTAACCGCTTAAATTTCGAAGCTTTTGAATCCCTAAGCGCTTAAATTTCTAAGCTTTCGAATTGCACAACGTTTCAATTCCCAAGCTTTCGAATTTCCAAGCTTTTGAATTCCAAAGCGCTTAAATTTCCAAGCTTTCGAATTCCTAAGCGCTTAAATTTCGAAGCTTTTGAATTGCCAATCTTTCTAATTCCTAAGCGCTTAAATTTCCAAGCTTTTGAATTGCATAACGTTTCAATGTCTAAGTTTTCTAATTGCCAAGCTGATAAATTCCAAAGCGCTTCAATTTCCAAGCTTTTGTATCGCATAGTGTTCGAATTTCGAAACTTCTGAATCCTAGTTAGCGTCGCGACGAAAGTTTCGTGTCGCTATTTGAAACGCGCGAACGAAGCACGTTTCGTTTTGCCAATCGTTCGCTTCTTATCCGTGCGTATCAATTAACGCGGAATGGAATGGAACGGAACGGAACGGAACATCCGGTGGAAACGCAAAAACGATCAGACAAAGTAAATGGGTCGGAAAGGAAGCCGGTTTTCCCTGGAGCGGAACAAATTGAACGTCACAGACTCAATTTATTCTAAACACCGCGAATTCCAGCTATCGCCACGTTAAGGAAGATAATTCCACGGAATGCGACTCTCTGCGCCACGCCGCGCGAAACATTTCAACGCGTACCCTATGAATTCGCAAATCGAATAACTTGGGTAATTCGATAACCATGAATCCGTCGGCTTTCCAGAACGTGATTGGAATTTTATCTACTTTTTATATAAGTACATTGGGTAAACGTACCGCGTCCTGGCATTTTAAGGTTATCGCGTAAAATTTAACTATTTTACAACGTATTCAACATAAAAATCAGCGCTGTTCGAAGCATAATTTATTGCACAATATCGAGTTTATTTATGAACATTTTTGTTACATGTTGACTATAATTAATTCATTAATACGTAATTGAAAATGTACGACTAAGTCCAATGACCTTACTATCTTCACTTGGGAATTTCTCGTTTAAATAGAAACACGTTTTCACATATATTAACACGTTCGTTTGTGTAACAGATATAAGAATTCGTATTGATTATAATTATATTATATTGGCATACTTTATAATTATATTGGCCACGTTTCAATGTTCAACAGCACATTTGCCTCCTAATATTCATTTATAAATATACAATGTCTATTTGTTGTTACGTAAACCAAATTGCAAAATTACGGTTCTTTATTACTTTGCTATTAAGCAAACGAATTCAAGTGACAATTATAAGAACAGTGACATAATAATACGTGGTTCATTTACAAATTTTCGAACAAAGAAGCGTAATTTATGCGAACCGATGCCGCAACGACGAAGGAATCGATGGCAAATATATCAGCGACAAAACTGAAGAGAAAACAAACCGATAAATCACCGGTTCGCGTGGGTTGTTTTAGTTTCAAAATGTCTGCTAATAAATCAATCTGACCAACGCGTTAGAAGGCATCAATTTTTCCCCGTCTCTTCTATCGTTAGCTAAACACGATGATAGTTTAATGATCGGTAAGTAGGTTAACGATTAACCCTTTGATTTCCACGCGATATTCGAGTGATCGTCATTATTAGAAACTCTCGCTTGGCTTAGCACGAGTAGAATAATTAAAGTGAAATGTAGAATAGTGAATTACAGTAATAGTAATAGGGGAATATCGAAACACGTCGCTGTTAAAATAAACCTTCGAATATTATTGTATAACGGAGAATTAAGAATTTAATCTTCTGGTCTCTTTACGCGCCTTTTAAAGCCATAAAAGGGTTAAGAAACCAAAGTTGATTCCCTCGCAAATTATCAATCATTCCCATTGATTATAATTGAACGTTGAATTCGTTATCAAAATTCGATTACCTCATTGGCACGTTTAACAATTTCACATTGCACGAAGCAAATTTGTCTGCACTTTAATTCGTAGCAAAACGAACAGCCGCGTAAAATTAAAGGAAATCGGTTTGGAATGATTCGAATTCGATTCTCGCGAGTCTGGAAATTCACTTTCGATTCATTCGCAAGTATTTCGAAGGCTGCAAGTCGGATAGAGGGAAGATCGGAGCCGCGAGTTGCAGAAATTAAGCATCGTCGGCGCGACTGTCTCATTAAAGAGACGCGGAACCGCGAATTCTTTTTTTCCACCGCGGCGAGTGTCAGTTGACGCTGGCAGGTGTAATTATGATCGCGGAGGGGAACAATCACCGTGCACAGTTGCTTCCTAATAGTAAACGCTTGGCTCGAGTTTCATCAGGGCTGCATTAACGCTTTCAAAGGCCCTAAGTACTTACCAAACGTGGAAATTCTTTTTCCGTAATTCGTAACCAATTCACATCTATAAACCTATTAAGAAGCAAAGGAAAAGAATTTTGGATCAACGTTTCACTTGCAAACCTAGATTCGGTTTCTTATCGAAGTGTTCGTTAAATAAAATTTTGCTACTCGAAATTGAAAGCGAAAAGCGGTTAAAATTGTTACTACAATGCGATACATCCGATTATTGTTATTATAATCGGTCGATTCCGAGACTGAGTATAAAAATAGTTGAAAATAATCCGCCTGTTATAATTAAACTTCGGTTATCAGTGTCGCGTAATTAAACACTAACACTGTTCTTCAAAACTGATTTTTAGTAGAAGCATACCTTTTATCTTTTGCAATTTACGGGAATTAATCGTGCATAAACGACAAAATTACGAAAGATTCTTTACGTCACCTGAGAACTTCTCGAAAGATACCTTAATTAAAATATTTATTAATAATAATAGTAGCGCGAGCAATAGCGTCGAAATTAACTTATCACATAATTTTATTTAGCTTATAGTCGTACAGTGTTCCTATTTATTCAATGCCCTAAGCAGGCGATTATTTTGCTCCTATTTAACCCCTTCAATTCACCAAAACAAATTTAATTGGAATTACAATCTCAGCTTTACTTTACGCGATTGGCGATTGTAAAAGAAAAATTGCGCGTAACCTTTCTTATCGTTTGTACTGGACGCGATGTGAAAGCAATGACTGACGCTAGTCTTTGCGTAGGTAATAAAATAATTGCCGGGCAAAGGGTTTAATCCAGCACTGCGTACGATCGGCAAAAGACCGGTCTCGCGGCGCTGCCTTCGTTAATTGCGTTTCGTTTGTCGCGCTTAAGGGACACCTTTCTTCCTCCTCTTATTTTTACCGAGCTAATTACGCTTGACGCGATTGCCAAGACCCCCGGTTTGCAAGAATCACAGGCCACGATGAGCTAGCAGAAAAAAAGCATAGCCTCTCATGTCTGCGCGTGTGTCTCTCCCCGTCACTGAAAATTCTTCTGCGTTTGCGAACATTGCAAACGTTCGGAGCCACGGTTCTTTTCTAATAAAGGGTCGTCCAAAAGTAAAGGGTTATCCAAAAGTACCTTTAGAATGTTGAATGAGAATATCCTTCAATCGCCATGCGTTTGTTTTATTTGTAAAATAAAGGTGAAAAGAATAAAAATTGAAAACAAGAACGAACGAAGATAATAGAAATGAAAGAACAGATTAGAAAAGGGTAAAGCAGAGAGGGAAAGAAAAATAGCGAAGGTAGGTCTGTTCCTATAGTCTATTTTGGATAACCCTATACTTATATTAATTACTTAATTTACTTAATTTAATTTGATCTTTGATTAAATCTTTTAGTATACGTGTTCTACGTAATTTAACTGTGTGACAACGTTAATGTACATTATTTTACTTTTGTACTTATTGGGCTTTTGCCCGTTAATAATAATAATAATAATAATATTATTGACGCGTTTCCGATTTCAGAAACGTCCACTGTCTAAGGTCACTATATTCCACGTCCATGGCGAATGATTATTCTACATCTATCGATGTTTTCGGTGTTTCCATTGAAATGAAATACGAAATTTATCGCGAAGCTGATATAAACCAATGGATTGTCCCGTTTATCGATCGAATTAAATACGAAACGGCCGGCCGAAGTTTACGAAGTTAAGTTTTACAATTGAAGCGTTATTTCTCCTCTTGGTATAACAATTCTTTTCTCTTCGCCCTAGAATCGATCGAAGCGAGATAAAAGCAATCGGAATTACGATCCGGTGATTATTTTGCGCAGCGTATCGCCGCGTTACGCGTACGTGTACGTGTACATATGTACATATGCATATATAGTCGCGCTTTAGAAATTCGAAAGGCGCGCTGTTACGCGAAAGAAGATTGCTTTAATGAGATAGGTGCAGGCCCATGACGAACGCGCTTAATTACAAGAGTGATCAATCACTCAATTAACGTTACTATGTCCTTCCATCGTCGTCAAAGGATCGCGTTTCGTGAGAAGCATTTTCTCTACATTCTACATCAACGTCACGCCATTCTTCTTTCTTTCTTTCTTCCTCTCTCTCTCTCTCTCTCTTGTATTTAATTCTTTTCTTGTATCGCGCGTTGAATCGCTTCGGAAATTACGCTACTAAAATTTCAATCCACATCTTGAATCTCAGCTATTTCTCTTGGCAATTAAAAATCACTATTCCAGATGTTAGTAGCATTTTTATCTATTTTTGTTAAGTTCCAATGTGTTGTTAAATCCTTTCTTTTATTTAATTCTTACGTTTTCTAAAGTAAGTAGCTATTCCATATTTTTGGTACAGTTTTTTGATTATTATTATTCTGTTGGTTTTAGTATCGTGCGGATTTTTAGCGGAAAATTTGACCCAACTAAAATTCCCCTAAAAGTAGCTTTAATTAACGATGTAAGAAATGAACGAAATCTTTTTGAATCGATATAAAAAATATTGGAAAAGGAAAAGAAAGGCGTTAACTGATTTACCACCAAAATTCGACTTACACCGCTTTAGAAAAAGAGAAAAGTGGCTCGTTATCTCGTCGGTGCATCGAAGAAACGCGATTCTTCTAATGAATAAAACGCAACGATTTACTTTCCATCATTAGAAGTCGTTAATCCTTTGCACTCGAAGGACTGCTGGCAACTGCAAGTAGATTTATTAGAAAGTCGATAGCTTTTATAATCTCGAGTTATACACAATAACTGTTGCATTTCAATATCCAACGTGTTTCGTATCGTACAATATTTAACACTGAATTCCAAGTTTCATAATGTCTCGCTTCCAATTTCTATCATTCTAATCTCCCAGCTCTTCTAATCAATCTTCTGATTATTACTAAACTTCATTTGCGATATCGTCAACTTTATTACCAAGCAAACTCGTCTTCGTTATTGTTAGTTTATGTAGCGGGTTTAAATAAAATAAGACCCATTTATCTTTATAAATACTCTTTATTTAAAAGAGAGAGAGAGTTTAGTAAAAATACGTGTTGACTTGTAGAGACACAGAAAGGGAATGAATAGCAAAACGAAAAGGCACTCGGCTCCCAACAGTTTCCAAACAGAAAAGGATCTTTCTTTTCTTTCTAAACTCTTATCTTGTTTAGGCTATCCCCTCTCAACGTTTCGATTCATTTTTGCCCGTTTCGCTTGCTGCATACCTCAAGATATCCAACAGTTATTATCAAACAAGTTATCTTGCCACGTAGAAGCTCTCCAAAATTTTTTCTTTCCATTGGAGATTCAAAAATCACCGAAGATTCGTATTCGATCCACCGCGTTTCATTCGATTCCTTCCGAAATCTCGATTATTCCGCGTGAAATTGAATTAACGATGGTCACATTTCGAGTGCAAAGGGTTAATAAGAATCCCAAAGTTCTCCAAAATTACAGCGGCGCTATAATTATGCTCCGCGAACGCAACGTCGCGAATTCCCCGAAAGATTCCGCTTAATCCGCGAGTAACGCGACCGAAACTAAACCGCGTTTTTGTTCCCCTTTCTCCCAACGAAGCGAAAGTATCTCTATCGCATTCGGCTACTACGGCGACGTAACTTGAAACGCGGGCAAGCCGCGGAAATTTCGTTTCGAAATTACGCGACGCGACGTTTAAACGTTCTTACACTTGGCCACGATTAAATTTACATTCCTACGTTGGCCGTGCAGCCGCGTAACGAAACCGAGTGCCTCGGCTATTCCCGAGCAATATAATCCTTGCTAATAGCGGTGCTTGCCGATGAAAAAGCTACTCTACCCCTTTAACTGCTACTTCCCTTCCCGCTGCTAATATAATTGACGATAAAACGCATACGAATGTTACGCGTTTGTCGGACTAAACAAATTTCCCCCGTTAACGAACGGCGCAAGATAGAAAAGCGAAGATCATCATTTCTTTAACGGTTAACCCTGTGTTAACACGTCGGTTTGTGTAACAGATTCGTTGTTCATGTTCAATGTAATAAATTCATTGCTACGTAATTGAAAATGTACAAGAAAGTCCAATATCCGTAGTATCGTCACTTGAGAATCTCTCGTTTAAATAGGAACACGTTTTATATATAGTAACAAATATAAGAATTCGTATTGAATTATGACACTTACCATACTTTATAATTATATTTGGTCACGTTTCAATGTTCAACAGAGCACATTTACCTCCTAATATTTATTTATAAATATACAATGTCTGTATTGTTACGTAAACCAAATTGCAAAATTATGATTCTTTATACATTACTTTGCTATTAAGTAAACGAATTCAAGCGACAATTATAGGAAAAGTGTTATAATAATACGTGGTTCATTTACCCAATGCAACCACGTTTTTCCATTGCACCTTTAACCGTTTCAAATTTTAGAACAAAGAAGCGTAATTTGCCCTAATATTTCGTTATCAATATTAAGCGTAAATGTCTACGCGTTGTTACGTAAATCGAAGTCCAATATTTCGTATGAAAATTTCTTCGCTTACGATTCTTCGTACATTATACATTATTTATACGTTATACTATTATTTGTACATGTAAGGTAGATCGGATGACTTCCGAGTGGTTAAATAAAAACTCAATAGGGCGTTTTAAAACTCGATTTACTCTACTGACTGTTCGCTGCGACAGCTCGTACAAGAGTGCGTCTCCTTCGACAATTCGTTAGTTCTGAGGACGCCTTCGCCAGCATGGGTTGTTTACAACCGACGATACGATTAGCTCGAAGAAACTGTGGGTAGAATAATAGTGCTTCCTTTCTTAGACGATTAGACAATATGATATATTTATTATTAGAGACTAAATTTAATGATATAACACATATATTAGGACTATCTCTATCTCGCTCTTTAGTTCTCTCGTTCTCACTCTGAACTCGCTCTCTCACTCAGTGTACTCTCTCTACTGGTTCGGTAACGACTGACTCTTTTTCAAACATTTCTCATAATAACGTACACAATAGATCGGACTCTCACTCATCTCATTTTCACCATAGACTATACAGATCTGGACAAAACATTCATACTCACTTAACATCATTCATACATCTACATATAAAACCAACACTCACAGAAACTACCCTTGAGAGGGGAAAGCGCGTTGACAAAACGCATATGGCCCACCTCGACCGCTTACCGATTTCGACATTTCTAACATACATTATACTATTATTTGTACATTATACTATTATTTATACATTGTACTATTATTTGTACATTACTTTCCTATCAAATGAAACGAATTCAAGTGACAGTTTATAGGAAACAGTGACAGTGGCTGATTTATCCTCTACCTATCGAGTAAACTGTTGAGAATAAGCATTGCATGCATGTATTTTTAATGAAAATTTGTATCCATTGATGCTGTCCCCTCCCTTGCAAAGGTCAGTACTACCTGAGGAGGACACTCTTTTATTGCAACCCCTGAGCGTCTCGGCTTTTTTCCGAGTCTTAGTCAGTTAGCAGAAAACCGTCAAACTAAGAACAGCATTTTCGTTTTGTACAACTACATTAATTAAATACATACTTAGGTTAAAACTCTGTTGTATTTATTTAGCAAATAAATATTCAACATAAACTAACATATTCCAAACTGTAACTGGATCTTTACGTTAACGACGTTCTAAAATAATCGAATAAAGTCATTTGAAACGCGAACCTTAAAGTGTCAGTACGCGATAAATGGTTATCCAAAAGTACCTTTACAATATTGAATGAGAATATCTATCAAAACGCCACGTTTGTTAACAAAATACAGGTGAAAGGAATAAAAATTGAAAATCAACAACGAACGAAGATAGTAGAAATAAAAGAAGAAAAACAGATTAGAAAAAGGGTAAAGCAGAGAGGCAAAGAAAAAAAGAGTGAAGATAGGTGTTTCTACGGTCTATTTTGGATAACCCTATACATTTATACCGTAAATGCGAACACAATGGCTTGAATAAGGGACGAGGATGATAGGAAGACGCGTCTGCGGAACTGGACGACCGGAAGGGAAGAAAAGAGGCGAAGCGGTGAGAAGGGAAAGGCGACGGAGAGGATAGAAATGTCTGGAACGAAGAGCGAATCATCCGGCACCACCTGTGCGAACTACTTTGCGAAACAATTTCTCGCGGTAGTAGTCGCCGGCATTGCGAAGTCGTTCGACCGTTACGATACTGGTTCGATCGAGAGTCGTTACAATGTCGCGGTACAATGGCTTCTATTCAGACGTCGCAGTGTCGGATGTCGCGATACACATTGGACAGATGGATGGATGGATGGATGGATTGTTGGATTGATGCCCACGACTACCACGACGAATTGCCTGTCCAGCTGTTTCCACGCGACGACCGATGGAAATAAAAAAAAAAAAAAGGCCACGGGAAGGAAAAAACGAGGGGAAAAACACAGTCGCCTCTGCAATTAGGCGAGTTTGTTTTCGGATACTTTGCGTTGCATATGAAATGGCGTTACGTGTGATTTTGCGTAGCTCGAAATGAGCTGATGATAAAAGGTGCGTTTTGTTCATTTCTGTGCAACGATTCGAAAGCTTTACGGAAGCAATTGAACTACATACGTAAAGTTGACCATTTTGTACGCGTGATAAGCTGATTCATAGGGTGGATGCACCGATTAGTTAAACGTGACTTTGTTTAACTGTTTTAGAAGTTGTTCGAACTAAAAATTCGCTTCCAATTAAAGTTCACCCTTTGAATTTTAATTAAAATTAAGGAGACTCGAATTCGTTTAAGCATACATTGCATACATGGTTAAATGGATGTACTGTTTCTTTTTATTCAAGAACATCGAACGAGTCGTAAGCGTGTCTCTCTAACTTCTGCTTTATTGTATTCGCGAATTTTGCATTAGGGTAAATGTACCACGTACTGACACTTTAAGCTTCGCGCTTTAAGTAACTTTATTTAACTATTTTAGAACGTATTTAACCTAAAATTTCAGTTCCAGTTTGGAGCATAATATTGCTTAACATCGAGTTCATTTATGAACACTCTTTTACGTGTTCACCATAATAAATTCATTAGTAATTAATTGAAAATGTACAACAAAGTCCAGTGACCTTAGTATCGTCACTTGAGAATTTCTCGCTTGAATAGAAACACGTTTTTCCATATATTAACGCGCGAATTATTTTGTTCGTGTAACAAATGTAAGAATTGGTATTGATTTATGACACGTCTCGTACTTTATAATTAAATTGGCCACGTTTCAATGTTCAACAGCACATTTACCTGCCAACATTTACTTCTAAATATCAAGTGCAAACGAATATAACAATGTTTATACTTTGTCACCTAAACCGAAGCCTAAATTTATACACTTGATTCTTCGTACGTTACTTTGCTATTAAATAAAATAATTCAAGTGTCACTTGTAACCATAATTAGTGCCACAATTGAAAACCAAGTATATTCACTGAAATGGTACGTTCAATGATTCACGTTCAATGATTCACGTTCAATGATTCACGTTCAATGGAACGTTAATCAATACAATAGAAATATTCATTCAAAGTTAATAAACGTAAGAGACGTTGAACGATATATTGTGCTCCAAACTGGAACGATTACTACGTTAAATAATTAAACGAAAAGTTACTAAAACAGGCAGCGATTGATATATTCGCCGTACGCGAGCAAAATCCCTCCCCTGTTATTCAGAAACTTTCAACGCGTTCTTTCGCAGACGTTAAAACGCGACTCGGCGTAAATAGAGATCTCCTGGAGCGTGTCTCTGTAGGTAGACCGGCTTCGTATTCGCCAAACAGCCGAAGAGACTCACGTACGGCTGTTAGGGAAGTTTCTCCTCGTCGAACAGCAAAGGTAACGATCGAATACACGTGCAAAAGGGGGAGGGAAAGAGATAGACCGAGATCTATCCGGCGTAGATATCTCCAGCCAAGCCGCAAAGTCGTTTGCCAGCCAAGTTTCGATGAGTAGGTATACACCGCAAACCCCGACACACGTAGCACTGCTGCAAGAGCCGCGATTAAGCCTCGCTCCCTGCGACCGGATAGATAGACGCAAGGGAAACGCGAAGTGAAAAGAGCCGACGCTGTCCATTAGCTTATTAACGGATCCAGTCACTCTTTCGTTAACCCTTTCGCGTAGTATTTTATTATTTTATTTAATACGCAATAAGGTGAATGAGCCGCGTACCGTCGCTGTTCCTATAACTGCTACTTGAATTCGTTTCGGTCAACATTAGGTTTACGGACGTTAAAATACCCTACAAATTGTTTCTATTTAACCGAGAAATTCTCACGTGACGATAGTAGGGATATTGGACTTCGTTGTACATCTTCAATTAATTACTAATGAATTTATTATATTGAACGTATTAAAAAGAATGTACATAAATGCACTTGATACTCAGCAATATATTATACTGCAGACAGGGACTGGATTTTTATATCGAATAAAGATAAGGACAATACTTGTTACCCTAAACTATCCTACAAATTGTTTCTATTTAAATGACAAATTCTCAAGTGACGATAGTAGGGATATTGGACTTCGTTGTACATCTTCAATTAATTACTAATGAATTTATTATATTGAACGTATTAAAAAGAATGTACATAAATGCACTTGATACTCAGCAATATATTATACTGCAAACAGGGACTGGATTTTTATATCGAACAAAGTTAAGTACAATATTTGTTACCCTAAACTATCCTACAAATTGTTTCTGTTTAAATGACAAATTCCCAAGTGACTATAGTAGGGATATTGGACTTCGTTGTACATCTTCAATTAATTGGTAATGAATTTATTATATTGAACATATTAAAAAGAATGTCCATAAATGCACTTGATACTCAGCAATATATTATGCTGCAAACAGGGACTGGATTTTTATATGGAACAACGTTAAGTACAATACTTGTTACCCTAAACTATCCTACAAATTGTTTCTATTTAAACGAAAAATTCTCAAGTGACTATAGTAGGGATATTAGACTTTGTCGTACATTTCCACGTACGTAGCAATGAATTTATTATATAGAACGTGTAAAAAGGTATCACAAGGAAGACGTAGCATAATTCGAAGCCATTCTAAGCCGCGAGGCAAAGAATTATAACGAATAAAATGAACGACGAGATAATAATTCGTGCAACGTTTGTTTTTTTAATTATCGGCGAACGGAAAGCTTCTTTTTTCTTCGTCGCTGAAACATTTGGAAAAGCTTGGGTCGGCTGGCGAAAATACGGGACGAGGGACGTTTAATAGCGGTGTGCAGTAATGCGGGTACTTGCGATGGACGCAGAGGGATATAAAAAAAAGAAAAAGAACAGTGGCAGAGTTGCAAAAGTCCAGAGAACGCGCG
The DNA here is from genome assembly GCA_028830335.1 of Eucera pruinosa. NCBI lineage: Eukaryota > Metazoa > Arthropoda > Insecta > Hymenoptera > Apidae > Eucera > Eucera pruinosa. Next base: position 5,206,728 of record JAMYCR010000019.1, read on the forward strand.
CGTGTGTCTATGTGTGCGTGCGTGTGTCTATGTGTGCGTGCGTGTGTGTGTATACACGTGAAAGCGGAGCATTTTTGTCGCAAGCTCTCATCTCGAAAAAAGGAACGAGTCATCTGTTTTATGTAGCCGCCGGTGCGTGGTATTCGCAGATTCGCACGGGCAAAGTAGAGGCAAGAGAAATTGGGCCGCGTTAGCGTGGAAAAATGTGCAAAAGCTCTGCTTGCTCCTTCCGGCCGAATGCTCGCTAATCAGCCGCGAATTAAACCGCGGCGTGCGAATTAATTACCTCGTCGTTTAATAAACATCGCACTTCGATATGTGCCCTCTTAACTAACTTCCTGCGCGTATCACTAGGGATACTTGTCGGCTTTTTAAGGGTTCATTTAGGGAACTCGTGAATTAGGCGACACTCGGATATTATAGATTCTTAAATGAAGATGATTCGTTTGGAAGATATTTTTATATCGTTTGCATGCTTTTGTTGTTTAAGCATTGTACCTTTATGCTAGTTTCTTGGACTTTAGAGGTTCTTTCTCGATATACGAGGGCTTAAATTAAAGCTTAGGGTACCAGGAATGTTATGATACAAGAAATTTAACGATTTAGTTCGCGGTTCATTTGTTATAAACAAAAGTATTGCATTGTTTTCAATTACTCATAGGCTATGAGTGATAGCATCAGTAAAATATTAACTTCTCGGATTTTAGGCGCCCTTTCCCGACGTATGATGACTTAAATTAAAGCTTAGGGTCGTAGGAATGTTATGCTACGAGAAATTTGACGATTTAGTTCGCGGTTCATTTGTTATAAACAAAAGTATTGCATTAGTGCAAGTAGCTCATAAGTTATAAGCTTTAGCGCTATATTAATATTAATTTCTCAATTTCTATATGCTCTTTCTTGACGTATGAGGGCTCAAATTAAAGCTTAGAGTCGTAGGAATATTATGCTACGAGAAATTTGACGATTTAGTTCGCGGTTCATTTGTTATAAACAAAAGTATTACATTCTTTTCAATTACTCGTAGGCTATGAGTGATAGCATCTGTAAAATATTAACTTCATAGATTCTAGACGCCCTTTCTCGACGTATGATGACTTAAATTAATGCTTAGGGTACCGGGAATGTTATACTACAAGAAATTTGACAATGGAGTTCGCGGTTCATTTGTTATAAACAAAAGAACTGCAGTATTGCATGTTACTGATAAGTTAGAAGTGATAGTACCAGTAAAATATTAACTTCCTGGCTTCCTGACGTTCTTTCTTCACGTATGAGGGCTCAAATTAAAGCTTAGGGTCGTAGGAATATTATGCTGCGAGAAATATGGCCATAGAGTTTGTGGTTCTTTTGTTATAAACAAAAGTATTACATTAGTGCAAGTAGCTTATAAGTTATAAGCTATAGCGTTATATTAATATTAATTTCTCGATTTCTAGATGCTCTTTCTTGACGTGTGAGGGCTCAAATTAAAGCTTATGTTACCAGGAATGCTATGCTACTGGAAATTTACCGATACAGCTTATGGCTCTTTTGTTATAAACAAAAGAATTGCATTAGTGCAAATAGCTCATAAGTTATAAGCTATAGCGCTATAAAAATATTAATTTCTCGATTTCTAGACATTATTTCTTGACGTATGAGGGCTCAAATTAAAGTTTAGGGTTTCAAAAATATTATGCTATAAGAAATTTGGCGATAGAGTTTGTGGTTCGTTTGTTATAAACAAATACGTCGCGTCGTTGTAAATTACTCAGGAACTACTCGATGAAAACTATTTATTTCTTGGCTTCTAGGCAAGCGATTTTGATAATCCTTGGCTCAAATTAAAGAGGAAGGTTCAAGGAATATTATCCATTAAGCTGTTTGTTGATAGGAGTTGTGGTTCGTTTGTTATAAATAAAAGTATCAGCCATAACGTACATTATTCATAAAATATGGTTGCAGAAAAAAATTTATTTCTCGGCTTCTAGACGTCCGATTTCAATGAACCTTGACTCAGATTAAAGAGAAAAGTCCAAAGAATTTTATCCAGTAGGCTACTTGTCCATAAACATTTCAGTTAATTTGTTATAAACAAATATTTCCTATTTTTGGAAATAACTGAAAAACTATACTTAGAATGGCTTTGAAAGTATATAGATAGTATTCCATGGACTTTTCCCTTTAATTTGAGTCATGGATGATCCAAATCGGACGTCTAGAAGTCGAGCAATTAGCATTTTTGGGAAACTTGAAAAGGTTTTTCCGATGACGTTTGTCCGAAGAAGAAATGATTCTTGTTAAAGAAAAAAATTAATTTCTCCGCTTCTGGACATCGGATCAGGACAAACGACTACTCAAATTAAAGGGGAGACTTCCGGCTATAAGATAGGGTAGTCTTCATTGCAGTAGCACTTCCGGTTCGCAAGTTATAAGCGTTTATATCCTGCAATTTAGTATAACTTGCAAATTACAAACAGAATTGCTTTTAAACCTAGTACAGCTCATTTCTGAGCATTTAAGCTATAATTTGAACTAAGGCTGGTTAGTATACCTTGTCTAGAAGCCGAGATATATGCATAAATATAATACAATATTTAAACGCTTATATCTTCGCTTCTAGACGTGCTATACTAACCAACCTGGACTCAAATTAAAGGGAAAAAAACCGGAAATAAGATGCTATAGGTTTAAAGACTATTGCATTAATAGTTTTCGAGTTATTTCAAATTAAAGGAAATAAACGCTTATAACTTTTGAACCGGAAGTGCTACTGCGATGAAGCCTATCCTATCTTGTAGCCGGAAGTCTCCCCTTTAATTTGAGTCGTCGCTTGCCCCGATCCGATGCCTAGAAGCGGAGATATTAATTTTTTAAGAAAACTGGAAAAGTTATGTCCAATTCAGTATAAATTGAGAAATTTCCAATTTCCAGGCGGCAAAGGTATTGGCCAAATCGGTGACTTTTTTCGACGCGCCATCTAGCGGTAGATAGGTGGAACTAAACGTGCAATTTTATGAATAATTCTTGTTAAATTGAAAAATTCATATCTCTGCTTCTAGAAGTCAGATCCGGACAAACGACCACTCAAATTAAAGGGCAGAACTCTGGCTACAAGATAAGCTATGTTTCATCCAAGTAGCACTTCTAGTTCAGAAGTTATAAGCGTTTATTTACTACAAGTTAGTATCACTTGCAAACAATTAAGGTAATCGCTTTAAAGCCTGCTAGACCTTATTCCTGGACTTCCAAGCTTTAATTTAAGCCGCGGTTCATTAGTATACGACAACCAGAAGCGAAGTTATAAGAGTTTAAACATCGTATTACATTTTCGCCTATAACCTGGCTTCTGGTTGTCCCATACTAATGAACCTTGGCTTAAATTAAAGATGGGAAGCCCAGAAATAAGGCCTAGTCGGTTTTAAAGCGATTGCATATATAGGTTGCAAGTTATACTAACTTGTAGTAAATAAACGCTTATAACTTCTAAACTAGAAGTGCTACTTGGATGAAACATAGCTTATCTTGTAGCCAGAGTTCTGCCCTTTAATTTGAGTGGTCGTTTGTCCGGATCTGACTTCTAGAAGCAGAGATATGAATTTTTCAATTTAACAAGAATTATTCATAAAATTGCACGTTTAGTTCCACCTTTCTACCGCTAGATGGCGCGTCGAAAAAAGTCACCGATTTGGCCAATACCTTTGCCGCCTGGAAATTGGAAATTTCTCAATTTATACTGAATTGGACATAACTTTTCCAGTTTTCTTAAAAAATTAATATCTCCGCTTCTAGGCATCGGATCGGGGCAAGCGACGACTCAAATTAAAGGGGAGACTTCCGGCTACAAGATAGGATAGGCTTCATCGCAGTAGCACTTCCGGTTCAAAAGTTATAAGCGTTTATTTCCTTTAATTTGAAATAACTCGAAAACTATTAATGCAATAGTCTTTAAACCTATAGCATCTTATTTCCGGTTTTTTTCCCTTTAATTTGAGTCCAGGTTGGTTAGTATAGCACGTCTAGAAGCGAAGATATAAGCGTTTAAATATTGTATTATATTTATGCATATATCTCGGCTTCTAGACAAGGTATACTAACCAGCCTTAGTTCAAATTATAGCTTAAATGCTCAGAAATGAGCTGTACTAGGTTTAAAAGCAATTCTGTTTGTAATTTGCAAGTTATACTAAATTGCAGGATATAAACGCTTATAACTTGCGAACCGGAAGTGCTACTGCAATGAAGACTACCCTATCTTATAGCCGGAAGTCTCCCCTTTAATTTGAGTAGTCGTTTGTCCTGATCCGATGTCCAGAAGCGGAGAAATTAATTTTTTTCTTTAACAAGAATCATTTCTTCTTCGGACAAACGTCATCGGAAAAACCTTTTCAAGTTTCCCAAAAATGCTAATTGCTCGACTTCTAGACGTCCGATTTGGATCATCCATGACTCAAATTAAAGGGAAAAGTCCATGGAATACTATCTATATACTTTCAAAGCCATTCTAAGTATAGTTTTTCAGTTATTTCCAAAAATAGGAAATATTTGTTTATAACAAATTAACTGAAATGTTTATGGACAAGTAGCCTACTGGATAAAATTCTTTGGACTTTTCTCTTTAATCTGAGTCAAGGTTCATTGAAATCGGACGTCTAGAAGCCGAGAAATAAATTTTTTTCTGCAACCATATTTTATGAATAATGTACGTTATGGCTGATACTTTTATTTATAACAAACGAACCACAACTCCTATCAACAAACAGCTTAATGGATAATATTCCTTGAACCTTCCTCTTTAATTTGAGCCAAGGATTATCAAAATCGCTTGCCTAGAAGCCAAGAAATAAATAGTTTTCATCGAGTAGTTCCTGAGTAATTTACAACGACGCGACGTATTTGTTTATAACAAACGAACCACAAACTCTATCGCCAAATTTCTTATAGCATAATATTTTTGAAACCCTAAACTTTAATTTGAGCCCTCATACGTCAAGAAATAATGTCTAGAAATCGAGAAATTAATATTTTTATAGCGCTATAGCTTATAACTTATGAGCTATTTGCACTAATGCAATTCTTTTGTTTATAACAAAAGAGCCATAAGCTGTATCGGTAAATTTCCAGTAGCATAGCATTCCTGGTAACATAAGCTTTAATTTGAGCCCTCACACGTCAAGAAAGAGCATCTAGAAATCGAGAAATTAATATTAATATAACGCTATAGCTTATAACTTATAAGCTACTTGCACTAATGTAATACTTTTGTTTATAACAAAAGAACCACAAACTCTATGGCCATATTTCTCGCAGCATAATATTCCTACGACCCTAAGCTTTAATTTGAGCCCTCATACGTGAAGAAAGAACGTCAGGAAGCCAGGAAGTTAATATTTTACTGGTACTATCACTTCTAACTTATCAGTAACATGCAATACTGCAGTTCTTTTGTTTATAACAAATGAACCGCGAACTCCATTGTCAAATTTCTTGTAGTATAACATTCCCGGTACCCTAAGCTTTAATTTAAGTCGCCATACGTCGAGGAAGGGCGCCTAAAATCCGAGAAGTTAATATTTTACTGATGCTATCACTCATAGCCTACGAGTAATTGAAAAGAATGTAATACTTTTGTTTATAACAAATGAACCGCGAACTAAATCGTCAAATTTCTCGTAGCATAACATTCCTACGACCCTAAGCTTTAATTTAAGTCATCATACGTCGGGAAAGGGCGCCTAAAATCCGAGAAGTTAATATTTTACAGATGCTATCACTCATAGCCTACTAGTAAGTGAAAACAATGCAGTACTTTTGTTTATAACAAATGAATCGCAAACTCAATCGTGAAATTTCTCGTAGCATAACATTCCTGGTACCCTAAGCTTTAATTTAAGTCACGTACGTCGAGAAAGGGCGCCTAGAATCCGAGAAGTTAATATTTTACTGATGCCATCACTCATAGCCTACTAGTAATTGAAAACAATGCAGTACTTTTGTTTATAACAAATGAACCGCAAGCTCAATCGTCAAATTTCTCGTAGCATAACATTCCCGCTACCCTAAGCTTCAATTTAAGTCATCATACGTCAAGAAAGAACCTCCAAAGTCCAAGAAATTCCATCATCAAGGTACAATGCTTAAACAACAAAAGCGCGCAAACGATATAAAAATAAACATAGCATCACTTCTACTTTAGATTTCACATCCCTCTACTTCTCCTAATTTACAATAACTCTTCAGCTACAAATGCAATTGTTCCCAAACCTATTCCACCTCATACCTCATCCCTCTCACTTCACCTACGCTCCAGTTACGTTAACCAAATGCACGAGAAAAGAAACGAAACGTACTCGTCGCGGCGAGTTCCATCGCCTGCCCACGTGGCACTCGAGTTTAAAGTAGCCGGCTTAGTAAAAAGTTAAGGAAGCCGCCGGGACTGCTAGCAAAATATATACGAGGCGTCCGCGCGCCTCTCTTCGATTCTTATCGAAGAGGAAAGGGTTATGCCCCCGCGTGCGGTCTCGAGACCCCGAAAGCCGAACACAAGAGAGAAAAGAGAGAGAGAGAGAGAGAGAGCGAAACCGAAGAAGAAAAACGCGATACGATCTCGTTCCGGCCAGCAGGTCGCTCTCGGCCGCACAGAAACACAGCCCCTCCCCTCTCTTCCTCTCTCTCTCTCTCTCGTAATTACGAAATTGCCTCTTTGAAAGATCCGCTCCGCTCTCTCTTTCTAGTTTCTTTTCCATCTGGTCGCGGCGTCGTTACCCCTGTCCTTTTCTCTTCCTTTTTCATCGCCGTCATCGCGAAATCGGCAACGCATTTACCCCATCCCTTCAACCTTCGCCTCTTTCTCCATTACCTTTCATTTCTTCTCACGCGTTTCCTTTTCTTTTTTTTTTTTTCTTTCCTTTTCGGTTTTCGAGAGCACACCAGGGTTAACGCGTACACCGCGTACTGACACTTTGAGGTTCGCGTTTTACGCAACTTTGTTTAATTAATTTAGAAGCTGGTTGACGTCAAAATACAGTTACTGTTGTGTGAGTGTGTATGTTTGTTGTTATTGTGGATGGGACTTAAGGTATGGAAGAGGGTGAGTGAAAGGCCGTCTATGGATGCATGATCGATGATCGTGGAGACAGAAGGAAGGATGTGAGACGCGTGACTATTGCGTGCATGTTTATATTTCTATTCTTTATGTTGATTTTACTTTGAATTGTGTTTGGGTATTTTGATCGTTCTTAGACTAGCAGGCATAGGCATACCTGGAGCTGGGTGTCCGAGAGACAGCATGCTTTCTGACCTTTGCACATTTCGTGCGAAGGCTGAATTTCTACATTAGTACACGTGCATTTTTGGTTCTTGCTTTCCCTCCCTGACCGTCGTTTTATGGCATGGGTCATTCTTGTACACGAGCCGCACGTTCATGCAGGCGATTTTCGTCACTTCACTGCGTTCCCTCAGCAAGGAAACATCAACCAGCTTTGTATTTAGTTTTACTCTTATTAAACGTTTATTTTATTTCGTTTCAATAAAAACTATATTTGGAAGCTAATCCCAACACTTTATAATAAATCATATTAAAGGCAAATGTGTTGTGCATTTTGTGTACAAAATCGCCTGACTCCCACAACTGTTTGGAGCACAATATATATCGTTCAACGGAGCGAGTTTATTCATGAACGTTTCTTTTATATGGTCAATGTAATAGTTGATTGAAAATGCACGATAAAAACTTCGATGTCCGTATTATCGTCACTTGAGAATTTCTCGTTTAAATAGAAGCACGTTTTTATATTTATTAACACGTCAGTTTGCGTAACAGATACAAGAATTAGTATTGAATTATGATAATTATAGTTCCATACTTTATAATTATTGTTGGGGAATAGGATCGATTGGGTGGTCTAAAAATTGTAAAGCAACGGGTTAAATAAAATAATTCCAGCGCCGGTTATAGCGACAGACTTACCGCTGCCCGCTGAAAGTAGAATATGCCGTTAGCGTCGGACACACTCGACACCAGAACCGCGCAATTCAATCGGTGGGCGTCGCGAAAATTTATCCACGCGTGTCTAACAATAAGTGTAAAATAAAAGCTAACAGCAGAGAAAACAGGACAAGGAAGCGGCCGCTCGATACGATCTTTATGAACGAAACTTAATTACCGGATGCATACGTCAAATTAAGGAAGGGGAGGGAAAACGTTCAGCCAAAGAAATTACGAAAACACTGAAACATTGTTCCTTCGTAATACGCGTGGCACGCCTAATTACACCATAGACAACTTTACTTAACTATCTTAGAACGTTGTTAACATAAAAATCCTTCCTCTTTGAAGTATAATATATTGGGCAACATCGAGTTTATTTATGAACATTCTTTTTTATATGTTCGATGTAATAAATTCATTACAACGTAATTGAAAATATACAACGAAGTCTACGGTCCCTAGTATCGTTAGTTGAGAATTTCTCATTTAAATAGAAACAATTTATAGGGATAGATTTATTATTAGGATAGATTAGGATATACCACGTTTTGTACTTAACTCTTTATTCAACTGTCTTAGAAAGTATTGAACAGAAACATTCCAGTTCCTGTTTGCAGTCTAATATTCAGTTCAGCATCTTCTTTATTTATGAACATTTTGTTTTATATGTTCAATATAATAAATTCATTACTAATGAATTGAAAATATACGACAAAGTCCAATGACCTTACTGTCGTTACTTGAGAATTTCTCATTTAAATAGAAACACGTTTTTACATGAGTTAAATGTACCACGTACTGCCACTCTTTGTTTAACTACTTTAGAACGTCGTTAACATAAAAATCGTTCCTGTTTGAAGCATAATATATTGGGCAATACCGAGTTTATTTATGAACATGTTTTTCATATGTTCAATGTAATAAATTCATTACCAATTAATTTAAAATGTACAACAAAGTCTACGGTCCCTCGTATCGTCACTTGAGAATTTCTCGTTTAAATATAAACACGTTCTACATATATTAACACGTCAGTTTGTGTAACAGATATAATAATTCCTATTGAATTATAACACTTTCCATACTTTACAATCATATTGATCACGTTTCAATATTCAACCGTGCATTTACCACCCAATATTTATTTACAAATACTAAGTATAAACGAATATACAGTGTCTATATAATTTTCCATAAATTCCCGTCCAAATTTAGTATAAAAATGATTCTCTATACACTACTTTGCTATTAAATAATATAATTCAAGTTGCAGTTATAGAAACTGTGACAGTAATTTGGCAATTTACCATATTTATTTATTTATTTAACGAATAAAATATTGTTAAGCAGCTTTAAGTAGGTGACTGACGAAACTCTCGGCTTCTTAACCGAGTTGTCCATCAGTCGTAACGTCGAATCATTAACCTTGCCGGCGAATTCCTGTCTTCTTGGCTGCCTACATTCTACACCTGTTTCGAAGCTGCCTCTTCCTGCTGCTATACGCGTGGGTCACGCTGCCGGCTTCCCAAGAACGTCCCAAACCCTTTCATCTCTCTCTCCACTTTTTTTACCTGTCTCGCGCCTTCTGTGTCTTTTCAATGCCCTCCTCGGAGTTCGAGGTCATCCCACGTCCGCGATAATCCGACTAATTTCGCACCGAAGCGATTCCCCTAGCAGCTACCCGCAAAAGCGAACCAAATGAACGATCAAACTTGACAAACTTTTGTCCAATCATTAACGCGGTATCGCGAGTATTATATCGTCACGACAGCTAATAAATTAATACGTAAAGCTTCCAATGGAGCAAATAATCGTGGGTAGAATGATAGCGTTTCCCTTTCTTAGACGACACTTCGTATACATGAAGTATATTTAATATCGAAGACTAACTATTATGGTTTATGTTGTAAAATCAATTTATTATATAATACATTAACGTGTTAAGTAACTAGGGACTCGCGTATACAGTCTATAATGATATAAGAATAAGTAAAAGAACTATAAGAAACTTGAACTTTCTGCCTTGCGCGCATTGACAATGACAAGTGTGTCTTTCGACTCTCGGCTATTAACCCTTTGCGGACGAGAAGTAATGATACTTATAGGAGTACTCTAGTTTTGAATTCTACGACTTTCGTGTTTTCACACTTTTGTGTTCGAAACCATTTCATTTCCAACGATTTCAAATGTTTATTATTACGTTAAGTATTCATCGCATTAAGTTTCGCGCTTTAAAATTCGACACGGGTTCGGAAAGCGAGAAAATGATTAGGCAACTATTTGTCGACGCTCGTCCGCAAAGAGTTAACTGAACACAAGGGCGAAAAAAAGCCAAAGAACCAAAACGTATCACGGACAACCCCTCCACAAGACACGGCATAAGATTCCTGAAAGATGAGAAGCATAGGCTGTCGATGCTTGACACATCTGGCGTCATCGTTGCATTGCAACAGTTTAAACAAATGAAATGTGGATATAACACATTTGGCATGACTGTCTCTACATCGCTAACTCATTTCTCTCTCTTTCTCTCTCTGTAAACTCGTTCTCTCTCTGTAAACTCGTTCTCTCTCTCTTTCTCTCTCTGTAAACTCGTTCTCTCACTCTACTTATTCGCTCTTTACTGTCTCGATAACGACTGAATTCTTTTTCAAATTGACAATCGTCATAATAACATACACAACAAATAAGAGCTCTCACGCGTCCCATTTTTACCATAGATTACTCCCAATAATTACCATGTTTCTTAACCTTTGTCGACCAAACTGTTGCATCAAGTTGATCAAATCGTGCAACGAAATCTCGTCTCCAATCTCGAGGAAACTTTCCCCGCTGAGAATCGTTGGAAAACAGCGACGGGCTCGTTGAACGTAATGAAAAGCCGAGTTTCTATGCGCGGATCCGAATAAGAAAAGGCGCGGTGAGAGCAGCGTGTCGAGAGCCTATTATCGGATTATACGTGGCGCGTACGCCGCGTATAAAGCACGTTGTTTGCTAACTACCGCTACGCGACGCGACGCGACCGTCTGAGCCGGAAGGACGAGGAAAGGAAGCTGGTCGCGTGGGCAGCGCGGCGAGTCTCGTTTGTATGGAACCCGATACGCGGTAGGGTCGCGATCGATACTTCCGCGCGACCGGTTAAAGCTGACGATGACGAAGGGTTGAACGTTGAAGCGAACCGGCACGAGACAGAGCCACGTCGACAGCCTTGACACGGCTTCCAGTGTCGAATATCTCTCGACGAGGGTTAACGGAGGATTGCCGCTCGCTCTCCCGCGCGAGCTTCGCGGAACGAAGCTGACTCTCGCCCTTGGACAACCCTCGTCTACCTTGCACGCGCCGCGTGTCTTCTTCGCGAAGCTTCATACAAGATAGATGCATTGAAGTACCCCGTGACTAAGGCTAATCGATTAACGCGTTGAAAAATGGATCGTTGTGTGGCGGCTCTCCTGCACCCACCACTAGAGGGACATACGAAATAGGCTTTCTCGAAAGTACTCGCTCCAACTACCTCGTCCATATATATACCGCCTTTAACCTTCCTTCCAATATCCCAAGTTTAAGGCAGGGCCTGCTAGGTATCCTTATTAATAAGTCCACTAGCAGGCCCAGGACGAAATGCAACACCTTTCCTCTTTCCCATTCTATCCCCCCTCCACAGCTCCACATATCGTTGGCAATTTTTACTTAACTTTCCTTCTAGATTCCCAACGTCTAAGACAGGGCCTGCTAGGTAGCCTTTACTGATGAGTTCACACTAGCAGGCCCAGGACGAAACGCAACACCCTTCCCTTTTCCCATTCTATCCCCCCTCCACAGCTTCACATATCGTTGGCAATTTTTACTTAACTTTCCTTCCAAATTCCCAACGTCTAAGACAGGGCCTGTTAGGTAGCCGCACTGATGAGTCCACTAGCAGGCCCAGGACGAAACGCAACACCCTTCCTTTTCCTATCCTATCCCCTCTCTACAGCTCCACAGTTGTATTCGGATGATTAACCCTTTACGGACGAGTGTCTGCAAATAATCGCCACTTTCCTCGTTTTCGTGCACGCACGTTTACTGTTAAAGCAGAAAGTTTAAGTTAATATCGTTGATAAACGCATCAATGTTTTGGGTATTTGTTGACCTGGAATTCGTAAGCTTAGAAATTCGTAACGTTTCGAATTCAAAGTCAAAATACTCTTTTAAGTTTTATTATTCGTCGTCCGCAAACGGTTAAATGGTATTTCGTCGTATCTTTGCTTGTTTCGATCGTTTTGTTCGTATCGTTGTTTCGATACAATGTAATACGCTGCTCGTAGATAGAATAGATAGAATAATACAGGATAGATGTGCTTAGCTAGTACTGCCACTTTTAGGATCTCGATTCAAGTAACTTTATTTAACTGTTTTGGAACGCGTTTAATCTTGAACAATAATAAAATAATAACCTAAAACAATGAACACAATATATATTGTTCAATATCGAGTTTATTTATGAACATTTTTCTTATACGTTTAATATAATAAATTCATTGCCACGTGCGTAATTGAAAATGTAGAACGAAGTTCAATGACCTTATTATCGTCACTTGAGAATTTCTCGTTTAAACAGAGACACGTTCTTACGTATATTAGCACGTCAATTTGTATAACAGATGTAAGAATTCGCATAGAATTATGACACTTTCCAGACTTTGTAATTACATTGCTCGCGTTTCAATGTTCAACAGCACATTTACCTGCCAATATTTCGTTTCAAATATCAAGTGTAAAGGAACATACCACATCTACAGCGTTGATTAATTAATATAACGTACTGACATAAACGTAGTTAAAAGTGCCAAGGTTTTCGCTTTTCAAACTGCTCCCGTGTAATTATAAAACTAGCAGACAACGCGGGGAGAAATTGGTTACGAAATGTGTACACCTAAAAGCGAAGATCCGCTTCGAGAAGTTAACAAAATTATCGTGGATAATACTTTTTGGATACAAGAATTAAAGCGATTAAGAAGCAACACTCAGCTTCGCGTATTTATATATTACATTATCATTTAGTTTAATGAATAGTATACCTGTTTCGAGGAATGTACGCGAGCAAAATTGCGCCTAATTAATTAAGAAAAAGAAAAAAAAAAAAGAAACAATCGCTCGCGATGCGTTCTCCTCGGCCGTAAAAGCAAACGAAATAACCCGATAATTGGCCGTGCGCGGCGTACTCGCGAGTTGGCGCAAAAATAAATCCATTACCGAATCACTATCATTCGTTAGCACTGGAAACGATCGCTCTTCACAAGAAGAGAACGTGAAAGGTATCGTTCGGCGGGCACGAAGGAAGCCGTGGAACGATGCAAATGGCGAATGTTAGCAAATTAATGGGAGCCCCGATGCGCAAGGGTTGCACGCATTAAGGCGCAAGGTAATCGGTGTGAAATCGTTCGAAACAATCATTATCTTTAATTAAAAAGTAAAGCGGCTCGTAATTCGGTTGCGCGTACCCTCGCGATACCCTCTTCCCCATTTTTATCTTTCCCCCTATGCTACTCTACATCTGCTCGTTACCCTCGCTAATAATTTCGGGGCAATCGATTTTTATGGCTCGTTTATTCTTTTCGTTAACGTCCGTCCGCATTTAGCCGTGCCAACCCTCTTCGCGCCGACGCGCAATAATGCCACAGGATGCAACCTGCAGCCTTCTATCCTCCGCCGAAAGCTTCGCGTGTCTGTTTATTATGCAACGTTACTCCACGGCCGTAATATCGAGGCCATCAAGATTCGGAATTCTCGAGCCCTTGCATTCCCAGGCGTTCGAATTTCTACGCTTTTGGATCCCTAAGCGTTGGAATTCCTAAGCGTTGGTATTGCTAAGCGTTGGAATTGCTAAGCCTTGGAATTGCTAAACGTTGGAATTCCTATGCGTTGGAATTACTAAGCGTTGAAATCCCAAAGTGTTGGAATTCCTAAGCGTTGGAATTGCTAAGCGTTGGAATACCTAAGCGTTGGAATTACTAAGCGTTGAAATCCCTAAGTGTTGGAATTCCTAAGCTTTCAAATACCTCAGCGTTGGAATTCCTAAGCGTTGGGATTCCTAAGCTTTTGAAATCCTAAGCATTGGAATTCCTAAGCTTTCGAATACCTCAGCGTTGGAATTCCTAAGCGTTGAAATTTCTAATCGTTGAAATCCCTAAGTGTTGGAATTCCTAAGCTTTCGAATTCCTAAGCGCTAGAATTCCTATGCGTTGGAATTCCTAAGCTTTTGGATCCCTAAGCGTTCGAATTCCTAAGCTTTTGGATCCCTAAGTTTTCGAATTCCTAAGCGTTGGAATTCCTAAGCTTTTGAAGTCCTAAGCGTTGGAATTCCTAAGTTTTTGGATCCCTAAGCTTTCGAATTCCTAAGCGTTGGAATTCCTAAGCTTTTGGATTCCTAAGCGTTCGAATTCCTAAGCTTTTGGATCCCTAAGTTTTCGAATTCCTAAGCGTTGGAATTCCTAAGCTTTTGAAGTCCTATGCGTTCGAATTCCTTAGCGTTGGAATCCCAAAGTGTTGGAATCCCTAGGCGTTGGAATTTCTAAGCTTTCGAATTCCTAAGCATTGGAATCCCTAAGCGTTGGAATTCCTAAGCTTTAGCATTCCTAAGTTTGTAAAGATTTCTAAGCGTTCAAATTTCTAAGCTTTCGAATAGCTAAGCCTTTGGATTTCAAAACTTTCGTATTTCCAAGGCTTCAGATTCCCAAGCGTTGCAACTTCCAAGCCATTAAATTTCCACGTCTCCGACTTTCAAACCCTTTAAACATCCAAGCCCAATAATTACCACGGCCCACTAATTAACATTTCCACGTGCGCCCTTTTCCTCGCCTCTTTAATGCTCGACATTCCTCCTCGATTGCTCGTCTCCGATCTCACCGGGGGCACGTTTAACCGAAGAATCCGAAACACACCGAACCGCGCATCGGCGTGTATACGCGCGTCGGCGAGTAAGGGACGAATAAAAGGAGGTAAAAGGGTGAAAAGGATGCAGGTTAGGACGAAGAGAGAAACTGTGGATGCAAATAATCGTGGCGGCCAGGTTGTCTGGAGACGCGGGACGCGATTCCATAGCTCGCAGGTGATTAATCGGCCTCACACCGGCTGGACTACCTTATAGTTGGGCCGACTTGTATACCGGCGCGAAGAAAACAGCACCGACGGGACACAGACGGGTGATTATTTCGCGAAGATCGCTCCGTCATCGCAGAAGGCGGCACCTCTGATCTGCGCCTCTGGCCCAGAAGGCTCCGGGGGCTTCCCATAATCACCTACGATCCTCTCTCGCTCCGCGCCGCCAGCGATCTTACCACCATGAAAACACAGAGAGGAAGAGAAAGAGAGATAAAGGATGCCACCGTCTCGCGTCACGCACACCAACGTTGAACGCACGAAAGAAGAGAGGCTGCAATCCGCGGCCTCCGTCCTGCTTCGGCAAGGTCGCAGATATCCTTTTGCTCCTAACTTTTTTTCGCTTCAACATCGCCTCCCGTTTACGCCGCCATAGTTAGAACGGGGGAAAACGGTGAGTTTGAACCCTTTTGGCTTACGATCGACAGTCGCGCTCGTGGCACGAATTACGGATAGGGTAAATAACCCGATTACAATTATTAAGTATTATTACAATTGTGTGAGAATTCAAAGCAGCGAGAGTTGCAAGCTTTGGGAATGTAAACACTTGTGAAGTGGTTTAATATGCAATATATGCGACATGTAGAAGCAAACGCTAAACTGTAGGGTAGATGTTCCAATCACAGTCAGTGTTCCTATAACTGATACTTGAATTTGTTTTACTCAGTAGCAAAGTTAATGTATAAGGAATGGCGAGTAAAGAAATTTTCGTACAAAATTTGGACAGGGGTTTACGTAACAATACATAGACATCGTATATTCGTTTACGCTTAACGTTTACAAATAAATATTAGGAGGTAATTGTGCTCTGTTGAACATTGAAACGTGGCCAATATAATTATAAAGTATGAAACGTGTCCATAATTCAATGACAATTATTATATGTGTTACACAAGCTGACGTGTTAATAGATGGAAAAACGTGTTTCTATTTGAGTGAGAAATTCTCAAGTGACGATACGGAGGACATTTTCACGTACGTAGTAATGAATTTATCATGTTGAACATATAAAGAAAGATGTTTATAACTAAAAGAGCGGTTGAACAATATTATGCTCCAAACTGAAACTGGATTTGTAGGTTAAACACGTTCTAAAATAGTTAAAGTTATTATTATTAGTCTTAGTACTAATTATCAATGTTAGGAGTAATTATTAAAGTCTTATATATATTTCATTCTTATGTACATTCTTATATATATTTATATATGTTCTCATATATATTTTTACATATATGTATATACATTCTAATATATATTTGTATATATTCTTGCATGTATATGTGTATATATATTATAGAAGATAGTATTGGCTCGTGATTCCAATAAACACTACTTTCAAATACTGTTTCACATAAACGCTAAACGAAGTATTACCCACGATTGGCATTAAAATACGTACGCGTTTAAGATACTATTTCATCGTCTACTAGCAGCCCCTATTTTCGAGGAAGCTTTGTCTGTCGAATCGCGTAAAGAAACAACGATTTCCAATTTATCCGTTCACCTAAAACATCCATTATCCATGAGAAATCAATGTTTCTGCCATCGATGGCCGTTTTACGGTCGCGAGGCAAACTCTCGCTGCCTTTAGCGAAGCGCGAAGTCGAAGCCACGTCGAAAACATACGCGTGTGTTTCTTTTCCTTCCTCGTTGATCGGAAGAACGATCAACAAAGGATCTCCTCGTATCCTTTGATTGCAAGAATAATACGCAAGGAAGAAGCTTTGGCTCGTCTCGAAGCTCGGAGTTTCCGGTCGAGGTGCTTCGACTTGCCGCCGTTGCCGCTGGTAAGATGAAAAAGCCTCGAAGATGAAAGCTCCGCTGGCTGAAGTAAGGAAAGCGTAGGACGTCGGGAAACGGGCGAAGATCGGTTAACGAGTCTCTCGTTGGAAATATGGAGCGAGTGCAGGAGCACTCTCGGCTCGCGATTCGCTCGCTCGCTTCGTCCTCCGCTCCGGCAATACCAACTTTGATTGCCAATCATTTCTCACCGCGGCAAGAACGTTATTACCTATCCACTTCGTTCGCGAGCCTCTTCTTCGTCCTTCCCGCTGCTTTTCCGCCTTTTCGCGAAAATGCACTCGGCGAAAAATGTTTTCCCGTACGCTCGACGAGCGTTCTTCGGCAATTAACGCTTTGAATATATCGGCGAATAGACGAAACGTGTTTCGTCGAGACGGTTAGCTTGCCGTTGTTTACAATCGCTTCGAATCCAATCGCGGGAATCGAAATCGGTATAAAAAGCATTAAAAGTATTATCCGTTGGAATAAATCGGATACGTAGAAGAGAACTTGGTAACTGTTTAGTAAAAGTATGTTGAATCTATTGGAGATTCTTTTAATTAATAGAACTTAATTTTGATCACGTTATAGTAGCTTTAATCGTGTCTTAATATCCGACATTTTGTATAAAACAACCTGATACTTGCCAATGAAAGATTAACTATTAATATAACTTGCAAGATTAAATATTAATATAATTCTTGCAACTCGCTGTAATTTATCTTCATACGGAATCGCACGGAATATTATAACGCGTCGTTTATTCTCTCTGATCCTTTATCCTAAGCTTGGATTGGATTCGAAATAGTAGATGGCAACAGGAGAAATTGTATAAATAGATTTGTGTGTCAGCGAGTTCTTCGGTTATAGACTAAAAAATACTGTGCTGGGATCGGCGGTGGGATCGAAGAAAAGGTTTTAAAGGCTTCTCGCCTTTTCCTGCCTCGAGGGCAGTCTTATTAAGAGGTGAATGGGGCGCCTTTCAAACTGAGGCGACAACTTTAATTAGGAACTTTGTCGCCTCTGTCGCCTCTGCATTTACAGAATGCCCGACATCGTTGCAGACGTCCCCAAGATCCACTCCGTATTGGAATTTCTACGTATCTTTTGATACCGCACCAAGCAAAAGCAGCTCCTTTCGTGAATGCATTAGATACCGGCTGTACGCAGAAGTTTTAGTCCTTATTTCTTTTAATTTCCTTTCGCTATTGTAGACAATAATAGAGGAAGTGGTGCAAGTATAGGCTGACACTTTTATTTTACCGTTTATTGCCTAACCCGTTTAAGAAGTTAACTCGTCTCGTCTCAAACATCGAGATCTCGAATGTTTCTCCGCGTCTCGGAAAGCTCTGATCGTTACTAATGTGGGTAGAATGATAGCGTTTCCCTTTATTAGACGACACAATGAAGTATATTTAATATCGAAGGCTAAATATTATGGTTTAAACAAATGAAATGTAGATATAACACATTTGGTGTGATTATTTCTAATTATTTATCTCGCTAACTCAGTTCTCTCTTTCTCTCTCTCTGTAAACTCGTTCTATCACTCAATGTGCTCGCTCTTCTGTGTCTCGATAAAGACTGACTTCTTTTCAAATGGACATTCATCATAATAACATACACAATAAATAGGAACTCTCAATCATCTCATTTTTACCATAGACCACATAGTTCTGGACAAAACATTTATACTTATTTAACATCATTCATACACATACATATAAAACCAACACTCGCAACTAATAGCTTACCAATTGTTTCATCAATGAAGCAATGCCTGTTACTTTTCGTAACTACGTCGATGACAATGATCTCGCGTGTATCTGAGTAACGATAGCATTATATTGGAGTAAACGAATTGCTCGATAAAACGACATATTATCTATAGGTCTAGCATAGCTTATGTTACGATGTAACTGTTAATCTTCTACGATTGTATCGTCGATAAGTGAAGAATTAGTACGCGTACACAAATATTTGACTACATATAGTGGCTCTATTTACACGTGCAAGCAAATCGTATTAATCATCGGTTACCGATTAGAACAGAGGATCGAAAGCGAGAACACGCGTCGCGCGATTTACGTTCGATCGCTATTAAAAAATACAAGTAAAATCCACTGTTCCAATTTCCACGTAACAACGGTTATAGTGTATCGTGTATAGTACACGCGGACGCGTCAAATTGATTTTGCGTTGGAAAACAATTAGCGAATTAAACGGCGCGAACGATTTTCGCTGTAAAATCTCCGCCCCGGGATGGTATAACCGCCGATTTCCCGATAATTAATACCCTATCGCTCTTTAACGCGATTTTCCCCAAATTAGGTTACACACTTAGAAAATTTCGGCCTCGCTAATGGCCCCATTCGCGTTATCGAATTTTACGCCAACCGGATAACGTTACCGGTGGCAAACGCGATTCGTTTATCGCCGTTTCGAAGTTATTTTCAGCTCTCCGCGACATCCTTGCAAATATTACCACTATGCAACCCTTTTTTTAACCCTTTCACTAATAACGAATAATCTTTCAGTGGTTCGGATGAATGAAGTCAGTTGGTGGGATTTCGGCAAGTTCCAAGCGTGCTTTTGATGCGTACCAGCATTCTTGGAGTCTAAGGATTTGGAAATTTAATGGCTTAGGAATTCGGAAGCTTGGAAATTTCAGCGCGTGAAAATTCAAATACTTGGAAATTCATAAGCTTGGCAATTGGAACGCTTGGAAATCCAAGGGCTTAAGAATTCGAAGTACTTAAAAATACAGAAGCTGAGGAATTCGGAAGCTTGGAAATTTAAGCGCGTGAAAATCCATAAGCTTGGCAATAGGAACACTTGGAAATTCGAACACTTAAAGATTCAAAGGCTTAGGAATTCGGAAGCTTGGAAATTTAAGCACGTGAAAATCCATAAGCTTGACAATTGGAACGCTTGGAAATTCAAGCACTTATAAATACAAGAGCTTAGGAATTCAAAAGCTCAAATTTAAGCGCGTGAAAATCCAAATGCTTGGAAATCCATAAGCTTAGCAATTGGAACGCTTGGAAATCCATGAGTTTAGAAAGTCAAAGCACTTAAAAACACAAAAGCTGAGGAATTCGGAAGCTTAGAAATTTAAGCGCGTGAAAATCCAAATGCTTGGGAATCCATAAGCTTGGCAATTGGAACGCTTGGAAATTCAAGCACTTAAGAATTCGAAGCACTTAAAAATACAGAAGCTGAGGAATTCAAAAGCTTAGAAATTTAAGCGCGCGAAAATCCAAATGCTTGGAAATCCATAAGCTTGGCAATTGGAACGCTTGGAAATCGAAAGGCTTAGGAATTCAAAGCACTTAAAAATACAAAGGCTGAGGAATTCGGAAGCTTAGAAATTTAAACGCGTGAAAATCCAAATGCTTGGAAATCCATAAGCTTGACAATTGGAACGCTTGGAAATCCAAGAGCTTAGAAATTCAAAGCACTTAAAAATACAAAAGCTTAAGAATTCAGAAGCTTAGAAATTCGAACACTTAAAGATCCAAAGGCTTAGGACTTCAAACGGTTAAAATAAATATCCAACGGTGAAACGGGACTAAAATATGATGTTTCCTGCGCTTCGTTCGATGATTCTACACGAGAATGGCCAGTTTATCGTACGCTTGGTCGAACGGCAAGGCTGAAGGTTTACTTTTGGTGATACGTAGTCGGCGTGACTGGTCCACGGGCAACAGGGCGACACGGTTTAATGGTTCGCCTGAGAACGTTGCGACAAGAGCTGCTGGCACCTCTATCTCTCGGCCTTTACCTTTTCCAACCGCTTCTCTCTGTTTCCCCGCCTCGTTTGCCTTCTCTTTTTACCCGGAATTTCACATGTTTGAGATATTCGATGCCTCGGAACGCGCCGGAAACCGGAGACCCCTCTCGTCTTCTTTATCTTTCAACGCGTTTCAACTTAAACGCGTTCGAGTTGCCTGTGTGTTTGTGTGTACGTGTGTATAACGATACGGAGAGCCTAGCGAAGATCATTCTGCTGGCGGATTTCACGATTCCCGAGTATTCAAAGAGAGAGCTTTTGAAGCGGCTTCTCTGACGCTGTCTAATTAGAACGGTGGTGTTATTATTCGGCGATTAGGATACGCGATACTCGATAGCGCCAAAGAAATCGGGGAGCAGAATAGTGTAAAATGTGAATCGTTTATCTTTCATTCGCACGGAATAATGAAATTGGAAGGTGACGGAAGAATTATCGCGGCGAGTGGATGAAAGATAATATTGGGGCGACAAAGGGAAATACAAATGGAAGAGGAGTAGGGTAGACGTACCGCGTCCTGCCACTTTAACGTTATCGCGTGACTTTATTTAACTACTTCGGAACGTATTTAACCCAGAAAAGCGTTCGATAGCGGTTAAACGATTTTATGGACTAACTGGAACCTGTCGGCGAAATTAGCTCGGACCGCAAAGAGTTAAGGGTTTGCATTCGAATCGATTGAATAATATCGATAAATGTTAACGAATTAAGCTTGCGGTATTTAAGATACGAACACGTGGAATTTTGCTCTCCGATGAAAATGAATAACACCAACACCGTGTCGAAGAAACGGAAGCTTCGGAGTTGTACCCACATTTCGAGGAAGCATTTTACGATTCGACTTGGTTTGCCTAATTTACGAGGCGATCGTGCGCCATTCGCTGTGATTATTATTATACATAGGAAAGGCAATAGCGAAAGCACTGGTTGCGCTTTAATTGGCGGGCTCGAACCGTTTCGCAATTAGCAGCTTCATTTGCTGCAAATATTTAATCGATTTCTAGTGCAATCGAATCTAATTAAGCGGCAAGCGAAAATAGGATACAGCGCGATAGTCGCGTTTCGCGACGACAGAAGTATCGCGTTTGCTATCGATTTCGCGACAAGTCAAAGCGATCGTAGCGTTGCTCCTGTTCCCCTTCGTCTTGACCTTCGCCGACAACGCTATTCCAGATCGCATTCGCGTATCCAGTGATTCGAATCGCGTTATCCGCTTTGAGAAACGAATCCAACTCGATCTTTAACGGTATCGCTTCTAATTATTCCGATCGAACTTCTACAAGTCTTCGAATTTCCAAGCTATTCGGTTTCTAAGCTTTTCCCGCTGCCTGCGGTGATCAGATTCGTCTCTATACTTTCTTGAACTTTCCAACGCTCGTTTACTCCTGATCGAGTCGAACTATCGATACTTGTTCTACTTTACGATATTATTTCTGCATATTTTTATCGGATACCTTTTTCATTCTTCGTCCACGCGAACTGGTCGAATAAAACGATACGAAACGCAACGCGACGTCGCTGTTGCAATCGTAGGAAGTGAACGCAAAAAAAGCAGCGTTTCAAAGTAACGCAGCTTTTAACAGATTTCCGGTGGAATCGATACACGACGTCCATTAAGACATCCGCTGAAAAAAAAACATCGGCCACGCATTGTACGTAGCTCCCATGGGTGCGTGGCCATTAAACGGGGTTAAAAACGCTGTCCGCCGAACGTGGAAACGGAAAAAGGTAGGAAAAAAACTAAAGAACGACGAATGCGGAAGTTGGACACGCGGAGAAAGAAAAAAAAAGGGAAGCGCAGGGCGAAAGGTAAACCTCGCCGATTTTCCAATCGGATTCGACACGTTCTCCCCTCGTTTTCCGTTCGCCGCCATTTCCGGCGCGGCTGCAGCCCTCCGCGCACAGAAATTCCTCGACTTTTTACGGATGCTTCGCGTCCGAATGAGATTTCCCTGGCCGACGAGACGAGATGAGACGAGACGGGATGAGACGCGACGCTCAGGTGACCGGTCGGCGTGATTTTTCATTCCGACACGCTACGTCTGCTATCTGTCCCGAACCACCGACCAAGGCACGCTCGCAGAAACACGAATAGATTTCCGAAGCGTCCCGAAGCTGCCTTTTATGCCACCGGTCTGCCGAGAATCGAGCATCCGGATTTTTCGGCGAGATTGATTAACGCGACTTGCGGCTAATCCGATAAGAAGATAAACCATTTATCTGTAATGTACTTTTTTTTTGTCAGACGATTTTGGCGCTACGTAGACTCATTTATCACTTTGAGTTTTACATTTTCTATCCACAGTTTGTCGGTAGTTTTGCGTTTGCTTCTACATTTAGCGTATTGAAACACATTAGAAGTTTTCATATTCCCAAAGCTTTCCATTCTCACTGTTTTTAATTCTCAGAGCGTTGAATTTCCAAAGCTTCCAACTCTCACTGCTTTCAATTGGCAATGCTTCGAATTCTCGAAGCTTACAATGTTGCAATGCTTTGAATTCTCAAAGCACCGAATTCCCAAAGCTTCCAATTCTCATTGCTTCGAATTCTCAGAGCGTAGAACTTCCAATGCTTCCGATTCTCAACGTTTTCAATTCTCACAGCTTACAATTGGCAATGCTTCCAATTCTCGAAGCTTATAATTGGCAATGCTTCGAATTCTCGAAGCTTACAATTGGCAATGCTTCGAATTCTCGAAACTTACAATGTTGCGAAACTTTGATTCTCAAAGCATCGAATTCTAAAAGTTTCCAATTCTCACTGCTTTCAATTCTCGATGCTTCGAATTCTCACTGCTTTCCATTCTCAGAGCGTAGAATTTCCAATGCTTCCGATTCTCAATGTTTTCAATTCTCACTGCTTTCAATTGGCAATGTTTCCAATTCTCACAGCTTACAATTGGCAATGCTTCGAATCCTTGAAGCTTACAACTTGCAATTCTTTCAATTCTCAAAGCATCGAATTCCAAAAGCTTCCAATTCTCACAGCTTTCAATTCTCAAGGCGCAGAATTTCCAACGCTTCGGATTCTGAACGCTTCGAATTCCCAAATGGTTAAATTTAATCTCCTCCCTCTAAAGCATCCCAAAGGAACGAACAAAGCTAAGCTAATCCTTCCACCATTGCTTCGACTATCCCACGAAGAGCAGCAATTTTTCACCGCAAACCCTAACCTAACCCAATCGGCCCATTTCTCTGAATCTTGCTTCGAAAACAATTTACTCGGTACTCGATCATCCGTGGACACTTTGGCTGGTGGAAAATTGGATGAAAGCGCGGCGCGTGTGCCAAGGGAACGTCTCGATTTCGTCTCGCCACGACCGAATTAGCGGTTGAAGAAACAGAGGCCGGCTTGCAGAGGATCATTCCAAGATCCTGGCCTGCCACCCGCACGCCGATCAGCCTACAAAAAAGAGGTGAACTATTAAGTCGGGCCAGGCGAAAAGCGACTCGGATGGGATCCAGCCAAGCTGGGAGGTCTTCCAACCTTTCCGTCTAAACCTTACGTCTCTCTTTTTCATCCATTCGATCATCTTCTTTCCGCTCTGCCTTCGAGGAAGTCATGCAAGACTTTAGAACTTTAGGTATTCGAGTTTCCAAGCATTTGGATTCGCAGGACTTTAGAGAATTCCAAGCTTTTGGATTTTCAAGCGTTGAAACTTACAAGACTGTAGAGAGTTCCAAGTATTTAGGTTTTCAAGCGTTGGAATTCGCAAGACTTTAGACAATGTTAAGGATTCGAATTTCCAAGCTTCTAGATTTTCAAGCGTTGGCAATTGCAAGACTATAAAGAATTCTAAGCTTTTGGATTTCCAAGCTTTTGGATTTTCAAGCGTTGGAATATGCAAGACTTTAGAGAGTCCCAAGCTTTTGGATTTTCAAGCGTTGGAATTCGCAAGTCTTTAGAGAATGCTAAGGATTCGAATTTCCAAGCATTGGAATTCGCAAGACTTTAGAGAATACTAAAGATTCGAATTTCCAAGCTTCTGGATTTTCAAGCGTTGGAATTTGCAAGACTATAGAGAATTCTAAGCTTTTTGATTTCCCAGCTTTTGAATTTTCAAGCATTAGGATTTGCAAGACTTTAAAGAATGCTAAGAACTCAAATTTCCAAGCATTGGAATTTGCAAGACTTTCTAGAATGCTAAGGATTCGAATTTCCAAGCTTCTGGATTTTCAAGCGTTGGCAATTGCAAGACTATAGAGAATTCTAAGCTTTTGGATTTCCAAGCTTTTGGATTTTCAAGCGTTGGAATATGCAAGACTGTAGAGAGTTCCAAGCTTTTGGATTTTCAAGCGTTGGAATTCGCAAGACTTTATAGAATGCTAAGGATTCGAATTTCCAAGCATTGGAATTTGCAAGACTTTATAGAATGCTAAGGATTCGAATTTCCAAGCTTCTGGATTTTTAAGCGTTGGCAATTGCAAGACTATAGAGAATTCTAATCTTTTAGATTTTCAAGCGTTGGAATTCGCAAGACTTTAGAGAGTTCCAAGCATTTGGATATTCAAGCGTTGGAATTTGCAAGACTTTAGAATCCTAAGCATTTTAATTTCCAAGCTTTTAGATTTCCAAGCTTTTGGATTCCCAAGCTTCTCGCTTCGCCATCCTCTCGATTAAATATTAAATATGTAAAACTTAAGAAGCATCTGTACACGTCTCTCCACTTATTCATAACACTGCTATTAAAATAGCACACGAGTAGCTAAAACGTACGTACCTATTATCCGCCGATATAAATCTCGAAACATTTTTACTAACCGTACCAAATATCTTTTACATCGCACCGTAAAAGGGTTAAGCGGCGTATCTCCATTCGAAAAAAAACAAACGAAAACGAGATCGTTTTTAACTACAAAC
The DNA here is from genome assembly GCA_028830335.1 of Eucera pruinosa. Lineage (NCBI taxonomy): Eukaryota > Metazoa > Arthropoda > Insecta > Hymenoptera > Apidae > Eucera > Eucera pruinosa. Next base: position 5,232,268 of record JAMYCR010000019.1, read on the forward strand.
GTTTAGAAGCGCGGATTTGACGCGAGTTTCCCAAGCGTCCCGTGAATCTTTCGACGTTCTCCGAAACTCGTAGGAGGATCCGGTCGGGCACACCTCGTTCCACAGACGAAGGCGGCACAGTGAAATCTATCGCGGAGGTAGGTCGAGGTAATCGGTACGTATCGGCGCTCTTTTATGCGGCTTGTTATTTTATCTCGAGCGTCGCGGTCGTTAATTTGTGGTCACCGCCGCAAACCAGCCGAGTTCTCCCGGTCCGAGTCCTGCTACACCGCAATTTTATTCGGCGACCCTCGTCCTTCTGTTTACTCTCCGTCCTCTCGGTCTTCCTCCTTTCCACTTACTCTCGCGTCAACCTGTTTCACGACACACGGCAGATAGCTAGAGAAAACGAACGAATCTCTTTATTTCGATACAGGGTAAACGTACCACGTACTGCCATTTTATAAAGTTATCGCTTTAAGTAACTTTCGTTAACTATTTTAGAAAGTATTTAACATAAACGTCGTTCTAATTTCGAGCATAATATTGTTCAAAGTGTCTTTTATTTATGAACATTTCTTTTATATGTCGAACGTAATTCATTATAATATATTATATTAATTAGTAGTTAATTGGAAATGTTGAACAAAGTCTACGGTCCCCCGTGTCGTCACTTGAGAATTTCTCGTTTAAAAAAGAAACACGTTTCAAGGTTTAATTTCACCCCCGATTTTCAATCACGGTATCGAACTACCCTGATGACTTCACTACTTCTAACCACGTATGCAAATATATATCCAAAACCCTAATAGTCGCTGCAAATTATCAACGTTCGATAATATTAAAAATCATCCCTGGATCGTCGCGGAAAATTCGAAGCCTATGGTCTTCTTGACGAACGTGCCAGCGTATGTAACAATACTCGTTCAAGCAAAGTAAGTTACATGCTCGGGTTAGGTTGGAGAGGTACTTTTTGATGGTGTTCCATCCGCGAGTATCCGGAGATCGTTGGAATCCTCTCGTATTCTTGATACCGCGCTACGATGTTCGTAACAGAACAGCGTTACAGTTATGGCCGCGTAAAAGCCCTCCGAATGGCGGCTGGTGCTTTCTCCGGGTGGCGGAAAAAATAGGGGATGCGTGTTGCAACGACACTGAAACGCCACACTCGAACCTCGTAATCCTCCGTGTTTTCTTCCTTAACGGAGGCCATCTCTCTTCCGCCCCTTTTGTTCTTCCTTCATTCGAAACCGGCGATACTTCCATCCGCCGGGATGCGCCATATATCCACCTTTTTATTCGCTTCGACGAGTACCTATGCCCCCGCTTTTATCGCAAACGTATAGGCAGATTGTAGCGGGTAATAGGGAAGAGAATATTTTGTTGGAGCAGTAGAAATTACGCAACCTTTCGCGGGCTTGCGCTGTACGGCGAGAATTAAAAGGCGAGCTTAAGAATTGTATAGTGCTAGGGATGTAATTAAACTCGGAGAGTTGGATGTGAGCTTGTGTTACATTTGCTAGCTTTTGGATTCCTAAGTGTTTGAATTTGTAAGCTGTTGCATTTCTAAGCGGTTGAATTCCTAAGCTTTTGCAGTTCTAAGCGTTTGATTTTTCTGAGCTTTTAGACTTCGAAGCATTTGAACTTGTAATCTTTTAGCTTTCTAATCTCTTAGACTTCTAAGCTTTTGGATTCCCAAGCTTTTTTAGATTCTAAGCTTTTTTAGATTCTAAGCTTTTGGATCCCTAAGTGTCTGAATTTCTAAGCGTTTGAATTCCTAAACTTTTCTAGTTCTAAGCGTTTGATTTTCTGAGCTTTTAGACTTCGAAGCCTTTAAACTTGTAAGTGTTTAGTCCTTCTAATCTCTTAGACTTTAAAGCTTTTAGATTCCCAAGCTTTTTTAGATTCTAAGCTTTTTTAGATTCTAAGCTTTTGGATCCCTAAGTGTTTGAATTTCTAAGCTGTTGGATTTCTAAGCGTTTGAATTCCTAAGCTTTTGCAGTTCTAAGCGTTTGATTTTCTAAGCTTTTACACTTCTAAGCCTTTAAACTTGTAAGCTTTTAGCCTTCTAATCTCTTAGACTCCTAAGCTTTTAGATTCCCAAGCTTCTTTAGATTCCAAGCTTTTGGATCCCTAAATGTTCGAATTTCCAAGCTTCTGTATTTCTAAGCGTTAGAATTTCTGAGCTTTTAGACTTCCAAGCTTTTATACTTCCAAGCCTTTAAACTTCTAAGCTTTTAGTCTTCTAATCTCTTAGACTCCTAAGCTTTTAGATTCCCAAGCTTCTTTAGATTCCAAGCTTTTGGATCCCTAAATGTTCGAATTTCCAAGCTTCTGTATTTCTAAGCGTTTGAATTTCTAAGCCTTTAAACTTCTAAACTTTTAGAGTTCCAAGCCTTTAAACTTCTATGGTTTTAGTCTTCTAATCTCTTAGACTCCTAAGCTTTTAGATTCCCAAGCGTTTAAGTTCCAAGCTTTTGAATCCCTAAACGTTCGAATTTCCAAGCTTCTGTATTTCTAAGCCTTTAAACTTCTAAACTTTTAGACTTCGAAGCCTTTAAACTTCTAAGCTTTTAGCCTTCTAGTCTCTTAGACTTCTAAGCTTTTAGATTCCAAGCTTTTGGATCCCTAAATATTCGAATTTCCAAGCTTTTAGTCTTGCAAACGTTTGGATTTCCAAGCTTTCCAATTTCACCCCTTTGCAAACAAGCTATCGCAGTATGATCTCTGCGTTCGATAAATCGATTGAAAAGAGGGAATGGGAAAGAAAGCGGAAAGTAGGTGGTTGGATACGGCGAAGAGGGCAAAAATGGCGCGAAAAAGAATTGGAGCGTAGATAAGGGAACGGGGGCACGGAGCGTTTTGCGACTAGAAGAAGAAGAAGAAGGACAAGAAGAAATGGCGGCGATTCAAAGAATAAAGGAAGGAAGACACGGAAGGATGGTGGGAAAAGAAAGGAAGACTAATTACGGTATTACTTATAGCAGACGTAGGCGCAGCGACGCGTTCGCGAAAAGACAGCGAATTTAAGTTTGCTGCACGTAACGTAAAATATATATATATATATATTCGTAAATATAGAGGAAATGGCCCAACTACTGTTACTGCCACTCGTAATAGTTTGTTTAATAGCGAAGTAGTGTATAAAGAATCGTAAGTGGACATATTTTTATACTACATTTGGACGAGGGTTTAAGTAACAACACATAGACATTGTATATTCGTTTACACTTGATATTTAGAAGTCAATATTGGGAGGTAATTGTGCTGTTGAAGATTAAAACGTGGCCAATGTAATTATAAAGTATGCAAAGTGCCATAATTGAATACAAATTAACGTACGAAGAATCAAGTGTATAAATTTAGGTTTCGGTTTAGGTGACAAAGTATAAACATTGTTATATTTGTTTGCACTTGATATTTAGAAATAAATGTTTGGAAGTAAATGTGCTGTTGAACATTGAAACGTGGCCAATTTAATTATAAAGTACGAGACGTGTCATAAATCAATACTAATTCTTACATCTGTTACACGAACAAAATAATTCACGTGTTAATATATGGAAAATAAAATAATTCACGTGTTTCTATTCAAGCGAGAAATTCTCAAGTGACGATACTAAGGTCACTGGACTTTGTTGTACATTTTCAATTAATTACTAATGAATTTATTATAGTGAACACGTAAAAGAGTGTTCATAAATGAACTCGATGTTAAACAATATTATGCTTCAAACTGGAACTGGATTTTTAGGTTAAATACGTTCTAAAGTAGTTAAATAAAGTTACTTAAAGCGCGAACCTTAAAGTGTCAGAACGTGGTACATTTACCCTAATGCAAAATTCGCGAATACAATAAAGCAGAAGTTAGAGAGACACGCTTACGACTCGTTCGATGTTCTTGAATAAAAAAACAGTACATCCATTTAATTGTGTATGCAATTATGTTTAAACGAATTCGAGTCTCCTTAATTAAAATTGAAAGGATGAACTTTAATAGAGATTCGTTTGATCCTCTAAATTCTGAACGTTGTACATACGTTGTACTTGACTTTCAATGTGTTCCTTTGCGAATTTAAATTTGCCACAGATACGTAAAGTGATCTTACCTCCCCTCTCCTCTAACTAGACGACGTCGGATCGGGTAATTGCGTTTATTAAAATGTTACGCGTCCTAGTTCTTGCGTGTACTTCTATGGAGAACGTGGCCAGTCTACCATAAGACACCGTTAAGCCGCTATCGGGACTTGCACGCTCTTTTCAGCTGCTTTTATACTATTGCAAAGCTCTTGGATTCCCAAGCATTTCAATTTCTAAGCATTCGAAATCACAAGCCTTTGGATTCACAAGTATTTCAATTTCTAAGCAGTCGAAATCTTAAACCTTTGGAATCTCAAGCCTTTCCATTTTTAAGGATTCGAAGTCCTAAACCTTTGGATTCCCAAGCATTTTAATTTCTAAGCATTCGAAGACACAAACTTTTGGATTCTCAAACCTTTCCATTTTTAAGCAGTCGAAGTCCTAAACTTTTGGATTCTTAAGTCTTTCCATTTCTAAGCATTCGAAATCACAAAGCTTTGGATTCCCAAGCATTTCAATTTTTAAGCATTCGAAGTCTCAAACCTTTGCATTCCCAAGCATATTAATTTCTAAGCATTCGAAGTCCCAAATCTTTGGATTCCCAAGCATTTCAATTCCTAAGCATTCAAAGTCACGAAGCTTTGGATTCCCAAGCATTTCAATTTCTAAGCATTCGAAATCACAAACCTTTGGATTCCTAAGCCTTTCAATTCCTAAGCATTCGAAGTCACAAACCTTTGGATTCACAAGCATTTCAATGTCTAAGCATTCGAAGTCACAAACTTTTGGATTCTCAAGCCTTTCAATTTCTAAGCATTCGAAATCACAAACTTTTGGATTCACAAGCATTTTAATTTCTAAGCATTCGAAGTCCCAAATCTTTGGATTCCCAAGCATTTCAATTCCTAAGCATTCAAAGTCACAAGGCTTTGAAATCCCAAGCATTTCAATTTTTAAGCAGTCGAAGTCCTAAACTTTTGGATTCCCAAGCATTTCAATTTCTAAGCATTCGAAGTCCTAAACCTTTGCATTCCCAAGCATATTAATTTCTAAGCATTCGAAATCACAAAGCTTTGGATTCCCAAGCCTTTCAATTTCTAAGCATTCGAAATCACAAAGCTTTGGATTCCCAAGCATTTCAATTTCTAAGCATTCGAAATCCTAAACATTTGGATTCACAAGCATTTAAATTTCTAAGCATTCGAAGCCCCAAACCTTTGGCAATATCGAGACTAAATCCGGAACGTGATGGCATGACGTTTCAGCCGATTCCGCGAATGCACGAAGGCTAGAAATTTAGTGGGGGAGAGCCGGGGATCGGAAATTTGTAAACATGTTTTGATACGCGTGCCTCGTGACCTCGCTCGAGTTTATACGGCCGCGACCGCGAGGAAGGCTGATCAGTATTAAATACGTGTCGCAATTCGATGGACGCGTGTAAGAAATTCTCCAACCGTACGAAGCAACGTAACGTCCAAATTCGGGTTAGATAAGAAAGTGGGGAGAAAAGTGGTGCAAAAACGACTAGAAACTAAAATTAAAGAAAAAAATAGCAAAGGAAGACGTAGATTCGAATTAGGTTAACGTAAGACAGTCCAAATTCGGGTTAGATAAGAAATAGCGGTGAAAAGTGGTGGAAAAACGACTGGAAACTAAAATAAAAGAAAAAAATAGCAAAGGAAGGCGTAGATTCGAATTAGGTTAACGTAAGAAAGTCCAAATTCGGGTTAGATAAGAAATAGCGGTGAAAAGTGGTGGAAAAACGACTGGAAACTAAAATAAAAGAAAAAAATAGCAAAGGAAGGCGTAGATTCGAATTAGGTTAACGTAAGAAAGTCCAAATTCTTGTTAGATAAAAAATAGTGGTGAAAAGTGGTGGAAAAAACGACTGGAAACTAAAAGAAAAGAAAAAAATAACAAAGGAAGACGTAGGTTCGAATTAGGTTAACGTAAGAAAGTCAAAATTCTTGTTAGGTAAGAAATAGGGGAGAAAATGGGTGGAAAAACGAGTGGAAACTGAAAGGAAAGAAGAAAACAGCAAAGGAAGACGTAGGTTCTATCAGCGACCATATTGTAGCCTCGTTGAGCGTGTCGGCTAAGCGTGTCGCAACTTTTTACATCACGTGGCTGCGTTCGCGTTATGCCGTTATGCTCCGCCGTTCCGCGAATATATGCATCCACGCGCTGTCGAGAAGAGAAACGCGCGGTGCTCTCTTTGAAGAATGCCTCCTCGCGCAACCGTGCCCGGGTATATATCCGTACGTACGTGTGCACGTTGTTTCAGGAACGGTTGTTTTTGCCCGCGCCGCGAGCAACGGCCACGTAAACCCGCTTATTTTTCCCCACTCCGCTCGGCCAGTGAATTGCTTTTGTGTCCCGCGACAATTTCCTCCCCTCCAAAAACTCGAAACGCGTCTAATATTCTGAAACAGCGAGTGGATAATCGTTCGGTGGGAAAACTTGACTAATTACCCTTGGTTCATTTTGTGGCGGCTCTTCTGCACCCACCACTAGAGGGACATACGAAATAGGCTTTCTCGAAAGTACTCGCTCCAACTACCTCGTCCATATATATACCGCCTTTAACTTTCCTTCCAAATTCCCAACGTCTAAGGCAGGGCCTGCTAGGTAGCCTTATTAATAAGTCAACTAGCAGGCCCAGGACGAAACGCAACACCCTTTCTTTTCCTATTCTATCCCCCCTCCACAGCTCCACATATCGTTGGCAATTTTGACTTAACTTTCCTTCCAAATTCCCAACGTCTAAGACAGGGCCTGCTAGGTAGCCTTTACTGATGAATTCACACTAGCTGGTCCAGGACGAAACGTAACACCCTTCCTCTTTCCCATTCTATCCCCCCTCCACAGCTCCACATATCGTTGGCAATTTTTACTTAACTTTCCTTCCAATATCCCAAGTTTAAGGCAGGGCCTGCTAGGTAGCCGCACTGATGAGTCCACTACCAGGCCCAGGACGAAACGCAACACCCTTCCTTTTCCTATTCTATCCCCTCTCCACAGCTGCACAATTTAATCACGACGCGAGATACCGAGATACACAGTGGCTCACGAAAGTATTCTCGAACGCTTACATATGCAAACTTGAATGGCCGAAATAATGTACATTAAAGTAATTTGCTTAGACAAGTAGATGTCAATAGGAAGATGGAAGTCTTAAGATTATGTCAGTAAAATGATTGAAAAGGATTCAACAACGTAGGTAGGAGTTATGATACATTTATTAGAAACACGCATTGTAAATGACTCGCAAAAGTATTTGAACGCTACATATATTATTCAATTATTTAATATTAATAGACGACGGATGTTTGTGCACTTAACTTGTTATTTTTCGATAACTTCACGCGTTGGTAAAAGCTATCCGATGTTAGATACGACGTATTGAAATATTGCACAGTGTTAGTTTATTTTATGGTAATTAGACGAGTTAATGCGGGTGAATTAAATTTTGTTCCAAATATCGCGAACATTTGTGGCTCGTGTTCAAAATCACGTTAAATCTTTCCGGAAATTCATTAATGACGTTAAACGATTCGTGCTCGCTCTTCGTTTATATAAAACGGATTTCTGCCCGTAGAAATAACGAAATAAACAATTGTTAACCGGCTAAAATAGTAATGTACCCATGAATCGATTTTCTATACTTCTAATTATAAATTGAGTTCCTAATTTGAAACTAATGTGGTTTACGGTTTCTCGTATAAACTACAATCGATTGTATTTTGTCCATCATCCGCTGTAACAACTTAACCCTTTCGCTACCGGCGCATTGGAACGAAACATTAAAATCGTAGGCAACGATAACGTTTATCGACATAAAACTGATACAAGTATAAATATTTGCACGCTCTGTACAATTAATTGCACCGTAATATCGTCGCGTGAGTAGTCGAATTTCCAAGCTTTTCGATTACCAATCGTTCCCAAGCAATTCTCGAGAATGTGTACATGCGTCCGCAGCAGCGAAAGGGTTAACTCTTTAATAGACGACGATTATTTATCGTCGCAACGTTTAAGGGGTTAAGAAAAGCCGCGTGCAATTTTATTTCTAAATTCCGCCAGCTGCGAATCGTTCGTTGATCCTTCGACGAATCGACGCAACGGAATTTGAGGTCGCGGAACAGGCGGAGCGGAGCGGAGCGAAGCGGAACGAGCCCGTAACGCGGTTCTGCTCGGCTTCATCTTTTGAAACTCGCGTGTGTTGCTGCACGCGCTGCTCCACGTACAGCAATTCAGCCCGTAAATAATCGCCACGGTAGGTTGTTGCATATTCATTTCTGGCGGACGATGAACGCAGGTCGAAAAATAATAGCCACGGATTTTCGTCGCTGGCACACGCGTACGGATCTCTTTTCATCCCCTCGTTCTTCGCCTCTTCTTCATCCTTTGTCCTAGGAAAATCCCTTCCGTTTGAATTCGTTCCTCCGCGTCTGCTTCGTCGCGATCCTTTTTCTCGCCGCTTCCAACGAGATACGAGCTTCTCGCGAAACGCTGGCTGAACTTTACTTCGCTGCGATTACTATTGTTAAGATTCGTTCGCATAATTTGGTAGGGATTAATGCGTAGATTCGAAAAGTGACGATTGTTAATGTTAAGGATGCATAGGATCGAAAGTTAGGTTTGTTTAACGGTAGGTTTGCAGATATTCGTTGCACAATTCGGCAAGTTTCTCGAAAAATAAATATTGTGGAGTTGGGGTAGAGGGGCTGTTTAATTATTAGGTTGTCGCGTATGAAGTAAGCGATTTTATTTGACCCAAAGTGTTTTAATCACTGCTCGAGTAAAAGTGATACTAAATTGTACTTACTTTGCACGCATACAAAGCTTAAAGCTCGTTGAATTTAACAGGGTTGATAGATTCTCAAGTGAACCAAGAAATGTTAAACACTGAGTTGACAGGAAACAGTATTGATAGATTCTCAAGTGAACCAAGAAATGTTAAACACTGACTTGACAGGAAACAGTATCGATAGATTCTCAAGTAAACCAAAAAATAGTAAACACTGAGTTGATAAGAAACAGTATCGATAGATTCTCAGGTGAACCAAAAAATAGTAAACATTGAGTTGATAAGAAACAGTATCGATAGATTCTCAAGTAAACCAAAAAATAGTAAACACTGAGTTGATAGGAAATAGTATCAATAGATTCTCAGGTGAACCAAAAAATAGTAAACATTGAGTTGATAAGAAACAGTATCGATAGATTCTCAGGTGAACCAAGAAATAGTAAACACATTGAGTTGATAGGAAACAGTATCGATAGATTCTCAGGTGAACCAAAAAATAGTAAACATTGAGTTGATAGGGAACAGTATCGATAGATTCTCAGGTGAATCAAAAAATATTAAACACACTGAGTTGATAGGAAACAGTATTGATAGATTCTCTGGTGAACCAAAAAATAGTAAACACTGAGTTGACAGGAAACCGTATTGATAGATTCTCAAGTGAACCAAGAAATGTTAAACACTGACTTGACAGGAAACAGTATCGATAGATTCTCAAGTAAACCAAAAAATAGTAAACACTGAGTTGATAGGAAATAGTATCAATAGATTCTCAGGTGAACCAAAAAATAGTAAACATTGAGTTGATAAGAAACAGTATCGATAGATTCTCAGGTGAACCAAGAAATAGTAAACACATTGAGTTGATAGGAAACAGTATCGATAGATTCTCAGGTGAACCAAAAAATAGTAAACATTGAGTTGATAGGGAACAGTATCGATAGATTCTCAGGTGAACCAAAAAATATTAAACACACTGAGTTGATAGGAAACAGTATTGATAGATTCTCTGGTGAACCAAAAAATAGTAAACACTGAGTTGACAGGAAACAGTATTGATAGATTCTCAAGTGAACCAAGAAATGTTAAACACTGACTTGACAGGAAACAGTATCGATAGATTCTCAAGTAAACCAAAAAATAGTAAACACTGAGTTGATAAGAAATAGTATCGATAGATTCTCAGGTGAACCAAGAAATGTTAAATACCGACTAGCTTTGATAGGAAACATCGTGGCTGAAAAAATATGAATTATTAAATTAGTATTTGTGCCCCATGCTGTATACGATAATGAACGAAATCACGTTTCATTGTGATTGTATAATTACTTACACGAATGTAATTAGAAGTAAATAAAGCATGAAGAAAGAAACAGGGACAAATCAACCCTTCGATTGCGGGAAGCGCGCGATATTCGCGGTGAAATGGAAGATTTGAATAATACGAAACGTTAGAAGAAAGATTTGGGGCGGAGTTTTCGGTGACAAGGGAGGCTTGGAGCTCGACGCTGCGTAAAATATTAACAAGAGCTGCATAGGATCGGAGGACTGACATTTCTGACGCTGAATGTAATTAAGTGGTGAACCTCAAAGCCGCGCGGAAGTTATGTAGAAGCAAAGGACACAGGATACCGAGCGCAACAACGTGTGTAAAATAATGTCAAAATTACGCGAATTAACCTGACGTTTTCCTAACCAACGCGCAACTTACTCGCGGATACCTAATTTGTCCTGCTGGCCACGCGAATTGTTGCAATTATTATTGTTCCCGATTACTACGCATTCTTCAGCCCACGAGAAACGGGAAATCGGATTACAATTCTTGAGAATTGTAGGCAATTATTTTCTTCTCCAACTGCTGATTAATTAGTAGATTGCGGATATTTATGCAACTGCAATACCGAATGATTTCGAGTGAAGTAAAGATTCAAAGTACCATTTTGTCCACTGGTTGAACTATTATTAACGATATAGGGAACAGAAGACGGATTCGTAGGAATTTATAGGATTTATAGGAAAAGCCTATTAATAATAATAATAATAATATATTAAGACAGTATGCAAATATACACCGATATTAAATCCACGCCAACATGTTTAACCCTTTGCATTCGACAGGCAAATTTAAATCGCCAAAATTAACTAGCTTTTAAATCTATCGAGTGCTATTCAATTTCTATATAATGCTTCTATTTTCGCCTGAATTCGAAGACTATTTATTTCACCAAAAATTCATAACTATAACGACAGACTTTATTATTAACTTTAAATCGCCAAAATTAACTAGCTTTGAAATCTCTCGAGTGCTGTTCAATTTCTAAATAATGCTCCTATTTTTGCTTGAATTTGGAGGCTGATTATTTCACCAAAAATTCATAACTATAACAACAGACTTTATTATTAACTTTAAGTCGTCAAAATTAACTAGCTTTGAAATCTCTCGAGTGCTATTCAATTTTTAAATAATGCTCCTATTTTCGCCTGAATTCGGAGACTATTTATTTCACCAAAAATTCATAACTAAAACAACAGACTTTATCATTAACTTTAAATCGCCAAAATTAACTAGCTTTGAAATCTCTCGAGTGCTATTCAATTTCTATATAATGCTTTTAATTTTGCCTGAATTCGGAGACTATTTATTTCACCAAAAATTCATAACTATCACGACAGGCTTTATGATTAACTTTACTTTCGATTGCAAAGGTTTAAAAGCGACTGTTCGAAGCAGAGAAGAAAGCAACGTGTTCTATTCGTTCATCGCGGTGCTTTCTTTAACGAAATATTGCAAAAAGGCCGAAGCAGCGACCATAATCGTAGCGGGGGAAAAAAAAAGCCTAATACCGCACTCGCAAATCCCCGTTCGCCATTTAAACCGGGCTTTTCGCTGTTCGTCCCGGAAACGTGGATATACGGTCGTCGTAACGCGAGAGTTAATGCATTTTTTTTCTCCGTGGAAAATGCAGCTAGACCAGCTTGCACCGGGGGAAAGTTTATTGCCGCGTCGGAGAACTGTTCGTTTCGAGCTATAAAACTGCTCTCGCGCAATTTTTCGCGCCCGATCGCGGCTCGATAGGCTCCGTAATCAATCGTAGCCTCGCCGATTAATTGAAATCTGATCGCCTCATTGCGCGCTGCAATTTCTTCTTTTTTTTTTCTTTTTTTTTCTATTTCGTTGATCGATGGAAATTTTCGTATCCTCGTGGCAAATAGCCTTTTAACGCTTCGAGCGTACAACTTATATTATACTCTTTTCATACCATTGACATATTTCAAAATTGTCCGTGTTTAACTTAGAATGTTCCTTTGACTGTTATAGCTACGATAATAAAAAAGATTCTATATTAATTTCCATATTTGTGGGGAAAATGGACGAAAAGGCGCAGCGTGCATTTAATATTATACTTATTATACAAATCTTGGAAATGCAACGCGCTACGATTCGAAAGCTTGGAAATTCAACGCGCTACAATTCGAAAGCTTGGGAATTCAACGCGCTGCGATTCGAAAGCTTGGAAATTCAACTCGCTGTGATTCGAAAGCTTGGGAATTCAACGCGCTGCGATTCGAAAGCTTGGATATTCAAGGCGTTGTTATTCGAAAGCTTGGGAATTCAACGCGCTGCGATTCGAATGCTTGGAAATTCAAAGGCTTGCAATTCGAAAGTTTAGAAATTCAACGCGCTGCGATTCGAAAGCTTGGAAATTCGAAGGCTTGCAATTCGAAAGCTTAGAAATTCAACGCGCTACAATTCGAAAGCTTGGAAATTCAACTCGCTGTGATTCGAAAGCTTGGAAATTCAACGCGCTACGATTCGAAAGCTTGGATATTGAAGGCGTTGTTATTCGAAAGCTTGGAAATTCAACGCGCTGCAATTCGAAAGCTTGGAAATTCAAGGCGTTGTTATTCGAACGCTTGGAAATTCAACGTGCTACGATTCAAATGCTTGCAATTATATAGCGTTCAGTCCTCAAGCTTGGAAATTAGGGAGCGAAAGCGAACCTCGACTTGTATTGAAAGATCACGGGAAAGAAATCCGGGAAATCCTAAGCTTACGAATCCAAGACTAAAGCTTCTTTGCGCACGCCTGATAAATTGTTATAATTGGTGATAAGCTGTTACAGACGCGGGATTGAATCGTCGATAACGTACACGCGTGTATCGATGCGCCGCTAGGAGAGCAGGCTATATTCGGGTCGCTAATTCGACCTAAATTGCGCGCATAGTTAATGCTACTACTATCTGTAATAATATGCTAAACGCACCTACACACACACGCGTACACACACGCACACACGTACACGCGATGTTCTACAATTTTCGCGAGAAAATCGTATTTAATACGCGCCGTAGTTTCTCCATTTACAATTATAATTTCGCCATTTGTTTCTCAACCTTTCTCTCCATCTGCTGCGAATAGGATAGGCGTACCGATTAACGCCGCATTAAGCTTATCTTTAAACGTAACTTCGTTCGAGTTACCTAAAAATATACCTAATAATACCTAAAAATTCCAGTCCTGGACTAGGAAACCTCAATGAATATTAAAGTATACAAAGCTTATCGTTACAGTTGCACTTTACATCCCCTAACGCGTATGTTAACGCGTGCAATAATTCAAATCCCCAAATTAATTCGGTTAATCGAGCTGCCGCTGTTAAATCGACTAATTCAAGTGTCGGTGTGTTTTAGGGACAGTGAATATCGCTTTCCGCCGTTTGATCGCAGGTACGAGTGAAATTGCAGCTAATTAAAAAGCCACCGGCGCACACGCGCGAAACTACGACGTTCTCTGTGCGAAGGCGCGCGCGAGACGAGTTAAAAGCTGCGTAAAAATTCACGATGAGCGACGCCGGAAACTCTTTAAGCCGGAGTATCTCGCGTAATAGGGCTTGCAATTAATGAGATACCTAACTGTGCAGCACGAGCTGGGTGTCCCTCTCGTTCGTAAGAGTTCTCGAGCGGAAGTGCTGCTCAAATTACGACGTGACGCGCCGTTTCGCCCGGCGGAAAAGTATTCTGAAGTTTTTTCTGCCCGCGTTCGCCGCGTTGCCTTTCGAAACGAAAAGGAAAACGTCGTAGCTTCATCGAATCCCTCAACCATTTCGTTTATCAACCCAAAGTTTAACGGAACTCGTCGATTTTTCGACGAGTTTCAGATTTCATGCGCATCAAATTATAGAGACCGTAAATATTATTTTTCACTGCTTTATTGTGTAACTTTACGCGATACGATGCTACGAATATGTATCCCACGTGATTCTCTTCATCCTCGCGCTTCCACGTTCGAATATTTATACGCGGTATGCGTATTTTTCCAGGAAACATTGCAAATTATGCAAGTGATGTCCGCAAACGTAGTGTTAAACTTCACTATTTTATTTGGTGCGTAAAGAAGGTTTAGTCTTGGGTTGATAAGCTAATGGTTTTCGAATCGCTGCACTGTGCGATTCTTTGTCGTAGGACGCGAAGTATTCGTATATCTCGCGAAGCATCTTATCGTAACCGCTGTTATTTAATATTGCACTTTAGGGGAATTGTTATAGTTCCACAAAAATACTTATTACTTAGATTTGAAATTTTAATATCGTTCCAGGCTACGATTACGTTGATTATTAATAGTTTCTTGAATAATCTTAATAGCAACATTTATTGCAATTTAGAATAGTACATGCATACGTGTATGATACATTATATATAGTACTATATTTATTTATTTATTTCTACGGACAAAAACTCGTCTAGTATAAACAAAGTTCAGACTTAAGTGCACTAATATCCCGAGAAGAAAAGTTAATATTTTGACAAATATAGTTACTTAAATTGGAAGAGTAGAAGAAAGAGAGAAACAATAACGGATGTTTATAAAGGATATTTTATTTGAATTATAAACAGTTAAGCACGAATGAAATGCTTCAGCATTGAAAGTGGAGTCAACCACTTTGCGAACAAGTGACAAGATCGACGTGAACATTGGAGCGACAAAAAAGGGAGACGTTTATACGTGATTGGCGTGAAACGTGTTAAGAACCGCGAAATATTCGACGTTTTTGAAAGGGAAGCTGGATGCAAAACGGTTGATCGTTAGCGTAACTCCTTTTACGCCGGATACAGAGTATAAAGCGAGGCGTTGCAGTCTCGCAGGCTGCTGCAGCCATGCCATATTTACGCGTCGTGTTTACCTCCGTTGATTACTGTTTGACGTGCACCGCTGCCCTAACGTTTCCACATTCTACCGTCTTGCGTCTTCCGTCTCTTGTCTTTTTCCTCGCCCTTCAAGACTTCGCATTACGTATTCGAACTATTCGAAAAGTTTCGGAAGCTTGGAAATCGCAAGCGTTGGGAATAGTCGAAGGCTTGCGATTATGAAGCTTGGAAATTTAATATGCTACGATTTGAAAGCTTGGAAGTTCAACGCGCTGTGATTCGAAAGCTTGGAAATTCGAAAGCTTGGAAATTCAATACGCTACGATTTGAAAGCTTGGGAATTCAACGCGCTGTGATTCGAAAGCTCGGAAATTCAAACGCTTGCAATTCTGAAGCTTGGAAATTCAACGCGCTGTAATTCGAAAGCTTGGAAATTCAACGCGCTGTGATTCGAAACCTTGGGAATTCAACACGATGCAATTCGAAAGCTTGGAAATTCAACGCGCTGCAATTGGAACGCTTGGAAGTTCAATACGCTACAATTTGAATGCTTGGAAATTCAACGCGCTGCGATTCGAAAGCTTGGAAATTCAATACGCTACGATTCGAAAGCTTGGAAATTCAACGCGTTGTAATTCGAAAGCTTGGAAATTCGAAGGCTTGCAATTTGAAAGCTTGGGAATTCAATGCGCTGTAATTCGAAGGCTTGCAATTCGAAAGCTTGGAAATTCAATACGCTACGATTTGAAAGCTTGGGAATTCAACGCGCTGTGATTCGAAACTTTGGAAATTCAACGCGCTGCGATTCGAAAGCTTGGAAATTCAATACGCTACGATTTGAAAGCTTGGGAATTCAACGCGCTGTAATTCGAAAGCTTGGAAATTCGAAGGCTTGCAATTCTAAAGCTTGGGAATTCAACGCGCTGTGATTCGAAACCTTGGGAATTCAACACGCTGCAATTCGAAAGCTTGGAAATTCAACGCGCTGCAATTCGAAAGCTTGGGAATTCAACGCGCTGTGATTCGAAACTTTGGTAATTCAACGCGCTACGATTCGAAAGCTTGGAAATTGAAGACGTTGCTATTCGAAAACTTGGAAATTCAACGCGCTGTGACTTGAAAGCTTGGAAATTGAACGCGTTGCGATTCGAAAGCTTGGAAATTCAAGGCGTTGTTACTCTTAACCTTGGAAATTCAATGCGCTGTAATTCGAATGCTTGGAAATTCAGCGCGCTACAATTTGAAAGCTTGGGAATTCAACGCGCTGCAATTCGAAAGCTTGGAAATTCAACGCACTACAATTTGAAAGCTTGGGAATTCAACGCGCTACAATTTGAAAGCTTGGGAATTCAACTCGCTGTGATTCGAAAGCTTGGAAATTCAAGACGTTACTTATTCGAAAGCTTGGAAATTCAAGGCGTTACTTATTCGAAAGCTTGGAAATTCAAGACGTTGCTTATTCGAAAGCTTGGAGATTCAACGCGCTACGATTTGAAAGCTTGCAATTCTAAAGCGTTCAATCCTCAAGCTTGGAAATTAGGGATTTCTGCTCTCTGCTTGTATTCCGATACCTTTAGTCACGTACGAAAGATCACGAATTTGCGTAAAGATTTAAAGGCTATTTATTATTATCAGCTGTAATGGTTGACTATGCGCGATACTCGTCTAACAAAAGCGGATCGCCCTTATTGTTGGAGAAACCATATCGCCCTCATGCCAAACTACGTTTACACCGATAACTATACACGCTTATACACGCGCGCACGGATGCTAGAATGCGCTCGGATAAAATAGAGTTATGTGCACCCGCATGTATGACCTGCTTTCCAAGCAAACAGTTCACGACTGGCTCGAAGAAACCACGTGCATTCGTGGAAAACGGGCGCAAGCAAAAAATGGGTCTCTGGAATCGTACAAATTCATCGAACAAGGCTCGAATACTGTACAGTTACCGTAGGATCGTCATAATAATCGCGATATCTTGCGATATAGTAAAGCGTACATATGATGATCTTATTTTATTAGTAATCTCACACTTGTACATAGTATCTTCGACTCTAGCCCGTGAATAAGCAAATCGTACATTACGTTACGTTAAATATCACGGTAAACTAAAATTGCGAACGCGTGAGCGATTCGATTCGAGAGATTCTCAACCATCGGAACTACGGTGGAGGGATTGGAGAGCGGGTAGAAGAACGATAAGAAGTTGCGCAAAGATAAAGTTGCCCGGAAGCACGAATGAGAACGAAACTCGGCCAGAGCATTAGTTTATTTCTGTTTAGCTTACCTTACTTTGTACGGGGCATTACACGGTGAAATTTCGTGAATATTCAAGGCTCGCTGAAGACCCGAAGCCCGAAAAGAGCTCTCGGCGAAATGCAGCCAACGTTATTTTCATTTATTCAATGGACTGCACCTCTTTCCGCATGACGTCAATCCCTCCCTCTTTCTTTCTCTTTCTCTCTCCCTTTGCTGTGCGCGCATTCTAATTTAATTCGTAAAAATGCCCACTGGAAATCTCGAGTGTTTTCCGGGCTGCATGCACGCGCTTGAAGAAGCGCATCTTCACTGGACCTATTCAACGTCAATAACGTTTTATCTGCATGCACGGATCCGCGTTGCGTTACGTTTTCTACGCGAGAACATTCGCGGAGCCGAATTCGCTGAAACTCGCTCGCGAACGCTGCGTTCATTCGCAAAGCAGGTAGGCTCGTAAAATTCGTGAACGCGACGATGGTAGATCCTATCGTAGGCAGGTACCTCGTCGGACACTTCGCGCTTCGATCGATTTAAACGAAGAAATTCGCCACGAATGGCAGGGATCGATTATATTATTGCAAGAATCGAACATGTTTAGGTTGCAACGTATCCGGAAGCATATTCCTACACGCTTAAACGCTCGCGATGCGATCGAACCTCTCTCGTATTGGTATTCAAACGTTCCCCGTGCATTTGTCGCGAATTTATCTAAGCTCGCGCGATACGTCTTCCGTAAATCGTATTACGCGCAGGCTATGCATTCACGATTCCTTCGAAAATCCTCTCTCTCTCTCTCTCTCTCTCTCTCCCTTTGGCAACGTTATCGTAAAATTCAGTTCCCCGAAGCAGCTTCCCGTAGCCAAAGCTACTAGTACTCCAGTCCCGAAGCAGCTTACTGCTAAGCTTACGCTGCTTTAAGTAACAATTTGTCAAATAAATTGCGCGTTCGAGTACCGCGAATTACAATCGCGTACCGTACGCGATATCAGACGAATAGAAATATTGTAAAAGCTTCGTTCGTCGGTGTATACAGACGTACACGCGAACGCCAGTGCACCAGAATATTGCGATATATATTAAATTTTTAGTAGTTACGTTCAAACGTGTCATTAATTGTCAAACAAGTTGTCGTGCGCGTATACTCGTACTCAATCGCCTTGCGGTACGCGCAACCTCACACGCCGAATTAACCTTGTGTGGGTAGTTTATAGGAGAAAGAAAAATAGGAAACTGTTGATGCTGTTATGTATATTGTATGTATATTGGAAGTGTGTCGCCGATACACGATTGACAGGGAAGTTTATGTTAATAGTTCGATAAGTTTTTGTGTTCTAATTTTCTGGTGGTGTGTCGTGAATTTATGTATGTTCGCGTTAAAATGTGATTGGTGGAGGCTTACGTGGTAGGGGTGCTGTTCTTGAGCTGGCCGTTCGGATTTCCATACTGGAGTGGGAAATTAGTGTTCGATTTTAAATATTTTGGCTGTTCCGATACTCAGGTCGAAGCTACAGCGCACGTGTTGTCGTTTTATGACGGTACATATTCTTCTTAATATTTAGGGGTGTCGTGCCCTCGCGCGGTTTACCTGGACTGCAATTATATGATGTCAGCTCTCGGATACGAAATTAGAAACGCTCGCAATAAAGCGGAGGGTAGCGAATATGTCGTTCGCTTCGACACAAGTTTTAACCCTAATTCGGTGCGAGTTATAGTATTGTGGCGGCTCTCCTGCACCTACCACTAGAGGGACATACGAAATAGGACTTTCTCGAAAGCATAAGCTGCAACTACCTCGTCCATATATATACCGCCTTTAACCCTTTGCGGACGAGTGTCGACAAATAGTCGCCTAATCATTTTTTGGCTTCCCGAACCCGTGTCGTCTTTTAAAGCACAAACCATAATGTAATGAATACTTAAAATCTATAATAAATACTTGAAATCGTTGGAAATGAAATGGTTTGGAACTGAAAAGTCTGAAAACTCAAAGTCGTAGAATTCAAAACTCAAGTACTTCCACAAATTTCATTACTTCTCGTCCGCAAAGGGTTAACCTTCCTTCCAATATCCCAACGTCTAAGGCAGGTAGCCTTACTAATGAGTCCACTAGCAGGCCCAGCACGAAACGCAACACCCTTCCTTTTTCCTATCCTATCCCCCCTCCACAGCTTCACATATCGTTGGCAATTTTTACTTAACTTTCCTTCCAAATTCCCAACGTCTAAGACAGGGCCTGCTAGGTAGCCTTATTAATAAGTCCACTAGCAGGTCCAGGACGAAACGTAACACCCTTCCTCTTTCCCATTCTATCCCCCCTCCACAGCTTCACATATCGTTGGCAATTTTTACTTAACTTTCCTTCCAAATTCCCAACGTCTAAGACAGGGCCTGCTAGGTAGCCTTACTGATGAGTCCACTAGCAGGTCCAGAACGAAACGCAACACCCTTCCTTTTTCCTATCCTATCCCCTCTCTACAGCACCACAGTATCACTCCCTTGCCGAGGACGATTCGATTGGAGGAAAGTTGAATTAAATAAAAAAAAGAACGGTACGAACACCAGTCGTTGGAAATATAAATAGCAGCTTTCTCGGTGCATCGTACACGCTCTCGTATCAAGCATCGCGATCGCAACAAAAGGGTTAATATCCCCATTCATCGGTGTTTACCTGCGCATCGATTCTATCTATATTTTCCGCGCAACTTTCCCGTAAAATATGCGCGGCAGGGACAGCTTTATTCGCAAGCAATTAGAGTTGGCCGCAGAGAGAGAGAGAAAAAAAAACTATCCGCTCGATGGAACTCCGTTGCAAGGGAGAATATATTGCCGCAGAAACCTAAACATTCAATATCGTTTCGAGTGAGGTTCGAGTACTGAGGCGAACGAAACGGGCGGTTTCAATTGTGCATGTTCCGCGTTTAGAAATCCCGGCAAGTTTGACATGCAAATGTGATCAGGCAAACGTGTAAATATTTACGAGCCTCCGCGCGGAACGCTTTATCGTTGAATTTCACCCTCTCCGCGTCTTCCGTCGTTCGACTTATCGTCCGCTCTTCTACTTTCCCTCGCCTCTTATTCCGTTTAAACGAAGTCGAAATGCAAGATATTACCGATTATGTGCAAGCTTGATTATAGTAATTAAAACGCGCCACGCGATTGTTTTCCGATAATCGAATAATTGTTCTTTGCGCACTAGAAGATTGTTTATCGCGTTACGTAGAGTGGCTTAAAGTGAAATTAGGATACTTAACATTTTCGAGTCGTTGAATTGCCAAGATTTTGGACTGCCAAGCTTTTGAATTTTCAAGCCTTTGGATTTCCAAGCTTTCGAATTTCCAAGCTTTTGGATTTCCAAGTCTTTCAATTTCCATGACTTTAGATTCCTAAACAGTGGAATTTTCCAGCTTTTGGATTTCCCAGCTTTTGAATTTCTAAGCTTTCTAATTTCCAAGCTTTTGGATTTCAAAGTCTTTCAATTTCCATGACTTTAGAGTCCTAAACAGTGGAATTTCTCAGCTTTTGGATTTCTAAGCTTTCAAATTTCCAAGCTTTTGGATTCTCAAGCCTTTGAACTTCTAAGCTTTCACATTCCCAAGCTTTTGATTCTCAAGTCTTTGAACTTCTAAGCTTTCAAATTTCCAAGCTTTTGATTCTCAAGCCTTTGAACTTCTAAGCTTTCAAATTTCCAAGCTTTTGATTCTCAAATCTTTGAATTTCTAAGCTTTTGATTCTCAAGTCTTTGAATTTCTAAGCTTTCAAATTTCCAAGCTTTTGATTCTCAAGCCTTTGAACTTCTAAGCTTTCAAATTTCCAAGCTTTTGATTCTCAAGTCTTCGAATTTCTAAGCTTTCGAATTCCCAAGCTTTTTGATTCTCAACCCCTCGATTTTCCAAAACTTTAGAATCCTAATCATAGGAATTTCCAAGCTCTCAGATTTTCAGGCGTTTGAATTTCGAAGCTTTCCAGCGAAACGGAACAACGCATTAAGTTTTAGAAAAATTCTAACTAGCAATTGACGAAGGACGAGTTGCACGCGTGGCTAGTTACACGACTGTAAACTCAGCTCATCTGAATTGCCAAAATTCGTTCAAGTGGTGTCTCCTTGATTAATATGCGGCTGGTATCCTGCCAGGCAAATTGATTTGCCGAAACGGATGCTATCGAAACTGCCTCCATCGCCACTAGTTTCGTATAGTTTTCTATACATTTCTAGTTATGTATTCTATTAATCGAGTTACGATATTGAAGTGATTTGCACGTAAACTGTTGTCACGCGTAGATGATAAATGTGAGAACGCGGTATAAAATACACGGAAATACGCAGAATATCAAAATAATACAGTAATGCGCACTTTGCAATATTTAGAAGGTGAAACCAACCAACATTTACCAGTCTACTTCCTTATTTGCATTAGTGAAGTCATGAATTTGCATGAAGATCCGCAGTATGGTAAAGAAAGAATAGTAGAACAACGGGTTGACAAACGAGAAAAGAAAAGAACGCGTAAAGATAAACAGAACGCAGTCTGGTAATAAAATAACAATAGAACAATTGCTTGACAAACCAGAAACAAACTAATGCATAAATATATGTATTCGCAATCCAGTAATAAAAATAATAATAGAACGAGGGATTTGTGGGCACAGGAAGTGGACACACACACACACACACACACACGCACACACACTCCTTTCATTGTAAACTAATTTCAACACGATACTGAGAATATAAAATTATTGTTTAACTTCACTCGGATACACAACACGCTTCCTTCCAGATAACTCTCCGTAACTCTCTCGTTTTTCAGTCATACCATTTTTTCAACATTGCATGTGAAACACAATGCTACTAACCTAAATAATTTAACCATTCTTCCATCCATTTACCATTCCATAATTTTATCATTCTTCCATCCATCTGTACAAACATTCGCATCCTCACTCGCGCACACTCAATGAAACACATGGTTAACATGGTTAACAAACGAAAAACAAAAGAACGCGCAAAGATCCGCAGTCTGCTAGTAGAACAATTGCTTGACAAACCAGAAACAAGGAAAAAACGAAGGAACGCGTAGAGATGCGCAGTCCAGGGCAACTCGAGAGCGAATCGGCGGCTTTCTTGCGCGAATCTCGCCGGATAGGATACGAATAAGACGCAAAAGGGAAGGCGGAAGTTTGCCGGAGGGCTGCAATTGCAAGCAGCGACTAGCTCACAGACAGATTCGAATACGATATGCAGGCGCTTTGAAAAGAGTAGGGGGCTGAAAGAAGCTCTCCGACGATTACCAGCCTGGCCAAAAGGATCTCGGATGGAGAGAAGTTAAAGGCGAAGAGGGGGGGAAAAAAAGTGTGGAAGGGTTGCGATGCGTTTGACGTTGAAGAAGAAGACTCTTTCAGCTGCTACGCGCGAGAGACGTATTCGGAACAGATATTCTACGTATTATTAATTGCTATAGTAACCTTTAAAATGATCAATGCATAGCGATACATAAATCGCGTAGATGTATCACGTAGTGCCACTTTAAGGTTCGCGCTTTAAGTAACTTTCGTTAACTATTTTAATTATTTTAGATTATATAATTATTTTAGAACGTCGTTAACGCCATTACGGATGATCATTGGATCATTTCCAATCACAGTTTGGAGCACAGTATTGTTTAACATCGAGTTTATTTATGAACAACTCTTTTTATATGTTCAATATGATGAATTAATTACTACGTCGTTGAAACGGTACAACGAAGTCCAGTATCCCTACTATCGTCACTTGAGAATTTCTCGATCAAGTAGAGACACGTTTTTCCATATATTAACGCGTCGGTTCGTGTAACAATATATTTTCTAGTATCATTCGTACATCAGTATATAAGATACAATTGTTACATAGAGTATCCAAAATATTCGTACCAATTTCTGCATATTTTCCAGCGACTCACAAGTGAAAACGTTCAACGTTAAAGCTTCCGCCAATTACTGATACTTTAATTCGCCGTACGTCGAACGGTTGCACGATTAATTCTCGAGACAACGGAGCGTACAAAATGTCTCGAACGCCGTTCCAGAAAAAATCCGCTCACGCGGCGAGTATTAAATAAAAGATACACGATAAAGTGGACGGTAGCTGGTAGGTAGGAATTTGATTAAACGTTTGTCGGAGTTTGCGTCGGACGTAGAGGGGGGAGAGGAATATTTTGCCGTCGGTCAGAGAAACGCGGGGAAGGGTTGAGAAGCAAAGGTCGGCGGTTTGGCGGTCGGTGGTCGGTGGTGAACGGAAGGTATTCGAGGTTCCGCAAGGTAGAGAGTAACTCGCGGGAGTAGCTGCTAGTTGAAGAGCAGCCGCGAGTAAGCAGGCGGACCAGTAACACCATACCTGTGTGTTCCGCCTTGTTTTCCCTCGCTGCGGTATTCGGTAATTCCTTCTCCCATCCGCCGCCCTCTCTTTATCTCCTATTCTATCCTGTTTCGAATCTGAGCCGGCTATTATAACTGCGCGCGTTGCGTCGTCCGGCTTCGGTTCGCGCGTTAAACCTTAAACCTTTGCGCCGCAACCGCGACCGATTCTCGTGGCGAATTATTGTTCCGGGCGAGAGATATGCGGTGTACAGCGATGCTAGAGCGTGGGAATTTGTTTGCGCGTTTGGGTACACTCGAAGGCTACTTTAGACGATTGTTAATATTAATCGTAACGCGATTAGTGAATAGGATAAAGGTGAGTGATAGGATAGTTATTTTAGACGTGTTGCAATAGCTTCTGTGATTAGATTATCCGATGCAAGAAATTAATAATTTCAATCGTTTAAAGTATGGGAATTCTAAGGTTTGATAATTAAAAGCATTGAGAATTGGTAGCTTTCATTATTCAAAGCATTGAGAATTAATAGCTTTGATAATTCAAAGCATTGAGAATTTTAAGCATTGAGAGTTAATAGCTTTGGTAATTTTAAGCATTGAGAATTAATAGCTTTGGTAATTCTAAGCATTGAGAATTAATAGCTTTGAGAATTCAAAGCATTGATAATTCAAAGCATTGAGAATTGAAAGCATTAAGAATTGTAAGCTTTGATAATTCAAAGCATTGAGAATTAATAGCTTTGGTAATTCTAAGCATTGAGAATTAATAGCTTTGAGAATTCAAAGCATTGAGAATTGAAAGCATTGAGAATTGTAAGCTTTGGTAATTTTAAGCATTGAGAATTAATAGCTTTGGTAATTCTAAGCATTGAGAATTAATAGCTTTGAGAATTCAAAGCATTGATAATTCAAAGCATTGAGAATTGAAAGCATTGAGAATTGTAAGCTTTGATAATTCAAAGCATTGAGAATTAATAGCTTTGGTAATTCTAAGCATTGAGAATTAATAGCTTTGAGAATTCAAAGCATTGAGAATTGAAAGCATTGAGAATTGTAAGCTTTGATAATTCAAAGCATTGAGAATGAATAGCTTTGGTAATTCTAAGCATTGAGAATGAATAGCTTTGGTAATTCTAAGCATTGAGAATTATAAGCTTTGAAAATTGTAAGCTTTGAGAATTCAAAGCATTGAGAATTCAAAGCATTGTCGAATTAAGTTAGTGCGGTTATATTTTCGACATTTAAAGATCAGGGACTTCTCGTGAACATCACCGAAACTCCTTCCACCGTATTAAATATAATTATTTATCCACTTTATTCCACACGAGTAAATTATTTAATGTAACCCTTCAACAATTAATATATCTACAATATATTTATATATATTACATTAATACATTTATGTATATTGTAAGTTACATTCAAGCCATGTTCCTTATGTATCTCTCCGTTTCATCCCCTTAGCTGAACGTATTTCATTCTCCATTCAATTGAACAAGTCCCGTCTCTAAATATCGAAAATATAACCGCGCTCGTCTTTAACGTACGTTACACAGTTTAAACAATTAAAATAGATTAAATAGTTCCCAATACTATTGCAATACTATCGCCGACAACAGAAAGAAAAAAGAAACAGGAAAGGTTTCCTATAGCATTATCTTTTTACTCGCGTTCCCATGCTCGGACCGGAATATTTTATTCATCTTAAACCAACTGGTGTTTGAAATATCCCGTTGTGTTCCGAAGGGGGGGGAGGGATAGCTCGAAAGGCCGGAGTAAATCAAGATAGGGGAATTACGTTCGGCTGCGGGGCATAAATAACACGGAAACAATAAAAATGACATTGTAGCAATAAAAAACGGCGGGGCCAGAAGAAAAGCGTCGCGTCGCGTCGCGTCGCGAGCGTTGGAGGATTTGCATTTAAAAAGGGGGCGCAACTGCTAACGAAATATATGGCCGCGGACCCGGACCCGGAGCGGAGCGGCGCGGCCGTGTGCAGCTAGAAATAAAGCCGGGCAAAAGAAAGGGAAGGAAGGAAGGAAGGAAGGAAGGAAGGAAAAATGGGGAGGGTGGGACGAGAAAAGCAAAGCGACCGCGAAGAGGGAAACGAAACGCAAACGTAAATGATCACGAGAACGGCGGCGCAAGAGACAAGTATAAAGTGTGTAACACACGCGAGACGACGTTGCAACGGAGAATGCGAAGAAACCTCGTATTATTAACCCTTTCCAGGGCGAAGCAGAATAATATTTCGAGAATTTTCCGTGTAATTATTAACCCTTTAACCCTTCCTTCTGTAATAACGAGTCGAACTCGTTATGTAAATTATTTGTAGCTTCATTAGCTTGCGTTGATTTCCATTAGAATATATGTGCATATAATCTTTACAATGAATTATAATACAATAAATTATGACTTGGATTCAACAGAAGCAAACATTGATGATGGTAACGTTTAAGTTGAACTGTAATTTTAGCTTTGTTTTACGAGATTGGGGGTTGGCGAATAAAAATGGCCGCAAATACTTCGATGATCTTGTACGTGAAATGATATTCATCATCTCGATGAATCTTCTTCGTTTTTCTTTTATCGTTCGCAGCACGACAACCTAGACAACGTTAGTGGCTTCTTTAGACACTTTGGTATTCGAAATTTGAAACAGTATTCCGAGCATTGATGTCGCGAGCAAGGAAGCAACGTAAGAAGTTGGAAGTTTTACACGGCGTTGGCGTTGAAGAAAATAAAATTGCGATACGCGACGATATACGAGGTCTAGTTGCCGCCCTGCATTGCCATTTTTCATAATTCCCCGCGCGTGAATAAGCATCGTACATCATCTTCTCGTAATACCATTTCCGCGCGCCTGTAACTTAATTCAATTTTCGCGCCGAACGTTCGATCGTTTTTCATTGCGGCGCAATATCATTCTTCGAAGGCAAATATCGATCTTTAACCCAAAAAGGCGGACGTAATAAATTTTGTTTACCGCGCCGCCATCCGCGCCGCACGCAATTCGATAAACATTCGTTACTCGCGGTGCAATCGATATTTCCTGCAAAGATGCAACCAGATTTGGGGGAACAATTGCGAATCGGTGAATTTCTAATACTTGCAATTCCCAACGTTTCGAATTCTCAATGCTTTGAATTCTCAAAGCTTAGAATTCTCAATGCTTTGAATTCTCAAAGCTTAGAATTCTCAATACTTTGAATTCTCAAAGCATAGAATTCTCAATGCTTTGAATTATCAATGCTTTAAATTTTCAAAGCTTAGAATTCTCAATGCTTAGAATTACCAAAGCTATTAATTGTCAATGCTTTGAATTCTCAAAGCTTGGAATTATCAAAGCTTACAATTCTCAAAGCTTAGAATTCTCAATGCTTTGAATTCTCAAAGCTTAGAATTCTCAATACTTTGAATTCTCAAAGCATAGAATTCTCGATGCTTTGAATTATCAAAGCTTTGAATTATCAAAGCTTTGAATTATCAATGCTTTAAATTTTCAAAGATTAGAATTCTCAATGCTTAGAATTACCAAAGCTATTAATTGTCAATGCTTTGAATTCTCAAAGCTTGGAATTATCAAAGCTTACAATTTTCAAAGCTTAGAATTCTCAATGCTTTGCATTCTCAACGCTTAGAATTCTCAATACTTTGAATTCTCAAAGCATAGAATTCTCAATGCTTTGAATTATCAATGCTTTAAATTTTCAAAGCTTAGAATTCTCAATGCTTTGAATTACCAAGCTTAGAATTCTCAATGCTTTAAGTTCCCAAAGCTTAGAATTCTCAATGCTTAGAATTACCAAAGCTATTAATTCTCAATGCTTGGAATTATCAAAGCTACCAATTCTCAATGCTTTGAATTATCGAATCGCGTTAACTAATTCTTGATAAAGGAAAAAACAACAAAATACGATCGAAAGAGAATTCAGTTGTTGCGTGGGCAGGTCTAAATTTCACCCGCATCAAAGGACAATATCAAAGGCGAATATACGTATATGCATTGGCAGAATGCGAATCGCGCGAGCTCGCGCGTGCAGAGAAAAGGCGGCGGAGAAAGAAAGGCTTGCTTAAGCGGAGTCGCATCAATGGATACTCAATGGGCGCCGGTCAACAGTTTCCCAGTGGTGAAATCGACGACGCGCGCCGCCAACCTACGTTCGCTTCGAGTCGAGTAGGTGAACGGTGCAACCGTATGCATTACTACAAGACGCCGTGAGTTCAGCGTAGGATAAAAAGAGGCGAAGCGGGGCGGAGGAGTTGTTTTACACGAAGATAGGCGGCAGAGTGACTCACCGTTTAGAAACGCGAATAATACGTAGCCGCGTGATCGTTGCTAGGCCTCGTGCCACCCTTCCGCTTTCTGCCTTCGCTGTTCCACGCGTACACGGTGTTTCGTCAAACACCACACCGATTTTTAACCCTTTGTCGACGGGACAATATAATATTAATCTAATTTTCGTTGAATTATTAACCTTTCGAGAAAGGGATTTAATAAATTCTTGTCTAATCATTAACAGCAGCGACTTTGAATAATGTTAAGTTAAATTTGCTGCTCAAAAAATTGATATCATGTCGAAGAAACCAAAAACTTGGGCGACTATTTGCGACACTCGTCCGCAAAGGGTTAAACCGGTCTCGCGTCTTCTGGAACACGTCGGACGCGTTTCGGATTTAACCATTTGCCCTATGATTATTTTATCACCTATTTAAGTCAGCGTTAGTTAATTACTGTTCTCGTATCGCGTCACGAACCGATCGTTCGAACATTGCAAGCTACTTTTGTTTGGTAACCCCCAATCTTACGATACGAAGCTAAAATTTCAGTTCATGTTAAATTGCATCCTATATAGTAGGCGTTTTCGTTAAATCTATTGGGTAATTTGTGAAACGAGTGTGACTCGTTGTTAATAAAATCGGGGTAAAGTTGATGACATAGGATATATAAATTGGGGTTAATAAAATCAGGGTAAAGTTGATGACATAGGATAAATGACACACGTATCGTCACTGTTCCTGTGACTGCTACTTGAATTCGTTTATTTAATAGCAAAGTAATGTACAAAGAATCTAAATTTCGACTTCGGTTTACGTAACAACATATAGACGTTGTATATTCATTTGCGCTTAATATTTGCATATAAATATTAGGAGGTAAATGTGGTGTTGAACGTTGAGACGTGACCAATATACGTATAAAGTACGTATCGAACGTGTGATAATTCAATGCGAACTCTAATATCTGTTACACGAATTGAATCTTTAATATATGTAAAACCGTGTCTCTATTTAAACGAGAAATTCTCAAGTGACGATACGAGGCACCGTAGACTTTGTTCTATATTTTCACGTACGTAGTAATGAATTTATTATATTGAACATATATAGTTAAAAAACAAATGTAAAGAGCATCGCCTTCCATTTCTTCAAACGATGCGTCTAATTTTACGTAATTGATTAATAAATTACGACAAGTTGTTGGTCTTGAAATGGTCGAAGCTCTTGCATTTTTTACTGTATTTCTAGTAGTTCCGATGTTAAATGCAAACTAATTGTAGATATTCAATCTATTGGAGCCTTTCTTCTGGGACACCGTGTGTGCACGCGTAAGTTCACATTGTTGCACGTACACGTGGGTGCATTATGGGTGTTGGCGCGCGGATTGTCGTATCGACATCCGCAAAAATACACCGCGTAACCGTAAATCGATAACTTTTCTTGCGCAACCGGCTCTCATTGTCGCTAGTCCACTTTGCTACATTTTTCTCGCAGCCAGCAGCCAAGCATTCCCTTTAAAATATCTCCGAAAAACTGTCGAGCTAATTAAAATGACGCGTTCGTAAATTTGTATAAACGTTGTAGGTATAAATTTCGGATGAATTCTCGCGAGTTCTCCACGAGTTTCTATCAAAAGTACGAATAGAAATTTATTTTTCATCGCGTTATCCGTTTCGTCGATTTCTTTGCTGCAAGTAGCTTAAATTGTTAAACGCTTTGATTGCAGAAGGCGTATATATAAGCTGCAAATGTCTATGAATATTTTTACGAAAGTATTATATATATATACACACATCCAGTAGATTTTGTATAATATAACGTATTTACATTAATTTCCTAATTTACTATTATGAAGCAATACTTGGAGATTTATTTGAACAGCAATGTAAGATTCTATTATTATTGTTCTCTACAATTCGATTCACCTGCTCACAAATGACTATTTTGCGCACGTGAACAATATTTAATTATACCATATTCTTAATTGCGCCAATAAATATCGCGCCGCATTCAAAGGGTTACGTGTTGATAGTTTTAGCGTGAAGATCGCGAGTCCACTGGATTTCGTCAATGAACTATGGCTTGCCTTTTACGGAGAGCAACTGTGGCACCTATTCGTTCGACTTTTGGATACCTTTTCCACGTGGAAACGCGACCATCGTTTGAAATATCGGATCAATGCTTCACCCCGGAAGTAATAAAATCTCCGCGCGTAATTTAAGATCCTCGTAGATTCGAGATCTCTTCACTATGAATAGTCTTCCGCGTTGGGCGCCAAAAATCCGATTCATATCCGAACACGAGCTTACCAACTTCTCGAAAAGATTGAACACCTTTTCGTTAGTTTTATTAAAGCTTCGCGTATCTTGAATATTCTCCTAAAAAGAGGTTTCGATATTCCAATGATTGACCAAAGTTACAGCGTTAAACTTGAAACTTTTATCGCTATTTTCTCGAAGCAATGGCAGCCGCCAAATCTTTGAAACTATTCGTCTAATCAACTTGGAACTCGAATATGTTACGAATTCAAGGATCGTGTACAAAATGTGACATTTCTATGCTGGTTTAAAAATTATTACGAACATTTAACCCTTCGAATGGTTAACGCGTTTCGATTTGTTCGAAGCGAACGATGCAAATAGCGATCGCATACTGACGGTAGGTGTTAGAGAATTCATTGAACGTAGGATCGACTATTGAGTCGGAGGCGGTGAAAAATAATGCTAGAAGCTCGGGCCAACAAGGATACATAAGTATGCGCGAAGCGACGCTGCTTGTTTCCGGTGGATCGAGTTCTTCCTTCCATGCTTCGGTCGCGTGGCCAAGGATTCCGATACCGACACCGAAACGAATACGATGTAACATCGTTTGCACAGCCAACTACCGTGTAACGCGTGTTCGAAATCGAAGGGGAAATTTTAGTAGAACGCAGCAGCAATACGAAGCACTGCAAATTTGGAGCATTGGGAGATCAAAGATTTGGAAATTTGGAATTATAAGCTTTGGGAAGTCTACGCTTTGATAATTCTAAGCTTTGATAATTCTAAGCTTTGGGAATTCTAAGCTTTGGTAATTGAAAGCATTGAGAATTGAAAGCATTGAGAATTCTAAGTTTTGGCAATTCTAAGCATTGACAATTCTAAGACTTGGCAATTCGAAGCATTGAGAATTGGTAGCTTTGATAATTCTAAGCTTTGGGAATTCGAAGCTTTGGGAATTCTAAGCATTGACAATTCTAAGATTTGGGAATTCGAAGCATTGAGAATTGGTAGCTTTGAGAATTCTAAGCTTTGGCAATTCGAAGCTCTAGGAATTCGAAGCATTGAGAATTGGTAGCTTTGGGAATTCTAAGCTTTGGGAATTCGAAGCTTTGGGAATTCGAAGCTTTGGGAATTCGAAACTTTGGGAATTCTAAGCTTTGATAATCCAAAGCATTGAGAATTGGTAGCTTTGATAATTCAAAGCATTGAGAATTCTAAGTTTTGGGAATTCTAAGCATTGACAATTCTAAGTTTTGGGAATTCGAAGCATTGAGAATTGGTAGCTTTGATAATTCTAAGCTTTGGGAATTCGAAACTTTGGGAATTCTAAGCTTTGGCAGTCCAAAGCATTGAAAATTGGTAGCTTTGATAATTCAAAGCATTGAGAATTCTAAGCATTGACAATTCTAATATTTGGGAATTCTAAGCATTGAGAATTGGTAGCTTTGATAATTCTAAGCTCTGGGAATTTGAAACTTTGGGAATTCTGAGCTTTGATAATCCAAATCATTGAGGATTGGTAGCTTTGATAATTCAAAGCATTAAGAATTCAAAACATTGAAAATTCTAAGCTTTGGGAATTCTAAGCTTTGGAAATTCTAAGCATTGACAATTCTAAGATTTGGTGATTCAAAGCATCGAGAATTCTCAGCTTTCAAAATTCACTAATCATCGAACTTGCGTCCCAATTGCACACATCGACAAATTCGACCAACAAATCAACACGATAAGAAAGCCCAGGAAATTCTCTGATCGTGTCCAAATTGGCAACGCGTGCCACGCAATAGTGTCACATTTATTTGCCTCATTATCCGAAGCGGAAGGACCGATGTTTAATCGAACAAACCAACAAAACTTAAAACGTAACCCAATTCATCGAACAACGCATCCTCTTTAAACGAACTCCACGCAAACTAAACACGCGTCTACGCATCGGCGAAAGTTGTAAGAGCTGCAAAGCGAACGACGTCGTGTTTGGCTTAGAAAACAAGACGCGGAATAATGTGAGCGACGTGTGCGCTGGCGCTGCGGAGTTAAAAGACAAACAAGCGAGAGCATCTTTGGCAGGCGGGGGCCAGAAAGCAGCAATCTAACGGTAAACGAAGACACATCGAGTTTCCCTTTCCGCGCGTGTGTGTCGCTGTGTTCAGGACCAATTTCGCCGGTTCCACGGTCGCCTGCTGCCACGTTAATCGTTATTTATGACCGTGGCTACTTTCCGCGCCGCTCCGCTCCGCGGGTACGCCTTCTATTTGCTTATCGATCTACAGCCCTTGCGAGATTGCGAACCAACCGACCAATACACCTCCGCGTAGTCGCCGATCGCGGCTTCGTTTCCAGCGTTATTTTTCTCGCCGTCGCGTCGCACCCAACACACACGCGCACGCGCGGACACCGTGATTTATCGTTGATCCACCGTCACCGAGAAAGCCGTTGTTACGCGTTGAAACGCGTCGCGTACTTCCATCCCTCTTCCCGTTTTTTTCTTCTCGCTGTTTCTAGCTTTCTCGCTTTTCGCCGCGATCCTATATAGCGGCGAACTATTCGACGCCGTTTTGCCGAGTGATTCGTGAAACGCCGAGGAATTCTTCAGCGGCAATTCGGTCGATTTTCGTGGGGTGAAATTGGAAAGCTTGGAGAAGCTTAGATACTTAAATACTTGGGAATCCAGAGGCGTGGAAATATGAAGGCTTAGAAATTTCAATGCTTAGGAATTTGAAGTCTTGAAAATCTAAAGGTTTAGACATTCAAATGCTTGGAAATTCGAAGGCTTAGAAGTTCAAAGGCCTTGCAATCCAAAAGCTTGCACTTTAAACGCTTGGGAACTTAAAAGCGTAGAAGTCTCAAGGCTTAGAAATCCAAACGCTTAGAAATCCAAAAGCTTAGAGATTGGAACTCTTAGAAATCCAAAAGCTTGCAATTTAAACGCTTGGGAACTTAAAAGCGTAGAAGTCTCAAGACTTAGAAATCCAAAAGCTTAGAAATCCACAAGCTTGCAATTTAAACGCTTGGAAATCGAAAAGTGTTGATTTCTCAAGGCTTAGAAATCCAAAAGCTTAGAAATCCACAAGCTTGCAATTTGAACGCTTGGAAATTGAAACCCGTAGAAGTCGCAAGGCTTAGAAATTGGAACGCTTAGAAATGCAAAACCTTAGAAATTCGAAAGCTCAGAAATCCAAAGACTTAGGGACGCAAAAGTTTAGAAATTCGAGCGCGTAGGAATGCAATGGCTTTGAAATTCAAAAGCTTGCAAATCCATAGCCTCGCAAAAATCCCCACTTATCCCAACGTAAGCTACAAGCTCTCGAATCTCCGAAACGAAGCAACTCGAAACACCCGCGAATCGTCGCAAAGTATTAAGAAACGGCGAGCAACGTGAATCGTAGAAGCTCAAACAAGGAAGCATAAATCCGTCGCACGTTTCTACGAATTACGCGTGCACGCGGTCAAAAGGGAACGAAGAATAGCGGGCGACTAACGGGCATAGAAAATTGGATCTTCCATTTCACGTTTCCCACCGTTGCTCTATAAAATGGCCGCTCGGGTTTGGCCAGATATCTGGAAGAACGAACGCAGGGTGGAAAGTTGCTCGCCGTCGTACTACTCTTGGCTATGGGTGCACGGCTCCGTCTCTTCTTCGGACACCTAGCTCGATCTTTCGCTTCATAAATCGTGGCTGCAACCGAGCGTGAAGCCATAACTCGTGGCGGCGGCGCGAGAGTCACTGGCTCTGCTCTGCGGTAGGATGAAGGGGATGAAGGTGGAGGAGTTGGCGTCGCTGTCCAGCCGTCCGTCTCTTAAGACGAATTTACGCCACTCGCTTTCGGTTAACCCTT
Source organism: Eucera pruinosa (assembly GCA_028830335.1). Lineage (NCBI taxonomy): Eukaryota > Metazoa > Arthropoda > Insecta > Hymenoptera > Apidae > Eucera > Eucera pruinosa. Next base: position 5,266,278 of record JAMYCR010000019.1, read on the forward strand.
TACTTGCCCAGACACACGCATGCTTACGCGTTCATAAATCGAGCAGACTCTTCTGGTTTTGCTGGAGAAATAAAGTAGACGTACTATCGGTCCGCGACTAGAAGGCGCGCAAGTATTTGCATTCCTGTTCTACGTACGATCTACTAGCCTCCTTACACGCGTGTGCATCGTTCATTATTAACCGAAGACGTGAAAGTTTGATGACGAAGATGACGAGTGATAGGGAAGACAGCAGACCAATGTTTCCCAAACTTTTTTGTACCATGCTCCACCTAAACCTTTCTTAAATTATTTTGCCCCCTATGTAACATATACACACGTTTTAATTTTCAAAAATTGAATTGTTCACTAAACAAACTTTAAGGATAGATTTTAGATAGGTCATCAAGGATAGATCTCGTATCTATAGTCTAACGTTTATCCGGCTCAAGTAGCGATTGACAATGTGAGAGTTGTGATACGGTTAACTTAAACTTTGAACGAGTTTATTTTCGAACGCGACCCCCTTAACAATCAACGTGACCCCTGTGGAAAGTGTTCCCCACGTTGGGAAACCCTGCAGTGGACCACATATATATTCGCTCGCCATAATTCCATTCGAAAATGCGCCCGCATTATCGCAATTTTTCCACGCCACAGCGGGCAACGAGAATGGATCGAAGTTTCACGTTAAACACACACGCGTGAAGATGGAAAGATATTTCACGGGAAATTGCAAAATCTCTGCCACCCTCGGAAGAAAGATGCTCGGCCAATGTTCTCCAAACGAATACGTATAATATACTCTTCCATTTCGCAGCTTTCTCTCCGCTAAATACTTTCCCTATCTTCTTATCCCCTCCCCCATTTTTTTGACGACTGAGTAACAGACGAAGAATGTAGTAGTCCCTTGAATTCGTTTAGTTAACAACGAACGATCGTATAATATAAAGAATCGAGGCTAAGAAAATTTCACGACTCAAATTGGCGCTTGATTTCTATGTAACAACGTGAAACTTAAACCCAACGAAGCTTGATTATTACTTTACAATGGTATAGAATATATTAGTAACCCTTTAATGTACGTAACTCGTTTAAAATGTTCCACGCCGTGCGTTTAAAATAATTAAACGAAGCGACGCTTGAGAATGGGTTTGAAGTGGCAGTAATTCGGACGGAATCTAGCATAATTCGATAAGGAAAAGACGAAAGAAGATCGATTCAATGTACGAGTTGATTTAATTAAACGAGATACGTTAGTATCTCTGCTCTGTTATTAAGATAGAACAAGCAATTACCGGGTGACACAGGTCAATCATTTCATCTCTTTCTTTTCCGTTTCTTCCTCGCTCGGCGTTTTCCAGCCTTCTTCTCGCCTTTCCTCCGGCGGAGAGCTTCTGGTTGGAATACTTTCGTCACGATTCACGAACAAAGGGGGCGAATCTCGATTCCATTAGTAAAAGGAAATTGAAAACTTTTACGACGACGGGCCGCCGCTGCGTGTGTTCAAGCCACATTGTCGTTGCGTTTTCAATCAACGAACGCGCCGCGCCGCGCCGCGTCGAGCTGAAAAAATTATAATTGGGCGGCGAGAATTTCTTCCTTCGCGCGAAATCCTCCTGATACTCCGTTGCAACTCTTCGATTCCTGTTCGTATGTTCACCGGACACTCGCTGGTATTTAACGAAACGTTGATATTTCACGTTAATGTTAATCAAACTGTTGATCTTTATTCTATTGTAATCGTAACGTTTAGGCTGTACGTTACATTAACTATTGTGGATTATACGTTTTATACATTGGGCTACGTTAAGTGAATAGATATTTACTTGTTACTAACTGGAAATAAGCCAGAGTTGGACATATTTCATTCGAATAAATTGTTGGAGCCACATTAACCAAGCAATATAATATTACAGTTGAAATGATGTAACATATAAGAAGAACGTAACTTTGTTTAATTGAATATGTTAAAACGATCGCGAATCATTTGATACCTAAAAACTATACACCCATCACGTTTAATTATATCAACTCGCGTTACTACTATTAATGGGACACGAATGTTGCCAATATCTTTTTGAACACGCGAAGAACTAAGACGAGGAAAGTAAAATGCGTTCCGTTATCGAAAGATTGAAAATCCCTGCGTGCTCCAAAATTAATTCGGATTGAAAAAAGGAATCGACGCGTTTGGCGAAAGGGGATTCGGATTCCTTTTGGTTGAAGTCACGCCGCGGGCATTTTAGCGGGCGTAACGAGAAGCGGAAGTGCGTAGGTGTCGCTTGAGCATCTCTAGAAAACACAAACGAAGTCACGTGCTCGTGCTCGTGGATATATATCCGCATTAAAACGATCCGGTGAAACGTTTCCTGCGTTACTCATAGAACGCGTTAGTTAATATGCCCCCCCCCCCCTTCCCTACTCTGTGAACTCGATTAATTCAATTAGCAGAATTTTCCCACCGCTTCTGCAAACCGCTCGCCAACTATCATAAACGCTTTCGTTGCTCTTTTCCCCCTTTCACCTCGTTACACGTTCCACTTGTGAAACGTTAAAATTTACATTCGATTAAATCGCAACTATAGCGATTAATAGAGTATCGTAATGCAATTTATATACACGATGTGCGTGTAACGAGTATCGTTAAGGTCAATGTACCCCACGTACTGCCACTTTAAGGTTCGCGCATTGAGTAACTTTCTTTAACTATTTCAGAACGTATCTGACACAAAGATCGTTCCAGTTTGGAGTATAATTATTGTTCAACAGATCGAGTTTATTTAGGAATATCGTTTTTACACGTTCCATATAATAAATTAATTATCGATTCGTTGGAAATGTACGACAAAGTCTACGGTCCCTCGAATCGTCACTTGAGAATTTCTCACTTAAATGGGAACACGTTTTATATTTATTAACACGTCAGCTTGTGCAACAGATATAAGAATTCGTATTGAATCATGTTCCATACTTTATAATTACATTGGCCACGTTTCCATGTTCAACAGCACATTTACCTCCCAATATTTATTTACAAATATTAACGAATGTAAGTGTAAACGAATATACAATGTCAATGCGTTGCTACGCAAACCGAAGTCCAAATTTGGATCCTTTATACATTACTTCGGCAGTTACAGGAACAATGACAGTAGTCGGGTCATTTACCCTATTTCTACTATTCTACAATCCTACAAACAAAATAACTATCCAAGTAGTCTTCTATGCATTATTCGCATTCCGTAATTAATTTTCTCTTCAAAAGTTCGCCAAGTCTAAGCGTTGCGTAAACTTGTAAAAGGCTTCGACAAACGAACAGAAAGATTTCCAAAGGTTTTTTCGTCGAGGTTTCGCGCGTACGCGGAGAAAAGGGAATCAGCGTCAGGTGTACGAATCGTGCAGAAACGCGACGCACAGCAGCGAAGCTTCATTCATGAAGCGAGCACGTGCTCGATCGCTGACTGTCTCTATGTGTGTGCTCGCGTGAACCGGAAGGGGATACCCAAGCCTTCGAAGCCGGTCAAAAATAGCGAGAAAGAACAAAGAGATGTCGCGCTTCTCTCCGCTTCGTTCCGCTTCTGTCGCCAGTCGCCATTCGCTCTCAATTCGACCAGCAATTTTTTCCACCGATTCCGCTTTCAATGGTTTCAGAAAGCGACAAAGTTTCGCGCCGTTTTCTTTTCCCTTTTTTTAGCGGAAGGAAACATATGCAACTTGCACGAGTTTGAAAGGGTAAAATTTGGGTTTTGCACGGTGCAATTGTTTTCCCAATTTGTTTCTTAGAAGCAGAGACAGGCGTTAATATTCGTAGGGTAAATATAAACGTTTAGATACTTTGTATTACGTAATGGCTTCTAGCTATTTACAAATCTAAACTTTTATCGTGTAAATGTATGTTAAAACCAATTTGGACGTATGGGATACAGTTACGTGGTTCAACTTCAAATGTTGACGTAGAAATATTAGAAAGATTCGAATGTTAAAGTGTTACGCGCGATAGTAAATGCCCCATGGTTCGTTACAAACGATCTACAAATATTACAAATCTACAAATATATACTGTGAAAGCAGAAATAGTTATTTTTAGAGGAAAAATACGACGCGAGACTCGACGGAAAGCACCCTAATCAATTAACACCCGACACACCGGATGAAAAAGCAGGCACTAGAAGATTGAAACGCAACAAGCCATCAGATGTTACCAGATTTAAATAAACGCGACTCTATTAATACCGAATGTTACGTTCAATCGCTAAAAGGTGTGACAAATGATTCGCCTATTTCCGTCCAGTGGATTGTAAATAAATAGAAAAAAATACCAATATTATAATCCTAATTTTATTCCACGATTAAAAACAAGTATAACAATACACTTATTGACAAAAGTTAAGAAGCCTATTAAACTTTACATCGTCGCTATCTTTTCAGATACATTTGTATTAAAAGATTCATTCGACTTTGACAAATATTATGCTGCAAAAAGTGGAACAGCATCTTTACGTTAACCACGTTCTAAAATAGTTGAATAATATTACTTAAAGTGGCAGTACGCGTTAAAAGGGTTAAATCTGGAAGAAACGCAAAAAAGGGCACGAGAGGGACAGATATTTTAGATAAATATTGAGTAGACGTTGTTTGAGGAGCGCGTAAAGGGAAGGGTTTCACGGTAATGCAGCGAAATAATCTGCGGTTGCTGCTTTAGATCACTTTGCAGAGGGCATCGCGTGGTAGCTAGGCAGCTCGTTTATGTTGCGCATCGCCTCGGGCTGTGCGGTATCCGGCCGAAAATCGAGCAACGTTTTAGGATCGCCAGAGAATACAAGCCAATAGGCCTTTATCCGAGGTTGCGCATCCAATTCTCTCGTGTCTCTTCCTGCATCCAACTATATCCACCTTTCGTCTATCTCTCTCTCTCTCTGCTTTCCTTTTCTTAACCGTTTGCGACGAATTATCCTAACCTTTAACCCTTTCGTTACGAAGGTTGTACGTATATATAATCCCTTTAAAATTGTTAAGCATTGTTTCTCCGCGGTATATACTTACCGACAAAAGTTACAAAACAAAGTACAGTTACTTACGAATCTTTGCGTAGAATAAAAATATTCGCAGCTTAGAATCGTACATTAGCATAGAAATATGGTACCGCGTACATCGATGAACGACATAAGTTCTTCTACTTTTAATTCAATGCGATGTATAATGTGAAAAGGTAGCGTTAAAGACCGCGCAAAGCTTCGCAAACTATGACGTTTCTTAACTTTTGTCAATAAGTGTACGAGAAAAGTTAACGTGTCGTGTAATAGGAAAACGCCACCAATAAAGCTACGCATAAAATGATAACGAAGAAGAAGAAGAGGAGGAGGTGGATACGGTGGATCGCGTGGACAGTTGTGGGATCGTATTTATCGCGTTGGGCAGCAGCAGTCTGTATGTGGAAACACGTTTCGCCTCCCCGGGGTGCTTTCGTCTGCATATCGTGAAATTCATGCGACAAGGGTTATAAATAAATATCGTACGTCCCTGGCGCGGCCGTTTGTCGCTCTTCAAGTGGTTCTCTATAAAAATACACCTACCGAGGGGAATACACGTTCCCCCTTTCGCGTGTTTCCGTAGCCAAACGTTTATTATTCGATGCCCCGTGGTGGAGAGATCAAAAGTAGAGACGTCTTCGCCAGTCTAGACTCTTTCTAGGTCACCCGATCGACGCCTTCTTTTCTCTCTCTCTCTCTTTTCACCGATCCAAAATAACAGCTGCTAAGAACGAAGTTGCGAAGCGTTTAGCGGAATAAAGTAATTTTCAGGTACAAATTAACCTTTCGCGAGTTCGATTTTGTTTTGGATTGCGCGGCGCGGACTCAACGAAGTGCGCGTGTATTGTTCTCGATAATATTTTGTTATATTTAGAGGGTGAAACGATGATTCTTTCCTTTCGTGTAACGTCTTATTATTACCCTTCTCTTTTGTATTTCTTTTGTGCATTACGCGTAATGTATATTGAAGTTTTCGTTCGTTTCCTGTTATGCACTTTTGCGTTTCCATGTTCTCTCTATATATAAATGACTATGCCCGTTAAATAAATTAATAAACGTATTATCGGTGTATCGATTTCGCGATATTTATAAGCACTCGCGAAACGACGAATTTCCGTGGGGAAAAAAAGCCGCGGGTTCGTTAACCTTTTCGCTACGAAGGACGTATACATAGATCCTCAAAAACTGGGCCATCGTTTGTTAAAACGCGACTACACTTTGTTTCACATTGCAATAATATTTAAATTGTTCGTCGTCTCGCTTCACGATTCAATCGATGATACAAAGTATCCGAATATTTATCCTTGCACTATTCCTAAATTGATAAAACGTAATCTTCATGCGTGCATCGGAAACGTTTTCGAATTTTAAGCTGCCTTAGTGAAGGGGTTAATAACGCAGCATCCACGTGTTTTTTTCTTGTTTCTTCTTAATCGCGTTACGAAGCTCGAAAGAAATTGATTCGTCGAGAAGAGCACAAAACACGCATCCCTTCTTTTGCACCGAACCACACGCGCGTTTATAAAATAAACCATCGCAAGGGCGATTAAAGGCCGGACGAATTACTGCAGCGTCGTTTCACGTTCGACGTTAATGGGAGTTCCGGCAGGAGAAAAAATAAGCCCGCAAAAATGCTTCTCCTTGTTTTCTCCCGGCCTTCTACCCGTGTTTCTTCGTCGACCTTTTCCTCTCTCGCTTTGTCTTCCGCGGAGCGTCGAGCAACAGAACCAGCCCCGTATAAATAGCGCTTGTTATCGAGGAAGGGCCGTAAAAAATAGAGAAAGGGTTGCGAGAGACGCGAGGAAATACAAAACGAGCCACGTCAATGGGTTGAAACTTATTGACGCGAAACGGTGAAACAAAAGTAAGGTAGTAAAGTAAAAGTAGAAAGATAGGAAACGAAGCTTGGGGACATTTTTTGTTTAGAAAAATGCCGGCAATTTGTAAGGTAAATGTAGCCACGTACTGCCACTTTAAGGTTCGCGGTTTTAAGTAACTTTATTTTACTATTTTAGAACGTGTTTAATGTAAAAATCAAGTTCCAGTTTGGAGTATAATACTTCCTTTATTTATGAACATATTTTTATATGTTGAATATAATGGATTAATTACTAATTAATTAGAAAATATATAACAATGTCCACGGTCCCTCGTATCGTCACTTGAGAATTTCTCATTAAAACAGAAACACGTTTTACATATATTAGCGCGTTACTTTGTGTAACAGATATAAGAATTCGTATTGAATTATGACATACATATCTCATACTTTATAGGAGCATAATATTCAGTTCATATGAACGTTTTTCTTATATGTTCAATATAATAGTAAATTCATTACTATGTAATTGAATACATAGTTATAAAGTTCAATGTTCTTATTACTATCACTTGAAAACTTCTCATTTTAATAGAAACACGTTTGTACCACGTACTGCTACTTTTATTTAACTATTTTGAAACGTATTTAACATAGCAATCGTTCCTGTTTGAAGCATAATATATTACTCAATATCTAGTATATTTATGGACATTCTTGAATATAACGAATGGATTAGTACATAATTAAAAATATACAACAAAGTCTACGGTCCCTCGTATCGTCACTTGAGAATTTCTCGTTTAAATAGAAACACATTTTCCATATATTAACGATTCGACTTGTATGACAGATACAATAATTGTCATAGAATTACGACACTCTCCATACTTTACACGTACATTACCCACGTCTCAATGTTCAACAGGACATTTACCTCGCAATATTTATTTCCAAATATCAAATGTAAACAAATGTACAATGTCGATGCGCTGCTACGTAACCCCGTCCAAATTCACGATTCTCGATTCATTACTTTGCAATCGAATAAAACGAATTCAAGTAGCAGTTAATAGGAACAGTTGTGACAGTACGTGGATCGTAATTTACCCTATCTTTTATAACGCGCGAGTGCACGAGCGCTGCGAGATAACCGATCCACCATAGAAGGGGTTAAAAACAGTGATCGTCGGCTTGTTCCTCGGCCGAACTTTTCGCGCAGCTCTGCAATCTTGCAGGCTCGCAGCCTCGCAAGCCCCGAAGCGGGCACGAATGGCCTCGCCGTAGAGGGTCGAAGGAATATCTGCAGAAAGTAATATTAATAGCTCGATATAAAGGGGATAATCCAACGCGGCTCTTCTCCGGCTGCCGCCTATTTGTAACGATCAATACGGCCAGCCTGTCCGATGGCTCGTTTTTCAAGCAACGGCAGCCAGGCATTTTTCGCTCAACCTAATAATCCGGGGCTGGCCCCGTGAAAAACTGGCCGGATACCCTCCTTGATTCATTTAAAAGGATATTCATATTGCGTCGATCGAATCACCTGCCATTTTTCATCCCCGACTCTCCTTCCCTCGTTTCCCTCTTTTTTTTTCTTTCTCTTTCTCTCTCTCTCTCTCTCTCTCTCTTTCGCCCTGGGAACTCGTCGTATAATTCAGGAATCGCGTCAACGCTTATGTATAGACGCCTTTTTTCCTTCCCCCCTTTTTTTTTTCATCGGTGAAATATACTTTCCGTGCTTTCGACGACGACGCGACGTTGCGCGTTTCATCAATTTTTTTTTTGCTTTTCGAGGGAAAGGAGAAAGGAGGGACAAGTGAAACGAGCATTGGTACGGTACTTTTAGTTATCTTCGCGGGACCAGGTGCGCTTTTAATGTTTCGATTGCGTATGAACGGTAAACGCGCGCTTTTGGAATTTTGCATTATTGAACGTATTTTTAGGTGACGCACCTGGTGACTTCGATTAAGAATAGAAGCTGCGTTACTTTTTGGATTTGTTTCTTTGGTTCGCCAGCGAAGGAAACGCGCGCGAAATACGGACGAGCAATGTTAAGGGATGAACAAATTTGAAGCTCTGTAACTTGGTTAAAAAGCATCGAACAACGATCCACTTGTGCTCATTTTAAAGCAGCAACTTTCTACTTTTGCACGAGTTAACGTAGCTTTCTTAACCACCATAAAAGAAAATATAATTAAAGGTTGCATTTACGCATGGATTTTGGTCGTAGAAATTATTAGCGCAGTTTCTGAGGCTCGATAATGTTGACGTAATTAATATTTTGTAGGATGACCTTTCTACCTAATTATTAATTCGCATCCCTTCTTGTCATAGCTTCTATTATTTTTCTAAAATAACCTTCAACATTTGTATAGCTATTTCCATCTTCTTCTATCTATAATATATTTTGTGGATCGACTTTATCATCGATAAAAGTATTAATATACGTAAAACGTGTTTCTATTTAAACGAGAGATTCTCAAGTGACGATACTAGGGATATTGGACTTTGTTGTACATCTTCAAATAATTAGTAATGAATTCCTCATGTTGAACATGTAAAAGAAATGTTCCTAAATAGAGGAAGACGTTGAGGAATATTATGCTGGAAACTGGGACTGGATTTCTAGGTTAAATAATTTTCAAGGCAGTTAAATAGACAACGTTGAAGTGGCAGTAATTGGTACGTTCGAAAATATCGCGCGTGCGTCCGTCGCGAGGGATTTTCGCGAGCTAGCCAGCTGTCGCATGGTCACGGCTGCTCCTCTTTATAATTCCATTAAAAGGAAACTTGGAAATTTCCCCGGGGACTCGTCACTCTCGGGTAACTTTCTGTTTCGCGGCCTTACGTACGACGGAAGCATCGCGCGTCCGAAGGGACGGAAACCTACGCCCCGTGGCCGCGTTTCGACACCTAAAATCCATTCAAAATTCAACGCTGCAGAGGCCGAAAGGGTTCCGGATGGGTTAGGGTTAGAGGATCGAGAAGCTTGAAAATTCGAACGCTTCGAAATGCAAAAGCGTAAAGAGCAGCGAGAGAAGAAAGAAGAACGATTTTGTGTTAACCTACATATATTCTTTCCAAATATAATTTAGTCGCTTCGTCGTTTGGTATCCAAGGTATCGAAGGGTTGCAAAATAGTCGCGTTTCGAATTGTGAAGACGGTATGACGTTGAAACTGATCTTTATTTCTGCGTTTCAAAGTGACTCCATTATTGGGCTCTATTACTAATATTTTACTTAATTATTAAGGTGGGGATAAAATCAGGAGTTCGGATGATTGTTGCTTGCAATGAGTTGGAGCTTCGTCACAGAGATGAGTCGAGACCTTATCACAAAGATCCTCGTTTGCCACGACACGTTTTACTCCAAGTTCCATCAGATGTTTCAACTGCGTCAGCGTATCTTTGCTCTTCCTCCGATGCTCGAACACGACGCGATATATTTGTTCATAGGAAATTAACTACATAGGCTAGTAGCAAAATGCTACAGGATAGTATTCTTGGGACCTTTTGCTATAATTCATGCCAAGGTTTATTTAAATCGGACGTCTAGAAGCCGAGATATCAGGATTTTAATTCGCGAACGAAAGATACGATTAACAATATTTCCTGGACATGAATAATCGCAATGATGCAGTGATCAACGCTTGACCAGAACTTACCTGAATATAGAGCAACGAGAACAACGGGAAGAAGGAACAACTCGGAGAGATTGTTCAATACATTACCTTACATTAACATACGCGTACATGTTGTGAATTATTTAAGTTTAGTAGTAAGACGTATTGTAAATTTAATTGCAACAATAGTCCGTAAAGATAAACTGAAAGACACGTTACTCGGTTTGTAAGAATATTTCAATGCTATTGTACACTTGTAATTATCAAAAGGTTTAAATAAACGGATATTTAAAGATAATTCTTTGTTTAAACAATTACTCACCTGTCCAGCGATCCTAGAACGACCTAATCCAAATCCTTTAAGGAGAAGTATCGCGGAGGAGCTTTAATAAAAAAAAGGTTCCGAAGCGAGAAACTCTCAAATAGAGTCCGTATCACGATTAAATTAGTTTTAAGTTCCTTAACAAAATTCTTGGAAATGACGTCACCATGCCATGCTCGCAGGATACCTCCTTGCACTTCATATTCGCCTAATACAAAGTCGCCAAATTGACCGATATTCTATCGAGAAACTTGTGAAACACGGGAATGCTTGGAAAATGACGTCACTTCCGGGAATCGCCCAAATTCCTGGAAATGACGTCACCATGCCATGTTAGCAGATACCTCCTCGCACTTTATATTCGCCTAATACAAAGTCGCCAAATTGACCAAATTTTTGGCGGAAAGCTAAGAATCGCGGGAGTTCTTGGAAATGACGTCAGTTCCAGGAAATGACGTCACCTTGCCACGTCAGTAGATACCTCCTCGCATATCATATTCGCCTAATACAAAGTCGTCAAATTGACCAAATTTTAGGCGGAAAGTTAAGAATCGCGGGAGTTCTTGGAAATGACGTCATTTCCAGGAAATGACGTCACATTGCCATGTTAACACACCTCCTTGCATATCATATTCGCCTAATACAAAGTCGCCAAATTGACCAAATTTTCGGCGGAAAGCTAAGACTCGCGGGAGTTCTTGGAAATGACGTCATTTCCAGGAAATGACGTCACCTTGCCACGTCAGCAGATACCTCCTCGCACATCATATTCGCCTAATACAAAGTCGCCAAATTGGTCGACATTTGGTCTAGAAAACCTGAAAACCCTGGAAATTCGTAGAAAATGACGTCACTTCCGGCAATCGCCAAAATTCCTGGAAATGACGTCACCATGCCATGTTAGCAGATACCTCCTCATACTTCATATTCGCCTAATACAAAGTCGTCAAATCGGCCGAAATTCAATACGAAACCCCGATAAACTCGCCAGTTCTTGGAATATGACGTCACTTCTTGGAATCGCCAAAATTCTTGGAAATGACGTCATCTTACCACGTCAGCAGATACCTCCTCGCATATCATATTCGCCTAATACAAAGTCGCCAAATTGGCCGAAATTTTATCGGGAAACTTGGGAAACACGGGAATGCTTGGAAAATGACGTCACTTCCTGGAATCACTGAAATTCTGGGAAATGACGTCATAGCTGAAAACTTCCGGCGACCTCCTGCCATCTTATATTCTCCTGTTACAAAGTCGCCAAATTTTTCGAGAAATTCTAGGCTCATTGTATTAGGCGAATATGATATGCGAGGAGGTATCTGATGACGTAGCAAGGTGACGTCATTTCCTGGAAATGACGTCATTTCCAAGAACTCCTGCGATTCTTAGCTTTCCGCCAAAAATTTGGTGAATTTAGCGACTTTGTATTAGGCGAATATGATATGCGAGGAGGTATCTGATGACGTAGCAGGGTGACGTCATTTCCTGGAAATGACGTCATTTCCTAGAACTCCCGCGATTCTTAGCTTGCCACCAAAAATTTGGTCAATTTGGCGACTTTGTATTAGGCGAATATGATATGCGAGGAGGTATCTGATGACGTAGCAGGGTGACGTCATTTCCTGGAAATGACGTCATTTCCAAGAACTCCCGCGATTCTTAGCTTGCCGCCAAAAATTTGGTGAATTTAGCGACTTTGTATTAGGCGAATATGATATGCGAGGAGGTATCTGATGACGTAGCAAGGTGACGTCATTTCCAGGAATTTAGACGATGCCCGAACGCGACGTCATTTTACAGGAACTGGTGAGATTTTACGGCTTTCCGCTGAGTTAGACCATTGTCTGGAGTCTGAATTTTCGCGTTTCCAAGTTACCAATAATTTAGTGGCGATCAGGACTGTTTTTTAGAGTTTCTCGCTTCGGAACTTTTTTAATCGAGTTCCTCCGCGTTACTCCTCTCTAAAGGATGCGGACGGGTTATTTTGGGATTGCAGGACAGGTTAATAATTGTTTAAACAATGAATTATGTTTAATTATACATTTATTTAAACTTCTTAATAAAGTACAAGCACGGCAACATACAATAATGATACAGCATTCTTAAATATATGTTTTTGTTATTTTTTTACTGGTGTTTTGATTCCTTGGCGAGTAGCGGCTGGGAGGCGATTATAGCTGCTGCGTGCCACCTTGATTGTCCGCCAGGAGGTCTGCTTTAAACACCATCCATCAGGGATGCTTGTGGTTGCTCAGGAAAACTGTAGCAAAAAACCTGAAACAGAAGTGAACATTCTTGAGTATATGAGCCTAGTACGAGCATAGTGTTCTTATATACTATTGAGCACGGACCGTTACGAGAGACCCATCGTCGCATGCGCGCGTGTTCGCGTGTTAAATTGTTTAGATATCGACTTTTAGTAGTCCGATTTTGATCAACCGTGGCTCAAAATGAAGGGGAGACTTCCAGCTATAAGATCCATGTGGCTTTATACTTGTAGGACTTCCGGTTCCGATTTTATAAGCTTCGATGTCTGTTACTGTTTAATATCTCGTTAAGTATAAACGAGCTCGCTTTAAAACGAAAGCCTTTCAATTTGAGCCACGTGTCATCGAAATCTTGCATCTAGAAACGACGTATTCGCGTTTCTCTAAGCTATGTATAAGTTGAGCGTATAATCACTTGACGAGAACGTGTAAACGTCGCTTAGCAAAAGTTGTACCCTACGTTGGAAAATTCTGTACTAGAAAGTAATTCATTTCTTCTACTTGCTTCGTAGTTTGCTGATTTCGGTGCCCCTTGGCTTAAATTAAAGGAGTAGGTCCTAGGAATATTATACTATGAACTACACGGTCTACTTGCAAAATACTGTAGGGTAATATATTCTGGACCTTTCCCTTTAATTTAAGCTAAGAAGCATCGAAATCGGTCCATCAGAAGCCGAGAAATTTAGAGAAAAATAGGAGATGTGCGAACATAGACGAGGTACAAGATCAAGAATGCAACATGGATATCCAAATAATCCTATAGCTTCTTCAAAATAACCTATCCTAATTAATTGAAACGGTTTCATCTAAATCCTATTTTTTATTGCAAAAATATACGTGTCTAAGGAGAAGACGACGTTTGATTATTTTTTAAACTACACTTGAACAAGTATTAAAGTAACTCAATCTTTAGATCGCCGCCATTTTGAAACAGTTTGATTTTCTTGCATTCGCCTTAGCCTATAAAAAATAGGGAAGCTTAATCTTTAAAATCCTTTTTGTTTCATCTAAATCCTATTATTTATTGGAAAAATATGATCGTCGAAAGAGAAGAGTACGTTTTACTATTTCTTAACCAGCCCCAAAACATCTATTAAAGCGTCTCAAACTTTAACTCGCCGCCATTTTGAAGCTGACCGAACGTTTTCAAAATCCTTGCACTATGATAATCAGTGAACCCTTCCCTTTAAAACCCTTTTTGGTTCATCTAAATCCGACTTCCGGTTGCCGAAATATCATCGTCGGAAGAGAAGAGTAGTTTTTTACTATTTCCTAACCAACCCCAAAACATCTATTAAAACGTCTCAAACTTTAACTCGCCGCCATTGTGAAGCTGACCGAACGTTTTCAAAATCCTTGCACTCTGATAATCAGTGAACCCTTCCCTTTAAAACCCTTTTTGGTTCATCTAAATCCGACTTCCGGTTGCCGAAATATCATCGTCGGAAGAGAAGAGTAGTTTTTTACTATTTCCTAACCAACCCCAAAACATCTATTAAAACGTCTCAAACTTTAACTCGCCGCCATTTTGAAGCTGACCGATCGTTTTCAAAATCCTTGCACTATGACAATCGGTGAACCTTTCCCTTTAAAACCCTTTTTGGTTCACCTAAATCCGACTTCCGGTTGCCAAGATATCATCGTCTGAGTGGAAGAGTAGTTTTTTACTATTCCCTAAACTACGCCAAAACTTCTATTAAAAATTCCCAAACTTTGCATCGCCGCCATTTTGAAAATGATCGAACGTTTTCAAAATCCCTGCGTCGGCATAATCGGTGAACCTTCCCTTTTAAAATGCTTCTTGTTTCACCTAAATCGGACTTCCGGTTGCCGAGATATCATTGTTTAAAGACAAGTATAATTTTTTTCGCGGTTTCCGGCCTCCGCGAACTGACTTACTTCGCGATTCCTCACATTCGTAGTATTGCGCAGGTCAGTTTTACTATTTACTACGAAGCGTACGCAGTTCCAGGAATTTAAGTAGGTCAAGCGCCATTCATAACTCCGCGCGCGCCAAACGTAAGGGTAAACTTTAAACGGCCATATCTCGCGAACGGGTTGAGATATCGACGTGAAACAAAAAACGTATTAAAGGGCACATTTTTCTCTATCTCCAAAGCCACCCGTTCTTCATTTTTCACTATAACAAGCGTAGTTACGGAACGAAGAACGTGGGGTACGTAGAAATTTTTTTTCAGGAAACTACGAATCCAAAATTCTTGAAACTCGGTGAGAGGTTGGACTAGTAGTCGAAGAAAATTTGGGAATTTTTGCGCGGGGAAATTCGAAGTATAATGGCGTACGCGCAGTCAGATATGAATTATGTGGTTAAAAAACCACGCGACGAAGACGTGGCGAAATATTGGAATATTTCGAAAGAGAACCACGAATCCAAACGTCTCAAACTTGGGCACGTATTTATATCTACTATTTAGTAGTATTTTCTCCTTTAATTTAAGCCACGGGGCATCGAAATCGAACGTCTAGAAGCTGAGAAATAAATTATTTCCTAGCCCGGAATTTTTCAACGAATTGTACAGACTTTCGTAAACGACGTCTGCACATTCTCCTCCCAAAGTGACTCTATACGCTAAACTCATGCATAGCACAGAGAAACGCGAATATCTTCGCTTCTAGACAAGAGATGTCGATGAATGGTGGCTAAAATTAAACGCTTAGAAGCTCAGCAATAAGATCCTTTCCGTTTCAAAGCGATCTCGTTTATAGTTACCGAGTTATTAAACAGCAACGGAAATCGACGCTTATAAAATTCGAACCGGAAGTCCTACAAGTATAAAACCACCTGCATCATATAGCTGGTAGTCTCCCCTTTATTTCAAGCCGCTGTTTGCAACGGTGTATCTTTTAAAATATTCCATTATCTTCCGTTCCACATACAAGCGAAGATTTATCGTACTTCAATCACGCGAGCTTCGCAAGTGTCCACCACTTTTTATTTCCCTCGTACAAATAAGTATACTTTAGTAGTCGGTAGTTCTGGAGTTAATTACAGTGTCGTTATTAATCGTATTAAATATCAGCGTGCTTCCAAAACGTTAGAAATAATTCGTCGACGATTCGAACACCGAACGGTTAAACATTGATCAGCGCGATTAATTAACGATCGAATTATAATTCGCAAAGTGTTGGAATAATAAAAGGCGGGTAATTACAGATTGGGATCGCGCGTGTGCCAACGGAAAAACGTACAAAACGCAAAGTGGATTTAACGGGCGAACAACTTTGCACTATAAATGCTAATAGCTTCTGCTCGCTGTTAGTCAACCACCCCGTAGTTCAACGCTTCTTTACAACATTATCTCGAATCTCCGGAATACTTTTCCACTCGCAGCCAGCAAAAACTCGCACGAGTTTTACAAGTTTACTCGTCGCGTGACGAAAAAATTCACGTTCTTTTCGGTATCCCCTTCTGTTTCCGCGTTTCCTTAACTATACTTGTGTCAACTCGACTAAAAGTAACGATTCGGGGGATTAGATTGGCCAACAAGTATTTGCGTACTTTACTAGATATGAACAATGTATCATTAATTTCATTTCCTACGTTACATCTTTCAAAAGTTTCCTGATATTTTCTGTACCACGAGTTACTTAGGTTGACAAGGTTTCAGTATTCGTGATTCTTTATACTTGTTACTTTGCTGTTAAATAAACGTGTTGATTTTACTTTGAATTGTGTTTGGGTATTTTGATCGTTCTTAGACTAGCAGGCATAGGCATACCTGGAGCCGGGTGTCCGAGGGACAGCATGCTTTCTGACCTTTGCACATTTCGTGCGAAGGCTGAATTTCTACATTAGTACACGTGCATTTTTGGTTCTTGCTTTCCCTCCTTGACCGTCGTTTTATGGCGTGGGCCATTGTTGTACAGTCCCTGGCCATCGAATTAGGACCACTACAAATCTGCGGCACATTCTCCTTCATACATTTCGCGATTCTCATCACTGTTTCATGCGAAACATTCGTATTTTTCACGATTTGTCGCTGCGAAAGGTTGCCACTTTTCAGAAGACCACATATATAGGCCCTTTTCTCACAAGTTATTGTAAGGTAGATCGGATGACTTCCGAGTGGTTAAATAAAAACTCAATAGGGCGTTTTAAAACTCGATTTACTCTACTGACTGTTCGCTATGACAGCTCGTACAAGAGTGCGTCCTTCGACAATTCGTTAGTTCTGAGGACGCCTTCGCCAGCATGGGTTGTTTACAACCGACGATACGAATAGCCCGAAGAAACTACCCTTGAGAGGGGAAAGCGCGTTGACAAAACGCATATGGCCCACCTCGACCGCTTACCGATTTCGACATTTCTAACATTATGTCTTGTCGTTTTCCCATATTTCATAAAATGCACTTCCAAACTTTTAACGCACACTTCTTATGAACGCTTCAACGATTCAGTCACACAACTGATTCCCTTCTTCATCATTTGAACTTCTAAAGATTTCTCCTGCATATGTGCAACACATTCTCATCATGTATGTACAAAGAAATCTTGCATTCTCCAAATCTCACCTCACGCGCTATCGACACTTGAACCTAACGTAAACACTGGTGCGGCCCTCGATCGCTCATCACCCACACAATTTCATTATTACCACGATAGTAACAAATCAATTGTTATATATACATTATTATCAACGTCGTTTGTAATCATTTCAATGACCTAAGACAAATTTCCATATATAACATACCGTTATAGGCATAAAAGTGAAATTTTCGTACGTGGTCCTAATTCGATGGCCAGGGACTGTACACGAGCCGCACGTTCATGCAGGCGATTTTCGTCACTTCACTGCGTTCCCTCGGCAAGGAAACATCAACCAGCTTTGTATTTAGTTTCACTCTTATTAAACGTTTCTTTTATTTCGTTTCAATAAAAACTATAGTCGGAAGTATATTCTCAACGAAACGAATAGTTCAAGTGTGAGTCATAGGAGCAGTGACAGTAACCGGGTGAATTTACCCCAGCAGCAATGATTAACCTAGAAAAAAGTGATTATAAGAATGAATTATAATAAAATCGCAACGAGGGATTCGCCAAGCGTAATAACAATCCGAGGAGGGTTTCACGCGTAATAGGGCAGCCGTGGCGAACGTTTCCACGCTTCGTAAAAGCTAATATCACCGGCGGGGGGATTAAGTTGATCAAAGAAATGAAACCATTCGGGATAGCGGAGAAAAATAGTTCGGATTTCTCCGCTAACGCTCCCGCGGAGAGGAACAATTTTTTTCTTCCCCGCGCATTTCTCCGACCCGACGGCAATTTTCCGTCGATGCAAACGCGGACCAGAAATGAGAACCTTACATCACGGGGGATTTTCGCTTGTAATGGCATTACGCGGGCGCAAAGAATCTCGCGTGCCTTCGTTTTACACACGTACAGAGTTCGGATGGCCACGGCGAGATTCGTTTAAGGGGGGGAGGGTAAAAGAAGATTGTCTCGAAGGATAAGTCGAGGCCATTAAGGAGAGACGCCCCCCCCCCATCTGCTCTTTCATTAAGCTTCCCTTTCTGACAGGTAGCCACACGAAAGCTTCTCCTTAACCCGCTCTCCCGACTTTATTCGGCACCGCAATGCGGAAACGTGCCACGTCCACGGCCGACCGAAGGGACTGACAATGAGAGACCGGACACACACGTTCCGCGGAGAAAAGCACAGCGAGGAGGAGACAGGTGATCGATAAACACGCGGCGAGACGAATGTAAACGCGGCTAGGGTCAATGCACCACGTATTGCCATTCTAAGTGACTTTGTTTTATTATTTTAGAACGTCCTTGACGTATAGATCCGCTTCCAGTTTGGAGAGCAATATAATAAATTCATTATTACGTAAATGAAAATGTATACAACGAAGTCTACGGTCACTCGTATAGTCACTTGAGAATCTCTCGTTTAAATAGAGACAATTTTCAGGTTGTTCAACAGATATAAGAATTCTTATTCAATTATAACACATTTTATATAATTTGGAATTATATTGGTGACGTTTCAATGTTCAACAGCACTACCTTCTAATATTTCCTTACTAATATTAAGTGTAAACGAATAGACAATGTCTACGCGTTGTTAAGTAAACCGAAGTGCAAGTTTACGATTCTTTATACACTACTTTGCTATTAAATATAATATAATTATATAAAAGATAGTATATAATATAATGTACGTGGGTCATTTAATCTATACGAAATTCTCGAAGCAAAGCACTCCGTAATAAATCGTGCTAAAGCAAACGAACGAATATCACCGACGTAATCTATATTTGAAGCAAAGAGCGGAGTGCGGTTGATGAAAAATGGGACGCTTAGAAAAGAACGCGGCGCAAAGAACGCGGAAGAGCCATTGATAATGAAATTTACTTTGGGTCAAAGGAAATGTTTGCCGGCCATTTGACGCGTGAAAAGAGCAATCGTCTATCGATTGATCGAAAAACGTGCATTGGAAAATTGCAGTCTCTTTCTCGCGCCATCGTTTAGGTAAACGAAAACAGAAAAATGTAGCCCGAATACGGGCGAACTATCTTTCGAAAATAAAATACGTGCAACACGTTTAATACTAGAACTACTAGTTTGTCGCTCACGCGTTTGACTTTGATGCACGGTTAACCGTTTCTTTTTTAACACTGGATTTATTACAGTATATATATATTGAAGTAGCGACATTCTTTAAACTAGTTAGGTATTTGTACAATGTCCGTGATAGTAGCATTAATATCGAAGCTCCAAAACCAACACGCTATCGTCCGCAAATGGTTAACTTTGTATTTGCAGTGGCTGAGAGTAAAACTCGGGCACTGCTGAATTTCCGAGCTTTTCGATTCTCAAGCGTACGAGTTTCCAAGCTTTTCAATTACGAAACGTTTCGATTGCCAAGCGTTTACATTTCCAAGCATTCGAATTTCTATGCATCCAGCTTATGGATTACTAAGCTTTTGAATTCCTAAGCTTATGGATTCCGAACCTTATGGATTACTAAGCTTTTGAATTCCTAAGTTTATGGATTCCTAAGTTTATGGATTCCTAGCCTTATGGATTATTAAACTTTTGAATTCCTAAGCTTATGGGCTACTGAGCTTTTGAATTCCTAAGCTTTCTAATTCCTAAGGTTTTGAATTCTCAAGCTTTAGAATTCCTAAGCTTATGGATTACTAAACTTTTGAATTCCTAAGATTATGGATTCCTAAGCTTATGGATTCCTAAGCTTATGGATTCCTAAGATTATGGATTTCTAAGCTTATGGATTCCTAAGCTTATGGATTCCTAAGCTTATGGATTACTAAACTTTTGAATTCCTAAGTTTTCGAATTCCTAAGCTTATGGAATCCTAAGCTTTTGAATTCCTAAGCTTGTGGATTCCTAAGATTATGGATTCCTAAGCTTATGGATTTCTAAGCTTATGGATTACTAAACTTTTGAATTCCTAAGTTTTCGAATTCCTAAGCTTATGGAATCCTAAGCTTTTGAATTCCTAAGCTTGTGGATTCCTAAGCTTATGGATTACTGAGCTTTTGAATTCCTAAGCTTTCGAATTCCTAAGCTTTTGAATTCCTAAGATTATGGATTCCTAAGCTTATGGATTTCTAAGCTTATGGATTCCTAAGCTTTTGAATTCCTAAGCTTATGGATTACTAAGCTTTTGAATTCCTAAGCTTCTATATTTCTAAGCGTTTGCATTCCTAAGCTCTTAGATTCCTAAGCTTCTATATTTCTAAGCGTTTGCATTTCCAAGCTCTTGCATTTCCAAGCTTTTCAATTCCCAATCCTTCGAACATCTAAGCATTCAAATACCTAATCTTCCGAATTCCCAAGCGTTCAAATTTCCAAGCGTCTCAATTTCTAATCGTTCGAATCCCCAAGCCTTCGAACCCAAGAATAGCTAGCTATCAATCTCGTTACACTGATCGTGAAACACAAAACCCGCTGTCGTTACATCGTACGGATATCGTCGCGTGTCGAAAACTGGCGCACGCATATAGAGGCCAGGCGTAATTTAGCGGGTAAACCGGAAGCAAGGTAGACGCGGAAGGTGTTAATGGGAAGCGATCCAACCCGAACTATATCCACTTGCTGGATACTGCGCCGCGTATGCGTACGCGCGCGCGCTTTCGGGGGTTACATTGAAATTGTCACGTGACGGAGTGTATACACAGAACGGGGAACAGAGGCGGCGGAATACGGCACAGGGAGGCACGCACGCACGTGAAACGCGGCAGAGCGTGAGTGTGCGCCTGTAGAACGGCACAATGGCAACGCCACTCGACTGACAATGAGCACCGGGGGCAGAGAGATGCGGCTTCTCTCCCATTGGACCATCTTGACGTACTACACACCACCGACGCTTACCCGGCATTCGGTTAATGCGCCATTGTCCTCCCTTGCGTACCTGCCCGAGGATTACACCGAATACTGTCGGCACAGGAGGTGGAAGGTGACATATATAGCATATGTATACTTGTTTCCTTTGTAAACTAATTTTAACGTGATATTAAGAATACAACTGTGGAGCTGTAGAGAGGGGATAGGATATGAAAAAGGAAGGGTGTTGCGTTTCGTCCTGGGCCTGCTAGGGGACTCATCAGTAAGGCGATATCAGTATTGCGATACGCAATAACGCAGACATAGAATAGATCGATCATCTTACGGGACTTCGCGTCGCACCGTTTGAAATATCAATATCAGAAAGAACCAAAGTTTTCGGTAGAATATCTTTCGTTTTGTTACCCGACGAAGAATGTAAACACGCTTCTGAAGTATTTTAATGTCCAAAATGTAAGAGGAAACGCTAGATTGATACATTTTATGTGCTCTGAGACGTACCGTTATGTATAGAACACTTTAAACCACTCCGTTATTAATATACAGCGTTGCCTTATGTATAGAACATTTTAAATCACTCAATTATTAATATACAGTGTTGCCTTGGATATTGGCCGAGGTTCGGGACCGAATTTGGCCAAAGTTGAAGGGAGATAGATCTCTCAGGAAATCCTGAGTGTCTCCTTGTTCATAGAGAGCGAGTGAGCGAGAGATACACAGAGCAGGGCTCATCGACATTTCACGGTAGGTGTAAAAACATTTGTATTTGGTCACTATTACAGTTCCGAAGCAAGTTCCAAGAACTGGTGAGGATAGCCACCGTCTAATATTCAAAGCAAAACCTCGGACAATATCCAAGGCAGTACTGTATTAATATATTCTTTTAATACATTGATTACAAATTAATTGGAAACGTACAAGTAATAAACGTCTTCTCCAATTCACCTATTTCTGCTAACCTCAGTCGTGCCCGAGGATTAAAATCGAATAATAAAAAGGTGCAGAGAGAGAGGGAGAGAAAAATTAATGAACACAGCGGGCAGCATGAAAATGGTCGGCAACCTAACGCGGTTAATAAAAGATGCAGGTGCCGTGATACGCGGCTATAAAAACGCATCGACCGCGGCGTACTTTTATCAGGATAAAACTCTAACACCGTATTTAACAATGTAAAAGCGCGCTCCCGTTTTAAAGCGGATAACGTTGTAGATGTTCGGCCGTGGGGGGAAAAAAAAAAAAGAGAAAAAGAGAAAAAAAAACAAAAAATTCTGAACCGGCGCCGAAAATTCCCTCTTCTATCTCTCGGCCGCGGCGGCGAACGCTGAAAATTTTACCAACGCTTTGAAACGATAACGCGTTCGTGGCCCACCCTCCCTCCCTCCGTGCGATTTCAAAAATACGAGCGACGAGAGAAGAAATCGCTATCGAAGGGGATGCAAATGTAACGCGGAGCGATTGTATCGAGTCGTCGAGCATGAAACGGTCCTTTATACGACTTTATACGTAAAATTATAGAAGCTAGACTTAAATAAGGGCTTCCTTCACCCCCTAAAAATAGTCGAAACTAATTTAATTGAATTTCATTTACTGATCGACAGGACAACCCTTTGTTTTAGTAATATTGCTATACAGTATCGTATAAACGAAGCTAGAATTGTGAGAACTAAATACAGGTTTTCTTCACCCCCTAAAAATAATTTAAACGAATTTAATTGAATTTCATTTACTGATCAACGGGATAACCCTTTGTTTTAGTAATATTGCTATACAGTATCGTATAAACGAAGCTAGAAATGCGAGAACTAAATACGGGGTTTCTTCACCCCCTAAAAATAATCGAAACGAATTTAATTGAATTTCATTTACTAGTCGACGGGATAACCCTTTGTTTTATCATTATTATATAATATTATACAGTAATATTATTATTCCGTGTGATAAAGTAATATTGTATACTTACGTTACTATTATTATATTACTACTTACTACTTGTTACTACTTACTACACTTATATTACTACTTACTATAATTATTATGTCATAATTATGTCAAACCTTTTGGACACCTAAATTTATAATAATACATAGAAACATCTAATCTCGTCGTAAATACTTATGGTGTACAAGATGTGATACGCAACATTCTATAGCTATATTATTATTATAATATTACTGAAACGATAAAGTCTACTTCGCGTTGCCTCACATGTTCTAAACGAAATAACCTCGCGAAAGTTTTCGATTATTTATTCACTTAGCCCTGCATACGATATTTTCTACAGGTTGTAAGCTACTGTAAGGTTGTTAATTTGCATATCTACACAGAGGTACGATAAGATTACGTTGCAAGTGGTAACGAAAGCGGAACACTTGTAATCCAAAAGGAAAGCAATGAAAGTATTATTATTATCATTCGGTAGCCCTTAAATAAAATTATTCCGGGCAACGTTGGAGCCTTATTACGAGTCACGTAGCTGTAGGAATCGTTCGAATGGACAAACTTACCCTTTCCTCCTCCTCTTCCTTCCTTCCTTCCTTCCTTCCTTCCTTCCAGAAGCGTTTTAAGGCTCCGCGCGATGAATGCCGATGATCCTACCTACGCAGCGTTCAAATATTTGGATCCCACGGCACGTACGGCCGGAAAGGAGCGCATTCTATTCGAAAGGGCGAGCCAAGGCAACGGAGAACTCTCACCGGTGTCTTTCTCTCTTTCTGTTTCGGTATACTACGCGGCGGCGGCGGCGGCGGCGGCGGCGGCGACTATCCCGCAGGAAAGAGTAAATCGAAGTGCGTGGACGAGAACGTGTGCACGAATCCTAACGGAGCGAGGGAAACGAAACGTTGATGCGATCGTCAAAGTTCCGAGAGCTCTTTTCTCTTGTTTCGCCAACAGGCATCCGATTTTATTATCCCTTCTCCGTCTCTCTACGCGAATCTTAGGGAAATGTTTATTCGAGGATCTGTTTTAGCCCGGGGGAATCGAATGATACGCAGGAATTATACGGTGGTTACGAAAAGTAGGATTACTCTTTTGCTCTCACGCAGAAAGACAATTGTTGCGAGTTTGCTTGTTGTTAAATCTAATTGTTCAGCTAGGAGATTGATATATTGATGTATTGATGCATTTATGTACTGATGTATTGGTGTATTGATGTATTGATGTATTGATGTATTGATGTATTGATGTATTGATGTATTGATGTATTGATGTATTGATATGTACATTGATACATTAATACATTGATACACTTATTGGCAAAAGTTAAGAAACACAGTACGTATTTGCGAAGCTTCGAGATTGTAAATGGATTTGAAATAAAAGTAGAAGAACCTATATTGTTTATCGATGTACGTAATGCTATATTTTTATGCTACTGCAAATTATAAACTGTAAATCTTAGAATACAAAGTATACGGAAAAATTCATAAGCGACTATACTTTGTTCCTTAACTTTTGTCAGTAAGTGCAAACACCTGTAACCAATCATTTTGTCCGCCTCGGTAGTTCTACTGTTCAATACGAGGCACTAAAGGGTTAATGTAAAAAAAAAACATCGCCCGGTTGGAAAAGTTTGCAAAGTGCGGAGCGATCGGAAGACGGGTACATTAAAGGGAGTTTATTGCGTCCGACTGTGCATTACTGCAACAATCAAATGTAATCAGAGAAGCGGAGGACCGGCTTGGCGAGAAACTTTCCGCAAGTTCGAAGCGTGAGAGAGAGAGAGAGAGAGAGGGAGAAAGAGCAAGTTATAATCGAAGCGAAGTTAATAGAGCTTGGGGGATGGAAACTGATAATTAGGACATCGACCCCTCGATACTCTCTGTGCCTCACCCTTAATCGAGTGCCACTCGGTTAAGTAAATATTCGGACGATGGCTCAATTTCGCCCGCCGATATTCCATCCTCCCTTTAAATGCGTTTCTATAATACCGTTCAACATCCGGTTTATTCATGAACATTTCCTTACACGTTGAATACAACGAATTACTTACTACGTAGTTGAAACGTTGCAACAAAGTCCATTGGCCTTACTATCGTCACTTGAGAATTTCTCGATTAAATAGGAACACGTTATATATATATTATATTTAGTCTAAAAATGTCTTCACTCGCGATGCTTCGTGCACAGTTTCCCTGTTAAATAAAAGAATTCAAGTGTCGGTTACGGGGTCACTGTGATAGTTATTGGGACATTTACCGTGTGGCTGGCCAAAAGACAGACGTTTTCTCATTTCCTCGTGGAGAAACCCGCAATCCTCCCGGGCGGAACTTCGTGACCGTTCCTCGTTTGTCTTTTCCAAGGCCGTCACGCGGCTTCCCCTTTGGCCATCCCCTAATGGCAATTATACATTTTTACCTGGAAGCGAAATTTCGCGTGACGCGGCCTCGGCTCGGCTCGGCCAATTCGCAGCGCTGCTCGTGATCTATACGAGAGATGCGACCAAAGGATTAGCCGGACACCGGTTATTTATTCCCGAGTCCATTTCCAGCTAACTCGCCTCGAAATAATTAGGCAATCGCGCGTCCATTGCACGCAGCCGGTTTCCACGCGTCGAGTTAACCCTTTCGCAAATTGATTAAAAACGATTCTAAACGGATCCGAGCGGCGTGAAACTTCGAAAGGAAAGAATGTGTATATTTATAAATGCTGGATATCATAATTCGCGTTGCAATCGCAGGCGTGTTGCGTTTCTACGTCGCGTTGAACGTTTGCAATTGATTAAAACGATGAGCTAAGATTGTAAACGGATCCAAGCGGCCTGAAACGTCGAAAGGAAAGAATATATAAATTTGTAAATGCTCGATATTAAGGTGCGTTTCTATTGCAAATCATAAACTTGTCGTGGCTTACGCAAAATTAACCTTACTGCTTCAAGTCATTTTCGATCCAATAGCGTTCTGATATTTTTGAAACATTTCCTAGCTTTGCGACAAATACCATTTCATCTAGTTTAATTTATTACCTGGCGAAAAATTACTTTAACGTACAGGCGAGAAAAATTCTAATTGGTTACAAACATTCAATTAGTGGAACTCGTGTGAGAATAGCTGAATTTGTTCGCCGTTAAATGGACACGATTTCTCGATTGGAAGGTAAATTGACAATAAAATGTTCTACGGTTCAGAATTCTGTAAAAATCAATGCATGCAAATGCCTCGATTTTTCCAACAGCGTTGCGCGTTTAGCAGAAATCGGCGTTGTCGGCGAAACGTCGCCACTTCGCGGAATTCGATTCGTAAAGCGACACGCGGGAGAGATACAGCGCGCGGAAAGTTTATGGCGCGGGAAAGCGAATAGTTTGGGAAACATAAGCGCATTACCGCTGCCGCCGGCGCGATCTTATTTGACTTCTGCCGCTACTTGCACAGTTTCTACCTCGCAGCCAAAATCTCCTTCGCCGGCGCACCACCTAAAGTGGTTTTGGATAATTAAATACCGAGCATGCTTGTGTTTAGGAAAGACTTCGGACTTTCGCGCCACTGCAATTCGATAGCATTCGCGAATATCGCGTTTCTCCTATAAACAGGCTGCAGAATTTTTACTCTCCTCCCGCTGAAAAATTCGTATTCACGGTAAAATGTCCCACGTACTTCTTTCAATTATTTCACAAGCTATCGAACGTAATAATAATCCTGGTTTGGAGCACAACGTTAGTTAACGTCTCTTTTATTTACGATGATTTTTCCGTACGTCAAATACGATGCGTTAATTATTAATTCTCACCTTGAAAATATATAGCGAAGTGCATAGTCCCTGTTACTGTCATTTAAAAGATAAATGAACCTTACGTATAATAGCCATTCACTTTGTACGATAAATAGAAGATTGTTGTTATTTTGGGAGAATTGACAACACGTAGAAAATAACTCTTAGATGCTTTATTAATACGGCTACTGCACTCGACTAGTGAATACGGAAATCTGACGGTTCTACGATTTTGCGGGCTTTTAAGTGCTGTTGTTTTGGGGGTGACTAATTGTAATGTGGAGCTGTAGAGAGGGGATAGGATAGGAAAAAGAAGGGTGTTGCGTTTCGTCCTGGGCCTGCTAGTGGACTTATTAATAAGGCTACCTAGCAGGCCCTGTCTTAGACGTTGGGAATCTAGAAGTAAAGTTAAGTAAAAATTGCCAACGATATGTGGAGCTGTGGAGGGGGGATAGAATGGGAAAAAGGAAGGGTGTTGCGTTTCATCCTGGGCCTGCTAGTGGACTTATTAATAAGGCTACCTAGCAGGCCCTGTCTTAGACGTTGGGAATCTAGAAGGAAAGTCAAGTAAAAATTGCCAACGATATGTGGAGCTGTGGAGGGGGGATAGAATGGAAAAAAGGAAGGGTGTTGCGTTTCGTGCTGGGCCTGCTAGTGGACTCATCAGTGCGGCTACCTAGTAGGCCCTGCCTTAGACGTTGGGATATTGGAAGGAAAGTTAGAGGCGGTATATATATGGACGAGGTAGTTGGACCGAATACTTTCGAGAAAGTCCTATTTCATATGTCCCTCTAGTGGTGGGTGCAGGAGAGCCGCCACAGTAAGAACAATGATCGAAGAAGAGGGTGACTAAGGAAAGGTACGGAGTACAGGATAACTAGGAAAGTTATGGAATACAGGATGACTAGGAACTGAGATTAGAGTGTTTCTCAGATGCATTTGGTTTAGGATGAATCTATGGTGTTTACATTGCGAGTAGTCGCGTTGGTCATCCAACAAGATAAACGCATCGCCTTTATTGCATCAGAAACATATCCATACTTTCTACCAAAGAAACGGTATCCACTTTGTACTCTATCTCTAAAATTCTAAAGGAATTCTCGCGAATCGAAGCAGCTGAAATCGCAATTGCACGTAAATTACTTCGCGCCGCGGTTCCCATTACCGAAAATATTCGCCCAACAGGAATGTTTACGAGCAAAATAATAGCGGAGCTGGCAAAGGCGGCACGAATATGAAAGAATATAAATTATAGGACGTTGGCTCCGGTCACGAGGAGGGAAACTAATCGCCGAAAAGGTTTTGCTGACTCGAGACTGGAGGGCTTTTAATACCTCGCCCCCCCCCCCCCCTGCGCCTACAACACTCGCCGGGAAATTAGTTTTTCATCCCCCCTCCATCCTTCCAAACCCTTCCTATCCGTTCTCCGACGTGTTACCCTTCGACCTTTTGTCACGCGATTTCTTCCCCCTTTTTTTTTTTCATGGCCTTCGGGGTAACCCCAATGGTGTGACGTCTTTCCACGCCACGTGACCTCTTCGATTTCCTCTTGTTTCTCATTTGTACACTTCGTATGCTTCCCCACTTAACCTTGCCGCGATCTTTCGGCCATTTTTAACCCGAACACGTTCCTAGGCTTTTTTTTCATTCTTCAAATATTTAGCAGTTTAAGGACATACGTGAGAGAAGGTTATTATTAACGGAAGATAAAATTGAGATTTAATTCGTTCCTTGTTGATCGGCGAAGTTAACATTTCTGTCTTTCTAATTTAATTGCTTACCCTTGCTGCTTCTTTAACTTGTTTCGCGTGTCTTATATAAACGTTCAAACATTAACCCTTTGACGAGTACGCGCAGAACTTTGCTTTGCAATACGAAAATGTTTTTAGCGTATAAATCGCAACCCGACAAGTCGATGTTAACCCTTTGCGGACGAGTGTCGGCGAATAGCCGCCTAATAATTTTTTAGTTTTCTGGACGCACGTTAATTTTTACTGCAACAAATTTAAATTAATATCGTTGATAAACGCTTCGAAGTTAGAGAAATTTGGTGGCTTAGAATTTGAAAGCTTGGAGTTGAAAACCAAAATAATCCCTTAAGTATTATTATTCCTCGTCCACAAAGGGTTAAACATTACGTTAACCAAATGCACGCAGAAGTATGGCGTTTATCCATGGTAACCTGTCCAAAACTCATCAATTTCTAATTAATGCGGGAATAGAATGCTTCTAGAATTTCAAAAGGGACCAAAGCCGCGTTATTGCGAAAAAGAAAGAATAAAGCTGTTCGGGTAATCGAATACCGATACAATGGAAGCCTAACGCATTGCAAAGCAGTTGATCGGTTTTATTATTCGTTTTCGTAACCCCATCTCTGAGTTAACCCTTTATCTTCGCTCGGTGCAACATTCTTATCGCATTCTCTAGCCAGTTTATTATTTCTTCTCTCGTCTCTCCGCGGCCAGCCGATATATCTTCTCCGCGTTTCATTCATTATCTCCGTCCTGTCAACGCGTCGCCTCGTTATTCTGTCACTCGGACCTCGACGACCTGCCGATCCGCCATCGTACGCGTCAATCGCGTCATTTTAATCGCATCTCCGCAACCTCTCCGCCGCCTTTCATCCCCTCGACGTCGTGTAATCCACCGGCCGCGTCGTTAATCACGCCAAAGACGCCAACATCGAGTTGTAAGTATGCACATACTTGCGCAGAAACACAACGATAGCAGCGCGCACGGAAAACAACGAACGCCTTCGAGATATGTAAATATTAACCCTTTGCGGACGACGAATAATAAAACTTAAAAGGGTATTTTGACTTTGAATTCCAAACCTTACGAATTCCAGGTCAACAAATGCCCAAAACTTTGAAGCGTTTATCAACGATATTAATTGAAACTTTCTGCTTTAACAGTAAACGTGCGTGCACAAAAACGAGGAAAGTGGCGATTATTTGCGGACACTCGTCCGCAAAGGGTTAAACGCAGACCTGAGAGAATAGTCAAACGAAAAAGGATACGTCTCTGTTTTCCTTCGAACGATAAGTAAATAGTAATGAATACTTCTTTGGCTTCCATTTGAGCGATATTGTATGCGGTAAAGAAATAATAGTCACGTCGTCTCTGAATTATCGTTAACAAGATTGCGAGCACAGTGAAAGCTTCGCTATAGTAATAAAAGAGGGGAGGGGGGAGGGAAAAATTTTTAGCCACATCACGGGGAAAAATCGTGCACTCACCGTTGGAAAGAAACCTTCGGTGAAACGTTTCCGGATCGCCCCGGCTTCGATTAACGATTTTCAAGGGTTACTAGGATTTTCTATACGTGTGCGCGCGCCCCTAATAACCCCCGCGAAATTACGGCCGCCGCGTTATTGAATCCTAGAGCTGCGGAGCTCGATAAGAAGCGAGGAGGGGTGATTAATGACGAGGCGGCACTCGAGAGAGAGAGAGAGAGAGAGAGAATGCCGTTACGTTTTCGCCCTCTCGAAAGATTAACGAACTTTCAACGATCGTTCATTTTTTGATTTTCATCCCACCCTTTCCTGGACGCGTCCGCGTCGTCCTCTCGTTTCGATCGACGGGTTCCGACGTTCGACGCGTTGCTACGATGACCACGAGCAATTTCGTTGGATTATTTCTCCAATCGAAGAACGTATAGGGCAAATGATCCACGGTACTGTGTCACTGTTCCTATAATTATAACTGCCACTTGAATTCGTTTATTTAACGGCAAAGTAATGGATAAAGAATCTCTAATTGTAAGTAAAGTGTTGGATGCCCAACTCGACCACTCACACTGTAAACACCATAGACTCATCCTAAACCACATTCATCTGACAAACACCCTAATCTGAGTTCCTAGTCATCCTGTACTCCGTACCTTTCCTTAGTCATTCTGTACTCCGTACCTTTCCTAGTCATCCTGTACTCCGTACCTTTCCTTCGTCACCCTCTTCCTCGACCACTGTCCTTACTATTAGTCATCCCCAACCAGAGTACTTAAAAGCCCGCAAAATCATAGAACCGTCAGATTTCCGTATTCACTAGTCGAGTGCAGTACCCGTATTAATAAACCCTCTAACAGTTATCTTCAACGCGTTGTCAATCCTCCCAGAATCCAACAAAAGAAACGTTTCCATAATAAAGTAAAGAAGAATCTCTAGCCCTAGAAACTATAAATTCCAAGTGCTTATTGTAAGTTTACCGCGTACGAAGTTTAACAAGAATGAAAAATATTCATTGAACTGTTGTATACCTAGTGACTCGAATCCCTTGCAAATAGTGCATCATCGGTGTTTAGAATCTAAGTGCCTAGTGTAAGATTTCTCGATAAACAGTAAATTAGGAGTCTAACAGTGCCAACGCCTTGATTCTATTCGAATTGATAGATTTGTCAACGTTTGCAGCGTTCCATCTTACCAACGTCTACTTCGCTAGGGCGGAAAGGGTTAAAGAAGCGGACGACGCGAAAGTATCGAGGGTTGAAGGGAATTTCGACGCCCCTAAATGGACGCGGTGGCGTATGTACGTGTGTCGTTGTTTCGTGGGCGAGTTTAGCGGAGAAAACGCGTTTACCGCGCGGCCAAGAAGACCAGAGCCTGAGAGCACACACGTGCCGACATTTTACGAGCGGCCTGCTCTCGTATATACGTTGTTTCGTAGCTTTTACGACGGTTAGTTACTCACGCTTCGTTACTAACCCACTCAGCGTAGCCACCCTTGGCGAAACGTGGCGTCGTTTCGAGCAACGTGCATCATTTGCGCATCGGTTGCCATCCACGTCGCCACTTAAACGCCGACCCACGCGCTTCTAGACGGCCGCGTTAACGTTTCAACTCCCAACTACGCTTACTTCGATAAGAAAAACACCGTTCCAACCGCCGCGGATGCGTTTAACGGCGACTGTTTGTTTCTACCTTATTTTTCTTCTATTTTTCTTATTTTTCTCGTCGCTCTGCTTCCTCGCGTGCGGATGTTTGCACGGTGGTCGGTGCGGTGGGAAAAATTCAGTGGCACGCTTACGAATACTAATATCGTTAACTAAGCACGGGACGCACGATCCATTTATGGGAAACTGAAGTCAATTTCAAACTGGAATTCGTCGCGTGTAAAAAATCA
This sequence comes from Eucera pruinosa, assembly GCA_028830335.1. Taxonomy (NCBI): domain Eukaryota; kingdom Metazoa; phylum Arthropoda; class Insecta; order Hymenoptera; family Apidae; genus Eucera; species Eucera pruinosa. Next base: position 5,298,484 of record JAMYCR010000019.1, read on the forward strand.
TTAGTTACGCAAACTAACGCGTTAATATACGTAGAAACGTGTTCCTATTTAAACGAGAGATTCTCAAGTGACGATACGAGGCACCGTGGACTTCGTTGAATAATTTCAATCAATGGGTAATAAATTTATTATGTTGAACGTGTAAAAATGATGCTCATAAGCAAAAGAGCGGTTGAATTGAATATTGTGATCCAAAGTGGAACTGGATTTTTACGTTAACGACGTTCTAACTAAAATAAAGTTAAATAAAGTTGATACTTAAAGCGGGAACCTTAAAGTGGCAGTGCGTGGTACATCCACGATATACTTGATCCCATCTCTAGCTGCAAAGCAGCCGCCATAGTCGTCACATTGTCCCACGATCTCGAGTGTCGAGTGCCCTTTGTACTCGTCCGCTCCTCTCCATCGTCGATATCCTCGTTCTAGTCTTCGTTGGTTAGACCTAATCGCCCTCTCCCGCCGTTTGTCGTTGCCCGTCGTAATAATAACAGACCGACCCCTATCCGCAATTCCATTGCCCACTCCGCGCCACTCATTAATCGTCCTTCTGATTTAATTGCGTTTTAGTAGAATTCCGACCACCGTTTCGCTGCGCCACTTTAACCACCGTCGTCGTTGCGTGCTCCCGTCAAAGGGAGTGCCCTGCAACGCGAATCATAGGGCTGCTACTAAATCGCGACGGCATTCTTCGCACGGCTTTTATCCGACGCGAACACGAGTCACCGTCTTTCGTTTACGATTCCATTCTGCTTTTTTCATTCGTGGAGCATAGGTTGGGCATGTTTATACAGTGGCGGGAAGTTGGGAAACTTGGATACTGAAAAGTATCGCTGATTAGAATTATTCGAACGAATCGAAGAATCGATGGACGGCTGAGGTTAATAGAATAGTCTTCATATTGAGAAGTTTGGGAATTAAATGGCTTCGGAGTTAATTAAATACTTGGAAATCCATAAGCTTGGAAATTCAAACGCTTGGGGAACTAAAAGCTTAGAAATTCGAAGGCTTGGAAATTCAAAAGCTTAGTAATGTAAAGGCTTAGAAATCGAAAACCTTAGAATTCCAAAAGCTTAGAAATGCATAACATCGGTAATCTAAAAGCTTAGAAATTCGAACAGTTGAGAATCCAAAGGTTTAGCAATCGAAAAGCTTAGAAACTCGAGCAGTTGAGAATCCAAAAGCTTAGAAATCCCAAAGCTTAGAAATCCCAAAGCTTAGAAATTCGAACAGTTGAGAATCCAAAAGCTTAGAAATGCGAACACTTGAGAATCCAAAAGTTGAGCAATCCAAAAGGTTAGAAATGCAAAACCTCGTAAATCCAAAAGCTTAGAAATTCGGACAGTTGAGAATCCAAAAGCTTAGAAATTCGAACACTCGAGAATCCAAAAGTTCAGCAATCCAAGAGCTTAGAAATGCAAAACCTCGGAAATCCAAAAGCCTAGAAATTCGGACAGTTGAGAATCCAAAAGTTTAGAAATTCGAACACTTGAGAATCCAAAAGTCTAGCGATCCATAAGCTTAGAAATTCCAAAACTTGTGAATCCAAGATCTCGGAAACCCAAAAGCATGGAAGATAAAGTGAAAACCGCGAAAGGTAGAAGGTTTCATCCCGCGGTATCGATTTCGCGTAAAGAAAGGGAACGTGTTATCTTTAACATTTTACAGCGTCGACGCGGATAAAGTCGAATAAGTTGAGCCGGACGAATTCCATCCGACCGCTCGGTACTACTCGCGAGACATTAAACTGACAGTTTGCCATTTGTTACAGCCGTTCGCTGCGAAACGTCCTTAATGGCAAAACTTGCGAAGATTCCGCGGAAAGGAAAAATGCCCTCGGCATAAGTGACTTCTTTCGTTCGCGAGGCTGCGCAGAATTTTCTGACAGCCGAGCGAGAAACTCCGCTGACAGATGTAGAAATCCGCGGTTGCGTTTAATGCCGTGAATCGTCGCGTCGATACACTTCCGAGAATCCGTAAATATGAAACGGCGATTAGGCGATTTTTACACTTCTTTGCTTTCGTAGCGGCATCCAAACGTTCCTCGGATCAACGCGAGACCATCGACCAAGCATACGATACGCTATTTCGAGTTGTTGGGTTTTTACATAAATCGTTGTTATATTTTGATACAATGTGCAACGTTTTGCTTCTTCACGTGTTTCTTTTCTTGCACCACTGGGGCTAGGTCGGGGCGTAGTCGCGTCGTCTCGGCCGTTTTTCTTTTTTTTGTTCACTTCTGTGCGAGCATTAAGCGTGAACGGTTAACAGCGTCGCTCACAACCGAAAACCTTATATACTGGTTTTGTTATTTTCTATTACAATAATAAATATTCGTTTCTTTGGAAGCAACCTCTGAAATTATTCAACAAGAGTAAATTTACCGCGTACTGCCACTTTATGCTTATCTTCAATCGTAACTTTACTTAACTGTTTTAGAACGTGTTTCACTCAAAAATCCAGTTCCAATTTGGGACATAATATTGTCCAAACGCTCTTTTATTTATGGACATTCTTTTTATACGTTGAACACAATGAATGGATTACTACGTATGTACGTAAAACGGTACAAGAAAGTCTACGGTCCCGCGTATCGTCACTTGAGAATTTCTCACTTAAATAGGAACACGTTTAATATATATTAGCAATTCTTCAATTCGTGTAACAGATATAAGAATTCGTATCGAATTATGACACGTCTCATACTTTATACTTAAATTGGTCACGTCTCAGTGTTCAACGTCACGTTTACTGCCAATGTTTATTTTTAAATATTAAGCGCACGCATTTAAGGCCCTCCGATTAAATCGTACAATTAAAGTAACGAAATATAACAATGGTTACAAGAAAAGTTACCTGTATTAAAGTGTACGAAACTTATCGTTACAGTTGCACCTATACTTTGTCATCCTGAATTCGTTACCGATTAAAAGGAAACTCGAAAGCTCCTAAATCGAATGTTTTGAAAACAGGAAGAATTAGTATCTTCGAAGCCGAAAACCGTGATACTTCATATTTTCTACTCTATTCTCGTGCTTCTATATTCTCCAATAAATCGGATACGTAACCCTAAGACCTAATAATCCCTTCCTGACCATTTTAATAATGTCGCCCGTGAGTTTAATCGGCATTTTCCCGATAACCGATAGAGCACGTGTAAGCCGTTGCTTAAGAAGCAGCCCCAGCCAGCCAAGCGCATTTGCATCGTAAGAATGTACATTTTAATAACGTTCTCTTTACTGAGAGAGTCCACCGTATAAAGGGAATTTAATAATGCAGTTTTGATAAACGATACCACGCACTAGGATATTAAATTCCATCGCGTATTTTTCATTAGATAGCCTTTGTAAACTTATCATCGATTCCCGTGGGTCCGGGCGAAAAAACCTCGGCGTATTTTAACTCGCCTGTTTAACCCTTTCGCAGAGGTGGATTTAAGTATTCGCCAAGCCTAGAGAAAATCTGACTTCCGCAGCCTTAAATGCGATTAAATATGCTGATTGTGGCGAACCCGTTGCCCCTATTATTATAGTCACACTCGTGGTACGTATCGTCCTCTAAACGCAATAACAGCGCACCGTGTTTGCAATATACTTTGTAACCGCAGCGACGATATATTTACTTCGTAAGCTTAACGATTGCTAAGCGTGAATTGCGTATAACATTCCGGTGTTGCGCACGCGATAGAATATTGTAATAATAATATATAGCTAACGTTACCAAAGTACGATCCTTGAGAAATTCGTAGATCAAGAAGTTAAAGTAATACAGTATGGGAGGAAACAATGAATTCTTAACCGTTTAATTGTTTCGATAACCTACACACCTATAATATAACAGGTTTCAAGGCCTGCTTTCTAATTCAAATCAATACAACGCTAGAATTACTACCAACAATAAAAGTATACTTGTTTGCATCGAAAATATTGAAACTATAAATACTCGAAGAAATATGTAATGGAATAGAAATTGTGGAGTTGTGGAGAGGATAGGAAAAAGGAAGGGTGTTGCGTTTAGTGCTGGGCCTGCTAGTAGACTCATCAGTGTGGCTACTTAGCAGGCCCTGCCTTAGACGTTGGGATATTGGAAGTAAGATTAAGTAAAAATTGCCAACGATATGTGAAGCTGTGGAGGGGGGATAGAATAGGAAAAGGAAGGGTGTTGCGTTTCGTCCTGGGCCTGCTAGTGGACTTATTAATAAGGCTACCTAGCAGGCCCTGCTTTAGACACTGGGATATTAGAAGGAAGGTTAAAGACGGTATATAGTGTGGCGGCTCTCCTGCACCTACCACTAGAGGGACATACGAAATAGGACTTTCTCGAAAGCATAAGCTCCAACTACCTCGTCCATATATATACCGCCTTTAACCTTCCTTCCAATATACCAACGTCTAAGGCAGGGCCTGCTAGGTATCCTTATTAATAAATCCACTAACAGGCCCAGGACGAAACGCAACACCCTTCCATTTCCTATTCTATCCCCCCTCCACAGCTCCACATATCGTTGGCAATTTTTACTTAACTTTCCTTCTAGATTCCCAACGTCTAAGGCAGGGCCTGCTAGGTAGCCTTACTGATGAGTCCACTAGCAGACCCAGGACGAAACGCAACACCCTTCCTTTTCCTATCCTATCCCCCCTCCACAGCTCCACATATCGTTGGCAATTTTTACTTAACTTTCCTTCCAAATTCCTAACGTCTAAGACAGGGCCTGCTAGGTAGCCGCACTGATGAGTCCACTAGCAGACCCAGGACGAAACGCAACACCCTTCCTTTTCCTATCCTATCCCCTTTCCACAGCTCCACATATCGTTGGCAATTTTTACTTAACTTTCCTTCCAAATTCCCAACGTCTAAGACAGGGCCTCCTAGGTATCCTTACTGATGAGTCCACTAACAGGCACAGGACGAAACGCAACACCCTTCCATTTCCTATTCTATCCCCCCTCCACAGCTCCACATATCGTTGGCAATTTTTACTTAATCTTCCTTCCAATATCCCAACGTCTAAGACAGGGCCTGCTAGGTAGCCTTTACTGATGAGTTCACACTAGCAAGTGCAGGACGAAACGCAACACCCTTCCTTTTTCCTATCCTATACCCTCTCCATAGCTCCACAATAGTATACATGGACGAAGTAGTTGGAGCTTATGCTTTCGAGAAAGTTCTATTTCGTATGTTCCTCTAGTAGCAGACGCAGGAGAGTCGCCACAAAAATAAATCTCTATTCGTCCTCCTAATAGAAAATCACCGCAGATTTGCAGCAACGTATCCACGTGTATTTGTGCAATTTTTGTAAAGAAAAAAATAATAACGAACCAGTCATTTTGACAATCTTCGACAGTTCCAGCGTTAAGCATTTTTCCTTCGGCTGTTTGATAAAACGGAGAAGAAAAGTCGCCGGCTGCGTTCTCTTAACGGTTTCCTTCGCTATCTGAGAAATTTATAACAACGTATAATAATAAGGGAAGAGAGGACGCGAAAGAAATACGCAGAAAGGAAAGGAAAGGGGAGGGGGGAGAAAAAGAGAAGAATCGAGAGGGCAGACATAACGAAGGAGGGAAGACAAAAAGCTTGAGTGTGCAAAGAAATAACTAGCTGGAAGCAAAATATTTCCAGATGGCTGTAAAAAAGAAAAGCGGGCATATCTTGCATCATTAAGTTACATAATTGGGTTCTTCTGAAAGTTACAGGTCTTCCTACAACGCTTTTACCATTTCTACCTTCCCGCTTTACGTTTCGCCGGCCTCCGCGAAACTTTATTCTACCTCTTTTTTTTTTTCGCGTTACGCGACTCTCGCGAATCCTTTTTTTTACTCGCGACTCTCCGCGCGCGCGTTCAATTACGATCGAGTAAGAAGGGAAAAAAGAAGAACTCTCCGTTTCCTCTAAAATTCGCGCGACCCAAGTGGCAGCCGAACGTTTAAGATTCGAAGATGTACCGTAGACTTTTATGCGACTGCCAGCGGAAATCGAAGCTGGATAGAATTTTCAATAGCTTCGGCGCGAGAAAATATTCTGCATAAAACGGTACAGTTGTAATGGTATACATAATATGTAGAATAATATGTATATATATGTATGTATGTTAATATATATTAATATATGTAAATAATATAATAAACGTTGATAATATGAAGCACTTGATTTCAAAATCTTTTAAATTATTATATTTTATGGAGCGAAGAAGTATACTAGCCTTTCTTGTGACATGTATACATATGTTCCACTAGCTTTCTCCCATTTCTATTTCCGAAAGCAAAGAAGCTACTAAAAATGTCCTCCAAGTAAATATAGAAACCAGAAGTGAAACAATTTGTTTTCCTCTTCAAAACGTTCTTCGCCAAATATCCTAAGTCACCCTGATAATTTTGTATTACAAGGTTGTAACATGTAGTAGTAGTATTTATTTATTATCCTGCATATATTAAAGTTGCTTTCTAATTTTCTTCCTGGTTCAGTTCTTCTCGTTGATCTATGGTCCAACTATCGTATCTACTTCTTTGCCACGAAACAAGTATACTTTAATCGTCGACAGTTGCAACGTTAATTCCTCTGTTCATTCAAAATGAAGAAATTCCACGGTATTAACAGGTTAAGGTTTTCCACCTATAGAAGATTTCTTTTTCCAAGTAAAATCAACGAAGCAACCGAGAGAAGGAGAGGAGTCTTGATCCGCGAAATTGAGTTCACGAACGCTCACAATAGACGTGTTTCGTAATAACTCCATTTAGGTATCGCGTTATCGTCCGGCGTGGATCTCGCGAAGAGGATCGAGGATACAAAGTCCGAAAGGAAACGCGTATCGCAATGCTTTCGATTGTTAGCAGTTTGCGAACAGGCAAGGTTAACGCGATCCCGATCTTCTCTTCTCGTTTTTCCCGTGGATCCCTCGGTTACCTATTTCCCAGCAGCCTTCGATCCATTCAATCTCGATGCAAAGGCGATCTCACGTGCAGTAATAGCTTGTCAGTCGCACACCGAGCTTCGCCTCTGATAAACGCTACCGTCCCATCCCAGCCCTTTCTTAAAGAATCTTACACAGCCAGAGCAACCAATTCTATCTTTCTCCCTTCTTCGCCCTTCTGCCTCGCTTCTTGCATAATACCTGCCACTGTCCTCCTTTCCGCTTCATCGCGATAAGTTGCCCTCGAACGCTTACAAGTACGAAAGGCTTGGCAATTGAATAGCTTAGGTATCCAAAAGCTTGGCAATTCTCGAATGCTTAGGATTCCAAATGCCTGGCAATTCCAAATGCTTGCAATTCTAAAGAGGACTTGGAAATTCGAACGCTTGGCGATCGAAAGGGTTGGAGATTCGAACGCTTGGATATTCACAGGCTTGAACATTCGAACGCGTAGAAATTAGAACGTTTATTGTTCATTATTTGTTGGATGACTGACCTAACGATTCAGCGTGGATAAGCGTATCAGAACCAAAACAATTTAGTCAGTCCCGTTTTCGCACTTTCTTAGAGAAAGTGGGCAACCTTCGCCCAGGACTAGGTTTGTCATCCAGTACAAAGGATCAGAGACATCCCGTCCTCACCCAAAAAAACCTACTAGATATAAGGTCTAGTATCGTCGCAACACCAGACTCTCTGCACTTCATTTTCGACGTCTACTTCGACTACGACTTCTAATTCTTCTCTTCTTTTTTTTTTACCATTGCGGCAGCGGTCTGTCCGTAATTACGTGTCTTCGCGTCGTCCGTTGTGGCCGGAGTTGTAAAATTGAAACGCACCGAAATATATTGTATTTAAACAAATCGGACTTCGTGTTTCTCACCCGGATCCCAACAATTTTACACGTATGAATACCGTGAATATTGGGTATATAGTATTTTAGGCGTGCATATCCTCGACGGCGTTTTTATTTCACTGCATAGTTTGCGCGGCTAACGAAATTACCGCAATTTCGGGGAATGCTGCTCGTTGCTCCGCCGTGATCTTCGTTGCCGGCTTCCTTACTCTCGAGGATTCTCTCCGTGCCACGTTCCAAAGCGTAAAACCTTCTCGCCCCCTCGGGCGACGTCTCGATTACGCTCTTCCTATCGATTGCTCGTTAATTACGCCTATTACAGGGAGTCGCGACGTCGCGTCGCGTCGCTTCGCATCGCGTCGAGGGAACTATGCGTCATCCCCCGAATAGAGAGATTTCCACGGCCAATATGCGAATTTACCGATATTCCCGAGCTGCAAAGATAAACCCCGCTCCGCGATAACCGGAAAGCACCGTTTCCAGCCGGAAATTAAGCTCAAGTGCGAGTATAAAGTGTAGAAGCGTAGGATAGACTTATCTATTCGTACGTAGGATCGTCCCTCCATCGTCGGTTTAATCTAACGCGAGCGATATTACTAGCTCGAAGCGGAATAGGGCAACGATGTTCCTAAAATGATCGGAATTACGAATAAACGTTGCGACAATGAATTTGATTTACACGTAATCTCGATTCTAAAATACGTCGACGCGTACTGTAAATCCATCGACTTCTTTTCTACTCCCGTTGGAGCTTCTTAAATCTCGATGTACATGTACATCTACGATGTAGTTCGTAACGATCTCGGTTCTAAAGAGTTCATTTCGGAAGCTTTTCAAGCCCCGCTTCGAAGCGGTAACTCTGCGCCGTTCGCATCGATGTTGCACGCATTTTGCCCGCGTTTTGCCGGAAAGATACGCACGGGTAACCGAAAAGTAGAGGCCGGAGGGGGGAGTAAGGAAACCGAAATACTTTATGCTAAACTTAGTTTATGCCGCGAGCGTTATTGAAACTCGGAGAGTAGGATTACGCGCCCTGCCAGAGAGATACGAGGCTCGCCCCTTAAGGTCGCCGGCGAAACACAATATCTGCAGGCTTATTTATCACTCTCCGCGCTGCTGCTGCTGCTGCTAGTCTCCACCCTCGTCCTCCTCCATTTTCTACGCTTGCAACCCTCGTCAACCGTTGCTTGCCGCGTTAGTGGCCCGTGTTTGGCAATTTCCGCTTATCCTTCTTCCTCTTTACAGGCAAACATTCCCCTTCCATCCGCGTGCCGTTGCTTTCGTTCCTTTGCGAATTGCTAATCAGCTCAAATTGCTCGTGTACCCGGTGTCGATTATAATTTATCGGCTATAGGCCGCTGCTGCGGCTTCGCCTAAGTACGCGTAAGCGAAGAGAAATGACGAAAGTTAACGTTGAAAGCGAGGATCGTAGAAGAGCTACGAAACCACGGCTTGAAAAGGATATACTATTCCATACTGTTCTATATTATGTTCTGTACTATTCTATAGTAATTGTATATTTCTCTGTATTATTCTATATTACGAACGTAAGTTGAAAGTAAGGTTCATAGATGAGATACGAAACAGGGATTGAAAAGGTATAGGCTTGAATGTAATACAGAACATAATAGAATATAGTATTCTATACTGTTCTATATTATATTCTATACTATTGTATACTATTGTTTATTATTTTATACTATTGTATATCACGAACGCGTTGAAAGTATGGATCACAGACGAAACATGGAACAGGACTCGAAAAGGTCTAGACTAGAATATAATACAGAGCATACTAGAATATATATTACGTAGAATATAATATTCTACAGTGTACTATATTACTTTATACAATTCTGTGGTATTCTATAATACGAACGCGTTGAAAGTATGGATCACAGACCAAACATGGAACAGGACTCGAAAAGGTCTAGACTAGAATATAATACAGAGCATACTAGAATATATACTATGTAGAATATGTTCTACAGTGTTCTGTATTACTCTATACAATTCTGTGGTATTCTATAATACGAACGCGTTGAAAGTAAGGATCACAGATGAGCTACAGAGCCTGGATTGAAACGGTACAGACTAGAAAGCAACACAGAATGTACTTGAATATATATATAGTATATAGAATGTACTATATTATATTCTATACTATTCTATAGTATTCTGTATTATACTCTGCACCATTCTATAGTATTCTATACTATTTTACAGTATTCTTCTAGAATATAGTCGACGCTATTCTATAGCATTTCCAATTGCAACAGTTTTCCAGCGTGAAATAAGAATTACATACATATATGTACGTATATGAAAACTGTCGCGTTTTACGCGAGATCATCGCTGGTTAACAGCGTTAAGCGATTTTGTGCGCCGCGTAGAATAGAATAGAAACGAGCGGAACAGTTGTGTGCGCCGTGTTAGAGATAAGGGAAACGAAAGGTTGTATCGACACGTAGGGGAACATCGATACCGGCAACCTTACGCACGATTTACAGATTCTCACCGTGGCGAGGATGGGTGAGAGAAATAGCGGATGGAAAGGGAGAAACAGGCGGGCCGTGTAGTATTCCACGAGGATGGAAAAGATTTCGGAGACAGTGGGAAGAACGGTACAGAGAGGGTGTGAAAAATGCAAAGCCATCGACACGAGAAAAACGAATGTTCGACCGTGCGGAATCCGTAGGAAACGCGTCGCGTCGCCTCGACGCTTCGTACAGTTCCCAACAGCGATGCCAACTACCAAACTTTAACCTCTTACTCCTTCTTTTCCTTTGCTTCCGTGCGCACTTCTCTTAATTCGTTTCGCGACGCAGCAACTCTCAATGGAGTATTTTCGTTTTCCAAGCTTTTAACCCTTTGCGGACGAGCGTCGACAAATAGTCGCCTAATCATTTTTTGGCTTTCCGAACGCATGTCGACTTTTAAAGCGCAAAACTTAACGCAATGAATACTTAACGTAATAATAAACATTTGAAATCGTTGGAAATTAAATGGTTTGGAACTCATAAGCGTGAAAACTCAAAGTCGTGGAATTCAAAACTAAAGTACTCGCACGAGTGTCATTACTTCTCGTCCGCAAAGGGTTAATTTCCAAAACCTTCGACCGTTTCGTACCGATATTAACCGCAACGTTTTGCTGTTAAAATCGGCATGCACCCATAGAAACCAAAAAACGATTACTCAGCTATTTTCGGACACTCGTCCGGAAAGGGTTAAACGTGACACGATCAGCCAATGTAATGTAAATCACATTGTGATTCACAATGTAAATCACACAAACGTAAATTCACAGTCCAATGTATTCATTTCTTGTACGTTAATGGGTTATATAATTAATTGTATAATGTTATATAATTAATTGTATAAATTACCCGTAGAAGAATAATGAAATAATCGTAAGACAAGGGGTTAATGTTTCGAGCACTATTCCGAACGTTTTCCCCTCTACCCTGTACACTGTACAGAGTTGCAATGTTTCAGTGCCGTGTACGCGCGCAGAGAGCAGATACACGCGGGATTGGATGCGCACGGAAGCATGGACGAGGACGAGCACGTTGGGGCGAGAGTATCGGCGTGTGCAGTTGTGCACGGCTCGTCGCGTCCGGCCTGTTTTTTTTCTTTTTTCGCCGTAGAACGCGTGAATGCGGGTTGTGCATACGGGGGTGGAACAAAACTCGGGCACCAAGCCGCGATATGCTTTTCAGAGGCGAGCGAGCACGATAAATCGGCCAGCATTTCTCTTAGACGTCTTCCGCCTCGCGATTCCGCGTTACGGGAAACTACAGACGTCTACGGAGCGAATTCTACGTCGTACCGCAAAAATTACTACCGCGCTGCTTTTCATCCTTTAACCGCGAGGCACCATTTCTATCGGAGTTTCTTTCAGGTCGTATTAATAAAATTATGTTGATACTATTGTTGAAATACATTTTAGACAATCGTAAAGGTAAAAATGGAAACAGATTTGGGGCTCATGAGCATTGGATAAGTGGTCTATCCTGTTCTTTTGGTAGTCAATGATACGGGCCAGCGTGGGCGCGACAGAAATCACGTCGTCATGGAAACGTGTTTGTTGCAGTCATTTGTTTTGCTGGATTCCGGATTGAGGAATTAAACGCAACTTCTTAGAGAGGCTCGAAGGTTTTTATTCGTAAGCGGTAAGTTCCGCACGCAAGTACGAACTACAGAGAATTGACCTGCGCTGGTTAAAAATGGTGATATATATACTATTGGAAATGGTCGGCATAAGGGCAGAGTGAAAAAGGGGCAAGATGAGTAATCGGGTGCGGGAAGCTAGCTGGTTAGGAATTTGGAATCTATGAGTGAAGATGTTTTTCGCAGGATGATTTGTCGTGTTTGTCGCGGGGCGATACAATATCTATGGTATCGGTGGGCTAGTCATGCAACAGTTTTCTGCTGCTTTCCTCGCAGACGCGACAGTGAACGTTCAGTTTCGTTTCTTTCCTAGTCCTCGCCGCGTGATTACAATTGCAAAACCATTCATTAAAATATATAGATGTTTGTTTCTGAAAAACCAATTATATTTCCTACAAGTATATTATACTATAATGGTACTATGTTAGGGAGAGTTACGTATCAGTTAAAGAGACAGTGCAGAATGCAGCGTCTACGATACTAATATTGTTCTACAGGCGATTGGAAGTGGTTAACTAACATTCAAATGAAATAGTTTTCATCGTGTACAGAACTAAAAGTCATATTGTACTCGAATTTTGCGGAGAGAAAACATAGAGAGACCCTTAGAGTTGTACGAACAGACGTTTTTAGTCGAATTAACGTGGTGGATGTTTCTGTTAATAAACGTACGTATGCATTTGTAGTTTGTTTGCCGCGCTGAATACAAGCATAGCTCCACAAATCAGCGTATACTTGACAGTGGATTCCGCTGGCGGAGGTCAGTATTCGCCTTTTCGCCATACGAATCTTTTTCCACGCGAACAGAAAACATCAAACTTGCTTTCATCGCAGTTCTTCGACCATATGGTTCCTCTACCGGCGCGTTCAATTGTAAACCAAGCGTCGGCTTCTCGTAGGAGCAACAATGTAAACTTTCCGTTCGCGTATACAGCGGACGAAAGTGAAGCTCGGATACTTTGCAGGGCCGCTCGTAATTATTCGATCGTTCATTCGTATACGAAAGTTGATGGACGGAGCGTTAATAGAAAAGATTGCCATCGAGAAGTTTTGGAAATACAAAGGGCTTGGTAATTGAAACACGCCGAGGAATCCAAAATTTACGTTCGTTAACGTAATTAACGTTCATTAATGTAATTAACGTTCGTTAATGTAATTGACGTTCGTTAACTATTTAAGAACGTCGTTAGCATAAAGATTGTTCCAATTTGCAGCATAATATTCAGTTCAACCGCTATTTTATTTATGAACATTTGTTTTATACGTTCAATATAAGAAATTCATGGCTACGTACGTGAAAATGTACAACAAAGTCCAATATCCGTAGTATCGTCGCTTGAGAATTTCTCATTAAAATAGAAACACGTTTTACATACATACATATATTAACACGTCGGATTGTGCAACAGATATTGAATTATGACATTTTCCATACTTTATAATTATTTTGGTCACGTTTCAATGTTCAACAGCACATTTGCCTCCCAATATTTCGTTACAAATATTAAGCGTGAACGAATAAACAACGTCTACGCATTGTTCAAGAATATACTATGTCTATATATTGTTACGTAAACCCCCGTCCAAATGTAGTATGAACATTTCTTTACTTACGATTCGTTATACGTTACTCTGCTATTAAATGCAACGAATTCAAGTGACGATACGTGGATCGTTTACCCTACTCAAATTAAATTTCCTTAGACCTTACTCGTAATTATAAAGATGAGAATGATTCGTTCAGCTGTAGCTTGATATTAACGTGGACATGATTAAATGCATAATCGAAATCGTCAAACAACAATGTCGTAATTAAAAAGTTAAACGTAAAAATGTACGTATGTACGTGTCCAATGTTTTACTTCGAACCACTGTGCGTGCTTCTGTAAGAGGCGGAATTTCTAAATCAGGTGGCGGCGCGAATAGAAAAGAGAAAGATCGAAACTAAGCCGGAGGAAATTTCCGGCTGTCGCGGGGTTGTCAACCGTGTTTCGGGGTATCTCGAGTACTTGGCATTGGCCCTCGGCGCGGCGTCTGGCCTGTGGTCGTTTCGTCTCGTCTCGTCTCGGCGCTTTTGCAAGAACACCCTTCCTTTATCCTTGTTCCTCTGAGAAGTCGCGTCGGGATCTCTTCGTTGCTCCCGTTCCACGCGGAACACGTATTCGTCGATTTGCATAGCTAACCGAGGCCAGTTTCGTCTCGGCTATTTCCTGTCGCATTTTCCACGGGAATAGAACACGCAGCGCGCACGCGATCGTCGACCGCATTTCTCCTGGGGCCGTTTTAAACTTCGCGCCCGGAAACCACCCTCGCCGCGTTCGGCGAACGTTGCAGCGCAACGCGGCGCCCGCGTTCCAGCAAAAAGAAGCGCCGGGATCGCGGTAATCTACAGCGGTTCGAAGTTAAACTGGGATACGTGCATTTCGCGGAATGACGAGCGATCGAGTCGGGTTCGAATTTGCAAGCGTTTCTATTGCTAAGCTTATGGATTACTAAACTTTTGAATGACTAAGGTTATGGATTACTAAGCTCTTGAATTCCTAAGCTTGTGGATTACTAAACTTTTAGATTCCTAAGCTAATGGATTACTAAACTTTTGAATTCCTAAGATTATGGATTCCTAAGCTTATGGAATCCTAAGCTTTTGAATTCCTAGGTTTATGGATTTCTAAACTTATGGAGTACTAAGGTTATGGATTCCCAAGCTTATGGTTTCCTAAGCTTATGGATTCCTAAGCTTTCGAATTCCTAAGCTTATGGATTCCTAAGCTTTTGAATTCCTAATTTTATGGATTCCTAAGCTTATGGATTCCTAAGCTTTCGAATTCCTAAGCTTATGGATTTTTTTAAGCTTATGGATTACTAAGCTTATGGTTTCCTAAGCTTATGGATTCCCAAGCTTATGGATTACTAAGCTTATGGTTTCCTAAGCTTTTGAATTCCTAAACTTTTGAATTTCCAAGCTTATGGATTCCCAAGCTTATGGATTACTAAGCTTTTCACCTTCCATGCTTTTAAATTCCCAAGTATTTACATTTCTAAGTTTTTCATTTAATGGCAGCGTCCGTCAACTTTTCAATTAGTTCGAATAATCATGAACAGTACTGCAAGCGTCCGAGTTTTACTTTAAGCCACTGTATGCATAATGAAACACGTTTATTATCCGAATTAGGGTTCGCTTGCACCGATAGACGGAGTCGAGCTATAAAGAAGCGAAACACGCGACGTCATTCCTTCGATTTATTAACGAAGCTCGTTAATTGACTCGTTATACGATCGCTTCGCGTCGAGAGGCGGGCAAATTTTGTTTCCCTGTTCGCGTAGAAAACGCCACTCGAGCCGCGTAACGCGTTGCGAATCGACTCGACTCGACTCGATGGGAGATGGCCGCGAAATAAAATTGAACGCGTCGGCGATGGAAACCGGAAGCGAAAGGAACCGAGCGCGAGAATAATGAAGCGCGCGTTTCAAGCACGAAACGAGCGAAATAACGGGTCAAGTGCGCTTCTCGCGACTCGATGGGCGATGCGAAGTTGAAACAATTATTTAAAAGTCCGCGTTGCGTGCGGGCGAAGCGAAGCGAAGCGCGGCCCGATTTTCCATCCATTACGAAAACATTTCATCCCCGTAACCAGCGATCGCTAATTGCAATCGTTGCTACGCTTATTTAATTCCCCTCGTATTATCGGTACGCTGCTGATTAGGCATCGTAGCACCCGTAAATTGCTTCGTAACTGGTCGATTTCTGCAACGTTGGAGATAAGAATTCAAGAGAGAAACGTGAAGTTATTACATTACTATTATTTGTCACAGAAACGAAAAAGAAAATGGTACACGAATAAGGTGACAAGAAAAAGTAGAGATTAGTATGCTTAACCCTTTGCACTCCGAAACAATTTTAATAATATGATCTACCGGTAATATGAATGCTTTCTTTTGGCGCTTGTGAGAATTAGAAGTGTTATTTCTGTACTTAGGAAATAGGAAGGATGGTCTTCAATTCGCTTTGCTTTGGAATAAATAGAAAATTAAATTTAATAAATTAAATAATAAATAGAAATTGAATTAGTAGAAATAAATGAAAACCTTAAATCTTGAATTGTGAAAATATTTATGTATGTCGCCGTAAAGGTGCCAACGGAGTGCAAAGGGTTAATATACTACAAGAATTAGTTACGCCCCGCGATAATTACAGATATTTTAAGTATAACCTCATAGAAACGATTTACGTTAATTAGTAAACGATTTAGGCAAGTGTAATAGCCGTACAGTGTGTGATGCCTGTTCGCAAAAGTTAAATTATACTTTCTTAAATCACGAACAGGTGTGTGAGTAAAGGTAAGTTGCACATTATTATAAGATTAGTATAAGATGCAGCTGTGAAATAATGGAACCGAATCCTTTCTCGCTGATTATGCTAAACAATTAAGGGGGGGAAAAGGAGAAGGTAGAAAGATCGGAGAGTCGTGGAAGCCGCGAGACAAGACGAAACGAGACCAATGCCAAATCCCCGACACGGTTGACAACCCCGTCCAAACGAGACACCGAGACGAAGAAGAAGAAGAAGAAAAGGAGGAGAGGAAAGCGGCCAGTGGAAGCGTGCACGCGGAAACTTTTAAGCTCGGTTCATCCCAAGCCAATTGCAACTAGGGTAAATGACCCACGTCTTATCACTCTTCCTATAACTGTCACTCGAATTCCTTTATTTAATAGCAAAGTAACGTATAAAGGATCTAAATTTGGACTCATATACGAGATACAGTGCACTCATATACAGAATTATTGTCTTCTTAAGCTTCTAGGCGGCACTAGGCCCCAAGCTTTGCTGTACCGAGGCGTTAGCCTATACCAGCGATGGAAGGGTGCGTATCACCACTTTCAAGGGTCACGTCCGTAGATGCTATGGACGGCGGGCTTGACAAAACCCCTCCTTCACCGCTCAAGGATCATCAGAAGGCACTCATATACAAGATGAAAAGAATGCTTCGGTTAAAAGTGTCAAATAATAGATTCATTGTGTACCAATTCGCTAAGAATTTCTTATTATTCGTCCCAAATATTATCCGTCAGGATTCCTTTAAAAAAGAAAAGATCCGCGTTTGTCGAAACAGAACTGCAGGCGACGGAGCAGCGAAAAAAAAACAAAAAAAAATAGAAGAGGAAGCTGCGGACCATTTGGGAAATGAAATGCTACGGAATTGGAAAAGTTTAAATGCCTCGCGTCGTCGGCGAGGAAACGCTTACGGGCAAATCGGCGGACGATTCGAACGTTCGACTCGTAAAACCGTCTCGATTCTTCGTTATTGCATCGCTTCACTGTTTAAACGAAACAATTCGAGCGATTACGCGGACCGTAACAATAATTGGAGCATCGAATAGCCGGCGCTGAATTTAACCTCGCGTTGCGTTCCTCCGAAAGGGTTAAGCTTCTCGGTCGATGTTTGTGCGATGAACGGCGCTTAACGTAAGGTCGTTTAAAAGCGACGACGAAGGTGGTGGTTGTAGGAAGATAGAAAGAAAGGGAGCAAGAGGCTCGCCGCGAGTTTCAACGCGGAATCCTCATGGCTGACTCACGGAGTACGAGAGCCTCAAGTCGGCAACTATAAGCACGGATTTCTATTCCTGGCGGTCTCGGTCTCGGTCTCGGTCTCGGTCTCGGTCTCGGTCTCGGTTAGCCTTTCGGACCCCCATGGACTCCATCTCTCCGTGCTCTCGTTGCTCGTCCCATAAACTCTTTCTTCTCGCCGATCTCGCTAACTATTCCGAAAAAAGAGATTCTTTCCAACCAGCGAACGAAATTTCTTTTCACGGCACGCTGATTTTCATTTTTTTTTTATTGATTAACATTGCTTCGCGCTGTCTACGAATTCTCCGTTAGGTTTTGTAGTTTTGTTATGGTACTTCGGTATCGGAGAAACGTTAGCGTTTTTAGGTGTGGTTATAATTGTCGCGTTTGGCCGAAAATTACTCTGCTAAATTCGAACAAACGTTCGGTGCATGCGATACTTTTCTTTGGTTGAAACGTAAATGGATAGGATTGTGTATTTTTTACAGTCAACAGTCGTTTATAGTGATTACAATTATGCATTTATCGAACTCAAATTGAAGGTGTTTGAGTGATAATAATGAGTGAAAAAATGAAACATAGATTTGAGTCTCCAATTGCAAGTTAATCGAATCATTTTTAATCGAAAACTTAGTTAAAAACGCTAACGTTTTTGCGATACAACGTCCTATAAAACCCAGTAAAGAATACGTACAAATAATTAGTTAATAATTAGTTATTTGCCCGTATTTAATTTCCCTGCGATTGCGCAAAAATCCACGGTTTAATACCTATTCATTTTCATACATAATCATTCAATTATCGTTCCAATGTCACAAGCAACGTTACTATTAACTCTGGCAAAAAAGTTATCAGGCGACCGCGATGATATCGAATCATTATTGGACGGATTTATCGATCGTGTAAAGATTTCCAAACGGTCCCCCACTTCTCGTCGCAGATTATGTAAAGCTTTTAACGAACGTTGAATTAATTCACGGGTCGATGGTAAAATTACTGCGTATCGCGATTATTAATATTCGTAAAATGCAAATAACACGCTTCTCTGTTGTATACGCGCGCGCGAGTACAGCAGCGAATTGAATTTTAAACGTTAAACGTTGATTTAGTTAATTACCGTGCGCGGCGATTTCGATATCGAGAACCGAAACGAAAAATTTCGTTCGCTCGCGGAGCCTCGATGATGATAATGATTAAAGTCGTCGATACGAAGTGAGGAGACAGATCCGGATAACCGCGAGATCGTGGAAAGAACCGGAAAAGCCTCTTACCTCTCGAAGGGAGGCAGAGAATCTTGACGTTAAAAATAAACGGGGGAGGTAAGAGGTTAAGCTGCCACGCGAGCTTTAAACCGAATGCAGAGGCAGTCAGTATTTCGAGGTATAAAGGAGAAGAAGCTGCTTTCGCCTCGCTTGAAAACCTGCGACCGCGTCATTTTTAATAGCAGCCAAGTTTCTCTTAACCCGTCAACTCCTTACTCTTTCCCTATCCTTTGTCATTTTTATAGTTGCCGGAAATTTTGAAGGCTATTAGCAGTCACAGTGTTACTATTTACATTTACCGAATCGTTTACATGAATTATTGGCAACCGAAGCAAAGTACTCGTTAATAGATTCACGCGCCAACGAGTCGCTATACTTTTATACAGTTACGCGTTTAATATGTTACGATGTGTTTAATGCACGATATATTATATATATAAATATATTTACGTGTATCATCCGGTACACATCATACTTGCTTAAAAGTGTGCAGCCTATTTATAGGAAAGTGGCATCGATTAGGAAGAGGAAAGTTGAAGAAGAGGCGCCCGATGAATATTTTTGTTTTTTGTTTTTTTCTACAGAGGCGAATAATATCGAAGCAAAAGTTGGCGGCGGAATGGGAAAATTTCAAGTATCTTCTTGAGGGTTGCCAAACACTCGAGTCACTTCGCGGTGAAATTCGCAGAAGCCCCCACGGTGTAACTTTTCTTCGAGTGGCCATCATCGATCAAACTCGAATTGAACGACTGCCAATCGAATTCGAATCTTTCTCGAGGGCGCCACTCTCTGTAGACCTATAAATTTACTTTCTATTTTAATATTGCCGAAATAACAGTACAGCCAGTCGGCCATCTTTCCCCTCGCGCGGTCTTACCGTTCGCTAACGATTGGCAAAAATTTGGCATAGCATAAATATACCACGTACCGTCACTTTTAAGGTTCGCGTTTCAAGTAACTTTCGTTGACTATTTTAGAACGTATTTTAGAACCTAGAAATCAATCCAATTTGAAGCACAACGTCAGTTAGCATCTCTTCTATTTATGATGGTTTTCTTTTGTATCTTAAAATTTGGCATAGGATAGATGTACCACGTACCGTGACTTTTAAGGTTCGCGCTTCAAGTAACTTTCGTTGACTATTTTAGAACCTAAAAATCAATCCAATTTGGAGCACAACGTCAGTTAGCATCTCTTCTATTTATGATGGTTTTCTTTTGTATCTTAAAATTTGGCATAGGATAGATGTACCACGTACCGTGACTTTTAAGGTTCGCGCTTCAAGTAACTTTCGTTGACTATTTTAGAACGTATTTTAGAACCTGGAAATCAATCCAGTTCGGGGTAGAACATCAGTTAGCATCTCTTCTATTTATAATGGTTTTCTTTTGTATCTTAAACACGATGTATTAACTACTACGTTATTGAAACGGTACAACAAAGTCCGATGACCTTACTATCGTCACTTGAGAATTTCTCATTAAAATAGAAACACGTTTTACGTATACTAGCGCGTCAGTTTGTGTAACAGAGATGATAAGAATTCGTATTGAATTATACTTCTTCTCATACATTATAATTACATTGGTCGCGTTTGAATCTTCAACAACGCCTCGTTACAATCAATATATCAATATCTTCAACAACGCAACGTAAAATGAAAAGTAGCCGAATATTCGTGGGTTAATTTCCACCCCTTAAAGTGAATTAACGCAAGAATGAACAATTGCTCGATACGTATCTACACGTGCCCTACATCTCCCCAAAGTTGTTACTATTATTATTATTATTTTCTTTATTCGCGGGATAAAGAAACCCATTAGCGAAGAAAAAAGTTTCAGAATTTTAAAAAATAAACAATAACGAGTTATGTAAATTGCAACAGTGTACGAACAGTTTTTCTGGCCACCGTATACGAGAACCATTAGCCTGTTCTATGGTTGGTCGATGGTTAAAAGGAACGATTCAACGTAAGATTAAATGGCGCGAAGGACGCCTATAATGACTTGGAGTGTTTCACGTTGTTTGACTAACCCAGTTTTCGAATCGAAAATAGCCTTCCTTCGCGCGTTTCCCACCCGGCATTCGCTTTGCTCTTTCCTCTTTCCGATATTTCACGAAATTTCGTCAAATATTTCAACGACCGTGCTCCACGGCGACGACGTCGACGATGCAATGGCCGGCCTGCATCCGAATGCAGCCGCGTCGTTTCGTCGCCCGATTTCCACCTGTGCACCGATTTTCATTTTTCTCTTCTCCTCGACAATCGTCGTTCCCAACGACGCCCGCCTCTTCTAGCCAAGATCGATCGATTCTCTGTTCGAACACAGCTTGAACGAAGGAAACGTTCGCGCTGTGTTTCCACCCTTTTCGCTGCTACATTTCTCCCCGAAGGACGAGTGATTTAAGGAAATTATTGTTCCGCGCTATATCGCAGCTGCTCTTCATATTTTTACTTAAGACACACGATTCGAACCAATGTTTATCGTCGTTAAATTAATTCTAGAATGGTAAGGTGATGTTGATTTGCGTTGTGAGAAAGTTTAGAGGAATGTTAATGAAAGGAACTATAACTTCGGCTACGAAAACAAATGCAGTTCGAATTATTTACTGTAGCGTTGTAAGCTGTAAGCTGTAAGCGTTATTTACTGTAATTATTAAGCTGCGTCTTCGCCGAAGCAACGATCAGCGACATTTTACACGCATCGCGTTCCTTAAAACGTTAATCGTTTAATTCAATTTTTCATTATCAGATATCGCTGCTCGTGGACCGAACATAATTGTATCTTGCTATTAACCGGAACTGTTTTGGAACAGTTGCTAGAGGCGAGTTTTAGTTTCTCAGCAACAGGAGGCAAGTAAAAGTTCCTCATTATTGCTTCGACGCGGACGCAGCTATGAATAACGCGATAAAAGCCAAAACTCTAAAGTGTCTAGATTAATCCTATCGAGTATATCGTAACGCAACGCGGTTCTTTTCGATCGCGAGTAGATTAACCGAGTATATTTCGGTGTAAAAGTAATTGGAAACTAACGGGGATGCTTGGACGTGGCGGACTTGAGATCGATCGGTTTGTTTGCAAATGAAGCCAAGCGACGCGACGGCCAATTCGACGAATCGATTTCGACGAGCAAATCGCCTGTGCCTGCGTATCGCCTAGGGCAGTTTCAGCACAATTTAGGCAACCCCTTGCTATCTTCGTCGGTCTCTCCTTGTTCCACCTCGTCACCATTGTCGTATACACGTAAACGTTCTCATCAGCCTGCAGGTTATGCGACTACTCCCCCCCGCGATAGCGAACGCATCGAATACAGTAGCGTTCGCATTTGTCCTCCGCCGGGAATTATGTAAGATGCGATTATTGTGGTGTAAGTGTAAATCATGCGAATCTAAGTGCTCGTTTTGTTAATAGAAAATCGCGACGTGCAAAAATGCATCCGTGTTAATTTTATGCATCACGAATGGATCACTTTGATCACTTTGCTAGCGTTTTAACATCCGTTGCTATCAGTAGTGTTCGTTTCAGCGTTCGCATTTGTTCTTCGCCGTGAATTATGTAAAATGCAATTATTCGCAGCTGAATATAAGTGCTTGTTCTGTTAGAAAATCGCAGCGAACAAAAATGCATCCTTGTTAATTTTATGCATCACGAATGGATCACTTTGACCACTTTGCTAGCGTTTTAACATCCGTTGCTATCAGTAGTGTTCGTTTCAGCGTTCGTATTTGTTCTTCGCCGTGAATTATGTAAGATGCAATTATTCGCAGCTGAATATAAGTGCTTGTTCTGTTAGAAAATCGCAGCGAACAAAAATGCATCCTTGTTAATTTTATGCATCACGAATGGATCACTTTGACCACTTCGCTAGCGTTTTAACATCCATTAATTATCTTCGCCAATTTTTCGAAACGAGATCTCGAAGCAAGCTATGAAGCTGAAGCTTTTGGTGAGAAAAAGAAAGACGCAGGGTAGATGTACCAATTACTGAATTATATTAGTTAATAGCGAACGAATGTACGAAGGATGGAGACTCGGGAAATGGCAACGTAGCAACGCATTTCTTTATATGTAATATTAACAATGATTAACTAAACACTTTACTTGAATCCTTTACTTTATTTTACTTGAATTCATCAATGTTTCTTCGAACCACACTTTTTAATCACGCTGTGAGTAGATTGTTTTGGTATACGTCAAATCATTTAAGGCCATTTTGTGTACAAGAACCTAACAAATTGATGCATTTAGTATAGAATATACGTACTATAATATCAATATGATATAATAGTATTGTGAAATATCATTCTATTAAATTGCTCGTGAAAATAATTGCGACGTTCACAAGAAGTTCAGGGAAATACAGAGAATATACATACGTAACATCAATATGTTATAATAGCATCGTAAAATGTCGTCCTATCAAATTGCTAACGTAAAGAAGAATTCGCAAGAAGTAGCAAAGAATTGCGCGTTTCTAGTAGCTCGAAGTTGGCCAAGAATTCATTAAACAATTTTATACGTTCTATTTTTCTGCGGGGTTTCGGTTACGCCGACATTTACGAAAGTTCACGTATAGCTTTCGCGGAGAAGCTAGCCGGCTCAATTAGAAGAGCCGAAGAAGATCTGACAACGCGACATGGCGAAGGTAAACGTAATGGGGTAACATTAGCTACGACCCTCGTCGAGGGGTCCAAGTGCTCGTATAAATAAATTACTTTCTCTCTTTACGTTTTTTTTTTGCCGGTCGATAAACGAGGTCGTTTACAGTCAAAGCAACCGTGTCCCGACGACCGTAATCTTCGCCTTCTCTCTTTTGTTTCCTCGCACCGACGACGACAACGACGACGACGCGTCGTAGCCATTTTCCTATTCGATCCCGCCGAACGGAACGTTTTCGTTAAGTGCATAAGGGTACGATCTTGTTAATGGGCCAAGAAACGGAACGTGCCGGTGTAATGGCCGCTAATTGCTTTCACCTTTTACTCGTATTCTATATTCCATAGCAGCTCTACTACTCTCTTGCAAGTGCATTGAATTTTTCCCCCTCGCAGTAGTCGAAGGAGTTTAGGGAAAGAAACCTCTCAGCAATTGCGTAAATCTCTTTTCGAAAGCGCAAGCGTTCGAATTTGCAAGACTTTGGATTTCTCAGGCGTTCGAATTTGCAAGATTTTGGATTTCTCAGGCGTTCGAATTTGCAAGACTTTGGAATTCTCAGGCGTTCGTATTTGCAAGGCTTTGGAATTCTCAGGCGTTCAAATTTGCAAGACTTTGGAATTCTCAGGCGTTCAAGTAAGACTTTGGAATTCTCAGGCGTTCAAGTAAGACTTTGGAATTCTCAGGCGTTCGAATTTGCAAGGCTTTGGAATTCTCAGGCGTTCGAGTTGCCAAGCTTTTGGAATTCTCAGGCGTTCAACTTTGCAAGACTTTGGAATTCTCAGGCGTTCGAATTTGCAAGGCTTTGGAATTCTCAAGCGTTCGAGTTGCCAAGCTTTTGGATTTTCAGGCGTTTCAATTTACAAGCTTTTGGACTTTCAAGCGTTTAAGTTTTAGGGGCTTTTGGATTCCCAAGCGTCTGAATTTCCAAGCCTTTAGAATTCTAAGCATTCGAATTTCCAAGCCTTTAGTAATTCTAAGCATTCGAATTTCCAAGCCTTTAAAATTCCAAAGCGTTCAAATTTCCAATCCTTTCGATTCCCAAGCATCTGAATTTCATTCGCCTGCGCCGTCGTCGACGATTTCAACGCGTCGCTGTTACAAAGAACGCCAACGAAACTCGGTGCCGATGAAGACATCGCGAGTAAAGTGATTGGCCACGATTAATCAGCGAAGTATTTAAAAAAAACGTGCAGGCGTTTGAAGAGACGCGAGCTTTGAAGTGTTGCACCGTGTTGTTTCGCTCCGGTTTCGCGCGAAACCACCGGTTTCCCAGTTAAGTCATCTTCTCTCGTGGAGCCCTTCAATTACGGTAAGTAGTGGCGAGAAGCGGAATAACAAAGGGGTTTCACGATCAAACGTTGCAAGGCGTGGCGGCCGAGTTTTTCTTCTGTTTCTTTTTTTTTAGAAACGTGCCGTGAAATCGCGTACATACATACGTATATACCGAGCAATGTTCGCGGTACCTTAGTACGTGCACACTGAAATTATTCGAAGCTTACACTGTATCTTGAATTGAAGCATTTAAAAGGGGAAGTGCAGCGTATTTATTATACCGTTGGTTGTTGATAAATGTGGTAGCTTTCTATTAACAGCTTCTATATAGTTATCGAATATTTTAATTATCCTTTCCGCTACAATATAATATAGGGATTATTTTGGGTAAACCCCACGTAGATGGTTTAAAGGTGCGAGAAGGGAAGAAAACTGATTGTCAGTTTGCGAATAAGTAATGCTGGTTTATTAATAATAAATATTCTTCGGCTCTATATCCATATAAACAATATATACAGCTTTGGAACTATTATTAATAATAAACCACTATTACTTAGCGTAAAGTGAAGATGCTTTAAAGTATAAGGATTTTCTGAGAAAGGAGAATAGTACGTCCAAAACATCAGTAACCCATTAGACGAGTTAACTCGTCATCAGCAGTTAACAGAAACGTCGTTTGTTAAACGTTTATCAGCAATTATTAAATCGCTGCAATTACGGTTAAAAGCTTCGAGGTAAGACATTGTTTTCATCCTTTGCTCCGATCTTCTGTTCATCTTAAGCAAAATGGTTATTCCAAACATGTTTCATCTTCCCTTTAACCCTTTGCGGACGAGAAAAAAATAACACTTAACAAATTTCCATTCAGTTATGAATTAATCACAGACAGAACTTAATAATACTTAACCAATTTTCGCCGAATTATTATGAAAAGTGCTTATTAGTATCACTAGTTTCTTATATTTATTATGTCGTTTCTATTAGTGTCACAAATTTCTTCTTTTGAAGATCGACATTTACCTAGAAAATTGAGAGTTTCGGCGGCTATCTGCCGACACTCGTCCGCAAAGGGTTAATACTCGATGGTTGCGTGGAGACGCAACCCTAAAGGGTTAGCGATGACAGTGATCTCTCTCTCTCTCTTCGTTGACAACGACGCGTCGTCGATCCGTGCACTGCAAATGGCCCGCAGCTTTCGGCTATATAGGCTCAATTTCACTGTGCCGCATCTGCCTGTAAACAAGGCGACGATCGCTTTGCTAAGATGAATTCTCAGATACGCGGTTTCTGCCAATCAGAATCCGGGCTTTGCTGACCGAAACCTAACCCAAACCTAACCCACTTTAAACTCGTGCAGTGGCTCACGTTCAAAATCGTCCACTTTTCAAGCGTATTCATTCGTCTCTACGAAATGCACTAGTTACGAATTAAAGATGTTTATAAATTCTAACTTTATCACGATAAAACAACAGCAAAGTCTTATGGAGCACGTTTGCTTAGATAAGCAGTCTTAAATTAGAAGTCGTTCATCTTTTCTTCACTTAGGAAACTTGAATTCAATATCACATTGCTATTTTCGTTCTTCCAGTTTTCAATCCACTGTACGCTGACTTTATTATGTTTTTCATACATGTCATTCGACGTTTTCGATGGTGGTTGAAAAAGTATATACAAAACTAATCGAAAGTATCCCGAATATTAATAATTAGACCCCTCCCCCTTTGTTTTCAACTATTTTCGTACAATGTTTCGCGTAAAATTAATCCAAGTCCGACCGTTTATGATTCCTACAAATTAGTGATCCGTTCTTTACTCGTTGTTAGTCAATGGTGGCAACTTTCGTGGAAAGATATTTTCTGGCTTGCGTTTCGACGAAAACCGGTCGAGCAACGATCGATTTGCGAATAGAGGTCGAAGCAGAGGGGCAACGGGGAAATAATAAACGCGTCAAAACTAATGGTCACGATCGACGCAGTTGAGTTAAATCGAAGTGAATCAACGCATTCCCGCGGCGAGCTTGATTTACGACTCGCTATTAGCCGACTCGCTTCTATCCTGTCGCGGTGAGTGTATCGAAAAAACGGGGACATTTTTCTTCGGCTTCCCGTCCCTTCCGCGTTTTCCTGCCGCTCTACCAAAGCCTGCCCCCAGCCAAACCAACGAGTCATCGTTTCACTCCCGATACAGCAAAATGCAACATGCGAAACGCTACAATAACGCCACTGCGAGCGTAAAATAATTTTCTGGCGCAACGGCTCGCTCTGTCCGTCCGTTTATGCTCTTGACGACATCTGGAAACGATACGCTGCGCGACGTAATCTGTATACAGGCGGAGGGATGAAGGACAAAGGACGACGAAGGCGTCGATTCGAGTTCGACGTGGCAACGAAGCCCTTGCATTTTCAGCGAAGTGATTCATTCTCTTCCGTGTCGACGATCGTGCAACAATCGAACATTTTTCCTTTTTCTAACCGCTACGTACAGAGTGCAGTTGATAGCAGTTAATAGACTCTACGTTCTACTACGTACAAATTGCAGTTTATAGACTGTAAGTAGCATATTTGCGGACGACCGTGTTTTAACCGAACACGGACTCTCAGTAGCGTATTTGCTTACAACGGCTTATAAAATTCGTCTTTTCCCATTCCGATTCGAATGAACCGTTTCACTCGTAATTCACTGCATCTGGAAGCATCCTTTGACAGCATTCCTGTCAGCGAAAGGGTTAATCGTTTCGTAGCGTAGGGTTGGAAACGCGAGATCGAAGCGCAGCGCAACGGGCGCCGATAAAAGGAGCAAAAGAAACGGGAACGAGCGAGAAACGATTTAACAGAGTGGAGAAGGAGATTCCGCTCATTGTATTTGTAGAACGTTGCTTTCCACCGGTGATTTATGTGGCACGCTCTGACGCGTGATAAATCATTTCGCGATTATTTCCTCGCCTTTTGTTCGCCGCGCTTCGAATGTTAATTCGTGTACCTTAAACGCTCGCCTGCCGGATTATCTTCAGCCACGTACATATGTACGTACATACGTATGTATATACATTCCCGATTAGACAGACGTATATATGTAAATGCAGCAGATGCGGCGAAAGCTGCGGAATTTGTTTCGCTACGAAATTTCCCGCGTTCGATCGCGCGATGCTGATTATCTATAATATATATACGTGTACATATTATAGATAAGTTTAGGTAGGTTGTGTAGTAGATTACATAGTATATACATATTGTTCGGCGTCGTTGAGTGGTGATTTGTAAGATTACCTCACTCAAACCTAACCCAAAGCTAACCCAATGGCTAGGGTAGATATTCCAATTTCTATCAGTGTCTAATTTCGTTACTGTACACATACGATACACGTAGATTACTATTTCGTTAACCACCTTTGATCTTCGTGGCGCAGACGTGCGTAATTTGGTATAAAGAAGGTGAAATATTGTCCATCTTCTTCTTGTAATTCCACGTTGAAATCTTCCCCATTTGTAAACGTATACGTTATCATTTCGCGTTTGAATTCTTCCAACATACGTTCAATCAGATTTAGAACGGATGACCGGAGTTTAATAGCTGGGACACATCGAAACGTAACCATACTTTAGCCATCTCTTTCAATGAGTTTCAAGGTGTACGCTCAATTTCGTGAGCAATGTATTCATATATAATATATGATATATCAAATATAGTATATATCAATATCAAATGTAATACATTGTAACGTCCGAATGAATGCGAGCGTCTCAATAACCAAATGAAGAAAACGCGCAAGCATCCGAGTCCTACTTTCAGCCACCGTGTTTCATTTACTTCGAATTTCTGCGGGCCGGCGATAAAAATAGAAGCGTATAATCGCGGACGCGCGGCGGCTCGTTCTTCTGAATATCCCTTTGAAGAAGATTTTCGCGACGACTCGGGGGCAAGGTAAATTCGACAACGAGCGGAAAACACGTTCCCGTTGCTCGGTAAACAAGCTTTTGCAAGAAGAAGAACAAGCCCGTCGCCTGTTTGTCAAACACACAGAGTTCTCCTTCGTTTATTTCACGATCGTTTGATCGTCGAAGAAAATCTTTTCCTCCCCCCTCTCCTCTCCTCCTTCTTCTGCAACGTAATTTAATTCTTCCTTTTCTTCGTCTCCGCCCCTTCCTTCTTCCCCGAGCCTCGAAATTCCCCGATAACGCCGGAACGTGAGTTCGTAAGGTCGATCGGAGGAAAATTTCAGGCTGGCCTTTAATAACGATCGAGATAAGGGGCGGAGTCGTTTAATCCGAATAAATCACGCCGGGGAATCTGTCGGGAGACGAGTTTACGTTGCTCGTGGCGTACCCTAAAAGAGACCCCGAGTTCCACATCCTTGCAGCAGCACGCCGAAAACTAATTGCTTCGATAGCATATTGCCCCGCGCCAACGTGTTTTATCCGAACGCTGCTCCGTGCGGATCTTTATGCAAATTCTACCCCTTTTTTTACGGACAGCTATAAAGAAGCGGATGTTAAATTTTAACGGATGTAAATCGATCTACGTTCGAATATCGTAACATTTTTTAAGAGTAATCGTTTGAAATAATGTTCAATGGTGTTTCGAAATTGGTTGATTAATTGAAACACGGCGAATCATTCGTTTCGTTATTATAATGCAGGGAAATAAATTCGTCTCTACGTTTACTAGACTTATTTTTTACTTTTTAAGCAAGTATATTTTAACCCATTGATAAATTAGTTGCTTCGAATGAGTCAATGTAATAAAACAAGATGATAACTCAATTGTTTCCTTACGCACTAAGATTTCACGTTAATCTTGCATCTTTGGAAAATAAAATATACTAGATCTTTGCAATCTAATAATCTTAAGATACTATTATAATAATAAAAGCAGAAACATAATTAAACGTATTACAATTGTTCTGTATTGCATCGCCTAACGATGTTAATAACCATTCATGAATATGGCAACGGTATTGAAACTTTAACTCGCTTGGCGTCTTCGATACTTTGGCTTCCTATTATTGACCGAATACCTAATCAAATGATACGATTAGGAAATTAATCAAACGTACCAGGGTTTCGCAAAACGTGTCGCGAAAAATGGAAAAAATTTTCTTCAAATAGGACGCGAGAATACAGCTTTAAGGCAAGCATAATTTCATCGGGCGTAGGTTTAGCATTTTTTAGATAATTCTTGGGTCTCGTTGGCTACGTTTCTCTTCGACGTCACATCTTATTGCATCGGAGGTGAAAACGAGGGCTGGCTATTACGCGAGATCATTGCCGGCTCTTGGTAATGCACCGTTTTGTCAAATTGCGCAGCGTTAAATTAAGGCGGAGGTAAAATTGTGCCAAGGTAATCGCCGTCTGAATTTTTATCCAGCCAATTCAACGCGTTACGAGTTACGACACTCTACTCAATTATCTCCGACTATTCTCCTACCCTAATAAAGTCTCCTCCCTCGTTTAACCGAAGAATCATCGGGAAGACATCCCGCTTAAATTTCATCGGATTAATAACTTTCCGCTTTACGCGTCTCGATAATCGCGGCCGATTTCGCTTATTAACTATCCCCGTGCAGCTGAGAACTTATTTAACTCGGATTAATACAATTCGATTACTTTCCAGCGCGGCTACAAGTTTCAATATGCTTTTCGAGTGCGGCGCGTTCAACTCGCGAACTTTTCGACTCCCGATTAGAGCTGATCATCCGTGCCTCGACGTTATTTTAAACTTCCCTCGCGTCTAAATATTCTATTAATCTTTTCTTTACCTGGCGGAATCGTAAGAACGTCGAATTGCATTATTAACGTGTGGAGGTGAAGATACTTTCGATTCATTTCAATTTAAGTAATAACAAAATAAGTAGTGACAAAACTAACAAGTTAAGCTGCTGTTATGACGAACGCTACGAATATAATCGGTTACAGTTTACAAGAAAAATCGTAGATACCATTAATCGCAAAGTGTAATTAAATTTGCTCAATTTGTAATTAAAATCATGGAAAATGTCAATGACTGGGTTAGGTATAGTACATTATATATTGCATAATGTGATACATTATACATTACATAATTTAATACACTATGTATTGCATAATATGGTACATTGTACCCTACATAATATAATACACTATGCATTGCATAATGTGATACATTATGCAATATATAATGTATTATAGTATGTAATGTATAATGTATCACATTATGCAATGCATAGTATATTAAATTATGTAGTGTATAATGTATCACATTATGCAATGCATAGTGTATTATATTATGTAGGGTACAATGTATCACATTATGCAATGCATAGTATATTAAATTATGTAGTGTATAATGTATCACATTATGCAATGCATAGTGTATTATATTATGTAGGGTACAATGTATCACATTATGTAATGCATAGTGTATTAAATTGTGTAGTGTATAATGTATCACACTATGCATTGCATAATGTGATACATTATACATTACACAATATAATACACTATGTATTGCATAGTGTGGTACATTGTACCCTACATAATATAATACACTATGCATTGCATAATGTGATACATTATACATTACATAATTTAATACACTATGTATTATACTATGTAATGTATAATGTATCACATTATGCAATGCATAGTATATTAAATTATGTAGTGTATAATGTATCACATTATACAATGCATAGTGTATTATATTATGTAGGGTACAATGTATCACATTATGCAATACAAAATATAATACACTATGTATTGCATAATGTGGTACATTGTACACTACATAATATAATACGTTATGTATTGCATAATGTGATACATTATACACTACATAATATAATACACTATGCATTGCATAATGTGATACATTATACACTACATAATATAATACACCATGCATTGCATAATATAATACATTACGCAATACATAATATAATACATTACATTGCACTGTCCACGATCTTAACGATGAATCAATGTACTACTTTAAATTGAATTTCATCTACGATTTTTCTTCTAAACAACAACCGATTACGTTTCATCCAGCATCAACCACAACTATTATTAATAATTGAACTGCTGCAGAGCGTCGATTAAAGGTACCATACTCTAATGGTGTATTTAAACCCTTTCGAAAATAAAAATAACTGTCGAACAGGAGACTGTAAGAACAAAGTGACTAATGATAATAGGAGAAGCACAATCGAAAGAAGAAAAACCCTTATACTAATATCATAAATAATTGTTAAAGATTGACGTAACGCGCGTAAGATCAAGGAAAAAGATCGCCAGAATGACCGAAACGATTAGCTGCAATAAATATAATTGGTTCGGTGATCGTGAAATGAATTTTCGCTCGACGATGCACGTGGCAGAATCGAGCGGAGAACGAAGCATCGTCGTCGTCGTCGTCGTCGGCCAGAAGAGACACGTAATCGCGAAAGAAGTGGCAAGATGTCCGCGTATAAGACAGACTGTCACGGGTAAGAATAGAGGTGGTGCGGTCCTTTATCGTGTCGCGGCAGTCGAGGGGTTGGAGGAATCTTTCTGCCCTGCCGCGTCCTTCCCTCTCACGATTTGACGGGCCTGCCTAAAGTCATCCACCTTGCCACGACCCCCCTTTTCTTGTCGTTCCATCAACGCCAACTCGTTCCGCCATCCCCTTTAACCATCTTCTTTTTCCCTCGCTCGTCCGCGTCGTGAAAATTCTAATTTCCGCTTCGCCCCGGCGAACCGACTCCCACCGTTTTCCTTTTTTTTTTTTTTTCTCTCTCTCGCCTTCAGAAAGAGGTTTTGTTCGCCACGATCGTTCGTCGATTCTATTTTATAGTTTACGGATCGTCGAATCGCGGGCATTGATGCGGGACGATTCGGAGAATTCGTTAATAGTCAAACTTCGGTTTCTTCATTTTTCTTTTTTCTTTTTTCGTTTGCTAGCTGGATTCTGTTGGATATTTAGTAGCAATCGAAATCTTAATAAATCCCGCGTGGTGCATTATGTAATCAAATTTCCGAGAGGCGTTTCGATTTTCAAAACCTTTGTAATTGCAAGCATTTGATGTTCCCAAGATTTTGGATTCTTAAGCATTTGTGTTCTCAAGATTTTGGATTCCTAAGCATTTGTGTTCCCAAGCTTTTGGATTCTTAAGCATTTGTGTTCCCAAGATTTTGGATTCCTAAGCATTTGTGTATCCAAGCTTTTGGATTCTTAAGCATTTGTGTTCCCAAGCTTTTGGATTCTTAAGCATTTGTGTTCCCAAGATTTTGGATTCTTAAGCATTTGTGTATCCAAGCTTTTGTATCGTAATTTTTATCACAACTTGTAGCTTATAACTGCTTACTTTTATTCTTAGCAAGTGTTGCCATTTTAATACGAGAATAGAACAATAAACTACGCAGGGAATACTTTGCGTTAGTATGAAAATCGAGCAGGGTTATGTAAATTAATTCGGGGACAAATCCGCGTTCCGAAAGTAGATTTCTCAAATAATCGACGCTTTACTTTTCATCATTGACCACAAGTTTCCCGTTGCTCGAAAATCCCGCGGAGTTAGACGTTGATCTGTCGAGTGGGCCATAAATTGCACGCGAAGCGTGTTGCTCGGTAGAAAAAGAGCCGCGAAACGCGTTGTTCTGTCGCCGGGGCGACATAATAAACGTACTCGGTCTTCATCAATCTTTCCAGCAGGCGAAACGCAAAAAGGGAGAGAAAAATAGCGTAGCTTTGGCAGAGAGCAGCGCGATCTTCGAACGGAGGCGAACTTTTCGCCGATCCCGCGAGTTAACATCGATTCACGCTACCATTTATACCGTACAAAAAACAATTCGACGTTTACAGCGCGCTAAAAATGCGACGTCTGCAATGTCGCACTGTGCGTAGTATAATTTTAACCGATATCATCGATATCAAAGTAAGAGTAACCATTTCTACTAACACGTTTGTATTTATTGACTCCCCAGTTAGCTTCGTTATCATTGTTCCAAATGATAAGTCGCGTGAATAGAGCTGCGATGCAAATGAGTTAACCCTTTGAAGCACATTGGTACGAAAAATATTCCATCTTCTTTTTATACCCAACTTGCGTGGCGGAATATTTTTAACGCTAGAACTACCATCTGACTTGTTTCTAATTGCCTATAAAAATTGTATATACTTTTTGGAAGCATTTTAACAAATTCGCCGTGTCTTTATCCAAAGGAGATAAATAAAAATTGAATTCCATTTTGTTATATACTTCCTTCAATATTGCTTCTATCGCTTTAATTTCTTCGACACGGATAACTGCTTCCTTAATTATCGGTAGTTCTAGTGTGAAACGCGTTTACAAATTTAAAAATTATAAGCAAAGATAGCATCGCGACGCGAATGGGTTAAAGTAATGAATGGAACAGCAAACGTGTTTCCCGTTGCAACGGTTAGCAGAAGCGAGCTTTCACCTGGCAGAAAAGGGTTGGACAACGTTTCGGCGTTTCGTGGTTCGGCGATTCGGCTAATTTTAACGCGGACGATGTCAGGGCGAGGCTTGGCCCACTGAATTATCTCGATCGGTATCGTTAGAGGCGTCGAGACGCCTCTGCAGACGAGAAACTCGGGCGTCGTACGTTTCGCGACATTGCAGACGCACGCAGTCCGACTATTTATAGTTGAGAATCTCTTGCGGAGACGGTTCGTAGAGATGGACTTAAGTATGTTGCAAGTAGGTTCCAGTCTGACTTCGTTTCGAGTTTAGAGGAACGACGAATAAACCGAAGTAGCGTAAGGTTTTTGCAGCTGTAATGTGCGACGAATATGCAAAACGTAGGGTAAATAACCCGCGTACCGCCACTGTTCCCATACCTGCCACTTTATTATATTAAAATAACAATATACTGCATTTCTTCTTTTTAATACACTTTAAGTTTAATTTCAATTGCAACTTCAATTTGTAAGAACGAAGACTATTGAGTAAAAGCTGCGTACGATATTTTAATTAAACTGCGCTCGACGCGTCGTTAAAATAGAAAACAAATGTCCCGATGAATAGTCTTCGAGAAATTCGTACGGCAAGTGATTGACGCGTTCGCGAACGATAACAAGTTTAACGAGCCGCAAAAATAGACGAGTGACAGGAACATTTAGCCGTTACATTAAAGTGCTTAATAATTTCCAAAAGTTAAAGGTACGCAGAATTGAACGCAGGATAACGTGGCTTACAAATACGAATGTTGTAATATTTTGCGCAACAATGAGAACGAATCCTATCGCGCGACGATTAAAGGGTGAAAACCTAACGCTTTAATTCGGCATCGCGCGCTATTTTCCCGCGGTTGTTTTGCGCGCTTCCTGTGCGACGCGACGCGACTCGACGCGACTCGACGCGACGCGGATGATAAATCCGCGTCCTATAAATCAGCCGCCATTTTTGGCCCCCCCGGAACTTTTTGACAAGGCAATTGGGAATTGTTTGGTAAACGACTGTGGAACGGGGCTGAAAAATCATGAGGTACGCGGTTTCCAGCAGCCCGTACTACTCCCATTCAATCCGTGTCGCCGACTGGTCCCCGCTCGTTTTTATTTATCGCGATTCTCCGAATTTCCAACCGGAATTTTCCTTCCCAACCCTACCATCGTCCTCTCTATGCCTCTCTTAACCCTTTGCGGACGAGTGTCGCAAATAGTCGCCCAAGTTTTTTGGTTCCCTCGACGTAATATCAATTTTTAGCGCAGCAAATTTAACTTAACGTCATTCAAAGACGCTGCTGTTGATAATTAGACGAGAATTTATTAAATCCCTTTCTCAAATGGTTAATAATTCAACGATAATTAGATTAATATTATATTGTCCCGTTTGCAAAGGGTTAAACCGACTCCCTTTAACCCTTTGCGGACGAGCGTCGACAAATAGTCGCCTGATCATTTTTTCGCTTTCCGAACCCACGTCGACTTTTAAAGCGCAGAACTTAATGCAATGAATACTTAACGTGATAATAAACATTCGAAATCGTTGGAAATTAAATGGTTTCGAACTCAAAGGCGTGAAAACTCAAAGTCGTGGAATTGAAAACTAAAGCACTCTCACAAGTGTTATTACTTCGACGTCCGCAAAGGGTTAACCCGATCGCATCCTACCACTGAATATTTTCTGCATTTCATGCGCAACGTTTCGTTTCGTTTCGTTTTGAAGAACTTTAATTTGGATCGATATAGCGTAGATGTACCGATAATAATCGACGCTTCAATTATTTCATTCAATAGCAGTGGCTCGATTAACGCTAGATCTACCAAACCGATCGAAAATGACTGCTATCAAAATTGTATAATACAAACTTGCAACGGTGCATTTTCTAGAATATTTCCCGATTTTCTATACAAAATGTTAATAGAGATTTATTGCGATTCAATCGCGTACGTTTCGCAAATATCTCGCATGTCTTTCTCTTTGGTACAAGAAATAAGTATAACTTTTAATCATCGGTAGTTCTAGCGTTAATTGAATCGATTTGAGGAACGTAAATGTTCGGATTCGAATGATTGAACGCGACAGATCAGAGGATGTAACAAAGTATCAGTGCAACTATAACGATAAATTTAATGTATACTTTAGTACAGGTAGATTTTGTTGTAAACGTTGCTATTTTAACGAGAAACTTTCAAGTGAAGTAATAGCAACTTTTATTTATATTATATTTATATTAATAAAATAATATTTAATAATATTAAATAAAAGCAATAAAATAAACTGAAGACAGCAATAGGAACACTGGACTTTGTATATTTCGAATCAATGACCAATTAACTCGTTATGTTCGACGCATAAAAATAATGTCCACGGTTAAACTCGATGTTGAACAAAAGGTGAAACGATTTCTAAGTTAAATAGGTTTCACAGTAGTTAAGTTACGCTTAACGATAAGCTTAAAGTGGCGATGGTGGATGGTACATCTATCCTATACGAGTTACCGTTCGAAATAAATTCCCGTGCAAGTCTGACCAGGGAAGAATGAAAGCGGCGCCTAAGGGACGTCGCCTTAATAATTCACCAACCCCTCGGCGCCCAGAAATAACATCCTTATCTGTTTGCCTTCTATCCGATTTAAAACAAAGAGCAGCTGAAAATTATACGGCCGTTCCGAATATAGCCGCGGCAAGAATCGGCGGATGATCGAAACGCGGCGGAATTCCGGCGGAATTTCCAGCGGAATTGGCGAGAAATAAAATCGCGCCGCTCGCTTGTTACGACCTATTCAAGCGATTCGGCCAATTCATTCGCGCGATTATCATAAGAATGAAATAAAATCGGGCGCGGGCGAAAATGCGAGGCCTTTGCTCGTCGCTCGCCGATGGAAATGCCGAATCGCGTCGAAATCGGGGCGTTTGTAACACCGCACACGCTTCGCTTTGACAGATTCGGCGATTCGAAATATCGAGAATCTTAAGCTTCGGGTTTTAAAGGGATTCGCTTCTGGACGCGTCGAATAGCTCGCAAGGCTCGCTGCATATTCGAGGAACTTAGAAGCATCGCAACGTGTTTGCATTAACGTTAGATTCACGGAATCGTTGCTTAAACTCGCGGAAATGATGAATATTATTTTTTAGCGATTCGTTTTGACATGGATTTCGATTCAATGACACGAATCCTCCTTGATTCTATAATCTCCTCGAGTGTTTATGTATATTCGAGCTCACTAACGGGCCTGCTCTCGAATTGTACCGCCAATGTCCGTGAATCTATCGTTAAGAGTCTTCTAAAATAGTTTACCACTCGCGGGGTGAGAAAATAGCAACGGAAAGTTTCCGGAAACGCCCGAATCTGATTCCTAGAAACGCTAACGACTCGGGCAACTTCCGATTCGGAAAGGCTGCCCTTGCATCACCGAAACGCACGCGCTTTTTTTGCCCTTGTTCGCCGCGTTTGAATGTGGGACGTAGAATTCTAGCCGAGTTATAAATACGCGGGAGACGACTGCTAGAAAGAGGGAGAAAGATATTAGTAACTGGACGCGCGTCTCGGCAACAGGCTCAGCAATCCCTTGGAGGGCGAAACAAGGAGGAGACGCGGTCGAAGGAGAAGAGGAAAAAGGGAGGGAAGAGGAAAATTAGGTGGGTAGACGATTTGGGTTAGCGCCAGCATGGTTGCCAACCACGTCGAAACGTGTTGAGATCTGTTTTACGGTTTAGAACGCTGCTGAGAGATACGTAAAACTAGAAACGTTCGCGTGATAAATGTCCCCATAATCGTCGCTTTAATTATTTCATTTGCAACTGTGAATTTCACGAGGTTCGATCGCTTGTCGATTTGAAAAAGTACGCCTTTCTTCGTCTATATTTATATCGCTTTCTTTAAAGCAATCTTCATGGAACCGAACGCAATTATTCCAAACTATTTTCCAGTTTTATGGTTCATTTTATTCCATTATCTGCTAGGGTAAATTTACCACGTACTGCCACTTTTTATTTAACTATTTTGCAATGTCGTTAATATAAAAATCGATCATGTTTCAAGCATAATATCGTGCTCAATATCGAGTCTATTTGTAGACATTGTTTTTATTTGTTCAATATAATAAATTCATTATTACGTAATCGAAAATGTAAAAAAACGTCTACGGTCCCTCGTATCGTCACTTGAGAATTTCTCGTTTAAATAGAAACAAATTTTGTATATATTAACACGTCAGGTTGTATCGAAGTCCAAATTTAGATTCTTTATACATTGCTTTGCTATTAAATAAACGAATTCAAGTGACAGTTGTAGGAACAATGACAGTACGTGGATCATTTACCCTACTCCTATTTGAAACACGTGACGATCTTTCGATATGTTTAACCCTTTGCGGACGAGTGTCTGCAAATAATCGCCACATTCCTCGTTTTTGTGGACGCACGTTTACTGTTAAAGCAGAAAGTTTCAATTAATATCGTTGAACTCGTAAGCTTAGAAATTCGTAAGGTTTGGAATTCAAAGTCAAAAATACTCTTTTAAGTTTTATTATTCGTCGTCCGCAAAGGGTTAAATTCAGCAAGCTTCAAGCTTCGAATTCGCGTGCAACAAACGCGAGTAAATGTTACTTTTAATCGCGCAATCGCGGCGAAACGTTCAGCCGCGTAAAATCCGAAAGATTATACGCAATATGAAATGTTTTTCCGCGAGCACGCGGTTGGTCTTCCATCGACTATTCGTCTTTCGGCGATCGTACGTAATTCGCAAACTAATTTAGCGGCCGAGTTACGCGAAGCACGAAACGCGGCCACAAAGCGTTCTCGTCGTCGTAGTCGTCGTCGACGAAATCGAGACAAACCGATAGCAGTAATTACGTAAGCCGAAACGAACGATTTGCCGTGTACGGTAATTCGCAGTACAGGGCAGACGGACGAAAGCAGAAACTGGCGCCACGTAATTAGTTCCTCTGGAATCGCGAAATTCAAAGTGAAAACTTTCCCCGATCGCCCCGAGGCAGTTGGCGTTAATTTTGTTCGTCTTAACCCCCCCTCCCCTTCCTTCGATCCGCAAAACCGCCGAGCCGGGGCTAAATTCGCACGTACCCATTCTGTCAAATAATGTTCGACCCGGAGACAATTCGCGTTGCGTTTCGCGGCGAGTTTCTAATCCTGTTAACCCTTTGCTAACAAGTAATACCGCGCCATTACAACCAATGCACTTCTCTCTCTCTCCCTTTCTCAATCTCTAATCTAAATTTATATCTGCCTTTTAACGTTTCCCTGCATCGATTCAAATATACCGTACTAATCCAATCCACCTTGGTTCGGCTAATTCCAACGCGCCTGATTTTCGATAGAAGCGTTCCAAGTTCTCGGCTTCGCTGCTAAAGAGAAATATTCCGAATACGGATGCAATAATCGATTGACGTTGGATTAAAAGCAGCATAGAAATAGTTAAACCCTTGGCTCATAATAACGAGTCACACTCGTTTATGGATAGATTATTAATGAAGGTTTTTGAGGCTTTCGCGGTAAGATTCTGAATAAGACTTGGCTTCCGGGATGGAGCCGCGTTGGATGAATTGTTTGTTGCGCGCGCGTTTCGCTGATGCAAGGGCAGCCTTTCCGAATCGGATGTTGCCCGAGTCGTTAGCGTTTCTAGGAATCAGATTCGGGCGTTTCCGGAAACTTTCCGTTGCTATTTTTTCACCCCGCGAGTGGTAAACATTGCGGTTTACTTCACCAAGGCTAAAGACAAGCTGATACTGGTTTTCTTCCTATTTATCCAGAAGTGGAGTCATTGTTACCTGACGTTTCCGTTGAGTGGAGTTGACCAATCGATTTGCTTATTCAGATAATTAATTATAAATAGATTCATTAAATATAAGTTCTACTTGCAATACAGTGTCATTCTTTATCGTAACATTAGCTTCTCTCTAACACGATTCACGATGGCTCCACACAAATTACGTTAAATATTTATACGTTCCGGATAAATACGACTTGTAAATAGCTCACGTAAGTACAGTAATTAACGAATCGTAAGGCAAGGGGTTAACGTTACGAGATATAGTCTGCGAAAAATTCGCAGGGCACCGGGTTGTAATAAGAGAATAACGATTTACTCTGAATGTTCGAGCACAGCTCGATAGCCCGAGTTGGTACAAGAAAATCAAGTCGTAAGGCGAGGCATCTAGTGGGTGACGAAAATGGCGGTGAAACGAAGGGTCGGAGAAGCGTGTAAGTAGAGGTCTGTTGGACTTGAAGTGGCTCGGAACGGACAATCTCGAGGGTGCGGATAATTTATGCGCGCAATTAAGCGGCGGCGGGAGGGGAGGGAGGAGGGGGCCTGTAAATTAATTGGGAAGATGGTAGTAAAAGTTAATTTGGTAGGTGGCCACCAGGCTACTGGCAGTCGTTTGGCTCAGGTGGCGCGAGTCGCGACGAGCAGCTCGAGAGAAGCCGAATTCCCGTTTGCGAGCGGCGAAGCGCAAGAAGCCGTAAGCGAACTCTGCAATACAAACGGACGCGAGCGTAAGCTACTAATCGGCACGCGTTCGTTACCCAATGTCGCTTCGCTTTTGCTTCTACCATCAACGAACCGTAGAACAGACTATTCTTTTTAGTAGACGTATATTAGGTTTTCCGGAAAATTTGGATATGTAGACCGGAACTCGGGGAGGCGAGGAAGATACAATTCAATTCGTTTAACGTTACTTTATTCTTTCGACGAGCGATAGACGCGGACAGACCTATCGTTGACCCGCGTACCATTTTATATTTTCTATTTTCGAATGGTGGGGAAGAGTGCCGATGGAGAGAGCTAAGGGGTATGTTACCCCTTAGAATTTCCCACTTCCCCGTCAACGGTCATTCCGTCTTTCCCGTTACCTACCCGGAACTCGGCAGCCAGCAATAAAAACCAAGGATCGCCTCGACTTTGAAATCACTCGCGAAAATAACGAAATTACAACTATCCCAAATCTTGGCTTCACGTGCGTACCAGCTGCAAAATGAACAAGTACTGGTTCCTTGGGCTTTATTGTTGCTACGGCAGGCTCTCACCCTCTAACACTCGCTACGCGACCATATAATTAAGCCTACGGGTCTACAGATACGATTTTCTATCGTCGAATCAAGCATCGGTAAGAGTACCGCTAAACGTAATTCAATTCGTGACGCGTTGAAAATTCTCCCGTTAACAAACGCAAACGTTGCTTCCTCGAGTGACCGATATTTCAATTCGCTATTTTCCCTTCACCTCGCTCCCCTTTCCCTCCTCGTCTATCGTCGTTGTTCCTCGTTATTGCAACCTGCATCCGTCTTCCGAGCGGCGGACGATAAATTGAATTTGAAAGGCGGAGGAACGTCGAAAGGAATTGAAGAAAGGGTTGCTCGCGCGCCAGCCTTTGACCACCGTTTCGCCCTTTGCCTTTTCTGTCCTAGTTAGCAGTTAACCAACGAAAGCGAGGACGGTGAATTGCGGGAAAGGCAAAGAAAGACAATGCGCGTTTCGCTCGAGCGGTCTAAACGAAAGAATAAATTTCACCCTTTTCACGCGCGACTCTCGCGGTGCTTTAAAAAAAATTCCTGCCCCCTTCCGCGTTTCGTTTTCTTCGTCTTTTCGCCACCGTTCACGCTCCGTTGCGCCCACCCCAACGAGGCAAGGCAAGGCAAGCTTAATTAGAATAAAACGCGTAATAAATGCGTTGGACCAACACGCGCCCGTACAACGGCGGCTTCCTTTATTCCCCGTGCACTTTCTTCGGCTTTGACGTTAACTATTCAACCGCGTCCCGTTTTTCAATTCCATCCAACGTTGCTACGCGTGCGCGAAATTATTCTCCGCCGGCGTTCCTTTTTATCGTTTATTAATTAGGCGCAGCGCAGCCGAGAGAGCGGTTGCTAATTAATACGCGAGTGGTTTCGGGTTAGGTTCGGCGTTTAACCGTTTCGTTTCATAATTATTCGAATGAGTTGGGAAATTATTGGCAAGCCAATCGATTCGAAGTCGCGTGCAAAATGTATCTATCACCGCGTACGATATTTAACTGTGGCGGCTCTCCTGCACCCACCACTAGAGGGACATACGAAATAGGCTTTCTCGAAAGTATAAGCTCCAACTACCTCGTCCATATATATACCGCCTTTAACCTTCCTTCGAATATCCCAAGTCTAAGGCAGGGCCTGCTAGGTAGCCTTATTAATAAGTCCACTAGCAGGCCCAGGACGAAACGCAACACCCTTCCCTTTCCTATTCTATCCCCCCTCCACAGCTCCACATATCGTTGGCAATTTTTACTTAACTTTCCTTCCAAATTCCCAACGTCTAAGACAGGGCCTGCTAGGTAGCCTTTACTGATGAGTTCACACTAGCAGGTCCAGGATGAAACGTAACACCCTTCCTCTTTTCCATTCTATCCCCCCTCCACAGCTTCACATATCGTTGGCAATTTTTACTTAACTTTCCTTCTAGATTCCCAACGTCTAAGGCAGGGCCTGCTAGGTATCCTTACTGATGAGTCCACTAGCAGGCACAGGACGAAACGCAACACCCTTCCTTTTTCCTATCCTATCCCCTCTCCACAGCTCCACATATCGTTGGCAATTTTTACTTAACTTTCCTTCTAGATTCCCAATGTCTAAGACAGGGCCTGCTAGGTAGCCTTACTGATGAGTCCACTAGCAGGCCCAGCACGAAACGCAACACCCTTCCTTTTTTCCATTCTATCCCCCCTCCACAGCTTCACATATCGTTGGCAATTTTTACTTAATCTTCCTTCCAATATCCCAAGTCTAAGGCAGGGCCTGCTAGGTAGCCGCACTGATGAGTCCACTAGAAGGCCCAGGACGAAACGCAACACCCTTCCTTTTCCTATCCTATCCCCTCTCTACAGCTCCACATAACTATAATCCCGCCTTTATTAATCGATCGTCTACCGCGATGAAATTATTTTACTCGAAAGACCTAAGGTAAATGTACCACGTCCTACCACTTTAACCCTTTGCGGACGAGAAGTAATGACACTTGCGAGAGTACTTTATTTTTGAATTCCACGACTTTGAGTTTTCACGTTTTTCATTTCATTTCCAACGATTTCAAATGTTTATTATCACGTTAAGTATACATTGCATTAAGTTTTGCGCTTTAATAGTCGACATGGGTTCGCAAAGCGAAAAAATGATTAGGCGACTATTCGTCGACGTTCGTCCGCAAAGAGTTAAGGAAGTTTCGTTAACTATTTTAGAAAGCATCCAACTTAAAAATCGTTCCGGTTTGAAGCATAATGTATTGTTCAACATCGAGTTCGTTTATGGACATTCCTTTATGTGCGATGAATATAAGGAATTGATTATTAATTCATTGAAAATGTACGACTAAGTGCAATATCCCTACTTTCGTCACTTGAGAATTTCTCGTTTAAA
The DNA here is from genome assembly GCA_028830335.1 of Eucera pruinosa. Taxonomy (NCBI): domain Eukaryota; kingdom Metazoa; phylum Arthropoda; class Insecta; order Hymenoptera; family Apidae; genus Eucera; species Eucera pruinosa. The sequence goes on from JAMYCR010000019.1 coordinate 5,341,994, forward strand.
TAGAAACACACGTCTTATATATTTACATTAGTACGTCAATTTGCGTAACAAATATAAGATGCAAAGTAACGTCGCGCCAAAGTTAAACTACAAGTCCTATACTTTGTAATTACTTAATTATTGGTCACGCGTTTTAATGCTCGACGACACGTTTATCTGCTAATATTAATTTTGAAATATTAACGAGTGTTTGGAAAACCAAGCTGCATAAAATCAGCCGTAGTAATAATATAAATAATCCTTTCGAGTTAATCGGTATTTCATTGCGCGAATCGATATGTTACGTTGTTCGTTAACAGCGAATTAAAATCTTGGTTAATGGAGGAAGCAACGTTTATTTGTTAACGGAGAATTTTTGCGGAGATTTTCGGAGAAAAGTTACCCGTTAATATTTAAAAATAATACAGCGTGAACGAATACGCAACGTCTACGCGTTGTTACGTAAACCGAAGGCGAAATTTCGTATGAAAATTAGTTTACTCGCGACGCTTCGTACGCGTTACTTCGCCGTTAAATAAAATGATTAAATTGTCGTTGTTATAAGGACACTGGCAGTACGTGGAACATTTGAGCTATTCCGCTAGTCGACAAAGCCAATTTGCTGCTGGTTAATTACTTTCATACCGGGGCATGAATATTTCCTGCCTCGAATTACCAGGCGTAATTCAATCTCTTAACTAAAGTAGAAATTAATGCAACGGAAAAGAAGACGAAAGCGGCCGCCTGTGCGCGTGTTCTCGATGGCGTCTTAAGATCTCGCGGAATGTCGATGGAAAACGGTGGAAGGGGTTGCAAGGCGAAATGCTTCTCGCGGATAAATTAAATGATGTTCCAGTCTTCAAAGGATCGTTTAACGGTTGCAGCTCTCTTTTATCGTCCCGCTGAAAGCTGTGCAACGATTAACGAGAATATTGTTTAGCACAATTCTCTACCCCGTAGCCGAACTCACTCGAGTCTTCTATTGGAATCCGGTGAAACAGTAGCTAAACTATTGAAATAGTCTCTGCTTATCGAACTACACTTATTGACAAATGTTAAGGAACACGGTACGTATTTGCGAAGCTTTGAGATTGTACATGGATTCGAAATAAAAGTGGAAGAACTTATATTGTTTATCGATGCATGTGTAACACTATACTTTTATGCTACTGTAAATTTTAAACTGCGAATCTTAGAAGCGAAAGAATACGGAATAATTCGTAAGTCACTACTTTGTTTCTTAACTTTTGTCGGCAAGTGTACGTATCATCACTGAATCGCGGATTTTTACGCTAATTTAGCTTCTAACCACTTGTCTTACAATAAAGAGTCACACTGGCGGCATTAATTAAGGTGTTGGTTTAATAAAAAGTGTTGTAATATGAAAAATCACTACGCGGTGGTACAGTATATTTCACGCTTGTAGAAATCGAACAGCACGCCTCTGATCTGCTCCACGGCCGCGGCGAGAATAAAGGACGAAACGTACATCGATACACAATAGACTCGAAATCTAACTACAGGTGCCACTAGGGCAATACGTGTTTACATATGATAACGGTCGATGTCTAGATTCGGGATCTCCGAATAAACATTACAGGGTAAATGACCCGAATTACTGTAACTGTTTCTATAACTGCCGCTTGAATTCGTTTATTTAAAAGCAAACTAATGTATGAAGAATCGTAAATTCGCATTTCGATTTACGTAACAACGCATAGACATTGTATACTCGTTTACGATTAATATTTATAAATTATATACATTATATATTATAATATATATTATATATTATGTATTATGTTATTATATATATTATATATTATGTATTATGTTATTATACATATTATACAGTATGTATTATGTTATTATACATATTATACATTATGTATTATGTTATTATATGTATATTATACATTATGTATTATGTTATTATATATATTATACATTATGTATTATGTTATTATACATATTATACATTATGTATTATGTTATAATATATACATTATATATTATAAATAAATATTAAAACATAACTATAAAGTATGAAATATGTCGTTATTCAGTAGGGCGATACGATTACTATATATTTTGTATCTGTTACACAAATTGACGTGTGTTAATACATATAAATATTGTTTCTATTTAAATTGAGGAATTCTCAAGTGACGATAGTAGGGATATTGGACCTTGTTGTACATTTTCAATTAATTACTAATTCATTCATTACATTCAACGTATAAAAAGAATGTCCATAAGTAAACTCGATATTGAACACGATATTATGCTTGAAACAGGAGAGATTTTTATGTTGAACACGTTCCAAAATAGTTAAATAAAAAGTGGCAATACGTGGTGCATTTACCGTGTGTAAAAACTGTTTCTATTTAAACGAGAAATTCTCAAGTGACGATACAAGGGACCGCGGGCTTTGTTGAACATTTTTCTTACGTATTAATGAATTTATTATATTGAACATATGAAAAACATGTTCATAAATAAAGCAGACGTTGAAGAATATTATGTACCAAACTGGAACACGATTTTTAAATTACCTAATGTCTAAAATAGTAAAATAAAAAGTGACAGTAATTGGTAGGACATCTACTCTATACAATATTCGAGTATACTGCATAGACTTGTTAGCGCAGCATAAAGCTAATGAATAACTTGCACGATGGTAAACGAAATTACACGGCAACGGGTTTGATAAATTGCAGTCTATCGTAGAGCAGCGGGAAATAATTCTTCGCGTAGACAAATTCGCTGTAAACGACCGGTCGTTCCTTCGAACTTTTCGCAGATACGCGGACAGATCTCGAGCGTGTTTCCTCGACTGCGTTTGGTCACGCGAGATCTCGCCGGATTCTTCGCGCGGAAGTGACGCGCTTTCGAAGGTACTGAAACGCACCACTTCCTTCCGCGTCGCCGTGAACCGAAAACGAATGGAGAAAGTTCAGCGCGAAATTCTGCCCGTAGAGAAAAGGAAGGATAAGGTGAAGGGAAAGGGAGGAGGAAAAATTTACGGCCACCGGCATTGAAATCCGGAATCCCGTGCCTGGGAAACCGCGAAATCGTTGAAATAACGTCGCGCCCGGAAATCTCGCGGCGATTCGATATCCGGCGATCGTAAAGAAACGCCGGACGTGACCGAAAATTACCAGAAGACGGAAACGCGAATTCCACCGGCAAATTTATATACGCGCCTCCTCTCCTCTCCTCTAGCCGCTTTTGTCCTCTGCTCTTTCCCCCCTTTTTTCGCGCCAGTTGCCCGCGCGGTTATTCGAGTTTTTATTTTTCGCGGACTTCCGGTTTCCGCGCGACACACGATACTCGACGCGTTCGACGTTTCCGTTCGAGGGGCAAAGGTGCAGCTTTGCGGGCTCGCGATGGAAATTAAAAATTGCCCACGATAATATGGATTTCGATGCGCATGGAGAATATACTGTAGGATGGTGGAACCTTCTAGACCCAACAGACAACGAACAGAAAGGACAGTATATGCCGAATAAGAACGTTAACACGCGGTATAAGGCCCAGTGGGACTGTGGCGTAATGGTTAACGCGATCGATGAGTGACCCGTAGATCTGGGTTCGATCCCCGACGGCGGCGCAGTTTCCTTTTTCGGCTATACAAGGGCGATACGGCCCGCAGGATCCTACAATACTTTGACGCGTATTGTTGTAGGGTAAATGACCTAAGTATTTTGTCATTGTTGTGTTAAACACACAGACACAGATGTTAAAAGAGAAAACGCGTTTCTACGAACGCGCGAAAATCGGTCGAGTATTTCGATGTATTTCGAGTATTATTTCTATCGAACGCAAACGTCTGAGTAGAGCTTTAAATTTAATGTTTGTTACTTTTCGTTAACTATAGTACATAAATCTAACAAGTAGAAGCAAGTACAGCGAAGAGAAAAAGCGCGTGTCGTAAATATTTAGGTCCAAAACTAACCAGATGTTAAAAGAGAAAACGCGATTCTACGAACGCGCGAAAATCAACGCATACGTCTGAGTAGAGCTTTAGATTTAATTGTTGTTACTTTTCGTTAACTATAGTACATAAATCTAACAAGTAGAAGCAAGTGCAGCGAAGAGAAAAGCGCGTGTCGTAAATATTTAGGTCCGAAATTAACCAGATGTTAAAAGAGAAAACGCATTCTTACCAACGTACGAAAAGCAACGCATACCTTTGAGTGGAGCTTTAGATTTAATGTTTGTTACTTTTCGTTAACTATGGTATATAAATCGAACAAGTAGAAGCAAGTACAGCGAAGAAGAAAAGCGCGCGTACGAAGCGGTGTCGAGCGTGGAGCAACGTCCGTTTCGCTGGTTACCGGAACCGAGGCAGCCGAACTCTACGTACCTGATAATAACGCTCACGCTACTTTCATAATTGCCGATGTAATTAGAGGAGGAAAAAAAATGGGGAAGCAAGAAGGGAGACGCGACGCCGCGCCGCCGTTTCCGGCACGGAAACCCGCGCGATTCCCTTGCTGCTTCGCGCACCGCGCGATACGCGTTCACCATTGTTCGCCGTTCCGCCATTTCGCTTCTCCGCTCAACGCTAACACGAATACGCAACCAACAGAAGCGGATTTAGCTGCCTGGATAAGTGGACTGCGGTCCGCTGCGGCGATTTTTAGGGAATCGTTTAGGTAAACCTTGTACTTAATAGGTGAGGCTACGTAATTCGATTGGTAAGGTAAACGTTGGTGTCGTGAATTACCCGACGTTTAAAATCTTGCCGAGAATTGAGGGATTTGTACGTTTGAATATAATCAAGGCGACGTGGAACGAAGATAATTAATTAGTTAAGTGGGAGACAATTCGAATGACTTGAACCGGCAAACGTGAATTTAGACAGTTCGGAATAGCGATAGGAATAAGGAGACTGTTTTCATTCGAAACGAAAGTAGTTACGTTGTTCGGTATATTTTAACACGTGTTTCGTATGTTAACCATTTCGCTACTGCACTCTACAATGAGAAACATTCTCAGTGCACGGATCGGTGTTACTTTTGTCATCACAGGGGCAATGGGATTATAAGTATCCGCATGTTTCGTACAATTAGTTGTAGTAGAATATATTATATATTATATATTATTATAAATGTCTGTATGTTTCGTACAATTAGTTGTAGTAGAATATATTATATATTATCATAAGTATCTGCATGTTTCGTATAATTAGTTACAGTAAAATATATTATAAATTATATATTATTATAAATGTCTGTATGTTTCGTACAATTAGTTGTAGTATAATATATTATACATTATATATTATTATAAATGTCTGTATGTTTCGTATAAGTAGTTATAGTATAATATATTATAGATTATATATTATTATAAATGTCTGTATGTTTCGTATAATTAGCTACAGTAGAATATATTATATATTATTATAAGTATCTGCATGTTTCGTATAATTAGTTACAGTATAATATATTATATATTATATATTATTATAAATGTCTATATGTTTCGTATAATTAGCTACAGTAGAATATATTATATATTATCATAAGTATCTGCATGTTTCGTATAATTAGTTACAGTATAATATATTATATATCATATATAATGTATCATACATCATATGTTATATATTGTATATAATATACGATATATTATATATCATATATTATATATTATACATAATATATCATACATCATATGTTACGTATCACATATAATAAATCCTACTGTATATTGTTATACAGTAGAACTATAATACTCGACTATATTGTTACAATATGTAGTAGAATAAGTATGGAATAACTGTTGCCCAATTTTTGAGAACATATATATACATCTTCAGTAGCGAAAGGGTTAATGAAAGTAATAAAATTCAATTCGTTTATTGCAAATATAAAAGGAAGAAGAAATGACTGTCGCCTAGTTTTTTGGATAGCTCAGTTTTGGCAAAAGCCTGGCTTGCATTTGGACTAATCGGTTTTCGAATTAAGTCTCCTCCTCCTCCTCCGCGCAATCCTATATTTTAATTAATCGCGCGAGTATCGTTTGCTATCTTTACAGAATCACGGTAATCCGGGCGCGAAAAAGCAAAGGCCGAACGAATCGGCGGAACGTTGCAAGTAGAATTTGGTCGCCTGCACTCTCGGCATCGCTATGAATCAACGTGAGTTACGAGGTCCGTGATTATGGTGGCTTCGCCCCGAAACCTGCTGCTGGATGCGGTTACATTGTAATCCCATTATCAATTCAATTAAATTCACTGCGATACAAATTGCAACCGGTGCGCGTCCAACTTCCTGCTGCAGGCGAAATTTAGCGTCCGTTCGTTATACCATTCCTCCCTTCCTCCCCCCCTTTTTCTTTTCTTCTTTTTTTCCTTCACCTTCGCGATTTCATTCCGGTTCCCCTATCGTTTTCGGCCCGCTAATTAATTTCTCGCGTGCAACCTACACGCGTCCGACTCGATATCTCAATAAAACATTACCACGGTCCGATCAGAAGAATGCACGTGTATACGCGTGCAATTTTACATTTTTTCGTGAACGTGGGAACGCGAATTAATAAAGCTTCGTCCAATCGGAGATGTTACGCGAGATGGAAGGCAAAGATTCCGCTGCAAACCTTTGTACATCACCAAGCGTCTTAATAAAACCTCTTGAGTAGATTTTAAAAAGTGTTGTTCACTCGATTTCGCGACCCGAAATCCAACAATATAATACCCATTACGTATTTGTATTTATATTTCGCCACTCCGTATACTATACAAATATATATATATATATATATATATATATTTATACATTATACCGTGGTTTACATACGTAGTCCGGCATTTTCTTGCACCCATAATTACATTTCCAAAGTGGAACGCGCGAAGATCCGCGCGTTTTAACGAAAGCCACGCGTTGGGTGGATAATTAAAAGCGATTAGATTGGATAAAAGCGAGAAGGCGAGTGAAACGTTACACGCGTATACGACGGGTTAATCTGAATGGCGCGATAGGAGCAAAAGAAGCGTGCGGTGGAGGCAAATTGATTGGCGCTGGACGATGGATAATCCTTTTGCGGTGTAGGTAGCCGGATATTAGTAATTTCGATAAGAAGCATCCGAGACGCGGCGGAGCTTTGTGTCGATGAGAGAAATGAAATTGGCGGCTGGCCTCTCTCTAATTGGCTCCCCTAAAACCCGACCACGCTAGCATAGGGGCGGCGTGTGTGGGGGGGAGAAACGTAGATACGCGTTTTGGTAATAAAATTACGCGCCGTGTATCGGAGCAAAGTATTACCATAGGAAATTGCTTATCGTTGGGTAATTGGACCGTGGCAAATTACGAAAATAGAAGAAGAGATGAATGGCGGGACGAGGCGGTTTCAAGAGTGTAATTAAAGAAAAAGGGGGGAGGGAGAGGCAGCCGTGTGATAGTTGGAAATTGAAAAATTGATCGTTCGCTGTAATGGATAGATATCTTAACCTCTTGGCCGTGTAATGACGAGCTGCACTCGTGATTAGTGTTGCAACTTAAATAGGGGTGAGCCACGTTGCGTCTATAATAATCTGTCTCAATTCGGATCCAATACATGGCGAATGATTATTGTACCACGTATTTGTGCTGTTTTTTTATCGTTCTACGTCGAAACCAAATTCGTAATTTATTGTAAACATTATGTATACTAATATAAACCAATGGTTTATCCTGTTGATAGATTTAATTAAATTAAATAGTAGAGTTTAGTTTTCGTTGCAATTTCTGCTCCAATATGCAAATGAATTGTAATACTTCAGTGTCCTGTATTTGACGCAGTATTGAAATAATAACTTGGCGTGTAATGACGAGCTGCACTCGTGATAAGTGTTGTAACTTAACCCTTCGCACTCGGTTGGCTCCGCTATGGAGACATTCGTAAATTGTATCAAGAGTTAAGATTCGTGTTTCTTTAATTCTATATTAAACAATTCAATTGTCATTTCTTCTGAAGTCGAAGCAAATTTCTCCTTTCCAAAATACGTAACTTATTAAGTTCTCACAATAATCAGAGAAACGTGTAATGGAGCTGCTGTCGCGTCATATTATTAAAAATGGTTTCGAGTGCAAAGGGTTAAATAGGAGTGAGCCACGCTGTGTCTATAATAGTTTGTGTCAATTCGGATCCAATACATGGCGAATGATTATCGTACCACTATTAATATTTTTCGCCTTTCTATTGTTCTACGTTGAAACTAAACAATGAACATTATATATATTCTAATGTAAATCAATGACTTATCCTCTTGATAGATTTAATTAAATTAAATAGTAGAGTTTAATTTTCGTTGCAATATCTGCTGCAATATACAAATGGATTGTAATACTTCAGTGTCCTGTATTTGACGCAGTATTGAAATAATAAGTTGGCGTGTAATGACGAGCTGCACTCGTGATAAGTATTGTAATTTAAATAGGAGTGAGCCACGCTGTGTATATAATAATCTATCATGGTGAATGATTGTTGTATCTCTATTAATATTTTTCATGTTTCTATTGTTCTACGTCGAAACTAAACAGTGCACATTATACATATTCTAATATAAATCAATGGCTTATCTTGTTGATAGATTCAATTAAATTAAATAATTGCAATTTCTGCACCAATATGCAAATGAATTATAATATTTCAGTGTCCTGTATTTGACGCAGTATAAAATAATAACTGGCCAGTGTTAATTTATAGGCCAAAAGTTTAACACGCTTAGTACTGCACTTGAATATTACTTTGAGTATAACACCTAGAAAATTTCTATTCCAGTTCAATATCGTATTACTTGGTTAAATTACACGTAGTACTTCTCTCCTTTATTTTATACTACGCGCATTGGATTCGGTCAACTTCTGTACACGTTCCTTATGCAAATTTGATTACTATGATATTATTATTATTTCATCTATTCACGGGATGAAGAAAACCATCAGCAAAGAAAGCGATACAATTATAGAACACGAAATGTAACGAAGTATGAATAATTACAATGAGATACCAATTAATAAACGTTTAAACGATAGAAATGAACGGTTAAAGACGTGGAGGAAACAATGTTTCCTACGAATGGCTGATCCATCCAGCAGCTAGCCAACGATTAAAAGAATCGGCTGGTTTTATCGGTCTCTGAAAGCTTATTTTTGCGGCGTGTACACGCGTCTCTTCACGAGTGGCCGAGCACACCGTAAGAGCACAGTTTCTAACGGTGCCATCCTGACTCCGGTCACGCATCGGTACGAGAAAACCAGGCGGGGGGAAAAGCGGAGGAAAAGCAGAAAGAAGAGAGAAGGGAAACGGCCGTCGTTAGAAGATAGAATCTCGAGCCGCTCGTAAGGCGTAAACGAACCTTTACGCGGTCTCCTAAAGACTTTTCCCGCGCTACTCGCTCTTCTCTTTTCGTCGCAAGAGAAAGAGAAAGAAGCGCCTAATTACTCGGCGTTCGAGCAGTAACTACTACTCGCCTCGAATTAAACGCAACCACTCGAGGCGCAGCCGATGGATTTTGTAGCTGCGAAGAAAAATAAAATCGGAGAGGACTTTTTTCTTCATCGGTTGCGAGCGTCGCTGTTTTGCGATTCCAGTCGAGCACTTGTCGAAACGCTGCGCCTTCCTTAACGAACTACGCTTAACAGCGTTCGCCGTTTTCATGCTATCTGCTAACGTCGACCGTCGGATGTTCGCTCGTCAACCATTATCGTTTCGCCGTAAACGTCTCCATTTCTTCGTTATACATTTGTTCGCGATCGGAAGAATATCGGATGAAAGTTTTCGGTGAAACGTGCGAACGTGGAAGCCACTAAGAAGACTAGAATTTTTTAGTATATCGTAATAATATCGAGTATACTGTTGCAAGGAAGAAACATATGTATGTGGAGATTAAGTGAATGTAATGTGAAATAAATGGGGAAAGGAAAAGTACGAAAATAGCGATTGGAATAATGAAGTAGAAGGTAGCGAGAAAAATAAATCTACTTAACAGTAAAAGGATACTTTAACTCATAATTTATATTAGCTAATATTTTCTAATATTTCTACGTCCACGTATGATTACTTTTGTGTTGCAGCAATCATACTACGAGATTTTTACTATCGGTAAATGGAATTTTCATTTTACAATACGTTTATCGTTCCACGAATCTGATTTCCACTTTTAGGGACATTTTTGTTACCTGACACTTCTCCAAGTAGTCTATAAATTGTTCATTAAGTTTTATAATTATGCAGTAGGACTTTGCATCAGAAAAACAATAGCGTTTTTTAGCTACGCTTGAATAAACGCTACGTAACATAAAGAAAGCGATTGTAAAGATGTGTCTGCATCTTAATCATGGATTAATGTGTCACAAATGGTTCGAACAATTGCAAGCGTAAATGTACGAATGTATTTTCCACTATTCCAAAGAGAGACCTAAAAATGTTCCACCACGTAGCAAGTATAATTATAGCCGTATTTTCGCACGATTTCATCCCCCTCAGAAATCGTCTGGTGAGCGATTCGCTACAGATATCCACAAATTGCACGCTCATCGTGATTACAGATCGCCTAATCCCGATCGGATCGCTCTAGATAACACTGATCCCGCAATTCCAACCGAAACACGACAGTTTCTCTATTCGAAGGTTGCACCATTGACAAACCACAGATTGTACGAAATCATCACAACCCCCTTACTAAAATAAAACAACAACGCAACGTTTCATTGTCACGTTATAAATGATCCAATTAGTATGTCACTGTTCCTATAAACTGCCACTTTAATTAGTTTCATTTAACAGCAAAGTAATATACAAGGAATCGTAAGTATAAGAATTTTCATTCTAACTTTGGACTTTAGACATTGTACTTTCCTTCACACCAAATATTTATAAATGTACCATTGAACATCGAAACGCGACCAATGTTATTATAAAGTATGGAAAGTGTCGTAATTCTACGCGAATTCTTATATCTGTTCCGCAAACTGAATCGCTAATATATCTTTATAAAGCGTATTTCAAATTTACAACGAGAAATTCTCAAGTGACGATACGAGGGACCGTAGACTGTGTTGTACATTTTATATTACTTAGTAATTCATTAATTACATTCAACACATAAAAAGGAAACTGTTCATAAATAAACTCAAACTCCATCGATTGAACTGAATATTATGCTTCAAACTGAACCCGAATTTTTACGTTAAACACGATCTAAAATAGTAGAAATAATTAAAGTGGCAGCAATTGCGTGCATCCTACCCTACTCTACTCGGTCGATGGTTGGACGATCGTCAAATGCCAGCAAGTTTGCAACCGTAGGCTTCTGGCTGGTCGTCTACGAGTTCGTTATAACCGAGAATTGTGCAGGACAAAGGGAAAGAGGTTGACGCGATGGAAGGCGAATCAGGATGCGGCTAGCTTCCCTCTCTGCCCCTCTCTCTGTCTCTCTCTCGTTACAAAGGGTCGTTAAGGGTGAGCCACGTGGTCGTTACCGGTTCCTTCGCGTATTTCGTTCCAGGCATAGGAGTACGTGGCTCGAGCAAATCGTAGAAATCGGATAACACAACGATACCCCGCCCCTGCCGACGAATTTCTCCACGCGAAACGTCTCCGAAACCCCCCTTTTGCTCCGCCTTCTCTTCTCTCCGGACGTCTGCCGACGTTCTCCTGTTACACAGGCTGGCCCTCCTTCGTTTGCATATCTATCGCGAAGCTCACCCCTCTATACTTCGTATTCGTCCCAAAAGCTGCGCCACGCGTTTTGCGTAACTCGCTGCAATCGCAATTTGTACTTTGGAAATTCGAATGCGAACCTTGACCTTTTCAATATCGAACGGTACTCCATTAAATCAAACGGTATTCCGTTTATTTATTATTTTAACGCTAGGTTTAGGTTTACGGACGTTGCGCGCATACGTTGACAGGCTTCCGGAAAAATACGCATACCGCATATAAATATTCGAACGTAGAAGCGTGAGAATGAAGAGAATCACGTGGAATACATATTCATACCATTGTATTACGTAAAGTCAACGTAAAGTAGTGGAAAATAATATTTATGGTCTCTATACGTTTGGGTCTTAAATCTGAACGACGTCAACGTGTCGAGTTCCGTAAACCTAGCGCTAAATAAACGTTTGGTCAACATTGTTTCGATGCAAAATAAGGAACCAAAACGTTGGCAACAAAAGTATCCCTTGCCAATTTTCATCTTGTTACGAAAGAGCAAAGAAAAAACACTCCAAGGTCTTCGTTTATTTCTCCCTAACAAGTTTCAACTCTTTTAACAAAGCATTCATTGTTGCATATCCTATTCGTAATTCGATTGCAGGGCCAATTGTACTCAACCAAATTACGATACTCACGATTAAGATTTTAACGAATTTCGACAATGGAAACTCTTCGATCGCACGTTAAACAGGCTCGGCACGCGAAACGGTAATTGAATAATTTACCAAATACCCGAGGGACGAGGAATGGAACGGATAGAGGGCTGGTTTAATCGCGTAGACGACGAAAGTACGAGCAGTTTGATCTCTGTTTCGGCGGTGGTCGCCGCGTGGCGTGCAATTTTAAAGCGATCGAATCCCTGGGCGAGGAGTCGAACGACGTTTATATGCGGCTTCGTTGGCCGCGACGCGCGCGCGCACACACACACACACAGGAGTTTCCGAGGTTACAGCTTGCCCGCAGCTGGTTATCCGCTGTTCAATTAACAATTACGAATGAATATTAATTGCGAGCCCTCCAATTTTCGCAAGTGACGCGGCTGAACACGAGGCCCGGTTAGAAATTGTTGGCTTGCTCGGCATAATCACGCGCAACGCGCCACATAATCGATTAGACGGTATTTGCGGTTCCCCGCCAAAATTCCAACCGATTCGTACCTAATTTTAACCCCTTCGCGAGCCCAACTTTGAAGCCTGCTACTCGAAGCATAATAAAAGGCGGCGTTGTTAAGAATTCGTAACGCTAAAATTAGCAAAGCGGTGAAAATTCATTTGCTCGCGATGTTTTAACAAATTAATTAATCAACGCTTTAGGTTCGTTAACCCTTTCGCTACGGCGCTTCAAAGCTGCAAATTCGAAGCGTAAAGAAGTAGCATTCGCGTTATTAAAAATTCGCAAGACTGGAATTAGCGAAGCGATGAAAATCCTTAGCAAATTCGTTTACACAAAATGCACTTGATACTTTAAATCCATTAACCCTTTCTGGCCAGCGTTTAAAGGGTTGAAAACACGAAGCACGCAGATGTATTCGCACTGTTAAAGCTCGATGGTTTCATCAAGTGTTTTGAAAGGAAAAATCTTTCTCGTAATCACCGATTAACGAAATTTTACGCCGAGCTCTCGACGCTGACAAAACTAATCTCACCGAAACCTAATTCACGCAATTAATAATCGCGTTGGAGATTAACCCCTTGCCTCGTAACAACGAGTTACACTCGTGGCTTTTACCTACAAATTAATCACGATAAAACCACGCCGTATTTTTTAATACACTTCAATTATAATTTGCAAGATGGTAAGATCGAGGACTATTGAGTACAAATTATACGCCCAACATTCTTGTAAACGATATTCAAGAAAAGATTCGTAAGGCAAAGGGCTAAAGGGAACGTCGCAACTTTCGAGCGTTTCTCCGTTACAAAAGATATCTTTATAAACGTAAAAAGATGTTAGGATTTGGGGCGGTATCTAGGGGCAATCAAATAGGGAGGCGTAGAAGAAAAATTGCTCCTCGGGCGAAAGGTTAAATGGAAGATGGAACTGGTCTCGAACAAGTTAAAGGACGTGCGAGTTTTTCCAAACGAGCCGAAAGAAATACGCCTTCACCGCCGCCGCCGCATACTTTTTCTCCCCCTTTTTTTTTTCTCGCTTTATACGAGACTAGGTACACGGTACGTAGTGGTACGTATACCATCGCCTCAAAGGAGGCACACATCATTTTTACGTTTCGAAACGAAGTTTGGCGCGTTTCCAGCGTATCGACGCGACTACGAAGCGACACGATTCGACGCGACCGAGACTACGAGAGCACTGCTCTCACGTGCAAAGGTAATCCACTAGGCGGCACGCTTAAAGCTTTCACGATAATTGGACTGGTTTATGCCCGCATAAACAACTCACGACAGATTTAGCCCGTAAAATTTGATTAACATTCCTCCTCTTTCGGGGAACTAATAAATTTGATTAAACCTCCTTCCCCACGCTTCTCTGCCACGCTCTCTCCGTATACTTTTTCCACCTCCGTGCAATGTTATTATTAATGTTGTTGTTATACTTTGTTTATTCGACGCAGCGACGCCCTTTGGTGTAACAATGTAATTGCGAGCGTAGCGTGTAATAGAAAGTAAGTAAATGGAAACAATGGGTGAAATATAAAGGCACAAGACAGGTATTAGATGATATGACACAGCTTTTGACGAATACTTCATTTCAGCATTTCAACACGGATATTTATTAAGTATACTATTATTATTATATAACGTAACATATGACAAGAAAGATAATTGCTCATTAAAGATCGAATTTATATCATTAAAAAGATTAGCTACTTTTCTATAATAGTTGGGCAAAAAATTAAATACAAATAAATTCATGTCTACATTTCTCAGCGTTATCTTAATCGCACCGACTGAAGCTATTATAAATCGATCGTATTTAACAGAGGTTTCTAACAGATGATAGAATATCGCCAAAAAGGAACGGCAACATGTATAATGTTACTAGTAATAACGTTAGTAGCTTCGAATAATGTTACTAGTAATAATGTTAGTAGCTTCGAATAATGTTACTAGTAATAATGTTAGTAGCTTCGAATAATGTTACTAGTAATAATGTTAGTAGCTTCGAATAATGTTACTAGTAATAACGTTAGTAGCTTCGAATAATGTTACTAGTAACTCGAACAGCGAACGGTTAAAAATAGCCTCGTCTAACGTTAGAGCGAACCCTGTGGCTTCTCGTGGGACGTTGGAGGAACGATTAAACCATTGCACGGGGGGCAACAGCAATATTCTCTTGCGAGCAAATTTGCCCGGGCAACAGTTTTGCATTCCAAATGGTCGGACTTGCCGCGCGTAATGTAGGCCCGACCTCGTGTAAACCTGGCATAATGAAATCCGTGCCATTAGACCGACCAATGGGGTAAATTCGCCCCCTTGGCGCGCGCAAACGTCGGTTTCCCGCTCGTCCGCTCCAAAACCAAACCCCTTCTCCTCTCTCACACCCTTCTGCTCAACTCGATTCGACTCGACTCGACTCGACTCGACTCTACTCGATGGGAAATCGAAATCGAATAGAGCCGTGCTTCTCGACAATGCCGGGGAAAATTCACTGGACGTACATAGGTTGCACACGCGTGCTACGTACGTGTTATCCGGCCAACACGTGACCGAATCCACCGGAATTGCGTCCCTTCTTTTGCCCTCTACGTGTACAGGCATATCTTGCTTGGCAAAACGATCGCGCTCTCGCGCGCACACACACACACACGTACGCGAGGGATCTCTACCCTTTTTATCCCCCTTTGTCTTCTCGTTGGAAACATAATTGAGCCGTTCGCAATGGAAAAAGCAAACTCAGCAACGATCGAAGCTTTTCTTTTTTTTTCTTTCTCTTTTGGCAGACGCGGTTTTATACGCGGCGTAATAGAAAGACTGTTTTTTTTTGTTTTTTTTCTTGAATAAGTGCGAAAGTTTTGCTTACGATTCCTTATACATTGCTTTGTTATTAACCCTTTTTCTATTCCTTATACATTGCTTTGTTATTAACCCTTTTTTTATTCATTATACATTGCTTTGTTATTAACCCTTTGCCGTATGAATTTTTTAAGTATCGTACTTCGTATCGTTAGCTATTTCGTACTGTAATATTCTATTGCATGCAAAACACTGTGAACAGTTTCGCGTAACTTATACTCGAGAATCGTTAACCACCTTGTGAAGTAAAATTACCGTTGCGGTTCAAATGAACGTTTATCGCAAATACGGTGCACTTTCGTTGCGTTCAGAGCGCAATATATACGAGAAGCGCGACTCGTTGTTACAAAGCAAGGGGTTGAATAAACGAATTAAAATGGCAGTCATAGGAACGGTGACAGGACGCGGGTCGTTTACCCTATTCCAATTCTTCAACCTCATTTGCAGCCGATCGTTGATTCCACGTTTTCGGCCGTTGGATTGAATCGTCGGATTTGAAGGGGCACGTCGATTTGCGTTGATCGCCGCGTCGCAATTGGTTAGCCACGAGGCCGAAAGCATCGTTTATAGGAGCGCGCGACGTTTAGCGGGGGAATTCGTTGGCTGCCGGACGATCGAGCAGTCCGATGATCGCGGCCTAATCGAATTAAATTGCCCGCTTGTACTGCCGTGTATGTTTACGACGGGCTGACTCGTCGCTTTGCGTTCGCGTTTAACGTATCCCGTGTACCACCGATAATAGCTCTCTCTCTCTCTCTCTCTCTCTCTTTGTTCATTCAACATTTTCGCCGCACTCATTATTCCCTGTCCATCTCTCGGTGTCTCGTTCGTAGTTAATTTCTACCCCGGTGATATTCGTACAACCCTCGCCTAGCGTATTATAAAACAAGGCAACCAACGTCTCGTACTGATCGCGATTATCGCGTAGATTCAAGAAAACTTGACCGGTGAAACGTAGGATTCACATAGCACGTTTCGAGCTTTCGCGGCAACGCGGACAGCGGAACCGTAGGCTAAGCGACGAGCGGCGGATTAAATTTCACGGAGGAATCCACAAGTCGCCGGCAAAAAGCGACGCGACGCGGCACGGCTAGACGCTCCGCTCTAAGTATCCTGGATACCACGGGCTGCAGCGATATAAAGTCCGAACAAACGATCGAGATTAATAGAACGAGCCCACGGGCCCCTTCTGCGATACTATCGATCCTAGTCACGGCGACCGGAGAGACACACGAACCCCGGCTCCCCAAGGGATCGTAAATTCACGTCGAAGATTTACTTACTTAGCCGGACAACGCTGCCCGCCGACCGAGGCCACGCCGAGAAACTCAAACCATCGCAGAACGCCACGTGGCCAGCTGATGTTTAATAACACGCTCGTTACGTTACGTTCCGGCCAGATTCGAAGCATTGCATTCGGTTGTTTAACGCCAGAGCCGCCGTACGGTAAATGACCCGCTTCCTGTCACTGTTCCCACAGCTGTCAATTGAATTCGTTTCGTTTCATAGCAAATTAACGTGCAAAGAATCTATATTTGGACTTCGGTTTACGGAACGACTCGTAGACGTTCGATATATATTATATTGAACGTATAATAAAGATGTTCGTAAATAATAGAGCGATTAAACAGTACTATGCTGCGATATGAAACGATCTTCACGTTAACGACGTTGCAAAATAGTTAACGAAAGTCACGCGCGAACCTTAAATTATTTATTTGCATTGAGGTAATCAAAATGATAAATATTCGCAAGAATACTTTTAACAATACGTATTTCTGCAATAGCAAAACCTTATCCGTCTCTTTAGAACGTGCTTCGCTCGTTTCATCAGCGCACGTTCGTCAAGCGAAGCTTCTACCCAAGCAAGATTTACTTTTACCCTTAAAACGCCTAAACAAATCTAATCTAAAGGGCGAAAAAAACAAGGGGAGGCAGCGCGTTACGGTACTGTGTACGTACGCGCAGAGAGCGGACTCTCTCCGGGTTCCCGATTGGTAGAAACTGCACGCGTAAGACGGTACTCGTGTTCGCGGATGTTTGCTCGTGTCCTCGGTGCCACTGAGCCGCCTCTATGTACACGACTTAGCTGCAGGAGTTTGCTAGGACGGTGCTGCTTGCATTTGCCTAACCGCGTTAACGGATCCTGATCCAAATATCAGCCGCCCGCACCGCAAGCCTCCAACGCCGCGTTCCGGGAGTCAAAGCAGAAATCGTGCCAAACAGCCATGGCACACGCGGAACACATATCTCTCGTTCCTTAACCCTTCGTCTCGTTCGTTTTCTCACCACCAGGGCCGCCGGGCTTTACCCGTTTTACGCGGAAATTCCATTGCACGCTATTTTAACGCACCGTCAAGATTCGTTTGTGATTCCTGTGTGTTGCAGATGAGCGGCAAACGGACCAGGAGCTTCAAGTGCGCGGTTCACCATCGCGACCGCGAGGTTTGCTCCGAGAACGATTTTCATCTGCTTGTGCACGAGCCGCCGCTCTTTCGCAGGTAATTGATCAACCATTCGGTGTTAAGCGATTTCTAGATACGTCGATACATTGATATATTCATTATGTCGCGTTTCACGACGTTTTTCGAGTATCCAGCGATTAGATCTGCATCGGCATACGGTGTATTCAAGTAGAACAAGGATAGTTACATTTTCGTGATGAAGAAGCGATTGATAAGCGGTTAAGTTTCCAAGCTTTTATATTTCGAAGCGTTGCAATTTCCAAGTATTGCAATTCGTAAGCGTTGCAATTTCTCAGAGTTGCAATTCGAAGCGTTGTAATTCTAAGCGTTGCAATTTCCAAGTATTGCAATTCGTAAGCGTTGCAATTTCCAAGTTTTGCGATTCTAAGCGTTGCAATTTCCAAGTATTGCAATTCGTAAGTGTTGCAATTTCTAAGACTTGCAATTCACAGGTGTTGTAATTGCAAGTGTTGCAATTCAAAGCGTTGCAATTTCCAAGTATTGCAATTCGTAAGCTTTGCAATTTCCAAGCATTCCAATTCGTAAGTTTTGCAATTTCCAAGCATAGCAATTTCCAAGTATTGCAATTCGTAAGCATTGCAATTTCCAAGCATTGCAATTCGTAAACGTTGCAATTTCCAAACACTGCAATTCGTAAGCGTTGCAATTTCCAAGTATTGCAATTCGTAAGCTTTGCAATTTCCAAGTATTGCAATTCGTAAGCATTGCAATTTCCAAGCATTGCAATTCGTAAACGTTGCAATTTCCAAACACTGCAATTCGTAAGCGTTGCAATTTCCAAGTATTGCAATTCGTAAGCTTTGCAATTTCCAAGTATTGCAATTCGTAAGCATTGCAATTTCCAAGCATTGCAATTCGTAAACGTTGCAATTTCCAAACACTGCAATTCGTAAGCGTTGCAATTTCCAAGTATTGCAATTCGTAAGCTTTGCAATTTCCAAGTATTGCAATTCGTAAGCATTGCAATTTCCAAGCATTGCAATTCGTAAACGTTGCAATTTCCAAACACTGCAATTCGTAAGCGTTGCAATTTCCAAGTATTGCAATTCGTAAGCTTTGCAATTTCCAAGTATTGCAATTCGTAAGCATTGCAATTTCCAAGCATTGCAATTCGTAAACGTTGCAATTTCCAAACACTGCAATTCGTAAGCGTTGCAATTCTCAAGCTTTGCAATTTCCAAGTATTGCAATTCGTAAGCTTTGCAATTTCCAAGCATTGCAATTCGTAAGCTTTGCAATTTCCAAGCATTGCAATTCGTAAGCTTTGCAATTTCCAAGCGTGCGTTAAAATAAATAAAAGTGGAACAATTTCGAACAATACTCGATTGCAAAGGGGTTAATAGGCACGGATACGTGCGTATCGAACACGAAGAAGGCGCCGAGTCCCACGAGCGTGATCGATTCGACTTGTTTTTCTGCCGCTACGGATTCATAAATAATTCATCGCTCCTTCGACTAGAAAGAAAGTAACGAGAAAGAAATCGGACAGGGGGTGAAGCAAAAAAAAAGAAAGAAAGAAAGAAAGAAGAAACACGAGGGAAGCGATGAAAGAAACGAGAAGTGGGAAGACAGAAGAAGAAGAAGAAGCAGCGTAGAATTGTAAGAAAAAGGTGGAGAATCGGAGGTGGGGAAAAATAAAACGGGGGGGATAGCGAGCACACGCGTGTTGCGAGATCAAAGGATATAAAGGAATACGAGAAAAGAAGAGGCAGGAAGAAAAACAAATGGCTAAACGGGTAGCCGGCAAGCGAGCAGCCTTGGTGGCTTTGCAAAAAACACGCCATCGCCAAAATGAAGACCGCGAGTAAGATTAATGTAGCAGTAAATTTAAAGGCCGCACTCGTCCAATCGAATTAACGTCCGGCAAAGCATGCAACAAGAGTCGCTGTATATTGAATTGTGCGGCGCGAGACACGAGACAGGATTGCAACGATCTTGGACACAGTTTGTTCCTTACAATGGTTAACCATTTTGTTACAAAGGATTCGATAAATTTATTTGTCAAGAGTAGCCATGTTGTTTTCCTACTGTGTTGTATTGCTTCTGTTTTTATTTATACGATAGGGAAATACGTCCGTTGTCTGTATAAAATGCAGGCGAATTTCAATGTTTCTTAAGACGCAATTTCATTGTGGCAACGTATAACGTGTGGAACGTTGCTCGAATTAAACGATATTAACCCTCTTACTACGAAATACAAAAGGGTATCTAAAGTTGTAAGGAAAGGGTAAATACTTAAAGGTTGGATAATTATTCGTTAAAGTAGCCATTATCGTTTCTCTATAATGTTGCACTATTCCTGTTTTCATCCGTGCGATAATTTCAAACCATAATCGATGATACAATGCGTCTAAACATTTTTATATTCGTCCAATTGTCATTCCAATAGTAATTGTTTCTCATCCATGGTTTTAGTTTCAAAAGGATTAATAAATCATCGATTTATACTTAAATTATCGTTCGTCGCTTCTCTCTCAAGTTCTAAATAAATAAATAAACATACTTGGTACGTCGTCCTACGTTTCGCGCTCACCTACGAACCTCTACTTTCGTTCTTTGTTCGCGCGCGCCCTTTTAGCCAGGCGAAATAGAAGTTCAAACAGCTTTAATGGAATTTTGAATGCGAGCTCTCCTTTATGACGCGTTCCTACCGTCTTAAGGGAAATTCGGCGGTCTCTGAATACCAAACTTTCCTACCCGTGTTTTCGTCAACCCGCT
The DNA here is from genome assembly GCA_028830335.1 of Eucera pruinosa. Lineage (NCBI taxonomy): Eukaryota > Metazoa > Arthropoda > Insecta > Hymenoptera > Apidae > Eucera > Eucera pruinosa. The sequence goes on from JAMYCR010000019.1 coordinate 5,362,863, forward strand.
GCTTTTCTTAGCCGAACGAAATTTTTTATGGACAACGCTGCTTTGGAAATTCTTCGCGAGACTCGCGCGACGGTCTTGCAAAATTGCCTTGCGTATTACGATATATTTGCAATAATAGGATTATTAGTAGCTTGAGACTATCTTAATCGTTTCTTTTCTTTTGTACACTACCGGTCAAACGTTTGAAATCGTTGCTTTCTTTAAAGCAATCTTCATCGAACCCAACGCGTTTATTCCAAACTATTTTCCAGTTTTATGGTTCATTTTATTCCATTATCTGCTAAGGTAAATTTACCACGTACTGCCACTTTTTATTTAACTATTTTCGAACGTCGTTAACATAAATATCGTTCATGTTTCAAGTATAATATCGTACTCAGTATTGAGTTTATTTATAGACATTCCTTTTCATATGCTCAATACAATGAATGGATTAATACGTAATTGAAAATGTACACAACAAAGTCCACGGCCCCTATTACTGCAACTTTAAGCTTATCTTCGAGCGTAACTTTATTTAACTATTTTAGAACGTGTTTAAATCAAAAATCCAGTTCCAATTTGGGACATAACATTGTTCAACCGCTCTTTTATTTAAGGAACATCCTTTTTATACGTTGAACGTAATGAATGGATTACTAGATAATTAAAAATGTACAACAAAGTCCATTGACCTTACTATCGTCACTTGAGAGTTTCTCGTTTAAATACACGTAGAAACACGTTTCACGTATATTAGCACGTCAGTTTGTGTAACAGATATAAGAATTATGACACGTTGCACACTTTACAGTTACATTGATCACGTTTCATTGTTCAACTCCTCCAGATTTACCTCCCAATATTTCGTTACAAACATTAGGTGTAAACGAATAAAAGATGTCTACGCATTGTTCCATAAACCGAAGTCCAAATTTGGATTCTTTATCCGTTACATTGCCGTTAAATAAACGAATTCAAGTGACAGTAATTGCGTGTCATTTACCCTATTTGACTGTGACACAATTCACCGAAGCCTAAAGTAGCTTTAATCCAACTTCGACTCTGCCTCGCTTTTCCCTCGCCTTTTCAAAGCCCCCCGACGCGCTAATTCTCATTCGAGCGAGCAGTCTCGCTACTATTTTGACGGATTCCTTTACTTTGCAACGCGGCGCGTCGCAAAAAGCGGAGCGGGAGCCACGCGTAGCGCGACGTCTCGGGGGTGTCGTGGAGGTACTTTCACACTTTCGCAGACCGGCTCGCGGCGGAAATTTGCATGGACCCGGCGGCGTGTTGGACGGCGACGAAAGGAGCAACGAGGAGGCGTCGAGATGTCGCAGGCGTTGGACCGCGTTTTGCACGGCAGAAAAGGCGGGGGTTGGAAGGACGCGAGGCGAGCAGAGGCGCCGCGAGACTTAAGGGCTCTACTCGCATCGAATTCCAAGCGTGCTCGCGCTACCTGCTCGGAATATAGTCCCGTCATATTTCCGTCCGACCACCCTTTTCGTTTTCTCACCTCTTCTTCTACTTCTACGCTACTCTCTCTCTTTCTCTCTTTCTCGCTTGACGCCTGAGCGATATTTTATTTGCAAAGAGGCTGCCTGCAACTTGCCACTACTCCTGTCGCTGCCGCTGCCGCTGTTGCTGGCTGCTTCTTATCTTGTGTGCACAGGAATGTCTCCTCGCCTAGGCCGGAGATTTCATGCTATCGAACGAGGACAGACACGCGTAAAGCGAGAGAAGCTGCGGCGGACCGATGCGGAATAGTATGTAGCACGCGCAACCGTTTTCTTTCATTTTTATTACACGCTCCTCGCGCCGCGTCGTTTCGCCTACTAGTTCGGCTAACTAGTAATCAATTCATTATATTGAACGTATAAAGAACATGTTGAACAATATATCATGCTCCAAAGGAAGGAAATATTATGCTCCCTGCGAAGAAAGGGTAGGAAAGGACGATTAGGCAAGAAAGAGAAAAAGTGTAACAATGGTAGAAAGGGTTAAACCAAAGATGGGGGGTTGGAAAGGATTAGGGTTTCGTTTGTATATAAGAACAGTGTTTACTCTGAATGTGTTATAGGTTGTTTTATATTGTTTCGTTTGGTTTACTTTATGCTATCATATTATGTATTAGGTGATAAGTAACTTAGTTGAATAATCGGATATTTAGATTAAGTTAAAAGATGTAGTATTTGAAGATTTGTGGAAACTGTGAAGAGGGAGAAGAAATGGAAAAAGGAAGGGTGGTGCGTTTCGTGGATTTGGTTTTATAGACGATGGTATGATGTGAATGTGCAAGAGGACGCTGTTATATTTTGTATTCTATGTTAGCCCTTTGCGGACGAGCGTCGACAAATAGTCGCCTAATCATTTTTGGTTTTCTGAACCCGTGTTGATATTTAAAGCAAAAACTTAACGAAACGAATACTTAATACATTAATAAACATTTCAAATCGTTCGGCATTAAATAGTTGGGAACTGAAGAACTTCAAAATTCAAAGACATAAAATTCAAAACTAAAGTACTTCCATAGGTGTCGTTAATTCTCGTCCGCATAGGGTTAGTTTGTTGGGAGGTGCGAATGAGAATGGTGCGACGCAGGATGATGAAACAGATATCGTAGGAGACCGCAGCCAACGTAAGACAGAGTGAACGAAAGAGAAATGTAAACTATAACATAATAATAAACCTTTCTGTTATTTCATATTATACATATACTGTAATTTACTAACACGTTTCGTGTTGGACCTGCTAGTGGACTCATTAGTAAGTCTTAGACGTTGGGATATTGGAAGGAAGATTAAAGACAGTATATATATACATATGAACGAGGTAGTTGAAGCTTATGCTTTCGAGAAAGTCCTATTTTCTATGTTCCTCTAGTGGTAGGTGCAGAAGAGCCGCCACAGATTATTATGTATATATTAATTAAGATTAGCAATTAAGTATAAGGAGAATATATGTATAAAGAATGAGAAGGGGCGGAACCTTTGTAATCCACTAGGAAAACAATAAAGATCTATCTATCTATATTATGCTCCAAACTGCAACGATATTTACGTCAACTGCGTTTCAAAATATTCAACGAAAGTCACTTAAAACGCGAACCTGAAAGTGGCAAAACGTGCTACATTCGCCCTATATTATCAATAGACTGCGGATTCGTATGCATGTACGGTAAATCTAGATTTGCAACGGGATGAACACGTTTTACTCGTAACGCGCGAAGCTGCGCGGTACTCGAATGATTAACATATGTCGAAGCTGTCGCGTATTTCGAAAATTCTATTTCGGCCATGGCTTTTCCCGCTGTAGGAGAAAAAGCTAGCGCGTCTTATCGCGGCCGATTATATTCGTCCCGCTGAGCGAAACGCTTGGAGAATTGAACGCGAAGACGACGACGACGGCGGCATCGATTTGTCACGCGGAGAGGAGTCGCGTGGCTCCGCGGAGAAAGCAGCTTTTTACTTTTTAAGAGGCGCGTTCGCCACGGTCTTTCGATCGTGAATAACGAAATTCCTCGGATGCCTTTCGAATTAGAATTGCAACGCGCGAAACGCGACGAAGCCTGGCCGTATAATTAAGAGGGAACGGATGAAAGCGCGCCGATAGCGGAACGTTAACCCCTTGCCCTACGATTATTTTATTATCCACGTGTACTAGCGTTAGCTGATCGCTGCTTCCTCGTCGTGTTACGTACAAATCACTTCAATATTATACGTAATGTTAATTCGGTAATCGTCAACCTTACAACGCAAAGCCAAAATTAGGGTTTCAATTAGATTTCATCCCCAATACTGTGCGTTTTTATTCAATCTGTGCCGCAATTCATAGCACGAGTTCGACTCGTTATTGTAGGCCAAGGGGTTAACAACGTGGACATTTATTTCCTACGCGTACGCGCGTGCAACGTTCACTTCCGCTTCGATTGTCGCGGCGCGTAATTTAAACAGAAATCGGTTCCTCCCGTTTAAATATCAGAGAAGAAGGTGGCCGCCGATAGTCGCTAATAGAAGCGAATCGTCGTCGAAACGGGTGGACAATCTTTTCTTCATCTTTCGAGGACGCTTTTCTGGCGGTTATAAAATTTTTTATTTACGAGCGGCGTATGAATAGCACACAACGGGACGACGGTTCGCATATTAAAATACGCGTTGAAACGGCGACGCGACGCATCGCTAGTATTCCAAGCATCTAAATATACACGTATACCGTGTATGACAAAAGTCGGCAAATATTCGCGGCGTTGGAAAGTTTTTCGAATATATTCGATGCTTCGATAATAATCTTCGTTTCGCTAGTAATAATAATTCGAATAGTAATCATTTTACGTCGAATGAGACGCTGCATTTTTAGCACGCGAAACATGTTATTGAAATAATTGTCAGCAATAGAAATAAACGCTAAGAATACGAACAGATAAACTGTCGTCAATGTTGTAGGATGAAAAAATGGACTTTCTTCGTGTGGCGGCTCTCCTGCACCCACCACTAGAGGGACATACGAAATAGGCTTTCTCGAAAGTATAAGCTCCAACTACCTCGTCCATATATATACCGCCTTTAACTTTCCTTCCAATATCCCAACGTCTAAGGCAGGGCCTGCTAGGTAGCCTTTACTGATGAGTCCACTAGCAGGCCCAGGACGAAACGCAACACCCTTCCTCTTTCCCATTCTATCCCCTCTCCACAGCTTCACATATCGTTGGCAATTTTTACTTAACTTTCCTTCCAAATTCCCAACGTCTAAGATAGGGCCTGCTAGGTAGCCTTACTGATGAATTAACTAGCAGGCCCAGGACGAAACGTAACACCCTTCCTTTTCCCTATCCTATTCCCTCTCCACTGCACCACACTTCGAGTACATCGCGTTAAATGACGTTAATTAATTTTACGCCACTTCTGAAGACCATTCAGATCATCCTGTAGGATGCATATTGCATCGTAAAGTTGATATCGAAGCGGTAATAATTAAATTCCGGATGTTTACGCGATTACGGGATATTTAAATTTATAAAGAGGAACAGATGTCGCATGTAACAGGTAAAATTACGATAATTAACCCCTTGCCCTACAATTACGAGTCACACTCGTGCTATGAATTATGGCACACGTTCGACATAAACGTAAAATGTTGAGGATCAAATTGAATGTGAACTCTAATTTTGGCTTTATGTTATTAAGATTGGAGGTTGTCAAACGAATATTGTTTATTGTTGAATAATTTCAGAGGTTGCTTCCAAAGAAACGAATATTTATTATTGTAATAGAAAATAACAAAACCAGTATATAAGGTTTCGGTTGTGAGCGACGCTGTCAACCGTTCACGCTTAATGCTCGTACAGAACTGACCAAAAAAAAAGAAAAACGGCCGAGACGACGCGACTACGCCCCGACCTAGCCCCAGTGGCGCAAGAAAAGAAACACGTGAAGAAGCAAAACGTTGCACATTGTATCAAAATATAACGTAACGATTTATGCAAAAATCCAACATTTATAATTTCCAAATGAGTTGTACGTGACATTATGCGAATTCAGTAAATAACTAATGCTAGCATACGTAGATAATGAGATAATCGTAGGACAAAGGGTTAAGGCGAAGTGCAAAGTAATAATACTTAAAGGGTGAGACTGATCTCTGTTTAGATTCCATTCCATTAAACCCGTTTATAAAGACACGAATTTGTATAAAGATCCGCAGTGCAATAATAATCTTAAATCGATTATATCTAAATCTGTATATAATAAAGAAGAGGATTGCAAATTTGGCATGCGACGAAACTGTTGGAACGAATATTTATTCGGAATGCAACGACGATGCGAGTGGGACCCAAAAATACAGAAAACGGGGAAAGTAAAATACGAATACGAATCGGCAGTCTACGGATTTGTAGGAAAAATCCCACGCGATAAGATGCAAAATGCAAATGGTACGCAAAAATATAAAAAACAGTGAAACTGCAAAGCAAATTATGATTTTTAAAGGATGAAGCAACCCTCTATCTAAATCTTGACGATTTCATTTACTTTGCAAACGCTGTACAAAGATGCAGGAAAACGGTGAAAGTGAAAAGCAAATTATAATCTTTAAGGAAAGAAGCAACCCTGTTATTCAAATCTCGCTGCTTTCATTTTATTTGCAAACGTGTAAATTTGCATAATGATCCGCGGCGCAGTAATAACCATCCTCCGCGTATTTTTATCCGACTATTGTAATCATTTGACGGAACGAAGCTTATGTTATTACTTAAATAAACCCGCGTTCATAGCAGGCCACGTTTTTAATCGCGGTTGCACGCGAAGCGGGAAATTTGCGCGAGAAACGCGCGGCCATTAAAGAGTAGAAGATTCCTTTTCTGTTCTCGCAACCCTCGTTTTCTACTTACCCCCTATTGCTCGCGAGCACGCAGCATGGATTCTAAAGCTTTCTCTCTCTTTCTCGTAGCCAAACCGCCGAGTTATAAAGCGTAATCCGCCTGCAACGCGAATGGAAACACAAAAAGCCTACGATTTGAATTTACCGTGCGACGCTCGCAATTATTCCGACCACGGCGACGTGAAAAATTTCTATTTCAGAGATTTAGAGATCCGACGGCGCGCGGAATCCGAAGAATTAAAGGCTTTGGAAGTTTAACGGATTGGAATTCGGAAGCTTAGACACGCGAGTGTTGTGAAATTTCTAAGGCATAGAAATTCGAAACTGTCAAAATTGAAACGCTTGGAGATGCAAAGCCTTGAAATTTCGAAGGTTTGATAATTTGGAGCGTGGAAATTCGAAAGCTTAACGATTTGAACGACTTGGAAATTCGAATGCTTAATAATTTTAACGACTAGAAATTCGAATGCTTAATAATTTGAACTACTAGAAATTGGAATCCTTTAAATTTAAACGCCTAGAAATGCAAAGCCTTGAAATTTCGAAGGTTTGATAGTTTAAAGTATGGAAATTCGAAAGCTTAACGATTTGAACGCCTTAAAAATTCGAATGCTTAATAATAATTTGAACTACTAGAAATTCGAAACCTTTAACATTTAAACGCCTAGAGATGCAAAGTCTTGCAATTTCGAAGGTTTGATAATTTGGAGCGTGGAAATTCGAAAGCTTAACGATTTGAACGCCTTGGAAATTCGAATGATTAATAATTTGAACTACTAGAAATTGGAATCCTTTAAATTTAAACGCCTAGAAATGCAAAGCCTTGAAATTTCGAAGGTTTGATAATTTAAAGTATGGAAATTCAGAAGCTTAACAATTTAAGCGCCTTGGAAATTCGAATGATTAATAATTTGAACTACTAGAAATTGGAATCCTTTAAATTTAAACGCCTAGAAATGCAAAGCCTTGAAATTTCGAAGGTTTGATAATTTAAAGTATGGAAATTCAGAAGCTTAACAATTTAAGCGCCTTGGAAATTCGAATGATTAATAATTTGAACTACTAGAAATTGGAATCCTTTAAATTTAAACGCCTAGAAATGCAAAGCCTTGAAATTTCGAAGGTTTGATAGTTTAAAGTATGGAAATTCGAAAGCTTAACGATTTGAACGCCTTAAAAATTCGAATGCTTAATAATAATTTGAACTACTAGAAATTCGAAACCTTTAATATTTAAACGCCTAGAGATGCAAATTCTTGGAATTTCGAAGGTTTGATAATTTAAGGTATGGAAATTCGAAAGCTTAACGATTTGAACGCCTTGGAAATTCGAATGCTTAATAATTTAAACGACTATAAATTCGAAACGTTCAAAATTGAAACGACTTCGCTTATTCTTTTACCAAACTGCAAATATAAATCTCCTTAGAAAATATCCTTAGTGTAACGATAAAACGAAACATTTCCTTCCTACTCGCGCTTCGAGGGCAAAGTTAAATAAAGTCGATAAGTAATTATTCGATACGCGTAGATTTATACCGTTTCTGTCGAGGAAAACTAGGGTACGTGTAATTACTATTGCTATCAAGTAAACGAATTCGAGCGGAAGTTATAGGAACGGTGACAGTAATTCTACTTTATACGCTCGCGTGTGCGAATTGAATCCGCCGCGCGCTACGTCAGAGTTTTAAGCTGCCGCGCGTAGTAGATTTCATTTTTGCCCGCGCGGCGGCAAATTTTTTCCCTTTTCATCGCACCAGTGCGAAAACGAAACGTTGCCGACCATAAAGGCAATAAAGGACGATTTCGCCGCGTTCCTTTCTTCGGGATTTAATCCCGGCCTCCGCGCGATGCTTTACGATTAAAGCGCGGACCTCTTAAAACGCGCTTTATCGCGACACCCGGGCAAAGTGATTTTAAATGCTACCCCAGTATAACGTCTCCCTTCCCTCCCTCTCTCTCTCTCTCTTTCCTCTTCCAAGCCAAATAGCCCTTTATTTCGTAGCTTTATCCCGACGGCTGAATATTATTGTAACGAGTGCTCGTTTTTACGCCGTCGTTGCCCGCGATTATGCAAAACTGCACCGCCACCGTTTGCGAAACGTCCATCCTCTAATACGCGTTACCAGTACTCCTGTTATTCCGATACTTCAAATCTCAAGCAATGCACGCGGCTAACGAGGAACTTTGTTAAATATCGATCATCGAATAGCTAATTGCACCTACAACCGTGTATATGTGATATACTTGTAACGATTATTAACCCTTTGCCTTACGAATTTTCGTAAGATCATTTCCTAGAATGCTGGATAGCTTTTATCGTGACAACCAGTCAAGCGCGAAACGGTAAAATATTATACTTAACTTGTACTTAGTAGTCCTCGATCTTACAGTCTTACAAATTAGAATGAAATCAATTAAAGTGTACTGAAAAATACAGCGTGCTTTTATCGTGATTAGTTTGTAAGTAACACAACGAATGTTCACTCGTTGTTACAAGGCAAAGGGTTAAACGTCTGTTGAGTATAGTATCTATTCTTGACAAAGAAACGTTTCTCTGTAAATAGTTAAATATCTCAGTGAAGGTTAAGTACTGGATTGTAACACATTCGACAAATTTTTGACGACCAAGTCTAAAGAATTCTGCAAGAGAAGAATTCTGCAAGAGAAGAATTCTGCAAGAGAAGAATTCTTCAGCTACGGGGAAAAATATACATACTTAATTTTAAACTCACCGTTAAATTTACGAATACACGACTTTGAACGCGCTAAACGAATCGGGACGAATTTGTGTTGCAATCCAATAAATCAACATTGTGTTGATTTGATGAGAAAAGATAAATTCCCCTATTCTTTTTTATACGTTTACCTTATACACGAAGGAGAGTTATAATAGGAAAGGGTTTGAGGATCAGATGATTCCAAGCAACGCGTAATTTAGTATCAACTTTATTAATTCTGAAAAATAGGCAAAATGTGATACTTTATTTTATTGTATGCAGCGACTCGTGAAGTTGACGGAATGGTAACATTCCTGTAAGATTATTTTACGAATAGCATTCTTACGATTAGTATAATTAAGACTCGAACATAATTAAGCATGCGTAGGTACAAAGTTTTGCAGTTAAACATCGAAATGTTGGATCAATTTCACGAGTCACCGCAACTCTTTACGGATACCTTATTTAAATAAAAATACGCTAAAGGCTGTCTGAAATATTCCACATTGCATTCGTTCAACTTAACGCGTTCATCGCATTCACATCATCGTATACAAATTGTGTCTATTTAAGCGAGAGATTCTCAAGTGACGATACGCGGGACCGTAGACTCTGTACATTTTCAACGACGAATTTTTCAACTAAATTTTCATATTTAGCATACAAGAAAAATATCATCACAAATAAAAGAGATGTTAACTGATGTTGTACTCCAAACTGGATTGACTTTGAAGGTTAAACGCGTGCCAAAATAGTTGAATAAAGTCACACACGCGCGAACCTCAAAGTGGCGGTACGTGGTAAGTACATTTACCCTGAATTGTGGCCGTTGCAAAAGTTTCTCCTTGGCCTTGCTCCGGCGATTTTTAAGGCTTCCCTTTCGCAGCCTGGCAGCTTCGCTTCGCGGGAATAACGAGGCCAGGGCCCCGATGCGAAAGAAGAAAAGGAACTTGGGATGATATTCGCGCGAGGAGCTCTTTGATACCGCGTTACCGGAAACTCCGGGATTTCTGTTTGAAAGAGGCTCGCGCGACGCCTTTGAAGCCGGGCTCGTTTGATCACCATTTATTATGCTGCTTATTACCGGCCGCCCTAATTGTCTATTCGATCAAACGCGCCAATCTGCCCCCTCGCCTATCCACCGCAAACAAACTTGCCTCGACGTTCTCTCATTACTGGCGCTAACTACTGCTACTGCGATTCTAACCCGAATTTCGCGCGGTTTCGATTGCACGCTGCTTTTCGGGCTCTTCCAAGCGATGGAGTATTGCGTAGCTTTGTAAAAATGCGAATAGTATATGCACCCGCATAAATAGGGGCAATCAACTGCTCGGTGAATTCGATAGAAACGCCAAGGGGGAAATTGTGTGATCGCATGCCTGCGAATTTTAATCTACGAAGAAAGTATACGCGTATTTTTTAACGATACATTAGTTAAATTTACAAGTGTTTTTGCCTATGTATATGCTCGCAATTGTGTGTAATTTACAAGTGTTTTCGCCTATTTATATGCTCGCAATTGTGTGTAATTTACAAGTGTTTTTGCTTATTTATATGCTCGCAATTGTGTGTAATTAACAAGTGTTTTCGCCTATTTATATGCTCGCAATTGTGTGTAATTTACAAGTGTTTTCGCCTATTTATATGCTCGCAATTGTGTGTAATTTACAAGTGTTTTCGCCTATTTATATGCTCGCAATTGTGTGTAACAAATAGGCTGCGGATTTCTAAGCGTTTACATAGTATAAAGTTATGCATAAGCATCGAAATGAAATACAAATTGCAATATTTGTACGGTGAAATAGCGAATTTCTATTAAAGGTCCAGTTGTTTCATTCCATCCACAAAAATACCTACTATAAACTTGCTTAACACTAGGTTTACGGAACTCATCACGTCAGATTTGATACCTAAACGTATAGAGACGATAAATATTATTTTTCACTACTTTACGTGTAACTTTACGTAAGACAATGGTATGAATACGTATTCTACGCGATTCTCTTCATCCTCGCGCTTCTAAGTTCGACTATTTAACTCACTGTCAACGTATGCACGTAACGTCCGTGAACCCAGTGTTAAAGATCCGATTCTTACGCATTTTTCTTTAATTCGCTCTCCGCTTGCATCCATCGTCACAAGTTTTCTTCTTTACCTTACTTTCTTCGTATCATTGTTACTCGTAACCGCGCTCTCCACTTTGCAAAGCGAGACACCATCGACACAATGAAGACTCGTTTTCCCGAAAACGTCCGAGACGAGAATCCAGTTCCGATTTCCATCAATGATCTCGTTAATTCCGTAACCTTCGACAAAACGTTCGATCGAGCCTTCTCTCTCTTTCTCCACAGTTGGGCGCGCGCTGTTCGTGTCTCGAAATACAAATCCGGCGAAACCCGAGCCGGTCACGTAGCGTTTGTCGAATCTTCGAGTTAATAAAGGACATAAAGGGCCCCGTTGTAAACTGCTGGCTCGTGAAAAACACTTAGGTGCACGCCATTCAGGCCCCGGGCCCAGCACCTGGTCCCCTTTCGACGGTGCCGACCAAAACCGGAGCCAAACTATACTATTTCTCTACGACTAATATATCGCAGCTTTCGAAATTTCGCTTCCCCCCTTCCCCTTAGATCTCGCGTTAAAATCCTACTTTTTTTTAAGAGGCTTCCTTTATCTTCCACGGTTACGCGTTCCTTGCAAGTCGTCAACTACAATACTTACGTAAGTTATCATCGATAGATCGCAGTTCTCATATTTGTTGAAATGTAATAGTTTAATCTTCCGAAGAGAAACCGAAGCTGGAATAAAAATAACGCTGTATCGCGAAGAGAACTTATGTTTAATGAATCGTGTCGCGCGGGGCCAAATATTGTTAAGAACAAGAAGCAAAAGTCGATTTTAAAAACGGATCTTTACGCAAATTCGCGTTTATAGAAGCATAATTAACAGTTTTCTGTTTCGTTCGTGCAACTGGAAGAGATTTCTGCGTTTCAACTAGTTTACTGTATTACGCTACTAATTTATAAAATACGGAGACTAACAACGCTAATAAATAGTTCCGCCTGTTGCAAATAATTATTCGTCGTTTTACGCTAATGACAGAAAGAAACTAGGATTGGTTGCTAGTATAATTACTGGTACATCGTGACGCGATACGAAAGCAATGGTCAACTACTAAACCTAGCGTACACCGGTAATAAAATAATTAGAGGAGAAATGGTTGATCCGAAAGTTGCTTAGAAAGTTACGAAGTTGCGTAAAGATGCATAATCTACTCGTGACACTGTCGCGTTCTTCAAGTTTTCCACAGCTTTTCTCGTCAAACTTTGTGTATTACTTTGTGAAATAAATAAGAGTGCAACTTAGCAGTGAATTTGAACTCGCGACGGAAATAAATAATAGTGCAACTTAGCAGTGAATTTGAACTCGCAACGGAAATAAACAAGAGTGCAACTTAGCAGTGAATTTGAACTGGCAACGGAACTAAACAAGAGTGAAACTTAGCAGTGAATTTGAACTCGCAACGGAAATAAATAAGAGTGCAACTTAGCAGTGAATTTGAACTCGCAAAGGAAATAAACAAGAGTGCAACTTAGCAGTGAATTTGAACTCGCGTCGGAAATAAATAAGAGTGCAACTTAGCAGTGAATTTGAACCCGCAACGGAAATAAACAAGAGTGCAACTTAGCAGTGAATTTGAACTCGCAACGGAAATAAACAAGAGTGCAACTTAGCAGTGAATTTGAACTCGCGTCGGAAATAAATAAGTGTGCAACTTAGCAGTGAATTTGAACTCGTGACGGAAATAAATAAGAGTGCAACTTAGCAGTGAATTTCGTACGGCGGATTTGGCCCGTTCGGATCGGGGAAAACGATCCACGTCCGGTGTTCGCGAGGATGCGTGAGCCAGGCTCGTTAATTTCGGACCGTCCAACGACACGCGACACACGACACGCGACAAAACACGAAGAAACCGTGGAAAAGAAGCTGGCATTCTTTAGGGGCGCGAGTCGGGTTTTTGTTACAGAGAATACCGCCGAGTCGTCGCTGTATCTTTTTACACGCGTGACTTCCCTCTTCTAAATACACCAGCTATCGGCAACTAAAAATATATGCACTCGCGTTCTATGTATTCGAACACTAGCAGAAAAGTTAACCCTTTCTGTACGAACAAGGAACGATTTATATTATTCCTTTAGACGAATGCAGTTGACCAAAAGAAGAGATATATACCGTTCTTCTTTTCGGTAACTGTATTTGTTGGATACGAAACGTGGCTGAACGGATAATAGAAATCTATCTTAAAGATTTCTTGCAGAAGGAAAACTGTATAAAATTAGAGAAGTAGAGTAGATGTACACGTTGCTGCCACTTTAAGCTTAACTTTGTTTAACTATGTTAGAACGTGTTTCGTCTAAAAATTCCAGTTCCAATTTGGAGCATAATAGATCGTTCAACATCGATATGCTGAATACGATGAATTGATCAGCGATCGATTGAAAATGTACGACAAAGTCTACGGTGCCCCGTATCGTCACTTGAGAATTTCTCACTTAAATAGAAACACGTTTTACATACATATATTGGCACGTCAATTTCTGTAACAGATATAATAATTCCAATCGAATTATGACACGTCTCATACTTTATAATTAAACTGGTCACGTTTCAGTGTTCAACACCAGATTTACTGCTAATGTTTATTTCTATATATCAAGCGTATACATTTAAGGCCCTCGAATTAATTCGTTCAATCAAAGTAACGAAATATAGCAATGCTTACAACTGAAGCTACTCGTATTAAAGTATACGAAACTTATCGTTACAGTTGCACCGATATTTTGTTACATCCTCTGACGTATCTGTTGCGTGCAATAATTCAAATCCGAACATTTATGTCCCCAAATTAATTCAGCTAATCGAGCGTGCACTGTTGATTAAAATAATACAAGTGTCGGTGTGTTATAGGGGCATTAACAATTATTCGGACATCTATCCTATTCATAGTAACCTAATCACCCACTGTACGGACAAACTATTGCACATTTCCGTAGTCTCTTAAATTAATCCAACTCCACGAACGGAGCAATGCTGCGATCACTGCGAATTATCACTTTTCTACAACTATGACTCTTTAATCGCACAACAGAGATTTCGCATATCTACACTTCTCGATCCACTCTCAATCTTATCGAAAACTTTGCACACTTCACAACTCGAAAATAACAATAACGATACTAACAACCTGTGGAAAAAAACCTGCTTCTACTAGCAGGTGGAAACTTTCGAATATGTACAGATAAAGGTGTATATAACTCGAGTTCTCCAGCGAAAACTATCAGTATCTAATTAGAATTCTATTAGTCACTTTTAGCGTGACAAAGCTGTAACTTGAGTTTTCTACTAATATAAATTAATTAGCATCTATAGAATTCTATGAAAAATTCACTTCTGTTCACTTCTATACTAACAAAGCTGTGCAACTCGAGTTTTTTAACGAACACTAATAGCATCTAATAGAATTCTAGTAGCAATTCACTTCTATACTACTGAATCTGTGTAACTCGAGTTTTCTATTGAAAACTATTACCATGTAATAGAATTCTAGTATGAATTCACTTCTATTCACTTCTATACTACTAAATCTGTGTAACTCGAGTTTTCTATTGAAAACTATTAGTATGTAATAGAATTCTAGTATCAATTCACTTCTATTCACTTCTATACTACTAAATCTGTAACTTTTCACTTCTATCCTACCAAATCCGTAACTTTTCACTTCTATCCTAACAGATCCGTAACTTTTCACTTCTATATACTAATCTACGTTCAACGGAATGCGAAACTTTGGAAGCGTAAAGAGCAACTCTAGACCCTTGGAACGGAACAAAACGCACCGCGTAGCGGCTCGCGATGGAGTGCTGGAAAACGCCGGAGCAGAGGTTGCTCGGTGAGGCACGGCGGAAACCGGCGCGTTTCCATTGGCCCCGGCTCGTCCCCACGAGGACAGGCCTCTGAAACGGGCCAACAGCAGCCGAGTATTCTCTCCCACTTCGAAAGACCGCGTGTGCACCCACGCAGGGTGGCTCGTGGCTCGAAGCTCGCGGCAGTCAGTCAGTCAGTCACTCAGTAGGCCCGCGGTGCGCTATGAGGTGGGATCTGTGAAGCGGACGCGAGTTTTTATTTACACCCGGTGCGCGCGCGAGAGGTTCGTGTCTCTCGGAAGAAAGAAAGAAAGCTTTTCTTCTCTCCTCGCGCTACGAATCTCCCCTCGCTCTCTCTCTCCGTCTCTTTTCCTCTCCCTCGAAGATTTATCATCAAGCGAAGAAGCTTTAGGAATTTCAACAAGTGCATACGAACCACCGCGCGATTGGCCTCGGATAAATTCCACCTCGAAGTCGGTCGAGTCTTCGATGTTTCCGGCAACGTGAATCGTTTTCGTTTTTGTGCGCCTCCTCTATATATCACATTCGTCAGCTTTTCGCGTACGAAAGGAAAGGGGGAAGATTTAATATCGAGCAGGTTTCCCACCTTCACGCGTGATAATTGTTGTGATCCGACGATTTGTGAGCGAAGCGTGAAAAGGCGAGAGATATTCTCGAGAAAGTGATTTGTGTGATAACGACGTGAGACAATGTGCGTGACAGCCACGCCGCTTAGCGCCACCAAGATTCTCAAGGATAACGCGAGACACCCGGCAAGGACTAGTATCGCGACCAATGTACAGGTGCAAGGATTAACAGGAGGGAATAATGGCGACAGCGATCGGCCCCAGCACACGTCCATCATGTGAATATTATTTCTCTTCTACTACTTTGCTTCTATTTTGCCGATTGTACGCATTAACGCGCCATTCGCCGCCACGGCAATTTGTACCTTTTCAGTAGGATACATTGTTGTAATTACGCATGTGTCGCGTTCGTTTGATGTAGAAACGTAGTTGCTCAACTTGTAACGTGAAACGCAGCGATTCTCCTACGAGTTAATGCTAATCGCTGATCTCGTGCCGCGTTATGCAGGTAGTAGAAATAATTGCAACATTGTAGGCAACATTCGCTTCGTAACTTGTTGTACTGTAATGCAAAGCCAAAATTTCGGTTCAAGTTAAGTTTCTTACGCGAGACTTGTTGTGTTGTACCTTCGTTGAATGTCATAATTCGCAGCACGATTAATTCGAACAGGAATCGGTCCCAGTAATCGATTTTTGCATAATGCGCCTACTGCGATCAAACTTCGTTTATCGATAGTAATTTTGAGAAACTATAAGAGTTCTTAACGGATTCGCGCTAAACGAAGCTTCAATTCAAAGCTTACCTTTAACCGATGCATACGTTCTATCTTTTAAACGAATGCATTGCAAGAATGAAAGTGAAATAAGGAAGAGACTAGAGACAAGCTTGTGACACGTTGCATTTCTTAAAAAGGAGATTCGTATTCATTAAATCCATCAAAGCGTATTCGTTAAATGCGACAACTAAAGCGCGAATATTTATGTGAATTCGCGTCTCGAATAAAATTGGAAGAGCGCATTTTAATAGAGATCTTTCCAATCCTCTAAATGCAATCGTACCAAAAAAATAATTCATCATTCCTGTAACGAGTACAACGAGCAACGCCAATTATATTCAAACTACTCGATCCGAATTTGCCAACAAGAAATAGACAAATATTTATCTACAAATATAAAGACTCTGTTCTTTTTCGCCAACCTAAATTTCCCACAAATTGCGCGCAGACTTATTATTCCACTGTCAAAGGGTTAGCAACGCGTGAGCTGCGATATTTTAGAAACGCGGTTTACTAAGTTTCGCCTTACAGCCGGACAAGTAATCGTCGCGCTACATTTTATTCGATTCGACCTCCGCGCGCGCAAATTTTTATTCCAACCACGTGGTCGTCAAGAGTTTCTTTTTTTCTCCCCGTCGTCTTGGGACGGGTAATATTTCCACGGCGAAGCTTCGCGCTCGCCGTTCGTCGCTGACGGAATTATTATCTACGAGCTCTGCTCTGTTTGCCGCGACTTCTTTTTCCCCGCCCACGAAAATATCGTTCCGAGCGGCTCGAGCACGATCGCACGATCGCACGCGAGCTTTAGTCGTTTGCTTTTCCCTATTTCTTCAAATTAATCCATTTAAACCATTGCCTTACGATTATTTCATTGCCCATCGTAACAAGAGTAGTATCGGTCTATTATTATTTTTCTATCGCGTCGCGAAGCATTCGTTTGAACATCAAAGGCAATTTTGATTTAGTTAAAGTTAAAATTCACCGATAATGTTAGCCGTTTTTCGTCGAAACTGTGACAACTGTGTACAAGTGAAGTTGTTCAGCAAAGTGGCAGCAATTGGGCCCGTCTATCGTGGTACCCTTCAAAACGAAGCGAAAGCGCAATCGTGGCGCACGAGTTTCGCAGACGGGCCAGCGTTTCGACTGAACGGAAATTTGCATGAGAGGATCGTTAGACCGTGGGTTAGACGGCGGCGGTTCTCATGCGCGTGTGCGCGACAACACAACGGCTGTAATCTCGTTTTCTTTCTCGCGGCATGTAGAAAGAGAGAAAGCCCATAGAGAGAAGTCGAGTGACGTTGCTCGCAATCCCATTGTCCCCGGGCTAGGCTGCGTGCGGCGGTCGTTTCACGGAAAAATAAATAGAGTCGGGATCGCAGTTGGCAGGACGCGGCGACTCGCCGAACGAGAACCACCTGCTTATTTGTCCCGAATGAAACGAAAACACGCGCGCGGAGCGGTGGACAAAAAAATTTCCTCGTTACACACAGAGAGAGAAAGAAAGAGCGACGTCTTGTCTTGACGTCGTCGGTCGCCAAACGAACTCGACTCCTACGGACAATAACAATGCCAATCGTAACTTCTAGTCGAGCTAGACTAGCCTCGCTTTTTTCATCCGTGGACGAGTCTCGAAGCTGGTAGAATTGGTCGCGCAATACTTTGCAAAGATCCACTTTTCGATTTAACGATGAATCGCTTAGTTTTCAAATCCCGTGGAAATAAATGTTCTCGATAGAAATCAGAGGTTCGCGGTGTATTCGTACAGTATAATTGCAGTGTACTTTTCGGACTCTTCGACAAAGTATACCTAACCGGAACCGAGGCCAAAATGTTGTGGCTAGCGATTAAATAAGAAATATAACGACGAGTAGTGTTCCATAAATTTCCAAGGAATATTTAATCGCTTGCCCCGCTTTGTCTTCCTCCTCTCCTATTTTTGCGCGCAAAAAAGACGGATTTGCATAGAGACGCTTAGCCTGGTAATCGCGAATAATCGGATCCCGTGTTCTAAATAATTATTCATCGTTTCCCGTATATGTACGCGGCGCAAAGAAACACAGAGGCGATCCGACGCGCGGATACGCGGTTAATCGCGTTTTAATCAGTATTTCGCAGCACGCGAAATCGATGATCCGATTTTCGGCACGCGGCACACAGAGGTATTTACGATAATATTGGTCAGCGAATGATAGAGTTGCTGACAATCGTTAGACGCTAATAATCTATTACATTTATGCGCGACGATTTGTCGTTTACCGAGCGATCCATTTCGTATCGGACAATACGTTATTATCGGTACAACATGCGAAACATGTCAGAAATTATTGCGGTGACCTACATCTACTGGCTAAACCATCGACGTTTCGCTCGGTATAGAATCCACTCGCCCACGCATTGCGCCACTCGTAAATAATTACGTTTCATTTAGACGAAACGTTAAGGGCTTCGCCTGCAAACGCCGCAACCCAACTAAACGCAAAAAGTGCCACGTTATTGGCATCCTACCGAATTTTTGCGTTTCAGCGGGCGCTCGGTGTTTAATTAAGTCGAACCAAATCAAGATTTTTCCCTTTGGTCATTTTAATTGCGTAATAGTATCGAATTAAACGGTAGTACGCTCGAACCTGTTCGAGAAATTCTCAACCACAAAAGTACGGTCGCGTGGCACTCATTGGGTTGATTTAAAACTTTTATCGCGTTTTATCGTTGCAACCATGTGTTCTTCCACCTTCGTTGAATCCTTTAACCCATTCAAATTTTCAATACTTTGGACGTGCTGCAATTTGTAGAGCAGGAAATTCAATAACCACTTCCGTTAATAATTACACGAGAATTCTTTAAGTTCAGTGCTTGAATTGTTAGTAGGTGGGCAAAGATTCGTCAAATATTTTTTTAATAAAGGCAGGAAAGAAGAGAAATCTTTTTAAAGGATTTTCGTTTAGCGGGAGAAACATTCTTAACCCTTTCACTACGAAGGGCGTATATTCATTTTTCGCGTACGTACGTTTATTATACGTATATATTCATTACTATACTTACATCCATACGTATTCATTGTTCATAGCATAATACTATTTCTCTATTAATTTATACGTATTCCACCGTAACTTTGCAAAACACGTAAGTAACCTAATCGGAACTATAATTTGCCAAAAGTATACGTACTCATTTTGTACAACGCAATACTATTTCTATATTAATTTATACATACTCCATCGTATCGAATTTTCATCGGTGCATCGAGAATTCTTTTAACTTCGAGACGTCGCAGCGAAAGGGTTAATAAATTCGTCGGAAAATAGGAAGCATAAAATTTTCCGCGGAGGAAGGAACCCCATACCATGCGCGCGTTTATTTGGACAGGCTGAAAAACTCGATCTTCTTGTTTCCCTGTTTCTTCTCCAGTTCGTTCCCCGCCGCTTTCCCAACTTCGAATAAAGTTTCTGCGTTCTCTTCGGGGCTACATCCCAGAACACGGCGGCGGCGTCCAAATAGAATAGCAGACACACAGACTCAACCCACCGAGTAAACACGCCAATGAAGTACATTGAATTTGCAAATCCATGAATACCTGTCGCGTCGCGTCGCGTCGCTAGGCGAGGAAACAGCCACGATGGAATTATTAGAGAAAGAGAAACTTTCCGACACTTTTCACCAATCTTCTCCGCTTTATGTAGCGTTTGCTTTCGCTTTGGAAGTACAGCGAAACAGCGAGACAAAGAAGTATTCGCGCATCTTCGAGTTTCGACCGGTAAAAATCATTTTGCTATTTCCAGTGTTAATCGTTCATTTAACCCCTTGCCTTGCGAATTTTTCAACGATTATTTAAGTGGCGACGCGCTTAGTGGAAACCCGATGGTAGAAACGTCACGCCGCGTGTAGCGCGATGGAATTTTGACCTTCGAAAAGGCACGCGTGCCAAGATTGGTACTTTTCCGTAGCGGTGGTCACCATCCCTTCCATGTTTCGAGAAACAAACGAAAGCAGCCCCCTCGCGAAAGCGACGCGTGGCGATTCGCGACGAGAGTTCTCAGAGACGTGATTCGAGACGCATAACTGTTGTAAAATCAGTTTATTATATAATACATTAACGTATTAAATAACAATGGTTTCGCGTATACAGTCTATAATGAAATAAGAATAAGTAGAGAGCTATAAGATACTTTAAACTTTCTGCCTTGCACGCAACGACAGTGACAAGTGTGTCTTTCGACTCTCGGCTATTAACTAAACCACAAGGGCGAAAAACCAAAACCCTTGTCCGCACCACGGACAACCCCTCCGCAAGGCACGGCTTAAGATGCCTGAAAGATGGGAACCATAGGCCGTCGATGCTTGACACATCTGACATCATCGTTGCATTCCAACAGTAACAAAAAAAGATAACGCTATCAACGAGATCTCTGTACTTTATTTTATCCTCACGTCCTCGCCTCGTTTACTAGTACGTTGAGTATCTTTCATCATAACGTAGAGTCAAATGCAAAACGCTAAGATATTCTAATTAATTCGTTGTTAATCCGCAATCTTACCATCTTACAAATTCCAATGAAATTAATTAAAGTGTATTAAAAGGTGCAGCGTGCTTTTATCGTAATTAGTATACGGGTGTATCTCGTTTTTATAAGGCAAAGGGTTAATTTTCTTTACAAGGCAAAGGGTTAATTCTATCTATGAGCTGCATTTCGCCCGGCATTTTCAACGATTTCCACTTCGTTTCGCGCGTTCGAATATCTTTCAACCCTTTCGTTTCTCCGGGCTGGCGAAACGTGTGTTCTCTCTTATTCGCGATACAATTCGGCAATTTGAACGCGTTGTTACGTTGCTGCGTGTTTGCAGTTCCGCCTCTCGATCATCGGGGCGAGTTAATCGGCCTAATAATTTGCCTCGTTAAGCTATCCTCCCCCTCTTCCTCGCCCTTGTTTCCAACCGATTCGCTATTCGCCCCTCCTCGGCTTCGCTATTTCGCCCATTCGCCGGCGTGCACGCGAGCGGGCGCTCGCTCGCGCGCCTAGTGTTAAGCCTCTCGTATTTAATTATCTATTCCAGCAGGATGCGCGTTCAGCGGCAACGATAAAACAGCTAATGCCGCTCTGTGCTGCTCGTACGTATCGTTTCGACACTTTTCATCCCCGCCGATATCTGCAATCCTCTTGCAATCGTCGTTAACGTAATAATGATAAATTCCTCGATGGCGCAGCTGGCGGATTTTAAACGAAATATTCCGGGCTACGCTAGATTCTCCCTTTGAATGAAACGAAAAGCTGCGACGTTTCTTTACGAATTAGGTTTTGATATACCAATTACTGGCCACTTCAAGTAACTTCATTTAATTACTTTAGAGTTCCGGTTTGGAGCACAGCATTAAGCAACGTCTCTTTCGTTTACGAAGATTTCTTTTGTACGTCGAATACGACGTAGTGATTATTGATTAAATGAAAGTCTACGGTCCCCCGTATCGTTACTTGAAAATTTCTCGTTTGAATGGAGACACGTTTTTGTATTTATTCGAACGTCAGTTTGCCCAACAGATATAAGAATTCGCATAGAATTACGACACTTTCCAATACTTTATAATCATATTGGCCACGTTTCAATGTTCAGCAGCACATTTACCTCCTAATATTTACTTACAAATATTAAGCGTAAACGAATACACGATGTCTACTTGTTGTTACGTAAACCGAGGTCCAAATTTGGATTCTTTATACGTTACTTTGCTATTGAGTAAAATATAATTCAAGTAGCAGTTATAGAAACAATGACAGGACGTGGGTCATTTACCCTACATTTCTATACACCGATGGACAAAATTTATTTAGATATTTAGTTATTTAGTCATTTAGCCATTTAGTTATTTAGTTGTTCAGTTATGTAGCGGCTAAAGAAATAAATATTTCGGAAGGTTTAAGGACCTTGAGGCGTATTCTTTGAGGCTATCGTTGAGGCTATTGTTCAAGCGTTTTGGGGTAGGCCCTTGAATTCGCTGCTTGGGTGGCTTTCTTTGACACGTGACTTTTTCCCCACGGTCAGAGAAAGTTGGCAAAAACAGTCAGTTCTGAGTTAACAGCCGAACAAGATACACCCCGTTCATTTAGTCTGGTTTTCTTTTGCGTTAGAGTTAAGTTAGCAGTAGTTGTTATTTGTCATTAGTTATTGTTATTATTTCATGTAAATATATACTTGTTATCTGTTAAATTTTAATATCAATTATTATACCTCACATTATCCCAAAGTTATTTCGTTATCCAGCTATTTTATACTAAGTGTCCGGTAGTGGGCGAACTTCCCCTAATTGGTACGTCTACTGCATTGTTGCCCGTTCGTTTATTAGCGCGTCTACGTTACGAGTTGTCCTGTCGGTAGAACGGGAACGGCTTCTTCTAGACGTGGCTGAAGGGAAAGGGTCAAGCTAGAAGTTGGCAAGGATCGTAGCGCGAGTGTGTAGAGGCGTAGCAGCGGCAGGAAGAAGCAGCGGGTTTGCGCCGAGCGGCCTGACGCTCGTTAGCGCCGGTAATTGTCACTTGTTAGCTGGCAGCTTGTCTTCCGCCTGCTAACCCCCACTTTTCCCTCCACCGCCTTCCCTTCCTCTTCTGCTAACGCCACTCGAAACGCCTCCGACACACGCGCGCGGCCCAACAGCTTTTTCAAAACCGCTTCAACGCCCGAAACCTTCTATTTACCCTCTTCCGCTGCCACGCTCGCCCAGCTCCCGCGGCGCTGTTCTTTCCGATTTTCGGCCGCGCCACGTTTCGCTTTTTCCCCATCCTCTGCCACGAGTCGCGTGTATAGTATCGTTAGGGGTAGCGCGTTTCGCGGCCGATCGAAGGATTTCGTAGATGGGGGAGCAGCGAACGGAAGCGTTGTATAGTGGTTTGATTATTGTAGACAGCTTTGGGAATTGGGAGCTATGGAAATTTGAAGCATTGAGAATTCTAAGCTTTGGGAATTGGGAAGCTCTGGGAATTCAGAGCATTGATAAGTGGAAGCTTTGAGAAGTTATAACATTGACAAGTGGAAGCTTTGCAAATGTAAAGCATTGGGAATTTGAAGCATTGGGAATTGAAAGCTTTGAGAATTTGAAGCATTGATAATTGGAAGCTTTGAGAATTTATAGCATTGACAAGTGGAAGCTTTGCAAATCTAAAGCATTGAGAATTTGAAGCATTAGGAATTGAATGCTTT
Source organism: Eucera pruinosa (assembly GCA_028830335.1). Lineage (NCBI taxonomy): Eukaryota > Metazoa > Arthropoda > Insecta > Hymenoptera > Apidae > Eucera > Eucera pruinosa. Next base: position 5,386,405 of record JAMYCR010000019.1, read on the forward strand.
GGGAATTTAAAGCATTGAAAATTGAGAAAGTTTGAAAATTCGAAACTTTGGCAATTTAAAGCATTGGGAATTTAAAGCATTGGGAATTCTAAGCCTTGGGAATTCAAAGCATTGATAATTGAAAGCTTTAGGAATTCTATGCTTTGAGAATTTAAAGCATTGATAATTGAAAGCTTTGGGAATTTAAAGCTTTGCAAATCTAAAGCACTGAGAATTCTATGCATTGGAAATTCTAAGCTTTGGGAATTTAAAGCATTGGGAATAATTAGAAGCTTTAGAAATTCAAAGCATTGAGAATTGGGAAGCTTTGGAAATTCTAAGCTTTCGAAATTCGAAGTATTGGGAATTGGAAGCTATGGAAATTTAAAGTATTGGGAATTGGTGGAAGCATTAGGAATTCAATGCATTCAGAATTTAAGGTAGTAGAAACGTGATGTGATAATGTGTTTGATGTGTCGATTAAGAGGATGTCGAAGACAGGGCGAAGCAAATAGTGTAGAATAGCCGTGTAGACAGCTTTGGGAATCGGTATCTTTGAGAATTCAAAGCAAAGCACCGTATATTGCAAAGCTTTGGGAATTCAAAGCAAAGCACCGTGTATTGCAAAGCTTTGAGAATTCAAAGCAAAGCACCGTATATTGCAAAGCTTTGAGAATTCAAAGCATTGAGAATTGGGAAGCTTTGCAAATTCAAAGCATCGCGACTCGGAGGGTTTGGAAATTCTAAGCGAAATTTTATCGATCGAACCTGTGCACTCTCAAGGCAGTCCATGCACTGAGAGCAGATTTAGTATGCACCTGATGCCGAGGAAAAACCGAGGGAAGTGAGACGCGTGTCCGCGTTCCCTTGTTCGTGGAAAATATCATCGAACAGCTATATAGACGTAACTAAATTTTATTGTCACCTATATCTCATTTACGACAGTCCGTAAAAGCAGCTGCGATTCATACGCACGCTGAAATATTTCCTTTTTATAACCGAGCTGCAAGAAGGGACTGAAAGAAATTCCTATCCGTGCCGAGTTTCTGCGCAAGAAGTATCGGCCAACGCGTTACCGCCATTTTATTGATAAAAAGTAGAAACAGAAAGCCCCCAGCTATTTGCAACGATTTCTTTGTATACATATTTATTCCGCTTGCCCGGAAATGAATTACAATTGAATTTCGTCACGTCGTTCGTGATCATTTATTAGTCGATAAAAATATAATTTCTTTCAACGTGTTAAACGTGTTAGGTTAGGGAAAGAAGTCTAAAGAAAAATGCTTCACGCCGCTAGGGGTTGATATTCGCGAAAGTTACGCGCTAGAACAAACAAGGAATTAATATGCACAACGATGTGCACGGTATCAATTGTCTAAACAAAAGGTTGGAAGGTTTTTCATGGTAACAAAGGTAGATACCACCGGTGCTATCGATGCCTTTCAATTAAAACTTGTTTGACGCTACACAGTTTTTTTTTTCCCTCGCTCGCTCGCTCGCGTGTGCCTGTCCTGAACTTTCATTCGCGTGACAACGAATAGAGATAGGCCGCGTACCAATTACGAAACGCGTTAGATGGCTCCGTTCTTTGGTTAAAAATTTGCATACAGAGCCGCGCAGTCTATCGATAATAAATTTGTGTTTAACGATTCGCGGCGGATTTAATGCGAATAACGCCACTTAGAAATCGATACCAAACTTTTGGATGCCAGTGCATTGTTTTATTTATTGTTAAATGGTGATAAACAGCACTCGATCGAAGGAATGATCAAAGAGAGGGAATGCTAAACGATTGATTCTATACTTAGGGAGTTGAGAGTGCGAGCGACAGACTGCAGCGCGTCTGACTAGTCGCGGAACGTACTACTGCGAACGCGAGTCTCTCGAAACGCACACTTTTCAAGCATATTAGAAAGTTAGAAAAATTGTAATATACTTCGGTATACAGATATAAAGATGTATAGGTATACAAGTATATAAATATATCTGGATGTAGATCTATAGTTATACTTGGATATATATAAATACATCTGGATATAGATTTATAATTATACTTGCATATATAAATATATCTGGATATACATCTATAGTTATATTTGGATATACAAATATATTTGGATATAGATCTATAGTTATACTTGGATATATATAAATATATGTGGATATTGATTTATAGTTATACTTGAATATATAAATACATCTGGATATAGATCTATAATTATACTTGGATATATATAAATACATCTGGATGTAGATCTATAGTTATACTTGGATATATATAAATATATGTGGATGTAGATCTATAGTTATACTTGGATATATATAAATACATCTGGATATAGGTCTATAGTTATACTTCGATATATAAATACATCTGGATATAGATCTATAGTTATATTTGCATGCAAAGATATATGATTGGATTTGGATCTATAGATATATAGATGCATTTGAATATATGGATATATATCTATGTTTGAACAGATAGTATACAGATATACTTGAACATATCGATATATAAATATATTTGAATATATAGATGTATAGATATGTAGATATATTTGGATATACAATTATATTTGGATATGTATCTGCATATATATATTTGAATATGTGAATATATTAATGTATTTGGATGTATATATACAATCATAGTAGCATATAGATCTGTAGCTATATTTGGATATATATCTATATAGATATATTTGAATATATCAGTATATCAATGTATTTGAATGTACAGATATTCAGTCATAGTAGCATATTGATCTACAGCTATATTTGAATATATCAATGTATTTAAATGTACAGATATTCAGTCATAGTAGCATATAGATCTATGTCTATATTTGGATATATAACTAAGTAAATATATTTGAATATACGAATATATCAATGTATTTGGATGCACAGATATACAATCATAGTTGCTTATAGATCTATAGCTACACTTTGATCTATATCTATGTATATTTGTATATATAGTTATACAGATATATAAATATATTTGAACGTATATTTATCTGTATTTTGACGCATAGATATATAGACGCATAGTGACACTTTGATATCGAACGGGAGTTGAACGCGGCTGGACGTGGCGGGAAAAATGACGGAGAAGCAAAAACCGATGACGATTACACAGTCTCAACGGTATCCTGCTGTTGATTTGTAGCGGAGCGCGTTGAAACGAGCCTTCAGCGGGTCTCGTTATCGCGATTCATGCAAATTTCGAACGGTTTCGCCAATCGGTTCTCACGCTTTTTGGCCCCGCCAAATATTGTTTTCCTTTGCTCGTGGCAACACACGCGTTCTACGCGTATCTACATATGCGTCGCATCGTGCCACGAAGCTATGCTAGATTTCGTTGTGTTTCGCCGGGCGTGGAAAAATATTCGCCGAAAATCCCTATATCCTAACTGCGCTCGGCGTTAATTCGCCGTGAACAATCGGCAAAATTGCGCGCGGCGTTTCGCTTAAAAGCCAGCCTGCGAACGATTTTAATTGCAAAATTTTCGCCGCTCCCCGCGAATCACCATTCGACGTTACCGCGAATAATTTTGAATAAATGTTTGCAACGATTATTCCGTTGACGGTTCATTAACGCGCGCGAATCAACGGCGTGTATTTCCCGGTCGCTGTCGCGTGGCGAAAAGTATCGCTTCGTTCGTCAAACGTTCGGCGAACGCGATCGAAGAATGGTAACAGATGTCGACGAAACTTTGATACGCCACGGGTTCTCAAAGCAGCCAATCGCAGGTGGAATCTTAACGATCGCGTTGCCACTTTTTCGAAGCACGTTTCGATAAGAATAGCCAGCCAGCCGATAACGTCGCACGCGGAGGATACAAAAGTGTCGTTATCGAATAATTTGCAATTTTCATTGCAAACAGTTACGACATTTGCGTGCAGTTTAATGGACTAGTACTGTTACCGCCACTTTAAGGATCCGATTCGAGGCTCCCGCTGTATTATCAACGAAATCACAAAGATCCGTGGTAGCGATCGGGTCGCGCGCGCAGCTTGATACGATTTCTCTGATTACTCGATACACCCTGGCAAAGAAAAAGAGTGCGGAGGCTAGGCAAATACGCTCTGCTAGCCCGGTAAGAAGCAATTTTCTTCTGTCTCGCGATTACCGCTATCGCGCCGCCGGAAAACGAGGAAAGGAGAAACCGAAGCTCGAGCAAATAGAGCAAAGCAGAGCAAGAGGAATACGTACGGGCGCGGATCGATAGACACAGATAGTGGCAAACAGAATGAAGAAACGAAAGGAAACGATATACGATCGGAGGAGATCGTAACCGGATAAAGAAGTTCCTCTTCAACTTTCCGCAGCGAAGAATTCCTTCTGAATCAGGGGAGGGAATTTGATTCCATCGCCTTCCACTCTTCGCTGCTTTAATTCGCTTCCCCGCGCATATTTCCCCGCGAATTGCGTTTCGTTCGCAAGCGGAATTATTTAGCAGCGATCGTTGCTCGTGGCTGAGTACGCGACGCAGATGTCCGACAAATCGCGCTCGCTACTACTGCACGCGAGTAGAAGCTACGAAGACAGATTTACCACCGTCCTGCCACTTTAACAGGTTCGCGATTTAAGAAACTTTCGTTAACTATTTCGGAACATGGTTGACATAAAGATTTCGTTCCAGTTTCGAGCAGAATTTCGTGCTCAATATCGACTTCATTTATGGGCATTCCTTTTATACACGCTGAATATAATGAATGGATTAGTAATTAATTGAAAATTTACGACAAAGTCCAATATCCCTACTTTCGTCACTTGAGAATCTCTCGTTTAAATAGCAACACGTTTTATATATAGTATCAGATATAAGAATTCGTATTGAATTATGACGCGTTCCATACTTTATACGTACATCAGCCACGTTCCAATGTTCAACGGCACGTTTACCTCGTAATATTTATTTACAAACGTTCGATGCCTGAACACGAGAGGGAACTCGTCGAACGTGTCGCAACGAAGACGCTGTAAAACGATTCCGCCGTTCCATTCCTCATATCCCGTCTCCCTTTTTAACCGAGACGCGGAACGGAGATCCGGCAGATTAATTAGCCCACCCGGTACGTAATTACACCGTTCCAAGCGGCGTGTAGAGAGCGACACACGCGCGTACCGAGCTTCCGCGGCTAGGAGAGCGCCAGTCGAGAGACACGGCGAAGATCTCGGTGTAAGGACGAGAGGCACGGGGCCACGAGTAGGGATTTCGGCTGGGCTACGATGAAAGGGTGAACAGAGACAGGTTCAAGTGGGGGGGGGAGAGAGAGATAGAGAAGCATACGGTTGGCGTGTACCAAGGATATTGGTCTATACGTCATACGTTGCATAGCTACGCGACCCCAAACGAGCTATTGTTCCTCGCGACGAAGTGTTTCTCCACCTCCGCCCTCTCTCCTCTCATCCACTCGACGGCAGCTATTTCGTGGCGTGTCATCCCGATAATTTTGCAAATTTCGACTCTCTCTCTCTCTCTCTCTCTTGCTACGAGATTAATCGTGCCACGCGATCGAGACCGCGCCGACGTTTTCAAGCTGCTTTTCAAATATTAGAATCTCCTTTTTTCCAACTATCTGTGGAGGCTCTACTGCACCCGCCATTAAAGGTGCATACGAAGTAGGACTTTTTAGAAAGCGCTCGCTTCGACCTCCTCGTAAATATATATGCATAATACCGCCTTTAACCTTTGTTCCAATATTCCAGTGTCTAAGGCAGCGACTGCTAGGTAGTCTTACCGATGAGTCCACTAGCTGCTTCCTCCTCGTAACTCGAACAATTTGGCAAACGTCGTAATTACAATTTTTATTAATCGACAGAAACATAAGGAACAGCTTCGTCTTCAAGAGAACGTGCTCTTGTACCTTTTCTATAGTTTCATTTTCTCTTACAAATTCGTAGAATCATTTCCATTTCATCTTAAGAAAATTCTATTTCAATTAACAATTTCCTTTAGCATAATGCAAATGACTATTTGCGGTAAACGTGTTCGCGTCAACGACGTGAAATAAATCTCGAAATATTCATACGCGTGAGCAACAAGAATATTTCATTCGTTGTTCAAATATTTTTAATAGTATTGTAATGTATATACTGTTTACATATTGCTATCGAAATCATCAGCCTCAATAGCTTTGCTTATTTCCTACAAGAATACGCGCTTGCATAAAGATCCGAAGATTCCTATCTAGGAATAAGACTACCGTCTGACTTACGTCGCTTCTCTACTACTAGCTAACGTTTCCCTGCACGATTAGCGATAGAAAGTAAAGTCTGCTAACTTTGCTAAGCGTATTCATTGTATCGAAATTATCAGCCACAGCTTTGCTTCCTTCCCACAAAAGTTTTCGTCTGTATAAAGATTCGCTGTGTCTACGAGTAAGGCTACTACCTGACTTATATCGCTCCTCTACTACTAGCAAACGTTTTTCTCCACGATTAGCGATAGAAAGTAGTAAACTTTGCTAACTTTGCTAAGCGTATTCGTTGTATCGAAATTATCAGCCACAGCTTTGCTTCCTTCCCACAAAAGGTTTCGTCTGCATAAAGATTTGCTGTGTCTATGAATAAGGCTAACGTCTGACTTATGTCGCTCCTCTATTACTTAGCGAACGTTTCCCTCCACGATTAGCGATAGAAAGTAAGCTTTGCCAACTTTGCTAAGCGTATTCGTCTTTGCTTACTTCCCACAAAGATTTTCGTCTGCATAAAGATTCGCTGTGTCTACGAGTAAGGCTACTACCTGACTTATATCGCTCCTCTACTACTAGCGAACGTTTCCCTCCACGATTAGCGATAGAAAGTAAGCTTTGCTAACTTTAGTAAGCGTAATTCGTCTTTGCTTACACCTCACAAAAGTTTTCGTCTGCATAAAGATTCGCTGTGTCTATGAGTAAGGCTACCGTCTGACTTATGTCGCTCCTCTGCTACTAGCGCACGTTTCCCTCCACGATTAGTGATAGAAAATAAGCTTTGGTAACTTTGCTAAGCGTAATTCGTCTTTGCTTACTTCCTACAAAAGTTTTCGTCTGCATAAAGATTCGCTGTGTCTATGAATAAGGCTACCGTCTGACTTATGGTGCTGCTCTACTACTTACGACTGTTTCCCTTTACGATTAACGATGGAAAATCTGATCTATATTAATTCCTATCGTACATCGCTACTCGTGAGTACGCGTATCAACAGATTATGCTCATCTGCGAACGATATCGATTCCTTTGGTGGTACGTTAACCTCTTTCAAGAAGTCTACTCCACGTCGTCTGATGTAGATTACTTATCTGTATAGGGTAAATGAGCCACGTACCACTTTAATTCGTTTCATTTAATAGCAAAGTAATGTAAACTAATTTTGTATACTAAATTTCGACTTCGGTTTACGCAATAACACTTAGACATTGTGTATTCGTTTACGGTTAATGTTTGTAACGAAATATTGGCAGGTAAACGTGCTGTTGAACATTGAAACGTGGCCAATATAATTATAAAGTGTGGATCGTGTCATAATTCAATACGAATTCTTATATCTGTCACACAAACTGACGTGTGTTGATACATGTAAATATTGTTTCTATTTAAACGAGAAATTCTCAAGTGACGATACGGGGGACCGTGGACTTTATTGTACATTTTCAATCAATTAATAATTAATTCCTTATATTCAACGAATGAAAATAATGTCAATAAATAAACTAGATATTGAATAATATATTATGCTTCAAACAAGAAAGATCTTTATGTTAACCACGTTCTGAAATAGTCAACGAAAGTTACTCAAAGTATGTACACTATGCGCACGTTATACTTCTGTAACTTTTCAACCCATTCCTTATCGTACTCGCTAGCAAACGGTAATTTATTACCCGTTAGTTAATAAATAAATAATAACGAAACGATGAAACGATCACCTTCGATCGTGTTAGCGAGGATTACTAAATTAGGGACGGAATCCCGTGATCCAGCTTCCGTTGGCCATCAAGACGCAACGCTGTCCGTTGGTAATGTATGGTTTTGCACGGCGACTTGGTCGTGTTTGATTGATTGCGTTTGATTGCGCGTTATCCAATCGGCTGTATCTATCAAAGATCGCTTATCTCCGCGGTTATTGGTTGCATCGTGATTCCCGTACGTGTCGTTAACAATTTACGAGCCGAGTAAATGACACGTTACACGCGCACCCGTCTCCTTGCTTCTTTTCGCCGTTTCCTCGGCTTATTAACCCACTCGCTTAACTCGAAACGCGCGACTCTCGGTCGCCAAACTTTTTCACCCTTTCCTTGTTTCGTACACCTGTTGCGAAACGGTTTTATCTTTCATTGCTCTCTTCGCAACTTTCGCCTTTTTACTTCTCCCGTTCGGGTCTGGTTAATTTCCCGCGTAATTGGAAATCTTTTCGCCTGCCCGATAAACAAGTAAGCTTTCGACGGCTCTCGAGTGCGAATGGGCAAATACAGCGTCTCGCAATTCATTTATCGCGGTGGCTTTCTTTAATCGGATGATAACGGACTTAAGATAACAGCTTTATTTCGCCCGCTCCTTAATCAAACTCGTTCAACGTTCAGCGTGCATCGCGGGGCAATGAATACGCGTTAAGTGAGGGGGGGGAAAAAAAGAGATAGAAGCGTGGCAGTTGGAAAAGAAGAGCCATTAGGGGGATAGACGCAGAGGTTCGGTTAGTGCACGCGTGGTTTACCATAGGATCGTACATCATCGGCTGGTCCGCGTCGGTTTAACCACCCTCACCGCCAGTTGCGCCGGTTATCCGAACATGGCGAGCAAGTCAGAATGATTCAAGCATCGTGGTCACCAGCCGCGCTCTCGCTCCGCAACCTAAATCACCATCGCGCGCCCCTCGCGCCGTTGCAAAATCGTCAACGATCTCCTCTCTACGAACGAACGTACCAAAAAAAAGAACAAACCATCGCCTTGTTTTTTATTCTTTTGTCGTACGCTCGTTTAACTCGATGCAAGTTTTATTACGCGTTCGCGTAATAGAGACGCAATGTGCGGAGAAGAGAATCGAATATACAGAGCTTGATGAATATTATTTTATTTTAAGGGAATGGAGTTGAATAATTTCTGAGTAGAGTTCAGCGTTTCTTTTGATAGCACGTTGCCTGTAATCGTGAGAAATCTTGATTCGAAGTTCTTATGTGTAATAAGGAATACGCGTGATTAAATTATACTGTAGTGACTTGCATCTAAGTGGAGGAGTGGCTACTATGTTAATACTAGTTCAGATTTTAAGCTTCCAAAGCTGAGAATTCTCAATGCTTTGAAGTCTCGATACTTTGATTTCTCAAAGCCAAAGTTTAGAACTTCCAAAGCTTCCAATTTTCAATGCTTTGACTTCCCAATACTTTGACTTCCTAAAAGCGTAGGATCTTTAATACTTCCAATTGCCAAAGTTTCGAATTTCTAAAGCTTGCAATTGCCAAAGTTTTAAATTCACAAAGCTTCCAATTCTCGATGCTCTGAATTCTCAAAGCTTGGAATTCTTAATGCCTTGAATTCCCAAGGCTTCCAATTCTCAGTGCTTTGAATTGCCAAAGCTTCGAAATCTTAATCCTTTGAATTCCCAAAGCTTAGAATTCATAATCATTTAAATTCCCAAAGCTTGGAATTCTTAATGTTTTGAACCCCCATCGCTTTGAATTCCCAAAGCTTGGAATGCATAATCCTTTAAATTCCCAAAGTTTGGAATTCTTAATGTTTTGAACTCTCATTGCTTTGAATTCTCAATGCTTTGAATTGCCAAAGCTTGGAATTCATAATCCTTTAAATTCCCAAAGCTTGGAATTCTTAATGTTTTGAACTCTCATTGCTTTGAATTGCCAAAGCTTGGAATTGCCAAAGCTTGGAATGCATAATCCTTTGAATTCCCAAAGCTTGGAATGCATAATCCTTTGTATTCCCAAAGCTTAGAATTCTCAATGCATTGAACTCTCGTTTGCTTTGAATCGCCAATGCTTCGTGAATTTCCAAATCGATGAAAAAAAAAGAAGCGTATCCCGTTACAATCGACCGACCATTCGCTCTCGATCGATTTCTCGCGTCGCTCGCTTCGCCACGGTTTATTAATTTCCAGGCGGCCTGTAAAGGCGAATAGAGAGAAGCCTATAACCGATGCGACGCGCGACGTATGCGCTGCTCGTTATGTCGCGCACGTTTACGCGCGCAATTATGAAGGATCGGCCATATTCTCCGGGGCAAATTGTCGCCACTTTCATCCGATATCCGACCAAAGGGGGGGAAGGGGGGAGAGATTTTACGCCTCGTGTCCTACCTACGTACCTCTCGTATTTATCGATCTCCTTTGTAAACCGTACGCACGCGTTTCTCTAACCCCTTTTCGCGATCCTATTTCTCCTCGGCCATCCCCGAACGCCTAAGTAGTCGAATCACCATTTCCCCGACGAGAACACAGAGACTTCTCGCACGACTTCTGTTTACGAGCCTCGTAACCATTTCTCTCCGTCTTCGTTTTCGTTCTACGCCGCGAAAGGAAAACGAATTCGTAGCGCTCTCCGCGATTAGCCGCGCGAATATTCAACGCGGAGGCGAACAAATCGGTCCCAAGACCAAAGAAACCTTCGTTGGCATTCGGAAGTGGGATTGGCGATCTATAATAGGATTATTCGCTCAATTGTTCGGCGAGGAAAAAAAATCAGAGCGAATAGAGCACGTGTTTGTGTATGCACCTTTTAATCAAAACAATGCTGAATTTGTACTATATTATATCGGTATATTTCGTCTTCCGTTCCTCTTCTCTACACCAAGTCCACGAGCCAAAGAAAATAACGATTCGTATTACGGTATCCATTTTCATCGGATCTCAATCACGATTCGCGCAACGCGCGTAACTAGTTGCCGCACCGCAATCGTTTAAAATCCGTCCTATTAAGAGGATCGCTCGTGTAGCCCGTCTCGAAAACCGTTCGCGGAATCAATCAACCTTCCCTCGATTCGCGATTGCAGCCGATTATCCCGAGAACGGGATCCCGCGGGAAAAATCGGGGAACGTGTTGAAGCGCGCGTGTCCACTCGAAAATTCGATTCCCCCCTCCGACCAATAACAATATCTTGGGTAAACTTGGACAAAACCCGTGGAGAGGGTGGTCCCGACATCGTTTACCGGAAGTTAGTATCACGCGTGCGTGTGTGTGGAAGCTTGCCCGTTGCCAAGTATGACATTAAGGAGGCAGCGAAGCAAAGGGACACGAGAGGATGAGCTGGTTCGGTGGGGCGCGCGCGGAAAAAAGCGGCGGCGGAGGAAAGTGGAAGAAGAAGGAGTTTCCTTCGACGAAGGAAATTGACTTCTGGCAGGTAGGAACACGTGCTCGGACTACGCGCAGCTGTCTGGCCTGTTAAGCGGCGCCGAAGCACGTCGTCCTGTAAGCTCGTAAACGTACTTGCCCGTCCAACAGTCGCTCGTAAAAAAAACCTACTCTGTCCCCTCCGCTCTTTCTTTTTTTTCTTTCTACTCTCGCTCGTTGCGAGAGCTGCGAAACGTTTAGGCTAGTAGATAGGTGGACCCGTGGCGTTGTCGAGACGCGTGAAACGTTGCGTGGACTGGTTCAGCGGCTGCGAAAAGTATTTGCGTACGTCGAGTGCTGCTTAATTGGCTTCGACTGTAGCAAGCTTTTCACCGTTACCGGCGAGTCGAAGAAAACGATTCTTAATTAGATTCTTCATTCTTAATATCGTACGATTCTTGTAGTGTTTATGAATAGAATAATAGGTGGAATATATATTGTAGTAGGTAGACTTTGGTCGTGTAAAAAGAAACGAAGAAGACCAATTTTGTTCTTAAACATATCCAAAGGACGGTTTAACGAGAAGAAGCCTACAAATCTAAAGCCTCTCAATTACACCTACGGCGAATGATCCTAATCGAAAGTACGTCCCCGGCATCGCGAAAGAAAAGATAAGACGCGTTTACCGGATTAAACGTATCGGGTTTTGTACGAGGAAAATGTAGAATCGTGCGAGCAGCTCACGTTCACGAGCTCGCTCGTAACGAAGCGTACGTAGGATAGAAAACAAGATAGACAGAGAGAGAAAGAGAGAGAGACGACATTGGAAGGAAAAATGGACGTCGATTTTACGCGGACGGATGCGGAGGATGCTCGAAACAGCGGGGCATTAAACGACTTTACGGCGGTGTTTCGGGGAAAATCTTGTTTCCCCTATGGACATAGTTGTGGCCTGGCTACGTTTGATTTATCGCGAAATTTCGCCTGCGCTACCCAGAGGGAATACACCGGGAACCACGTCCGGATATGCGCCCGCGGAGTCCTAATAATCTAATATGCCGCGACCGAGCTGAGCGCAATTTCATGCTTTCTCGGGCATGCGGACCAACCCCTAACTCCTCTGCGATCAAACGTCCCTCTGCCTTCGTCTCCTCTCCTACCCTCTACCCATTTCGCCCCTTATACGTACGACTCTCCTTTTGCTTTCTCCGTCCAATACCCGTGCCACGGCTGCGTATATTAACCCTTTCCCAAAGCTTACTATTCTTAATGCTTTTCAGTATACAAAGCTTGCGAGAATGTCAATGCTTCGAATTATCAAAGCTCTTATTCTCAATGCTTCCAACTATGATGAAAGCCTCCAAATCTCAGTGCTTTGAATTGTCAAAGCTTACAATTGTTAATGCGTTCGACACGCAAAGCTTAGAATTGTTAATGCTTTGAATTCCCAAAGCTTCCAATTGTTAATGCTTTGAATTCCCAAAGCTTCCAAATCTCAGCGCTTGGAACTATTAAAGCTACCAATTTTCAATGCTTTGAATTATCAAAGTTTGGAATTCTCAAAGCTTTGAATTCCCAAAGCTTCGAATTCTCAAAGCTTAGAATTTCCAGAGCTTTGAATCCTTAATACTTTGCATTCCGGAAGCTTTTAATTCCCAAAGCTTAGAATTTCCAAAGCTTCTAATTCCTCTCAACAAACTGCACCACCGTAATTCACATTACTTCTGCTGTATCTCGCATAGCCTCCCATATTGCACACATTTCCCGACACTTTCCCGTACTTAAGTTTCCCATAAACTCGTACAAAGTACAGAGTATCGAACCCCGTAACACCGTAATCTCGTTGTTTGCTATACTCGCGCGTTCCCTCGTCACAGAGGCGCAGCGAAGCCGATGCTTTATCGAAAATAGCTTTTCCCTGGCCAGAGAAACTCGCTCACGGGGATCGAGAATCCTCGCGTTTAAGGAATCCGAAATGGCGCGCGCCAAGAACGAAGAAGAGTCTCGTCGCCGTCTACGTCTACGTCGACGTCGACGGTTCCCTCGTTGATCCGGTTTATGCAGTTTGAGACGCGCGTACCACGTATGTACATACGTACGCGAGCACCGCGCTGCAACGGTAGTATTGGTGGCTTACATATTCTATTCTGTCGATACCCAATCTGCACGCGAGCCAGGCGATCATCCAAAGATTCGATTTCCCGGCGGCTTTGATCGCGGACGAGTAAAATCGGGTTTAAGGACTACTTATCTTGCGCGGGATTCTTTATATACGAACGCACACGTGCACACGGCTACGGTGGTATCGGGGATAAGAAGGGGGACGACTCTTACCGGAAGTATTATTCCCTTTCCACGTGTGCTACTCTCCGTGCACATGTACATGTGTACGCGTGTGTATGTACTCGATAAAAATGGCGCAGTAACACGACCAAGCTCCCCGAGTACGCGTGTGATTCGCGATAAATCCGTGTCCCCATCGGCGACGTTTATCTTTCGTGTAAACGCGGCCAAAAGTAGATTGGCGTATCATCCGTAGAGTGACTAAAATTACTTGGCACTGGAAGGATTAAAATTATTGACTTATTTATAAAAGTCACGTTGCACTCGTTGAGTGTTGGTCCTGTACCTCGTCTGTGTTGGAACACCTCATATATCCAAATTCTCCTAGTCTTTTAGCGGGCCGATTTCGATGCTCCTTGGCTTAAATTAAAGGAGAAAGTCTGGAGAATATTATCCTGCAGTCTTGTGCACCTAGCCCTAGCAGTTCATTTGTTATAAACAAATATATAACGTCATGGTAGATTACTCGGAAAGTATCTCAAGAAGAATAGTTAGTTAGGGTGTTAGAAGATTAAGGCTACTTAACAGGTCCTGCCTTGGACGTTAGAATATTGAAAAGGACAAGGCTAGCTAGCAGAAGTGGCCGTTCCTTAGACGTTAGGATATTGGTAGAGTGAGACTACTTAACAGGTCCTGACTTAAACGTTAGAATATTGAAAAGGGTAAGGCTACTTAGCAGAGGACTTACTTAGACGTTAGGATATTGGTAGAGTAAGGCTACTTAACAGGTCCTGACTTAAACGTTAGGATATTGGTAGAGTGAGACTACTTAACAGGTCCTGATTTAAACGTTAGGATATTGAAAAGGGTAAGGCTACTTAGCAGAGGTCCGTACTTAGATGTTAGAATATTGAAAAGGGTAAGGCTACTTAGCAGAGGACTTACTTAGACGTTAGGATATTGGTAGAGTGAGACTACTTAACAGGTCCTGACTTAAACGTTAGGATATTGAAAAGGGTAAGGCTACTTAGCAGAGGTCCGTACTTAGATGTTAGGATATTGGAAGAGTGAGACTACTTAACAGGTCCTGACTTAAACGTTAGAATATTGAAAAGGGCAAGGCTAGTTTGCAGAAGAGGTCCTTCCTTAGACGTTAGGATATTGATAGAGTGAGACTACTTAACAGGTCCTGACTTAAACGTTAGGATATTGAAAAGGGTAAGGCTACTTAGCAGAGGTCCTTACTTAGATGTTAGGATATTGGAAGAGTAAGGCTACTTAACAGGTCCTGACTTAAACGTTAGGATATTGAAAAGGGTAAGGCCTACGTATCAGACCCTGCCTTAATTCGCCCCTCCGGTGGCAGGTTCAGGGATCAGCGAGATAAACAAGCAAACAGCGCGATAGATTCGACTATCGGGAAGCGTGTTCCGATTTGCCCCTGTGCTCGATCAATTAGCGTTGGCCAGAGAGAGGGTTCGGCCACTGTGTGCGCGACGGTTAATAACGGAGGCTCGATACAGCTAGCCGATGCAATTAATCAGTATCCTTGAGGCAGGCGTCTCTGCTCGGTTTGCTGCTCCGCCGCGTTGCTCCGGAGACCGTTGTGTTGCAGTTGCGGAGAGAAGCGTGGCGGACGTCAAGCGCGCTCTACCTGCGCGCTTCTCGCGGGCCGAGCGAGCGAGCGAGAGAAGCAGAGTAGACGACGACCCCTTTCTCGTTTCCTTGAACCCAGGTATATCAGTCACATCGCTAATTGGAAATCGCTCGTGCGATCTACGGTGTCTCGAGTCTCCCGGCGCCCTGGCAATTAGATGCGCGCCTACGGCCCTCCTGCCAACGCTCGCGTCATCCTTTTTTCCCTCTCTCTCTTCTCTACGACCATATCCATGACCACATTCTTATTCTTCTTCTTCTTCTCATTCTCCTTCTTCTCGGTTTTCAGCGATTCGCTTTTCGCGTTTCACGCGACTACTTGGCGCAAACTTATCCGCTTCGATCGATGATCTTTGGCCAAGTTGAAGACGAGGGAGAGGTGCGAACAGTTGGATTTGTAAACGCGTAGATTTCCAAAGAGAGAGAAAGAGAATTTCCAAGCCTTCTGATTTCTAAGCGCAACTTTTGTAACCCCTTGTGGATAGATTTTGACGAATTGTTGGAAATAAAAAATGTGGCGGCGCATGGAGAAGCTCGCAAAGATCGCGAAAAGTTATGGAAATTAATATCGCCTATTAATCGGCGTAATTGCTGGCGGTGTTGTGTATTTGAAGAAAATCGCGGCTTCCGGTTGCGGTTAAATTAAGCGACGCGTAGGAGAGAGCGGCTAACTGTTTCACGGTTGAAAAGAAAAAACCGCGCGTGGGCGAGTAGCGAGTCGCTGTGTTTTATGAACACCTAACCGTTGCACAGCGGCGAGTACGCGAATCGTGGCATCGTTTATTTGTCGCGGCACCTACAAAACTGCAAACCGCGCCAACCGGCGGCCTGTTACTGCCTCCACTCTCTCTCTTTCTCTCTCTTTCTGCTTCTCCTCGCCTAACGAGAGAACAAATATCTTTTTCTCCCCGTCGCAAATCCCTTCGCAAAATTGCTGCTGCTACCATCGCTGTAGCTGCTTTTCTTCTATGAAATACAGCCGGCCGTAAAAATTGTATTAAATTGAAGCCGACAATTTCCGACGCGATGCAACCTTCATCTTTATGAAGTCGCGATCGGGGATCGTCGATTATTTTTATTCGTACGATTGCCGTTGCTTCTTTTAACCCGTTCCCCTCACAAATTCGGATATTAGACGTTTCCCACCTCAACGTATTGCGACAAATGCAAAACACCGTTACGCGTAATTCGTGCTTGATAGTGTGCAATGTGTTGCAATTAAAATGAAACTTTGGAAACGCTACAATGTGTTTTTAGCGCAGGTAGATTGTAGTAGTTTGCACCGCGGGTGAAACTCGTCGTTGTAAGGCAAGGGGTTAATATCCACACGCGTTACAAAGGAAATTCATCGCGTGTATCCATATTTGGCGTTCAAACTACGTTTGTTGAACTTCGTACAGAAATCGTGTATCACTTATCATCACTCGACTGCAGATTTCGCTGTAAATACGCGTTTAATGACGCGCGGAATCGAAACAGAGATATTATATTTAATGTTGTAATATATTACACGTTATTCGTGTGATTTGCTTCGCTGTATTTTGTATTCCCTCGCACATCTCGTGCTACTCGCGTGCTAATTTAAGTTCCCCATAAATGCAGAAAAACCCACAGTCTGATTATTATTTCTATATGTCAGCTAGATGAATTATAGATATTATCTATATATATATATATGTGTGTGTGCGACCATAGGAATCCAATAGCGTGGTAAAAATGTGCGTTTCGTTTCTTCCCTTGCTTTCGTAATTTCCTTTTCCCATTAGTATCACTTTTCGACCCATTTCTGGTTCTTTTTGTCGCAGCTGCCACACAGAGCAGCAACGTTTTCTTTTTCTTTTCTTCTTTCCTTTTTCTTCCCCCCGTCGCTTTCTTGATCTCTGTATTATTCCGTAATTAGTCTTGCCTCTCATTCCTTTAATATCTGTGTGCATGTCTGTGCTGCGTGTGTGTGTGTGTGTGTGTGTTCTATGTTCCACGTTCCGAGTTTCTGCTCCTTCCTACCGCGTCCACCAGCTGTGTTTTATTCGTTCTGCTCCACTTTTTCTCGCTGGCCGCGCGTTTCTTTCATCTTTCCCCGTTAATTCTTACTTCTGCTCCTCTTTTTCTCTTTTAGTTTTTTTTTCCCCTCTTTTTCTTTCTTTCTTTCTTTTTTTTCTTTTAATACACATCTTCCCTCTGGCCTCTCTACGCTCCATATCCCATCTCTTCTCTCTAATTCCTCTTTGCTCGTTCACCCTTCGCCTCGCCTCGCTTCGCTTCCACCCCGCGAAGCCGGCAAGAAACAGATAAACTATCCTTCGATACTATAAACTCGTGCTCTATGTTGCGTGGACACCGCGGCTCCGTTGAGTTACGGGCCAATATCTCATCGTAATTATTGCAACGATGCGAGAGAGATACCATCGAGAGCAGAGGGAAAAACAAGCAGATACGGGGCAACGATCGTAACTATTATTCCGATACTCGAGATTTCTTCCTAGCAGCGGAATTGCCAAGCTTTCGGATTTACTAGCGTTTCGGTTTCATAGCGTTGCAATTTGCAAGCGTTCCAATTTCTTAGCGTTGTATTTGCAAGCATTGTAATTTGCAAGCGTTGCAATTTCTAAGAGTTGCAATTCTAAGCGTTGCAAACCTAAGCGTTGCAATTTGCAAGCGTTGCAATTTGCAAGCGTTGCAATTTGCAAGCGTTGCAATTTCTAAGAGTTGCAAACCTAAGCGTTGCAATTCACAAGCGTTGCAATTCACAAGCGTTGCAATTTGCAAGCGTTGCAATTTGCAAGCGTTGCAATTTCTAAGAGTTGCAATTCTAAGCGTTGCAAACCTAAGCGTTGCAATTCACAAGCGTTGCAATTTGCAAGCGTTGCAATTTGCAAGCGTTGCAATTTGCAAGCGTTGCAATTTCTAAGAGTTGCAAACCTAAGCGTTGCAATTCACAAGCGTTGCAATTCACAAGCGTTGCAATTTGCAAGCGTTGCAATTTCTAAGAGTTGCAATTCTAAGCGTTGCAAACCTAAGCGTTGCAATTCACAAGCGTTGCAATTTGCAAGCGTTGCAATTTGCAAGCGTTGCAATTTGCAAGCGTTGCAATTTCTAAGAGTTGCAAACCTAAGCGTTGCAATTCACAAGCGTTGCAATTTGCAAGCGTTGCAATTTGCAAGCGTTGTAATTTGCAAGCGTTGCAATTCTAAGCGTTGCAATTTCTAAGAGTTGCAATTCACAAGCGTTGCAATTTCTAAGAGTTGCAATTCATAAGCGTTGCAATTCACAAGCGTTGCAATTTGCAAGCGTTGCAATTTCTAAGAGTTGCAATTCTAAGCGTTGCAATTCGAAGCATTGCAATTTCCAAGCGTTGCAATTTCCAAGCGTTGTAATTTCCACGCGTTGCAATTTCCAAGAGTTGCAATTCTAAGAGTTGCAATTCTAAGCGTTGCAAATCTAAGCGTTGCAATTCACAAGCGTCGCAATTTCCAAACTATGCAATTCCCAATCTTCTCGCTTCCCAGGCGCTTAAATTTCGAATCCTTTAACTTGCCAAGCGTTGCAACTCCCAATCTTTCGGCTTGCCAAGCGTTTAAATATCCCCATCTTCGAATTGCACCTTTTTAAAGTCGTCCAAGTAATTAATAGCAGCACCGTGTACGCGTCCCCCCCCCCCCCGTATTCTCTTCGCGTGTTTGCGTTTCGCGTGAATTATAAATGATACATTTTAATGGCGGCAGAGACGAGTGGAGTGTAAAGGAAGTAGCTCGGAGGACGGTGAGATATCGACTGGCGGAGAGATAACGAGCAGAAGTCGTTGGTAATTGCGCCAAAGTGTTCCTCCTTTTCTTCGCGGCGAACGTTCGAATCGGTAAAGATAATTTCTCGTTATTTCGCTACCCCTGGCGACGATTAACGAGCCTTCGCGCGAAAATCGCTGCAGGCCGACCGATTAGTTGCAGAATAACTCCCATCGATTCACTTTCAAACGCGCTCACTTCAATGTCTCCTCCGTTGCTGAACAATGCGCAACGCTTCTTCGCCTACATTCGAACCAGGCTCGAATTAACCCTTTGCAAACCGAATTTTATACCGTTTGAATTTATAGCGGGATTAATAATCGCTGGACGAATGGTTGGTAATGATACAATAATTAATCGGTAGTTTAGATAAACAACGTTTAAGTTTTCACGGTATTTCGAAGACCCTAAATACTTGAACAATTTTAGAGTACGTTGCTCCAACGCTATGCACGTTTTATTTATTTATTTATTTATTAACGGGCGTGTAAAGCCTTTAGAGTACAAAGAAGAATTCAGATTAATCGTGTACGAGTTTAAACAACGTAACACGTGAGAATTGAAGCTAGCGGAAGTGGAAAAGAAGTCGATGGATTTACGATACGTGTTAACGTTCGTTGGAATCGAGTTGAGATCATTGTTAACACTAGGTTTGCGGACGTTACGTGAATACGTTGACAGGCTTCCGGAAAAATACGTATGCTGCATATATAAGTATTCGAACGTAGAAGCGTGAGGATGGAGGGAATCACGTGGAATACGTATTCATACCATTGTATTAATTAAAGTTAACATAAAGTAGTGAAAAGTAATATTTATCGTCTCTATAGTTTTAGGTGTATGAAATCTGAACGACGACGTCCGTAAACATAGTGTTAATAAAATATAGCAGCGTAGCATGAGCTTCCTCTAACGTAAGAGTTTCGATGTCGAATAGCTGTGAAACACGTGGCAAACTTAACCCTTTGCGGACGAGAAGCAATAACACTTGTGAGAGTACTTTAGTTTTGAATTCCACGACTTTGAGTTTTCACGCTTTTCAGTTCGAAACCATTTCATTTCCAACGATTTCAAATGTTTGTCATTACGTTAAGTATTCATCGCATTAAGTTCCGCGCTTTAAAAGTCGACACGGTTTCGGAAAGCGAAAAAATGATTAGGCGACTATTTGTCGACGCTCGTCCGCAAAGGGTTAATGCACACCGATACGCGAGAACACGTGCCAATACCATTATTTATTATTATTACATTAAGAATTAATTATATATAGTATAAATTAAGATTACATTAGAAGCGAAACGAAGTTCAACTAATCGTAAGATACGACGTTTCTCAAGCGGTAACAAATTGAGATCGGACACGAGTCGCGCATAATTATGGTCGTCGATTGCCATAGGACTAGTATAGTATAGTAAAATACTATACTATTGAGGTGGAGGATATCTACAATTAACCTCACACGCTCGGTTATTGCTTGCGGAAGATGACCGTTCAATTGCACAATCTCCGACAGTTAGGCGCTCGCGAACTTCGCTACTCTAGGTTTCGTACAGGACTCTCTTGTGGGGTTATATACCCGGTGTCCTGTGACAAGGACAGCGAGCAAGCCACGCCGATGAAAAAACGCGCGTAGAAAAGGGCGCCAAAAATAGTGAAAGTTTCCGCGTGGCCTGTAGGGAAACCCTGGCCTGTGCGAATCTGGCTGCCAGATGCGTGAACTGGCCGTAGCCAGGCTCGCGCACACCTTTTTGAAGCGCAGGAAAATATTTTTCCGTCGCTACACTATACTATACGAGAGTAAAATACTCTCGATTTCTTTATCCTTCGCGTGGAATAATATTCTATCTCCCGATACTGACAGAACTTTTACAGGAAAGCGAAAAGTTACTCCGAATGTTTCTCGTGACATTAAGCTCTTAGGCACGGCTGCATTTTGCGCGGGGCTGTTTCTCTGTACGGCAGAGTTCAACGCGAATTACGCGTAAATGATACGGCACTGCAATGTGTGACGGATAATGCTGTTCTTTACACGAGGTACATTGGAATGAAGTGTTTGATGATTAAATTATCAGTTTTCTTAAAGATATGATGTACACGCATTTGAACTTTAACAATTAAAGCCACTATAGTGGTGCGTCGTACAGAAAGATGACATCCGCGAAAGCCACTATAGTGGCGCATAGTGCCTAAGAGGTTAATTAGGTTGATTTATTGGCTAATTTGGCACCGATTCTAGCCTCGACGAATTCGACGAGTAAAGGTTACTTCTGTTTGTTGCAGGATGGTCCGCATGATCGGCGATGAATTCCTTACGGAGGAAAGGGACCGGAAATACTACGCTGATCATTACACGTGCTGTCCGCCGCCTCTTTTCATCATCCTTATCACCCTTGTGGAGGTTAGTAGAGGCAACGATCGGTGATTACGTTAAGCCAGCCTTGCGAATTCCTATTTTCCTATTTTTATTACGTTCGCTTTTATTATACACTAATTGACAAAAGTTAAGAAACGCGGTGCGTATTTGCGAAGCTTCACGTCGTCGCTCGCTTTTCAGATAGATGGATTTGAAATTATTGGGATTAGCTTCCAAATATAGTTTTTATTGAAACGAAATAAAATAAACGTTTAATAAGAGTGAAACTAAATACAAAGCTGGTTGATGTTTCCTTGCTGAGGAAACGCAATGAAGTGACGAAAATCGCCTGCATGAACGTGCGGCTCGTGTACAAGAATGGCCCATGCCATAAAACGACGGTCAGGGAGGGAAAGCAAGAACCAAAAATGCACGTGTACTAATGGAGAAATTCAGCCTTCGCACGAAATGTGCAAAGGTCAGAAAGCATGCTGTCTCTCGGACACCCAGCTCCAGGTATGCCTATGCCTGCTAGTCTAAGAACGATCAAAATACCCAAACACAATTCAAAGTAAAATCAACAGAAATAAAAGTAGAAGAACATATTGTTTATCGATGTATATAATACTACATTTCCATGCTATCGTAAATTCGAAGCTGTGAATCTTAGAAGCGAAAGGATACTCGAAAATTCCTAAGTCATATCAATTATAATTCTTATATCTGTTACGCAAACTGACTACCTGCTAATATATAGAAAACGTGTTTCTACTTAAACGAGAAATTCTCAAGTGACGATAGTACGGACATTGGACATTATTATATATTTTCTACTGAATTAGTAATTGAACCATTATATTAAGCGTACAAAAAAGATGTTCATAAATAAAGGAGCGGTTGGACAATATTACGCTCCATACTGGAGCAATTTTTGGGTTAACGACGTTCTGAAATAGTTGAGTAAAGTTACTTAAAGCGCGATCCTTAAAAAGTAACGGTACGTGGTACGTCTACCCTAGAATCTCTTTCTATCGAATCATTACTACAATTCGTGCCACGAGTTGTGACTCGTTATTGCACGGCGAAGGATTAATCTGGTGCATAGCTGGCCATTGTCGGACGAGAAATAAAGAAGGCACGGTGCGAGTATCATTTACGAGGCTGTTTAATATCGCGCAATGTAAATAATGCAGTTATCGGTAGCTGCGGATGCGGCGCATGGCGCGTGCAAAACGCATTACGTGCGCACGTACGTGTATACACGAGGTTCGGGCGATTTAAAATGAAGTCAGAAAGCGTGCTTTACTATAACGCGTGTTATTTCAATTTTATACCCAAACTTTTACGCCGTTTTACACTTTCCCCTATAAAGTTTCGCGCCGCGTTCACCCGGAGACTTGGCCGCGCATAATATAAACCAAAATTAACGGCCCTGCTTTGCGCAACAACACCGACTCCTTTCTCCGCGGCAACAAATTCACCGCGGGCAAATTTAATAACGCGGCTAAAGCGACAACGGGAACAGCAAAAAAGGACGGGACACCTTTTCAGCCAGGCGCGAAACACTTCCAAGCGGCGATATTAATCGCGCGGCGTCGCGCCGCGTCGTCGTGTAAAAAGTAAGCACGCGCGATCGCTGAGCGATTATGCTGGTGTGATAGCAGCGATGTCAAAGGCGTTTTCGATTCGACGGCTTCGGAATTCGCAGGCTTGGCAATTAGAACGACTAGATAATTTAAACCTTGGAATCTTAAATGCTTGGGAACTCAGTAGCTTGGGAATCAAAAAGATTTGGAACTAAAACGTTTAGTAGTCCATAAGCTTAGGAATCTATAAGCTTAGGCATCTATAAGCTTAGGCATCTATAAGCTTAGGAATTCAAAAGATTAGTAATTTATAAATCTTGGAATCCACAAGCTTAGGAATCTATAAGCTTTGAAATCCAAAAGCTTGGGAATCCAAAAACTGTGAAATCCATAAACTTAGGAATCCAAAAGCTTTGAAATCCATAAGCTTAGGAATCCATAAACTTAGGAATCTGTAACCTTAGGAATCCGTAACCTTAGGAATCCATAAGCTATGAAATCCATAAGCTTAGAAATCCATAAGCTTTGGAATCCAAAAGCTTACAAATCTATAAACTTAGAAATCCATAAGCTTTGAAATCCAAAAAGCTTGAGAATCCGAAAGCTTGGGAATTAAACTGTCCAGAATTCTCGAGTCTTAGTGCAGAAAAAAAAGGGTTAATGCATGGGGGATCGATGGACATTTTGACGCGATCAATTGTAACGAGAAGACGAGTTTCGCCCTATCGATATTCGCCTGTCGGCGAAAATAAATAATAAATTGTTCGCCCTCGCGTTGGAGCACGTTTAGATAAATGCCGGCGATACTGGGATTTCGATGAATTTTTAACGAGAGTGTTTTGTAACCATTTACGTTGGCAAACATCACCGCTTAATTGGAAACGAAATAATCGACGACGGTAATTTCAACTCGCGCCCAGGCCCCGGCAATATCGTAAACGTTTTCGATATTCCGTTTAAAAATTCTTCGCTGCTTAAATTGTTTGCTCCATTCATTTGCAAATTACTGCCGCTTTTTATTACCCTTTTCTAGCGAACACCCAATAATAAACAATCTGTTGTTGGTTTCGTTACAGATCTTTCGAATATTGAAACGATACTTCCTTTTTAGTTTCCTTATCAATTACGTATTTTCTTCCTTTCGTCCACTTTATGGCGTTGCGATCACGTAAACGTCTCTAGGTTACAAAGTATATTGTAACACTTAACCACTTGCAACCCCGTAATGCTATGGGTTAAAACATTATAAATTCTACCCTTGAAAGTGTCAATCGAGTCGAACTGCATAGTTAACACGACTACACTTGTTGGTACGAATAAAACCACGATTAATTGACTGGCTTACTCCGATTGCTATTAGAGAAGCTAGCATAAAGTCTTCTTAAAGTAGTCTAAAGATGACGAGACTTGTCTGGAGACAAGCGATGGGTTTATGATCGTTTGAGATTAGCGCGCTGAACGGTTCGCAGTGATCCGAATAATTACAAAGCCGTCGTTTGCCTCGAGACAAGTCTCGACGTTAGTAAGGGCCTTAAAGGCTCTCGATTTGGCTGAATTTCTTAAATAGAGGCGAGACGCGATGGGTCTCAGGTGCAGCGTAGGTCGCATAGCTTTCCAATCGAGCCACCTCGTTAATTAAATCTTCGAGTGCGGCCCACAGCGTAAGCCTGCAATCCTGCGAGCAACATGTGCGCCTATCGGACAACGAGATCTCAATATTTTTCTAACTGAAATATTGCCAATGTCTTGCGAAGCTTCGCCTTTGTCAAGCTCTGGAGCTTGCAAAATTTGTGGCAAAAGTGACAAATTTGATATCGAATTGTATAACGAAAGAATTATCAATTAATCTTTGTCTTTCTCTATTTTATCGCAGTGTTTTGAAAACTTCGCCTTTCCAAATATTGTAAAAAAGATCCAAGCTTTGGAGCTTGGAAAATTTGCAGCGAAAGTGACAAATTTGATATCGAATTGTATAACGAAAGAATTATTAAGTAATCTTCGTCTTTCTCTGTTCCTACGCGAGAGAGTTTTGAAACGAAATCGGTGAACCGTGTCGAGCAATTGAATCCGAAGAGAAAAGTTACCAAATCAGAGTAACCGTGGTCAGAGTGAAATCTCGCTTAATTCTTTTATCTCCCGATTGAGAGGATTTCGATAAGTAGTGGATGTAATTCTTTCTAACAAGAAAGTTCGCGCGAGATCCAAGAATCAACCGGTATCCAATCTACCTTTCCTTTAATACGCGATCAATTAAGCCGCGTTTGTCACTTTAACAAAACTCTAAACGCTTATTCTTCCCTTTTGCAAATCGAATCCAATTCAATTTCGATGGAACTTAAATTTAGTTACGATTCGAGTTAAACCGAAAAAGTCGATTTCTCTTGCAACATCGAATTACTTGTCTATCGAATCTAATTAAATTTCGATGGAAGTTGAAATTTAGCTACGAGTAAGCACTTTAGTGCAAGATTGCGTGCAATAAAATAAATAATAAGCTGTGAATCTGGCAGCGAAAGGATACGGAAAAATTCGTAAGTGACTACTTTGTTTCTTAACTTTTGTCGGCAAGTGTATGTATCATCACTGGATCGCGGATTTTTAGGCTAATTTAGCTTCTAACCACTTGTCGTACAATAAAGAGTCACACTGGTGGCATAAATGAAGGTGTTGGTTTAATAAAAAATGTTGTAATATGAAAAATCACTACGTGCTATTGCAGTATATTTCACGCTTGTAGAAACCGGACAGCACACGTCTGATCTGTTCTAGCGTAACTTGTAAAGTGAAATTGTAAAGTGAAAGAAACTTGATGTTCCTTCGAAGATCATTGGAGCCGAATGTTATTCGAAATATGTAAAATATGGCCAACTCTGCTCGACGCGTGTCTCCGTCGGCGACTATCTGCTTCGTTACCGTCAATTATTTCCGCAACTGGACGCAAACTGCCGGCCGGCTCTCGATTCCACCCTTTTCCCGTTTCCCATTTCTCCGTTTCCCCTTTTCCCCTTTATGCCGCCGGTCTCCCGCTTCCGCTTCCGCTTCCACTTCCGCTCCCATTGCTTCTCATTTCCTTTTTCATCTTTCCGTCTCTCTCTCTCTCTCTCTCTCTCTCTCTCTCTCTCTCTCTCTCTCTCTCTCTCTCTCTCTCTCTCTCTCGCTTTGCAGCTCTCTCATTTTCTTATTCCCCTTTTCTCATTTTTTTCTTTTTATTTCTCTAGCCACGTTTCTGTGTTTGCATTCCACTGTTTTCTTGTTACAGCTTCCCTTTCGTTCTAATAACTCCTCCCTCTAATTTCCCCTTTTATCCGGCCGCCAATTTTCCCCTTCCCTTCCCCCGATATTCTCCCGTCGCGCATTTATTATTAACCGTCCGTTTCGCCTCGCGCTCGTATACGTTGTATCGCGCTTATGCGTGTATTAATATCGCGGATATTTAACGACGCCGGTGACATTTACGCGTATGTACATACCTACATTCATCCGCGGCGATTCCGAATTTCCACGGCGCAAGCCACGCTATGTATGGCCAATTTGCATATCAATTTTTAGGGAATAAACGCGACGATGCAGAGCCGTTCGGAGATAAAAGAGTTTTTCCAACTTCACAAGCTTGGAGACGCAAACGTTTCGGAATTCATAAGCTTAGAAATGTATAAGCTTAGGAATCCAAAAGCTTAGGAATCCATAAGCTTAGGAGTTAAAAAGCTTAGAAATCCATATGCTTAGTAATCCGTGAGCTTAGGAATTCAAAAGTTTTGTAATCCATAAGCTTAGGAATTCGAAAGCTTAGAAATCCTAAAGCTTAGGAATCCATAAGCTTAGGAGTTAGAAAGCATAGAAATCCATATGCTTAGTAATCCGTAAGCTTAGGAATTCGAAAGCTTAGAAATCCTAAAGCTTAGGAATCTATAAGCTTAGGAGTTAGAAAGCTTAGAAATCCATATGCTTAGTAATCCGTAAGCTTAGGAATTCGAAAGCTTAGAAATCCTAAAGATTAGGAATCTATAAGCTTAGGAGTTAGGAAGCTTAGAAATCCATATGCTTAGTAATCCGTAAACTTAGGAATTCAAAACTTTAGAAATCCATATACTTAGTAATCCGTAAAACTTAGGAATTCAAAAGTTTAGTAATCCATAAGCTTAGAAATCCTAAAGCTTAGGAATCCATAAGCTTAGGTATTCAAAAGCTTAGAAATCCATAAACTTTGAAATCCATACGCTTAGGAATCTATGAGTTTCGGAACCCATAAACGTAGAAATTCAAAAGCTCGGGAATTGAAAAGCTTGGAAATCTATTCAGGAAATTCACTCGTTCGTGTACTGCAGCGTGGATATTCGTAATCGAAATAAGTATCGCGCAGTGGAGTAATATCGGCAAATTTCCTAGTCAGAGATGCGGGTGTTTTGCCGTGGAGGAAATTCGGTTTAGAATTGCAGTCGGCGAAACGGTCTATCGCAAGAGTAATTTGCAACGACGCGAAAAAAAGAAAGAAAGAAAGAAAGAAAGAAAAAAAAACAGAAAGACGCGAAATTAGATAGGTATGGAAAATTCATAGCCGAATATGCTTTTCTACGTTGCTTATTTCGTTGGCTTATAAAGCCCGAAAGGTTTTCCACATTCCAGCTTGAACCGAGGCTAACTACGCTCCGGCTCGACTAACTTCGTTATACAGAAACGATATTACAGAAACGAACGTCACTCCATCGGCCCAATCTACCGTTTGAAATAGCGTTTGGCCAGCCAACCAACTATATTTCATTGGCAAAATTAGCTTCCCTCGCAGTGCCTCTAACAACAGCGACGGAATAAAAAATCAGATTACTCTCCAGGGGAACAGGAAGAGAGAGAGGGAAAATATGTGCTTATACGATATTGCGAGCGGAGAAACGGAAAGAATAACAGCTTGCCCACGCGATACGATTCTTCGATCGAATGGAAAATTAGCAAAAGCAGCATTCGCGTCGCTTTTGCATTTTTACGATTACATCGCGTTATATAAATCTTCGATTTCCCCGAGCGACGAATTCTCTCGATGCTTTACATTTCTAAACATACCGATCGTCGATGCGTCGAAGCTCCAAGGACTAGAATGCCCAATGCTTTTTTAATTTATAATGTTTCGAACCCATGGTGCTTTAAATCTGTGAAACTTCGAACTTCCTATGCTCTTAAATTTTTTAAAGCGCTGAACTCCAAAAACCCCGAATTTCTGAAGCTTTTTAAATCCCCAATATTTCGAATTTCGAATGCTTCGAATTCTCAACACTTTAAATTTCGAATGCTTTGAATTCCCAATACTTTAAAATCCAAGTACTTCGAATTCTTAGAGTTTGAAATTCCCAATGCGTTAAACCTCTAAAATTTCGAATTCACAACGTTCTCAAATCTTCAAAGCACCAAATCTATAAAATTCCAAATATCCGAAGCTTCGAATCCCCAATATTTCGACTTCCTAACCTTTTCAACTCCTCAAAGTGCCAAATTCCCAATACTTCAAATTCTCAATGCTTCAAATTCTTAGAGCTTAAGCTGAATGCTTAATGCTTTAAATTCCCAACGTTCTCGAATCTTCGAAGCACCAAATCTACAAAAAATTCCAAATATCTGAAGCTTCGAATCCTCAATATTTCGACTTCTTAATTCTTAAAACACCGTCTCTCTTCGCGCTTGGCAAAACGGCGCAAGTGGATAAAAACGCAGGGAGGGGGGATGGAGAATATGGAAGATGAAACAATTGGCTAGCACCGCATCTCGTCTTCTGTTGGTGGCACGTAGATGCGAGCAATTCGCAAGCGTTATATCGTGTCCCGATAGCTAAACAGAATTCGATATGGAAAGGTTGCTGGGTAGGTCGGGGAAAGAAGGTCGGCCACGGCATCCTTGTTTCGGCATTTTCATGAAAATATTCAATTCGAGGGGGTGAACGGATGCGCGCGGCGTATATCGAGGTCCTTCCACGACGAACCTCCACTACAGCGCCTTTCAAAATTCAATTCCAGCCGAGCTGCCTTCGGGAATTAAATTTCCATCTGCCTGGATCGTTGCGCGCCCGGCCTTTTGATAGAATATTTTGCGTACACGCGTCCCTCTACCCCTTCGACACGTGCGCGCACCATTGAGAACGATAAATTATAATCGTACGAGTGGAGAAGATTTCAAGATGAAATTAACCCTTTCGCTACCTTCTTTCTAGGAGTTACCGGTTAATAATTTAATACAGATGAGAAAGTAGGTATACGTGAGATGCCCATTTTATTTTTTCATACAGGAAGTCTGAGAATAACAAGTTGTAAAGGAGAAGAAGGATTTCAGGTGAAATCCGATGTACACGTGAATATTGTACGGTTTATGGAATCGTTTACGTTCATACTTTTATCAAGCTTAACAGTTAACAGTTTTATCAAGTTAACTTCCTTAACAGGTAGCCTAAGACTTTGGCCAATACCGTGTCTCTTTCGAAGCGTTCTTTAAACGAAACGCGACGCCATAGATTTCCATAGAAGGCGACAAATTAATCATACCGAAATGACCATTAATCCCATCCCTGTAACGCAAAACGCTGCTCGATCTAAATATAACGCGAGTATATTAATTACCGCTAGTACAGCCTGTGTTTGGTAGCAGGATTAAGGGCGCGTTTGCTTTGCCAACGACCATTGCACAACTGCTCGCTGCAATATGCGTTAATAGTTTGAATTACGCTGGGCTGATCCGTTGAAGCATCGCTATGCGTTTGAAGATTTCGGCCAGCCGAAGAATATCTAAGCGATGCGTTCTACGATCATCGATCGCCGATCGGATCGTGATTGAAATGGCCCCGCGATACATTCGTTGCATGGCTGCGCGATATCCCGGCTGCGGCCGGCGCATATTTCTTGAAACACACGCGCCGTTAAGCCGAGGATCGCGCGATCCTCCGCAATCGATTATAGCTCTGCAGAGGCGGAAATTTGTAGCGGCGTGCAGCGCGGCATCGACGAAAATTTACGCCAATTCAACGGCGTCTGGTCCTCGACGAGCGCAAAAACGTTCCACGCTGTAAATCCTCTCCAACGAGCAGTCGATTGCTGCGCGCGTTCAAAGGGTTAATCGATAACGCGATTATTACATCGCTTACCTTTCCTAACCGTATCCCCGACCCTGTAATTCCACTACGAAACTTGTATTTCGCGTGTGATTTGGTTCAACCCTTCGAGGATTTCGTCGTTGCCCGCTACGAAAAAGAGATTTTAGGCGACAAACGCGAAAAAGCCGATCAAGCGTTAAAGATATCAGAGAAACATTAAGGATCTTTCTAGAGATCCTTTGCGTTGAGATATTTCGGGTCGCCGATCACGAAATTAATATCCAATTAATGTTTCGCGTAACCACTCGTTAATAAAAGATACTTAATAAAGAAACTTGTTTATAGAAGAAGCACGTTTTCGAAAAGTCTACTTGCGTATGGAAATTTTTCGAAGCCATCAAGTACAGCTCTCGTGTCAGTGGAATATTTTTCGTAATCATTTAGGAACAAACGCAACGTTTTATTAAAGAAACGCACGCTTTCGAACGCGCTACGGAACGTTTGATTTTTGCAAACAGAATTAAAGACGCGAGATCTAAATAGAGAGCTTTTTCATCCCTTAAACATCACGCGTATTTTACTGGCAACGTCGTGTACTTTAAGCCACGCACTTATCTACAATATATAGAATCATAAAAGTAATACTGGCGCTACTATCTTTTTACTTACTCGCGCGAGTGGCATTTTCGATAAAAGAAGAAACGTTTCAAAGCGCGGAGATCCCAACGACACGTTACACTTTGAGCAGCTTGAACGATGGAAAGATAAACTAGAGCTAGGACTCGATAGATTTCTATAGTTTCTTATACTAAACGACACCTGTAACTCTTCGAAGTCGCGTTTGCTCCTTCGAAGTCGCGGCTTTCGGCGAGTTTTCTCCCTCTTTTCGGCCCGCTGCGTACCTCTCGTAACGAAAGAGTTAACATAGACTGCTTATCAAAGTTATCAGCCGGCCCGGTGAACGCGTTAAACAA
This sequence comes from Eucera pruinosa, assembly GCA_028830335.1. NCBI lineage: Eukaryota > Metazoa > Arthropoda > Insecta > Hymenoptera > Apidae > Eucera > Eucera pruinosa. The sequence continues at coordinate 5,417,355 of JAMYCR010000019.1, forward strand.
TGCTTAGCCCTTTAGCTTAAACGAAGCGGAAAGAGCAGAGAGAGAGAGAGAGAGAGAGTTCCTAAGTAGAAGAGATCGGCGACTGGCCCGCCTCGGATGGTTCTACTCTCGACAGCGGTGAAACGAACGCGAGGTTGTTAACGAGGATTCACGTACATCGACGTTTTCCACGGCGCGGCGCGGCGCGGCGGAGAAAAGCGTGTGTGCTCGGCTGTGTTCTCGGTTGGCCCCGAGAAATCCTTATCTAGGACTCGTTCATCCCCTCGGAGCTTCGTAAATTTCCCGATTCGCGTTCCCGCCAAACCAGGAAATACCGTTCAAGGGCCGCGTTAAGCTACGGGGATAGGAAACTTTCTCCCAGCCTTTTTCCTCTCCTCTGGCTTTTTTTTATCTTCCAACAAGTCGGTGTGGCTGGGCTTCAGGTTTGGCCAGAGCTGAGCTGATCGGGGCTAAAAGGTCGCCAGATTGCCACGGACCTTTCGTCTTCCTCGTGCTCTGCTGGCTTTTTACCAGTTTACCACTTCAGTCCGCCTTCTCCCCCATCTGTTTCCTTGATTCTCTTACTATCCCCTCCCCTCTCTCTTTCTCTTTATATCCTTTAATCCCTCCCCGACCTTTGCTCTCCTTCGGAAACTTCTGCACGCCCTTTCCTTCGGGATCCACGCCGGGACTTTTGGTAATTTTGAATCCGTGGAACACGCGCAACGATTTGGTAGTAAAAGCAGAGATCGAAGCGGCCAAGTTTCGCGGAGATAAAGGAATTTGTAGGCGCGGGGCGGCGTGGCGGTGGAATATGTATCCGATGAATGTTGAATTAATCGGCTGAATCCTCCTGAAACTTTGCCAATTTTTAGCCTCCCCGCCGCTTTCGTTTCGCTCGTCGATCGATAGAAAAAAGTGGAAGCATTCCGCGGAACGCGCAGAGTTGGACATTAGTCGAATTAATGTTTTTTTTTTCGCTTACGCTTGTGCATTCGTTGCTGCTTACGCGTAAGGAAATACAGGGATCGATTTAACCCTGCTGCGATTCTTCAAGATTCCATTGAACTCGGTTAAGTATCCTTTATTCTTGTTTACGAATGTTTCATAGGTTCGGGAAAGAGAAATTGAAACTTTAGTCGAAGAATGTTAATCAGCAATTCTGTTACGTTTGTTCCAAAACTGGGGAAGATTTTAAAAAAATTAAGAAAACGATTGCGTGAAAAATGACTCGAAAACTGCAACTAGCACCCGATGAAATTAATAGTTAATCGTGAATTAAACGGAACCAGTCATAGAGATTAGAAAAGGGAAAGGTTGTCTTTAATTTGCTGCGTTTCCTATGTCACTTATTGCATTGCAATTCGCTACGTTAAGTCCTGACTTTTAAGGAAATTTGCAAGCACGCGGGTCTTCATAGTGGCGCTAAATGGAAGATTAACGTCGCCATAATTGAGTACAAAATCCGCATTTTACTTACACCAACCATTGTCTACGTTTCCGTTGTCGCTATTAGTTAAAAATTCCTGCGACAACGTACGTATCCGGGCGATACAAAAAAAAAGGAATAGCTTCGGATTGGTGTAAATTGCGCGAGGGACAACGGGATCCGTTGCATACAAATATTGTCCACGTTTCACGCAGCGGCGTCACGAAAATCCATCCGATAAAAACGTCCGGAATCCAGGGGGAAAAAGAACAGCTTTACGAGAAACACTTTTGGAAATATTTTTCGGCCCACTTGCGAACAGCCGCAACGCACGTTGACATTTTTCTTAAATCAACGAACGTCGATTGATTTTCTTAACCAATTAAACCTGTTGCCGAATTTTCAACGACTAATTTTCTCGAGTCAACGAATAACGATTGATTTTCTTAACAGACTGAATCAGTTGTCGATTTTTCAATGATTGATCCGTTTAATCATCGATTAACGCGTAATTTCATCAATCGACTAAATCGATTCCCGATTTTGCAATGATTACCTTCTTTTATCAACGCGTGTTAACCCTTTCGCTGCGGGACTATGAAATTAGTAAAAGAATCTTAATTCTCAAACGACGATAGTCTTTTTTGCTATATAATCTATTTATTAGCTTATTATGAAGATTTTCTTTCCATTGGAGAACAGTACGAGTTAGCAGGCATTTAAATACCTTGTATCATTACATACACTATAAATTGGCATACATAAGAACGAAAAAGATGGTACTGCGTTTCGGAGAAAATATTTGTACACCTTTAACCAACGCGTGCCCAGGTTTCGTGGTCCCTCGCAGCGAAAGGGTTAATCGATCCCATTAATCGTAAACACCGATCGAATGGAATTGCAAATGTTAGCCAATGGACGAAGCGCGAGTTCGCGTCGGAAGCAGCGAGAGAGAGAAAAAAAAGCCGAACAGTGGGAAGCTCGTTTCCCCGGCAAACAGTTACACAACGGTTTCATCGGTTTTCGCGCGACGCAAGAAGCGAGAAACCGCGTTTCACCCTCGGTATCAATAATTGTCCGGATGTTCTCGCTAATGAAGCGGGTCTTCGACTTAATGACTGTGCTTAATTGGCAAAACTTTCAAGGATCCGTTCTTCCAGCGGAGCAAGAACCAGCGCCGCTATTCGCGACCTCTGTTATATAGAAACGCCGCTTCTGCCTGCGCCATCCAAACTCCCATTCCTCTTTATCTTTTCACCCCAAATATTCATCTAATTTCCCACTTTCCCCCCCTCCATTCGAATCCAAGTAGAAGATCTTTTAGTTAGACCTCGCTAATGGGGCAGCTCCATTTTATCTTCTAATCAGGAAAAATTCGCTACGCTCTCTTAAGTAAGGGTAAAATTAGGGGCTGGAAATAGCGTCGATCTTTAAACTGCCGCAACTTCGTAAAGAATCGGCGCACGGTGATCAACTTGGGCTCGTTTTAAAGCTCAAAGCCTGTATTTTAATTCCGGAAAGCATGCATTTTTTTAACAAACTTGTTACGTTGTATATGGTTTATTCTTTCCTCGGTGCAAACACCTGCAATGAATCGGTGGAGTTGTGTAATATAGTATATCGACTAAAGTGAATCTAATGTCTAAACGCAAACCGAATTGGATTACTATAATTAAGCTAAATTATATAGATTGCTGAATACCGCCTAGGACACAGTTTCGTTTCCTCATTTTTTTACGTAATTTTTCTACGTCCATAACTTTGTACATATTAAAGGACTAAATAAAAAAAAAAGAAACTCGCATCACGATGATATCGTTGCTCCTCGTACAAATCGTTATTCGCCTAGGTTCCGAGAAGCTTCGAACCGCAAGAGTAGCAGCATCGTAAAGTTTCGATTTCTCTAAACTCGATGCCTTTCTTCGCGTTCCAAGAATTTCGACCGTGTTCAAGCGTGCCATCTCTACTCAAACCTAAACCATCCCAAAACCCGACTATTTACGATCCAATTTCAGCCGCACCAGAAGCGAGCGAAAAAACCGATTTCGTCGTTAAGCGAATGTTATCGTAACTCGCGGTCTAACGGGCCATTCTTAATTGGTAGAAGTTCGCGTGGTAGCTTTCGTTCCCCGAGGGGGTAAAGAAGTTCACTTATCCACGCTTGCCCTGTATCCCAAGTGGAAGCTTCGTCCTCTGCTTGCGCGCTTCCGCTCGCAAGCGTCTACTCGCGTCTAGTTCGCGACGGTTAGTATTCTCGCGGTGGCTGACGACGATCACGGCGTGTCTAAGGATGGCAAAACGTGGCTGGCGTTATCCGATATTATCCCCGTGTGTGCGTGCGTGCGCGCGGTGTTCGGTCCATGATCCCGGGGACGACGGAGAAGGGTATCGTAGGATCAAACGAGGTGCACCAGGGTATATCGGGCCACGGTTCGCCGCTCACCGGTTTCCGGAAGCTTATTGGAGCCCGCGTAGTTTACACTGTGGCAGCCAGGAAGCCGGGCCAAACCCCCCCAGGAAGCGACAGAGATACCGAAAGGGGCGAGAGTCTGGAGTCTAGGAGTGCTTCTAGTAGTTTCCCTTCTACGCGCAGATGCTCCGAATAGCAGCCAGCTCTTCCTGAATTATGCCTGCGCGTGCTTCCGCGCTTATCTAATATCGCCTATCGACTGTTATCATTCTTGCCCCGTTGTCGTCGTTCGCGTTCAAGCCAAAAGGATCGATGATCCCGCGCGACGATCAGCCACGGCAAACGTTAATCGCTATCGGTGTTTTTCGCGATTTCTGTTACACCTTCACTCGGGTTCGCGTTGATGTAATATCGTGACATTGCGAGAAGGGAAATGTTAAACGTACGAGAGACGTTTTCGCGTTCAACGAAAAATCGACGCGGCTCTCGAAACTATACAAACTGGGCTACTGTAATGGTGTATCGTTTTAAACGACGAACTAGCGGAAGGCTACTATATATTAGAATTTTTAATTCTATAAATTAGGAAGTGGACGTTTTAATAATTATCTAGTAGATCTAGTAGATAATTATCTACTAGATAATTATTAATCCTCGGTCTACCGATGCTCGTAAAGTTTCTTATCTGCGTACGTTTACGAAAGTTTCAGCGTGAAATTTGTTGTCGCTATTTCCTCGAAAAATCAGTGGCAAAAATGGTACACGATAACAATGATCTTTTATACACGTTTATATTTGTCACAGCGAAACGATCATCCTAACAGTTGGATTAAAACGATCCGCCATTCGTTCAGCGAGGATTAATATATTACAATTATCCGTTGGTAATCTGATCATTTCTAAATTAGTTAAAGTTACGCGCGAACCTCAAAGTGGCAGTACGCGGCACGTATACCGTATTTAGCCGGAGTAATTAGACACATTCTGCGAGATTCGCCTAAGCGAAAGACGTACGTCTAAGCGCAGCTCTAGCTAGGCTAGAAGCCATCCTCTGTCGCTGATAAATCTTATAAATTAACCAGAGCGGGGGAGTTTCAATATACTTTGCATTTGCATGTACGTGCCCTCCGCGATTTGATATTTTACAAGGCGGCGGTACACACAGGGACTGGAGAGAATATCGCGCAACGTGTACACTGCTACCGCGTTATATATTCATGCATAAGCATCCACGGGAATTCCCCTCTCCGGGAGATGTACGCGTACACGCGACGCGACGCCCAGCTTTCAACGTTATTAGACGCAACTTTTGTATCCGCGTTTGCATAACTCGTCGTCCCTGCAATTTATTTTCGAGCGTTAATATTGAAAACTGTTGTTGCTCGCCCCGGCTTAGCAAATCGCCGGGCTCGCCTAGCTTTCCAACGGCTTAGCAAACTGCGCATTTCCGACTTCGCTCCTGTATTTATTCGTTACGCATACAACGCGCCGCCGACGCTTCGTAATTTCCCAGCTTTCAGATTTCTAAGCTTTCGGATTTTGCGGCCGCTCGAACCCGCTCAAGCTTCCGTTTACCGGCGCCTTTAATTTCGCAAGCGTTTCGAGAGCGTTTTAGATTTTCTAAGCTTTCAAGATTTCCAAGCCTTTGGATTTCGAAAAATTTCTGGAATTTAAAAATAGTGGGTCGAAGAGAACGGGACGAATTTAAGTCACAACCCAATATTACTATTATTGTTTTATTTATTCGCGGGATAAAGAATCCATTAGCAGAGAAAGAAATACGATTGTAGAATATTAAACGTAACGAAGTATGCACAACCCTTCGAAGCATCGAAAGAAAAAGGTACGAAAAGACGACAAACGGTTGTTTGTCCGCGGTAAAAGAATAACTAGCGAAGCTATAAACTTTCCTCCGCTATAATCCGCGGCATTGCGACGAGGAAGATCTCGATCAACGCAATCTGCTCTGTCCCCGGCGGATTTCGCAACATTCCGCTAATCTAATCGGCGCATTTATTCGCTTAACAGCGGAGGACTCGGCTCTGCTTTCCTTTTCCGCGGCAGTAAACTCTTTACCGCTTCGAATCTCTTTCTCATCGTCGCTGTTTATGCCGTTTGCAGCGCGTCGGCGAGACGCGAAGCAACGGACAAAGAGAAAGACGCGCGAAAGGGGAAGAAAAAGGAGCGTTTCCTCGTGGGAAGAGGGTAGCTTCCTAGGGGACCTTAATTAGACGGACGGGGAACGAAGGAAAAGAGAGAAGGAAAAGCAAGTGGAAACCGCCCTCTTTCGACGACCTCGCTCTGGAATGTCGCTCGATAAAAATGACATCGATTCCCTCTTATTCTTCTTCTTCTTCTTGATCTTCTTCTCTTCGACTTGGAATCGACCAGCGCACGAAAATATGCCGAGGAAACCGTGCAACGTTTTTCTCTTGCATAGTCGTAAAGAAATCGCAATCTAGATGGAACGATAAACGAGGTTCTACTGCGTGGAATTATAACCTGTGCATCGACAGTTAAAGTTCATCGCTTCCGTATCACTCGATGCACGCTTACGTGTCTTATACTACGAACGTGTATTTCTTCGCCATATCATATTCGACGTTACTTTATAGAGTTCAAGTATAATTCATTTTCGTCACTTTGTAACGTTATATTATATTTCTTTGATCCATGACGGATCAAAGAATGACTCGAAGTTCGTGATCGTGATAGCTTGCATTGCCAACTTATCATCGTTTACCGTAACGTTGAAGAAAGAGAAACAAATAGATTAATACAAAACTCAATACGTTAGCCTATCGATAAACAAAAACTGAACGAGGATTAAGATCAAGATACGTCTGGGATCAATTTCACCCCGGTTTAGAGTGTCGCTAGCTACTTTATCTAATGAAATATCGATTACAATCGACAGTTCAATGCGCAGTTTCGACGTTCCTTTATCGAAGATTTCCCAGTGGTCGCGATAAGAGTGGCGAACGACTCGGTGCGGGCAAGTAGCGTGTAGCAGAGGCGTGCATATGAGTACTTTACACGCGTGCTTGCACGTTTGCGACACGATAGGAGGGCGAGTGACACGAGAAGACGGTTGCGATGGCACGTGGACAGCCGCCCAACTGGTTTCCCTTCCACGCTTTTTTCTTTCCTCTCTGCTCCGCTCTCTGCGTGCCTCTGTAACCCTCTCGACGCTCGCTTCTCACCGCCTCGTGTCTCGTGTCTCGTGTCTCGTGTGCGAGCAAGTGTCCCGCTACCTTCTTTTATTATGCACCGTAACGACGTTCGATGCGAGCGGAGCGCTTCTAATTCTTCGAACATTCGTGGACGAGTTCTACTTCGTCTCCTGTCGACGTGCGTTAAGCGTTTCATGCGTTTGTTTATTAGCAATTGCTTCGCTACTGCGAAGTATCCAGTCGCGGACGCTGTCTATTATTCGAACGATAAGTTGAGGTTCTAGTTTGAAACCCTTTCTCCAAGATGGACGTGTATATTACGCTTTCAAATATTGAGCAAATATTGTTAAATGCGTACACGTATATTGTTTTCGATTCGTGTAGACGCACATACGTACGTAAGAATTAAATCTTCTAGAGTAAATTCATTTGTTGGCTTTCTTTTTTTGGCCATCTGTATATTGTAACATCGATCAATGGTATTACTTCTATTTCATTTCACCATAACCCCGTATCTTTTCTATTGTCGTTCTTGTAATGCTGATTAAAGCGTAGCAACGCGAATTACTTAAATATTTGAGCTCACACTAGTCCTGTATTAATAAGAAACTAACTTCGCAGTTGGTTCGCTTCACCGTAGTAAAAGGGTTGAATTTAATTTCATATCTACGACGTTTCTTGTAAACCACAATCGATCGTGTTTCATTTAGTGCCTGCTACAACAACAATTCGACTTATTCGTAACTGAACCTATGGAAAGTGTTGATTATTTGGTACTTTACTTATAGCTTCAAGATCATCGACTAGTTTAACTCTGTTTACGTTGTGACGTTTCCACTGCAAGCTTCTCTAAAGCGAATCGTAAGGCGAAAGGAGTTGAGAAAAGAAACGAGAGAAGGAAGAAATGAAAGGCATTCCAGTTCGAAGGGGGGGAGGCTGGCTTTTTATCTGGAAGAAGAAGAAGCAGCCAAGAAGCGTAAAAGGAATCTATCGGTGGCACGAGACTAGCCACGTGCCCTTAACACCTGCAACCTTATCTCTCGCTCGCGGCTACCGCATTCAAAAGCGATAAGGATGATTTGCGCGACTATCTAGTCTCGTATTATTCTTCTCCCCCTTTCTTGGAGCTCGATTTTCGCCAGTCGCCTAATATTGCAACGAAATAGCGTTCGATGCAAACGCAAAGTGAAATAGTATTCGCTGCTATTCGGTAATAGACAGTATTCGCTTCAGCTCTGAATATCTCGTCGCGAACTACTTCGAATCCTACGAATTTTTCGTTCCTTCTTACGTCGCCTAAGATTAACCCTTTGCAATCGACCCTGAGTCGCTGAAATAAACTAGTTTTGAAATCTTTCGTGGAATATTTCGGCTACGAGTAGTTGGTTAAACTATCCACTGCTTCGACACCGTGCGAAACGCGAAACACTGCAACACTGTGATCGATTTGTATCGAATAATCTTCCATCTTCTATGCGTACATCGAAGCAGCAAACAAAGTTGAAACTAAACTCGATTGCGAACGCCGCCGCGGTACCATCATTTCGTTGTATTTAAACGATAAACTCGTCACGATTGGAACCGGTTATTGTAAGGCTAAAGGGTTAAAGTGGCAGTGTGTTTGGTACATTTACCCTAGTTTCCATTAAGCGACTCGGGGAGACCCGTTCAATCAACGAAGCTAAGGTTGCTAGCTCTCGAAAGGTGGAATCCTGTGTCCCGTTATGCAAGAGAAGAACCGATGGAGCATTCTATAGGTCGGAAGGATTGCAAGAATGTGTCGGGCGGAGAAGAGGAGAAAAGAAAAGAGCGGCGAGCGCGACTATGAAATGCTTCTTCTTGAATTTTTCAACAGCGCATCGGAGGCGAGCTTCCTCTCTCGTCTCGGAAAAATCTCTCGTCTGCGTTTTCATCGCGATACGCCGTCTCGGTTATCCGGCAGCAGTTCCAGCAGCAGTTCCAGCAGCAGTTCCAGTCATCCGCCGACGACGCACAATTTTTCCCTCCGATTAATTATTAAAAACAACGTCGCGTTTCTCCTCTTCGCGATGACGCAAAGATCGGTTTATTGTCTTCCTTTTTAACCACGGCTGAGTGCAACGCGATACGACGTCGTTTGTTTAATTAGTTATTTAAAGGATGAAGCCATTCTACGTCTGTTGAATAAGGAAATGTAACATGAAAGTGATGCAAGAGTCGATTGCAAGATGTATGAAACGAAATAATTGTAACCCTTTGCATCGGGTATTGAGTAAATGAATAAAATAAAATGAAACGATTTTCGTAGCTTTCGAGTGCAAGTGGTTAATGATTAACTCTAGGTTAACGATTTGAAGAAGCGAGTGTTTCTGCAGGAAGCATTTGAGGCTCAGCGTAATCTGCTTACTCTACTTTTTGTTACTATACTGAGGATCTTTACGCAAAGGAAATTGAACAAACGAGACTCAAATAGGAGATTGTTTTACCTTCTAAATACTAGGTATAATTTGTTCAATGCCACTTTCAATATTCTGCAGTTGCATCGTGCAACTTTTTACACATGCATACATTTCCAATAAATGTATAAAGATCCGCAGTCTAGTCATTAGGAAAAGTAGATTGCATTAGATTAAACGAAGATAGTTACGATTCAAACATTAATCCTTTAAATTTGGTGGCTACCTTCGCATTTTCTTAGGAACAACAGTGAAACCTTTCAACGATTAATGTCGATAAGATGACGGTAAAGCATATAAAAATCGAATATCTTTATTCGAAAGAAGAATAAAGCTTAATAAGAAGCTAACACATTTCGCCACCTTTTTTAACCAATAATTAATAGCGTGACGCGCATTTTTATGAGAAACGTACAAGCGTCCAAATACTTGCGCAAAGTTGGCGTATTTTGACGAACGCAACGAATGCAATTTTGCCGTGCACCGAACGCAATTAACCCCGTTAATATCTGATTGCAATTGCAATTAGGCGTCTCTCTATTTCTCGCTTGTCGGATGCTGAAAATTAGCTGGAAAATTCGCTTAATCTCTATAACGAGATATTGTAAACGCGCGCGCGCGCGCGCTCGGTTGTTTCAATGATAATAACACTCGGAGGCTCCTTAATTCCTTCGAAAGCCGACGGCCGGAACACAATATCTCTCGAGTTGCAAACGGGGAAATTACGTTTTCCCAAGTTTTCTCATCGGACGCCAATTAAACTGTTACCCGGCCATTAATTTGCCCCGCGGTGAGCAACGAACGCCGCTCGATCCTCGAAATAAGACTCTGCGTGCGGCGAAATAACCAGCCTAAACTTGCCTAACGCGAGCACCACTTCTATCATTTAACTCCGTTACGAATTACAAATTTCGCGAGACAACCTAATTGTTTTTTGTATCGCATTATATTCTTGTTTCGATCTCGTCAAGTATCGCTGATCAGCTCTCTAATTACAGAGGAATCAGCGCTGCTGAACGAATAAAAATTGTTGCCTTCTCTGAGACGCGAAGGTCGGTATTCAAACGAAGAGTTACAGCAACGCATTCGCATAGGATAAAGTACTGTCTCTGTTCTTATAACTGCCACTTTAATCGTATTATTCAATAACAAAGTAATGTATAAGGAATCTAAATTTGAACTTTAATGGTTCAACAACACATAGACGTTGTATATTCGTTTACGTTTAATATTTGTAAAAAAACTACTAAGAGGTAAACGTGCTGTTGAACATTGAAACGTGACGAATGTAATTATAAAGTATGGTACTCGTAATTCGATAAGAATCCTTATATATGTTACGCAAACCGACGGGTTGATATATGTAAAAATACGTGTCACTATTTAAACGAGAAATTCTCAAGTGACGATACGAGGCACCGTGGACTTTGTCGTACATTTTCATTTACGCAGCAATGAATCTATTATATTGTACATATATAAAAAAAATGTTCGTAAAGAAGAGAGATCTGTTGAACAATATTGTGCTCCAAAACTGGAACTGTAGCGACGTTCTATTAAAATAGTTGAATAAAGTTACGCTCGAAGCTTAATCTCGTTAGCTACGCTCGTGCAACGAATTCCTGCACGCGTTCAATAAAAACGAATACTATTGATAGTAAAATTCACTTCGAACTTTAATCTCGGCTTTGTTTCCCAAGATTCGGAGTCGTAGAATAAAAATTGCCTACGGTATCCATATGGTTTGTATTTTACACGGTGTGAAGAGACGGTGATCAACTAACCATTAGCATACGTGGATAATAAAATAATCGTACGACGAAGGGGTTAATGTGACGGTAATCGGTACATTTATCCAAGCGGTGTTTCATTATTTTCTCTATCCGCACGGCGAAGCACGGGTAATCGATGCGTTCAACGCGTTACTTACTCACCACTACGGAAGCTTCGCTGAAAGGCTGTAAGCATCGTTGCGACAGCTATCGCGACGCGTGTACAGTGTACAGAGAACACGGGTGTACACGGTTTCCGTAAAGTGCTACTCGCTCGCTCGTTAACGGAGTTACGACTCCGGCTAAGACTTCCGTTTTACATCTCGTCCTTCGTGAAATCACCCGCAGGGCTTTCATCTCCGGAAGGGAAGGCTTACACGAAGATCAACGGCAAATGATCGCGTAAAATTTCCTCGCCCCCCTCCCCATTCTCCTTCGATCATCTCAACCCTGTTTCTATCCTTTAAAGGCAGCGTCTCGCAAACTGTTTCAACGCTATGGTTAAACGACCCATTTACCGTCACTGTTCCTGTAACTGCCACTTGAATTATATTATTTAATGGCAAAGTAACGTACGAAGAACGCAAATTTGGACTTCGGTTCACGTAACGCAACACGCAGACGTTGTATACTCGTTTATGCTTAATATTTGTAACGAAATATTGGCAGGTAAACGTGCTATTGAACGTTGAAACGTGACCAATATAATTATAAAAGAAGAGGAATATAATTGTATAATAATTTCGCTACGAAGGACGTGTTTTCATGTACGTCCCTAATAACTGCGCCATTGTTTTTTTTTACCCCTTGCCATACTATTTTTGTTTACTATTATCGTCGCGTAAGTTATTCATTAGCTTTGCACAATATTACACGCAAAGTATTCAAATGTTAAGTATACGTATTTTTAATTAGCAGGCTTCGATCTTACGAATTGAAACCGAAGATTCAATTAAAATTTAACTTTGTCGCAAGTAGAATCCCTGTTTTATTGAATCAACGCCATAATTCGTGTCACGAGTATAATTCGTTATTGTAGCATGTCAAGGGGTTAAAACAAGGCCATACTTTGTTTTACATCGCGATAGTACTCGTTTACCATACCAAGTATCGAAATATTTACCCTTACTAAATTAATAAAAATTATCCTCGTCTGTGCACTGGAAACAGTTTCGAATTCTAAGCTACCGTAGCGAAAGGGTTCGTAATTTTATACGATGCAAATTTTCACATCGTCTTAAAATATGTAAATACTCGAAATGTGACGCGGACTTTTATAAAGCTCTCGAGGCTTGAAACGCAAAGAAACGCGAACTTCGCGACGCGTCCTACGCGTTTCCCCAAAGCTGTCGACTTATTTATTATAGTTGCACGCTACTCTCGATTGCTTTGCCGTTAAACTGAACCGAAAAGCTAAAAGCTGCACACGCGCGCGCAGCGGATAATTTATGGACGTGCACGCGTACGAGTATCGCGTCGGTGGAATCTGAAAAAAAGGGACAAAACACAGAGCAGGGGGAGGGGTGGTTGGAAAAGCGGTTAAAGGACGACGCTTTATAGCGGTTTTCTGCTTTGGAAAATAGCTGCATTGCTCTGCGGAACAATAAACTGGCGGCTCGCAAACGTTCCGCGTTCGCCGTCCATGAATGGTGGAACAGACGCGGTTCCCTGGGATTTACCGGCTACTAAATAACAAGCCCAATAATGGCCATAATAATGATAGCGCGCCGCGATGAGATTATCGAAATTGGAAAGACGCCAAAAGGCCTACGATGTTTGCGTTTCTCGCCTTCCCCGTTCCACGCCTCTCTTTTTACGCACCCTTCGCCGTATTTTGCAACGCACACCCCGTGTTTTATCTTGCCCTACGATTATGCGTGTTGCTATCAGCTAATCACTCTCTGTTTTCGTATCGCGCAAAATCGTTTGAACGTCGTAGGCAATTTTTATCTTGTGGAACAAAGTGAAGCTAAATTTCACTGCTGACTAGTATTCGGATTAATTCGATCCACGCGACAATTTAAAACAAAGATCGTTCCAGTTGGGAGCATAATATTGTTCTACAGATCTCCTTTATTTATGAATATTCTTTTTATATGTTGAATATGATAAATTCATGACTAATCAATTGAAAATGTACAACAAAGTTTAATGTCCCTACTATCGTCACTTGAGAATCTCTCGGTTAAATAGGAACACGTTTTATATATATTAACACGTCAGCTTGTGTAACAGACAAGTTCTATACTTTACAATTACATCGATCGCGTTTCAACCTTCAACAGCACATTTACCTGCTAATATTTCGTTACAAATATTAAGCGTCCACGAATATACAATGTCTACGCGTTGTTACGTAAACCGAAGTCGAAATATTAATTAAAAAATCCAATTGCAATTATACTGTAATCCATTAAGTACCCCAAAGCTACTATTGAATCCCTACAACAATTCTTCTTTCGTCCCTTGACGCGTTTAAATTCAAATTCAACCCAACTATTAATAAAAAAATTCAGTTCCACTTATATCATAATCAACGGTAAATTTACCTGCTAATATTTCGTTTGAAACATAAAGCGTCCACGAATATACAATACCTACGCGTTGTTACGCAAACCGACGTCGAAATTTGGTACGAAAATTTCTTTACTCACGATTCGTTATACGTATTACTTTTTGCTATTGAATAAAACGAGTTCAAGTGGCAGATATAGGATGAGTGACGGTACGTGGGTCATTTACCCTAGATGCGCAGTTTCTGATAGCAAACGCGCTGCAAGAGACGAGAAGCTTACTCGGTAGGGGTGAGAGAACTCGACACGCAACAGAGACGGAACGTCATAGCGACGATCTCCTACCTGCGCGTCGCACGGCCACTTGAACAAACATCAATTTGATATCGCTCGGATATATTGTGCGTCATCCGTGTTCCCCCTCGTAAACGCGTCTGTACCTGCTTCTTGCACACCTGTAACCCTTTACCCTATTGTCGTTGCTCGCTTCTTCGTCTCTTTCACAATTCTTTCGCTCGTCCCTTTATATTTATCTTCTTTCCTTTCGACTCTACTCGACGCGACTCGACGCGTGGAATTTCTGTTCGCCGCGCGTTCGATAATAATACGAAGAACGAAGTAGATTTCCGTTCTATTTTTTTCCGAGGCTCGAAGAGGCAACGAAGAACTGGACAAGGGCGAAATCTTAACACGGAAATCTGATAGTCTAAACCATCTATCAGTCTAAAGGATACCGCGGCCTGTGTACGCACGTGCACCTGCGTAATTTGCGTTTAGCATCTTGGCGCACTGTGCACACTCAACAACGCGCGCGCGTGTAAATAGATTTTGGTAACTCGCGTTTGAGGTTCGGGATTGGTTAATGGGGCTTCGATGGGTTAGCAGAGCAAGCTGGAAAGGTGCATTTTCGCGTGACATCGACGGCTCGTTCGGTATTTTATACCGATCCGGTAATTTTACGGTATCGATAAATAACCGAAAGCAGCATTCGCGCGGTTCGCGCATTTTTGTCACGCGTCCAGCTTTCAGTCGCACGAATCAACCGATTTACTATAGCGCGAGTAAATACTATGATCTACTACTGATTCAATTGCTTTACCATCTGGGATATCAATGGCTGTGCTTTTTTCTTTTTTTCTCCGATCTCCTTTTATCAGCGTCTCAGCGAATCCGTGATTTCACGGCGACTAAACGCATGTACGAAGTCGCGCCAAACGGTGAAATATTGATAACGCGAATGATCGATTCGCCAAGAAGTGACGCGATACAAAAGCGTAAAGATTATCACGAATTTGGGCGCGCTTCTTTACTTCCGACGAGACGCGAAGATTCTTTCACAATTTTCCGCGGCGCATCCTAGAGGAGCCGCGTTTCCGCTGTAAAACTGCAGAAGGAAGCTGCAAGGAGCCGCGCGAGAGTAGTAAAAGAAAAGGTGGCGGGTTTGCGAGAGATCGTTGCCGCTGACACCGTTGGTGCCGCGCGACTCGTTGATTTTGCATAATTCAGTAGGCGAGCCGAGGACCTTGCGGTGTTACCCTCTGCTATATTCCAACCTTATCTCGTCCCTTAGACTCGCGCGTTCCTTCCTTCCTGCTGCTGCTACTCGCGATATCAGATTTCGCGCGGGAAAGCGTGTAAAAGTGTACACGCCCGCCCGTTCCAATCCCGCCTTGTTCCGCGTGAAAAATTGTCGCGCTACGAAGAATGGAAAGCAGAGCAGACGCGTCCCTACCCCCCTTTTCTTTCGGAATTATGTATTGCACTTGGCACCGGTTGCCTGCTAACTTTTCCTCGTATCGCCGCCAACAGTTTGCCCGTCTCGCGAGGATACGAAAGTCCAAAGCAATCCCTGCGATTATCGAACGATTTTAGGGGGATGACTTTCAACCTTTGGCGAAAAGTTTACGGTTAATCGCGAGAACGCGTGCGAGTGGCTGCTTGGAGAACAGTAAAGCTTCTCGTGATGGAGAAACGCTGCGACACGAGTAAAGAAATGAGAGAGATATGAGAAAAGTAAGTAAATCTAGTATGACGCAGGGTAGACGTCGCAATCACGCTTCGTTTAATTATTTTAGAAGTTATTGTAACCCTTAAAATCGTTCCAGTTTTGAGGACAACATTGGTTAACGTCTCTTTTATTCGCGACGATTTTTATCGTACATCGAATGCGATACATTAATTACGAATTAATTGAAACGGTACGACAACTCCAATGTTGTCCCTCGTACTGTCACTTGAAAACGTATCGCTTGGATGGAGTGAATTAGTTTGCGCGTAACAGATATAACTGTTAAGGGTTATGTTTTGATGGAAGCAGGTTCTTCTTCTTTATGTTTTTAAATAAAAAGACACGGGTTTAAGAAAAAGGTAACTGATATATATATTTCATTGTATGTGGAAAATGTAATATACCAGGACTTTCTATGTCCTGTCCGCGCCGACTCTTTACGTCGAACTGTCGAGAAAACGACAGCCTTCGACACTTATAGTTTTACAAACAATGCTCAACCTTTTCAGGTACGCTTGACCTTCGACAAGACGAGACGCTGCGACTCCGAAGTCTTGGGTTTTTCCCGATTACTTTATTACGTCTGTAGAAGCGACACTCTAATATTTTTGAATAGGGAGTTCTTCCAACGAAGAGCTGTTTTACTTCAACAATAACAATCATCGCCTGTGCCGCATCGTAAAAATGCCCATACTTTCTGCTCACAGTACATTACTCGCGTTTTTATGCTCAAACGACACGTTCACCTCCTAATATTTATCTTTAAGTATTAAATACGAACATGTGTGCAATGTCCATGCGATGTTACGTAAAAATCAAGTCCAAATTTAGTATTGAAATATTTTTAGTTTCGATTCTTCGTACATTGGTTCGTCATTAATTAAAGTAATTAATGTGACAATAATAGAGGCACTGGCAGTAATGGGAACATCTACCCTGTTCCTACTAAGAGTTTGATCTTTATTTAATCGTATCTGCTCTAGCGATACGAAACCGTGGTTAGCTTCGTTATCGTCGATATAAAAGACAGGTCGCGATGCAAACGGGTTAACCAATTTTCCCACGCGCGATTCTCCTAAATTCCCCGCTAAATTTCACCGCTACGCAGCATAGCGTATTTAATGTTTTCGCCTAACTTTCGCCAACGGGCGGTGTATAAATTTTGTTCGCACGAGTCGAGGGGAAACAATAGCGGAGGAGATCGATCCGTCGAATCTCCAACGGCCGCGTTTTCGGAATGCGACTAAAAAATTCCACGTTTCTGCAAGCTGATCTCGTCGTAGTTACATTAGTGCGTTACGTGACGAAGTTGCCTGATTCGAAGGAGAAAGCCTCCGGGCTTTCCGCGTGGAACGCACCGGGGAACGTAGAAAACCGGAAGCAGGAACGAGAAAAGGGAAGAATAGAAGCGCGGATCGGGGGGAAAAATAGGAGAGAGATCGGCGGGGATTTAATTCGTCGGGAAAATAAAGTCAAAGTGAGAACAGCTCGGGGCCAACGTGACTACTTGGGCGAGATTTTAGGCGCGTGGCACCTTTGCAGCTTCTCTCGTCTCGCTTCGAGGAAATTGGCAGCCACTCTGAAAGAGAGGAATTAAGCTGCCGAATAGAGCTTTAGCGTGGAAACTTTTTTTCCCCTCCCCTTCGATGTCGCTCTGCTTTTTTCCCTTCTTTGTCTCCTCGAACGTAGATCAACGCATCGGGCTGCGCTGATCTCTTCCCTCGCCCTTCTTTGGCCAACTGTATCTCTGCTCGTTTGTATTTTATACGGAAAGTTAGGGAATATAACTTATTTGTAATAAATTACTCGGGGGATAATAAGAGCTTGTACAATACTTTTTCCGATAGATTATCGTTAATTCGTTATTAGGTTTTATTCTTCTTCCGAATAAAGGTATTCGATTTTTATGTTTCACTAGTCACGCTGCTTTTCTTAGTTTCAACGTTACAATGGCGTTCGCTATTATTCAACTGAATATTCGCAAGTATTTGCACGCGTAAATAATACGTCACCTTATCGACACCGATTATAGAAAGGTAACGTTAAATATTATTATACGAAGATAACGTTGAAATATTAATTTTAACGTTAAAAAAGGTTACCGTGCATTTTGTTTCTCGCCTTTAGAATTCGAGTTGAGTTGTTCAACCCCTCGACATAGATTAATTTTAATAGTAACAATATTTTAACAGGCATCCGCAATTATTTCAAGCTTGATTGATAATCATTTTCAGCATAAGTGGCTACTTTCTAAAGACAAGTCGACGGGAAGATGACCAATAAAAAATCGACTTTACGTAATAAATTGACTTCTTGTTCTCGTAGCAACATTCGCTAAAATACTAAAACAAGATTCGAAAAGAACGAAACTGGGCTCACGCAAGGTATAAGTTATCCCAAACGTGTATCTTTTAGTTATACTAAACGTTAACTTTCGTGTATCGTCCTAGACCTTGGTTAATTTTCCTTCCGAAAGGATTAATTCTTACCAGAGCATCGCGAAAGGGTTAAAAGCGTATGGGAACGATGGTGTTTAAGATAAAGAGGATAACCGTTGGGCGAAGTGGCGAACATGAAAACGCGAGCGACGAAATTCGTAAGCGAAGCTTTTCCGCCTGCGAACGCGAGGGCGAAAATACGGCGAGGGGAAAAAAAAAGAGTAGCAAAGAATAGAGGGGGAGAGTATCTAAACGCGTGATCAAATTTATATTTATTTCCGCCTCGTTTTCGCGCCTGCAACCCGACAAATGGCGGCGGCGATATTTCAGTGGAAAGGTAATCTGCCGAGAATAGAAAAGAGGGGGGGAAAAAAACAGGACGCGCGTTGTTAACCGGATAGAAATCGAAATTCTAATTCACCCGCGTCCAATAATGCTCGCTATCGTTGCTCCGGATTTTTAATTAATACTCGCAAAGCTATACGACACCAAACTCTTATGTTAGAGTAAAAATATTCATACTAAGCTACACGGTGTTAAAACGTTGGCCTAGCATAACGAGTGATGCTCGTTCTATGATTTGTAGCGCAGATTCGACAGAAATAAACATTACCGAAGCTACAATTTAACTTGAACTTTAATCTTAGCTTCGGTTTACAAGCCTGGAGGCTGTAAAATAAAACGTGCCTCGAAATCTACTTCGTGCGATATAAAAGCAGTAATCGACTTAAACCAGCATGTATAGATAGTAAAATAATTGCAGGGCGAGGGGTTAACACAATGGTCTCAACTCGATTCTAAAGAACGTTAACAAGTATTCATTTTTTAATTATTTACGGGTTCGAATCACCGTGTGCGCTAAACTTCGTATAAACGAAATATAAAAGAAGAAGTATCTTATATACTAACTAACGAACAACGAATTGTCATATTGAAAAACATTGGTTGGAACAAAATGTGTTTGGTTCACCGGCGATGAAGGGAAACAAGACGAATGCTGACGAATAAAGGTATACTTTTTCAAATGAACAAACGTCTGGTAGACTGAAGATTGCGATGCGTTTAGGGAACACTTAAACAGCGATAGGAACGCGAAAAGCCGAAGCGTGCAAATGCGTTTATGGATCGTTTAAATTGCAACAGGAACGCGGAAAAGTGCAACGTGCGCGTAACGTGCAAAACCATATCAAATGATTCTACTTCAGCTTCGTCTCCTTAATTTCGTTGATAAAAGTACGAATTTCGCGCCACATAGTGGCAAGAAATTAACCGTATCGTAAAGAGAAACTAGCCCGCAAAAACAAAGCGAATAAAATAAGACGGGCAAAAAGCGCCCCGAAAGTAAAAAAATTTCGCTGCTCTACGTGTCCGAACGAGTGGCAGTTTTTTCTTTGAACAATCCCAGCTCATTGTTCAAACTACCTTCTGCTTCCTGCAACTTTGCTAACTTTTTATTTCCTCCATTCTCTCCCTTTCTCTCTTTCCCTCGCCGAATTTACATAAACGGCAGAACTTCGGTTTATTGTAGCGGAAGGAAAGTTGTGCGATTTCGAAGTGAATTAAGAATTGTACGAAGTGCAAGGTAATTGTACGAGCATTAAGAACCGCTTACTCTTCTTCTCCGTTCGATTCGACGCTGTTACGCCGAGCATAGGATAGTATAAGTGACCCTAATTACTATCACCTACCCAATCGCTGCCACTTTGAGCTATTTTGTCGGAAATATACCAACGAAACCCTAAAATGTTACGCGTGAAAAAGATCAAACATTAATTTCCAAGTGACCAGCTTCTTGCCTCCAAATTAATTCGAACAGCCGGCGTTCTAAATGTTTCAAGTTCAAGTTCGTGTACTAAAAAAGCCCCGTCATTGCTTCTTTACGCAATTGCTATTTTCTGTTTGCAAATTTATCATGTTTCCTACGAATACACTTACCGACAAAAGTTAAGAAACGAAGTAGCTTTTGCGTATCCTTTCGCTTGGAAGATTTACAGTAGCATAAAAATCTAGTATTACGTATGTACGTCGATAAACAGTACAAGTTCCTCTACTTTTAATTCGAATCCATGTATCCGAAAAGATAGAGCGAATAGAAATTAAAGCTTCGCAAATGCGTACCGTGTTTCTTAACTATTTGTGAATAAGTGTAAGTGGTTTATCTCGCGTTTAGTCAACGGTTACACGCGTTTCACCCTCCGTTTCACGTACGTTTCCCGCCCTTCCCTGTTCCCGTGTACTTTTCCGTACATTCGGGAAACAAATGTAGCGAAAACAATCGTCCCGCTCCTTTCCCCTCTCACGGAAACACCGGCTTCGCCTTTTTTCTAACTGAAACTACCCACTATGCCCGGGTCCCTGGACTTTCTGCTGCTTTAAACTCGCATAAAACTCTGGCCATCCCCCGGAATTCCTCCTACGGGGTACGATTTCGTAAATTCAAGTAAAACTAAGATCCGTGTAAACCTAATCTTCTTAAACGGAGGCCGGGTCGTAAAAAAGCGGAGGAGCATCCCTGGCGGCTTCCGGGGGGGAGAAGAAAAAAAAAGAAAGGCAAACGAAGCGCGGCGCTCGCGCCAAACGCGGCGTAATTTCGACTTTCCCCTCCGCGCGCTTCGAATTTCCCTCCGCAGTTTAATCGAACCACGTTTCTTTTATACGTTTAAGCGATCCTAATTTTATCGTTCGTTCCTCGTGGATCGAGAATTATTAGCCGTGCAACGTAATATCTCGAGCCTTTGATGCATTTTGCAAGATTCGAGTATATTCGCATGTTTACAATTTAACTACCCCTTCTTTAAGGGATAATTTCATCCCACGACCGCGAAAACAGAATCGGCCTAGGGGATCGAAAAGTAGAAAGTTTAAGCTTCAATTTGCTTCCTCGCGCAATAGTTTTCGACTCATATTAACAAAGTTATGCGATTGTAAACTAGAGGCTGTTTTATCGAACGCGAAGAAAATTGCACAATTTAGCTATAGCCCTTCTTTAAGCTATAATTCCATCCCACGACCGTAAAAACGAAATCGGCCTAAGGGATCGAAAAGTAGAAAGTGTAAGCTCCAATTCGCTTGCAAGTCTAATAGTTTTCGACGAACATTAACAGAGTTGCGCGCAACTTTGCCCGTGTCAACGCTATTGTATATATTCGTTTCTTGTGCTTCGTGGGCTTTCGCCCGTTAATGATAAATAAATAAACCTTGAATTGGACTATTTTTACGAACGAGGTGTACAAAACAGGGATGGGGGGATAGAGGGACGTAAGAAGGTCCGAGGAGCTTAATCCGCGCGAATCTACGGATCCGCTTCGGACGCCACGATCGCACCGGAGAGCGTCTCGTTTAACCAGAGAGAGAGACGATAATAATTTCCTAAGTCCCTAGCAGGTATTAAGGTACTTCCATTTTGTCCCCCTTTTTCCAGATAACACAAATACTGCTTTTCTCCTAACCCCCTCCCCCTCCCTCTCTTTCTCCGCAGAGATAACACAAATACGGGCTTTAGTTCCGCTTCCACCCTTTGCTGCTTCCTTTTTCGCCTCTCCTTTTTTTCTTCCCCCTCCTCGTTCCCCAAAACAAATGCCACCAGAGATAACCATCGTTTCCCTTCCTCCCCCTCCTCCTCTCCCCCTTTCCTATCATTGGCTAATTCCATCCTCGAAATGCTGCAAAGGTCGATGACCTTCCGCAACCTCTTATTCGATCTTCTTTTCCTCGTTTTGGAGAACCTCCTCCTCTTACTCCTCCTCTGCTACCTTTAATGCGGCGAGGAGTTTGTAGTAATGGCCGGATTAGGGCTTTTCTTTACGCTTTTTACGTGGCCGCGGCTTTAGGTCTAGCGGCTGGCGGGAAAGGTTAAGGGAAAAGACAGCGGCGATAGATCGTCGTTAGGTTAACTGCTTATTCCACTTTAAAGTTTGTTCGTGGAACGCAGCTGCGCTGCTGCCTCGTTACGCGCAGCGCCGAAACATTTTTAACTAAGCACAGGGTGAATCGATTTCGAGTCGATAGAGGTGCCGAAAGTTTCGTGATTACATTCAAATAGGTATCAACCGTAATACAACTGATACGTATCTGTATCGATGCGATGGCTTCGCGTTTCAATGCATCTCGAATCGTTTGCAAACGTGCCGTACGTGAGATTGATACTCGGATATCGATTCTAAACGCGAACGTATCGAAAGTATCGAACATGCCATAGTTCCGTCGCTAAAAACTATTAAATTAATAGTAAACAACGTTGGTAGTAGTATATAGGGTAAATGACCGAATTACAATTGCAACTGTAAATCGCCTATTTCAACGAAACTTAAATATAATATACTTGTTAGAAAAACATTTCATCCGTATCTTATTTTATCCGCTACGAAATCAATTCTCAAAGGTGGCGTCGGAGAAAATCATTGCTTGAAAACGGACGAGACATAGGAAAAAGTTGTTTAACCCCTTGGCTTACAGTGACGAGTCACACACGTTGCACGAATTAATAAACGAGTTTATTAAACGTAAGATCTGTTCGCTATACAGCGTTATTCTTATTCCAGTTTTAGTTTCGCTTCAGAAGATTAAGGAACGTTAAATAAAAATTGCGTAGAAGATTGTAATATTTCGAATAAAATATGAAAACTGTGATCTGTTAATGATAACTTATGCAAGTACCGTGGTCTAAAAATTGTAAGGCAAGGGGTTAAACAACAATTGCATGTTGTTTAAACAATCGCATGTATCTCTGAATAATGCGTTTAACCTTCTAAACAGTTTTGCAAACGTCGCCGTCCGCATCGAAGCTGAGTTCGTTAAATTAACGTCAACTTTTAATCAAAGCACGGAGCAAAAATTTCATAACATATACGGAAACGTTGCGTTTGCAAAAAAGGGTTAACTCCCGCTTGCAACTGTTCAGCGACTCGTTGCTCTATTTCCCGGTACAGTCTTCCTCTTTTCGAATCAATCGCGTCGCGCGTTCCTTTGAAGCGTTTCGTCGAGAGCTGCTCGCCGCCGTCTGACGCGTCCTCGATTATACTACTGAGAATCGACGCGTACGCGACGCGAGAACTTTTCACTGCTTTCGAGCGCGCGACTATTAAAAATGCCCAAGTTCCGAGAGAGAATCGCTAAGCTGTCGTCCGCGACCACTATTTCCACCGCGAAACCTTTCCACCGCAAATCATGCGAATAAACATCATGCGCGAGGCAAGAAACGAAGGGAAACTGCAAAGGTTGCTCGTGAATCGTAAAACAGTTTTCTCTTCTCCTAGAGATATTTTTCATTCCCGCGCGAACGATGTTCCTTTCGAGTGCGTTAACGGGCGAAAGCAGCTTGTGATTCTAATAATAATATTAATAATAATACTTCATTGACGGACATTAATATTTCTCTTCGGATACCTTCTGAGTTATCTACCCTGATGCGATATATTTGTTTGTAACAAACGAACTACAAAAGTTAGGTGCAAAAGACTGCAGGGTAATATTCTTGGAACCTTTCGCTACAATTTGAGTCAAGGTGCATTGAAATCGGACGTCTGGGAGCTGAGAAAGAAATATTTGACTTCGAATACTGTCCGAGTAATCTACCATGACGCGATATATTTGTTTATAACAAAGGAACTACAAGAGTTAGGTGCAAAAAGCTGCAGGATAATATTCTTCGAACCTTTCACTACAATTTAAGCGAAGGAGCATCAAAATCGTACGTCTATGTTAAAAACTTGGTCGCCACTCGAAGATGAACGCAACGCGATTCAACGTTTCGACGACTTCTCTCCTGCGTGCTACTAAAATCCGCCACAGCGAAAGGGTTAAACCGTGGGCGTGGACGCGAATTACCGTAACCATCGACGTAATCCATTAACGGGTATCGGCCATCGAAGCCGTCTCTCGCCCGGCGAATTATCAAATTACGTCGCATTCGATGCAATAACGTTATTACTCTCCGTGCAATCGTATAATATTTCCCTCTGCCCATTCTCGCGGCCTAGACTCGCTAATAACCCACCGTGCTAATGAGAAATAATCGGCGAGCAGCTCGTAAAAGGGAGAACACCGAACGCCTATTACACACCACGCGTTGCTTTTTTCGCGTCTTCCGTACAACGTATTAATATCGTCTAACTCTTATCTTTTGTCCGGTAAATTCGCCCATCGAACGCGAGCGCGTAGCCGCACAGGTAGGTATATTTCATTAATCATCGGCAGCGGCGAGCGGAGAATAACAAAAAAAAAGAAAAAAGAATTGCTAGAAATGGTGTTTTTCGGATGAAATTTTCGACAAGCGTTAACGAAAGACAGGCGATTAATGGCTTGTAGTATGCTCGCGTATCGAGCAATCTGTTATCCTGTTTACGGCTATTCGACGTTTCCATCTAACGCTCATTAGGGCTACGCTGGCGAGTCGCTAACTTTCAGCCCATGCGAGATTTCGCCGCGCTGAAATCGTTGCGGACGTTTACCGTGTGTCGGTTGCACGCGGAACGATGAAATTTGGAATTTTCAATGCACCCTACTTCGTATCATTATAAGTAGACTGTGCTGACGTTTGTGCAAAAAACGAACACCAAATATATTCAAAGATATATGCGAGTTGTTTCATTATCCTTGTCCATTGCTTGCTGTAATTTGCGTAACGATATGCGTGCTAGAATAATTCAGCTACGAATTGCAAAGCTGCACGAGTCCACTTGCTGACGTTACTTAAGTTACAGATACGATTCTTTCCAATTCATTCGAACCAATTCAAGAACAAATTCGTTTACAACTATACGAAATATATTACGATAGTTATTGACGAGGATCGAAAAAACGAATTAAGAGGAATCCACAAGGAAAGCATTTTATTCCTTTCAAAATATCGATTGCTGAATTTCTGTCGTTTCGAAATTCACAGCTTCAATTGTTTCCACGTATCCGACCGTCACGCGTGAAACAAAAATCGTTCGAACTTTCGAGCAAAAAATGGTTCATTCTTATCAAAGATAGGCAGGGAAAATTGTTGTCGGGTTGCAGGTGAAAGGTTAACCCTTTCTCTCGCTTGCGATCGAATCGACAAGAAAATTGGCACGCGATACAATAAACTTTCGATAGGAAGTTGAAAATGTTGTCAGGTTGCAGGTGAAAGGTTAACCCTTTCTCTCGGTTGCGATCGAATGAACAAGAAAATTGGCACGCGACGCAACAAACGTAAGACGGCTCTGCAAACTTTTGGCCGGTGCAAACATTATGCAAATGAGCGTCGAATAAATTCCACCGGCCTATCATCCGCAGCGTTATCGTTAGTCGCGCTGGAAAGGCGACAAAAGAGCTCTCCTTCTGCCTGGAATGGCCCGAGCGAAAGCGAAATCCCGCATCTAGATCCTAGATCCGGATCAATGTGTGGCATCTTTATAGCCGTGTTCGAAACATTCCCCCGAGTCACGCACTTCGAGAAATTCGATAATCAGAACTTAGCAAAGCTTCAACTAAACTCGTAGGCGCCCTAGCAAGATGTGAACATTTTTAATGTCATTTTCAATTCGCGCGATCGATTATATCAATGCATACTAATTGATCTTCTTTTCCCGTTTACGAGTAAATTCAAATTCAAATTGAAGATCGAGAATTGAAGGCTTTCAAACTGCGACCGATGTTCCATGTTAATTGAACGATAACGCGAGAGAGTGGAAAGAGATAAGGTGTTTATTCGGTGAATATTGGTGGCAACGTCGGGCAGAGTTGGCTTTCTGTTGCGCCTCTGGAGACGAGAAAAGCCATTTCGATGTCCGACTGGGACGACGTACGACGCACCTGAGACCTAGCCTTCCCTTTCATGCAGATTCCAACGCTTCCTTTATCTTTTTCCTCGCGCAACGGCGAACGAAAGGCAGCCGTGGATCGTGATTCCTTATTATATCGACGATACTTCTACTAGCCATGCACAGGTTTACAAAAGAGGAGTTCAAGACTCTGAGAACTTGTAACGTTCGCCGAGAGAAGCAAAAATTGCCTAATCAACTTAATTTATTTTCTTATTATTTAGTTAATATAACAAATAATAATATATCGACCCTTGACCCTACAGTAGCGAGTTACACTCGCGGTAGAAATTATACTCTAATTGCGCGAATAATGCATTGTTTTTCTCAATAAAATTCAGTTCTAATTCCACGCCAAATCGATCACTTTTTCCCTCGATGTGTGTGATTTTGTTAAACGCGAAACACGTTGCAGTCTATGCAAAATTACGAGGAGTTTAAGACATCGTTTTGCCAATAACGAACGTGTTCAAAAATTGCAGGTGACATTGAAGATTTGCAAATTTCAGCGCGCTTTACGAAAAGTACCTTCGTAAAACTATTTTTATCCGCGAAACTATTAAAGATACGAACTTCATTTTTCCTTTCGTTTCAATCGTAAAGGTACGGCCTATTCGGATAAATTTTACACCGAATAAAGATTATTCCTTCACTCGTCTTTGCACGAGAAACGCTTTTAAATTTGAGAAGGTATCGCAACGAACGGGTCGAGTCGCAAATTTAACCTAGTAGAAAATGGAATTAGAAGCGAAGCGTAGAGAAAAGATCGCCGAGAGATGCGTCTAGTCATTGAAATAACAATGGAACCTAACAATCGACCGTCGAATTGGTTCTGTCTCCCCACTGAAATAGTAGTCGGTGTCAATGCTGTGGTCAGACACGGTAAATCGACTCTCGCCAGTAGTAGGAGCACGGTCAATGGTCAGACGTAACTGCGACACGGCCAACGCGCGCCCGGCCATCGAAACGTTATATAGCGATCCGATAGGCGTGCAAAACTTTTATCCGTTCGGTTTCTCGATTACGCGAAATTAGTTGCCTAATTTTTGCAACTGCTTCGAATTCGATTCCAGTCTTTTGGAACAGACTGCGCGTAACAAAGGCAACCATTTAAAATTAGGAATCGCGATAAAGTAGATAAGGCTGGAGATGGAATCGTTGAGTCAAGCTATTCGCGATAGCAAAAGTTTTAATCTAGATACGAAATATTCAGATGTTGTACAGTGTTTGTATCTGCCACGGTAACTATAATAATTAAATGGGTTAAATTGAATTCTACTTATCAACGGTATAACATTCACGTTAGAATATGTAATGCCTTTGTAATAAATTGCGAATTTGATTCGGGTATATAACAATAGAAACACCGGGAAGATCAATAGTGGTACAATGATCGATGGAAGTGATCCTAGATAAGAAAACGAGGCGAATAATTAAACCATTCGAGATCTAAAGAAGAAGAATATTGTCCGCTACACGCGTCCTGAATTCAAATGACTCGAGGCTCAAATAGATTGATATATAAAACCGTGAAAATATTTGAAAACCAAAGACCATTGTCTATAATTTAATTTGCGGGAAAAGAACAATTAGTACGCGTGGATAATTTCTCGTGCACGAAAATTACAATATTCTGGATAATTTTATATTCTGTTTAATTCGCGTTACTCTTTATTAATGTTCAAGTTCAATTATATATATATCTACTAAACTTTATATTTGTTTCTGCAACTGACTGACTTTACAGAAATCTCGAGTATCCGTTCCACTTTGTCTAGAATTTGCCTAGCGAGTAAGTTATCGCGTATTGCTGCGCGTCTATCGAAAGAAGGTTAGCCAATTTTGAGCAACGCGAGAGCGACGAAAGCTCGATTGAATGCGCTGAAATTTGATTGGAAATAATTGGACGTGAAGGATTATTCCGCGAGCCGGCAAGCCTTTAATCCCCTTGTATGCGAATGGTAAGCTCTCCGTTTAGACCGCGACCAAGATATTTTTATAAACGCGCGGCACAGTTTGCAGCTGTCGAGAGCTATTGCGATTTACCATGGGGGGAGAGAGAGAGAGAGAGAGAGGCTCAATGGATGCAACGAAAGCTGAAAATTCGTCGGGGGTTTCGCGATAAACGACAACGAGCGGCGGCCATTTCCAAGCTAAGCCTGGCGACGTCCGCAAAAATTATTGCAAAGCTTCCGCGCGATAATCCATCCGCGAACGTTAGTTACGTTTTCCCCAATACTTCACGCACCTTATGCTTTCCATCGATAGGCAAATCTTCGTCAACGACAAACTCGTTGTCGTATAGCAAATTTGTTATACTTTTCGATACTTCGGGAGGCTGAAGAAAACAGGATAAAAGTAGATTAGAGGCTTTTAACACCCCTTGGCCTACAATCTTTTAGCTACCATTGACGAATCATAGTTTTCACGTTTGTTGAAAATATTAAAGTATTCCGTATCATTTGTATTCAATGATCCGTGAAATTAAAGATAATACAAAATTAACACCGTCTTGCGGACAGAGTTTATCTTTAATAAACCTGTGTATAATTTATGCCACGAGTGTAACTCGTCGTTCTAAGTTAAGGGGGTAAAGAGAAGAGAAATACAACTATACTTAACATTAATTACTTATGGGGAAGCATTTGCTATTGAGAAATATAGCTATACTTAACATTAATTACTTATGGGGAAGTATTTGCTATTATGTGTACCAATAAGTGGTCCACTATTATTCTAATATAGTTAACATACATTATTATTACTTTATATATAGTTATCAATTATTGATTGAGACTAATTTGGAATATAAACTGATCGATTTTAACCCGAAGAACAGTTTTCGACCAAATTGCACTTCTATTTCTACTTCAATTGTAAGTACGTTAATAAAATTCCTTCGACAAACCAGTTTAATAAGGTGGTCGAAATTTTTTTATGTACATTCGCTTAACACCAATCGTACCAGCATTTACATATAGCTACTTACTCGATAACGCTTTCTCAATGAAAAAGAAGAAGTAACAAAAAGAAAAGCAAAATGTAGGAAATCGATTAGATGAACGATACAAGAATTGTCGTAATGTTGAACTAACAAAATAATAACGAATGAAGAATCTTAAGTATTAAAATGGACGTAACGTTAATTCCTAACCTAAAGTAGGGTAACTAAAATAGCAGCTATTAAAAACAGCCCTTAAAAATTAAGTAAAGAACAGGAATTCATATTTGCATTCGTAAGCAAGCGCGTAAAGCTTGTTAAATAAAAAACTATATTTAATTAATTACTGCATGCTCCTTGCTCAAATTTTAAGAGCTGTATTCATCGTCCAATAATTGATGGTAGGTACAGTAATTAGTGGAGTTACCCTAGCTAATATAATAACACGTTTTTGTTAATTCGAATGGCTGCTCGAGAAGCAAGCGGCATATTCTAGTTTGGCGCGTTTACAACAGAGTTGCTAAACTCCGCCGCGTGTATATGTTTAGTTTTGTGAATTTTTAACTAGACCCGCACCGTAAACTTTCGGCTCCGAGCAAAGCTCTCGTTTCTCAGGTCGTCCCGTTAATTTTCAAGCATGGATTAAGCCAGCGAAAAGTGTCGAAAGTAAAGTTACGCGTTTGCTCTCTGGTCGAAATTACAAAAAAAAAAAACGAGGAAAAAAGAAAAAAATGTATGAACGCGGTGGTGACGCGACGTTTGGTTAATATTTGTCCTGTTATTAATATCCAAGCGGCGTGCGTTGACGCGAGCTAAAATTTCTATCGAAATCCCTGCGCGCTTGTAGCTCTTCCAACTTACAAGTGAGCCGCGATGAAACGCGCTACAACTCCCTAGCTGTTAATATACCTACAGCCGCTCGCAAAAGTCTACGCGCGTGCTCTAAATTTCCAATATTTTGCTTACAGTTTCAAGCTTCAATTGGATCGGTCAGTCGTTAACCATTCGAGCGCGAAACTCTTTGGATCCGAAGACTCTCAATAAACGGGGGCTATGCGAAATAAATCAACGCCTGTTTATCGTGGTGGCTTACATCGATTACAGGAACATCTCGAAGACTGACAATTTTCACTACCTTTCGATTTCAATGATTTCCGCACTTCTTTAACCTTCTGCGAGCGTGCTAACACTTCGGAACGAGGATCTCGCGAGCTACTCTCGCAAACTTGGTCCGCGCTCCACATAGATAAAGCACGAAAGTTGCATCTGCAACTTTTTCTAAGCCGAATAACTTCAAATCAATAATACCCGTGTACCTTCGATTGAAACCACATAAATGTATATAGAAATTCGCTAGTTCAGTCGTTGCAACGGTCCATGCTATTTTAATTAACCGATAGGGGAAACGAACGGAGGCCATTGTAGGGGCTAGGGAAAGCTGGCGAGCTTATTCACCGGTAGTTTGGCGAGTTCTCGTATCGTCGGGCTGCATCCGTTTCCCGACCGACTGCTAGGCAGCTCGCAAAAAGCTTCTAAGCCGAGAAAGATGGCGGGCAATCCCAGGGGCGTGAAAGAGGCTTTCTGTCCGCGACAACGACGACGAGAACGACGACAACGGCGACAACGGCGACAACGACAACACGGCGTCGCGTCGTTCGCACCCGACGGGATGAATTGGAGCCGGACTAACGCTATCAGCGGTATTATTCCTGTATCTGCAATTTCCACGTGTTCCGTGTTTCCCTGCCTACGTTTCGTTGCTCTCGTTTCGCGTCGACATCCTTCCAACTTCTCGCGTGCCGATAATTACTACTTTCGCGCACGATCCAGTGGAACCTCCGGTTATTTATTATTATTTATCGTCGATTATGGTAGGAGCCTTTGGCACGTACGAAAGTAGAGGCGAATCGACGTAACGGAGGGTAGAGTAAATGGAGGATAATGAAGTTGCAGGGCGAGACACAAAGTTGCGAATATGTAAATGGTAAAATAAATTGACAGGAAGATTGACTTTTCCACTCAGTTAATAGAAAAATTGACCCTGCTGCTGGATTAATAGGGAAATTGACAGAGAAATGCTCTGCATGTTACGCGAAAAAAGAACTGGAACACAGAAATTGAACTCTAATCTCACGAACTACGGTAACAATTTTTCTACGCTTGTCCCTGAATCACCAATTCCAGTTTCCGAAGAATAGGAACGCGTTTGGGTAAAGAATCACTCGAAGATTGCAAGCGGGATTGAGAAACGATTTAAGGCAAAGTGTTGAATTAACCGATAGAGACCGGTGAAACGCATTTCTGACCAAGAAATCGACGCGTCGCGTTGCGGAAAAATACGACGGCGAGGTTGACAAACCCGTGAGAAAGGGTTGAAATCGCGAGTCCGGACGTTATTTGTACAGCCGAGTCCGGCGGCATTAATCAGGCGAGGGAATGTAGACGCGTATAGACGCGCTTTGGCACTGACGTGACTGCTCATAAATCGTGGGTTCGAGTGCAAACGCGATTACACGGCGACGATTATCGAGAGATTGCTGGTTGCCCGGTATATCCCGCTTCCAGGCTCCCCGGGTTCCTGGCCAACCGGGCCTACTCCTCCTCGCCCCGGCTGTATCCGTCGCCGACACTGCTCTCCGATGTCCTATACACGCATAAATCCTCCATCCACGCTGACGAAGGAGAAATCCCTACCAAACTGTCCAGCGAAACGCAACCGTGCTCGCTTAACTGTCGCACTTTTCCTCTACTTCCTCTTTTCTTTATATCCCTCCCTTGTATCTTGCGACTATTTTTATATAAGGTTTAGAAGTCGCGTATATGTATTATATGTGTATATATATATATTCATCTGATTCGTAGTTGAAACGCGAGACGCGCGGCGTATTCGCAGTAGCGTGTATTATATTCAATGGTAAACAATGCAGCAGCGCATTATTTCACCGTATAAACACTCGCCGCGGCATGCGCGTGTTCCCATCTCTCATTGCGGTAATATTACGTATCGCGGGTGCTCGAATATTATACGATGTTACGCACGCGACGACTGTATCGTGTAACCGAAAAAGGACGAAAGAACGGGAAGCGTACACAGTGACATGTTAATGGAACGAGATATACAGCTACGTTCAATACACATTTGCAACATTGATGCACTTTTATTCCGTTCTAAATAACTGAATAACTGAGTAACTAAGTAACTAAATAGCTAACAATTCTAAATCGTAAGGGGCATTCTATTCTAAATAACTAAGTAACTAAATAACTAAATAACTAAATAGTTAACAATTCTAAATCACAAGAGGCGTAAGAGACCTCTGCTGTTTTACACGCGCCGAATTTCACTTTGAAATTTCTAATGGATCGTCTATGCTGTCTTTGGTTAATGGTAATACTACGATTAAGTTGCGTTTAACATTCTCGAATTTTGCACGTCGAGGCAGAAGGGATATCGCGCGTAGGAAAAGGGAATAACGTAGTCGGCGAGCGAGCATTGCATTATACAAACTGCGCGGCCCCTCTCGTAACCCGCGTAACCTCTCGATATTGCGCGCGGAAATATTAGAATAGGCCACAGAGCCACTCTACTTTCCCTACGCTTAACAAAAACCCATTCCACGCGTACATACGTACACGCGTACACCTACACGTACACTCAAGTACCCGGCAGTATTTATCGTTAAGCTTGCCGAGCTTCATCGCAATTAAAATCCCTATTTCGATCCGCAATGCGGCTTTCCTCTCGCCTTTCGAAAAATATCGCGGCAACCGGCAAACGCAAATTTATCGCGAGATTAAACGTCGAGGCGTCGCGTCGCGTCGCGTCGAGGGAAGCAAGAGCCGAAATTCAACGACGCTGTCAAACGTATCTTTCACCTGATTAAATTGATTTATCACACTTCACGCGCATTCTTCTTCGTCCATTTCGTGGATTTCGTTCGTCGATTGTTATAGGACAAAAACTCGTTGGATCAGATTTCTACTATTCTCTATTAATAAATAATGCGGTCCTTCTTTTTGCTTCGATGTTCCAGTTTTAAAATAGCGAATGCAAGGGGTTAATTAGCTTCTAATCGCGCAGGGATGGAAATAAAGTTTGAAAAAAATACGCACGCTGCGATGATGATAGCGAACGACGTTAAGTAGTTAAGGTAATTGTTCACGGATAGAGTCTCGAGTTACATACCGCCGGCGACAGCTGCAAATCGGTTCGCTTTCAATTAAGCTCCTTTGATTATAACCGCGACCCTAAACCCGAGACAAAGTTCTCTAATTCGAATGTCCGGGAACGCTGCGCGAACGTCTCGCGCCTCGCGTCTCGCGGTCGTCGTCGCCGCGTTCCTTTGTGCTAATGGAACAGAGAAATTCACGGGGAAACACACAACACCGCTGCTGCTAAGAATGAAAGCCGGTGCACGTTGGAAAAGTCTCGCGACCCTCGGGGAATCCAGCCGTCTTCTTCGGGGGGTTTAAAAAAAGACGGGAGGTTAACAAAGAAAGTGGCAAGAAGGAAAAGGCGAGTCGGAGAAGCGAGCAACGGAAGCAAACGTAGATGTAGCAATTGCTGCCGCAACTTTAACCAAGATCGCCGCGATGGCGCGGCTGAAAAGTACCGCGACGTCGAATTTTGCAATGTAACAACCGACGACGCATTCGGATTCTACTACAATTTATGCGCTTAATTTTAACCACTTGCCGTTGCTTACGTTAAACGCTTCTCTTCCTATTTTTTCCCTATCCTTCGAAGATTGACAGAGATTTAGTGGAAATTAGTTAGAAGAAGGTTAAAATGGTTAAAAGCAGAGGGCGAAGGGTAGGTGAAAGGAATGATGAAAGCGGGGAACAGCGAAAAAGAAGCAACGCGGCGGGGCGCAAGAAAAACGAAATGCAATGAGGAAGGAAAAGGAAAAGGAAAAGGAAAAGGGCGGAAAGGATAAAAAGAGGTTGTCGCAGTCTGTTGACGGTAGTTGAGGGTTTCAGGATCGGGTCGTTGGGGAACACGAGAACGGGACACTGGAACACAGAGGAATGCAAATGACGGCCGCGGCGCGGCGGCGCGGCCCACTCGATATGCAAAAGAATAAAAGAAGCTGGACGAATTGGAAAAAGAAGCGAAAAGACGACGGGCGGCCAGAGAAAATAAGGATCCTCGATGGTTCGAGGACACCCTTGGGAAAATACACTTATGCAAATAACGCGCTGCGCTTCGTTTCTCCGACGTGGTCGTGTTTCATAGTCGGCGGGGACAATTAAACCCCTAACTTCGAGCGATTTTGAATTGGAAAATTGGCGATACCACTGACTAAGTATATGATTACACTTAATCGATAGCTTGTACTACTATAATACTTATTGTACTTATTATACTACTACTGTACTATAATACTCGCACTACTCGTTAGGATTTAAATTAAAACAGACTTTACCTTGCTTTGTTTCGTTTTGTTTCTGTTCATTCAGTTACTGTATTATACTTTACGCTGTATTTTACTCAACCAGGAAATTCAAGGCTCGAACAAGTTAGGTTAAGTTTAGATAAGGTATTAAGATTGTATCAAAATTATAAGCCGCAAAAAAAGACGAGGGGTAAACGAATAAACGAAGAAGAAGAAGAAGAACGATAACAAATTGCTTGCGAAGCGACATCGAATGGTTCTCGAATATCCTGCGAAATCTAATATCTCGCGATCCGCGGAAGTATTTTCGCGAGCGATCCACGAGGAGGAACTTTCCCCTAATTAATCAGCCGGGCGTGTTCTTTCTACGCGTTTCGGCCCGGCTAAATTTCCCGTCTCGCGGGAGATAAAACGTAGCTGGCGAGACAAGCGAACGCCTACCTTTGCAAACTTCTTTTCCCCTTCTGATTTTCGAGTTCCGACACGTTAATCCCGGGCTGTTGCTTCTTTCTAGCCCCGCCACCACCGGCTGCCGCGAGCTTCGCAATTAATTAATTCTCTCCCCCTTTTAATCCCGCCGCTTCCGTCATTATTGCTCGCCTCTTTCTTTTTGCTTTCGCCCACGGATCATCATCTCCGAGCCGCGCCTCATTTACTTTCATTCGACTCGCGCCGAGGCCTCTGTTAAATAATTGCCCCTATCTTTCCCCCTAATTTCCCTCGCGTCCAGCTCTTCCCTCTTTCGCTGAATCTTTGGCCGCCTGACGAAACGCCACGCGTACCATTCGCGTGAACCCTTTCACGTGTGCAGAATTTTGCCTCGATACGTTCGAGAGCGTTCCAAGTCAACCGCTTATGCCTACTTGTTAATCCATTTGAATGTAAACGAAATAAAAAAAAACTTCTCAGCCGTGAGTGAGTAAATAAATAAATAAATCAATAATTTCCGTGTTCACAGCTGGGCTTCTTCACGTATTACACAGTGGCGATGGGCGAGGTGAACCCTTCGGGCCCCGTACCGATCGACAGTGTCTTCATTTACAGACCGGACAAACGTCTCGAGCTCTGGAGGTTCGCGTTTTACATGTTCCTTCACGCCGGGTAAGTAATACGCAAATATTTCGCATTCCACGCTCAGCATTTCGCATTCCGCATTCTACATTCCCTATTCCCTATTCCGTGTTCCCTATTCCGTGTTCCGTGTTCGTTGGAAAATTATCCGTCGTCCGCCTTAATTCTGGCGAGGCGTTAACCAACCCTCGATTACCAAAGTGTCGCGTAAAAATTTCCATCTCAAAATTAATCCGGGTAATATTAACGGATTGTTTCTCAATCTTTTTCGGCTAGCTATTCGTTTATCTATTCGCGGGATGAAAGAAACCTGTTAGCAAAGAAAGCCATACAATTGTAGAATATTAACCCCTTGCGCTACGATTATTTTATTAAACCCTCGCGCTATGATTATTTTATTAACCCCTCGCGCTACAATTATTTTATTCACTAATTATTTGAATCACAGATTTCGCGTCGCGTTCCGTACAAATGAATCGAATTTTGTGGGCAATTTTTATCGAATAATCCCGAATATTATACTACAACAAAGCTAGCGTCAGAATTCGAATTCAACTTCATTGTTAATAGCATGCGTTATCGTCGAAGTTGCACCATAATTCACGGAACGTTTTGTTGGTAGATAAAACAAATATTAAGGAATGCAAAGAGTTAATAGGCTGCAATTTATATCTTTCTTAACCCTTTCGACGGCTATTTATATATACCAAATCCCTGCTTAGTCTTCGTTTCATTGATTAGCCATGAAATTGTAAATTTCCATAAAGATCCGCAGCCTATATCCATATACAGTTACTCGCTTCAATATTCGGACACTATAATACTTTTAAGTATAATGCTTTGCAATGACGAAATAATTTTTTACGTTTCCGTTGTCTATAATAAATAAGTTAACGTAGTAAAAAACTGGTGAATAAATATTTTAATAATTCAGGAAGATATAAAGCGTTATACTTAAAAGTATTATAGTGTGCGAAAAATTAAAGTGAGTAACTGTATACGGAAAATATTTCTACAGCTACGAAAACAACACCACTCGTAATTAAACGGCCGACTTTCGTGCAAATTCGCATGATTAAAGAAACGGGACGCGAATCTATATTTATTTCGCCTTCTAAATCTCACGATTTCGCGGTTCCCTTCGCGTATTTCGAAAATACCTTTCCGCCCTGCGCGCATTTTTCAGTCGTTCGCAACCTTAATACGCGGCCTATTTATAATATTTGAACGTTTCGCGTGGAAGTAGAAAATAGCCGGAGGTATCGTTGTTGAACCGTGGCTCGGGAAAATTCGCATAAAGCAAAGGGTTAATCGAGGAGGCGCTTTTGTAACGGCGATTAAAATGCCGGCAGCGGATATTAAGCGGCGATCGTTTGCCGAACGGCGGCAAAATAAAGCGATGAAATTATATTTGACACGGTAATACGCGATCGTGTTTCATCGGCCGTCGACTTGATCGCGACGCTGCTATTTTTTAATATTACCCACGGCGGGGATGTATATGTATATATACGTATATACGTATCCGTGTTGCGTTTCACTGCGAAATGAAATTTCCCTCACGATTATCGGGGCGAAATGCGGGAATTGAAATTGGAAATTCTCGTCGCATTTGTCAAAAATGTCGCGCGCGTTTCTCGCGTCACTCGGGGATCCCGTTTATGTTTCTTTGCGATATGAAACCTTTTATGCTGAGTAAACTCGTTATTTATTGCCCCGCTATCGTATCGCCAAACTCGTGCCACGATTTCGCGTATCCACGACAGATTCGTCCTCGATTTTAGCGACTCGTTCGATGCATTAGACGATTGTATATGAAACGACCGATTATAACGTAGCTTCAAAGTCGTTGGAAACAACACGAAACGACGCTTGCTTTACGCGGGGCAAATGACCTACGTCCTGTCGCTGTAAATCGCATCGCGTAGAAGAGAGGTCGAACAATGTTATGCTCCGAACGATTTATTTCCTATCATAGAAAGTGAATTTCTATTATATGTAAGGATCATTTCCATTTAATTGGCAACTTTGCAATTGACAGTACGACGAACATTGGGCTTTACTATATATTTTCAATGAATCACATTGACTGTATGTTGGATATCTTGAGGTATGCAGCAAGCGCAACGGGCAAAAATGAATCGACGCGTTGAGAGGGGATAGCCTAAACGAGATAAGAGTTTAGAAAGAAAAGAAAGAACCTTTTCTGTTTGGGACTGTTGGGCGCCGAGTGCCTTTTCGTTTTGCTATTCATTCCCTTTCTGTGTCTCTACAAGTCAACGCGTATTTTTACTAAACTCTCTCTCTCTCTTTTAAACAAAGAGAATTTATAAAGATAAATGGGACTTATTTTATTTAAACCCGCTACATAAACTAACACTGTACAACAAAAATCATCGTAAACGAAGAAATGTTAACTAATGTTGTGCCCGAAATCGGAGCGATTCGTACGTTAAATAGCTTCTGCAATAATTAAACCAAGTTGCTTAAAGCGATAAGCTTGAGCAGTAATTCGGACGTCTACTCTACTGTTGCTGTACAACATAATAACTCGTGGATATAATATATTGTAGAATAACCAAGCTATTAGTGCCTCCAATGAGAACACGGGCTCGAGTAAACGAACAGACAATACCGTTGTTAGGATAACAGAATACTCTTGCAGATATTGGAGTGTTCTTTGCTATATCGGGATACTTGGGAATCATATCCGCGGCGATTCGGTGAAACGCGGAAAGAAAAGGGGCGGTGGAAGCGAGTCGATTGAAATTCAGATTGCGCTCGACTCGCGACAAGGGGGAGGAGGGGTAGAAAAAAGTGTCACGTGTGACAAATTGGACATTTTACCGGCCACTTTTCTCGATTGGCCATCCTCTTCGCCGCGAATCCGCGTCGCGCCCGATGCGAATTCTCCCGTTAATCCTTGACGCTAATTTGCATCCCTTTCCGGCGAATCGCGTCTCTGCAATCTCCCCGCGCGCCAATCCAATTCTCAAGCATCGCGTTCCGCGTTCCAACACACGGAGAATTACGCATATGTCTCCCGTGCTCTCCGGCACGCGTCTACTTTTCCCTTCGCCTTCGCCATTTTTCTCGGACTACGTTTTAGCCATTTCTCTCGCCGGCGTCCGCTGAAACGTGTTTCTATTTGAACGAGAAATTCTCAAGTGACGATACGAGGCACCGTATTCAACGTATGTACGTAGCAATGAATTTATTATATTGAACATGCAGAATAATCTTCGTCAATAAACTTTAATTGTTGAACTGAATATTATGCTCGAAACTGGAACTGGATCTTCACGTTAACGACGTTCTAAAATAGTTGAACGAACCCACTTAAAGCGCGAACCTTAAAATGGCAGTATGTGCTACGTCTACCCTTAAATACTATTGTACGCCAAACGGTTCTCCTTTTTATCCCGTTTGTTAAATAAATGAACAAATAAACTACAATTTTCCAGCCTCCTCTCTCTCTTCGCTTCGGCTTCTCTCCCCTTCGTCTTCGATCGCCGAATCTCTCGAAACGCGGGCCGCGCGTTTGCAATAGCGCAAACGTCGAAGGCCGGTGAAATTTATTCGGTTGCATTATGAATTTATGGCGCGGCTCCGTTGCTGTTACACGGTCACACGTGCTTTGTATCGGTCCGTTGTAAATAATAGAGGTAACGCGGTGCGGGAAATTATAGTGTTTTAAGCTGAAGGGGCCGAAGGTGAAGGCAAGAGGTTAGGGGGAGATTCGGGAACAGAAGTAATACTGGGCAACTGCGACGCGTTGAATAACTTAGCCCTAAGAAAAGGGGAAATGATAGATTTGTCTAGCCTATCTCCGAGTACAAGCTATTCATTTAATAGTCTTTCTTTTTACTATTAATTTAACTTTTCTACTGTTCGACACAGCGCTAGGTTAAATGTGGCAATTTACCGTCACTTTAAGGTTCGCGTCTTAAGTAACTTTCGTTAACTATTTCAGTACGTCGTTAACGTAAATATCGTTCCAGTTTCGAGCATAATATATCGTTCGAATATCGACTTTATTTGTGAATAGTTTTCATATATGTTCAATATTAAAGTTATCGCAGTGCAATGGATTAATCGATGCAGCGAAAAGAGCCTTTTTCTTTCAAATCGTGGCTTAAAACTCACGCGTGGCGGACGAATGAAATTTTTAGCCCGCGCAGGAGAGAAAGGGTAAGATAGACGAAGGATGGAAAGTAGGAGGCAGACGAGAGTTTTCAACGCGGCGAAGCTCCTCTAAATTATTCATGGAAACGGCAGATAAGGCGACCATTTTCCCTACGTGCGTATGGAAACGGCGATAAGAGTGACCCCGACGTTTTCCCATAGTCCTCCTCTCTTTTGTTACACACATCTTTTCGCGGCAGCCTCGCCGCTGCCACTACTATCTATCTCGAAACTCTTCCTAAAAAAAAAACCGCCCCTTCCTCCCGAATATTCCCATATTCCCGATATTCCCGCCATCAATCTCTCTCTCAGCAGCCAGAGAAGAGAGTTCGACTCTCCGCTGGAAATCTCGCGTCGCTGTCAATTTAATCTATTATACTCGCTGCGGCGCTTTGAGAAAACTATTTTACAATGCTACGAATTTATCAAAGCTTTCGGCGAGCTTAAGAGCGAAACGTTCGAAGGAAAGCGATATTCAAAAATGTCTATTTCTACCGTTTCCACGATTCCGCGTTTCTATATTATTCGTAAACGTCATTCGATGGTAGTTTTAATCGCGCGACGACTACGACGTTCAAAATTTCTGCTACGTAGAATCGTTTAATTTCACGTGCAACAAGCTGATAGTGGCAAGTAGCGGTATTTCTGGAGCGGTAAGATCGATCGTGTGCATAGAATATATCCCTCAATGCTAGCCGTATTAAATATTCCGCGAGCGTAGCCCGCTATGAAATCGCGCATGGTAATAAAAAACGTCTTGAAAATCGGCCGACGCTTTTGGCATTAATAACGAGCAGCGTTTGATAACGGTTCGAAAAGAGGAGGAGAAGCGGGGAAGAATCGGGCAGAGGACACGGAGATAAGCGAAAGGAACGTTCGATATAACCTGCCTGCCCCGTCAACTGAACGCTATCTTCTTCTTTTATCGCTAAATTATGCGCGCGACCGATACACATTTTCCACCGATAATTTTCTTTCTACGAATCTTCGCGAAGAAACGGTCCGGCGATTTTAATCCGCGTTCCGGCGCTGCGAAATACCGTAACAATCGTTTCGAAAGATAGGGTAAGGGTAGATGTACCGCGTACCGTCCCTTTAAGGTTCGCGCTTTAAGTAAGTTTCTTCAACTATTTTAGAACGTCGTTCGCGTAAAGATCGGCCCAGGTTCGAGCATAATAATTCAGTTCAACAGATCGAGTTTATTCAGGAACATTTTCTTTCTACGTTCAATGTGATACATTCATTGCTACGTACGTGAGAATGTGCAACAAAGTATCATCACTCGAGACGTTCTCGTTTAAATAGAAACACGTTTTATATATATTAGCACTTCTTCAATTCGCATAGAATTATGACACTTTCCATACTTAATAATTATATTGGTCGCGTTTCAATGTTCAACGGCACATTTACCTCCTGATATTTATTTATAAACATTAACTGTAAACGAGTATAAGACGTCTATGCGTTGTGGCGTAAAGCGAAGTCCAAATTTAGATTCTTTACACGTTACTTTGCTATTAAATGAAAGGAATTCGAGTGGCTGTTATAGGAAGAGTGACAAGGCGTGGGTCATTTACTCCGGTATTCTTTTATTTACGTTCTCTATAAATTCTTTGGCCCAACGCCGTTTTGATCTCTGCTTTTATCCGCGCTTTTGTAAACCGGCAACGAAAAATCTACTAAAATGTTGCAGCTTGTTCGAATACTTTGCGGAGCCACGGCAAACCAAAGCGAGTAATTCTATCCATCCGTGGCCGAAAGTTCCGTTCGTGGATAAAAGCTGAAACTTCTTCTTCAAGGCGTAAAAGCAAAATCTCCCCGAGTTGCAACATCTGTAACCGGGAATAACGTTTCTGGAACTGTTCTCGAGATACGCCCGCGACGAATCGAAGCCGAGGATGTTCGCGTCCGAACGATCGAATAAATTCGAGATATGCTACGCGGATCGAAAGATCGGTTCAGAAGATCTAATCAGTGTAAAATCTGATCCAATTAAAGGGAATCGATTCGCGGCTAAAAGAATCGATTCGGAAAGTTCGATTCCGGATGATTGAAGAAATTTAAGACGCTTCGTGTGAATCGAGGATCGATTGAAAAGGTCCGATCAGTATGAAATCTAATCTAATTAAAGGAAATCGATTCGCGACTAAAAGAATCGATTCGGAAGATTGAAAACAAAATTAAGACGCTTCGTGAATCGAAGATCGATTTAAAACGTCTAATCGGTGTATAAAGTCTAATCTAATTAAGCACGCGTTTGGTCAAAATATACGTGTTTATTTTCCGCAACACGACGCTAGTTTTACTATAATCTACATTCGTTCTACCATGATTAATTGCACGAAATATACAAATAATTGTAAGCCTACTGCTTTTGTACTAACAAAGGAAAACGATTCGCGAGTACACGAAAAAATCGATTCATAAGAAAAGCGATCGATTGATTCCTAACAAGAATCGATTCGTGACTAAAGAAAACATCGATTGTTGACCGAAGAAAATTGATCCGTGACTAAGAAAATCCATTCATTAGTAACAACATTCATTTCACAGCTGAAAAGAGTCGATTCCTAAAGAAAAGAAGTTAATTGGCGATGTAGAAACGATTGATTCGCGCCAGGAAACTCGATAGAGCATGGAATATCCTCAACGAAAGCGTCCGCAGCGAACGAAAACTGGAAAATGCTCGTTGCCACGTTCTCGCCTGCTACGAAGGCAGAGGTGATTAAATGCGGAAAAACGTCTAGCGTGTTTCGGAGTGGCGTTTGGACTTGGCGAAGCGACGGTGAACGACGCCGTGAGAAACCGCGGGGCCGAGAAAAATCGAGACAATCGCGGTAATTGCAGGAAGTGAACACACGGCGCACCGTTGCGTCGGATCAGACAATGGTATCGCGGAGTTGGCGAAAATAGCAGAACACAGCCGCCGCCGCACAGGCATCGTCGAAAGGATGTTTCCGTGCCACGTTCGCGCCACTGCCAGCGCGATCCGCGATCCGCGATCCGCGATCCGCGATCCGCGATCCGCGATTCGCGATCTTTGCCTAGCATATACGCGCAACGTGCCTCGAGTAACGGAATTCAGTCGCTAGGAACGCTAGCAGCAGAGCGCGTCTTCTCGACAAACGTTCGTTTCGCATGCTAACACAACTCGACGGCCATTACTTATTTATTCGTTCATCTTATTGCTGGTTATCTATTTAGGGGAACGAATAGCTCGAATTGGTAAATACCAATAGCGTATTAGGTTATCGCGCGTTCGATGCAGGATTCGAAGATACAAGTGGAATTAGAGTGACACGATAGGAAGAACATTTTTATCGATCGAAATATAGATTTCGATAGATTCAATAATCGAACAGCAAGCTCAGATTTCTGTCGATAAACTCTTCTACGTTTCCTCGAATATTTGACAGAGTACGTATATATCTAAATCATTATTATGGCAGACGATTATATTAACCCATTTCCATACCATTTTCTTTATTATTAATGCCACGTAAATCATTCATTAGCTTTATTTCATACTACATGCAAAGCATCCAAATATTATATATATGCGTGTAATTTTTAATCAGCGATGAAACTAAAAATTCAGTTAAAAATTCATTTTGCTGCAAGTAGAATTCCTATTTATTGAAACAACGCCATAATTCGTATCACGCGTGGCTTGTCATTTTATGTCAAGGGGTTGAAATACTTTATCCCTTTCGTGTAATAAAAGGAAGAATATTCTTCCAAAAGCTCTCGTTCTTTAGATTCCCTGTATTTCAGAACACGCGACCCAAAGTCCCATAAGACGATAGGTTTATTCCACAACCAAATACGAATCGCCATCCTAATTCAACATTCTTTCCCTTCCTGCTCTGTGATGCGTATTTTTCCAGCAACCCGTTAAACCACGGAATCAATTCTACTCCTCTAATAGCAACTGTAGCGTCCTGTCACCGCAATTTTCTTGGTAAAATTTCGCGGGGTTGTAAGGCCCGCTACGCTCGGTCGCGACGGTAACGAGGGATGCTGGGTTAGATGGAAATTAATCCTCTGACCCTAGTTGACACTTTGCGTTCACACGTGTTTTGTTCACAACTCCGAAAATTAACTCGTGGCGCGTGACTATTTGTACTTCGGTTT
The DNA here is from genome assembly GCA_028830335.1 of Eucera pruinosa. Taxonomy (NCBI): domain Eukaryota; kingdom Metazoa; phylum Arthropoda; class Insecta; order Hymenoptera; family Apidae; genus Eucera; species Eucera pruinosa. The sequence continues at coordinate 5,461,029 of JAMYCR010000019.1, forward strand.
GTTCGCGTTTTTATCGCTGACAGGGTTCGGGTTTTACGCGTTGTAGCTGCTCGTTTCAAGGAGACTGTAGGACGATTCTTGTACGACTGAATCCTCGCGACCGGTGACGACGATCGCGAAGACTCTGATTTTTCTATTTGCTCGCTGATTGGTTTCTTCGCATTTTTGACAGTTACCAATCAGCGAGCCTAATCGAAGCCCCGACACACCTCTTTGCGCCCTTAGCGCGCTCTCTTGGAGAGGGGTGTCGCGGTGCGTGTGGGGGTGACGACATTCGACAGCGCTGCGGACATTCCTCCAGGTAGTTGACCGTTCGGTATCTTTACCGTTACAAACACATGTCGAACTACCCTTCGGAACTTCCTGGTTTATGGTACGGCTACGGTTATTGAGAGGCGAAAGAAGCGACCCTCTAGTACCCATCGGGCCTGAGTTGTACATCGCTTTCTCTCGCCAGGAAATATTATGACTCTATAGACATGCGAATTGTAACTAAAAATCCTTAATCTCAAAAATAACCATCCATGCACGTCCGCGCCATAAACCGCGTTGGCGATGGTCGTCGACAGCCCCCGCTGTGCGATTGACCGGGGTTCTGGCGTTTACCGTTCGGTCTTGGGGACCGAACATGCCGCCCGCCTTGAACTATGTATAGTTCAACGAAATTTAATTGCATCTTATCTACTAATGGCCGAATTTACAGATGATGCGGTGGAATAAATAAGTGTATTAGAATAATAAATAATGATTCTAGGCTACGCAATTATCTATCACTGGTTATATAATGGTAGAGGCGCAAGCCGCTTGACACAGCGCTTATATTCGCCGTGTGCGGTTTTGACCGTGACGACACGCACGATTCCGTCGTCCCCGGGGTGTATCGCCGTGATTCTTCCGATGGGCCAGCTCATTGGAGGGGTATTGTCCTCTCGAATTATCACCAATGTGCCCACCGTGATGTCTGTGGTTCCCTGCGTGCGCCATTTGGTCCTGGTGGTTTGTTCCTGCAAGTAGTCCTTGATCCAACGATTCCAAAAATGCTTACGCATTTGCTGCACATGCTCCCATGAGGATAACCGGCCGATCGGAGTTGCTGTGGAATCGTGCTCTGGCATACTTGTTAGAACTTCGCCAATAAGGAAGTGACTCGGGGTAAGCGCTTGGAGATCATTGGGGTCGGATGACAAAGGAGTAATAGGTCGTGAATTTAGGATCGCTTCTACCTGGGTTATCAACGTTAACAGGGCCTCATATGAAAGCAACGTGTCGCCGATCACTCGCGTCAAATGGTATTTTGTCCGACGCACAGCCGCCTCCCACAGGCCCCCGAAATGCGGTGACCTTGGTGGAATTGTATGCCACTTGATCCCTATATTAGCTAGCGCGGTAGTGATTGTTGATGTGTTCGCGGAAGACGTGATAAATCCATATAGCTCCCTGAGTTCTCTTTTCGCTCCTACAAAATTTGTCGCGTTGTCAGAGTATATGTCCGAAGCTAGTCCGCGACGTGCGAAGAATCTCCTTAGGGCTGCTAGACACGCCTCGGTCGTTAAGTCATTCACTATTTCTATGTGCACTGCCCGTGTGCAAAAGCAAACAAGGATCGCTAGGTATACCTTGACCTTGCCTCGATTCCGTTGAACCCTTTCCTTTATGAATATGGGACCACAAAAATCTACTCCTGACTGTTTGAATGGTCTGGAGTAGGTTACGCGACTTGCCGGGAGATCACTCATCTTGTAGTCTAATATGGGAGGTTTTGCCTTAAAACAGGTTACGCATCTATGTAAAAGTTTTCGAATCGCGTTTTTCCCGTTGGGAATCCAAAACTTCTGCCGAACAGCATTCAGAGTTGCCTGAATTCCGGCATGGAAGTTCTGGATGTGTTGCTCGGAGATAACTAAATTACTCACGTGGTGATTTTTCGGTAATAGAATCGGGTGTTTAGTGGTGTATCTCAAGTTTGACTTTGATAATCTCCCGCCTACTCGTAGTATTCCGTCGGAGTCAATGAAGGGGTTCAAGGGAAGGAGAGGCCCGCTAAGATTGCCCGCGCCCTTTAGTGTGTGCAGTTCTTGTGGGTACGCTTGGCCTTGAACGGTTCGAACGATATATTGTTCTGCCCTATGAATTTCAGCCACGGATAGGATTCCTTTCTGGTTCTCCTTGCGTGAACTATTGAATCTGAAGCGTAAGATGTACGCTACAACACGTTTTAATTTGGAGTACGACGAAAAATTTTCAAGTGCAGTCCAGTTTGCTAGTCGCGTTGGCAGTGATATTAATTTTCGTATTTCCGGTACTTCTATTGGCTCTAGCCGTGTTATCGGCCAGTGGGATTCGCTATGCGGTAACCAAGATGGGCCATAAAACCATAGTGCATTGTTAATAAGGTCCTGAGTCGAGCTACCGCGGGATAGTAAATCAGCAGGATTTTCCTTCGACGGTACGTGACGCCATTCAAAATTAGCTGTGACCGTTTGAATTTCTGCTACTCGGTGCGCTACGAATGTTTTGAGTGTATGCGGTGAACCCTTGATCCAGTGTAGCGCGATTGTTGAATCGGACCAGAAGACAATGCGACTGAATGGAGTTCTTCGTAACGCGTTAATCGTAGTCGCAAATAATTTGGATAGCAGATGAGCCGCGCAAAGTTCTAGACGAGGTAACGTTACCGTTTTTAAAGGAGCGACGCGTGATTTAGCTGATACTAATTGTGTTGTGACTCTATTATTTTTGTTAATGGAGCGTATGTAAATGCAAGCTCCGTAGGCCTGCTCACTCGCATCGCTAAAGCCGTGTAATTCAAGTGATGCAACATTTTTGCCCGTTGTTTGTCTCTTAATCCTTAAAGATTTGAGTAATTTGAGTTCATCACAAAATGTGATCCAAGTAGTGTATATATTGATTGGAACCGATTCGTCCCAATTCAGTTGCAGTTTCCATAGTTGTTGCATTAATATTTTGGCTCGCACGATTATCGGTCCAAGTAAGCCTAGCGGGTCGAATAATGACGCGATTTGCGATAGAATTATTCGTTTCGTGACTTTAGTAGTGTGATCGAAGTCTCTAACGTTGTAAATAATGTCGTCATTTTTTGCATCCCACGTGATGCCGAGAGTTTTAACTGTGCTATCTAAATCCAGTCTTAAGTGTACCGCGTCTGTCTGGTCCTTGACAGATTCAATGAGTGTTTTGTCGTTAGATGCCCATTGCCTAAGCGTGAAACCCCCTTTCTTACAGAGCTGAATGAGTTCGTCTCGAATCGTGATCGCTTCCTGGTATGTATTCGCGCCCGTTAAAACGTCGTCCACGTAAAGGTCTTCCCGAAGCAGTTTTGAGGCTTGTGAAAACGTTTTTTGCTCGTCATACGCAAGTTGGTGTAGTGACCGAATTGCTAAAAACGGAGCCGAGGAGGTACCGTACGTAACGGTGTTTAACGTATATGTTTTGATTCGGTCCTGGGGATCTGCACGCCACAAGATTTGCTGGTATTTGCGATCTAATGGGTGTATTAGTACCTGTCGGTACATTTTCTCTATGTCGGCTGTAAGGACATACGAATGCGAGCGAAATCTGACAAGGAGCGAGTATAAGTCTTCTTGTATGGTCGGTCCTACTAACAAGTTGTCGTTGAGGGAGATGCCGTTCGCGGTTTTAGCTGAGGCATCGAAGACTACGCGAAGCTTTGTGGTTACGCTGCATTGCTTGAATACAGCGTGATGTGGCAGGTAGTAACCGTCGTTTGTTGGGTCGGTCTCAACAGCTGACATATGCCCTAGCTCGAGATATTCCTTCAAAAATTCCGTATAGCTAATGCGTAATTCTGGGTTTCTGGCGAATTTTTGCTCCAGCGATCGGAGTCTCCTAAGCGCGGTGGAGTATGATTCTCCGAGTCGTTGCGCACTGTCTTTAAATGGTAGCCTAACTATGTACTTCCCGGTCCGTGAATCACGCGTTGTATTTAAGGCGTAGTGCTCTTCGGCCTTGACTTCCTCCTGAGAAGATAATTTACAAGGAACGGGTTCTTCTACCTCCCAAAATTTGGCTATTTGATCCTGCACTGATTCGCGCATTAAATTACAACGCAGTGATTGCGTTGTTCCTTCGCCTGGGAGTCGACCAGCGAGAATCCAACCGATTTGCGTCTTTTGTAGTGTTACCGCGTTGTTGGCTAAGTTAATTTGACCCACGCACAGCAGTTGTAAAAATAGTTCCGCGCCTATGAGTCCGTCTACTTCGGAAGGAGTGTCGAAATTTGGGTCAGCAAGCGGGAGGTGTTTCGGAATCGCGAGTTTGAATTTTGATAATTTGCATGATGGTAATGTGTCTGTGATGTGTGGGATTATTAAAAAGGTAGCGTCAACTTGAAATTTATTTATCCGTGATTGTAATCGTGTCTTTACCGAGTGTTTAATGTTTGTTGTCGTTTTATTAATGCCTATTACCGGAATGTCTACTTTAGTTTGTGGTAATCTTAGACGCGAAGCTGCGCGTTCGGTTAGAAAATGCGATTGAGAACCCGAATCTAGTAGCAATCGGCACGGCTGTGGTTGACCCTTATTATTCAATAAGTAAACTATGGCAGTTGACAATAGCGTCTCTGCACCGATATTTGATGTTACGGCCGAAATATTGACCTGCGTAGGGGCTTGCCTTTCGGTGTTGGGTTCTTTGTGTAGCAACGTATGGTGTCTTCCTTGACATTGTTTGCACGAACCGGCGACGCATTCTTTGGCTGTATGGTTCGGTCTTAGGCAATTGATACATAGACCTGCGTTTTTTACCAGTGACAGTCGTAGATTAATTTCCGTGTTTTTAATTTTCGGGCACGCGGATGTAAAATGTTTGTCCTTGCATAAGTTGCACATGACATTGATTGCGGGATACGCGACGTTAACGGCCTGACTACCCTTATTGGTATACCCTCCAGCTATTCTACCTGCTAACCGCGTTGGACGAACGAATTTTCCGACTACGCGATTATTAGAACCCTCGCTCGGATCTTCTAGGAGTTTACGTCGGTTGTGTAAAAATTCAAGGAGCTCTTCCATCGAGGGTAAGGTGCGTCCATGAGCTTGCTCTTTCCATTTTAGCCTCGTTGCTTCATCGAGTTTAGACGTTACCGCGTAAATGGGAAAGGCTTCGAGAAACGGCTGATTTAATGCCTGCAGAGCTCGATAATGTTTCGTAGCCTGATCGACAAGTTCACCCAAGGAATCGACATTGGATCGACTGCATGACGGCAATTCAAAGAAGGCTTGAATCCTATTGTTAATGACGATGGTGGGATCGTTGTAGTACCGTTCAAGGATATTCCAAGCTACCGAATAATTGACTGCCGTGGTTTCTAGGGATTCTATTTTTTCTGCGGCCTTCCCGGTTAGGCACGAACGCAGGTATACGAGCTTTTGAGCGTCGCGGAAATTAGGGTTGTCGTGTATCGCAGATCGAAAGGCGTCGGCAAAACCTGGCCACGCTTGATATGAGCCGCTAAATTTCGGTAGATGCATAGTCGGCACCTTCACGTGTATTTCGGACGCGATTGTAAGGGGCGATTCAAGGGTCGGTATTGCGTTGATTAAACCCGTAGGTTGTGCAACGCCTTCGCTACGCGTTGGCTCGCGATTGTGCGATTCGGTGGTTGTTGCCGTTATTCCTAATTTTTCGCGTAACGCTGCCTGTTGCGATTTTTCTACAGTCTCTAATTTATGCTGGGCAATCGTGATGTTATTATAATACGTTTCTTGAAACTCGCAACGCTCAGAGAGCCTAGACTCATATTGATTCTCTAACGCAACGAGTTCAAGCGCGTCTTGAATAGTTTCGAATGATTCGAAGTCTCGTTCGATTTTGGCGATTCGCATACGCAGTTGGTGAATGTGCGCTGGATTTGACTCATCGAAATCGTTTAAAAAGTTTGTAAAGGACGTTAATTTTGCTTTGATAGTGCCGCGTTTTCGGACTAATTCGCTTTCCGTATTCGCGTTGCTTTCATATGCCATTGTTTCGTGTAACCGTTTCAACGATAGGGATAGGTGTTTAAGTAGAGGATGGCGAAGTAACAAGTATGACTTACGATTGATGCTGCTTCACCGGCGACTGCTGGTCCTACGGTGATGCTGAGAGTCTGCGTTTCGTTGACGATGAGAAGATGTCGTCACTGTCGGTTACGCTGGACCGAGTAGACGGATGATTGCGGGATGTGGGCCTCTCTTGGGCGATGATTGGTGTCCATATACTGGATACTGATGCTTGGAGCTCCTACTTCACTCCAGATCTTCACGCTGCCAGACGTCGTCGCAAGGAAGATGCACTGCTTACAGCCGAATCGTTCCTTGAATGTTGACGGTAGTGGACCAAGCTCTTTCCACAAGCTCGATCCGAGATTTGGTACGGCTTCACCGGCGACTGTTGGTCCTACGGTGATGCTTGGAGTCACCCTGTCAGATGTCGTGTCGTAAGGAAGATGCACTGCTTACGCAGCCGAATCGTTCCTCGATTGTTGAAAGCAATGGACCAAGCTCCTTCCACGGTGCTCGATCCGAGATTTGGTATGGCTTCACCGGCGACTGTTGGTCCTACGGTGATGCTGGGAGTCACCCTGTCAGATGTCGTGTCGTAAGGAAGATGCACTGCTTACGCAGCCGAATCGTTCCTCGATCGTTGAAAGCAATGGACCAAGCTCCTTCCACGGTGCTCGATCCGGCTCGAAGGACCAAAAAATGTAGCGTCCTGTCACCGCAATTTTCTTGGTAAAATTTCGCGGGGTTGTAAGGCCCGCTACGCTCGGTCGCGACGGTAACGAGGGATGCTGGGTTAGATGGAAATTAATCCTCTGACCCTAGTTGACACTTTGCGTTCACACGTGTTTTGTTCACAACTCCGAAAATTAACTCGTGGCGCGTGACTATTTGTACTTCGGTTTGTTCGCGTTTTTATCGCTGACAGGGTTCGGGTTTTACGCGTTGTAGCTGCTCGTTTCAAGGAGACTGTAGGACGATTCTTGTACGACTGAATCCTCGCGACCGGTGACGACGATCGCGAAGACTCTGATTTTTCTATTTGCTCGCTGATTGGTTTCTTCGCATTTTTGACAGTTACCAATCAGCGAGCCTAATCGAAGCCCCGACACACCTCTTTGCGCCCTTAGCGCGCTCTCTTGGAGAGGGGTGTCGCGGTGCGTGTGGGGGTGACGACATTCGACAGCGCTGCGGACATTCCTCCAGGTAGTTGACCGTTCGGTATCTTTACCGTTACAAACACATGTCGAACTACCCTTCGGAACTTCCTGGTTTATGGTACGGCTACGGTTATTGAGAGGCGAAAGAAGCGACCCTCTAGTACCCATCGGGCCTGAGTTGTACATCGCTTTCTCTCGCCAGGAAATATTATGACTCTATAGACATGCGAATTGTAACTAAAAATCCTTAATCTCAAAAATAACCATCCATGCACGTCCGCGCCATAAACCGCGTTGGCGATGGTCGTCGACAGCCCCCGCTGTGCGATTGACCGGGGTTCTGGCGTTTACCGTTCGGTCTTGGGGACCGAACAGCAACTAAATAAAAGTAACTAGTAAAACTGTATACATATCTATGCTCTGGTAATCCGTGACGCAGCTTCCGATGCTTCGAGACCGTCGGAGGAATTTTTGTAAGGGAAGAATCGAAAGAAGACGGAGGAAAAAGAAGAGGGAGGCTAGACTCGATTTGAATAACGACGTCCAGCCTTACTGGTCCGTCGAGCCGCGTAGCTTCTACGTCAACCGACGACCGATCCCGACATTATGCATGCCCGACGAGCCCAACCATTATGCGAAACTCGTCTACCGTCTTCTAAATGCAGAAAGGGAGGCCTGCTCCTTAATATCCTCCACCCTCCTCGTCGTCTCTATTCCTTGCGTCGCGCAGTGCGTCGAGTTGAGGCCGCGTGGGGGACGAAAATCTTAGGGAAGCTTTAGAAAGTCGCAACTTCGAAAGATTTCCAACGTTCGCGATTCCAAGCTCCGAAAGTTTCGAGCTTTCGAAGTTCTAAACATCGGACGATCAAAGATCATGGAGAATGCTACGCTTCGTGAGTTCAAAGCATTGGGAATGTTGAAGCTTTGAGAAGTTGAAGAGTTAGAAATTCGTCATATTGGGAATTCCAAGCTTCGAAAGTTTCAAGCTTTCGAAGTTCTAAACATCGGATGATCAAAGATCATGGAGAATGCTACGCTTCGTGAGTTCAAAGCATTGGGAATGTTGAAGCTTTGAGAAGTTGAAGAGTTAGAAATTCGTCATATTGGGAATTCCAATCTCTGAAAGTTTCAAGCTTTCCAAGTTCAAAACATCGGATGATCAAAGATCATGGAGAATGCTACGCTTCGTGAGTTCAAAGCATTGGAAATTGAACGCATTGGGAATGTCGGAGCTTTGAAGGGAGTTGAAGAGTTAGAAATTCGTCATATTGAGAATTCGAAGAAATCGTGATCACAAAAAGCATAGATTGATCGGGTTTAAATAAGCGAATACGCAAGAATATGCAAGCTAGACATCTGAGCGACCGAAAACCGAATAGAGCAAGGGGTGAATCAGGAATCATCGATGAATCGATGGCCGGTGGAATATTTCTATTCTATTTCGCGCGAAACAAACGCCTACGAGAACAGAGAGAGAGAGCAGAGGGGAAGCTAGTTTAGTTTGGTTGACGGGACAAAAGAGATAAAAGGGGGGGAACTGGAGGAGGGATCGAAAGGATGGCGAAGCGAAACCGATTTGAATGGAGGCTGAACGTGGAAGCAACGGCGGGATAAAGGCAGAAGGTGAAGTTTCAGCAAGTTGACTCTAACGTTCCGTGGACGCGGTGTCGTCAGCCAGGGCTCTAACTACTTGCCGCTAGTTAATTACGCCCCGAAAACTTCTTACTTATCGTTGAATCGTGGCCGAGTTTGTCGAGCCTGATGTCTCAGCGTTTTGCGATTCCTAATAACGAGCCGATGAAGCGCGCGGCTCGCGTCTCTTTTCCGCGTTTCGCTGTTACTTATTGTATTTAATCGTATCACGGGTAGGAAGCCACTTTTCTTAAACGAAAGAAAGAACAACGGAGCACGCTTAGATAAAAAGGAATACGGAGAATAAGATACGTGATAATTAACATTGAGAGATCATCTATGAATTAACATTGTCAGCGAAGAAGTTACGTATCGATGTAGTAATACGCTTTATAACACGTGGAAGGTGAAAACTAATCTCTGCATCTGCTATTCGTTTCTTTATTTGTATTCAGAAAGATACGTATTTGCGTAAAAATCCACGATCTGACTATTACTTACTACCGACGGACTTGAATCTTCGTGCAAAGTCATGTGCTTGCCAACAAGCTGAAGAAAATGAAACGATACTTAAAGTGGAGCATTGCTTCACCTCCAGAGTACAACAATTTTACGTATCTTTGCATACGAAATGCATTCTGCGCCCCTCTGTACGCTCAAATTTCCCATAGAATGCATAAAAGCCCACAGTCTAATTATTATCGTCATAGTTGCTTGGCAATTTTGCTGCTTTCGCAACAATCTCGAAGTAGAAGAAGCCAAAGAAGAAGAAGAAGAAGAAGGAGAAGAAGAGACTTTAAGATTCCTGGCTGTCTGTGTGCAAGCGCTCGGAACAAATGAACAGTTCCTTATAAATTACTTTTCTAATTAATCATTCCGTTGCTGTAATTACTGTTGTTTCGAGTGCTCCGCAGTCGCCGGAGAGGAAGACACAATTTCCAATTTGCTTAATGGTATACAGCGGGAGAGCTCGCTTTATCGCGTGGACAGGTTAGACCGCGACGTCTTCCAGCTTCCTACCATTCGCTAACTAAGTACGCGATACACTATCCATTTATAGGAAACGATAAAATCCGTGCCTGGCTAGACCATGACCAAATTTATGAAATGAAAACGTGCGCAAAAGTTCAGCAAATCCAATGCGTGAAGTAGCATAGATGTAGCACGTCCTGACGCTTCAAGGTTCGCGCTTTAAATAACTTTCGTTAACTATTTTAGAACGTGGTTAACGTAAAGATCGTTCCAGTTTGGAGCACAACATTGTTTAGCCGCTCTTTTATTTATGAACATCTTTGCTATGTGTTCGATACGATAAATTCATTACTGATTAATTGAAACGATACGACAAAATCCACGGTCCCTACTTTCGTCACTTGAGAATTTCTCGTTTAAATAGAAACGTTTTTACATATACTAGGCACGTCAGTTTGTGTAACAGATATAAAATATGCAGTAAACTACCCTACGTGTTTATTTGATCACCAAAAGCGAGTGTCTCGACGCGAAAGAAGAAGTATAAGGAGCAAAGCGACTGACAAGAAACGTCGCCTAAGTGTAAATCGCCGGTGATGAAATTTACGTACGATATAGTTGTTAAAAATATATTTTACCCGTGTCTCTTTGTTTCCTATAAATGGATGGTCTATCGTGTACGTTGGTCAATGCAACAACTCTCAAATTGAACGAGTCTCTGTCTCTCTATAGCGGCGCACGGAGAAAACGTCCAACGATTTATCGGCTTATCGATCCCCCGCGAGATCGCCGCGTACGCGCGCTTCCCCGTCTTTCTAACGATAATATTATTCGAGTCACGTCACCGAACCAGACAAGAGGGGTAGAGGAAAGCTGGAAGAATGAGAGGAAACCAGAGCAGGGGGGAGGGGGGTAGCAGTTTCACTTAATTGGATAGCAATTAGGCGAATCCTGCCAGCCTTGTCTTTGGCTGCACGAATTACAAGTTGGATCCCGGCATCTCCGTCCTTCGCGCGATCGAAATTTCTATCTCGGGGATACGAGTGACGAATGGCGGCAAGGATGTGTTTCTCGGGCCAAAAAGGCGATCCATCGCGAGAGTTGTCTTACCGTTTTGCCGAGGGGCAAGGGTTACGGCGCCTCGAGTTTCCCTTTTTGCACGCTCCATTTCCCGAATTGCGTACTTTCGACGAATCGATGACGCCCACCTGCCAGGCGGATCCTTTCCACCGCCTCTGCATTTGCAAAATTGTTCCGGGTCGCGGCGCGTTTCATCATCTTAAAACGCTCGACAGGCGCGAGCCGCGTGAAACGTGTCAACCGTGTTTCTGGATACCACGCGGGCAACTTTCCCTAGCCCTTTACGCGCTACGATTATACAATATTTTATTACTATTCCATTTGCACGTATAGTCCTACGTGTCCCGAAATCTTGCCACTACTATTTCACGTAAACTTCGCGAATATATTGAATATTACGAAGCTTCTTCTTCCACGTCTTATGATAGAATTTATGGTTTAATTTCTTTTTTTTAATAACCGGATTTCACGGATTACGTGTTGCAATTATTGTAATTATAATATTATCATCTTGTTATATTCGTTTTAAAGTAAATCGCTTCTCTGTTATTCATCGTTCTAATTATGAATTATCTCGATGATATTGACCGTTTTGTAAACGTAGTTCGATCATTTCTTCGTACGAAGAAAGTCGCAACACGAGTAAATTTGTCCCATCGCGTATTTCAAACGGACAGAAGAGACACCGCGGTCTCCTCCGTTAAAAGTCTTTCCGTCGATCGTGCTTGTTTCCTATTCGACGAGAGTGCGTTCGAGGAGAACCGTTGGAATTCTAACAGACGGTTTCGCGTTGACCTAATCGCATGCTCTTTGATTCGCGTCGATTCGATTCGATTCCATTCGATTCGATTCGGCCCGACGGCCGATCGCATTCTTAAGCGCCGTCGACCGCATTGCAACTAGACGCGACGCTGCTCGGAGAGACTCGTCGAGGATGCAAATCGTGCGCTTAATAGGCTCACGTTTTACTCGACCGACTCCGGCTTGCTTTGCGGGTCAGACAGCCTCCTCCTCCTCCTCCTCCTCCCGTTTTTCCAATTCCTCCCAGTCCGAGCAGCTTTTCTTCTTCCCGTTAGAAATAAATAAATACCGAACGAACGAACGAACGTACGTACGAAGAATCGAGAGTAACAAGATTTCAATTTCGTTAAATTTCTACTTCCTTTTTCGCGTGACAACGATCATCCAGCCTAGCGAAGTCTGCGTCTAAGGAATGCGCGTGATTACATTTCAGGTGGCTTCACCTGCTGTTTAACCTGGGAGTACAGGTGGTCGTGGGACTTCCCCTGGAAATGGTTCACGGAAGTCTGAGGATCGCGGCGGTTTACATGGCTGGAGTTCTTGCCGGTAAGTACATGCGTACGAACGCTGTGCCTTTCAAATCTGCACGTGTTGTTATTTGCACGGATCATCGATTCGTGTCCCACGAATTGCGTTACGATCGTATTCCTATGCTACGCCTTAAACAGTCTTTGCACTGCACAATTCGCTCTTTTCTACGCCACGTTCGATCTTCTGCAAATCAAATTCACCCTTTTGTACATCGAATTCACCTATCTGTAGATCAAGCCTCCCTACAAATTTCTTTTCTTAACCTATTCTGTACTCTGATCTCATTTGCAATGGCTACTCGTAACCGGATTTAATTTGGAATTATTAACGCGCGCGATATATTGGATCGTAATTACCCATTCCGGTTTCTCTCGCGTCCAACGGAAAGCGCGAATCGTATCGAAGGAAACGCAAAAGTTTATTAAATTCGGGATAACGTTAGACGACCGCTGTACACGTCGAATAAATCGGCGACGAATGGTTCCTTTTTTTTTTTCTTTTGCTCGGCGGACAAAAGCGAAGCCCATTAAACTAGTACTACGAATGCGTGTCGTTGAAACGTTGGACGAGCGAGGCGCGGCAAAGCGGATAACGGGAAACGTCGAGTCGCGTCGCGTCGCGTCGATTCGTGACAGGGCGAAAGAAAAATAGAGAGAAATAGCTCGCGTCGGCCCTGCGCGCGAATCGCTGGAATAGCGGAATAAAAGAAAGGAGAAGAGAAGAGTAGGAAACGGGGAAGAGCGTTATCCGTTGTCAACAAAATGCGATTAAAGCGAAAGCTCGCTGTGCAAGTGCATTTAACGCGAGGAGAATAGAGGAGGAGGAGGAGGTGGAGGAGGGCTTGTCGATAGCCCGGGCGCGTGATTATGCGCCGGCATGTAACGCAGTAATGCTACGAATGCCGGCAACAATATTCCTGAATTTAAATCACTCGGCGATTCTCAGCCGCATAAATGGTGGCCAGGCGGCTGCAGCTGCCACTCTATTTCTTCTCTCTAACAGCAGTGGTTGTTCTTAACTCTTTCGAATTTTCCAACCCGCGGCGAGCAACACTTTTTCTCGGTCGAGATCCAAAATGACGATTTGCTCGAAACGTGTACCGGGGAAAATTCGCGAAGCTAAAATGAACTCTTATCCGTTTGGAAAGCGATCGCGGTTGAATTTCGTAGGTAGATCCCAGAGAATTGAACGAGCTATCGTTTCAGTGGATAATTATGAATCAGTTACTTTTTTTGGCGATTCAATTGTTACTGTTAATCGTTAGTCACGCGTGGCGATTAAATTTCTTTCAATAGTCAGTCGCGTTTAACGATTAAAGTAGCAATTCAATTATTAATTGCGTTAGCGATGAAAAACAAATTGGATTTTCGAGCCAGAGTGAATAATTGATTAAAGATTACCTACCTAATTTTTTTTGCAGTGATATTGCAGTAGAATTTCGTGTTCTTTAAAGGTATCCAAATTATGTCACGCGTATACTTCATTTAAATAAAAAGGCGCCACGAATATATGTTAAAGTGTAAAGGGTTCTTAAAGCAACCAGCGACAGAAAGATTGCCTCGCTGTATTTCCGTTATGTTCCCTTAAAAATGTTACAGCAAATCAATTTCAAAATTCACGCCGATTAATTGACTTTTTTAATCGACGATCCGCGATTAATTTCATCGGCTGACTAATTTAGTTCTTCTACTTTTCAACGATCAGTTTCTTTGATCAACGATCGATTAATTAAAAACACCTGTTGATTTTTCCACGATTAATTCATTTAATCATTGTCGCCGGTCGCTTTGATAGACTGAAAAAAATTGCGATCCATCGAAGCTTCGATGCCAGTTAAGAACCACTGCTCTAATACAATTTGTCCCTCTTCCCATTCACCGTGTTCCAGGATTTTCCAGCAGCGCAACGTGTTTTTACCTCTGCAACACGCCCTTCCCTCTCTCGCCCTCGCAACGTTTGCAAGCGCGTTGTCGCTTGCCCTCTCCCCTTCCATTATTTCGCGTTTCATCCCTGTCTCGCGTAAACAGAGAGAAAGGAGCCGAGGCACGCGCGTACTCCACTCGTGTTTTACTCGTGTACGTATGCATATATCCGTACGAAACTCGTGTATCGAAACGCGAGCCTCGCATAGAGAAAGAGAGAGAGAGAGAGAGAGGGAGAAAGCAGCAAGAGGCGGCACATTCGTGTAAACCTAATTGCCATTTGCATAAATTCGATTAGACTCAGATACCCGGGTTATTAGCAGTCATGAAAGTAAAACGTTGCAAAATAGGGCGGCGCATGAATAATAAACTCGCCGCGGGGGCGGAGATTCGGGATGCATCCTGGGTTTGCGCGAATTTTCCATTGCGCAAGCATTGCAATAGTACCTTAACGGTAGCTAAGTGAAATTCAACTTGTGACGTGTTAACCCTTTGCACTCCGCTGGCGCGTGAATGAAGATTTCGATGGATAACAAAGAAACCGAATCAAAGACAATTGTCTTCCTTTCTTCCTTTAAAATTCTACCTACTATACAAGATTTATATTCGCTGTTACGCGTTTCGATTAACTGGTAACTAACGCACTTTGAGCTACCCAAAATCAGTCATCTCGTACGCAACAACGTTCAACTTTAACCCGTTGCCTTACGAATTTTTTAAACATCCTACTTCGTGGCGTTAACTATTTATTATTATAATGTTCCATTGCATGCGAAACGCAACTTATACTCGATAATCGTTAAACTTATGGACCAAAACTACCGTTGCGGTTGGAATTAAAGTTTATTGCGAATGCGGTGCATTTTTGCTGCGTTTAGAGCACAATATACGTACCACGAGCGAGACTCGTTATTATAAGGCAAGGGGTTAATTTATAATAGCCAACCTACGACTCTTCTAACAAATTCAACCCTCTTGTAAACGTGAAATGACTCTTTGCAACGATTCGATCGTGTTACGAGGTATCCTCGATTCACCGTACGCGCGAAGCATCGAACGAGAGATCGAAGAAGAGCCGCGAAGTGCAATTAGACGCGGAAAGAGGCGGCGAGGTGGTGCGGCTTGCTCGCTTGCTCGCTTGCTCGCTTGCTTGCTTACAATCGCATTACATCGACGCGACCGCGATGCATACGAAGTAATCTTGTCGCGGTGGCCCCAGACAACCTGTCGCCACCTCCGCTTCTCACGGAAAGCTGCGAACGCTCGATAGAGGAAGCCAGCCGATGGGAAAACGAGCGAAAAGTCTCTCCTCCCTGCCACGGTAACCGCTTCGCGATAACAGATACGAGTTCGCGGGAAAAATTACTGTAACCATGTAAAGGAACGTTGAAACGTTTAGCGGAAAAATGCGAGAAGGTAAAAAGACGCGAATACAGTTTGAAACGAGTAGTCGAGGACACGGAGAAAGCTAAGGGATTGTGAAATGGTTGAAAAGAAGCTTCGACTTTAACCCTTTGCCTTGCAATAACGAGTCTATGAATCACGGCACAGATTCAACAAAAACGCTTACTGTTAAGGATGGAATTTAATTTTAGCTTCGTATTGCAAGATTGGAGGAGGCTGTTAAATAAAACGTGCCTACAATGTTCGAGCGATTTGTTCGTGACACGATATAAAAACGATCAACTCATGCTAGCTTGAGTAGGTAATGAAATAATCGTAGGCCAAGTGGTTAAAAATTGTGGCTCAAGTTTACGAGTATTGGCAAGCCTCCTTTTATAGTTGCTCGAAGAGTAGAAGAAATATATCGGAGAAACAAAAATATGATCGGCTCTAATTATCTTTACCACGACTCGAGCTGAACTCGAGCAAATTGAAACGTTCAAATAGTGATTTGCACTATTCAAACGAGAAATTCTCAAGTGACGATAGTAGGGACATCGGACTATTTTATATATTTTCTAATGAATTAGTAGTTAATCCATTATATTTAGCATATGAGAAAATGTTCGTAAACAAAGGAGCGGTTGAACAATGTCACGCCTCGTACTGGAACAATTTTTTGTTCACGACGATTTTTTGCTTTTGTTAACGACGTTCTAAAATAGTTAACGAAAGTTACTTAAAGCGCGAACGTTTAAGTGGCAGTACGTGTTACATCCACCCTTTGCCCAAGCCAATTTGTCTTAGGTTAGCTATAAAAAAAGTCTTCTCGATGCGTTGATTTCCTCGTAATTTCGTTCACTCGTTCGTGGATTGGCCGTCGATCGTCGATGTTTCTGGTCCGCTCGAGCATCGCTAGAAACGTTGGACGAGGCTTTGCGTGGCAGAATCGGCGGCGCCGAGGCGATTGCGTGACACGGACAATTATACGACGATATCTGCATGTCGCCAAGGAACGGAACGGTTCCCGTTCTCATTCCCGTTCCCGTATGCGTGATGCATTTTGCATGCGCAACGGGAGACGGCCGGTATCCCGGCCGATGCTAGACGGCCGTCTGTCTCGCATTTTCTACCCTTTCCCTTCCTAGAAACCCCTCAGCGCCCCCGTTATTTGCCTTCGAGCTTCCCTTTTCGCTAATTTTCACCCCTGTCGCGCCAACCCTTTTGCACTCGCTCTCCTCTTTGCGGCCACTTCTTTTCTTTTTATCGCGTTAACCCTTTCGCTGCGAGGCACGTATATTTGTTTATCTGTTTCGTTAATAATCGCGGGTGAAAAGTCGCCTTTTAAACGAAAGAAGAAAGAACTTAAATAAAGAGAAATACGAAGAATAAGATACGCCATGATTTAATACGAGCAACATTCTAGTTCGAAACTTATTCGATAGCATAACACGATGCTTGCGAATTATTAACCGTGGCGGGTAGCTTCGCGTAAATAACGTTTCGGAATGCAACCCTTTCGTAGCGTTTGCTGACTTATATTTTTATCCTGGCGTTTATTTTTCGGGAATCGTTGCAGCGGATTTTGCTTTTAGGAATTCGTTCGAGCCGCGCTGTAAGCCATTCTATTTGTTCCCACCCTGTTGTTCCCCTTCTTTTTTTTCCCCCTCAGTTCGCGTGTGTGTACCGTTGTTAGTTGTTATCCATTCCTGTCAGCATTCTCATCGATTCGATCGATCGTGTTGCATCGTGCTTACGCGCGATTTCGCTCTCCCTGTTAATTTTATCTAGCCGCTCCCTTAATCCTTTTAATTGCACGTCCGAATTTCCTCGTTTCCCATTCTTCCCTCCTTAGTTTTCTTCTTTCGCTCGCGGTTCCGCCCACCGATGTAATGCGCACTCATGAATTGCAAATATCGGCTTGGCTACTATTTTAAAAAAGCAGCAACCGTTGCGGGGGCCGACCGGCGGTGTTTTCTTCCGTTTGTGCATGCATAATTTTTTGTCATCTTTACAACGTTAACACGGGAGAAGAGTAACGCGGACAGAGTCATTTAAATATTTACGCGACAACTCCCGCAACCTTCCGAACGGCTATGCTTTTATTTAAATATTACATTTCGGTAGCCGCGATTCGCGATACGCGATACGCGATACGCGATACGCGATACGCGATACGCGGGAAATTTGTCGGAACAGAGTTTAACGCGCCTGACAATTGCAACTTTTGACAGTTGCAATGCTTGGCAAATGGCAGCGCATAGAAGTTGCAAAGCTGGGAAATTGCAACGCTTTGGAATTGTAATACTTGAAAACTACAACACTAGCGAGTTGCGACGCTTTAGAATTGCGACGCCTGCAAATTCCACAGCGTAGAAATTTCGAAGGCTAGGCATTGCAACGTTTAGGATTGCAATGCTTTGAAATTGCAACACTTGAAAACTACAACACTTACAAGTTGCAATGCCTGCAAATTCCACAGCGTAGAAATTTCGAAGACCAAGAATTGCAACGCTTGCGAATTGCAACGCATAGAAGTTGCAACGTTTAGGATTGCAACGCTTGAAAACTACAACACTTACGAGTTGCAACGCTTGAGAATTGCGACACCTGCAAATTCCACAGCGTAGAAATTTCGAAAGCTAGGAATTGCAACGCTTGCGAATTGCAACGCCTGCAAATTCCACAGCGTAGAAATTTCGAAGGCCCAGAATTGCAACGCTTGGCATTGCAACGTTTTGGAATTGTAACACGTAAAAACTACGACACTTACAAGTTGCAACGCCTGCAAATTCCAACAACGTAGAAACATCGAAGCTTGGCGAAAATTTACCGCTTTGCGATAGAAATTTAGAATCCAATCGTGGAAGCCACTGTGAATAATATCGGAAATTTTGAAGCTCGTTTCATAAAAGAGTCCGAAACAACAGTTTTGGTTGCTTCAAAAAGTTCGCGTCGCATATTTTTACTTCCTCGATGCGAACAAGTATAATTTTAGCGTTCAAAAAACAGGGCAAATATCGAAAGAAAAGACGTAACGAAGCGGCGAGAATTAAAAAACTAGCTTCGCAGTGGAAAAAAGCGCGGCGGAAAGAAAAACACGGGAGATAGAAAAAACTCGCGCGGCTATAAAATTAGAGGACGCGACGAAAGGGGTGGGAAAAAAAGCGACGGTCAATAACACTTCTGACATATTATTTCGCTACGGTGCCGAGGATAACGACTCGGATATGAAAGCTTATTAAAAAAACCGCCGGGTAAAATAGTCCAAAAGGGTGGGAAAGAAAATTTCAATAGGGGAAGAGGATAAGAATTAAACGGGAATAAATGGAATAAAACGGAACGGAACGGAACGGAACGAAACGAAACGGAGCAACGAGAAGGTAAAAATAATAAAAGAAGAGAGGGAGATAAAGAGAGAGAGGATGGGTTTATGGAAGATGAACACAATATTCAGAGTGTGTTGCTTCGATAACGACCTAACACCATCCAAAAGTCCCTTCGTATTCCGCCCGCCTCCATTTATTTCGCTCCTCTTTAATACCGCTTTCGTAATCCTGCTCGCATCTGGCTTATAACGCGCGCAATACAGTTTCGGAATTTCGACATTCGTCGCGGTGCAAAGTGCAGCTAATGGCGAAAAGTTTTCGGCCAAACGAGACAATATAAACGTAGCTAAAAAAAACTCGCGAGTTTTTTGCGATGCAAAGTGCTGCTGACTATAAAAAAGAAGAGTAATCACGCGCGGACGTTGAAATGCTGGAAAATATTAGGTAAAGTGTGATTTTATTATTAAGTTGATTTATTTTCCTCGCCGCTTCCTTTTTCGCGGCGAACCATTTATTCTTCGTTTATTTTATGCTACATTAACGTAATCTTCTCGTTCGATACGACCACTTCATGAATGCGACAGAACGCGCTTCTTTAAAATGGTGCAGGTAAATATAGAGAAGAACTGACTGCCCTTACGCGTTTCTATACTAAAGAAACCGATCTTTAAAATGCTCCAAACTAGAATTAGATAAGCTGTCCAGTTTTTCTACTATTTCGTCTCAAATAAAAGCGTCTCATCCGTGACGCCTCTACCCTATAATCACGCGTTAAATAATCTCGTTTCCACTTCCGACTGAAGATACGTATTCCAATGGATATATCCCGTAAATGAAACTAAACGAAACTAAAGGAATATGAACGTAGTTAAAAGCCAGAATTGAAACGCTAGAAACCTTTCGAAACTCTCGAAAGCTGAGCTCAACGATTAACATTTATATTATCAGCCCTTTATTCCTACCGAAAACGTGCAACGCCCAAAGTGAATGATTATAGTAAGCGAATCTCCCTATGCTTCACGCTTCGACTTAGAATTGGCAGCGGAACAGCTGCGAAACTTTAGCAACGCTCGCGTGGCTCGGAGTAGCCGAAAAGCTGATCCTCCCGATCGCGCAAAAATCGCACCGGTCGCGATAATAAACGACAGCTCGCCGACTGTTATTACCCGCCAGCTGCGTTACGAATATTAATCCCGTGCTCTTTATTACGGTATCAAAATTCAGGCCGGATCGTTATCATTAATCAACGGACAGTTAGCAGCGCTAATAATGATAAAATAGTAAATACACGGCGGTGGGTAGCAGCGGGCAGAGCAGGGCAGGGCAGGGCAACGCCAACGAACGGCTTGTTCTAATTTACGGTATGTTATCACGCTACATCTGAATATAGATAACTATATTAAAATTAAGTTGCCGTAACAGGCACACGATGCTCGCATCCCGCGGGACACAAGAGCTTGCTTCAAGTTTGCTCCAGCCACCGCTGCGCATCGAAATTACAGCCAAAAGATAGATAGAGAGAGAGAGAAGAGAATTCCTAGGGTAGATGAACCACGTACTGCTGCCACCTTAAGGTTCGCGTTTTAAGTAACTTTCGTTAACTATTTTAGAACGTCGTTAACGTGAAGATCGTTCCAGTTTCGAACATAAATATTGTTCAACATATCTCTTCTATTTATGAACATTCTTTTTATATGTTCAATGTAATGAATTCATTGCTGCGTACGCGAAAGTGTATAACAAAGTCCGATATCCATCGTATCGTCACTTACGACAAAAGAGTCGCCAAACAAATGCACGTGAAAAAAAATGTGCCAGAAGAGTGGAAAAGAATCGATCGGTATTACTATCGCATCGAGAAGAAGACTTCGATTCGATCGTGCATCGTGCTGTTCATTTTATTGCTGTACGATAAATATGCATCGTATCAAGTTTTTCTGACACGCTTAAAAGATTCGCTGACTTTCGAAGCACGTTGTATTTTCCATTCTATCCCTCCCCACTCTTCTCGGTATTATTATTAAACGACTTTTATATTTCCTCGGCTGTGCTTTTTCTATTTTTTCCCTTTTTTTTTCTTCTTTCTTTTGCCGGCAATAATAGCTGTTGAAACTGGGAACGCGTGCAACAGGTGCAACGTATCAACTGCGAGCACACCGCCGCCGCGACCAATAGCAAAAAAAGCTGCCAGCTATGCTTGACCACTTGGCTCGCACACGTGTACACACATACGTATACACGTTCTGTGAATCGCTAAACATTTTATTAGCGGCTAGAAGAATCGATAAACCCGCCACTTTCGCGGGCGCTTAATTATTATTGGAACGCGTGGATTTTTTATGGGGATGCGTTTCGCGGAGGATTTATTGGGCGCGCCAAGGGGCAAATTAACGATGTTTCGCGTTAACCCTTAACCACTGCGCTTATTAAAATTTATACGATTACTATCACCGGTCTTGTGAGATATTATACATATATTGATAGGAAGGTAACGAATAGGAAAGCCAAGTTTATCGTTGCTGCTTTGCACGCGTTAATTAGCGAAGCGATCCAAGCTCGATTTCCGCGATCGAACATTGAATACGAATATCGAATGTATAATTGATTAAAAGTATCCAGAGTGATAAGCTTATAAATCATGCGGAAAGCATGATATTTTTTCGTCGAATACTTTATCTTTTACCTGTCCACGACTTGATTCGTAACTTACGTGTATATTAAAGTGTTTCGACCCGTGTATTATTACTGAATAAGCGTCGAAAATGAAAACAGAGACGAATGAGAGTACCTATTACAAATCTCGCGGATCGAAAATAGTAGTTAAGGATTGATAAACTTCATTGGAAATTTCGAAATAGATACGCCTGAATGCACTGATTTATTTGAAAGAGTAACGATATTTATCGTGTAACGATAATTATTACTAACGAATAACTAATGCGGTATGCATAATTGATGTTACAAAAATGGTATGGCAGCAAGGGGTTAATACGGATAGCGAGCAGTTCGATGGGAAGTTACCGGTGCGGGTTTCCTTGCTCTCTAGCGTTTCCGCCGGAAACACATATCCGATTTCCAACCGAAGGAAACTCTACGTAGGTAGTTTGCAAGGTTTATGGTGGCGGGCACACCATTGCTATTACCCTATCCTGCCAAGCTTCCACAAACTCTACGGGTCACTCGCTAATTACCGCTGCATCTAATGCACTCGAATTTCACTAACGCGAGCTTGCTACAGCGAGCGAAGCACCGGGGCTGGCATTAATAAAATCCCATCGACGATTTTATACTCGCAGATTCGAAAGTTACGGTCGGACGTCGTATGCATGTATATATATACGGTTACTCGAATTAATATTAGGACACCGCTTCGCAGGTGATGAAATTCGCCAAACGCGCAAAGTCCTGATTTCAACCCCTTGCCGTACAATAACGAATCATATTCGTGCCACGAATTATGGCACACTGGAGAAGATAAAAATGACAAACTCATGAGCCCCCAATCCGAGTGACAGCGAGAAGCGTTGCACGAGTGGTTTGCGTTGTTCTCGGCTAATGGTAACACGATTTTTGTTGGTATGTTAACAGGTTCCCTAGGCACTTCCGTGTTCGACACGGACGTGTACCTTGTTGGCGCCAGCGGAGGCGTTTACGCGCTTCTCGCGGCTCATTTGGCCAACGTCCTCCTCAACTACAATAACATGGAGTTCGGCATAGTTCGATTGATAGGCATCTTCGTGATCGGTAAGCGTTCCAACAGAATTTCAACGAATGTCAAGCCTGCAAGTTAATTCGGTGCCTCTACATCGTGTCACTTACAATTCTAAGGTAAATGCGGGTAAATGTTTCGCGTCGCAAAAGAATACGTTAGAGGTATCTTTATTCTTTTTACTGGGAAATCGTGTTCCGCGTGCGATATTCTCAAATCACTGCAATATCATTCGGAGCAGAGCTTCTTAAATTACGGCTTGCGTAACACGGACCAACTTGTAATTGGACAGCGAATTTTTTATTAAATTTGTAAGTTTAGAAACAAGTATAAAGAAGTTGGACTTAAATTAGGGGTTGCTTCACCCTTCTAAATATCACGATTGCTGTAATGTGCTTTGGATATTTTGTGTAGCTTTCGAGATCACGCGAAAGGCACCGAATTAACTTTAACGCCTAATATCACAGACGAGGTACAGACTAGATATATCATCCAGTATATTTTCTATCGAAGATTATCGATAAACTGCGAACAATTTGTTCGAAACTATCGGGAAATATCGATGGCGCTAACTAAACGTACGCCAATTCCTTAAAAATTACAAACTGCATTTATAACCGCGCCCGCTACTTAACTATAATTCCAAGATTATCCTGCCTGTATTCGTTGAATTATGACTTAGACTCGAGATCCAGAATAAGGATATTATTCGTGTAATTACTTCTGTTACTGTTAGTATGCACTGAAGGTGCGTCCAGTTAGCAACACCATAAGGAATTGAGTTACGTAGTAATAAAAAAAAAAATGACGCTAACTATCGATAGTTTTCCCACCGCTAAAACGTTAAATTCCATAAGGTGAAAAGCCCACTATTCTGTACCTCGCCAATGCTAATATATTCAACCCTTTGCACTCGAAAGGATTTACAATAATAAGAAAACAGCAGCTCCGACACGCTGAGAGCTCGACGTGTTACGTACTTGATTTGATTTCGAAAGAAAGGAGACACGGATTGGTTAGAAAACTAGAACCTTAACTTTTGATACGGTTCACGAACGTCGCTATAACCGAGTGCAAAAGGGTTAAAACGTGGCTTTGCGGGAGCTGTTTAAAAGCAAAGTTCGTTCGTTTTCAGCGAGCGCGGACGTGGGGTTTGCGATCTACGACCGGTACGCAGCGGAGCAGATGGGTCCACCGGTTTCCTACGTAGCCCATTTAACAGGCGCATTGGCAGGCTTAACGATCGGCCTGCTGGTGCTGAAGAATTTCGAGCAACGCCTCCACGAGCAACTTCTCTGGTGGGTGGCGCTGGGAGTGTACGCAGCCTGCACGATCTTCGCGATCATGTACAACCTGATGCATCCGGATTATCCATGACGCGAGGTCAGCTTCGCGTACGGGCAACCGCGGAGCACGTAACGCGAAGCTGACTAGCGTCCAACTTGTTGCGAGAACACAAGCGAACAAAACGTCGAGAAACCTAAAGAGTTCTCATCGCACCGAGTGCTTTTAGAACCATCTCTCTTTCGATTTCGAGAGAAAAGGAAAACTAACAAAAGAAGTCTCTCTTTCTCTCTCACTCTCTTTAATAGCAGAGCTTCTCTTTGGACTTCGAGAGAAGGGAAAGGAAGAAGAAATCTTCTCTGTCTTGGAAACAGTTTCTTTTTGGATTTCGAGAGAAAGGGAAAAGGAAGAAAAGAGGTCTTTCTCTCTTTTGATTTCGAGAGAAGAGAAAAAGGAAGAAGAAATCTTCTCTGCCTTGGAAACGGTTTCTTTTTGGATTTCCGAAGAAGAGGAAGGGGAAAGTGAATCTTGGAGAGAGTTTCTTTTTGAATTTCAAGAGAAGAGAACTTGGGAGCGAGTTTAGCGATCCAAAGAAGCCCCTCTGCTGTTTGAAAGTGTTTCTTTTTGGGTTTGGAAAGACAAGAAGAAAGAAGAAAGGGGACTTGAACGCGAGTTTAGCGATCCAAAGAAGTCTCTCCGCGTTTGAAAGCGTTTCCCTTTGGATCTCGCGAGAGAAGAAGAAGAAAGAGGAAAAACTGAGCCGCGGGTTAAGCGATCCAAAGAAAGAGTTTTAAGCGATCCGAAGAAATCTCTCCGCGTTCGAAAGAGTTTCTCTTTTGGACATCGCGGGAAGAAAATAAAGAAGAAAGAAGATCCAAAGAGATTCTTGTTGGACTTTCGGAGAAGAGAAAAAAAAGAAGCAAGCGCCTATTCGAAGCCTCTCTAATCGGCGAGCGAAGAAGCAAAGCGCCTAGTCTATGGTCGCGCCACGAGGTTGCACTTGTAAAAAATAAACTACGAACGAAGTATTTTGTATCGAGAACGAAGTCGAGTTGCGTCGCTCTACGAACCGCGTGGCGTTTCTAAATCAAGCGGGCGAACGGAAGAAGCATATATAGGATATTCTTCTTTTACGAGTGCTAGCATTTTTCTACTTTCCCGGTGAGAAACCAAAGATTCGAGATACCTCGGGGAATCCGTGTTATTCGGGACCCAAACACATTCACACATTCACACGTGAACACGTAAACACGTAAACAAACACACAGAGACACGTATAAAACGCGCACGCGGCGAAAAAGGGACGAAGAAAGGAATAAAAGAAGATTATCGAAGAAGCGACGAAACCAAAGAATCCTACTACTAACCTCCTCCTTCGTCCTTTTCAATTTCGCTAACCCGAAGCGAGAGGAAGAAGATCCTTCAACGAGAACGCGTGTCCAGGGGAATCGATCTAGCTGGATGAAGGCGAATGGCGGCAGGTTCGTTTGGCAAGATCGATTCCCGGGCCGGTGTGAGAGCGGAGAAAAGAATGGTTGGCCGGGAATTAAACGGGAACGCGGTGCGAACGGGGACGAACGAGGAGATTAAAGAGCGCGACGCGACCACCACGTCTTCTGCTTGCGGTAATTCTCTTCCGACCAACGAGCATCGGGTCTGTCTCCTTCCGCAAAAGTCCTCGGCGCGTTCAATCCGATCCCGAGACGAGAAGCGTAAAGGGGACGACGCGATTGCGATTGCTATCGCGCCGCAAAGAAAGAATATAATCCAAGAACTCACTCTCTCTCTCTCTCTCTCTCTCTCTCTCTATCTATCTCTCTCTCAGTACTCGTCTTCGTGTGGAACGGATTTTCACGCGAGCGAGACGAGTTCCGTCGCATGGCGGTTTTTCGTTTGCTTTGGCGAATCTCTTTTCGCGGTGCTCGAATTCGATGGAGCGACGCGTTTCGGAGTTGGGCAGAAATCGAAGGAGAAAACCAGTCGGGTAAAATTAAATCGACGAATAATCGTTTCACTGCTATGCAAGCATATATTAGGTTGGCCAAAAGTCCTTTCGTTTTTTTTGTTTCTTCTTGTAATGAGTGATTCAATTGTTTGGTAGGTGAGTAAATATGCTAGCAATTTTAAAGTTGCGAAAAACTTTGGGACGTTAATATTATATTGTGTATATTATAATACTTTGTTCCACTTTCTGGGAAGAAAAATGTAAAAAAAGTAGAAATTGGTTGCATTTATTCTGGTTAACGTAACGTTGAAAAAGAAGAAAATGAGATGCTACCGCAACAATAAAAATGCACAATAGAATATACTATTATTGAAAGATGTTCTCCGTATTAGGTCTCCTACAAAATTCTTTAACAGAAGCAGATTCACAAATCTGAAACTTGAACAAGTCGTCCAAGTCCTTCGCAAAAGAAAATGGAGAACATTCGAAAGAAGATACGAAGATATTGTGTAATGTGGCAAAACATCGTGGAAAGCAAGTTGACAATACGTCGTTTATTAAAGTTTTCTTTCTATTTGTCCGGAAAATGCGAAAAGACTGTTTGGCCAATCCAATCCGTAGTCTCAGTTAAATTTGTTAACTAATAGCGCGTTAGTATCGAAAAGGTTGAAAAGAATGAATCAATTTTCTATTACTTCCACTGCATTGGAAATAAATCATTCATTAACTCAACGCTTGAATTATGCATTTGCAAAGGAAAGATACAGCCCAACTCTGGTTGCCTTCGGCAATTTTCGAGGCTCTCGCCGAGACACACGAAACCGGAAGTGCACTGCCTTGGACTGGAAACTAGAATCGAACACAACACGTCCACTACTACTACTACTACTACTACTACTACTACTACTACTACTACTACAACAACAACAACAACAACAACAGTTACTCGCGTCTTTGGTGTCATTTTCTTGGCGGATCTGCGCGGCCAAACACGCGAGCGATCGACTTTAACCTCTGTATACCATTTGTAAATAGTCCTGTACATAATTCGAGAGTGCGTAGGTGTATGTGCACGCGTGTAGATGAGAGAAAACAAGAAAAGCGGAGAAGCGGAAAACGAACGCGCGCGCGGACCGACGAAAACACAAGAGAAGAGAAGAGAAGAAATCTCGGTCTAGTCTGATAATCGCGGGATTGCGTGCTTGCGAAACGAAGTAAAGCATGCTTCGAGGTTTTTAAGCGGGACTCGAAAACTGTTACGATTATAGGTTTAGGTTCTCGAAGCGGTTAAGGGGAGTAACTGCTATTGAAGAACTTCGATTTTCGACCAGGATAGACGTACCAATTAATGCCACACTTCTTATTCGACTGTTTTCAAAATTATTTAGCCCAAAAATCCTGCTCCAGTTTCGAGGATAATATTTCGTTTAATATGGAATTTATGAACATTTTTTTTGTACGTTGAATTACTACGTAATTGAAAATGAAAAACGAAGTCTAATGTCCCTGTTATTGTCACTTGAAAACTTCTCGTTTAAGTAGAACACACCATTTTGGCATGTATTAATAATTCAATTTGTGTAGCAGATACCAAATGTATAATAAACGTATCGCGTTTACTGGATTATAACGAGTCCCATACTTTCGATATTACATTGGCCACGTTTCAATATCCAAACAGCACGTTTATCTTCTAATATTTCGTTTGAAATATATTAAACGTAAACGATAATAAAATGTCTATATGTTATCACGTAAACCGAGGTGCAAATTTAGTATGAAATTTTCTTCATTTACGATTCTTCGTACATGTTACTTTTTGCTGGTAAATAAAATAGTTCAAGTGACAGTTACAGGGACACTGGCAATTATTCGAACATCTAGCCTACGTTTATTAATGGTGGATGTAAAGTGTGCAACTTATCCGCGCGACATAATTTGTAAATTTGATAAACCTAGACGAAAGCTAGACCAAAAACCTAAACGAATTCCCTTATCCGAGCATTTGAAGTCCTCCTATTAATTCGTCTAATCGTACGAACAAAATAGTAACGTTTACAACAAAATCTACCCGTATTAAAGTACGCAAAACTTGTCGTTATAGTTGCGCTTATACTTTGTTACATCCTCTAACGAATCTGTCGCGTTCAATCATTCGAATCCGAGCATTTATGTCCCCCAATTGATCCGATTAATCGAGCTACCACTGTTGAATCGAATAATTCAAGTGTCGGCTATTGGTACGTCTATCCTACATCGATTAACCCTTTGCCGTACGAATTTTTCAACGAATATACACGGCAACGTTCGCTATTTGTTACTTCGATAGTGCGACGAATAGAGAACGCTAAAACATTGTGCGTAATTGATGCTTGCAATACTCAACCTCGTCGATTGAAATTACGGATAGAATTAGAATTGAAATTTATTGAAAAAAAGTACAATATATATATTTGTACCGCGATAGGAGAATAATTTCTGCAACGAGTGTAACTCGTTATTCCATGGTAAAGGGTTAAAATTGAAGTTATTCCGTAAAAATCGTGCGCGCTTAGAGAACAAAACGAAAACGAGGAAAAGGCGAGAGCTGATTGAAACCGAGAGTGATTAACGATGCTAGTCAATTAGTAGCGACTGCAGGTAACCGAGGCGTTTGTCAAACTAATCAAAGTTTGCGTTTGCTTCTCGATACACGCTAAAAAAAAAGAAAAAAGAAAAGAAAAAAGAAACTCTCAGCCTCCGTGTTCGCGTTCGCGTTCGCGTTTATTTATTTAAAACACCTAAGCCGAGAAAAATCTAAGCTTGTTACCGCCGAAACACGAATGTGAGAAAGTAACACAAACACACACACACACACACACACACACACACACACACACACACACAGAACGCAAAGAGCCGAGTTTTATTCTAGCACATTGTAAAATAAGACGCGACGGCGAGAGGTTTAATAAGTCGCGTTAAACTTCGTTCAATTTGTTCCACGTGATTAAGGTTGTTGCATACGAAATGGCCAATTTTACGTAGCCCAAAATACTCTTACCATTCTCTATTTCTGTTACCATTATTCTCTATCTATATCTCTACTCGTTAATCGGATAATTAAAATTAGAATCGAGTAAAAAATGTTTAGCATATCATTGTCGCGCGTTTCCTTTAAGCGACCGTAAGATACATTTTCAATCTAAAATTTGTCAAGCTAACGTTATACACGTTCACAAATTGCGTATCTGTTCGTGCATAAATAATACGAATAACAAAGAAACTTTCTCAAACAGCATTTTAAAGAGAACATACGAATTTCACTTCTGTACGCATAGTTCATTTTCGTTCGTTAACTGCTATTCCTATTCAAAACGATTAACCATTTATCGATAGGGTTAAATTCGGCAAGCTTGAAGCTTTATATTTCTATAGAGTAAATGTGTAAAAAGTAAAAGTGCGAAACTTTGAGCTACGTAAAATCGGCCATTTCACATGCAGCGACCTGAATACAATTAGAAAAACTTCTGTATAAAGACACGAAGAAGCTTAAGTGTCGACGAGATAATAGTCTCTCGAATGACGAGAAATCTCCGTACAGATCATCCTACGCCAGTTTCCTTTGCGCCTTTTATTTATTTATTTAATTATTTATTGTATCACCGATCGAGACACGCGAGCGCTCGATAAAACCGACGATTTTGCTTTAGCATCGATGCAATCCGCGTGATTTTAAGGCGAAACGACAGCAACGCGTTTCTATGTCACGTGTGAAACGTGACTTCTATTATCCATTAGGATAATAATTATTATTACACACGGGTCGAAAAGAAACCCTTTGCTCTATATACACGCTTATCGACAAAAGTTAAGAAACATGGTACGTCGTTGTTATCTTTTCAGATACATGCATTTGAATTAAAAGTACAACAGCTTATATTGTTTATCGATGTACGTAATACTATATTTTTATGCTACCGTAAATTCTCCAAGCTGCGAATCTTACAAACGAAAGGATACAGAAAAATTCGTAAGCTACTATACTTTGTTTCTGAACTTTTCTCGGTAATCGTATGTAAATTAATAGAATGAAACGTTTACGGCACGATTTGGTTCGGGGAAAACGTATCGATACGTTAAGTTGCAATTGTTTAAAAGCGTACATAACTTCGCGTGTCGTTTTGCCTTAGAAGCATGGATAAACGATGGAAAAGTTTCGTTTCGTTTGCTACTCGACACTTGAGCGGCTTCGAATATCGCTCGCCACGAACACACACGCCTAGTATTATTAAATCTTGTTTGATTCCTATTACCTATTACTAATGGTGGGCATTGTTTCTTTCCAATTCTGTATTTTTCTTTTTTTTTTTTTTTTTTTTTTTTTTATTTCAATCGCGAGCAGCTCGTCAAGAGCGATTCGAGTTCGGATAAGAGTAGAATTGCGATCACTCTCTTTTCTTTCTACAAAGACTAGGTTTTAAGTTGGTTCCGATAGATTCGATTGTACTTCCCATGAACAACGTCCACTTTCCGTACCGCTGTTTTTAAACGAGATTTTAACCCAACACTTGCTCGTCTGGATCGTTAAACGCATTATCCATCGATCGGCAATTAACCCATTGCCTAACAACGACAATGTATTGATTTCTCTTTTTTTATTGGAATACAATGATCCGTGCGAATTGGAATGGATTCACTTAAGGTGATTAAATAATAATCTACTGGGACTAACATCTTGATAAATGTGAAACTTAAGCCGAAAGTATTGAAACAATTACAGAGGGTCAATTTTTCCTTGCTGCGAAGGAAAAATTAATTGTTGGGAAAATCTATTTTAATGATTACAATGGGACCCGTTTTATTCCTCACATCTGTTTTGTTTCTGAAAAATTTTATGTCACTGTTATCTGAATATGAATATAGGATCCAATAAAACATTGCCAATTTATAAGTATCCCAGAAAAGACAATTAATAGGATCGAATAATTCGATTCAATTTCAATAGAACCCAATAAAAAATAGTTAATTTATAAGCTTCTCAAAGAACACGATTAACAGGACCTAATAATTGAATTCAATTTGAATGGAACCCACCAAAACATAGCCAATTTATAAGCTTCTCAAAAAAGATGTTTAATAGGACTCTCAATAATTCGATTCAATTTCAATAGGATCCAATAAAAAATAGTTAATATATAAGCTTCCAAAAGAACACAATTAATAGGACCTAATAATTGAATTCAATTTGAATGGAACCCAATAAAACATAGTTCATTTATAAGCTTCTCAAAGAACATGATTAATAGGACCTAATAATTGAATTCAATTTCAATGGAACCCAACAAAACACAACCAATTTACAAGCTTCCCAAAAAGACAATTAATAGGATCGAATAATTGAATTCAATTTGAATGGAACCCAACAAAGCGCAACCAATTTCTAAGCTTGCCAAAAGGCGATTAACGATTCAACTTCCGGTAGATAAAGGCTATGCTAATTAGCTTTCGGTGGATAATGCGTTGAAACGAAAACCGTGTAAACGCGTACAAAGTATCATAAATGGGGAAAAGGAGAATACATCGAACGATGGTTAGAAAATAGGCAAGATAAATTAAATTGTGTTCGTCTGGTGTATTCTCCGCCTTTAATATCTTTCGTTTGTTATTTATTTATTTATACCATTGATAAGTACGGTCAGTCATGAAACGATCACAAGCCAAAGAGGCGGAGCTAGTAACGAAGAAGAAGTAGAAGAAGAAGAAATAAAAGAAGATACGCCCGAAAAGGTTTCTTTCCGTGCGATTAATTGATATTATCGTTACTGTAGTTGTTACTTATTATTATTATTATTATTATTATTATATTATTATTATTATCGTCGCGGTCATCATCGATTTGCGTAATAAATTATTGAATACTATAGACCTCGCCAGAAGCGCGATTCTCGTCGAGGCGTGTCTTCGTTAAATCGGCTCGTTTTTCGTCGTAAATATTCGTTTATTTGAGAGCCGCGCGCGTCGCGTCCGAAACGATAACAAACAAATGAAAGAAAGACAAACAACTCTTTTGTAAATTGTATAAAAAAGAAGGAGTAGCAAAAGTTGTAAAAGGAACGCGAGAAATGTGCGAAAATAAAATTTTTGTGAAGAAAAGAAACAATTGCAATTTAAACACTTTTTAAACCCTTCGCGAATCGTTTTATTTTAACCCCTTGCCTTATAAATGAAAGTGAAAGAAAAATTTGGCCCAAATGCCATAATTATCGTTACATTTTTGATCAATTATTTTTATCTTATTTTATTTCGATTGATCTACGATAAGTTTGTTCATCGCGTATAATAATTTACGGAATTACGAACGATTGTTTATTCGACTTGAAAGTTTCTCGACACGATACATTGAAAAAGTATCAGAATTAAGGAGACGAGATTTATAACTCTTCGCAATGAAATAAATTATAGTCTTGACTCTAATTGTGAATCATTAAGCTACGAAGTTAAAGTTTATCGCGTATCGTGCAAATTACGCGTATAATATTTCAACGATCTGTGAACGTCGCAGTGTTAAAGCAATAAATATGAAAATGAAATGTGACAGCAATGAAGAAATTAATAAGGCAAGGGATTAATTGTTCTAAATAAATCAGATATCAGATTGAGGAATTTTTGCAATTAATTCCTGTTTCTATGCGTGGATGCAAAAAATCCACGGAAATGCAGAAATCGATTTATCTACTATTCTAATCTAAAAACAATTGAGTTCGCGTTTGCATTTGCATTTGCTTGCAAGCTGAATTGCAAAGCACGACGAACTAAACGCAATCATGGAATAACGAAAAACTTCTGATGAATAAAGGAACCGCGTAGAAAATAATAATTCTAAAACGTAAGAAGAAAAGAGGAAGTAAACTAAAAGAAAATTCTAAACGAAGAAGAAAGATTAATAAATCGTGCAACCATTAATTTGGAAGCTTTCCAAATTACTCTCGCACCTTGAATCTTAACAGATTCGTGCGATACCTATAATTAATAATTCTGTCGCGTGATTGCGCGATGCTAATTTTAGTTTTACTAATTTTAATTCAACCTAATTTTAGCTGATTTTAGTTTAACCTATTTTGAACCAGGTTTAATTTCCCTAATTTTAAATTGCGATGATCTAGTTAAATGTAGAATAATTATTAAAGATACTTTGGATTATTTATTGCCTAAACCAATCTGCATCGAAGTTGATGAGCTGAAACAGAAAAGGTACAAACACACAAAAATAATATAAATGATCTTCCATTCTTGAACGCGATCAACCCGATTTATTTT
Organism: Eucera pruinosa; assembly: GCA_028830335.1. Taxonomy (NCBI): domain Eukaryota; kingdom Metazoa; phylum Arthropoda; class Insecta; order Hymenoptera; family Apidae; genus Eucera; species Eucera pruinosa. The sequence continues at coordinate 5,494,099 of JAMYCR010000019.1, forward strand.
ACGCAACGCTAATCTACTGAGAACTTGTAATTGTCGAATAGAAAATTATACAATGCAATCGCGATTGGTGCTTTGCTATTTATTACTAATTTACCGAATTCAACTGCAATTAAATGAAAAAGGGAATGGAAACTGGCTTTATTTATTTGTCAAGGCAACGCTGATAAAAGCTAAACTATGCACCCATTGTTTTCCAAGACGCAACGTTAATTATTTGCATGTGAAATAGAAAATTCTACGATTAAATCGCGAATGGTGCTTTGCTATACCGAGAAATTTGACTACTAATTTACTAAATTTACGTAACTGCAATTAAAAAAAGGAATGAAATGGGAAATTCGCGAAAGTGGTCGAATTACGACACTTTATTTATTCTTTCACGCTACACTAATAAAAGTTAAATTATGCACCTATTGTTTAACTAAAGACGCAACACTAATAGCGGTGGAAGATGAAGCAGGAACAAAGCAGCAGCAGCGATGAATTTCCACTATTCAAGTGGAATTGCATTGGGCTTTTTTTTTCGTTAATCGCAACGCTACTCGAACAAAACGCGATCATTTATCAACGCAACGCTACTCGAATAAAACGCGATCATTTATCAACGCAACGCTACATGGAAAATTAAAATAATCGCGATTGAGTAACATCGCAATAGCGACGCCAAGTTGATTTTTATTGGAAAAAAGCTACTCTGAATAATCGCGATACTTGGAAAAAAACTCAAAGCTAACTGAAAACGTTTGTATTTAATTCGCCTTAATAAAATACGCGTGAAACGTGAATCGTTTCTCGAATTGACGCGATACTAAATGCAATTCGCGATTAATTCTTCGCAACGCTAATAAAAAAAATCGCGATTAATTTCTCGCAACGCTAATAGAAAAATCGCGATTAATTTCTCGCAACGCTAATAGAAAACCGCGATTAATTTCTCGCAACGCTAATAGAAAAATCGCGATTAATTTCTCGCAACACTAATAGAAAAATCGCGATTAATTTTTCGTAATGCTAATAGAAAAATCGCGATTAATTTTTCGCAACGCTAATAGAAAAATCGCGATTAATTTTTCGTAACGCTAATAGAAAAATCGCGCTAAATTTGTATTAATAATAAACGCGATTCGCGGACAAATTTCTCGCAAGGTTAATTAAAAAATCGCGCGCGTTGCCCAGTGCACAAGCTGAAAAAGAAAACTACATGCATGCAAAGCTACTTACAAGCACAGTGACAAAAGTAGTAACATTAATGACCGTCCATTCTTTTTAAATTAACAAAAAGAATGAATAGCCATTCGTTGCAGCCCTCTTCGTGACAGTTTGTCGGGCCTCTTCTTTTCTTCGGGCGCGATGCCCACAGGATGCGGATACTTAAAGCTAAGCTCGAGGTTTTTAATACCCAACAGAAGAGAAGCTTGCAGAACGAAGTTGAATGCAGCAATTATAATGCGCGTGGCACACGGGCAAAGATTCGAGGAATCTTTGCTCGTGCAAACGTGCCGAACCTCGAGCTGCACGATCGATTTGAACGCGACCGCGGTGGCAACTTTAACCCTTTCGCGAATCGAGAGACGTACACGCACTTGTCGTAGAACCTTGCAACCACTTGAAACTGCTTCAGAAAATTCTATTCGAGAGCAGAGCAGCGGATGAAGGCACGGAACAAAAGAAATCGAGGAAATAATTCACTGGAGAAGGGCAGGAAAATGGAGAACTGATGTCGAACTCCGAACTGCGAAATTGTGGAAAACGTATAGGGGGAAAAAATTGTGGCAAACGCACTGGGAAAGAAAATTGGGGCAAACGTATAGGGAAAGAAAATTATGGCAAACGTATAGGGAAAGAAAATTGTGGTAAACGCACAGGGAAAGAATACAAGACATACATCTTCGAGTAAATTGAAGATACAGGAGTGACAAAACGATGAGGAATGAATAAAAATCCAAAAATAGTCGAGGAAATTATTAAAAGCGTCGTGCAAAGGACGAAGGAAGAATAAATTAAATAACTAATGCTAGACATGTAAACTAATAATACGACAACAATGTGCGTGTCGGGAATAAAATAGCGTAACTATAGCTCACCGCTACAATTTTCGAGAATTTCGAGATTTTTCCTGTACAACTTCAACTCTTTGGTGGCAAACTTCGCCGTGGCGAAAGGGTTAATAGGTGAATAAATAAATGTAAAGAAAACCCCGAAATTCTCGAAAATCGCAATGGTACCACAATTACACTACGGTTTATCTAAACTTTAACAGTAGAAAGAATAAAATCGTACGAAGGATATCCCGGCCCTCGATCGCGAAAAGGGTTAAGTTGCCAGAGAGATTCGAAAGATCGACGAAGTAAAACCAGAAGTGAACGGCATGCCCCGTTCACCCTGGAATCACCGTCGATGATTCAAATCGGATTTCCTGAAACAGGTTGACACCGAAAGATTTCACTACCCGACCAGAGACTGTGTCAACCTGCCCGGCCCTACCTACTTATAATTAGCATTCACACAGAAGGTATGCTACCTATCCTCCCTGGCCCTATATTTAAAAATGGCAAACAGTCACACAAACACAGGCGTACACCCCACCCCCCACCCAGCGGATCACACACATACCACCAGGGTGCGAAAACCTGCACTAGAGAGATACGTCCCGGGACGCCTCCGACACCCTAGCTCAACGTACATCTCAAACACACTCTAACTTTACGTACCAATTCACTGAAATCGACTGACTATGGCTAGGACCATTGCGTACTACGCGCGACAATCAAACGTTTGCAAATCAAGTATAGCAAATATATTTCGAGCACGTATTAATGCAATAACTATATAGAGAATAACGCGCGAGATCAAACAATCGTGAAACGTATTTACGATCAATGGTTTCTACCACTGTTGCTGTAATATAGCAATATATTTTCGCGGTGCTTTACTAATTAATAATGAAGCTAGGTACCCGTTGTAATAAAGGGTATATTACGCGGACAATTAATTAATTAAGATTGAAAACTAAACGACGCAATCCCACAACCTAACGCACAAACACACCATGCGGGAAATACGTCGCGCACGATACTCTAACGCATAGTCAGTCGCCACACAATATCAATTCAATAAAATCATTGTCATCGTGCCAATCACCTTTTCCCCACCCAAGTAGCACCTGGGCACGTGAATGGGGGCAAGACGATCAACACGGAAGAGATAAAACTGAAAATCCTATCTAAAAACGAGGAACAACAAATATCTAAGCGACTAAGACACGAATTTTTATTCAATTTTAAAGAAAAATGACTCTAGATATTAATTGAACTCAAGTGATTCTACTTTGACCGAATTAAAGTGACTCTATTAATTCAATTGAAATGGCTCTATTAATTAAATTGCAATGATTCTAGTAATTGAAAGCAAGCGACTCTATTAATTAAATTAAAATGCTTCTACTCATTGGATTAAAATACGTCTATTAATTAAATTGAAATGACTCTACTAGTTGAATTTAAGTGACTGTATTAATTGAATTGAAATGACTCTATTAATTGGCGTAAAGCAACTCTGCTTATTAAAAGAAAGCTGAATTTAATTTTAGATCAAAAAATTGCAAAGCGAAACAACGTGAATGTAATATGAATTGCAATATCCTCGGGCGATCCCCTTGTTGAGGAACACTTTTTTAAAACATTCAAACAGTTTTAAGTTTGTGAACCTCAACTTGGAAATCTACCCGTCACGAATTGTCTTCTTGCGCATTTTATTTGGCATTACTTTTGTACGGAGGAAATACGAGAAAATGTATAAATCTTTAATTACGGAACTAGTTACCGAAGCTACTATGAAAATCGAAACGTTAAAGCATTTTAATGCTATGCAAATTCAAACGTCGAAGCATTTCGTGCCTCGAATAATCTAACAAATAATTGTCAATCTCATTGAAGTTACTCATCGAACAATTATCAACCGAATAATTCATCTTTATGAGATGCTATTAATATTAATATTAATATCTACACGCGACTGTATGCATACAGTAGTATGAAATACTTAGCTATCTTTTCTCATTGTCGGTGGACAATGAGTAGCTATAATTAAAAATAATTAAGAGTGAAACGAAGTCGGAGGACATCCGACTTCACTATTACAAATTGCAAATTCTACGTTAAAAATTACTCAAACAAAATCATTCTGGAAAATCATAGATATATTTAATTCTATCCATATTCGACTGCAATAAATATTTAAATACCAATAAGATACTTTTATTGACTCTACTCAATTTCATTAATTGACTCTACGTTCATTTACTCGGTTTCACTCTTTGACTCTACGTTCATTTACTCAACTTTACTCATTTCTTTATGTTACTTTGTATGCAAAAATATTCTAATACTCCTAATAATCTACTGTATGCTATACGTATTTTAATGCGAATAATATTGAAAAACGCGATGCGCAAGAAGACCTAGCCTCAATAAATAAATAAACCACAACAAATGTTACTACTCACGAGTATAATATGTATTATACCCGCGGTCACTGTGCTTGGCAAAAAATCTACGTATACAACCAGTCACCCGTGCCGATTCGGACTTTTCCAGTCCTACGACATGCGTGGGTGACCGGAGGGATTCAAAAATGCATGCGACTCACCATTAGACGACTACGCTGTCATCTGCTGCAGCCAGGCGGATGAAATCCTGCTGTCATCGTCATCAAGCGATGCCGTGAGGTCGTGAAGTCGTGAAGCCTTGACGACATAAAATAATGACCGTGTTGTCGTGAAGTCGTGAAGCTGTGAAGCCATGTCCTGTGGCCGCAAGGACAAGAAGCTCTATAGAAGACCTGTAACACAGAAAAGAAACGGAGAAGATTATTATTTATTCTTAAAGTTGTTCCTGGTTGATTTTGTTAGGCAGATTTGAGATTAAATAAATTCAGAGCTTAATAAGGGGGACATTTTTAAGCGACTATATTTTTTTTTTCGATTTTAGCAAAGCAATGTACAAAAGGGAGCTCTACGAATTTTGAATAGCTTCTAGGTGTTTAATAATCGAAAATAAAAATGATATGCAAAGATACTTACAGTGTGGACTTCAGGAGCCCAGCAAGGTCATCTGCCAACAGCCGAAGAGTGACTCTAATATTTAAATAAAAGAAAAGAAAAAAAAAAGATTCTAATCCGCGAGCAAACACTGACTCTATTCGCGTGAGAAAATACAAAAATCTAATTATAATCTAATTGGAGCAGCTGTGCTCTTAGCAATAAAAAAAAAAAATATCGATTACTTTTCGAAACAAACACTGATTCTACCAGTCGCATTGCGCGCGACCACCAAATTTTCTGTAATAGAAGAAACAAACAAATATTAGATACATTTTGCGAAGAAATGTAGGGTAAGCAACCAGTGAATAACTTAATTGTTGAATTTATGCTTATATCGTTTAAGATAATATTTGAATAAAATATTGATTACAATATATTAAATCATTTGTAATAAAACAATTGAATTCGAACTTGCAATTAATTTTCCTTTAGATATTCATAAAAGCATAATTACTTTATGTTTCTATATTATTTCCGAATTAATTATGAACAATCTAAGCTTTCAAAAGCAGCTTCATTTCATTGAAAATGCGAAAGTTCATAAATATATAAGCCTGCAATTTATATTTCCTTAATTAATAGTTATTCACTGGTATGCGATTACGTGCTGATTTATTCTACACCCTGTACCACGTATCAATAAAGGCTCACGAATACCGAAAACATAATACAATAACGCGCAAAGGCTTTACTTTAAAGGCACGCTATTAGAATCGGTTGGTATATCACCCGAACGACTCGTAAACAAGGTCGCGAATCGAAAAATTACCGAGAAATGTTTTGGAAAACGAAAACACCACTCGTCTGTATTGCTCAAGGATTTCTAGGACCCAGCGCTCGCCTAGTGTAAACAATTCCGCGAAAACAGTGTTCGAATGCACAAAAACTCGAAGTGGGGGGATAAACAACGCGCGGCTCACGCCACGCGTTTTTTGCTTCAAGGTTCGCGCCGCGACCAAAATACAACAAAAGGTTGGTGGAATAAAATGTGCGTTATATAAGAAGAATGCTTACCTCTGCCAAAAGCAGGACAAGACCGAGTACTGAATTCCCCTGAAGCAGTCATCCGGTCAATGATCCAGCATCTGTAACAGAATTAATTGGCTATGTTAAGGAGAGAAAATTCGCGATAAAAATTCAGCAAATTGCTTTGAATAAAATGCGATCAAAATTCAGCAAATAACTTTGAATAAATTGCGATTAAAATTCAAGTTATTACTATTTACGTTAGATTACTATGATTATTAACGTTAACAACACGTTAAGGGTTAATAATTGTCTATCGACAATTAAAGAAAAGGCACACTTACCACTGCAATTGCAGTCGTCTTCTCGAGGCGTTGACCTTGTCCCAGGTCAGTCATCAGTCATCAGTGCATCCTCTCCATCCAAGCTCCGAGTGATCCAGCATCTGTAACACAAAGAAAAAACAAATTTACGTCGAATTATTCCATATAGAATCGATTGAATCCACGTGGAGAAGATCAAGGTTACGTACCGCGTGATTTCTCACATCCGTGCTCGACCAGGTCTCCAAAAGGAATGATTTCCGCGCCCCTCATTGAGGTTTCCGAATTCCGGGAGTGGGGATTGCGAATCAAATTTTGGAGGGGGGGAACGTCGACCAGTCCGCGAAATCAGTCGAAAATTCGGAGTGAAAGCCGAAGGGCTTTAGTCTATCCCCACCACATTTTTCTTTTGAGAAAGTAGTGGGGCAATTTGCGTTGTTGATAACTGAAACAGAAGCAAACGATCTTCGTTTAACCCTGGGATGCTTTTATAGGATGTATTTACTTTTCCTTGCATTATCTCTTATATTAATATATTATTTTCTTAACCAATTTCATTAATTAATCTTTAATTAATGATCATGAAATATCAAATAATGAATGATAATAGATATCTAAAAGATATTTTATATTAGAATCTTTAGAATAGAAACTTGAAGATCATAGCAGAGTTAAAAACAATCTACCTGCACTGTAATACAAAGAAGAATTGAATTTCCCCTATTTTCCTATACATTTTTCACCCGAATTTATTAACTATCACCGAAACAGCGTAATTTTATTAACAAATTAAAGCAATTATGCTAAAATTAAACGTGGAATAGGTAACTGGGTATTTGGAATTTGTGCACTTTTACTATACTCTCAAATTCACATAAAACACCTTTCCCTTTGCAATATTATGAACTAACTCCATAAACAATCGATCATATTTAAATATTTATAAAGAATAATGAGCTTTAATAGCAAAATAGAGGAGGAATAGAAGAAAATAGCTAACTGTGTAGCTGGTATTGATGCACTTTTAACATGCTCTCAAATTCACATAAAACACCTTTCCCTTCACTATATTATGAACTAATTCGATAAACAATCGATCATATTTAAATATTTTCCAAGAATAATGAGATTTAATAGCAAAATAGAGGAGAAATAGAAGAAAATAGATAACTGTGTAGCTAGTATTGGTACACTTTTAACATGCTCTCAAATTCACATAAAACACCTTTCCCTTCACTATATTATGAACTAATTCGATAAACAATCGATCATATTTAAATATTTTCCAAGAATAATGAGCTTTAATAGCTAAATAGAGGAGAAATAGAAGAAAATAGATAACTGTGTAGCTGGTATTGATACACTTTTAACATGCTCTCAAATTCACATAAAACACCTTTCCCTTCACTATATTATGAACTAACTCGATAAACAATCGATCATATTTAAATATTTTCCAAGAATAATGAGCTTTAATAGCAAAATAGAGGAGAAATCGAAGAAAATAAAAATGCATCGAAATGACGCCATGTTGAGAACCGCTGCACTTTTGGCGTCAAACTTTTCCGACAGATTTTTGACACAAAAACCAATTGTTTCACACAAATTTTTACATGCACACGTGCCCGAGCACGCCGGCTACGTTTTTAGCGTAAAATTGGAACGAATAGAAGCGTAAAATTGCAAAACTCACCGAAATTATACGGAGCGACGTTGAAACGATGCACCTCCTGCGCACTAATGGCTTCACAATGCGCACGCAGCTTTGGATGTGCGCGCATCGCAATTTCCCGCGCATTAGGAGATGCTCGCGCAATTTTAGAAGCGCGCGCAGTTTTAAATGCTCGCGCATTTCTTTTTACCCGCGCAATTTCTCCATCTTGATACTAAATCGTAGCTTCCTGTTGGCAGAAGAAATTATCTCCACAATTTATGCATAGTACATTAATTGAAGGATAAAACTGATCTTGGTTTATGTTCCAATCTATTAAATCTATTAAATCTGCACGACGAATCGAACCACGCCATTCTACCAGCACCAGACTTTCCAAACAGTTTTTTTATACAAAACGAGCTTCCTTATCGCATATTTTAGCTCGTACACGTTCCTAAGCTTATTATCTATTGTTTTGATACAAATTTGGCAACAATAGTGGTTGAAAAGTATTAATCTTACTTAAATTACACAGAGCGACCTTCGAACGATGCAGTTGCTACGCGCTGCGCACGAGGACTGCGCGCGCATCCAGAAGTCCAATTCAATAGCGTCACTTGCACTCTTAAATACTACTTTATCAATTTCTCCTTCATCTTTTGAAAATATTAATCAATTTAACAAACAAGAGACTCAATTGTACACCATGAAATCCTTTAATTATGCAGTGGCCAAAAAACTCATGCCTGGTTGTCATGAGCAACGCGCAAAGTGCATCCAATGTTCTTTGCTACAAAGGTTCGTTTTCACGAGACAGCGAATTCTAACTTTTAACGCTGAGATAAGATTAAATAAAGATTAATTAAAGGTTGCACCTGTTCAAATCATGAAAATCATGCGTTTCCATAACGCGGCACCAGTGCGTTCCAGCCTTTACAGTAACGTGAAAACGCGCCTTCAAACCTGCTCAACGCCTACGCGTTGCACTCCCCCACCACCTGTTGCACGGTGCTTTAAAATTTAAATCGAACGCGTCGGTTAAATTCAGTTTACGTGACTGCACAGTTGGGGCATGCATCGGAACGTTTCGACATTGTTTACTACGCCATCATTGAATTGAATCCACGCGCTACAAAGCAACCTGTTGATCCTGAACTCAAAACATGCTTCAACTTTCGCCACGATTCACCATCGTATTTGCGTAACGTTGATCATAGAAAGCAAGTAGTCAATTAACCGTGAAATGAGCGATTCTGGGGACAATGTCAAGTACAAATGGGGACCTGAAAGTACCTCGCTGCTGGTTTCGGTATGGTCGGACAGGCAAGTGCAAAAGCAACTCGAATATGCGTCGAAACCTCAGCTAATTTGGGAGAGCGTCGCGCGGTACATAAAAAAGAAAGGCTACAACGTTTCCGGTAAGCAATGTAGATCTCGAATGAAACAGGTTCTGGTTTGCTATCGCGAAGCGAAGAGAGCCGGAACTCGTGCAGGCGTCGAACAGTATTACGAGTCTATAGACAGAGTTTTAAAGAACAGACGTTTAGAGGATCACGATTTTATCGGCGTAGACACCGTAGATTCGACGGCGAACGTTAAATCACCGCCTAAGGAGGTGAAAACTAACAAGAATTTGCAGATGAGGCACAAATTTCAAGAACCTGTGCCTACTCTTCATCGTACCGAAGCTCTGTCTCCTACTTGGACTTTGGAAAGGGAGAGTGATTATCCTAACTCACCTGAATCAAACGAAACCATAATTGCCAGACCTTACAGAGTATTTTCTCCCACAAGGGATGTGGCTATTAATACAGGAGAACAGTTAGCTGAGGTAGCTGGTAAATCAATGAGATCTAATTCTTTTCCTATGGAGCAACCATTGCATGCCAATTACAAGCACAATTTGGTGCCCAGTTACAATTATGGGGAGATCCCTTTTCAAAATACCGTGCAAAATGTGCAGAACCAGATAATACAGGAAAATATGCAGCAGAATCAGAATCTGTTGTGCACTAGGCAAAATACTTTGGTAAACAACTTAAATCTGCAACAGAATCTGCAACAGAATCTGCAAAGCTTGAATCAGGGATTAGCTGCACAGTCTATAAATGTGCCCATGCAAGTTAATTCAATGGCAATGCAGAATGCAAATATGGAGCACTTGATTCAACAAAATCAGATGCAGCAGATTGTTTATGGAAATCGTGCTATGCCCCAGGAGCCGCGCAAAGTATTACTGGAGCAAAATCTAGCACCTAATTTTAATCAACAATATAGAAACTTGTTAACTCAAATGCCAAGCATGGCAAATGCAAAGCAAACCGGATCTTTGTCTCCAGATTTTTCTCCAGATGTATCACAGAATTTGAATGAAGCTTTCTGTCAGACAAAGAATGAGGACAAAGCTCACAACTTGAATGAGACTTACAATAGGATTCTGCAAAGCATAGCGGTGCAGAATCCTGAAATCTCTGTGATAACTAACAATGCTACGTGCAATGATGAGAGTTTATTAGAATTTTCCATTGATTCGCCTACACCTTCTGAAGGTGATAACAAATCAAAGAATACTGCAGTCAATACTGATAACATTCCAAACGTGCCATTGAGGAAGAAGAAGGCTCAGAAATTAGAGCAGCTCGTATTGAGTGCCATAAGTTCACAGAATGAAGTTGTTAATAAGGTAAAAACATTAATGTAACTCCTCGAATGTTCAGCCAAATTTTAGACTAGAAAATTCCGATATGCATACAGCTGTAAAACATAAATAAAATCGTATTTATTATCGTTGCTATGATAATCGCTACACTGCCGATTTCGATGCACTTTCGTTAGGAACGTTAACTTAGAGATCTTATTAATGGATCAGTGTTCCCTTGAATTATATAGGCCTCGGCCTAAAGATCCTCGCGATGTTATAATTTCAGATCCTCGCCGCGCAGAACGACATGGTAATCAAATTTCTAGACGTGGACAGGGACCGCCAGAGCCGATTAGAGAATCGTTTGGACGACTTATTAAAAGTCGTGCACGCTTCGATGCTTCCGAAACAATCCTCCGAAGAAGTGGAATTTCCTCCGCCACCGCCAGAGCCAATCATAACTTCATTGGTGCCTCCACCCAGGCCCGGGGCAGCTCCGCCAAAGTTAGACTTGGTTCCGCCTAAACCCTGCCGCGTTCCTTGCACCATGCCGAGTTCCACCGTGGAACTGATAAACCAGAACACCGTATCCACCCGTCCAGGTATCGTATCCCCCATAGGAAGCCCCGTAAAGAAACCGGGAACCATTTGGTCGAAGCTAGGACCGGTTTCCCAGTCGCCTTTCGTAAAAGCGCAGCAGCGATTAGGCTTGCAGTCGGCGATTTCCAATGAAATGCGGACGCAGTCATCCGCGGAGCGACGGATAGCTCGCGAAGTGGAGAAGATAATGGACACGAACGCGTTGATATTCGAAACGGGGAAGCTTCTGGAGGCGGAGAAGCGTCTGGAGGAGAAGATAGAGAACGCTCGATTGGAATCGTCGCTCAGCGAGACTTTGAACGCGCGTAGAAGATTGTTCTCCCAAAGAGAGCCGACACCGGCGATGATTTTAACTGCTGCGTTCTTGGAGAACGAACTACGCGCCACGAATCAACTAATGAATTTCTATGGCGGCTTTTTCAACGCGGATAAGAAGATTTCGAGGAGCATCGGCGACGATTTGTTGTCCGGACAAGGGGAAAGTTACGATCGCCTTCGGAGATTGAATATCCAATCTTCCTGCGTGCCTGTGGAGCCTTGCGACACATCCACGCCCGCCAAATTGCCCACTATAGTTAACGATCACGCGAAAACGGTGCCCAAGCAGTCGATTCAACAGCTGGCGCAATTGGTGATGAGCTCGGGAAGATGGAAAGAAGCCGGGTCGCAGAGAAGCGAGCAAAATCTCGATTACGCGAACGCGCAGAAGCTTCAGGGGAATGTACAAAACGTTCCGCCGATTTCTTACGGCGAAACGTTCGCCGTGGAGCAGCCCAAAGTCTTCGCGAAAGAAGACGCGGCTAAAAATGGGCAGAATTACGTGAGAGAGTGGATGATGAACAAGTACGAGTATCCGGGAAGCGCTTACGGCGCGCCGTGCAATCAGAAACCGAATTTTCCCATGGGTTTCGTCAAACCACCCCCTGAAATTGTTAACTTGAAGTCCAAAGAAGAACCCGCAGACGAGATTCGAAGGCCTATCGGGTTTCACAGCAACCTTCCGACGGATCGCAAGCACAACGTTCGATTTATGGACGAAGCGCTGGCAGAGTTGCAAAGGATGTACTTGGAAGCGATGTCGAAGGAAAAGGAACAGATGAACGATAGTTTGCCGTACGTTTTGGGGAACAATGGAAACGCGCAGCCGATCGAGAATCGGCAGATGATCGAGAAATACATCAAGGAGATGATGCCGAGGAAACAGCTGAAGGATAAGGACAGAGATAAGGATACGGACTCGGATAACGACGAGGAGTTCTTGGATACCACTACGAGCATGCCTGCAATCGCGCCGAGGAGGAATTCCATCGCGTCTACAGGTACCGCTTCTACAGATCCTGCGCATTTTATTAAGTTTACGAAACCGGATAATTGTGTACTGAGTTAAGTACAAATGCATATGGAATATGCTCGTTCTGGAGATCTCTATTTCACGTGTACACGTGCAATTAACCCATTCAGTACTGCTGCCGCCTATATTCAATGAGTTTCCGTTTTGCGTGCGCTGTTGACACTTGCTATCGATTAACAGCGATTATCCAACGTTATTCGCGCCTTGAAACATTTGCAACCGTTCGCCACTCGAATAATACGAGAGAACCGCAAGAAGAATATAAATTGAAAGTAAAGCAATTGAATATTCTTACGATTTCTTTATACTCTTCAAGTAATACCCGCCGCGGCCAAAGGGTTAATGTACACGTGTCTGGATTCGTGTAATTTTTATTGATACACGTGCACTGGGCAGTAGATGACTTGTTGGCGAAACAAACTGATTGGCTGCCGCATATCAGTAACATTTTTAGTCGCACAAGTCCGTTGCGTTACGAAGAACGCGAAACAAAGCGTATCGAAGCAGAGTGGTGCAGCGTAAGTAACTGCAAAGGATTTTCTAGTGGCTAGCCAACAAGCCATCTTTGCACAGTAGTAGAAGTAGAATTATAAAGCAATAAAATCAATATTTAGCACATTTCAAAGCAAGCAGCTATTATCTATATATAAGAATCTCGATTGTCCGTGCAATACGTTTTGTTTCGTTAAAAGAAGAAAGAGTTTTTAATGGCAAGACTTTCGGTTACGTTATTGAATAATAATAATTATCAAGTTACGTTGATCTACTTCGCAAAATGTTAGCTATATAATTATATATTAATCTATACGAAAAATATTCGATACATCTAATGCTTTGATATAAGTGCCACGCAATAATAAAGATTATATTTTTCATGATGATAATAGTCGTAACGCGTGCTCTGTTTGAATCTCCTATGAATGCATGAAAATCCGTACACCTATACTAACAATATTAAAATAATGCAATCGTAATTCGTGTATCGGACGGGATACAATGAATTCGAGATAAATTGCATCTGCAATTGCAGATCTATTTATAACGTATTAATCCTCATTTACAAGTGACACGAATTATATATTCGTCACAGAAAAGCATTGATATATACATATACATTAACAACAAGAATAGTAAAGTAGAATTTTCGGGTTTCCCTTGAGAATTAATTAATATTTCGGCTCCTTAACGCATCCTGCAAAGATGACAGTTGAATCGACAGAATTAACTTCTTGGTTCTGAGATGATTTCACGATGCTGAAGATAAATGGACGATCCAATTTTAACACAGGTATGGATGGTGGCGTGAACAGTGCGCTCGTATACACAAATTGTACAACTGCAAACAGATTTTAACATCCACTAAATAACGATAAATTATTCTTCTTATCGGACAATTGTTAGTAGCATAACACCTTTACATACGCGACATGCTTAAGCTATCTTACGAAACCCATGTGCGTAATTAATAATTGACCCACTGTAATAGAACCCAAATGCAGATAGAAAAATGAGATGCAGTGGTGAGAGAACTTACCGTACGAAGAAATGTTCGTGGAAAAATGATCAATCTTTGAATTGCTGTGACTTGGTAAAAAAACATCGCATAACAATCAAGTTGAGCTCACTTTAAAACTGCACATAACACGTTTGCGTATTGGAAGGGATACAATGAATTCGATATAGATTGCATTTGCAATTGCAGATCTATTTATAACGTATTTATCCTCATTTACAAGTGACACGAATTATATATTCGTCACAGAAAAGCATTGATATACGTACACATTAACAACACGAATATTAAAATAGAATTTTCGGGTTTCCCTTGAGAAGTAATGAATTTCTCGGCTCCTCAACGCATCCTGCAAAGATCACAGTTGAATCGACAGAATTATCTTCTTGGTTCTGAGATGATTTCACGATGCTGAAGATAAATGGACGATCCAACTTTAACACAGGTATGGGTGGTGGCCCCGATCCACCAAAACGAATAGTCCCTGTACCTACAAAAGTATTTTAACATCCATTAAATAACGATAAATTATTCTACTTATTGGACAATTGTAAGCTGCATGACACATTCCTCCGGTGCGAAACTTAAGCAACATAACAGATACACGTATGCATAGTTAATAGTTGCTTTATATAATAAGATGCAGATGTAGATGGAAAATGTATTATACCTTGAACTGCTGTAGCTTCGCAATGAAGTATTGTACGACGATCAACTTGGACTCACTTTAAAACTTTAAGTAACACGTTTGCGTATTGCAAGGGATACAATGAATTCGCTATAGATTGCATTTGCAATTGCAGATTTATTTATAACGTATTTATCCTCATTTACAAGTGACCCAAATTATATATTCGTCACAGAAAAGGACTGATATATACATACATTAACAACAAGAATAGTAAAGTAGAATTTTCGGGTTTCCCTTGAGAATTAATTAATATTTCGGCTTCTCAACGCATCCTGCAAAGATGACAGTTGAATCGACGGAATTATCTTCTTGGTTCTTAGATGGTTTCACGATGCTGAAGATAAATGGACGATCCAACTTTAACACAGGTATGGGCGGTGGCCCCGATCCACTAAAACGAATAAACTCTGTACCTGCAAAAGAATTTTAACATCCATTAAATAACGATAAATTATTCTACTTATCGGACCATTGTAAGCTGCATGACACCTTCCTCCGGTGAGAAACTTAAGCAACATAACAGATACACGTATGCATAGTTAATAGTTGCTTTATATAATAAGATGCAGATGTAGATGGAAAATGTATTATACCTTGAACTGCTGTAGCTTTGCAATGAAGTATTGTACGACGATCGACTTGGACTCACTTTAAAGCTTCAAGTAACACGTTTGCGTATTGCAAGGGATACAATGAATTCGATATAGATTGCATTTGCAATTGCAGATCTATTTATAACGTATTTATCCTCATTTACAAGTGGCACAAATTATATATTCATCACAGAAAAGCATTGATACATACATACATTAACAACAAGAATAGTAAAGTAGAATTTTCGGGTTTCTCTTGAGAATTAATTAATATTCCGGCTCCTCAACGCATCCTGCAAAGATGACAGTTGAATCGGCAGAATTATCTTCCTGGTTTCGAGATGATTTCACGATGCTGAAGATAAATGGATGATCCAAGTTTAGCGTAGGTGTTTGTGGCGCGATTAAGATGCTGTCAAGTACTATGATAGCAGCTGCAAACGAATAAATAATGACAAATTATTCTATTCATCGAGCAATTGTTGGTAGCATAACACCTTTATATACGCGACATGCTTAAGCAGTCTTACGAAACCCATGTGCATAATTAATAATTAGCCCTCTGTGATAGAACCCAAATGCAGATAGAAAAATGAGATGCAGTGGTGAGAAAACTTACCGTACGAAGAAATGTTCGTGGAGAAATGATCAATCTTTGAATTGCTGTAACTTGGTAAAAAAAAAACATCGTATAACAATGAACTTGAGCTCACTTTAAAGCTGCACATAACACGTTCGCGTATTGGAAGGGATAAAATGAATTCGTATACGTAAAAAACGTATTTATTCCCATTTACAAGTGACACAAATTAATATATTCGTCACGGAAAAATATTGATATACACGTACAATTAACGACACGAATATTAAAGTAGAATTATCGTGTTTTATTGAGTATTAATTAATAGTTCGGCTCCTTAACGCATCCGGCAAAGATGACAGTTGAATCGACAGAATTATCTTCCTGGTTTTGAGACGATTTCACGATGCTGAAGATAAATGGACGATCCAACTTTAACACAGGTATGGGTGATACAATGGACACTGAGCTTATACGCTGAAACTGTATAACTGCAAAAAGATTTTAACATCCACTAAATAACGATAAATTATTCTTCTTAGCGGACAATTGTTAGCTGCACGACACAATCCCCGATTACACACCCTTAAGCAACGTAACGACTACACGTATGCATAGTTAATAGTTGCTTTATATAATATATCAACTTGGGCTCACTTTAAAGCTTCAAGTAACACGTTCTTGTATTGGAGAGGATATACAATGAATTCGATATAAATTGCATTTGCAATTGCATATCTATTTATAATATTCCTATCTCCATTTACAAGTAACGCAAACTATATTTGTCACACAGAAGCACGGATATATAGCGATAACACGAATACTAAAGCGGAATTCTCGGATTTCCCTTGGTTATTGATTAATATTTCGGTTCCTTAACGCATCCCGTAAAGATGACAGTCGAATCGACTGAATTGTCTTCCTGGTTTCGAGATGATCTTACAATACTGAAGTTAAATGGATGATCCAACTTTAACACAGTTATGGGCGGTGGCCTTTCTCTGAACATAGCCATAGGAACCATCGTTTCGGCTGCAAAAAGATTTCAACGTCAACCAAATAATGACAAATTATTCTACTTATCGGACAATTGTTAGTAGCGCGAAATATTTGCAGGTGCGTCGCCGTTAAGCAACGCAACAAATACACATATGCATAGTTAATGGTTGCTTTATATAATACATCAACTTGGGCTCACTTTAAAGCTTCAAGTAACACGTTTGTGTATTCGGGGGGGATACAATGAGTTCGAAATGAATTGCATTTGCAATTGCAAATCTATTTATAATATTTCTATCTCCATTTACAAGTGAGACGAATTATAATAATCAGCACGCGAAAACATCGATATAAATCGATAACACGAATATTAACACGGAATTTTGCGGGTTCCTCTTGGGTGTTAATTAAAATTTCGGCTCCTTAACGCATCCTGTAAAGATGATAGATGAATCGATAGAATTAGCTTCCTGGTATGGAGATAATTTCACGATGCTGTAGATGAATGGATGATCCAGCTTTAGCGAAACCGGAGGTGATTTTTTTCCTTTTCTAAACGAACATAGGTACGACTCTCCTGCAAACAAATTTCAACATCCAGTAAATAGTGACAAATTATTCTATTTATCGTGAAATTTAATTCGAACGGCAATTTTAGCTTCGTATTATAATATATCGGGCGCAATTAAACGAATGTTGCCCACAATATTCAAATATCTGGATTCGATAAAGATGGAAAGAACTATTGGCAGGGGAGTTTAATTTGTACAGAAATTGTTGCATTCTATTATAAAATATTATACAACAGATTCGAATAGATTTGTGCGTAACACGATGCAGAAAACAGTGAGCAGCCAACGTTAGCTTAACTAACTGATAAAATAGTCGTAGCGCAAGGACGTTAACGAATTGATGCGAACACTTAAGACAACATCCACATGATTAGCGTGGCGATTGAACTTCACTGATTCCATAAGTGTTAATTGTACCCTTTTGTTTTTATTTATAATCTCGGTTCGGCGACGCGGCCGCTGAACAACGTTACGGTGGAAAGCGTTTCGCTATCTTCGCTGTTATCGATTTTTATGATTTGATAATAGAATGGTCGTGAAACGTCGAACACCACCGGCAGCTCCAAAGACATTTTCATCATGATGACAGCTGAAACAAAATCATACAACGTTGCATGCATCGCCGTGAAACTTTCATCGTGAAAATTTCGTGGAATATTGTTTGCCACATTATATTCAGGCCGCGAACGAATTATTTGCCACTTTGTTCGGGTCACAAATAAATTATTCGCAACGATTAGCAGCAGAAACGGATTTTGAAGCAAGTTATTTGCGATCACCGGAACTGCAAATGGAATTATTCGCCGCTGTTCGGATCGCAAACAGATTGTTCGTCACCGTTTTGATCGCAGCAGACAAATTATTTCCCGCTGTTACGGTTTGCGAAATAAATCATTTGCAACGATTAGAAGCGCAAACAGATTTCGAAACAAATTATTCGCGATCACTGGAACTGCAAATGGATTATTTGCCGTTGTTCGGATCGCAAACAGATTGTTCGTCACCGTTTTGATCGCAGCAGACAAATTATTTCCCGCTGTTACGGTTTTGGGAAATAAATCATTTGCAACGATTAGAAGCGCAAACGGATTTTAAAACAAATTAATTACAACTACTGGACACGGAAAGCAATTGTTCGTTACCGTTGGAGTCACAAATAAATTACTCGGTGTTACTACGATTGCAGGCAAATTACGATCACACACAAGGTTTCGCAACAAATCGTTTGCACGTACACTGGAATTGCAAATGGATTGTTTGCCACTATATTGGCGGCGCAAACGAATTGTCGTACTTTTCGCTACTGGCCAACTTTAATATCTAATTGAATTCTTACCTGTTGTCTCATTGCTCTCATGCGTAATCGACGGCGCAGTAAAAAGGTAACTGTCGCGCGATTACAGTTCAATAATTAACCGATCGATCGTTCCATATAATCGATCTTGTTACAGAAACAAGAGCCGAAATCTTTAAATTCCAATGAAATGGCTCTCATCGTAGCAGGGAAAAAGATAGAATTAAAAATGATGAAAATATACATTTTGTTTGGTACATATTCCAAACTCTAAAACTGTAAATAATCATAGACGAACCTTTCATGTTCATGCGATCTTAAACAATCAAACAAACGAATAAAAAAATGTAAGGTTTCGTTGTCGAAGTAACGAAGCGTTTGCAATTAAACAATTGCGCAAGTCATGCGTGTTAAAAGTATTCAAAAATGCTCCACGATTTGCTGAAACATTTCCGTGCACGATTATTCGTTAATTATTTATTCTTGCTAAGATACATGCTTTCCACGTCTTCTTGCAAAGACGCCGATCGAATTGCACACGTTGCAGTGGATTATATTTTATCGCCTCCTCGGTGGATTTGTTTATCCCGATGCTTTGGTCAACGTAGACTAGATTTAGTAGATTTGCCTATTCGCTAGAAGCTTTAAATCGTTGTACTAATCGCGGATAGTTCGCTGCGTTTCTATTTCAATCAAGTTAATAATCCTCGTTTAGTCGCTCCGTTTACGAACACTTGTCAAACAATAATATAATACAAATGTCTATTAAGAAAATCTTCGCGCGGAATTAACGCTAAAACTACCACAAGATTACTAATTTATTATAACAATTATACAATGCTGCAGCTGTGCACTTCACTTGCGCCGCGTATCTTTGTCAAGTGTCTTATCAGTTTTATTTCTTCGATACGAATTAGTATAATTTAGTCGTTTGTTAGTTTTAGCGTTAAACGATTCGACGTTTCGTCGTTTACATTTACCAGCCTGTTTTTCGTAGAAACAGGGATAAATAAATATTATTTTTGCACATTCAACGAAGCCATAATTTCACGCGTATCGATTTCGTGTTTCCTCGAATATCGAATCTAGCGAACTTTCTGGTAGAAATGAAATTAAGCGGAAATTGGTTGATAAACGTGGCCGTGAAATATCGGGACAACGTGACTATCCTCGGTTTCCGGGTTTGCGACTAATTTGACGATACTATAAAAGAAGGGACGGTCGACGTTGACTTCCGTGTCGAGAACAATGCCGCAGCGTGTCATCATTAAAACACCTGCAACAAATTGTACAATTTATTTCAAATTGTACAATTTATCTGAAATTGTACAAATTGCCCGCGAAACTTCTTCGATCTAGCAGCTTTTTTTTTCATTTGCGAAAGACGAAACACGATAATGTTAGCTTGCGTTGCGAGTCGAACAGCGACAAAAATAATAATCGAATGGAAGCAGCAATCGGTTGGAGTCTAAATTTTCTAGACTCGCGAAACTCGAATTCGAATCTTTGTTTCGAGGCAACGAAACTCTCGGAACTCGAAGCTTTTGAAACTTTCGAAGCTCCGAATCCTTACGCTCTTCTGTTTATTTGTAAGCAACAATTAGGATCCTAATGAAACCCATTTACAAAATCAAGTTAATCGAAACTCAAGTCGATTATTAGCTACTAATTTTTATTCTTTTCTCGCTGCAAACGACCACGATGAATTATGATTATCCTCGATGTAACTGTGTATTGTAAAATACAGCGTAGCGAAAGGGTTAAGGGAGCATCGATTGAGAATCGAGGGGAAAATTTTGTTCGTGCTCTTGATTTATTTGAACTTATTAAATATTATGTAGGTGAAGTGTGTACACGTAAGTTTAACCCATCGCGGGGGAAACAAAGTAACATGTAACGAATTTTCGTTCGATTATTGACGAATTAAGAACAAGAGTTAAAGAATTCTCGTCGAATTGTTCACGGCAACGAGTATTAATGATGTTAATTGAAATTTCTTGCTTTAAAACGTGGCATGCATCGAATAATTAGCCGGCTATTTGCGACGCTCGTCTCGAAAGGGTTAAAGTACGCAAAGGGAAATTATTCAGGATCCGCTACTGATCCCACGAAGAGTGCGGCCGTTTGTCTATTCAGAATGGCGTAATAAAAAGGTTTGTCAGCTTTGAACACTACGGGTTGAGCATTCGGAGCTGGGAGAGAAGCGGCTAACCCAATCAAGACTGAAAAAAAAGAAAGAACTCGTAAAATTACAGGATAACGCGGCTAAACGTGTATTACTTACGCGGACGTATAAGAAACGATCAAATACTTAGTCTTAGCAAATTATTTTTCGATCTGGATAAATTTTCTTTAACCTGCGATCAAATTCTATTTAGGTTGCAGCTAAAGATTATTTCATTTGTTAAATTCTATTCAGATTTGCAATTAGATTCTATCTAATTCGAACGAATTTTAATTAGCTTGTAATTCAATCTTATTTCGCTTAAAGAATTCTTATTTGGGTTTCACGTGAAGCGTATTTGATTTGGATAAAATCTATTTAGATTGCAATTAGATTCTATTCCATTTAGATAAATTCCGTCTACTTTGCAATTGAATTCTATCGTAATGTAAATCAATGCTATTTAGGCTGCGCGTTAAAGTTTATATCATTTAGATAAACTCTATTTAATTTGAATAAATTCCGTTCAGATTGCGTTTAACATCTGTTTAACGTAAATCAATTTTATTCGGATTGCGATCGGAGTTCCCTCAATTTGGATGAATTCTCTATGGTTTGAAATGAAGCTGTGCGAAGGGGGAAGCAATTATTATCACGATAAGCTTTCTTCCTTGGGTTAACACAGTTTTGATGAACAATTTGAACTTCGTTACGCGTCGTTCGAAACACGATTCGAGATTTCGTCGTTGCTTTCAGTCACAAATGATGTCACGTACAAGCTTGAAGTCATGCGATTTGGAATACTTGTTTACCTCTTAGATTGCGGATTTTAAGCGTACGAAAAAATACTAACCGCACGCAATACACAAGCTATAGTAAAAATTACGATATCTGTATTACACGTGTCTTCCATTTTTCACTTGAAAGATATGAATTTGTATAAAACAAAAATCCGCAGTCTACTTGTACCATAAAATCATTAGTTACAATTTATATTTCTTCAGCGGTAATAATCGTGAATATGACGTCGAAAGTTCGATGAAAACAGAGGGAATACGAATACGAATATTAATATGTAGCTTCTAATTGTAAGGGGTAATAAAATCACATACTACACAAGTAAATATGTAATAATATATATATATATATATAATGATAATAATAATATAATAAATTAGTAGAATCTTATTCAAATATCTTCCGAATCTTTTCGTCCGCGATTACGGACAACCATTGTTATTATTATAATAAAGTACATTTAGAAGTATAGTTGTAATTACATTCTCCGAATGCAAGCAGCTGTTTTATACGTGTCTCGATTCTCGTATCGAACGATGGAATGAATTAATTGATATATAAACCGAGGGCATTATACGAGTATATATATGGAGATGAAGATTTTCGATTGAAAGTAAGACAATAAATGAACCTGATTAACTCTACTTCTATCAAGTATGCAAATTCGATTATCCAAGTAAGTACATAATTAACGTTGAGCTTCCCAAAAATGAATTCAATTCATTTTACGTAGGTGATCGATTTGGCTTCTGAACGACTCGAATATTGTTAATAATAATAATACTACAGTGAAATTCGGTTACTGTAATCGTGGATAATATCATTATTAGATTAGGGATCGTTACGCAAATCCGTATTTTTATTAACAAGATTGAAGAGATGAAACTGAAATAGAGGATTGCTTCGCTATCTAAATATTCTAATTTCTATCGTGTTACGAATATATTTTAGCATATTCCGTGCATCAGGGTGCAATTTTTCGGCATCTAAATTTCCCATAAATGCGTAAAGATCCGTAGTCTAGTCATAATCGTTCGCAATAAAATGATTTCAATAGTGAACACTTTTTTATCCTCTGCTTTACGTTATGAGCTGGTTATTCTTAAAAATTGCTCGAAAAAAACCCGAAGTAATTGCAATTAACCGATTCCACTGCAGTACGTAATTAGATTGTGCCTATTTACCCTCGTTTCGTTCGCATAATCTTTTCTCTTCGAAATGATGCGACGCGTATGAATGACAACTTTTTCCGATCCACACGTGTAAAAAGCTCGTTTATTCGGATCAGTCGGACCAGTCATTGCAAACTTAATGCTAAAGATTGGCAGAGATTGGCGTAATCGCGCCACGCTATACTCTACTTTACCCCTAATTCGATTTCCATGTTAAAAACTAACCATAAGAGATTCAACTGTTACTTTAATATCGATTCGCTTTGCGTTTCACACGCGTATAAAATTAAGATAATCGCGTTTCGCTTAACCCTTTCGGTAGTTTAAAAGAATAAAAAAAGAATCTTTGAAACATAAATTAGCTCGGCGAGACAGAAATACGTTACATATTTTAATATTTATCATACCGTTTTCTATTCGCTGGTATCGTTGCAAATATTATCGTTTAAAATACTATTTTCTGAAGTATTTCAATGGAATGCTTATTTGTACGAATTGGTATTAAAATAGACATTTGAAACACTATTTCTCTATGCTTAATTGCTGCTCATTTCAAAGAAAGATTTACGCGCCGAGTCTTACATCGATTTAAGAAACAGAAATAGTAATAGTATAAAACCGAATCGTTGAGTCTATGCATCATTCGAATAAAGTTATTTATAACAACAAAACAACTATTAGAATTGAACATGGAATTAACGTTTCCTTAAATGTTCGTAAGCATATACATAATTACCTTTTCGTTCCATATTCGTTTCGATTAATCGTAAAGCGGAAAACGGGGTTGAAAATATTTCGCAGCGTACTCGTAAAAATAAATCGTTCAATCTGCCCGAATTTCCAGCTACCGAAAGGGTGAACGTTTCGATGCGGAGAGAGAAAAAAAAAAAAAAAGAAAAGAAAAGATAATAATTAAAAAGCAGCGCTACGAAATGGCATTCGCTATGAACAAGGTCACATCGTTGTATCTAAGAATGGACAGGAATGGTCGATTCACGTAGAACTGAATGGGCATCGGCGGTGACCATAAGCTCGAAAGTGGCCTTACACTGAGACCTGCCACAAGCAATTAACACTCAATTAATTCGCCTGTGCCACAAGCAACGTCACACTTATCGTTAAATATCCCATTACGGTAAAACTTCGATTACCCGAGTATTCTATTGCCTCGTTAGGCGCGTATATTAGGTCATACTATAAGTAATGTCGCCTTCGCCCCGAAAAATAACCAGCTACGCTCGTGGTAGAAATTATTTCTTAACAAATTTCAATTCTCAATTCTATCTGCAGTACGGTTGAGTATCGTGACAAAGCGTTTTCCATTCGTCCTTTTATTACTGTTAAAGTACGAAACAGCTAACGTTCCTGTGAATATTTAGCATAAGAAGAAGATTTGATTAAGGGAATCTGTTCAAAGATACAATGAATTAATTAGAAGATAAGAAGGTTTCATTGAAGAAGTGAATTTCCTTGTAAAGGAATATTCGGGAATATTCATATGTATTCAGGAACATTGATTATTCCTTTACGTTAGAATAAATTCCTTTAATCAAATCTTCTTGTCTTCTAATCAATTCCTCGTATCTTTTAAATTCTAAATTCTAAATTCGTTGTATCTTATAATAAAAATTCTTATCCTAAATATTCACGGGAACGTTAGCTATTTATTATTTCAACAGTGCGAGGGAATATTGAATATTCCTTTATACGATTTTTCCGATATCTTAGGGAATATTTCAATTCCTTCGTCGAGAAATTTCGCTTCCGCTGCGCTCGTTTAAATAGATCTAATAAACGATATTACTTATTGGATGACCTAATGCGTACGCGTATCCACGATATGAAGTTTACGCGACTATAGAAAGGAAAAAGAGCGAAGAAGTTAATAAAGAATGCGCGCGATCCTCTGTCGGAGATGAATCGAAGAGAGATTAATTAATAATGGTGCGAGAATTAAGGGATGACGATGGAAATCATTCGGCCGTGACGGGATGAATGATTCGGCCATTGAAGAGAACTGTGTCGTGGTTCCTTGTTGTGATTGCATAAAAGAACGGCCCGTTTACTCGAAATTCTTCTAGGGAGGGATACATGAACAGCGCAACCTCGATTTCTGTCGAAACACAAAATTCCACACCGTTAAATTATTCGACTCTAAATTCTTCCGTCTTCCTCTCTCTCTCTCTCTCTCTAATCTCTCCTCTATCCAGGTTTGTTAATAATCGTGACAGCCATGATTCCGTAAAAGGTTTTTGTTAATCATAAACGTAGTGTAAAGGAGTAGCTAACTAATGGTGGTCCAAATAGTTACGCTAACTAAATCAATGTTCCCAACCTTTCTTTGGGTCGCGACTCCATTTATTAACCCTTCGAACGATGCAAGCTTATCCAGGTATCAACCCTTTGCACTCCAACCCTTTTTTTAATAATATAATATATAGCAACTTAAATACCATTTCCTGACTGTTACGGGAGCTTAACGCGTTATCTATTTCGAAAAGGAGAAACTAGCTTCTATTTCGAAGAAATGGAAATTTCATTGGAGAAAATAGGGTTAGAAGTATTTAAGCCTTGAGCTTTTGATCTTTACGCATGTCTCCACGGCGTAGTCAACGGAGCGTAAAGGGTTAATATAACGTGCACACGTTTAAGTAAGTACACTTAAGCAAGGGTTTATCGTGCTACGAAGCAAACAGAAATACACACAGGACAAGCGGCTCTCCAAACTATTTCTATGGAAGCTCGAAAGGGTTGCAAAGCAAGCGACAAGTGAAATTAAGCAAAGTGCAGCGCGATACGCAAGAATACGTTCAACGCAACCGAAAGGAACGCGTAACTCTGTACGCGTTAATAAGTTGTAAACGTGGAATAATATTTTTTTTTTTCTTCAAGACACTTAACACGTTGAATGCCCCGCAAATTTTGTATACTTTGTCTCGAGCAGCACAATAGAATTCGACGCGATTTAACACGGTACCGTTTAATTGATATTTAACTCGTGCAAAATATTATGTTTCGATAACGATGTTTACTGAACCGTTAAATATACGTACTTTTTGTTTCGTAACATTATCTGGTTATCCGCGTTGTTCAACTTTTATTCAACATTCGTGTTATGCATTAATATGGCATAATATTTACGTTCATAGGTCTGTGATATCATTGATAAATAGTTCATGGATCGGCTTGAAAAATAATCTCTTGTCATGGGTGACCAACGTGTTAACGAATCTCGCTATAAATCATTGTCTCCACTTTGCGTTCATTTTAGTAACGGATAATTAAGTATACGCAATGAAACGGAAGATCTTATAATTTCATTGTTTTACAACGCGTTGTAAATACACATTTCTGCTTCGAGAAACTAAATTTCCGCGAACGTTTCTAGCATATTTCGCTGCTTTAAACCTTTCAATAACATATAATGATCTTTTCATTCAATGTATATAACGATCTGATATAATAAATAATTCGCGTTACTTTGGCAAATAATTATTATTAGTACAAAACGTTACGGAAACATAAAATTAAAAGTATCGTTGCAAATACTAAACGCAACAATATTCATATACTACAATATAAAATAGATCTGTGCACGTTAATAAATTATAAAAAATAGATTCGAGGATTCTATTCGTTTAAATGGAAGAAAAAGAAAGAATTTTCGTAGTAAGGGAAACAAACGGTGGTCGGAAAAAGTAAACTAAACTCCAGAAGTATCGGAATTTAAATGGAAATATCGCTTGAATTTTGAACACCATTGAAAGGGTTGATTCTTAGTTATCGATCTATCTTTGAATCGGAGGTAAAAAGATACCTAAATACTTTGCTCAATTTCGATGCGAAGCATGCAGGGAAGATTTCGAATTACTTACCAGTGACCGCAGCAGCTTCGCTACCCTCTTCGTTAACTTCGATAAAAGCCTTTTGCAGAACTTTGCTAATCGCCAAACTATCTTCGGCGATGCCAGAAAAGTTTGCTTTCGAAGTGAACGCGTCTACAATGCCCATCTATCGGAAACCAAAAAACGTTCGAATACAAAGGAGATCAATCTTTGCGTCAATTAGGGTGGACGTATCGCGTACTAAGTAATTATAAAAAAATAAAAAAAATAAAACTTCGCGCTTTAAGTAAGTTTCGTTAACTATTTTAGAACGTCGTTAACGTAAAAATCAATCCAGTTTCTAGCATAATATTCAGTTCAACAGTTCCTTTCTTTATGAACATTTTCTTTACACGTACAATACAATAATTTCATTGCTACGTAAATGAAACGGTACAACGAAGTCCACGGTACCTCGTATCGTCCCTTGAGACGTTCAAGTTTAAATAGAAACACGTTTTACAAACACGTCGGTTTGCGTAACAGGTATAAGAATTTTTATGGAATTATGACGCGTTCCATACATTACAATTATATTTGGTCGCGTTTCAATGTTCAATAGCACATTTACCTGCCAATATTTCGTTACAAATATTAAGTGTAAACGAATGTACGATGTCTGTGCGTTGTTACGTAAAGCGACGTCCAAATTTGCGATTCTTTATACGTTACTTTCCTGTTAAATAAACGGATTCAAGTGGCAGGTATAGGGACAGTGGCAGTACGTGGGTATTAACCCGATAAAACGGCGCATCGAATTATCAAATAATGAATGCGTACCTTCCCTAAAACATCGTTCAGGTCGATTTTAGATTCAATCTTGAATTTTGGCAAATACAATTCCACCTGACGCTCGTATCCTTGTTGCAGTATACTGGATAAGCTTGTGTTCTGCATTTTCTTCTCCATCTCCGCCAAACCATCGATTTCGTTCGGAAGAACTATCACCATTTTCAATTCGTCGCCCTGAAAACATTCGCAATAGCAAGCGTTACGATCGATTCACGGTTTCCCGTTCATTCTGACTTCGAGATTTTTTAACGGTTTCCATTTGAATTGATTTCAAAAATATTTGCAAACGTTAATATATGTTCGGGTAACGTCACATAAAACTATAAACTTGTCGAATGTTATTACGTAATAGGTATTAATAACATTGTTAAAGAAACGAAGGAATTCCCTTGCTACGAATTTCACGAATGTAAACAGAAGTTTCATTAACGTACGAATAGTTAGTAAATAAAACAGAGTTTTCATTAACGTAAAGAAATATCAACGGTTAAATTTCATTGGCTATTATTATAGATTTATTTGCGATACTCTTCTTTGCGTTTATTCGTGGCTGTCTTTTCTTCTCTTTTTATACCAAAGGGTTAATAAATAAATAAATGAACGTATACCACTTTCGATAATAGAAAATTACGAGAAACACGAAGAGTAGAGAATGAAGCAGCTCCACTTCCCGTATATTTCATTAACATAAGTATTGCTTAAGTCTCAAATTAAAGCACTCCAGCTTTGATTGCGTTTTGTTAGTTTACTTAAATTATCCTACGCTTCTTTACGAAGCTTCAAACGGTTCAAAAAGTGTCGCGTTCTCCGTCAGCCTTACATTTTCGTCCCTCGATTTTGCTCACGATATTAATTACTTTGCTCGAAACTTACCACGTACGGAAGCACAATGAATTGAGCGTTCAACTCGGGGGCGTTTCCGTAAACGTATTTGCCGGTTCGAGACATCGTAGGAACTTGTTTCACCGTGTCTTTGGTAACGTGGAATGGCATATCCTTGGTGTCCTCGGGCTTGAATTTGTACTTCCATATCCCCTTAAAGTACACCGCGTTAACCAGTACCAATGCTGTCATCGCATCCAAATCGTCTATGAAAGAAGCAACGCGATTACTTTCGATCAATTACCGAACGAACTAAACGAGATTTTTCATTATTAGGTCGTCCGATAAATTACAATTCATTTGACGATACGTAGCGTTTAAACGTCGCACTATTAGACCTTGATGCATCTCAATTTAGTCGCTCGAGTTCAA
Source organism: Eucera pruinosa (assembly GCA_028830335.1). NCBI lineage: Eukaryota > Metazoa > Arthropoda > Insecta > Hymenoptera > Apidae > Eucera > Eucera pruinosa. The sequence goes on from JAMYCR010000019.1 coordinate 5,523,044, forward strand.
TTTAAGTACCAAAACTTTTAGTTACAAAAGCTAGCTACAAAGGTACAAATCGTAACGATCGTTGAATAAAACTTCGAGCAAAGATTAGCACGTGAATTAATTAGGTATCTCTAATTTTCTTTCAATACAGTTTTTCAGAACAGTATGCAGACATAGATAGCTATTTATTATTATTTACTTATTAACCGATCTATTGCCCTTTGCGTACATTGATAGCAATATTGCAAAGAAAAATATTATGCTAAGCGTGACGCTTTAAAATAATAGTAAACAGTACAACGCATTGGCAGCAGTGCAGTGCTATTGTAACGAAGCAACGAGGTAACGAAAAAGAAAACACATTAAACGTTACAGCGAAGAACGTTGCTATTTATGTAAACAGAAATTGAAGCTAGAACAATAGGATTATCGTATAATATTAATCCGAACGCGTTGCCGCGAATTTATCAGACGACGCGAAATTCATTCGAACGGGAAATAAAAATCTACGAACTAGGAGTCACGATTCCATCGATCAGATTCGCCGTATTTTGTTTCACCCACGTGTTAATAATTTCTGCGGCTTGGGTGTTTTGGGCGAAATCCACCAATTGCGTAGCAGAACGGAAGTAAGATTCGGTCAGTTCCTTGTAAGTCGGTTTCACCGCGAACTTCTCCGCCGTGAACACTTTGTTCGCGACCGCCAGCTTATTCTCTGTCACGTTCTAAACCGAAAGAAACACGCATGCTTGTATAGAACGGAACAAAGATCCTAGAACTGGAAAAAAATCGAGCGCCTCGATAGAAATTTGTAACGGCAATTCGATGCGGCAAAGATCGAGTGATACAATTTTCAGTAGAACTATCGCGTACAATTTACACTCCGCGTTAGACACTTGCGATTGCTATCCAGAAAATTGGTTAACACCAAATATTATCGGAACAATATTGTCGAGCAAATGGGGAAGAAAAGTCTGGTTAAAACCTACGACTGATTGAATAAAAATGTTGCAAATTACGAATGAAAGAATAAGAAAGATTAGGAGGTAACGTTAGAGGCCGAAGAATATTTCTAAATTGCTCAAAAGTTTATGTATTCGTGTATACAACACTTGTACTACGTAACACGCGTGTCTCGGAATAAATGAACTTGCACGCAAGAACAATGATTCGATTATCAGGTTGATAATCGCAAGCAGTCACGGTATATTTTGCTCGTTCTTCTGTATTTTAATAGCGTCTATATTTTGCTACTCGATTCCTTCGGGTTTCATAGAAGCATTCGGCGCGTCTATCGAAAAATCGAGGTGCAGCGCGAGATAAGGATAAGTGTAAGACGAAAAGGGAGAAGAGATACTTACGTTGAGTGAATCGATAAGCGCTTGATAACCGGATGTGCCGAGGCTATCTGGAGACGGCATATGAAGCACGTTTTTAAATTGCCTTTCGGTTTCTCCTCTGGCACCGTAAGCGGCCATCGCCAGGCAAATTGCCGCGCTCAGAGGAGACGTTATAAGGTTCCCTGGATTTTCCTCCGTAACCGTCTGCGAACAATTTTGTTTACGCTCCATTTTATACTTCTCTTCGAATCGAATTTGACCAGGCCTACGGGTGATTTAAACGCGCGACAGAGCGTGGAATGGCGTAAAGTATTCGAAGTAGAAGTAATTAGGTGCACCAATAAGTAGTCGAGTACTTTTCAATCAGTTAACAACTTTTACATTCTTTGAAAGTTGACGTGAAACATTACAGAATAGAATATAGAATATGATTTTGTTCAAAACAGATGCTGATTAGAGTAAAGAAAGGCGAATTTATTCATTGGTACACATTAATATAAAGTAAAGTACCCAGTAATCGATGTTGCGTACGATTTCAACGATAAATCAAGGTTCCATTTTCAATTTAATTTCGTCCACGATTTTTCTTACAAACTAAAACAGAATTATATTTTGTCCGGCATTATTAATCATTAATAATTGAACTGATAGGAAGTTGTCGATTGCTGGCTACTTTACTATAACATCGGGAGCGTGCGAATGTTTTGTTGCACTCGTTTGGTTAATTTTATTTACAAGAATGTAATACGACTTTACATAGAAATCCGCGATATACCGACGAGACATTTGTCGCATTGCTTTACCTGAAAGAAGGAAGAGGAGAATTGATTGGTGCCTTCCGTAACAGCGCGAAGCGCTTGCACGTTGTCTTCTGCCTTCGCCATTGCTAACAGGCCGAAAGCCACCAACAAGATTCCAATCGCTGCAACGAACAATAGTAAATCGTTATTAACGCCTAACGAAACCTGAAGCATTAGCAAATTATAATATAAGGACGAAGGGAATACTTGAAAATTCTACCGATATACTTAACCCTTTGCGGACGAGTGTCGACAAATAGTCGCCTAATCATTTGTTGGCTTTCCGAATCCATGTCGTCTTTTAAAGTGCAAAACATAATGCAATGAATACTTAAAATCTATAATAAATACTTGAAATCGTTGGAACTCAAAAGTCCGAAAACTCAAAGTCGCAGAATTCAAAACTTAAGTACTTCCACAAGTTTCATTACTTCTCGTCCGCAAAGGGTTAAACTAGGCGTTATTAGTTAATAATATTCGAAAAGCTGTTTGCGCGACGTAAAATAGCACAACGGTACGCGTTACGTTCGTAATCGTTCGTAATCTTGTTTAGCTACTACGTAAAGTGCAAGATTATCGAATACGGGGGCCTCGCGCGAAATAACGGGACAGTAAATTATTCGTGCAAACAAAATACGTTTGCCAGCCACACAGAAACACTGCAATGGCTTCATTATGCAGACCCCCATGATTTCAAGGTACGAGGTTCAAGGTTCGTTGTTCGCGAAAGACAAGCCGGCGAAGGACGACAAGTTGCGCGAAATTGTTAAGCAACATCGAACGAATTGCGCGCGTGGAATGCGGTGGAAACTAAATTCTAGACGCAACGAAATACAATCAAACAGTTACGAGATAAACGTATTCGTATCTAACGACAGTAACGTGTCGTTATGTAATATAATTAACGGTTTATCAACCTTTCTGCCGCGTGACCCGATATATTTATAATATTTCGTAATTTCACGATAGCTTGCAATGCAGAAATTTGAAGAATTCGACTGACCAAACGAAGAGAACGACAACACACATACTTACATATTGTATTTCAAGCAACCGAAGCAAAACGACGATTTTATTCCGCGTTCAGAATTAGATTTGCAACATTTCGCGCGTCGTAGAAAATACTGAAATAATCGCGACTTCTATAAATACTGTATTTAATCCTACGAGTATCGTATTTTATCGGAATTCGAAGTATTTCATCGCGCAATGTTTAATTACACCGACGTTAACGTTACGTGCAATCGTTATTTGATGAATCGACCGTGGAAAGGGCAAGTGCTGCAATAATAATCGTTAAACAATGTGACAGGGAACCGAGGAACGGCGCGAGTGTCACGTGTTACGTGTATACGCGATATGTTTGTACAGAGTTAGAGGAAAAGAGACGAGTTCGATGTTTCCGCGGACAGTGAGTATTCACCGGGGAAAACCCATTAAAGTATGAACGGTGACACTATAATAGTGTTGTTGTGCACGACGTGACTAATGTCACATGTAATCGGGAATATTTCCCACAATAGTTTACAAAAATACTCGCCGATTTAAGCGACTATTTTCCACCAATGTCACGCGATCGCGTCGTCCATCGATCCGGCAAATAGAATGGAAATTTTATTCATTCGCCGCGGAAGACTACGATTAAAACAATCGAGGTTTGTCAACGTAACCGATTAAAACAGCTGGGGAATTATTAGCACGGATAGAATGGTTACGAAAGTACAGTTAATTGGAAATGTATCCGAGCAATTTACAAAATTTAGAATACTTGTTCGTCGCACTTATCTATTCGCGTTAATCGATCGTTTTAAACGTAGCGTTAAATTGCCTTTTTTACTGGTACTTGTAACAGAGTTCGAATTATCTTTTTCTTTACTATTATCTTTTAAACAAAGCTGCTAACGTGGCTAAATGTTCATTGAACGTCTTGGAATTATTAGAATTATTTAATCGTTCGATTACTCGTTTACTTAATCATTGGAGTTACTTAATCGCGCGCAATATTCTAACATTTCGTGCAATCAAAAATAGCGAATATCCAATATTTGATTCCGCTGCATTCAACTTATCAGCACTTTCATGTAAGGTTTAATTAAAAGAAGAACACTTATTTTACACGTGAAATAGCTCTTCGAGCGCGAAGATTTAAATGGTTGAAGTTTAGAAGTGTACGAAGACTTTTGCGACAGACTGTACGTAATTTGTCTTGTTAGCTTTTATTTGCGTTTCATGACGCGCTTGAAAATGGGAATACCGAGGTCCGATTATTTATTTCCTGTTCGCACTCTGTGCAACTTTTAATGGCAATCCATTGTCCGCATAGTTGCAGCCATCGACTATGATTGCAGGTACCTTAAACGGTTTATGTAATGCAGCTATTGTCGCAATTTCTTTCTGGCTTCACGAGTGTTACGATAATCCACCGAATATAACGAAGGAACGTCATTTTTGAAGCTTTCAACATTTCAACGGCAATTTTGCAATTGAATCGCTGAATGAAAAAGGCGCACTTGTTAAATACCTAATCATTCAATTGGAAAATACAATTGGGTAAAGATGAAATAAGAGGCTGAATTAAATATCGCAAATTATAGTAACAGACGTTTTGCAACATTATAATATAAGATCCTACGTTTTACGAAACTATGGAGTTATAAAATTCTACGTTTTACGAAACTATGGAGCTATAAAATTCTACGTTTTACGAAGCTACGGTATTATCAAATTCTGCACTTAACAAAATTACGGAATCATAAAATTCTACGTTCTGATAATATCGTAATAATAATGTCACAAAATCCCTAGTCTTGCAAACCAAACAAAGTTATAAAACTCGACATCCCGTCATTTAAACGCCACTAATATTAGCATAAGCATTTAGCACCGAAAACACATAATTCTTTATCTTCCGCGAAGATAAAGCCTGATTACAAACTTGCGTTCAAACAGCCACGGAAATGACGAAAGCAACGGTTATCGATTCTGCATAAACCACAAAGCATTGACCGACACATTGTGGCACGGAATTAATTAGACAGCTGCGTGTTTCGATATTATAGGGATTATTTTCATTCGAGCCCAACGCGGATGGTTTCAAGGTGCGGGGGATGTAGAAAACGCTATCTCAACACTAGGTTCACGGACGTTAATTCTATAATTCGACAGGCTTCCGGAAAAATACGTATACCGCATATAAATATTCGAACGTAGAAGCGTGATGATGAAGAGAATCACGTACAATACATATTCATACCATTGTATTACGTAAAATTAACATAAAGTACTGACAAATAATATTTATGGTCCCTATACGTTTAGGTATGAAATCTGAACGGCGTTCGGTTCCTAGTGTTAATGGTAAATAAACGTTTATTGATAATAAAATAACCGTAACGCGGAATCTCGGAGAAAATTCTCGCTTTATTCACAACGTTCTATCGCTGCGATATCTCCCACGCACGATTTCACGCATTTTCTACCCTTGCACGCATTCGTTCCGTCTCTCTGGTTCTTTCATTCATCTCGAGCATTCGTAAGACCGAAAATCTTCCATAGCCATGCACCCTCTATTAACACGCCAAACTCCAAAGACTTTTTAGTCAGGCGCCAGTTCATAAACATTCATAGTTCACAGTTCATCTCTCACGATATATTTATAGGAAACTTAGTAACTTAAACACTGTAATAGTTCACAGTTCATCTCTCACGATATATTTATAGGAAACTTAGTAACTTAAACACCGTACATGTGGAATTGAATGATGCACTGCGGAGCAACGTAATTGCTTTTAAAAGTGACGGAAAAAATTATTAAAAAGACCGGAGAATCTTCTGTACGATATTCGTAAAAGTTTCGAAACTATTCGATCAAGTTAAAAATGTGTGTAACGGATTCGAATCTGTCTCGCGAAGATTGCAGGATATTTGAAAGTGTTCTTTTTCGTTGTCAAAGTATTAGCAATATACTTGATCCCATCTCTGCGCGAAACATAATCAAAACTATCCAAAGACGCAGAAAATTGTGATCCCTTTTGAACCATCGAAACAAATTTGCCCGACAACATTTGATCGGCTTCAGATTTGCTTGACAACAACGTCCGAAGTGGAAAGGTAGGGTTTAATGAAGAAAGGAAGCTACTACAAATCGGTTAAACTTAATCCTTCGAATCCAATACGAATCTATAGAAACTCTGTTAAAGACGAAGAAGGATGTGACCATAACATTAGCTTCTCCTCTGTCTAAACCTAATCGAGCGTGTCTAGAAAGAGTTAAGAAATCGCCAGAATTAAAAATTCGGTAAACGAATATTTTATTTAAATTGTCTCGTACTTTAGCACTGTACAAAATGATATTGTACTATTTAATTCGCCACGAAACGTTTATATGCACATACATATATATTTTGTAACAAATTTCAGGGGACCCAAAGTCCAGCTTGTTGTACTTTAATTTAAAAAGGGTTTATTTCTCGCGACGAAAATCTATATCATCTATTTGCTACGCGAAACTCTGTGAAAATCCACTCGAATCGGAGCGCAAACTCGAATAGTCGAAGTTCGATACAGAGGCGAGTATAATAAACCGGTTCCAGATTCCTACCCAACGTCCAACGAATCGCGTCTCGCGTCTCTTCTCGTCTTTAGCGAGAATCGAGGATAACACCGGGAATGCCGAAGAAACTTTATATAGAATTTCGTTGAATCGCAGACGAACCGTAAGTTAATCCGCTTCGGTAATCGTCCCGACGACGCGTTCGCGTAAGCAAAATACGTACACGCAACGGTGCGAAATCTACTCACATGAACGCATGTTGCACATGAGCCGCCTGCTATAGCCAGATTATCCTCTTCGAAAGCTAAACGAAGACTGCAAGAGCAGGCAACCGGACGAGTATAAAACCGCGATAAATGTGGCTGGAGGGAAAATCCTAGCGAAGAGAGCGGAGAATCGGCAACCAGTCGCCACGCGACAGCCAATCGCGAATCGGCAATCGACCGTTCGATTAACTCGATTGTCGAACATCGATCCGGCGATTTTAAATCCGATTGGATGGATTGCAAACGAGGATTCAGCCGTTCGCAGGTTAAATATCTCTGAACGCTTCGCGACTGACGTTATTCGGCGGAATACGATTACCGAAGCGATTACTTTGGAACTTTTTCTAGCGATTAACGATAAGAACAACCGACTGAGATAACGTTATGCGAAAAATGGAGAGTGTTTATTAAAGTGACATCGTTTCGTTGGAAACGGTTACGAGAAGACTGCGGATGTTTACGCGTTTATGGGTAATTTAAATTTCCAAGAAAGTGCAGATTCTACTCGTTGATTAATTGGAAAGAAGACGAAGCGAGTTAATTTGAATTTCGTTGCAATTGCAAGATATTACAACTGCCTAAATCGTTTACTCGTTAATGAATAAGAAATCGTTTCTGCTAGGTTATTAATTTTTTTTTGTTTGATAACTCTCTATCTTCGATTACCGCGGTGCGTAACTCCTCCTCGTAGTATATTAAGTATACCAATCTCTACTTTTTCTCGTTACCTTACTCGCGTATTTACCTTTCTTTTTTGTTTTTCTAACAAAAGGGTTTATCCCGTTGAAATACGAGATAAACGAAATGAAATGAAAAATACAGCGATAATAACGATTATTTCTATGTCACTTTAACGATAATACTACATTATTGCGCTGTGTACTTTAATTTTGTCGCGTGTAGATGTTCTTTACGTGTAATGCCTTCCGTTCGGAACTTAAACACTCTACAAAACACTAACGAGTATTTCCCATAAATTACAGACTTCGTAAGTAAGTTTGGCATCGAAATATGACTTTCTCAAAGCAATTCACTCTCAAGTAGATCGAGAATTGCGCTTTAACACTAGGTTTACGGACGTTACGCGCATACATCGACAGGCTTCCAGAAAAATACGTATAACGCATATAAATATTCGAACGTAGAAGCGTGAGGATGAAGAGAATCACGTGGAATACGTATTCATACAACCGTATCGAATTAAAGTTAACACAAAGTACTGACAAATAATATTTATCGTCTCTATACGTTTAGGTATGAAATCGTAATAAACCTACTGTTAAATACCTCTGCAAAGTTCCACTAACGAAGTCAATCATTTCAATTGAACAACGAAGATAATAGATTCGATTAATATCGTGAATCACCGGAAGTGTCGGGGTTGTAAATCATTCGTAAGAGTTTTTGGACTTGCGAAACCGCTAGCGAAGATTTTTGACCGTCCATGAATCATACGCTGATATAATAAGTTATTCCAGACAAGTTTCAAGTAAGCGCGAAGATGTAATACTAATGTTTACGACGAGAAATAGGAGGGAGCATGATTAAAGAGGTCACGGTTGCTCTCTTTTTATCGATACGCTGATTCAGTTCCGCTATTATACTAAATGGCCGATTTTACGTGGCCCAAAGTTTCGTAGAAATTAACGAATTAACCCGTTGGCCTAAGTCACACTAGTTCCATGATTTATAGCGCATGTGCAACAAATATGAATATTACTGAGAGCAAAATTGAATCTGAACTTCAATGTTAGCTTTGTCTCTCAACATTGGATGCTGTCAAATAAAAACGCGCCTACGATATTCGACGCGATGCGAAAAGTAATGTCAACTTACGTTAATACACGTGAGTAATAAAATAATCGTACGGCAAGGGGTTAAAAGTGACATTAAATGGCGTTTAATTAAATTTAATTGAATTTAACCCAACCGATAAATCGTCAATCGTTTTAAAAATGTGTAGCAGATAACGAACGAATGCTGTTATTATGCTACAAATATAAAATGCCGTTCACGATTGAAAGTTTCTTTATTATTCGTATTATTTGTGCATGAAACACGTCAACGTAGGTTTGACAAATCATTAGAGTGAAAATATATCTCATAGTCGCTTAAAAGAAACGCGTGGCAACGATAAGCAAATCATTTCGCTCGAATCTGATATTCATCGATGCTTTCGAACCATTATACGGAAATTAGAACCGCGTTTTTTAATTAATTCACGAGTAAGAACATTTTCGTCTGCGTAAAATCATTTAAGGCCATTTTATATAACAGCCACTTAATATTTTTCCACTATTACGCATAGTCTACACTTATCTAGCTGCATTTGCTATAAAATTCGTTTCCAATTCCACGTACTCCACTTTTTTTTATTATCGCACTTGTTCTACGCTTATTTAGCTGTATTTGGTATAAAATTCGTCAGTCTACTTATACTTTACTAATATCCTCTTCTTTCATCTATATTTTCCCATTCCACTTATTCTATCTTTCCACTATTTCGCATATTCAACACTTATTTAGCTGTATTTTATATAAATTTCGCCCATCAACCTAGGGTTTACTAATATTCTCTTCTTTTACCTATATTTTCCCATTCCACGTATTCTATCTTTCCACTAATACGCATACTCAACACTTATCTAGCTGCATTTGCCATAAAATTCGTTTCCAATTCCACGTACTCCACTTTTTCTCATTATCGCACTTGTTCTATACTTCTTCGGCTGTATTTGGTATGAAATTCGTCCACCCACTTACGCTTTACTAATCTGTCTCACTTCGTTCACCAATCATTTCCCATTCCACGTGTTCTATTTTTCTACCATTACGCATACTCTATAAATAACTTAACCTAACTGGTACGCAACGGTGAAAGAATGAAATTAACAAATAAACAGGACTCACCGAGTTACAGCGAACGAAAATGGGCGAATTTCCCGCTCGGACAATTTGCGCTTCCTCCACAGGTTGGTATTCTCCTATTCGCCTCCACCTGAGCTCTACTAATCGGCGTGCGATCGTCGCGAGCAGCGGCAAGCAACTTCTTCGAATCGCCGAACCTTGTACGAAGTCACCTCGGATGTTTGCAGTTCGAGTCGTAGCGCATCCAGTTTTGGATCGATGCGCAATTGCTGCAATGAGAAAAACTGTTCCACCCACCGATTTTTGAAACTTTGAAGCGAGGGTAGCTACGAAGCGATTGCCACCCCTTCGAGCTCATCTTTGTACGCAACTTTGTTGGACTATTTTAAAAGCCGTTTCAATTTTGCGGCACAACAGATTACTTTATTTCTTTATTTATTTCAACAGGCAAAAACACTAATATAGCTAACTTAAATAGTAACGTAGAATAATTACTTGACAAGTTCGAGGTCTGTGAAACTTGTGGGCGTGGAATGGAACGCTTTGCAGCAGCAGCAGCAGCAACGGCTAGGTACAAATTGACACAATTATTTGTGGCTAGCCGTGCTCGCGTATCGAAAGATACATAATCGATAAGATTATTTATGATGTAATGCGTAATCTATATTTGTTCTCCACGGTGTATTACGAGAAACGGATTCACCGAATTCTTTCGCTTCACTTCGCTTCGTCAGGTGTCGAAGAAAACGTTTCGCGTAATCGCTGCATTTCCATTGAAACCGCGATAACTCGGCGACGAAAAATCGTGCGCAGAGTTTTTAATGACTCACAGTTGAAGATGGGAAACTTTCCTCTACGACGGCAATGTAAAATGACACGAGGAAAAAGAAGAAATATTATTAAGTTATTAATAATTAATAGTTTGTCCGGACGAGAAGACTTCAAAGACATAAATGCGTAAAGATTCGCGGTCTAACATTAATTATAAATAGGCTGTAAATTTGATTGCAAATTTATACTTCTGTAAAACGCAACCAGTGAAATGAAGCTTGAGTAAAATTGCAGCTTTCGAAGTTAAGCTTATAGGTAATGAATTAAAAGTAAAAAAGCAGTCCCTTTATTTTAATCATATTAACGTGTGCTTTCCTCTTAATACTTTGCCAAATTTTGCATACTAAGCTGTACAAATATATTCGCTGTATTTACTGTGTTATTGTATATTAATGTAAATAATACTATATTATATATTAATGTAAATAATACTATATTACAGATTACTGTAAATAATACTATATTACAGATTACTGTAAATAATACTACATTATATTAGAGATTACTGTAAATAATACTACATTATATTAGAGATTACTGTAAATAATACTATATTACAGATTACTGTAAATAATACTATATTATATATTACTGTAAATAATACTACATTATATTAGAGATTACTGTAAATAATACTACATTATATTAGAGATTACTGTAAATAATACTATATTACAGATTACTGTAAATAATACTATATTATAGATTACTGTAAATAATACTATATTATATTACAGATTACTGTAAATAATACTACATTATATTATAGATTACTGTAAATAATATTATATTATAAATTACTGTAAATAATACTACATTATATTATAGATTACTGTAAATAATACTATATTTTAGATTACTGTGAATGATACTATGTTATAGATTACTGTAAATAATACTACATTATATTACAGATTACTGTAAATAATACTATATTATATATTACTGTAAATAATACTATATTATATATTATTGTAAATAATACTATATTACAGATTATTGTAAATAATACTAAATATTACTATGAATATTTACTACATTTATTGTACAGTATTTACTGTAGCCAAATTTCCCTTAAAAGCGCGCAAAAATTCGCACCCTAATAATCGAACGTTCTTATAGATGAATGGCGATAATTTAATGAAGAATTTCCTTTGGCGAGCGAAGAACGCGAATTAAAACCGTGATCAAGCCTTCTCGAAGTATTCGCGATCGATGGACAAGCCACGAAACGCTCGACTCTTGTCGCAGCATTTCTCGTTCCCTGGATCCTTCTGGCAAAGCTCGCATCCGCAAACAGGTTCGCGTTGCTCCCGATGGCCACTTTTAGGCGGGCAAGGCGGTGGTTTCAGTTTCGTTTCGCAGCAACACGGTCTGCACGGATCCTGCAAACACTTCCCATTATTCGCGTGCAACGCTTCGAAAACGTAATCGTCTCTTTATTCATTTCTATTCCCTTAACGCGTCCCGTCCTTTTTTATCGCGCAGATTTATTTTCCAGGCGAAGGACGACAACGCGCCATTCGATACGTTGTACAAATATTTCGGCAAGGCAAGTACTCTTTAACCCACTCGCGATCGACGACGTTTTGGTAAGTTCACGCGTCATCGTTATTTTCGTTCATCGTTTACAAATGAATTACCTGCATTTTGATATAACAGCAAGCTTTCATCGTGGGACAGATTTCGCTAGGAGCCACGTACGGCGATTGTTTCGCGTCAGATTCAGGAGAGGAAGAAGAGTCGACGCCGTTCTTATCTTTATCTTGATCCGGAGGCTTGCGGAAGTATCCGTTAACCGATTCCTCGTCGCCTTTCTTCTTCTTCGGCGGGCACGCGGATTTTATTTGCGACGAAGTCCAAGCGACTCCGGAATTCACTTCATTATGAAACATAGAATGTAGAACATTGATATATTGGAATTCGTTGGAATGCAACGATGGTGCCAGATGTGTCAAGCTTCGACGACGTCTATACTTCTCATCTTTCAAGCATCTTAAGTCGTAACACGTGGAGGCGTTGTCCGTGGTGCGGACAAGAGTTTTGGCTTTTTTCGCCCTTGTGTTCAGTTAACTCTTTGCGGACGAGCGTCGACGAATAGTCGCCTAATCATTTTCTCGCTTTTCGAACCCGTGTCGACTTTTAAAGCGCGAAACTTAATGCGATGAATACTTAACGTAATAATGAACATTTGAAATCGTTGGAAATGAAATGGTTTCGAACTCGAAAGCGTGAAAACTCAAAGTCGTAGAATTCGAAACTAAAGTACTGCCATAAGTGTCATTACTTCTCGCCCGCAAAGGGTTAACCCTTTGCGGACGAGTGTCTGCAAATAACTGTTTAATCGTTTCTTGGTTTTCTGGGCGCACGTCGATTCTTAAAGAGAAATATTCAAATTAATATGGTTAATGAACGCTTCAAAGTTTTGGGAATCCGATGGCTTTGAATTCGATAGCTAGGAATTTGAAGGTTTGCAACTAAAGGCCAAAATAGTTTCTTAACTGTTATCATTCCTCGTCCGCAAAGGGTTAATAGCCGAGAGTCGGAAGACACGCTTGTCATTGTCGTTGCGTGCAAAGTGGAAAGTTCAAGTTTCTTATACTTTTTTTTTATTTATTCTTATATCATTATAGACTGTACACGCGAATCCCTTGTTATTTAATTCGTTAATGTATTGTACAATAAACTGATTTTACAACGGAATTAATTCAGCCTCGATAATCGTCTATCTTGTATAATGGAACAGAGAACGTGAAACGGGAACTAAACTTTATTACAGATACACACATAAGTGTATCTTTATCTTTTCGAGTCGCAATATTCGTCGCGATTCTAGCTGCTTCGTTACACGGTAAAGGGTTAACCCTTTGCGGACGAGAAGCAATGAAACTTGTGGAAGTACTTCAGTTTCGAATTCTACGACTTTGAGCTTTCAGACTTTTGAGTTCCAAACCTATTTAATTTCATTTCCAACGATTTCAAGTATTTATTATAGATTTTAAGTATTCATTACATTATGTTTCGTGCTTTAACCCTTTGCGGACGAGTGTCTGCAAATAATCGCCACTTTCTTGGTTTTCGTGGACGCACGTTCACTGTTAAAGCAGAAAGTTTCAATTGACATCGTTGATAAACGCTTCAAAGTTTTGGGAATTTGTCGACATGGAATTTCGAAAGCTTAGAAATTTAAAGGCTTGGAATTGAAAGTCGAAATACTCTTTTAAGTTTTATTATTCGTCGTCCGCAGAGGGTTAAAAGACGACGTGGTTTCGGATAGCTAAAAAATTATTAGGCGACTATTTGTCGACACTCATCCGCAAAGGGTTAATAACGTTATCCGTGATTGTAGTAAATTGTTGAATTATTACTAATGCTAAGCTAGATAATAGCAATAATGCCCAACGTTCCTTTATCTGATAGACTAAACTAAGGCGATAGAAAGATGTGTCTGGTTTTCGTTATACGAAGTCAAGAGACTTCGTCGCCAGGCAAAGCCATAAACAGTCTCGTCAAGAAAAGCGGACCCCAACTTTCTTTTGGGTGTTCGCCCCATTCGGTTTCGAGAACTAGAAACAGTCAGACGTGTTTTTTTAAAGCCGTATTAATAAAATGAGACTAAAAGATATAAACTGCTTCATTATTTAATAACTCATTTCCAATATAAAGAAATTTCAGTGTATTCATTATAAAGTAAACGACGCGTTTGAGAAGGATAAAAGTAATGTAAAATTTGCGCAAAGCTTCACGTCACAGGTGAAGAAGATTTCTAGAAGACGATTCGTAAGAGAAGCCAACGATTAAGCGAACAATTATTGTCTTTGAAATCGTGCGGCAAGTATTAATTCGTTTACGGATAGTTGTAAAGTAAATAGTTGCAAGTATAAATTACGGATCGCGAGAAACGTCTACGAAAGTATAAATGTTTTCTCACCGCAATCGAAAAGTTTGTTCCACACGCTTTTGCAACGATCATCGGTCATCATTTGCGCCGCTCGCGACGAAATCTTTTTTAAACAATTGATTATGGCGTATCGTTTGCTATGCTAATGAGAAACTTGGAATTTGGAGGATTTCTTGAGCGATTTTAGGATTCTAATTTGGAGGAAGGGTAATCAAAATTGGGACAGATTTCGTGCGTGATCGATTCGATGTTCAATCGTTACTTATCGATGTTGTATCGATACTTTTGCGCACTTTTGTTATCGACTCGACGCGGATGAGTTTTTAACATTAGAAGCGGCTAGAGTTGAAGGTAAAGGCTATGAAATGGAAAGGGAAATATAGGATGAGTTGTTATAAACAAACTGTAGAATCAGTAGCATATTCATGTTGCACTTCGTTGAGGAATATGATCGTCTACTTCGTCTCTGTTGGAGCATCTCCTATAACACAATCGTATGCAACTAAACAAACCTTCATCCATAGTGGGGAAGTCCCGAGAATAATATTCTGCAGCCTTTTGCACCTAGATCTTGCAATTCATTTGTTATAAACAAATACATCGCGTCATGGTATATTATTCAGAAAGTATATGAAGGAAAATATTTATTTCTCTGCTCGTAGACGTCCGATTTCAATGAACCTTGGCTTAAATTAAAGAGAAAGGAACCAGGAATATTATCCAGTAGCCTTTTGCAACTACCCCTTTCAGTTAATTTGTTATAAACAATTACATCGCGTCATGGTAGATTACTTAGAAAGTATGTGAAGAAAAATATTCACTTCTCAGCTTCTAAATGTTCAATTTCAATGCCCATTGGCTTAAATTAAAGGGGCAGGTGCCAGGAATGTTACCTATAAGCCATTTGTTGACAGCGGCTGTGGTTCATTTGTTATAAACAAAAGGATTGCGATAATGTAACTTATTCATTAACTACGCTTGCAGAGAAATATGAATTTCTCAGCTTCTAGACGACCGATTGTAGTATACGTGGGCTTAAATTAAAGGGAAAAGTCCCAAGTATATCATTCTACAGACTTTTCCAACTAGCCCTTCCAGTTTATTTGTTATAAATAAATATATCTTGTCATGGTAGATTACTCAGAAAGTACCAGAAGAAAAATATTCATTTCTCGATTCCTAGACGTCCGATTTCAATGCCCCTTGGCTTAAATTGAAGAGAAAGGATCCAGGGATGTTATACTACAGCCTTCTGCATCTAGCCCTTGCAGGTAATTTGTTATTAACAAATATATCGCGTCATGGTAGATTACTCAGAAAGTATCTAAAGTGAAATATTTATTTCTCAGCTCCTAGACGTCCGATTTCATTGCCCATTGGCTTAAATTAAAGGGGCAGGTGCCAGGAATGTTACCTATAAGCCATTTGTTGATAACTGCTGTGGTTTGTTTGTTATAAACAAAAGTATCGCGACAATGTAACGTATTCAGTAATTATGCTTGCAGAAAAAAATTTATTTCTCGGCTTCTACACGTCCGATTTCAATGAACCTTGACTCAGATGAAAGAGAAAAGTCCAAAGAATGTTATCCAGTAGGCGACTTGTCCATAAACATTCCGGTTAATTTGTTATAAACAAATATTTCCTAGTTTTCGAGATAACTTAAAAACTATACTTAGGATGGCTTTAAAAGTATATAGAGAGTATTCCTTGGACTTTTCCCTTTCATTTGAGTCGTGGATGATCCAAATCGGAAGTCTAGAAGCCGAGTAATTAGCATTTTTGGGAAACTTGAAAAGCTTTTTCCGATGACGTTTGTCCGAAAAAAGGAATGATTCTTGTTAAAGAAAAAAATTAAATTCTCCGCTTCTAGACGTCGGATCAAGACAAACGACTACTCAAATTAAAGGGGAGACTTCCGACTACAAGATAGGGTAGGCTTCATTGCAGTAGCACTTCCGGTTCGGAAGTTATAAGCGTCTATTTCTTGCAATTTAGTATAACTTGCAAATTACAAACAGAATCGCTTTTAAACCTACTAGAGCTCATTCCTGGGCTTTTAAGCTATAATTTGAACTAAGGCTGGTTAGTATACCTTGTCTAGAAGCCGAGATATATGCATAAATATAATACAATATTTAAACGCTTATATCTTCGCTTCTAGACGTGCTATACTAATGAGCCTGGACTCAAATTAAAGGGTGAAAGTCCAGAAATAAGTTCTAGTAGGTTTTTAAGAGATTGCATTTACAGTTTGCAAGTTATACTAAATTTAAGGAAAGAAACGCTTATAACTTCTAAACCGGAAGTGCTACTGCAATGAAGCCTACCCTATCTTGTAGCCGGAAGTCTCCCCTTTAATTTGAGTCGTCGCTTGCCCCGATCCGATGCCTAGAAGCGGAGATATTAATTTTTTAAGAAAACTGGAAACTTATGTCCAATTCAGTATAAATCGAGAAATTTCCAATTCTCAGACGGCAAAAGTATTGACCAAATCGGTGACTTTTTTCGACGCGCCATCTAGCGGTAGAAAGGTGGAACTAAACCTGCAATTTTATGAATAATTCTTGTTAAATTAAAAAATTCATATCTCCGCTTCTAGACGTCGGATCAGGACAAACGACCACTCAAATTAAAGGGGAGACTTTCGACTACAAGATAGAGTAGCTGTTATCGCGGTAGCAGTTCCGGTTCAGAAGTTATAAGCGTTTATTTCCTACAAATTAGTATAACTTGCAAACCGCTAATGCAATTGTTTTTAAACCTTACAGAGATTATTTCCGAGCTTCTAAGCTTTAATTTAAGCCAAGGTTCAGTGGTCTAGCACGTCTAGAAGCGAAGATATAAGCGTTTAAAGATTATTGCGTAGGCAAATGTGCAGCCTCCTCGCTGAAAAATTCCGCATTCGAAAAAAATTAATTTCTCCGCTTCTAGCCATCGGATCGGGACAAATGACGACTTAAAATAAAGGGCAGACTACCTGCTACAAAATATAGTAGCCCTCATACCAGTAGCCCTTCTGGTTGAGTAGTTATAAGCGTTTCTTTCCTAAAATTTAGTATAACTTGCAAACTGTAAATGCAATTGCTTGACAACCTACTAGAACTCATTTCCGATCTTTTACCCTTCAATTTAAGCCTAGGTTCATTAGTGTAGCACGTCTAGAAGCGAAGTTATAGCAGTTTAAAAAATTGTATTACATTTTTGCTTATATCTTGGCTTCTAGACCTCCTATACTAATGAACCTCGGCTCAAATTAAAGCTTGGGAGCTCCAGAATGAGTTATAGTAGGCATAAAAACGATTGCATTCGTAGTTTTTACGTTATACTTAATTGTAGGAAATAAACGCTTATAACTTCTGAACCGGAAGTGCTATTGAGTTGAGACCTACCCTATCTTGTAGCTTGAACTCTCCCCTTTAATTTGAGTCGTCGTTTATCCCAATCCGATACCTAAAAGCGGAGAAATTAATTTTTTTCAAGTGCGTAAGTTTTAAACGAGTAGGCTACAGATTTTCCTAAGCGTTTATCTTTAAACTCTTATAACTTCGCTTCTAGACGTGCTATACTAATAAACCTAGGCTTAAATTAAAGGGTAAAAGATCAGAAATGAGTTCTAGTAGGTCTCCACGCGATAGCATTTACAGTTTGCAAGTCATACTAAATTTTAGGAAAGAAACGCTTATAACTACTGAACCGGAAGGGCTACTGGTATGAGACCTACTCCATCTTGTAGCGGGACGTTTCCCCTTTAATTTGAGTCGTCGTTTGCCCCGATCCGATACCTAGAAGCGGAGATATTAATTTTTTAATTTAACAAGAATTATTCATAAAATTGCAGGTTTAGTTCCACCTTTCTACCGCTAGATGGCGCGTCGAAAAAAGTCACCGATTTGGTCAATTCTTTTGCCGTCTGAGAATTGGGAATTTCTCGATTTATACTGAATCGGACATAACTTTCCAGTTTTCTTAAAAAATTAATATCTCCGCTTCTAGGCATCGGATCGGGGCAAACGATGACTCAAATTAAAGGGGATACTTCCCGCTACAAGATGGAGTAGGTCTCATACCAGTAGCCCTTCCGGTTTAGAAGTTATAAGCGTTTCTTTCCTAAAATTTAGTATAACTTGCAAACTGTAAATGCAATCGCTTAAAAACCTACTAGAACTTATTTCTGGACTTTCACCCTTTAATTTGAGTCCAGGTTCATTAGTATAGTACGTCTAAAAGCGAAGATATAAGCGTTTAAATATTGTATTATATTTATGCATATATCTCGGCTTCTAGACAAGGTGTACTAACCAGCCTTAGTTCAAAGTATAGCTTAAAAGCCCAGAAATGAGCTCTAGTAGGTTTAAAAGCGATTCTGTGTGTAACTTGCAAGTTATACTAAATTGCAAGAAATACACGTTTATAACTTCCGAACCGGAAGTGCTACTGCAATGAAGCCTACCCTATCTTGTAGCCGGAAGTCTCCCCTTTAATTTGAGTAGTCGTTTGTCCTGATCCGACGTCTAGAAGCGGAGAAATTAATTTTTTTCTTTAACAAGAATCATTCTTTTTTTCGGACAAACGTCATCGGAAAAACCTTTTAAAGTTTCTCAAAAATGCTAATTACTCTGCTTCTAGACGCCCGATTTGGATCATCCACGACTCAAATTAAAGGGAAGAGCCCAAGGAATACTCTCTATATACTTTTGAAGCCATCCTAAGTATAGTTTTTAAGTTATCTCGAAAACTAGGAAATATTTGTTTATAACAAATTAACCGGAATGTTTATGGACAAGTTGCCTACTGGATAAAATTCTTTGGACTTTTCTCTTTCATCTGAGTCAAGGTTCATTGAAATCGGACGTGTAGAAGCCGAGAAATAAATTTTTTTCTGCAAGCATAATTACTGAATACGTTACATTGTCGCGATACTTTTGTTTATAACAAACAAACCACAGCAGCTATCAACAAATGGCTTATAGGTAACATTCCTGGCACCTGCCCCTTTAATTTAAGCCAATGGGCATTGAAATTCAACATTTAGAAGCTGAGAAATAAATATTTCACTTTAGATACTTTCTGAGTAATCTACCATGACGCGATATATTTGTTAATAACAAATTACCTGCAGGGCTAGATGCAAAAGGCTGTATCATAACATTCCTGGATCTTTTCTCTTCAATTTAAACCAAGGGGCATTGAAATCGGACGTCTAGGAATCGAGAAATGAATATTTTTCTTCTGGTACTTTCTGAGTAATCTACCATGACAAGATATATTTATTTATAACAAATAAACTGGAAGGGCTAGTTGCAAAAGTCTGTAGAATAATATACTTGGGACTTTTCCCTTTAATTTAAGCCCACGGATACTACAATCGGTCGTCTAGAAGCTGAGAAATTCATATTTCTCTGCAAGCGTAGTTAATGAATAAGTTACATTATCGCAATCCTTTTGTTTATAACAAACGAACCACAGCCGCTATCAACAAATGGCTTATGGATAACATTCCTGGCACCTGCCCCTTTAATTTAAGCCTAGGGTCATTGAAATTGAACATTTAGAAGCTGAGAAGTGAATATTTTTCTTCACATATTTTCTAAGTAATCTACCATGACGCGATGTAATTATTTATAACAAATGAACTGAAAGGGGTAGTTGCAAAAGGCTGCTAGATAGTATTCCTGAAACCTTTCCCTTTCATTTAAGCCGAGAGGCATCAAAATCGGACGTCTAGAAGCGGAGAAATTAATATTTCCCTTTAAGTGCTTTCTGAATAATCTACCAGGACACGATATATTTGTTTATAACAAATTAACTGCGAGTGCCAGTGGGCAAAGGGTATAGTAACATTATTTTCCCAATAATCGCATAAGTATTGTCAAATAAACCACAAAAGTGTTGTCCAATTACCGCAAAAGTATAACAATTAAACAGAAAACATTCTGATCTATTTTTTATATTCTTCGCGCTTCCTAGCATAAAAAATAATTCGAATTCGCGCCGGTAGAATCGAGATGGCGCTTTTAGATAATTGAAAGTTATAACCGAGATTCGCGTCTACTTGCTGTATATTTCATGATATTTACAAATTATGCAAATGAGTATTTTGTAAACAAAAGCGTAAGATTCGATTGGGATTCGCAGCCAGTAAGAGTACTAATTATATATGCGTCGCAACATGTGAAACTTATAGACAATAATTGTTTGTATGAAATTCTATCGGAATTGTTTCACAAAATTACAAAAGATAACCAAGAAACACGCCTTGCGTTTACGCAGCATAATCTTGCGATTACTATAAGTATCTGTAATTACAATTACAATTATAGTTTGCACTTCAAATCGAAGAGCGAATTATTTAATAGCGAACTTGTATAAATCTTTACATAAAATCTCATCGACGAGATTGTTTTAAAAGACTACAAAACAGAACCTAGAAACATGCATTGATTATGCGAAACATAATCCTGCGATCGTTGTAAATAATTGTAAATATAATTGTAATTGTAATTTGTAATTCAACGCGAAATGTAAACTACTTAAAAAAGTAGAAAAATATTGATTAAATTCCCGTTAGCAAAATTAATTTAGAGCCCAAGAAATATAGTATATCTAAAACTACGTTGTATGTAAAATACGAAACACGATCCTACGATTATTATAAGTAATCGTAATTATAATTTATAATCCAAGCCGAAACGTAAAATATTTAAGGCGTAGAAAAATATTAATTAAAATCCCGTCAACAAAATTATTTTAAAGACCAAGTAAAAAGTATAGAAAATGTATATGAAACAGGGAACATAATGCTTCGATTACTATAAGTAATTGTAATCGTAATTCAACCGGAAACGCGAATCATTCGAGTAGTAGAAAAATATTAATTAAATTGCTGTCGTTAAAATTAATTTAGAAGCCAAGAAAACAATATAAAGTACGAAATATAATCCTACGATTACTATAAGTAATTGTAATCGTAATTCAACCGGAAACGCGAACCATTCGAGTCGTAGAAAAATATTAATTAAATTGCAGTAGTTAAAATTAATTTAGAAGCCAAGGAAACAATATAAAATACGGAATATAATCCTACGACTACTATAAGTAATTGTAATCGTAATTCAACCTGAAACACGAACCATTCGAGTAGTAGAAAAATATTAATTAAATTGCAGTAGTTAAAATTAATTTAGAAACCAAGGAAACAATATAAAATACGGAATATAATCATACGATTACTATAAGTAATTGTAATCGTAATTCAATCAGAAACGCGAACCATTCAAGTCGTAGAAAAATATTAATTAAATTGCAGTAGTTAAAATTAATTTAGAAACCAAGGAAACAATATAAAATACGGAATATAATCATACGATTACTATAAGTAATTGTAATCGTAATTCACTCGGAAACGCGAACCATTCGAGTAGTAGAAAAATATTAATTAAAATCCCGTCAGCAAAATTAACTTAGAAATCACGAGAAATACCCAAAATTGTATATAAAATACAAAACGCGGCCCTACGATTATCACATAATTAATTGAATAATAACTAAGTAATTAATACAAGTATTTGCAATTGTAATTTGCAGCTTGCTACCGAAATGGAGGACCATGTCGTGCCACTGGATCCTGAAACAGAAATGTTCTGCTCTTTATACTTGTTCAAAGACGTGCAAAACTCCGACGAGCTTCTCGCTAAAGTCACGAAAGCCGAACTTTCCTGTTGCCTGATAAAAGCGTCTCTTATAGCGGATCCATTTCAAGTAATCGTAGCTGCGAACAAAGCTGCGATTAGCTGGAAAATGAACCAATTAAGCACCAAAGGCCTGTACACCGAGATACTCTTCAATTTATCCGTCTCGAGGAACATATCTCGCGCCTTGAAAGAATTTGGTATCTCCGGCGACGATAGAAATATTTTACTGGTGCTGATGCATTCAAAGGACGACGAGAACTCGAAATCGAACGCGGAAACGATCGTGGAAAACGTGAAGGGAGAAAAGGTGGATATCTCGAGATTAAAAGAGTTCGCGGACTCCGAATTAATCATGAAAGCGTATAAAATCGAGAAGGACGAGTTAAACGCTTGCGATTTCATTGATTCAGTGGTTTCCAGAATCAGCTGCAAAGATTTCATTTCGGTCAGGTAAAATCGTCGATGCTGTGTAATAAATGTAATCTCGTTTCGAATAAATGTCGCCTTTATATTGAAATGTTTCATCGATGTTCGATCATCTTATAAACAGTATAATTGTATTCTAATTTTGTTGTTAATGTTAGCGTTATCGTTTCAGACTACGAATGTTTAATGCGAATAAACGAAGTCAGTTGAAAAAATTCACGTACACATTTTAAACTTGAAATATTTATCATATTTAACTATTGATTTATATATAGCAAAGTATTTTTTAACCCGTGTATTATAATAATAATAATAATACTATTTAATGATATAAGGAAAATTTATGGTTGGTGTTTCGCACTTTTCCGCGAAACTCGGTCAGCATATTTTTTACTTTGCAATTGCAAATAAGCAAAACATGTTATGTAAACTGTAGTTCGTTCGAAGCTTCGTTAAAAAGTTAAATCGTTACCGTTTAAAGTTACATCGTATTTTATAATAATAGTATTAATTAATATTGTTCAAGTCACGTTTGTTTGTTGCTAGCAAATGGAAAAATCGAAATCGAATCGCGATACGCTGACAATTACATTTAAATGTATTTACGATTTTCATGATAATTATAATATATATTTTATATATTTATTTGCGTATTTAAAAATCAAAAGCGTACGTAAATTTTTACAACTCACTTGCAAATTACGCGCAAACAATCGCAAATCCAGTTATAATAATTAATCTACGTTTCCTGCTCCAACTTATTTTTGTTTCTACATCGTGTATATTTAATGAACTTAAACGCTACGGATAATTATACGGTCGAAATATTTAATATAGAATTTCGATTCATATTTCCTATCCATACATAATAATAATAATAATAAAATACAATGCAAAAAAAGAAAAATTGAGAGGGGGTGGAAAAGAAACAGAAAAAAATATGCATTCCGCATTTTTGTACACCTGCACTAAAAAAAAGAGTTAATCGTTATACCTTCTGTTCAAAAAGAAAAGAAAAAGAAGGAAAGCTGAAAAGTATACTTCGACGAAAGATACTTTTTCTTTTTCTGTTTGTTTTTTTGTTTTTTTTTTTTTTTTTTTTTTTTATTCACTCATCATAAATAATAATAAAGCGAAATATGCGACTTTTTATCGAGAACAATTTTTTCGATCCGCGAGAGAAGAAGAAATCCCTCCTCGTGCGGAGGGCCAGAGGGGGGAGGGAGGGGAGCAAACTTTGCGATTTAAGGACAACACCCCTTAAAAACGCGTACAAAAAAGCAAATATGTAATTTAATGACAGTTTCGTTACGTATTCCTAGGCAAACCGCACATTTCACACATCGCGAAACCGGCTGCGTTCAGGAAAGTGCAATGAGAACAAGTCCAAAGTGTTTGATCGGCCGGCGAATTCGCGGTTGGCTCCGTACCAACAGCGATACCGCTTCCTTTCGCGATCGAAGATGACATTTTCGAGTTCGAATCGAACGCCGGTTGCGAAGCAGAGGCCGAGGTTTCGGAGATTAGCTGCTCCACGGTTGCCCAGTGCTCCGAATGCGACCATCCTATTGCTTTCTCTCTGTCTTTGTTGCGAATCGCTTCTAACAGAGGCATCATGTGCTCCTACGAAAAGAAACGAGAATATTTGCTATGGGAAATCGATCACGAATCGCGGCTGTTTTAATTAGACTGCGGATCTTCATGCTAATTCATTTACTTCTATTGGTAGATTGCGCGGATCTTTGCGCAAACTCACCTCCTTATCATCGGGAATAAAGAAGTAGAATTTAAGCAGAAATTGGTTTTTGCCATTTAAATACTTACGGTATAATCTATTGAGATTATTAAGAATCATATTAAATTGTATATGAATCGATTTGAATGATTGATAGAACGATTATATGCGTACCTTCATTGGAAACATATCCATGGTGGCGATAAAAATTAGCAAATGAAAGTCCGAAACCGCTTCCAGAAACTGCTCTTTAGTAAACTGCTGCATGTAAGAGCAGAGCGAGCTAAATTCTTGAATTTGTCCATCGATGTGTCTAAAATTCAATTCCGTATTAGAATAATATTTCATAACGGTTTAATTGCTATCGATATTATTACGTACCTATTTTCAATTGGAAATGGAATAACATTATTGCTAACGTGAAATGTAAATTGCGGAGTGAGCGGCGTGGACGCAGGTATGTCTACCAATAAATATTCTACTGGCAATGGTCTTGCTAGCCTGGACACCTCGTTCCCGTAAGAGTCTTTTTCCTATACGAAATCAAACAGAGAAGCAATACGATTAAATGTATAAATAGTGCATCTTTAGCTTTGAATTTTATTATTACTAAACTGCGGATCTTTACTGCAAATTCCTACCTTTATTAACAAAATTAAAGAAAAGGAATCTAAGTAAAGGGTTGCTGTAATATGCATTTTAATTTGGATATCTTATATATTCTTCCCATAAATACAGAAAAATCCGCAGTCTAATTATTACCGAAAGTAATATATATTTCCGAATCGAGGTCAATAATCCCCAATATTCGTTATCATTAATTTACGCAGCTA
The DNA here is from genome assembly GCA_028830335.1 of Eucera pruinosa. Taxonomy (NCBI): domain Eukaryota; kingdom Metazoa; phylum Arthropoda; class Insecta; order Hymenoptera; family Apidae; genus Eucera; species Eucera pruinosa. The sequence goes on from JAMYCR010000019.1 coordinate 5,548,269, forward strand.
TAATTGCCACAATTCCCCATTCAATTCTTAACGTAGCGGTAAACTGTCGCTCGCTTGACTCTTTTACCGCTACATTAATTTTAAGACAATGGCTGTACCGAATCTTATCGGATCTTTTATGCTACGTTTCAATATTATAGTGACGTTATTTTGTTCATTACATGTTCTAAAAAGGTTGCTGAAAAAATGGCTATTGCAGAGTCAGGAAAAAGACGATGTTGAATTAGGGTAACTTTATTCATATCACTACGTCAATCAAGATTAACATAAATTGCTCAACAATGATGTTTATGATTCCAGCAACATTCAGCATGAAATCCTAGTATTAAACCTAGTAAAGTAATAGTAAACCTAGTATTAAATAATTAAATCTCCCAAAATCCGTGAAGAAGTTCCGCTCTTGCTCAATCGATTTCAAACCGGCCAAAAGAAACCGCGCTTCGAAACGAAGAAACGAGGTCGCCACGATCTACAGCTCTAAACCAATCCGATTGGCCGATGCGCCCGGGTACAGCCACGGTCGCGCTCCAGGATTACGTGAAGGCGAGTCCATAATGTGTATCGCGTATAGAAATGCGCGCGCAATGGAAGCCGCCGCAGACGACAGAGAGAAAGAGAGAGGGAGAGAGAGATAGAACCGGCAGGCACAAGAGAGCGTTTTGCCACGAGTCGAAGCGAAAGTGTCCAACGAGACAGAGAAAGATGCTCGCATCTCCTCTGTTAAGGTTGAACCGAGAAAGAGAGACAGAGAAGAAGAACACCGTCAAGAGTGAAAAGAGGGAGGGGAGAGGGGAGGTAAAGAGGAGAGGAGAGAGAGGCGAGCAACAGCGTAAGCGACTAGCGCGCGCTGTGGTGTGTGTCGGTCGGTCGGTCGGTCGTCGCCGCCATGCTAGTGGTTAGTTTAGTGAACCAAACATCATGATGTGGCAAAACGTTCGCACGAGCTAAGACTGAAAGCAAAACGCCGCGTTCACCGGCGCGCCGTCGTTATGTTATCCACAATAACTCACGACGTTCGATAAAGCGTGTAAACAACGCGCGTAACGTGAAATATAGGGGGTAATAAAAAAAAGTACAAAAGAAAAAAAGCTGCACGGCGACAAGCGGCGCGCAAGGAAACCCGCACCGAATAAACGTCGTCGTCGTCGCCGTCGTCGTCGTCCGTCGTCGTCGTGGTTGTTATCGGGGGTGTCACGGATTCCTGCGTGGCGGAACCGCGGCACACGAACACGCGTCAAATCCTCCCCCGATGCCGATGTTAAATTAAAACACAACCTCACGAAGAAAGGAGGAAGCGTGTAATATAAGAGTAAAATCCGTAACACCGCGCGCGTGTGTGTCGCCGCGGCGGAATTTAATAAATCTAATCATCGTCACGGGCTTTTACACGCCGCTGGGAAGTGTGACGAAAAAAGTGTGGTGTTGCAGCCTCCATCGCGCGGCAAAGGAGACGAGCTCACGAAAAATTCGTGTACACGGTACGGATAACTGCTCACATATACATTTAGTACGTTGCTGCTGCTGTGTTCTGTTGGTTGGCTGGCTGCTGCTGCTAAAGAACACGGCAGAGAGAGAGAGAGAGAGAGAAAGAGAATTTTAGTATGGATGTGTGTGTCGTACGCGCGCGCGCGCGCTTTGCTCGTGTCCTCTGTGCGCGATAAGGAAAAAGTATACGTGTCGTTGTCGTTCGTTCGTCCGTTCTTCTTCTTCCCTTCCATCTGCTTGCGCGCGTGTGCACGCGCGCGCACGCGTGTACGTACGCGGTTTTTAGCGAAGGATGTTTTAGAAAGAAATGGCAAAGCGTGCGTGTATTTGCGTGTTTGTGTGCGTGCGGTGGTACGCGCAAATACACAGAGATGATACGACGACACACACAATATTCCCGCGGAATTTGCCTGACACGCATCAGGGTAAACGTAAGTAATATCATTGAGTAAGGTGTAGAATACAGCAGCAGATTTATGGGAAACGTGGGTAATTTCGAAGTAAAACGACGGGTCTGTAAAAATGCTGGGTTTTTTTGGGTTTAGAAACTTTGGATTTAGAGTGAGAACGTGGTTTCATTAAGGGTTAGCTTTGAGAGCTAAATAAGTTTGGGAAACCAACCAGATTTCGGTTTATGAGTTAAATTTCACGCGAATGATGTGTACACATCAGTTTTAACCCCTTGCACTATAATTATTTTATTACTTTTTTATGCTAGCAATAGTTGATCAGTACTTTTATATCGTGTTACCTGCAGACTGCAAACTATTTGAATATTATGGCCAATTCTTATTTAGTAATTCCCGACACTGTAATACAAGCTAAAATCAGAGTTCAAACTAAATTTTACCATTAATAGTATCCATTTTTGTTGAGTCTACACCATAATTCATAGAACCAGTGTGACTTGTTATTGTAGTGCAAGGAGTTAAACATCTTTACCATTATCTTATTAATTATTACAAAGGTTCTGAGTTTATAGCTTGGAAACATATCGCAGGAATCATTCTTTTGCTTTAAAGTATCCAAATTTGTAGGCTTTATATGTTGCATTCAATAGTAGTTGCATATATAAATTGGTAGCACTCAAAGGGTTAAGAATTATGTGTAACTCTTTGCATTGAAAAGTACAAAGCTTATCTTCCATACATCTTAAGAAAGTTATCTGGTTGCATATAGATTTAACAAGATTGAACTTCTTCTCAATTTTAAGATCTACGACTCGCTATAAGTTCTATGAAAGTTTGTGGTCAAATCACTGTATCATTTTGTTTGAGGAAAATTGTAAAGTTGCTTAGGGTTAAATAAAGGGTTAATGTAGCCACGTCAAAGTTGGTAAAGTTAGGTCTCTATAATTCCATGCGAGTTAACAATTACACAGATATACATATACATTTGAGTTTGGGAAATTATGGCCTATTTGCATATCACTAGGTTACTGCATTTCTTTTCTTTCTTTGCATCGATGCCAGTCAGTTTTACAATACTTATTAATGTTAGAACTCTACTGACAATTAAGCTGTACTTTTTTATATCAAAGAGATTAAAGCAACAGAGATATTTGAAGTAACATATAATGCAAATTCCATGCTAATTACAAATGAAAAAATAGCAAAAAAATTTGTTCATCCTTTTTATATATAAAATCATGGCAATTTTGGAAAAATGCATCACTGTAATTTATATATTATATTATATAATAAATAAATATTACAATAATAAATATTATTATAATATTTTAATATTATTATATAATAAATCTTAAGGGACACAAAAAGAAACCCTGCATTTTTACAGGCGTGGAATTTTAGTTCGAAATTTACGATGTTTCCAAAAATAAATAGTCTACTCTTTACTTATTCAATGGTATTACTATTGTACCATTCATCATTAACTATGACTATTCAAAAATAGTTCCAATAAATATTCATTCTTCATAAATGCCCTACAAATTTTTCGTAGACTATTCATTCATGCGTCTGCTATTTCGTCCTTTAACACTGTGACGAACGCAAAACGTAATTAATACTTGGTAGTAAAGCATTTTACAAATTGAAGTTCTAATTAGAATTGAAACTGAGGTTCATTGAAAAATACAGTGGGTTTTTGTTGTAATTAGACAATAGTTAGCACCACGAGTGTAACTCGTCATTATATGGCAAGGGGTAATCATTCTGATGTTTCTAAATTCATCGTTGGCTTATATTTTGTATTAATTCTTCAACGTTTTAAATCCCTATCCGATTCTTTGAACTCTACGCATTACGTATCACATTAGATTTATTCAGTCAATCTCTGTAAAACAGCTGCTACACCGCATTTCTTTGCAAAAATTTTCTTATTTCAATATACTCCTCTTCCTTTCGTATTTTTCCTTGCTACCATTATTATCTCTCATACCTCGCCGTAATAATCTTCTTCTAATTTCCTAATGGGTTATCCCGTATCAGTAAAATCAAATACTCAAAATCGATCGCAGATATTCGTCCACAGGAATCGAAGGGTTAAAAACCGGGGGAAAGCACGTACTTTTTTAACGCGATTTTAACCCTTTCGTTACCAGCACCTTAGAACCGGAAACTAAAAACGTAGATTAGGGTAGAATTTATTAATATAGAAAGAATATAGGTATGAATCTACGTAACTAATTGTAACGCAATATTGATGTGCGAATTATACTAGCATATTACATTGCATTACAGGAAAGATATACGCATGCTTCTAACAAATGTTAGTTCAATTCTTGAATATATTCGTTCGTGGTAACGAAAGGGTTAAAAAGTTATTGAGATCCTTATTATGGATTACGACAATCTTACAACAAGAATTCGTTCCAACACGGTTAAATAATTGAGGAACCCTCGTTATAACACTGCACACGTGTCGACTATCCTCTAGTAATAATTACCAAAATAGGATAGTAGTTTTATCAATTTTGGGAATCTACTTTTGCTTCTTATTCTTAGAATTGGCAATCCTTATCGTTGTATGATACGATTTCGTATAGCACGGCATTATTAAGGAACCTAATTACCGTGTTATACAAAGGTTGATTGTACTTGAAAATCGTGTACTCGGAGGGAACAATTGTAATCGTAGTTTTTCCTCGATCTTCGCGGACTCTTCGATACGATTTTCTGTTGCTCGTAGCGACAGCGTTAATATCGCGGCAGAGAAGTTGCCGATAAGCTGCAAGAGAATCCATACATATCATACGCGGCGAACGCCAGCGAAGGTTTTATCGGTTACGCGTTATAGTATCGGTGCTCTTTTCGCCCGACGGAAAGAAATCGCGGAGCATTTTCTCTTCTGCATCCTTTCCACGCAAATACCAGATACATAATAGGCCTAGGCTAGGTGTCCCAATAACTATCAGTGTCCCTCGATTCTTCGTCGTTCGCTATTAAATAAAATAATTCACGTGACGATTATTAGGACTGCGGATTTTGATGCATTCATAAAAAATGTTGCTGGGTCAAAAGGAAGGAAATCCAGATAATACGTAAAAAGATACAAAGTATACAAGATGAAGTGGATTTTAAAATAGTTAAGGGGTGAAACAAATCTCTCTTTATGCTCTCCACTTTTTAGCTATGTTGATAAAATTACAAATTTGCATAAAGATCCGCAGTCTACTTGTTATTAACGCTTACGTGCGCCCCATAGATTTTATTGAACACGACATACGTAGTTCTCATTTCCTAATGATAAGCATCATATGCTCGGAAAACGAATTTCTTATACGCATCGATCGAAATCCGATACATGTTTCGCACGTGTAGTATTCAGAATCTTGAGCTACGTCATGTGAAAAGTAAGGACCTATGACTCATACGCTGGTTTTCTTTATAAACATAGAACTATGAACTCGAGTGAACAGCACAGAAGTATCAAAAGAAGCTAGGACATTTCACATTCGTGGCTCCGCTCGCCAAATTTCTAAACTTCGACAAATTACGTAGCCCTTAGCATCGACAAAGCACACGATAGACTATGCATTTTTATATAGAATCACCTGACGCTCTTACTATCTTAAAACGATGTGGATTATAACTAAATATCTCGCCAATCAATTGTTTTCGATATAATTTGTCTCTAAAATTGAATTAACAAAATTATAAGACGCCTTGGATGTTTCTAAGATGAAGACTTAATTTTATATTTCTATTAAAGAGCGTCACGTGTGAAATAAAACCAAGTTTTGTTCAAGTCTGATTAGGCACGCGCGTTGTGATAATTCCTATAAATAGGTGGATCTATCCTGTACTTTTAACTAATCGCGATCAGGTTGCAATGGTGAATCCCAAAACTTCTTTAACGCTAGCTTTACGGACATTGTACAATTTAACAGGTTTTCGGAAAAGTGTGTTCGAAATTAGAAAATCGAGCGGGAGGGATAAATTAGGATACGTATTCGTATCGTTACACCAATTAAAATCAATCGAAACTGCTGCAAAGTAATGTTTACGGTCCCGGTAACTTTAAACATGAAGCCTGAAATTCGTCAAATTTCGGCGAGCTTCATAAATCTAGCGTTAAGGTTTTGGCGGGATTTCACACGCAGGCGCGCATCTTCCTCGTCTTCATATATCATTTCGTTTTCTTTAAGTTTTTCCGGTAGCGATGCTAGCCTAATTATTGCACGATAAGTTTCATATTTTAGTGGTACAATAGATTAACCCTTTGACAACGGGTATCGATGGATATAAATGTAACGTGGAATTAAATTCCATGGTTATTTTGTTCGACGAATATTGAGAAAGGTAGCAGGCAACTGTTTTCTATAGTAATATAAACCAAGCGTTACTTGAAATGTATCGATACCTCAATTATGGATTGGCGAGCTACAACATTAATTTGATAGTTCGCGTAATTAGGTGCAAATGCACGATCAGTGATACCGAGGCCGACGTCAAAGGGTTAATCCTTTGCAAATAGTCGCCTAATCAGTTTTTGACTTTCTGGACTCGCGTCGATTTCTGTAGCAAAAGATTTCAATTGATATCGGTAATAAACGTTTCGAAGTTTTGGAAAATTTGTTCGAAAGCTTGGCAATTTAAAGGCTTGGAATTAAAAATAAAAAAAATACTCCCTCAAGCGTTACTATTATATATTCCTCGCTATAAAACTAAAAACGTGATTGTCTATTCGATATAATTAGACCGCGGATCTTTGTGCGCACATATAAGAAATTAAAATATGTAAGAAGGTACAGAACGCAAATGATATTTAAAGGTAATAGAAAAAAATTAAAAGTAAGACACGAATTGTAACATTTAGGGGATGAAATAACCATCAAATTTAGATCTCGTTTCATTAATTTTATTTGCGAAGATTTGAATTTGCATAAAGATCCGCTATCCGGATATAATGTGCCCCGTGTTTGAAACGAGTAAAATCGCTGTGGCGCGATGATCCAGCCGTACAAAATTCGCGTAGCACACACGTGTTAACCTTTCCGGGCACAAGTTCGCGAAGACGTCGAAACACAACAGAACGCGAAACAAGATCAGGGCACAGGCTAGATTTAAGAGTAGACGAATAGTGCGATGTATTTCTCGAATAACACCGCGAAAAGGAGCAGTACACGCCAATTTGTAAGGAGATCGTTTCAATTCTTCAAAGACTAGTTCCTCTTTACACGCTCACTATAAAACGATTATTAACTATTTATCGGCGATTGTGGGACGATTAAATTAATAGCATAATGGAGTGAACTTGTTGAAATACAACAATCTTTTCTATTTGCGCGAAAGAAGGTTAAATGATAGAGAGTTAAAGAGAGGTAGGGTTTATTTTTCAAATTCGTGGTAGCTTTAGTCGCGTGAAAATCTGTTTAATCTGTTAACAACCCTTTGTCTTATAGCAACGTGTAATATTCGTGATGTTGGCGTAAAAACTCGTTCCATACTTTAAGATCGATGGTGACTGTTTTTAACCCTTTGGGCGCTAAGTAATTTTAGGCGCGTGGCACGTTTCTAGATTTATTTTCACGGATCACGCGGATACGCGATATTTAATACGAACATTGCGATCTCTATTAATCGCCACGATGCTTCTAAGTTCGCGTTTGGCGAACATTTTACGGTAATTATTTATTGCGTTGAAAGACCTCGAATTCGTAGACCCTATTTATTATATTTAAACGTGGCTGCATATGTGCGTTCATAGCACTCAAAGGGTTAATTGTATTTATATTGCATTAAATTCTAGGATACGCATGATTTCTCACGGTTTTCGATTTTTATTCACAATTTTTACTCAATGATACGCACTCCCTTTACGGAGTATGCTTTTATCGAATCTTCCTCGGTTGTACGTTTATACTTTACAAGTTTTCACGTTACGTTTTTGGTGTCGAGCAATTGTATATCATTCGAATTCGTAATTCGAATAGATCTGTACGAGCTGTACGAAAGTATATGGTATCTTCTTTTATTTCGCAAAGGCAAGTTTTACTCTGCGAGAGAAGGAAGAGAAAGGGACGCGAAGAAAACAATAATTTGCCGCGCTCATTGTTACCAATCGGTACATACGCGAAAAACTCGACCTTTGCGCTGTTTTCCTAAACAGTAGGCGAACACAAAAGGCGAGACGCACGGTATACACGTCGAACTCCTATCCGAAGTCAGAGCAATGGAAATTAGTGTACGATTGCGCGTACGTATCGGTATAAGTTCGATCTATTATCAATAGACACTGCGGATTTTGAAGCGTTCACGGGAAATTTAAATACGCACAAAGATACAGAAAGCAGATCGGATATAGAAGTGTATATAATTTTGGGGACGAAATAACCTTCCATTTAGCTTCTATTCGCTTAACCCTTTCGCTGCGACGGATTTCAATAAAAAGATATCGGGAAAAGCCACAAAAGTATTAAACTGGATTCGGTTAAATTGCATCTTTCAAACGGCAAAGAACAGTGTTTTTAGTAATCGAAATTAATCGACAGAAGACGCAAATAATACGCACGGAGCGAATTGCTTCGCTATAGATGCTGATAGCAGTGAAAGGGCTATTAATTCTGTTAATAAAAATACGCATAGTAAATCTAGTAGTAAATCATTTTTACAAGACATCGCGTAGCAGCGTTGTATGAAAAGATAATACAGGGAATAAAGTAAAATTTAATTAGGTTGGCCATGAAGTTCTGTCGTATTTTAAGTGCGCGTAGAAACGAAACGTTAAACAATGTATTAGCGATCGATTACACGTATTCGAATAAAATAGCGTGCTATTCACTCTGGATATCTTCTATTTACTTGTGTGTTACCGCTCTAGATTTCTTCAGTTCCGTCATTGGCTAAGTACAGAATAGAATACTATTTATTTCTAATTCCCATCGTCTTAAAAACGCTGTCGCTTTACTCGAGTTTAAACTAGTAATACCGCATGCGACACTGAAATGGTAATACGGATGATTCTATAGAAGAATGGATAGTTTATCCTATGCTTCGTTGATTGATTCTCTTTCTACTTTTGGTAGAAGTAGCTTTACGAAGCGTGCAACAATTCTTAGCTTCCTACGGTTAATCATTGCATCACTGTGAAAGCCCGAAAAGTGGCAAATCTTATCATTTGAGGTGGTAAAAGTCTGAAAACCATTCCAATAGATCAATATAATTCTCACGATAACCATTCCAAATCGTAAGGGGCGCAAAAAAACCTCTGCTCTTTTGCGCTTCCAAATTTACGACGTTTTCTTATAAACGGATAAATCTATCTTGTACTTAGTCGATGAATAATAGCTACGATAATAATAAAAGTTTGGTGGTTGGGATTGATTTGGTGTTTCAGATGCTGGATCCGAGCGTACTAACGGATTTAGAGGAACTGACGCTTTGCAGTTATTGCAAGCAGAAGTATAACGACGCCGAACAATGCCCGAAGTATCTTAGTTGCAAGCACTACTTTTGCCTGCGTTGCATAGAGAACAATTTGTTAAAGGGACGTGAGTTGTTTTGCGCGCACTGTTGGAAGAGAACGGACCTAGGCGATCAAGGGCCGGACGCTCTTCCGACCCACTCTTCTCTCCTTGCTCTAACCAACAATTTGTCTCACTTAAAAATCACCACCAACAACACTTCTGCCAAGACCAACGACAAGGAGAGAAAGGTACATACAATATAATAACCTGTATATATATATGTATATATATCGTATTTCGATTTACGGGTTCGCCGGCCGCTTATTCGCATTGCAACTTCATACGAAAATGATGTGCAAAGAAGTCATGCACAGCTACGAAGCCATATTGGTGGATAGCTTCTGATAGTAATTGGATTATATTATGGCATAAGGTCTATAAAACGTTTCTTCTCTTTCGTGATATTCCCTCTATAGAATCTCTTCCTTTAGAGATTCTCTTTTTAGAGAAGTTCTTTTCTTAGAGATTCTTTTTTTAGTGAAGTTCATTCTTTAAAGGTTCTCTCCCTTTAGGGGTTGAAGAGAGTTACGATATATCGGCTTCGGTTCTCGAAACAGTTGCCGGATGCTGTAACTAACTAGACTAGGGATTTTGATGCACTTATTGGAAACTAAGCTGCGTAAACTACTACAATAGAATATGCAAAATAGCGTTGCGTTATACGCTGCTGCATTCAACCCTTATGCCACTGTTCGTATAAGTATTACGTTAAAACTGTCGAGATCGCGTCGAGTTATTTATTATAACTTAATGATGTGTAATACACATCTTTATATGCGTTGTGCATCTTAGAAGGAAATTATTTGACGTCCCTTTTTCATTTTCCGGCCAAATTAACTCGTAACAGTGCAGCAGAATAAAAACTCGAATCCAGTTGCAATTTAAATAGACGAGGGATAATTATTGCAATCATTTTTGTTTCAAGTTTTATTGTTTCTCGATATGAAATTGCTCTAACGAATTTGGTCTAAGGGTATCGATTGAACTCGGTTTAAAGTCTTGAATGTAAATTCTATTAGATTAATAGTTAAATGTTAGGTTTAGGTATGTAAAAGTAATGGCGAACGAACGGTGATAATTGTGTTGCAGAGCGAAAATTGTCACACACACGGAATGCCTCTAGCATTGTGGTGTGCGACGTGTTGCACGGCACTTTGTAGAGCGTGCGCCACTCCGCAGGAACACCCGGGACACCAGATTAAATCGCAAACTGATGCCAAAGAACAACTCATATCCGACGTGAGTCTCAAAACCTATTCAATTTTTTTTCTTAAATCGCACCTTTACGGTACCTTTCAAAAGCTTCAAAAATTAACCCATTCGCAACAGCTGACGTACTGCTACGTCAAAAGTTGAACCGAGCTCTTTGACTGCAAATTAAACTGCGGATTTTGACGCATTTGCGAGAAAAATACACGGGGAGCATATAGCATGCAAATATATATATATAAAATATTCCAAGTAAAGCACACGCGTTGCTATAAATGTCTACTGAAACACCATTTCTTTACGCGTGTTAAGAAAAATACGAATTTGCATAAAGTTCGTAGCATACTAATAATCCACTTTTATGTTCGAACGCGTGTTTATTTCATTGTACTGCACAACTGGAATGAATATTTATCGTTGAACAACGAGAGAAGCAGACTACGAATCTGCATCTCGATAGAGCAACTTAATTTCTTCTTTTTGTTTACGAATTCAGTCATAAAAAGATATAACCGCGGTTGCGAATGGGTTAATACTAACTGTACCCAGGATATTTTACGTATACCTACGCGCTTACTTATTTTACATACACTTATTCTTTTTACAAATACTTACGTTTTTCGAAGTGTTTTCCTCCCCGCGAGGGCAAATGTTTACAGTAACTTTGACGTGTTTATGGGAAATTTCTATTGCACTAGCAACAAAATCCTTGTAGTTTGTTAAAATATACGAAACATACAAAGCAAAGTGTATTTCAATCGTTTGCGGGCGGAACGAAATAATATTTAGAATGATTTCCTATTCGATTAGATGTTTATTAGGTGTACCAACGAGTTCTATGCACTATATTCAATTTAATTTGAAATTATTATAATATTTAAAAGTATTTAAGAACATTATACAACGATCCAGAACTATATTTCTGACCGAGTATACATTTAATTTTATCAAGAATAAATATCGAATCGAACCAAAAGATAATTCATTGGTACACCTAATATTTTATAATGCCGAATGAAACATATTTTTATGTCAACAAATTTGCTACTTTTAAGAGTTTAGCTTTAAAGTATTCCATGTAAATCTTTATAATAATGTATGTTACGTTTTCCTAATTCCTATTATCCCTATTATTCTGTACCGATTTCGGCTACTCTATTGTATCGCTGATTTTTATTTTGTGCGATAATGCGATTCGCCCCGTACATTAACCCTTTCGCTGCACCACTTAATTCGAAGCATTGTCAATACACAGATGAAAGCAATTTTAATTAACGCGAAAGCTATGCGAGTATAAATAAATACAGCATACTATTTACGAACGGTAATGAAAATAGTATTAGTTGTAAGTTAGAGAAAGGACATATTTCTTCGTATTTATATTTCTCTCATTACATATTTCTCGTAGCGAAAGGGTTAAATAAAGAAAAAAATTCCCACCCCTAACGCGTGTTTAAACCCGTGTGTTGGCAGGTTCAATTGGAGTTAGTTGCAATGGGCAAGCTCTCAACGGAGATTCAAAGACTGGCGGTGCAGCAACGCGAATTCTTAATAAAAGTGCTGGAAGCCTGCGTAACGTTAAAAACGCACGTGGAAACGGATCTCCAGAACGGCTGGAGCCATTTCCCCGAGATAACAGACGCCCGCGAAACCCTCGGCAAAGCAAAAGCTAGTCTCCAAATGATCGACAGCCCCAGCGACGTGTACACCCTCCACTCTCAATTAATCCTCGAAAAGCAGCGACTGCAATCCAAGTACCAGGAGATGATGCTCCAATGCCAACTGGACGATCTAATCGGCAACTCCGGCGTGGTGTTCGACTTCGCCCTGCTGAAACAAGCCCTAGCAGGCATCCACACCGGAGAGCCGATAGTTTCACAAGGAACGAGCAACGGCGGTCGATTACCAAACCATTTAGCGGCCTCGCAAAACCCGATTCTATTCCTCGCCAATTACTGCATGTCTCAATTGTACTCGCGCCACGTGGTGAGCAAGCAACAGCACATGCAAAACGGCTCCATAGAGTACCACTCGAGCATGATGCAGCCGCAGGCAGCCCCTCCGGGCTCGGTGCACGTGCACCAAGGTCCACCGCCTCCGTCGACGCCTCAGCAACTTTTAATCCCGCCAGGATCGCCGTCCGTGAAGCCAGTCGTACCTCCGGCGCCGCCGAACGCGATGTTGCACGCGCAGCAACAATCCACGTTTATCTCGGAAGCCGTGGGCACCGGGGGAGGAAGTTTGGTAACCGTCCACTCGTCCTCGCAGCAACCGCCGTCCAGCGGGATTGCGTCGCTAAGAGGGCCCTCGAACCCTTATCCGCTTTATTATTTCAACATCGAAGTGAACGGATCGCCGCACGGGCGCATCGTGATCGAAGTTAGGCCCGACGCAGCGCCGAAAATGGCGAAAAACTTCAGCGTTCTTGCGACCGGAGAAGTCGGGGTCGGTTACAAAGGATGCACCATATTTCAGTGCTGGGAGGGAGAGTCTGTGATCACCGGGGATTTCGAGTTGAACAATGGAAGAGGCGGGAGAAGTATCTTCGAAGACGGATACTTCATGCCGGATGACACGAAATTCCCGGCGGTTAGAGGAGCTGTTGGCATGAGACGCACTCAGAAGCGGCACGATAACTTGGGAATGGTTGGATCGCAGTTTAGGATCATTCTGCAGGAGATGAGAGGGTTCACCGGGATATTTGGACACGTGGTGGAAGGGTTAGAATTGGTGGAGAAGATCTCCACGTTCGGGGATCAGACTGGCAAGCCTACGAAGAATATTCTTATCACGAAGTGCGGGAAATTGTAACGACTACAACGGTACTCTGCTGACGCGGTTAGTATACACTGATGGAGGGTGAATTTAGGTGATGCGTGTTACCTATATGGGTATGTACTAAGTACGAGGAAGATTTTTGACGGATTGTAGGTGCAGAAGAGTTTTAACAGTCGCGACGGTACCTCTTATGGACGCGAAACACACGTAAGTGGTTTATTTAGAGGAGATTTTAGATGGACGCGAAATATTGTCTCGGGTTTTTGCGTGAATTTTTTGGGGAAAACAGAGAGAGTCAGAGAGATGTTAATCAGTTATTTTTCTTTTTTTCTTTTTTCGAGTACAGAACGATTAATTTCTAAGAACTCAGTTCTGAGCTTTGGGATTTCTAAGCGTTTAAAACGTGTCGAACTTTGGGAACTCATTAATGGCTTTGGATTTCCACGCTTTTACATTTCCAAGCATTTAAATTTCGAAGCATTTTTATTTGCGAGCGTTCGAATTTCCAAGGCTCTTCCAATTTCTACGCGTTCGAATTGTCGAGCTTTCGGATGTCTAAGCTTCTGAATTCGCCGTCATTGCAAATATTTCGCGTCGATCCGAGGGATCCCTTAACCCTTTCGGTACTTGGGCGAATTTTACTCGAAAACGTATGAAGAAATCGGAAGAACGCTACGTAATCGCATATTACGTTCAATTCGTTCGCTACTCTTTCGATTCTTTCATATTAGTCGGCTGACAAATGATCGCAGATGTCTCGATATGCTAATAGCGCTGCGTAATCGCGTAACACACGAATTGTTTAGCAGTATTGAAAGGGTTGAACACGGTTAAGTAATATCCGACGATAAACGATATTATTAATTAGGGGTGCGCGAAAATATTCAAGAATCTCGATACTTCAACGAGAACTTCGAGATTTCTAAAGCTCATTTCGGTTATTCGTTTCGTTAAAAACAATCTCGCGATTTTCGAGACGATGAAAAATCCGAAAATAGAAAATCGCAGGACGAGATGAGAACTTCTTTCGCGAATATTTCTCGCGATCTTGAAGATCAGAGTTCGGATCATTATTCGTATAACATTCGATTCCAATAATCTTCGAATTGAGACTAACTATTAACGAGACATATTTGATGCAAGTAAATAACCAAAACTACGAAAAACGGTAACAGAATTTCATTCGGATAATTTAATAACGTAACGTTATTCGAATCAAATTTTATTCCAAATTTAATCGGATAATTTGTTCGCAATTTTATTCGAAGAATTTATTCCGATATACTCGAATTATTCCATACTAATGGGATAATTTAATCGTAATGTTATTCGACTAAATATGTCCAACTCTGCCGTACACCCCTAATACTATTAATAGTAATAATAATAATAACAATAACTTCTGTTACTATTATTATTAGTCAATTACACCGTGGAGAGAAACCGTCGCGACCAAGAATAAACCGCGACTAAAATAAAACACAATGGCTCCAAGAAATCGCGATGCTCCGTATATACGAGTCACACACAATTTAATTGATAAACTATTAACAATAGAATTCTAAAGATGTTGAATCTATTTTTAAAACGTGGACGCGCATAAGAGAAAAGAGAGAGAGAGCGAGAGAGAGAGAAAGTTAGAGCGAAAGCGAGAGAGAGCGAGAGAGAGAGTAAAAGAAGAAATAATAAAGATCCATATTTTGCTATCGATTGGGAATCAATCAAGATTTCTTGTAATCTCTACAATAAAACGACGCGATGATCGATATATTAAAGAAGATGAAAAGAAACAAGAAAAAAATAAATACGTACCTCACAAAATAAAACAAAAAAAAGGAAAAAAAAAAGAAAGAAAGATCGATCGTGATATCGATACGACTTCTTAGCTGTACGGAAGACGTTTGTTTTTAGGAAGAAGTTCGACATTTATTTTGGCTATTGGCGTAATCGCTAACACACGTATAGTTGATATATGTATATATATATATATATATATATATATATATATATATATATAAAATAATAGCGAGAGAGAAAAAAACGGGATGGTGATGAAAATATATCGCGCGGGATTTAAGAGAAAAAAAGTGCCGTGATTTTTTGAGGAAAGAAAAACCGGCGATCGCCCTGCGGGCGTTGCTAATATTTTAGCTGATACTATAGTTAGTGTAAAAAGAAAAACGAAAAAAAAAATCGTGTAGATGAGTGAGAGAGGAGTACACGGAAATATGGGAAAATAATTTTTTGTGTGTTCATGCGTATATCGTACACACACGCGCGTAAAGTATAGAGTGTATCGCTTGTGACTAGTATTATTCGAATGAGAAAGATTTGCAAGGCTTTCTTCAGACGAATTCCGTTTAATTGAAATTTAATCAGGGAAGGCTTTGGATTTTTATAGGTATTGGAATTAGACAATTGTTGGTCGTCGAAGCAATTAAATGCACTTAGAAGCGTGTAAATTTGTAAACATTTCGCGGGGGGATCGAAGTATTTAAATTTCCAAGGGTTTATTCAATTTCCTAAGCTTTTAGATCGAACGCGTTTGAAATTTGAAGGCTTTGAAATTCAAAGCCTGTAAATGTAGAAGGTTTTAGATTTGTAATATATGCCTTCGAATTGGCGAATTTTTCAATCTTCGAGCTTCTGCAATTTAAAGTAATTAATTGCATTTCCAAGCTTCTGTTAAATTCTAAAAGTTTTAAGGGATTTCCAAGGTTCGATAATTTTTCTAAGCGTTTAAGATTGCCAAAGCTTCTTGATTTCCAAACCTTTAGATTATCAACGCGTTTAGATTTCGAACCGTTTCAATTTCCAATCTTCGCAACTTGTTCGACTAAAATGCACAAGCGATACGCTCTTTACGTACACACGTCGTTCATATATTTGTAAAAAGAAAACGCCAACAAACAAACAAACTAAGCGGATATACACAAGCGTGTGGAAAAGCTCTTTTTTTTCTCTGTTTTATAACCGTAACGAAAGCGAAAAAGAAAACAAACACAACACGTGACTTCGTTAAAAGTCGAAAAGTAAAGAAACACGCAAAAAGAAATCGTGATTCCATATTAATTATGCGCAGGTCGTTTAGAGCGTCGTTATAAAAAAAAAAAAGAAAAAAAAACAAAACAAAACCGATACGTTATCTTCGGTGCGTAAACAAAAAGAAAAAAAAAAAAAGGGCCAACTTCTATTTCGTCCGGTTCAACGATATTCGTCGTCGTGTATCGTTCGCTTCGAGCCTCTTTCGCTATTTTCCAAATTTTATCCTCCGCGTTTCGATAAAATAAAGTATGGACGAGGTAAACTGGATAACCACAGACTTCCTGCGATAATTGCGCGTCGAGTTAATCGCAACAGTCGTACGATCTTTGCGTTTCGTCGAAGGCAAATATAATCGAACCTTAGAATGAGATATAGGGTAGATGTCCTTAAAATTGTCACTAGAATTCGTTTATTTAACAGCGAACGAAAGAATTGAGACTAACAAAAATGTCGATACTACATTTGGATTTGATTTTTATTAATATTAAGGTGTGCGTGTTTATATTTAACATTCGCAAGACAAATATTAGCAGGCGAATTGTGTTTTTTGAGCATAAAAACACGACTAATGTACCGTAAGCAAGAAGTATGGACATTTTTCTAACACAGTAAAAGCGATTGTTAATGCAATCGCAAATTTATTTCGTTTTCGATTGGGACATCTATCCTATGTCTATTAATGATGGCCGTGAAACGTGCAACTTATCCGCGCGACATAATTCGTAAATTTGATAAGCCTAAATGAAAGCTAGCCTAAAAACCTAAACGAATTACTTTATCCGAACATTTAAGGCCCTCCAATTAAATCAGTTAATCGTGCTTTCACTGTTATAAATCAAATAATTTAAATATCGATGTTACATGGACACATTTTGACAGTAATTGAAACATCTACCCTGCGTGTTATACAAATACGTGTACAAAACTAAAGAATTTGTGCGTCGCGCGTGGCAAGAAAGATATTCGTACATTTATCGTGCACATCTAATTCTCGCGTGCGTGCATTTATCGCGTAGAAGTCTGTAACGCGAAAGGGGCTCACGTTCGTTCTTTTCCGGAGGAGAGAAGAGAGAAAAGGAGCTAAAAGGGAACAAAGTAAAAGGAGAAGAGAAGAACAAAAAATTGCGTGACGCGAGTCGAAGGGAAATATTCGCGGTTCCTATCGAAAAACACGACTCGAAAAAAAAGAAATAAACGATATATACTCCTCCCTTTTTGCTCTTTGCCGTTGGGTCCGAGAATAATGACGGACCGTCGTAAATTAACTTGTATTTAAGATTAGATCTCAACATGAAAATGTATGCAAGGCCTAACTACTACTATGTAGATCGTAAGCCTCGTCGTCGTCGTCGTCGTCGTCGTCGTCGTCTGATCAGAATGGGGAAAAAAATCCACGAACGAAATAATATTGAGCGAATTATAAATATAGCGTGTCTCGTTACTTTCAAACCCTTTGTCGTACGAATGTTTCTCGAACATCGCCACGTTTGCTATTTTCTACTTCAATCCTCTTTTGGCTACGGCGAGACTTTGACACGCGCGTTGTGCGTAATATACGCTACGAATAACGAAAGTTTTCGTTGATATGGATTTTTTGAAGAGTATATATGCAGGTCGTCGAAAACACATCTTGAATTGTAACTAGCATTACGTCTGATAGAAGCAACGAGCTTTGCGATAATTCTGATAACATTTGCTAAGCTCACGAAGCATAGAAATAGACTATCCATTCTTATACGAAATCGTCAACCTCTTTACTAAAATAAAACAGCACAGCGTTTTTGAAACGATGAAAATGCTGCCCGAATTGTTTATAATAGAGCTAGATAGAAGTATATCTTCATACGTATTGGAATTCTATCATTTAATCTTCTATGATTCGAATTTTTATTTACTTTTATCATATGAACAAACGTATGATTATATTTTAATACATGAATAGAGAGGGTCAACTTTAACCATTCTAAATCGCAGGGGGCGTAAAAGAACTCTGCTTTTGTACGCGACATCCGAATTTCAGTGTGAAATTTACGACGTTTTCTATAAATGGATAGTCTATCAATGATCGTACGTAACTTTTGTTTAACGGCCTGAAATCTTGCAAATCGATGTCGTGATTTGAACCGAGATCGAAGCTTATTACAAAGTACGATGGGTTCATTTTTATCGTAACCAGACTATGGTTTGCATCACGAGCGTAACTCGTTGTCGTACGGCAAATGGTTAAGGTACAATCGAAGATAAAAAGAGACGAATATGCGTGGAAAAATAAAGAGTAACATTTTCTTCGTTCGATGCTTTGTGTTTTTGGGGGATGATCGACTTTGAATAATCGGGAGATCGAAAAAGGTACAAAAGTAACTGGTAAGCGAAAGAAAAATCTGAAAGAATTCTCGTATAGCATCTTCGAATATTGCAAGCTGAGGATGGATTCAGCATTCGTCTGTTTGATTGCCTAATTAAAAATAATTAAAAAGCGCAGCCTCGAAAAACGAAAGAATGTCACTCTTCGAGTTAATCTTTCTTCGGTTGTACCTTTAATAATGGGACACGGTATATATTACAGGGATGGGATCATTCGGAACCACTCGAAACTCGAAATGTTTCAAAGAATTCTCGAAATTCGATACTCGAAACTTTGCGATACCTTTATGTACTCCAAACTCTACCGAAAGTTTCAGTGTCTCGAAAGTGAAACTCGGATACACTTGCATTATTTCCATTATTTTCCATTAAGAAGCTTTCGGATTTGTCGAAACTCTCGCAAGTATTTTTACTGAAACATATTAAATTCAGAAGCGTACATTTTCCCAAAATTATCGTCACATTTCCAAAGCAAACGGGCTACGATCGACTCGACTAAAAGATCGTAAAAAAAAGCCATTTGCATTGCTTGAGGAATTAATGAAACGTTGAAGTTGGTTAAAGAATTTTCGAGCGCAGCTGCATTAAATTAGTACAAAAAAAAGAGCACACAGCTAACTGTCAAGCCTTTGGGTTTCGAATCCATCCCTGATAATAAATATATTATAAACGAAATCATTCCTCGATGCTGTATATCGAAGTAACTACGATAATTGTAATCGCGTTATAAACTACTCGTCTGAATCCTCGTAAAAGAAAAAAAAAAGAAATCCCATCGTTATGTATCATAATTATTAATTATATACCCGTGTGTGCGAGACAATTTACTGCGTCGACAACAACAACAACAACAAAAAAACAAAGAAGTGTTGTGTTCTCTGTGTGTGTTAAAGAAAAAAAACAAAAAACGATAAAAATTGCGGCGCGTATAAAAGAAAAACGAAAAGCGCACTCGTGTAAAAAAACACGCTTGCAACCGAAAGTTTGGAATTGGTAGGAATTTTAAAGGATCTTCGAATCAGCTTACAAATGGTTTCTTTCTCTTTTACGAATCTCAAGATGTTTCTTTAACTCTTTGATTTATAAATACTAACGTGTTATACTCGTGGTAGAAATTATATTACGATTTGATTGCGATAAAAGTACATCATATTTTTTGATCAATTTCAATTCTAATTCTATCTATAATCTCAGTTTGGAATGCTGAGTTTTGGTAAGCATAAATTGCAAACGATATTTTAGTGCTTTTAAAGTAACAAACATTAAGTAATTGACATTAACCCTTTCGCTACGATTGACGTATATATACGTCGTGAAATGATTAACAATCGTTTGCTCAAATATACCGATCCTTTTTTTCATTTAATCGCAACAGTATTTCTATTATTATTGGTATATAATAAACTTCGATTAACGATGTATCAAATATCTAAATGTTTGCTGTTTCTAAATTGATACAAACTACTCTAATTTGCGTAGATTCGCAAAAGAGAAAGAAAGCATTTGGAAACGTAAAATGATCGTAGAAAAGTTTGCAGTGAAAAATCTGCGAAAACACAGCAAAAGGAAATTAACACTAGATTTATGAAGCTCGCGAATTTGACGGATCTTGAATTTCATCCTTCGAGTGACAAAATCATGAGTATTGTTTTCTAGCAATTTACGTTAACTTTGATTAATGCAGTGATACGAACACGTATCGCAATTAATTCCTTAACTTCGAGTACTTATATATGATATAATTACTTTTCAAGAAACCTGTAAGATTATTTTACTTTATTTTATTTATGGGTAATAAACCCATTAATTATTAAATTACAAAATCACGCTATAAATCTAGCGTTAAGAGATTCGATATTCAACTCGGTGAGCTTCCAAACTTTTGGTCAGCAGCGTACAATTATATTTGTAGGTAAGAACGAAAGAAAAGAAAGGAAAAAAACACAATTGCACGCCCTCGACGTCGCGGATATTCGGATAATATGCCTTTTTCGAAGAAAGCCTCATTCGATGTTGAAAACTTGAAAGTTTTAACACTTGTTAATAATTAGCTAATTCATCGCGTCGGCGGCTCGCAAACACCCACAATCTTTGTTGCATCGCGATGAAACGTAAGAATTGCCGTTTTAGAATTAAATATGAAGAAGATGAAGAAGAAGAAGAAAAAAAAACACACTGCGTAAATAATAATTGTACGACGATCGAAGGGTGGTTCGAGCTCGAATGAATTTCTCTCGTTTCGGTCAAGATTTCGTTTCGCGATGAATTAATGTTAATAAGAATACGGATGGGACGCGTTTAGTCGAGATCATCGATAACTCGAAACTTGGAAAGTTCGAAGCGAAGAAGAATAATTGTAATGAAAAAATATGGATGGGACGCGTTACACGAAAATTCGAAAGCTCGTTGCGAAGAGTAATAATGATAATAAAAGATAGAGATGGAACTACGCTACTCGAAATCCTCGAAAGTTTGAAACTTCGTTACGAAGAAGAAGACGAACTATAATATAATAATAATAGAGATGGAACACGTTGCTACTCGAAATCTTCTAAAGTTCGAAACTTCGTCGTGCATTTAAGTTATACGTCCACGCGTGCTTTAATCCGAACAATACACGTGTACCAGTGTATTAAAGTCTACCAAAGGGGTTAAAAGAACCCTTGTCGATTTCTGCGTTTCTCTGGCAACGCAAAAGATGAATTAAGATATCCGATATCTTCAATTTTTATTCGATAGAAATTCGACTTGTTTCTTAGCTATGTTCCAAACATATTGGCAAAGATTATCGATCGAAATCTAAAACATTTTATATTATATAATAATATTAATCCATTCGAATTATTTGCATTTAGACTTTAGATTTGCTTTAATCGATACGATTAATCATCTCGTTATATTTCTTTGCTCGTCCATTGCATTATTTTAATCGCAACGAGCGTGTGTATCTTCCAAAGAGGCGAGAAACTGCTTACGATTTCAATTCTCGAGCAAACCGAGAGGATTCCAAGAGGTTTCGCAAGTTTCGAGGCTTTCGAGAACATCTCTACGGAGAAAGACGTGGGTGAAAACGTTTCGAATATCGTAGGTGCGTATCGTAATGTAAAAATTGATGTTTTACCGAAGCGAGCGAGAAGCTAGAAGCCCACCTGTATACACAAAAAAAAATATCCACGCGCGCGCGTATACATATATATATATATAAATATATATACTACATATATTTTTATGAACGTGATGAGGTAACAACGCATAGCTTGTAATAATCGATTCTGACAACCGACGGTTTACCTTTGCCCCTCGCGTTCGAATTAAACGATTGAGCGGCTATAATTATTCGATAAGTTCCCAACTATCCTCCCCCCCTTCCCCCGATTTTGTCTTTTCTTCGATCCTTTTATTTCTCCCCCCTCGATACTCCATTTCTTTTTCTAGTAATTCCTTCATCACCCAAAGCTTTCATTTCGAATATAAACGATTGGGCGGCTATAATAAATTCCTCGACAAGTTTCCTACCCCCATTTTTCCTTTTCTTCGATGCTTTTATTTTACTTCTACTGTTACACTGCCCCCCTTTCATTGTAATCCTTTTCCTTTTCTAGTAATGCCTTGATTACTGAGAGGTTTCGTTCGAATTAAACGATCGAGCGGCTATAATAAACTTTCGATAAGTTTCCTCCCCTTACTTTGCATTTCTCCTCTCGGTTCTTTTCTTTTTTTGTTCCTTCTCTACCGATTCATTAATTACCAAAAGCTTTCGAATTAAACAACTGGGCTGCTATAATAAATTCTCGATAAGTTTCCTCCACCCCCGATTTTTCCTTTTCTTCGATGTTCTCCCCTCGCATTGTTTTTTCCCCCCTCGGTTCTTCTTTTCCTTCTCTAATAATTCCTCAATTACTCGGAGTTGTTTTCGTTCGAATTAAACTGCTAGGCGGCTATAATAAGGTCTCGATAAATTTCCTCTCCTCACATTGCTTTTCCTCCCCTTCCTTTTCCCTCTCGGATATTCTTTTCCTTCCCTAATAATTTCCTTAATCGCCAAAAGTTCTCGAATTAAATGCTCTAATAAATTTTCGATAATTTTCCTGCCCCCAATTTTCCCTTTCCCCCGATTTTCTTCAATCTTTTTATTTTATTTCCTCCCCTTTCTTTCCCCTTATTTTCTCCGATCTCTTTATTTTATTTTCTTCCCCCCTCCCTGATTTTCTCAGATATTTTTATTTTTTGCGTTTCCCTCCCCCTTCGCCCCACTCTCGGTTCTCCTTTTCTTTTTTCCAACAATCCCTCGTTCACCGAAACGTTTTTTAAGTTAAGGCACACGTGTTAATCATCATTACCATTATTACGAAAAATCGAGGTCGTTCTATATTTTTTTTTTCCGTTCGTTTTTTTACCGCCCACGCACGGAAGCGCATAAATCCGTGGGGCGGCACTCTTTGCTTAAACAGTTTTATTATTTCCATTATACATATTGTACGAAATGCGAGGTTCGTTGCCCGATTTAAATAATGTACTTTTAATCAATCGATTTTGAGTTATAAACTGTTTCTCTTTCACGTCTCTGATTGTCATTTAATTCTCACCTTAATCAACGCTGAAACTATCCCAACCACCGAAGTATACTTGAATAAAAATAATAGACGCTTGAAAGAAATACGTTCTCTTCGATTTCATACGTTTATTATTGTTCATTTATGTTACGATGCGTATTTTAATGTAACGAGACTTTCGTTTGCTCAAATACCTTTTTCATGGATGTTAAAAAACGAATCTTGAATTACTTTCTTCGTAACAGAATTATTGATATATAATCAATGTAAAACGATAATGGATACTTTTTTTTATTTAGGGCGAGTCTGTATTTTTACCACCACTAATTTAAATAATATTCAGAGGCGAATTTACGTTTTTCGTCGCCGCTGCAGGAAATAATAAATATTTCTCTAATTAAGATTGCCCGATTTTGCATATCGCGTATAGCAAAACCTAATGCGAATTTTTTCTCCAAAATACCACCACCTTATTAGCCTACTTTTAGTCTACAACTAAATCCGCCTCTGTCTCTGTACTTACATCATATATAAAAAAAGTTTTACATACACCTAACAATTCAGTAATGTTATACACATATTTCCAACGAATTGAAAACAATACCAAATCGGTACATTATAATTCCAAGCAAATAAGTCAAGTAAGTTCGATTAAAAAGGTAATCCGAGTAATCGAATGCAAGTGAAGTTCGATTAAAAAGGTAATTCGAGTAATCGAGTGCAAGTAAGTTCGAATAAAATGGTACTCACCTTGTAGAAGACATCTGGAACGTACTGTTTATCTGTGGATTCGATTACATAGCCCAATTCGGGAGCATCTTTGGTAGGAACCAAGCAGCTGTCGCGCACCAATGCCATGCATTGATTGGACACTTGATAACCTTCCATGTGGATCTGATTCTTCTCGTCGCCTGCAATTCACAGGTACAAATCCGTACGTATATAATAATTTGCTAGGCTGCAGACATTCGTGCGAATTCATATCTTTCGAAACGCTGAATATAACAAACGCGTGCTTTGATGCTGTGAATATTTCGCATAATTAGACTCCGGATTTTTAAGCTCTTACAATAAATCGAAATGTGCAAAATGCACGCGGTACGTAAAAATAAATAAAACGTACGAAGTTTAGTAGAAATTACAATATATTTTGAGGCTTTAAACAATCCGCTACTTATGCCGCCCTTCGTTTTTAATTTTAAAGATGTGAATTTGCACAGATGTCCGCTAATCGTTATTATATCGAGGCGATTTTGTCGCAATGTTAAAAGCAACTTACCGGTAACGCAAACGGTAACAAACTTTGAGCCAAAGTAATTATTAGGAGAGAAACGGCAGGGATTCGGATGCTTGTTCTGGAAATATCCAGCCATAATGCATTCTTGAGCAGATAAAAAGTGACTCTCTATATTACGAACGTGCTTCACCTGGACACATTAGACTGATGCTATTAAATCACGAACTTCGTCGGTTTAATTTATTCTGTTACCAGTGGCCTTTATTAAAGATAAAATATCAAACGAAGTGTACTTAAATGTTTTCCATATTTTCAACGGGCCATTAGTAGCAGAGTAAATTAAGCTGATCGAGTTACTAAGTGTGGTTCACTCTGTATAAATCATTTGCGGCAAAGTTTACCGTTCCTTTCTTCAAATTTTCGGCTATCAGATCGGTAAAAATCCACCCGACTCTCTTCAAGTTAAGTAAACCAGCCACCTCATCCACTATTGCTTCCTTCTCGTCCGGCAGAAGTCCAATAGAATTCTTTGTACTTTCCTAAAGCAATATTTTCGATCAAGCTTCCTTCGAAATTCTAATTGTTCGAACTGTAAATAGTTGGCGACTTGCGTTACCTGCGGCGGCTCGTATATCGCAGCGACAACAGCTCGAATTCCTAAAGGAACGTCAGAGTGTATTTCGTATCTTCCGTATAAAAATCCAATGCGTTGATGGCCGGTGCTACGCCAGTAATTGAGAAAACGCTCGACCAATGTCGGATTCTCGAACATCACGTTGTCAACGTGACGATAAGTTTGCCGGTTCAATGTAATCGAGCTCGGCTGGCATTTGCTACAAATGCCTCGCGGCCAAGGCGGATGATCTTTGCAACCAGTCTTTATACGGCAGCTTATGTCGTCTAATTGTATGAACTTCCCTCTAAAAGAACGGAAGATAAGTTGTTGCACACCGAAATCGAGATACGCAGAAAAATCAGGGCTAGGAGAAGCAGATAAATATTGGGTATACCAATTAATTCAGAGCCTTTATATTTAAACTCTTGGCATCTTTATCTCTCGATATTTCGTCTCTATATTCACATTTATATCTTTCTATATGTATAGATATATTTTTACATAACTTTTGTTATCTTTATCGATACGAAATCTCGCTAATTTATCACTTTTCGAATGACGAATTTCATTCACAAACGTTTTTAAATATTGCATGTGGCGAAATCCTGAAGGCTTAAAATTAATTTGTACACCTAATAAAGGCGAACAGTTTTACTTCATCACGAAATACAGGATTTATAGTGCATACTTATCGGCGCCGCCGGTGAGTTTCTTCAGATACGCGTGAAAGGACAAATGTTTTATGTTCTGTTCCTTAAGATAAGCCTCGTCGAATGGTTCTAAAGGAGTGCAATGAACGCAGCATCCTTTCGCGCCGTGTCTGCATCTATAGAGCAATCATCAATTCTCACATTTGCAATCCGGCATCTTTAAATGCGATCGCCAAAATTCGTTCATATTTATTGGCATTAGATCGTGGATTTTTATGCATTTACGCGAAAATTAAATATTTTACAAAGACAAAAAATCATAGCAAAAGGATTAATTGCGTTAATGTAAATAAGTATAGATTAATTGTCCTCGATTTCAGCGCTAATACCGGGCCGCAATCGAAGGATTAATAGTAACGATAATAAGAATAGTTTGCGTAAAAATCCGCAGTCTGCTGATCACTTATACATGCTCTTACAATTTCTCATCGCGTTTTCTCTGTATTTTACCATCCACTTTCCACAATTGCTCGTCAACGTCCTCCATCGCGTTAGCATTCGATCGAGACGAATTACTATGATTCGTATTCTCGCTCACGTCCATCGGTCCTGCTTCTAAATAACATTAAATCGCAGTTGAATATAATAATTAACGCGTTGCTATCCAGCTAAGCTGAGCTAAACAAAAGAGTGCTCTGGTGTAATTAAGAAAGGAGACCTTTGGAAGCATCAACTTTGGCAGTACTTGTCGAAGGAGTACTCCATAATTGAGTACTGCTCTGAGGAGCCAAGTATAGCATATCGCCATGGGAAAGGCGAGCTCCTGAAACCGTTTTGCTATGCGAAAACGACAGCTCGCTTTTATGATTCCTTTCCCTGTACAGCGCGAATCCAATGGTGTTCAAATCAAACGCTTTAAAGACCTAGAGAATTCGATTCAAGTAATTTAAGCTTAAGTTAATAGTTAAGTAACGAAGGTTTGTACTTTGAAGATTCTTCGCGGAATACGCAAAGAGTACAAACCTTTTCGAATAGCTGCGACACGGTATCGGAAAGATTTACGTCGATACGCTTGGTTCCTTCTGAACATTGCACGCGCAGAGTCTGAGAACAAACGAGCATAACTGTGGAATAGTGATAAAGCCTGAAAGTGGTAATATTTCGGAATATTTTCTTCCATAAAACGATGCTTATATTTGGGCCTACTAAAGTGGGAATGTTAGTAACTAAGAAGGGAAATGTTGCCAGAGTAATTACTACAATTTTTAGTATTTTGTATTCAGTGTGAGATTAAATCCCATAGCTAGTTGCATGTGTTTTGTATACTTGGAAAAACAGAGGGACTTTTATGCATGTGCATAATTCTTCAAACCACTACTTTAAATTCTATGGGCTGTAAGTCTGCTTTTTTACACAATAGGTCTTTCAATCTAAAGCTTAGGATGTTCCCTATAAATCAGTGGTCTATCCTATACTTAGTTAATTGCATACAACAAATGAATCCTTTTTAATTGCATTATATGCACCAATTTGGTTAGCAACACTTTCAATCATCCTTTTCCATTGACTCTTCAATGTTTCCTAGAAATCAATGGTCTATCCTATACTTAGTTAATGGTTCTATAGATTTATAATAAAATTCAAGTATCCCAAATTGATTAAACTACAAGTGTATATAGTAAAATAGTAAATGATCCAATAGATTTGGCTAGCAACACTTTTGATCATAATTTTCTACTGACTTTTTGATTTCTCTTTAAAACAATCAATTCTCACCAATTGATGTTTCATTAGAATCAATTTTCTTTCAACCCAAATCACCTATTCCAATCTTAAATCCCATAGCTACTATATATTGCGTGTTTTGAAGAACATTAAGGAGAAAAACAATGGGACTCTTATGCATGTGTACAATTCTTCAAATCACCACTCTACCATTCTAAATTGCAGAGGCTATAAAAAGTCTGTCTTTTTATCCCAAATTGACTAAACTACAAGTGTATATAGTAAAATAGTAAATGATCCAATAGAAGTCCTCTTCAATTGCATTGTATGCATTACTTTGGCTAGCACCTCTCAATCATCAATTTCCATTGACTCTTTGATTCCTCTCTAAAATAATCCATTGTTCCTCATCATCATTCTATCAGAATCAATTCTCTTTCAACCCAAATCACCCACCATGGCTAATTGCATGTGTATTGCATGTTTTGAAAACTATGAAGGAGAAAAACAAAGGGCCTCTTATACATGCGCGTACGCGTGTGTGTGTTTCTATGGGTGTTATGTGTACGTGTGCATCTATGCTCTGGTACTTTTAGCGAACGCGTTAGAAACGGGACGAAATTTCCCCGTGATCATGAGTAGAATCGGCCTCGTGTCCGTTAGCCCGGCTGAAACAATTCGCCTCGCATCGATTAGTGGGGGGTTAATCGTTTAACGTAGTGCAACTTACAATTTGCCTAGACTTTGACATTTCGCCGGGTGTCTACGAAGCATCAGCTGTTCAACCCCTGTTTCAACTCGCTTTCGCTGGCAACGCGACGCCGCTAAAATTCCCTATACGAAAAGCATAGAAGAAAATTTTTGTTGAGTCAACGTCCCTCTCTCTGTGTGCGTGGTTATCCTAACCTCTTCTATTACGCTTCGAAATAACTGTTCGCTGTCAAGCGGCGTGTCAATTTTCTCCGTTACGTTTGCCGTCGAACCGAACGCTTGAACTTTCCGCCGCGCTTCCAGCAGCCACAAAGACTCGGATTCTTTTTATCCACCGTGGAAAAGGCGTTTCACAAACACGCGCAAACACACGGGACTCTACGAAAAATAATAGAAAATTAGGTGAGTTCTGCGTGTGCGTGTGTGTGTTTTGTGCGGCACGATGTTTTTTTTTCCCCCCTTTTACGCTTATGAGAAATAAAACTCACGCGCGCACACACGAAGGGAGAGAATTATTATTGTTTGAATCACCGTGTGTCGCTATTTCATTTCGTATTCCGTGATATCGTTCTTTTCCCCTAGTCCCATGTATATGTGTATATATCTGCGATACTTTTGCAAAACGCGAGCACGATAAATGAAACGTGAAAATGAAAAGCGCGTCAAGTGCGTAGCTTTTGAGTCACCGTGTATTTGCTGAGTAATCTTTGCGTGTCGCGCTCCTGCAAAGCGAGCAACGCGCTACGAAACGAAGCTTTTTCGCGTTGCAATATTGGCCCGCTTGCGTTCGCTTCGTTTTTTCAACACTTTCACTCGCTATCGCGATTTTTGAATGCCAAGAAGAAGAGAGTAACGCGATATTACGCAACGCGTGCGTAAGTCTCTTTATTTTGCTGGTTTGCTCGATCGCCTGCTGGATTGCGCTTCTTAGATAGATGTGCGTATCTGGTGTATTTGAAAATGAAATTTGACGTATCGTAAGTACGAAACTGTATAGGTATTGAGGCTAGCGAAGAAGATAGAAATCGACGCACGCAGGTTGTTGAACTGATCGTAAATTGGTATCCGGTCACGGCCACGGTGGCGGTGGTTGTCGATTGTTTAATGCACGTACAGGTCATCTACTGCTTTACGTTTGTTTTAAATAAAAGCGGCAAACGCGGATTTTTACGTATACGCGATCACTGCAGTGTTATTCGATACGAACCGCCATCCACAGGCCAAAGTAATTACGTTGACGAAGCATAGGATAGATTGAATGATTAGGGGATTACCTGGTTCCCTTCGTATTTTACCTATCGACGAAGCGTAGAATAGATTATCCATTCTTATATGAAATCATTAGCCGGCTACTTGGCCTATCTCTTTGTCAAATTCTCTTTGTCAATTCACGCAATTTTTCGATCGGTTTCACGCGTCGAACGCGTATCATGCTTGATCTCTTCTTTGCTCATGAAGCTTCGAATGGTTCTGCAAGTGAAATGTCCTCGGATTTTCGCTTTGTTTAAATCCTGTAGCTTTCAGTCATCTATCAAGCATCGTACGCTTTTTCTACGAGAGAAACGTGTTACGCTATAAAAGGTGATACAACAATAACTGTGTAAATTAGAGTCTTTAATAAACGTAAAACGAATATTGCGTATCCTGTAAAGCACACGTTCGCCAACTTGAATTGCTTCAGACGTCAAGTTTTCGCGAGCTCTGCTATTCATCTACGATTAATTTGATGATTTGTACGATTTATGTAAATACTTGCTTCTATCAATAAATGGAATAGAAAAAAAAGATGAGAAAAATCGAAGCCGTGCTGTGGACCTTCAATGCGAAGCAGATTTCCCGGCGATCCTGCTTATGGTTACAAAATTGGTAACCCTGTGCCGAAGTCCTCTGGAGAAGACCGAGAGCCTTTCACATTCGATCGGATTAATGCCGAATACATGTGAAAATGGTTTAAGGGGGGCGTGACTACGTGCGAAAAGAATCCCCGTTCTTCTCCTTCCTTTTCGCTTTCGACCAATCGTAAGCAGCGCTTTTCCCGTAACAA
Organism: Eucera pruinosa; assembly: GCA_028830335.1. Taxonomy (NCBI): domain Eukaryota; kingdom Metazoa; phylum Arthropoda; class Insecta; order Hymenoptera; family Apidae; genus Eucera; species Eucera pruinosa. The sequence goes on from JAMYCR010000019.1 coordinate 5,578,616, forward strand.
TGTCCGCTCGATCTTCTCCGGAAGATTTCAGCATGGCGAATCCCATGGATCATGGATCCGCCATATTTCGAACTTCGATCGACGCAACGCGCTTCGACGTTCGCTGCGCGTAGTTGAAACGAAGATTTTTGGAAGGAATTAGACGGGATTATACAAGGAAGTACTTAGTAAATACTTGCTGTATTTGGATCATTGGATTAAACCGTGAATGATACGAAGCGAAAAAGGGGATACATCGAGGCACACGCTAATGATTATGGGAAATATGTGTCACAATGCATTGGAGCCACTGTAAATTGAAAGTAGCGTGAAAGTTTCGATAGATTCGATCGTAAACGGATAGATCGTGGTTCGTTGCCAACAGCCACTTATTTAATTAATCGGATAGCCGCTATTTCTCTATCTTAAACTTTTAACTACTATACGCCACTATAACGCTTTCCTACTAGTTCATCTTTTAGAACGATAGATACGTTATTATAGTGGCTCAGTTTATACCGAAACGTTCTCTGTATGTTTCTATTTGCATTTCCCTTCTCGCAATGTTACAATCGCAAGTTTACATTAACACGTACACTAGTAAAGGTATAATAGAAATCATAAATCACCGATAGTAACGTCTTTACAGCTTCGCTATCAATTTTGCCATAGCCAAAAGGTTGAGAAAGAAACTCTTAAAAGGATAAGCGACTTCGTACTATCCGCGTGTTCGTAACAATCGGATTCCACTGCAATTTGCAACGCGTACAAAGTTCGATTGGCGATCCCGCTGGAACAGTCGGGTTTCCGCGGACCGTCGACGATTCGTAGCGACGCTTGGGCGATTTAAATATTCGAAATGTATCGCGTTATTGGCCATGATGCCGGTAGAGGCAGGCGCTGCGTTCGCGCGATGACCCTCTTACCTCTTTACCGTTTCTTCCTGGCAAAGAACACGACTACCGCGCCGTGTCTCCACAGACCGTGGTCCGGCTAACTCCGGCGAAGATTTCTTCGCCGCGATCAGTTTGCATTTGCTAGCCACTAGCCATCAAGCAAGAGGTCTCCATACCGTGCCGCATCGTCGCCCGATAACGCGAGAACTATTCCAACGATAAGTAACTACCGCTGATTCGATCGATCGCTTCGATCATCGCCTCCTGATCCATCGATCCACCTGTTGGTAGATCATCGTCAATGAAAACAAGAAGGTAGGTGCGACGTTTCGCCATTCGCGCTTTTAGGACGATTAGGAAGCTTCTATCATGCTTGCATTTCGTCAAGTTTGAATTCGGATGAATTTCTGTACGGCTTTTAAATTCGCGGTAAAAGTGATCAGAGTTCGGGAGAAACGCATGCGATTGGTCGCGTTAAACACGCCGCGATTCGATGCATTTTTGACGTAGCGTTTTATTGTTTTATATATTTTTTGGCGTTGCTTTTTTGATTCGGTCGCGTAAGATACGGATAAAACGCGATGGAATTTTGACAGCGTTTTAGAGTTTATCGTTGGTCACTTTTAATTTAAATACGGATGCAACGCGTGCAATTGGTTGCACAAAACAAGGGTACAGAGCATTAAAATGTTCACAGGGTATTATAGTTTATTATTGGTTTTACTTTTAATTTCAATTCGAATTCAATGCCTGCAATTGGTTGCGTAAAATGCGAATGGAATGCGTGCGATTGGTTGCGTAAAATACGAATACAACGCATCCAAATTTTGACAGGGTATATCCATAGTCTATTGTTGTCCATTTATAATTTAAGTTCGCGCTGCTAATATTTAAAGTATAGATGCAACGCGTGCAATTGGTTGCATAAAATAGGGGCACAACGAATCAGATTTTTTTACATCGTTTCGTTTATATCCTATGCATAGAAAATCGTGGAAGATCGCAGCTCATTTGTAAGAGCCGCGTAACAGGTTTGAAAGAGAGTTGCGTCAATCCGTCGCGTAATGCTGATTCATTCAAAGGATGATATGATTTATTGCGCGCATTGCGTGTACTACTTAAGCGTAAAAATGACGCGATTAATGCGCGTAGTTAGCAGGTGCGTTCTAATCGTTCTCTTTCATTCTTCTAACTTTAAATCAGGTATTTCATTTTCTTATCTAATATCTAACGTTACGTTCGTGTTTTATAAGGTACAAAGGTTAGATGATGGTTAGCAATTGCGGAGAACAAAATTGCGTATCTGATTTAATAGACATTGCATTACAATTAGATGCTATAGGTTATTATACTTTGTCTACGATCTTCACGCGTTCATAGCAAATTTAGATGCTCGAAAAGATACAAAATATCGACGACTTTTACTTTTCTTTAGCCTTTACTTTTATTTTAAACGATACACTATCATTCCTCGCATATTGTTATCTTCGTTGCATGATCCATCGATCAGCCGTGGAAAGTAGCAATCAAACGAAGCGGTCCAATATTTTTTCTCAGTAGACAGCGTCTTATTTAATAGATATGAATTTGCATAAACGTTCGCAATCTATTGTACTAATCGCAATGCACAGTAGAACCTATAATTTCCAAAGTCTTCGAATTTCCAAGCGTTTCAATTTCCAAGCTTATGGATTCCCAAGCGTTTCAATATCCAAACCTTTGAATTTCCAAGCTTTTCAATTTAAAGCGTCTGATCCATCGATCAACTGTGAAAAGCAGCAATCAAACGAAGCGGTCCAATATTTTTTCTCAATAGACAGCGTCTTATTCGAAAGATACGAATTAGCATAAACATTGGCAATCTACTAATTGCAATCCAAAGTAGAGCCTATAATTTCCAAAGCCTTCGAATTTCCAAGCTTACGGATTCCCAAGCGTTCGAATTTCGAAACTGTCCAATTCGGATCCACGGCTGATCGATCGATCAGCTGTGAAAATTAGCAATCAAACGAGGTGGTGCAATATTTTTGGCCGGTAGCGTAGGCGTGTATTGATCACTCGCTCACACTCTGCGCTCCATCTGATGCGCGACGAGAAAAGTGTCAGCTACGATACACGCAACTTCCAACATCTACACCAAAACAGGCCAGTGAAATTTCTATCATACAACTTCCCACCGTCTGCCTCTAGACGCCGATCATCCGTGACATTGGATCCCTCGAATCGATTCATCGATCCGTCGAGTACGAAAGTTTTATTCGCCGCGAAAGTTTCGGTCGGTTTCGTCGTGGCATAGATATTTCGCTCGGCCGCGGGTTCGCACAGATTTCCGTGTGCAAGTTTTCTAAGGGAGACCAGTTGAAAGGAAGACGAGTAGTGGCGCGGGGCAGCGAGTGTATTTGCGTCCTCTTACTCGTTACATCCATCAGAGCGGACATAAAGAGGCGCGTTGCAAGATTCTCGTACGCAAAATAGATTTAAGTAACGCGCGAAGTCGAAAAGCTTCGCTTCGGGATCGCTAACTTTCCTTCAACTACGCGACGATTAGGAAAACTGCGAAAAGTTTGCGGAGATCTATTTCAATTATTTCGATAGTCGATTGCTGGAAGATTTTTACTCGATTAAAGTACAGTGGCTGGAAGTGAAACTCGAACACTTACGGTACCTTAAAAGCTTCAAATTGATAAGCTTGGGAATTCAAACGCTTATCAATCGCTTCTCGAAGCATGCAAACGTAAGTGTCCGAGTTTTACTTCAACGACAAGAAAAGTTGGGAAAGTTTGCGGAGATCGATTTCAATTATTTCGATGGTCGATTGCTGGAAGATTTTTATTCGATTAAAATACAGTTGTAGGAAGTAGAACTCGGACACTTACGGTACCTTAAAAGCTTCAAATCGATAAGCTTGGCAATTGAAACGCTTCGAAATTCGAACGCTTATCAATCGTTTCTCGAGGCACGAAAGCGTAAGTGTCCGAGTTTTACTTTAACGAAGAGAAAAGTCTATTTAAATTAGATCGAAGATCGTTTGGTAGTCGGCAATCGGTGATTTCGATGCAACCAATCGCGCAACGATGCGCTTCGCTTTCACTCGTCTCGCGTGATAGCGCGTTTACTGTAAGTTCGCGCTGGAAATGATCCATCGATCCGTTCAACGATCTCGAATAGTATTCGAAGGTTTCTCGTTCGGATGATTCGATAATTCAACGAGCTTTTTTATTAAATTGCGAACAGTTATTATTCTGTTGATATCTACTGCATTTGTGGACACTTTTCGTTACTGCAGTTCAGGTATTTGTATCGGAGGAAATTATTTGCGTTTGGTTTGGGTTAGATTCGGTTTAAGTTCGGTTTAGATTTGGGTTACTACATTAGCGCTGTATTATTTTATTAGAGTTTAGCGTTGCGTTGATTGCTCAACTATTGCCGACAAATTATTTCTGTCTTAGGTTCGGATTAAATTTGGATTAGCTTCGGATTAGGTTTGAATTAAAGTTCGGATTGGGTTTGGATTCGATTCGGATTGGGTTCAGGTTATTCTATTAATACTAGGTTTGAGGATACTTCCTTTTATTACAGTTCAACGTTGCGTCACGTGCCCGCGTATTGCTGACAAATTATTTACATTAACTTACTTTTACCCTGACTGGTAATTCGAGTGTTCGCTACTTAACGAAAGTGAATTAATTTTTCTGTTGCAGCTAGGCAAGATGGAAAGCGCGGAAGATGTGAGGGCAACCGTGGAATTGTATATTTATGACCTATCGAAAGGCATGTCGAGGTTGTTAATAGGTAAATTTGCACGCAACTTTGTCAACAATTTAACAAAACACACGGCAACGCTATCGGATTAGATTAAGGGAAAAATATGAACGTCTGTTGAAGCTAGGACTGTTTTCGTCTAAACCTCGTCCCTGCTTTAACGGGGCTATTTAAAGAAATATTCGTGCGTCTTCTTCTAGCGTGCACCAAGTAAACAGCAACAACTAGATATTTTTAAATCGTGAATAATCGAAAGGACGCGGTACCAACGTAGTAGAAACAAATACAGTGGCTATAGTGGCGATAGTAATTATAGTAAATATGTAATAATACGCGAGTTACGCGTTGCTAATATCCAAGTCGAGTGCAGAGAAAAGAAACCAATTATTGTTATTAATTAGCATGCGAAGCTAAAGACTATGTCGACGGGTACAGTGACTATAAAGAGTATTTGGGTATTTGTACACCGATTTAATTTCTATGTCGTTCGGCATTTGAATACGCTAAACCTACCTGTACTAAAGAAATGAAAACGATAGATAGTATAGAAGAATATTTCACTTACTTTTTATAGAATTAAGTATCGCTCTATAGGAAATCGATATACAGCAAATTTGCAAAACTGTACAGGTATTAATTTACACAATTTTCACGAGAAATTACTAATGGTACACCTAGTGTTAATAATAAATCGATATATCAGCGATCGTGTAAATTTACCGCGATGCAAATAATAGTCTGAACTTAATTAAGAATCGCCTGATAGAAAAACGTGGCCATTTGCGAGTCATTTTTCTACCCACTGTATTAAGAACTATTGTAGAGAATTCACGAGTTATTCGACGAATTTGTCCTGCGAAACTTAGCCTAGGGGAATTGAAAAGCGGCGCTAAAATCCTTTTAGCTCTTTTTTTAGACGCGCTTGGAACGGGGACGATTTGAAAGAGAAAGAATCGCAGAAGTAAAACGAATCGCGGGGCAAAGTGCAAAAGCCTGGCACGAATGTTCGACAGAATTTTTGTTGTTTCGCGTGATTTGAATTTATTCTAAATTAGGGATACGAAATATGCAAAGTAACGGATAAATAATAATAATCAGAAGATACCACGAATGTCACACGTGCTACGAATGTCCGTGAAAAAGACGCGCGTGACTCTGAGCTTTCGAAGAAAAACACACGTTGGTAGTATGGTAAATGACCCACGTACTGTCACTGTTCCTATAACTTGAATTCGTTTATTTAATAGCAAAGTAACGTACAAAGAATCGTAAGTAAAGAAATCTTCATACCAAATTTGGACCTCGGTTTACGTAACAATGCATAGACATCGTATATTCGTTTACGCTTAATATTAGTAACGAAATATTGGGAGATAAATGCGCTGTTGAACATTGAAACGTGGCCAACGTAATTATAAAGTATGGGAATTATCATAATTCAATACGAATCCTTGTATCTGTTACACAAACTGTCCTGCTAATATATATATATATATATATATATATATATATATATATATATATATATATATAACGTGTTTCTATTTAAACGAGAAATTCTCAAGTGACGAAAGTAGGGATATTGTACTTTGTTGTACCGTTTCACGTACTTACGTGGTAACGAATTGATTACATTGAACGTATAAAGAAAATGTTCGTAAATGAAAGAAAGGTTAAACAATGTTGTGCTCGAAACTGGAACGATCTCTATGTCAACGACGTTCTAAAATAGTTAACGAAAGTTACTTAAAGCGGCAGTACGTGCTACATTTACCCTACGCAGCGCGGGCAAAAAAATGCGAACAGCGTTATTTATTTGTTTGTTTGCAAAATAGAATCTCGTGCAGCGCGAATTACCAAGCTCGCGAACAATTACAAGTATTATAGTAGTCGGCTACTGAAAATAGAACCTCAAGCTCGACGACTGCTAGATCGCGTAGTGGCGAACGAACCTTGGATACGTGACGTAAAACACCGCGCAAAGACACGTGCGCGTACGTGTACGTGTACGTATATTGTTTTACAACGTTTCCGTGGAATTTCCTTCCAATTGGATCGCTTCTTTTCGCCGCGATTTTCACTTCCGCATTGTTATATCGCTCGTGGCTCGAATTTTCCTAAAATACCTCGCGCCAATTGTGGACTTTTTGTGCGATTTCTCGTCGTCGCGCAGCGATAAAAATGGTCACCACGTTAATTACCCACGCTTTAAGCGATTTCGTTGAATTATTTTAGAACTTGTTACTCTCCGCGAATACACGGAAACGAGGTGGAATATACTTTAAAGTAAATTGAAGATAAGAACGAAATGTTATTAAAGTATTCAGTAAAATTGGAAAGCCTGGAAAATGATGATAGACGAGTTTCTTTCGTTTGTAGCGTATAGTAATTGGGACATCTTACCCTGAACAAATTGTATCATTGCAGAGATGCATTACATACTTGTAACTAGGCTACCATAGATATAGTTCGAATAATTAACGTGTTATTACAGTATCGAAATATACGCGGGTTGAAATAATGTTTAGGGCTGAGATTTCGTGAAGAAGAAGGACAAATAGTGGCTGAGGAATTAGCATATCGGATGTGAGACGTTGCATAATGGCTGAAAGAGGCGGATGGCCTGAGCAAAACTATTTCTCGCGGTTATTTCACCGCGAGAGCTCTTGCGACCCTCCCAGAAACGCGTTGCAATAAGAAAATCGCGGATGTGCTTAGCTATTCCCGCGATCAGAAACTAGGTCGAAGGAAAATACTCGAGCCGGCGAATCTTCGTCCGAGCAAACATCGCGAGTCAACCGATTCACGTTGGCCAAAGAAACATTGCAACGCGTGTCAGCTTCTCGAGGATTCGCTTCTGGTCCTTGAGCAAAACTATTTCGCACTTCGATCCACGAGTTCACTTGGCCAAACATCTCGCGTATCTTTTAATTATAAAGACTGTATAGTTGCAAGATTCGAAACTATCGAACGTACCGATAAGTACTTCGCTGTTTTTGTAGTAAACGCAACGCGCAATTTATTTACGTACGTCTTCCTTATTAACAGTTTGTCGAATATTTTACGTTCCACGTTCGTGACTTTGCTCGTGTTAACGCTATCGTATATATTATTTTCTTGTACTTCGCGGGCTTTCGTCCTGTTAATAATAAATAAATAACGAAATAGATTTAAATTGAAGATGCACTGGATAATTTTGAGGGATCGTTCAATTCTTTCTAGCTTATTTATTACTTATTCGCTAATACGAATTGTCGCGTATGCCGTAGGTCAAAACATAGAAGGAATATGGCACACAGCGATCGTGGCATACGGAAGGGAATACTTTTTCGGGCCGTCCGGAATTCAAAGCGCTCGACCCGTAAGTAATTAGTCAATTATTACAGAAATGGAATTATTATCACCGTTCAAACGATTCGAGTATTAGAGAATCCGAACTCTGAATAATTCTCAACTCTATCGATTTCAATTCACAAAATGAAACGAAATTACATGGAACCGATAAATTAAGATCGCAACTTTTTTTTTACCCCTATTGGTTTTGATCGACAAAATGGAAAGAAATTATATAGAGTTGATCAATCACGTGTTAACCCTTTGTCCTATGATTACTCGATGATTATTCGATGCTAGCCAATAGCTGATTACTGATTTTACATCGCGTCAACGTGCAAATCGTTCGAATATCGCGGGCAATAAATGTTCAGTACTCTGCAATCTTACAAAGCCAAACTTAGGCTTCAAGTTCAATTTCATCCATAATTTCATCCAATTTCATCCATAATTCACAGCACGAGTGTGACTCGTTATCTTAAGCTAACGGGTTTAACAATAATTCCCTTTACTTTCGTACGCTTTTTCTCGTCGAGTTTTCTCCAAATGCTTTCACTCCCGTAACTCTTTCATCCTTTGAAACGAAAATCTCGTCGATTTCAAACTTTTGCCCGCAAGTTTTCAACGCGTGTACAGCGTTCGAAGTATTAGTAACGCGAATCGCGATACCGGTAGATATTGTAAGGGTCCAGAAAATTTAGTCGTTCGGTTAAAGGGTTAACGAAACGGAGCGAAAGCTTGGCGCGTGTCGCGAAACGCAAACCTACCAGGCGTAGGACGAAACAGAATTAGCTGGAAAAAAATGGCGCGGCTAGAGGGGGATGGGGAGGAAAATGTTAAGTTGCTCGAAATGCATCTCTGCCGTCGAAATGGTGACCGATCGGGGCAAGAAGCTAAGCAGTCGTAGTGGCGAGTCATTCTGGCCATACGATACGCTAGACACACCGCAAGCGGGTACTAAATTTGGTCCGGTTCAATCTAAAAATAATCCCCTTTAGCTTTACTTCACTCTCTTTCCATCCTATGCCTCTTCCTTACCCGTCGTCTACACATTCTACGTTCACCCAAAGCAGCTCTTTCTATCGGTAAGTTTCTCCTCTTCCTCGACCATCGCCAAGCGATTAATCTTCGATTAACTCTAAACCGAATCCTTCGACTCTGGACGATAGTTCAATGATCGAGTATCAAGCGGACAGTGAAATTCGTCGCGATTTCGTAAGAGTAACGCGAACTTTAATCAATCTTCGATTAACCCTAAACCTAGTCCACCTTTCCTCTATCGAATCTTTCGACTCGATGTTTAAATGGTTAGGTATATAATGGAACGCGATTTCGTGACATCGTCATCCCTTAATTAATCTTCGATTAACTTTATATCTAATCTAACCTTCGTCAAATTTCTCGACTCTGGACGATAGTTAAGTAATTAAGTATCAAGTTTGATATTGTTCCCTCTTCATCCGCAAACCTTAACCAATCTTCGATTAATCCTAAACCTGATCTATCCCTATCTGTCCATCGAGTCGAGCTTCTCGATCAGTTAATCATTGTCCATCGTCGTGCGTTAATAGAATAAATTAAACTAGAAGTCTTTCGACTCGCGGCGATATAGTTAAAGAACGAAGTATCGGTTAAGCAGTGAAACCAGTGCCGGACTAAAGTGTTAAAGTGTTCAATCGAGCGACGATCGACGAATGGATGTTGGAAAGCGGAGATGAAACGATATATATCGGAGTTGCACGATCAGCTGACAGTGGAGAAGTGCGGAGGTGTGCGATGGACGGGAAAGCAAACCGAATGCGGCGTGGAAGAGCGTGCGCGTTGCTCTAGCGAACTCCGAATATCGTTTATACTTGAGTTATATACGCTTTGCCGGCTGCGTGGGCCTGTTGGAATCTTTTCCGGCGTCGCGACGCCAGTTTCTTAAGTCCAGTGCTTCCCCGTAGATCAGAAACACGGCAAACTCGCTTCCCGATTGCGCGCTTCTTTTTCTTCCGCATCTATCCATCTTCGCGTTTCTTTCTTTCTTTCTTCCTTCCCTCGAGGCGGCTGCGAGAACGATTCACTCGTGTGTTGGTCGAATGAGAGACAAGTGAAGGTATATACACGGTTTACTGTAATCGCTAGGGTAAATGTACCACGTACTGACACTTTAAGGTTTATTTAACTATTTCACAACGTCATTAACGTAAAGAAAAAGCATAATATTGCGCAATCGTCCTTTTATTTGCGAACATTTTTGTTTTTACACGTTCAATATAATAAATTCATTAGCACGTACGCGAAACGGTACAACAAAGTCTACGGTCCATCGTATCGTCACTTGAGAATTTCTCATTTAAATACTGGGAACACGTTTTTATATTTATTGGAACGTCAGTTTGTGTAACATATATAAGATTAAGAAGTAAACGCCGCGTTTTATTGAAATTATCACACATATCGCACATACGTATATTCGTCGCGTTTTAATGCTCAACCTTTAATGCATTTACCAGCTTCTATTTATTTGTAAATGTTACGTGTAAACGAATTATACAATGTTTACGCGTTGTTACGTAAACCAGAGCCCAAAATTAGATTCTTCGTACGTTACTTTGCTGTTAAATAAACGAGTTCGAGTGGCGGTTATGGGAACAGTGACAGGACGTGGGTCATTTACCTCAGACCGTGGATCGTTAGACGAATTCACGTTTTTTTATTAACCTTTTGCACCTTGCTTCGCTTCGCGGAAGTTTTCTTCGTAGTCCATTATGCTTTCGACAATTCGATTTGCGTTTACTCTAAAACATCCTATCCTCGTCGAAACGCGCGATACTTTTCTCATAATTGGAACGTGGAAACTTTGGCGACTCGAAACGCAATTAAGTATTGGAAGGTTTAAAAACGCGGAAGCATTGAGAATTTCAAGCTTCGCCGATTCGAAGCATCGAGTTATTCCGAGCATCGAAAATACGAAACTTTGGTAATCGAGAAACGCGAAGAAGCATCGGAGAGTTGAGAAATGCAGAGCGTTGAGAATTTCAAGCTGTTACTCTTACGATTTCTTAAGGAACTACTTCCGCTTGCCTTTCTTCTCGCGCGTTTGCTTTCGTTGCTCGCGATTAGATTGGCGATGCTCGTTTCGCGCGTCGCGGAATATCGTTACATTCACGATAGTTATTTCGAGGCGTTTGTCAGAGCGCAGAGAAGAAGCGCAAGTTTTGTCGTGCTTCTAAAATTACGCGCCCTCTCAGATTTAGAGGGGGGCTACGGTGGCGGAAAATTGACATTGACGCGGTCCCTCGCGAAATTTGCTCATTGGTAAACGAGGCGGCGTAAATTGAACTTTCTATTTCAGGGTGGCACAACGCTAGGCGACCCGTTTAAAGTGGAAAAAGTTGGCGAGACCTATCTTCCTTATTCTCTTTTCTTCGAGTACATCAACGGCTTGGGAACATCCACGTTCGCGTGAGTTTTTAATATCGTATCGAAACATTTTTCGCCGTCAAATCTTCTTCTATACGTTAATTCTACGTCCGATTATTTAAACCTATTATTCGACGACTCTGTTATTTATACGAATTCGTGGTTTAATAAATGGGCAGTTTATTATCTCCCATGAAATTTCCAATCGTATAAACTGAAGGGTAATTAGTTTTTAACAAACAAATTCATATTTTTTTAGGGGGGAGGATATTTTGGATATTTTATATATTTTTGAATCTGCGGTTATACGCAATCGGTGTGTAATTCTTAAAACAACACAAAGTTTACGAACTATAATACAGTTGTAGTTACACAGCTGTAATACGTTTTCTAATACAGTTTTCTTTTTGTTTGCGTTTCATTGCAGCCCGGGCACTTACAATCTCTTCAAACACAACTGCAACTGTTTCACGGAAGAAGTTAGCAACTTCCTGGTAGGCAAGGGTATTCCCAAATACATTCTCGATTTACCGGAGGACATACTTCAAACGTAAGTAATTCTATTGAATTTACTTCCAATAATTGAGTTACGTCGTTGGGATAACGACACACGTCCATTTTCTTTCATAAACTTTCGGCGTTCTATGAATGCCAGAACAATACGGAATTCAAAGAGTTGTCGCCATTTTTAGATACAATAAATGTCTTAAGTCACTTTCGTTCACCGACAATTTGTAGAAAGTATAAAACATTATCATTGTAAAGCAAAGAAAGTTTGTTATGCTAGTTTCATCGACTCTATTAATTTTCATTAGAAAGCAAGGAATTTTCATTAAGCTAGTTTTGTCGATTCTATTAATTTTCACTGCAAAGGAAAGGAAATTTATTACGCTAGTTTCATCGATTCTATTAATTTTCATTGCAAAGCAAAGATTATTGTGCAACTGTACGATGGTTCCTGAGAAATTTGCCGTGTGAATTTCACTTTGCTTCGCTATCGTTTCGATCGTTGCACTGTTTAGGCCGATCGGTCGAGAAATTGGAGGACTGATAGAAGGTTTGTGCAGCAGCGCGAGTGAAGCATTTATAGTTGGTCAGACATTCCTTGAGCCGAGAAATCACCGAGAAGTTTCGCCGGAGTTCGAGCTTTTAAATGAAGCTATCGAAGAAGCAAGGTACTTTTTTCGACTCCTATCTAATATCCAACGCTGGATTAACCGATACAAAAGATAACCACGCGCCTATTAAAGCCTCGAGTAAACTAGTATATTTATTAGTACGAATCTAAATGAAACGAAATCGTGCGACGAATAGTAGCAATGTAAAAGTAGATAACAGTAATGATATTTCGCTCTACTGTAAAGGTATTTTAATCGTCGACGAATAAAGTTTCAGCTTACGAAACCGATTAAGAAGTTGTCCGTTTCTTGATCACTTCTTATCGCAAAATCTTTTCAAGCGCTCAGGTCCTGAACCCTTTTTATAACATTACGCGTACACGTTTCGCTGTGATTGAAATACCTTTTTCGGATGGGGAGGGCAGATTAAACTCCATCGCGTTAGAGGAAAGGAGAAACGAGATCAACGAGAAGCTAGCGAAGAAGGACAGGAAGAAGAAAAAGAAGAAGAAGGAGAAAAAGCAGAAAGGAAGCGCGAAAGACAGCGGCACCAGCGATACCAATAGCACCGGTCCCAGCAATTGCACGCAAATGGCCGAAAGTGAAAGTACGTGCATTAATTTAACACTAGTTTTACGTATGTTACGTGCACGATTTGACAGGCTTCCGGAAAAAATACGTTAAATATTCGAACGTAGAAGCGTGAGGATGAAGAGAATCGCGTACAAAACATATTCGTACCATTGTATTACGTAAAGTTACGCATAAAGTAGTGAAAAATAATATAATACCTATAATTTTAGGCATGCAATCTGAACGACGTCATCGTGACGAGTTCCGTAAACCTAGTGTTAATTTCCACTCATGCTATTTCTAAATTACTAAAAGCCACTCTAACTCGTGCATCCGAACCGCGTTTCAATTTTCAAGTGCCGTAGCGAAAGGGCTAATAAAGCTACTAATCATATACACATACTAAAGCGAATTCTTGCTACAAGAATGTCGCACAATTTTTTACTCGTATTGCATAAATGTTATATGGGGGTGTTTACGCCCGCGGTTGATCCAGCGATCTTTCGGGCCTTGTTGGCGTTTGCACGTGGTGTGCCGATTAATTGATTCCGAAGGACCACCCAAGTTTCGGACTTGGGAACCGACGATAATTAATTTGTACAACTGCACTGGTACTTCAACAAAACTTGTATATTTCCAATGACAATGTAGTGGACTCTAGTATTTACAATGACAGCCTGACAAGAAGCGAGAATCTGGTTAGAAATTCTAATTGCGCGAGTTTTTAAGACCTCGTGTCCTCCCTTCCATTTCGCCCTTAGCGCGCTATGTTTCTGGAAGGGGAACAGAGGTCTTCCCCTACGAGGGTGGACGAGAGTTTTGGTCAACCCTGACGAGGTTTCCGCGGGCTTGTGCTGGCCGCGGATACCGTTAGGTGACCCTTCGTCTTCGATCGACACATTCGGAACTCCCTGGTTTATGACAGGGTCGTTGCTATCGAGCTATGGTAGGCAAAGCTAAGAAACTAAAATACATACCTTTAATCTGCTACATTGCTACGAGTCACGTACCACCTGAGTGATGGCGCGCAGATGGTCGAAGCGTTAAAATTCAGCTAAAATAGCTATTGACCTGACCGTGTCATAAACCATACCATCGGAGCCTTAACAGGGGGAATGGGGGTTAATTATAATTAACGTTATTTCGTTGCGAATGCAGGTGTGATGAGCATGAGCGAGATGCAGGCGACGAATGGCGATAGCGCAGACTTGTTGCCGTCGGACCGAGTTATTCAAATGGAAGAGGAAGAGAAGAAGGAGCAGGAAGAGAAGAAACGTCGCCGAGATCCACCCATAGTGTTCAAAGACATGGTAGACGTTAAGGATGATTACCAATCGTTAATGAAATTATTGGAGGGGAAATTGAACGAAGAGGAACGGGTATGCATGGATGAGCTTCGACAGTACGTTTTGGAGAACGAGGGTTCGTGGGCGCTTGGCGATAACTTTTTAAACTTCGTCGGTGAGTCGAACTACGATTACTTCATTGCATCGAGTTTTATGCGAACGCACAAAACGATATGCAATCATACGATGCTTACGGTGTAGTTACAATCGATAACTCGATTGGTACGGTGTAGTTTGCAGCAATAAGTAATAGAAATTTTGCCAACGCACCGTTAAGTAATTAAACTAAAGATACTTTTAACGAATAGATGAAGATCGAAACCAATTACGCAATATACACGTATTTGCATTACGTTACGTTACTATAATTTATTCCGTATGGCAATTGATACCTTTTAACGTCGCAACACGCGATAAAGAATCGAACCATGTATTTTTTATATTTTAGTATATTATAGAATTGCATGTAAAATATATGCAAAGAGATATCCTCTAACGATAATCTTTCTATAATTTTCCTATAAAACAATGCATTTGCGCGAACATCCGCGGTTAATGCGTAATGTTCTACGGTGTTGCGATTTACGGAAAAATGTGGCTACACTTTAGGGCGAATCCTGTACGACAAAGCTTTGGAAAGCAAGGTGAGGGTGAAGCTATTAAACATACTATCTGCAGCCGCTTTAAAGGACGACGTGATTTTGCTATTGCATCAGGATAGAAGGGAGCATATAATTATGAATTACGCTTACGACATCGATCGTCATCCTCAGGAGGAGCAGCTTCCTCTCGCGGAATTTGTAAGCGAATCGTTTAATCGAGAAATCGATCAGAGCTGCGTAAAATAGGTATCCGAAAAAGTTGCCCTTCGATCGCGAAAACGTTTCGCACTTGCGAAACGAAAAATTCGAACCTTGTTTAAAGGAACAATTTCGTCTTATTTTTAATATTTTTAACACGCTGCATTCAATGTATCGTACGTATATTTAATATTAAATTGTGGTATGAAGCTTCGCATTAATATTTCAGATGCCTATTTTTTTGCCAGCTCGAATGGTTTTCAATTTACTAATCGAGTTTAATAATCGTGGGTTATAGCTAGCGAACATGTTCGAGAATTTAAGCAGCTCCGAATGGCTGCTCTATATATCCGAATGGCAACACCAAAACCAAAACATCAGCAACATTAGGGTGACGACGAAAGTCGCGGTACACTCGTTGCTATCGAATACGGTGGACTTGCAAATCCGCGGGGCCGCGATTATTCACAATCTTGCCTGCAAGGAGGTAAAAACTGTGGTCTGTATCCTTCCTATCCGATTAACCATTATCCCCCATTTTTCGTTTGCTTCTTTTCGTTTCCACTCACATATCTGCATCTTATTTCGAAGCTACTTCGGAAAGCGAACTGGTCTAATTCTATTTTAATACCATCGAATTAGAGAAGCCAAATGTTATCCGAATATTAACAAAACTTGCAAAGCTTTGAAAGAAAAAAGGCGTAATTAATCGACGAGTTCAAGAAGCTAAAAGTTACCCAAATACTAACAAAACTTGCAAAGTTTTGAAAGAGAGAAGGTGTAATTAATCGACGAGTTCGAGAAGCCAAATATTACCCAAACATTAACAAAACTTGCAAAGTTTTGAAAGAGAGAATGTGTAATTAATCGACGAGTTCGAGAAGCCAAATATTACCCAAACATTAACAAAACTTGCAAAGTTTTGAAAGAGAGAATGTGTAATTAATCGACGAGTTCGAGAAGCCAAATATTACCCAAACATTAACAAAACTTGCAAAGTTTTGAAAGAGAGAAGGCGTAATTAATCGACGAGTTCGAGAAGCCAAATATTACCCAAATATTAACAAAACTTGCAAAGTTTTGAAAGAGAGAATGTGTAATTAATCGACGAGTTCGAGAAGCCAAATATTACCCAAATATTAACAAAACTTGCAAAGTTTTGAAAGAGAGAATGTGTAATTAATCGACGAGTTCGAGAAGCTAAACACGATTTAACCAAAGTCGCAAAGTTCTGGAAGAAACGAGGAATTATTCTTCCAATTTAATTAATGTAATGGACCAGTTCGATTTCTGAGAGGCTGAATAATCGTGAGATGCGAAATGCAGTGTCGCTTAAAAGATGCTTCTGTTCATTCTATTTATTGTTAAATATAAAATGCAACAACGAAGGTGACGCTTTCACTATTCTGACGCGGATAGAAGTGCTGCCTTTATTAATAATAAATCAGCTCTGTAATTTGTATACCCGAACGTTGAGACGCGAGGTTCTTAACCGTGTACCAAATTTGTTAACCGATTCAATCGCGGACGAGCAACGAAAACATTCTAGAAATTCTTGCGATTAAAAATAAAATCATCGCGAATTATAAATAGCAATGATTCAAGAATAGTAATTATGTATGTGTATTAGCTCGTTGCGCAATAAATGACGCGTTATCTGTTTTCATTTGAATCGATTTCGATTTGCAAAACATTCTACTATCGTTTCGAGCCGCGATGTTAAAAATGCATCGATTTGGACATTTCTTCTTTCAATTTAAAATGTCCATTTACAGTTACCCTTTAGGTATAATTATTATATCGTAGGCAAAGCAATTGCATTGCTATTTTGAATGCAATACTAATATATTATCATTCGACGATATTCGTTAAGTCACGAGCTATTATAAGATGCTTGGCAATTGATTCGAGTCGCGATGTTAAAAATGCGTCGGTTCTTGTTCTTCCTATTTCAATCAAAAATGCTCGTTAAGTTTGATCGTCGCTCGATTATTCGCGAAATTGTTTCGTTTATCGCGCAACAATTTAGTAGAAAAATGCTCATCTCGTTGCTCGTTTGCGTTGATTAAATAAACGTATAAGTATATGTGTACGGCGGTGCGATGCAGTCGCAATGAATGAATTAATGGATACCTATGGAGAGACCGGATCGTGTGCTTTCAGAAAATGAACAAAAACAAAAATCTGCGGCGACTTTTACCAAAAGGCAGCATTTCTAAGGTACTTGTCTGAACACGTATACATTACAATTTAACCGTACTCCACGCGGTAACTCGTTCATCATCGATTATTATCATTCAAACGCTGCGCTCCGATTAATGAGCAACGCCAATAAACTTGCATATAACGATTGGTTACTTGAATCAAGGCTTTCAAACGAAGCCATTTAAATTCGAGTAATTTAACCACGTCAGATAATGCTTTAAAATCAAGTTACATCCACTTAAGTATATTCGTTAAATTAAACGAGCCTTTGAAATGAAACTATCGAAGTTACTCGAACTTCAGCCAACTCGAATCGAACCGATTCCAAATGAAATCGAACGAAACGATTAAACGAAGTTACTCTGAAGAAATCCGAACGATTTACCTAACAAATTCACCACCATCATCATCGTCGTTGCCATTTACAGTAATTCAATAATCACGCCCTCGATTTAAATCGCTGTTCTCGCATTGTTCGTTCACGCTTTCACAGGTGATTCATTCGCATACACACGATTCGCTGATCGCTCGATCGTAATGGATGTTTGCTTGTGTTGATATTCGTATAGGTGTTCGATGACGTGGCGGTTGAATTGACAATGGCATTGTTGCAATATTTCAATGGCAGCCCGGCCGAGGAGCAGCTGTTCGCGTGCATGAAGTCATTGGCACGTTTCACGCAGATCAGCGGCCAAGACGTGCCGCAATTGATACAGATGATCGGGCCGGAACCGAATAAATTCCGCGGTACGTCCGAGAGGATCGACGAGCAGATCGATCAGGTCAACAAGAAGCTGCGCTGAGCGTCGACGCGCAATCGGAATTTTTAATAACGCGGTCGCGATTGATAAGAGAAGTGAAACGCAAACAAATTATTTGTCGAATTCCAAAACATGCCGCGACGCGACGAAATGTGGATTTAATGTAATTTCTATTGTGTTTACAATGATCATCGAATTTTTACTCAATCAGAGATTCTATCGGAAATATCTTCTTGCATATAGTGTATTATTATTATTATTATTTTTATTATTATTACTACCGATACTATTTTAATTATTGTTGTCATTTAAGATTATTATTATTATTATTACGATTATTACAATTATATTATCATTATTGACAACCTTTCGTCTCTTTTCTCTGTCTACCCAAATTTTACCCGCAAACGGATTAAAAATATACAAGGAATTAATATAATAATATTATTTTCAATTTGTCAAAAACCGACGCAATTAAGTTTAGTTGTGCAAATAGGAAAATACTGTTGGAAAAGGAAAGAAAAGGGAAGGTTCGTTCGTGTTAATTACACGCACGGTAATTCGTGTTCATTCATTAAAAAATATTGGCCTACCTAAGAATAACACACGCGTGCTACACTCGTTTGTGGTTTACACGCTCTTGAAACGCAATGTCATGTTACACATTATCGGAGGCCGAGAAATATCTTAATTCGCACGTGGAAACCGTGAAGTAGCAGCGCAATAAAACTTTGGCAATGAATCACACCTTTTCACCATTCCCCAAAGCCTTATCTCTTAACTTTATCTACGGCAAATTTGCGTAAGCGTGTACTCGCTGATATACAATAGCGATCGTAATTAACCCAACGACAGACTCTTGCTTACGTGTACGTGAAATTTACATTGTCAGGCATTTTTCAAGCTATTCGATTCCCGCGCGTCTCAATTTCTAAGCGTTTAGATTTCCAAGCTTTTGGATTCCCGTTCGATTCAATTTCTAGGCGTTTAGATTTCCAAGCTTTTCGATTCTCATGCGTCTCAATTTCTGAGCGTTTAGATTTTCAAACTTTTCGATTTCCAAGCTTTTGGATTGCCGTGCGTTTCAATTTCTAAGCAGTTGAATTTTCAAGCGCCGGAATTCGCAAGCGTTTAAATTTGCAAGCGCTTCAAATTCCAAACTTTCAGATTCTCGAGCGCTGGAATTTGCAATCCTTCGAATCTCCGAGCTTTCGAACTTTCAAACGTCTAAGTTTGCAATCGTTTAGATTTCTAAACTTTCCCATTTCCGAGCGCTCAGATTTGCAATCGTTTCAATTCTCAAACCTTGGAATTGCTAATGATACGCGACGAATTTTACACAGCGCGAGAAACAAACGCTGCACACTTAACTTTCGTGTCATTGAAAAATCCAACTCGAGTATAAAAATGCGACCTTAGCCAAGAGTATATAGAAGAACGGTCATGGCCCAGCCTGTTACTCGTCCTTAATTCGCGTTTTTTTATCAGCGTACGAACAAAAAAGAATATATGTACATATGTTGACACGCGAAACTTACACAAATTCATGTACATATATGCGTAACCGTAGTCTAATAATCTTACATAGAATCAAGCGCTTCGAATCTCTTTTACTGGCGCCAAATGTTTGCTCTAAGATTTACCGTCAAGAGACACATCAAATGATAACAATTTGAAAGCCCCGGTGAAAATAATTCTGATAGGAGGATAGAAACATCATTTACGCTTGTTGAACACGAGTACTATCGTTAGCGCCGTAACTCGTGCATCATTCGCGCGAAATTTCCAATTCGATCGTTACTCTTTCGCATCGCGAAGTACTCCAACCGTTTTTTGCGGTTGAAATTTGCAAAAAAAAAACAAAATGTCCGCGCGCGCGAAAGATTCGCTTGCGTTAAAGTCTTCGAATCGCGATGCTTGCGAGAAAAAGGACGAGGATAAATCCAAGCTTTCCACGTTAGTTAAATACGTAACCATGTTGAATTGGTTACCCAAGTATTCTCGTTTCGACGGACTCTCGGATCTCGTGGCTGGAATTACGTTAGGATTAACTCTGATCCCGCAAAGTATCGCGTACGCCGCACTCGCAGGCATCACCGCACAGGTATTCTTTCTATCGTTCTAATTACTTTTAATCGTTGCAATTCATTCGCTTCCGATTATTTCAAGCCTAGGCAAATTTATTGCACTCTTCGCGTGATCGTTGTTAACACTGTAACTATCGACGATTAAAGTATACTTATCAGAGATATTTGCAAAGCCTATGTGATCGAAGTACAATAAAATTTCCATTAACATTCTGTTATATTGAAAATCGCGGAATATTCTAGAAAACGCAACCCTTGCAAGTTTACAGAATTTTCGTGGCAAATTTCCGTCTGGTTCGGTAGTTGTAGTGTTAATCAAAGCTACTGTAATCGAAGCTGTTGTATAATAGTGAAACTTGTAATATTGTTCTCTCGGCAAATGAACGTACATTACAAACAAAACGATATTACGAATTCTATTAATATTTCTTTACTCTTTCTTGCCTGTGCCCAATAATATCCTAATTGGATCAGACGTCGACGTTGAATGATACGATTTCTTGCAGTACGGACTTTACTCCTGTTTAATGGGCAACTTTGTGTACATTTTACTCGGAACGATTAAAGAAGTGTCAATCGGCCCATCGTCTTTAATGGCACTGTTGACTTTCGAATACACGAGAAATATGCCGATAGATTTCGTCGTGCTATTCGGTTTCCTTTGCGGATGCGTGGAGTTACTCATGGGACTGCTACGCTTAGGCTCGTATCAGTCGAATCAGTTAATGACGTATTTATCCGCTTGAACAGCCGCGTTGAACTGTAATCATTTCTATACGCAGGTTTCTTGGTAGATTTTATATCTATGCCGGTCACATCGGGATTTACATCGGCCACTTCGATCATTATAATCATATCGCAATTGCAAGGCCTATTAGGGTTGAAATTCAAATCGGAGAACATCATCGATAATATAAAGAAGCTAGTTTTAAACATTCCAAACATACGAATGGCGGATTGCGTTCTTGGACTGTGCAGTATAGCGTTCCTTTTATTCTTCAGAGTAAGTTGCTTTCAGATAGTTCTAATCCCAAGTAATCTTAATCCTAAATGATAGACAATAGTCCTAATACCAAATAACCCTACGGATAAATAATCTAAAATAGTTCTAATCCCAAGTAATGCCAAATAATTCTAATCATAAATAATCTAAAATAGTCCTAATCCCAAATAACCCTACGGATAAATAATCTAAAATAATTCTAATCCCAAGTAATGCAAATTAATCCAAATCCCAATTAAGCTAAAATAGTGCTAATCCCAAAGAATCCCAAATAATCCTAATAATAAACAATCTAATGTGGTTCTAATTCCAAATGATGCCAAATAATCTAAAATAGTTCTAATCCCAAAGAATCCCAAATAATCTTAATGCTAAACAATCTAAAATAGTCCTAATCTCGAAGAATCCTAGTCCTAGACAATCTAAAATAGTCCTAATCCCAAATAACCCTACGGATAAATAATCTAAAATAATTCTAATCCTAAGTAATGCAAATTAATCCAAATCCCAATTAATCTAAAATAGTGCTAATCCCAAGGAATCCCAAATAATCATAATAATAAACAATCTAATGTAGTTCTAATCCCAAATAATTCCAAATAATCGAAAATATTTCTAATTCCAAACGATGCCAAATAATCTAAAATAATGCTAATCCCAATTACTGCCAACTAATTCAAATCCTAAACAATCTAAAATAGTCCTAATCTCGAAGAATCCTAATCCTAAACAATCTGAAATAGACCTAATCCCAAGTAATACCAGATAATCCAAATTCCAATTAATCTAAAATAGTGCTAATCCCAAAGAATCCCAAATAATCCTAATAATAAACAATCTAATGTGGTTCTAATTCCAAATGATGCCAAATAATCTAAAACAGTTCTAATCCAAAAAAAATCCCGAATAATCCTAATGCTAAACAATCTAAAATAGTCCTAATCTCGAAGAATCCTAGTCCTAAACAATCTAAAATAGTCCTAATCTCGAAGAATCCTAATCCTAAACAATCTAAAATAGTCTTAATCCCAAATAATCTAAAATAGTCCCAATGTTGAATAATCGAAAACAGTCCTAATCCTAACTAATCCAAATTGATCCTAATTCAATACTCAATTGAACTATTTCTACTCAGCAATTGAAAGACATGAATTGCTGTCTGGCAAAAGACGACGGCCAATCGAAGAAGAATAGAAAAGCGTACTTAAAAAAATGCTTATGGTTCCTCTCCATCTGTCGCAACGCTCTGATGATTTTGATCGCATCCAGCATTGCGTTTTGCTTTGAAAGATGGGGATCTTCCCCGTTTATTCTTTCAGGTTCATTTCACGCTCTTTCTTTACGTTCGCTAACCCTTTGACTACGAAAAGCGTGTATATACGCCCCGTAGATTTTATGTAATACAACATAGATTAATTTCGTAACTTATCATTGCATAACAATATTTTGATACGCATCTAACATACTTTATAACTAATTTTAAACTTCATATTAATTTATTCACAAGTAACTCGTTCGCATATTTAAACTATTTTTATTATCAATGCGTTTTTTATTATCAATGCGTTGGTCGTGCGAATATCGCGCCGCAGTCAAAGGGTTAAGAAAATTATTATTATATTTAGTTCTTCCATCGTTTCTTTTTTTTAATTTCAAGGAAAAATACAGGCAGGACTGCCGACTGTCTCTTTGCCACCATTCTCGTCTCAGGTTGGAAACCAAACTTACACGTTTTGGAGCATGTGTTCTCATTACGGGTCGGGAATAATTGTCGTTCCTCTTGTCTCAGTTTTGGCGAACGTGGCCATCGCCAAAGCGTTCGGTAAACATTATTAATATCGCCGAAATTAGGCGCGGAGACTTGCATTAAAAAAGAAACGCTCCCGAAAATACGTTTTTGCGATGCTCGTAAGCTAAAGTCGGAAGTTCAACGTGACACAAATGTTTAACTAATTTAACAGATATTATTCGAACAATTTCGTAGCGAAGACAAATACGAAAGATTAAACGTACACTGCGAGAGGAATTTGTACATCAATGTTATTATTGTAAGATTTATTCGTAATTCGTAATCCGCTCGCAATAACAAGATCGTAAATACGAAATGCTATTGCAAATTGTGTTATATTTTCGAGCAAGTAGAAAACAACGCCACACTGGAGCTCCTCCAAATACGCGTTACATTTTTGGACGTCGTTTGACGTCGACGCGAAAATTTTCCTCCTTCGTTGAAAATAAAATAGGATAGGAAAATATTTCGAAATAGAATAGGAGAATATTTCGAGGACTTCGTTACCCGGTACGACAATTATCGATTGTAGTTTGTACAATTAAATACAATTAAATAATTATATATACACCGATACAATTAAGCAAAAACGCTCAACTTTTATATGCCGCTAAAAAATTTCTAGACTTCAAGTCCTCTTTCATTTTCCCCCGCATTTAAAACAAGTACAACATAGTCACTTAACCGATTAAGAAAAATAGTTTCAGTCAATTTGGATCGTTGAATTCCTCTTTTTCCAGCTCAACCCTTTCGCTACGAGTTCTCAATACAAATCTCTGCAAGATTCCCCTTTTTTTCTAACACTGTGGCTACGAAGAGCGTTCTAACGATTCGCGTAACTATCGTTTCTAGTCACGAAGAAACATAGTAGTCTTATTATATAATCGATTGTAATCCTTTCGTTGCGAGCTTTTAATACGAGTCTCCGCATAATTTCTGACTATTCTCTTTACGAAACGGGATTAACGCGAGTGCGTGGATATTTTTAGCGACCGGCAGCAGCGTAAATGCGACGCAAGAAATGTTTACCCTCGGCTTGTGCAATATATTCGGAAGTTTGATCTCGTCGATGCCAACTGCGGGAGCATTTACACGAAGCGCAGTGGTTTCTTCCAGCGGAGTGCGAACTCCTTTAGCTGGCCTTTACGTTGGTAGATAAAACCTTCTTATTGTTCCCCTTTTAGATTACAACTTCGCCGAGTTGCAGTATACGATAAAAATCAAAATATTTCTGAAACAGTCGAAATGCAAACTATTCGATTATCTCTAATATTGCATAGCATTCGAATGCCTCTGATAAAGAAGAATGTTTGAGAAGTTCGTAACCAAAGCAAATCTTGTAGCTTTAACCCTTTCATGGCTGAATCATTTTATTTTATTTACAATTAGTATCTAGTATTTATATTTAACAGTGAAAGGGTTAAGCAAGAAGTTAGGGCGCTAATAATGTTAAATATATTGTAGGAACTATGACGCTGCTGGCGCTGAGCTTTTTAACCCCGTACTTTTATTACATCCCACGATCGACGCTTGCAGCGGTGCTGATAAGCGCGGTAGTATTTATGATCGATTTGAAAATAATTAAGCTACTTTGGAAGGGATGCAGTGAGTGCAGCAATGATACGTTCACGTATCCCGCTTAAAACGCAGATCACTTAATTATCAAATTCATACTATATCATACTAAAGTACCCATTTAGGGAAAGCTTGAATACGCAAAATGCTCGAATCGAAATACAAATTACCGCATTCCGCTTCTCTAATTTTGTCGATAAAAATACATATTTCGCGATCTGTGTTTAAAGTGGCGCACCTTGTGTATATTAATTCTACTCTAATAATCAAGAATGTCGAGTAAGGCTTCGCTTTTTATCGCAGAAACGGACGCAGCCGCGGCTATAGTAACGTTCATAGTTAGCGTAATGTTCGGCGTGGAATTAGGACTTTTAGTCGGCGCTTTGTTAAGTTTAATTTTCTTCCTTCGACCGCCTGCCAGGCCTCGAATCGAAGTGATTCATTGTAAGGTAAAAGGTAGTACTATATTCCCACCTAATACTAATTTAATTCGTTTGGAACCGGCGAATCCTTCTATTTCAACCCTTTTATCGATGTTCAACCCTTTCATTGTCGAGTCCATGTAACAAGCAGTGAAAACTATTCGAATCTTAAGAGAGATCATTTTTATCATCCCAATTTATCATTGAAAACGTAATTTCATCCACGTTTTATGCCGCTTACCGTTAGAATCGTTCGCACGCGCGGCGAATCGTCACTTTAATTAACAATGAAAGGGTTAAGCCTTTGAGAACGGAAACATTTTTAATGAACGCTTAATCGGCGTTCATCGAAAACAGGAGGAACGTTCGTTAACGATACGAACTTCCGTTTCAGACCCAACAGGGAAACAAATATATAATACTTAAGCCCGACACAGGTCTGCTTTATCCGGCTGCTAACTACTTTTGCAACAAAGTAACGGAATTAATTCGCGAGTACGACGAAGACAACGTGCCGTTCGTTATCGATTGCGAAAGGATACGAAACATCGACTACACCGCGATCAAGGTAACTACAAATATAATTAATTAAACATAGAATGAAATAAAAATACTAATTCGAACTCTAGAATCGTCTGCTGTTTATTTGAACAGGGAGTTGAATTGATATCGGCGAATATCAACGCCGAGAAGAAGAAATTATGGTTTCTAAACGTTACTTTGAAGACTTTCAACAGCATTCGAGCTTTCGCCGACGAGAAGAAGTTTAATTTCATGGACGACGAGGACAAAATACCCGCCATCTTTCACGGTATACCATTGCGTTGCCTAATTTATACGAAACGTCCAATTTTCCGTAGCTCGAATCTTTTTATTACGTCGATCGATTAGAAGTAATATATGCTAAATTAATTTACATCAATTGCGCGCATGTTTCCATCGCGTTGTATCGAATATTGAAACGTTGTTCCACGATTTGCCTTGCGACAAACGTTAAACAAATTAACAGTTTATTGAAACTAATTTTCCCAACCGTTCCACGATACGATAACTATGCGAACGTGCTTGTTAAACGTTTCAGACGGAATTCTGCTAAGCAGCGTGGAAGGAGCGAGGGAACAGCTTTTGGAAAACATGGTGCAACACGCGACATTCGCTTTCGGCGACGACAAAAAGGATCTAGAAACCGTTCCCCAATTTACGAACTCGAAGCAGGATTCGGAAAACGTTCCGCAGTTCGCAAACTCGACAAATTCGGAAGCCGACGCGGAACAAGTCGCGTTAATACCAACGTCGATTTCAGCACCGGAAACGAACCAGAAATGAGTGAAAGAATAAGCAAAATTCCAACAAACTTTCTACTTTTGTCGCCCAATCTTCGGCGTTTCAAACGTGGCTACATTTTGCCTAGCCACGCATTTAGTCGCGTTTGAATCGCGTTCGCGGATCTTTTCAAAGGTCCAACAAGCCAAGCGAAAGGCAAAGTACGAAAATCGAATCGCGTGAAGATTACTATCGATCCACGTGCGAAACGTTTGCATTTATTTGAAGAATGGAAATAGCCACATGTGTCGCAGAGACAACGAATTTCGATCGCGAGATGAAATTTCGCTGTAGTAATTGTTAATATTTTTGCGTGCCATCGGATTGAATTCGAACGGAGGGATTTTAAAAAGAGATCTGGTAACGATACGATATCGTAAAATCGTTCAAATACATCAAAACCACAGATTACGTGTTCCACGTTTCGATATATCGTTAAGAAGGTAAGAGTTTTCGAAAGAATAATCTGCGTCGTTTTATCGTCGACGATGCTTAGGATAAACTATCTATTCTTACATAGAATATAAGATAATGTACATTACCATTTCAATGTTTGTACTATGGTCAAAGCAATAAACGATTCATATTTGTATCACGAGGATACGAATTGCAAAAGGAGTACTCAAAACTATTTTCCTGTACAATTCACTTGCGGCATTTTCTCGCGCTTGTACGTCTACATTTTCTAACGCGTTAAAAAATTACATTTCGATGCCTGTACGCGTGATGCCACTTAAACGTGCAAAGCGTAAATTAATACGTTTGGCTAACGCTATACCTCTGCAAATGTATCTTTTCGTTACAACAAATACATAAATTCATCGCTGCGTTTATCGTTACTAAAAGTTCTCGGGAGCATACAGCTATAATAGCATTAAAAAATCATCAACGTACGTTTTAATACGTGCACGCGTATTGCCACGTAAATGTACGTACCGTAAATTAATCATTTCAGCAGTATAATGTATCTCTATGTATCGAAAAGTAACACCGTGCTCCTGCAAATGTGTCTTTTATTTACGCGAAATGTATAAACATATTGTATTCATTGTTACAACAAATACCTGAGAGCGCAAGCGTACAGTAAACATATAAAAATTAATAAATCTCTTTCGTATTGTACTAGAAAAATAGCGAAAAATTGAGAACGGTCTCTTCTCACGAGTGATCCGAAGAAGGGGAGTCACGTGACACCCCCTTGCCTATATAAGCAGCGGAAGAGCGCCGCGCGTTCTTATTGTTGCAGGTGCTCCTGAAGGAATCGGATCAGATCTGTATATCATATATTCAATTTTTAGCTAGATGATGACCAGAGATGACCACTGGGGCTAGCCCACTGCCCACCACCCACCACCTACCACCCACCACTTACCACCCACCACCCACCACCTACCACCCACCACCCACCACCCACCTACTAATAATTTCTCTTAGATTCAAGATTAAATTTAACCCACTACTTTCGATACACATATATCTGTGCATGTATGATTCTGTTGCAGGTGCTACCACTAACTTTTATTACGTTATTCTATTTATGTTTCATATTATTTATACATTATTATGCTGATATTTTATTCTGCTAATACTTTACTTTGTTTCTCGTTTGTTGTATCAACATTCTGTTCTATTAATTACGTTTGTCTTCTATTAATTTATATATTTCATTCTGTTTAAATGTTTCTCTGCTTACATTTTATTCTGCTAACATTTTACTTTATTTCTCGTTTGTTGTACCTACATTCTATTCTATTAACTACTTTTGTCTATTATTAATTTATTTCGTGGCCTGCTAATTTCACTTTAACAGATTAACTTCGTCACGAAGATTCAAGAATTTTAAGAAGAACTTTAAGAAGAATTTTAACAAGAAATCAGCGAAAGAAGATTCAACGTGGGATGCGTGCGTTTAATTCTAAGTACGAATAAGCTACGTATATCTAGCCAGAGTATTTTGTACCTCGATTACTGTGCATGCATTTTGTCCTAGGATCGCTCGTCAACTTAGAGCCAAAAAGCCTTAACTTCTCTTTTAAAGTACATAATATCTTTTATCCCATTCTTGCTCACGGTCATCAATTTGCAATCGCTCGATCCCTTCGAGATTCTCGCCACGCACTCGCTCTCAAACAGCCGCGCTGTTCGAGGGTAGTCATGCACAATCGAACTGTATGCTTGGTAAGTCGTTCTGTCATACGATCTCAATCTCATTCCTAATCGCAATCGACGTTCGTTCGCGCCTCGAATCGTTGAAATCGCTTTCGAGTCGAGGTGCAGTGCTGTTTGCGATGCGAGGATCTGCAGCCCCTATCGAAGCAATTCGATAGGGGTGCAAGGCCCTGTAGGCTGGATCGTACGCATCTCTGTCTCGGGTACGCAGTGCGGCCTTCTGTTTGCTGCTGGGGTTAACGTAATGTTAACTTTCTGTTAGACGGTATCAGTGGTCATTATGTACTGCCCTCGATGTAGAGGGATTCTTGCGATCCGACTATTAGGCTGTGCTGGATCCTCCGCAAAGCAGCGCAACTTCACCTCGGTCTCGAAAGCGATTTCTTTGACTCGTGTAAGTCGCGTTCGAATTTCGCTTTCGATTCGGCTGAGTGCGAGTCGCATGATAGAGCGCGCGAGTATAGAGATTTGTTGCGCATGCAAGTGCGTTGCGTGACTCGTTGGTTCTTTCGAGAGATAGTAAATTGTGTTTGCTTTGCTCGCGATTTTTATATTTGCTTTCCATCGCCCACTTCCGGGCGAATGTTAAAAGAATTAGCGTTGCGTACAGAGTAAAGTAGAGTTTAGTTTGCCGTATTAAATTCCTCTTTGCGAGACACGAACGTTTTAACAAAGTGTCAGTAGAGTCTCTTGTTTTTCGCAATACGGCTCTAAGTTGGAGAAGCGTATCCTAGAAACAGAATACATCGGTAGGGTTAAGCATCGTTGTACAGTTTTGCGAACCGAAATTCATTCTACGTTTTCTTAAAGTTTCTCCGAGAAACAGATTATTTTTCGCGCGAATATTCAGTACCTTTAAGAAATACTTTAAGAATAATTTTCAACAAGAAGTCATCGAAAGAAGATTCATCGTGGGATGCGTGCGTCTAATTCTAAGTATATATAAGCTACTTATATTTAGTGAAGGTAAATTTTGTTCAACGATCGCTGTCCAACTTGCAGCCAAAAATCCTCAACTTCCCTTTTACAGTACATAATATCCATCATCCCATTCTTGCTCGCGCTTATCAATTTGCAATCGCTCGATCCCTTCGAGATCCTCGCGCGCACTCGCTCTCAGACAAGCGCGCTGTTCGAGAGTAGTCATGGACAATCGAACTGTATGCTTGGTAAGTCGTTCTGTCATACGATCTCAATCTCATTGCGAATTGTACGCGACGTTCGTTCGCGCCTCGAAGTCGTTGAAATCTCTTTCGAGTCGAGGTGCGGTGGCGTTTGCGATGCGAGGATTATGCAACCCCTGTCGCAGGTACTCGATAGGGGGTCAGGGCCTGTAGGCTGGAACGTAAGGGTTTGGTAACCCTATGTTGCAGCTGCAGTAGTTTCTAGGTAATGCTGGCTCTGTACTTTATTCCTGCCATTAGGGTTTGGGGCACTTGCGATCCGACTATTAGCCTGTGCTAGATCCTCCGCAAAGCATCGCAACTTCACCTCGATCTCGAAAGCGTTTTCTTTGACTCGTGTAAGTCGCGTTCGAATTTCGCTTACGATTCGACGTGAGTGCGAATCGCGTGATAGAGCGCGCGAGTGTAGAGTTTTGTTGCGCATGGGAGAGCGTCGCGAAGCTCGTTGGTTCTTTCGAGAGATAGTGAATTGTTTTTACTTTGCTCGCGATTTTTATATTTGCTGTTCGTAATATGGCTGTAAGTTGGAAAAGCGTATCGATACTTCCATCTAGTGAAAGTAACGTGTACCTCGATTACTGTGCATGTATTTTGTTCTACGACGGCTACCTAACTTGGAGCCAAAAAGCCTTAACTTTTCTTTACAGTACACGATATCCATTCTCCACGCACTCGCTCTCAAACAGGCGCGCTGTTCGAGGGTAGTCATGCACGATCGAACTCTATGCTTGGTAAGTCGTTCTGTCATACGATTTCAATCTCATTCCGAATCGCAATCAACGTTCGTTCGCGCCTCGAGTCTTTGAGATCGCTTGCGAGTCGAGTTGGAGCGGCGTTTGCAATGCGAGGACTTGCAGCCCCTATCGACAGTATCCGATAGGGGTGTAAGGCCCTGTAGGCTGGATCGTAAGCATCTTTACCGCGGGTACGCAGTATGGCCTTCTGTTTGTCGCAGGGGATACGTCTTCGTTCAGACGGCATCAGTGGTCCGCTACTGCCCTCAAAGTTTAGTTTCTTGCGATCCGACTATTAGGCCGCTATTTCCTCCGCGGAGCAGCGCTACTTCATCTCGGTCTCGTAAGCGATTTCTTAGACTCGTGTAAGTCGCGTTCGAATTTCGCTTTCGATTCGGCTGAGTGCGAGTCGCATGATAGAGCGCGCGAGTATAGGCTTTTGTTGCGCATGGGAGTGCGTGTTTGCATTGCTCGCGATTTTTCTATTTGCTTAGCGTTGCGTACAGTAAAGTAGAGCTTAGTTTTGCGCGTTAAATTCCTCTTTGCAAGACACTACCTATGTAACAAAGTGTCAGTAGAGTCTCTTATCATTCGTACGTCGGCTCCAAGTTAGAGAAGCGTATCTTAGAAACAGAATACATCGGTAGGGTTAAGCATCGTTGTACAGTTTTGTGAACCGAAATCCATTCTATGTTCTCTTAAAGTTTCTTCGAGAAACTTTAAGGGCGTAGAATGGATTTCGGTGGGTCTCGACGCGTAGTCACCTCCTCGTGGTGAGACCTGGTAATTGGTATCGTTTTCCAAAGAATAAAACGTCTTTCGAAAACGATACCAAGCTAAGAACTACGCATTAACGTGTAACGCTTACATTTTGGTTTATATTTTAGCTTAGACTTTCGTTTACTTGCTTCGATCTTAGATTAATTTATAATTATAACTTAAATTTCCAAATGCAAGTTACGCGTATCTTTGACTGCGTTAATATTTTGTACGCTGCGCGTCTCTACTTTAATATTGTATTAATATAAGTTAGTAAATTATAAATTAGTATTATATAAACTGTTATAAATACGATCTACGTTAAAGATTTGTTAGTTTCGTGTAGGTGTGACTCAGGTTGTCGTACCTGTAAAGTATCGCACGAAATATTTCTACATGTTTTTAACATATGTTGTGGAAAGAGATGTTTATTGTACGATCATCTTACGACGTGGCAATACGCAGTATTAATTCTTGTAGGCGCGTACGCAACTAGAAGCCGAGAAATAAATTACTTTCTAGTACGGAATTTTCCAACGAAAGATACAACGTTTGCTAAGCCACGTTCTCCCAAAGAGATTATACGCTCAACTTATACATAGCTCAGAGAAACACGTGGCTCAAATTGAAAGCTTAGGAGCTCAGAAAGGAGGTCCTTTTCGTTTTAAAGCGTGCTCGTTTATACTTACCGGCTTATTAAATAGTAACAGAAATCGACGCTTATAAAATCCGAACCGGAAGTCCTACAAGTATAAAACCACCTGCATCTTATAGCTGGAAGTCTCCCCTTTATTTTGAGCAGCGATTGATCAAATCGGACTTCTAAAAATCGAGATCTAGACAATTTAACAGGCAGACACGCGCGCATGCGACAATGGATCTCTCGTAATGGTCCGTGCTCAATAGAATATAAGAACACCTTGCTCGCATTTGACTCATATACTCAAGAATGTTCACTTCTGTTTCAGGTTTTTTTCTAAAGTTTTCCTGAGCAACCACAAGCATCCCTGATGGATGGTGTTTAAAGCAGCCCTCCTGGCAGACAATCGAGGTAGCACGCAGCAGCTATAATCGTCTCCTAGCCGCTACTAGCCAAAGATTCAAAACACCAGTAAAAGAAGAACAAAAACATATATTTAAGAATGCTGTATCATTATTGTATGTTGCCGTGCTTGTATTTTATTAAGAAGTTTAAATAAATGTATAATTAAACATAATTCATTGTTTAAACAATTATTGACCTGTCCTGCAATCCCAAAATGACCCGTCCGAATCCTATAAAGAGGAGTACCGCGGAGGAACTCGATTAAAAAAGTTCCGAAACGAGAAACTCTAAAAAACAGTCCTGATCGCCACTAAATTATTGGTAACTTGGAAACGCGAAAATTCAGACTCCAGACAATGGTATAACTTAGCGGAGAGCCGTAAAATCCCGCCAGTTCCTGTAAAATGACGTCACTTCCGGCAATCGTCTAAATTCTTGAAAATGACGTCATCATGCCTTGTCCGTAGAATACCTCCTCGCACCTCATATTCGCCTAATACAAAGTCACCAAATTGGCCGAGATTTTATTGAGAAACCTATGAACGTAGAGAATTCTTGGAAAATGACGTCATTTGTTGGATTTGCCAAAATTCCTGGAAATGACGTCACCGTGCTATGATCGCAGGATACCTCCTCGCACTTCATATTCGCCTAATACAATGAGCGTAGAATTTCTCGAAAAATTCGGCGACTTTGTAACAGGAGAATATAACATGAAAGGAGGTAGCCGAAAGTTTACAGCTATGACGTCATTTCCAAGAATTTCGACAATTCCATGAAGTGACGTCATTTTCCAAGAATTCCCGAGTTTCTCGAGTATCTCGATAAAATTTTGGCCAATTTGGCGACTTTGTATTAGGCGAATATGAAGTGCGAGGAGGTATCTGCTAACATGGCATGATGACGTCATTTCCAAGAATTTTGGCGATTCCTAGTAGTGACGTCATTTTCCAAGAACTACCGAGTTTCCTAGGCTTTCCTGCAAAATTTCAGCCAATTTGACTACTTTGTATTAGGCGAATATGAAGTGCGAGGAGGTATCTGCTAACATGGCATGGTGACGTCATTTCCAAGAATTTTGGCAATTTCAAGATGTGACGTCGTTTTCCAAGAATTTTCTCAAGTAACTTAAAACTAATTTAATCGTGATAGGGACTCTATTTGAGAGTTTCTCGCTTCGGAACCTTTTTTTATTAAAGCTCCTCCGCGATACTCCTCTTTAAAGGATTTGGTTTAGGTCGTTCTAGGATCGCTGGACAGGTGAGTAATTGTTTAAACAAAGAATTATTTTTAAATATCCGTTTATTTAAACCTTTTGATAATTACAAGTGTACAATAGCATTGGAATATTCTTACAAACAGAAAATAACGTGTCTTTGAGTTTATCTTTACGGACTATTGTTGCAATTAAATTTACAATACGTCTTACAACTAAACTTAAATAATTAACCACATGTACGCGTATGTTAAAGTAAGGTAATGTATTGAACAATCTCTTCGAGTTGTTCCTTCTTCCCGTTGTTCTCGTTGCTCTATATTCAGGTAGGTTTTGGTCAAGCGTTGATCACTGCATCGTTGAGATTATTCAGGTCCAGGAAATATTGTTAATCGTATCTCTCGTTGGCGAATTAAAATCCTGATATCTCGGTTTCTGGACGTCCGCTTTCAATGCACCTTGGCTGAAATTAAAGGGGAAGGACCAATGAATATTATCCTATATCCTCATGCAACTAGCCTTGCAGTTTATTTGTTATAAACAAATATGTAGCGTCATGGTGGATTAGTTAGAAAGTTCCTGAAGAGAAATATTTATTTCTCAGCTCCTTGACGTTCGATTTCAATGAACCTTGGCTTAAATTAAAGACAAAGGTTCGAAGAATAGTGTCCTATAGTCCTGTGCAAGTAGTCCTTACAGTTCAATTGTTATAAACAAAAATATGTCGCGCCATAGCCATGGGTAGGTTACTTAGAATGTATCTGAAGAAAAATATTAATTTCTCGGCTCCTAGAAGACCGATTTCAATGCCCCTTGGCTTAAATTAAAGGGGGTCGTCCGGAGAATAGTATATTATAGTCCTATGCAACTAGCCCTTACAGTTCATTTGTTATAAACAAAAGTATGTCGCGCCATGGCTGTGGGTAGGTAACTTAGAAAGTATCTGACGAAAAATATTAATTTCTCGGTTGCTAGTCGTCCGATTTCAATGCCACTTAGCTTAAATTAAAGAGAAAGGATCCAGAAATATTATCCAGCAGCATTTTGGAACTAGCCGTTGCAGTTCATTTGTTATTAACAAATATATCGCGTCATGGTAGATTACTCAGAAAGTATCTGAAAAGAAATATTTATTTCTCAGCTCCTAGACGTCCGATTTCAATGAACCTTGGCTCAAATTAAAGAGAAAGGTCCCAGGAATGTTATGCGCAAGCCATTTGTTGATAGCAGCTGTGATTCGTTTGTTATAAACAAAAGTATCGCGACAATCTAACGTATTCATTAATTATGCTTGTGGAAACGTATTCATTTCTCGGCTTCCACACGTCCGATTTGAATGAACCTTGATTCAAATGAAAGAGAAAAGTCCAAAGAATGTTATCCAATAGGCAACTTGTCCATAAACATTCCGGTTAATTTGTTATAAACAAATATTTCCTAGTTTTCGAGATAACTTAAAAACTATACTTAGGATGGCTTCAAAAGTATATACAGAGTATTCCTTGGGCTCTTTCCTTTAATTTGAGTCGTGGATGATCCAAATCGGACGTCTAGAAGCCAAGTAATTAGCATATTTGGGAAACTAGAAAAACTTTTTCCGATGACGTTTGCCCGAAAAAAAGAATGATTCTTGTTGAAGAAAAAAATTAATTTCTCCGCTTCTAGACGTCGGATCAGGACAAACGACTACTCAAATTAAAGGGGAAACTTCCGGCTACAAGATAGGGTAGGCTGTATTGCAGTAGCACTTCCGGTTCGGAAGTTATAAGCGTTTATTTCTTGCAATTTAGTATAACTTGCAAATTACAAACAGAATCGCTTTTAAACCTACTAGAGCTCATTTCTGGGCTTTTAAGCTATAATTTGAACTAAGGCTGGTTAGTATACCTTGTCTAGAAGCCGAGATATATGCATAAATATAATACAATATTTAAACGCTTATATCTTCGCTTCTAGACGTGCTATACCAATGAACCTGGACTCAAATTAAAGAGTGAAAATCCACAAATAAGTTCTAGTAGGTTTTTAAGCGATTGCATTTACAGTTTGCAAGTTATACTAAATTTAAGGAAAGAAACGCTTATAACTTCTAAACCGGAAGTGCTACTGGTATGAGACCTACCCTATCTTGTAGCCGGAAGTCTCCCCTTTCATTTGAGTCATCGTTTGCCCCGATCCGATGCCTAGAAGCGGAGATATTAATTTTATAAGAAAACTGGAAAGTTATGTCGAATTCAGTATAAAACGAGAAATTTCCAATTCTCCGGCGGCAAAGGTATTGACCAAATCGGTGACTTTTTTCGACGCGCCATCTAGCGGTAGAAAGGTGGAACTAAACCTGCAATTTAATTAATTATTCATGTTTAATTAAAAAATTAATATCTCCGCTTCTAGGCATCGGATCGGGGCAAACGACGACTCAAATGAAAGGGGTGACATCCGGCTACAAGATAGGGTAGGTCTCATACCAGTAGCCCTTCCGGTTCAGTAGTTATAAGCGTTTCTTTCCTAAAATTTAGTATGACTTGCAAACTGTAAATGCTATCGCTTGGAGACCTACTAGAACTCATTTCTGATCTTTTACCCTTTAATTTAAGCCAAGGTTCATTAGTATAGCACGTCTAGAAGCGAAGTTATAAGAGTTTAAAGATAAACGCTTAGAAAAATCTGTAGCCTACTCGTTTAAAACTTACGCACTTGAAAAAAATTAATTTCTCCGCTTTTAGGTATCGGATCGGGGCAAACGACGACTCAAATTAAAGGGGAGACTTCAAGCTACAAGATAGGGTAGGTCTCAACTCAATAGCACTTCCGGTTCAG
Organism: Eucera pruinosa; assembly: GCA_028830335.1. Lineage (NCBI taxonomy): Eukaryota > Metazoa > Arthropoda > Insecta > Hymenoptera > Apidae > Eucera > Eucera pruinosa. Next base: position 5,614,923 of record JAMYCR010000019.1, read on the forward strand.
AAGTTATAAGCGTTTATTTCCTACAATTAAGTATAACGCAAAAACTACGAATGCAATCGTTTTTATGCCTACTATAACTCATTCTGGAGCTCCCAAGCTTTAATTTGAGCCGAGGTTCATTAGTATAGGTGGTCTAGAAGCCAAGATATAAGCAAAAATGTTATAGAATTTTTTAATCTCCTATAACTTCGCTTCTAGATGTGCTACACTAATGAACCTAGGCTTAAATTAAAGGATAAAAGATCAGAAATGAGTTCTAGTAGGTTGTCAAGCGATTGCATTTACAGTTTGCAAGTTATACTAAATTTTAGGAAAGAAACGCTTATAACTACTCAACCGGAAGGGCTACTGGTATGAGGGCTACTATATCCTGTAGCAGGTAGTCTCCCCTTTATTTTAAGTCATCATTTGTCCCGATCCGATGGCTAGAAGCGGAGAAATTAATTTTTTTCGAATGCGGAATTTTTCAGCGAGGAGGCTGCAGATTTGCCTAAGCGATCATCTTTAAAACGCTTATATCTTCGCTTCTAGACGTGCTAGACCAATGAACCTTGGCTTAAATTAAAGCTTAGGAGCTCGGAAATAATCCCTGTAAGGTTTAAAAACAATTGCATTAGCGGTTTGCAAGTTATACTAATTTGTAGGAAATAAACGCTTATTACTTCTGAACCGGAACTGCTAGCGCGATGACACCTACCCCATCTTGTAGCGGGAAGTTTCCCCTTTAATTTGAGTCGTCGTTTGCCCCGATCCGATACCTAGAAGCGGAGATATTAATTTTTTAATTTAACAAGAATTATTCATAAAATTGCAGGTTTAGTTCCACCTTTCTACCGCTAGATGGCGCGTCGAAAAAAGTCACCGATTTGGTCAATACCTTTGCCGCCGGAGAATTGGAAATTTCTCGTTTTATACTGAATTCGACATAACTTTCCAGTTTTCTTAAAAAATTAGTATCTCCGCTCCTAGGCATCGGATCGGGGCAAACGATGACTCAAATGAAAGGGGAGACTTCCGGCTACAAGATAGGGTAGACTTCATTGCAGTAGCACTTCCGGTTTAGAAGTTATAAGCGTTTCTTTCCTTAAATTTAGTATAACTTGCAAACTGTAAATGCAATCGCTTAAAAACCTACTAGAACGTATTTCTGGACTTTCACCCTTTAATTTGAGTCCAGGTTCATTAGTATAGCACGTCTAGAAGCGAAGATATAAGCGTTTAAATATTGTATTATATTTATGCATATATCTCGGCTTCTAGACAAGGTATACTAACCAGCCTTGGTTCAAATTATAGCTTAAAAGCCCAGAAATGAGCTCTAGTAGGTTTAAAAGCGATTCTGTTTGTAATTTGCAAGTTATACTAAATTGCAAGAAATAAACGCTTATAACTTCTAAACCGGAAGTGCTACTGCAATACAGCCTACCCTATCTTATAGCGGGAAGTCTCCCCTTCAATTTGAGTAGTCGTTTGTCTTGATCCGACGTCTAGAAGCGGAGAAATTAATTTTTTTCGTTAACAAGAATCATTCCTTTTTTCGGGCAAACGTCATCGGAAAAAGCTTTTCTAGTTTCCCAAATATGCTAATTACTCGGCTTCTAGACGTCCGATTTGGATCATCCACGACTCAAATTAAAGGAAAGAGCCCAAGGAATACTCTCTATATACTTTTGAAGCCATCCTAAGTATAGTTTTTAAGTTATCTCGAAAACTAGGAAATATTTGTTTATAACAAATTAACCGGAATGTTTATGGACAAGTTGCCTATTGGATAACATTCTTTGGACTTTTCTCTTTCATTTGAATGAAGGTTCATTCAAATCGGACGTGTGGAAGCCGAGAAATGAATACGTTTCCACAAGCATAATTAATGAATACGTTAGATTGTCGCGATACTTTTGTTTATAACAAACGAACCACAGCTGCTATCAACAAATGGCTTGCGCATAACATTCCTGGGACCTTTCTCTTTAATTTGAGCCAAGGTTCATTGAAATCGGACGTCTAGGAGCTGAGAAATTAATATTTCTTTTCAGATACTTTCTGAGTAATCTACCATGACGCGATATATTTGTTAATAACAAATGAACTGCAACGGCTAGTTCCAAAAGGCTGCTGGATAATATTTCTGGATCCTTTCTCTTTAATTTAAGCTAAGGGGCATTGAAATCGGAGGACTAGCAACCGAGAAATTAATATTTTTCGTCAGATACTTTCTAAGTAACCTACCCACAGCCATGGCGCGACATACTTTTGTTTATAACAAATGAACTGTAGCGACTAGTTGCACAGAACTATGGGATACTATTCTTCGGACCCTTCCCTTTAATTCAAGACAAGGTTCATTGAAATCAGACGTCTAGGAGCCGAGATATTAATATTTTTCTTCACGTACTCTCTGAGTAATCTACCATGATGCGACATATTTGTTTATAACAAATGAACTGCAAGCACTAGTTGAAAGAAGCGAAAGGAGAACATTCTTGGGACTTCCCCCTTTAATTTAAGCCAAGTTTGATCAAAATCGGACATCTAGGAGCAGAGAAATTCACATTTATTAGCCTTCACTATAATTACAGGTTAATTACCTAATAATAATTACAGGTCAATTACCTTCGCCCGTAGAAGATTCATTACGTGCTCATTATACAGCATTAATTGATACACCTAATGGCCCGCATCGCAAAGGTAGAACCACTAGCTACTTTCACGTGTAAGTTTCGATGTCAATTCCCCTGTAGATAATTAGTTATTAATTATTATTTGGCGAGTATACGTGCCGGCTTTTAGCCGGTATCCCCCACCCTTATGATTTTCTATCCGTTACTCGTTTTTGTGTAACTTCCTGCAAATCTTCGTGGGTGCATATTAAAAGCAACACCTTGAGTTAACTTTCTTGTACCACTTTTATCAACATTTTAGTTATACTTCATTTGTTATAAATTATTTTCCAGAGCCGCGCTCTGGTTGGCGGTAACATCTCTTAGGCGTTCTGAATATTTTAGCAGATTTCCACGGACAATTGGTGCACCTATTCGACCGTGAAAGCTTTGCTAGATTCTCTAGGACACGATGCGTATACAAAAGTGCACAAATTGTTCCTGATTCGTGCGTACGTGATGAATTTTACGCGAGTATTAGGAGGTATCAGGAGCATATAACCAAAGTTAGTGGCACGCGTCGCCATCTTGGATTCTGATTGCCCCTCCACCTGGGCTGTGACGTCACGAGCAGGAGTTGGCATACCTCCTTGCTCATTCTATGTTCCTATTAACTTCCCGAGATTTTCAGCCCAAAATCGCGCTGAGAAAGTGTGATTCGGAGGGCGTAGATTCCGTCTTTACCATCTTTCTCCGATATGATTCCCGAACGCTTCTCAAATTAAATGAAATTTTGTTCCATACAGATGTGTTTCGTCCACGTTTCTGGACTCAAATTAAAGCTGAAAGTTCCTGTAATACACTGCTACCGGATTTTTGTCGATAAGCAGTAGAATTCGTTTGTTATAAACAAATATATCGCGTTATTGCATGTACTTTTAAAGCTATCCCAGGTATAGTTTTTGAGTAGCTCTTGATAATAGGAAAGATTTGTTTATAACAAATTAACCGCAATGTTTATCGATAAGTAGTTAACTGGATAACATACCTGAATTCTTCCCCTTTAATTTCAGCCAAGGGGCATCGAAATCGACCGTTTAGATATCGAGAAATTGATATTTTTATAGCGCTGTAGCTTGGTCAATTAATTGTTAAAGTCATCAAGTGACTTAAAACGATGCGGGTTAGGTTACGAAAAATGCTTAGATCTCAGCTTTCACGTGTTTTATTTCAATGAATCTTGTCTTAAATTGAAGTACAGAGTATCAGGATTAATTCTCAAGTGGAATAATCCTGATTCTTTCACTCGTTAATTAATCATTAATTGATTAATACCGAGCGACCTATGTACAACTATTCGGGATAGGTTAAGGTAAACGATTGCAACCGAACTTGTACGTGTTTATTTCCAATAATTATACGAATGTTTTACAATTATACGAAAGTTCGCAGTACTAGGATTATTAATCATTCGCAATTTCTTTCATCACGCGCAATATTACAGTGATAAACATAGCGATTAATATAACCTATAAAGTAACGCAATTTTAATCTCGCTTTTCCATCAACTTTTCATCCCATGCATTCCTAACATTATATTTGTTATTTTTTGGTATTTACAGGTTTAATTCTTTCGTATCGGATTACGTAAAGAAATGTTTACTCTTTTTCGGCCCGCTAAAGTGGAGTTTAACTAAGATTTGTAAATTGTTTAAACTATGTCGGCCTTGGAGTTATTAAACAATTACGAGACTTCCGATTCGGAGGATGACGAAGTTAGAAATTCGGAGAAGTCGAATGAAAACCTTAAACGGTATTTATTCCGCTTCATTTTCATTGTTTTTACAATAAAACAATATTTTCTTTTTATCAGTATTTAATACTAACGTAATAATTTTGTTAGTATTTATTATTATCACAATTATTATTAAATCGAGGATTCTTATGCGCCCGTAAAGGTATACAGAATATTTAAAGTAACATTGAAATTATTGCACCTCGAAAGAAACAAACAATTCTTTGTTTAATTTCCACTTCTACAATTTTATCGTTAAAAATATGAATTTGCATAATGATCCACTGTCTAATTAACGTAAATAGTGCACTTTAATTCTACTCAAATTTATATAAAATAGTTACAGCTACTGTCTCCTCAATTTTGTTAATAAAAATACATATTTATGTAGAGATCCATGGTCTAACATTAACAGAAACTAAGAACTATATACATTCTATATCTACCTTAAAGATTACCTTTGCCTGGAAGCATTGCATCGTGGAAAGGAGTTCCTCATCACGAAGAACCTCCAGATGATCCTTCGATGCACGATGGAAGATCCAGAAGCTTTAAACACGAACGCGGCAACTGGGCCACTCTAATTTACGTCGATTGTTAGTACCTAGAATTCAACTATATTATATACTTACAATATTATTCAGTTTATTTGGTTTAATTCGGACCCGGGCACATTTTAATTGAAATACTATACCTTTTCAATTGAAAATTCGCCACGAACTTTCTAGACAACTCAACATAAATTGCCTTTAAATTATAGATGAACCAAGCGAAGCCATGATTTCGTGGATGTCCTCGGTATCGCAAGAAACCCCGGTTAAATGTAATTTATTTTCCGACCAGTTGCATATTAGCCTAACCAGAACTTTGATATTAAAGTTTCATTGGATCGAATCGTTCGTAGAGGAAACGAAAAAATTATGCGGCCAAACGAATCGATTTAACTTGGATCTTTTAAACGTGAAAGCTTATACCAATGACGAAAATAATCGAACCTTTATTGGGATAGAATGCGTAGATTATAAAGGAATCGTTGATCGTTTCGTGAATAACGTTAATCGGTTTCTCGCTGAATACGAGCTGCCACCTTTTTACGAAGCAAGTATAAGCTACTTTATTAGTTTATTTAATCGATGTAAAAGAACTCAGCGTTGTAAGCGAATCTTATGCCTGCAACTTATATACCCAATTGCCTTGATTGCCACAATTGCTGCACTGAAATTTAACAGGATTTAGTAGCATAGAGTTTTTGTAACAGAAATTTATAATCCTGGATTTTAGACTTTCGCGGTCCATGGTATTACAGGTTAGACTTGTTCCGTTGGAACTTGGTCGTTTGGCTTCCGGATGGTTGCCGCGTCTTTCTTCAGCGTTGCGCCGACGTTTCGCAAACTGTAACGTTTGCGAAACGTCGGCGCAACGCTGAAGAAAGACGCGGCAACCATCCGGAAGCCAAACGACCAAGTTCCAACGGAACAAGTCTAACCAGAAATTTATAAGTTGCTTTACTATACTTTACTATTTTACTATTTTAATATTGTACTATTATATCTACGGAATATTTTATCACGTCCCTAGGTTACTGTGTTAATCATTTCGTTTTCCATTGACAGAATTCCTCTTATCACATAAGTTTCTTATGGTGCCTTGGCGATGAGCTCGCAACCCTAAACGATCATACTTATTTCGTTGCCGCTAAATTGAATCAGTTTCTGGCGGAGCATCCGGAGGAAAGATGCTTGAACGTTACCAAAATACATCTTAAAATTGGCAACAAGTTGTACGTGTTTCAACTTAATTAACACACTTTGCAAATTAAACGCAAAGATATTGGGTAGCGCAAACGGATTGCGTGAATTTGTAATACGAAATAAATCATGGTACAATTTAATAAAGTATTCGATTATATTCATTTAAAGTTTCAGTTTATCCCTTATTATTTGTAGATTATTTGTACGGATTTTTTTTCGCTACCCAATATAAGAATTTTGTAAGCAATAAACTGTAAAACAATTATTGCATACTACAAATGGATTGTATATAAAATTTATCTTTGAAGTTGTTCAAAGTTTCTACCAATTGATAATAAAAGTTACATTTCAAAAGCGAAACACGGAGAGTTGAATCGTTACCATTAATAATTAATTCCTTTACAATTTTACCTTATATCCTTTCTACTTTAATCCTTCGATAACCGAATCTATTTTTATTAAATTAAATTAAACTAAATTCTTACCCAATTAAATTATACTAATCGCAACTGGATTAAATCGCGATCAACTTTTCAGCACTCGAATGAATGGCCAGCCCGTAAACTATTAATCATTATTACAATTTTCGCTTAAATTAAAGACGAACGTAGGTGTAAATAAATATACGGTTATGCAATAACAATATATTCGTTGTTAGCATTACACAAGGGCGAGTATCGTATATGAATGCGTGTGTGTGTGTGTGTGTGTGTGTGTAAATTATCCCGAATATCCACGATCAACGTGGCGTGCACAGGAATCGTGTAAAACGTATCGTAGGTACAAAAAAACGCACGATATTTTCGGTAAACAAATTAATTATTTACAATTGTTTAGTAGATTTATTTATACAGCTTTGCGTGTCTCGTCTGATTCGGCATCTTTACAAAAACGGAAGCTTAACGATTAATCTTATATATACAATAATTTCGTACTCGTGTAACGAGTATCCATCGGCTCGTAAAATATATTAAGTACAACAATAGGGAATGTCGCAAATAGTCCTTCAATTGCCAATTGCGTCTCTTCTCAATTAGCATACGATTTTCTTTCCTTTTCTTTTTTATACATATATTTTGCCGCATGCATTTCTCGTACCGCGAATGTGCTTATTCTTTCGAAGAGTTGAAATGGAAAACGATGCTAGTCTCGAATAAAAAGAGATTCTTCTTTTAGTGCAAAAGACCGTAAATTGCAAAATACGAAATGCGATGAAAAAAAGATGTTAAGTTTAATAAAATTCATTAAAATTTATCGGAAAAAAAAGATAATAAAAATGTCAGCAACGTTCATTGTTACAGACTGTGGATTTTGATGCATTTATGCGAATTTTACCTATGTAAAATATTCGTTTATTTACTTGTTTATTAATTTATTTACCCACCGTGCGATAAACAATTTGAGTGGCAAAATGAACGAATAAATAGTTTCTGTTTCTCCCGAATATTTTCGTTTTCGATATTTACATCGTATACGTTCCATTTTAACTCTTCATTTACGCAGTATGCAAACGATATGTAAAATATTTAAAGTAAAATGCAGATTACGATATTTCAATTCTCTCTCTTCGGTTTCATTTATAAAATTTCAATTTGCATATAGAATTCCGAATTGCATCTGCATACCTATACGTTCGTCTCTATTAACAGTCGTCGACAAATCTCGAATGTTTTTTTATTATTTTAATATCGAACCTTACCTTTGCAAATTCGTCGCACGGAAATTGATAAAAATAACGTTTTCCCTTCGCGCTATGAAATCCCATTCGATCCAGTGGTTGCTTTCTCTGGCAAACACTTCATAATCGTTGGCTCGATTAATTTCCATACTTCGGCCAGCTGTGACGCAATTATTAAATATTTTTTTATTATTTACTATACCTACTAACTATTACCACATAATAATTGTACCGAAAATTGTAATGGAAATTCTAGTGAAATACTATTATTATACTATATTGCAATCAAAATTATTGTACGGAAAAATTATAGTGGAACACTTTTGGCAATCGTTATTATGGGCAATAATTAAATACGTTACACTTACCAAAGCTTGTCGTACTACTCGACATTATTCGACAGCGCAAATAATTAAAGATGATAAGAATTATCTATTATGTACGTAGTCGTTAAAAATGAAAGAATCTTACCTCGGAATGGCCACGAATTTGAACGTTAACGAGACTCTGTAGAACCGTGGCAAGTATTTCTAAATGAGCATGAACAAGTTGCGTCTCCATGTGCAAACAATGCAACGAGAAACAATTTCGTAATTCTACGTTCGCTATCACCGATTCTTGAGCAACCATTCTGTTCTCCAAGTATTCCACCGTATCGCTCTGCAAATTATTTAATAAGCTGACGTATGCTTCGTTGTTGCCCTCAACTGTTGTTTACGTTACAATATTTTTACAAACGCAATTTAAAGCAAAGCTTGCAAAAAAGCATTGCGAATTCGAAGCGTTTAAATTTAAAACTTTGCGAATTCAAAGCTTTGCAAATTTAAAGAATTGCGAATTCAAAGCTTTGCAAATCTAAAGCATTGCGAATTCAAAGCTTTGCAAATCTAAAGCATTGCGAATTCAAAGCTTTGCAAATCTAAAGCATTGCGAATTCAAAGCTTTGCAAATCTAAAGCATTGCGAATTCAAAGCTTTGCAAATCTAAAGCATTGCGAATTCAAAGCTTTGCAAATCTAAAGCATTGTGAATTCAAAGCCATTTGAAACCTTAAAAATTCAAAGGTATGAAAATTTCAGAGCTTCGAGATTGAGAGCTTTAAAAATTCTAACGCTTTGAAATGCAAAGGCTTGAAAATCTAATGGCTTGAAATTCAAAGTGTTGAAAATCTAATGGCTTAAAATTCGAAGGCTTCAAAATTTAAAGGTTCGGAATTGACATGCTTGGAAGTTAAAATTAAGTAATTGGAAACACGGGGAAACAACGTTTAACCAGAATATTATTTCATCCCTTGAAAATCTTGAATCCGTGCTTTAGAACATTTCGCCTGGATGTAGTCTAACAATGAATTATTCCAAACTTGAATCGCGTTACTTAATCTTAACTCTAAAAGGTGGCTCGAATTTCAAAGAAGAAAAAAGGAAGAAGGCGGTCCGCCTTGAATTGTAACAAAAATGATGTAACGCGATACATAGCAAACTGGGAGGATTATTATATTATAGCAATTTTTCCTCTATTCGCATTAACATGAAAGGCCTTGAGCAATTTCCGAATAATCACGTAATGACCAGCTGTTGCGCGCGCTCGCGCGAACAATGAGCAGAAGTTAAGTCAGAGGATAAATATACACATCTCTGAGGCCTCTAAATCATCGGATGGATGAACAATTCGAAGGATTTACTTACATCAGTGCCTCTAATCACTCCTTGCATTTGTCGCTTCTTCAACGATAGCATCGTGGACAATGCTCGCTGATGATCCGCGCTCACTCCTCGCTCGTGCCTCTCGCAAAGGATTCTATGAGCCACCAGAACGTCCAACAACAGGTTCAACCTTTCGCAGACCATCGTTTCTTCTCTCACCGCCTGTTGCAGTGCTCTCGTCGAAAGCAAATTGAACTCTCTGAAATCGTTCATTAGTTCATTCGTTTATTATGCGTACCAACGCGTCACTGCCTCGAAACAATAATCATTAAATTTAAACGCTAACGAATCAATTATTATTCAACCTAATAAAATAAAACCCACGACGATTATTGCAACGAGGTAAAATGTGAAAATAGAAGAGAAGAATTAATTTGGCTCACTTCGAGATGATATGGAAGCCCTTTTTCATTTCCTGCCAAATAGTAGAACCACCGGTTGCCCAAGCGGTGGTTCCATGCGGTTCCGAAGCCAAATTGCTCAATTGCGTACCGAGTTCCGCCATGTCGACCGCGTAACTATGCGATCTGATTGCCAGGCAATCGGCGATGTTCTTCAATCGGGAGATTCCAAGGAGTATGACTCGGATTTGGTCACGGCTATTGGCGAATTCGGTTAACGTTTCCGGTGGCACCAATTCCTTCGCCCTCGACGACAATTCGGACGTGGCGAATTCGTCCGGCACCCGCCTGAATACTTCGCGAATCTTGTGCTGCGTCTCCTCGCCGGTGTACGTGAAGAAGAATTGCACGATGTGATCTTTGCTGACCACAGGGTGGCGAGCGATCACCGTTAGAAATCGCAACAGGGATCGCCTTCTCTCTTCCAGGAATTGCGAATCAGCTGCAAACGTACGCGAATCGTGGTTCAACCATTTCGCGGTTTATTAAGAATCTCAAAGCTTACCCCCTACGATCTTTTTCGGTGGCAACTTCGGTATCAGCCTGTAAGGGAATCTTGCCAATAGAAGCTCGTGAAGCGATACGAAATCGTTGTAGCGTCTATAAACGATAGAATTGAATCTCTGGAAGCAGAATTCGTTCGCAACGATCAGACCTAACGTAGTTTCGAAGATAGATTTATGTCCAATGACTCGCGAAATTGATCGAATGTTAACATTATTATAGGATTAATTAAAGTATGGTTTTCTTAAAACGATTTACTTTGAAATGGGGCGAATATAGAAATTCAAATGTGTCTGCAAAGTTCTACGGTCGATCATTGCATTTCGATTAAACGGCAAATATAATAAAGAAAACAATTCGATGAATTTCATAAGTCACTGTAAACGCATATACATGCTAAAACTATTAGAATAGAATTAGAAAGTTCCAAATTAATTCCCGAAAATTGTTAAGAATTTTTGCGTCTATGATTTGTAATTATAATAATATGCTTCGTGTGATTATACACAAAATTATTTAAAATTACTAAGAACACTTCTAGCGTTTGCGTCGATGGTTTGTAATTACAATAATACAGTTTATGCGATTATACAATTATTTCAAACTTATTTTATCGCTTACTTTGCTAGTGACTTGGTACTCCACGTGTTTCAAGAAGATCCCCTTCTTCTCAGGCACCAGATTCACTTCTATGCTGTCCAAATTACAAATATCCGAGTAAGTGAGATTCAATTTCGCTGGATTGCTGCCTTTGTGTAACCTTTGAGCCAAAAGTGTGACTTCCGAAAGGTCACCCAATACTGGAACAGGTAATTCTATCGAGAAGAAGATTGATAAAAACAGGAAAGAAAAAAATTAAGTCTTTTATCTATCTTTAAGAGTTTTCGATATTTTACGCGCGCCAGTTTTGTTCGTTGGTTAAAATGGCTATTTTCTTCCATTCGTTTACAAGAAAACGAGCAAAAATGAAGGATTTGACAAGAATTTTAAAGAGCTCAGGAAGATTTTCGCGAGTGACTGTATAGTTGTCGAAAAGTATTTCTTTAGGACGGTGCAAACCTTGAGATTCCGAGTTCTCGAGAAGTTTGTCGCTGGGATGTTTTCCTTGCTGGGCAAACGCGACTAGAGCAAGGCCTTTGTATAATCCGCTCCTCGTCAGATAACCCGTCTTGCTGTCCACCAATTCCCATATCTAATTGTTACAACAAAAGAAACGTTAATAGAAGCTATAGAAGCGGATTCGTTCGTATTAATAATTATCTTGCATAGGAAGAATTTATAAAAATGATCAACATTTTTGTCGCACGTTTTATGTTACTCGAATAAGTTATTCGAGATGTTATTTGAATAATTCATTCGAATAAAATATGTCCAACTCAGATTGAGAGACGAGACGAGACTTGTGCAATTATTGTTGATGTATTTTAAGTTAATCTCATTAATATTAATAGGCACGGAATTTAACATTCTAGTCAGAAATTATGTATTCGAGTATCCAAGTATGGTCGAGTTTTTCCAATTTTAATTAACGACTGTTTAATTAGCTGATGGAATCCACAGGCTAGAAATTAAGCTTGAAATAAATGTATGTAAGTTTCCGCTACGTTTGGACACGAAATACAACTTTTTCCCACCTTTCTTTCTTTTATCAGGGACACTTGTTAAAATATCAGGCGGTGTTAGACGATATTTTTTCAGCTGCTATTTAAGTTAGATAAGAAGTACGAAAGGGATGCATACGCGTAATAATTACACGACAAGGAGAACCCTGAACTTTTATCGCGTTCGCCAGCTTCATTCCGCTCTCCGCAAATATTCTTTCTCATGGTTTTCCTTGTAAAAACCTGTTCCGTAATTTTCCCGCTGCACCTTTTGCGCAACTCTATTATCTTCCACCAGGCCTGCCTTTCGTGTCAACATCAACTCGAATCGCTTTATTCGTTCCAGCCGAGATTAATCCGCGCCGCAGGAATGCGAAAAGGATTCGCCAATTCCAACCGTTATTCGAGGAACTTTTAAATTAGCTAATTTACATATTAACATCGACGGGAATTCGACACGATATTGACATTCATTTAAATCGACGTTAAACGGCATTTTTGAAGTAACATCGAGAGGAAGTTGAATATTAAAGGAAACCTGAATTATTATAGGTACGTAAATATATGTACTTGAATAAAAGAGTTTAATATTATACGTACAATTTTCATATAAATAACCCTAACTATAAGTAGGTGTAGGTGTAACGGTAATCGTAAGCGTTTAATTACTACACGACGAATCGTGATCGCTCGAAGTATTTTGATTACTGTAGTCGTATCGATATTCGTTAGACATCATTGCGTGCTAACGCTTAATAAAGGAATCACTTTGGGATGCAACTTTGAAAATGCTTTAATTGCTTCTCGTTTGTAGCTGTTTGCAGAGGCAGCGCGTGGAAGACGAATAAACGAAAAGCAAATTACCGCCGCGCGACGTTTGAAAAAGAAGAAGCGAAAAGAGATTGAAAAGCGCCCGCATTGCGACGCTTCGGCGCGCATAAATCAGGTTCACTTTTGAAACGCAGAGGGATTGTTCGACGCTTGAAATTGAAAAGGCTCGAATCGAGCCCTCAGACTCTCAGCTTTCGCGTCGAATTGTTCTTAGCAGAGTTTCACGCTTCGCGCAACAAGGAGCTTATTTTCCTCGTTCAACTCGATCAACGATTAAAGGTTTAATAATAATGCTCGTGAAACCGATGTGAAAACAAAGGAGGCGACGCTTTCGAAGGAACATTGTTAGAAGCGAGAACACGGGCAACCGGAACCCTGCACTTTTGTGTTTCACCGTATTTAGAACGCTTCAACTGCACTCGCTTTTCCCCTTTTCCCATTCTTCCCCGTTTCTCTTTTGCATTCGTTCACACGCTCCCCTTTCTAGTTTATTTAGCTCGACTCGCTGCATTTCGCCTTAAATTCACTGCATCGTCGATTTCTATGCCTAACTCATTTATTTATTTATTTAATAAATGGGACCTTAATAACGGTCCCTGTTTCACGCTTTAACTCTTTGCCTTACAACGACGAGTTACACTAGTGGCGGAAATTATGGCCTGACAGCGATAAAAATGCATCGCATTCTCTCATAAACTTCGATTTTAATCGGACATAAAATAGGTAGAATATTTTAATGTTTTGCATTCGACGCGTGCGGGGTTAAAGTAATAAATAACGTTATTCTGAACGTATTCTGGAGAATTCGTAAGGCAACGGGTTAATTCGCTGTTTATTTGTCATCGTTGCAATTGGCATTGTCGATTTTGATGCAAATTCGTGTCTTGACGAGTATCGATTAGAGAAAATGGAACGTTGATAATGAGGGCTAAGCTAAGGGCTAAAGTTTTATCGTACGTAGAAGGCAGAGAAGCAACGGGAACGAAATAAGGAGAAGTAGAATGGCGGAGCGAAGTATAAAAATCCACGGAATGCAGTTACTTTCATTTATGGCCTAATCCTTTGGACTCGTTGGCGCTGTGTTAACCGAGGTTGCACCGTTAGTCGAGTGTATCGCGTGGATTATGTCGCATGAAGTCAATTTTCAGATTAAATTAGCCTCCCCGTATTTCAATTAACTCCCCAACTAGCTAGCAGTATAATTGCCATCTTTATTATGTTACTCGTCGAGTTCCTGATCGTCTACGAATTCCTGGCTAGGCTAAAAAAAGGCTGCGAAAATGTTACGAAAAGGATGCTTTTATTTTATCCTAATAGGACTAACCGTACCAAAGATATTTCACAGCGATAAAATCGATTGACTATTATATTAAAATTCGCCAATATCCCAATAATTTATGGTATTCTCTCTATACTAGAAGTGACGACGAAAACGAGACGAGAAAAATGCTTTTTGTTTCATCTAAATCGGTGCAGTGGTTCCGGAGATACGAGGCTTTAAAGTTTCCGAAAGTTTACGCGAAAAAATGAATGGGGATCGATATAGTAAAGCGTGGGAACTAGGTTACGCGCCGCGTAGAAAAAAAAAAGCTACAAACACGTGTATGGTGTTGTATAGGACGCGTGTTTTCACACTTCCGAGGGGTTGCCTTGAGGAAAAAACGTGTAAACACGCGTAAACATGTGTAGACGCATGTATACGCTTGTAAACGTGTATCGCCGCGTCTTCGGGGGAATTTATGGCAGCAAAAAACCACCGACAACCACCTGTTGCTCGGATCTACGTAGACACGCGCCACCCGCACACATAGATGTTCGCAACATCGATAAAGAAGATCCTTTGCTTTACCCTAAAGTTGCATTTCAGCTCTCTACCGGGGCTAGAAGTGGGCAATCTTTGCGAATTTTTTTCAAAGAAACTAGAACAGCTTTTGAGCTGAAACTTGCAGGATACGTTTACGTTTCTTTGGAGAAGATTTGTAAATTTTTTCGCGCAAAAATAATTGCTATTAACAAAGTTATAGACTTTGAATATTTCCCTTACATTAGACTGGGTACAGAAATACATAGGTATACTTTGGGAATTTTTTTGAATGAAACTACTACAGCTTTCGAGCTGAAATTTGCAGAGTATGTTTAGATATCCTTGAAGAAGATTTCTAAATATTTTCGTGCCAAAATAGTCGCTATTAACAAAGTTACAGACCTGTTATATTTCCCTTACATTAGACTAAGTAGAGATAGAAGTAAGTAATCTTTGGGAATTCCTTAAAATGCAATTACTAACGCTTTTCGAAATGAAATTTCAGAGGTGTAACCGGCCAAAGATTCATCTCCAAGCACACTTCTAACGGATACTTGCAGGAATCAAATCAATCCATTAAAGAATCAACGAAGATGGACTGGTAATCGAGCGAATGGCTAAAAATGGCAACGTTTAAAATCGTCGATACAACACAGTGGTACATCACAAATCATCGTACGCGTATTATTCCGCTGGAGGATGCAAATGAGTTAAGAGAGAAGAAGGAAAAGCGGCAAGATAGAAGGTATTGGGGAGCACGAAGAGGAACGGAGGAACGCGTGTGTATCGTATGTGTATAAAGCGCGAAACAACTGGAATGTCATTAAAGAAAATTAGTCTCGTCCGCGGCGGAAGAAAAGCATAGGGAAGGGATCCACACGATGGTTTTATCTCACGTGCGAGCATTGTCCGTGTCGATCGTCGCATGGTACGCGTGCGTGCACCCTAATCACTTGCAAACTTCAAATAACTTCCTTGCTGTGATGCCACTCGCTTCTTTATTCCTGTCCAATTGCGACAGATAACACGCAGATTCCCGAGGCCGAGGCAATCTTATCGCGCGCTTAGAAACAAAAACAGAGAGGCGAAGCGAATTCTAACGCAAACGAATTTTATTTAACAGCAGATACAACGTTAGATATATAAAAGAAGATTGCCTCGATTCGTGCACGAATGACGGAGGTTTCGTAACTATTTGACGCTTCGGATAATCTGCTAATTAGAAACGGAACTCGAATACACACGGCAAAGTTGGGGAAATACATTGGATGTTATATTAAAATGGCCGAAATATAAAAGATAAATAGATGATCCACGTAAATGTTTACGTTAGGTGGAATTCGCGACTCGCCGGTATTTAAAAACGTTTCATTTATACTTTTATCCCGTCTCTCTCGTCGGATATTTGAAATTCAAAGCTGGACGTAGAGCTTTGCCACTGACTTAACGTATACGAACGATAATTTATTGAACGTTCGCGTAATTTATTTTGCAGTTGACCCTGCTACTGTGTAATCTTCCACACAATTTTATTGCAAAGGGGCGTCCGTGCAGACTATCGACAGCGGGCGTGTTTAATGATAAAATAATGACTATACCCGTCGCCAGTTGCGACACGCGTTACAAGCAATATACGATTCTTCCAAAGAGAAACTTTATACATTCTCTGCAAAAATGCATTAGGTACTTGTAACGACATAAGAAGCGACAATTTTGAACGCGTTAAAGTTTGCTCGTATTGGATTTTGAACGCATTCAATTTTATAACGCGCCAATAAGTTGTAGATGCTTTGAAATTTGAATGCTTAGAAGTTTGAACGCATTCAATTTTAAACATAATAAATTATGGGTGCTTAGAATTCCGAATGCTTAGAATTTTGAACGCATTAAAGTTTGGTTGCTCTGAATTTTGACCGCGCTAAATTTTAGCTGCTTCGAACTTGAAACGCAATTGAATTTCGACTGCTTTGAACTTTGAACGCCCGAATTTTCCTTCATTCCAATTTAAACTGATTAATTCTTAATTTTATAGCCTAACTTTACTTTAAGCTTTTACATTTCATGGTGAGTCCGCGATTTGCTTTCGTTTGCTCGTCAAACCGAACTGAAGCTGTCGAATGTCCGAATCTGACCCTGCATTCTCAATGAAATCTACTCGAAGCAATTTGTATAATTGGTCCGTAACGATAAACGGCGCTAAACGATCATTAATACGTCACCGTCCGAGTACAAACGCGTTGCTTGACACGAATCGCATCTGACAGTCGGATAACAAAGCGAAATGCTACACACAACGGTATTTATACCTAGTACGTGCCGAAACGTGCATCATACTAAGCGAAACAATTTCTCGGGTAACGGTTCTCCGCGTGCGAAACCGTTTTACAATGTTTACGAGTAATTCGAATGACTTTCTAGAAGGGTTTCGTTAACATTTGAATTCCTAACAAAATGGTTATTCCTCGTTTTACAGAGAAAAGGGTGTCGAGTTTCGAGGATTTCGAGAGCTCGCAAAGTTTAGGATACGAATTTCACGAGTCCAGAAGTTACGTTTCGAACTCGTCTCTAACAGGAAACGTTCTTATCTACGATTATTTTTACATGTTGATCAAAAAAAAAAAAGCGGGAGGGCAAATGGGAATCAGAGAAGCGATGAAATCACTTCGAATACACGCACGCTTCGACTGAATCACTATAAGAGGTCACATGGAACACGCATACTTAACCGTATGATTCAACCAACGTTTCACCACGCGTAATTACTACACCGCCGATTTTTACGTATGCATCTATACGAAATCTAGATACGATTAAAATGCAGACGGCGCGTATAAATCTACAAAAACAGATGAAATATCCAAATTACGATACGCGTTACAATATTTAGTCTACAATCTTCCATAATTTTGTTACTAAACGTACGAATTTGGATAAAGATGCGCAGTCTAGCAACTAGAAGTGTCGGATTAATTGGCAAAAAGGAATTGTTATTTCCTACTGTAACTTATTTACTAATCATGTAATCAATTGAATTAATCATAACTTGTTATAACCGTAACTTGTTATTCGAATAATTATCCGTTACGAATCTAATTTTTGATCTTGAGAAGCAAGATTAATCGTATTTGAATCGGATCCGTGAGAGATCTGCTTGCCTTTATAAAGAATTCTCTAATCGGGTCTCTCTATTAGGTATGCACGAATAACCGCATGATTCGATACACGGAAGAAGAGTTAACGATACAGCGGTGGCATTAACCTAAGCGCGGCGTGCGAAGAAATTACAAGCTTAAAGTCACGGTACTCTCTCTTCTTTCTATGTGTACACGGCGGAGCGCATAATCGTTCAACGACACTCAGAGAAAGGATTTTAAAACATTCCAAGCTACGAATTTTCGAACTTTTACAAAAGTGCGCCGACCCTTAGAATTTCGAAGCCCTGAAAATTTTAAACCATTTCGAATTGTCAACGATTTCAAAGTTTAACGCGTTGACTTCTGAATGCTTGGAATTTTAAAGCTTGGAATTCTGAACACTTGGAATTTCTAAACCTTCGAATTTTGAATATCAGGAATTTTCATCGCTTGAAATTTTTATTATTTCCAACTCGCAAACTATTAAAAAATTCCAAGCCTCGAAACTACTAAACCCTTAAAATTGTACTCTTCAAATTTTCAAAGCTTTCAGTTTCTAAGCAGTCGAACTTAACATCGCGACGCAGTTACATATAACATAAACTTTAGAGCCGCTCTCTCTTGTTTGCATGTGACGGTGGTGTGTAGCTATAATCTACACCATAAGCGGTGAACGCCACGTAGAAAAAGGAAACGAAACGTAAGAGTTGAGAGGGAGAGACATACCTGGCTGAGAACGGAGCTACTCAGCTGGGACTTGACAAGAAGGGATTTAAACACCTCTCGTTCCACATTTCCACTCGTGGGAGAGCAAATCTTCTCGTAGACTTCTCTGTAGAACGGCGGTATGCAGCCTGGTTTCATACGGCGTCGAGAAGCAAAATAAAACGACATCACTTCACTTTTCACGAGAAATTTCACTTTTTACAAGCGGCAAAAGAATTACAAAACACCGAATCGGTTAAATACAATCGGTGTATATGTTGAATTCAAATTGCACGTTGCATTTATTACAGAGCTAGCGAATTACTTATTGATACAAGCTAATAGTTTCGATGAAGAAGATTCCCAACGATCTTCCGACGATACAGTCTTTATAATTAAAAGATACGCACGACTTTTGGCGTGGACACGGTCAAGAGAATCGAGGGATCGAAGTGCGATACAGTTTTGCTCAAGGACCGCGAGCGAATCCTCGAAAACGTAGGTACAATCGAATATCGATTGAGGAAAATCGAGATTTACGTTACGCAAAAGTGTTAACCTTTGACAGCGAATGCAACGCGTCGATACTAATCGAAGTTTCGAAACTCTAATCCTAATAAATGAGTCGTTCATAGCGCAAACGTTAACTCGACTCTTCGAACGAAAATGAAAATACATTATTATAGAGGAACGCAAAAATTACTTGGAGCAAATTCACTACCAAGATGAAACTCATCGTTACCAAGATGAATATAAAATGTAATCATCACTCTATATTGCTTTTAATCGTTCCTCAAATATCGCTACGAACTTTTCTAACAACCCAACAAACAAATAATTGGCAAATCGAAAACGATCCTTTTCAGAGATTCGAAAATTAGCTTGCAAAGGTGCACTCTTTGTTACTTAAAAAATAAACTCTTTCCAGCGATTTATCCTCGCAAGAAAATTCTACTTTAAAGATTCATTGCAACTTCTGTTACACCTTCGAATCCCGAAACAGTTCGGCTGTTAGGATCGCGTGCATGAAAGCGAGAGAAAGAGAAAAAGAAGAAGTTGAAAGATGTTCGACGATGCTAAAAGGGTTACACCATTGGCGAAACATAGGATAGACTATCCATTTTTATATAGAATCATTAGGGGGCTACCATTTTAGTACATTACTATACTAATTTAGAATAAATGAAAACAACAACGGAATTCTAACTAAATATTACGCGACTAACATTCAAATCTATAATAATAACTATAATAACTTGTGGACAAACGTACAAGTCACCTCGACAATTTCTCGGATCGAGTCTCAATTCGATATTTACATTAAAGAGCGTGGCACGTGAAACGAAACTATATTTCTCGTTAACGGTCAGCTTCGTAAATTAAATGCAAGTATTGCAACAAACATCCGCGTGAAATGAAAAGCATACGCGTTATATTGGACGAAATTGTGACACACGCTCGCTTCGGTAATCGAAAAGATGTATAATAACTTTTTTCTGTTAATAACGAGTAGACCCTACCTTTATTTTACGCTACTTCGCGCATCGGATTTGGTAAACTTTCGTGCACGTTTTTTTCTACAAATCTGATCCTGGTCTGGCCAGCCGCGCGCGTTGTAAACGTTTCCTACAAACGGGTAGCCTATCCTGTAGTTTAGTCAATGGTTACACGTTGCTCTCAAAAACCGGACGACCTCGAGAGGACCTTGTCAAAAAGGTGCGTACGAATACACGGGGCACGGGATCATCATTTACCGAACGACAGATCGGTCGACGCCATATTGGATCACTTGTAGATCATCCGGGATCCTGCGAGTTGGTTGCAAACCGCGGTGTTTTGAAAATACGCACAATTTGACGCACGTTTCGCGGTACGCAACTGATGGTCAATGGCAGGCCAGGTTCGCGCACTCGCGTTGCAAATTGCTATGCAAGAACGTTACGATACGTCGGTGAAATACCAACGAGAACAGAGATTCACCGTTAACATACGCCATTGCCGTGTGGCGCAAAACTGACGGCCACCACGATTTCTCCGACCGGCCTTTCTTATTTCTCCCGCCGAGCATGCGCCCTCTCACATCTCACATTTATACTAATAATGGCGCTGCACTACTAGCGCGGGAGATTTTGAATTTTGAAATGTTTCATTTAATACGGTGTTGATGTTTAAGTTAATACGGAGTGCGATGATTGCGACGTATAAGGATTCTTAGGAAAAGAGAATTTGTATAGGTTTAGAATTTTAAGCGAGGATTTCAGGTGGAGATTGGGATTTTGATGCGGTGAATCGTTAACGGGTTGAATTTTTAAGGCATTCAATTAGCAAAACTTAGAATTTTTAAACCATCCAACTTCCAAAGCTTCGAATTTCGAAGCGTCTAACTTCTAAAGCTTGGATTTGCAAAGCTTAAAATTTCGAAGCGTCTAACTTCTAAGGCTTCGATTCGCAAAGCTTAGAATTTCGAAGCGTCTAACTTCTAAGGCTTAGATTTACAAAGCTTAGAATTTTCGTAGCGACCAATTTGCAAAGGTTTAACTTGCAAAGCTCACGATTTCCGAAGCAACCAATTCGCAATGCTGAGAATTTTGCGAAGCCTCCAATTTTCAAGGCGACAAATTTGCAAAGCCTAGAATTTGCAAAACGTCAAATTCGCAAAGCTTCAAATTTTCGATGCATCCGTCGTCCAAAGCTTCGATTTGCGAAGCTTAGAACTTTCGCAACGTAAAAGTTCGGAAGTTGGTTCGATGAGGATTGAATCGTGTTGAAAGTAGTCATAGAAACGCGACGGCGATTCTCCATGCGCGTTTTTGTATCGTAGTTGTCTACTTCCCGTAAAATCCCGACGGATCGCGGCAGTTAAGTCCGAAGACTGAATATCCGATCTTTGTAAGAGGTTAACAAATGGATCGAAAATATCAAAAGGTCGAAATGGGAGCGGGCGCATTCCATCATCCACCGAGAGCGAAATACAGCGATGAGACGAAAAGTCTGATCAAACGTAAGGAATTCTACTAGAATTTTCACGCAATTACGGTATGAGAACACGATTAATTAATGGAAGACAGATCTTTGTCCATTCGACGGAAATTTAAATACTTAGACGGTGAAACAAGCCTTTATTAAGCTTCCACTATTTCAATTGCGCTTGAAGGCGTATTAATTTGCATAAAAAACACCTAAATCGCCTGATATACTAATCTTCTCCGACCTTAATCTTAGTTTTGATGGAAGAATCTAAAGTGAGCATGACGAGGAGGAAATCTATCGAAGAAGCGATGAACAGGGGCGAATCTTTGCCGCTTCGCGTGGAAAAATCGAAAAAGGAAACCAACAAGCATAATTCCCAATATCAGGTAAAAACGAACAAGCGAACAAATATCAACGATACAAGAAATTGGTAACGAGCAAATGGATTTTTGCAGGTTTTGATGCCCACCGTTTGGAAGAAGCGAACGCAAGAAGAGATTATTAAAAGCGGCGCGTATGAAAGAGAGCAATACAGACGAACATCCCCTTTGCGTACGATTATATTCTTCTATTTATCATCATTAAACTGCCGGATGCTTATAAGAAATTTAACACCGCGAAATGTGCAGAAGTATTCGACGTGCGAAAAACAACGTGCGCTTTACGATATTCGGAGTCTAAAGCTACGAAATATTTAGTTTCCACTTCATTATTTGCGTTCGTAGAAATGATCCGCAGTCTAATAATTTACTATCGATAATTTATATTATTCCTGTTGCTTTGCGTCTCGATTTGATATCGTGCAACAAAATTACTCTTAACTTATTTACAATTAGAATCCTCCCTCCATTCACTCGCTCGCCGAGTGAATTTACGTTACGACTCGATAGTTAATTGAGACAATTGTGAGTTAAAAATTGGTCAAATTTAGGCAACAAAGAGAAGCAGAAGCGTGATTTGGCGTGCATAATGGCGTACGGAAAAGAAATGCCGGAAACTCCTCGCGGACCAAGGATTCTTCACAAAGCGAAACGCGAGCCAGCTGTTTCCGACATAAACCATCACATCGACGATCGTAAGCAATTGAAAAACCGTGGGAAATCTTCCATTTCTATCGCAATATTCCTTTTTTATTCCTCAGTGGTGCGCGGAATCGAAGAAAGAATGGAATTCCTAAGCGATATGGAATGCCTAGGAATGGGTAAAAAGTATCGGCCCATAATACAGCAAGAAGTAGCGCATAAATTGCGATTAATCGACTCGGTGGACAAGCAAAGATCCAAAGAGGTCCGAGAAGAGATCAGGCAACTGGAAAAACCTCTGCCAAAACCTTTTCCCTTGGGACAATTGGAATAATAATAGTGTCGATCATTTCTGTAACTTCTCAGGACTACTTTTATACGCGTCTAAGTATCTACAACAATTTTGGAACGTATTTGTATTTTCCTACGCTACATTTTCCAAATAAATCGGCAACTTTTCGCACGAATTTCATCCCTTTCCGAATCGATTTTGCACGACAGATCTATTCCGCGAGGAAGACGATAAACATTGCTTTTGCTTGAAATTCGATATTCCTTACAAAGGTATCTAAAACGTTCGGATCTACGCGTTGGATACTTAAAAAGTATTGCGAAATGAAATATAAATATAACGCGTCACGAACTATTCGTAAAACATTTGCTAAACCCAACTTTTATCCTATATCTTTATAGCTGTATTCCTAACTACCTTTAGTTTACTTTACCCACGCATATTTCACCTATTCTTAAGTTTTACTACAATTCTGCCTTAAATTTCCCATCTCCCACACTTAAACAGTCTATTTCGTTCTCTTGCACCTTTTCCATTCTTTCGATCTATTTCTTTTAATGCGTCTGCTTCTATTTTGCACATCGAAAAGTGCATAACAATTTGGCGCGAGCGGCAATCAATGATGAATCGGGAGCGGATGCACCTTGAAGGATGCGGCAGTGGATCGCGTGTGGTGCGCATGTCGTGCAATCTATCGCCCAAGGGTCGCGTTTCAAGCCCCTTAACCGAGGTAAACTCGCGTTTTCCGCGTCGAACGCACCCCGGAAAAAAAGGGTGACGCCGAGTGCCACCCCTCCTTTAAATTCCCTTCGTTTCTCTTTCCCAATTTCGCGATCGATTCGGATAATCGCCACGATTATCCCTTGCCATCCAACAACACAGCATCGCGTCCCTTTTCGCTTCGACGGCGTTAATTCTTTCGCTTTCGTTCTTTTGCAAACGTGACACACACAGACAGACAGCAGGCAGCAGCAGCAGTGAAAGTTATTGATTCGCATTGTGCGAGAGCTGCGAACGCGTTTACAGAGTGGGTGATATCTTTGAGTGGTCGTTTTTCTTGCACAGGTGAGTAACGACGACGAGGAGGCGAGGACAAGTCGCTTTCGAAGGGAAAGCGAATGTTCGTGGTCGCGGATTCCACTAGCATTGCCCACGATTATCGCGCAGAAGAGCCGGGGGAGAAAGGCTTTCGTTTCCGTTTCCTAGCTTTCGTCGTGCGTTGTTATCGGTGGAAACTTGACGGCAATACGATCGCAGCGACCCTAACTAGCGCGGTTATCTTTACGACACCGTTTAATAAACGATTAGGGTAGACGTCCGAATTACTGCTACTTTCAGCTTATCGTTTCAAGCAACTTCGTTTGATCATTATTTTAGAAGCTATTTTGCTTGCGAATCGTTCAGGCTTCGAGCACAACATTCCTTAACGTCTCTTTTATTTAAGATGATCTTTTTCTGTACGTTAAATACGATGTATCAGTTGCTAATTCGTTGATAATATATACGAGAAAGTCCAATGTCCCTCGCACTATCGTTTGAAAAGTTCTCACTTAAATGGAAATGATCCTTATACATATATTAGCAGGTCGGCTTTTTGTACTATGGATAGAAGATGAATCGTCGTAACACGCATCGTCTTTATCGCGTTGGAAACATTTCCGTACTTTCTACTTGCGGGACATTCGTCGCGTTTTTATGCTCAAACGACGCAATTCGCCATCTACTATTTCTTTTTAATCAAATATAAACACACGTGCAACGTCCATCCGTGTTGTTGCACAAAAATCAACTCCAAATATTGGTATTGAAATTTTGTTCGTCTCGATTCTTCGTAGGTTCGTTCACTGTTAAATAAACGAATTCGAGTGAGGATTATAGAGACACCGACGGTAATTGGGACATCTGCCCTATTGCTCTGTTATATACGCTAAGATTAGGGCAATTAACTAACTCTTTGCACGTGAGCGTTATTAAAATTCGTTCGTTTCATTTATTTATTTATCTATTGGACTGGAGAAGAGTAGCGTATTTTATAGAAATATTAGCGAACGCAAACGGTAAACGTAAAGAGACGATATTTTAGTAATAGAGCAATAGAAGATCAAATTATTTTACAATTAAAATTATTTCGAGCGCAAAGGGTTAACAGTTGGCGAACTATTAACACCGAAGTAATCGAAGAGAGCATTTGGTAGTTTTTAGAAAAGGTTCGGGGATAAGATTTGGCAAATTTCAGCGCTTGAAAATTGAAAAGCCTTTGGAAATTCGAAGCTTTGAAAATTCCAGTGCTTGGGAATTCGAAGCCTTGAAAATTGCAGCGTTGGGAAATTCAAAAGCCCCGCTTTTCTAATTCTGTTCACAAAACTATAAATTTGCACGAACATTCGCTGTTTATTGCCAAGTACAACTAAATTTCTGTTGTTTCGCTTTCAGGAATATATTTTCAACGCGTATTCGAGATAACAAAAAGGAGGCAAAATGAAAGTGGGACTGTTAAAGAATTTCCTGCACTATTTCAATCTGAAGCAGGGTACAGTACTGATAGCCGTGTTTCAATTGGTAATTACCCGCTTATTTCTATTTCATTTAACCCTTTGACTGCAACAGGCGTATCTGTACACTCTGAATATCAACAAGAGGCGTATAAAAATATTTGGTGGTTTATTTTAACGACAGTGTAACATTTCATTGCGTTACACGTAATTATTTTGCACGCTGCAGTCAAAGGATTAAACGTTGACAGCCGTTTAAATAAAAGCTACGATTAATCTAATCGTAAATTTTCTTTAGTTTACGTCAGGATTTAGCGTGATATTTTTCGTGCTGGCCCTGGCACACGCAATGGGAATTCAAGAAATGGTGGTAAGAGACACGGAAGATGCCCTGGAGAGAGAAGCTTTGGAAGATATCTCATCGAATCATTTGAATACCAGGAAAATGGACATGGCGCACGATAATGCAACTGGTGCTTATAATATTAAGTCGATCGGAAAATTCTACCCTTTTCCTTTCTCTTAACTCTTTGCGATCGAAGTACGGGATATTCCCAGCAAAACACTTTTACAATTATTGTCGTGGGCCAGGAAA
Organism: Eucera pruinosa; assembly: GCA_028830335.1. NCBI lineage: Eukaryota > Metazoa > Arthropoda > Insecta > Hymenoptera > Apidae > Eucera > Eucera pruinosa. The sequence goes on from JAMYCR010000019.1 coordinate 5,640,800, forward strand.
AATAGTTTCTTTCTATAAGAATACAATAATCCATGTAATTGGAACGAATTCATTCGAGTATAATTTATAAGTTTCGCAAGTAATAATAAACTGGACCTTTACTAAGAAACTGGAAAAATAATTTACTTCTAGTATGCGAGCAAAGATACGTTTGATAAATGTAAAACTTGCACAAAAAATATCACGACTGCAAAGAGTTAACTCTCAAGCGACGAGACATCGAAGTCACGAGAGTTCGAAAAGATTTTGTTCCGTAGAATTGACTCGTTTAAATGTACCTTCACTTTTATTTCCCATCCCGTTATTATTATATCGTTTCACTCGCAAATTCGCGATTCCCGTACAAACGAATGAACTAATTGAATTGTTTATTGTGTATTTGCAGAAACGGTTAATTCGATGTACTGTGGATTGGTGATCACAGTGATACATTTTATTTCGACGATTATGCTATTGTACGGTGCGCTGACGGTAATGAAATTTTACGTAAAAGTACGCAAGAGTAATTACGTGATAAAACAAGTCATTTCTTCCGGTAGAATAATCGTCACTTCATGGCGCCCTGGATGATGGTCATGATAACCATAATATCATCCTTGACCATTTCTTTGTTCTTGGTTGAACAAGACTGTCCATTTATCGCTACCCTCGGTGGTAAAGCTGATATTTGTGAACGTATGTCCATCGATCAACAGCCAACCAATTAGTGTTAGGTTCATTCGTACAACAAATTGCCATTACGGATTTTTATAACACTTGCGGTTTCAACAACAATTCTCGCGCGTTACAATTTTCAAAGCTTCGAATTTCTAAGCGCCGCAGTTGTTAAAGCTTTTAAATTTCCGAACACTGGAATTTTTAAAGCTTTGAATTTCTAACAGCTGCAATTCCCAAGACTTTCAATTCGCAAGGCGGCAAATTTCCAACCTCTGGTATTTTTAAAGCTTTGAATTCGCAATGCTTCGAATTCACAAGGCTTTAAATCTCCAAGCGCTGAAATTTTTAAAGCTTTGAATTCGCAATGCTATGAATTCGCTATGCTTTAAATTTGCAATGCTTCGAATTCACAAGGCTTCAAATCTCCAAGCGCTGAAATTTTTAAAGCTTTGAATTCGCAACGCTATGAATTCTCTATGCTTCAAATTTGCAATGCTTCGAATTCACAAGGCTTCAAATTTCCAAGCGCCGAAATTTTTAAAGCTTTGAATTCGCAATGCTCCGAATTTTCCAAGCTTCCAAAATATCTATTACTAATTCTCCTAAAATTTCTCTCAACAATCATTACACCTTTGCATCGAAGAACCGACTTATTAATTAATTTTCGAAAGGTGTATATTTACTCTATGCAAGACTGGCAATTTGATATGCGTAAACCTAATACGAATCGAATATTGCATTGCATTAGAAGATTGCAATGACTCGCAGAATTTCTACTCTACATAGCTAACGAAAGACCGCTTATTTGCAGGTATGATCGTACTGTTTCTCGTAATTACTAGCTCTTACGTATGGTTCGTGGTCTACAGCAGTTACAAGAGCCTCGAAACGAAGAAAGGACTTACTCACATTCTTCACATAAAGAAAAAACCTGTGGTTCCTGTGATGCAAAAGCCTAAAACTGTCCCGGCGTACGCGAACGAACCGTTCGAAGTTTAATTATTACTAATTCATTCGTTCGTTCGTTCATTCATTCATTCATTTCTACCGAACGCGAATGAATGCATTCAGTGTTCTGAGGGCTCTCGTTATCGAGACGCATCAGTGTTTTTTAAACGAATTATGAAATCGAGATCGAGCAGCCAAACACAGGGCCTACTTTATTATCTAAATGTTTTCGAGATTCACTCGAACTCGAAAGAATTAGGTTGCTTCCTATGGAACGGCGAAATTTCCAAGGCTTTCAATTTCTAAAACTCCGAATTTTCGAGGCTTTAATCTTCTAAGCGTGGCTATTTTTAAAGCTTGGAATTTCTAAGCGATGGAATTTCGAAAGCTACGAATTTCTAAACGCTGCAATTTCCAAAGTTTTTAATTCCTAAGCGTTGCAATTTTTACAGCTTTGAATTTCCGAGACTCCGAATTACCGAGCACTGAAAATTACAAAGCGTCGAATTTCCAAGTGCTGGAATTATTAAATCTTCGAATTTTCAAGGCTTTGAATTCGCAATGCTTTAAATTTCCAAACTTCGTCATTGTCAAAGCTTTGAATGTTGAAGGTTTTTAATTTGCAACGCTTTGAATTTGCAAAAGTTTGAATTTCCAAGCTTCGCAATTTTGAAAGCCCCAAAAATTTCCATAGCTTTCAATTCCTAAGTGCTGGAATTTCGTAAGCCTTGGTAAAATCGATCGTTTCGTATGCAACGATCTGATATTTCGGAAAAGGATTCGAGAGAGGATTCGAAGAAAGGGAAATTTGCGGTAAATGTTGGAAAAACACTGTGTGCATCTTATCTCTTAAAAGACAGAGACACGCGCGTTTGATTTTACAAAAAGCTCAAAGAAAAAGAACAAAAAAACCGAAGAGATTCTTGCAGTACAAAAAGCTTGCTTCGTATATATATATTATTATTACACCTGTTATTTCTTGTTCGTTACAATTAATTGTTGACAAATTCGCGTTGTTTTTTAACGATATGTTGAAATGTTCGAGCGACGCACACTTTTTCCTTTATTAAACGAGCATAAAATTAAAGGATGAAAAAATTGTCGGCCTTTGAACTGCTGTAACTTCGTAACGAAGCATCGGACGGCATTCAACTTGGGCTCATTTTAAAGCTTCGAGTCTCTACTTTCGCATAAGCGAGCAGACGTTTTTCGGAAAATGGCGCGCTTCCAAGAGTAGAGGAAGAAATTGAAGATAGCGTTTCTCTTAAAAAGCTTGATAAGTTCAAATGATCCTGCTGAATTTAATAATTTGTTTGGCAAAGTGAGACAATTTTTGAGAAATATCTGATCTCACCTATGCGAAAGTAGAAACTTGAAGCTTTAAAATGAGCCCAAGTTGATCGTCGTACGATGCTTCGTTACGAAGTTATAACAGTACGAAGATCGACACGTTTTTGATACCTTAATTTTGCATGTTAAAACTACGACCGAATTTTTTTGGCCAATCTAACAAGAAATTACGCGACGATTGTGTATTCTCCTTGTTGTAAGACTGAATTTTAATTACTAGCGTTGCGTAATAAGGTTTATCGTCGACTTTCACCCTGCATCGTTGAAATAAATGCAAAAGAAGAAGAAGACGAAGAAGAAGAAAAAGAGAAAAAAATAATGAAGATATCGCTTGAAACATCGGATGATATCATCGATCACATATTTTATTACAAACAAAATACAGAGTTTCTCGTGGTCTTGGTAATCATTTTTTTATTTAACGTTTCGATCCCCAAAACTTTATTCTCTGCGACACTACACAACACAACTCCTTTCGTCATATTTTGTGGTAATATTTCAATAACAACAAACTCGATGTAGTTATCTCTTGTGTATATGTATATTAAATGTACGAAACCATAAAAATAAAGATTACAAAAATCCATTACGTTACATACGCCCCTCTTTTTATTTCGCCTAATCATCGCGTATGATTAGCAAAAAATCGACGTTTTATTGGATCAGCTGCACGAATTCTGTCCGTTGATATTTTTAAAATTCTTTACACGCATCGAATTATATTGTTCTTTAATAATTTATCCAATTATTAAACTATATCTCATTTATAATCATTTATCAGTATAAATTAGGATTAAGAGTTAAGAAGATCTACGAATTTAGTAGGAGTTAAATAGAGTGGAATAAAATTTGCAATATCGCGGAAAAAGGAAAGCAAATTGGAAGATTTCTAAATTTCTCGTCGAATAATATTTTATTTGCATTGTATAGAGTTAATCTAAACTATTAAAGGCAATTATTAATTAAGGGATCTATGTTTTATTTGGGATTAAGGGTTAAGAAGACCTGAAAATTATTTGGGACACTTTGCATAATAATTATTTATGTAGAAGACGTAGGCGAACAAAATTTAGGATTTAAGGACAGAATTTATGCAGCATATTAACGATATCTCGCAACATTTCACGACACGAATCACGCAATACGAAGTATGAATTATGAGTACGAGTATGAATAATAACTTCGTTAACCCCTTGTAAGCGAAATTTTGATGCTATAAAGGGTTAAACGAATCATTTCTTAGGCGTACCATTAAACAATCCACTTTTCGTGATCTTAAACTTGTTTTAATTGTCAAACGATGCCACAAACTGCTTGAAACCCGCTAAACTTCGAAAGTTTCGAATAATAAAAGTAGCACGAAGTTTTCAGTTTCGAGAATTTCGAAACTTTTTAAATTTCCAAAGGTTTCAAGATTTTCTTAGAAAGGAATAATATAATATAAATTCAAATGAAATAATAAGAATAGTGGATCGTTTATCGGTACACTTAACGCGTAAATTCACGGCAAAATAAATATAAAAGAAAAATACATGATCGGATCGTTAAGAGTTCGTAGAATGACGTTTGCAAGGCTAAAACATCGCGCTTTAATTGAAATGTAAGAAAAATTACCTTGTTTGTTTTTACACAGACGCGCGGCAAGCGGAACTCGAAAAAACGGCGAATTCCTTTACGTGTTCGTAACATTTAAGAACTTACAGCTCCATAAGTAGACATCTCAGAGGAATAGGCCCACAAGTAACAAGTCAATAACAACGTGCTTCCTTTCTCGCTTCTTTTTTTTTAGTTCACGCGCGCACAGTGCACGCACGGTGCACGTATTCGTAACACACCAACAAGTAATAGTACTTTTCCGATTTGGTCCTCTACCATATTTTAGTGCGACTTCCGTTTAACAAACACATCGGTGTTCTCGTCGCTTCCTGCGGCTCGCGAGAATCCAAAGAACACTCTGCAACCCAATCGCATCGCAATGGAAATGACAATTCGCAACGTTTTGCGGGTACAGTTGACCCCCGTATAACACCTCGTATTTATATATATATATATATATATATACGAAGGAAATTTAATTTACCTTCTCTCCTGTTTTTCCCTCATCACACTTTGTCGTCCGTCAACTCGAGGAACTGCGCGTAAAAGTCTCTCGTGCATTCGCCTTTATTGTTAAACACGAACTTATAATAACTACCGTCTGCGCATATTACTGTAACATAAAAGCCAACTATGGTAGCCACGGTGTTTTACAGCCAGAGGCGCGTTTAGACTAGTAAAACGCTTTTCGATTGCTAAGCAGTGAAATTTTCAAAGCTTCGAATTTCTAAGCGCTGGAATTCTCAGATATGGACTTTTGTTCTTAAGAAATTTCACTCGACAGTTTTATTATGAATATAGCATAGGATCGCGTAACTCACCTATAATACTATTGTTATCGGTTCCGAATGCGCACATGCATTGGGGACCGCCTGGAACTTGAAATTTGCAAAAGCTCCAGCTCGAACTAAAGTATTTTGGCAGGAAAGTGGCGGATGCTAAACTAGATTGCCGATTCAGCTTTTGATCTTCCACGGCGAAAACGTGTACGGTTCCGTGATCGCTCGCCACGCATAGCCAAGTTGAATCACGATTGAAATTAATGCTGTAACCATCAAATTCAGTCCTCCAAGTATTTGTTACCATCCAAATAGAGAAGTGTTACGGAATAAAAAAGAATGCACTCGTAAGCAAAATTGAGGGATGAAAAAATTCCGATGGAAAAATGGTCACTCATTAGATCTACTTTCGCATAGGCGAAAAGATATTTTCCAAAACGTTCCTTATTTGCAAGAATAAAAAGAAAAATTGAAGGAAATTCGATAGGTTCAAACGACTCCAGCGGACCTTAATAATTTTCTCTCGCAATTCATTTTGCATTGATTTTACAGATAAAAGGCTGCCCTTTACAGCAGCTCGAAGATCGACAATGTTTCGCTCACCAGTAAATGTTCGCGTGATTGGCTCCTCTCCGCAATTCGTTAATCATATTGCCCGTCTGCGTTTCGAATATTCTTATCAATGTTCCTTTTTCCGAAGCCGTGGCCAGTCTGGTGCCTTGCAAATTTAAAGCTATACATGACAACGGCGTCTCGTGCGCTTCAATGTTCAATGGTTGCTTCTCCGTATTGGCCAAGTCTATCACTATTCAAGCAAACATAATTATTTTCCGGCTCATATCGGGTTGCCCGGAAAATTCGTGCTCGAAATTTTACCTTGAACGTGCCCGTTTTTCCTGCCGGGGAAGGCCAACAATGAGTTGCTACTATTCGGACACAATACGCACAAGCCTCTGGGATTTGGATTGGTTTCGAACACGTGAAGCTGTTGGGGATTTTGCGTGAACGTGTAAACTTTGATCACCCCTTCTAGAATTACTACTATCCTATCTCGTCGCAATTTCACGCCCTTCACCGGCGCATTGAACTCTAATGTAATCGCCGGTGACTTTTTAAGGTCGTCCCAAATCATAACTAAAAAGAATTGGGCACCGTGACACGAATGATAAATAGAGGAGTGCGGATTTCCGTGCAATTTAGCAGCAATTTATAACTATGATCGATAGATCGCGGATTTTTACGCATTTATGGGAAATTTAAGATACGTAAAAAGCTATGCAGGTTTCGAATAGTCATTTGAGAAATGTAACAAGATTAATAATAAAAATACGAATTCCCTTAAATCCCTTAATAATAATACGAATTCCCTCAGTCCCTAACATAAAGTTCCCTTTTAGAATACAGGGTGTAAATAATGCAAATAAATGGAAATAACTGATTAGTTGGATGAATGGTCGCAGACATCTATATTTTTGTACGAAATTTAATGGTTTACAAAATTACCACGCATCATGTAATAGACACTGTAAGACGACCTTTTTTTTTTTGAAAAGCAACGATATTTTGAGACTACACAGTGCCAGCAATTTTAACTTTTTTCGATCGAAAAAATTTTAAAACATCGTTGAACTACGTACAAACAAAGCTTGTTAATTTAACTACGGAAGGTGTAATAGTTCGTTCGCAAAGAATTGTCGAAGTGAAATTCGAAATTAATTCTTTAATTTGCGTAAAAATCCGCAGCCTACTAATGATAAATCGAAGAAGTTATTTCCCATAAATTAGAGTGATCGTGTTTTTACCTTTATTTATGGGGTACATGGGTTTCGCTCCGCTACCGACTAACGCTAAATAGTTACACCTAAATAACATTTCCACGTAGCCGAGGCCGCCATCGCTGAAGTGGCGAGCCTTTTCCTTCAATGGATCGCAGTTGTACACTCTGAAGCCATTTTCCATACCACAAGCAAAAAATCCTACAGGCGTAGAGATTACAGCAGCATTAAAGATACTGTTATCTAAGTCTCGTACATTTGGTGTTACGTATATTTAGTTTCTTCGGGATTACAATATAGTATTGCTGGATACTGGGATCCCTTATTTAATATACATATTTGATAGAGAGAAAAGGAGGGAGATAAAGCAGCACAGTGGAATTCGCTTATCATCAGCCTCTTGATGAAATAATACATAGTATCATTTCTGATACAAGCTACTGCCCAGAAGTATTTGGATGATTTTGTTCGAATTATATTAAGTCACTCCTACCAGATATTGCAATTTATTTAAAATGCAATTCATGTGGAATTTTGTGTGATAAGAGTAATGATTTTATATGCCTTTCGGTTCGATCCTCAATTCCACTGTTGAGTTTAAATTCTTTTCTTGTATGGTTTCTTTGGTATGTGTAGCTTCAAATTTGGGGACTTGTATATTTGAAGACTTGTAAAACTGAAGGCTTACAAATTTGGAGACGTGCAAAAATGGGAGGATTTTGAAATTTAAGACTTGCAAGTTTTGATGATTTGCAAATTGAAGACTCGCAGATTTGGATACTTGCCAATTTAAGGTTTGCAAATTTCTTGAAGACTTGCACACTTTTTGAAATCTTGCAAATTATACGAAGGCTCACAAATTATTCGAAGGCTTGCAAATCATCCGAAGGTTCACAAATTACTCAGAGTCTCACAAACTTAAGGCAACAATTCTTAACAATTTCATTACAAATCTATCTTCAAATATATGACAAATTTGATGCCAAACAAATCCAAAGACTCGCAAATTTACAGGCTAACATAATTCAAAGCTCTATTAAATCGAAAGCTTGCAAACTCGCTCGCAAAATCAACATATCAATTTCACCCCCAAACTAGGTTAGAAACACATAATCCACGTCTCCGTACCTAACGTTTTATCCTCCAATTTTGTCCTCCCAACTTCTTCTCGATAATTTTGAGAGCATTAATTCGGCGTTTAATTAAAGCGACGAAAGACAAAGGGAAAAGAATGAAGTCGCAATCGCGGGCGGCGTTCACCGTATAGGTTAGAAATAAAAAAGGTAGATTTGACAGTGGCGTGTGACCGGACTGTCAAATGTATCGCACTGGCTTCCATACCTTGGTCCTGATTGAAGCCAGCGTAAAGCAGCCCGTTCCCGTGAGGATTGCCCGCGGTTAGGTTCATCGTAAATGAATTCCCTTCACCGAAACATTCGCTCGTCGGATCGTTTACTCGCGCAATTCCATCACATATTCGCCGGCAAGCAGCACGCGAGATACTTTTCGTAACTACGAAGTTCCGTCACCATCGTAATCATAGGGCTTGCACGCATGCGTGTTCACTGCGCGTTTAATCAGCTGATAGCGCAACTGGATCGCGGCTTTTAACTTTTTTCAACTGCATACTTCGCTGCTGTGTGCGATTTCACGCTTAACCCTTTCGATATTAAACTTTCAACACTAATTGAATAAATGCAGGATAGACAACTAAATTTATAGAAAACTGAAATTCGGATTATGCGAAAGAGCAGAGGTTTTTCACGCCTCTTGCGATTTAGAATGGTTATTAGAAGGATCGCTTATCAAATTTGATAAAGTTAACTGTTTCTATCCATTTAAATGTATTTAACTTTGTCGAATGTTATCTCATTAGCCTAGTATGAGTTAAACATTAGCTGGTAAAAAAAACTAATACTTTGTAAGCAAATTTTACATTGTAAACTAGCGGCTAAATTGTCCTGTACAGTCTTAGTTCACCGATGGCCAATTTCGTTGTAGCGAAAGGGGTAAGCTTCGTTTATTCGTACCACTGATTTTTCTTCCCGATGCGACGATGAATGATTAAACGAGAATAAAATTGAATAAAAAAATAAATTTGTGATCTACCATTGACGAAATATGGAATAGACTATCATCAGGCGGCCATTTAGATTCCTTACCATTTTAGTGTCACATGCGATATTACCAGTTCAGACTAAAATAAGGCAACAGCGCTTTTAAAACGGTGGGAATTATAAGTAAGTATTGCGATAATCAAAACTGTATTACGAAATAGTAAAACAAATGTATGTATATATATGTACGTACGTTTCAATGCGTGCACGCGTTTTGTCACGTAAATGTAAATTAATCATTTCACCAGTATAATGTATCTCTATGTATCGAAAAGTAACACCGTGCTCCTGCAAATGTGTCTTTTATTTACGCGAAATGTTTAACGTATTGTATTCATTGTTACAATAAATTCCTCAGAGCGCAAACGTATAATAAAGATATAAAAATTAATAAATCTTATCATATTGTACTAGAAAACTAGTGAAAAATTGAGAACGGTCTCTTCTCACGAGTGATCCGAAGAAGGGGAGTCACGTGACACCCCCTTGCATATATAAGCAGCGGAAGAGCGCCGCGCGTTCTTATTGTTGCAGGTGCTCCTGAAGGGATCGGATCAGATCTGTATATCATATATTCAATTTTTAGCTAGATGATGACCAGAGATGACCACTGGGGCTAGCCCACTGCCCACCACCCACCACCTACCACCCACCACTTACCACCCACCACCCACCACCTACCACCCACCACCCACCACCCACCACCCACCACCCACCTACTAATAATTTCTCTTAGATTCAAGATTAAATTTAACCCACTACTTTCGATACACATATATCTGTGCATGTATGATTCTGTTGCAGGTGCTACCACTAACTTTTATTACGTTATTCTATTTATGTTTCATATTATTTATACATTATTATGCTGATATTTTATTCTGCTAATACTTTACTTTGTTTCTCGTTTGTTGTATCAACATTCTGTTCTATTAATTACGTTTGTCTTCTATTAATTTATATATTTCATTCTGTTTAAATGTTTCTCTGCTTACATTTTATTCTGCTAACATTTTACTTTATTTCTCGTTTGTTGTACCTACATTCTATTCTATTAACTACTTTTGTCTATTATTAATTTATTTCGTGGCCTGCTAATTTCACTTTAACAGATTAACTTCGTCACGAAGATTCAAGAATTTTAAGAAGAACTTTAAGAAGAATTTTAACAAGAAATCAGCGAAAGAAGATTCATCGTGGGATGCGTGCGTTTAATTCTAAGTACGAATAAGCTACGTATATCTAGCCAGAGTATTTTGTACCTCGATTACTGTGCATGCATTTTGTCCTAGGATCGCTCGTCAACTTAGAGCCAAAAAGCCTTAACTTCTCTTTTAAAGTACATAATATCTTTTATCCCATTCTTGCTCGCGGTCATCAATTTGCAATCGCTCGATCCCTTCGAGATTCTCGCCACGCACTCGCTCTCAAACAGCCGCGCTGTTCGAGGGTAGTCATGCACAATCGAACTGTATGCTTGGTAAGTCGTTCTGTCATACGATCTCAATCTCATTCCTAATCGCAATCGACGTTCGTTCGCGCCTCGAATCGTTGAAATCGCTTTCGAGTCGAGGTGCAGTGCTGTTTGCGATGCGAGGATCTGCAGCCCCTATCGAAGCAATTCGATAGGGGTGCAAGGCCCTGTAGGCTGGATCGTACGCATCTCTGTCTCGGGTACGCAGTGCGGCCTTCTGTTTGCTGCTGGGGTTAACGTAATGTTAACTTTCTGTTAGACGGTATCAGTGGTCATTATGTACTGCCCTCGATGTAGAGGGATTCTTGCGATCCGACTATTAGGCTGTGCTGGATCCTCCGCAAAGCAGCGCAACTTCACCTCGGTCTCGAAAGCGATTTCTTTGACTCGTGTAAGTCGCGTTCGAATTTCGCTTTCGATTCGGCTGAGTGCGAGTCGCATGATAGAGCGCGCGAGTATAGAGATTTGTTGCGCATGCAAGTGCGTTGCGTGACTCGTTGGTTCTTTCGAGAGATAGTAAATTGTGTTTGCTTTGCTCGCGATTTTTATATTTGCTTTCCATCGCCCACTTCCGGGCGAATGTTAAAAGAATTAGCGTTGCGTACAGAGTAAAGTAGAGTTTAGTTTGCCGTATTAAATTCCTCTTTGCGAGACACGAACGTTTTAACAAAGTGTCAGTAGAGTCTCTTGTTTTTCGCAATACGGCTCTAAGTTGGAGAAGCGTATCCTAGAAACAGAATACATCGGTAGGGTTAAGCATCGTTGTACAGTTTTGCGAACCGAAATTCATTCTACGTTTTCTTAAAGTTTCTCCGAGAAACAGATTATTTTTCGCGCGAATATTCAGTACCTTTAAGAAATACTTTAAGAATAATTTTCAACAAGAAGTCATCGAAAGAAGATTCATCGTGGGATGCGTGCGTCTAATTCTAAGTATATATAAGCTACTTATATTTAGTGAAGGTAAATTTTGTTCAACGATCGCTGTCCAACTTGCAGCCAAAAATCCTCAACTTCCCTTTTACAGTACATAATATCCATCATCCCATTCTTGCTCGCGCTTATCAATTTGCAATCGCTCGATCCCTTCGAGATCCTCGCGCGCACTCGCTCTCAGACAAGCGCGCTGTTCGAGAGTAGTCATGGACAATCGAACTGTATGCTTGGTAAGTCGTTCTGTCATACGATCTCAATCTCATTGCGAATCGTACGCGACGTTCGTTCGCGCCTCGAAGTCGTTGAAATCTCTTTCGAGTCGAGGTGCGGTGGCGTTTGCGATGCGAGGATTATGCAACCCCTGTCGCAGGTACTCGATAGGGGGTCAGGGCCTGTAGGCTGGAACGTAAGGGTTTGGTAACCCTATGTTGCAGCTGCAGTAGTTTCTAGGTAATGCTGGCTCTGTACTTTATTCCTGCCATTAGGGTTTGGGGCACTTGCGATCCGACTATTAGCCTGTGCTAGATCCTCCGCAAAGCATCGCAACTTCACCTCGATCTCGAAAGCGTTTTCTTTGACTCGTGTAAGTCGCGTTCGAATTTCGCTTACGATTCGACGTGAGTGCGAATCGCGTGATAGAGCGCGCGAGTGTAGAGTTTTGTTGCGCATGGGAGAGTGTCGCGAAGCTCGTTGGTACTTTCGAGAGATAGTGAATTGTTTTTACTTTGCTCGCGATTTTTATATTTGCTGTTCGTAATATGGCTGTAAGTTGGAAAAGCGTATCGATACTTCCATCTAGTGAAAGTAACGTGTACCTCGATTACTGTGCATGTATTTTGTTCTACGACGGCTACCTAACTTGGAGCCAAAAAGCCTTAACTTTTCTTTACAGTACACGATATCCATTCTCCACGCACTCGCTCTCAAACAGGCGCGCTGTTCGAGGGTAGTCATGCACGATCGAACTCTATGCTTGGTAAGTCGTTCTGTCATACGATTTCAATCTCATTCCGAATCGCAATCAACGTTCGTTCGCGCCTCGAGTCTTTGAGATCGCTTGCGAGTCGAGTTGGAGCGGCGTTTGCAATGCGAGGACTTGCAGCCCCTATCGACAGTATCCGATAGGGGTGTAAGGCCCTGTAGGCTGGATCGTAAGCATCTTTACCGCGGGTACGCAGTATGGCCTTCTGTTTGTCGCAGGGGATACGTCTTCGTTCAGACGGCATCAGTGGTCCGCTACTGCCCTCAAAGTTTAGTTTCTTGCGATCCGACTATTAGGCCGCTATTTCCTCCGCGGAGCAGCGCTACTTCATCTCGGTCTCGTAAGCGATTTCTTAGACTCGTGTAAGTCGCGTTCGAATTTCGCTTTCGATTCGGCTGAGTGCGAGTCGCATGATAGAGCGCGCGAGTATAGGCTTTTGTTGCGCATGGGAGTGCGTGTTTGCATTGCTCGCGATTTTTCTATTTGCTTAGCGTTGCGTACAGTAAAGTAGAGCTTAGTTTTGCGCGTTAAATTCCTCTTTGCAAGACACTACCTATGTAACAAAGTGTCAGTAGAGTCTCTTATCATTCGTACGTCGGCTCCAAGTTAGAGAAGCGTATCTTAGAAACAGAATACATCGGTAGGGTTAAGCATCGTTGTACAGTTTTGTGAACCGAAATCCATTCTATGTTCTCTTAAAGTTTCTTCGAGAAACTTTAAGGGCGTAGAATGGATTTCGGTGGGTCTCGACGCGTAGTCACCTCCTCGTGGTGAGACCTGGTAATTGGTATCGTTTTCCAAAGAATGAAACGTCTTTCGAAAACGATACCAAGCTAAGAACTACGCATTAACGTGTAACGCTTACATTTTGGTTTATGTTTTAGCTTAGACTTTCGTTTACTTGCTTCGATCTTAGATTAATTTATAATTATAACTTAAATTTCCAAATGCAAGTTACGCGTATCTTTGGTCGCGTTAATATTTTGCACGCTGCGCGTTTCTACTTTAATGTTGTATTAATATAAATTAGTAAACTATAAATTAGTATTAAGAAAGCACCATCGGCAATAAAAACAAATTATCCTTACAATTAGCCTTTTAAAAGTAATATACAAACTACACGGCAGCATTAAGCACTAAATAGTGTTAAACGAATAATACGCAAATAGCACTAGAAAGCATTAAATATAATATATCATTAAATAGCACTAAATATAATACAATATATATAAGATTTGAAATAGAGTAATCTATGGATGGCCTTAGTTTCGTATCGAAGGAATATTCTCACGGAATCGTTTGATAATTAATCTTTAAACTGGAATGAACTGCGTGACACGCGCCGCGCAACCGCCGAGCGTTTGCCCCACTCTTCGAGCTCGGTGAGCGCGGCACGTTAGTTGTCGTACTAGTTCCGTACGGGAAGGACGTATTTACTTATTATACATAATCGTACGGTGCGTATCCACTCTCCCTCTATTTCCAACGTACCATTTCCCTCCGTTCTCATTCTAGTAGCATTGTTTAATCAACGTCGTCTCATTTATTGCTAATTCGTAACAACAAATAGCAAACGATTACTAACTTAACAATTCCTAACGTTTGGATACCTTGTTCTTTTTTTTTGTTCTCAATTAACTTCGTTCCCTTCTTTCAAGTACTGCTGCCTTTTATTTTTACTGATCTATTTTAAATTTGCATCCCTCTTTTTGTTACAGATACATACCTGTTTGGTAATTTGAGGCTAACGAGGTGGATGGTAACGCTTACGTTGCGGTAACACGTGGTAACATGCACATGGGTTCAAATTTATTAATTTCTGTTTTTGTTTATTCATTTTGTTTTTTGTTTTGCTGTTTCGGGTCACTTATATTTCGTAACCAACGTGAACGAAGGGAGGGCGGAATTTAGAACCATTCGTGTTTTTTTCTTCGTTTTTATCGTGGACGTGTTGAAAAATTGTTAACAATAATAGAGTTACTACACGTGGAGTCTTATTTCATTGTATTTCGCTCGCGAGTTCGAATAAGTAGACTAATTGGCTTTTAGAATACCAAGTCATTAATAACGTTCGACTCATTTTGATCATAGTCTTGTTAAAAGATCGCATATGATAGTAGCGTTAATAGCTAGAGTCGTATATTATTGTATTTCGGTCGCGACGTTTATTGCGTAGAGTTTTATAGGATTGAAAAATTTAGAATCCGTCATCTTTCGACTAACTTTCCTTGTAAAATTGTTAAAAGATCGTGGGTGATAATTGATTCAGTTCTGGTAGAGTCATATTTTATATGTATACGTTCCGTGTTTAGAGTCCGATGGGTTTTAAGAATTAAAATTCACTCGTCTTTCGATTAATTTTCATCGTAAAATCGTTAAAAAATCGCAAGTAATAATAGAATCAGCCCTATTAAAATTACATTTTCGTATATTTCGGTCGCGACATTCGTTGGGTAGAGTCTGATCGGTGTTGAAAATTTAGAATCCGTCGTCTTCCCACTCATTTTCGTCGTAGAATTGTTAATAGAAGGCAAATAATATTAGAGTGAATTCTGTTAGAGCCGTACTTTATTTGTATTTCGGTCGCGAGTTTCGCCGTATAGTATATCTTTGTTTGTAAACGCGTTTCCTATTTCCACGAATCTGCTCGAGTTGTAAACACGCAAAAACTGTCGCCGGAAACGCGCCACGCTTCTTCTCTCCCCACTCTCGTATTTTGATTTCGAACATTTATTTACACGGACATTTGCGAGAATTTGATGAGTGGGGGGCGCACGCGGTTTACGTTTAGGAAGCGCAAGGTGAACGAACTCTTCGATTCCAATTCGCGATCATTCGTAGCGTCGTACATTTACAATACACGCGTCGTGTATACAAATCGTCCAAATAGAATTCTAGCATTCCCTTTCATATTGAGATAGTAATATCGTTTAATCGATTCAGAGCAACGGTAGTTGCAAACAGACGCTCGACAAGAATAAGAATAAGAATAATAGAATACATTTTTTGTGTTGCGTATTTTCTTACCCTTCCCCCCTCCTACTAAATAAGCATTTCTTTCAGAACGTTGTGATCGCGCGCAATGCGATCGTAGAATCAGTGATTGCATTACAAACGATATTTGATTTGCTTAAGAGCACAGCTGCTCTAATTAGATTGACGTAGAAAAATTACTCGCGAAAGTAGAGTCAGTGTTTGCTCGCCGAATATACTTACGCGGTTGCCTAGTCTTTTACTTTTCTTCTTTTTTTTTTTATTTAAATAATAGTATTCGGTATTAGAGTCACTCTTCGGCTGTTGGCAGACGATCTCGCTGGGCTTCTGAAGTCCGCAATGTAAGTATCTTTGCAATTAACGTTCATTTTCGCGAATTAAAAGATATAGAAGCTATTAAAAATTCGTAGAGTTCCACGTTGCTATTTCATTTTTGTCGAACGAAGAAATAGAGTGATTTAAAAATATAAAATTTGTTAAACTTGCACGTCTTTAATCTCACGATTGCCAAATAATCGATGAGTAATGTCTCGAAGAATTAATTATAATCGTCTCCGTTTCTGTTCTCTGTTGCAGATCTTCCACAGATCTTCTTGTCCTTTGGACCACAGGACATGGCATCGCAGCTTCACGACTTCGCGACATCATTTTTCATGGCGTTGACTTCAAGGCTTCACGACTCCACGACTTCACGGCTTCGCTCGATGACGATGACAGCAGGTTTTCATCCGCCTGGCTGCAGTAGATGACAGCGTAGTCGTCTAATGGTAAGTCGCATGCACTTTGAATTCCTCCGGTCACTCACTCATGCCGAGGACGAAAGGTCCGAATCGGCACGGGTGACCGGTTGTATACGTAGATTTTGCAAAAACGAACACAGGGGCCACGGGTATACATTATACCCGTGCTCATTTCCATTTCTCATGTGTATGGTATTTATTAGACGAGGCTAGGTCTTCTTGTGCTGCGCGATTTTAAACGTTGCAATATAATAGTTACTTTGAGTCGATCGTAGAGTCACGTAGTATGAATATCGTTGGAAATATTTGTGCGCGTCGATGTAGAGTCAGTCGAAGTTTCACGTAGATATCTATGAGAATAATTGTAATATGATATTTGTTGTTTACGATTCGGGTGCAGAATGAAAATTTGCAATTTTTAACTTGCAGTTTGTAGCGATGAAGTCGGACACCATCCGACTTCGTTTCTTTCTTTGATAATTATATTTACTGCGCAATCTTAATGAAAAAGTATAAAAGAAAGTACGAATACAGATATATACATAATATTTTTATTACTAGAGTCACAGTTTGCACGTTTCCGATTTTCACAGTAGATTCAATTCGATTTAAAATATGTACAAAGATACAGACCGTTTCCTTTTTCTCGTATAAAACGAATGATTAATAAAATGCACGAGAAGACATTTCGCGATGGGTAGATTTCCGATTCGAAGTTGCAAACTTTAACTCGTGTTTTAACGTTTGAGAAAATGCGCTTCGATGAGGGGGTCGCCCAAGGTTTTTCACGTAAAATTTCAATCTAGAGTCGCTTGTTTTATTTTCGCGTGTTGCTCTTATTGTTGGCTTCAATTTAAATTCATTTGTTCAATTTGTATATACCTAACTTTAATTTAGAGTCAGTTGTTCACTTTTATTATTCTTAGAGTCATTTTAAATTCATTTTTCCGCAGAGTTTTGTTGCTTCTCTGTTTTATGGATAACGTAGCTTCTTTCAAATGAAAGTAGTAGAGTCTGTTTGCTTGAAAGTAAAAGAAAAAATAGAGTCACAGTCCGTTAACTGATTACGTATGTTAGCAAATTTTTTAGCTAGGATTTTCAGCGTCGGTTCGTGCCGTTTTGCCGGGATCCCGCTCACGTGCCCAGGTGCTACTTGAGCGGGTGAAAAGCACGTGGCACGATCATTTTTTTTTCTTATTTTGATATTTGGTATTTAATATTTGTGTGGCGGCTGATCGTGGGTAGCGTATCGTGCGCGACGTATTTCCACATTGTGCGTGTGTGTGGTTAGGCTGTGGACTTGCGTCGTTTTTTCATAATCTTGATTAACTTCTCGGTCAATTTATTCTTTAATACAATGGTACCAATAGTCTCCATTATATTTGCAATAATAGCAATGAACCGTTTATTGCAAAGACAGCTCTCGGTTTTCGTATTGAATTCTTTGATAAATGCTTAAAGTATATCTTACAATTTTCTTATCGAATTACACATTTGATAAATGCTATCAATATGTATCGTTTACAGCTTTGCTATTGAATTACGCGTTCGATAAATGTCTAAAATATATATCGATTTACACGTTTGCTATCGACGTACATTTCTTTGCGAAATGCTCGAAGTATATTTGAATATGCCTAGTTGCATACGCTTGAAATCATATAATACGCAATGGTCGCTACCCACGTTAGCCGATTTCAGGATTTTTTTTTACTTTAGAGTGTGTATGAGTTGTATGTTGAACTCGGGTGACGGAGGCGTCCCGGGACGTTACTCCCTAGTGTAGGCTTTGCACCCGGGTGGTATGCGTGTGATCCGCTGGGTGGGGGGTGGGGTGTATGATTGTGTTTGTGTGCCTGTTTGCCATTTTTTAAATATAGCATTAGGTAGGTAGGTAGCATACTTTCTGGAATGTGCGTTAATTATAAGTAGGTAGGGCCGGGCAGGTTGACATATGGTCTCGGGTCGCGAGTTTCATATTTAACGGGGGGTGCGCGTGTCAACCTGTTTCAGGGAATCTGATTTGAACATCGACGGCGAGCTGATCTGACCTGGAGAATGCAGGTCATTTTCGGTCTTTGCCAATGTCGATCTTTCGAATCCGGCGATCTCGAATCGTCACGCGGACGCGGTCGCGATCTGCACGAAACGAACGTATATACTCGGCTCGAGGTTCGACACGTTTGCACGAACAAGGATGCTCAGAATTCTTAGATTAGTTTCTTAGAATTCTTAGAGTCGTTGGTCGTCTGCGTGTCATTTAACTTCTTCGATATGCATTTTTATTCCATTTTTCTGAGTCTCTTTCTGGGTTGCTTTTCGAGAACCTCGAGCTTAAATTCATGTTCCTGCGGGCATGGCGCCCGAAGAAAAGAAGAGGCCCGACAAACTGTCACGAAGAGGGCAGCAACGAATGGCTGTTCATTTTTTCGGTTTACGAAAGAATGGATGGTCATTTCTCTGATATTGTATTGTCCCTGTGTTCGTTGATAGTCTTGCATGCGTAGAACGTTCATCCGTGGGCACCTCGCGATTCTTTAATTAGCGTTGCGAAAAATGAACGACGGGTTGACGTAGAGTTGCGGAGAAGAGAAGTCGCGAGCTTGATTTTAGAGTTGCGAATGGAAACGTTCACACGGGTTTGCGTTAGCGTTGCGAACAAACGATTCGCGCGTTTGATTTAGCGTTGCGACGTAAGAAATATCGCGTTGCTTTTAGCATTCTTTAGTATCCATTGCTATAGTTCTTTTCAGATTAATATTGCACGATATTTGTTAGCGTTGCGTTACGAGTGAGCGCGTGTTCTTCATTTCTAATAGCATTTTCATTTACAAGTATATTAATATCCAGTTAGCTTCGTAGCGTTGCTTCTTCTAAGCATCGCAATTAGAGTAGCTTTTCTTGCATAAAAATAGTAGCTTTCATGAATCCATTAATAGTTAGAGTTGCGATATACTTCGATCGCGATGATTTAGTTGTCTAGTTAGCGTTGCGTTAAGAAATGATCGCGTTTGTTCGAGTAGCGTTGCGCGTGCGAAAAAAAGCCCACGGATCTTCCACTGAGAAAGTGGAAATCAGTTCCTGTGTTCCTGATTCTTCAACTGCAGCCGCTCCGTAATTAGCGTTGCGTATTGAAAAATACTTGGTGCATTGGTGAATATTTATTAGCGTTGCGTTACAGGTCAACTAAAATGTCTCGGAGACATTCGCGAGTTTGCCATTTTCTTTTCCATTTCGATTCAAGTTAAATTGAGTAAAGTAGTATTTTTCAGCACAAGAAAGCACCTCTCGCGATTGATTTGCTGCATGTTCTATTTGATAAATAAAATCAGTAAAGTAGCGTTGCGAAAGAGAAAGAAAGTTCCACTCGCGGGTTGATCGGGTTTAAAACGAGTGGACGAATCGTATCGATATTGCCGGGTAGCTCTTCTGGCTGCTCTGAATTTTCTTTTAGCGCTCTTTGGGGCTGCTTTTTTATCACATTGTTTTTAGCGCTCCTTTGGGGCTGCTCTATTATCATACTGTTTTTAACGCTCCTTTGGGGCTGCTTTTGTTTCGTATTTTCGAAATATATATATTATATATGTACTTTTTATATATATATTATATATATTATTTATCGTTGTGTTAGGGTCGAGTGTCTGTTGCAAATACCGTTGAAAATTTATTCATTTTCACATTACCGTTTAAAGGAAGTAGTTCGATATATGCTTGTGCACGTGTTTAAAGAGTAAAGTTAGAGTAAATTACGGGAAATGTTTGAGTAGGTGTTAGTTGGCGATAAATCGAAAACGTGAAGTATAGCGAATAATGAAATCGGGGTAGAGTGATTAATGTAAGCGAGATGGCGAGAAAAATGTAGGAAATAATATTAGAGTCCGTAGATGTGCACGTTCGCACGTGGAATTATTCTCTTTTGTCTCCGCGATCGTGTTTTCTTTCCGTTTCACAGTAGAATTAATCTCTCGTAGAATTCTCGCAATTGTTTCGCGTAAATCAAAGTTCATTCGCGATCGTCGATCATTTTGCACGCGACAAGTGTTTGCGTTTCTACATATTCGAGTAGTTTCGTTTATCGCGAACTCGGTTTTCATTTGTGCCAGTAAATTAGAGTTGCGCGCGCGAAAGTGGGACTCTATCGGATTCGAATCTTTTTGGATACGCGATTATTTAGGGGAATACGTAAAATATGTCGTATATTAATCTAGATTTTCCCTTTTCGTATTGGTATTAAAATAATGGTTCTATTCGTCGCGTCCTCGGTTATTACATTCAAAAATAAATTAGGGTAACATGTAATATTATCAATTTCGAATTTAGTAGGATACGCGATAGTTTGGTGGAATAATTGAAATACGTACTCGGTTTTTATTTAGAAGAATAAATTAGAATAACGTGTACGAAAGTAGGACTCTATCGAATTCGAATCTTTTTCGATACGCGCGTGTTTAACGGAACATAAATCATATACAAGTATTCTGACTTTTTCCTTTTCGTCTCGATATTAAACGAAGGTATTTACTTATCGCGTACTCGGTTTTTCGTTACAAAAATGAATTAGATTAAATTGCAGTGATGTAGGACTCTTTTGATTTTGAATCTCTTTTGATACGCGCGTGTTTAACAATACATACATCGTATAATATTCTATCTTTTCTCGTTTCGTCGTGCTATTAAAACAAAGTTTTCATTTGTCGCGTAATCGGCTTTTCGTTACAAATATAACGTAGAGTAACGTACAATAAAATTGGACTCTATTGTTTTCAAATCTATTTGGAACCGCGATTGTTCGATAGAATAATTAAAGTAAACCATATAATATTGTAACGTGCCTCTTTTCGTTTCGGTATCGAGATAAACGTTTCATTTGTCGCGTAATCGGTTTTCATTTACAAAAATAAAGTAGAGTAACGTGCAATAAAATTTTCGACTCTATCGGTTACGAATCTTTCTGACACGCGGTCGTTCAATTAAACAACTAAAATAATTCGTACAGTATTCTACCTTCCCCTTTTCACGTTGGTATCGAAATAAAATTTTTCCACAAAATTTTTCATTCACTCCAATCAGTCAATTCGATCTTCGTGATCTTCGTATGCCTAACCATGCTTACTTTCCAGCAGCTAATCCAATGTACGAGTTTGTTACAGATTTCTCGATTCACAGAATATATTCCATTATTAGAGACTAGATGTGGGCTATTAAGCTCAAACAGTGGAGGCTACTAAAAAGGACATTATAAAATAATTAGCAAGCCTCGTTAATTAAAATGATCTACTAAGATGGTATCAATGGTAAAATGTATGAATGGTATACGATTTAATTGACACTATACAGAATACGTCTAACTTAAATGTAGTTAAAATAGTATAGTTATAAAATAGTACATAAATGTAGTTAATATTAAGTTACAAGTTATCCCACTTCCCTCTCCCTTATTTTAAGATAAATTTAAGATAATATATAAAGTATAAAAGCTAAATATATAATTAAGGATCCTTAATTATAGTAACTTGGGCCCAAGTTTAAGTTAAGAATTAGGCTTCCCTTTACTTGTAGCTTTAAGTCTCGCGATTTTCTAAACGTTCCTTTTGCCTTGCGCTTTGCGCTGCGGTCGAGCAGCGAACGCTTTGCAAACGTTCGACAAAAGGATAAAGCATTTGTTATAAATTTGTTTAAATGGAGGGTGGATGGGCACGTGGTTAGGGTGGGTCCTCATTTCGCAGCAACCTCCACGATCGGTGGGACCTGGGCAATCGTTATTACTTAGCCAATACGTACTAATCGTATCGCTAAGAGTAGCGAGCTAATTGGCTGCGCATAGATATCTCGACTTTTGCCCGTAATTAGGTTTAGAACGAGAGTTTAGTAATTTAGAAAATTTGAAGGCATGAGAGATAGAAAAAGAATTTCTATTTTTATTAACTCTAATATTAGCTGCGGAGTATGGTAAAGATTTAGGAAAAGTTACTAGGAGGATTAGGTGTAGGATAAATAGTAAATAGTAAGGTAAATTGGCTTATTACTAACAAATTTCGTGTAACAAAATAGAATAATTCTTAGATTATCCTAAAATATTCTCGGCTATTAATTGCGAAATATAGATGAGATCTTGGAGAAGTTAGTGGTAGAATTAGTATAGGATAAGTAAATACAACCTACATTTAGAAGATTAAATCAGTCACCTATAAAATAATATGCAAAGCAAAGTCTATAAAATAAAGTTTAAATAAAGTTCTTTCCGGGATGGGTGCCGAGAGATAATCAGAGTAAAGCAGATTCCGCCAAGTTCATTCTGGGATGGGTGACCCGGAGATAATCAGAGTAAAGCACATTCCGCCAAGTTCATTCCGGGATGGGTGACCCGGAGATATTCAGAGTAAAGCACATTCCGCCAAGTTCATTCCAGGATGGGTGACCCGGAGATAATTAGAGTAAAGCACATTCCGCCAAGTTCATTCTAGGATGGGTGACCTGGAGATAATCAGAGTAAAGCACATTCCGCCAAGTTCATTCCGGGATGGGTGACCCGGAGATATTCAGAGTAAAGCACATTCCGCCAAGTTCATTCTGGGATGGGTGACCCGGAGATAATCAGAGTAAAGCAGATTCCGCCAAGTTCATTCTGGGATGGGTGACCTGGAGATAATCAGAGTAAAGCACATTCCGCCAAGTTCATTCCGGGATGGGTGACCCAGAGATATTCAGAGTAAAGCAGATTCCGCCAAGTTCATTCCGGGATGGGTGACCCGGAGATATTCAGAGTAAAGCACATTCCGCCAAGTTCATTCTGGGATGGGTGACCCGGAGATAATCAGAGTAAAGCAGATTCCGCCAAGTTCATTCTGGGATGGGTGACCCGGAGATAATCAGAGTAAAGCACATTCCGCCAAGTTCATTCCGGGATGGGTGACCCGGAGATATTCAGAGTAAAGCACATTCCGCCAAGTTCATTCTGGGATGGGTGACCCGGAGATAATCAGAGTAAAGCACATTCCGCCAAGTTCATTCCGGGATGGGTGACCCGGAGATATTCAGAGTAAAGCACATTCCGCCAAGTTCATTCTGGGATGGGTGACCCGGAGATAATCAGAGTAAAACACATTCCACCAAGTTCATTCTGGGATGGGTGACCCGGAGATAATCAGAGTAAAGCACATTCCGCCAAGTTCATTCCGGGATGGGTGACCCAGAGATATTCAGAGTAAAGCAGATTCCGCCAAGTTCATTCCGGGATGGGTGACCCGGAGATATTCAGAGTAAAGCACATTCCGCCAAGTTCATTCCAGGATGGGTGACCCGGAGATAATCAGAGTAAAGCACATTCCGCCAAGTTCATTCCGGGATGGATGCCGGGAGATAATTAAAATAAAGCGCATTCCGCCAAATTCATTACGGGATGGGTGCCGCGAAATAAGACCGCGAATTACACGAGTCTAAGAAATCACTTTCGAAATCGAGGTGAAATTGCGTTTGCTCAATGGAGAATCCAGCATAGCCTAATAGTCAAGATCGCAAGACTCTCGATCACGATGAGAAAATTATTGTTCATTGAAATAGATATTTTAAGAAAGCTATGTTGCATCCGCATTGTGCACGGTCGCATAGCTAAAAATGGTAAATTTTATCTAAATTTCGAACATCCTATAAAACGTGCTAATTTTTGATCGCACGATCGCAGCGCTTCTCTTTTATAAATTCAATGAAAAGTAGCAAATCTACACGATACTTGATTCATGGTCAAATCGATATGAAAGTGCGTCTTTTATTTATCGTTTACAAGCAAATCTGTGGAGTTCGAACGCAAGAAATGTAATTAACGTTGTTGTAGGCTACGTTGCGCTATTTATTGGAGAAAAGAGGAATATGAAATAAGTGTGACGCTAACTGTTGCGTTGAAATATCGGGTTCCTTCGAAAATGGCTGCTGTGCATCGCGAAGCGATCCAGAAGCAAATTCAACAAGATTGGGCGAACCGCGAATACATCGAAGTTATAACTGGCAGCATTGAGAAAGTAGCCGAATTTCTCAATTCCTTTGGTAATCTTTCAATTAATTAAGTCTCTCGAAAGCCAAACCGATTAACTCCACTGTTCTCGAGAGTATCTATATTCGATTAACCAAAAACGTAGGCTGCAGATTTTTATGCAAGTCTGGGAAGGAAATCTTATTTTCCATATTAATTTACATTTATACTACGCAAATATACATAAAATAGCAAAAATAAACCATATATTATTATATCTATGGGGTGAAACAAATATCTATTAAAGTCCCAGTCCTCTTTGTGTTTATAAAAATCTGCAGTCTAATGATTTAGTGTTTTAAACTTCACGAAAATTAATTTCATTCCTATTACTTGCAACTAAATCCTTGTCATACCAAGCATAAGATCATATTTTTATGTAACATGGAATAAAATATGTAACAAAAAATTAAATTGTGCCCCCTTCATGCTGTTTTTAATTGTTGTTTTAAACTTAATTGGTATACCTATTTTGTTTCACCAGATATGTCTTGTAGATCAAGAATAGCTGTGCTTAATGAGAAGCTAACAACACTCGAAAGAAGGATCGAGTATCTGGAAGCATGTGTAAGTTTCCACTTGGAATTATTTTGTAGTCAATGGACTGTGGATCTTTATGCAAATTTAATTGATTTTATTTATTTAATTGTTGGGTTGCAACATCACTTTGTCCAACTTTCCTAAGACAGTTTTTAAGCCTCAGAGATTCAGTTTCATATTTATTGAAAGAAATAGAAAAATTAATGTTGCTTCTGAGCTGCTTTACAAATTAATAGACTACACTGTATTTTCAATGATCTTTTATGCATTCATGGGGAAATTAAATTCGCAAAAAGATGTATATAAAACTTTGCTAGAGAACTAAAACAAAATAGAAGTTGTAATATGTTCAGAAGACAAAGCAGATGTGTATTAAAAGTTCTATTTGTTTAATTGCGTTTGTAAAAATATGAATTTGCATAAAATCCACAGTCTATTAGTGATCTTAAAGATACTAATAAAATAAGACCAATATATGTTACAATATTTATTTATTGCCTATATGAGCAATGATTTATACAAATTAAACCTGGACGAATTTATTTCAAAAAGTAATTTAAAAATAATCACTTCAAATACGATTAATTGATCGTGCATAAATAATTTATTTTAATTGATTTTGTTCTTTTTTTTTTGGTCAATCAACAGTGAATTGAAATAGTGATTATTTGAGGGAATAATATTTGTTTCATGTTTTGTAGTTTCCAAATAAAGTTCAGAGAAATCATTGAATAATATACAGGAATAAATATTTTATTATATTACGTATTATATATGTAGTTATACTATTGGTAAGGATTAGAAAATACTACAAAAAGAAATGAAACACATATTAAGAAGCTTGTTATTTTGTTATAAAAAACAAGTAACACAAAACAAATCACAATACTAAGTAACAAATAATTCACTATTCGTAATGCCAAATAAATCATTCATTGAAAATTTAAATTCATTCGTTTTCCACGTGAAAAAAAAATCCCCCAATTTTCCACCCCTACTAAATCGCATAATCGAGGAAATCGAGGATTATCTTTCAAGTATCTCCCGAAAACATTATTAGAAAACAATGTACCTCGAAAATGTTACAAAACAATGCGTATCGTGAATTGCTCGTTAAAAGTATCGCGTTAATTACGTTTCAGGTGACGAAAGGAGAAACGTTAACGTAATCGATGAAACTGGAAGGTTTGCAAATTTCTGTATTTATTAGCATTGTATATGCATAAATGTACAATAAAGATAATAATAATAATAACTATACATATTATTTTCTAATCGAATTCTATTCACGCGTGGGTTTATTCCTTTTGAAGGATCGTAAATAAGCTAGTTGAGTCGCGTTTAACGAACGGTTCTCCTACTGGTTTATTGTGGCTCCAAATGAAAGTATCGATTCCGGAGCGACACGACCTGACAAGTTGATTTTGCGATGGACCGTATTCGTCGTAAAGGAAACGAAGGCAGACTAAAGTAAGCAACCCCATTGGTGCTATTGATCCAAGTGTATGCGTGGACATAACTGTCCTAAACGCTGGGATGGTGCAAAGGCCTGCAACAAATGTTAATCGAATTGTTAGCTATCCTTATATTTGTCCACATTCAACAATAAATTCGTAAATAATAACTAAATCCTATCGATCCGATTTTAATCTGTTTTCGAAAGACAATTTTTATCCGTGAACTTCTTATAATGCATGCTTTATAGTACATTTTTTCCTTTTTATTTTTTAGTCACGATTGACGCACAAATTCAAGATTGAAAGTTACCGAAGCTTCGCGACGTCAATACCGTACATTCGTAGATGCACAAAAATATATATGTGAGATAGCGTTTTAAAAAGTTTGAATAAAACTGAGAATATCAATAACTTTGACCAAGAATTATCGGTAAAAATACTGCAAAAAGAAGGCACCACGGCATCTCTAACGTAGATTTTAAATCTTACGAACAAGATTCGTAAAAATTTCTTTAATGATCTTCAATTACGAGTACTACCGAAGATCCAATACAAAAAAAGGCGAGTACTTTGAGAAAAATGTTAAAATCGGATTCCTAGAAATCACCCGCTCGCATAAGTGTTCCGACTGCGTATGCTAAAGTGGGGACCATTACATTTCCACGTTTCGTCGTCGCGTTATAAAGTTCGGGTCACTTTTCACCCAAAGACTATTAGCGAAACGAAAGATCCTTCGAGGATTAATATTAAAGAATATTTCATTTACCCCCAACTATGGTATTGTACACGTCGCTCTTGCCTCGTATATGAGCCGATACGAACGCCGAAGATATAAAAATGGTTCCCACGCCGCCGCAAAAAAATACCGACTTTAACATTTTGAGTAGAGCTTCGTGGGATGATGGTTGCAGTTTTAGGTGATTTGCGTGCAGCAATCCATAAGTCACACCAGTGTACATCCCTATTCTCCATACCGATTTTAATTTCTCAAGTGGATTTTCTCCATCCTTTGACCCCCAAAATCCCATCCGACTGGGGGGGTGCAGACTTATATCACCTGGCTTACTCATTTTTTATAATACCAATCTAAAACGGAATTATTTTAGTTTGTAATTCATTCGTACAATTGTCTGAAAACAAATTATAGTGAGCTATATTATTATAAAAAATGTCACACTGTTGGACAATTATTGAGTATTAATTTTACTTACATTGCATGCATATTTTGACCACTATAATAGTCATATATACGTACAGGAAATTTAATAGACAACTTATTGCTAGATGGTAGATTTTTATACATTAATGGGAAATTTGAATAAAGCAAAAATCAAGGGTATATATAATATCCAAAGTGAAATATATATTATTTTCTGTTTTTGAAGATGAGACAATTTTCCATTCAGATTTCATTCCTTTAATTTTGTTACTAAAAATAGGAATTTGCATAAAAATCTACAATCTACTTATTACTATTATTAATTTATTTAAGATTCATGCAATCATCTTAAAACAAATTACAGTAATCTGTATTATTATAACAAATCTTACATATTTTGATAACTATTGGTAATTAATTTTACTTACATTAAATGCATATTTCAATTACTATAATAGTAAAGATACATGCATAGCAAATTATTGTTACTTTAAGTAAGATTCATGCAGTAATCTTAAAATAAATTATAGTGATCTATGTATTACCATAACAATGTTTACATATTTTGATAACTATTGATGATTAATTTTACTTACGCTAAATGCATAATTCATTTACTATAATAGTGAAGATATATGCATGGAAAATTATTATTATTTTAAGTAAGATTCATGCAATAATCTTAAAACAAATTACAGCGATCTGTACTACCATAAGATCTTTACATATTTTGATAACAATTAATGATTAATTTTACATAACTATGCATTATACTGAATGCATAATTCAGTTACTTTAATAGTAAACATAGGTGGATTGCAAACGTAATAGAAAACATATTATTATTATTAATTTAAACAAGATTCACGGATGCATTTTAAAACAAGTACAGTGACCTATACTGTTATCAAAAAATGTTGCAACCGAGCGCATATTTCAATCACTGTAACAGTGGATCTATATACGTATAGTAAATTATACTATATAGTTAAACTTATTACTCAACTAATGCTTCACCTCTTTATTTAACAAAATTTTAGCCCCGTCTCTGACAATATACGTGATCCATATTTATTTCTCGCTTATGTAACATGAACCACTTTTATAGTAGATTCGCAACTAACTTGCTTAAGCGCTCATATTCGAGTTAATGTATTTCCTTGCAAAAACATACTTTGCAATTAATTACAGATTAAGTACGTGCAAGTTTTAATTTTGGTTCGACAATTTTATTGCCTCAAAACGAATTTCATCCTTCCGACGGAAGATCGAAATTTGGTCGAAACGCGGCAAAATATTTGTAAGATCAATTTGTAATATTTACACATTAATTTACATATTGTCGAAGCTTCAAAAGCTTTTGCGTACGCTTAACAGCAATTGCAAAATAAAAACGATGATAACTATATGTATAATAAATTTTATCTATGTTTAGTTGATTACAACTTTATTCAATGACTCGCACTGAAAATCGTCCAGCACAGTCTCTACAATTGCTGTCAGCAACGCATCTTTTAGATATTCGTGTCTGATTTTAAGGATTTTCTTTCGTTGGTTATTTCTCTATTTTATATCGCGCGTTTAAAAATAATACTTCATTATCCGAATAAATTAGTTTCATCGCTGATTTTGAACATTCTTGCGACTTATAATTCTAAGTCCAAACATAAGCTAGTGACTTTATGCGCATAGTTGAAAATGTTACCAAAGTCTAGGGAACAAACGAACGAACGTAACATTTTCGTTTCGAGTTTCGAGTGCAAAGATACGAGGTTATATAAATACAAATCTTGTATTAAAACTTGTTAATCAAAGCTATCAAATTTATCGCGCAAAAATGTTGCATTCCATGTCGCGCATCCTTGCAACACAGGTACAAGTGAAAATCATTGATAGTTTAAGCTGTCACGATAAAATTCAGTGAGTTACAAAGTTATTGGCACAGGTAAAACATTATCAGGTATACGAGAAGTAAAAAAGAACAATAAAGTAAGTTTTTGGCTGGTTTATTTACAAAAAGGTGCAATTTGTACGTTAAACATTTAGGTTTCAAAGATATAAGACCAAATTTTTGTTATTGGTAATTGATTAAAGGATGTCCAAATATCGAAGACTATTGTAGAAAAATAATGAAATAGATGCCAAAATTATTTGAATTAATAATTAGATATAAATTAAATTACGTCGAAATTCATGGAATTATTAAGCCTTAGAAGATATGTTAATAATTTCGCGACCAAAAAATCGAGGCAAAATATG
Source organism: Eucera pruinosa (assembly GCA_028830335.1). Taxonomy (NCBI): domain Eukaryota; kingdom Metazoa; phylum Arthropoda; class Insecta; order Hymenoptera; family Apidae; genus Eucera; species Eucera pruinosa. The sequence continues at coordinate 5,670,589 of JAMYCR010000019.1, forward strand.
ATTATAACTTTGTTCTTTCATGACTGGAAAATCATAATTTTGTCGTTCTATTTAATAATTTTATTAGCTCAAGGCCTGAATCGTATATTTGCAAATAAGAAATATTACTATTACTTAGAGTTACTTTATCATTTCCTTTGTTTTCATATTTCTCTGTTAAATCTTTGGCCATGCCAATAATGTTCCAACTCACTGTATTTAAGCTATTTATACATTAATTGTTACATCAAGACATTACATGAAGACAACATTTGCCCTTTCAGAAACAAAATCTAGTCCTTTTGAGATCTCTGAGTACCAAGAAGTCTACAAGATCAGCAAGCAGCACCTCATCAGCTGTAAAACCAAATGTCACTGGACTCAGTGACAAATGCATGAAAATTCCTAATTCGCGTAATTAATCATTGCATTTCAGTATTATCCAATTCACATTAGAACTACCGATAACTAAATAATTACTTGTACCAAGGAAATAAAATTGGTTGACATTTGCAAGACTCATGTGGTCAAAATATAATAAATCTTCATCATAAATTTGTAACAAGTCATTTTTGGATAATCATTGATATCTGAGTTAGTGGTTCTAATGTTAACACTTTGCCGACTGTTTGCATTTGCATTAGTTTGTACAGTTTTCAAGTCTGAAAGCAACTTTATAAGAATTGATCCTAGATTGTATTGTCAGTTATCATACTTTAAAAGAAATAATAATTAACTCTTTGCACTCCACATCAAAAGTTAAGGTTCAAGTTTCTTTAATTCTACATCAACCAATTCAATTTTTGTCTCTTTGAAATGAAAGCAAATTTCTGCTTTTTGAAATACATAACACATTATAAGTTTTCACAATGATCAGAGAAGTGCATTGAAGCTGCTGCTGTTTTCTTATTATTAAAAATAGTTTGGAGTGCAAAGGGTTAAAAGAAGTAAAGAAGTAATATTGATAAAGAAGTAATATTGAATTTTATTCAGTTGGCTTGAAATTGCTGGTCAGCAAAGTGTTGAGAAAAAATTTCTGGAATCTTTGAAATGTTTTCTTCCAGCTGTTGGTCCTGGAGCTGCTAAGGATAAAGATTACAAGAATCCGGAATACTTCTGCTATCACACGGAAACTTTTGGAGAAGCTGAAGTAGAATTAGCTAAATTCAGACTGAGAGCTCCTTCCAATAAAATACCATTTGGAAAATAGAAATAGTCTCGTTTATTTTTGTTTTACGATCGATCATGTAGCAATTAATGAGTAACACTTAAAACCCAAAGACTAATTAGATGTAAAATAAAAGATTTTTAATCCCCAAATAGGAATTTACCGATTGTTTATTGCATTAACAACTGTACTATTTATTCTACCAGAATTGTAAATAAATATTGTTATAATAAACGTTGACGAAAACCCCGCTGCGAGAACATAAATAAAAGCACAACTTTGTTAATATTGCAAACTCCTTTAGATCGAGGTTTTAGAAGTAGCAAATAACTCTGTTATTTCGTAACATTTTTATTTCTTAAAAATCGGAAGCTACAGCTGAGACTTGCGTTTATAATTTCCAAGAGGATCTCAATTTTTCGTTTACTATAATTCGTAATATTTTAATTTCGGAATTGGAAGCGAAATAATTTTCGATACGAAAAGAAACCCATTATAATAGGAATTATTATTTATATACTACTTAATATTTATTTACAAGGAATTATTATTTACTATGTAAAGTATAGCTTCTGTATATTTATATAATTGGACTACGGATTTTTATGCGACTTTGTGTATATTTTAAAAACTAAAAATAAATAAGGGATTCTTTCATCATCGAAATATTGCAATTTCTACAATACTTCATATTTAAAAACATACTTTGTATGCTTTGTATACTTTTGCATACTTGTATACTTTCGCTGAAAAATCCGCAGTCTATTTACAATATATACACATGCGCATCTAATTAGCGAATATTAGTTGCAATCGGAGACATTCAAAGCCGATTGTAAATAAAATTATACGTGGCATTGCTATACACACGATAAGTGTTGATATAAATGCGTATCTGGTTTACGCACGTATATGCAATTAAATTAAAACGGTACATGTATGTATCATGTCACGTGTTAGCGATCCGCAATTTTAATGTCTCCGAGCAAATTTTAATTCCTTTCCTGCTGAAATAAGACCTCATCGTTTTTTTCGTTTATATATATATATATATGTATATATACATATATATGTATGTTTTGATACTTTTATTGCGCGCAACATTCCATCGTACGGCAAATGAGATAATACAATAAAAGGAGCCGATTAATTGTCGAATTATTAGACCGAACAAGGTTACGAGAACGATACGAGGGCAGAAATGTCGCTCGTAACACCGAAACATGTTATTTCATCTCTATTAAAGCGAAATCAGGCCTCGAAAAATTTGTCTAACATCCGAGGCATTGCGAGTAATGTTTCGCGGCGTTTGCACGAAGAACCGAAAACACTACGCTGTCGTTTCGGCCTTAATGCAAGTCCTGCGCAACATTTTAGGTGAGTGATAAATCAAGCGATTGGTAATTGGAGTAATTCGTTTTTGGCTTAGAAATTATTTGCTTGATTTGCTTTGTAAATGGATATTGTATGCGATAAGGTAGGATTTGGGTAATCATTGAATACTGTAAGTATTTTTAAAGGTATAGTTTTGCAGTGTTGTTCAATCTTTGTCTGATTTCTATTAGACAAAACTTATGCAAAAATTATTATCTTTTGGATAGCAATGAGTATAATTTGGATTTCATAAAGCTAAAGAAGAAATATAAGGATTTATAGTATTCAGTTTTCTTTTAGTTTCTGTGACACAGAAGTTATGCGTATCTCTGAATAACAATGAATATGGTTTGGGTCTAATAGAAATAGAATGAAATTATAAATGTATGTAGTATAAGTGTACCTTCAAACATACATATTTTACAGCATTTACTTTCCTTTTAATTGCTATGAGACAAAAATTATGCGCATCTCTAGGTAGCAATAAGCATGGTGGGTCTAATAGAAATAGAAAAGAAATATAAGTATATGTAGTATAAGTTAGCTATTGTATATTTGTTGTACTATAAGTAGACTGTGAATCTTTGTGCAAATTCATTATTTAATAATGAATACAGGTTTGGGTTTAATAGAAATAAAGAGGAAATATAACTTACAATGTAGGATAAGTTAACTTATCATTGTATATTTGTTGTCCTATAAGTAGACTGCAGATCTTGATGCAAATTAGTTGTTTTATAATTGTACAGAAATAAAGTACAAATTGTCCACCTCTTTTTAAATACTATAAAATGCATCTTGCTTTGTATACTTTTATTTACATAATGGGCAAAGAATCCTTTGATGCATAGGAACACAAAAGAATGCAGATTAAAATAAACCTAGAAGAGAAGTGCAAGTAGTAGCATAAAAAAATAAAATAATAAATTTGTACATTAATTAGAAAGATGCTAGTGCACGATTAAAGTAATAAAGATCCGTAGAGAACAATTATCCTACAGAGTTTTTATCAAAATTTTACTTGTCATATTTTTAGCATCTTTTTTCATACTTAGATCTCCTGTAAATGCATAAAGATCCACAGTATAATCTTAAATATAAGTATAATAACTGCTAGTAATTCTCGATTAAAACATCATTTACCTGCATTGAGAGTTAATTTAAATACAAACCTTGTGTTTAATTACAGTTTTGTATTAATAAGCATGTCGATAAAAGTCTCTTTGCTCTCATCAGAATTGCACTGAATTATCGTTTGCGTTCCACAATGCCTTATCGCTTTTACAATCACTGTAACGCATTTGCTTATTTCTGTTCCCATTTCTTCTTCTTCTTTTTCTTCTTCTTTTTCTTCTTTGTCCTGTGAATTTTTTCGAAGTTAATGGAAACATTGCAATGTTAAAGTTTACGACTAGTTTAAAATGTTGCAAATCGTTAAAATGTTTTGCCATTGCGGAAATCGTCGTAAATATTTAAAGTTTAAGGCTATTGTAAAATGTTATAAAAACTTAGTTTTCCGCTATTGCAACACTGTCGTAAATAGACAAAGTTCACGGCTATTGTAATAATGTATGGAAATCTTTAAAGTTTACTACGAATTTTTGTGTTCATATTTTCTCCGCAAATAGACTGCGAATCTTTATGCAAATTCATATTCTTATCAACAAAGTTAAAGAAATGGAAAGTAAATGAAGAACAGTAATATATACGTACGTCACTTTGAATATTTTATACAGGCAATTACGAAAATCTTCGTACAGCCTTTAAAATTGTTGATACTTAAAAGGATATCACGAGGCCAAGCTTTTAATTTCTGTACTTTTTTTTCATTTTATTTACTTATTATAATCTTTTGCTAAACGGATTAGGACGGCTTTTAATTTTTCTATACTTTCTTGTAAAGATTTTAGAAAACGAACAAAATCAGTGCCCGTAAAAAGTTCTAAAATCATGTACATCGAAATAGATAGGTGTACGAAGACTTTCATGAGTGACTGCATATTTTTACATATTATATATTGTATTTGATGACTTTTTGTACAATTACCCTATAAATATTCTAATTAGACTGCGAATGTTTATGCATTTATGGGGAATTCCAACTTTCGAAGAGGTACAATAATTTAAGTAATATATAAAAATCTACTAGATACTCGAAATACAGCTCATGTTACAACGTTTCGAAGGTGAAACGAATTTCTATCAAAATCTCACTTTTTCAAAGATACCGATTTGCATAAAAATCGAATTTTAAGAATAATACTGCACCTGCAGGCGATCGTTTTGCGCTTCCGGTTCGACGCCTTCTTCGAACGAAGACATATTATAAGCACGCGAAATGTATTCTCAAATAGATAAAAAAAGCTGCTCATGTAAAAGTCATGTTTTTTATTCACGTGACAATCGACAGAATAAAAAGACTGCGTGTCATAGATTGCTGTGTTGGCGAACATTACAAAGCAAATTTTAGCCCTTTGTGATGTTAAAAGTTTCGCCGCTAGTTAAAACTGGAAATAAATCGAAACCTAGTATCCATTATTTCAGAAATTGAAGTCGTAACAAATTTTGTTTAGAGAATTAATCCATTTGTTGAATATAATTATATGATTCAATGAAGCTTAAATTAAGTACAGTTTCGATAAACGAAGAAACGAAAAGATAGAGAGAGTATAAAATCGAAGATTTACTCAGGTTTCGAGAGTTTCGAATCATTTAAAGTAAGAAAATGTTTCGAGTTTCCAGAACTCGTAATTTGATGAGTTTCGAAGTTTCGAGTGTTCTATCTCTAATATAAATTATATAACGATAAATTATAGTAACTAACACCGTGCTGTTGCAAACTTAACTGTTGCTCGCAAGAAATACACAAAATTCGTGCGCTCGTTGTTGCAACAAATTCGCGAAAGCATGTAGAGCTACAAGAAACGTACGAAACGCATAAAAATTACACTGCTGAAAAGAACGAACAATTTCGCATAGGAAAGCTAATATGTAAGAGTTGAAATATCTTCAACATGTTTGGCAATAAATGCTAAAAAAAAAGTGTTAAATAAAAGCTAGATATTTAGATCACCTGTTCTACTTATAAAAGCATGGCATTGCATAAAAATTCGCAGTCCAAAGGTAACACAAATAATAATCGTTCGAAATACTCACAGCTATTCGTTTTCAATGTTCGCTTGGAGAACGCGTGTAATATCAATTTTTGTTTATGCAATAATAATAAATAATAAATAGTGATGTATGCAAAATGCATACTTAAGTACTGATTCTATGGAACGATTTGGGACCACCTTTGAATTTCTGTTCTCGCTATTTGTTCAAAGTTCGTCTCTACGTGTTGAGGTGACACCTTTTACGTTTGTATCCTCGTGTATATAAAGAGTATAAAGCGATTTAGATCGCGTATTCAGCATCACAGTGGTTCAGAGCAACTCTCTTCTCCCGAAACATGAGTTCAGAGTACGTATTTAAGTCCGGGGAGAAGAAATCTGTTGGATTTCTTCAACCATAGAACTTCCAGAGATTAAAATTTCTATACAAATTCTACACTCGTGAGCAAAATTAAAGGATTAAAATATTCTACCGACAAAGTGATTGATGCGACTTTTTGAATTGTTTAAAATTTTAGTACCAAAAGACTTGATCGAAGCTCAACTATTTCGCAATAAATTTCCTTAACACGTAGGCTTGATACCACGAAATGAGAAAAATGTTTTTGGCCGTGGAATAATAAATAATTTATAAAGATAGCAGCGCGTATTTCAAGGATATGTTATTCTATGTATTTTTTACGTTGTTAGATAATAGCTACCTATGCTTGTAATAATACGTACTCTATAGTCTCTATTCGAACTTAAATATTAAAAGGAACTTTAACAAAAGTCTGTATATTTGTCTGATCAATTTCTCTACTTTTTGTTTCGTGGAGTGAATAAATTAAGGTACAGGTACTGATTCGTACCAAAAGTAATCGAAGTTACAAATAGCCGAAGAAATGTACATATTATTATAATACAATGGAAATAAATATTTATTCGTTCCTTTAATAGAAAATCGTGGAAAATTTGCAACGAGCCCAAGTTCGTCGTCAGTAGCTCTAATTTTAACTAGGTTTTTCCAATAATTGTATCGTTAGATAAACGAAATATCGTTAAGAGTTCAAAGTGTCGTCGAAGCGAAAAGGCGTAAATTTCGCTGCAGTAAAATATTTTGTCTTTAGATCAAAGAGCGTCGATGTCCGGACGATATATTCGGTGTCTCCGAATACGTACGTGTCGAGCAAAGATGAAAGTCGGGAATTAATGGCAATTTGGCCCGATGTGGTTCGCGATCTCACGGATGCTGGTCGTCATCTCGATATACCGGATGTTACCAAATGGTTGGCAAAGGTACTATTACCAAGTACAGTTTATACTCTTATCCATAATTACTAGGCTGCCGATTTCCATGCACTCGAACCCTTGAGAATCGAAACGCTTGTTAATCCAAACGCTTGAAAGTTTAAACGCTTATCAATCGCTTCTTAAAGTATAAGTATCCAAGTTTTACTTTCAGCCACCGTATATAGAACCTAAACCTATATTATTTTGGTGAACTTGTAGGTGTTGCAATACAATGTTCCGACTGGAAAGAAAATCAGAGCATTGTCCGTTATTCACGCGTACAGATCGCTATGTCCTTACGATCAATTAACGGAGGAAAACATTCGTTTGGCCCGCATTCTAGGCTGGTGCGCCGAATTGGTTTGTAATTCGAATCGAAACATTCTCGTTTAAACGCGCACAGTTTTCGCAGTTTCCCCTAAAAATTCACGGGTTACAGATGCAAGCGTTCTTATTAGTGTTCGACGATATTCAAGATCAATCAAAGAGTCGACGAAATCAACCGTGTTGGTACTTGCACAATGGTATTGGATTAAATGCCATTAACGATGGTCTAATGCTGGAAATGTGTATATATCAGCTTCTCAGGAAACACTTCAAATCGAAAGACTGTTACTTAAGTCTCATAGAATTATTCCTAGACGTAAGCGGCAAATCCTTTCAATCATAAGCTTAACCCTTTGCGGACGAGTGTCGACAAATAGTCGCCTAATCATTTTTTGGCTTTCCGAACCCATGTCGTCTTTTAAAGCACAAAACATAATGTAATGAATACTTAAAATCTATAATAAATACTTGAAATCGCTGGAAATTAAATGGTTTGGAACTGAAAAGTCTGAAAACTCAAATTCGTAGAATTGAAAACTCAAGTACTTTCACAAGTTTCATTACTTCTCGTCCGCAAAGGGTTAATAAATGCTCCTTTTTAACATATCAATTTTCGTGCACTTAGATTAAGATCAGATTAAAGTGTTTACTGCATTTCGAAAAAGTTAGTAGATTAAAAAAACTTAGTGCACTTAGGAAGAAACGTTAGATTAAATGATTTAACGTGCTTGAGAGAAATGTTGTTTTCTTCTCGATACTTTGCAAACTGCAAGTATGGGAAGATCGTTGATTTATAATTAATTGCAGTCTACGTTAAAGACGTCGATGGGTCAGTGTCTGGATTTATTGTCGACGAATGCTGGAAAGAAATCAAATCTAGATATGTTCACTATGGATCGATACAATGCTATCGCGAAATACAAAACGGCTTACTACACGTGCGTTTTACCAGCCACTGCTGCTATGTGCCTGGTAAGCGTAATTGCTGCTTGCAGTAACTACAAAATGTATTCGCACGTACCTCAAATTTTCATTGGATTCCATAATTGAATTGTATAGCGATAAATTCGTATAGTTGCGTAAAAATTGTACAAATTCGTAGGCTGGTATAAAAGATCCGGAAATGTATCGGCAAGTGAAAACCATTTTACTGGAAATTGGCCACTTCTTCCAAGTGCAAGACGATTACTTGGATTGCTATGGTGATTTTGAGATTATAGGAAAGAATGGCACCGATATAGTAGAAGGAAAATGTTCGTGGTTAATAGTTGTAGCTTTGCAACGCGCCACAGCGGAGCAGAGAAAAATCTTAGAGGTAAACTGTACTTCCTTTCTGTTTCCTGTGCCAAGCTAATGAGTACGAATAACGAATGAAATTTATTTCTCTAATATTATTGTAATACCATAATGAGTAGCAATAATTAACTGATATTTCTTCTCTGCTATATAATATATTTCCTCTATTAAATGGCAATAATAATTAACTATGTTTCTACAATATTACTGTAATACTATTACAGTAATAAACTAAATTTATTTCTATAATATTATAATACCTCAATAGGTAATAATTAGTTAATATTTCTTTTCTCATTAATAATATATTACACAGGAATGCTATGGCCAGGAGGATACGGAGAAGGTGAATCGCGTGAAGCAACTTTACAACGAGTTAGGCTTGCCAAACACTTACGCGATTTACGAAGAAGAGACGTTCAATTTGTTAAACACGCACATACAGCAAGTGTCGCGCGGACTTCCGCACGATTTCTTCTTAAAGCTACTCGACAGAGCATTTCGCAAAGTGATACAAAAACGGTTAATATTATCAGAGAGTTCGAAAAACTCGCAACCGAATGTGTAACTAAAAAGATGACAATAATTTTTCGTTACCGTTATTGAATCATTCGATGCGCGCAATTTACGGCCAACAAGTGATAAAGATTAAATCTGTGGTGAGGAAATATATGGATTCCAAGTTAAAAACAGTGAGATATTATATTTTATATGGTATATAGATATATATATGTATGTACATTATTATACACATCGTTTTCCTACGAACATTTATTTTTGCATTTTAACAGTAACACCGTGTATAAAATTGAATATCGCCGTGTTTATATATATATATATATATATATACATATATATTTCAAAGATTAATAAATAACCTGAGACAAAAAAAGAGTTTGTCTAGGATCTTTTCACTTTCTTTTTGTAACCCCAAGGTTGCTTCTTTTTCACGTTCCTTCGAATCTTCGAGCGCACGATTTGCTTCAATTCCCGTCGAAGCTCTTTGAACGCGTCTTCCGGTGCGCGTTCTTTCGAGAAGAATTTGATTGCCTCTGAAATTCATTAAACGTGCAAATTTTTGCGTCGAAATTTTCATTGGCAGACTGTGAATTTTCATGCAAATCTTTGTAAATAAATTTAAAGAAACGGGATATAAATAGAGGATAGTTTTATCCTGTAAGTTGAATTAAAATATCTTCTCTAATTCGACTGTTTCACATATTTTTATACCCTATTTATATTCTGCATTTTTTTACCTATTTATCTTAACGATTATCTTTTAAATAATTTATATGAATAACCATATATATATATAAGCGTACCATTAAAACGAACATCGTTAATATCAAAAAATAGTTTGCCAGTGTCTTCTATTACATCATTCGTGGTCGGTTCCTCGTTAATTAAAACTTCCTTTTCATCGTCGCGTTCATCGTCCGAAGAATCGTATTTAAATGGGTTCTTCGAATTTAAATCAAATTGAAACTTTGCGGGTTTCAATGCCTCCGTATTTGGCTTCTTATCTTCTTCTACAACTGTAGAAAAATAAATCATAGCTATTATATAATAAATAATACTATTACACGCGTTATGGGATATCGATGGAAAACGAGTAGATCTTTGAATCGCTGTAACTTCGCAAAAAAGCATCGCACAACGATCAACTTGGGCTCATCTTAAAGCTTAAAGTCTCTACTTTCACGCACAGGTGAATCTACTTTCCCACAGATATTTTTCGAAACGTTTTTTACTTCAAAGTATAGAGTGAAAAACTGAAGCTAGTATTTTCTCTGTTAAAAGTTTGCAAGGTTTAAACGCCTCCGCGAACTTTAATAATTTTTTTTCGTTGTTCATTTTACGATGATTTTGTAGAGGAAATTCTCCCCTTTGCAACGAGCCCCCAAAAGTCGATGTGCGATTTTTTGTTGCCGAGTTATCGTAGTTTGAATGGAAAGTGTACACTGTACTTTGCGCGTACGCGTTTAATTTGTGCTCAACGCGCGATTGGCGTGTTTTTTTAATGGATACAAAGTTACGCACCTTTTTCATCTTCCGTTGCTTTCCCATACGTTTGTAATAAACTGAATTGCCCCCCTTCTTTCAAGCTTTTCGACAGCGAATCCGATACCGAGAAAAAGACTTCTTTCGATACTTCTACTGGCGGATTCTCATTTGCATCTTCGACGCTATCTTTAGCTTTCTTCTTCTTCTTTACTTTCTTAGTTTCCTCTTCCACTTTGTCAATATTAATTTCATACTCTTTGTGATTGCTTTCCGTAGGATCGTACCTAATCATTCGCTTTCTGAAGAAACACAGAAATTTAATGCTTTTGTACTAAAGACACTGCAACGTGCAATGTAAATAATTATTTGGTAATAGAAAATTGTAGATGTATTTAGAATAGTTTCATAATGGTAGTTAAGTAGTGTAAGAAAATGCAGAGAGTGCATGGAAAAAGTCCACAGTCTAATAATAATGATTATTAGTTCTATTTATACTTTGGAATTTTTTCATCCTTATTGGCATCCTTATTTTTGGAAACAATTGGGACTCCCAAAATGTTCTCTAAAATATCTAATTGCAACTCTTTTTCCTTTTGCAAATTGTTCGTTTCATCAATGCTTTCCTTGGCAACATTTTCATCAGATTTTTGTTCTTCTTCCATGAAACGATTGTCCAATTTAAATCTCTCATCGTTTCCCAAAGTAATATTCGGCTTAAACTAAAATTGTTAGTTAATTAACATCGAAAGAAACTTTGTGAAAAGTTTGGAATGCTTGCAAGAGCCACACCTTGCCCGTAACATTTTCATTAAACTCAAATTTGGCATTCCAGTCCGTGTCATTGTCATCATTCTCATTATTATCCTCGTCATCAAATATATCACGTTTTCTTTTCTTTTTTCTCTCCTTCCCTGTACTTTTAGGCTGCTCTATTTTATCGATGTCGTCGTCAAATATTATTTTGTTCTTGTTGGATTTGTTATCCTACGAAAACAGGGAATTAAACGAAGCTTTACAATTTTCATTCGTTCAGTCGAAATCATTGTCTTAATTATTTAATTAAACGTTCGATGATTTGTTAATCCGTAAAGATTAAAACTTTTCTTTTTAGACTGCGATATCTACCAAATTTCGAAGCGCATTTTGCACGGCCAATTCTTTGGCCCTGAAAGCTTCTTTTTTTTGTTTCAATGATTCCAATCGCTTCTTCTCGGAAGCGCCAATTTCATCCGCATTTAGGGCAATCATTTTTTTGTTCACTTCCCTTTTATAAATTATTGCAACTAGTGGCAATGTTTATTTATTCAAAGGAAGGTTAAACCCTAACCTAAACGTGGAATGTATTTTTTCTTAACTTGCCCCGCGATTTATCGCTGTATTAAGTTCTTAAACGTGTGTACGTATAATAAAAGCGAAATATAGCAAGTTATGGCGATTAAATTTCGATAAAACGCTGCGTAAACAAATTGAACGAGGAAACAACGGGCGCATTCGTTTGAATAGGTTAAGAAAAGAGGGTAAAGTAGAGATCTAACATCATCGTTTTGTGCTCTTTCGCGCAGCAATTTTGGTCCGAAAATCGTGGAAAGTTAATAGGAACATAGAATAAGCAAGGAGGTATGCCAGCTCCTGCTCGTGACGTCACAGCCCAGGTGGAGGGACACTCAGAATCCAAGATGGCGACGCGTGCCACTAACTGTGGTTATATGCTCCTGATACCTCCTAATACTCGCGTAAAATTCATTACGTACGCACGAATCAGGAACAATTTGTGCACTTTTATATACGCATCGTGTCATAGAGAATCTAGCAAAGCTTTCACGGTCGAATAGGTGCACCAATTGTCCGTGGAAGTCTGCTAAAATATTCAGAACGCCTAAGAGATGTTACCGCCAACCGGAGCGCGACTCTGGAAAATAATTTATAACAAATGAAGTGTAACTAAAATGTTGATGAAAGTGGCACAAGAAAGTAACTAAAGGTGTTGCTTTTAATATGCACCCACGAAGATTTGCAGGAAGTTACACAGAAACGAGTAACGGATAGAAAATCATAAGGGTGGGGGATACCGGCTAAAAGCCGGCACGTATACTCGCCAAATAATTATTAATAACTAATTATTTACAGGGGAATTGACATCGGAACTTACACGTGAAAGTAGCTAGTGGTTCTACCTTTGCGATGCGGGCCATTAGGTGTATCAATTAATGCTGCGTAACGAGCACGTAATGAATCTTCTACGGGCGAAGGTAATTGACCTGTAATTATTAGGTAATTAACCTGTAATTATAGTGAGGCTAATAAATGTGAATTTCTCGGCTCCTAGACGTCCGATTTTGATCAACCTTGGCTTAAATTAAAGGGGAAAGTCCCAAGAATGTTCTCATTTCGCTTCTTTCAACTAGCGCTTGCAGTTCATTTGTTATAAACAAATATGTCGAGTCATGGTGTATTACTCAGAAAGTATCTGACGAATTATATTAATTTCTCAGCTCTGATACGACCGATTTCGATGAACCTTGGCTTGAATTAAGGGGGACGGTCCGAAGAATATTATCCAGTAGTCTTGTGCAAGTAGTCCTTATAGTTCATTTGTTATAAACAAAAATATGTCGCGCCATGGCCATGGGTAGATTACTTAGAAAGTAACTGGTGAAAAATATTAATTTCTCAGCTCCTAGACGTCCGATTTCAATGAACCTTGGCTTAAATTAAAGGGGAAGGATCCAGGAATGTTATCCAGCAGCCTTTTGCAACTAGCCCCTACAGTTCATTTGTTATAAACAAAAATATGTCGCGCCATGGCCATGGGTAGATTACTCACAAAGTATCTGAAGAAAAATATTTATTTCTCAGCTCCTAGACGTCCGATTTCAATGAACCTTGGCCTAAATTAAAGGGGAAGGTCCCAGGAATATTATGCATAAGTCATTTGTTGATAGCGGCTGTGGTTCGTTTGTTATAAACAAAAGTATCGCGACAATCTAACGTATTCATTAATTATGCTTGTGGAAACGTATTCATTTCTCGGCTTCCACACGTCCGATTTGAATGAACCTTGATTCAAATGAAAGAGAAAAGTCCAAAGAATGTTATCCAATAGGCAACTTGTCCATAAACATTCCGGTTAATTTGTTATAAACAAATATTTCCTAGTTTTCGAGATAACTTAAAAACTATACTTAGGATGGCTTCAAAAGTATATAGAGAGTATTCCTTGGGCTCTTTCCTTTAATTTGAGTCGTGGATGATCCAAATCGGACGTCTAGAAGCCGAGTAATTAGCATTTTTGGGAAACTTGAAAAGGTTTTTCCGATGACGTTTGTCCGAAAAAAGGAATGATTCTTGTTAACGAAAAAAATTAATTTCTCCGCTTCTAGACGTCGGATCAAGACAAACGACTACTCAAATTAAAGGGGAGACTTCCGACTACAAGATAGGGTAGGCTGTATTGCAGTAGCACTTCCGGTTTAGAAGTAATAAGCGTTTATTTCTTGCAATTTAGTATAACTTGCAAATTACAAACAGAATCGCTTTTAAACCTACTAGAGCTCATTTCTGGGCTTTTAAGCTATAATTTGAACCAAGGCTGGTTAGTATACCTTGTCTAGAAGCCGAGATATATGCATAAATATAATACAATATTTAAACGCTTATATCTTCGCTTCTAGACGTGCTATACTAATGAACGTGGACTCAAATTAAAGGGTGAAAGTCCAGAAATAAGTTCTAGTAGGTTTTTAAGCGATTGCATTTACAGTTTGCAAGTTATACTAAATTTAAGGAAAGAAACGCTTATAACTTCTAAACCAGAAGTGCTACTGCAATGAAGCCTACCCTATCTTGTAGCCGGAAGTCTCCCCTTTAATTTGAGTCGTCGTTTGCCCCGATCCGATGCCTAGAAGCGGAGATATTAATTTTTCAAGAAAACTGGAAAAGTTATGTCCAATTCAGTATAAATCGAGAAATTTCCAATTCTCAGGCGGCAAAAGTATTGGCCAAATCGGTGACTTTTTTCGACGCGCCATCTAGCGGTAGAAAGGTGGAACTAAACCTGCAATTTAATTAATTATTCATGTTTAATTAAAAAATTAATATCTCCGCTTCTAGGCATCGGATCGGGGCAAACGACGACTCAAATGAAAGGGGTGACTTCCGGCTACAAGATAGGGTAGGTCTCATACCAGTAGCCCTTCCGGTTCAGTAGTTATAAGCGTTTCTTTCCTAAAATTTAGTATAACTTGCAAACTGTAAATTCAATCGCTTGGAGACCTACTAGAACTCATTTCTGATCTTTTACCCTTTAATTTAAGCCAAGGTTCATTAGTATAGCACGTCTAGAAGCGAAGTTATAAGAGTTTAAAGATAAACGCTTAGGAAAATCTGTAGCCTACTCGTTTAAAACTTACGCACTTGAAAAAAATTAATTTCTCCGCTTTTAGGTATCGGATCGGGGCAAACGACGACTCAAATTAAAGGGGAGACTTCAAGCTACAAGATAGGGTAGGTCTCAACTCAATAGCACTTCCGGTTCAGAAGTTATAAGCGTTTATTTCCTACAATTAAGTATAACGCAAAAACTACGAATGCAATCGTTTTTATGCCTACTATAACTCATTCTGGAGCTCCCAAGCTTTAATTTGAGCCGAGGTTCATTAGTATAGGTGGTCTAGAAGCCAAGATATAAGCAAAAATGTAATACAATTTTTTAAACTGCTATAACTTCGCTTCTAGACGTGCTACACTAATGAACCTAGGCTTAAATTGAAGGGTAAAAGATCGGAAATGAGTTCTAGTAGGTTGTCAAGCAATTGCATTTACAGTTTGCAAGTTATACTAAATTTTAGGAAAGAAACGCTTATAACTACTCAACTAGAAGGGCTACTGGTATGAGGGCTACTATATTTTGTAGCAGGTAGTCTGCCCTTTATTTTAAGTCGTCATTTGTCCCGATCCGATGGCTAGAAGCGGAGAAATTAATTTTTTTCGAATGCGGAATTTTTCAGCGAGGAGGCTGCACATTTGCCTAAGCGATCATCTTTAAACGCTTATATCTTCGCTTCTAGACGTGCTAGACCAATGAACCTTGGCTTAAATTAAAGCTTAGAAGCTCGGAAATAATCTCTGTAAGGTCCAAAAACAATTGCATTAGCGGTTTGTAAGTTATACTAATTTGTAGGAATTAAAAGCTTATAACTTCTGAACCGGAACTGCTAGCGCGATGACACCTACTCTATCTTGTAGCCGGAAGTCTCCCCTTTAATTTGAGTGGTCGTTTGTCCTGATCCAACGTCTAGAAGCGGAGATATTAATTTTTTAATTTAACAAGAATTATTCATAAAATTGCCGGTTTAGTTCCACCTTTCTACCGCTAGATGGCGCGTCGAAAAAAGTCACCGATTTGGCCAATACTTTTGCCGCCTGAGAATTGGAAATTTCTCGATTTATACTGAATTGGACATAACTTTTCCAGTTTTCTTAAAAAATTAATATCTCCGCTTCTAGGCATCGGATCGGGGCAAATGACGACTCAAATTAAAGGGGAGACTTCCGGCTACAAGATAGGGTAGGCTTCATTGTAGTAGCACTTCCGGTTTAGAAGTTATAAGGGTTTCTTTCCTTAAATTTAGTATAACTTGCAAACTGTAAATGCAATCGCTTAAAAACCTACTAGAACTTATTTCTGGACTGTCACTCTTTAATTTGAGTCCAGGTTCATTAGTATAGCACGTCTAGAAGCGAAGATATAAGCGTTTAAATATTGTATTATATTTATGCATATATCTCGGCTTCTAGACAAGGTATACTAACCAGCCTTGGTACAAATTATAGCTTAAGAGCCCAGAAATGAGCTCTAATAGGTTTAAAAGCGATTCTGTTTGTAATTTGCAAGTTATACTAAATTGCAAGAAATAAACGCTTATAACTTCCGAACCGGAAGTGCTACTGCAATGAAGCCTGCTCTATCTTGTAGCCGGAAGTCTCCCCTTTAATTTGAGTAGTCGTTTGTCCTGATCCGACGTCTAGAAGCGGAGAAATTAATTTTTTTCTTTATCAAGAATCATTCCTTTTTTCGGACAAACGTCATCGGAAAAAGCTTTTCAAGTTTCCCAAAAATGCTAATTACTCGGCTTCTAGACGTGTGATTTGGATCTTTGACGACCCAAATTAAAGGGAAAAGTCGAAGGAATACTCTCTATATACTTTTAAAGCCATCCTAAGTATAGTTTTTAAGTTCTCTCGAAAACTAGGAAATATTTGTTTATAACAAATTAACCGGAATGTTTATGGACAAGTTGCCTACTGGATAACATTCTTTGGACCTTTCCCTTTCATTCGAATCAAGGTTCATTCAAATCGGACGTGTGGAAGCCGAGAAATGAATACGTTTCCACAAGCATAATTAATGAATACGTTAGATTGTCGCGATACTTTTGTTTATAACAAACGAACCACAGCCGCTATCAACAAATGACTTATGCATAATATTCCTGGGACCTTCCCCTTTAATTTAGGCCAAGGTTCATTGAAATCGGACGTCTAGGAGCTGAGAAATAAATATTTTTCTTCAGATACTTTGTGAGTAATCTACCCATGGCCATGGCGCGACATATTTTTGTTTATAACAAATGAACTGTAGGGGCTAGTTGCAAAAGGCTGCTGGATAACATTCCTGGATCCTTCCCCTTTAATTTAAGCCAAGGTTCATTGAAATCGGACGTCTAGAAGCCGAGAAATTCACATTTATTGCCCTGCACTATAATAACGGGTTACGTACTACTTACCCGTAATTATAATGCACCCGTACAAGATTCATTACGTGCTGGTTACACAGCAATAATTGACGCGCCTGTGGACCTGCGTCGCGAAGGTAGAACTACTAGCTACTTTCACGAATAAGTTTCAATACCAATTCCTCTCTAAATAATTAGGTATTAATAATTATTTAGCGAGTACACGTGCCGGCTTGGAGCCGGTAGCCCCGGCCCTTATGCTTCTCCATCCATTACTCGTTTCTATCCAACATCCTGCAAATGTACACCGGTGCATTTCAAAGGCAACACCTTTAACTACTTTCTCATACCGCTTTAACCAACATTTTGTTTACCGTTCCTTTGTAAAAAAATATTTTCCGAAGCCGTGCTTCGTTTGACAGGAACACGAGTTCAATGTTTTGAATATTTTCGCAAACTTCTACGGACAATTCGTACACCATTCCGATGTTGGAAGCTTCGCTGGATTACCTAGAATACGATGCGTATACAAAAGTTCTCAAATTGCTGCGGATACTTGCGTTCGTAATGAATTTTGCGCGAGCATTAGCAGATATCAACACGCGCCGCCATCTTGGATTCTGAGTTCCCCTCCGCTGGGGCTGTGACGTCACGAGCGGGAGCTGGCTCACCTCCTTGCTTATTCTATGTTCCTATTAACTTCCCGAGATTTTCAGCCCAAAATCGTAACGCGAAAAAGCGCGAAATGGTGATGTTAGATCTCTACTTTACCCTCTTTTCTTAACTCATCGAAACGAATGCGCCTGGCGCTTCAACGTTTAATTTGTTTATACTACGCGTTTAATAACTAATTAATCACGTGTGAAATCAAAGTAAAACGCCTAAGACTCTTAGCTTTAATTAAAACTCGGCCCAGTCAAAATCCGCCGTCTAAATGCGGAGAAAGTAGCTTTTAATTACGTTAAAGGGCAATGTAATTCAATTAAACGATTTCACTCTACACTCTTACGTCTTTATTATACTAAGAATATTTTACATTTATCTTACACAGGAGTTCGAATTATTATGAAAATTATATATAAATAAACGGCAACTATCTCGAGTAATTTTCCCTTCAACATTCGCGATCACCATTCCGTATTTTTGCGTACTTTTATCATTCTGTAAAATGAATTCGACACGAGTCACGAATATTGTATAAAATTGATTAAAAGGAAGCTATTGTTATACGATAATCGAATTACCTTTCTTGGAAGCTGTTAACTCAGACCGATCGTGGTATTGCACAGTCGTCGAAGCAAAATCCAACGTTCGCGTTGTAGTTTCAATGCGCGAAATCGCCGAGCAATTACTCAAAGCAGCTTCGATAATTGTGGCGTCAGACGGAGGCGACGCAAACACGTCGGATATCGCAGTCGAGTTGGCAATTTCTCTCAACGTTATTTCGCTTATGTTCGCCTCGTCCTAAACATAATTAACACGTAAAAAGATATTATAAACGATGTAGCGTAATTATATTGCATTGCGGATTTTTACGCGCGAACGCGTACCTTTGCAAACTTGGAGTTTAGAAAGCTATTAATAAGGGACGCGCTAATGAATGAACGCTTAAAGAAACAGGTCGAACCTTTAATTAATTAAAAATGTAAAAGATTAATAATTCTTTAGTGTCTAAACTTTTGCGTGAGATGTACAAAAGAATTTCAAAGAAATAAGTAGTAGTACAATTAATTCAATACTCCTCCAAGTATTAAAGTACGACTTTTTGTGCGCTTAGATTTTGAATAATAGCATAAAAATTCGTAATGTATTAATTACGCTTCGCTTACATAATCTTGCGATGTTTCAACGAGTTTTTGTGCGCTTAGATTTTGAATAATAGCATAAAAATTCGTAATGTATTAATTACGCTTCGCTTACATAATCTTGCGATGTTTCAACGAGTTTCCTAGTTTCTCGGAATCTCTGAAGAATTCGATCGTGCGGAGATGTTGCTTTAAATTGACGTGGATAAGAGAATTCTTTCTTGGCCGGAGTCGAACCTAAAACACAATGTTTACAAAGAACTTTTAGATTCGTCTGTTAGTAGTTTAGTAATTTAGTAGACTGCGGATTTTCATACATTTATGGTAGATTTAAATGCATAAATAGGCATAAGCATAGTGATAAAAATTGAGTACAGATTATTCAGTATTTCGAGGATGGAAAACTCTATACTTTATTTAAGTTCCATTTCTTCCCTTTCACTCGGAGAAATATGGATTTACATAAAAATTCGCAGTCTACTCGAGACAAAGAGCACCTCGTGTTGATTGTGCTGGAGCTCGAAATAAATTCGATGCACGCTTATTTTAAATTCCAAACAATACCATTTCTGTTCTAAATCGTAAAAAGTATACCTGTCGCAGTATCGCGCTGTATATCGTCCTCGAAGAACTTGTGAATACCCCTTTTCGTCGCTTCCAATTGTACAGAAACGTCATCGCTCCAATTACTCGACTCTAGCATTTGTTTGTCCAATTTCTCCGATAGTTCTTCGAACGTATTAGAAACCTCGGTCTTCTTATCTTCCACGAATTCCGCGTGATTTTTGCACGCGTCCAGAACCACTTGCCGTGCATCCTACGAAACGCAACGTTTGTTAAAGTTAAAGTAACTCTTAGCATTTTATTCTGAATCTAATTTGCATTTACTTCGATCAACGAGGAGGCTTTAGTTTTGTCCGCAACCATCTGCACTTGCATTTCCTTCACGCTGCATTCGACGGCATTATTGTGATGCTTCGTTGCGTCGTAGCTCTCGTTTACGTTAGTCTTTAGTTCGTTTATCAACTCTTTCCCGTTTTCCGTGATTCTGTTTGCAACTTCTTCGTTCTACCAATAAAACAAATCCATCGTGAATTGTTTGCTTCACGGAGAGAAGGAAAAAATAGTAGATTACGCATGGAAATGATTAATTACTTCTTTCGTTCTAAGAGTAACTTTGTTCTCGATCTTTTCCATGTCTCTTCGAACCCGGTCTTTCAAATCGTTCAACGTTTTAATATTTCCATTGCAGCTATCCGTAGTTTGTCTTTTAAGTTCGCTGCAAAGATCGCTCACGCGATTGCATTTGTTCATTATGGCGGAGAAATCTTCTTCCTGTTTTTTGTTTAAATCGTCCCAGTGGGCGAACGTGGCTCCTAGCATCTGAAAGAAAATTCTTTAACTCCTTGCCTAGTAACGACGAGTATTATGCATCATGAAACCATAAGATCAATGCTTATGGAAAGTAAATTACGCGTCATATATCAATGTTTAAAAACTTAAACCCCTCAGCAGTTGAAAAATTAACAGGGCAATGAGTTAATAATTCTACTATTCAAGTAACACGTTCGTTAATTAAATAACTATTAAATAATCGTAATCGAAATTCGAATGCGTTAAAAAATATACAAGGCATATAGTGTGCAAAATATAGTGGAAATTGCAATACTTAGAAGGTGAAATAATTCTTAACCCTTTGCGGACGAGAAGTAATGAAACTTGTGGAAGTACTTAAGTTTTGAATTCTGCGACTTTGAGTTTTCAGACTTTTGAGTTCCAAACTATTTAATTTCCAACGATTTCAAGTATTTATTATAGATTTTAAGTATTCATTACATTATGTTTTGTGCTTTAAAAGACGACATGGGTTCGGATAGCCAAAAAATGATTAGGCGACTATTTGTCGACACTCGTCCGCAAAGGGTTAATTTACGCCTCCTTCGACTTTTAATTTTAAAAGTATAAATTTGCACGAAATAGTAATTGAATTATATTTCTCGTACTTTTGTGAATGAGCGCTGCTTTTCGGTAAATTGTTGCTTCTCGCAAAGCGTCTCCACGTTCCTCTCGATATCCATAAGGTGTTTATTTAGACGATTGTAATTTTCCAGCTCACTATTGCACATACAATCTATCTTGTCTTTCATGAATATCGCGGCCTCTTGAAATTTCGCTGTCACGCCGTTTTGTATAGTCTGCAAATACTTGGCGAATTCGTTTTCGATTATGTTATCGATATCTTGAGCCAGTTGCGAGGAAGCTGCGCTCAACAATTCGTGCTCGGATTCTAAAGTGGTCACAGTGTTCTTCGTTTCGTTTTCCATCCAGTCTTCGTAATTTGAATACTAAGCGAAATGAAACATAAAAAGAAAAAAAAAGGAATGGTTAGTTTCTAGAGCTGCATTAAGATTAGGATTTAGTAAAGTTTAATAGATACTCACGGATTTATTTATTGCGTCGGATAAATTGTTGGCGTCCGATAAATGCTGATTAGGGAGAACAATCGCGACTTGTTTTACCGCCGTGTCGATATTTTCGCATTGATGAAAAATTTCTTTGACTAACAGGAAGAATAGAAATCGAAATGTTTGCTGATAATTACAATTATTAGACTGCGAGTTTTTATGCATTTATGGGGAATTTAAATTCGCAAATGGCTGCAAGATGCGCGAACGATGCAGAAATATGCAAATGAGTTCGAATAAAATGCAAGTTGCGATGTTTAGAGAATGAAATAGATTTCTATTAAAGATACTAATTAAAAGCTCTCGTAAAAATATGAAATTGCATAAAATTCCGCGGTCTAATAGTTGCATGATAAAGCAACGTGAAAGAGATTTAATTACCGAGATCATTTTTTTGAGACAAACAAAACTGCATCAATTCTTCGCCGTACAGAGAAACGTCTTTTTTAATTCCCTGTACAGTATCAGTGATATTATTTTTAAACCTTTCTCCGAGCTCCTCGAACGTTTGCTCAGTCGCACTAAAAATTACATTTAAAGACATTTAATTACAATAGATCCCGTTTCGGACACTTATACTCGAAAGTTTGCATATAGATGCAATCGACGTACGTTTTGCGCGCAATTTTATCGTGCAACTTATGCGAATCATCGGTCGCCGTGTCTGCGACGTTCAACAAAGCCTGTGCTTGAGACAATAAAGTCTGCTCCGTGTTCATGTGCTTCTCTACTAAAAATTTTTGCTCGTCTCTTTCCTGAGTAGTCAATTTCAACTGATAGTTGGTCGAATTTAGAGCATCGGCAGCGCTGTTTAATTTAATTTTCGTATCGTCCAACTCCTTCATTTGGGCGATATTTTGCAACTCGAGGTCATTGTAGATTTTCTAACAGAAGCAAATAAGATAATGGAATAATAAACGAATTTTTAAAAGAAGAAGCAAACGAAATAATAGATTTAGTATATATTTAATTAATAGGATCGCTACCTCCTTGTCTTGCATGTTCTTTTCGAGCGCCTTTATGTGATTAATTTTCTCCTCGATCTCTTTACTCTGCTGAGTGATAAGCGTCTGCATCTCATTGTAATTTTCATTCGCGAGATAAACGCCGTTCCTTTCGCGCGTGGCTAGCAAATCTCTTCTCAATCTTTCGATCTCCTCCGTGTACTGCTTAAGGAATTCCTTCTTCGAAACCTTCTGGTTTATCTCCGGTCGATTAGTGATGTTCTTCGCGCGATGCGCGTAATCCAACGTTGAGAGGGTTTCCTCGAGATTAATGTTAGCAGGAGAAATAGTTGCAATTATAGAAGTCTTAGTGCGACCGCCTAATGACTCTTGCAATAATCTCGTGAGCTTAGATTCTCTGTAAAATGGGGGATTACGCTATTAGCTGTACTAATTAATTTTGTGCCCTCGCAGAATTTCGTAAGGTTTAATAGATAGATGGTTTATTAATTTTCGCCCTTAATGTGAAGAAATTGACTTGGTTAACGATTATTATTTCACGCGTTCGCACACATCCACGTAATATTTAATATTCATTCGTAAAGAATTAAATACAGTTCTAATATTCAACGTTCCCAGCATTGAGTCATTTACAAAGAAAATTCGTCACTCGAAAGATAGTAAGGCAATGATTTCGAATCGATAAAGACACCAAGAGCTTAAAGATAAAGGCTCTGAATTAATTTGAACACCTAATATATTGTGTTGCTCGTTTTACAGTAAAAGGACAATAAAAATAAGTATTAGCCTTCATTACCGATATGGTATGTGAGGTGCTCTCTCAACGAGAGCCGTAATAACTCTTCCAAGAGTTAACAAAGACTGATTAATGCTTCCAGCTTCCCTTGCTCTTCTATCCACGGATCCAGATCTTGCGATACTTTCGCTGCCTGCTAAATCCACCAAATTTAACTTTCCAGTTTTTAAAACTTCTTCCCCTTCCACGGTATTCTCTTTCATGTGCACAGTAATTGAAAAGACTGTGTGAGACCGGCTACAATTGTTTGTTAATCTTTATAGCACGCTACTACTTCGTAATTATTTGGTAATATCATCGACGAAGCATAGGATAGACTATCCATCATTCTTGCATGTAATCATCCGTATTACCATTTTAATGTCACGCGCGACATTACTAGTTTAAAATTTAAATTAGAATAAAACAACAGGGATTATAGAGCGAGACGTTCGCGATAGAATTCCCTCGCAAAACGCAGCTGTTTGTGCTATATTTTTGCATTGAACTCTACCTAAGTCCGTCCTTTACTTGGTCAATGGTAATATGTAAGAATGAATGAGCATAAGGACCTAGAGTGAGCGTTCATCAATGTTGCGGCTGTTTGCCTTCTCTCTGATCCTTTTTCGAGAATTTTGTACACTTCGGTTTTAGTGTGCACAGTTACTTCTTCCAATCCGTGCGTAATTATCGTACCCTTCTTCGACGCGTCTTCGTACAGCCTGTTTAAGCAGCACGGAGTATAATAGATTAATTTAGTTTGCAAAGTAGTAGTTTACCAATTTAGAGAACTGGTATTGCCCACTTTATCTTTGTTCCGTCATCGTTAGGAGATAAAAGATCGAATAAGTCTTCGTTATAGAGTTCGAGAAAGCTGACCCTAATGGTGTATTCCTGTGCTTCCAAAGATTGCAACTTGTCGAATATGTGGCTCAATGAACGAGGAATCATGCCGGCAGGAGAATCCTGCGAATATATATATTTGCATGATGGATTTTAATAAAGTGTTATACACTGGTGAGCAAAGTTAAGGAAACGAAAAGTTCGGATCGGAAACGTGTCGATCATTGAATTGATGAAACTTTGTAAAAAAAGCATCATACGATAATCAACCTGGGCTCATTTTAAAGCTTCAAGTGTCTAGTTTCATACAAGTGAACGGATGTTTTTCGAAACGTATCTTGCTTCGAAGAGTAGAGTGAAAAACCAAAGGTAGTCTTTTTGTTAAAAAGTATACGAAATTCAAATAACTCTGGGGCGCTTAATAATTTTTTTCCGCGATTAATTTTACATTGATTTCGTAGAGGGGAGTCTCTCCTTTACAACGAGCTATTAAAATTCGACGTACGATTTTTTGTTGCCGAGTTATGGCATTTTTAATGAAAAGTGGACCGCACCCTCGTGGTGTAGATTTTGCGAATGATCGAGCGTCGGCACACTTTTCATTCAAACCGCGATAACTCGGAAAAAAAAATAGTACATCGATTTTTGGGGGCTCGTTGCAAAGGGGAGACCTTCCTCTATAAAAACAATGCAAAATGAATCGCGTTAAAAAATTATTAAGGTTCGGTAGAGTCGTTCGAATTTCGCAAACTTGTAAACAAAAAGCTACCTTCAGATTTCCACTCTACTCTTCGAAGTAAGACACGTTTCGAAAAATATCTGTTCACCTATGCGAAAGTAGAGCCTCTAAGCTTTAAAATGAGCCCAAGTTAATTGGTGTAATATATTTTTTTGCGAAGTTACATCAGTTCAAAGACCAACACGTTTTCGAACAACATTTTTTGATCCCTCTTATCTTTGCATAAAAAATATCTTACATTTCGCCAATGTGATAAAGTGTGATCATTGTTAATCCCTTCCATAGTGAATGTCTTTCCTGTTCCAGTTTGTCCATATGCAAATATAGTACAATTATATCCAGCCAAAACCTGGTCCAATAATGGACTAACAACAGCAGTATATACATCTATCTATTAATTAGAAATTATTTACTATTACACGTCTATTATTTATTAGTAGATTGCGAACTTTTATGCATTTATTGGAAATTACATACAGTGCATAAATTCACAAGAATATGTAAAATATTTAAAGTAAACTACTTATGATTTTATTCGGAGAGTAAAACATCCTTTGCTTAGCTTCCATCACTTTAATTTTGTTAATTATAATACTCTAAATTTGCATAAAAAGCCGCAGTCTATTTCTTATTATAGTCTATTAATTGAAGGGTTTAAAATAAAAGGAACTCTAGTCAACTTGCATCTTTTTCCAGAAAAAGCAAAAGCTGAATAATTCTCTCTTAGAGATTAAAGCTGCTTAAATAAATGCTATATTTCCTTCAATTAAATATTGCCTATATGCTGTGAGTATTATTTACAATTACATCACAGAAGAATTATATCCAAATAAACCATGAAGGTCTTAATCTCTTGTCTAAGGTTTTACAAGGTTTGATAAAGATTTTATAAAGCTGTTTTTATAAGCTTTTACAAGTTAAGTTTTGTAAAGGTTTCATAAGCTTTTGTACAGTTTGATAAAGGCTATAATTCCAATTGAAGATACCTGTTTAGAGCACGGTCCAAACACACTGTTGAACTTAAATTTTTTGGAAAACTTATCATGTGGACATTCGTGCACTATTAGTTCCTCATCATTAGGAATCTCTATTATGTTTGTACTTTTTGTGTTGCTCTCATTTTCGCTGAGAGGCCTAGCAAATAATTCCAATATTATTAAACAGCAACAATTAGCAATCAAACACAAATGTATCATTTATAATACAATCATTGCTCACCTAACGCGAACGAAAACTTGAATGTGCTGACTTTTTTCCTTCCTTCCAAGCCGCGTGTCGTTCATGATTTGATTTAAATTATTACACGTTCGTCTCTTGCAAAACACGCGCACAGAATTTCTGTAGCTTCGTTTTGCTTTCAAACGGCCAAAGGATTTGAATTTTCTAGTATCCTGGAAGACAACCAGGGGCGCTGACTTCGCAAGCCGTAGCTCATTTGCATAAATTTATTGTCTCTGTCTGTGTACAGCAAAGGAAATATGGCGAAATTGAAACGCGTGATTTGGAATGTCTCTTCTAATTTCGTCGCAAATCGATACTTTTCGCGTTTATTGAAGTAAGCGTCGAACTGAAACGTTCAATCAACTCGTTTTACACTCATTTCAAACTGCATCCACTCCACAGAATATTTAATGATATTTTACAATTGATCAGATGCAAAATTTGACAGCAACTCTGTGACTCTTGTTGTAATTCCAATATTTGCTGCTATTTCTATACTATAAGCTTCTAAGTTAGTTTCGTTTGCAGTTCTCAGCTATACAATGCATCTACAGTCTCATTGCTGAATAAAACATCATCGGATGCAGCAAGCAAGAGTGAAAATGACATCATTATCACTGACAGTTGCGTTAAGCGCTTGAAAGAAATTGTTAATAACAATGCTTATTTAAGAGTGACTGTGGAAGGTGGTGGCTGTTCTGGGTTTCAATACAAATTCGATTTGGACACCAACATAAATGAAAATGACAAGTAAGGTGCTTCAAAGCAAAGATATTTGTACAAGATATCCCAGATTTCTCATGCAAAGCTTTATCAATATGTTCTATAATTCTAAATAAGCAAAAAGTGTTATACAAACATAGGCCATTTGAAGCCTTATTAAAAAGTTATAACAAGAATATGAAACACAAAGGGAAATGTAATACAAGACAAGAATAAGCTGACTACTAACATCATCATTAATTAATGATTCACTATGCTTTACAATTTAATACTGATAGATATTTCATTTGATTTGATAATACTCGGGATTTTTTATGAGTGAAGTTCAAATGTAAATAACTTCAGTACTTTCCAATCAATTTTAAGTAGTTAAATGGGTAACAATAATCATTAAACATTAGTTAATAACTAATAGATTACTATGTGATAATATTAGCTTACCAAAGAACATTGATTAGCTTTATAATTTATTTAACAATACTTATTAAACATTGGTAATAATTATTGTATCAAATTTTTAATACAATATATGTTACAATTTACTACAATCATTTTTTAGTCCAATAATTATCACTAATGTTCAATAATCATTATTAAATAAACTATTGTACTACAAATTTATTGTATTAAATTTTAAATACAATATGTGTTCGAAAATGATCAAAATAAATGTTTAATACAATAATTACTCTTCAATATTTTTATCACAACTTTTTTAACAAAGCTTCAAATGATTTATAATTATATAATAACGTTTTCTGCTTTTTTGTAGCTATAAAATATATCGAGACAAAGTTTTGCGGAAAAAATACGGGACACCCTGCACAATTATATTCTTATTAAAGATTAATTATCATGTTACAGAGTATTTCAAAAGGATGGCGCTAAAGTGGTTATAGATTCGACGTCTTTAGAATATATTAAGGGAGCAACAATAGAGTATCACACGGAATTAATTCGTTCCGCGTTTAGAATAACGAATAACCCTTTAGCGGAACAAGGCTGCAGTTGCGGCGCTAGTTTTTCTATAAAAATGTAATTTTTAAACGCGTATAACGAAGCCTTATGCAAAAGAAAGTATATATATATATATATATATATATATATATATATATATATACACACACAAGTAAACTTTGGCAAAATAGTTGCCAATATTTTAATATCTTTGCCAAAGAAGCGAATAATCCCCTAGTTGATTATTTCATTTGTTACACACGTCGAACGAATTTATTTTTTAATAACGACCAAGATAATACGAAGCAAATTTGTAAATTTGTAAATTTGCGTAGCGAAAGAACCGATTCTCATGTATGTATATATAAATAACTAAACTATTTTAAGTTTCGTTGGTAGAATGTTTAGAAAACTGAACATTTAACGATGACGATAATAATAATAATAATAATAGATCCTTATATTTATTTCTCATAAATAAAATAACACTGATTTGAAAAAACTTCTCTTAGTATATTAGCTGAAACACGATCAAAAATAACTTGTCTGTGTTGTTTTTTTTTTCGTCAGATGTCGTAAGTTGCATATGTACATAAAATGTTAATAATTCTGAGTAAAGAGTATGTTTGTTGTTCTTGGAATGTCGGCAATCGCTAATTTACAACCTGACTCGTGTATCACTTTTGCTTCCCCTTTTTACTGTTCTGAAAAATAATCAAACGATATCCTATACGCGTTAAAAAATACTAGCATGGATATTTTTACTATAAATATTAGGTCGATGCATACGAAATATCGTTTTTCCGAACTGAACGAATTACACATAAGTAAATTCTTCGAAGCGCTACGCGTATATTTAGAAGAGATGTTGATCGAATAAAATTATACCGAAGTTTTCATGATTTTATTATAATATATTCATACTTATATTGCATTTTTATATTATTATATAAATCTTTCTTCTTTAACGCGCTGCTATTCTAATTCATAATTTTACAGAATTACATAGCCGATAATTTCTTCTGTTTTAATTTTCATTGATTTAAAAGTTAGGAAAAGCAACATTTTATTGTACGCATCAACCTAATAGTTTACCTTGCTTACAAGTTGAAATTTCAATTGCTGTATCTCCTCCGTCTGGGAGATCAGTTTCTCGTTCATATTCGCAAGATGCTCGCTCATAGTGCTCAATTGCGCTTTGTAATTTCCCTCCTGTATCTCTTTATCTTTTTGTAAAGTGCTGCAATTCGATAGCGCTTCCGCGAGCGCGGATTCGCATTTCTCTCTTTTCGATTCGCTCGTGTCTAAATGAACTTGCAGCACTTCGCTCTAGAAAAGTGGGTATATTTTGTTAAATTATTAAAATATTCCACGGTGAAACGGCAAAACAATTTTCTATTGTTTTTAATTACGTTCGCAGCCATGGCTAAATTTTTCACGTGGTAAATACGTTTCTCCGTTATTAGTTTGTCGATCTCTTGCAGGAAATAATCTCGGATCCTCGCTTCCCGAGCTTCGATCTCTTCCGGTATCGCGAAAGGTACCGTTAGTCTTCCGATCTGTTAAACATTTATTATTAACCATTGATTAACATTAGACCTATCTTCAAAAAACGATGACGTCCTTTTCTGTTTTTCGCGGCAAACATGTATAAATCAAAAGCTCGATTTCACGAAAAATTTATGCGTTACAAAAGTGATGCCCCATGTACTGCATTTTCTATATTTCAAAATATGTTCTAAAACATCTAAGTAGCTAAAATTAAGAATGTCAACGTAGACTTTCACGACTGCTTTTAAATCGTTGGCAAGAAAAATTACCATATGATTTATTTCCGCCGGTTGCAAAGGCTCCTGATCGATGCGCATATTATTGAACATTTTCCTTTGCTCTAATTCATCGAGTTTTAGCTTAAGTATATGATACTGTGCCCGCCAGTGATGGATTTCTTTCTCTAAGTCAGACGGTTTCGAGAGATCGAAATTGTCGCTCTCCTCTTGCGATTTAGGAGGTCTTCCATCCCCGATCGATTTCGACGACCTACGCGACGCAGAGGGCGATGAAAACGGAGACGGTTCTATTTGCGGATGATTAGACTGCCCTACCCTGATATCCGATTCATACCCGTCTCTTTTGCCTTCGTTACTAGACCACGAAACAGTCTCTTCGTGCTTTTGCCTATCGTTCAATCTCTTTTGCAAATCGTTCCTCTCTCTCTCCAATTTCTCCACAGTGTTCTGATACTGGCACTCCAATTCGATCTTAGACTTCTCGCAGTGATCTAATTTATATTCTAATTGCTGTATCCTCTCGTTTAGTGTCTCGATTTCGCTGTCCTTGTCGCTGATTTGCGATAACAGTTGAGCATTTTCTACTATCTTCTTTTGGAACTCTTCGTCCAAAATGTGATTCGAGGAGGCTAGCACTTGGCTATTGTTCTCTGATAATTTGTTCTTCCCCTTCTTGGATTTGTTCTGCGCTTTGTCGAGTTCGTCTTGCAGTACTGTGATTCGTTTAGTCAGCTGCTGATTTCGAAATGATAAACTGTCCAATTCTTGTTCAGCTCTTCGAAGTTCTACTTCTTTCTCTTTTAATTGCTCGCGAATGTCCGCGTTTCGAGCCTGCTCGTCGATCACAGCTCTCTTTAAAACATTTGCCTGAGCACGAATCTAAGAAAGAGATATTGAAGACAAATGTTACATTGCAATAAGGAAAATTTGGTACTAGAAAAGCTCCAAGCAAACTGCATTAAAGGGAAAGTGAAAGCATACAATTATAGAGATTTTTGTTATGCTTTTGCAATGTGTAAAGCAGAGTTGCTAACACATTTAGAAAGTAACATAATTCTCTACTATTTTGTATTATCATATGTTAAATAATTTCTTTCCTACCCCTGACCTCAAGTGAAATGGATATCTATTCTAATAAACTAAATTAATCTAGACAATTAAAATCACTGTGTAAAGTTATCACAGTTACAATGGGATAAACTGTTTATTTTACAATTACATACAATCTACAATAGATTTTATCATTCACATGTTGTACTATTTTTTCTGACCTTTATTATACTATGAATGCAATTTTATTGCTACACAATTTTCTATACAATCTGTTACATTAAAGAAACATTAACTTAATCAAGTATTGACTTGCATAAAAAATAGCTGGCCACTTGTGTTACTTTTTACAAAAATTCTGTGGTCAGAAATTGTAAGATACTCAAGTAATTAAGTAAAGATAAATTACTTGGATAGCTGAGTGAATTTAGGCACAAGAATTAATTGATTTTTGTTGATTCTACTTGTGATTAATATCAGAAATGATAAAGAGATGACTAGATTGATTCTTGGGTCAAAATTCACAGCTATCTCATCGATTTTACCGGTATCTACACATAGCTACAAAAGTATTTGTCCACCTATCACATTACTATCTTTTATTTCTGGTTTAGATTCACACATAAAATACAATAAAACAAAACTTATATAGAATAAAACATGAATGACCTTGTGAAGACAAAACATACACCTATTCATTTATTATTTATTGCTAAACATTAAAGTGCCAGTGAACATTAATAAGTTTATATCTATCCACTTGTAACTTGCTAGTAAATCTTTGAGAATATATAATTGCAAAATGAATATGAAGAAATGAACAAATAATGTCTACATATCTGAAACCTATCGCATTATTTGGTATCTGTAATGATAGATAAAAATGCATGCATGCAGCAGAACTCAAACATTTAATCAGCTTAGTCTAATAAAGTATTAATAAAGATTAACATCTGTGCACTTTAATGAATGTTTTACTTAGCTATGTATTCTCTTTTGTCTTACATGCTAAGCTGAATGCAAAAGCTGGACAAATACTTACAGTGTGTAAAAAGTATTTGTACACAACTGTATCTTTGTATTTAAGTACCGCTTAGTTACCTTTAACTATACCAATTCTTTTATATTTTAATGCAATTGTAGTATCATAAGGTGCTATTAAACAATTGAAAATTGACTACAATTAAATCTGATTAAGCAGCACTTAAATGTAAAGTTATAGTGGTGTACAGATACATTTTGTAGCCACTGTTTGTGGTTTACTGTGGCTAGCCGTGTAATTTTTTATTATTAAAGTACTTGGTATGCAAGTGTTTTGCATGGCTGATTGAAAAGAATAGCAGTAAACGCAAACAATACGACGAGAATTGTTTACCTTTGAGTATTCCGTGGCAATTTTTTGGTATTTTGTTTGCAACTGTCCAGTGACACCCTCCATAACGTTTTCCATTGCCTCTTTTCAATTCTACCGTTGCAACTTTCTATTAGCGACGATTAAAATTCGCTCATAATTAAGATTTCCATTGCGTTCGCACGGTACTCGGCGGTGACAGGAAACGCATGCATATTTGCACTCGCAGCACAAATGTCAATGACAATCGGGTATTTGCGAAACCTTACAAAACGATGAACGTTTGCACGGGCGAAAATTCTATCGTACGCTTTTAAGTTTGCATGCAACAAATTCCCAGCGGAATTTGATGAATGAAAAAGGCCTAAACGCCCCCCAATCGCGTACACTTTTAGTATGAGATTCTATAATCACCGCCTAACGACCGTCAATTGTCAAGATATCGTACATACTCCGTACAGAAGCGAGTTGTTCGTAAACTTTTAGCTCGGTGCTTTTAGACCATCGCTTTCGCGGTCGATGATTTACCTACTGACGATACACGTTCTGTCAGAAGCTCCGTTTACAGGGGATCTTTTTTTATTAGCCTAAAAGTAATTAATGAATTGTGTGTTTCAATAATTAGACACGCGTATCGTCGTATTATTAACCGTACGATTTAGGCTACTACAACTTAGGCCAGCGTTTCTCAACTTGCGGATCACACGGTTCAATATTGGGCCGTATACGTTCTAAAGCTTAGAATTCTAAAAGTTTAGAAATTCAAAGGGTTGGAAATTCAAAAGCTTAAAAAATTAGAAGGCTACATCGAGCGTAATGCTAGAGAGAGGGGGCGGGCCCGGCAAGTCCATCTAAATGTAAACACGGCTCAACCTCTGTTGTTTTTTTAAGTACGAATTACTTATAAACGCCATTCGTTGTTCTCTATGCCTTTAAAATTAATATAAAGAGAAGTGCCTTTGATTTGGTAAAGATACTATATTTAATAAACGTCTGGGTTTCCGAAATAGCTCGAAATTCGCTTCTTCTAGGGTTAAGTTTACTTCAATGGACCGCGAAGCGATAGCTACTTGAGTATTATCTTGCTTTATTTTGTTTACAACTTAATAGACTATCTTATTTTGTTTATAACCTATCAATGCAACATCAATTTTCCTGCAAATTAATCTCCATTTACGTGAATTAAATAAGCATTTTTGAAGCGATGCTAAAAGATGTTCGCGATCGGTTATGTTTCGTTCTGACCTCTGGAAAAGTCAGGGAAGCTGACGAGTACGAACCGAAATAATAAATAATAATTATAAACAAATTGCGTATCTTAAATTGTTATCCGTAGCTCAATGGAAATGTGGTCTCTAATGAGAAACAGTAATTTAACCTTTGAAGTTCTCTAAAGGCTAGATAACAATGAAACATTGCGTAGACAACAGGCGTATCTTTGTAAACAAATTAATATAGTTTAAATAGTTTCCTTACACATATTTAACTCCGTAAGGTCTATGTTTTATTTAATATAATATGTATATAGATGAAGGATATTCGCGAGCTCCTGTGTTTCGTTCCTCTGAGCTAAGGAGTGGGGGAAGGTGAATAGTACGAAGCGAAATAATTAATAATAAATAATAATTATAAACAAATTAGGCTCCCATCGTATAAATTTAACTTCCTTAAATATATTTGACTGCGTAAGGTTACAGTTTTATTTAATAAGATATGTAAACATGAGGAACAATTATAAATTTTCGGGAAATTCGGCAGGTGGTGGGGGCAGGTCCCTGCTTGACTAGCGAAGTTCGTAGGCAAAGCGGGAGTGGGGGGCTAGTTCTTCCCTGGATTCTGAAGCGATAAGACGTGTCAGCGTGTGCTCCAATTATTGAGGTGAATAAATTAATTTATTGCTATCTAATTGTTCCCCAATCACTATTACCACTTTCATTAACTACTATTACACCTGTTAATCGATTTCCACGCGTTTCTGATGGTGAATTTGGCTAAAATTACGCAAAATTGTCTAACTGCGTTACAACTTCCCCCGTCCATTTCTCTTCCCCCGATTTTGATAGAATTCGCAATGTTTCGCTAAATATTTCCCACCTAATTGTTATTATTTCGTAATGTAATGATGCGTGCCTCATTATTCTGACTTTAATCAATGTGTTTGATTTGTTACAGCAATTCAAGGGATGATTGCGCGCCAAGGGCGACGATGACGCAATAGCCGGAAGATGCCATTATGGTTACCGGTTCGAATGGACTCTTCCGAGGATTGGTAGCAATGGTAGCGTCCCACGATTTTCTGCTGCGATTTAGATAAGTAATTTTTGTTCGATTCTACTTCAATTTTGTTAACATATACATATTTTATTGGGATTATTGTGGGCAGCAAATATCGTTGAGTAATTTTTAAATAATTGTCAGCTACGTGATTGTTGCAAATAGAGTCTTTTTTTTTGGGAAAGTGCGTGGGGAGTGACTTGCACATTTTATTACACTTTTTGCAATATAGCTTAGATATAATAGTAATATTTCTTTTAATAGCTTCTATTATCAGTTAATTATTTCAAAGCATAAATTACAGTACAGTAAAATATTAAGAGGAATTATTGTTGAATTGAATATTAGGATAATATGTATATGTTAATAACCATAATACTAATAATAATTCATTGCAGGTATAGCTAATACATTGTGGTAATTCAAATTTGCAATTTTTATTTAACATATTTGTCAAAATTAATTTGGCCTCTTTTTTAACTAAAAATATATGCAATAGAATTCGTTAGAAAAATACTAAAAAATATATGTACTTGTACAATAGTACTTTCGCATATTAATATTCATCTTTTATCTAGATTTTTCTTGTGGTTCTTTATGCAAATTTACATATTTTTAAATCAAATTCAAATAGTAGACTTCAAATACAAATCTGTGTTTAATCTTTCAAATTTTATAAAGTGGACTTTATTTCAAACATTTCGTAGATTTTTGCACATTTAATATACTATATTATAATTTGTTATAAGTTCATAAACATCCACAATTTATATATCAAATATATTAAAAGTGAGTCATTGTTCGTTTAGCTTTATAAATCATTAACTATTATTCAGAGCAGCATGGCTCTTCTTTTATTCTTAGAGTTCAAGAGCAGAGTAAACTTTATACAACAACAATGACTCACTTATCTTGACAGTAGTCTAATCTTCTTTTTTGTTCCAGTGCATCACTAGTGCATATAGTGATGGAAGAAACCACTTCACCAACTTTGTCTTGGGCGACTTCTTGCACCCGATAAATGTAAGTTTCCTTTCAAATTGAATTACAATATAAAATACTTTAATTATAATATCAATATAAATATAATTTATTCTACTTAATTTTCTGTTACAAATTTTATTTAATCTTTTTATATAAATATAACTTGATGACTGTTTTAAATCAACAAAACTTTCGATACAAATTTTAAACGTAAATTCATCAAATTAATTAGTACACCTAATAAATATACCACCTATAAAATGCAGCTATGAAGATCAGTTTCTCACCAATGTGTTACTCGTTTGATTACAGGTTCTTCGCAAATTTCTGCTGAGTTTCCGGCTTCCACGACTTCGCTGCAACTTCCTGGACTTCTGCAGGACTTCCTGACTGCTGAGCGAGATCCAGAGGACTGCAATCAACCCATTGTTGCCTTCCACAGCCAGCCGATCTACTCTGTAATCGGTGAGTCGAATGATTTATGGTTCCTCCGGTCCCCAATCATGTCGTAGGACGATTGATCCGAATCGGCACACGGGGACTGGTTGTATTTATTTATCTGTTGCAAGCACGGTGACCTTGGGTATGCCTCATACCCATGAGTAGTAACAATTCCTTCGTGTGTTTTACTCGTTAGCTTAGGATAGGGTCTTCTTGCACTTTAAATTTTTTGAAATTCCATAAAAAGATGGAAAATTTACATTATAAAATTAATAGAGTTTTGAATATATTAAAATATTATAGAATTTCGATAGAAAGATATTGCTTTAAAGATATCATTTTTTTTTAATACGATAGATGATAATTTTATTTGAGTAGTTTGTAGTGGAGAAGTTGGATGTCCTCCGACTTCATTTTGTGCTTTGATAATTTTATTCATTTCATTTATTTGATAGACATTATTATTATTATTTCGAATCATTATCATTGGAATAATTAATAGCATTTATTTTATATATACGCATATCGAGATGTGGTATAAATTAATTATTCGCTTTTTAATCAGTCAAAATTCAAAGAAGAATATCCGTATTATTCAATTTTCGTAATACATATTATCGCGGTACAATTGAGGACAGAAATATACAAAATTGTATATTGGTTATATTAATTGTATCGCATGTGCATTAGCTTATTATTTGATTAAATGATATGTGCAAGAAGGCATTTCGCGACGGGTGTATTCCGAAATCAAAGCATCGAATACGAATGCAATTACGCTACTTTAGAATGTGTGCTTTGATTAAGGAATCAGCCGAGGATCTTCTCATTAACCCTTTGACATTACAAACAAAATGAAACTTCACGCATTTGTGAAATATTATTTAACGTATATCAATTTAATAATTACACGTAAGCTTCATGCAAAGCAGAGAGAATTTACATTGTTAAATATTGTCAGATACATGAATTAATAATTACAGTTAACAAATGTGCCAAACGAATAAATGGTAATTAAATAACAAATTTAACAGAACGTAAATAATAAATTAAGTCTGAAGCGTGCGAAAGTTTTCATTTTGTTGAACAATTACTTTAATACTTGGTCTGTTTATCGTAGCTAATTTCCATTGATTATTAATTAGTCTCTTTGTTCTTTTTAATCGAGTAGTCGATTAAATTTTTATCGTAGCTTTTGCATAATAAAATCAAAAACAGACAAGTAGCAGAGATTATTTTTTACATGCACATTTCAGTTGAACGTGGTATAAGAAAATATGTGAAATACTATACAAATAAATATAAAATAAATACCTTATCCTACACCTCCTTATCTTTGCACGTCAAAGGGTTAAAATTCTGTACGGTAATACTTTACTTTGCTGCATATGCTTTTATTGTAATTCGATTTCCTTAAGAAAAATTGTCCGCAGAAGTTTAGTTTTCACTTAACTATGTAGTAGATTAATTTGCTTTAATTAATTTAATTTTTTAAAACGAAATAGCAGCAATTTTTGTTGCATACATTTTTATTTTGAATCAAATCTTTTTTTCGTAAATTCTCTTAATTTTTTCATTAATAGAGTAGCTTATTTTTGTCTTAAAGTAAATACAAAAGAAGATAAAAGAGTATTATTCCTCTTGGGACAATTTTTCTCGTAATATTTCAATTTTATCAATTACTAAAGTAGCTTATTTTTATTTTAAATTAAATACAAAGGAGGATAAAAGAGTATTATTTCTCCTGTGACAAATTTTCTCGTAATACATCAATTCTTTTCAATTATTATTAAAGTAGTTTATTTTTATATTAAATAAAATTCAAAGGAGGGTAATTTTCAATGATTAAAAAAGTAGCTTACTATTCAATAAAAGCAAATGCGGCAAACAGTAACGTGAAAGAATATTAGCTCGTTCGAAATGATACGAAACCTAATCACGTTTTTAGATCAGGCTTTTCAGCTTCATCGTATCTTCTTCATCGCAGCTTTTCCGTGTTCATTGCCTGGCTCTCACTCACGTGCTCAGGTGCTACTTGGGTGAGAAAAAGGTGATGGGCACGATGGGATCGTAGTTTACAAGTTCAATTACTATTTGGTGGCTGACTTAGCGTATCATAGGCAACGTATTTTCCACATTTTGTGTGTGTGTGTGTGTGTTTAGTTAGGTTTGTGGAATTGCGTTGTTTCGTTAGGAGTATCAATTATTTATTCATACAATTAGCAAAATTATTATGCAGTTAATCACG
The DNA here is from genome assembly GCA_028830335.1 of Eucera pruinosa. NCBI lineage: Eukaryota > Metazoa > Arthropoda > Insecta > Hymenoptera > Apidae > Eucera > Eucera pruinosa. The sequence continues at coordinate 5,708,487 of JAMYCR010000019.1, forward strand.
TGACTAAAACGTGCATTACTAGTTACATTAATTACTGGTACCAAATGCAGGTTGTTAATTATAATAATGGCATTGAATTTAAATAATGAATGTTTTGAATATGTTTCAATGCATAGGTTAGTATTTCTATTGCTAGTCATGCAGCGGTACCAAAAATAGATTATAGATTCAAATAATTGTGGTACCAGGTATATTTTAAATTTCATTGATAGGAGTACGAAATAAATACGTACAAATTACGATGATAGTGGTATTAAATATATTACAAGTATATTGCAAATTACAAGTAATTATCTTTCATTTTAATAACGTATTTATTATTTTTTATTAGTCACACATATTATAAAGAGGTTTTTCACCCTCTAAATATTCGATACAATTTTTATTCCAATTTCAATATTTTCTGCATTTTTTCTAAATTTCCCATAGATACATTAAAAAATCCGTTTAATCGTAATGATTTTGCAAACTTAGTTAAAGAAATTGATTCTAAATAAAGATTAATTTTGATATTTAAATATTACAATTTTCACTTAACTTTGGATATCTAATATATTTTTGTACATTACTTGTATTGAAAATCCGTAGTCTAAAAATTACAAATATTTCAATACAATTACTGTAATTTGCAATAACGCAATGATCGCTAATCATAGTCAGCCATCAATTTCACTGAAAAGGTACGTACCATCTTACTTACAATTAGAGTGTGAATGATCTAGAGGTTTAATGATCCCAATAATTATTCGAAATCCCAGGTGTTGGATTCTCATTTGAAAAAGAATTCTTATTTCGCCCCGATTTTATAGTTTCATTCTCTCTCCTCCCAATTTTATTTTTTTTTTATTTTCCCCCTTCTCAACTTTATATTTTTCAATTTTTCGCGTCTCGATTTTATATTTTGCGATTCTCCCACGTTTCAATTTTTTTCGCATTTTTCTTCGTCTTCATTTCATATTTTTGTATTCTTTTTCGTCTTGATTTTATATTTTTGTATTCTTTTCCGTCTTGATTTTATATTTTTGTATTCTTTTTCGTCTTGATTTTATATTTCCGTATTCTCCCTAGTCTTCAAAAATCATGCAAGTATTCAATAAAATGATTATCGAAATAGCTTTCCACGAGGTGAACTCGTTTACTCTTATATGAGCCGTTCACAAGCCAAAGCGATTGAGTTTTGAATTTTTTAAAGTTGAGTAGTAATTTTATACGTCGCTAGATAAATACAGGCTACGCCTATGAACGCTTATACAGCGTTTCTTTGTGTTTACATTTTAACTCTGCACTCAAGGAGTCCGGAACGATACCGTTGAAACTTGTTTACAACCTCGAAGGCCATTACTATTTACATGTAAAAATTTCCAATTCCTAACACAAGGAGAACAAATAAATCCCAGTAACTTCGTTTACTTTTTTAACCTCTTCTCTTTCAGAGGAAATTCCTCGCCAAAAGTGAATCAATTTTGATAACTCTCGATTTGATTTGGATAATTCTATCTTTCGTTTTGTAGAGTCAACCCCTTAATCTACGATTATTTTATCACCTACTTATGCTAGTGTTAGCTGACCACTATTTTCACCAAATTAAAAAATTTCAGTCGTTTCCGTTGAATCTGCGAAATAATTCATAGAACGAGTGCGACTCGTTCCTGTATTGCAAGGAGTTAATCGGTTTGGCAAATGAGCGGCTCGTATCTTGTTTATGCCCCTAGTAGAACCTCTTTGCCTGAGCTTCGACGAATGACGTGTGTTTGTGTGCATGTTTGCAATTTCCTTAAATATAGCGTTAAGTAGGTAGGTAGTATACTTTCTGGAGTGAATGTTAATTAGAAGTAAGTAGGTAGGGCCGGGCAGGTTGACGTATGGTCTCGGGGTAGGCGGAAGGATTTCTCGCGCGTCAACCTGTTTCAGGAAATCTGTTTTGATGATCGACGGCAAAGCTAATCCGAGTCTTGGAGAATGCCATTCACTTGCGGCTTTGCCAATGTCCATCTTCGAAACCGGCGATATGAAATCGTCATCGCGGACGTGGTCGCGATCGGATTCGAAACGAACGTTCTCTGCTCGAGGTTTTGCGCGTTTCTACGAAAGTAATTTCGTACGAACGTTCGCGCGTTTTTACGAAAGTACGTTCGGATAAACGTGCTTCTACTTTACGCGTGATTATTTCTTTTTTTTTTTCTTTGGGTGGGCGATTAGGAAACCTCGAGTTGTTAGATTTTAAGCCGCTGTTTCCTGTGGGCATCGCGCCCGAAGAAAAGAAGAGGCCCGACAAACTGTCACGAAGAGGGCTGCAACGAATGGCTATTCATCCTTTTTGTTAATTTAAAAAGGATGGACGGTTATTAATGTTACTACTTTTGTCACTGTGCTTGCATTTAGCTTTGCATGTTGTGGTATTTTTTTCAGGTGGCGGGAAATGTTCGTGCGGATTCATATTAAAAGAATCGAGTTGATTAATGTTCTTTCAAACGTAATTTTATTCAACAATCTTTTCTAAAAAGCGGTTACAATATTTTGATAATATCATTATTGCTGCAGTAGCTTTGATAGATGCTATGCAATTTTTATTTAGATGTAGTTTTTATAGAAAAATCATATTATTTATGCTACAAGATTTAATTATGCTAAATTCTCTTTAAATGTAGCTTCGTTTAATTCGTGTAAAAGATAGAATTTTCTTAAGATCCACCTTACGAAGAAATTCTGTACGAATTCAATTTAAGTATAATTCTGATAGAAAAAGCGCACGAACTTTTTTCCGTTACCTACCTGTGTACTAGTTTTAAGTTCTGGCCGATGGACAATGCCGGCCCAACGGTCCCTCCCTTCAATAAATCGTGTTTCTTAATTAGCGTTGCGAAAAATTAATTGCGGGTTGAATTAGCGTTGCGAGGAATTTCTTACGGATTGTATTAGCATCACGGGAAAGCGATTAGGGTTGCGAGTAAATGATTGTCGCGTTTGCTTTAGCGTTGCGAATCATAAAATATCGCGATAGTTCTTTTAATATAATTGCTATAGATTTTGAGAAATATTATAGTATGTTAGCTTGTAGCGTTGCGCCAATATTAACGCGTTTTCCAGCATTTTTAATTACAAATATATTAGTGTTGTAGCGTTGCGTTAGTTATCATCGCGTTTTCTACTATTTTTAATTACAAATATATTAGTTTTGTAGCGTTGCGTTTGCCAAGTATCGCGATTGTTTCAAGTATCAATAAATAGTTAGCGTTGCGATATTTTTCCATCGCGATTGTTTAGAGTTTTAATAGGTAGCGTTGCGTTGATAAATAATCGCGATTCATTTAACTAGTGTTGCGATTACTAAAACTATATCCCCTATTTTCCACCGACACGGTGGAAATCAGTTCCCAATGGAACTTCATCAGCAGCTATCATTGCAATATCTCTATGTTCTTGTTTTCTATGTCATATTGTTGATTTTATTGTATATTTATGTGTATTTTGGGAGGGTCAAATGCGATTGCTATATTCTCATCGCGTCGAATCGCGGACGGTAATTTAGAACCCTTACTTTTTACGCGATAGATTACGTTACCGAACGTAGGACAAAAGTTTCCCTCAAACGATAAATTTCATCGTTTCGGCTCGTTTCTATATTATCTTCGCATGTTAACCTGCCACAGTTTCTCGGTTAGTTGCCGTCGATAAAGAAACATTTGATTCCTTTAATGGGAATAAAAAAATATCGCGCTATAGGAGGAAGGGTATTTTACAAGTATAATTAGAGTTCAGCGTAAATTAGGGGAAACGTTGCGGGGCGAAATCACACAGAGAACAAACTTCTCGTAATTTATCTGGCATAGGAGTTGCATTTTTTTTTTCGTAAGCGGTTCACGATGCGATAGTTCTAAATGACTATCAATATTTAGGAAAGGCGTATACATTCCCCTCGTAGATTTCGTATTAGGTAATTTCCTCGTGCATCATTGCATAACAATATTTGGAGATACATCTTAATAGCCGTCCAATATGTTATTATTCTATACTTCGAGTTACTTTATGTAACTACTTTGCACACCTAAATTACGTGCACCTTTTCATGCACCGCAGTCAAAGGATTAATAATCGCTGGTAGTTATAGTATTAACACTTTGCTGACCGATCACGAATCAACTCGCGTTAGAATTTACATTAGCATACGCAGGTTTTTAATCTGAAAGCAACACGAAGCTTTACAAGAACGTTCCATATCGTATTCTTAGTTACCATATTTTAGAAAAAATACTAATCAAGTCTATCGAGTTGCTTTGATTTTATATTCAATCGGTTCGAAATTGCCGAGTCAGCAACGTGTTAATATAATTTTATTTCCCACCACGCTACCGCGGTTGCAATTATTCCATCCTCGAATCTGTCATTTTAGGTCAGCTGGCGACCTAACGAAAGACGAGAAATGGTCGCTATCGCGACAAAGTTCGCCCATCCTTATCGCACAGCGATCGGTAGACTCGGGTTATTGTTTTTGCCTCGGTTTCCGGCTTTCCTTACGCTCGCCTTACCGCAGAGGCAGCCAGAGGCGAATCACACATCGGGAGTTTTTTTCTCGCGTAGAAACAGCGAAGAGGGATGCGTGGTATTTGTCGTCGGATACAACGAGACTCGGTGTCTCTCGTCCATAGGTTGGCTCGGCAGTCGCCACGACCACCGTGTGCTTGTCTCGTGAATACGTTTTCCGTCTGCAAGCCCAACTCACCTCCCTCGCGAGGCCAGAGAAGATCCCGTGAAGCGAACCAGTGGCTGGGTGTAGCTGCTCCCTTTTACTTCGCTTTTCTCTCTACCTATACATACAAACACCGAGGAAACGTGCTACACGTATTCGTATACACGTGTACACGTATACACGTATACACGCGTGTATATACGTATAAGGCCGCATTAGTCACGCTCGTTGGAGCTTCTTTCTTAGTGAATCTCTCCATCGTAGACGCGACCGGCATTAACTAGGTCGGGATACGGCTTCAGGTAAGAAGAGACAGAAGGTTACGCCTCTTTCCGATCTTCCTCTTTTCCACCTTCGGGGACCTCGTCGCCCACGGATTTACCTTGCTACTCTCTGCACAGCAAAATGAAAGCATCCAGATTTAACGAGCCGGCTTCTCTCTCTCTCTCTCTCTCTCTCTCTCTCTCTCTCTATCTGCCACCCCCTTGCTTTCCTTCTTGCCTTTTTCAGTCTCCGAAACTGTGAAACAGAGATGCTTGGCTGGAGAACGGAACCGTAAATCTTCCTATCGATAACCAATCGAATCTTCGCTGTTACGCGATATCCTTCTATACCTTTCCATTTACATCTCTTCCGCGCAACGTCCAAAACAGTGGAACAGGGAAACAGTTTTGCCGTGAAAAGTTTGCACTTCGTCATGATGATTCGTTCGTGGTGAATTGTAAAAGATTAAATTCAGTTGGTGAATTCATTTCACTAACTTTCGAAACGTCGACGAGCAAAACTGGCTGACAATGAAATTCGAAAGAATAGTTGGGGGCTATTCACTTTTGTTTTTATATATCAGAGTGGGATTTAAGATGCTGATAGCTTTGTACGCAAGCATCTTTCAATCTTCGATACTCAAATCGTGAAAGTAGAATCTTGGCTTACTTTAAGGGTTGAATTCTGTGGTTGAAAGGCAAAATCACGTGAGTCACGTGTTCAAAATATTGCAATTTATGTATTAAATGAATTTGAGAACGCAGTTAGTTTCGATCAGTAGAGTTATTAATTAGAATTGGGCACGTTATCGTACAATTTGTCTAGCATACATCAAATTACATTCTGGAAACGTTTAGGAGTAATTTTCTTCGCGCAATCAATGACGCTTCCTTTGTGAAACATTTTCTAGTAATTTTATATTGCACGAATCTTCGTCCCACTTTGATTCTTCTAAAATATATTGATACGAACAGTTTCAAATATCTACGTAGACTTCTGCAATTGACTGTATGTCGTTCTGCATCGCAGCCACAGAATTGTGCGGGATAGAACAGTTTGTCATCGCAATTTTCCATCTTGCATCTCCAATATTGACTAGAAGACGTTTGCAATCGCTTACAAATTCAATAAAGAGATGCACTTTTGACAGAATCGATTCTCCGAGTCCATTGACAATTATTGCAAGCTAGTTTAATTTCTACGTCGACGTTCAACAGTTAAGAAACAGTAGCTTGGCTAATTTCGAGGATTCATTTTCGATCTCTCGGGTCTTCGATATTGGCTACGCGTCCTTTGCAGTCGTGTCTCTGAACGGGTTAAAATCGGTATCTTTGTTGTATCGAATCCACGAACGAAATCGCAAACTCCGTATAATTCTCTCTGCCGGCCAGTGCGTTTTTGCACGTGTCAACGTGTCCTGAAAAATTAATTAACCGAGAGGGAAAGAGAGAGAGAGAGAGAGAGAAAGAGAGATTAAAATAAATACGATATTTAAGTCACGTAATATTTGTTGGCCGCTTTTTCCGCATTACTCAATAAATAAATTCAGTGTTGGAGCTGGTCGCGATGCTTTTCAATTTTTGTGCTTTACTCCGTATTACCGTGTGTAGCTGTCGATCACAGGATAGCGTTACATTTTTGCGCTGGCCGGTTCGCGTTCGTTTGGCCGTGGAAAAAGCAGCCGATTTAATAGGGGCCGTATATCGCATTAGCGTTTAACGTTAGCTCGAAATGATGTGTCGCATACATCGTTATCGATTAACTCGTCGACGGCGTCGGCAGCGGCAGCGGCAACGGCAACGGCAACGGCAGCGGCGTCGGATTTTAAAGCTGCTCGAAATGCTGCACACGATATATATAATGCGACGGGAATTGCAATAAACGAGAGTAGCAGATGGCTAGTTGCCGAGACTTTCGCGAAACAATCGCAACGTTTTGAAAGCCCATATAACCATGGGCTCTGGGTGGTGGTGCAACGAGTGATCAAAGTTGGAGGCTGCGCGCTTGTATTTGTTTAGTTTGCTAGCGCGCGCATATACATAGTTGCAGTTGCTAGATTGCATCGTGCACATCCTGCTTCGAGTATTTATCCTACGGTGTTATAGCCTTTTTCTACTTGAATCCGTTTCCATACGTGATGCCGTTCGTTTAGAAAGTTCAAAGCTACGCGTTCGAAATCGAATGCAACCGGAGATAATCGTTGCCTCGGCGAACAAATTTATCGTACTACTCTCCTCTCTCTCTCTCTCTCTCTCTCTCTCTCTTAGATATCATTTATAAGCGGAGATTAGAGATACCTCGAAAGCTAATTCATCGATTCGAAACTTTGCGAGAGTATGGAAATCCTCGAAACTCTCGAATTTGCGAACGGGTATTTTTAAGCTCTTCTTTTTCAGGGCTATTCGTTTTGTTAAGGGTTAAATTACTTATTGGACACAATTGTAATTGTATGCTTAAATTTAAATATTAGGTGTGCAGATTAATATTTGGCCCTCAGAATTTCATGAGATTTAATGCTTAAAAACAAAAAAATCAAACATAGTTTCGATATTTACGATGCAAATTCGACACTCGAAGAATAATAAAGCGGTGAATTGATTATAGTAGCGAGGTCCAATTGATAAATGTACCAAGAGGTTAAAGACAAAGGCTTACAATTAATTTGTACACTTGATAAACGAGTAACGCATCCAACGTTCCAAAAAGTTACGAGAATGTAAAACAATTCAACGGTGACAATAGTCATCTTCTATTTCGCAAAGATTAAATTTTTGTGTTTCATTTTTTCTCTTTTTCATTGTTTCATCTTTTCTATAATTGGTGAAATCGTATCGATTAAAATTAGTCTGAAATCTAAACGCAAACTCAATTGGTTTCTTAGTCAAATTGGGACAATATTCTCATGCTATTTTTACGAATTATTATTTAATCAGGTTTCGCAAGTTTCGAATCATAAAAATAGCAGAAGGTTTCGAGGCTTCGAAGTTTCTTGTGTTTCATCCCTACTTATTAGGTGCACAAATTAATTCGGCGTCATTGCTATCGTTTTAATTCCTTTGGTGCCAAGAAATACACCTTAATTTTTACACCAGCAGTTTTAGCGTTAGCGATTAGTAGACTACGAAGTGCAAAGATGCGTTAAATATTAGAACTAGCAAACTAGTTGCAACGTTTAGGGGTTGAAATTAACGTCCACTTTGATTCCATCCTTTTAGTTGTGGTTGCAAATATTCGAATTTACATAAAGATTCACAGTCTAGCGACTAGGAAGCCAATTTCAATATGCAACCACCTAATTCAACGGATTCCAGAGAGGAATTGAATCGCGTTGCAGTATTTTGGTGGCTCGCTTGGAGATTCGATAATATAATAATTCGTCTGCTAGAGCGTCGCACAGTGGCATATTAAAAGGGACGTATGTGTGTGTGTGTGTGTGTGTGTGTTGTTTTTTTCGAAAGTAGTTGAAGTGTATGCGGTTGATTGCAGCAGCTGGAACGCGGCGTAAGAGAAACGGTCTACGCCCTAATCGCTCGGCCGCATCTTTCGTACTTGCGCCACTGTTCTCGAGCACTCGCTCGTTTCCCGCCCCCATTATTTTCGCAAGCACGAGGTTGTTTCTGACGTCCGGCAGCTTCTGCCTCCAGTCTAGTATTCCGCATATATTATACACGTATAGTCATTAGTCGATTCTCTATCGTTTTATTCGCCAACACTCGCCGCCGTCTCGAACCTTGTGAATCTTATCGCCATCCCTTCGCTCTACCTTTGCAATTTTCTATTCTTTTCTTCCCACTTCTTTCGACAAATTCATCGATCCGCTTAACCTCTTCAAAAGTGCATTTCACAGTGTACTCGCAACATTTAGAGTAGCACTCGCTAAATAATTGCCAGCACAAGTGGTCAAATTAATGGAGGCTCGACGAAGAGTTGCTCCACCCTCAAAATAAAATAATTTGCACCTAATTTTGGATTCTTTTGCATATCATATTCATTCCACACATTTTTGCTTAAAAAGAATACTTAAATCTTCCATAGATGCGTAGACATCTTGACACAAATATACTCGTAAGTATTTTAACGAAACGCGACCGAACTTGTTATGCGCAACCTAATAGCTATGTAATCGAGTAGAAAAGGGATGATTCGAAATTTTGCCTGCAGCTACGCGGGGGAAAAAGAAAAATCGATGGAAAATATACATATATATACGTATATATGTAGCGTGAATGTAAGGAAGGGAATAAAAATAGATGAGGAATCGTAAACGAGATGAAGAGAGATAGGGTAGGAAGTAGGAAGGAAAGTACGGTGCAAACTGGCAGATCGCATACTCTTGCTTATTGTGTCTACCTACGCTACCTAGATGTACATGCATATATAGATCCCATCCACACGGATACATACGCGCATACATGCATGCATACATACGTACGGTACATATCTGCCGCATATTTTCGGCACTGCAGCATGATATCGACGTACTACATACCACACGTGCAGCACACAGACATACCATCTACCATGGCATGAAATCGCGTGTCGCATGTGCCTCGCTAGAAAGGCATGCTCGTATTAGTCGGTTGCGCACGTGTGTGCACGCGTTACACATACCTGCCGCAAACTCATATATCACATATTCCCTAGCAATGCTCCTATCATTTGTAATTCACGCACATACACGCGCACGCACACGAGCGCGCGCGCGTTCATATATTCAATGCGATCCCGATTCATACCGCGCGATTCATATTCTTTGAATATATTGTTTGCACAATTTAGAAGTAGAATATTCTTCGGTCCAATTCAATTTCTAACGATCCCTCCTCGGATGCTTCGTCTTAATCCGGTGAATCATACGAGGTGACGTATAGAGCATTTAAACAGGAGAGGAACGATGTTCAATTCAGTCAATTATGCAGGTGTGGATTGCGTTCTTATTTAGTTTTGTGGTAGGCCATTTCGAAGCGTATTTTTCTTAGATTAGAAGACTATAGGCTAGATGTCCCTATAGCGAACACTTGAGATACTTTATTTAATAAAGAAGCAAAGTAACGTAGAAAGAATCGTAACGAAAACAACGTTTGATAATCAATTTCGAGTTCCTTTAAAGTAACAGCACATGTTTGCACTTAATATTTAAAAAACAAAATATTAGGAGGTAAGCGTGCTCCGTCGAACACATTAAAACGTGATCGATGTAGTTGGAAAGCACGGGACGTATCATAATTCGGTAAAAGCGATACGTTTACTATACATCTTATATCTGTTGCGCAAACCGACGCGCTAAAGTATGTGAAAACGTGTTTCTATTTAAATGAGAAGCTTTCGAGTGACGTTACGAGGGATGTTGGACTTTGCTGTACATTTTCAATATATTCGGCGTATAAAAAAAGTGTTCATAACTAGATGTCGGATAATATTGTCCTCCAAACTAGAACCGGATTGTTACGTTAGATGATTTCTAAAATAGTTAAAGTGGCAGCAATTGGGACATCCATCCTATGGTTAATTTCGAATGGTATTACAGTTTCACGGTGTACTCGCTCTTTAATCCCCAGTCACGCTGCGCGCGTGTGTACGCGCGCGTTTCTCGTCACTCGAAGCTTCGCGTTTCTCTTTACGTGTACACCGTCTCTCCATTCTATTCTCTGCCACTGTATTTCGTTGTCATTTTTTATTGCTTATACTCATTCACCCTTTCTTCCGCGAGCCGGTTCCCGGCTCTTTTTGTCTTCCATCCCTTTTGGTTACCTACCATTACTACCTCTGGCTACCATCTCAGCTGTCCCGCGAACGTACACCGCTGTTTGCTTCTCGTTACCGGCATATTTGTTTATGATTTGAAACCACCGTGTTCCTAGGTCATAGCAAACAATATAGGCGGTTGTTTCCGGGCATGGGACCCACCTCCGCTAGATCTTTCAAATTGCCACAGGAAAAAGCTTCTCTTCTTTCATCCCTCGCTTTCGCTTGCAATTTTCCTCACTCCTTTCCCCTGGATAGAAGTTTCTTCGCGATACAAGCGATAATTTCTATGGCAATTTCTTCCTCGTCTAAAATAATAGCTCGGTTCTTGTTAACAGTAACGTATTTTGCATATACACGCTCCGGACCAGCTCGAATAATCCGATTGCAACTAATCCGCTTCTGAGGAAGCGAAGGAAAAAGTGCAGATATTGCGTGCTGCGAGTAAGCAAACAGCAGGCAAAGCGTGATTAATTCTTACGTAATCCTTATATTTAGATAAAGATGCTCGAAGATGGGCTTATAGATCGCCGTGATTACGCGAATATAGGAAGCAACGTGATGGTAGATTGATGTACTTACAGTCGGTCACGGTCTAAATTGGAAATGTTTACGCAGCGCTGGACGCGCTTTAAAAGAATAGAAATATGAAATCACGAGTGAAGGTTAGACGAACAAACGTGTTGCTAAATGTGTGGGAGACGTTATCTGATTTATAGTAAATAAATTATGGAACATCGTAGACGCATCAAAGAATAGAATGCACCAACAAAGTACGAATACAATTATGATAATCAGTTTCGTGTACTTTAATACACGAGTTTTCGTTTCGTGTACGTTTTGGAACACTATGTTTAATTTTAACTAGTTCATAAATTAACGTTCTTCAAATGTTAGAAGATCTTGCGTTTTTTCAAGCATTTCAAATTTAGACTCTTGCGACCGACCGTTGTTATTTCCTTCCATTTCGTTCCTCTTTAAATTCGACTCGAGTTTGCAAAGTAATCGGCGTATTAGCGTCATAATGCAAAAAAAAAAAAAAGAAGCGGAAAGAGTTTTTCCCTGGCCAAGATTAATAACGGAAGAAAGGCGCGGAGCACGGAGAAAAGTAGGTGTTCGAATTAAATAGATTTAAGAAGTTTGGGAATGGATGCAAATATCAGGTAGCAAAGGCGTGACGGGCAGGATTGGTGGGGAAGCAGGTTCTCTCTATTTTGCTGGGAAATCGCTCCGATCGTAGCCCCTGAACTGGGCTAGGAAGCAATCTCGCGAGACGACAGGATCGCACGAGTCGTTAACGAAATTCGTTAACGACATTCGTGCGTTCGAGCGAAATGAGGTTGGGTAGTTTAATCGAACCATCTCTTCCCCGATGTTTTCCTTTTCTCTTCCCTTTTTCCTACGGCCAAGATGAAAATCGAATGAATCAGCCGATGCGCACCGCGCCTCGCCTCGCCTCGCCTAGCCTCGCCTTCCTTCCTTCCTCCCTTCTTTGCTTCTTTTCAACCAGTCCTCGGCCCCATTATTTCCACGATTAATCTTCCAACAGTTCCCGAAACTAAATTATCCACCTCTTCTTCCATATTCTAACCCTAACGACTATTATCCCCTTGCCTTACGAATTTTTTGTTGGAACACTCTACCTCGTAGCGTTACCTATTTATTCTTATTTCATCGTTGGGGCAAAAATGAGACGTTAAAATATCGCAGCGCGTCTCTAACGTTTAAAGCAGCGTTTCTCGATGTAGCGGCAATAACGAATTTCAATATACGGGCTACAGTTACGTAGGCTTATGGTTTAATGTTGGGTTTGACCAGGTTTTAATTATTAACGCATTGCAATGCTATTTGGTATTGCGATACGGTAATAATAAAATAGGACACGTTAGGGCAATCATATGCAAATAGGATAAAACTCAACGAAATTAAATGTATGGGTTTTAGTTGTATACGATTATTATTAGAGGATCAATGCGGTTTAATATTAAACTTAACTAGGATTTAATTATTACTGTATTATAATGCTATTTGGTATTATAATACAATAATAATAAAACAGGATACGATAGGACGATAATATGCAAATGGATGAAACTCAACGAAGTGAAATACGTAGGTTTAATGTTAGGTTTAAATATATAATATATAATAGGTTTGGGTTAGGTTCGTATAATATATAATATGTAGTAGGTAAAATGTATATAGACTTTATTTTCAGCATCCTTGGCCAAGAAAAGTGACTTGGTTTTATAAAAAATATTGATCACTCTCACCCATCCATACTTTTCCAACCTTAGTCACTTCCTCTTAGATTAACTTAGCTTTATTGCACATCCAAGTAGGAGGTCGCAGATTGTTTACCGTATTCTACTTTCCCAAAAGTGTATTATTCTATTGCAGTGCTAGTCCTAGACTCTATAGTCCTAACTTTATATTCCTACTTTGCCTTCCGTTATCTACCTCCACTTATCTTGATTAGGTTGTAATGTAATGCTTAAAAATGCCATTAGATACTTGCAAGTTTCTTCATTTATACCTGCAACGTGATTGCAATCAATCAGGTTCTTCAAGTATAAACGCTACAAATATTTGAGAAACGCTGGTTTAAAGTTTCCTCGGAAAGTTGCGTAAAAAATATCGGATCGGCGGAAAAGTAATTTTTGCAGTCGTCTAGTTTTTACAGCAACCTAATAGTTGCGATTGAGTTGGATTATTTTTCATTCATCGTCGGAGACGCGACAATAGGGGAGAGAGGAGACTCGCACTTCTTTTATTCGAACTCCATTTATCGAAGTAAAATTTCGCTCGATGCCCAATTCACCGAACTTCTCTCCGGCGAACCCTAATTATCCGAATTACCGCCGAGCGTCACTCCAATTAAACCAACTCTTGAGCATAATTATTACGCTGGAAATTGCTAGGCTAAAAGAATAGGAGGAATGTATAGAATCGAATGCTGCGCGTTACTCGAAATCGTGAACTTTGATTATAAAATTGCCGGCCGCCTATCGCTTAAAGGAAGCGAGAGATGTTTAATCAGCGCGAGCGGATTACGAAATAAATCTCGTTGATTAAAACGCGAATTTGTGTTCGTCGATGGAAAAGGTGTCGCATTAATTGGATAAGTAGCTTAATACAGACACTGGTCAGACCGTAGCGTTGCAGAGTTGACGCGTTTCTTATCATTAGATTGCGGATTTTTATGCAAATTCAGTAATAAAGAGATTATTTTATAAAATATAGTTGCTAATAAGATTGAAGGATCGAAAAATTCTGATGGGAAACGGGTCGATCTTCCAATCGCTGTAACTTCAGAACGAATTAACCCACGACGATCAACTTGGGCTCATTTTAAAGCTTGAACTATCTACTTTCGCACAGGTGAACAGATGTTTCGCGAAACGTTTCTTACTTCAAAGAGTAGAGTGAAAAACTGAAGTCAGATCTTTTTGTAAAAGTTTGTTAAGTTCAGACGACTCTATTGGATATTAATAATTTCTTTTCGCGATTCATTTTACGTTACTTTTGTAGAGAACAATTCCACAAAGATGGACAATTTTACCATTAACATTTTTCGATCCTTTAATTTTGTTCACGAGTTTATTCTCATACCCTGCGTATAGTTTTTGTTTAATTTTCCCGTAAGTGTATAAAAATTCGCAGTCTAATTACCACATAGGAATGCGAGAAGTGAAATAACGATCTGAAACAGTATTCTCTGTGCTGGTTGAATCGTTGATAACAGTATAGAAGAATAGAAAGCCGATTTTTAGGCCAATTTAAATTCGTGCAAATTATCGAAAAATAAAGTAAATAAAGTAATGAATAAAATCAGGAATATTTTATTTTTATATTTCCGTTTGCCAATCGGATAATAATTCTCTATCATTTCGCTACATAATTGGTTAACAGTTGGATACTATTTTACTTTTGTTTCTACGTTGTTAAGTAGAGATATTGTTTCACTTGCATGTTTCGCTTTAATAATCGCCAGCGAACTTTTTCTGCATCATTCCGCTTTATAATTGGTTAGCGGTTCATCGTTATCTTACTTTTATATTTCCGTTTCGTAATCAGCGAGTAATAGATATGAATGGAAATCAATTTCTCCGACCGGTTTCTGCAAAAACGGAACACAGTTGAACGTACCACTGAAGTATCGGGTTGTCCGGAAAGTTCGTGGCGAATTTTCCATCGGAAAGCTATAGTCGAGTAAGCATTGCAAGAGTACCGCTAAATGAAATTCAATTTGCGACAAGTTCATAAACAGGTCTTCCAAATAAAACTTCTTCGGGTAACTTTCAACTCCTCCACCATATTATTAGAGTAGGTACAAGCGGAAACGTACGTTACAGTTTAAGCGCCATTCTCTTTGATCTCGCGCGCATAAAGTTGCTTTCGCCAGTCGCATATACATCTTAAAATTTTCTCAGACGTCTTAACCGCGGTATCGAAGTTTAACCAATTTCCCAAAGCCACGTGTTCGCGGAAGTTTTTGTGCGACCGTGTTTATATTTTTCTAGGTAGCTTCGTAGTTAGTATAGCTATTGGAAAGGCCTTTCTTAAACCGAACTCGAACAGCTAAACTAAGGTAGTGCATTCGGATGCACGCGTTGGATATTTAAAAGAACATCGTGATACGTAGTATAAATATAACGCGGCACGAACGTTTGCGGCCAATCCGATATACGTAAATGCAAGCTGGTAGAAATTTCAGTAGAGCAGAGCGGTATTTGTCAGGCAGATTTTAAGTGAAATAAGATAGCATCGGTCGGCGGCGCTTCTCCGGCGAGTTTTAAGTAGAACAGCGCAGCGCCGGTCAGTCCTGATTTAATTACCACTCGTTTTAGGACGATGTAATATTATTATAAGTACACTTACGTGCGCGCGTACACACGCGAAAACGTGCATCGCAAAAGGTATAAAAGAACAAAGATTGTCACGGAGAGTTAAGAAGTGTATGCGGGTCGCGTTCAAACTCTCCTTAAAGTCGCAATTCCATGCACACTTTAGAACGCCGAATTAGACTTACAAAATCCAAGAAAGTTGCAGGGAATTATGCGCCCTCGAGATAAAAATGTTACTTTTTTTTTTTGGAAGACTGATAGCTCCGCGCGTGTTTAACGAGAATTTAACAGTCGAACTACCGATGCGATCTTTTCATTAAAATTGTATCAATTCGCAGCGCGGCAGTTTTGAAGGATCTTTGTAATCTTCTCCGTATTAACTCTTTGCACTTCGAAACATTTTTCACAGGACTATTTCATAGATTCAGACATAATTCTAATACGTACCTCGAAAAGGAGAAAAGTTACTTTTAATTTGCTTCGTTTCGAAAGAAGTGAGAATTGAACTGGTGCAAATAAATAAAAATACTAAATGTTGATTTTCAGTTAAATTTTAGCAGCGCCAACGAAGTGCAAAGGGCTAGAAAAGAATGAACGAAAGTCATTTCTTTAGTAGAAATAAGTACCTCTTAATCGTCGGTAGGTCTAGCGTTAAATAAGAAGGATAATTCCAGCCGAAATAACCGGTTAGCAATTCTTCTGGCGAAGGAGTAAAGAAAAATTTACTTCGCTCGCAGTCTTCAGTGTCTGCTGCCACAAGTTACAACTCGCTTTCAATTTAAATTAGCTTGAATCGGTTTCACGCTTAGCCTATTAAATGTGCTTACGCGTTAGTTCCTTTGTTCCAACTCGTTGGTTCTATTCGAAACGATACATTCCTCGCGCTTCGGCAAGATTTTCACGTCAATTGTCGTATATTACAGACGCGTTCACTTTACAATTTAGTGGATTGTTTTACGACGCGGCAACGTGGTTAAAAGTTGGTAACTGCGGACACGCGCGTCGGCCCCCGGAATACATTTGATAATTCGTGGTACCGCGTGTGCGTGCATAGTTGGAAGGCTCGAATTTAGTATTTATGGGATTAGCGGCGATAGCATGTGTGCTTTAATAAGCTAAGGACAGACAGCTGGCCGCTGAGTCACTACCGAGACATTGTGTCGTGCATTATAAAGCCGGGATACGGGTCTCTCGGGTATACTGGCTAGCATATACTCGAACCTCGAGCCTCGAGCCTCGAGCCGCCGATCATGCCACCATCGCTCTTCTACCAGCCCTCTTACAGATCCATAGACATAATTAAACGAGACTCCTCGCTATCTAGAAGCCAGCCTCGAAGACTCTTCTTCTTCTTTTCTTTCCTTCCTCTGAGAACTCTTCCCCCTTCTTCTTCTTCTTCTTTCTATTCTTCGCGCGCTCTTTTTATCCGCCATTGTGTACCGCGGAATTATTCCGTTAGATTAAAGGTAAACTTTCAATATTTTTGTGTAAAAGTTTGGCTCAAGCGGATAGGGAGATACCGAAAACGATGCACGTTGATGACGCGAGAACAGTGCCATTGCCATTGCCAGAAAAATAGAGTATAAAGTAGACGATGTTTAACTCTTTGACTGCTAAAGGCGTATGCGTAACATTTTATACCGCACAATGAGTAAATTGAGTTTCTAATTTATCGTTGCATAAGAATAGTCGGAGATCTACTCGAACAGCAATGTAACGTTTTTGTTTTGTAGATGTAAATTATGCCTGAAAGTTTGTAGCAGTGATCTAATATCGCGCCGCAGTCAAAGGGTTAATAACGCGGTCTAACAAGCAGAAGTAGAGAAGTGGAAATTTAAGCGAAATAAACCTCTGTTAAAATTCCACTCCTTCAATTGTGCTCGTAAAAATACGAATTTGCACAAGTTCGTTTTCCATTCGCATAAAGATTTAGTAATAATATCTTGCCTAGTTTGCATTATTATTCGGCAAATTCTGTTTCGGTAAATTTAACTGGAAATATTTTAGAACGTCGGTAATTTGCGAAAGATAAAAATTCATGGCCCCCTAATGAAAGGAAGAAAGAGCAACGAAGCGAAATAATTATGCAAGACGAAATTGATGAAAAGGCTTTATAATATTTTATCGTTAGTTATGCAAAAGTATAGAAAATATCCATAGTTGCGTGCAAATCATTCCATTTCTCGAATCGCGTCTGATTCGTTTAATTTTGCGGTAACAAATATTTGAATTCGCGCAAAGATCCGCAGTCGAACGATGAACGAATAGCACGTAAAACGTGTTGGTATTTATAACTTAATATTGCTGGCTGCCGTTTGCAGGCGAATGCCTTCAATTATCGGAAGACATAAAAATTGTAGGAGGAAGGTAAAAAGCGTGCCATTAGCGGTATGGCTAATCGAATCAAAATAATTAGATATTAATCATGAAGTCATAATAAGGGAATTGGAAGTGTAATACGAAACTGCGTGGGAGAGGAAGGCAATATTTTTCGAGAAGCCAACAAGATATCAGGCCGCGTAAATTCATCTAATGGAATTACAATGTATTATAAATGGCTGGTTTCAGGAAGGAGGGAAAAAGCGCGTGTCGCTAATTCTCAATTTCCTAATTGTATCGAGAAGCGTATTCCAATAAAATAACACGCTATCTTCCTCCCACGGCAATTCCCAAAACTCATCATAAATTCCGTGCCACTTTCCGTCCACTCGATCGCTGCTTTTATTACAATAATCGAGCTGCACGCAATTTTAGATATCTTCTTCCATGGTTCTTCGCGCATCAAACCCTTTGCGCTACGATTGCTTTATTATTTACGGATGCTTTCATAATTTAGGATATTTTTGGAGTATCTGATAATATTCACTCGTAGCCAATTGTTATTAAAAAATGAGAGGCGTAGAAAGTGTTACCACTGGTCAATACCAACACACTTTCATCTTTAAATAAATCGTGTGTCACTCGTTCAATTAAATTACAATATTGAACTAAGATAGGGATAATTTGCATTGCTTGCGAACGAAACATGTTAGGAATAAATTTTCGCCATCGTATTTTTTATTCTTCCCGTTGCTCTTGTTTTTATTATCTTTCCTTATCGAGCTCGAATTTTTCGAGCTGCTCTTGAACTCGCAGTACGCAAATTTTCGGAATGTTTTCCTTTGTTCCGCTTCTTCACTCAGCCTCTCTCTTTTAACGTGCTTACAATTATTGTCCTGTGCTACACAATTAACCCCTATCTTCTCTACATTAAAATCGTCGGAGAATCCAGTAGCCGACTGTCCAGATAACCACGTCACTACGTTAAATAATATACGAACTGTGTCCAGTTAATAATAAAAAAATGCTGTTCGTACATACGTCCCTCTTGCCGTGGAATGCAGCGCGTTCGAAGCGAAACAATTGCAGTCGGTAGATACTCGTAAGCGCACCTAATTTTCCTTTCACCGGCTACCTGTTTTTTCCTTGCCTCGGTGTGTTTCGATAAACAATAGGCCTCTGGCGGTGGTGCGGTGCGCGGCTTCGAAACACACAGCCGCGTACAGCAGACAAAGTCACGTCGCGTCTGTTGGCGTAACAGGAAAAACACTTGACGTACCGATACGATGTACAAATGCGAACGGTTTTCCATTTGCCAGATCTCCGAACATGCCATCGAGCATTATATGTAGTATGTCTACGATACTGCGCGCGAGGCAGAGGCAGAGGCAGAGGCAGAGGCTGCGGCGAGACGAAGCGGAGGCAGGCTGGTGATTCGAAATCTAGAGACAACGAGACAGGAAACGAAGAGAACAAAGATGAAAAGGAGAACAAGTACCCCCGACGGTCGATAGTACAACTCTTGCAAATATATTCCCTAGCAGTTTGAAAACTGGGTCGCCAAGGACTTACGTCACCGGAACTAAAAGATCCGCATGACTAATGGGAATAAAACTAAAATGCAAAGAAAGGGGAAAGAAAGGAGTAAGAGGGAGGGGAAGTAATTGAAGGAGGAAGAGTACACGAAATATGATTACCAGCTGAAGTATCTATCCGCCGCCCGGTTAATCTACTAATAGCACAGAGAACGGCTCTCCCTTTTGCTTCCGTTTCCTTTTTTGTTTCTCTCTTTTTCTCTTCTTTTTTTTTACTATTTATTAACAAGTCGGCTTCATTTCTTCTCGTCTCTCGCTCAAAGATTCAATTAACTCTGCGTTGGCAATCGTTTTTCTACTTACATCGCTGACGAAAGTTCGTCAAAGATCGCTTAATGTGGTTTCGAGTCAATTTCTATCGCGAAACCGTTTCGAACGTAATGCTAGAATCTTGTTAAACGCGCGTGATTTTCGTGCAGGATACTTTGGAATATTTTCGGTAATTTTATAGTAGCGCGACTGAAGATTTATCTTCCTCTCGTTACGTATTTTCGCAACTATTTATCAGGTTTATTATTTTGGTGGATATTAACTTGCGTTTCGATTGTCGGTAGGTTTTGTGTTAATAAAAGGTGCGTTGAAATTTTGACGATTACAAATGTTAGGGGTCGTTGGTCGTTACTAGACTTTCTTGTAAATTTCTAAACACATTCGAACGTATTATTAGGTGTACCAATAATTAACCCACGTCTTTTTACTAATTCAGTATTTGTTTCGAACAAAATTAGATACCTACTCTGTGAGAAATTTAATATAATTGCTGTCCTACTTGAGGGGATGTTTGTTGTTTCGATCGAACAAATTCATCGGCTAAAAATAGTGGATTACTCGCTGGTCGACCTAATAATATAATTATTAGACTGTACAGGTTCATCGAAATTCGTGTCTCTTGTAAACAACACAAAAGAGGCGAGATCTAAATATGAAGTTATATTGAAGGATGGAAAGATTCCGATAGAAAAATTGTCGATCTTCGAACTGTCACAGCTTTGTAAGCAGGCATCGTATGACATTCAACTTGGGCTCATTTTAAAGCTTCGAGTCTCTACTTTCACTCAAGCGAATAGATATTTTACAACAATTTTCATGCTTCTCGAGAAAACTGATTAAAAGTCCATATAGCCACTTGAATTCCGTATACTTTACAAACGAAAGACTGCTCTCAGTTTTTCACTCTACTCTTCGATGTAAGAAACGTTTCGAAAAGTATCTGTTCGTCCGTGTAAAAGTAGAAGCTCGAAGCTTTAAAATGAGCCCAAGTTTGTTACAGTACGATGCTTTTTCGCGAAGTTAGAGCAGTTCAAACGTAGACGGACAATTTTCCCATGGGAATTTTTTGATCCTTTAATTTTGCTCACCGGATATCATCGATCTCTTGGCTTGTTTCGAATCGAACGAAAGAAGACAGAGAAACGTGGGCGTATTAGGATCTGGAGCACGTGCACTGCGCCGTGCACCGTGAATAAACAAAATGGGAAAGCAGCAGTGGAAAGAGGAGAAGCGTGTGAATTAGCTGATCGATTACCCCAATGTATGTTCGCTTGCAAATTCTGCCCCGTTTTGCCGCAACTATTCCAGTTGCAGGCTAACATTTGAAACGCTTCTCTATCCTGGACATCGCAATACCGTACAGTCCGCGAAAGAACAGCATCGACGCGATATCTTTATCAGAGTTAACCCTTTTCTAAACAATTGCGCGTGAAAAGTACAGTTAAAAGACCGATACGCATCTACTTAATAATAGGTCCAATCTTCATCATTATTAATCGTAGTTTCACAGGCTTTAGGGTTTAGAATTTTCACCAACTTTGCAGTGCACGAAATAGAAAGGAAATTCGATATTTTTTTTATTCAAACTGACATCGTTTCAAATCATTCCACAATACATACGTTTAGCGTTCATCTCGCAAAGGTTCGTAATTCTCGACGATACAAAAGGTAGCAACTGTAAGAGGCTTTAGGCAAACGCGTGTCAGAGATTAACCCTTTCGCTACGGTATTAAAAATTGCAAACATTTTCAACGCGTAAACCAGAGAGCACTTTTAATTAATATGGAAATATTTTAATACTCCGAATATAAGTATTATAGTTTGGTTAGTATTATAATATATTTAGTTAGTGTTATAATATATTAATGTATATTATACAAGTATTCGATATATATCGCGAGTAGAAATATTTTCATACTCCGAATAATTGTAGTACAATGTATACGAACGATCATACGAAGAAATACACTTTTAGCGAACGATAGAAAGTATACGTACTCGTTGTCGTTCGTAGCGAAAGGGTAAACACAGTGCCTCCCTCGTTACGTAGCTACTTTCTATCTAGATATCGCGTCCACGCGTTTCTTTTACAGACTGTAGCTGGAAATTATTCAGTACTTCCTTCTGCATAATACAAACAGCCACAATTGTAGAACGAGGGGCCTTTCTCCTTCTTTTAGGGGTCTAACGCGAAACAGTGGGTCGTGGCACCCTGGGTGCGGTTCCAATGGGTGCTCCCTAGCTAAAGCTTTACTTTACCTTCTTTTCTTTCCTTTCCTTTCCTTTCCTTTCCTTTTCTTTTCTTTTCTTTTTTCCCCTCTCTTTCCTCGCATCGCTTTCTTTACAATGGCGGCGCACAAAAGTCTCCGCGTATAAGAAGCAATTTGTCGACAAATAGGAAGAGAGACGACAACGCGACATGCAAATGCACGCGAAACGGTGAAAAGGACGTGTGTGCTTAGGTTCGCGTGGAAAAAGGGGCGCAGCGAAACCTCGATTATTGTAGCGCTTATTATCCGAATGTCCACGCACGCGTAGTATTTGCTTTCTTTCGTCGAAGTTATCGCTGCTAATGATTCAAGCGATATCTTTTCATCGTGTTTCAGTTCCAAGCAGTCGGAACTGTAATAATATGTCTATAAATCATACCCTATAAGGCCGATTCAACCGCCTGAACAGAATTTTCGTTAACGCAAACAAATTTCAACAGGTTTTCTTTGATTCTTGTTATAGATTTATTTGTGAAACTCTTCTCCGCGTTAATTCATGACTGTCTCTTGTCTTCTCTTTTTGTACCAAAGGGTTGATTCTCGTTTAATAAATAAACAAATCAATAAGTGTCGAAATTGAAACGGATAACGTTGTTAGGTGAAACGAAACGCGAAATTATTAAGACGTCGAAATAGATTAGCGCAAGTAATTTGGTATCGGTAAATTAAGGATCGTTGGTAGAAGAAGCAACGAACGATCGATTGAAAAATGTGTTGCTCCTTTGTACGGTTCGATAGGTTATCCGTTGCAGTGCAGCGAATGATAATAATTACACGGGGGTATATAAGTGTGCTCGGTGGAAGCGTTATTTATCGGATTTGCAGAGGAGGGGGGAATAATTAGCGGAGCGGATGATACGGATGACAGGTGGCTGACGATCAACAAGACGCGATTTATTGGCTTCTCTAAATCGGCGACGAAGCGGCACACAGAGCGTGTAGCACAGTAGCGTGGCCGATGGTTATCGTAGTGATAGTGGCAGATGCGCGGCTGTCGCGATATTAGCCCGTAATAAACCACGACGTAGATAATCAAATACACGACACGTAACAAGGGCCAAGCACCTACCACCACGTACAACGGGTCGCGTGGTGCACCGGTAATTTAGGTACCATTGGTTTGGTCAATAGCCAATTCCTATTTGGCTTACATCCAAGAGGTCAAACAAACCGGCCATGCCGCTGCTAGGCGGCTAAAGAGAAAAGCTCAGAAATCCCTTCGCCTTCGCCTTCGACTTCGCCTTCGACTTCGCCTTTTACTTCTTCTCCTCACTTTGGCGTTTTACACAGTGAAACCTCGATTACAGCGACTAATTAGAGGGCAAGTGTACAGAAAGCAACGCGAGTGCCAACGTTGCGACGCTTTGTCTTTTATTTACTTATTCATTCACCCTTTAGAGGGCAAAGAAGAAATCGAGATTTAAAGCTGGCGCAAGTGGAAGAGAAGTCGATGGATTTACGGTACGTGTTAACATTCTTCAGAATCGAGTCGTGATCATTGTTGATAGCGTAGTTTGAACTTCTTCTAACGTAAGAGTCCTTCTTAACAATTTGGCTACCGCTTGCAAATATTGCGTTTTCGCAACGTTCGTGGCGAATATTCTATCGAAAAGGTATATTAGAGCAAGCATTGCAAGAGTATCGTTATCCTAAAGGCATTTCGTAAGCTGAACTCGGACTGCTAAACTAAGGTTGGACGTTTAAAAAAGCATTGCGAAATACAATGTAAATATAATGCGACACAAGATTTGCGGACAACCCGATACATCTCGCGACACGGTATCAAAATTGCAGCAACCATAAGGTCACGTGGACGACTCGAACGCAAAATAGCAACCGAATTAGTCCACCGTTGTAATTTCAATGCAAACTGACTTTTATCGATCGCCAGCGGAGCGCAGAAGCTAGCTGCTGCCTTGCACCGAGTTGTAGAAGAAGAAGAAGAAGAAGAAGAAGAGTAAGGTCGTAGTGGAGACATCGACAAATCTGAAGACAAAAAAAAGGGGGAGAGGTAACGAGGATGAGAGAGAGGAGGGAAAGGGACGGAGGGAAAACGTCTCTGTAAGAAAAATAGAACCGATATAGAATCCAGCGACGACGGCGACGGCCAACGAATTCCCTTGAGCCAGAGCAAGAACAACCTTCACCTTTCTACTCTGCATCTCCTTTGTATATTCGAAGGATTTCCGCTAATGAAATAATTAAAATTACAAAGCTCCGTGTAACGACCGCCGGGAGACGAGGAGAGGGACAACGCCAACCCTGGCAAGATGGCTACGATTCTCGTGTCTCCCTCTGCGCGCACATCTAACTTTCTATCGGCCTCGAAACCCCGAGAAGCTTCCCTCCTATTCGACGTTAATTCGCCCCGGGCCATCGAATTCTTACCGATATCGCGTCGTTCGACAAGTTCGCACCGAATACGATCGCGCTGCGTTAGGCAGGATTTTTTAAATACCCTCTGCGTGGTTTGCAAGCGCAAGGTTTCGGGAATTCTAAGTATCGGGAGCTGTTAGCTTTCAGAATCGGA
Source organism: Eucera pruinosa (assembly GCA_028830335.1). Classification (NCBI taxonomy): domain Eukaryota; kingdom Metazoa; phylum Arthropoda; class Insecta; order Hymenoptera; family Apidae; genus Eucera; species Eucera pruinosa. Next base: position 5,733,014 of record JAMYCR010000019.1, read on the forward strand.
AGCTTTGGAAATTCAAAGCATTGGAAATTTAAAGCATTGAGAACTGCGAGTTTTGGGAATTCGTAGCATTGGGAATTCACAGCTTTGAGAATCGGAAGCATTGGGAATTAGAAGCTTTGAAAGTTCAAAGCATTGGGAATGTAGAGCGTTGAGAACTACAAGTTTTGGGAATTCATAGCATTGGGATATCACAGCTTTGAGAATTAGAAGTTTTGAGAATTCGTAGCTTTAAGAATTCGAAGCATAGGTAATTCAAAGCGTTGGAAATTTAAAGCGTGGGAAGTTCGGCGCTTCGATCAATGATTTCCTAAAATTCCAGTGGAAATTCCAAGTCTTTTTAACCCTTCGAGCGCGAAGCTCGGAGAGCCGTTAGATTAAATCGATGGCACGCGATATATAAAACCTTGTTCATTGTTATCGCTATGGCAATTACAGGAACTTATTAACTCTTTCGCTACGGCACTTTAAAACTGAATAGCGTTTCTGATGCATTGACGAGGGTAGCTCTCATTAATTCAGTGTCGTTAGTTAAAATCCGATATGTACTAACGATAATAAAAGCATCGCTCTGATTTCAAACAAAGTATAGATGTATTTTAGCAAACGATTGCGTATATGTACGTCCTGTGTAGCAGAAGGGTTAAGCGTACACGTCAATCTCAAACACCAATACCTTTACCTTTGCCAGGAGGATAAACTAAAGCACAAATCAATTCGTTACGACGCGTACACGCGTCCATAGCACTCAAAGAGTTAATACGACACTCTGCCATCGTTTCGTAGGGTTCGTTACGATATCGATAAATTATTTCAAATACGCGTCTGCAATAAGGGAAACGCAAGGGAACGCGCAGAGTTACATTTCACGAATCTCGCGAGCCATCGTTGGTTGGAATAATCACGAGCTCTACTCGCGTAGCTGTATCGCGTTCGCTATGCTTGAAAATGACGAATCCACGGATGCTTGCTCGCTCGTTGGTATTTTTTAATGAAACGCCTCGCAATTGCGAGTAATTGCGAGCGGATCAGTTGGAGTTATCAGGCTAAGCACGTATTACACGTATTACACGCGCATCGGGCATGAAAAAAAAGCGGGGAACACAAAGAGCAACCTGTAGAATTCTCGGCTCAGCCATTGAAGAGGTTTCAATACGTCCGGTCCTTGAGACTTTGAGACTCGCGGGCGTGGTGTACGGCTACATCCGGCCGCAAGCTGCCTTGTGCCAAGCTAACTATCTCGAATTACGCAACCTACCCTGTACGCAACTCGAAACCACCAGAGTTGCGCGCACGATTCTTCCCGATACTTAGACACAAATTATCCGCATTTCCATACTTAGCCGGCTTCCGCCGATGCTCGGCCAATATACCGATTCTAATCGTATTCAATTTCATGCCTTCCTACGTCGCGTCGCGGGATTGCCTAACTCCTCGAAACTTCTTCCGCAACTTTATCCTCTAAATCGCATTCTCCTACTTTGTATTAGCCTCGCACGGCTCAGATAAGTTTCCTCCGTTGCCGCAATCTGGATCGTCGCCGATTCTTATGTATGCAACTATAGCACGCTTAACTATAGCCCCTTGGCCTATTCGTTTCTCCATTGCTGAAAAACGTTTCAGTTAAATAGCCGCGAGTGTCCCCATAACGCTTTAATTATTTTATTTAACAGCTACTGCGCGTGTTTCTTTAATAGCAAGTATTCACGAGCGATAGGCGTCGATGATAATACAAAATTAAGAGACAAACGTGAGATGAAATTCAACCAAATTAAATACACGGATAAAGGGCTAACTTTTACAAGTTTGACGCGGTCGTTAATGACCACTCTAAATCACAGGAGGCGTAACAAACCTCTGCTATTTTACCCACGCCGAATTTCGCTTTGAAATTCGCGATCCGTCCCGTAAATACATGGCCTATCCTGTGCTTAGGTCGAGTACTCGAAGTCGAGTACTCCGGTGTGGCCGATTTCGCGCCAAATTTGAGGAGCATTCGGAATTATCTATTCGTGTGAAATTAAATATAAGCGTGACGGTTTCGTTTGCGAGATTGAACAACGTCCCGGGTGTTCAGCTCGTTTTACCACAACGGAACACGGAATGAGAACAGGGGGGGGCGCAGGATATCGGACACGGGACACGGGACACGAGAGGCGGTAATGTCGATTTACGTACGATCCTTTGTACCTTTCAATGTCCTGGCGCGCTCGTTCGATAGATAGAGGAGGGTTATTCGTTAGAAATTTTTCGTCGCATCGTATTATCCGCGTATAGTAACGTGTAAACGGTTGCCAATCCGGCCGAAATAATTTGCCAGCGTTTGTTTTGCTTCCGTGTTCAACGATCGTTACGCTATCAATGCGTACACCTACCTGCAATACACACGTACAGACACGTACACACGTACGCGCGTACACACGGGCGCGCGTATTTCTCTGTCAGATGTGTGTTCGTTCGTGTGTAGCAGCTAACTCATGAATTGAGCGAACTAATCAGCAGAACCCCATTAACCGTTTTAGTTTCGCCCTGCTCTCGTAACGTTGGAATTCGCGCATTCCTTCTTGTTCCGCGAATTTACGGTAATTCCCTTCCCTTTCCCATTTTCCACCGCCCATCCCTTGGCAGCTCTCGCGTTGGAATTTATTTTATCCAATGATTTTTCATTTCACGCGAGCAACGCCTTTGTGCGCTGGCTGGGCCGGCAACTTTTTCAACCGTCCAGAACCATTACGATCAGTCGTACGCACGCAGCGATTAATTAAGCGATCCACGCCAGTTTGTTAAGCGAGAACGTTCGCTGCTCACAACTTTATCATATATTCCATTATCACCTGTTCAACCCGTTGCGTTGCTATTACTTTATTCGTTACGCGTGCTGCCGTTAGCTAATCGCTGTTTTCTTCTTTCCGTTTAAGGTTGTTTAAGGTCACGTTAATCTTCGTAGGTTATTACTGGCCACGTTGGAGAATTCGGCAGTTATAGTTTAGGTTTGCGTTTGTATGAAATGTCGAAGTTCGCTATCTTTTCGAAAGGCTAACACTCTTTTACGCGAGTCCGTAGTTTGTACTTCTGGGAAAATCGGCGAACCGTGTTTTTTTAACCATTTCTCCTTGTGCTCGATAGAGTTTCGAACGCCGCGAAGTTATCTTGTTACGTTGCGTACAAATTATTCGAATATTATTGCCACGTTTCGTAGAATAGAACCGCGAAGTATCGATTGGGAATAACGAAGAAGGTCGTTGGGCGACAGTCAACAACGGGCACGGTTTATTTAAATGTTTCTGCAGCCGCACACGCGGCGTCAGCGGCAGCGGGAGCAGACACATTAATTCGAGAACGGTTTGTCGATTCCGAATTCATATTGATCTCGAATTCAACGATAATTATTATTGGAATGCCTAATTGTTGTTTGTACCTCTATAGTATTAGCGGAGGAGACGCAACACGCATGTCGCGTTGGTTCAACGCTATTTCCAATGCCTGTTCTCTGTGGAAGCGCACTAGACGTATCTCCAAACACATTACAAACCTACGCTCCAATATGGAGTATTGCAGTATTGCAGTACCCAGGCCAAACTAAACTGGCCTGTATTATTGAAACGCATGCCGTAGAATATCATCTTCGCTTTTATGTAAATTCTATCCCCTTAGATTATTCTAACATTCGAGCGGTCGAATCGTCGACAAAATAATTGCCCGGAGATTCGTTTAGAATGCTTAACGCGATCCGCGTCGCAGATACTTTTCATAAGCGAAAGGGTTAAACGTTGAACGTTTTCGCGTCAATTTCTTCCACGGCGGCAGTATTAAGTTTACAGGGTTTCTCAGCGTTTGCAGAAGTATAATACCGGGGAAGATTATTGTTGTCGATAGGCAAACGAATCGTTTAGAGTTCTACGGGAATTTTAACGCCATCTGCGTTGGAAATTAATTTGTACGACTAAGACATAGGTGTCTTAAATATTGAACAACTTAGGGGTTTGATGTTTGCAAAAATATTTAAATACGTTTCTGGCGTAGTAGAAGTTTCCTCGAACGTCCAGCGCGCAAAATTAATTCGATATTTAATTGGCATAATTTAGGGTTAATTTAGGGAAGTTTAGCGATACGAAAAATTTCATAATCGATAGGCAAAAGAATCGGTTAGTGTTCTACGGGAATTTTAACGCCGTCTGCGTTAGAAATAAATTTGTACAGCAATGTAGACGCATAGGTGTTTCAAATATTGAACAAGTTAGGGGTTTAATGTTTGCAGAAGTAAGAAAGTAGTACTACAAAGCGCGCTTTGCTTTCGATATTCCCCGTAGGCGTATAAAATTCCGCTAATTCCGCTAATTCCGCTCGCCGACGTTAGTTGGGAGCGAGGCAAAACCTTGTTGCCTTTCTTCTCGAAGAATATTCGCAAGTCAGCGTACGAAGAAGTAATTGCTCGGTCGCGTTCGATTTACCATGGTGATTTTGCGAGACGGCTATGGGGTAAAAGGAATAAAGCGAACAGGGGGAGAAGGAAATGAGACGGGGGAAAAAGAGATCGAGATTGAGACGTGTTACATAGTTATAAAGGATTCCGTGCCGCCCCTCCCCCCTGCCGCCGCCCCGCGGAAAAGCAATTTATCGAGACGGCTAATAAAAATACCGTATTTCTGGGCGAAGCCGGGAAACCGAGGCATCGTCGACAAATGGACACTACGTGTTGCTTGGAAACGGAAGTGTACAGGAAGAACGTGGACAGGAAGGACGGCGGGAAGGAAAAAGCAATGCAGTAAGCGCTCAGACTTGGGGAGACGTTTTTACGAGACGACTAAACAGCTGTAAGCCCCCGCGTTTTCGCTCTTTTCTTTTTACAGCCACTTTCCGCTTGACACTTCTCTCTGATGCGTACATACCGTTCGCAGAGGATTTAATTCTTAACATTTTAAGAACGATTTTTCCCGCGTCCACTTCCACTTCCACAACCATCTTCTCTTCTTCTTTTACTTCCTCTTCCGCTTTCGTTCACGCTCGCTAGCCTGCTCTTCTCGTCAACGCGTACCGTCGTCATTCAACACGCGACGTATTGGCACGTCAAAAATTGCCGCTGCTTCGTTTCCTCCGATAATTGACGTCGCGGTACGTGAAAAACGAATTATTCATTCACGCGAATTAAATTCGAAATAATCTGCGCTTTTCGATACGAATTTGTGTATTCGACGCGTAAATTCCACTCGCGAGCAGGTTAAAAGACACTCGATAGAGCTGGTCGGTGATTCGAGCGATAGTCGACAAGGTTAGAGACACGAGGGAATTATTAATTAGCAATTTAATAGGTGGATACACGTTTCTGCAGGAGGGGGTGACATTAAGAGGGAAGCAATTAGGGATGATAATCCGTCAAATTGTTGCCAAGAAGTGGTTGGCAGCCAAATTTCTAGCAATAACATTTCATTAGCGTGCCGGTGTATATAATAGGACATCGCCGCGTATATTGCAACGCGTGTTTACGACAACAGAGGAACACTTGGGTATTTTACCGCGTTCTAGAAGTTTCTCTGCCCGCCACGTCACACCGCATCTGCATATCTCTCCACCCGCTATTTGTTGCCTTCAAATTTGCGCTAATCACACCTGAAACCCTCCGCCTTCCTTCGCTTACTTCGCTCGCTCGCTCGCTCGCTCGCTCGCTCGCATACATGCATCAATCAATTACGATGAATTATAGATCTTTGTATGTACGCGATTTCCTTTCGAGTACTTTTAAGCGTTTCGATTTACGGAGCTTTGAATTTCCAAGCTTCCGATAACAAACGAGCAGCTGCAAAAGGGCCTTGGAATGCAAAGTTACGCGAAACGTTTAAGCCAAAGTACAGATTAGGGTAGACGTCCTGCGTACTGTCACTTTAAGCTTGTCGCTTTAAACAACTTTAATTATATTTTCAAAGTTACTTCGTAGCACAACGTTAGGTAATATCTCTTTTATTTGCGACGATTTTTGTTGCACGTTAAATACGATGTATTACGTACCACGTCATTGAAAATATGAAACAAAGTCCAATGTCCACCGTGCTGTCACTTGAAAAGTTCTCGTTTAAATAGGAACACGTTTCGCATATATTAGCACGTCAGTTTGCGTAACGGATATGGGATAAATAGTAAACCCATCGCCCTTGTTGCGTTAGAAAAATTTCCATACTTTCTACTTGCGGTACATTAAATTACAATATGTTTATATAAATACAATCGTGGCAATTAATTTTGCGTATTTCAGCGCGTACACGTAGATTATTGCGAAGTTAGGATTCGTTGCAAACAGTTGGTGAATGAACATCGCTTACGGTCTTAAAACGATCGAAGCTTTCGTAATTCGTTAAACATTCGTTGGGTTAATATTTATTTTTAAATGTTCGAAAATTATTAAATAGTTCAAATTTAGCATTGAAGCTCGTTCGCTATTTTAAATAAACGTACTCGAGTGACAATTATAGTAGGGAATACTAACAGTAATTGGGACATCATAATTGACGATGCCAAGCACAGATTAAACGATCGAACGCCGGCTGATCAGTATAGAATGCAACGTCGTTTAGTTTATTCAAATGGAGTCTCGATCGTCCTGTTCCAGGATAAGAACCGTAGACTGTTTAATATATCGCATCGCATGCGTTTCAATTTGCATTTCAACTCCTCGACGTACCTGCCTTCATTTCTCCTTCCGTCTCCAGACGATTTTTCTTCTCCACTCGTGACGATCGCTATCGCTACAGTTACTTAATTCCTTCTCAACCATTAACCCGTTGCAATTTCTCTTTTCTTTTTAGTTTCCTTCGCAACTGCGACAGGCTTAAACGCCGCTTTCCAGTGATTTTGATTTAATCCAAGCTTCTTCCTGCGTTTTGTTCTCCTCGTGGTTCCTCGTGCAAGTTATTGATTTAATAGGAAGCCTAATATAACTGGATTGATTGGTATTTAACACTAGGTTTACGGACGTTACGTGTATACTTCGACAGGCTTCCGGAAAAATACGAATACTGCATACCATAGAATACATACTCATACCATTGTATTACGTTAAGTTAACATAAAGTAGTGATAAATAATAGTTATGGTCTCTATACGTTTAAGTATGAAATCTGAACGGCGTCAACGCGACGCGTTCCGTAAACCCTAGTGTTAAATGTCAAAGGAAGCGGCAATCGATGATCTTCTTTGATTTTCATGGGAGCCGAAAGATTCTTCTGCTTTAGAATTCTTCCATTCGACGAGCAATGGAAGAAAATGGGACGAAATTATGCTGCTGCGTTTAGCGTCAGCGTAACGTGTTAAACGATAGAATAAACATATTTTTACAGCGATATGCAAATATTGTTTAATGTACGACGATTCAAGTTAATTCAAGTTGAGAGTATTCGCCTGTATACGAGTGGAATAATGCCGGCCAAACTGCGCCCGTGGTGTGTTTAGTTGCGTAATTTATTCCGTGTTACAGGTTTTAATAAATCATAGTTATCTATCGCATCGCATCTTGCTGTGCCGCGAAGCGAGACTTATTAAACTATTAAACGTTCGGGTATAGCTTGAACCAACTATCTCGGGGGATGATAGTTTAACGAAGTTGATATATTGTGGTGTAACAAAGTTAAACATCGACCAGAACAATACGGAAGCGAATTACCGATGTATTAAGTTACGCAACGGCGGATAATCATATTCGCGATATCGCACAACTGCTGCAATATTTATTTAATCGGTGTGTACCACGGAAAATTGTCGGCAACGATGCCGCGTCGCTTTTTAATCGATGCAATTCTTTTATCATTCGGTTATCGCGAATTTACCTTAATCTTGCCGGCGAGAATCCAAATTTCGATGCATTTCTTTCGTTTCGGCGATGTAAAGACGCGTTTCTGTAGTTTCGGCTATAAGAATTCAAATTTCCACGCGTTTACCTTAATTTCGTGCGATAGGAATCCAAATTTCTCTTCTTCTTGCCAAGAGTAGCTTTAGTCGTCGGAGCGAGAATCGAAACAATGCTGTGCACCGTAAAGCAAAAGGGTTGAGGTCGCAGCGGAGCTTTTAGCAAGTAGCGGAGAAAAAATTTAACTCGCGATGGGTTTGAATTCAAACGAAACGAAACGAGACGAGACGAAACGAAACGAGACGAAACGAAGGGAAAGGGAACGAAACGAAGGAAAGCAGCAGAGGTTATCTGGAGAATATGACGGTTGTTCGTTCGGAGTTTCAAGGAATTGGCCCCGATTCACGGAAAGTCTGATTTCCTGCGGCAAGTAACGGGGCAAACCGCAGAGCAGCGAAGTAGTTCGTCGCAGATGTTACGAAATGAAAAATTTTACAATCAGATTAGCAAAAGCAATGCGATATGAAACAGTAAAGGATAAGGTTCTATTAGTAACTGTCTCGCTGCTCGCGCGCTACACTTTCGCGATAAATTCAACTTTCAATTCGCCACCTTAAATTCCCCCGCTCTAATTTGATCCCGCCGAAAGGAGGGGCACCGGCCAATATTATATTCGTATTTTTCTCTCCCATCGTCGACGATATTCTTTTACTTCGTCGCGACATCGCCGAGATGAACCTTCTATTTCGAACCTAGAAACAGGTTAGTTAACTCTAATATCTTCTGGCTAGTTTGAGCGATTAAGAAAAGCGTCGTTGGTCTTTTATGTTTTCCAAGGTAGAGTTAAGTTCGATGTTTTCTTTCGTGAAATCGAATACTTGCTTTCGAACCGTGAAACGTAGCCTCGATGTTCGTAGTAATTTCTATTTAATTATGGCGCAAAGAATTAATTAGCTGCAGCGTTTTGCGACATGTTTCAGCTGCTAGGCAAGTTTTTGGTCTCTTTTAACAAAATTACAGCGGTTCAAAGATCGACGCGTTTTTCTGTTACAGTTTTTTCACCCTTTGACTTTACTCGTTTTTTGCCGTAACTAAATTTTCCACCGACAATTTGCCAGCGCAATGTGTTTAAATTAGGCGTGCGTTCGGTCCTCTCGTGTCTTGGGAAATCGTTACATTTTCCGGAGAAGCGGAACAGGTTTTAGAGGGACTAAAAAATTGAAAAATTCTATGGAATCTATAGATAGGTCGTCGGCTAACGTTATTTTTATTCAGCGCCGCTCTCGTCGAATTCCCCGAGGTTTCGCGCCGCTATTTTCTTATTCACAGGCATTCGGGGACTCCCCAAGTTAGGAAGCACACCGAATATATTCTATACACTGGCTTACGGAAGTATTCCAATGCTGTATTAGAAGGAAATTCCCCTAACTTACGAGTCCGATTTTAATGAAAGTTTGCGTGCACGAAAATTACGCTAGGCTGCAAATGAAACAATTCTTTTTTGCCAACGGAAAATATTCTCAAGGGGATAAAATCGAGCCTAGAAAAATGCAACGTCTCTTCGCGTCTTTGGTACGATTTTTTTGTGCGGGGGATTTTTTACAGTATGATTCAGTTATTTCGTGGTATCGATAATTTCACGTTGAAACGTGACCAATATAATTATAAAGCATAGAACGTGTCATAATTCTATGCGAATTCTTGTATCTGTTACGCAAACCGACGTGTTGATATATGTAAAACGTGTTTCTATTATATTTAAATGAGAAATTCTCAAGTGACGATACGGGGGACCGTCGACTTTGTTGTACATTTTGATTTACGTAGCAATGAATTTATTACATTGATCGTATAAAAAAGATGTTATTAAATAAAGGAACGGTTGAACAATATCCTGCTCGATACTGGAACGATCTTTACCTTAACGACGTTCTAAAATAGTTAACGAAAGTTACTTAAAGCGCGAACCTTAAAGTGATAGGACGCGCTACATCTACCCTAGTGAAAATCTTTCCATGCCATTATATGCAACGGTTGTAAGAGTACGTTGGAATAGTTTCGCGAGCCAGTGTCTTTTCGTCTAGCCACAAGAATAAAAAATATTACGTACGGTCGGCGGTTAATCGGTGAATTTTTTCCGCGGCGATATTTCGTATCTCCGCGGTTTGCATCCGTTTGGCCAGGCGTTCCGCGTATATTCGTTACTTTTATCATCACCGTTATCGTGCATTTTTATTATCTCGTTTTACACGCTTTTTAGCGGCCACTTCTGATATCCTTCGAACCTGCAAATATATTGGCCTCGCGGGATTACACGTCAGAATTTTAATAAATGTTATCTGCCCTCCGTGTTTGCTTCTTTAATGCGCGCCACGCCACTGACCCGTTTTTCCAATTCCGCTTTTAATAAAGTTGTTGCGCAATTTGCGCTCCCCCTCGATCGATTAAGCGTTAATCTACGCGCTCATTCGACTCGTTGCGAGTCGATAAATACGGTGAAAACGTCGGTTACGCGAATTTACTTTCTTCTATTATTACTCTCGAGCAATTTGGTTCGACTCTTGCGACAAGACGAACCGTTTACCATCTTTTATCTTCTTATACGTTTCACTCATCCTCGTTAGTAGGTTTCGTAATTTTTTCCTTACATTTGTCAGGAATTTCATCCACTATATAGGAGCAATCAATTTTCTAGCAGGGTACAATTGTAGTCGTACAAACGTTCTCAATAAATTACGATCGTATTAATTTATCTTCGCGATTGGTATTTCGTACCTCCCATGCTCCCAACGTTTTTTAATCAACGATTAAACTTTCGTCGAATAAAAGATACAACGAATGGAAGTATTCGATCGATTTCGTGCTCTCCTGCCGGAAAAATGTCCGCGCGTATGAAAGTTGTTTAATTTCTAGCCGATTTGCGACACGGTAATCGAGAATTTGATTATCGGAACAGATTTGTCCGCCGTTTAATTCGGATAGTCGACGCTTTATCGTATCGCGTTACTCGAATTCGATTCGAATTAACCGAGTCTATTTTTCTGTTTTTTGCACGCGAGTCCCGTTCGACTAAAGTTTCCGCGTACCGTTCGTTTGTAAGTATTTCAGCTTCGAAAAGGTTGCCTCCTCCTTGCTCGTTTGCACTTCGCGACTCGTGTAATAATTAAACGCGCGCATCTTGAAATGATCCCCTTGCTTTTGATCTTCGCCTCGCGACTCGCGACCCGGGACCATAGACCCGAGGTTTTTATTTCTCGAATTTAACCAACTCGCTCGCTCCTTCGCAACAAATTCGTTCCGCAGAGTCGCGTTAAATTGCGAGCTTCCGTAACGATTCTCGAATAATTTTGCCGCGATCCACCTATGGAACCAATTCCATATCATATTCCATTTGATAATAATAATTCCCAAGCATCATTGTGCTTTATGGTATCGAATAAATTTCGAAATAATGCTGGCCAGCAAAATTAAGGGATTCGGAAAATTCTGATGGAAAACGTGTCGATCTTTAAATTGATGTAACTTCGTAAAGGAGTATAGTACGACGATCAACTTGGGCTCGTTTTAAAGCCTCGTGTCTCTACTTTCGCACAGGTGAACAGATGTTTCGAGAATCTTTTTGATTTTCTTCGAGAAATCGTTTTAACGAAGTTACACTGGTAAGCAAAATTGGGGGTTGAAAAATCTGATGGACACGTGTCGATGTTTGGATTGATGTAACTTTGTAAGTAGTCATCGTGTGGCGATCAACTTGGGCTCAGTTTAAAGCCTCAAGTCTCTACTTTGAAACAGGCGAATAGACGCTACGTTGTTTTAACTCTTTGCAGTCCATGGAGACTAGTAATAAGATTATTATTTACTTTCGCCAGGTCAATTCCGAATCCCTTTCGGAACAAAGTAAATTAAAAGCAACCTTTCCCTTTACTGAAACAAGCATCACTGTAAATTCAGCCAAGGACCACGAAAACGCGTTACGTCGTACTATTAAAAAAGTTTCCGAGTGCAAAGGGTTAACACCCGATCCATAGTTCGACAAGCATCGCGTCGCAACGTTCGTTACTCTAATCTTGCAGAGCAAGCTTCTCGTTCGTCGGATTCAGCGAAAGGAACGATTGCGGAAAATCAGTGATTCGGATGGGAGGAAAAAAGCGGCGAAGCTTTGGGAACGGGCAGAGAAAAGAAGGAACGTTAACCAACGCGAAAAGACGAACCGAACGGCGGCAGGAGGGGTGCTGAGCGAGAGGTGGGTGGAGTAGAGGCGACAATTACTCGAGAAAATTACCGTGCGGTTTCGCCATTCAGTAAACTCCTGACCCTGAGTTCGGAGCTGTGTACGCTCGTTAGACCGATCGTGGCTTAAACCCCTCGCGAATTTATATCACGTTTGGACCTCTTATCGCCACCAGAGAAAGCCTCGAGGTACGAGTTCGGAGCAGCATCAGCCACAAAATTTAACTCGTTTCTCGTCTAGCCATTCGCTCTCTCTTCTCTTCCCTCGTCCGTTTCTCTATGTGTGTTTCTACCCTTTTTCTTTTCCTATTGTTATCTAGTTTCGAGCCTTTAAACACAGACACACGGCTGCGCGCGATGGTTCGGCGAGGCGGGGAGTGGAGCGAGAAGGACGAGGTGGAAAATCCGAGGAACGCAGCTATCGCAATTTCGTCGGATGGCGTGCGGTGCGCGAGCGGTGTATCAGAAGCCGAAGGCAATTTTCTGCGACTGAAAGTCGTTTGATCAGGTTACGCAACCGTTCGAGATATCATTACGGTGAAATCGTTACCCTGCGAACGCTCTTCCAATCGATAACTTCGCGCTGCGCTCGTAAATATATTGCTGGTATTAATATTCAAAGGGGGTTTTATATGTACAGCGTCGCAGAAGTCGAAAGTAAGAGTTCGTAGAGTTCGACTCCTTTTGCAGTAGCTAAGAATTTACAGGGCTTGGAAATATGTCTGCCAAGTCGTATTAATAAAATTCGTAAAATTGGCGAAGGTATCAATTTTTGTTAACTTTCATCTACGATATAGACACAAATATACTGCGGGTGTTAATATTCGGAAGGTTTTATATACTTCAGAGCTGAGAAACTCGAAAACAAGAGTTCGTAGAGTAGAGTATTTTTGCAGTAGCTAAGAATTCACAGTGTATGGAAGGTTACTGTCAAATTCTTGTAAAGAATTCCTCGGATTGACGAAGCTACCAATTTTTGTTAGCTTTACTCTACGATAAAGGCACGAATATATTGCAGGTATTAATATTCCAAAGGCTTTCTATTTTGAATCGCTAGAACATCGAGAGGAAACTTTTAAAAAGTATTTACAGCATGGGAGGTGTACGAAAGCAATTGTAGGTAGTAGTCGCTTCATCGTTATTGTATTGAGTTTCATAGATTTTGGAGTGCGGTTCGACTGGCTCATTGTAGCTAATAGTTGCAAAATTCTAATCGAAACTAGCTGGATGCATATTCGGTTTCATTAAATAGGGATTGATCGACCGATTCGGTCAGTTTATCTTCGATGTATCCCATAGAATTAATTTTAATCGTCCATTTGATCCTATCACTCTTCTAGAGTACCGATGCTCATCGCTAATTCCGAACCCATCCAAGCCTAAACGTATCCCTAATTTTGTTTCACTCGCTGGCAAATCTGCCCAATCATGTTTGCGTACACCTCGAAGGGTTAAAAGGGTTGAACTGTTAAACCCTTTTCCAAGTTACTTCGATTCTTCTTCGGTGGTTGCCGCGTAGATATTTTCGTAAAGTTCGCGGCTATTTTCGAGAATCTTTCAATGCCATCGCTGAACTGTGTAAACTTTTATACAGATTCGTATTTTTAACCTCGTGCCCTACGATCATTTTCGCATATGCTCGTGTTAGGGTTACATAATCACTGCTTTCGTACCCTGTCACGCGCAAATGATTTGAACGTTGCATTGCGGGCAATTCTCGTTTAATCCCTTGCCTTATTGTTAGACATTTTTCGAACTATTCGTTGGGACGTTAGGTTCCGCGTCCAATGCGAAACGCTGAAATATTATACGCAATTTGTACTCGGTAATCTTCAATCGTACAAATCGAAGCTATAATTGCAATAAAAATTCTACTTAGGAAACTGTACACCCTGTTTTTATCGCGCGTAGAGTATATAGTTTACGGCACGAGTGTAACTCGTCGTTATAAGGCAAAGAATTAATAACTCTCGATGTTACAATGCAAAGCTGAAGTTGCAGTTCTAATTAAATTTCACCGTCAACGGTATCCATATTCGTCGAGTCCGCGCTATAATTCGTAAAACTCGTCGGAAACTCCGAACCGCGTTGCGCGAACTTCGTATTCTTCGTCCAACCCTATCGCCATTCCAGTAGATTCGAAACACCAGTAGTTAGTTGCCAAAATCAGTCCGCAAAAATCATCGACAATACTACAGAACGCCATAGCAATGAAAGGGTTAAATAGTCCTCTACAAATATATCGCCTCGCAATCGAAACGTGGAAGCTGATCAATAATCCCCTCGTTGAAATATCGAAGTATGCGCGAATATAGTTTTGTCGTTACTCGGAGTAGAAAATTTCCGATCGATTCGAGGACGATCGGAGGATCGACGCGGTCGAAAGAGTAGGTTAAAGGCAGAGGAGGAATTTCTATCGTTTCGCTGGATCCGTATGCTAAGCGATCGATATCTGGTAGCAGCAGCTCCTCCCTTAGAAAGTGCAGCTGCAACTAAACTGAGCAGACTCTCCTGCGGTCGTTTCTGCTGGTTGGTTTAATCGGAACAAATTACTTCATGTACGTGAGTTGCGATCGAACGAGCTCGTCCGTTCGCAAATGACCGAATATCTCTGGATTAACCTGCCAACTTACCAACTCCAGACCCTTTTTTCTTCCCCCACCAGCGCCTGCCTACGTGTTAATCGTCATCGCAACTTCCAACCTTTTCTCTCCGCTTTTTCCAAAAATCCACCCCATTTTTTTCTTCACTCCCCTGCATCTTCCGCTCAACCCTTTAACTCCTTCAAACGAAAGATTTTCCTTCCTCTTTTAATCGTGAAATTCATAAGTGGGTTTATTAAAAGATTCCACCGTCGAGTGAAGTAACTTTAAATCGATATTTTAACCCTTTGCGGACGAGCAAATAGTCGGCCAAATTCTTCGATGTTTTCGACGTATATCAATTCTTAAAGCTAGAAACTAACTTAAGATTATTAATGTACGCTGCTGTTAATCATTGGACATTCGCTTAATCCTCGAAATGTTAATAATCGAGCGTAAATTTGTTAAATATTATCTCGCTCCGTTCGCAAAGGGTTAATTGACTCTAGGGTAGATGAATTCTCTTATCCGAATATTTAAGGTCGTCCAATTAATTCGTCTAATCGTAGGAACAAAATAGCAACGTTTGCAACAAAATCTGCCGCTAATTAATTCAGCTAATCGATCTTCCACTATTCAATAACACGATTCAAGTGTCGGTGTTAAGGATATCTATCCTAGGTGCGTTAATCTTCTTAATTAACCAGTTACCTGTGTTCACCCTTTTTCAAAGTGTGCACCTAAATGCGTAGCTACTTCGTTTATACTGCACACGGTTTCTTCGTAATATTATAATTATTTATATTTTTCATTTGCTCGCTTTATTTCGCCTCGGTCTCCAAATATTTTAAGTATCTTGAAAGATACGAATATATTTTAGCTTTCGCTAAAAATTTCAGACGAGTAACACGAAATACGACGAGTATACTCGTCGATCGCAGCTAACCGGTTAAACACAGCATTGCTGGCATCTTGCGATTGCTTCGACTTCGTTCCGCTTCGTCTGTAAAAATAGCAACCGGATGTGGAAATGTTGCATTACACGGGAAACCTTCCCTTTTACTCCTGCTAAAACACACGTTTTCTTTGCGACATATCGTAGAGGAAAATAATATGCAGCTTGCATTTACGTAACGCGAGTTGCGCATCGACTGGTTGTTACATTATCGAGGAAACTTATCGAGAGAAAAACACAGAGCGCGAAGGTTGCTCGTATGTCGCGTGGCGTGAGTAAAATGTTCAAATATTCACCGCTTTCCTACCGTGTGTCCTGTTGTTGTTAAAAATTGTACACGCAATTTTTACGACCGTTTATGTAAAATTTATTACACATTCGAACTTAAAAGCTACACCGAGATCGCGTACATTCGTTTTCTCCCCCTCTCTCTCTCTTTCTCTCTTTTTTCCCGTCCTTTCCGCGCCGTTGCAACGTAAAAAGCGCGAAAGCATAGAAAAATAGACCTTGTTACATCGTTTGATTCTCTCGACTACCATTTTCTTTGTTCCACTCTCCATGAAACAGAAAGCCATAACGTGTTTCCCATACGTGACACGCGCGCCATATGCGACATACGCGCGCGTTTCTTTTTTTTCCCCCCTTTTTTTTTAAATCGGGCGAAAATATCTGCAAAAAGTGTAGAATACCCGATTAATGCGTCGTTGTCGTTTCGCGGATTTTTATTAACGATTTTGTACGCGATTCGCTTTGATTCACTCCGGCTATCGTTAATCGAATTCACTTTGAAATTGAGAATTATATAAATACTTACACGATTAGGGCTTTGATTAAGGCTTTGGATTTGTATGTTTGCAGATTTCCAAGCTTCTAGATTTCCAAGCTTCTGGATTTCCGAGCCTTTAGATTTCCAAGCTTTTGGATTTCCGAGCCTTTAGATTTCCAAGCGTTCGAATTTCCCAGCTTTTTCACTTCTATGCATTCCAAGTCGTTAGATTTCTATGTCTCTGGATTTCCAAGCGTTCGAGGTAGGAGGAATGTCCGTCAATTTTTCACACGTACATTATTCGTTCGGATGATTATAGGTGGCACCGTATAAAGGAAAATCCGAGATAAGATGAAAAGGTGAAATGAGGAGCTTAGGTCTTTTAATGGAGAGGCCACTAGGCTCTTATAAATCGATACGGATCTTTAATGCCCGGCGACTGGAGACTCGAGGCTCGAGGCTCGAACTCAATCGTCCGTCTGTGGCCTGTGTGGCCTGTGGTGGCCTGTGGTGGGCTGCAGTGACTGGAAAGATGGATCATTTTTTATGAGAAACCAGAGATAGGATATATGTTGCGGCGCGACAAATCCTGCGGACCCCCCTTTCCTTTCCTTTCCTTTCCTTTCCTTTCCTTTCCTTTGCTTTTCTTCCTTTCCTTCCTCCTTCCACCTCGTTCCTTCCTTCCTTCCTTCCTTCCTTCCTTTCTGTTCGTGCGAGCCTCTGATCCGCAAAAGACCCCATAACTCGCAGCCCGCCACTGATCTTTTCCACGTGACCATCGATATTATCCCGGATATTTGGAGAAAGCTCATATTATACCTCTCGCTTCTATCCTTTGCTTTACTTTGCTCTTTACTTTCATTCAATCGCGCCGTCCAACCCCCCTTTCAACCACCAGCTATTTCGAATTTCGATTCACCCATCGATCGTTTGTTTAAGCACAAATTAATCCTTTGCGCTCCGTTGATAAAGTTTCATCCAATTCGAAGCAGACTTCGCTTTTTCCACTAACCTTTTTCTACAACTACTACTACCTTCTATTCGCCTTTTTCTACGACCACTAATCCGTGGTTGATTTCAAAAGAGCACTTCCAATTTGTATAAAACGCGTCGGACACGTCGATGAAAATTTCTCGTCTGTCATTATTTTCATCGTCATTTTCTTTCAGGCGATTGTAAGATAGATCTTCAAAGTTCATATTTTCAGTTTCATTTAAAAGCATACCTTTGGATTACTTTATGTCTCTTCGGTTCAAACAATTTCTCTTCTTCTTTTGCAGCTTCATAACGAAAGTTCCTCTAATATTCTTCCAATTATTCCGCAACAATTCTTCGAAAGATTCCTCGGAAATGAGATCTCGTATCTCCTAATTCATCTCGCGAATAAGTAACAGCAAACTACTATTTCTCTATACCTCTTTTCTAATTTGAACAACTTCCCTTCTTCCCTTAGGCTTTCGCAATGGAGGGTCCCTCTAGTTTCCTTATCCCTAACCCGAAGCACAGCCCGAAAGTCACCACACCGAAATCGTTATTACGCGTATGTTTTCCCACACCGTTCGACCCTTCTTACGCGAAGCAGCGCGATCCTCGTTGCCGCGGAAGGAGAACGTACTCGCATACGTAGGTACGCGTGTATATTTTGGAAGCACGGCGAGGTATTGGAGAGTTAAGGCTCGGAAGGCGTATTACAGAGGTAGTATCTTTGTTGGAGAATAAGGTAAGGGTGGCGCACACGTGGGTACCTGACATTCGGTCTGTCTGTCTGGAGTTGAGGACCCAGACCAACGAGCAATATAGATGGGATAATTGCAGATAATTTGCGGCGTCGATTGCTACGCGTTCTCCACTCGAGCCACCCTCCTCTCTCGTCAGCCACGTCCGCGTCCGTCCCCTCGTTCTCCAATTATCGTTCCCCCCTCGCTTCCTACCTCGTCTTTTCAACCCACCGCCACTCCAGTTTGCCTCATTTTGCTCGTCGAGAAGGAACAGCTTTTTGCTGGCAACTCCGAAACCTCGGCGATCGCGCCAGCCTCCAGCCTCCAGCTCGCGAGAATCATTTACATGCACCTATAACTTATAATCTCTGCGCACTTGCGGGCAGAGCAGCGCCGGGAGGCGGAGAGGCATTGTTTCATAACCGAGGCTCGGCGTTCGCCAAACTCTCATCGCCAGTTGTACTTCTTTGGCTTTTCCCACCGCTGATTTTTGCGCTCCGCTAATTTACCACTTTTTTTTTTCACCGCCGGGCTATTCGATAAATACGCTCCCGCGGCTGTTCTTCGTTACACGGTTAAAGAGTGGCAAAAAAATTGGCTAACATCGTTGCGACGTGTCATTGTTACGCTTGTTGCCAGGGTTTTTAACCCTTTGCCCTACAATAACCAGTCTCGCACTCGTTCCACGAATCACGGTACAGGTTCGAGAGAAATGCCTCCTACTAAGGGAACAATTTAGTTTCGACTCTAATTTATTTATTTATTTATTTCTACGGGCAAGAACCCATTTCATGTAAAGAAAGATAATGCGAAGAGTGTGCAGGGAGCGAGCACGAATCATTAACGTGAAAAGAAACGCGAGAGTTCGGACTTGAATACATTAATATTCCAAGAAGAAGAAAAAGTTAATATTTCGACAAATATTGTTAGCAGATGTTCATACGCGGCACATCTAGTAGGCTTAGATTGGAAGAGTAGAAGGAAGGGTGAAACAGTAACGGATTTTTAATGAATCTAGAAAGGGCATTAAAGTTAACTTTAATTTTGCGTTACGAGATTGGAGGTTGCTTAAGAAAAATTGCTCTACGATATTCAAACGAGTCTCACGCGAGGCGATAGAAAAATAGTAATCAACTAATAGCAGCCTAAGTAGCTAACAGAATAATCGCGGTACCGTGCTTCGAAAGTGAAACAGCCCTCGATTATTCAGCCCAGCTGCTGAGAATCCGAATTTGCGCGAAGCGGCGGAGGAATCGAAAGAAGGTTCGCGAATGGTATTTGGTATCGAATAACGGCGCGATTAGAAATACGGACGGAGAGGAAAGGAATAAAGGAATAAAGGAAGTTGACAGGGAGTCAGATTGTTGTAAGTGCGAGAGGCAACGAAGAGTTTCCAAATGGCGGACTTAAAGTCAATAAGGGAGGGTAGCAGAAGTGATGAGCCGAGGAAAAGACCTCTCGCAAAAGTTTCGAAAGAGTTTCGATAAGTCGCACTCTTGCTACGCTCTGCTCCTCTCCGCTCCGCTCCGCAGCCTGCAAGCTGCCAGGAGGCTTGGCTGTGTGCTTATGGGCAATTTCATCCGACCATTCCCAAGATCAAATCCGAGTAGTAAAGTTTCGCTTCTTAAGAAAACCGCGACAGATTGTACGCTCGCCGATTCTCCTTTTTTCGCAACTTTCATACGTTCACCGATGTTCGCTGCGTTTCATTTAGCCGCGATATTCTTCTTCCCAACTCGACCACGACGGAGTAGACGTCCAAATTACCGTCACTGTGCCCATGTAACCGACGCTTGGATTCGTTTATTCAATGGCAAAGCAATGCACGAAGAGTCGTAAATAAACGAATGTCGGTCCTAAGTTTAATAGAGAGCAACTTGGTGAAGGACAATTTCTACCGCGAGTCTAACTCGACATTGTAAAGGAAAGGGTTAACGAGTAGAGTATTTGGGCTGCGTAAAATCTGTAGTATAAAGTCTATGCAAATCTTCCATTGCCGTGTATTATTCCAGGGCAGAGAAGTTAGTTAATTAAACCTTTCGCTACGATGAACGTATGTATACGCCCTTAAAAATTGGACAGTCGTTCATCGAAAAGCACACGTAGACATTCTTTACGACTAAGTTTCGCTTCTCTCGCTACTGGTACGCGCTACATCGTAATTAATTCTTCGATATATTGTATTTGAACATTTATACGAATACTTTTTCCATACCAATTGCCTTTAATCGAAAGGGTTAGGAACGTTGGAATTTTAGACGACGCGGCGTAGGTGGATTTCGAAAAGACAACGATAAGCATCTCCGCGATATCCGTTTTCACCCCCTGAGGACGTTGAAAGGTCGTGCATTTACGCGGCCATCCTCTTTACCAGAATCCCTTGTATCCTCTAGGGTTTCTTATAAATTAAATTGAATCAATATAATTCGAGGACACGGACGACCGTTCGCATCCACGGCGTCGTCGTCGTCTTGGTGGTGCTCGTAGCCTGCAGGAAATGTCATGGTAACTCAATGTTGCGTTAGCTCAGTGTTTCCCAACCTCTTTCGCCGGCCACCTGTATTATGTAGCAAGCATAATATTACATTTTTCACGAGAAAAGTTGCTCTCCCTCGCAAAGCAAAGGTATAACGTTTCTCCCCCCCTTCCCGCAACGATCGAAAGATAGTACCTACTTCCTTCTTCTTCTCGGATCTTCAACTTTTATTCGATAGACTTCGCCGGTTTGTCCGACAAAATCGCTACCGCGCGATTTTATTATCCTGCCGTTTCTATATTAATTTCAATCTTACATTCTCAGCCCTCTGATAGAAATTGGAACACGCGTCTTCTAAATTCGGTTCAGAGTCGAGAAACAGCTAATCGCCATTGCTGTGGAGCTCTGTACAAATTTAACATGCTAGCTTTGGATTGACTTATATTTGTTTGGTCGAACGAACTCCTCTCCTTCTTTTGGAAGCTCCTTTAATGTTCCAAACATTATTAAAGAGAACATTCAAATTTGACTTCTATTCACGATTCATTTTATTCTCGCTGTCTGCCAATTCCTTTCGGAACACGGCGACGGTCTATTCATGATGTTTCAAACGCAACAAACTTCGCTACACCGAAATAGGTATGAAACATAGTACACCTGAACACGTATCTATATCGATACGCTAGTAGTTCGTTGCTTCAATAAATCTCGCATCGTTTGTATATCAATTTTAAGCATAAACGCGTGAATGGTGTCGAACATGTTTCAGTCCCATCGCTAATTATTCCTATTACTGTTTGGGCTACGTGAAATCGGCCATTTCATATGCAGCAACCTAATACCCGATGCTATGGGGAAATTCGGGAGGGTAGCGTTGCTGTGACGGAGAATGGAGAGCGATTTTCCATTGGGAATCCCTGCGTGATGCGGAAAACGAGGACGCGTGAGGCAGCCGTGTGTAGATTGCGTAGATACGCGTGTGGAGCACAGGTAGATGTATCGGTCCCCCTCGTAGTGAATTAAATAGGCCATGGCTGGCCCAATCCCAATCCCCGGCTTATTGGATCTCTCTCTCCCTCGGAAAGTGGCCAGAGTTTCACTTACTGCCCTCCTGGCCTCTCTCGAGGGCATTGCGTTGATAGCCACATCGCTGTCCCTCCGCCTGCGCACCCCTCCTAACGTCTCTATTACTGGCCGTGATCGCTTCTTAATTATCCTTCAACCCGTTTTACCTGATAATCGATAGTTAGCCGTTTAGCTACGCAACCCGAACGTCGCGTCGCGTCGCTCGATTCGCCTGATCGGTGAAAAATCAAATCGTATCGGGATACAGGTTGAAGTTGACGAGTATCCGAGGATGCGAATAGAACGCGAACGTTTCCCGGTCGCATAGCAAATTCCGATTCATACATATCTTGCGGCAGGAAATTAAATTAGCCAGCGGAGAGATTAGGTGACGGCTGGGTCGATGTCCTACCAGTCAACTCAGCTAAAGTATTTATGTGCTTGCATACTTTGGAACTTGTTTCGGAGTAACCAATATAGGGGAAATTAATAGAATGTAGAATGTAGAGTATATAATACAGGGTATAGAATATACAAGAGATAGTATACAGGATAATAGCATACAGGGTATAGAATAAAGGATATAGAATATACAGGGGATAGTATACAGGATAATAGTATACAGGGTATAGAATACAGGATATAGAATATACAAGGGATAGTATACAGGATAATAGTATACAGGGTATTATAGAATGCAGGATATAGAATATACAGGGGATAGTATACAGGGTATAGAATACAAGGTACAGGAGAATATACTGGGTATAGAAGAATATATAGGATACAGATGAATTTACAGGGGATAGAATACAGGATATAGAATATAAAATATAATATCACGAGAACGTACGACGAGAGTTATTACTGCATCGGTAAATATCGGTATATTCAGTACCAATAATTGCAGCGATAAATCGTTACGTTTTGAATTTAACTTCTCCTATGAAAATATATGAAATTTCCTTGGCTTAAGCGCGGTGAAAAGAGCGACGCATAAACGCATCCCTGTTCATGCCACCAAATAGCTTTAATCTGCAAGCATTTTTGCGTTTTATCAGCCTCCTTTTTCACGCGCGCTCCTCTTTTTTTCACTGCTTCCTTCTATCTTCTTTTTCCTCGCCAGCAGGGCGAGGAATAAACAAGACTTTGATATAACGCTATGGCTTACGCTTCTTTCATCTTTGGTCTCAAGTTATCGCGCAAACAATGTACCGAATAAGTGTGTGCGCTAACTTTTTCCCAGCCGGAAAATAAATGCTCGCGATTAATTAAAGCGGCGAATGGAAATGTGCAACTTTACCACGCAACGTTACTACTATTATTATACTATATTATATTATATATACATATTATTGGGTGGTTGCATACGAAATGACGGATTTTACGTAGCTCATAGCGGTGGAAACTTCGAAATCGGGTGATCGTAATTGTAATTATACCCAGTATCGAGGAGGTTAATTTCGAACCGTCGCATCGCAGCGAAGTGGTTAATAGAAAAGAATGGAAAGCAAAGAGAGAAGAAAGGAAAAGAAAAAAGCGAAAGATAGAAGAGAGTGACGGAAGAGCGAAGATAGAAGAGGGTTGGGAAAAAAACAGAAGGAAGAAAAGCCACTCGATTCTTAGAGGCTGATAATTTACGAAGTTGCTGGATCGGAATCATTTTCCCCTTCCTCTCTTTCTCCCGTCTCTGATTCAGCCTCGCCGCCTATCTGCGATTTAGTAGCCAATTTCGAAAGTGCGAGGCGTTGCTGGTACTTAGACGTTACTCCCTTTTAGGAGATCGAATGGCATGACGGAATACGAGGCAAGAGAAGAGAGCAGAGGAGAGAGAGAGATAGACGCTATACGAGGTTACCAGTTGAGAGTTAGAAAATGGAAGCTTCAATTTCAATTTAAATAGTTCTTAGCTCACGCTTCGGCCAGCTGAATCTTTCCCTTTAGTCAATACGTCCGTCGTTTTCTTGTTCGCTTTTCTTAGCCGCCACGCGCTTACGCTTCCTTATATACAAGGTGTTTGAAGAAAAACGTAAACGTTTAGATCTGTTTAACGTTAATAACTGCGACCCTACGATACACGCGAATCTTTTAAGCGTCCGTATCGTCGCCAGCAGTGCTGAAACGGTTTAACTCCTTGCGGTACGATTACCTTGCTAAGTTAATCGCTGCTTTCTTATCGTATTGCATAGAAATTATTCGAACATTACGTGTTCCCAATGCTATAATGCGAAGCTAAAATTAGAGTTCGAATTAAATGTTGCTGTCCATTCTCGCCGAGTCTACACCATAATTCGTAGAGCCAGCGTGACGTCGAATATCGCTAGGAACAGCTAGAAAATGGTGGTAATCGATGGCAAATTGCGTTGTAGATATTTTGAAACACCTTGTACATGGGCTAGGTCGGCGGACGTGTAGGTGTAGGTATACGGAAATGGAAGAAAGCGACGAAAAAGGGAAGAAAAAGGGATATATTCCGCGAGAGAGGGTAGTTTCTTGCCGCAGCTGAAATCCAATATTCGGACAACGAGGGAGAATCTCGGAACTTCCATCTACCACTTACTTCCCTTGAAATTTATATCGCGCTGCAATCTATCTCCTCTTACACACCAAGTCTTTTTTATATAAATATAACCGGGCGAGCGGAAATAAATCGAATTCCGTTTACCTGCTGCGTGAAACTATATTCGATACGTATTTTGTAATCGAACCCATGAATTCCAACATCGTAATACCGGTCCGGTCCGGTCTCCACCCACCGCACCGTATCTTTCCAAACGCGTATTCCTTCGTGTTCTTGCCAGTTTAGTTAGCAGTTTCCTTAGCCCTGCGCATTTTTCACCCAAACGCGGTCCTATTTCCCTAAAGCAATGCTGTTATTGCTGCTATTATTCTGCAATTTTTGTAGAACATAAATTTCATCAAGTTATTTGTAGAACCCTTACATCGATGCTTTCGAAAGAGTATCAGGCGGCTATCAATCTTTCGGTAAATTATCAAGCGAGTATCGACAGTTTTATTAAGTACCAAACTGGCATCGATACTATCGTAAAGTATGGAACAGGTATCGATTCGGTGTAGCATTGGCCTAGGTATCGTTTCACGAAGCGTCGGTATCGAAAATTCTGTGGCTGCTAGGCAAAACGACGAGTGACATTTTCTAATCGAGTGCCGGGACATAGAATCCGTTAGATATCTATTTTAGTAGGTTTCATTCTTAACGAAAGAAAAACAAAGTAGTCTCTATTTAACCCCCCTCTGCCTTACAACAACGAGGTATACTCGTGGTGTAACTATTACGATAAACGCTCGCTGTACTTTTTAATAAACTCTAATTCGCTTCATTTCAATTTGTCGGATTCTATTGATCGAGGTCTACAGAGTACCGATTACGCGCAACGTTTCAACATTTCGCATTCGAAGCGTCGTTGAACTGGAAAATAGTCAACGTTTCGGTGAATTGTCTTGGAGAAATTTGAAAGGCAACAAGGGGTTAACAAACGTATATTAAGATCTTATAAAGATCTTAAATCTGAACTTTTCAGGGACTTGACGCGTCACCGGATTGCAATTGTACATATAATAATTGTCGATTACTCGGTGCTTTGTCCCAGCTCTAAATTTCGCATAAAATTTTCTCAACGCGTAGTTGCACTCGGGGTTAATCCGCCAACGTGTAGAACCAGAAAACCGCGAGGAATGCGTTCCCCCCTCCGCTTACTCCACGGATGATGGACTAATTGCTGGACAACGAGGTATGGAATTCGCATACGATTCATCGTGTCCATAAGTAAAGTGGCGGAGCAGAGGCAGAGGCAGAGGCAGAGGCAGAGGGTTTACGCGTTTACAGTTGGCGCGAGGCGAAGAGTTACGGGGCCGTAGGTCTATGTAACTGGTCGTCGGAACGATTTAACCCCCGTTGACCTCGTGCCTCTCCCGTGACCACTTTCTTTCTTTGTTGGTCGTTAGGTTACGACACCTAGATATATACATATACACACATACGTATATATATGTATGTAGACATATGTGCACACACGTGGCTGTGCACGTTTGCTCGTACGTGCGCGTACACGTGCACTCGGGTTGCGTACGAGCGTAACACAACCGATGCTGGACTGAGCACAGAGAGTAGTACAGTAGTTGCTCGCTAATATTCGCATTCTTCGGTAACGATACAGAGACCTCGTTCATGCTGCTACGTACTAGAGTTTGAATAGATCGTTACCAACAAATATAATATTGCATAGCTTTTAAGTATATTTCGTGGATTGTCCGGAAAGTTGCTGGCGAATTTTCTATCGAAAAGAAGGTACAGTCGAGGAAGCATTTGAAGAGTACCCGTTAAATCAAATTGAATTTGTCGCGCGTTAATAAGTAGGTCTCGCAAGTGAAACATTTTTGGGGAAGTTTCAACGCCCGTATCCTACAGACGGAAACTTAATGCACGGTTTAAGCTCCATTTTCTTCGATCTCGCGCGTATTACATTGGAAGACGCAACAGAAGATGAATTCCTAGTTACGTCGCTACTGATTAGGGGTTGTAGACGCCGCGAAAATTCGCTCCGCAGTTCCAGGAATCGGTTAGGGATAACTTCGCGAATATTATCGGGGGAAAAAGCATGCGAATGTTAAGCGGGGAACTACTGTACGTATCACGAGGAGAGAGAACGGTGTGTATTGGTATTGGTATCGGTGCGGTGGGCTGAAGCTGAAACTAGAATGACGCGGACGCAGCGTATATAAGCTCTGGTGCACGGCTCTCTGCTATTAATACGTGCTTCGGTCAAACGATAATTAGATGGACGTTACCCTTACGGGAATTGGAGTAATTAGATTTAATTGGTGCGAAGGGGGACTCCGAATCCCCCTCCCCCCTTCTCGTTTCTCTTTCTACGTCCGTTTAACTTCTCTTTCATCCAGGCGCCTCCGTGTTTGCTTCATTACTCTTCTTCGTCCTGTTCTGTCGCCTCGCTACATCTACCTACCACGCGAATACTTATTTTGAATCGTGTCAGACGCAGCGATAGGGTAGACCTACCAATTCCCGCCACTTTAAGCTTATCGTGTAGCTTCATTTAATTACTTTAGAACCTATTTAACCTACCAATCGTTCCAGTTTCCAGCGCCACACATTTGTTATCTCTCTTATTTACGATGACTCTTTTTTGCTTTCTTGTTTGACGGTACGAGGTAATACGTCTAGCCTAGTAGAAATTCTTTCATTTCGAGGCGAAAACAACCCTCGTTTAGCTTCCATTTCTTTCATTTTGTTAACGTTAACGCATATGAAAAGGGTCGATTTTACGTTTTAGCTTATTTCATGCGCGACGAATTAATCAATCGTAACTAGATCCAGGACGTTTCATTTCTCATAGCCGATATAATTTTAGGGGGGTGCGATTTTTGAAAGGTGCCGCGCGAGTTTGGTTTTAGTTGGTAGGTCGTTAATTTCGGTTTTATTACAAGCTACAGCGTGCGGAGCATTTTGACGCGAGATATTACACGATATCGTTGTTCCCGGGCAACTTATCTTGTTAGTAGGAACTTGTTACGATTATCTCAACGTTTCACTTTGACAAAACAGCTTATGAAATTTAATACACTGCACGAAACTGCCGCTTTCAAAGCCAAATAAGTTTTGCTCAACTTTCGCCGCGAATACGCATTAACGTGCGCGGCTTTATTCGGCTAAAATCTTTGGTATCTCCTTTGCTAAGCATCCTCCTCGCTGGATTGCACATTTTTCACGCGAATTCGCGTCCCTGTCGAGAAAATTCAAGAAACGAAGCCCAAGTGGAACGTAGCGAGAATAATTTCCAAGACTGATACCAAATCATAGAAATAGGTATTTCCAAGCGTGCTTTCAACAAATAACAGTCTAGTTTACGAGACTAGCGAAAGAGTTAATAGAAGATCCCAGTAAATTAGCAAAAACATATCCGTGCAATACCTACGCAATACCCAAATTGTTCATCTTGCTCGCTTCGACAATTCTTCTATCAATTGCCAAACGATCGCTTAAAACTTTCCTCTCGTTGCTCGCTTCTCCCTCTCACGCCTACATATTCGCCTTCGCTCGCTTAAATTTCGCCGCGTTTTCTCCTCCTTTTTTAACCATTCTACAGAAGAGGGACGATGGCACGGCGGATAATAAAAGAGCAGAGAGGAAGAATGCGAAAAGTTGCAAGCAAAAGAGAAAGAGAGAGAGAGGGAGAGAGAGAGAGAGAGAGAGAGAGAGAGAGAGAGAGAGAGAGAGAGAGAGAGAGAGAGAGAGAGAGAGTTTGGTAAGAAACACGAGGGCCAAGAAAAGGTGATGCGACGACGTTTGGCGTTGGGCAGGGCATGGGTGTGGTCGCAATTTGTGTTGGAGCAGAAGTTTGCGTTTATTACATCGCACCGGTTAACAGAAAGGGCGAACACGACGGCTTGTTATTACGAGACCGAAGCACGCCTGTTTATTCGACGAATCGAGAGAGGGACGAGGAGGGGAGTGGAAAAGGGGGGAGAGAGAGGTATGCTCACTGAAAAATTCATTAACGTGCAAATTGAAAGGCGCCATTAGGCGTCTCTATGAAGCGCGGGCTCCGCGCGCGGCGGATGCTTTTCTCCGAGCCAAGAGCGCAATACTAGCCCGGCGCACCGCTGCAGGCCCAACTCTCAATGCCCGGATATTAAGAAGCCTAGAAATTTATTAGATTCTTTGCTATCTTTAATAACGAGTAACCTCGTTTCATCCTACCGGCAAGAAATATCATTCCTTTGACTTGTTCGCCTTGGCCTTCTCCTAGCCCGCTCCCAACGAAACGAGAGCTCTTCCACTTCAAACTCTTCTCTTCTCTATTTAATGCGCGATTCATGGACCGCTCTTTCTTATTCGCCCGGCGCAACCAATCAATTAACAATCAATTAATTCTTCCCAGCTTTCGATTATCCCCTCCGTATTCTATTCATTCTTTCCCTCTTCTCTTCTTCATCTTTTACTGGCTGCACCTACAAATTAGTCGCGCCATCCACATTTTTTATTTACCTTTGGCGGATTTCGGTGCATGTTTTTCAAGCGTTTCTAATAGAGATCCATTCGTTTTATATCCTATGTGTGTATGCTTGTTCGTAATTGTAAAATTTCAATGTATTTATGCGTATGAAAGTTTTGAAGAAGTTTAATAGAGATCCATTCATTTTATTCCCATATATATTATGTATATTCCTGTATATATATGTATATTTCTGTATATACATGTATATACACATGTGTACATATGTGTATATTATAAGGAATTGAAATTAATGGATCTCCATTGAAAACTCGTCGAAACTTTTGCACGCATATATATTAATATACGCATATTCATTCGATCTGGAATTCCAATAGTACGAACAATTTTTATAAAATCAATGTACAACGAATTTGGAGAGAACACTGCATCCAAAAAATACCCGTCCAATACTTTCATTCTTATAGCTTCGATAGCTAGTTTTCTACTATTAAATTTTTCTAAATTAACATCCTGCATCTTTACAAATACAAGTCGTGCACCTTAGTTAATTTAACTTTATCTCTTTGATGAATTTCCGATTAAAACTAGTACCCCGTAGAAAATACCAACCGTTCCTATTTATGAGAGGGACTTTGTTGTACGTTTTGAATTCCATTCATATGAGAAACAATGTTCGCAGACGAACTCGGACGTTGAACAATATCGTTCTCCAAACAGGATTTTTCGGTTAACGAATTTCTGAAGCAGTTAAATAAAGTTAGGCTTAAAGATAAGCTTAAAGTGGCTGCACGTGCCACAGCTGGGCTAGTTGTGTTGGCACAGCGTATATTCACGCAACTTTGAACGGTGCTGCACTTGCAAACGGTAGCTTTGCACGTGCATATATGTATGATGTGTATGTGGAAAAGGAGCGAGTAGAAGTTTGAGGAACTGGGAGATTGAAAAACTAAGTCTTCTTACGCGTAACTCCGCCCGGAACTTGCAAGCGCAATAACATTTCGCGGGATTTTGCGGATGATAACGAAAATGAGATGAGCGAAGCGACAGACGAGCGTGTTCGCGCTAAATTTCATTTAACTCTCGCCGAATCCGAGGCCTCGCCAAGTGTAGCAGCGAAAGCTTGGCAACGCGAATTATGGCAGCCTCCGATCGGCAAATTGGATACCGATTTATCCTCTTAGATTGCTTCTTTCCGCTTGCAAATCGATCGATCGATCGATCGATGTACCGCCATTCGAATTCGCCTTCCATCGTGGATCGTTGTAAGGCAGAACAAACGATTGCAATGCGAGCGCGTGCGAAATTCTGTGCAAACTTTGCGACGAAATTGTTGAAAATATTTAACGCGCTCGGCGATACGAGTACGTGGAATTTTATGGCATTTTTTTTCGTTCACCATCGACCGAATTATTTTCATTCGAGTTTAATCGTTTGGCTCGAAAGCACGAGTCGCGATTGCTAATGCTAACAGCAAGCCAAATTTGACGAGGAAAATAATTTTGACGGCGAGTTCAGCTTCAATATACGGGGTTTACAGTCGCCAAATATTGGGTGAATACGAAATTTACGATGGATTTGCAATACATTAAATGGTACGTAGCTTGGAGTTTTTTAATCCTTAATTAATTAATGGTTCGATTTTTCGCTTACGTTGTAGTTAAGCTTCCCATAGACGTGGGAAAATCCGCTACTAATCGTTACAGTCGCGGAGCCGTGACAATTTCGAGAAATCACGATGTCGAATAATTTCGCATTCGACTCTAAGCGTTTGAAGCCAACAAATCGCGGATTCGTTTGTAAACTTTTCGCGAAGCGAAACGAAGTCCATCGGCTCGTAGCGAATCCATCGAAATTTGTGCACTCACCGAATATTTCAATGTTTTGCGCGCAGCGAGGGATTGAAAAGGCGAACAGCAACTCTAACGCGTTGGCAAATGTTGCCGTTTCGAAAAAGCGAGAATTGTATTTTCGAAAAGGAGGAAAGGGTTTAAAAGTTGCATCGGATGTTCGGTTAAAAGATGCGGTGGATTTTGTTGGAGAACTGCTACGGGGTTGTAAATCAAATGCCGGCGTGATTTCCGATCGAAAGTCGAATTACCGAATGAGGAATTTATATTGACGTTATAATGTAAAACTTCCTAATAGCTGCCACGAAGTTTCTTACCTCGTTGTACGTGGATATAAACCGCGCCGAAGACTTCAGCGCGCGTACATCGAATGAATAAATTAATATGCACCCGCGTACGCACGTGCACCTAAACTTCATCGCGTTTACGAATAATTTCTGTGTCGCAGTTTATTTTCCATTCCATTAGCTAAACATTCGTCTATTTTCCATGCAATAGTTGCTCGCGAAAATTCCCTGGCAAGATTCGTGAAAATTTGTTCGAATAAAGCTATGGAAGCTCTAAAATAATTCCATACGATTGGTTACACAAGTATCGCAATTTTACGTACAATAAACAATAGTAAACGAGTATTACGTTACACAAGAAAAAGACAATTCATTTTGGAACGAGATAATTCGAATACAGTTTAATAGAAATGCGAAACGTTGCTTTCAAGAATGTAACACGAGTGACACGAATAATAAATGGATTTATTACAGTTTTCTTAAGATACTTTTGTGACCAACTGTCGCATACTGTTTCCAAATATTTCTCAGATATCGCTTCGAACTTTCCAAGCAAGCCGACAAATTTAGTTAACTCGCGATAGGTGGAATATTTAGCTTAGTGTTAAGATTTTTTTCTTTCCAAAGACTGGCCACTCAAGAATTACTATTATGTCTCTGAATGGGAATACTACTATAAATCCACGCCAATTTGAAATCTAGAATGTCAAGAAAAATCGGTTGCGCGTCTGACTCGAAACTTTGCAAGAAAATTTCTTTCCCTTCGAGTGGCGATTTCGCTTCGGCTTCTTTCTCGATAATTAAAGCAACGTTGCAAGATATTATTGGAGCGCGTTCGCTTGTCGTAGGTGCGCGGAATCGCAAAACGCGATAAGCAGAGGACGGGCTTTATTTTTGCTCCCCGGTGCGCGCAATATTCTAATTACCTTCCGTTGAAACCGGTATCACCTCGGACACGGATACCGTTTTGCTTGTTTTCCGCTCATTTCTTTCCGCCCAGTCTCTTCTGGTCTCTTTCACGGCCGTCCAGCATAAATCACTCCGGACCATGGTGATTACGGACAAAACCACCCTCATCCCCCGTCTCCTCCTCTTCTTCGTCCCTCGTCTATGCTTATACGCGTACGTGTGTACCACGTCGTCCGAAATATTTTCCAACCCCGGATCAGCAATACGCGGAACTTTATACGTGTGCATAATTCACGTAAGCGGAGCGAAATCTTGGGAAACGATGTCGCGTCGCGTCGCTCGCAATATGAAAACGCAGCGACGGACAAAGGAAAGTTTAAACGGCTCTACGGAAAAGCGACGCTTTCTATAAAACAATTGCAGTGGGAACAAATTTCTCGCAAATATACGCTTCCCGACAAGAGTTAAGAAACAAAGCAGTCACTTACGAATTTTTGCGTATCCTTTCGCTTCCAAGATTCACAGCTTCGAATTTACAGTAGTATGAAAGTATAGTATTACATACATCGATGAACGATAAGTTTGTGGAGCTGTGGAGAGGGGATAGGATAGGAAAAAGGAAGGGTGTTGCGTTTCGTGCTGGGCCTGCTAGTGGACTTATCAGTAAGGCTACCTAGCAGGCCCTGCCTTAGACGTTGGGATATTGGAAGGAAGATTAAGTAAAAATTGCCAACGATATGTGAAGCTGTGGAGGGGGGATAGAATGGGAAAGAGGAAGGGTATTACGTTTCGTCCTGGACCTGCTAGTGTGAACTCATCAGTAAAGGCTACCTAGCAGGCCCTGTCTTAGACGTTGGGAATCTAGAAGGAAAGTTAAGTAAAAATTGCCAACGATATGTGAAGCTGTGGAGAGGGGATAGGATAGGAAAAAGGAAGGGTGTTACGTTTCGTGGTGGGCCTGCTAGTGGACTCATCAGTGCGGCTACCTAACAGGCCCTGCCTTAGACGTTGGGATATTGGAAGGAAGGTTAAAGACGGTATATATATGGACGAGGTAGTTGGAGCTTATGCTTTCGAGAAAGTCCTATTTCGTATGTCCCTCTAGTGGTAGGTGCAGGAGAGCCGCCACAAGTTCTTCTACTTTTAATTCGAATCCATGTACGTCTCAAAAGATAGCGAACATACGTAAAGCTTCGCAAATACGTACCATGTGTCTTAACTTTCGTGAATAAGTGTATATATGTTGCGCAGGTTCGTCGTATTGGCGATAGAAACGAGAGAAAATTGTGCACAGAATTAGGAGAAGGTTTGCGATTTGTTTAAAATAATAGACCACGCGCAAAAGAAGATACGACGTGTCGCGATTATGTTTCTATATCTGCGGATGTACCGTTTTCTATAATCCGCAAGATGCTTTTAAATAACTAAACAAGTAAATAACTAGCAATCTTCTTTATTAATATGATCTTCAAAAAGAAATTACGCTGTTATCCCTAAGAATTAATAATCCTAAACTTTTGACCAGCACAGTGACTGCATCTTCTTCTTAATCCTTCGAGCGCTGCTAGCATCTACTTATTAAATTTGCATAAGCGTTGTCAACTCGAAGAACCTAGAACTCATCGCCACATTGAAACTGTGTTCGAAGGATCCAAAATCGAATCCCAATGCAATACGATAGTTCGGCGTCTTCCACTCTTCGACCAAAATCATCTACCCCGTCGAAAGGGTTAAGGTGCAAAAAAGGTTAACCCGAAAACGACGGCAGGCGTTGCTTTCGTTCACAATGCGGGCAGAAAGTTACGTATTCTGTTGTCGCGGTGTAATTTCTCCGAGGCAGAAGTATTATTCGGCTGGGTTTCTCCCCGCCAGCTTTTTCGACCGCCACGCCGCGCCGCCGCCTGTTCTCGTATTCCCTTTCTTCTAGCAACGGCGGCGAATATAACGGTATAAGTAGTGAGGGGTGGAATGGACTAAGCCTACTACATATCAATATATAGGTGAAAGCTCTTGCGCGCGGGAAAGCGGGGCCTGGAACCGTGGCAACTGGGAAACCGGGAAACCGGCTACTGGCTACTGGATACACCGGGAGAGCTGCGAGAGCTGGGGCTTAGCCGAGTCATCTTCTACATAGGCATGTTATAGCTTCGCGGCACTTTATACGTGCACGTACTTACACACGCGCGCACGCTCGCCCCTCTCTAACTTACCCATATACCCTGAACGGAAATTTAATCACCAACTCGCAACTCTCTTATCCACTATTTCTCCCAACTATTTCTCTTATCGCAAATTCGATTTACGCATAAGTTCTCTTCGGCAACGTATAAGCGTGCAATTACGATTACTGACGGAACTTCCGGCAACCCGCGGTCGTCCGCCAATTTATTATTTATTAACGGATAATTTGAATTAACGTAAAGAAATATCGACAGGAAAGTTTCTTTGGCTCTTAATTGTAATAGATTTGTTTGCGACACTCCTCTCTGTGTTGATTCACGGCTGTCTTTTCTTTTCTCTATGCACCAAACGGTTAATTCCCGGTGAATGAATAAATAATATTTCGGGGAGCAAATTTGTGGTTGGAAAAATTGTCAGTCTTTCAGTTGATGTAACTTTGTAAGGAAGCATCGTATGGCGATCAACTCGGGCTCATTTTGAAGCTCCATGTTTCTACTTTCGTATAGGGGAACAGGTGTTTCGAGAATACTTTTGATTTTGGCTGGATAGTTGCATTAGCGAAGTTACACTCGCGAGCAAAATTAGGGGTTGAAAATTCTGACGGATAACGTGTCGATCTTTGCATTGCTGTAATTTTGTAACGAAGCATCGTACGGCGATCAACTTGGGCTCGTTTTGAAGCTTCAAGTTTCTACTTTTATATAGGCGATCGGATATTTCTCTAAAATTTTCTTTCTCCGCAAAACAAATGGTTAAAGTCCGTAGGGTAATTTGAGCTTGTCAAAGTTTTTAACGAAAACGCTACCTTCACGTTTCAACTTGCTCTTGAAAATAAGAAACGTCTGAAAAATCATCTGTTCGCTTGCGCAAAAGTATAGACTTGGAGCTTTAAAACGAGCCCAAGTTGATCCACGTACGATGCATCCTTACAAAATTACAGAAATTCAAAGGTCGACTATTTTAAAAGTAAATAAGTAAATAATAGTTAAAGGTATAGAGCGCGTGTAGTGAGCGAAATTGCCGGTAAACATTGAAAGCAAGCCGGAAAAGATAATAATTGGATGGGCGGGGCGCATCTCTGCGTTTAGCTTCGGTTTCATTAAATCTCCGTGTTTATAAGAAAATTGATTCGCACAAACATCCTCCAGTCTAATTATAAAAGCTACGAGACGAAAAAGCGGAAGCTGACAAATTGATTAACAACTCGTCCGCCGAAACAGCTCCTCGATTATTAATATAAAAACATCGGCAGGGTTTGAAAAAGTTGCACAACAAAGTGGCGAAGGAAACAGCGGCGAAGCCGTCCGCATTCGATTCGCAGTATTTTATCGCGCTTCGGCTATATTCGGCTCCCGCATTGATTAATAATTCATCAATCAAATTGTTTCCAGTGGAGCTGGCTATTTTAGTTCATTTGTTATATCAGTTTTAATACAGGAGAGATAGATACGCGAGAGGAGGGCGCGTTTTGTGCGGGTTTTTTAACGTTTCGCAGCGCGCGGCGACCAGAGTTTTGTATTTCCTAACAATTTTGCGCGGCTCTCTCTCTCTCTCTCTTTCACTTTTGTGCTCTTTAAAATTCCCCAGTCAATGGCATACCGTGGCGGGCGGGTTTTTGAAATGAATAGCTGGTCGTGCATTGGATTTGAAAGTTTCAAAGGGCGAGCGAAGTTCTTCACAAAATTTCACCGCTGAAATGGAGATCCTCAAACCTGATTGTGAGATGTCATATCTATTCAGCGGGCCAACTTATAGCCAGCCCTTTTATATCGGCTTTGGTTAAACTATAATCCGACTGCGAAAAGTCTCCTCTTCTACTCACGTCTCTCGTCCACTGTATCTTCGCTATTTTATCGTTTCGCAAGGCAGATAATATCCAGATATTTGGAAACGCGCGAAGCTCGATTTGTGTCGGCTCGTTGCATATGAAACGAACGACTTCGCGTAGCTTAAAGTGTTTTAAGCACCGGCCAATTGAAAGCGATACTAAATGCCGCTTACTTTGCATCGATATAAAGCTCGAAGCTATGACGAACTTAACGAGCGACAAGTTAACCCTTTGCGGTCGAAAATATTCAAGGTGTCAGCATCGGGGCTTCGATATTCATCCTAGTTGTGTTACAAACCTAGGAAGAAGCATTCCCTCAACTATTAACCGTATCGTTTATTAATGAAATCGATTTCAGTTTTCATTAAGGCCACATTCGTTCGGAAACGGTTAATACGGTTAGATCCAGATAGTTTCAGATGAAAGTTGTAATCGGAATTCATCCGAAGCCGAAAGCCAAGGATCACGCGCAACAAAGAGATAAATAACAAAGCGCGAGTGTCGCGTGTAATTACCAAACAACCGCGATACAATTCTACGAAACTCGCTGGCAAAAGGGGATGAAAAAGAAATTAGGCGAGCCCGAGAGAGAGAGAGAGAGAGTATCCAAGTAGTTAGATCCGTGCGGTTGGTTCTTGGAAACGTCCGGGGGATGTTAAAGTATCCTAGGCAACTTTCCCTCGCTTCGTCGGAAACTATTTTAATCTATCCGTTTACAATAATTAATGACGTGTCTGGCGTTCCCGTAGTTTCACTTAATTTCCAAGCTCGAACTTCTCGATAAGCAACTCTGTCTCTACGTTGTGTGTACGCGCGAGGAAAAAGGGATGCAAGCGATGGAACTAAGATAGAATAGTAGAGAGCATAGTGGAAAAGAAAGGCCACGTCTACGTCTCTCTACGTGTGTGTGTGTGTGTGTGTGTGTGTGTACGGTTGAACCGGAAGTTGAATGCCGTGCGAGCACATGCCTCCCGTGGGATAATCGAGAGAGGCCATGATGGACGATGCATTCTTTCTCTTTCCCAGCGGAGATAAAACGAAACGACGGGACAGATGAGCTGAGTTGCCGCTCTAAAAGTTTTTCAGTGCGTAATACGCGGCCGGAAAAAGCGGCAGAAGAGAGAGAGAGAGAAAGAGAGAGAGCGAGAGAGAGAGAGAGAGAGAGAGAGAGAGAGAGAGAGAGAGAGAGAGAAGGGTGCTGGAAAACGGAAAGGCGGCCGCATTGTGGCGCATATAGGGTGAGCCACGGAACTAGGACAACTTGTATTTGTGTCACTGTTTGGTCCGCAGGGAAACGCTAAGCTCCGTAGTTGAAAGGAAGGAAACGTTTCTCGTTCGAACTCAGACCTATCTTTTCATTTTCATTCGCCTTCTTTTCCTTGCTTCGCCTCGCTTCGCCTCGCCTCGCCACGCCTTGCCTTAGCTTTAGCTTTAGCCCGCCACTTTTTTCTTATTTTTATGCCTCGCGAATATCAATTCGGATCTACGTAATTAATTTAATCCGGGCGAAGCGCATGCTCCGTAATTACGCGCTCGACGCACGTGAGAGCACTCGTTATACACGGTATCCAGTGGCGTGATTACGGGCGACGCGACTCCGCCGGATAGTGTGAGTTAGAAATCGTAGAGTAACATTCTTTTGGGTTAGGCGACGAGATTGGGTGTCGAAGTATTTGCGAACCGTCAAACCACGCGATAACGATTCTAACGTCAGGTTGTATAGTCGGTGCTTCGTTCACCCCCCGGCGGAAACGTATGCATGCGAGTATTGAGGGACTTTAATCATGGAATATAAAATGATTCGCGAAATTGATTAAATAGTAACGCTGCTATAAGATCGCTTTACGAATGCCTTTCTTAGCGTAATTAAGTCTCGAACATATACTCTAAAAGTATCCAAGAAATAATTGCGCTTACTGTAAACAAATTATACGACGCTACGTTATACACCGCCGTTTTCCGATAAAGGGGACAATTCAGAAAACAGTTACAGTTTCAGTTCAGTTGTACACTTTTCGATTAAAAGGTAAACGAATGCTTCGAAAGTAATCGAAGCTCTTGTAACCCTTGTTAAATATAGACTTTCGCATAGTTAGCCTGATTCATAGAAAGCCCAATCGAATTTACACGAGCAAGGGAAAGTTGCGCGCGGCCAGGGAAAGTGTTGGAAACATCGTCGCTAATTACCGCCGCGCCGCGCAAATCCGAAGTTATTCATTGGCGTGACGGTAGGTACACCCTGTATACGGTTGCCGGGTGTATTCGGCGTTGCGGGATGCAGGGAACGGTAGTAATAGCCGAGGTGTTGAATGCGTATAGCGTGTTGGTAGTGGTGATTCGAGAATGGCTTGGCATCGCAACATAAAATCGCCATTACCGCGGCCGTATGGCGAGTTACGGCACTGCGAACATCTTCGTAGCTCTCGGAGGTGCGCGAGCGAGCGAGCTAGCGAGCGGGCGAACCGAGGTCCTGTAAATAAATACGTCCTTCCATCTTACGTACTTGAAGCTCGGCGAACGTTACTAGTACGGGTGTATATAGATATACGTTGCCAGGGACAAGGCAACTGACAGACCAGCCCTGGCAGTATTCCAATAAAAATCCGCCAATGTCGGCCCACCTGACGTGAAAACGGATTGTCACGCGTGTACCTTCGCTCTGTCCCCAAACTTCCGCCACCCTTTCCCCCTGCCAATCTTTAAACCCACCCACGCCAACTTCCTGTCCTTTCCTCTTGTCGCTTTTCGCTTCTCAATCGCGTGCCTGCAGACCGTGCAATCAAATTTTAATTAAACCACCTCCTTCCCAAAGCCGAATCGAATCTACTAAATTTTTCGAATCTTCTTGCCGGGGAGCAAGGCGGAGAAGTTGTTTATGAAATAGGTTTTGCGAATGCGTATCGATCAGGAGTAGGTGGATTTTTATCAATCATTCGAAATTTTAACGCAACGTTGGATATTTTGCATGTTTCTGTATATTAAAGTATTTGCACGTTTAGATTTGCCATAAATGCATAGAAATTCGAAGTCTAGCGATAGGAAATTAAATTAATGAGAATCGGGTAAAATAGTGATTAAATATTAACAATACCGGCATTCTTACGTTACTTTTGCCTAGCATTGAAGTAGAGAGTTCAGTAATTAAACGATGCACTGCCAAAGCAAGTCAGAACTTTTTAGGCGAGGCAAAACGAGGTCAGAATTCTTCTAAAAAATATTTATGGTCGATCGGTAATAGGCAGCACGCGGATTTTTACGCAAACGCACGTTTCCATCGACGAAATTGAAATTCAAAGAGTAGAGAGGAACGTTTTTGGTTAATTTGAAAAATGTGACTCGTCGAGTTCTTCGTTTTGCGATCTTCAACTTTCCTGCGCGTCGATTTCGGCTAGGAGAATCGCGTGTTCTTTTGTTCGATATTAAAGCAGAGGCGATCAGGTGGAAGATTGCAGCATATATTTGGAAATAGTTAGGAGTATTATCACGAGTTCCCTCGATGAATACTTTCGTTCGGACGATCGAAGTTGTCCCGCGATCTGGGAATAAGTAAAGTTTCACGAATTCGCGCGAAAGGGATTCGGGTATTCGAGATTCAAGGGAGGTGGGGGGAGAAACTTTTCGAAAGCGAGACACGCCGTAATATTACCGCTAAGAGATTGCTTTAATTAGAATCGCTGACGTATGAATGATAATAGATAGTAAAACTCCCCACCGATTGTTTGCCTTTCATCCTTTATTCATGTCCCGATTCCTACAAATTTTAATTCAACGCGCCGATAAAGATGACGTAGCCGAGTAAAATCAGCTCCTCTATGGGTAAACAAAAGACCATCGGCCGTCTCCGTAAACGTTCTCCTTCGAACGAGTTAGAAAACATTTAACTCGTTGCTTTGCGATCGCTGATGAATTTCCGATCTAAATGCAACCTTCGAGCGAGGACTGCTACTCGAGCTACCGATCGACTACGTAAAGCATTACGTAAACTCGCTATTACGATTATTTATTTGGTTCTCTATCGCAGTCGTTTATTCGCGCAACGTTGAACAAAGTATCTCTACTTTTCCCAAGCGTGCGTTTATTAAAAATTCGTCCGCAATTCACGCCGATAATTTTCAGCGGATCCAAAACACTCTAAGGGTTAACGCAAAGTTATTCCAACAAATCTTCGCTACTTATTCGACGAAACAGAGAATACTTGGGTACGGATAATAAATAATTATTCGGCGGATAAAATATCCGACTAAGCAAGAAACGTAGCTTGCGTAAATATTTATTCGAAACGATTCGAGTAACGCCCAGCTCCGCTGGAAACGTCGCATCGTTCACATTTTACCCGGCACTTAGCCTCTTTTCGCGCGTCTGAATTTCCTCCTCCGCTAGGCGCGCAAAAAATGCATATAATCCGACGATGAAGTTGCTCGGTCGGGAGGGAAGAAGAATGTCTAGCAGACAATTATCGATGCCGGCAAGATTTGTCCGCGATAAGAAGCGTGACTAATCGGGCGTCTTAAGAAAATGGACGCGGTTGTAGAGCGCAAAGGGCCCGGCTGAGGAAAAAATCTGAAACAATTATCGCGAAAGCAAGGCAACGGAGAAAGGGAGGGAGAGTGAGAGGGAGGGAGGGAAGAAACGGCAAGCAAGGATAATTCGAGCAGAAAGAGAAGAAAGGGGGTGGTTTAGGCGGAACGAGAGAGCGAAGGGAGAAAAGAGGACGGGGGAAGGGAGCAGAAAAATTGCTTTAAACGGAAAAAATGTGGCAAGAGACCGCAGACTTGTGCTCAACGTCATTCTAGTCCTTTTCACAGACTTCCCTCTCTCTCCCCTTTCCTCCCCCCGACACTCGTTTCTCACGGCGTGGCGTGGCGCGGCGCGGAGCAGAGCGCTGCTTGGAGGGAAAGTCGGCGAGGGAAATACGCTCCCCGTCTCCGTTGGTAATTTTTCAACCCTCTCTTTGACTCGCCTCGTCCCTTCAAACTAGCGTTTCTCGTGTCTACCACCTGCCCCCTACTTTTATCCACCATTTCAATGGGATTTCGCGGCCTCTGACACCGATCCTCGCGCCCCACTCGTATCTCGTATCTCGTATCTAGTGCCTCGTGCCTCGTGCCTCGTGCCTCGTGAATCGTGCCTCGTGCCTCGTGCCTCGTGCCTCGTGCGTGTCGCTTCTCAAGCACGCACAGAGCTGCCTTTCCTTCACGCTTCGCCTCGCGTAACGAGCGCCACAAACGCGGCCTGCGCCTTTGCCGCAGTGCTTTGTTTATCGCGCTAACCGTTGGTCGGTGGACACTTTTGCCATTGCGAGGGCACGTTTCGCCCTGGTCTTTGATCGAATGCAAACGTGTAT
Organism: Eucera pruinosa; assembly: GCA_028830335.1. Classification (NCBI taxonomy): domain Eukaryota; kingdom Metazoa; phylum Arthropoda; class Insecta; order Hymenoptera; family Apidae; genus Eucera; species Eucera pruinosa. The sequence goes on from JAMYCR010000019.1 coordinate 5,774,031, forward strand.
CGAGTCGCGAGGAAAATTCGTGACACCTCTCATGCAGAATGCGTTCACTTCTGGTGTGCACAGGGGGATTAGTTTTCACGTGTAATTTAACTTTGGTTAAATCGTGGCGCTTTTAACTATTTTCCTACGAAAGGTACATATATTATGTCCCGCGTATGCTAGCATTAGCTTATCGTGTCACGTACAGATCATTCGAATATCGTAGGCGATAAATGTTCGATAACCTTCAATTTTATGCCACAAAGCGAAATTTAAGCTTCGAGCTCAATTTCATGCCGAATAATAGACGTCTCTGTTAAATCTGTCCCGTAATTACTAGCGCGAGTGTGACTCGCTATCCTAGGTCAAAGGGTTGCTAAACAAAGGACCATGAAAAGTAATCGCCTCTCAATTCCACCACGTGCATAGCAGAAGTCGATACTTCGATAAAGAATTTAGCGCGATGCGATGCAGCATTTTGACAACTTAATACGTATTCGTTGATTAACCTTCGAGCGGTGACCAAAGTTCTTGATATCGAATTGAAGTAACTTCTACGTCGATGAGAGCAAGGAACGCGAGAGAAATATACGCAACCTATATTCGATATTCGCATTCAATTGCAAGCACGATTAAAGTACGAGAAATTCAGTGAGTAGCGAAGGAAATGCAAACATTTACGATAATTATGCGGAGTGAATTCGAGGTACGTCACCAGGTGAAGGTTAAAATTCGGCGTGGCGAAAGGGTTAATAATGTAACAGTTTAATATTATGGGAGAGGAAATCGCGGAAGATTATGCGTGCAACGCGCGAATATATTTTTCAGCCTCTTCAAATCTTGGCTACGATCTTTCCACCTTGGTTTTTTTCCCTGCGAGTCCTTTCCAATTTTAATTCACCTATTTCCTTTCTTTTTCTTCGTCTGTGCCGCTTTCAGCAGCTTCTTAACAATTTCAATCTCTTATCTAAACCCTCTCCCTTTGCGCAAAGTTGCCAAACGACGACGACGACGACGACGACTTTTTTCGACAGCTACCTCCGCTCCTTTTCCCGTAATTTGCCCGCAATACTCAAATATTGATTCTGAAATGTATTCGTTTGCGTTATTATCGAGTTCCGCAGCAGTTGAGCGCGGAGAGAGAGAGAGAGAGAGAGAGAGAGAGAGAGACTCTGTCTGTGTTATTTGGTGGAATATCCACCGGCACCGTTGTATCATTAATGATTCAATTAAGTCCGTGTCAATATTTGCGTAACATTGCGTTATTATCGATCCTCCGTTCAGAGCATTATGCAAATTATACTAAGTGATCGATAAAAAGCGATTTGGAAAAGTTGCGTGTCTTCGCGCACTTCTAAGGCCAATTGGCAAACAAAAATCTAGGCGAGCTTTAGAAATTTGAAACTTCGAAGATTTCCAACGCTGGCAATTCGAAGCTCCGAAACTTTATAAAGTATTATTCGAAATTCTAAACTTTGGCAATTAAAAGCATTGAGAATCCTACGCTTCGATAACTCGAAGCTTTGAAAATTCTAAGCTTTGGGAATTCAAACCTTTGAGAGTTCAAAGCATTGAGAATTGAAAGATTTGCGCATTGAAAGTCTTGGAAATTCGGCCTGAACAAGCTGGAATACTTACGAATTGCGTTATTAACCCTTTGCCCTACAATAACGAGCCACACTCGTGATAGAAATTATGCTCTGCTTGCGATAACAATTCTACGTCTAATTTCAATTCGTAATTCAATTGCATATAATATTTCAGTGCTTCGCATTCGTCGCACCGTTAAAGCAATAAACAGCTAATGTTTTTGCGAATATTCTTTGGAAAACTCGTATGGCAATGGGGTAACCATAAGCAAGCTGACCGTTTTATTTTTCTCCCTAATCGGCGCACTGCGCGTCGCGTTTGCGATTCAATAAAATCAAACACAATGCGTATTATACTTACGATCCTCCACTGTTTTCCCCTCTCTGCCTCGTCGACGCATTGTTACGAGCATTCGTTCCACGCCGAGTTATCAATTGCTAATTATGTAATAGGGCGCATTACCTGGCACGAGTAACGATATAACCGCGACAAATTAATTATGTAACTTCATTCTCGATTTATAAAACCATTGCTCGCTTAATACGTTCGAATGAAGTTTCCCATACGCGCGTAAAAATGTGCAATTTATTCCAAAGACCACTCGAAGCCACGGATAAAAATATTTTTCCTCTCGCTTTGTTATCTTCTTTGATGCAAAAGAATTATTAGCATCGTTGTTAATCGAATAGTAGACGAAAAAATGGTGCAACGAGTAACGGGAATTATTAATGCTTTGGAGGACTGGAGATAAATTTGTCGGAAGAGGGGAAGAAAATAAAAAGTGGCACGTGTCATTTTATAAGTAGCCTTTTTGGTCCTGTCGAGTATTTTGCTCGTCACGTTTCCTCATCATCCAGTTCAATGGATGACCATTTTTCTTTAAACTCTTTGCTATTCCGTGGACGCTTTACGGGGAATACAAATGATCGTGATATTCAAGCCGCACAAATACCGCTGCACCGAGAGGAATCTTTCGAATAAGTTACATTACCAAGGAAATTTTTATCTTCCCGTTTAAATTACCAATTCCGCTCCTATTTTATTTCAATATCATTCTTGTGTTTTTTTTCTTTTGTTCACCTACTAAACCGTTCGCTGCTAATTCGAAAGCTGCGAAATTCGAAGGCTTAAAAATTCGGACTCATGGGAATTCAAAACTTTAGACTTCAAGCGCTTGCAAGTTTGAGCGCTTACAAATTCGAATGCTTGGGAATTCAAAACATTAGACTTCACGCGCTTGCAAGTTTGAGCGCTTAGAAATTTCGAGGCTTGGAAATTCGAACGCATAGAAATAAAAGATCATAGACATTCCAACGCTTTTGGAAATCGAAAATGCTTAGAAATTCCAACGCTTCAAGATCGAAAAGCTTGGCAACTCGAATCCGAGTCTTTCCAAATTCAGCCCCCTAAACAATCCCTAAACAATCCCTAAACAATCGAACGTTAAACCCGCGCGTTAATATCACCGTGGAACGCAAAGTTCAGCCGAAACATTTCCTTTCTCCTCTTCGAACGATCCTAACACGAATCCTCTCCGCTTCACACGTGTCGACGTAACCAAGAAAGAGGATGAAAGGAGTTTAAAAAATATCCCTGCCAGATGACACGGTAAAAAATTAATGAGCGGAATATTTTCTGGCTGGCGAAGCCTGCGGGAAGGGGGGATGGGTGTTAGGAGGAGGGGAAAGAGAAAAGAGAAGAAGAAACGAAAGACAGGCGAAGAGTGCAAGGGTGTGTAAAAGAGGTGGCGTGTAGGGGGTTGGTTGGTTGAAGGCAATGCTGGTAGGTCGTTAGCGTTAATGAATAAGTAAGGTTAATTTGCGAATGGGTTTCACACTACGCGGTGCTTCGCCCGCTTGCACCCGAGGGCATCCATTTCATTATCGAGTCTAGAGCACCCCTTGATCCACCCCCACCCTGTTTTCTCGCTGGCGAAGCCACAGGCAGAGCCACAAGCAGGGCCACAGGCGCAGCGCAGCCTAGCCGAGGATCTCCAGATCGCGTCTCCCCGATTCGCTTTAAAACCTTTTACATTTTTCACTTTAACCGGCTATTCCAGCGCGAAGCGAATTCTCTTTAACTCGCCAAGGAATTGTAACACCCTTCGCGGTCAAATTCGCGAAATTTATTGGTACGCGTAGCCGAACAGCGTGTAGAAATTCGTTGGGTTTGGAAAATGTTTAACGTGGCGGCGCTGTTACGTTTTCAAGAGATCGTCGTACGGTGACCGTTTCGTTTATCTGCGATGAAAAAAAACGATTGAGATCCTTGAGCGGCATGAGTTTGGCTGGAACAGGTACTAGAGCGAAGGAAGAAGAGTCGAGGATTAAAAAGAAGGCGACACTTTGAAGAAATTCGATATTCGAGGCCTAGAAAGAAACCTGATAAGTAAACACTTTGGGTTGCTTCTAGTTCGAGTCACGGATACAAGTATACCGAACGTGCCTAAGCACGTGGTTAAGTATAATTTCGAGACCTCGTGGGCACCGTTTTGAGAAGCATAGTCGAGAGTAAGATGCCTTTAAAGTTTCGTGATATTGGCCATCGCGTTCTTCGAACAACCACAGCTTCGTTCGTATCGAGAGTTCAAGCGTACGATTCAGCAGGTCTATTTTTGACGCTATATATACGATAAAAAAAAGAGAAAGGAAAAACGATCTTTTCAAAGATTCACACTAGAGCACACCCCCTTAAGTTTCTCGCCAGCTCGAGAAGCGGTGTAAAAAGGATGGGGTAAAAAAAGGAAAAGGGAAAGGAAAAGGAAAAGAAAAAGAAAAAGAAAAAGAAAAAGAAAAAAAGGGAAAAAGAGGAAACGGAGAAGGGGTAATCCGTTGGTTGACGCGCGCGCACTTGTCATTTGCGAGCGGAGAAGCGTCTGTCTTTGGAAGGGAAGATGGAATCAACTGTTATGAATGCTGCTCGTTTGTGGATGTTTAGAAAGCTCGCAGAGTGCACGGGCGGCTGTATCAGGGAAAAGAATACCCCCGTAATGGTTGCATTATTCAGTCGGATTCGACGAGAAAAGTACACGGTAACAGCGACCAAGTGAAATGGAAACGTCTGAAAAGGAACTCTAAAAGAATTTTTAAAGCGGGACGTGTACTAACTCTGACAGTGGATGCGACCCATAAGTTGCCCGTCTCTTTTATTTCCCCGCGCCACTTTCCAACGGTGAGAGCCCTCCTTAACACTACGGCTACACGCTGTGTCGAAGCCAGTCGAAATTACCGCTTGCAAAATTCACCATCGAATTGTCCTACAAATTTACAGCCGCGTATTTTTTTGCACTAGAATGTTTCGCGATTTTCTCGTCAAAATATAAACGAAATTAAAACAGCTGTATATCAAGCTAATGCTTCGTACGAGGTTTACGCGAGATTCGCGCAAGAAGTCCGAGAGTGTTTAGAAAAATACAAAATGAAGGTTATCTTAAAAAGAAGAAAGAAATATATACAGGGATGAAAACATCGCGCAAGATTACGACGTAATCGCTTGGAAAAGTATCCATCCTCGCGTGCAGAGCGTTTACATTCATGCGCGTTCGATTGGTACAATTAAATCGACCATAAGTGGTACGACGTTGTTCAGCACGCGATAAACGAGCAAGTCGAAGTTGCTCGCCTGCTACGTTCAACAAAAATAGCCCAATAATTGCAGGGGATGTAGTAGGAACTTTTAAGATGAAAAGTTTTTCTTCTGTTTACCAGAGGGTTTGCAGAATTCGGGTTGTTAACCCTTTCGCCGCGAAGGGCCTTTAAAAATTCGACAACTGTTTATTAAGAGTAACCACATTGTTTCTCTGTTCTTATTTCTACAACAACATTACGCTATAATCCTAATATTCCCATGTTGATAAACATTATTTCACATCTACGGTTGTAGCTTTCACTTTCGGAAAGCCGTAGCTTAGAAAGGGTCGAAAAGAAAAAAATGGCAAGTGGAGTGCGTTGCTCGTCGCTGCGAAACTTGCTAGTTCGGTGGAAAGCTTGTCGCTGTTACAGATAAGAATATATTCGGATGAACGTATTCGGTGTCGGGGAGGCTTTATAAATGTTTCGTGTTTCGACGTAACGCGGCGAAACGTGAGATGAAAATATTTGAAATATACGTAGGCTAGGGTAGCGGGGAAACGCGATACGATACGAAACGTAAAGCTTGAATACCAAGCATCACTTGCTGGCAACTGAAACGTTACGATGCGGATAATTCGAGGCCGGAGTTGCGCTTCCACCTCAAACGGTGCTTAAGTAGACAGGGCAGAAAATTAGCGACACAGGATCGCAACGTTTTTAAATTTATACGCGAACGCAAACATAATTACATTGACGCCGGGCTACAAAAATCTCGTCTGTCTCGTATTTTTTTCTCGCACTCCGAATACTAGCATTAATTAGTCGAGAGAATTCTACGCAAATTGTACGCTTAATTCACTTTTCAGTGTTAACAGTATTCGCTGTTGGCTAGAAACGCGTACGAGGATTTTCCAATCTTAATTTATCTCGACATGTTTCAATCCAATCAAGGTAAAATATTAATTCTCGTAGCTTCTATTAATTTGAAGGCTTAGTTATTTGTTTTTCGTAGCATCTTTTCTTCGTCTATAGTTTCCGTCGAACTCGTCGCGTTTCTTGACGGGAAAGATGCAAGTACAAGTACATTTTAACCGTTACTTTATTGCAATATTATAGATACAATTTAAAGCGCAAGCTCGCCTTTGTCAATTCTAATCCATTTCCACTTCCAAATAATATTAGGTCGTCCAACTAGTTCGCTTTCGACACTCGTATCGCTTCTTCCTCTGATCGATAGTTCTGTTTTCTCCATGCTGCAATTCAATAGACATCGACGATAGCAACGAAATATACTTTAATTTTTGTACATGCAAATAGTTAGCGGCGTTCAATCGAAAGTAGGAAAACATTTCTACGATGGAAAGGAAAAGCATAGGATATTTGTAAATACGTTTTGGAGTTAGCGTGTTTGCCGAAAGGATGGACGCGCGGCGCTCGATTAAACTCTTAATATCGGCGGGATTATCGGCGGGGCGAGTTGCGAATTTCCGCTGGCTGTGTTTGCATTAAAGCGGGTAGGTAGGTAGGTGGGTAACAGAGTGCAAGGGAGACGCGATTGGCAAATCGTGTTAAAGATGTTCCGACTGGTTGGCACACGGTTTGGAAGGCGGTGCTGAAGTCAACATTAGGATTAGTGACTCCCGGCTGCGAACTATCGCTACTTAGAACTATTGTCGACTAACTACAATATTGTCTCTCGAAACAGCAGCGAATGGGAAAGCGAAGTGCCGCGTTTCGTGCAAAGCACACCGCTAAACTAAACTAAATTCCCCTCCGCTTCTAATTGCGATAAAAATCCAGCCGATTATTTCGATCGAACGAGCAGAGGAATTCATTCGGATGGGTGATCGAAGGGAAAACAACATTTGATCGCGATTAAGTTGTCGTTGTAAAATATTTATCGATGCTTCGCGCAAATTCTAATCGATAGACATTAGAAAGAAATAGCAGAAAAAGTGATTCAAGATATTATTCATTCGAAAGTAGAATCACTCTTAGCTTCTAATATCTTTTTCCAACGATTCGATAATTGCGACGAAATTTAGAAACGGTGCAAAGCTTTTCGATTGCTCAATCCTTTGTAAACGAAGGAAAATAATATTTAACAAGCTTTTCTATAGAGGGTTAGAAACCGAAAAAATGCGCATCCAAGAAGCGAACGAAATTGCTGTTCGATATCGATTTCAATTACAGCGATGGCTGATAACAATAAGGGGTGTAACGTTAAACAAAGTAGCAGCGGTAATCCACGGAGCTTTGCTACGGCGGAAGTTTAATCAATTTTATTTGTTATCGAAAGAAAAAGAATGCGGGCAAAACCGAAAGTATAAGTAGAGAAGGGGGGGAGAAAAAGAGGTAGGATACGGAGTGTTGCGTTTATCGCGGAGAATTTCGAGGATGATATCCGGCAACGGTAAATGGAATTCATTGATGATCAAAGAGTCGAAACTCACTGTTGCGTCCTCAAAGAGGTTTATTGCTTAGGACAGATTACTACCTCTTCCGCAATCGCACGCACACGCGTCCTCGTTTCGCTCGCTCTACACATCTACACGCTTTCAATATGCCGGAAATATCGGTGAACGCCCGATTTGAAGCTTCGAACAGCGAAAGAAACGCCCGCCACCGTTTCCATTTATTTCGAATTAGTTTCAATAATTTTATACATATAATAGAATAGAATAGCGAAATCGCCGAAGCAAAAAAGCCCATCTTTCCCTGTTGTTTCGAATTAGTTTAAACAATTTTCCATCGAACAGCAAATTCGCTAAAACGAGTGAAAGCATTGTTTCGTTCTACCGTCGATTAATTTAAATACGTTTCTATCGAATAGCAAATTTGCCGAAACAAATGATACCATTGTTTCGTTCTATTGTGGATTAATTTCAATAATTTTGTATCCACCGGCAAAATTGCTAAAGCGAATGAAAGCCATTCGTTCATCCTATCGTGGATTAATTTACCTGGATATTGGTTTAAGTAATTTTGTATCGAATAGCGGAATTACTTCAAGCCAAAGAAGCCACCGTTCCTTTTTATTTCGGATTAGTTCGAGTCATCTTCTATCGAACGGCAAAACCACTTTCCTTTTATTCCGGATAGTTTAAACGACTTTAAATAGAAGAGCGAGAGGGGTTAGGGAAAAAGGTTGGTCATTTTTAAGGAGAACGTCTGGAATAAAAATTAGTCGGCCGGATTGCAAATGTGGAAACGCGGAGTGCAGAGTCAGACCATTATGCTTTCTGCAACGCGTACTTCATCTTAGGTCTTAAATTCTTTTATTCCAATTTCTCATTAACTTTCCGCCAGACAATACCTGTACTATCTAAGCCAGGAACATTGTATTTGCTTTCATCGGCAAAATTCCCATCCTCTTACTACTTTTGTTTCAAGTAAAATGAACTCCATTGCAAACTTCTACCTCTTCCCTCCCCTTCGCCCTTCCGCCCTTCTTTCTTCCCGCTTCTCTCTCGTTTCGGTGTAACTTTTTAACCTAACAATCGCGAATGTCTTCGTTACATTCATTTCATTCGATTTATTCGTTCGATTCGTTTTACGATAAAAATTAAGCCATCGAAATTACTCTAAATCGGCAGAATTAATCTCGCTGTTCTACGCGTCGTCAATGGAAACACGGTCAAAGTAACTACTTTCGTAAGACAGCGAAAGGGTTTTAACTAGCTCTAAAATTAAACAGCAAACGTCTACTTTTTTTTCCACAGCTTCTTCGATCGAACGTCTGTCGAATTAGTCCATCGGTAACATCGTCGAGATACTTTTCCGTTGTAAACAGCCAGGGAATATTAGCTTCGTTTCCTAATCGTAACGTCAACTTTCCATTACTCTACGTTTATTAATCGTCCAACGAATGATCACCTTCGAGCGTTTCTAACGATCTAGCAACGTTTCGTAACGACATCTGGGGAGATAGGTTCAAAAAATCTGCGATTCATTAGGCAGAGTGGCGTGTATCCGATCGACGTTGCGGGCGGGTACCGAAAGACGGTAGAAACGTGGTGTAGGTATAGAGGATAATGAGAGAGGGGAAGGGATTCTCTAAAGAAATTAGAAAATCACGGGGCGAGTGTTTCTTCGTTTCCTCCCGACGTGCGGCCGTGTAAGATCTCTTGCTCGGCGCGTTCGAGTCGGAGATTGCATTTGCTGGCGATGCGCCGCAGCGAGGAGTACGTAAGCAAGTAAGCGAGAGAAAGAGAGTTTAGGGGGTTGCCGAAGGAATATTGGCATAGGCATTAGTATTAGTAGCCGCAGAAGGCCGACTACTTTGCCGCAAGTATAGTTAGAGGGGACGCGTGTAAGGTTGCCGGCTTCCACAGACGCAACTTTCTAACGTGTAAGTAACTCTCTGTACGAGTTCGATCATACTGACATCACCGGGCGAAACTCTACCTACGGATCTTTCCCTGCAATATGCAGTCTCGCGCTTCTCGCATAAATCACTTCTCGCAATATCTATCCGACCCTTTCGGCTGCCGCTACTCTTCCGCCATCCAGAGCCTCGCTTTCATATCCCACAGTTAGGGAACATCCACTATCTTATCCGCAACACCGCAAGGTCCCGCTCTTTAACCGCATCGCCATTTTTCTCCTCTAACCCGATGCTACTCACCCGTGTAAGTAGTACTCACTGTTGGAACAAGTTGCAGAGCAATTGGAATATTATCCGCTATTTCGAATTGCAGCGAAGTATCCGAAAGAACAGCGATGTTACGTAGTTTGTCGCGGTGCAAACGATTAGGTGGGATTCACCTGTTCGCCATGAGAACTGATCGTTTCTTACGTTACAGCTTATTACGTTATTACATGTATATATATATATATATATATATATATATATATATATATATATATATATATATATATAATAATTCCTAGTATTATGTATGATATTATATTCCTCCTATTATACGTATATATATGTGGAGCTGTAGAGAGGGGATGGAAAAGGAAGGGTGTTGCGTTTCGTCCTGGGCCTGCTAGTGGACTCATCAGTGCGGCTACCTAGAAGGCCCTGCCTTACACGTTGGGATATTGGAAGGAAAGTTAAGTAAAAATTGCCAACGATATGTGGAGCTGTGGAGGGGGGATAGAATAGGAAAAGGAAGGGTGTTGCGTTTCGTGCTGGGCCTGCTAGTGGACTCATCAGTAAGGCTAACTAGCAGGCCCTACCTTATACATTGGGATATTGGAAGGAAAGTTAAAGGCGGTATATATATGGACGAAGTAGTTGGAGCGAGTACTTTCGAGAAAGCCTATTTCGTATGTCTCTCTAATGGTGGGTGCAGGAGAGCCGCCACATATATATTATATATATGTAATAACGTAGTAAATTATCAGCTTTTATTATATATATATATATATATATATATATATATATATATATAAAATTAGTAGTACTATAATATGTATATAATATATATATCAATATTTAAACACAAATACGTAATAATTGAAACGTATGTATATATATATATATATATATTTATATTAATAATTCTTAGTGCTATATATAATACTATATTACTACTACTACATATATATATCTCAATATATATATGCACACGTTTTGATCGATACGTATTTGCGTTTAAATAGGATACTCAAAGCAGAGGCAGCTGTTTGTCGGCCATTACGGGAACACGTAGCGTTTTAAATATTACATTTAATTAAACTGCGCGCATGAAGTGTACGAATTTCTTGAACGAAGTAAGGAAGCGAAGCGGAAAGCCACACACACCTGCCACGTATTTATTTTCTTCTTCAATTTGCGATCTTCGAGCCGGCAAATTTGCTCATCGCGCTTCGCGTCCATCGAGTTAACCGAAACGCGGCGCGGTTTGCAACGCGAGCGCCTAATAATTGAATTTAATTTGAATTAAATGGTACGCGCGAAGGCTGATTGAAAAGAAAAAAAGAAACGCGGGCGGCGATGGTTTTGTAATAAAGCTCTTAAAGGGAGAAGAGTTTAACGAGAACATCGGTATAAACATGTAATTTGCAAATGAAAATAGTGGCAGTTAGGTAAATTATCCAGTGGGTATCCCTTAATCGTGGTATATATGGGTAGTAAAACAGATGCGAAAATGACTACCATAAAGCACGATACTACGCAACGTTATCGCTTGGAAAACCAACTATATTCCACTGCCCTCTCTGCTGTTGGTCGATAATATTGCGCATCCATTTCAATTGAGAGCTTAAATTGCAAGTATTAACAGCTGATTTTAATTTATCACTCCGCCGTTGCTTAATCAAATTCTACGCCCTCCACTTTTCCAAATTTCCTTCCACTAATAATACAATAGATTTTCTCTCTCTCTCTCTCCCTTTTTTTCCAATCGTCCCTAACTAATTGTTTTCTTCCTCGATGCTTGCGATTTAGCGACAAAGCGCGAATCATCCATTCGCGTTGCTTGCAAATGGACTGCGGATTTTTGTGCGCTTATGGCGAATTGAAATATTCGAAGCAATGCGTAGGTTATAATTTACTTCGCTTGTATTCTACGCGTTACTTAATTTGTTTAGCCTTCAAGCGAAAAAATAAAAAAGAAGTACGATGGAATGGAAAACTATTAAAATCTCATTCCTTTAATTGTGCTTGTGGAATCAGAATGTTGCACAAAAATCCGCAATCCACTTGCAGAAATCCGATGTTCATCGAAAATTTAAAGCACTCCAAAGTTATTCGTGGTTTAATAAATTTCATCCCTGTTCGAGGAGATTAGGGTAGGAAAAAGATGGGAGAAAATTATTAATCGAGATCGTATTAAGTTATCCCACAAGCGACGTCAATTCTCGTCTCAATTTTCAGTGCAAAGTATCCATACCAAATTCGATTTTAATCGCCGATTCATTAAATACTGCTTTCTACGATTTGGCGTCTTTTCAAGTATAAAATTTAAAATTAGTGAAGCTACTAAAATATAATGCTTATAACTTCTGTAACTTGAAGAATAAAATAGACGACAGTTCAACAAATCGAATATTAAAGAAATTTAATCGCCGACGTGGCTTACGAAATATTCTAATGCAATTTTCAGCGTTTAACAGCAATTTAAGAGGCAATAAAAATGGTTGAACGAGTAGACGTTGGTTGCAACCGAAGCAATAAAAATTCAGTAGACGACTTTTCGTTACTATTAGGCGGTTTAATAGGAAAGATGAGAAGGGTTAGGATAAAAGTGATGCGAAAGAAATTAGGTTGGCCGATCGGTGGGGCTTAATTGCAATCTTAATGACTTGATCGATAGCCGATAGATCATAATTGATATGATTACTGCGCCGACCCCGAGGTCGCTTGTTAATACGTTCCGTATTTACGAGGGTGGACGATATGCAGACTGTAATCAACCGTCGATTGTTTATCGGCAATCAGTCGCCGGTCTACGATTGCCAATCATCTCGTAATTCGGCAATTGTAATTGAAACGTATCGCGGATCATTCCCGCCCCGAATCCCTAGTTACTAGCTACTAGTTACTCGTTAACACTGCAAAGATCACGAGTAACTCCTGCGCTTTCTATCTACAAACTTTCGTTATTTATTTCGTCAACTCTTCTGGAAATTGAAAATCATACGCGTAGCGTTGCCGAAGAATATTGTAAGGTAGATGTTCGATTACCTATAATTGCTATTTTAGTTACTTTACTAGCTATTAGTTACTCGTTAACACTGCAAAGATCACGAGGAACTCCTGCGCTTTCTGTCGCCAAACTTTCGTTATTTATTTCGTCAACTCTTCTGGAAATTGAAAATCATACGCGTGGCGTTGTCGAAGACTATTACAGGGTAGATGTTCGATTACCTATAATTGCCACTTTAGTTACATTACTAGCTACTAGTTACTCGTTAACACTGCAAAGATCACGAGTAACTCCTGCGCTTTCTGTCGCCAAACTTTCGTTATTTATTTCGCTAACTCTCCTGGAAATTGAAAATCATACGCGTGGCGTTGTTGAATAAATATTACAGGGTAGATGTCCGAATATCTATCAGTGTCCCTATAGTTGTCACTTTAGTTACTTCATTTAATAGACAGAAATTTCATACTAAATTTGGACTCCGGTTCGCGTAACAACACATAGTAGACGTCTTATATTCGTTTGCAGTTAATATTTCGAACGACATATTAGTTGGACATTAAAACGTGACCAGTGTAATTACAAAATATGCGACGTGTCGTAATTGTACATCTTCTATATGCTACACGAACCGATGCGCTAATATATGTAGAATGTGTTTCCATTTAAATGACACACCTATGGCAAGTGACAGTACGAGGGGCCGTGGACTTCGTTGTACGTTTTCAATTACGCGGTAATTAATTCGTTATATTGAACGTATAAAACGAATGTTCATTCATAAAACAATGTTACGCTCGAAAGTGGAAGTAGATTTTTAGATTGACGAACGTCTAAAATAGTTAAATAAAGTTAGACGCGAAGTTTGAAGTGGCGGTAACATGTACCCCAGTTCGGATAACAGCAGCTCAGCTATAGTTCGCTAAATTGGGCATCGACAAAAATTCCCTTGCACGAAGTGCAACTCGGATAAACGACTCCTTTCTCCCGTGCCGTTTCGGGCATCTCCGTGGCCCGCAGAGATCTATCAATTTTGTATTCCAATTAACACGGGAAAGTGTGACTTATGGGACGATGTCGGCGTTGATTTCGAGTAAAATTTGGTCGGAGAAGGATAGAGGAAGGAAGGAAGGAAGGAAGGAAGGAAGGAAGGAAGATTAGAGATTCGAGTGTTTCGGGGTAACATAGTCTAATCTTTGGCTATCGTCGTTCGTTACGAGAAGCATCGGAGAAGGGTTCGTTTAACTATCGATAGTTGGGGCAAGTCTTGTGGTTACACCGAAGTACGTGTAATCTTGCGATGCTGGAGAATGGTCGACCGATAGAGGCGGTGAAATCAATGAAGGTGTAGAAAGCGCCGTGCCATTGATGAGACCGAACATAGAACATAGAACATAGAACATAGAACATAGAACATGCCATGGCGCCAATCGCCTTTCTATCCAACCGTCATTTACCAACGGGGATTCGTTTAATTGAAACGCCACGTCGAAGTTACAGCCCGATACATCTTATACTTCCACGCTATCTTTATATTTGTACGCCTCATTTTCGCTGTTACGTACCATTCAAATTAATAGAATTCTCAATGCATGGCTAGGATATAAAATCGGATAGGGTGGAAGATAGTGCTGCCACTTTAAGGTTCGCGCTTTAAGTAACTTTCGTTAACTATTTTAGAACGTCGTTAACTTAGTAGTCGTTCCAGTTTGCAGTATAATATTGTTTAACGTCTCCTTTATTTACGAACACTTTTTTTTGCACGTTAAATATAACGAATTAATTATCGCGTACGCGAAACGGTAAATCAAAGTCCAATATCCCTCGTATCGTCACTTGAGACGTTCTCGTTTAAATAGAAACACGTTGCACATACATATATTAGCACATATTATATCTGTTACACAAACTGACGTGTTAATGTATGCAAAACGTGTTTCTGTTCAAATGAGAATGTTTTCGAGCGACAGTACGAGGGACCGTGGACTTTGTTGTACATTTTCAATCGCGTAGTAATGAATTTACTATATCGAATGTATGAAAAAAAATGTTCATAAATGAACTCGACGTTGAACAATCGTATACTCCAAACCGGAACGATCTTTACGTTAACGACGTTCCAACATAGTTAACGAAAGTTACTTAAATCGAGAACCTTAAAGTAGCAGTACGCGATACATTTATCCTATATCGAATTGGATTCGGAGGGAAAAGGGCGGCGGTATTCCAATAACTGGGTGAATCTGTTGCACGTTTGTGTTGAGGGATTTTTCTCCGCCCGCGAATTGAAGAAGAAGTGGTTTCGTGCTCGTCTACTTGCACTTGTAGCAGGACGTGCACCGGTGTAGCCTTTTTGCATGCGAACCGTCCGTCCAAAGTGACCATTCCGAAACCATTCCGGCTTTCATATTATTCATAAAAGCACGACGCGCGTTATAACCTGCACGCTAGACGTATTTCACTCTACCTCTTTCTACATCCCCCCCCCCCCCCTCCACTCCTCTCCACGCCCTGTGAAAATATTTTTCTTACGCTAGTCGGCTATTTTTGCGCCTGTTCCGCTCTTCAAACTATTGTGCCGCCGCGATCCGCTTCGCGATCTCTTTCTTCTCTTCGACACCAGCTTCGCGGACATATAGATAGATCTTTCGAAAAATCAGTAGACGTCTCTCAATTACTGTCAATGTCTCCGTAACAGACGCTTGAATTATTTTATTCCGCGGCAAAAGCAGCGTTGGATCTCGCGTCGCGATGAAGCGACGCGAAAAATAATTAAAGATACGATGACTTCTACGGTTAGGAAAATGATTAAATCTAGAATTAAAAATGCAGTGACTTATTATTAGACTCCGCTTGTCTATTCGGTTATGGGACATTTAAGATTGCAAAAGGTTGCAACGTGCGCGGGGCAGTATTGGGAAATATATAAAGTATGCAAAGAAAAGCTCGTATTCTCATATTTAGAAGTCTATATAGGCAGAAGTGAAATTTCTACTCGAGTCCCACTCCTTTAATACTAAGTTTATATAACGCGTCACGTTAACGTCGTTCAGATTTTATACCTAAACGTATAGAGACGATAAATATTATTTCTCAGTACTTTATGTTAACTTTACGTAATACAATGGTATGAATAGCCTTCATATCATAAGGCTATATATGATATAGCCTCATTTGTCTATGTAACGCTACGTTTTCGTACCATTTTCAATTCTAAACGCGCGCAGAAATTTCCAAACGATCGCTTCGTTTCTTAATTTTCGTCAGCAAGTGCATTTATCCCTCTGTGGGATCGGAAGTGATTAAAATCCATCGCGCGTACGTTTCAATTGGAAGATTACGCGTACATAAATTGACACGCTTATCGTAGCGTAACCTGGCTTCGATTCAGCGGCTCAAAGGGAAACGTTTGCAATAAAAAATGCACGTCGAATGCGACGCGGATAAAAATATGTAGGAGAATCGACGGACGTTCTAATACAAAAATGCGCGCCATGAAAATATTTTATTCCCCACGTTAAATAGGTATTTTCGCGAAAGCCATTCGGCAAAGCGAATTTGCAGCGCTCGCATTTTTTAATAGACGCGTTAAACGTTCGCCAATTAGGCTGCAGATTTTCTTCTTTCAATGCGAAAATTTGCCAGGCAAAAGAACTCTCGGTAAATTAATTGTTACCACATCTCTGGATACTTAAGGAAATTTTCAAACGACATCGAAAAGTAATCCGTTATCAAAGTAACGCAATTTAGCGTTTCATATTGAAGATGAATTAACGTATTCCCAATGAACGATTTACTTGTTCCTTCGCGAAACAAATCATTTGGTTCGGATAAAGATTATTAGGTTGTCGCATACGAAATGGCCGCGTTTACGTGGCTCGCAGTTTTGTACGTAGCTCGTAATTACGTGGAAGCAACATTGTCGAACCACTGCACGGAAATTAGAAACGCACTTTTTAATTGCCTAATTAACGAGTAGAGTATCTCGAGCTACGTGAAATCGTTTAAGGCCATTCCGTATGCAGCAACCCGATTGTGGAAGCAAATACGTCTCGAGTCGCGAATACGGAATACTTGTAATTGTTGTTCGACGGTCGGATTATTGCCGCGCAAGGCAGCGGCGCATGAATTTCATGATATGCAAAATGTTGATTTATTATATTATAAGGAAAGATTGGCTTCGGGGATGGCGGTGGGATGATAATGATAAATTGATTTGGAATGAACGAGGATGGAAGGCGGATATCCCAATGGCCCTTGAACGTATTAGGCTGCTTTCAAACTCTATGCATCCTTAAGGCGTTCAGGAATTATTCCGTACTTGACGACTTCTCCTCGATCCCGTCCTTGGCATCCAATCTCGAGAGGAAGATTCGATGAATCGATTTCTTATATAAAAGGCTACCAACGCGCGCCGCTCACTCTAAAACACGCGGAGACGTTCAATTTTCTTATCGGTACATCTTTGCAAATGCACGCGAACGTTACGCTGCAACCATTGCTGCTCCATTTTCAAGCTGCTCTTTGCCGAGCAACATTTTCCACCTCTCGAATTCCAACGAAGTCCAGAAGTAGTCGTTTCTTAACTCTAATCGTGCTTCCTATTTCGTACCTGTTACGATAGACATCGAGGTGTTAGACGGCGTACTATCGATCTTGGTGTACGACGTAATTCACCACGCATCGCCGCTGATTTTTTCTTTTCTATCAAGCACGTAGAAGCGAATCTCTCAATATTCTTAAAAGGATTTGGACGGGAAAGTGGTACTAGCTTGTCGCGAAGATATAAATTAACCATTCAACGTTAGCAGCAAACTATTGGACCAACTTGATATTAAATTAGCAACTGCGAAATCGTCTTCTCTCGTATCGCGAGCGCGATAATAAGGGACAATTAAACATGGCAAAGAAATGGACAAGAACGCGCAGAGGATAGAATTTGCCGATGGAAATTAGCCGGATCGATTTAATACGAACTAACCGGACTAGAATAGGATTCGAAGAGCACAGCCGGCCAGGTTGATTTGCGAGTAAAATGTTATATCCACAACAATCTGTTGGGATGGAATTTTCGCCGGGTATAAAAATGTAGAAATTGTAGAAGACGGAGGGAGGATTGTTGGGGGGAGAGATGGTATTCGCGTTTGGCTGGTGTGAATATTGTAAATATTATTCAGAAAGGATATCGGCGTAACGCGAGGGTTATAAAGGCTATCATATGTATATTGCATATAAAAGATATTGCTTTAGTTTTGCTGCTGCATCAGTCAGCGTTCTCCTCCTCTCCGTATGCGCTATGCACTATGCACTATGGTAACGAAGATAAAGCGGGGGTGGGAAGCTGGGTAAGCTCTGTAACAACGCCGTGGACAACGCGTTGCAACCCCCCGGCTGATTTATATACTGACCGGCCTCTAATCGACCCTTTAATTCCTCCATAATAGACAGCAATTGATATTAAATATGACAATGCGCCCGTAAATAATTCTCCTACCGCTTTTCCCTTTTCCACCTCGCTCGATGTACAATTCACGCGCATCTCAAGGCAAACGTGATTCGTCGATCTTTAAACTGCTGCCGTTTTCAAAGAAAGCATCGTACCGCGATCGATTTAGGCGCATTTCGAAGCTCGATGCCTCTACTTTCGTTACAGGTGATCAAATGTTTCGAGAACATTTTTGGTTTCGCCTGGGAAATTGTATTAACGAAGTATACACTTGCGAGGAAAATTAGGGGTTGAAAATCCTGATGGAAAACGGGTCAATCTTTGAATCACTGTAACTTCGTAAGGAAGCATCGTACGACCATTAACCTAGGCTCATTTTAAAGCTTAAAGTCTCTACTTTCGCGCAAGTGAACAGATGTTTATCGACACGTTTCTTAAGTTGCAATAAAAAGCGATTAACGTCCGAAGAGTAGCTTGAATTCCGCGTACTTTTCAAAAGAAAACCTGTCTTCAGTTTTTCACCTCGCTCATCGAAGTAAACATATTTTCGAAAAATGTTTGCTCGCCTGTATAAAAGTCGAGGCTCGAAGCTTCAAAATGAGCCCAAGTTGATCGCCATGCGATGCTTCTTTGCGAAGTTGCAGCAGCTCAAATATCGACAACTTCTCCATCGGAATTTTTTTATACGTGCATCAACGAATATCAAAGAAATGCAGAGGAAAATTTCCACTCTTCGGTAAATAGTATTATTGGTAAAGTAAAAGGCGATCGAGGAGCGCGTGCGCGGAGCGATATTTCGAAGCGCACTTGGTAGTTCGGCTTTAGGTATTGCGCGCGTAAATAATTTATCCTAAATAGTAATTAGATGTTAAAAGTACGATGCTATAATGGACGCGGAACGCTGCAGGCAATTTAATGCTGTCATTATTGTATTCATTACTCGTGTATCGTAGCAGGAATAAATTTGTTACAGCCAGTATTATGGCAATATTTTGCCGATGCATAAATATTTGCGATACACGCAGGCTGTCTCAATTAAATCGGCCCCGCGCTTAATTATTTTCTTCTCCCATGGCGGCGCAGAAAAATTTCATCGAACCGTGCGCTGCGCTAAATTTGTTCGCGGATGCGTCTCGCGTGTGCAAATTATCACGCGTACCAAATTCATTCTCAGCCATTTCGGGCATTTCGCGAGACTCAAATATTTATTCGCCAAAAAGTCGAACGTAGCTTTGGCATTCAAACGTTCACGGACTTTTTACATTCGCGAAGCAAAATAGAACGGTTCGATTTCTACTTTATTTTTCGCTATTTTTTTTTTATTATTATTTTATTTCTACTTTCATCTACCATATCGGAACGTGTTTCGGATTAACATTCGAATCGTTTTCCCGCTGGCAAAGTTCACTCGCATCCCTGACAATGAGAGTTACGAAATTATACGCGGAAACAGGAGGAACGCGAAAGTGCAAAACTCAGAGGGGGTTGGCTTCCATCTCGTCAAAGGCTGATCTCCTCTCCCCCCCCCCCCCCCCTTCTTTGCAGGAAAAAATTCTTTCTCGCATACTTCATTATGCTCCGCAACGTGCGCGCAAACTTTCATTAAAATCAGAATTTTTGGCCTGGCTGGCTTTCCTTGTTAGCAACAATGTTGTAACGTAATAATAATCCCCCAGGCCCCGCGTCTACTGGAACGCGCCTAAGATTTTCCAAGTTTTACGAGCTCTACGAGCTGCGAATTTGTGCAATCCCATTCTTTCTTTTTCTCTATTTTTTAACCCTTTCCAGTGCCGTGCACGCGTACGCGTATGTTGGCGAACGTTTCTGTAGTTTATTAAACGCACGAGGCGTATAAAAGTTATCAGGAGACTGCGGATTTTTGTGTATCTTTGGGACCGTTAATTGTGACAAACAGAGCGTGTATTATTGTAATTAGACGGCGAAACAACCCACTAATTAAGTTCCGCATTTCTAATGTTTCTCCGTGCTTTTAACAGGATGAATCCGCGTAAAAGTCAGCAACCTGCCGAGTACAATACTCGTACAGATTTGTCTCATTCTTTCGAAACTTGTGTAACGTCAACCGTGCGTTGCTCGAGGGCCAAGTTACAAGCTTACGAAAATAAAACGAACCTATCGATGCAGCAACGGCAATATTGTGCTTGCAGAACGTTCCCATTGCGCTGTATTAATTACCATAACAATTACTAAATCTACGCTACAATAGCAGCCAACTAACGCGTGCCGAATCGTTAAACAAAGGCAAACACTCTGAAAACTCTCAGGTAAATTGTATTACAGTTATGGTCTATTTATCGCGCAGATTTTCAACCACGCGGCAACGTTTATATCGCGAGGTATTTGCTTCTCTGATAGCGCAATTCTAATTACAAACTCGACCCAAATTTGTTCCGCCATTTGAATATAAATTCTTTTCTATATTGCCAAACAGTAGAATCATTCGAATAAATAATAAAAATTGCGCAGCTTTCAGCTGCGTTCGCGAACTCGACGCGAAATCGTTTCGCAAGCGTATTCGTCAATCATTCGAGACGCAATTTATCCCGCGAACTTAATAGATATAAAGAAACAAGGAATATTATTAATTTCGCAGAAGTTTGAGCAAACTTAAACGGGGGAGGAAAGCTGAGCTGCGAGAGGCGAAAAAAGGAAAGCAAATTTTAATCATACCTTTTAATATAGCTGTATCGAATAATTCGCTTGGAAATTGTACAGAGTTCGCGGAACTAAGGCGCTTACAGCTAATTAGACTTCGTCGGAGTTATCGAGTTTTTACGTTTCACTGATTATCGGCGAAGTAAGAAATTTTAAGCTACAGAACAATCGTACATGCTTTCACCGATATTCCGTCGCTTACCTCACGCTCCTCCCCTAATTTTTCGATACATCATTCGAATGAATTCTTTTAGTAAATTCCCCGACTAACGTTTCGGAGAAATTCTTCGAATAACATTTAGAATAAACTACCCGAATAACACCTGCAATGAATAACGAAGAGATGTCTGTCGAATAAAATGTCTATGCCCGATTCTGTTTTATAGAGACGAGGAAATTTGGTTGCGTTCTTCTTCGTAGCTTTGGGTTAGTTTCTTGCTTGAAATACGTTCCAATACGCATCGATGTGTATAGGATTAGAAATCTTCAACAGGTTAAACGAAAAATGATAGCCCGTACTTTAATACTTACGTCTACATACATGTATACACACGTGTTTCGCAGTGAAAGGGTTAAGAAGCAATTGTATCGCGCGGCAAGCACGTCGACGAAGCTAGAAACGCGTGGAAGGAACAAGAGTTGGGTAATAAAATCGGAATCGCTTGGCTGCTGTCGCGACAGTAATAACGAGAACGATGCTTGGGGCAGTTCAATTTTGGCGTAGGCCAGTGTTTGACGTTCCCAACTAAAGCATATTAATAGCGTTCGATCGAACGGTCAGAAAATAGATGCAAGAAACGCCGTATATAATATACACGGAAACGGAAAATCGTTGCGTACAATGAACGTAAAGAGCAGCAGCCGCGCGTAATTAAGCTCCGATGAATCGTAACGAGAAAGCAGGAAAAGAATAGCGACGACTGCAATTGATGCTGGGACAAAACCAAGTACATACCTTCGTACTCTGTACTCGTATGTATCAGTAAAATATAAGCGTTACACGTTAATGCGCAGTTCTTAGCTTGGTATCGTTTTCGAAAGACGTTTCATTCTTTGGTAAACGATACCAATTACCAGGTCCCACTTCGAGGAGGTGACTACGCGTCGAGACCCATCGAAATCCATTCTACATTTCTCAATTTTTCACTATTTTTCTAGTACAATACGATAAGGTTTATTAATTTTGATTTCCTTGATATACGTTTCCGCTCTGAGAAATTGATCGTAACAATGAATACAATACGTTAAACATTTCGCGTAAATAAAAGACACATTTGCAGGAGCACGGTGTTAGTTTTCGATATAGAGATACATTATGCTGGTGAAATGATTCAATTACGGTACGTAAATTTACGTGGCAATACGCGTGCACGTATTGATACGTTGTACGTTGATGCTTGTATAATGCTATTACAGGGTTATGCTCTCGAGAATTTGTTGCAGCGATGAATGCACGAACTTATATATCTCTGTTGCAAGTAAAGAGATACATTTGACGAAGAATAGCGTTAGCCGAACGTATTAATTTACGCTTTGCACATTTACGTGGCAGCACGCGTATAGTCGTCGAAATGTAATTTTTATACGTTTCGTACGTTTTGTCATAACCCTTTATGCTGTCGGGACGTTCGTGCAACAATGAACGTACGACGTTGCATATTTCTGGCAAGTAAAAGTTACGTTTGTAATATCACGATACTAGTTATCGATATAGATCTATATTGTACCATTGTAATCGTTACGTTATGCTTTGCACATTCGGTTATCGATAAAAATATAGTCATTAGTATATACGAACGTAGATCGTATTATTTTGCTGCGTATTAAACGATTCGGCTTATACTACGAGTGTCTTTGCATCCGCCATTGTGTTACGCTGCAACGCGTTATCTACGTTTTATCTCTATAATACGTTTCATTTTAAGTACATATCTTCGTATTCTATACTTTTCGCGCTCTGGCACTGTGCACCATCCATCCATAAGTATTTGGATATTTTTGCGTTATTGGAAATGCATGAAACATGCTTGGAGCAACGATGCTTTAGAATGCAACTTCCATCGTTCCGTTCTTATTCTCTGCCATTCAACCGCAGGTAATAATCGTGAACGAGAGAATATTTTATGCCAATTGATGCAAGAAAGTTGTTAAACAAATACGTTACGCGAGTAGGCTACGATGTAATATTAAATCCACTTTTAGAAGCAGTTTAATCATTTCGATACGGAGACTTTGGACTGGAAAACGTTTAGACGGTGGGTTTTATTAACGACTTCGTATCGCGTTGCGTGCAACTCGTTTCAATGTTATAGCTGGATTGAGAGGGGTTCTTTAGAGTTAGGGTTTGTAAAAATATTTCCCGTATATTTATATAACTATTCATTCGTACATCTGTATATTTATACATCTATACATCTGTATATTTATACATCTATACATCTATGCATCTATATTTCTATATATCGATACATCTACGCACGTATGCATTTACATACTTGTATAGCTATATATCGTACATATTCCTCGTCCATTAATTAACGTTGCCAAAGAGTATTACGGGGAAATCTTTGCGACGCGACTCGACGCGAGGAATACGCGAGAAGGATATCGCGGCGGTGCACACGAGAGAGGAAGTACGCGAATTTGCACACGCGGGGGGCCACGTGTAATTTCTCGCAGTCGTAGTTCATACGCATACCTGCTACCTGTATGCGAGCACGCGTGCGGAGAGGCCCGTGTAATTTCATGCATGTGTAACTTTACGCGTATAAACGGGTCGCGTCGCGTCGCTTTTCCCAAGCGTTTGATTGTTTGCCCAGCTATAGTGGTAATGGACGCCAGCTACCTGCGTGCGCGTGTGTGTAAATTAGACGCGTGCACTACGAGACACAGAGCAACGGAAGGGCGAGAGAGAGAGGAAAAGGAGAAAAGGGTTTTCGCGGATGTAAGTGAGAAGCTAGCGCACAATTTCGTTAACAATTACGGCTACGGTGGCGGTGTATCCACCCACCAACCGGTCCACCGTCTACGCCCATTTAATTAATAGCTACCAACCACTCGGTTGCAGCTTTCTACGATGCTTACACAATTCTAAACCGTGATTTCCCCCCCCCCCCCCACGTGATTACCGAATTATGCGAATCTAGGCTAGATGCCCGATAACCACCAGTGTCCCCGTTACACCGACACTCGAGTGTTCGTTTATTTGATAACAAGTAAAGTAACTCGCACGAAGAGTCGCAGGCAAACTAATTTCCATACTAATTTTGCACGTCGTATATTCGTTTATACTTAATCTTTCAAACGGAATAGCAGCAGGCAAATGCGCTGTTGAACATTAAAACGTGACCAATGTAATTAGAAAGTATCGCACGTGTCATAATTCGGTAAAGATGATACGTTTACTATGCATCCTATACCTGTTACACAAAACTAAATATAGGAAACGTGTTCCTATTTAAACGACAAGCTTTCAGGTGACAGTACGACGGACACTGAACTTGTACATTTTCAATGTATTGGTAATTAATTCGGTGCCGTGAACGTACAAGAGAAACGTTCGTAAATAAACTCGACGTTGAAGCCGAATATTATCCTTCAAACTGGGACTGGATTTTTATGTTCAAGTAACTTCTAAAATAGTTAAAGAAAGTTACGGCGATAAAAGTGGCAGGACGTGGTACATCTACTCGTCTATTCGCCATTTCCGATTAGACGCGAGATTCTTAGGTTACGCGCGGTTGTCGTTTGCTTTTGCGGGGTACGCTTACTAGTCGAGCGGAGTTCTTTCCGCCTCGCTCTTTATTTGCGCTCTTAGCGGAGGAGTTAAGGGTGCGAATGGAGGGTGGGAAAAGGAGGAGCCAACAGGCGGAGAATGATACCCGGTGATTATGCAAATTTAGACTTCTACGAAACGAAACGAGGTAAAGGCAAAAAATAGAGTCGCCGCAACGGGTTGCTTGTATTTTCTGATCGGCTTTTATTGTAGCTTTTATTGTACCTCGGTTGGCTTGGGTGATACGGTCTTTTTTTCGCAACGATTTAGTACGTGTTGCGAAGCTACAATAGTTGGAGGCAGCACGATTCGCATTGCTTTGGAATTTTTCTTAGTCGTTAAACGGCCCAAAACTTTGAATTGACGATTTTCCAATGCTTTCAGCTTCCGAGACTTTCAATTTTCCAACGCTTTGAGTTCCCGAAGCGTAGAATTCCCAATGCTTAGAATTGCCAAAGCTTCCAATTCTCAGCGAACGAAAAGCTTTGAAAGCGGCCTAAAAGTGGATTCGCGAAATGGTTAAAAATATTTGCGAATAGTTTCATTAAACTAGGCGACGCGAACTATATTGGAGCGCTCAGATTCGGATTAGATATTTATCTAATATTCTTGGCGACACATAATTTCCAATTCATTTTAGAGGGGATGAAAATTCAGTTCGTATTTTAATCTTGCATGCCTACTTTGTTGAGGTAAAAATCTGGGTTGACGAGGTCTTAATTCGCGATTCAATAGATGATCTATACTTCAGAGGTTTCTCAATGCTCAAAATAAATGTCAAATCGGAGGAAAAAGTTACTTATTCAGCGGCACGCGAAAGAAACCTGACTTATTCGTTTCTATGTCAGCTCTATTTCTCATCTTCAAGCCACTGCGATATCTTTCCACGATCTCTGTTCGTTTTAAACCCTTTCGCTACTTAAAAGTTCGCGTATATTTTTCCTATTAACGTAGTACAATTTCTGGCAACATTCGTTCTAAAATAGTTAAACAAATTTACGCGCGAAGCTTAAGGTGGCAGCAATTGCTACGTCTACCCTACGATCATTTAAATCATTAAACCTTTCTGCTGCTATGGCTTCGCTATGGAGACATTGAATGTTAATTCAAGTTTCTTTAATTTTACATTAACGAACTCAATTTTCATTCCTTTACAAACGACGTAACTCATTAGGTTCTCGCAAGGTTTATTCTAAAATACTTTAAACTAGCAAAGTAGTAGCGCGTGACGGTAAAAATGTTGATTCAAGGATGGTCCTACGCATATACATATAAGAATGGATAGTCCCGCGTACGCTTGATCGATAGTACAATGGTGTCGGTGCGCGGAATCGTGAGATTAGTATTATTATTAGCGTTGTTAGGGAGAAGAGATGAGATGAGAGGAGACGTGAGGAGGAAGGGGGAAAGGGATGAGAGACGAGGTTAGGGATAGGTAGTGGCCTCTTGGCACCTGGTTGCCGATGTTCTGCCGATGTTCCAGCGATGTGTAGTCACCAGAGTTGGTCGGTGGTCTGAGCACCGGGGATTCTCAGCAGGTTCACCAACTAACCTATCGGTTTCTGGCCGGCTGCCTCGCTTAATGGGAATTGAGAACTTTCGACTCGGTTACCGGGTGCGATAATTCATCCCTCTCGTGGTAGCGGCCGGCGTATGCTGTCCTACACCCCCTTTCCATCCCCTTCTGCACCCCCTTCCCTAGCATTCCCTATATGCTATCATGATGAAAACAGCAGGCACACACGGTTCGCTTGTCTCGACGGTGTTACGGCGAACCATCCCCCTACATCGATATCCAACCAATTTCCACCACCGAATTCTTCTTAGACTGCGACACCCGCGCTAATTCGAACGAAACGATCTTCTGCTTTCTGGCTTTTCAGAGGCAATGGTAGTAGTTGGATCGAAGAGAAGACGCGTTGCCATTATTTAACGCTTTGGGCATTGGAAAGCTTTTAAATTTAGGGGAGTGGAACGTTGAATGCTTGCAAATCCGTAAGCTTGGCATTAGAGGGGAGCTTTTTGACATTTTGAAAGATTAGAAATTCGAACGATAGGAGATCGAGAAGCTCGGAAATCAAAACGAGTGGAAGTCTGAAAGGCTTGGAAATTCGAAAGTTTGGGAATCCAAAGCTTGCAAATTTGAACGCTTAAAAATCTAAAAGCTTAGATAGTTATTTGCCCGCCTAATATTATCCAAGTCCCGATATCACTGCAAAAACAAAATACCCAATTTCTCCATCCCATTCTCCATTCTGGAACCAACGTGTTATCGAGAAGAAACAAGTTCGCGTACCGTAGTACGACAAATACACATCGCTTCGAACTAGAAGCCGTCGATCGACGTATTTTTGTTGCGGTAAATTTTTGACGATCATTACGCAAACCTAATGATTGCACAACGCCTTAATAATTTGCGCACAATGGCGGAACGCATCGCGCGAAGCGTGTTTCGATGTTTGCTGCAAGATTTCTCCACAATTATCGGGATTATTTTAAACGCGCGCGCGTTCGCTGCAAAGTTTCGCGTATATTGAAATGCAACCGGTGTGATTCGTAGCTCCCACTTTGATGCTTCGATGCTTTTTACAGCACACGCTTTTTCAGTAATACAGATGCATCATTCCGCGAAATTAATGCATCAATTCGTGGCGTATACACGTATGTAGAGTACTTTCGCAGCGGCGCATTCGTTTCCAAAGATCATTATCCTCTCCTATACGCATTGATAAATTGCTCCATTAGCATCGGTAAATTACTTTAATGCCTGCGGGTCGTTTTGTTAAAAATAAATGGCCCAGGCCACGCACATTTTTCCGAATTAAAATCCCTCTACGCGCTCGACGTCGTCACACGCCGAAACAGAGCTGTTCAACATTCCTATACCGATCAAATACAAATCCCCGCGTCGTTCCTCTAAAGTCGAATCGTAGGATAAACCACTCACCGATTCGCAGTTCGTCAAACACGCGTAAACCGTATGCATACAAGTTACTAAATATTTCCGAATAACCTTTAGTCTCGGTACTAAAATAAATTCGTCTCCCTTTCCTATGGCAGACGATTCATTTCGACCACCTTCGCAGCTTTATTCCGTTAATAATTTCGCCTCACTTCGAAGCCGGGTTACTTTCACCACTTTGATCCCAATTATTCTCCGCCGATTTGCAACGCAGGGCGGGGAAAAAATTAGCCGAAAAAGGTATGCGGCGAACGATGTAAAAGTTTCGCTAGATAGAAATGATTTTCGCTGGGCGAAGGTTTATTAAAAGGACGCAAGAGAGATTATTGTGAGTTAGGCGGTTGGTTAGCTGGTCTTAAAGTTGTCGGATCCACGGTTCGTGGCCGATAGGGAAACCTGCGGAGAAGGTCATACTGACTTTACTCGTTAAACAAGCCCGCGGGCTCTTTCATGTTTCTCTTACAGATACTATATTCACCCACCGCTTTTCCCCCTTCGTAATTTCTCCTTCTATCCCTCCTCTGCTGCGCCATTGCCTCGCGTCTCATCCAAATGCCTGCCTTCCATTCGCTTGCGCGACAGATTCAACCTTCGCGAAACCGACTAGCTGCACGTGTGACAGTAAACTAATCGCGCAATGTATTTTTCCCCGTTTGCCTACTGCCATTCCCATTTTTGCCTTTTCGATCGCCCAAAGCGTCGAATCTTCGTCGTACTTTATTAACCTTTTCACTACCAAAGGCATTGTTTTACGCGTTGGATTAATTTAGTCTCGAGTAGCTACATTTGCAGATGCAAGCTATGCAAGCGGTTCTTACTGTGCTAATGTTCCGCAGAGATAGTTGCGCGACTATCGCGTGGCAGCGAAAGGGTTGAAAACATAGCATAGTATTTGTATCGGGAGGGATTTCGATTGGGCTTGGGTTAGGTATCTTAAGCGTGCGTATTTTCATCTCCATTCTTTTTCGAAGCCGCTAATAACATAGGGTTCATGATAATTTCATCACCCACTGTAAATATACAATTACGCAAGTTTTAAAGTTCCCGGGTTTATAGACGATTAACCCCTTGCCTTATGAGTTACACTCGTGGATTAACCTACAGGCTGATTACGGTAAAATAGCGCTGGATTTTTTAATAAACTCTAATTCACTTGCGTGCAATTTGTAAGGTTGCGAGATTAAAGACTACTAAGTACAAATTACGTATAATATTCTAGTGTTTTGCGTTCGACACGGTGTTGTAGTAGAAAATAGCCAACGTTTCAATGAGCAGCCTTCGAAGAATTTCTAAGGCAACGGATTACCTCCGTTTCCTATCAAAAGAAGAGCATATCCCTACCAATCCGAAGCACCGACCCAACGTTAGTTTCATTTTCCTGCGCGTACTTTAAGGTGCGAAAGTTTGCACTTTTAAGAGAATCTTCTCGGCCCGATCTGTGTAAGACAGGCAGAGGAAGCTGTAATCCGAGAGTGTCAGGGACACGCGTAAATGCGCGTATTTGCATATGTATGCACGCACATTGCGCGCTTATTGGGTAAGATTACGGCATTAAGTATTCGCGCGGTGCAAAGTACGACACGATATTCAAGCGAAGATTAGAGGCGGGCTGGGATATACTCGTATGTTGGAACAACGGGTTCAAGTTTATACAGGGGTAAACTAGCGTGCCTATGTCGTCAGCAACGGTGGCAACTGAGTTGGATAGAACGCGCGACAAATCAGCTGGAAATATAGCACACCCGCTTCCATTGTTTCCCGCATTATGGCTACCCTACGCAACATAATGCGCTGTAATTTTAGTTACCCCCCCAACAATGTCTGCATTCACGATTCGTTGCGTGTATCTTCCCCCGCCACCTTCTCTCTAGTCGCGTTTCATCGAATTCTCGTGGCGAGAAATTTCGAATTCCGATGTGGGACATCTTTCAGCCCCAATTAGCACGTCAGCGATAATAACGATAATAGGGCTTCGTTTTTTGCATTCTTTTAACCCTCTCGATACGGCACTTTGGAATTGAACGCATCCCCAGCCCGTAGATGGGGGAAAGTTTTAGTAACGTGGGAACGCTGTGAGCATAATTAATTATGGTACGATACTAGCGACGAAAGTTTAATTACAATACGCGGATTATTATTGGCGAGTAATTTTGTATAGAAGGTTTTTGGGATTGACCGATCACGATAGCACGTTCAAAGTTTGATTGTACCGTAAATGTTAGGATGTTGGAAGAGCAACGCGAATCGTTGGCAATTGCGAAGCTTTATTTTCGTTTATGAGAAGGCGGTATTAAAATGTAGGCGTGGCGGAATAAAATTAGCGGAAGACAAAAGAAGAGCAACGCTGCGTTAAGTGGATTATTTTCCCCGTCGAGGCAATAATTTACTCGAATTAATAATACGTTACGCAGAGAAGAAATCTCTGCCAAATTCCGCCGGCTTTTCTTTTAGCGGTAAAATATTTTGCCCGCGTGTCAAGTCTTTTGTTCGCCGAATATGCAATTCCTCAGCCCGCGGTGGCCAGCTTGATAAATCGCGGACATTTATTGTAAATTAAAAGTATCGCGCGGTTCGCGTGATTTTGATAAACGATCGCCGCCAACGGATCAAATAATATACAGTCGCTCGCAAAACTATTCGCCCTTCGAAATCTTGAAATGCCAGTGCTTCGATTACTTTGGGGATATCAATTTATTCTATAACCACCACTAAAGCTAGTAGACAACGTTTAAAGGAATCTTGGGACGCGTATTGGAGCGAGCGAAAGTTACAGCAAAAACTACATTTACACTTTATTTGGCGTTCTAGTTTATCCGCGGTGTTCCACGATTAGTTTCACGTGGACGAAATAATATTAGGTGTACCGATGTGTAATCCACCCTTCGTTTTAACATAATTAAGTACCTACGCTGTCTTAAATATAGTAGGTATCGTTCTCTAATACTTTGCCGCGTTTCTTCGGACAACTAGTAGATTCCTGCTCGAAAGAAGCTTTGATCTTTCGACGAAATAAATTAGTCAATCGTCTATTTAACACTACGTTTACGAACGTTAGGCGCATACGTTGACAGGCTTCCGGAAAAATACGCATACTGCATATACATGAATATTCGAACGTAGAAGCGTGAGGATGAAGAGAATCACGTGGAATACGTATTCGCACCATTGCATTGCGCAAAGTTAACGTAAAGTACTGACAAACAATACTTATGGACTCCTATACGTTTAGGTATGACATCTGAACGGCGTCAACGTGTGACGAGTTCCGTAAAGCTAGTGTTTATAGAATAGTGGCGTACTTAATTAGTCGAGCTGGTATTTAGAGTTTTGCGAGCGACTGTAAACGGAAGATGGGGAATAAAGAGGCTGTACATCTCGGATCATCAAATTCAGGGATGGCTGAGAGCGCGTTCACATTCGTTATTGGTTTTATCGTTAGTAGAAGCCCGGCGTGGAACGTCTTTTGTCGCCACGCTATTTGTATATGAAGCGGAACAAAAGCAGAGAACAGTCAAACGCAAGCATGCTCGATTAATGGCTAGCAATAAATCTATCGTCGATTTCCCTAGCTGGACGACGTTATTTTACCATACACAACACGTACACACACGCGCGCACAGTACACCTCTGCTGCTGCGTTCCTTTATTATTTTCTGCCATTTAAACGCCATCGCGAACCCTGCGAACGTAAACGAGTCTCTAAACCCTTTCGCATCGATATTTCCGCCACACACGCACTCGCTTCCCAAGCGAATCTTTATCCTATTTGTATTCTGTTACTTTGCGTCCAACTTTAGTCGCGTTGCTCGCGTTCGCGATGAAAATTAAACGAGGTACGTTTAATCGTTTTCACTTGAGAGTCTCTCAAATTGGTCGTCAATTTTTTTCCAAGACAAATTACTCGGTTGCCAAAGTGAGTCACGTCCTCGCATTTGCAACGCATTCTTTCGGGTTTAACTTCCACGTCGGCAAATTGTCTCGTTGCTTGCGTTTACTATGAGAATCAAATAGGGACATCGTTGAGCAGGGCGTAGTTTGATACTTTTCATTTGAGAGTTTCACGACGCGCTTGTCGAGGGTTAAAGGTAACAGGAAAACGCGATAGAGAAACAATTGTTTTCAGGATTAATTATTTGTAGAATGTCTTACGTTTGCAATGCTTAACTTCTTCGTATGCAAATGGTCGCGTTGCTCGCATTTACGATGACTATTAAATGTGGTACGTTTAACCCTTTTCACTCGAGAGTTTCTCAAATTGGTTCCCTGTACTGCAGAGGATCGAAAACTTTTTTAACAGCTACGGTAATCGGTAGCGGATAACTTCAACGCACTTTTCTGGCTTTTATGACAATTTGAAACGTTATCCCGTATTTTCAAGACACAATATTCGTGCGTTAAACGGAGCGTATAATTTCAAAGGAAATGAAACGCATAGCGTGTTAAATTTTGCTGCGCATATCGCAAGTATCTGTTCCGTTTTGTCTGTAATCCGCGACTGGTTGTTAAAGAAACGAAAACGAGTCTCCCTATTAAAGTTATGAAATTTTATGAAATTTTCGGTAACAGGAAATTGTTAGCGCTTGAATGGCAACAAGGATGCGAAAGAGAAAAGCATTTAGAGAGCTCATTTAAATACGGAGTAGAGGAGACGACGACCGACACGCGAAATAGTTTCTTTGCCAGGTTAAAATCCAGTTCGTATTCTTAAAAGAGCGAACGGAAAAAGTTCAACTTGGTAAGCAATTTGCAATTCTTTTGAATCGTGCTCCCGGCGCACAGTCGGATTTTAACCAATTCCACGACGTACCG
Source organism: Eucera pruinosa (assembly GCA_028830335.1). NCBI lineage: Eukaryota > Metazoa > Arthropoda > Insecta > Hymenoptera > Apidae > Eucera > Eucera pruinosa. The sequence continues at coordinate 5,806,438 of JAMYCR010000019.1, forward strand.
TGCATAGTAGTGTTTATTTGAACAACTTTTTCCTCCTCTATTCAAAACTCCTTCCTTCTTCTCCTCCCTTCCCCCCATTCTTTTCTCTAACGTCCCACCTTTTTTCCCTTCCCATTCTCCATTAATTTTATTAACCAAAAGAAACCGATCCCCGTCCACTTTGAATAGAATTTATATTCCCTCGCTGCTTGCTTTCAAATTAAAACCTTTACAGACAGCATTGTAATCCTTTTACATTAGTTTTATTAAACAACAGAAAGGAATATTGTCAGCCTTCGGTAAAGTGTCTATTAACCGAGGATTGCCTTCAAATTAAAAACATTGCAGATAGCATCGTTAATCTTCTCGATTAGTTTGATTGAACAACAGAAGGCAATGCTGTTTGTAACGTCCCAAAGCACCGGAATTCGTCCTTTCGAATTTTCCGGGGTTGTAAAGCCCAGTTACACGATTGTGCCGTTGCTTGTGACGTTGACTCGCGGCAGGGGAGTCGTAATTTGATAGGATGTGATGTATAGGTGATTCTTCTAATGCGTTTTAACTACCCTTTTTTTACTAACTATTTATTTGTATAAAAATGCGTATGTGCGTTCGAGATGACCGAGTGTCGTAGCTTAGCCGAGCGTAGTGTCTTTTACCGTGTTTTTTCTAGAAGTCCCTTGGGGTGAAAATCGACCGTATTTATATTATGGGTTGTACCGAGAGTGGGGGTGGAGAAGTATTGAAACTTGGTAGTATGGCTGGGGACCGTGACCATCCCTTGCTGGCCCACGTGGCGTCCATCGGATCGGCGTGGTTGGGTCATAAACTAGCATCGGTACTTGGGACCCAACACTGTTCACCTCGAATAAAATTTCTATTAACCAAGGATTGCCTTGAAATCAAAAACATTGCAGATATGTTAGCATCGTAAACCTTCTCGATTACTTTTATTAACCAACAAAAGGGAATGTTGTTCGCCTTCAATAAAATTTCTATTAACTTAGGATTGCCTTCGAATTAAAAACATTACAAGTAGCATTGGAAATCTTCTCGATTATTTTCATTGAACAACAGAAGGGAATTCCGTCGCGTTTGAATTAAATTTATATTTCCTCGCGATTGCTTTCGAACAAAAAACATTACCGAATACCGTTGCAGATGTTCGCGATTAATTTTGCCATTTAAAAGGGAGGAATTTCGTCTATTTTCGCTGCAATTTTTATTCATCAGCGCGTTCGGCTTTCGATATTGAAAATTTTACAGGCAGCATTGTAGACTTGCGGGGTGAAATAATATCTTTTTAATTGCACACATCGGCTAGCTTCTATTCGAGCGAATGCTTACGCAAATATGTCGCGTTCAATGACTATTAAGCTGTGTTAACAATTTTCAAGGCGAACGCGTTCGGAACGCGAATCCATTATATTGCGGCGATTAGGGACTTCGGTGGTTACTGTAAGCCGCGGCAAACGATCAGTCTTCTGGCGAGAAGTCGAACAGATAACATTCGTTCTTCCACTCCGCGATACTCTCCCTTACGATCTTCGTTTATTAGCGCATCTGACAAACTACACATTGTTCAACAAGACGAGATACTAAACAAAATCAAACGTCCAAGTGATGAAACAAATCGAACGTCAATACTAACAGTCGATGAACAAACGCAGAATTATCCATTTGCTATTTGGTCTCGTTGGACAAAGTATACAAATTTTGCAAGCAACTTTGCGCGAGATGCGAGGCTCGACGAACTTCGCGACACCTTTGCCCAACTCTATTCCGCGTTCCTTTCTACTTGTTTCCCTTCAACAACGCCCACCACGCGCGGATTAATTGCTTACCAATGTATTGGAATTTACGAGTGGATTTCTTGGCCCTCGACGATATCGAGAAGCACGAGTGAAGTAACTCGGACAGATGAAATTTTCGGCAGCCTGTCGGATAAGAATTTCGCTGGTTCAGCAAGGAATTAAAGGAAGGATTAGGGGAGGATTTTATAGTACGAACCGATGCTCGAATCACCACACCGTTTATTTCATCAGTAGTCATTTCATCATCCGCGGACAGTCGAACGCGTAACGGCTTCGCCACTCGTTCTTCTACTTCGCGATACTCTTACCAATTTAATATTACTCCTGCAGTTCGACGAGTAATTAGAAATTGCGAAAGAAATTCGCGTAGATAATGTCGTGCGGCCAACTTCCCGATACCTTTTCACGCGTTTGAGCATCCCTACCGATTTCTTTCTCTAAATCAACTTCAACTACGTATACTTGTTCCTAGCTAATATATTGAATTGTGTGTGCAGGTTCTCCGGGTGTTGGAGTGGCGTAAACGCGGACGGGGCTAATAAAGAGGCTGGGTTGCCTTGGCAGACGAATGGCGGATAATTACGAGCGATGTCCAGTAGCCTTGCGGAGCAGAAGGATAAGAGGGGTGATATAGTGGCCGAGACACGCAGACGCATTAATTTTTTGACTACTACTTCCTGGATAACCATGCTGCCCCACCAATCAACGAGGAATTGAAATAGGGATTAATCGACGATGTTCCTCGCTGCTGAATTGCTGCAACGAAGCAGAGGCCGACAGCTTCCGGTCCAGAGCAGCGAGAACCAGGGGAAGAGATAAAGAAGAAGCAGAGTAATAAGATGTCATTCTAAACGTTCAGTTACAACCTACGCGAGCATTAGTTTAGCTGCAACATTTATTGCAAATAGGTTGAAGAGAATAGTTTACAATAATTTCCTTGCCAAAGAATCACAGAATAAAGCATTACAATTATTAGTTATATTAGGTCACTTAAAAGTTAGTTATACTTACAGATCCTTGTATCATCAGCTACAAATTAGTTATAGCGATAGGTATTACTATAATTACTTAGAAATTAATAAGTTTAAGCTATATTGTATCTCCAAATTAGTTTATAAGAACATTCCGACATGTAATGTATCTTGTACTTTACCACGAAGCTTAAATAAACGACAACTTAAACAAAATCAATTGCTTAAACAATTACTCACCTGTCCAGCGATCCTAGACTAACCAAATCCAAATCCTTTATGGAGAGCTATAGTGGAGGAACTTTGACAAAAAGTATCGAATCGAGAAACTCCAAAAAACAGTCCTACTCACACTTAAACTAGATTTAAGCTACTCGGTAAATCCCGCAAATGACGTCATACTATAGTAGTCACAGATACCTCCTCGCACGTCATATTCTCCTGCTACTACAATTCCAAATCAAGCGAAGTTTTACGTTCGACCGATTTGGCGACATTGTATCAGGCGACCGTGGCAGGGGTGGAGGTAGCAGCCGGAAATGGCACTGTGACGTCACTTCCTGTCAATGAGGGCGTGAACAGGAAGTGACGTCACTATCTTGGCAATGCCAGACTTTGTTAGCAGGCGAACATGACAGAGGAGGAGGTAGCAGCCGGAAATGGCACTGTGACGTCACTTCCTGTCAATGAGGGCGTGAACAGGAAGTGACGTCACTGTCTTGGCATTGCAAGACTTTGTTAGCAGGCGAACAAGACAGAGGAGGAGGTAGCAGCCGGAAGTGGCACTGTGACGTCACTTCCTGTCAATGAGGGCGTGAACAGGAAGTGACGTCACTGTCTTGGCATTGCTAGACTTTGTTAGCAGGCGAACATGACAGAGGAGGAGGTAGCAGCCGGAAATGGCACTGTGACGTCACTTCCTGTCAATGAGGGCGTGAACAGGAAGTGACGTCACTGTCTTGGCATTGCTAGACTTTGTTAGCAGGCGAACAAGACAGAGGAGGAGGTAGCAGCCGGAAGTGGCACTGTGACGTCACTTCCTGTCAATGAGGGCGTGAACAGGAAGTGACGTCACTGTCTTGGCATTGCAAGACTTTGTTAGCAGGCGAACAAGACAGAGGAGGAGGTAGCAGCCGGAAGTGGCACTGTGACGTCACTTCCTGTCAATGAGGGCGTGAACAGGAAGTGACGTCACTGTCTTGGCATTGCTAGACTTTGTTAGCAGGCGAACAAGACAGAGGAGGAGGTAGCAGCCGGAAGTGGCACTGTGACGTCACTTCCTGTCAATGAGGGCGTGAACAGGAAGTGACGTCACTGTCTTGTCATTGCAAGACTTGTTAGCAGGCGAACAAGACAGAGGAGGAGGTAGCAGCCGGAAGTGGCACTGTGACGTCACTTCCTGTCAATGAGGGCGTGAACAGGAAGTGACGTCACTGTCTTGGCATTGCGAGCGTTGGTCAGCAGGCGAACAAGACAGAGGAGGAGGTAGCAGCCGGAAGTGGCACTGTGACGTCACTTCCTGTCAATGAGGGCGTGAACAGGAAGTGACGTCACTGTCTTGGCATTGCTAGACTTTGTTAGCAGGCGAACAAGACAGAGGAGGAGGTAGCAGCCGGAAATGGCACTGTGACGTCACTTCCTGTCAATGAGGGCGTGAACAGGAAGTGACGTCACTGTCTTGGCATTGCTAGACTTTGGTAGCAGGCGAACATGACAGAGGAGGAGGTAGCAGCCGGAAGTGGCACTGTGACGTCACTTCCTGTCAATGAGGGCGTGAACAGGAAGTGACGTCACTGTCTTGGCATTGCTAGACTTTGTTAGCAGGCGAACATGACAGAGGAGGAGGTAGCAGCCGGAAAGTGGCACTGTGACGTCACTTCCTGTCAATGAGGGCGTGAACAGGAAGTGACGTCACTGTCTTGGCATTGCTAGACTTTGTTAGCAGGCGAACATGACAGAGGAGGAGGTAGCAGCCGGAAATGGCACTGTGACGTCACTTCCTGTCAATGAGGGCGTGAACAGGAAGTGACGTCACTGTCTTGGCATTGCTAGACTTTGTTAGCAGGCGAACATGACAGAGGAGGAGGTAGCAGCCGGAAGTGGCACTGTGACGTCACTTCCTGTCAATGAGGGCGTGAACAGGAAGTGACGTCACTGTCTTGGCATTGCAAGACTTTGTTAGCAGGCGAACAAGACAGAGGAGGAGGTAGCAGCCGGAAGTGGCACTGTGACGTCACTTCCTGTCAATGAGGGCGTGAACAGGAAGTGACGTCACTGTCTTGGCATTGCTAGACTTTGTTAGCAGGCGAACATGACAGAGGAGGAGGTAGCAGCCGGAAATGGCACTGTGACGTCACTTCCTGTCAATGAGGGCGTGAACAGGAAGTGACGTCACTGTCTTGGCATTGCTAGACTTTGTTAGCAGGCGAACAAGACAGAGGAGGAGGTAGCAGCCGGAAGTGGCACTGTGACGTCACTTCCTGTCAATGAGGGCGTGAACAGGAAGTGACGTCACTGTCTTGGCATTGCTAGACTTTGTTAGCAGGCGAACAAGACAGAGGAGGAGGTAGCAGCCGGAAGTGGCACTGTGACGTCACTTCCTGTCAATGAGGGCGTGAACAGGAAGTGACGTCACTGTCTTGGCAATGCTAGACTTTGTTAGCAGGCGAACAAGACAGAGGAGGAGGTAGCAGCCGGAAAGTGGCACTGTGACGTCACTTCCTGTCAATGAGGGCGTGAACAGGAAGTGACGTCACTGTCTTGGCATTGCTAGACTTTGTTAGCAGGCGAACAAGACAGAGGAGGAGGTAGCAGCCGGAAGTGGCACTGTGACGTCACTTCCTGTCAATGAGGGCGTGAACAGGAAGTGACGTCACTGTCTTGGCATTGCTAGACTTTGTTAGCAGGCGAACAAGACAGAGGAGGAGGTAGCAGCCGGAAGTGGCACTGTGACGTCACTTCCTGTCAATGAGGGCGTGAACAGGAAGTGACGTCACTGTCTTGGCAATTGCTAGACTTTGTTAGCAGGCGAACAAGACAGAGGAGGAGGTAGCAGCCGGAAGTGGCACTGTGACGTCACTTCCTGTCAATGAGGGCGTGAACAGGAAGTGACGTCACTGTCTTGGCATTGCTAGACTTTGTTAGCAGGCGAACAAGACAGAGGAGGAGGTAGCAGCCGGAAGTGGCACTGTGACGTCACTTCCTGTCAATGAGGGCGTGAACAGGAAGTGACGTCACTGTCTTGGCATTGCTAGACTTTGTTAGCAGGCGAACAAGACAGAGGAGGAGGTAGCAGCCGGAAGTGGCACTGTGACGTCACTTCCTGTCAATGAGGGCGTGAACAGGAAGTGACGTCACTGTCTTGGCATTGCTAGACTTTGTTAGCAGGCGAACAAGACAGAGGAGGAGGTAGCAGCCGGAAGTGGCACTGTGACGTCACTTCCTGTCAATGAGGGCGTGAACAGGAAGTGACGTCACTGTCTTGGCAATGCTAGACTTTGTTAGCAGGCGAACAAGACAGAGGAGGAGGTAGCAGCCGGAAAGTGGCACTGTGACGTCACTTCCTGTCAATGAGGGCGTGAACAGGAAGTGACGTCACTGTCTTGGCAATGCTAGACTTTGTTAGCAGGCGAACAAGACAGAGGAGGAGGTAGCAGCCGGAAGTGGCACTGTGACGTCACTTCCTGTCAATGAGGGCGTGAACAGGAAGTGACGTCACTGTCTTGGCAATGCTAGACTTTGTTAGCAGGCGAACAAGACAGAGGAGGAGGTAGCAGCCGGAAGTGGCACTGTGACGTCACTTCCTGTCAATGAGGGCGTGAACAGGAAGTGACGTCACTGTCTTGGCATTGCTAGACTTTGTTAGCAGGCGAACAAGACAGAGGAGGAGGTAGCAGCCGGAAGTGGCACTGTGACGTCACTTCCTGTCAATGAGGGCGTGAACAGGAAGTGACGTCACTGTCTTGGCAATGCTAGACTTTGTTAGCAGGCGAACAAGACAGAGGAGGAGGTAGCAGCCGGAAGTGGCACTGTGACGTCACTTCCTGTCAATGAGGGCGTGAACAGGAAGTGACGTCACTGTCTTGGCAATGCTAGACTTTGTTAGCAGGCGAACAAGACAGAGGAGGAGGTAGCAGCCGGAAATGGCACTGTGACGTCACTTCCTGTCAATGAGGGCGTGAACAGGAAGTGACGTCACTGTCTTGGCAATGCTAGACTTTGTTAGCAGGCGAACAAGACAGAGGAGGAGGTAGCAGCCGGAAGTGGCACTGTGACGTCACTTCCTGTCAATGAGGGCGTGAACAGGAAGTGACGTCACTGTCTTGGCATTGCTAGACTTTGTTAGCAGGCGAACAAGACAGAGGAGGAGGTAGCAGCCGGAAATGGCACTGTGACGTCACTTCCTGTCAATGAGGGCGTGAACAGGAAGTGACGTCACTGTCTTGGCAATGCTAGACTTTGTTAGCAGGCGAACAAGACAGAGGAGGAGGTAGCAGCCGGAAGTGGCACTGTGACGTCACTTCCTGTCAATGAGGGCGTGAACAGGAAGTGACGTCACTGTCTTGGCAATGCTAGACTTTGTTAGCAGGCGAACAAGACAGAGGAGGAGGTAGCAGCCGGAAGTGGCACTGTGACGTCACTTCCTGTCAATGAGGGCGTGAACAGGAAGTGACGTCACTGTCTTGGCAATTGCTAGACTTTGTTAGCAGGCGAACAAGACAGAGGAGGAGGTAGCAGCCGGAAATGGCACTGTGACGTCACTTCCTGTCAATGAGGGCGTGAACAGGAAGTGACGTCACTGTCTTGGCAATGCTAGACTTTGTTAGCAGGCGAACAAGACAGAGGAGGAGGTAGCAGCCGGAAGTGGCACTGTGACGTCACTTCCTGTCAATGAGGGCGTGAACAGGAAGTGACGTCACTGTCTTGGCAATGCTAGACTTTGTTAGCAGGCGAACAAGACAGAGGAGGAGGTAGCAGCCGGAAGTGGCACTGTGACGTCACTTCCTGTCAATGAGGGCGTGAACAGGAAGTGACGTCACTGTCTTGGCAATGCTAGACTTTGTTAGCAGGCGAACAAGACAGAGGAGGAGGTAGCAGCCGGAAGTGGCACTGTGACGTCACTTCCTGTCAATGAGGGCGTGAACAGGAAGTGACGTCACTGTCTTGGCAATGCTAGACTTTGTTAGCAGGCGAACAAGACAGAGGAGGAGGTAGCAGCCGGAAATGGCACTGTGACGTCACTTCCTGTCAATGAGGGCGTGAACAGGAAGTGACGTCACTGTCTTGGCATTGCTAGACTTTGTTAGCAGGCGAACAAGACAGAGGAGGAGGTAGCAGCCGGAAATGGCACTGTGACGTCACTTCCTGTCAATGAGGGCGTGAACAGGAAGTGACGTCACTGTCTTGGCAATGCTAGACTTTGTTAGCAGGCGAACAAGACAGAGGAGGAGGTAGCAGCCGGAAATGGCACTGTGACGTCACTTCCTGTCAATGAGGGCGTGAACAGGAAGTGACGTCACTGTCTTGGCAATGCTAGACTTTGTTAGCAGGCGAACAAGACAGAGGAGGAGGTAGCAGCCGGAAATGGCACTGTGACGTCACTTCCTGTCAATGAGGGCGTGAACAGGAAGTGACGTCACTGTCTTGGCAATGCTAGACTTTGTTAGCAGGCGAACAAGACAGAGGAGGAGGTAGCAGCCGGAAATGGCACTGTGACGTCACTTCCTGTCAATGAGGGCGTGAACAGGAAGTGACGTCACTGTCTTGGCATTGCTAGACTTTGTTAGCAGGCGAACAAGACAGAGGAGGAGGTAGCAGCCGGAAGTGGCACTGTGACGTCACTTCCTGTCAATGAGGGCGTGAACAGGAAGTGACGTCACTGTCTTGGCATTGCTAGACTTTGTTAGCAGGCGAACAAGACAGAGGAGGAGGTAGCAGCCGGAAATGGCACTGTGACGTCACTTCCTGTCAATGAGGGCGTGAACAGGAAGTGACGTCACTGTCTTGGCAATGCTAGACTTTGTTAGCAGGCGAACAAGACAGAGGAGGAGGTAGCAGCCGGAAGTGGCACTGTGACGTCACTTCCTGTCAATGAGGGCGTGAACAGGAAGTGACGTCACTGTCTTGGCAATGCTAGACTTTGTTAGCAGGCGAACAAGACAGAGGAGGAGGTAGCAGCCGGAAATGGCACTGTGACGTCACTTCCTGTCAATGAGGGCGTGAACAGGAAGTGACGTCACTGTCTTGGCAATGCTAGACTTTGTTAGCAGGCGAACAAGACAGAGGAGGAGGTAGCAGCCGGAAATGGCACTGTGACGTCACTTCCTGTCAATGAGGGCGTGAACAGGAAGTGACGTCACTGTCTTGGCAATGCTAGACTTTGTTAGCAGGCGAACAAGACAGAGGAGGAGGTAGCAGCCGGAAATGGCACTGTGACGTCACTTCCTGTCAATGAGGGCGTGAACAGGAAGTGACGTCACTGTCTTGGCATTGCTAGACTTTGTTAGCAGGCGAACAAGACAGAGGTGGAGGTAGCAGCCGGAAGTGGCACTGTGACGTCACTTCCTGTCAATGAGGGCGTGAACAGGAAGTGACGTCACTGTCTTGGCATTGCTAGACTTTGTTAGCAGGCGAACAAGACAGAGGAGGAGGTAGCAGCCGGAAATGGCACTGTGACGTCACTTCCTGTCAATGAGGGCGTGAACAGGAAGTGACGTCACTGTCTTGGCAATGCTAGACTTTGTTAGCAGGCGAACAAGACAGAGGAGGAGGTAGCAGCCGGAAGTGGCACTGTGACGTCACTTCCTGTCAATGAGGGCGTGAACAGGAAGTGACGTCACTGTCTTGGCAATGCTAGACTTTGTTAGCAGGCGAACAAGACAGAGGTGGAGGTAGCAGCCGGAAGTGGCACTGTGACGTCACTTCCTGTCAATGAGGGCGTGAACAGGAAGTGACGTCACTGTCTTGGCAATGCTAGACTTTGTTAGCAGGCGAACATGACAGAGGAGGAGGTAGCAGCCGGAAATGGCACTGTGACGTCACTTCCTGTCATTCTGGGCGTGAACAGGAAGTGACGTCACTGTCTTGGCATTGCTAGTTTTTGTTAGCAGGCGAACATGACACAGGAGGAGGTAGCTGCCGGAAATGGCACTGTGACGTCACTTCCTGTCATTCTGGGCGTTAATAGGAAGGGACGTCACTTTCCTAACGTTGTGAGGCTTTTTAACAGGAGAGTATGACGTGCGAGGAGGTATCCGTGACTACTATAGTATGACGTCATTTCTGGGAATTACCGAGTAGCTTAAAACTATTTTATTTGTGAGTAGGACTTTTTTTGGAGTTTCTCGCTTCGGTACTTTTTGTCAAAGTTCCTCCACGATAGATCTCATTAAAGGATTTGGATTTGGTTAGTCTAGGATCGCTGGACAGGTGAGTAATTGTTTAAACAATTGATTTAGTTTAAATTGTCGTTTATTTAAACTTTTTTGTAAGGTACAAGATACATACACGTTGGAATATTCTTATAAACTAACTTGGGGTTACAATATAGCTTAAACTTATTAATTTGTAGCTAATTATAGAGTAATACCTATAGCTATAACCTATTTGTAGCTAATTATACTAAAAACTATAAGTACAACTTGTAACTGACCTAATATAGCTAACAAGCGTAATGCTTTCTTCTTGAATGCTTTGGCAAGCTAGTTATTATAAGCTAGTGTTCTAAACATGTCTGCGACGCATCTTACACCTAGAACTTATATAACTTGGAACGCAAGTGGGTAAGGTATTTTTTATTAGTCTGCTTAGCGCATAAGTCACGATAAATGAACTGTCTTGTAATTCGTCTCGAAGCTAACTAATTTCTACCTAAGCGTAACGCGATACAATTAACCTAAGCAGGGATGGGTTTTGCAATGTTCTTTAAAGCTAATTCCTATAAGCTATTCTCTTAAACCTCGATACGATAAGTGTTGCAGCTAAAGTAAAGCTCGCGTCGCTTGTAACGCAACGTTTACAATGGTATCGTCTTAAACTACTTCTTCGGCTTCTTCTTTATCTCTTATGGTTCTCGCTGCTCTGGACCGGAAGCTGTCTACCTCTGCTTCGTTGCGGCAATTCAGCAGCGAGGAACATCGTCGATTAATCCCTATTTCAATTCCTCGTTGATTGGTAGGGCTGCATGGTTATCCAGGAAGTAGCAGTCAAAAGATGAATGCGTCTCCGTGTCTCGGCTACTATTTCACGCCTCTTATCCTTCTGCTCGGCAAGGCTGCTGGACATCGCTCGTAGTTATCCGCCATTCGTCTGCCAAGGCAACCCAGCCTCTTTATTAGCCCCGTCCGCGTTTACGCCACTCCAACACCCGGAGAACCTGCACACACAATTCAATATATTAGCTAGGAACAAGTATACGTAGTCGAAGTTGGCGAAGCGGAGGAAATCGGGAGGGAGAAAAAACAAAAATGTGAAATGGTGTCGCGAAGGTGTTTAATTTGAAGGGAAACGCGGGGTAATAGTAAGCCGCAGTAGTTCACAGTATTCGTATAAGAAAAATGGGAGGCAGGGGTTTCACGATGAAAACTTTGTTAGCTCGCGAAGCTTAGAAATGGCGACTACGGTAGACGTCTGGGCAGCGAACGTGTTAATTGATATTACATATGCGGGCGCGTAGAATGTACGAAACGGGGCAAATTCCCACAATAGAAGGTGCAGAGGGGATGCGGAGAAATGACAGGAAGGGCGCTTTCAACGAAAACCAGGTAGTTGTTACAAATGACAGAGACAGACGTTGATGTATACGTAACGGGTGCGCTGATAGGTCGTCGAAACGACGATGCATATGGGTATTCCGTACCATCACTGTCAAACTGCGCGTCAATCCAACCATCAAACTGACAAACCGGATTTCCCTGCCTTTAATCCGCGTCACACGCCTGCAATTATTATAATTACGCTCGCACCCGTGTCAATTACTTTACCTACCATCCGCACCGATTGTAAACTGTACGGAAAGAACTGCTGCAGAATTCCTTTCGAGTAGCGACGTCCAACGATTCGATAATTTAGGCTTAAATTAAAGGGGAGAGTCCCGAGAACATTATCCTGCAGTCCTTTGCACCTAGCCCTTGCAGTTTATCTGGTGTAAACAAATATTTCCTATGTTTGGAACGAACTCAAGAACTATACTTACGATGGCTTTGAAAACACATGGAAACTATTCCTTGGAAACGTATAAAAGAGCAGTAAAAGAACAAAACAAGTAGCTTCTACAAACGCTTAGCACGTTTTAGGGATCGCGTACGCGCCTACTAGTATTAATACTGCGTATTTCCACGTCGTAAGACGATCCTACGATAAACATCTCTTTCTATAAAATATGTTACAAACATGTAGAAGTATTACGCGCGATACTTTACACGTACGACGAACCGAGTCACACCTGCGCGAAACCAACGAAGCTCCAACGTAGATCGTATTCGTAACATTTTATATAATAATAATTTATAGTCTACTAAGCTATGTTAGTACAATATTAAAGTAGAAACGCGCAGCGTGCAAAATATTAACGCGACCAAAGATACGCGTAACTTGCATTTGGAAATTCAAGTCGATTACTCTTGGAAACTGGTAGCTGTAATGTAATCAAAGATCGAAGCGAGTAAACGAAAGTCTAAGCTAAAACATGAGCCAAAATGTAAGCGTTACACGTCAATGCGTAGTTCTTAGCTTGCTATCGTTTTCGACATTTTTAAACCTTTCGTTTAAACGTTCCACGCTATGAACCTTAATTTTACCCAACATTTCAAACAATTATCTCCCTTTTATATTAATCTACTTACGCAAAATGTTCTAATCTGCCTCGCGGGGGTTCGGAACGTGCTCGCAACAAACTTGATATCCCGTCTCTAATTAGAATAAAGCGCGGAGAGTAGCGCTCAAGAAGCGGGGAGTAGTTTAAACTGCATACGAAGAAAAGGTTTCGCGGAACGGCGAGATTTAGCGACGAACCCTTCTGCTTGCGCTTCTGCTTCTGCTTCTGCTCTCGGTTTGCGGCGGGTGGTCTTTGCTTTTTCCACCTCGACAAACCGCCGCTCCGCTCCGCAGCGGCGTTCTAACGGTAAGTAGCGCAAGTAGCGTAACCTCAAAGGGCAAAGCGAAAGAGCGGAAATGCTAGTTGCTACAAAGGACGCGCCGCCACCTTCCGCATCCTTCCACGCACCTCGTCTTCTCCCGTTATTGTCCCGCGCGGCTCTACGTGCCGCTGTTTCACCAGTGCCAAGGAAAAATAACGCCTCAACCTCGTTCGCAACACGTTCCGCTGCCATCTGCACCCGTAAACGCGATAAAGCGTGTCCCTTCCCTCTCCAACCGATTATTCTACAAATTCATCGCCATCCGCTCCTTCCTTCGCCAAATTTACGGCAAATCACCCGCGTCCTGTCCCTGGTCCTCTAACTACCAATTCGTTTATTTAACAGCAAAGTAACGTATAGAGAATCTTGAGTAAAGTCCACGGTCCTTCGTAGTACCGTCACTTGAAAACTTTTCATTCAAGGAAAAACAGAAACACGTTTTCCGTGTATTAACGCGTGAGTCTGTGTAACGGAAGAAAGTTCGCGAGAGACAAAGTGATTCTTTCGCCGAGGCACGTTTCTTTTTTTTTTTTGGTTTCATCGAAAGGGGGAGAAGAAATTTGCGTACGAAAAGTTACGTTCCTTTTGCGTGGACGCGATCCGTTTTGGGGCCGGGCTATCGTCGAACGGCCGTGTGCCCATCGCTGCCGCGTTCTCCTTTATTAAACGTTACATACACATTCTATGCGTTTCATATTTTATATTTCATAAAGGACCCTCATAAGCGAACGTATACGCACAGTTTTCATATCGGATGACATCTTTATCGCGCAAAACCTTTTAACCTCCTTTTCGTCTCTACGTTCTTCTACAACAACCGCCGATAAAAAAAATGCAACAACGCGCGGGTATAAAGTAACGAACGTATGTCTCTCTCTCTCTCTGCTTAAACAGGCGACAAATTCCAAGGCAATTTACGGCGGACGTATCGAAATTGAATACATGTCCCGGTTACCGTCAACGTCCCATAAGCGACGCAATCTGACAAATTCACGTGCCAATGTACACATGTAAAACGCGTGTTTCCATTTAAGTGAGAACGTCTCGAGTGACAATAATAAAGATATTGGACTTTGTTGTATTCTTTCACGTACGTAGCGATGAATTTATCGCGTTGAACATACGAAAAGAACGTTCGCAAATAAAGCAGCGGTTGAACCGAATATTACGCTCCAACCTGAAACGATCTTTACGTTAGCAACGTTCTAAAATTAGTTAACAAGAGTTACTTAAAGTGGCAGGACGCGGTACACTTTTACCCTAGCCTACATCTCGCCGGCGATATCGCAATAACGGCGTGGTTGCACGCCGTAATAATTAGCAGACGCGTTAGCCCCTCCCCTTAACCGCTGTCGCTTTTTCCCGGCCACGAATTCAAATGTTCCGCTGGTTGCATTGGAAATGTTCGATGATAAGAAACGAGTAAACCCAAGAGAGGAACAGCGTAGTACCTCGCGTGATTGAGAATTTCTGCCGAGGTATTTGTTCGTCCACACTCTTGCCCCATCCACGTTCCTCTGCTTCCTACGTTTCTCTCTCTCCCTTCGCCCTTCTGCGCCCCTTTTCCGCCCTTTCTGCCTTTCACCCATGGCAGCCGTTCTTCCTTCCTTCCTTCCTTCCTTCCTTCCTCCCTCCGTCCGCCCACGTTGCCTCTTCCTTTATTCTCTCAAATATACAGATTCGATCCACGCAAACCAGCCTGCGAAAGGGGACGTGTGGGTGACTGCATGTAATTATTCTAATGCGACGCACGGGCTTGGAAAGTACATTTGAATAGCTTTTCCTATATTTCACTCCTCTTTCTCTCTCTCTCTCTCTCTCTCTCTTTCTATATACTCTTGCTCCTCTCTGGCGCGGTATCGCGAGCTATTGCCTCTTCCAACTTATTAACTCGAGATATATAATATCGAGGAATCGTAACGAATTCGAGTAGACGTCCAACGTGGTTTCATTTTATTTATACGGGAACGGTTGGTTCCATTAGTTTGCAGAGTAGACGAGGCCGCGGTTTTCACCGAGGATTCAAAATTTGCACGCGACACCTTTAACAGCGTGACGCGAAAAAAGTCAGCTGCTGTGCGCGGGAATTATATGGCCGCGTGGTGATTCGAGAAACTGGATCCGAGTTTATTGGTTATTTATTGGTTGGAACGGCGGCGAAAAGAAACGCGAAACGTTCGACGCATCGCCGATCGAAAGGTACCGTATAACGAGCGAATCCGGTTGCAATATCGTTAATAAAGTATTCCGGGAAGAGAAACGGAGCGGAGAAAGTAAAAGCGAACGTATAGAAAGCTTTTCCTTCTGAATCTTTAAGAAGTTTACAAGATTTTAGTTTCAGTTTCTGGAAGCAAGCTATGCTTTGCTGCCTGAGCCAATAAAGGCCAGGGAATATAAGTTTATAATGAAGAAACTTTCTTTGGTGGAGGTTAAAAGTATTAAGTTCCCGATAAGGACAATATACCTCTACCTCCTGCTCAATTCATCCATCTCCTACCTTCTTTTTTCTCGAGACCTCGTTCAAATTATCTAACGCCCGTCCACGTCAAATTCATTTTCGTCCACTCGACAGGTGCACGCTGCCGTATATCCACCGCGATATCTAACTTTGTCCAACTGTTTTCGAAGCTACTCGACGTACGAATCGTTCACGTTTCGAGCACAACATTGGTTAACCTCTCTTCTTTTATTCCCGAAAATTTGTCGCGCGTACTAAATCCGATGTATCCGCGTGCCAGGTCATTGAAAGCGTACGCCAAAGTCCGATGACCCTCGTGTTGTTATTTGATACGTTGTCACCTAAATGGAAACGAACGCGTTAGTTTAATTTAAATAATCGCCATTACTGCTTTGGCAAAATCTCTATACTTTATACTTGCGGTACATTGGCCACGTTTCTATGGTCGAACGACGCAATTTCGATCGCTAATACTTCCTTTCAAATGTTAAGTATAAACGCGCGTGCAACGTTCACCCGCGTTGTTGCTTAAAAATGAACTCGAAATCTTGTTAGCCCCGATTCCTCGTACATGCGTTTGCTATTGAATCGAACGATTCAAGGTGACGATTACAGGGACCCCGATTAGCGCGTGGCGTTTAACGCGCGAGAAAAGTATCGTAAACGAAGGTTGCGCTCTCCGAATCTGAACGATTCGTAGGGGGAAAAAATAGGAAAGCGCGCGCCAAGTGGAATCGATGGCGCGTTTTTTGTTTAAACGGACGCTTGGAGGGTAATTTATGATGGTTCTCGAGGCGCGCGTCACAAGTGATACGAGTTATTTGGGAAATTTATGGAAAGTATTCAATATGCGGAGTTCTAGAACGCGACGCGACGAGACGGTGTAAAAGGAAGAAAGAAAGGGGGGACGCGTTGCCGAGGAGTAAAAAACTAGCAATGGATATCGATAACCTGAATTCCTCTGTTATAAATTGGCGGATGGTTCATGGGACGTGATGTACGAAGAGTTTAAAGGCATCGGACGTTATTGGAATTTACTGGCCCGAAAATTGGGACGCGTTAAGCCCTCTGGAATTACGTGTTCCTTCCTTCTTCCCTCCCTCCCTCCCTCCCTTCCTTTCTTCCTTCCTTTCAACCCTTCTTCTCTACCGGCAAACCTTCTGTTTCACCCCTATCGCGATCTTCAACTTTACACCACTCATCTTACACGCCAACCCCCCCCCCCTTAACCCCTCGCCCAGTCCCATCCCCGCACGTAGCTTACACAATTGCATTCTTATCTTCGTCGTCGTCTCGAATAACTCGGCGAAATTTTTGTCCTCCAACCCGCTGGAAAATTCTTTGGGCGCGTGAGCCGCTTCGTTAAGAGTGCGACGATCTGTAATTTGTTACTCGTTGCGCGAGTGCGCGAGAATTTTCTATGACTTTGGCTTTCGGGGGTTAACAGGGCAGCCGATCTTCGAATCGAGAACGTTTCGGATTTCTTAAGGCGGAGAATTTTCAGCGCTTTGGCGTTTCCAAAGCTTCCAATTCTCAATGCTTTCATTCGTTAGAATTCTAAGTTGTCGAAAAGTATGGGAAAGTTGGAGAATAGGCAGTGGTTCGATACAAGAGAACCGTGATCTTCGAATAGAGAATGTTTCAAGGTATCGAAGCTTTGAATTTCCAAAGCTTCCAATTTTCGATGCTTTGAATTCCCAGCGCTGCGAATTCTCAAAGATTAGAATCCCCGATGCTATGAATTCCCCAAGCTTCAAATCTTTGATGCTTTGAATTCCCAACGCTTCGAATTCTCCAAGCTTAGAATTCCTAACGCTGTGAGTTTTCAAATCTCAGAATTCCAACGCTTCGAACTCTTAATGCTTCAAATCTTCGATGCTTTGAATTCCCAACGCTTCGAATTTTTAAAGCTTAGAATCCCTAACGCGGTGAGTTTTCAGAGCTCAGAATTGCAACGCTCTCAATTCTCAATGCTTCCAATCTTCGATGCTTCGAATTCCCAACGCTTCGAATTCTCAAAACTTAGAATCCCTAGTGCTATGAATTTCCAAAGCTTCGAATTCCCAAAGCATTCAATCATCACCGCTGTGAAGACCCAAAGCTTTCAATCTTCGATGCTCCAGCTTTCCAAAGCTCAAAATTCCCTGCTGCTGTGAGTCTGCAAAGTTTAGACCTGCGCAGCCTTAAATTTCCAAAGCTTCGACTATTCGTGGCACGCGAGTTACGCGAAATCGATCGAAAGAGTAAAGATTGCCTACTGCATAAACGTAATATTTCGGGGGAGGGGGGAAGGTGGATAGCGTTCCTTTTGCAGGGAGAAATTTGGAGCTCCACGGACGCTGGACACTGGACATGGGACACGGGGCATAGGACGTAGGATGAATCGTTGCTTTGTGTATCCGAAAGCGATCGATTGTGAACGTAGGAGAGGAGAAATCGTGGTGGCGAATGCTGCGGTCTGACGATGCACACACGCCTGGTATGTGCAGTGTGCGAGACACGCTAGTGTGCCGGACCTGATGCGAACAACGCTCGAACCAATAACTTGCGCAACACTTTGAACGGTCCCTTGGTTTGCGGCTTCGCGACTAAATAGTAATATCGGGGATAGCGGACTCGCGCTCCCCGTCGCTCCTACCATTCTACAATACATCGCGTTTGTAGCGCACGGCAAAGCAGCCGCATAATACGCGCATAGAAGCGTCACTCCATCTTTGGACGCGTTACACCCCGCCACAATAGCCAATCGCGTCGAGGATGTCGCAAACCGCCCATTACACCAATTATCCACACCTTTCATTCGCTTAATTAACTTATCCGATACGCTGCTCCCGCTATCTTTCACCAAATGCATCTCTCTTATAAATGCGCTTACCGACGAAACTTCACAAACAAAGTAGCCTTCGCGTATCCTTTCGCTTCTAAGATTCGCGGCGTACAATTTACGGCAGCGTAAAAATGTAGTATTACACGTACGTCGATGAAGAAATAAGTTCTACTTTTATTTCGAATCCATGAATCTCGAAAGCGAGCGACCACGTTAAGCTTCGCAAATACGCGCCATATTTTTTAACTCTTGTCAGCAAGCGTATAGATTGCTTTCGTCCCCCAAGTATATTCCTTTGCAAAAGAGTACGAGGGAACTTTATCAGTAGAAGACAAAGGGTACGCAAAAGTTGGCGAATAAGTGGCTTCGTTTCTTCATTTTTGTAAGCGAGCGTAGATATAGACGAGCGAGAGATACTTAATCCTTGCGATCCATTAGGTACATCGACGAGTAGTCCCCTACTTATTTAACAAATATAGCTGCTCGTGAAAATATGCTTGGAAAGTTCGTAGCGCGAAGAAACTCGTGAAAGCAACGCGTATACGATTCCCATCGGTTTGTCGAATCATTTTGTACCCCGCGCTATTCGTCCGTTTATTAATACCTCTGCGATTATCGGAAAACATCGTAATCCTTCGAATCGGCGTATAAAAATCCGCAGTCGGCTACGTGCTTATATTTTCCGTTACATACCTACTCTATACTAATCGTATCTCCTATCGCGATTTCTCAATTTCTTCTCTCCGCTTCTACTCTGCTCGCGTCTATTAACACTAGCTTTACGGACGTTACGCGCATACGTCGACAGGCTTTCGGAAAAATACGTATACCGCATATACATAAATATCCTAACGTAGAAGCGTGAGGATGAAGAGAGTCGCGTAGAATACGTATTCATAGCGTTGTGTTACGTAAAGTTAACGTAAAGTAGTGAAAAATAATATCTATCGTCTCATACGTTTAGGTGTGAAATCTGAACGGCGTGAACGTGACGAGTTCCGTAAAGCTAGCGTTAAAGAATCGCATAGCATCTATCTAAATAATCGCTATTATTCTCCGTGCACGTTTCTATTACTATCACGTTTCACTCGTTTCTGTTGTCCGCGCGATTTCGCGACGACAATTTTTTTCGGCTGGCCGCGCTCACGGCACGTGTAAATTATTGACAGGTTGGGGCACAGTTAATCCTCATAAAACTAATAACGGGTGGCATGAAAAGCTGAAAGATTTATTCGAAGCGACAGAGATAAAGGTGGTAGGTATGATCTTGTCGATACAGATACATACGTGCCGAGCATCAAGACTCGAAAAGCAATCCAAGGTTTGCGCGTGTTTCCTCCTGCGCGCTTCACGCGCCGCTTTTCCCTCGAATTTCGCATCAACAGCCACGCAGGCTGTGAAATCTGTGACGGTTGGGCAAAGAAAAAAGAGCAGAGGAAAGGGAAAGAAAAAACAGCGAAGAGAGGCGGAGAGAAGAGAAGAGAAAAGGAAAAATGAAACGCGACGCATCGATTCGTTTTGACATTTTTAATGCATTTCTGAAGACAGCCGAACAGGTTGAAATATGTCGACGAAGAGCAGCGAATCAGCAGTCGTTCATTCGTTTCTGTTTCTCTTTTTTTTTTCTTTTTGGAAGGAGAAAGAAAAATCGAGAGTATCTCAACAGCAGCGCGACGCTTTTTAGCTGGATATCGTTACTCGACGCCTAATTATTATTATCGAACTCTCAAAGTATCGCGACGCGGAAGCTTTGGAAATTTCAAGCACTGGAAATTCTAAGCTTTGGAAACCGAAAGCATTGGAAATTCGTCTTGATAAAAATCGATTCATTAGGAATTTGAACCTTCGGATATTCGTCCTTTGTCAAATTCCGCGCCTTGACGATTCGAAGCTTTGGAAATGCGTCATTTTCAGAATTCGCCGCTTTAAGTATTCGAAACATTCGCTCCGAGAATTAGAATCCATGCAAACGATTCTCCCAGCTTTCTAATCGATCTATTAATTGCAATTTCGCGATTCAAATACCGACGCGCGTTCTCAGAGAAGCGCGGAGAAACGATTGGACGGGGTTCGAAAGAAAGCTATGTACATAAATGGCGGATAAAAAGAATATGGACGTTGCAGGAGCGTATAAAGATGATTTATCTCGACCGGTATGGTTACTTTCTTGTTGCATCGCGTTGGCGTATAACGCGGTAATGCGCTGCATGTGTTATTGCTATAGCATATTATTACGCAGACTGCTTTATTAAATCTTGTTACGCGGCAAAGCCGCAAACTGCTACAGTGTTATAATTCAATTTCACGTAGAAAGCGAGTCCATTAGTTCGCTACTGACACATCTGCTATCGAAATGAAAACGTCCCCCAAACATCCACCGTGTTATATTTCGGGTTTTGTCCAACAGTCGCGTGTCAGCCCATCCGCCGTACGCTCGACAATTATGCAACACACTTGTGCATGTCGTTCGTATAATCATCCGCGTTTCCGCCAATTTTTTCCACCCATTCAAATTGTCACCCGTCGCCCAAGATATTTCGTATTATTCCGGACCCGAGGAATTGCCGCGATAAAATAGTCAAATTTGCCAAATCGTATTTCAATAATCGTACTTGTTATCGTTAACCAAATCTGCAAAGTATTCATTTCAGTTTCAAGTCATTTTAACGATGGCTTACGATTTGTGTTTAGCTAACGACGCTTGCGCAGCTGTTGAAACACACGATTCGTTAATTTTTAGAATTCGTCTAGACAAAAGGAAGTTAATTCTAATAAATATACTAAGTACAAGTATACTAAGTATTATAATATAATACTTCCATGTAATTTAATTTAATTTATGTATCTTTTCGCAGCGCCTAATTCATATCACCAGCGTGAATATTTGCAAAAGCAGTTTACTTTAAAATTGTTTGGTCTTTCGCTTATCGTTTTAATATTTAGTTGGCTGTTAGTATTGCGCGTTGTTGCTCGCACTGTTTCAATATTTGTTCCGATGTTGCAGTAGACTTCTTCGAATCTCGAATTCATCCTTTCGATAGCTTTCACTGGTCTGTTTAATAAGACTAGACTCGCGTAAGAAATTACGCGAATACTAACAATTACTTGTAACGCAATTATTCTTAGTTTCCCGCGTATACGAGTTTCGTAAAACTTCTCCTTCCCGTCGAATCTGCAGTCTACTGTAACTTGCCATTGCGAGAAATTACAGACGAATAGCCTGCGTATTATTGAAACGACGTTTCGCGCGTTGCGATCTAATAAGTATCTTTAAGTCCTCGAAACTCGAAACCTTTCCGGTTTCGAAGAATCCGCCAAGTTTTCTCAATCTTAAGTGTTTCTGAAAACTTCCCTATAAGCTACGAAATTCCTTCGCGTATTCCACCTCTCGAAACTTTCCTACTTTACAATAATGACAATTATTTTGGCAAACTCGAGCTCCCATAGAGATTGCTGCATCGATTCATTCTTATTCCGCAGCGATACGCTAGTAGAAATTTCAGTAAATAGTCAGCCGGATTCGAAGCGAAGCGAAGCGAAGGAAGACAGCGTCGGGCGGCAAAAGTAGAATAGCGCAGCGCTGGTCATCCCAGATTTAATTCGCCCTCGCATTAGAACGCTGTAGCATTATTGCAAGTGCACTTATGCGCGCATGCACGCGGAAAATTTCCATCTCCAAGGATACGAAAGAACGAAATATTGTCGCGGAGAGTTAAGAGAAGTACGCTG
The DNA here is from genome assembly GCA_028830335.1 of Eucera pruinosa. Classification (NCBI taxonomy): domain Eukaryota; kingdom Metazoa; phylum Arthropoda; class Insecta; order Hymenoptera; family Apidae; genus Eucera; species Eucera pruinosa. Next base: position 5,828,352 of record JAMYCR010000019.1, read on the forward strand.
GTCGCGTTTCTACTGATAAAACTATTAAATTCGTAATTCCTCTGTGTATATTAACGCTAGGTTTACAGACGTTGCGTGCATACGTCGACAGGCTTCCGGAAAAATACGCATACCGCATATATGTAGATAAATATTCGAACGTAGAAGCGCGAGGACGAAGAGAATCGCGTAGAATACGTATTCGTACCATTGTATTACGTAAAGTTAACGTAAAGCACTGACAAATAATATTTATCGCCTCTCTATACGTTTAGGTATGAAATGTGAAACGTGACGAGTTCCGTAAAGCCAGTGTTAAAATCCAATAAATATATAGACGAACGTATCGCTGGTACTTTACTGCGAGAGAAGCGCTTAACTACTGGCTGTCGCTCCGGAATCCACACGCTCGCTATGAAGACCTTCGCGACGAATATTCGGTGTTTACAATCGGGGAAGCAGAGTGATTACGCTACGCGTCACCTTGCCCTCGAGCCTATCACGCGCAGCTCCTGCTCGTTACCTAGTGTACACTTTTTCTTTCAACGTAAACACTCGGTTTATTTTCACGCAAACACCGCAACGTTATTTTAGCCACGTCTTGCCGTTCGACCGCGGAGCGCTTTAGATTTAAACTCTAGCAGCGGGCGGAATCATTTTTCACGTATCTGGTATCGGTTTCAATGATACGGGACCGAAAGGGTTAAAAAGTAGAAGCGTGAAGCTTTAATGTAATTTTTATCTCGATGGATTTGGACGAGGTTTATCGAAGCTGCGGAATGTTGAAGTTTGACAATTTTTGCAGCAGCGTTCAAGTGATGCGTAAACATTGAAAGTCTCACCATTTAAGAAATATTGGCTAAATTAAAGTGGGACCGAAAGGGTTAGAAAGTGGAAGCTTCAATTTTTAACGCAATTTTTGTCCCAACAGATTTGAAGAAGCTTTACCAAACCTGCGTCATTTCGAAGTGCAACCATTTTTACAACGATACCATAAATACGACGAATTAATCGTGCGCTTGAAACTCTCCCCTTTAAAATACACCAAGTTAATCTAAATGAAACCAAACGGGTTAAAAAAAAGTAGAAGCTTCAAGCTTCAACCTCGTCTTTGTCCCAATAAATTTAGACAAGCTTCAGCAAAGTTACGGAATTTCAAACATCGACAATTTTTATCGCGGTATTCGACCAGCGCGTGGAGACTAATCAAAATTGGAATCAATCTATTCTCCTCGTACGAATTACCCTTTAACCTTTCCCTTATCTATCGTCCTCTCTCCGCAATAATCTCACCCTATCCCCTGTACTCCTTTCGCCATTATCTTCTCAGCAATTTCATCGAGAACAATAAAAACGGTTGAGAAAAATATCGGCGATATTTGGTCGCCGGTTCTCTTGGCCGGATGTTGAAAATTGGCCGATTAAATATTTTTCCGCGGGCGCTGTGAATTTGCAACAGGGTGGATGGAAGCATAAGCAAGCAAGCGAGCGAGCAGAGGCAGAAGGTACAGAAATGGCTGAGAGGTGGAATGCGGAGGTGAATTATATTTCATTGCGATAACATCGATATCCAATTATCATTCCGAACGTAACGTCGTCGAGCATTGTTGTTCACCGCGGGAATAATTGAGTGGTGAGAGCGTTGCGGCACGTCACGTCGGGAATAATGCTCGTCTAATTATACCCCGTTTGTGGCCACCGAAATTGCATCGTTTTAATTTCGCCCGATTACACGCATTTCGTCGGGTAGTTGTCTGAATTCTGCGAATCGCTCCGCGTCTCGCGATAAACCAACGCGCGCGCAATCAGCGTTTATCCGCTCCGCGTCGCACGGTGCATCGATTAGGGACAAAAGTACTCGAAAAGGTCAACTCGCTCGTCGTTAATTAGTGCACCTCGTACGACATTGCCGCGGCTCGCTCGCGAATTCAAATTGTTCACGCTTGAAAAACGCTTAACTTTCAAATACGTTCAATGGCGCGAAGCTTTCGATTCTCAACGCTTCGAGCTGTGAAACAGCGCCGGGGCAACATTCGGTTAGAATTCCGTTGCTGTCTTCGTCTGCTGTAAATTATCGCGGGAACGCCGCGTGTAACGCTAAAACGGCAATTCCCTAATTATTCTATATAACAGCGAACAGTCTATCCTATGGCTCGTGAATACTGCAAACTGCAAACTATCAAAGAGGAACACGAACGTCAGGTTTAAACGCGTCCGCGACGGCTGCATTTCCAATCAGAAACCTCCGATCAATTTCAACGTTTTATGGCATCAAGAATTTATGAAACATTCGCGAAATGCAGGCCCCCGAGATCCTCCTCGACGGTGAATTATTTATCCCATCTCGCGAATTTACAAACGAACGTAATGCAATATTTAATCGAGCACGAAGAATTACTAAATCGCCGTGCAACGCGCCGTATCGTTACATTCGGATTTATCATTACATTGGATTGTAACCGTGTTCCAGGGCGCGCCAGTCTTCCGAAGATACGAGAATAAATATACATCTTCGCGTTCACGGGCCGGCTGAAGAATACTTCGTAATCGTATCAACTTGCTTACGCGTTCAATTGAAATTATCTTGAAACGAAGATGGATCGAGAAAAGTGACGAATATTTTCCTCCTCCGGCGAATGGAAATTAGCTTAGCCGCGTTAAATGATCGAGGAGAAGCGACTGCGCCAAGATTTAATACTTCTCAGGGTTGAAAGTTGGAACGGTTAATAATTCGAAGGCTTCAACTTTTGGGGGCTTTGAAGATCCAAATGCTTAAAAATTAGAACACTTAGAACTTCGAATGCTTGGAAATTCAATCACCGAGGAATTTGGATGCTTGGAAATTCAAAGATTTCGCAACTTCAACGCTTGCAAATTATAAGCGTTAATAATTGGAATGTTTGGAAATTTGGGGGGCTAAATTTCGTAGCTTCGAGGATCGAAATGGTGAAATTTGGAAGACTCGGAAGCTGGGATGCTTGGAAATGGAGAAGCTTGAAACGACGAAGGCTCGGAAGCGAATAATTAACTAAACAAAGGCAATATTTCGCGCCACGTATTTCGCTGGAATGAACCTGGGTATCGGCATTAAAACATTTGTTGGCAGCTCGCTCGGCTGGTATATCTTTTGTCGCGATGCGAGTGACAAGATGGCAGAGAGGCAGCAGATTGAATTTATCAACGATCTGTTAACGACGTGCATTGAAATTCAGCGAGGCTGCAAAAACCGTGACAGATTCAATCGTTCCCACGTTGTACGTATATCCCGTTTCATTTATTATTCGCGTTTCTTCCGTTATTCCATAAGTTGCAGCCCGTCCGATGTATTTCGTTTAAAGCAGCGATATCCACAGCCCGTGGCCCAACAGCCAATTTTAACTCTTTGCGCGTCAAACGCGTCACAGTATCAACGATCCGTCGTCATTCGAAATTTCGTAGCTTCGAGGAAATTGATTTGAATCTGTTGGGGCCAGGATTAAATTCAAGCTCGAAGCTTCTACTTTTTAACCCTTTCAATTCCATTTCGTTTACACCGCTGCTCCTTAAACGGCAAAGCTGCCAAACGCGTGTCTTACGTCGAAATCTTTACGCGTTAATTGACAACAGATGCAAAAGTGGTCCAAGTTCAAGATTCCACAACTCTGGCAAAATTTATCCAAATCCGTTGAAACGAAGACGAGATTGAAGCTTCGAGCTTCGGCTTTTTAAGCCTTTAGGTCCCATTTCGATCCAGCTAGTGTATTTTAAGGGGGAAGGTGCCAAACGCCGTGATCAATTCATCGTATTCGAGGTATCGTTGTAAAAATTGTCAAAGTTTGAAATACTGCAGCTTTGACAAAATCAACCCAAACCTTTTGAAACAAACGCGAACGTGAAGTAGGAAGCATCTGCTATTTAACCCTTTCAGCCCTACTCAATTTAAACGGCTATCTACTAAAGTAGGTCACTGGAATGCTCGTGGAAAAATGTTGTACCCTAACGAGATTTATCTCCTACCTTAATTTAAGCAAATAAACAAACAAATAATTAAACGGACGTTTGGGATAATTAGCGGAGCCGCTCGCATTGATATACGCGTACTTCAGCCGGCGTAGCTTCCATAATCTCGCAATTTTTAACGTATAATGCGTAGGAAGCAGAGGCCGCCGCATGAACTGGAACGTGTATTAAAGGGATGCAAAATTACAGGAATAAAAGTACGGCCACGTTAATGGCGGCCTCTAATATCCATGCACAGGGCTACTGAAGCGTCTAATTATCCGTATATTAAAAATACGCATTTTTAATTCCCCGTTACCCATTAATACGCCTAATAACCGTGACCTCGATCGTCGAGCTTCTCGCGGCGAATTTCTATACACGTACGCGAGTATTTAAACGCAAAACTTTCGATGCACTTCCCCGTCTACAAACGAACAAATTTCTAGCTACGACAAATCTCGCTACACCTGTGGCAAATTATTTATCTAGCTGTAACAAATTTCGCAACGGGTCGTAATTCAATACGAGTTCTTATATCTGTTACGCAAACTAATGCGTTCGTATACATACGAAACGTGTTTCTATTTAAACGAGAACGTCTCGAGTGACGACACGAGGGACCGTGGACCTTGTTGTACCGTTTTCACGTACGCAGGAATGAACTTATTGCATCGAACATGCGAAGAAAATGTTCACTAATAAACTCGATATTGAACGATATATTACGCTCGAAACCGGAAGTGGATCTTTACCTTAACGAGGTTGTAAAATAATTAACGAAAGTTACTCGAAGCGCGAACCTTAAAGCGGCGGTACGTGGTACGTCTACCCTATTGGACGTGGCCGGCCTGGCAACGTTAAATCACGTTCGCAGGCCGAACAACACCCGCGTCTTTTACCCCCGTCGCGTCGTTGTTTTTCCTCCGACGTTCCAAACGAGAAGGTATTCGCAAAAAGGGGCGAGAAGAGAAGGACCTAACGATATAGATCCTCGCTACAGACAGCCAGCCATTAGATGCGCCCATCTCAATCACCGACGCACCCACGCTCATCAATTCTCCCGCGTAATAGAGAGAAACATACCCCCGGATAGAGATGCAACTCCAGCTTTTACTTATCCTTCGCCACGCGTCTCTTCCAAGCGCATCGAAACTTCGCGTCCGTTCGCCGTCTTTGCTCTCCTTTAACCCTTTGCGCTATTACGGAACACCTCGCCGCGCTCGCGTCGCTGAAAATCAGCGGAGCAAGCTCCAGTTAATTTGCAATGCTTGGCAAATTGCTTCGCAATGGCCCGAATCCGGTTAGACAAATATGATTTCGCGTAAACATCCGCGGTGCAATTATTTACGGCAACTTTCGCGATAATCGTTGAGCGAGTTGCGTGCTGCTGCAGGGGAAACTGCGATGAATGAATAGTTTGGCGTAAAATTGTTGAAATTCGGCCGGGGGTCGACGATCGGCGGCGCAGCCTCGCTACAATGGAAAGTTTTTCGCATTGAAAAAGTTGGCGGGGCCGGTTTACGATTTTTAAACGATACGCGAACTCGTTAAACTATCAATAAGTGGTAATTAAGCGGCCACGTCCAATTACCTACTCTTTTAGCCATCGCGATATAAGCTTTATTATCTCTCCCTCTATTCTCTGTAATTGAAAGTTAACCCGCGCGCTATCCGAGGAATATTTTTATTCCTCTATTTGGAAACGTGTTATTTTAGCAACTTTCTCTTCCTCCGTTCGCGGAATGCGGAATATTCTTTTGTACAACAACAATGCCACGGTTAAGCAAATACGCAGATCGGAAAATGAATAAAACACGCGGGCTGTACATTGTTTCCGTTACGAAATCCTACCATGTGTATTCGACAGAAGCCAAAGTAGAAGTAAGCTTCTATTGTTTGCCCAACAATTCGCTCCCTCCTCTCCCCTCCCCAAAGATTAATTTCGTTCAGATTTTCGTGGCTGCGCTACGAAATCGATAATTATCCCACGCACGTTTGCATCCCACGAATGCTTATTAATCGGAGACTGTTGAAAGGGAGACTTTGCGGAGTTTCGAAGTTGTTTCGAGCAACTTCTCGGGCTAGACGAATGGACAGGGTAAAATAGAGAGGAATAAGCGAGAAAGATTGCGAAAAGTCAATAAGAAAAGTAAGAAGAGCGTGAAATTTGTCTAGGAAGAGCGAGTGAGTGAGTGGCTGCATAAGGAAACGTTTTCCAAGTCTTGCGCGTTTCCATTATCCTATGTTGTCTTCGGCATAATGATGGCGGGAAAGACGGAGGCGAAAAGTGCTTCGAAATTTGCATTTCAAAACGTCGAATAAACACAGAAAGTCTCCAAGTTCGAAGAATCAGCACAGTTTTCAAACTTCTGACAATCGTGAAACAATCGAAAAGTCTACGCAAACTCCGCGCGAAATCTCTCCTCCGCGTTTCACGGGATATTCACACAAGAAATCGTCCTTTAACCCTTTCTCGTGCTTTCATCTTTAATTGGTTCCGTCACCCGATTCCGCCTTAATCTCTTCCATCAGCATTTTAAATAAAATATATCTTCAACTGTAGAGCGACGCTTTTTAGGTTCAAGGAATAAAGTTCCTTCAAAATTTACGGAAAAAATTCTCCGCTCAAAGGAAACGCCTTTTTGCGAATTAAAATTCGCCGAAGTGCAAAGCAATGTCCTTGTAAATAATTCCTAGCAAATAGTTTGGGAATTACAGTGACCCGCGAAATTCGTTGGTACATTATTCTCCTCGTACGATTAAGTCTCGAGTAAAGTTAATGCAAGAATATAAATTGCACGTTACGTATAGAGTAGAAGGTAGGAATACGAGATAGGATGGAAATATGAGTTATCACGGTTTTGATTTTGTGCAGAATATAGATAACCATTGCAATTGCCACGCGTTGCAATTGCTAAGCATTGCAATTGCCAAGCATTGCAATTAGCAAGCATTGCAATTAGCAAGCGTTGCAATTGCCAAGTATTGCAATTTCCAAGCATTGCAATTGCTAAGCATTGCAATTGCTAAGCACTGCAATTGCTAAGCACTGCAATTGCTAAACATTGCAATTTCCACGCATTGCAATTGTTAAGCATTGCAATTGCAAAGCATTGCAATTACCAAGCGTTACAATTGCCAAGTATTGCAATTTCCAAGCATTGCAATTGCCAAGCACTGCAATTGCTAAGCATTGTAATTGCTAAGCATTGCAATTGCCAAGTATTGCAATTGCCAAGTATTGCAATTGCCAAGTATTGCAATTTCCACGCATTGCAATTGTTAAGCATTGCAATTGCAAAGCATTGCAATTACCAAGCGTTACAATTGCCAAGTATTGCAATTTCCAAGCATTGCAATTGCCAAGCACTGCAATTGCTAAGCATTGTAATTGCAAAGCATTGCAATTGCCAAGTATTGCAATTGCCAAGTATTGCAATTTCCAAGCACTGCAATTGCTAAGCATTGCAATTACCAAGCATTACAATTGCTAAGCATTGCAATTGCCAAGCATTGCAATTACTAAGCACTGCAATTGCCAAGCAAGCAAAAATGCCCAAATATTCGGCTAATCACTTGCCACGTAGGATCGATTTCTCGTGCATCGACCAATATTTCGAAGCAAAGTAAGTATCGTGGTTGCGGGTAGGTGTTTTCAGGCGCAGGCTGCAAGGATCGTACGAGTAGGGTAGACGCGGAGGTGAGTTTGAAATAGGAAGGGGTGGCAGTTAAAAGGGATGAAAGTTGTTGAAGGTGTGGAGGGGGGTAGTGGTAGGCAGTGATCGAGCGGTTGCGACTTAATGAAACTCTTAAGTGCTGACTATTAATATGGCTTTCAAGCTACTAAGACTCGTTTCGTCTTCTACCTATTCGTTCAGCTTTCTCTTTCCGCCGTTGCAGCGGCAGTTTCTTAGCCGAATAGGAAGAAAATGGACGCAGAATGCGAGGCAACCGGCGGGGAATGGAGTACAGGGGAGTAGCAGGGGTACAGGGAGTAGAGGGAAATAGGACGCGCGGCTAATGGAATTCCCCGATATTCACGCTATTATCAGCTATGCATACAATTTACATAGAGGAAACTGTTTCAAAACGACGCGTCATTCTCTCGACGAATTGCGCGCCTTCTAAAACCAACCACCGTTTACACTTGTCTACTAATTTTCGCCCCGCGCAAACTTCTTCGTCCAATTGTTCCGCTTGTTTCCCCCGTCTCCAAACAATTTTCCCACGCGACAGCGACGCGTTGCAAGGATTTCATGCGCCAGCAAAAATGAATCGAAAACGTACCCTGCTCTGTATATCGTTACATTTTTATTTCACTTCGTACGTTTCTATAAGACGAAAATCATCCGTTCACAACACTGTGAAATTCGAATTGCAAGTTTAACCCTTTCGCTACGAAACTACGAGATACATACACGCCCCATGGATCTCGTACAGCGCGGCGTATGCAGATTCAATTTCTAACCTACCATTTTATAACGATATCTCGGGATTCCAAGCTAACGACAACCTAACATTTTATTATATTTAAGCAACCGTTTCGTCTACGCGAGCTAGGCGCCCATTTTTACGCATCGAATCCCGCGGATGCCTATTTTAAACTCTTCATTTTAAAATCATCGAGGTACTTTGTATAACGCCAATGCACCGAATTAATTTCTACGTGCGATATTTTGCCTCGCGCAACGCAGCGACCACGGTAACGCAACGCAATAATTTGCCCTCTACCGCGGAAAATGATCTTCCCCGTTTCGATTAGCTTTCGGAGCCGCGTGCAACGCGAAAATATCGGTTATCCGTTGGGGGAGGGGCTGGGATCTCTAATACCGCGTGAACGAAGGCTAAACTACGCGCATTACTCGCTAATATCTAATCACATCCTTAATAGCTGTTGCGTTAATTCCGGGCGCGAGAGAGAGGGAGCGACGCGTACGCTACACGCGGGTGCACGCTCCCCTCTCGTGATCAAGAAAGGCCTATCATCCGCCGGCAGAGATCCACTGCCTCCTCGTAATTGCCCCTCCGATCTACCCTTTCCGTGTGTCAGCCGTTAACCCTTTCGTTACGCCCACAAACGCGGCACCAGTTCAATTCCAACCGTGCAATTCTACTGCCAACGGTTATTGCTCGTGTCGAATTCTTCAGGGAGACTGTGCATCTTCATGCCAAATTTCTATTGCACCATCCAATAATTATCTCCACGCCGAGTTTATATCGCATCCCGCAATAATTATCTTTACGGCAAGCTTACGTTTCCGTATCCAAATTGTAGTTCCCAATAATTGTCCCTATGCCAAATTTCTGTTGCACCTCGCAGTAATTATCTTTAGGGTAAATTTATTTACTCCTATCGAAATCGCACCTCCCAATAATTGCTTTCTCTATCCTAGGTGAATACTTTGGCCGCCAATTCCAATCTCCTCTATTTCTACGCGCTATTACCCGAATAATTTTCTTCAATTCTCTGCTCTCTCTCTAACCCTGCACCTCCTCTACTTCTTCTTACCGAAAAAATAAAAATGGCAGACATTTTCGAAGCCCGTACGATACCTTCGATAAATCTTAAAGCTACCAACGAAATATTCTAAAAAAAATGCCCCGCTCTAAATTTGCCTACATACGCGATTTCTACGGTAAATTTGTAACCAGTCGTATCGATTTCATCCTCGGTAGTTTTATCGTTAAACGCGTCCTGGCCGCAAACATTAAACCACCGCTGTATCACCGAGTCTCTCAAACGCTAACTTTCCTCCAGCCTTCTAAATCATCCGTTCCCCCTCCCCTGTAGTAGTCATCTTTTTTAATTTCTCCCCCGCGAATCGATGAACGCAACGTCGACGCCTCGGAAAAAGGCAGAAAGAGAGACAAGACGCAATAAATATCGGATGAATAATGTGCGCGCGACGGGGGTGGATAAAAAAAGAGGAGCGCGGCGATCTTAAAGGGATGGGAAGCGCGATCGGTTGGCGGAAAAATCGTTGATAGCACTTCGGTTGTTGGTGACAACGGTTTTGCGGTCAGAGAGGCGTCGGATTCGCGGTTAAAAGCAGCGGCGGCGGCGCGGAGCGGCGAGGGGAGCGGAGCGGAGAGGAGAGGAGCGGAACGGTTGAAACGAAATAAAAAGGGCGTATTGAAAAATGGGGGAAAAGCGCGGGGCGAAATACACGGGTGCCGGGGTGCATTGGCTTTTCGAAGCGATTGCCAGTGGCGATAAGGACTTCATTGTCTCGGCAGCGAATCGAAAAACGAGCGGGATGCCATGCTGGATAGATGAAAACGGTGCAAGGGAACAGTCGGAGGTTCCACCAGCGCCGAACCATTCGCTAAGTACAGGATAGGCCATCCATTTGTAGGAAACATCATAAATTTTCAACTGAAATTCCGCCGCGCGTAAAACAGCCGACGCTTTGTTACGCCCTTTGCGATTTAGACCGGCTATTAGAGGATGTATACGAAAATCCGACCATTAAATATAATTTCTCTGTTTAAACCCCTCCCGGTTTAATCGAAGAGATAACAAGGTACGTGATACGTGCGCGTGTTTTAGATTTCGGGCTGCGAATCTTTAGGCAAATTCGTATTCTCAAGTAAGAGAATTAACCCATCGTAATGCTGCATTCACGCAACGTTTTATTTGCGATGTCGCCAAACTTTATCTACAGTAGAAACCAAGCGAAGCAACGAATGACGACGAGAAAGATATTACACCAATTCCCTGCAAATGCACTTTTGCAATTACCGTGTTAATCTAGCGATGCAACGTGCCTAGACAAAAATTCTCCCCAACGGGTTAAACGTAGGCTAGCGTTTTCACCGCTCAAAACATTGCCATATTCCTTCGCCAATTCGATTCCCCGTCGCAGTGGTTAAAAGGCACGCGTTTAGAACGGTCGCGAGCTACAGCCATCGCGGAAGCCCAGATTGATATCCGTTTTCATTTCGCTCGCGCGTATCGTGGAGAAAAAAAGATAGCCTGTGTCCATTATCTTCGATCTTCTTCGCTCGTTACGATGAAAAACCAAACGAAACGAAACGGGACGAAAGCAAGAGAAGAGAAGAGAAGAGAAGAGAAGAGAAGAGAAGAGAAGGACGGCGAGGGGGGAGCGGTTAAAAACGGGCGGGTGTGGCATTTTCTATCCGCGATGACGAGGGAGAGGAGGGAACTCGGCATGGGCCATCGTCTAGCTGGACGCGTTTAATAGATCGCACGCCGACTCGTGAATTCCATCCTGTCATCCCGACAACCGTGTTTCACGTTGCTCCCGCGTACATACACCGCGTATAATTCCGGTTAGATATGTACGCGCGTATATGCTTGTTTTCCCAACGGGACGGTGTACACCAATGAAATGTCCTCTCGCGGAGATTTCATTCCCGTTCCAGCTTTTCCTCTACCCTCCTCCTCCTCCTCCTCCTCCTCTGCGTTTCGCCGTGTGTGCACGCGTTTCCGCGCCCATGTGCCCCATCTGATCTTCCGTCATCGCTTTCTCTCCGTTAGGCTGCTGCCTACTACTATTTAGGTATTACAACGCGCCGCAGCGCGGCATGAAAGGAGAGCCGCCGCTCCGCTCCGAAAAATACCCCAACACAATGGCTAATGTTAATGATGTAGGCGGAGCACCTGTTAGGCGAAAGGGGAACCCGCCAAATGTTCAGGCCTTCTTTAGCGACATTGGCACGGTTGGTTCGCGTAGCTGAAAGCGGCCTGAATGGCAAGCATTTATTCCCTGTTTGCAGAGGACCGAATAACACATCAAGGGCTATCCGAGCGTATTTTGGATCTCTTCTTTGGCAAACCTGGCTTTTCCAGTATCCTTCCACGTTTCGTTTTAGCGCCGACTATATACGAGAGAATATTTTTCTTCGCGTGGAATTCTTCTGTTCAGGCTACTATTCGTTTGCCACAAGAAGCCACGCAAGTATTTACGTGCAGTCCCGTTCTACGTGCAATCTACTAGCCTCCTTATGCGCGCGTGACGTGTTCGCTATTAACCGAACACGTTTAAGATGTACAATAATTTAATAAGGAAGACGGCGTGCCACGATGGAGGAGACGGTAAACCATATGTACGGTGAGGATGCAAAGACTCGTCTAACTTCTCTTCGTGGACGGACAGTACTTGGTTGCGTTATCGTTATCGTTGCGTTAGATATCGGTTAGGAATTTAGCGAGCGCGATAGTGTTCTTATATTTGTTTATTTAACCTCTTGGCTTAGAACGAGTCACACTCGTGACGCGAATTATAAACAGAGTCATTAAACGCAACTTCTGTTTACAATATCTTGTCATTTTTATCCTAGCTCTAGTTTTGCTTCAGGAGATTAAGATTCGCCAAATTTTAGTATTTTGAACTGCGATCTCTTAACGGTAATTTACGGCGAGGAGTTAATAGCAAGGTAGTGCACGAAAGCGCGTATGTAAACGAAATTTGTATCCCAAATTTGGGCATCGATTTACGTAGCAACCCACAGACGCTGTGAACTCGTTTGCGCTTGATATATCCAAGTGAAAGATTTTCAAAGTTTGCGCTTTTTCGGTCGAGAGGGGGCAAAAAAAGGAAACGGAGAGGAAAAAAGGGAGGTGGCGCGAAAGTGAAACTATTTTAAATCGGAAAGCAAATATTTGAGGTTCAAGAAGAACGGTGGGGAGTTGGCGTGGCTAGTTTGAAAGTTTAAAATCAACAAAACTGACTGCGATCGCGATTTATGTGTGTGTGTGTGTTTGCGCGCGCGTAGCTTATTCGTTAAATTAACTTCAACCTCAGATTTGAACGCAACCGAAAGTTGTGTATCTCTGTGCGCCGCGAAATTGCAACCGGCGATTACTTTAAATATTATTTCATTCGGAAAATTACCATCCCGAAATACAAAATACAGAGATGCTAATTGATTGGTCCGAAAGATGTCCCGTACTTTCAAATTACAATATTTGCCTCCTAATATTTTAAAAATTCAAGCGTAAACGAATACACGACGTCTACGCGTTGTTACGTAAATCGAAGCCCAAATGTAGTATACAAATTTCGGTTACCTTTAACTAAATTACTTTGCTACTGAATAGAATAATTCGAGCGTCCCGCGGCATAATTCGTTAATTTCATAAACCTAGACGAAGGCTAGACTAAAAACCTAAACGAATTCCCTTATCCGAACACTCAAGACGAATGAATCATAGATGAATCATAGGAACAAACTACTAACGTTCACGACAAAGTCAACCCGTATTTAAGCATACCAATCTTATCGTTACAGTTGCACTTATACTTCGTTACTTCCTCTAACGCACTTGTCGCGTGCGCCAATTCAAATCCGAACATCTGCATATTATATCTGTCAATTAATTCGGTTAACCGCGCTTTCTATACTCAAATAAAGGCTGGCAAATAATGCGCGGGCTAAAGGTATCGGTGCTTTTTGATGAAATTCAGCAGGATTTCCTTTTGATTTGACCGGTTTCAACGGCGGCGGCAACAGCAGCGGAGAACGGAGGAGAAGCGGAAGAGTATTCGGCGACGAGGGTCGATGTAAAGTTTTCCCGTGCTGAATATTGCATGCCGGAAGGATGCAAGTTGCCGGCCGGGAAGCCGTATCAAAATTCTTTTCAAAATGAATTCCTGGACGAAGGAGGTGTCAAGAGCGGTCCTTCAGAAATCGATTTGTTCGAGGCTATCGAGGAGCGAGGACGCGACCGAGAACAAGGAGAGGACGATGGCAAGGTAATAAGGTGGCCGTTTGTCGTTCCAAGTGTCAAATAAGCGTAGCGGTGTCACCCGTTAGGGCGTCCTGATCTTTTTCCCAACGTTCCACTTCACCTTACTCCTTTCCTGTCACATTCCACCCACCGATTCTTCCTTCCTCCCATTCTCCATCTTTTCCCTTCCTCCTCCCCTATTTCCATCGATGTTTAGAATAATAAAATCGCCTCCCTTCCACGCGTATGCTAAGCAATATCCCTTTCCTTTTCCTCATCCTCCTCCTCCGCATTCTTCTCCAACGTTTGGCAACGCTTCGAAAATAAGTAAGTCCGGGGGGATGAAAAAATGATCACCTCTGCGCGCCTCGGTGGCTGGAATAGTTTGTGGCTGCGGCGGCGTTTGCGAGGTTTTAACTTTTCAACAGCTCCTCGGGATGCTTCTAAGGGTTTTGATTTGTGACATTTCGCCGCGTTTGGCTTGCGAATATTTTCTATTTTTACGCATTCGCTTGTCGAGATTGGGAATTGCCAAGCAATGCAATTGCTGAGCGTTGCATTTGATAAACATTGCAATTGAAGAGCATTAAAATTACCAAGCATTTTAATTTCCAAACACTCCACTACCAAACGTTTTCCAAATTAACCAGAAATTAACCCTTTGCAATCGATCCTAGCAAATAACCACCTAACATATTTTATTCTCCTACCCACGCGTCAATATTTAAACCCGCAAAAATTGCAACGATTGCACTAATAGAGAATCTTGTTAGCAGTGGCACGATAATTCTTTGTCCCCTCCGCAGGGGGTTAATAATAATAATAATTATTGCTATTCGAAAGCAGGCGTATTAGTAATCTATCGCTAGTCTCGTACGACGAAAAATGTGTTTAGGCTGCTTTGGAATTGGCGGAGTCTAATCGTGGCGTATAAACGGAAATGGGATGGAGTGGTGATCAAACTATTGGCCGCTTCCGATATGCACTTGACCGCGTGTAACTGGCACTAGAAGAGGGGAAGATGTAGAAGCAGCCAAGCTACGTAGAAACGGTCATTAATTAATTAGTCCCTAAATCGAGCAATCATCGGTCTCCCGCTCGATCAATGAACCAAATCGAATCGAATCGAATCGAATCCAATGATGATTACTGATTACAGAGTTCGACCGGGAGAGATACTCTGTACGTGGTCAGGCCGCCGACGATATCCACGGGCTAATAGATTTCTCCATCCGCTTAATCAATTTAATACCAATAACACCGTTTAACTTCAAAAACCCTCTACGCGTTTCCCATCCCACTCGATAGTCAATTTTCCATCCCTACGATTTCAAACTAATTCGCAAATATTAGCTTCTGCAAAAAGTTCCGACAACTTTCCTATCATACCCGTACTCGAATTGAATGTCCATAGCGCTTTGCAAAAGCATTATTATGCCGTCTACACTTTACGTAAAATGATATCAATTGTATTCGAAGGGAGTTTAGGCTACTCGAATCTTCCTGTTGCAAATTTCGTAAACCTACCGCAACAGAGATGGATATCGTAAGAAAAGTCTACCTTTTACAGTACGAAACGAAGCTACATTTGAAGGAAACTTGGGATACTTAAATTTTGTAGCACAAATCATCCGGCTTTTCTATCGGGAACTTAATCGAATTGAATTTTGATAGCACCTAACGAAACTACTACAATGATGACGCTATTGTAAGCAAATTCTGTCCATCCTCCTGTCTATGCTACTCAAATTCCATAGATAGTTCGAATCGTCTCGTTTTCCGCGTAGAAATATATTTGAATCGAATTTTTATATCATTCGCCAAATCAGCTATAGCAACAGGGCTATTACAGCAACATTCCGTCCGTCTATTCTACATCTACTCTGTATCCATTCCATATATACTCTACATCTATTCTATATTCATTTCTAATCTTCACGTTTACACTAACACGAATCCGTTCAAACTTATTCCGTCGCCCAGTAAAACCTAATCTAGCCTAACAACATTTCGTCCACCTTTTCCCCCGTTAACTCGTAATATTCGTAATCGCAATTGCGTAACGATACAAATCCCTCGAAACCTTTCCCAACGCATAATAAAACCCAGCCACTTCCTATTCATCCCTGCAACAACATTCGATCCCTTTCTATCGATTTCCCCGTCGCGTATCTGTCTAAATTTGTTTAAAAAACAAAGAGCGAACTGGGCTGGTTACACGCGAGAGCGTGGAGCACGGCTCGGGTTACATTTCGCGAGACGCGCTAGCTGGGTTAGCGGATTAATTTTCATTTAAGCGTGTCTAATGCGCGCGCGGATCGAATGTTATTATCCGCTCGCGCTTCGCCGTACACTTTGCTCCACTCTCCGCCGGCATGCAGCAGTGCAGCAGTGCAGCAGTGTAACAGTGTAACAGTGTAGCGGTGTAGCAGAGATAGTGGCATGCAGCCAGGTCGGATACATGCACGCGGCGGGTACATTAAATGGTTGAAGTTCAAGTGTCGAGTTGCCGAGAGTTCTTCTATCTCGCCGGAGCAACTTCGCCGAGTGTTGCCGGCTCGATAAAAGTGTTTCTCTTTTCCTCGCTAGAGTTTATACCGAAGCCACGGTTCAAACTTTTACCTTCTTGACCACCCGCTTGCGCGCCCCTTTCTTCCTCCCGTTTTTTCTTCTAATCCCATGCCACCCGCAGCAGCGGCAACGGCGTCCCAACGCACGCCGATAACAATGAAAATCTCCTGCTATCGTCTTACAGGCAGTCGCCAAACGCGGCCATAATTCACCGCTGCCGCAAGCAAATACTCGCTTCGGCCATTTATCGAGCCACAGTCTTCTTACGGAACGCTACGGAGCGGAGCGGTAGGAAGCGGAACGTTACGGAATGCTACGCAATGCTACGGAATGGTACGAAACCCTATGGAACTGTGTCGAACTCTACGTAACGCTACGCAACGCTGCAAAGCAGAACGTTACGTAGCGGAACACTATGGAATGCTACGGAACGCTACGAAGTGGAACGTTACAAAATAGAACTCTTTCGGATACTACGCTATGCTACGGAGTTGCACGAAATGAAACGTTACGAAATGGAACGCTACGGAATAGTACGCAATGTTACGGAATAGTACGCAACGCTACGGAACATTATGGAACTCTACTGAATGTTACGGAACGCTGCGAAACGGAGCGTTGCGAAACGAAACGCTATGGAACGCAACGGAATGCAACGTTACAAAATTGAACGCTACGGGACACTACGCAACGCTACGGAACTCTGTGGAACTCTACCGAACTCTACGGAACGCTATGGAATGCTACGCAATGCTAAAGAACACTACGGGATGAAATCTTGCAAAATGGAACGCTATGGGACGCTGTGCAATGCTACGGAACTCTGTGAACTGATATCAAACGCTACGGAATCCTACGAATCGGCGTGGAACGCTACGGAATCCTGTGAATCGGTATAGAACGCTATAGAACGGAACATTGCAGCACAGAGTGCTACGGGATCCTACGGAACGCTAGGAAATCGCTACGCAATGCTAGGGAATTCTACGGAATCCTACCGAACTGTATGAATCGCTACGGAAATCTATGGAACGGTACGGAATGCTACGGTATCCTACGGAACGCTACGAAGCTCTAAAGAACGGAATGAGAAGACGAATGTTTGCGAATTCATCGTAGCATCTTGAGCCGTAACTGGAAAGGTGGACCGTGACAGGCTCCGGTGAATTGCGTTGCTCTTAAACATTCAATTCATTCGGCTTTGTTAATAAATTAATAAATTTGTTGGAAATTAATAAATTAGAATTTCCAACGTCAAATTTTATTTCTTCTTTTCAAATGCTTAACAGATATTTAAACCCCTTAACGTTTGACTCAGCTTCAACAGAAATGGATATTATCGTGGGTGAAATATAATTTGAACCGCAATTTTGCCATTGCTTTGCAAATTATTGCTTTACAATATTCGAACGACTTGCAAGTGACGCGATATGAAAACAATAATCAGCTATTGGTAGGTACGCAATTATATATGCTACGCTGATTTACCGAACTATAGTGTTGCTACGGAACGATACGGAATGCTACGGAAGGCCACGAAATGGGATGAGAAGCGGAGGAATCTTTATGAATTCATCGTAGCGAAAAATTGGGCCAAGTCCCAAGCCTGCTCGGTGCTAACGACAAGAACCTACTCCAACTTTTGATCATTTTACCTTATTAAGCTACGTAGTCATTATTCCTCAAGACAAACTTCTTCGTGCCTCCCCATTATGCTGCCGAAGGAGAATTTAAAAATTAGCTCCGAGTTTTAAACGCTTTTACTAGGAATCAGCTTCGTACTTTGCGGTCTCTTCGACGGGACGCGGAAATTTGCTTTGTACTCGTGCGTACGTCGCGCGGGCAACGTTAAACCCTATTACTATCGATTTATCGTTTCACCGCGGCGGATTAGTTTTGGTAATTAAAAACGCTGTCGACGCGTCGAGACGCTTGCGATCGCAACGAATAAACGTTACTAGAAGGAACGTCGAATCGGCGAAAGGGCCGGCGATTTTCTAACGCCGTCGCTCGAATCTGCATGCAGCTCGCCGCTCTTCCACTTACAAGCCAACTGTAACAGTGTACACACTCCGAAGAGGGAAGATAGAAACGCGCGTGAGAACGGTAAATTAACCGTGGCGCGTCAAGCGGGACTTTATAATCCGGAAATTAAAGGTGTATTATATCCGGAGAGGAGAGAGAGAGCGAGAGTAGCGAGTGTCTGACGAAAAGGGTGCAGACGTTTGCGGCGATGGTGGCGAAGGAAAAAGGAGGCTTGCACGGAGGTCGACGAAGGAGCAAAAGGAACACAAGAGCAGGAAGAAGGTGGAGAAAGAGGGGCTGGTGAAAGAGGAAGCTCGGTATACGGGAAATAGAAGAACCGAGCGAGGCCGAACTACTAACTTTTCTTATAAGATCTAAAGTTTCCGCGTGCTAAGATCCTTCTTCCTTTTCTTCCCCCTCCTCCACCACCTCCTCCTCCTCCTCCAACCCCTACTCTTCGTCTTCGTCTTCGTCTTCTTTTCTTTTCTTATATATCTTGTTTTCAGTGCTATCCTTTAGGCAACTGGCAACTGGAGTTGCCAGGCGTCCACGAATGCGCGGAAGCATCCATAACGAACACAAAGATGCGGCGAAGGCGGTGGCGGTGGCGGTGGCGGTGGCGGGAAATATTAGAGCTTTTAAACGTCGTTATTAGTTTACACTGCGAGTCGAATAACTTTGCAACTTCCTTCGGGATATTTTCAACCTTCTCCCTCCCTCTCTCTCTCTCTCTCTCTCTCTCTCTCTCTATCCTCCTGCTACTCGTGTGAACTTTATCCTAGCCGCAACCGCTCCCAGGTATTCTTCGAATCTACCGCTACTCTCTTCTTCCGACGCGGATCAAACGTTTCTAACGCGATTCGAGCGACGTTTATTCGACTATTAGACTAAACAAGCAGACTACGAAGCGAGAAAATTAGGCTTATTCCTTTCGTTCGATACGCGAGTCAATTGTTTGCCAAATTGATTAACTCCGCGAAATAAAAAGTACAGAAACTGATAGAGTAAATGTGCGTACGTTTTTAAAATTCCATTCCTATTTGTATAATTCGAATGAATATTGGAGAATATAATAGCAGAATGTATAATAATACGTATGATAACAATACACAGCATATACTACTATTACGTGGTGTATTATTATTACATGTATTACGGCAGGTATTATTTTATCAAGCAACGCAAAATGCATATAATAATGTATCTATGGAATACGCGTTATTACTTTTATAATGACCAAAAACATTTTCCTCGTTTCGTTCCGTTAAACCCGCGTGTTACGGATATTTATTTCAAATATGAGAAGCTACATATCTTTTACTACAGAGTTTGCTCTTTCTTTTTGCGAACGAAAGAAATACGCAACCATCGGCGTAATTAAAATCGTGACTTACTACTTATTGTTAGCAGCGCAACGCGAACAGGACAGCTAATCCCAAATTGACACGTTCGCGCAAGCACAATACCGAAACCATCATGTTCAACGACGTTTTAATGTCTCTATTGTCCACGCAACGTTATTTTCTATTCTTTAACCGATACGCTTCGAATATCGTCGCGCATTTATTATAAAAACGCGTTGAAAACATCGCAAAGTTCGCAAGATCGCGCGTAATTTAACGGCGCCGCGTTCGCTTATCGTTAGCGACAACAACGCGACGCGAAATCGACAAACGTTCTTCAACGTTTCAACGTTTTAATCGTTCACGCAACGCTGCTTGCTACCGTTCAACCGATACGCATTAAAGATCGTTGCTTACTTACTATAAAAACGCGTTAAAATGGTGGAAAAGTCCGCAAGATTGCGCGTAATTTAATGGAGCCGCGTGCACTTAACGCGACGCGTCGGCTACCGCGGAGCGACTGATAAACTAAACATGGCTACAACCTTTATTCGGACACGAGCCGTTTGCGCCCGTGTTTACTTCCCAAGTTCAGCGACCGAAGCAAGAAACGAAACCGTGCTCCTACGCTATGTATACTCATCGATGAGAAGAATTAAGAGACTGAAATATTCTCGATCTTCGAAATGTTTTAGCTTCGTAATAAAGCATTGAACGACGAAATAAACTGCAGCTCTTTTTAACCCTTTACCCTACGATTATTTGTTTGATTATTTTATTACTTTTACATCGCGTCGCGAACAAATTATTTCAATATTGTTTATTTAATATATAATAATAGGTAAGATTAGAGTTCAAATTAGATGCCTTCTTTAACCCTTTCGATACTAGAGACCGTCGAAATTTCGTACCAGTTAAATCATTTGAATATTTTTATTCAATAACGTCTAATCTTATAATGCAAAGCTAAGACTAGAGTTCAAATTGAATGCGATCTTTAACCCTTTCGATACTAGAGACCGCCGAAGTTATGTACCGGTTAAAAATCTGGCTAGTAGCATATTTTGACATTTCTAGATTTGTAGTTAACTTAGTATTCGTCGAATATTAATTGGTTGAAGAATGAACGATTTGCAAGTATACTCGCGGCTAAATTTTCGCGCAGAACATTAGCACATCGATAGCTAATTTCGCCGTAGCGAAAGGGTTATTATCGAGCGTTTCCGTTGAAACTACGGCATAATTCATAGAACGAGCGTGACTAGTTTTTATAGAACAAAGGGTTAAAGCTTAAAGCTTCAAGGAACGATGCTGTTTTCTTTTTTTCTTACGCAAGCAGAAAAGGTTTGTATACTTTAACAAATTTACCCCGCCATACTGCTACTTTAGCTCGCTATTTATAAAATATGGAAATTATGTACGCGTCCCGTAGTGGCCAATAAATATTTCCCCCTATTTTACATAAATATTAATAGCGTTGGACTAATCGCAAGAAGAAACTAGGACCCGTGCAGCGTACCGAAGGCTTAAAATGTCTCTCGTTTCGCACAGGTGAAGACGGACGCGTTTGGCGAATCGCGAACGAAAAAATAATTAAGATACGCAGAGGTTCGAGCGAGGTAATAAAATAGCGATGGCAAAGGTTAGGAAAGGGATGAGTTTGGAGGAAATATAGTGGACCGATTGGAGGGTTGGAATGACGTTTGGAGCATAAGCGCACGGTAGCGGCGACAGGGGTAGAGGTTCATTGCGTCAGCTAATTATTTATTACCTCGTGAAAGTAACGCTCTTTCAGCCATGTGAATAAGTAACCGCCATTAAACTTGAGCATGTAGGCGATATATCTGTCGGGAGTAGGAGAGTGCTTCCGACCTCGGTACGACTTTTACGAGCACGTTGTAAGACTATCGTCCTTAGTCCTTCGTCCCATTTCCCCTTTGTTTTCTCGCGAAAATGGAGCACTGAACTGAGTGCTTCCTTCGATAAAAAACAAATTTCTTGCTAGTTACTTCTCGCTCTATCCTTTAAACGTCAGCACACTCGCGCACGTGCACACAAGTGCACGTACACGAAAACACAGAGAGAATTATTGCCGTTAGATGTGCGCGCCTTTATTTCGCTATCAACACTTCCTCCTCTTGTTCGCCGACTTTTCTAGTCGCCCAAAGATACTACCAACGGTAGATGTCCTATTTACTGTCAGCGTTCTTATCGCGTCAGCGATACGCGAATTACTTTAGTTAACAGTGGAAGCTCGATCCGCGATGGAAACACTTGCACGTCGGAAGCATACAAGTCCAATAGCGTGGAAATTCAACGCTTAGAATTCGCAAGCTTAGGGATCCAAGCGCTTGCAATTCGAAAGCTTAGAATCGAAACGCTTAGAATTCAATCGCTTAGAATTGCAAAGCTTAGGACGCGAAATGCTTGGAATTCGACAGCTTAGAAATTCAAATGCTCGCAGTTTGAAAGCTTAGAAACTGAAATGCGTAGAATTCGAAAGCATAGAAATTCAAATGCTTGCAATTCGAAAGCTTGGAAACTAGAGCGCGTAGAATTCGAAAGCTTGGAAACTAAAGCGCGTAGAATTCGAAAGCTTAGAAATGGAAACGTTTGGAACTGGAAAACCTGGCAAGCCTATCTTCCAAACCCCAACTATAATACATTGATGAAGTTTGCCCGTTTATATAGAACGAGTTGACAATTGAAAAGAGAACTAATAAAGGGACAGAAGTGGTATGCTGTAGGCGAAACTTGGTCCGGTAGAATGTTGCAAGTAGACGACGGGGACAGGGGAGGGAAATGGAATGGAAGAAGATCCATAAGGAATGTGTATGGGTTAGGATATGAAGTGAATGCGTGTAGGCGAGGACGTGCGAAAGAGGTTAAATGGAAAGGAAGGATTATTGGCGTGGTATTGGGGATATCGGCGGGGAGCACGTAAGCCCCGGAGGGGTCGCCCCATAGGAACCATGCTCTCCTGCACTGTACTCCTACACTCCGAGCTACGTGTAATCGTGCCACTAGCTTGCGAAACCCAGTGAAATAGAGAAGCTGCAAGCTGCAAGCTGCTCTACAGCAGTAGGGGAGGACACCGCCTAGAAGCGCATGACTGGCAAGCCAAGAGAAGAGTACGGCGTACAGAGTACAGAGGGGGCGAAAGAGGGGGAAAAGTGATTTCGACCATAACAACTGCTTCTCCTAGAAGCGACAGCCAGCCTTGAATGCGGTCGAGAGTTTCAGCGAGACTCACGAGACTTGGCCAGAGTGATCCGAGACGACTAAGATGCTAGGGTTAAGGAAATGTGTGCTCTTCGGCTGTGCAGCACTGCTCTAACATTACCGCCAAAACCTCCGCCAGCCTATACGTTCCAAGGGGAGGGGGATGGACCTCTGGTTGTTATCCAACTTCTACACGGGCGCGCGTACTCGTGCACACCGACGCTTTCCAACTATCAACCCATTCGCGGCGGAGTTCTTCTAATTTCCAGGAGTGCACCGAGTTAGGTTCGATTCCGCTTCGAAGACAGGGATGATTTCTCGATACGCGTGAAAGGTTGCTTTACCTTCGAGGCAGATAGATGAACGCGCATCGATGAACGATCCGTTAAATGGAGTAAACGAGCAAAGGAGGTTGGTAAAAAATGGAAATGAAAAGAAAGGGAACGAAAGATTCCTATATACTAATACGCATTGTTCGTTCGCTGGTTAACCCTTTCGCTGCGAACGACATTTACCCACGAACGTTTCAATCTCCTAGCGTTTAAATTTTTAAGCGTCCACATCGGTCAAAGGGTTAACGTTCCCATAAATAATTGCTCCGCACCCAATCTCCTGAAAAATATTACTCAAATCCCCGAATAAATCGCAATGGAAAACCTATCGAATAAAAAAGACTTGCAAGCCTGCGTACTATTTTCCCGTTGCACCTTCTTTTCGCCGGTGGAATCGTGGAACGCGATGCGCGACGCTAAATATTAGATACAATTATCCCGGTTTAGCTTGGAATTCGGCAAAATGTTCGCAACAATAATTCGGATCGGCGAATTTCCGTAACACGCGGGCAAAGGTTATTAATATTTTTCTTTCTCGCGCGCTGCCACATCGAATTCATCAATATTCCCATTAAGCATTCCCGATAAGTATCAAAGTAGCAGTATTATTGTATCAATTGAACTGTGCATGCAATTAAACATGCCGATTGATAATAACGAGTACACATCGTCGTACTCGCGTGCGTAGCTACGCGGAGAGAAAGAGAGAGAGAGAGAGAGAGAGAGAGAGAGAGAGAGAGAGAGAGAGAGAACGGGGAGTACTTAATGGAAAATGCGAACGTAATTTATTCCGGGAATTTCAATAAACCGAATACGTAGTAATAATTACGCACAAGTTGTTTAATGCTGATACATTATTTCTGGTAAATTTTCCGCCCGTGCTACGCGAAAACTTGTGACAAGTATACAAATTGCAATGCACGCAACTAACGATGAGAATTTCCGGGTGGAATTATCGCCGGGAATGTTTCGCCGACAACATGAGCGAGCGTTCTTCCCCTTACCACGACTAATTACCGGATTATCACCGTGCATCTTCGCGACAGGCAGAAGATCAACGCGAAATATCGGAACACAGCCAACAGAAGTAGAGATATGGCCAGGGGAATGAGATTCGTCGATCAACAAATGCATTCGCTTTCCAATGCTTTTGGAATTTCGCCGCGCAATCTACCGCTACCCGATATCGATTCCCTACTTTAATACCTCTCAAAATATCTCTGCTAAACATCCCGCCAATAATACAGGCAAAGGGTTCACGCGTTTTCCCCCTCGCTAACTTTTTCGCCTTCCAGCGCGATCAAAACAGTTGCTCGTCGAAAACGACCGGCTAGCATACGCGAGTACCAACGCACGCGTAGAAGAAAGGGTTAAACGTGAAACCTGAAGAAGCCCGTCGAATCGTCGAGCTCCGTAAGTCTACTAATAATTGCAAGTCCGTGGAGTGGACGATAAATGCGTAAACAGCGTTAAGCGTCCGCTGACGGGCGCATCGCGGATCCGAGGACTGCGCGTTTGATAAAAATCTGAGCAAGCGTTTAAAGAAGTCGGATGGTGGCCGGTGTAATTTCACGGATATTTTAGATTTTCCGAGGGTCGTAAAACGCGGAGCGTGTAGCCGGGGTATAGCGAGAACGACAGGGGCGAAAATTGCGCGTCAAGCAGAGCTCTCCGGTAATTATTACTTTCATTTTTGCCGGGGAAGTGTGAGCGGCGCGGCGCGGCGCGACGCGACGCGGCGGCCCCGTGAAAAGAAAGAAGCTAGGCGAAAGGTTGCTGCCTGCTGGCACGGTGTGTGAAAAGGTACGAGCAACCTCCACGGCTCTTACTTACATCTACTATGTAAGTAAGTAAGTAAGTACGCGTGTACGTGTGCATACGTGTGTACGATATATACGCGTGTATGTATACGTGCATGTATATAGCCTGCCTCGTCGTTATGGAATCCCATAACCGCGGCTCTATTCTACTCTAGTGCTTCTTACACCAAACTCCCCGACGCGCTAATGTTCCTACCTACCTTACAAGGACCCACTTTCCTCCTGCTTTCCCATTCTTGTATCCCAGTTATTGCATTAACCCCCTAACCGAGTCAATTAATTCCTCTCGCAACTTTACCTCTACCTCCCTACCGAATCCACTTCGTCCAACTTTACACGTACTTTCTAATTGAAATCTATATCAGTTACTCCGCAACGCCAATTTTCCTTCGCCCTCTTTCGGAGATATCTTTTCCCTGCATACATTATCCGCCCGTTCGATTGCGCGTTCGCCTTCCACGTGCCTCGTTTAGCGAATACGCAACGTCCACGTGTCGTTACGGAAAAACAAACTCCATCTTTAGCCGCGACTTTTTTCTTTTTCGTCGCGATTCTTCGCACGTTCGTGCGCTTATTAAATAAACGAATTCGGGCGACGATTACAGGGATGCTGGCGGCACGTGGGACATTTACCCTATTTTATGCTCACCTTCGAGAAATAGCTGTACGGTAGAAGCTCTGTTACACGTTATTCGTTATTCGTTACGAGTCGGTTGGTTGGAGCAAAGTAAACAGCGGAGGACGGAGGGGAAAGAAAAAGTAGGTAGGGAATGTTGCACGTTGAGGTGTCCCGAAAACGTATGGGGACGAAAAGAGCGCCATAAGTTGCTCGTAAGACACTGCCTCTGATCCGTAGAGCAGCGCCAGTTGGCGCATGCATCATCCTCGGCGTTTTCTACCGTGTTATTCCATTCCGGCAACGTAATCTGCATTCTCCGTTTTACGTTGCAGAAATATCGGTAGAACGTGGGCAGCTTTCGGTTCGCCGCCAAACTCGTCCGGACATCATGCCCTGCTAACCCATCTCTGTACACTTATTCTCTTCCCCAAACGATTCTCATAAATATCTCTATCGATCACGCCAGGCGTGCGCTCTTCTCGCGGCGAGCAACGGTTTACTTCCACCCAACCCTACCGAGCTCGATCTTTCCTTCGTCGCGTCGCGTTTACGCTCTCCTCGATACCAATATTATCTCGCGATTAGAGTTGGCTAGCTAATAGCAGCGCAAACGAATAGCGAAGCAAAACGAAATATAAACGTACGAACGAGAGCATAGGTATAGCGAGCAGATAAGCGTTATACGTAGGCAATTAAAGGCGTCCAGGCGAATTAAGGTTATCAAAGTTATTTATCGCCCTGCGAATATTGCTGCTAAATTTTATTACGCTACCTCTTTCAACCCTTTCGCTGCGCCGCCTTCAAGTGAAAAGCGTTTAACGTTCTCGATGCACGGATTAGCCGGCGTTTCATTCGCGTGGAAAGAATGCGGGCATAAACGCCTACGGTGGCTACGAAAACTACCTATTTCGTATCCCGTTTCATTTATTGCGTCGTTCGGCTACCGATTAATCAGATCCAGCTAAGTTTAAGGATCAAAGTTCGCATCGACGTCGTTTAATAGTAGCCTTGGCCAGCTATTCAATTCTGTCGCGGTGGAATTGAAGCGTAGAACGCGATTAGAAAGCGTCCAATTGAAATATTGACTACGCGCAAATCATTTTTCGTGCCGCTCGTTAAACGCTCGGCAAAATTAGCGAGTCTCGTCGCTGATAGGGGAATTATCGACGACTAGAATGGGTAACGAGAAAAATAAATCGGTTTGCACCTGTGCTCGAGCTGATCTACTGTCTCTACTTTACGACCTGCTAAATTTCATTACTTTGTTACGTCATTTTGGCAGACGTTCTCGCCAACCGATTTCATTCATTTTATCCAGTCGACTAATTCATCCATTTATGACTGCATTTGTAATTGCGTTTAAGTTTATCGTTGCAGCTGCATTCACGCTTCCACCTGCATTTACGGTTGGAAGTGAATTTATGCGACAGATCTGAGCTACATTTTTCGAGTCACGAAAGAAGTCTTGCACCTTCTTCAATTGAAATTCCGTATGCTGAATCCTCTTCGCACTCCTACATGTAAATGCCGGAGAGATCAAGCTGTTCCAAGTTCCAACACCGATGCAATTTAGGGAGAAAAGCCATCTAAAACCGTAAGCTAGCCCTATTTTAAGATGCAAATTCTAGTTAAACCTCGCCAGTCTCGCATTTATATTCCTTCTGCCGACGCTTGTCTTTAAATAATTGCAACCAATCGCATGTCTTCGACGGCGGGAATATTATATTTCTGTTACTTATGGTCAACGATCGATAGACGTTTGCACGGTGGCAAAATGGGGTTGCCGTTAATTAATCTGTGTACAGCTAAATTGAATCGTCGTTGCCGAAACGTGGCACGGAGCTGGCGTAAAAACACGGAGCATCTTCATCGCTGCTCACAACCGGCTCTGCGTTTAGCACGTATCTATATCGAATACAGACGCGGCAAGAAACCGGAAGGTTAGTCAGATACGGAGTCTCGGATGCGACTTCCGCTACCAGCTACCTCTCCTTCCGTAATGCTAACGCAATTCGCTTGTAATCGCTTCCTCTAGTAATTCACCAACCCTTGAGCCTCGAAAAATGTCAATCTCCCGTCTATCGCGACGAATTAAATAACGGTAACAAAGCACTGGGTTGCTCGGATAATTCGTAGCGCTTTCACGCGGCGAACTTGGAATACAAATGGACGGCCACGCAAATTTCCAGTCGCGTGTACGCTTTAAAGGGTTAAGGAAGGCAAAATAGCACAGCTTAGCTATTACCGTAACATTATATATCGTACAGCATTGTTATTCGTATGAAAGAAGCAATTATTACGCTTTCTCGCGCGGTTTTACTCTACCGAAACCGGACTGCGAAACGTCTACGTAAATTCCGCGTCTCGATAGCACCGCGATGGGTTGAATACTCCCGAATAACGGTTAAAACGAAAGGGCAGCAATGCTTTAATACTCGTACTCGCGGTTAACAGGCAAAGAAGCAATATTATACTTTCCTATATGGTTTTATTTTAGCGAAAAGCGGGGAGCAAATTGGAAGCTGGGAAAAAGCGAACGTAAGCTGGAACCGGTTGCAGGCTTGCAAAAGGGGGCGGACGAGGAGAATAGAGGGGGAGGAAGAGGAGGGGGTGAGTTTGCAAGGGTTAAAAGGTGAGGCTCCAACACTTCGCGTAGTACGTGTATGCATTTAAATTGTTAAGATGGTGGTGCATATTTTCAGCGCACGCGACTGCCTAATAAGCTTTATTTGCTTCCGTCAGCGTACACCACTATATTTAAGAGAGAATAGCACGGCTGCCGCGGCGGCGGTCGAGGGAAGGGGAGGGGAGGGGAGGGGAGGGGAGGGCAGAGGCGAGACGCCAGGTAGCGTAAATATCAGCCAGCATTATTAATAACCCAAGGTAATTTTACGTAATTGAAAATGCCTAAGGAGGGTCGCGGCGGTATTTTCCTCCGCGGCTATTCTTCCCCGGCTCCCTCGGCTTAATGCCGCTCGTTCTCCTTTTTCCTTTCCACTCTTTTGCTACCCACTTCGCTGTCTGCAAAAACTTGGCCACCGGGCCACACAACCAATCCCTTTTTCGCGCCCCCTGATTTCTCCCACCTTTCTCGACCGCGACCCTTTTCTCTTCCCTTCCAAACGCCAATATTTCCCTCCGATCTATCGCGATCGATCTTCGCACGCGAAATGGCCGATTCCACGCGTGCCTCGAAGATTTTGAGTCGCTGATTAATCGAAGCACGATGGTCATTTGGACTTTGCTGTCCGTTTTCAATTACCCGTCGATCAATTCGTCGCATTCGAGCCGCGATAAAAATGATAAGGGACACTGGCAGCGATCGGGACTCGCAGACTATCTTTGCGTTTCGTTCGCTCTCATCGATCCACATCTCGTCGCAGCTGGTATTTGAAAAGAGGAGAAAGAGAGAGAAAAAAAAAGAGCGAACAACCGCAGTCTTGCTGCGGCTAATACGGCAGAGAAAGCAGGGTAGTTTCATTGATGGAACGAATCGGTAATTGGTATCTCGGAAGCAAATTAGAGTGCCGATAAAGGTAGCTGTTGAGGGTGCATTGTTGTCGCGGTCGTGGACGAAGCAATAGAGGAAACAAGCAGCAACTGGACCAGCAACTAGCTGGCAGAGGCCTTGCCAGGCAGTAGAGAGCTGGCAGAGCAGAGAGCAGAGAGAGAGAGAGAGAGAGAGAGAGGAGAGCAGAGAGCAGGCAGGCGCGAGTAAATGCGAAGCTTGCTGTTTGCTTCGCAACGGCGCGGCGCGGCGCGGCGCGGTGGCGTCCGATTAATTTCTCCGGCAAAGCCTGCGGGCTCCAAGGACATTGGCAACGATTGTTTTCGGCTTTGTCGATCTCAAAACCGTGTAAACGTCCCGCCAGTCCTCTCTCGCTCTCCTCTGTTTCCTAATTAAACTACCACTATGCGGCCAGAGAGGCCTCGCCTCCCAACTATCTCCGTCCGCAAACAAGCACGCCTTTTCCTATTCAACCTTAACATGTTTCTCTTCACTCTTAATCTTTCTATTAAACCAGCGAGATTACCGTTAGCTTCTAATAATTGCCACTTTGACGTCGCGCGGCGAGCGAATCATTTCAAGCGTAGTTCCCTTGCAAACCGAACGCTTCCCTTGGTTAAGATCAGCTTTGGAATTGTTTTGTTACAATTATGCGAGTGGCTTTGGGAAATGTTGACGAGTTAGAAGCTTGGACATTCGACGGGCTCGAATTTGAGAGATTGACAAGAGGGGCGCTTGGAAATTCCAGAGCTACGCTGTTCGAAGGCATGGAAATTTGAAACCCCCAAAATTCAAACGCTTGAGGAAGTCTTAAGGTTTGAAAATTTGAACGCTTGAAAATCCAAATCCCCGAAAATTGAAACGCTCGGAAACTCTACTTTCTGGAACCGCGAAGCTAGACGATTTAAACGTTTGCGAACGCAAAAGTTGAACACCTCTCTGCCCAGAAATTCGCACACCCTCCATAGTTTCCATTCGAAACTCGCAAAGTTTTGTAATCGATTCTGAATAAAAAAAAAAGATAGAATCAAAGTGATTAAATATTAACAGGGGAAGAGGAAATTTTGTTGGCGGTGTTTTTAGGCGAATTTAATGGCGGGTGAAAATGAGTTAGCGAATATCGCGGCGAAGGTATAAAACTTGATTAAATAGTTTACTACTTAGGTAATTATCGAGGCTGTTGGCGGTATTTTGAATACACAGGGAAACAAGGGGAAATCTGTTGAAATATCCGATTATTTACTCGGATTACGTTGTATGTTGGCAAATTCATGGCTCTGTTGTGGAATCGGATATTCAATGGATAGGCACATTCCAAAATGTCCATTAAAACTGAACCGACATAAAGTGCCCCTTTCGTACGCTTTCCCACGCTTCAATGTAATCTCTCATATTTGCTTGCTGAATTATAATATTCCCGTTTAAATTGACACCGCACGCAAAATAACGCGTCCCTAAATCATCGTCGCGAAAATCGTAATTACAAAGGCCGCAGTCGGACGTTTAATTTGCCGAAATTTCAACCGGAAA
Source organism: Eucera pruinosa (assembly GCA_028830335.1). NCBI lineage: Eukaryota > Metazoa > Arthropoda > Insecta > Hymenoptera > Apidae > Eucera > Eucera pruinosa. The sequence continues at coordinate 5,858,976 of JAMYCR010000019.1, forward strand.
CCTTTCAACCGCCCGCCAAACTTGCCAATTTTTAACTCCGTTAAGCGTCGCGATGTCCAACTTGCGAATTTACGCGAACGCGAATACCTCTGCAAATACGATCGCTAGCCGGTTAAAAAAATTCACGCGTGTGGCTAAGATACTAGTTAATACGCGTACCAAACGCCAATCTCGTAGCTTTCATCGTTCTTTTAGAATTAATTCCCAAAAGTGACGTTCGAAAGGGTTAATTCTTAGCAATTTTTAATTCCATTCAGCGTCGCGATATCGAGGTTACGAATTTACGCGAACGCTAATAACTTTGCAAGGACGATCGCTAGCCGGTTGAAAAAATTCACGAGCATTGGTGAAATGTTAATTAATATGCCTACCGAGCGCCAATCCCGTAGCTTTATTGGTTCTTTCAAACGAAATTCCCAAAGGTTAAATTAAGAATTCTTTAGCGGGTTAATACAGAGAATATCTTCGTTCAATTATTATAAACCGTGCGAAGACAGGACTGAAGGAATTCATGTCCAGCCGATATTAAGTGGAATTCCTTGAAAGTATACGACTCTTTCGTCGGAAAGGTGAAGAAAATTCGAGTTGCGAAGGGCAGAGGCGAATATTTTGATTAATCGCGTAAGAGTTGGAAAGAATGGACAGATTTCTGCCATTATCGTTAAACATTTTACGATGGCCTGAACCGCGCCGCGTTGAAACATCATCGAAGTGGGTAGCATTTATTATGCAACGAGTCTCGAAGAGTTTAGCCGGCCGGCGAATCGAAAAACGAAGAGGATCGGCAAAGATTGGATATTGTTGAAATAATAATTAGAACGAAAGTTGAAATTGTGTCTCTGTCGGAGGTTGGTTGGGGAGGCAGAGACGCCTTTGCTCGGCGGATTCGTGTTTGAACGCGAAACTCCAGGAACAATGCGCTCCAATAACCGAACGTATCGGTATTCCAATTGGGTTTCGAGATACCAATTCGTTTAACTATTCACTTCGGTAAATTGTCGCCCGCCAAACCTACGAATTAAAAAAACGCCCAAAACAATACTTTCACCGACGAGAGCAAGATTCTACCGATTCCCCGTTCTCCATTCATTATTTATTCACTTTTATCCTGCAAATCGAATCCGTTCCGCTCTCTACCCGTTACTTTATCGTCCCTTGTAAAATTCCCCCATTTTCAATTTATCTATTACGCGTGCCGGACAAATAATCCGCTCTTTATTTCAGCAAATATGCCTTCAATTTAAAACACGCTGGCGGGATAGAAAAATAGGTTAACGGATATTTGCGTTATCGAACAACGCAGCTGTTATCTTTCGCTGGGAATCTTTTTAAGACTTTTTTCGAGCTGCTTTGCGGCGTTGAAGACGGATGGCGAGTTCGACGGATGAAGTGTATTATTTATCGATACACCGTATTTATTTGAAGCTGCGTCGAATCGTGGAAACCATTAGCGACCACGTTCCGCGTATTTCGTGTACCTACACTTTTATTCGTTGCTCGAGACACCGTTTAAATAAGTATTCGATACTCTGCGCGCGACTGTGTTACGATTTACGCGAGTTCCAGTATCGAGACGTGCTGCAACCGCGCGTACACCGATACAGCTTGCAAACATCTATTATTTTTACGCAAGCTTGGCGCACGAATTTGGCCCGAGCTAATGGAGAATCGCAACGGCGATGAGGTTGCTGGCCGTTCTCAATAACGATTGATGCAGCAACCGTGAACCTTGGGAGAAGAGAGTGAGTGGGTTTGTGGCAGGAAGTATGAGATTGCGGACCGGTTTCCCAAATTAAGGTCGTATGCAACATTCCCGCATTGCATACCTGCATACCCTATGCAAGCTGCCTGTGTACAGAGTATGCAAAATTCAGTAAACCACTCTTGGCCCGTTCTCACCTTCTCACCTCTACTCCGCAACCCTTCCAAATCCGAATCCCTCCTACCCTGTGCTTTCACGTATACCCTTAAGTCAATTTTTCTAAGCAGGTTTCGCGCCATTCGCCATTTCGCCAGCTCCTCGTCCAACGTTTAAAGCCTCTTTCGGTCGCCGAATCGCGTTTCACGCTACTCTTATTCTTACGAAAGTATTGAGTATTCCTGTGCACGTTAATATACTTGCAATCGCCGTTAATCCGTTCGCAGTTCGGTAAGACGGAGACTCGGACGAGACGTCGAACGCAGCGCTACTAATTTCAGATCTTAGGATCGTATCGCATGCGTTAGGATTGCGATTCGTGAGATGTGGAGGAATCGCAAGATAAGGAACTACCGAAAATAAACGCATTTCTTGTACAAATGGAATCTCTTTTTGCAACACGTTCGTTACTTCTCGAAGCTGATTTTCACTTTGCGCGACATTTTTCGTGCCTAACTTTACTCCTTGTTGCAGTGCAGTTTCTCTTATTAGTCGCGTGGAGCATTCAAATATTTATACCTATTTAACTGATTTCAGTAGCGAAATTGAAGTAACTTTCTGATTCGCAGCAACACGTCTGCCCTGCGCGTTTAGTTTTCAGTTGCAAGGTGCCGGCAGCGAAAGGGTTAAAGTTAAAGTGGCCTTGGTCGCTCGACGGAGGAATTAAAGAGGGCTGCAAGAGAGAGCGTGTAGAACAGGATAGGAGAGGAGCTGATTATGGATTATTGGGTTTAGCGCTGCGCGCGGGAACAAATGATTTATCAGAGAAGGAGGAGAGAGGCTCGCAGGAGACGAAGGGCGAAGAATGGAATGGTCGAAGAGAGTTAATTAGCTCTGGCCATAATCTCGATGGTTTTAGACCACATGCGCATGGCTTAACGCACGTTTATTGCATGCAGCTGCAGCTTGCGTGCATTCTCGCGTTCCATCCCTTTGCGCTTCCTGCGGATCTGCACAGAAGCAAGCCCTTTCGCCCCTATTCTCTTCCCTCTTTCCCTCCCGCAACGCCGCCGCAAACCTACGCAATATGTCCAGCCCTCTCTTTGTTCCTCGATTTTATCGTTAACGCTTAATTAATGATACATCTGTCCATTCTGTTTGCGCCTAGTACCGCAACGTTTCCTTCTCAACACGCCACGGACTATCCGAATATTTCTAAGCGTCCTAAGCAATATTTAACCCTTTCTTCGCGATTAACATTGCAACGCTTGCTTCTAAATACGACACGGATTATTAAAATATTTGGCGGAGGCCAAGGGAAAGGTGGCGAGTATTGTTTAACCCTTTGAAGCCTTCGATACAGCACTGATACCCCGTCCAGTGATTGGCATAATTGTTGGCACATGAAGAAAGGTACAGAGATAAGAAAAGTATACCGTATACAATAGTATGAATTTTGATTGAAGTGATCTCTCGCAATTGAAATAAATAAAAATATAGTATATACGTACATATGTGTAACAGTAGTCAAACTTTCAGTGCTGTTCTATTGGAAAATACATAAGTAACTTATATCAGTGACGAATGTTTAATGGACAGTGACGCGAAATAAAACAGTAATAGAGATTCTGCCAATAGCTTATCTATTTTTCATACTTCTACCAGCTTTTTCCAACAGCAATGGAAATACTTCGATAAAGGTTGCAATGTTCTAATATTTAACGCGTGGAATTCCCAATTACTCCGACGGCTACGAATTACGCGCCTTGGATAATTAAAGTATTTAGCTTTTGGGGAATGCTCGAAGCGTCTTTTAAATTTGAAGAGGAAACTCTTCTGTAGGGGTGGAATCTTTGAATCGATACGAATTACGGCTGGTAATTGTTGCAATTCGCGGGACTGTTGCGATCGGTTAAGTGCAGAGCTGTCATGTGCACTTTAACAGCGGATGAGTTACTCCAAAGTGCGAGTTTGTTAACAGTTGCTAAACGTTATTTCTATGTTTCGGTCTACGCGGCAGACGACGTCAGCTTCAGCCGCGAAACTTGTACCTTTGTGTGTTTACCCTCTATCCTGGCGAAAATTATTTTAGCAATTAGACCGCGCATTCTTATCCACTTGTTTCACGTGGGAAAGCCTTTACCTAATTTCTCACCTACTCTCAGCTTCGTCGATGGAATAGAAATTTACGATAGAAGCGTAAAATTGCTCAGCGAAATTAACTTTCGATCCTTTACTTAATTTCTCAGCTATCCGCTGCACGATTTCAATTTTCGCGACGCTCAACAAAATACGGAAAATTTCTACGGGGGATTAAAAAAGTGCAGGACCAACAGACGGATAAACACTTGTTGACTGTTCGAACATGAGAGATCAGCAGCTGAACTCTGAACAGAAGCTGAACGCAACCAAAATTGTTAATAGGTGTTAATTTGCAGTAAGTTTAAGCGGATTTCTGCTAACTACCTGCAACTTGTTTGTAATAACTCTTGAGTAGCAGCGCTACGAAACGATACGCCATCTATAGACACGTTCTATAGCATAACTAGGGCGTACTTAATTGAGCGCGCGGATGTACGAATAGATATCGTATTAACGCCCCCTCTTCTCTTCTTCTCTCCTTGCGCTTTGCCGTATCGTCGCTTCTTATTTCCAATTTCCAATTCCAACCCCCCTTGCCTCGCCAATTCCTTCCTAGCCGCGCGCACGCGTTACGCGAATCAATTTTTACCATTTTATTACACGCAAAGCAGTTAAAAGGAACTCTGTTACAAATATTCGCTCCGCTTGCAACGCACGTTACCCCACAAGTGTGACTCGTGGTTTTAAGGCAACGGGTTAATAAATACGCCGATTTGCATGTAAATTGCTGTAACAAATAGGCAGACGCAGAGATGCTATACGTAATAGGTGCGAATTTTGACGCGCTAGTGGGGAACGTGGTAAAATAGCGCGCAGTATATGCAGGGCGCATAGATACGCGAAATAGTCGCACCGAGGAAGATATTTTAATCCCTTGCGGACGGAAACGTTTACCGCGTTGGTTTCCGAGGGCGAGTATCAATCATCGCGTTACAAAAATAAGGAGAATCCTCTGAAAATGAATTCAAATTCTCTAGTTTAAATATTGGTACGCGTTGAAGCTACTTGGAACGGGATGACTACTCCCCGACGTCTGCAGACGTTCGCAAAGGGTTAACACCTGCTTAGAGGCTAAAGCTACCCTCCACATAGACCACCGCTTCTCTATTCCTGTTCACGCTCGGTCATTTCGTACGCGGCAACCGAACACACGAAGGTCGAACAGTCCATCTTCGTCGGCGGTACAACTTTCGACGTTCGTCGGGCACGAAGAGTCGCGTATCGCGAGTTAAGCCAGCTCCTGGCAATATCGAGGCGGGTGCAGGGAGGAGGAGAGAAGAGACGGTTGTCATTTAGCAGGTAGGTGCGCATTGAAAAGGGTTGCCGGTACACACAGGTGACGATACGAGGCGTCACACGGGCCGATCGAGAATGGAAATAGGAGATCCATGGCGAATCGCGCGCGCGAGGGGTGCAAAGCGACCCCGAAGCGGAGCAAAGCGTAGCCGAGAGGATAGAGGATAGAGGATAGAGGCTAGAGGCTAGATAGAGGAGAGGAAGGGCGGAAGGGTGCGGCGAGGTGAGGCGTGGCGAGGCGAAGTGAAACGAGGAGAGACGAAGCAGAGGGATACCGTGAAACGTGCCGGACGATTTGAGAGGGCTGGCCGCCGGCTGACACGAACCCAAGGGCTGCAAAGCCGGAGTGGGGCTACGAGAAGCGTCGCGACGCTTCTCGGTAACGCTGCGAACTAAAAGTCCGGGGCGGCACGCCGCGCCAGTGTTCAGCCCGCGATCGTCGCGAGCGTACGCGCGTATCGCACTTTCCCCGTCGTCGTCGTCGTCGTCGTCTTCGTCGTCTTCGTCTACGTCTTCGTTTTCGGATCTACGTACTTGTGTCCGTCGACGCGACGCGACGCGACGCGACGCGATAACCGAGTATCCGACCCGCGACGACGAGTTACAAATCAACCCCTGCGACAAAGTGGATTTTTCAAACCATCGAACGCGCTGTACGCGAACACAAGACACGGTGAGAAGATTCGCGCCAACATTGGATCCCATTTCCTACAGCGAGATCCCTTACCGTTGTAATTGCTTCGCCTTTCGGGGATGAAACGTTGAGAGAGGAATTGCCGAGTGGATTTTTTTTTAACGCGGGGGGAGGATTCGCGCGATGATCGAGTCTCTTTTCATCCCCCAAATTAATAACAGTCGATCGGTGTCTTATCGTTTGCCACGCGTTCGAAGTGGCGACCAGTGTAATCGCCAAGTGGAGTATTTTTCAACGCGTGAAAACTTACGAAACGTTGAAACGCGGGGAAGAGAATCGCGCCAAGATCGAATCTCCTTTCCTCCCCCAAAATAGTAACAATCGTGAACCGATTGCAATTCTTTATTAGTCGCTCAAAGCAGCACCTGATAATCGTTAAGTGGACTAGCTTTCAACGCGCGGAACAAAATTAAACAGAAACGCGAACATCGAATTTCTTTGCCACCCCCAAATAGTAATTGACACCGACTAGAATTATTCATTCTTTGCGACGTTGAAAGTAGCCGTCAATACTCGTTAAGCGGATCAGTTTTGAACGCGCAAGACGCCGAATAAAACGGGAAAACACGATGAGAAGATTCGCGCGAACATCGACTATTTTTCCGCCCCAAAATGATCCTTGCCGATCGATTAAATTTTTATACGATAGCTGGCTGGACTGCGTTTATTATATGGGAATTGAAGTTTTCTATAAATATGCAGCAATGCAAATGAGCAACGATCGCGCAGAAAAATAGCGGAGCACCGAGAAATGCGATTAACCCTTTTAGTCTTCAGATTAACCCTTTAGTTTCGAGATTAACCCTTCGCGTTCGGGAAGAAAAATTCCGCGATCGATACGAAATTCTCAAGCTTTCCGCGTTGCATATCGAAAGTCGGAGCTGCGTCTACATTTGCAACGTTTAAATTTTTGCGACTATTATTCAAAATACTGCGCCAACGTAACATTAACATATTGCAGCGCGAATTTATGGGACCACCTAAATTTAGCTCTACGAAGCACCCGACTTTTTGTCATTCTTTAAAAAATTTGTAAGTAGGTTTAAAAAGTCTCGCTATGCAACGCGGGCGTAAGAGAAGGACGGAACATTTTCCATACCTAAAGCTGCTACGATTTAAAGAGTCAATCGTATCGCGTATTTATTGCAGTGTAAGAATAATAGTGGACCGATCCAGCGATTCGTGGACGGGGAAATAATTGCAGGGGAAGGGGTTAATAATCGCGAGAGGCTTTGCCGTTCGTACGTTTCGGAGACGTTTCGTGGGAATTTTTCGAGCACCGTCCTAATTAAGATTACAGTCGAGTGCGCGAACCTCGCCGGTGACATACTCGCGTCGCTATGTCTCAACCATTTTACCTTGCTCGTTTCTCTATTACTCTATCGTTTACTTTTATCGTTGCATCTTCGCGCCAACCATCTGCTGCTATTTTTTTCAAGGTGCATTCTCGCGTCTTCCAAGATAAAATCAAAAGAAGCCTGCGACTCCGTGCAGTTTGGAGCGATAGAATTTAGGGAAACGCGTTGCAACCCCTTCATTCGGATGCTTCGCATATTTTCGCTACGCTTTAGAGAGACTTCAGCATAATAAAATCTTGTTATTAACTCTTGCTTTTCCTCACGCGTCAGTTTTCTTCGCCAAAGCGAAGAACTGCGGTAAAGGGTTGCGCGCTTATTTCTCAGCGTTCTTCATTTGGTTTTCTGCGCGATCGTTGCAATGGAGAATTGTTTGCGTTGTCGAAAGAATACTTTCGCGGCTTATTCGCTTAGCCTGTTAACCCTTTCGGTGTTGATTAAAAGGACGCGCCGCAATTGCGAGCAAAGTTTAAGGCAGCACAAAATTTAGAGGAAATTCTACGTCGTTTCGTTGCTAGCCTGCATCTCGATGCATTCGCGGGATACTCGATGAGTAGAAATGTGCAAAATACTTCTTACGAAATTCAAGGGATTAAATTAGTCCGTACTCGAATTCCACCCGTTTCTTTTAATTTACAAAACGATTGAACTTGCGCTAAAGATCCGCAGTCTACTCGTTGCGAACAATTGGAGAAGCATAAGCGATGTTGAAATTGAAACGGATATTTCCTTGCATCGACGAAAGAATACTTTCGCTTCCCTGTTAACCCTTTCGATGTTGATTAAAAAGACGCGTCGAAATTGGAAACGAAGCTTGAGGTAGCGCAAAATCTAGAAAAAGGTATTTACGAATGATTGCAACGGAGAATCGTTTGCGAGGCATAAACGCGAAAAAAACGCATTATCGAAGAATGATCGAGAAGAGGAAGAAGAAGATTAATAGATCGGTGAGGCGCATAAAAAGGTTCGGAGATTTACTCGAAGAAGACCTGCTTCGTTTAATACAGATGTCATCCTTAATTTAGCAGTCGAATTGCGCATTTCTCGATGATTTTTCAAGAGTGCTTTTTAGCGGCGCTGCGCTAAAATAGAGAAAGCTAAGAAAGCGGCGACATGGAAACGAAAATTATCCGCAATAATAGGAAAATTGCTCGAAGAAATGTTACTATTATTCTTACTATTATTGCCATATGCGGGCTAAAATCGAGAAAGCTAAGAAAGAAACGAAACTACTACTATTCTTATTATTATTGCTATACTAAACCGTGTACGGGTTAATAAAAAATCCTTTGGGATACGCATAAATGAATGCAACGATTAGTCGTATGAAACTAAGTGTTGTTGGACGCTTCGTCTAAAAGTGGAAATGTAAAATATGTTTCGCGTTAAAAAGGTTAAAAGATGAACAAACCTTTTGGTTGATTTGCGCGAGGTATCGAAATTTGAATCGCCGATCGAATCAATCGGCTTCCCTTTTTTTTTTATAAATGCCCGAATTTAATTAGCGTTGAAGTCCGGGACAAATTAATTGAATCCATTTTAGATGGCTGATCGGTTCAGCTTTGGAGCGGCTGGATTATTCAAATACGTACGAATGTATATATACATATAATCTACAACATATAACATATATTCTCATCCAAAATTGGATGGCTAAAGAATATTCTATAATTGCAGTCACTCGCAAAACTCTACGTGCGCTTAAAAATGTGAAACCTTTACAAATTACACGAGCTTCAAATATTCCAAAGCCATTGATTCGCGTATTAATCGAACGATTGATTCTGTGTTTTTAATATTATATATAATTATATACTTCTTCGCGTTCCTATATGGGAAGCAAGTAAACCTATTTAATCTATGATACATACAAAATATATTATATATATATATATATATATATATAAGTATAAACGTGCGCGAAGATCCGCAGTCTAGCTGTAACTATATTTACAAATGATTGCTACTCTTTCCAATACATCTCTGACAAGCCACAGTTTGTTCGCCGCGAACAAAATAATGTTACCTTAGCTCGCTTTACGAAATCTCGCCTAAGAATCTTTCTCGCTTGCAGCGTTATACTTTACGAATTTTCCCAACTACTTTTGCCACTGTAAAATAGGCAAACAATTAAAACTAAAAGCGTGTAGAAGCGAAGTATGTAGAGCTTCGCGAGTGACTGTATAATGCGTGTTTAGCTTGATGGATTAAAGTTGAAGATTCGCGATTATTCTCCGCCATCGTCGTCGTCGACGAGGACGAGGACGGCGACGTCCACGGCGACGTCCACGGCGACGGCGACGACGACGACGGCTTGTCATTCTATTCCGCAGCGAACGCGAAACACAAGCCGCCGAGCAGCTTCTATCTTTCCCCTGAAGTTGATTAACAACTGATTAATTAAAAGTTAGCCTCTGGTCCAGGCTGTACGCGTACTTTGCGCTTCTCTAATAAATTAAATGCGCTGCGCGTACATACATATATATGTATCTAATTCAATTTCGAAAACGCTGCGGTCGCCGGCGAATTTATCCAAAATAGCCGTAGTAAGTCGAAGCCGGGATAGAATCGGGCAAATCGAATGGTGTTTCAAATATTTTCATCGATAGAATTAACGTTAACTGCGCGGATTAATTCGACACCGCTGCCCGTCCTTTTCGCCGTGAGAACATTCCTCGTTTAATCGTTCAATTTCCGCCACTTCGATAGCTTCGATTTTGTTCGAAAAATCATTCGAGAGTCGTCGAATGCCGTCGGTTAACCGAACGATTAGATCGCCAATCTTCGCGCCACTTCATCATTTTGTAAACGCAAAAAGGCAACTAGAGGGACAGAACGTAAGCAGAAATTCGTTGCATCTCGAAATGTACATTTTCGCGTACTACGATATGGACTCTGTTCTTTGCGGTGCGTCGAAATTTCCCATACGCGCAGAAAAATCCGCAGCCAAATTGCAGTACATCATTTTTAACGCTAATGGTAGACGATGAAAGTAAAATAAATCATAGAGGGAAGCAAAAATTGAACGATACGTTCTTTCAATGAAGATACATCATTTTCGAACGAAACATTTCACGTTAGTTTGACAAATTAAGGTGCTAAAATGTACCTTACACGTACACTGAGAATGTTTACGCAAATTCACAAGCTTCCCAATCGCAATTAAAGAAACGAGACCAACATAGACACTGCGTGCATCCTTCAAATATTACAGTGGCTGTCTTACTTTCTGTATTTCATCTAACGTGTATTGCGTGCCCTTTTGCACGCTTAATTTCTCCAGAAACGCATAAAGATCCGCGATCTATTCGCTGCAAACACTTTGAACCGTTTCAACGCGCCAATAGCGTTTCCAGTGATCGTAATTGATCGTCAGAAATCGCCAACAACGCGTAACTCTCTTAAAACAGTGAAACGCACCCACCTAACTCGACTAATGACACCTAACATCTTCACTGCAAGCGGATCGTGCCTCGAAACAAAGAAACGCCCGAATGAAATTAAATCCACATCGACGTATATACATACATACGTCTACCTTTATCTTTCCTCGTCGCGTCTATAACTGGCCGCAATTTCGCCAGGCAAACGATCGACGATTTTGAAGCACGAGGCAAGGCCTAGAATTAAATGGCGCGCAAAGGGCCGTTGGATTTGCATATTAGCCGCGCGTGGAAAGAATTGCCGTTCGCCTCGAATCGCTCTGTTACAGGCGCCATCCTCGTGGCCGGTGAATCTTTATTTCGGGGTTTCTTTTATCGAAATCGAAGAACCCCGGGCATACGTGACTCGGGATAACGTTGCGGATACGTGGAAGAGTGGAAAGAGGGGGGCGAAAGAGGGAGAGCCGTGATTTCATCCTCGCACGAATCTTATTCGACGTGGAAGCGTCGCGTTGGGATTGGTAACAGGTCCGCCGCTGCGGCTTAACGAGTTCAACGAGTTTTTCTCGGTCGACCGTTCGGTAATTGGGGATCCAGTGGCACACAGAATTTCCACCGATACGATACTTTTATCGACGAATTAATCCCTATTGATTCGCTCTCCCTCTGCATTTCTCTGCGCCCCTGTGTTTACGTGTACGCATATGCGTATGCGTATGTGCAGCAACAGAAAAAAAAGCATGTTTTTTTTGGTCCGCCCATACGAATCGATGACACTGACAAGTGTTTCCAAATGAATTGAGAGCTCCTAGATTTTCCATCCGACCACTGAATGCTTCTCATTTCGATTAGGTGGCACGATAAGTTCGCGTCGCGCTGCGTTTATATCGCGCTTCGCAATTTTTCCACGCTCGCTTGACCAACTCTAAATACGCGCTTTCAGCGTTCCGTTACTTTCGTTCCAAACGACCAACAGATTCGATTTAGCCGTCGTTCGCAAGTAGAACTAACAATAAGTGAGCCATTCGCTGTTCACGAATAAGAAACGGATCCGAGCTATAATATTTCTTCGTCTCTCTATTCGGTTCTTATCGTTGGAATCAAAATTGTTCAACGGTGTAACGCGACAAATAAATGCACTTGTGATAAAGTAACGAATAGATGACGTGTTTGATTTTGGTCTCGTTCGAATGGAGAACAAATCGAAGCTACTCGCCGTCATTTTATTATTCGTTGTTTAGAATGAAACGTGTCGAATATTGCAGCACGACAAACGAATCCGTCTCTGAAGAATACCGAATGAATTATTTCATTTAGTCGTTCGTAAGCAGAGACGAAAAGTAAGCCACGAACGAGAAATAAGTCGAGGCTGTTGCTCGTTGTTTGGAATGAAAATTGTCCAACGCTGTAACACGGCAAACGAGTTCACCTCTGATAAGTAACGAATAAATTATGTACCCGATTTGGTTGGAAAATGAAACAGTTTCCAATATGTTTCGGGACTTTCGAAGCCTACAATTCGCCAATTCTCGGTGCTCTACGGTAACGCATATTTACTTTTTACTCTCGCCGCGTCGTTCGCGAATATGGAAGCCGCATTTTGGCGTAATAAAAGCGACGGGAAGAAATTCATAGGAATACATCTGTATTAGGTTGACCGAAGAGCTTTATCGTTTCTTTCGAATGCAGCGCGGGGATCGCAATAGGTAGATAAGTAAATATGTGGCGGGCAAAATATCTTGCAAAAGATAAATGGGCTTCGAACAGAGCTGGTCGAAATTTAGCGGAATATTCTCCTTTCTTTCTGTACGCCCTTTTTCCTTCGCGTGTTGCCGGTTAATGAATTGTTGACACGAGCGTGTAATTATACGAGCGTGAAGAGCAAATGCTGCACGCGCGCACGGCCGCGCACGTATTTAGAGAAATACTATTACGCAAGTCAAAAAGGGCTATTTTCTTTCAATCAAGCCGGGCTCCGCTTCGCTGCAATATTTCGCCGTGCAAATATTTAGATTGTTCAACTCCAAATGAATTATTAACGCACAAGCAACACAATTTATCGCGTCCGCTTCCAATTAAGAATTAACACTAATAACGATCGGTCAACAGAATTGAAGTTACGACGACGTGACTCACCAATTTTCCCTCTCTTAATTGGCCCATTCAAACTGCTGTAACCGTGCAATGTTTCACGAAAGAATACACCATTGTTCCGTGTCTCTTTCTCTTTCTCTTTCTCTTTCTCTTTCTCTTTCTCTTTCGGCCAACTTCACAATCCGACAAAACGTTGCTTAATTATCGCCGAATCCCAACCCACTGTTGTATCTTTGCTTCTCCGTTTGTTTGGAAAATATTCGATTGCTGCGCGTGAAATACAAGTCGCGGCAAGTATTTGCTACGAACTATTGCTGAATCGAAAAGTTCCTAAATGTTACGAAAAAGGAACTCATTCGTCTACTCGTGCCCTCGCTCCATTCGTCTGCTGTTATCTTACATATTTTGCGTACACTTTTTGCTTTGCATCAAAATTATTCTCCCTCATATTTAACGTACCTATTTATTTTACTCCGCTATTAATATATCTGCTATCCGTATGTTTTGCTATATCCTTATAAACTTGTACACCTACTTAATTACACAACTTTAAATATCTCTATCTCTATATAGATCCTACTAAAAACAGATATAGCTATTCAATTCGCAGAACCTTTAATGTAACTTATTGTTAGTGTCCTCGCCTTTAAATATATCCTTGCGAAGCTAACTCCACGTCGTCGTAGTATCTTTATCCCGTCTCTATCATACTACTTGAAATCCCTATCTCTTTTCCCTCCGCTCCTCGTAAAAGAAGACGCCGCTGTATTTGCTCATTTTTCCAAATGTTTACGATGGCCTGTGACGCACGCAGCGCGCGCAGAAAGCGGAACTGTATTTTAAAGCGTCGAGTTCCCTATGTAATTGGAAACTTTGACAGAGAAGTTGCGAGCGGCAAAAGTTTTTAATGATAATTTCGCTGTCGTGCCCGGTTATAGAAGCTGCAAGATATCGCAAACAAAATTACCTTTCCACATTTTATCCGGCAACGTTCCTCGCCCCCAGCAGCTTCAATGATTATCATTGAAAGATTCTCCCGCGTGTTAAACACGGCCAAAGCGATGCGATGCGTTTACGATTTACCGTCCATCCGTCGGGCAAACCGACGTGCTAGTATATGCAAGGATCATTTCCATTTAAGCGACAGCATTTCAAGTGACAGCGCGGGGGACGTTGGACTTTGTTGTACACTTTCAATGAGCTAGCACGTAACGCGTCGTATTTAACGTAGATAAAAAAGGTCGTCACGAATAGAAGAGCGGGTAGCTTAATGCTGTGCTCGAAACCGGAACGATAAAATAATTCAACGAAGTTGCTCAAGCTGTTAGCTGCAATGCTTTGAACACAATACTCCATGTTCTCGGAAATTCTTCGCCCTCTAAGACAACTTTATACTCGTATAAAGAACCTTGTACCTTGCGTTCGTATTTGCAGCGATTGAAAGTCCCCTAACCGATATTAGTCCCGCTTTATTAATTAATTGGCTAAAAAGTTACTCGGCTAACAGGTTACAGCGATAAGCTCGGCTGTAAATGTAAACGCGTTTGGCACGCGCCATTCGCGGCCGCCACACGCGCGAGGTTGTTTGGAAACGAAACGCAGCCAACGGAGAAGACTTCCGGTAGCTTTTTCTCGGTGTTCGCCGGCAAAGCGAGCGTTCCCTTCCCTTGCACGTACGCCGCGCGCCATTGTCGTTAGCCAGCCTCTAAATCCTGCGACTAGCAACCTTCCTACTGGCACTCTGGCCGCCGCTCCGACACATAATTGAATAAAACCGCTAAGTGATTAATTGCATGAACCTTCGCGGTGCTCTTACTTGCCAACTAACTTGCCGCTCGCTCTCCCGCCGCTTTAAACGACATTTACGGCGTAGTCTCGCTTTTTCAGCTGCCCCGATAGACCCGGAAACTCGCGTGCAAGTCTCGCAATTCGAAATCCTCTTCGCAGCGACTGGCGAACGTGTCAAGTCGCGCATTCAAGCGCCACCGGTTTATTATTTTATTCGCGTTCGCGCGATTAGGAAATATCTTCTAAAGGGTTCACCCTCGTTAGTAAAATAAATAAATAAATATCGCCGTTTCGGCAAGCTTACGTTTATCTCGCGGGAAATCTCAAGCCGGTCGATTCAATTGAGGATTCCAGTGCGGGTAAATTTTGGAAAGCAGCGTCGAGATTTTATCGGTAATTTGTCCGTTTCTCGTCGCCAATTGGATAGAGCAAATATAATAATAGAACGCGTATCCTAGTATATGGTAGGTGTACGGGTGGTTCCACGTCAAATCCATCGCTTTCTTTCCCCGGATATATCTAGGATTTTGTTCGAATCGAAATATGTTGCAGTCTATGCGAAATTGCGGGAGGTTTAAGTCATTTTGTCAGGATAGGTTAGCATTAATCTGAATCCCCGACGAGCGAAAGCAGCGCGCCTAGAAGCGAATTGGATAGCGAGCAAAATTCCTCGGCGTTTGTATGGAAATAGAGCGGGGCGAGCGAGGTTGGATGGATTTTGATTTTACTCGAGGATGATCTTTGGCGACGCGATATATCCGCGCTTATAAACGTTGCGAGTTAATAAGTTGTTAGAGGCGATGTTTCTCTCCGGGTTAAATAACCCGGACAACGTTTTCTACCGCGCTCCGGCCGGCCGGCCGGCAAAATCCCTGTGGGGGCTGTGTGCTACGCGTATTAGCAAATTCGATTGGATGCGGTAACTTCCACCGGTGCAACGCCGACAGCACGGATAATGCCAACGACGACGCGACTCCCGTCGATCACGTGTGCGCGTTTAATAAACTTTTTCACACCCGGCAAAATGACCCGCGGCACCGGCCACTTTCCATCCAATCGCATTTTTCCCTCCGTCCGAGAAGCAACGCAAAAACGCCTCCCCTCTCTTTCTCTTTCCCTTTCCCTGTTTTCGTTTCCAAGACTCGATTCTGCGTTGTTCGTTGTTGCGCGATTTATGCCACCTACGGCAAATGACCCACGCCCTCTCACTCTTCCTATAATAAAGTTCCTGTAATAATAAAGCCTCCGAGAGTTATCTTCTCGTCAATTCTCCTCCGTCTAAATATCCGAGACGCGTTCAAATCCGCGGCCAGGCGAAACTGCTAAATAATCATCTCTAGGCGCGTGTAGTATTAGAATACTCGCGCGAGTTAGGGAGCCGCGCGAGCACGGAAAGATACGTGTCCAACGTTCATCAATCATCCGCGATGGAATACGTCGAAAAGTCGATTCGCCTTTTCAATACGCCGTTAGCATATTCGTACAGTATTCTCGTGTTATCGAGCCAAGCTAGTCGATAGCCGGCCGCCTCTCTAGCGCGAACAAACCAAGAATAGCGCGACAGCAAAGGGGAACACGGGAATAAGAGAGAGCTCCGAGATGTTCGAGTGCCGAAATTCATCGCGCTGATTGCAACCTTCTAGGCGCTCTTTACCTGTACCCTACAAATCAACTCGTCCACTCGGCAAAGTTATCCAAAACCGTGCGGAGGATCTTTTATTACCTACGTACGCCAATGTTAGTCCATCACTGTTTTCGTATGGTTTCGCGTGCGAATCGTTTAGGTATTGTAAGCAACTTTTATTCAACAATCCCCTATCTTACAAAGTGCAGACAGAATTAGAGTTCGAATTCAATTCCACCCTCAACTGTATTCGATTTGACTCGCTGTCGCAGAGCAAAGGGTTAATGGATTGAGGAAGTTTATGTTTCATATGTAAATTTATGTTCCTAGAAAAGTGAATAAATGCCTGATTGGTCTCGCTGTTCAAATATTACAAACTACGCTTTGCTTCTGGTATGACTTGTGTATATTTTGCATACTTCACGTGCCCTGTGCACTTTTCCGTGCATTTAATCCGCAGTCTAATCCTTAAATCTCTTTCTCTTAGCTTAAGAATCCTTTGTCATTGCAGCGTGTCGTTCGTTTAATCAACGGCGAAAGAATTAATAAGTCCTACGCTTTAACTAGCCTAAAGGATAAACGACCCACGTCCTGTCACTCTTCCTATACCTGTCACTTGAATTCGTTTACTTAATAGCAAAGTAACGTATAAAGAATCGTTTTCGTACTATATTTGGACTTTGGTTTGCGCAACAACGCATAGACATCGTGTATTCGTTTACGCTTGATATTTGTAACGAAATATTAGCAGGTAAACGTGCTGTTGCACATGGAAACGTGACCATTATAATGATAAAGTATGGAACGTGTGATAATTCAATAAAACACGACGTTTACTATATATCGTACATCTGTTACACAAACAAAAGAAATATAAAACGTGTTCCTGTTTAAACGAGAACGTCTCAAGGGACGATACGAGGGACAGTGGACTTTGTTGTACCTTTTCACGTACGTAGTAAATGAATTTATTACATCGAACGTATAAAAAACATGTTCATAAGTAAAACAGCGGTTGAACCGAATATTATGCTCCAAACTGGAAAGATCTTTACAGTAACGACGTTCTAAAACAGTTAACGAAAGTTACTTAAAGCGAGAACCTTAAAGTGGCAGGACGTGGTACATTGGCCCTATTCGAAGCAACTCCTCTGCTATTATTCGATTCGCGTAAATCGGATTTTATTTATTTCCATCGATTGGAAACGGCAAGAAATTTCTCCTCGCTAACAATTAGTTGGCCGATATTTGCAGCCCGGCTGCCAATAATAATAATAATAATAATAATAATAATAATAATAATAATAATAATAATAATAATGATAATAATAATAGTAATCGAGTAGATATCTGGTGGCATTATACGAAGTTCTCGCGTGAAATTTTCGCGGCTATTTGCGACGAGGAGTGGAGAGGGGAGGGGAGGGAAAATTGCGTTTGTTAGCTGGGACGATACCTTTGAGTTCACCGGCTTTTCTTCCCTTTTTGCACTTAATATACTTTTCAAGTCAGAGTTTCGCCGAGTTGATACGAACGCCAGGATCCCGGCCAAGGATCGCTGCTCTCTACACCGCTACGTGCCCAACTTTTCTGACTCTATCGAGTTTGCTTACTTGCCCAACTTTTCCTCGCGATCGTTCTTTCCTCCCCCTCCGCCCTTGCGCCCCTTCTCCTCCCCTTCGTTTCTATTTTTCATTGATACCCTCTCTTTTTGCTTCTCTTCTTTCCGTGCGATTACAAAAATCGCCCGTGGAAAACCGTCGCCGATGTTGCGAAGAAGTCGCGATTAATAGACTGCGGATCTCCATTATACCCGCGGCGAAAATTCCAACATGCACGTATATTTGAAATCAAACACGCCTGGGTATATTTGCAGGATGTACTAGCTTCCACGCAGGTTTTACTCTTCTGGTTAATTTTTTAAAAGCCTGAATTTGCAGAAAATTACGCAATCTGCTAATAATTAGGCTACTTAGTTTTGCGCATTTATGTAAGCAAGGTATAGGTACGAAGTATGTAAACGAAAATACGCGCTGCTACGTTTACGGGGTGAAACTAGTTTCTATTTACGTTTCGCTCTGCTACGCGAGTCTATAAAAGTACGAATTCTAATAACAATTGGACTACGCATTTCTGTACACCTATTTACCGTATTGGGAATTTTTCCAATACTATATTACTATCGTACGCATTTATTATCAGGTGCCCGAGTGAACTCCAAGCCTTCACTTTTAAATCCTTGATATCTTTATCGATTCCTCAAACTTCAGACTTATCACCCCCAAGCTTTCTCCGCGATTCGAATGTAAATTAGCAAGTTTAAAGGCGTGATTTGTTGTTGCAGACCGAAGAGAACTCGTCCACTCGATAGACAAGACGAAAGAACCGGAAGAAACCGTTCGCGGAAGAAATGATTCGCGACGACGAGAAGAAGAAGAACAGTCGAGTGACGCTGGAAACGTTCCGAATGAAGTGTTAATAATTGGCAGTGAAAAGTCGCAGATGCAAAGTAAATAGTGATCGAGGAAAACGAAGCGAAGCGCAAAGAGCGAAACGAGAGTACAAAACAAAGTAAAGTAGAGTAAAAGGGGTAGAAAAAACAGGTGCGAGGGGAATATGTTGAAGGAATAGTGAAGCGAGTGATATGAGTGAATACGGCAGGATCTTTCGTGACGTTAAACGATCGAGTTACGGCCTGGTCGAAACAAATCCCGTCGATTAACCGGCACGCGATACGCCGGAAACGCGATTAAAACACAGTGCGTCCTTTTCCTTCGCGCGAAAGGGGACCGCGACGGGTTGCTGGGATCGCGTGAAAAGTGAAACGAAGTTGGATATATACACGTCTGCACAGCTAATACAACAGCGGGCAGGCAACGAGTAAACCGCGCGTCCGAAACAGAGAAACCGGAGCGAGGAAACGAAAGAAGAAGAAGAAGAAGAAGAAGAAGAAGAAGAAGAAGAAGTAGAAGAAACATGTCGTGTCACGTTCTTCTAGCAGGTGCGACCATCTTCGTCGCCTTTTTCGCTCTGGTCTACGCTCAAGGTTAGTCTCATCTCCATACGCGTTCCAAAACCTCGACAACTTTCAACTTTTCTGCTAGACTTTGCCGGTAGATTCGCGTTCAACGCGCTCAAGCTGAGATACGATTATCGGTTTCGCAATTTCCTCGGAAGAGGCACTAATAGAGAAGAATAGGACTAGAAGACGATACTTTTAAATAATTATTATTTCATTCGCGAGCGTTGAAGTTGACGCTTTGGTGCAGGGGCTCCAAACATTTGCAAGCATAAGTTTGTCGATATTAGATCGATATTGGGGTCTCACAATCAGAGTCACCAAAAGAAGCTTCTTTGACAATCTTCTAGAAGCTTGCAGAGATAATCACGATTCGAACGAAAATTGCCGACCGTCGTTAATCGCTGGACCTTTAAGCTATCGAAAGAAATATTTTCAACAACCTTCTGGAAGTTTGTATACGGATTCGATGGAGTACGAATTAAAATCTGGCCACGACTGCCATCCTTTCCGAGCTTCTATGAATCTTTACGCGACGAGATTGATGATTTCACGCCAGACACGCGAAGGGATAATTAAACAGAAGCGAAATTTGATCCCATATTTGTGGAACGAAAACGATCAAAAGCTCCGCTGGAGGGCCGAACTTTGTCTATCATCGATGCGATTCCGATCGAAGGCTCGAAGCGGCATGGGTTAGAAATCGCGTGAACGAAAAGTTTTTTGTCCACGGGAAACCTACGATTTGTTCGCGGTTGAACTTACGTATGCGTTATGATTGAGAGACGACGCTTCTCGTATTCGTTCGCAACATGCCGCGTAACTCGTATTCAGCGAATCTTAATCCTTCGAAGCGAAACGAACGCTAGCAACGGATCGGGTTTTTGTGGAAGGGATGCACGTATGCGGAGCATGTAACGTATGCAGGACAGGAAACTGCGTTTCAGGTGTTTCGCGCGCGTACTTCGTGACTCCGTGACTCCGTGACTCGGGACTCGGGACTCGGGACTCGGGACTCGGGACTCGGGATTCGTGACTCGTGACGGAAAGGTAAAAGCATCGACGCGGTCAGGAAGCAGTAAAGAATTTCCAAGTCCGATCGATACGCTTCGAAACCCTTTGAGGAAGTTACCTTTGAACCCCCCCTGCATTCATACGATCAACTCGGCGACCAATTCACAGCGCAATTTTCCCACTCGACTCTTATTATGCTATCTGCTTTCCCAACCCTTGCCTTCCCTTGCCTTCCCTTTCCTTCCCTTTCCTTCGCTTGTCAGTGCAATCAGTTGCGATGCGAAAATTCCCACCAATACACCTGCAAATGTATTGGCTGTGGCTTTCATTTGCAAATCTCAACGCTGGCAAATTTTCAGTTTTGAGAACTTAACGACTGGCGAGTCGAAAGCTTCTTGGTTCAAAAATTTAACGATTTCGAAGCTTAGATGTGTGCTGCATCGATAATGGGAAGCTTGCAAGTTCGAAGACTCGACGATTCGAAAGCTTAGATCTTCGTTGCCTTGAGATTCGATCATCCGGAAGTTTAGCAGATTTTCGCCGCATTGCGATTCGAAAGCTTCCAAGTTCGAAGATTTGATGATTGGAAAGCTTCCAAGTTCAAAGGTTTGATTGATTCGCAAGGTTAGATAATGGCTTCATCGAGAATCGGAAGCTCAGATGTTCGTTGCCTCGAGATATGAAAGCTTAGATCTTTGCTGCCCTGAGATTCGAAAGCTTAAACGTTCGTTGCCGTCTGATTCGAAAGCTCGGATCTTCGTTGGATCAACGCATTAATATTTCCATTGAATAAACGAATGGAGGGGTCGGTGTTATAGGGACGCTGGCAGTTCGTCGGACATCTAGCCTAGCAGCGGCTACGAGTACAAACTGTTGCGCGTGTAATAAAGAAAAAGTGTAACTCGCCGGAATTTATGAAAAGGGAAGAGCAACGCTATTTATTCGCCAAAGTAATTCGCGTGTTCCTGCGCTTCGCTGTGTTTCTCCAAACAAGAACGGAAAAAAGAAGCGGCGTGGGGGGGATGCAACTCTATGTTAATCTGCATAAATGAATATTAATAACGTTTATTACTAAAACCGGGATTGGATTTACAGAGCAAAACAATGAATTCTTGATGCGATGTATAATGATTGTTCAGCTGTTTCGTTTGTAGCCGCGGTGGTGTGCTTTGCGAAAATATTTCACCACGCTTTAAGCGCACACGTTTTTACCCCCTTCTCTCTCCCTCCCACCGTGCGATAAAAATTGCGTGGAAATTTCATTTGCAAACGGATTAGTTTGCCGGCAAAAATATTCCTTTGCCAGATTTCGGGATTACTGCAATTGTTCGTGAAATATCTTACGCTTCGAGCGTTCAACTTGCTAGCCCTGCTGCAAAAGTTCTCGGTCAAACGCGAGAACGTGCAATTAACTTAAGAACGCTCAAGTTTTCGAGGTGCAAAGTATCGTGGAACGAATCGAGAAACATATGGCAAGATCGAATAAATCTAGCGGGGAAACGAAATAAATAAATACGCAAAGAAATAATATTAGATAACATTACTATAGATTTGCATTACCTAATCGTTCCTAATGTTTCTACGTCCATGTACGATTACTTTAATACGTTGCAGCATTCACGCTACGAGATATTTGCAACATTCGAACGGAATTTCTTTTCGCGATACGTTTATTATACTTCGCCAAGCTGACTTTCATTCTTCGGGGTTACTTTCACTAATTAATTTGATCTGCTGTAATAAATAATCCTGAATACTTAATACAGGGTAGCACTTTGCACCGTAAAAGCCTTGGCGTTTTTAGCTAACTTTGCATTGCAAAACATTCTACCGGGAATAGAAGTATTACGTATTTCATTTTAAACAATCGTGTTTAAATCTGGCGTCGAATAAAGGCATAGGAAAGTTAACGTCGCGCTCGCGATATATCCGCGAAATCTCGCAACGAGAAAAAAAAAGAGGTGTAGCTTTTTGCAACGTAAAAATGATTCGGGGCGACATATTGCGTCAAGAACGGCGCAGCTATTCCAACCAAGCGAAGTACAGTGATTTTGCTCGCAGTATCAAGCGACACGCATCTATTGTTGCATGGGATCATTTATCATGTGCCGCGACGATGCACTTCCTAAAAGCAACAATATTATTCCACCAAAGTCACGTCCTTCTCTTCTCTCCTCTCTCCTCTCTCCTCTCTCTCCTCTCTCCTTCAGCTGCCCTCTTTTTTCCACAAAACAACTAACGAAGTTTTTGTGCCACTCAACGTGACGAGCAATATTGCGAGAAATTCCCTTCAGTCTCTTTTTCTCCCATTCCTTTTCGGGGTTGCATGGAAAAAGGGAATTTACCGGTGGCCCAGTTAAAACCCAGGCAAGGTCACAAATAATAATTAACGACCCGACTTTACGTACACCCTCGTTCACAACTATTTCCACGCTCCATTATTATTATTACGTACATTTTATTAGCCTCGCGCACACTTCAACGGGGATCAAACTTTAGTCGAGGAACGTTTCGGAGAAATTATTGCAGCCAAATTTCACCTCAACGATGTTTCGAGTAACGCTTTTTCGCAATTTATTCCGGCTGCTATTACGAGTAATGCTTCTTCGCGATTTTTTCGAGATGTTATCAGAATCAAATCTTATCGCAGGAATTTATTCGAATGAAGTACACGTGTCCAATTCCGATTTCACGATACTATTGCGATAAAAATACATATTGCGCCAAGGGTTTGCCATTCACGCGGCTACTTTGTACTTAACTTCGTGCATTTGCTTTGCTAGAAACGTACACGGCCTATATGCACCCGGCTGCAATTATTCAAAGTCTTAACCTAAACTCGTGGAATTATTCACGACAAACGTGGAATACGGTGACATCGAATACGATAACAGAAACTAACAACACGATCGCGGAAATTGATTAAAGCTCGAGAAAAGCAACGAATGCTAATTTTGAAAGGTAGCACATTTCCGAGTTCTCCCGCTTCGAATCCCCGCGTTCAATCTTTCTCGTAACGCGTAGCGATTCGAAAATTTTGAACCAAGGTGTACGCGTATTCTTCCCACTTAAATGACTGCGTTTTCTCTTCCTCTGTTTCCGATGCTGGCGTGGCACATTTTCTACTTCAATGCAAAAAAAAAAAAAGAAAAACAAATTCCTTGGCCCGCGATACGCATTAATAATGCAGTGGCTTGCTTTTACCCATTGCGCTGCATTTTTTTAGTAAATATCCTCTTTGCTTTAACCGGACGCGTATCGATCGGTCGCTGCAACCGCGTACCTCAAATATCTCCCTACACCCCTGCTAGTTTTAACCCTTTCTCCGCGCCGGGGAATAATAACACTTAAGGGAGTATTTTGCTTTCGAATCGTGCGCCACCTTTCAAATTCCAAGTCGTCAAACTCCCACCGCTTCCAGAGGTTTGTCAACGCGGTATTCGTATTCGTTCAAATCTTTCGCTACTAAAACCTGGACACGAAGCTAGAAAACCAACTATCGAAGATCCCACCTGCAGAGGCTTAAAAGTGTTTCGAATCGCTACGATTCTTCGCCAATCTTTGCTGCAACATCGGTGGCCGTTTTTACATATATTTTCATGCATCAACCTATGACCCTAATTTTATTTTAAAAACCAACACCGAAGCAACGGTCTACTATAGATAAACACGTATGCTGTTAACGAATACAGTTGTCGAATTTTTCTGGACGTATACCATCCGTCCTTCGTTGATTTGCCAAATCTTCCAGCACGTATCCGTCCTTGCCAGCGAAAGGGTTAATTGCCACGCCTGACACGTCGCCTGACAATTAACCAAAGGATCGTAATCACCGCGACGCGAGAGACAACGCGCGAAATGTTTCCGCGACAGACGAGGACGGGAGAATTGCGAGCAAGGGTGTATTGCGCGAAGGTTTTAAAGGCGGGGAATGAAAGGAGAGCATCAGAAAGCTCTCGACATCTGCTATAAAAGCAGTGCGTTGTCGTTTGGTGTAGGTAGGTGGAAAGCAGAGCGCGACATCCACGGCCATATGGGAACCGTAAACTGTGTACGATCCATTGGGGTGTAGGAAAGAAATAAGAGGGTGCAAGGGGAAAAGGTTGGTGACGGCAGAAGCCAGGGACACGTAGTAATTCGACGGCCACGCCTCGAAGCTTGTAACCGGCTTGTGCGCGCGTGTGCGCGTGAGCGCGTGTGCGTGTAAATCCGCGGCCGTGTGCGAGCGTGTACGGTGCACTTGTAAACGCGAACACGCGTGCGACCCCGATTCGATTGCACCCCGGCTCTAAGGGTCGGAACACAGCAACACACGGCCAGAGCCTCGCGCCTCTTCTACTCTCTACGTGTAAAAACAAATCGAAGAATAGGCGTGACACGTCCAAGTCCTTTCGCCACTCTACTCTTGCTCTCGCGAAACGGTCAAAAGTGCTACAAAAAAACGTGCGCAGAGGCTGGATAATTTCATCGTATGTATCGGGTCGCCGGGAAAGTTCCCGGCGAATTTTGCATCGGAAAGGTACAGTCGAATTTGTGACACGTTAATAAGTAAGTGCAACTCGAAGCGCACCGGAAATTGTAGTACTTAGGGACGACTCTCTATTTCGATCCCACCTCTTCGATTCTATTGTCACGAGCGTACGAATTTGCGGAAATATCTGCTGCCCCGTTTGCTCAACTACTGTCACGCTTTCTACAAACAGCATCATACTATCTCTGCTATCATTACACCAATATATCAACGCATCGGTATATCGATATATCGATATATCGGTACATCGATATATCAGTACATCGATATGCCAGTACATCAACATAGCAATGTATTATACAATTTAACCTATTCGGATTTGCGCCACCTCCATATCAATGAAAGCTACCCTTATCCGTGCTCTGGAATCTCTTTTCACTTCTACGGTGTCGCGTAGTATCCGTATCCCCCAATTAAATTTGCCAGAAAGAGGCACGGAAACATCCGGCAGCTGGCGTAAGATTGTTCATTTGTATAGCGCGTAACAGCGCATTGTGGGAGTGGAAGCGGGTCGAAAGGATCTATGTGTAGAAAAGAAGAGTTGGCTGTGAAACGTAAAGGGACACGGCAGTGGAGCAGCGTAGTTGCGTGGAAAAATAGTTTAGCGGCTGCAATTGCTACGCTTGTGTAATAAAACGGTTGCCACTTAGCCGTGTAATTTTTCCGAGCGCAATGAGTGGCGACGGGACGCGACGCGACGCGCCACGCGGAAGTCCGTTGCTTAACGTTCCGCTCCGCCGAGTTTCCACCGGCGGAATTATTGCAACAATGTGTCCCGGGCCTCGAAAATAACTTCCCCGGCAAAATATTTAATAAGACGCGGCGCGTTGATTCATTTGTTTAATCCTTTTTTTCCTCCCCTTTGCGATCCTCCGCATAATTAAAATCATTCCATTCTCCCGTTGCCCTGGCCAACATCGGCAGGCAACTGCGATACGCGTTAACGTCGCATCTACGGCTTCGTTATTAGCCACGGCGAATGGCTAATCATTCAGCGTAATCGCGTTACTAGATATTTAGATATCGGCGTCTTTGCGTTGCGAATCATTTTGCGACTCGCTTCACGCGGCCACTCTAGCCTCCGTTTATAGACAAGTCAAGGAACGGGAAAGTTTATTCGTTTACCAGTGCACGGGACAAAACCCTTTAATACGCGTAAGTTACAAATTTAGTCGTAGTGAGAGCAGAGGTAAACTACCTGACGCTTGAAGCAAGCGAAAGACTTGCTTATTAATATTAATAAATACGCGATTAATACAGCTTTGCTCGCCAAACGACGTACGATAATTTGCCTGCGAAAGTAGGCGGCGATTCCTGATAGACACGAGTGACGAATTAGCACCGAACAAAGAAAGTATTTCAGAGCAATTAGTACGACCATTTAGTACTTTGAAACTGAATAATAGTTCACCCATCGCACGTAGATTTAATTCGACTTGCAGGTGTACGTAATTATGATCTTGCGAAGACACGGGATGAAAGTTAGTTGGATGCAAACAGGGAGAGGAGATGAATAACACCTTTGTACGCGTGTATATATATATATATATATAGGTATGTATGTATATGCATCAATTGCAAGGCGGCGATTATTGCTGCAGCGCAACCTTTAAACGAAACGCTTAATTAAACGTTTAATTTTCGAGTGAAGTTCTAGCGGCGTTTCGATTATCCCGGCGTAATTAAACGGGGCGCGCACTTGAGGTAATTTTTCCTTGGTATTAACCCTTTGCTGTTACCGAATCTTAACGCTTTGCAACCGTTCTCCAATTATTAAACGCATCGAGAGACGGCGGAGAGGAAGAGAGCGGAAAAACGCATTCTCGCTGCTCGTTCGGTTTCCATTTACTCGCCTGCCTAATTTAATGAATAACTGACAGAGGGATTTAAGAAGTCTTCGAGGAACAATCGACGCTTCGCAATTTCTTCGTCATCTCGGATGATTGCGCAAAGAATTCTACAGAGAGTCTGCAAGGATTCTACAAAGATCCTGCGATGATTCTATCATGGTTCGAGTTAGGGGTAAAGATTCTGCGCGAAAAACAAAATTGCGCTTGGTTCGGGTAGCGAGGGGTTCATTTAATCGATAGATGAAATTATCTAGCAACGGAGACACGTGAATTCGATAGCAGCTGACAACAAGAACATATGGCAATCGGTTAAGATCGTCACGCGTCATGCAAATTAATTAAATGCATTATATCGATCGGCGAGCGAGATGTATCCGTGTGTACGCGGCCAGGAATCGTCCAATGCGATGCCAATGCACCCGCCCGCCTATGTATTATTTTATAGCCTAGTAGCTCTTCTATTGCGCCATGGAAATACGTGCGCGTCGCGAGGAGTTATCACGGAAAATATTTCATCGCCGGACAAACACGCGAGCATTAAATATCCAGCTCGATGCACGCGCCTAGTTTTCTTCTCTGTCCGCGACAAATTCTGCTTTAAACGCGAATCAAACAAACGGCATTCGTCTCGCAGCCACAGCGGGCAACGAAAAATAATCGCACCTATGCGCAGCCTCGCAAAACTTTAACGGTAACTTCAATTTTCCTCTCGGACGGGCAAAAATACCTAACGCGATAACTCGAAAACTTTTGTCAACATTGTTTCAGGGTTCCTTTGGGAAACGATACGCCAACGACTCGACTAATCGTGAGACTGATGAACCAGCTACTAGATTAGTAGAATATAATATAAATAGAAATAGATTTATATTTCGCGAACATTTGACGCTAATAATTAGTTCTCGCGTTGAATGACTCGAATTTGTAAAGCCTGTGTATATCGTATTTAAAATCAGCCGCATATTTGCATATTTTGCCATAAGTGCATTAAAGCTCGGCGTCCATTGATAAACGTTAAGTAGCTAGCTGTGTATTTATGCGATAAAGCGTTCTAGTGTTTCATTTCGAGACGCGTGAGAGGGTTTCGGTTAGGATTTATCGGTTCGAGCAGCTATCGACGGATGATCGTCTAAAAGAGCATTACTTTTGCTCGCAGATAACCGAGCTAGGAGCTTAATCCTAGGTGCTCATTAGATTTACGTTATCGAATCGCGTGGCTGGCGTGCATCGTTTATTAGCGCCAAGATATTAGCGGCAGATTATCGTGCAGAAATTATAACAACGTCCAACTCGCCTTTTTATTACCGCCCACGTGCTTTATTCTCTTTATCTGTGCGGGCAAATTCGACCGGCGCGTTCCGATTCGCTGCTCTATCCATTTGCGATGTTCCACGTTTACGGATACCATTCCAAAGTCCCGGAATAAAATTCCAAAGCGGAATCTCGAAACGAGAACGCCAACTAAAATTTCGCGGCGTAATAATTTCCGACCGAAAATTCTAAAGCAAACACGTAGGGCTGAAATTCCAAACTAAAAGTTCCAGCCGACGTTCCGAGCTGAGATTCTAAACTGAAATTTCGATATAGAACTCGAAACTCGAATTCTGCTTGGAAATTCTACCTTCGAATTGTGAAATAAAATCGTACGACAAAATTCTAACCCGCGATTCCAACTTAGATCGATAAAATGGACGCGTTAAGCAACGTTCCAAACTAACATTCTAACTCCGAATGACAGAACGAAATAAAGATAGAACGAAAATAAAATTCCAAGCTAAAAGTCCACCTTAACATTGTAAAGTAACATCGTAAAATAAAATTCCAACCCGAGATTCTACCTTAAAATGATAAAACAAAATCGTAAAATGAAATTCCAACTTAAAGTAATAAAACAAAATCGTACGTAAAATTCCACCCTGAGATTTCTACTTAGCATCGTAAAGTAAACGTCCGACTCAAAACCATACGTTAAAATTCCAATTGAAGATTTTCCCCAAAAATCGTGAAACCTAACCTGTATTTCACAATTAGCCAGTCTACGTTTGTTTCCCTATCGATTTCTCTGACGGCTTTCGCCGGTTAATCTGTCGATCGGCCGGTTTGGCAAAGTTTCCGCTTGCTTTCGTTCCCTACGTCGCATCGCACAGTGGCGGTACAGTTTTCTCTTTGGTGTTTCTTCTGGCGACGATGAAGAGACGAAAACCTCTCTATATTCGCCGGTGTTGGCCCCGGTGAGAAACCTTCGCTTCCTAGCGCTACTCACCCGCACCTAAAGCTCGGCAACTTTTCGCTTCAGCATTGCAAATTGTTTGCCACGAGTTGCGTTCTTGTGTGCTTTGCGTGCGTGCGTGCGTGCGTGCGCGTGTGTGTGTGTGTCTGAGGCTACTTACGCCAGCACGTCCAGCCTTACTCTCCGTACGCGGTTACTTCAATCGACTATCGTGTTTCAATGTATTCCTTTCTTCCGTAGAGCAGCGCTAGCTACACGCGTGCGCTCCATTCAACCCCTTTTTCTCATCCGCCAAACTTTTTGCCGGCTCCTTCTTTTGCCCGAGATGTCGTGACCGTAACTCCTTTGCGAGCATTATACAATATCGCTTCGAGAAATTAGAGGCTTCTCGCGCTCCTTTCTTTTTTCCCTTACAGTCAACACGATGTCGATAACCATCGACCTCGCGCCAAAATATACGCCTCAACCCTCTCAAGCTACAAAGCTTTTTTTTCTTCTTTTCTTTCTTTTTGTACACGTTTCTGAATCTTGCGAGGAGTTAACGTGTTATGTGTTTCGAAGAGAAAGTCATTTCCGTGGGTATATATATTGTGTATATATTGAAGAAAGGGAAATTGAAGCGGAGAAAATAGAATTGAAGAAACTTCAATCGTAACCCATGAAAAGAGCGTTGCGTTTAGTAAACGTAGCTTAACATTTTTGCCTGCCCCTAAGACATATTCCGACGCAAACTTAGTCAACTCGAAACTCGAATCCCCGGAAATAAAATCGTGGAACAATCAGTCGACAAAGTTAAGCAAAGTATCGCACCATCTATCGAATACTTGTAGCTTAATAGCTTCGCCTCCTCCTAAATTAAATTCCGACGCAAAATGCAGCCAACTCGTAAGCTCGAATCCGCCGAAAATAAAATCACGGGAAGCGTCGCGACTAATTATCATCGGCAAACTATTTCGGTTATCGTTTGCAGCGGTGTTTTTTCCTTGGAAACGGCGGCGCGGACGTGTAAATAATAGGAAACGCGGTTAGAGTTTATTAGGGAACTTTTAATTAAGGAGATGCAGTAGCTGCGCGAAAGCTTTTGGAAAGAGGAAGAGGAGAGGGGAGCGGGAAGTGCGGGACAGAGGAAAAACCGATAGCATCGGGTTTTGTGTAGCACGCGTGGGCAGAGTTTCACTATTAATCAGCCATTTCTCCAGCAACTTCCTCCTTCCGGCGACAACCGCATGCTTTTCTCCACTGCAAACAATTTTAATCGATGAACTTTCGCTTTAATGCCTGATTCAATTAGTTTGTACAGAGTGGAACTTTATTTTAATCAAAGGGAAAGCAAAGTGGATCTCGTTAAGCGGAAAATCGGGTTCAGTTATAAAATCTGATTAAACATCTGCCCGCGCCCTTAATCACTTCTTCTCTAACCGGCTCCGATCCCGAGAAATAATCGCTGCCAGCTCGCGCCTAGCCATCATCTTTTTACCTACTTCCCACGTGCGTAGCTTTGCAAATTGTTTCGTCCAATAATCCATTCCACGCTAACGTCAAATATTCACGCGCAATTATGCCAGTCGAATATGAAACGCGCCGAACGTTGATAAAGAGGACGAGGCAACGTTTCAATCCGATCAATCTATCCTTTTAACCGAATTTTATTACGGGATAAATTATTCTTCCACGCGATCGTTTAATAGATTTTATCGTATCCCTCCTACAAGCATTCCTTTGTTAATATTCTTCCTATTACGCTGCGAACTTTCACGCAAATTCATTTTTCTAGAAGCAAGCACAGAGGATCGGAACTTAAATAGAAATTGAGTAGATGCTTTGCTTTCAAATATTTCGTACTATACATTCGTCGTGCACTTTTTACCCCAGCTACATTTGTCGCAAACGCGCAAAAGTGCACGGGAATAGTAGAAAGAATTGTTAACGCAAACGGCGTTGCAACTTTCTCGACGCGTTGTATTAGAGTTTTAAGGAACTCTGGGCATAGTTATTCGAGGCGCGATTAGGCGAACCCGATTGAATAAAGTAGAAACGGAGTGTGTGTGTGTGTGTGTGTGTGTGTGTGTGTGTGGATAAATGCCCGTAAAATCGATAGCTACTGGGTAGTTTGCCTACACCAACGGAATATTAAATTCGAAGGCACATAGCTAAGCGTTTTTTGGCCACTCGCTCCGGCGATACCCTTTACCGATAAACCTCCAATATCCTCCCACGCGATTTCACGAAGAAAACAATCGCCGAGCGATCCAATCGGACCACCCATCGTCTCTCAAATCCATCGCAATTAATCTGCCCACATATTTATTATTCCGTCGCAGGTGCGTCCGTCCCATTCGCCTTTTACTGCCATTAGTTTATCGCTGTTACGTTACTTTAAGTACTTTCGATGCTCCACGCGCCGCGACATTTCTCTTCCACTGCAACCTACTATATACTCTGACAATTAGATGTTACAATAGACGGGCTGTTCGGGTACGCATTCGTAGCGCGATTAAAACCGACGAACGAGACGAGCAAAAATTGACTTGGGAGTAAAGTTGAAAGAAAACGTGTAAGATCTTTCAGCTGTTGCAACTTCGCAAAGAAGTACCGCGAGACGATCGACTTGGGCTCGATTTGAAGTTCCAAGTCTCTACTTTCGCACAGGTGAGGAGATATCTCGCGAAGATTTTCTTGCTTCCACGAGGAAAGGGAAATATTGCACGTAGTCTTGTTTTTTAAAAGAAATATGCAAAATTCAAGTGAATCTACGGACCGTAATAATTTTATATCGCGACTTAGGCAAACGTGTCGATAAACATCTGCTCGCCTGTGCGAGAGTACAGACTTTAAGCTTTAAAACGAGCCCAAGCTGATCGATATACGATGCTTGCTTCCAAAGTTGCAGCAGCCCAAAGATTGACAATGTATCCATCGACGTTTTCTCATCCCTTAATTTTGCTCAAGAGTGTTTCACAGCCGTTAAGTCGCTCGAGGAAATTGCACCGATTCGTCGCGCTAAACAAGAAAGGAAGGAGAAAGCGATGAAAGTCTCACTCTCGCAGAAATGATGCCAATCCAATTGGCCATGGGCCCACTTTCCGCGTCCCGATCGCAAAGATTCTCAACTCACGCGCGATTCAATCATCGGTTGAAGCGCAGAGAGGATGAAAACGTCGCTACATTGACTACTCGTTATCTTTCTCTAACGCGTCGCGTGGTTTCTCGCAACCGGTATATATACATACATATACGTATATACTGCACTAGAGATTGGTATGCGTGACTGGATCGGCCAATAGAGAAGACCAGAGCCGAAAATAAGCGCGTAAGAAGAGGTGCAGCCGTGTAGCGCGACCAATTACAGCCGAGTGTCATCTTTCCAGCTTCTCGTAGCACTCTTGCACTTGCACTTGCAACGAGTGCGGGTCTAATTGGCTGCAACGACAGTGGTGGCTGCCCTACTCTCGCCTATGGCAACTCGGCGCCGCGCCGCGCCGCGCCGCACCGCGCCGTCGTCGCTCTATTGGGCAAATGCAAAGTTGCATCTGCTAATCCACTGCGCGCGCGATGCAAATCGCCTATACGCTGCCACGCGCCACTATCTAAGCGTGGGTATTATCGACGGGGTGTGGTCAACTAATGTTAATTTCAATGTCTATTGTCACCTAGCCATGTCCTTGCGATAATAGTATATTGTATAAAAAATCATCGACAAGCTCCGCTATATTCGCGTCTAATTGTGAAGTCTACGAGTGAGTAAATCGCGACGCATTATTCCACGTAAATTTAACAGAAGTAGACATGCGAACATCCTCCTGTTAATTATTCGCTTTGTCGATAAAAGTATATCGTCCTACAAAATGTCCAAGTTGAAACCTACTTCCTACTCTTCGTTCGAACCACTATTTTCTCGCATTCTAACGAGACGCGAAGTATCAGTTAGTATTAACCCTTTGGGTACCTAAACTTTCTTAATACTACTAGACCTAGCTGTATCTCTGACACGCTTTTGTATTCGTCGGAATATATTATTTCGGAATTGGGAAATGTCTTTAATTTGCTTCGCTTTAGAAGAAGCGAGGTAAATGAAAATGTTGAATCTTGAATTTGAAGGAAACTTATGCAACGTCAACGGAGTTAAGGGTTGAAATATTTTTCAACCGCTATCGCGAAGAAAAGTTTGTTTCCAGCATCCTGTATCGCTCCAAGAAATGGAAGTAGGTGCCTATTTGAAAACTCTACCTTTTCCCTGTCACGCATCGAATGCTAACAACAACGAATACTAACCGAATATTTGGAAGAAGAGGCGCAAATAACGCGAGGTTTCTACGTCGAGAGACGAAGAGAGAAGGGTTGCGTTTACGGTTCTTTAAACGGCTGGCGAAATTCCGTGTTTGTCGACACTATAGCGAGGGCCCGAGTAAGCGAGTAAAGTTGCTGGCTGGCTAATTTATCACGGCTGAATCGTTGGCTTTCTGTTTGCTTTCGGTTGGCAGCGTTCGCCAATACGATCGCGAATGAAAAGTGCGGGAAAAATCGAAGGCTCCGAAGGTGGTGGTAGTCGGTGGCTAATTAAAGAACGATGTAAGCGGTCGAGTGGTCTTTATGGAAGGAAAACGAGAGCGAGGCGAGCGCGGAAGTCTGAAGTTTCGCGGCAGTTGGCGTGTGCAACGGAATCTATCATGTGCAGGTACAGAGGGAAAGAAAGAGGGAGAGAGGGAGGGAGAGAGGGAGACAAGCCGGCCTCAAGTATGCAACTAATTAAATTCCGCGTGTACGTATGTCGCGTGTGTCGTACTTAGGTAAAACGAAAGCGTGTAGGACGGGCGCAGGGCTGAATTAAACTTCCAGCGGGCCCCGCTTATGTTTACATCCTACATACGTGTCAATTAATGCACCACTGTTTCTACGCGCTCTTCAAATACGACGGACCTCTAAGGCCAAGCTAATTAAATTCTCCTTCGTTTTCTATAATATTATCTTCTCGTACGACGACGCTGCTA
Source organism: Eucera pruinosa (assembly GCA_028830335.1). Lineage (NCBI taxonomy): Eukaryota > Metazoa > Arthropoda > Insecta > Hymenoptera > Apidae > Eucera > Eucera pruinosa. Next base: position 5,892,842 of record JAMYCR010000019.1, read on the forward strand.
CGCGATGTCTCGTGAAAATGATTTGCTGCTAGACTGCGGATCTCTGTACGCTAAATACCAATTTTTATTAACAAAATTAACCCTTCCACTGCTATCGGCATCTATAGCAATTCGCGCCGTGCGTATTATCTCGCGTCTTCCCTGGATTAATTTCGATGATTAAACACACCGTTCTTAGCCATTCGAAGAATACGAATGTAACGCGCGGCAGTTTAATACCGTAGTGGCTTTTCACCGGAATCCGTCGCAGCGAAGGGGTTAAGCGAACAGGATCCAAGTGGAAGGTTGCCTCGTCCCCAGAATTGTACACTTTTACATCCGATCGGCATTTCGTATCTTCTTGCGCGCTTAAACTTCCCACTGCGGGATCGAATACAATTGTTAATCGGAAGCGGCGTAAAAAGTTACGTTAGCGAGGAATTTCGGTTTCAAATTGACGATGTTTCCTGTAAATGAACGGTCTATCCTGTGGTTAGCGAACGATCCGAGCCTGAGTACGTGTGCAGGAGCTGCACACGAGCACGTATTCTCGGAGAAGTTGTTCGGAACACACGGAGAGCCGCCGCGAGTCGTTCCTTGCCACCGGCGCACACAATTTTCTTCCTCTCACACGGATTCTACCCAATGGACCCGCCGACTTCTCTTCCTTCCATCGCATCTCACCGTGTCTTTGCTGACACAATTTTGCCCCTTTATCCGGAGCAGCGAGCACGCCTGCACACAAGAGGCGCGCTCGCGCTGCGCTGGTGTCGCAAGTTAAATAGAAATGCGTGTTCTTTGCGATTCGAGGTTCGTTCTCAATCAACTTCGAACACGTCGAGTAAGTACTTGTACGTGCGCTGCTTCCGTCACCGCGCTAACCCGCAAACCCTTCCATTAAACTTATCCAATCTGCTCTCGTTTATTTCGCTAAATATTTCCTGCTCTCGTCGCTGTCCTTGGGAAAAAGTTTCCCGCCTCGACAATGCAAGTTAGGGGAAAGTTGCCGGGGTAACACGAGCACGCCTGATTTTAAAAGCTTGCTAGAAGTTTAGATTTCCCAGCCTTTGGATTTGCAAGCGTTTAGATTTCTATGCTTCTGGATTCCCAACGCGTTGCATTTCTAACACGCTTTTGGATTTCTAATGCTTTTGCATTCCCAAGGCGTTCGATTTCTAAGCTCTTGAATTCCCAAGGCGTTCGATGTCTAAGCTTTTTAATTTCCTCCCACAGGCTTTAGATTTCGAAGGCGTTGAATTTCCAAGCTTTTGGATTCCCAACGTTTTCAATCCCCAAGGCTTTAGGCTTTAGGTTTGCAAGGCGTTGAATTTCCTCCCAGCTTCTCAATTTTTAAGCCACTGAATTTCGCAGGAATCGAATCTCCAAGCTTCTCAATTTTTAAGGCCTTGAATTTCCGAGCCTTCGAGTTGCCGCATCTTGGATTTCCAAGCTTCACCATTCGAAGCCCCTGAATCGTCGCACGAATACTTGTCTACCAATTTAATCGCTGGACGCGAGAAAGTCGCGAAATAAACCTTTCCCCAGTTCAACGATGCGCAATTTTCAAGACGCGCGATCCTTCGTAGTCGACTAGAATCGCAAATTCCCTCAGCGCCTTTTATTCGACGTACGAATAATTAATTTCGACGAAGGAAGGAAAGATGTACGCCGACGGTTATGAAGCTACGAGAAGCGGCCGCGAAACGTAGAGAACGCGGTGCGCTCGCATTTTATCTTGGCTAGTGCACTGGACGACTGGTATAAGGGAGAAGTAGTGATATTTCGAGGCTTGTTTCGCTCAATCGTTCTCGAAAAATGAGCGCGGCTGCTCCGCAGCGAGTGTAGCAAAAAACGACTGGGTCGCAATTTTCGGAGCCGAGTCAGAGGGGGAAAAGGAAAGCGGCGAAAAGAGGCGGAAGCTGGAGGAAAGGGCCGAGGGTATATGAAATAAGGCAAGAGAGATGCTTCGGAGTTCGGAGGGGCAGCAGGCGAGCAGGCGAGCAGGCGAGCAGGACAGGCAAGGATTCGAGAAGCAAACGAGCGAATAGCGGCGAATAGCGGCGAATAGCGGCGAATAGCGGCGAATAGCGGCGAATACGAGAGAAATGGGGAAAGAAGGGGCTGGTGCCGCTGCAGCGGAAATGGCTGTACTGAAACGTACGGCCTCTGCGTACGACATTCGAATTACCGCGCACCAATAACGATATTTATGAAACGCGTTCTCCTACCGTTTCCACTGATCAAGCACCTATCGCTCTTTCCAGCCCCTCCGAAACGTCTAACCTCCCGTTCCAGCCCTCCTCCTCCTCCTCCTACCTTCTCCACCTTTTATCGACACTCAGCGTTTTCACTTGAGAATCTCTCGAAATGGAGCCGCGCAATTCCCTAATTCGCCGAGATTAATTTACCCCTTCCTACTTTACTAGCCTATTAGTTTTATCAGACAGAATTTCCGTTGTACTTTCGGGGCCAGTTTACGCCAGCGGAATTTCCGAAAAATATTCGAAACGCGTGGGAAATTTAACGCGCGAGCTCTGCTCGTATTGGTTTAACCATTGTTGCGAAAATATTACGCGAGACGAAGAAATTGTGCAGCGACCTAATATCTATCATTTGCGGGTGATAGAGAAAGAAACTTACGAGTCTACGTACCTGCTTCTATGTTAACGTTTTAACATCGATACGTTTCGGGACGTATTTTAGACCAGTATTGCTTATAGTTGCACCTATGCTATCGTGCATCCTCCGACAAATTAGCGCTTCGCCTAATTAACTGTACCGCGACAAATTGTAATATTGGACGCGAAAGGCAAAGAATCGAATGGGAAAAAAAAATTCGGCTGCGACAAATTAAGGATCAGAGAGAGAGAGGGAGAGAGAGAGAGAGAGTTCTGAATAGGTAGATAATAACGTTGGTAATGACTGGAAGCGAACACGCGCAGGATGGATTCTGGAATAATTTGAAACGGCAACGGTAGTAAAATTTATAATATAGAGGGGCACTTGAATTAAGGCAGCTATAAAATAAGTTACGCAGCGGCGCACGCGAAACCGGAAAACTGAAATTCAACGAATGAACGAACGCGCGCGCATTCGTACGCTGTCAAATTTACGTACTTACTATGTACACGCGCGCGTCTAGTCGAGTAGTTCTAGATTTAACGGCGAATCCACGCGTAGAAACTGACTTTTAAGCCAACTCGCGAGTCTCCGTTGCGTTTGTTGTTCGCTATACTAGACGCTTTACATCATTTCTCATCCCCTCCGCGGAGCACCGGCGATTAATTATCTTCTATCGTAGCATTAATTAATCCGGCGATTCGAGCAAATTTAACCCTACAAAAGCCGAGCTTCCAACGCCAACGCCGAAACTTTACTAAAAACACGGCTGCTGAAAAATGGTCCGATTCGAAATTGCGTAACTTTGTTAATATCCGAGAAACATGGACGCGACGACGAGCAAATTGAAGCTTAAACCTTTTACTTTTTCGCGTCTATGGCCAATTTTGTTTTGGTGGGTTGGTGAGGAATGAAATTCACCCTTAAATGGGTGGTAGTTAAATTGTAAATACTTCTTGACACTTGATGCACCGTGTAGCTTGTGGAGAATGATCTAAGCTACTCTTTAGTCGATCCTATTAGAAAGTACGATCGTTTAGCTTCGTAGCGAGCCAAACCCTATTAAACCTCTTTTTGACGGAGTTACAGCCGATTGAAGAAACGTCTGCATCTTCTAGCCGTCGAATTACGCACGCAGAACCAATTCTCCATCGTCGGATCATGAAACTCGTTCATTGCAACGTTAAGTAGCTAAAATATCATTGAAGGCGCGTGTCCAATGCCAATGTTTTAGCACCATTCCATTTTCCAAAAATAAATTCCCAAAGATGATCTTAAAATGCCCCATTAACTTGCCCCCAGTCTTTTAATTTACACGAGGATTGAAACTAGTTTCTAGCTGTTGACAAAATTTGTGCCAGGAGCTAAGATATCGATAGAGACGCGTGGTCGACGCCAACGTCGTACGGCGATTAAATTTTCCAAAATAAATTCCCAAAGATGGCTGTCCGAAGAGAAATGCTTGTAAACGAGGCCACTCTCGTTTAAACATATCGCAACGCTAAAACAGCGAATCGAAGTTGCCGAAAGCGACAAGCTTAAAGTGGCAAGAATCAGGACAACTACCCAACGTTGTTTGAAAGTGTTGCAAACGATCCACGGTTCGATATTCGGCGAAGCGACGAGTATACGGTTTGCCAGATGCTCCGTGTATTTTCCTTCCGTTTATGAAGATGGTTGGCCTCCGACGTTGTCGGTGTCGGTGTCGGTGGCTCGGTTTCCGATTTTCCGTTTGCTCGCAGCATCGAGGATAAGTTGCCGGGGCTGCGTGTATGATCTTGGCTCGATGGATAGATAGGGGCTGGGGAGAAAGCGCGCGATGCCGGCAAGCAGCAAGCAGCAAGCAGCAAGCAGCAAGCGGCAAGAAGAGGATGCATGCATAGCAAGAATGCAGCTCAGTGTACACAGAGATTCGCGGCGGAAAGCCACGAAAACGGCTCTGGTGAAAGCTTTCGGAGTGGAACGCCGCGCGATGTCTGTGTGTCGTCGTCGTCATCGTCGTCCTCAAAGAACCAAGTCTTTCCTCCCTTCTCCTCTCTCTCTCTCTCTCTCTCTTCCATTCCTAATGTACGCCGCGATTCATAGAGACATAGTGAACGCAACAAAAGCAACCGGGGAATTCTTTACCTTTTCGCGGAAGCAGAAATATTTCAGCGGGCACGGAGGAATCGCGGCAGCGTTGCCCGCGAGAATCGCTTCTTTAACAATCTGTGTGAGCTTAGATTCGAGTGTTCGACTTCTGTCGACGTTTCCACGTTTACTTCAGCCCGAGTTACTCGCGTTCCGTCACTCGACGAGGGATCGAAACTCGTAAACGAGATAAACCGTGACGTGCGATTTAACCCTAAAAGATTTACTTTCTCGGTTGCTGGCAAAATTCAACACCTCTCGTCCTTCAACTTTTTTCTACTACTCCACTTGCGCAAGCTCTCGCGTTTCTTCGAGATAATCAATGCTTCCGTTCGTGCTATTAGCAATTAGTAGACTGCGGATTTCCATGCACTTGTAAGAAATTTCAATGGTACAACGATGCACGGGATGCCGAAAAGTATTCGAAACGAAGCGCAAGTTGTCGCGGATATTTTGGAGAGCGAAACAAGTCCCCGTTTCATTTCGTTAACATCGTAACGCAACGGCAAATTCGCGTCGCTGTTAAATATATAAATAAAGAGACGAAACTTAGGTACCACCAGATTCGTTTTATCTTTCGAACGTTGCGCTAAAATATTCTTGCAAATTTGCGGCCAAAGTTTCGAGTGACAACGTAATTCTGCTTAACGAAGATAAAAGTAAACGAAACTTTTTACCAGTCCCGCCATTGTTGCCTCGTTCCTTTTTTTACGAACTACCGCAAGAAATTTGATTTAAATTACGCTTATGTTTAATTAAAAGTTAAGCAATGTTTTCCGGTTCCACGGTGGAATACTTGTTTCGCTTGTTTTGGATACTTCTTTTTGCACGCCACGCGTATTCCGTCCTGTTTTTGCTTTCTTTTGTGCACGACCAAACGAGCGCGGAAAAATCCGCAGTCTATTAATTATTAGGGCAAATAGATAACGTCGTATTGGTCGGTATTTATTTCGAAGCGTTTCGATTTTCCCAGCGACGTTGTTAACGCCCAGCCCAGCGCGATACTTTTGTTTGCTTTATTATTATTCCAGTAAACTTGGAATATTGATTGTCCCAACATCGATTATTCAGATGTACCGGAATCCCGATTACACGGAAATTAATTTCCTAATTATCGATTATCGATTGTCGCATCCTACTTCGACGTGTAAACTGAAATTTCCAGTTCTCCCGGGCCAACCAAAATAAACCTTACTTGCACGCTAAGAAAAGCTACCCTATTCTACCGAAACTCTGCCACGGCGAAAGGGTTAAATTGCCAAAACCCGAGAATATTCATTCCCAAAGCACGAATACTGCAAATTAAGTCGGCCCACATTTTTCTCCCTCTTTCAAGCCAGCGAAGTATACCGTTTCATTTGCAAACGTTCGAATCATTAAAACAGCCTCTGTCCAAAATTTTCGCCCACTCGCGTATAATTTCGTTAACTCGCCGGGGTTTTTTGGGGACGGGCGATGAATTTTTGCAACGAACAGCACGTACTTACGCAGAGACGAGGTTGCGCCGTTTCACTGGCGGGCAGCACGCGAAAATGAATTCGCGTGGGGCGATGAAAGAAAAATGAGGGCTTGAGTAATGCTCTCGTTTAAAGGAAAACGGGGCAAAGGAAAGGAGGTAAGCCGGCGCGCGCCATTTGCGATTAACCCCTTCGCTTAATTACATTTGTCTTCCGAATAAATAAGAGATATTTTCTCCGACTGTTCTTCTTGCCTCCGACCGTTACTTCACTTCGCCTCGGTGCTTTTTCATTTTCCTTCCTCTAAGTCTGCTTAACTCTCCGCCGGAGCTAAACGACCGTCCGTCCGCGAAAAGAAGGCAGACGAGTTTTTACATCCTCACCGTATACATACATATATATTCTGTCTTCCCTATCGCCACGCGCCGCCTTCGTTATTCAACCACTGTCGACCTTTAACGCGTTCGCTTCATAGTAAACACGGCGTGCTATTGCAGGCAGGCTAGCGGATTGTACGCGTAGAACGGAAACGTAAATACTTGCGTGGCTTCTTGCCGCGGACGAACAATACACCTCGCGTTCAAAACAATCTCCAAATAGAAACCTGCGAACCTTCGTCACTCGCCCTTTCCAATCGCCTCTCACGGCTCCTCTCTCTCTCTCTCTCTCTCTCTCTTTCTTTTCCAGCTCGATCGTATCGAATAAAAGGGGGGATTGTTATTGCTAGGCTGGCGATTTCGATACGCTCGTCGAGAAATTGAATGCTGCAACTATCGGCGGCTAAAATGTTTACGAGTACTTTTCGGCTCAACGATTCTCGAACTGGACTCGCGATCCACGCTTGGAAGCGGCAAACATCGCTAACGTATGTTTCGCGGGGAAACTGGACTCGACAATTTGTTTGAATATTTCACGCGACTCGGTTTGCCAATGGTTAATTTAGGAGCGAGTCGAGTAACTTTTGCGAGCGCTGCTGTTTCCTTAAGTTTCTGGGACTTATTGTTAGATACTTATTAGTCGTACGTTAATTAAAACTGCGTTACAATTATCGCAAGTATTTGTTCTGTTTCGTCTACAATTCGCGTGCACGCAGCACTTTGTTTCGCAATTATTTACCATTTAACGCGTTTGTAAATATTTCGAGGATTCGCGTAGTGATTTACTCACACTTGAGTCGCCGAATTTTAGAAAATTTCGAAGCTGCTCGTTGACGAATTGAAACTAGAAATCTGTTGCCTTTTGAAGATAAGTTCGCAGCTTTGGGGCTGGAACCGTATTTTTATACAGCGGATAAAGACGCGAACGTCCCAGTTTTGCGGCAAGGCAAAAGAAAAGATCACGAAGTAAAGGGAATAGCGGAGGGTTTGGCTGTGTAATATAGAGCGCTTTGTTTCGTACATCGGTTGAGCCTTAATAGTGCACAGCAGTCCGAGTGAAACTTACGAAATAACGCAGATATTCCCTTTCTCCTCTTCTTTATTTTTCTTCTCTTTTTTCCCCTTTTTTCCCCTTTTTTTCTTGTTTTTAGAAGAAAAAACTTGTATCTCATTGTGGACGAGAGCCACAGGTGTTACATGCACACGCACGTATTCCACTCATGTTTCAATGAGATATTTAAAGTGGCGGAAAAAGGGAAACGGGTATAAAGCGTATCGGATACAAAGAAACTTTACAAGAGAATTAAATTCTATACCGTTTAATTTAACATTACGTGGCTATGAATTTTAAAACGGCTCCGCAAACGCGACGAACTTGTCTTTAACCGTTTTTACGGATTACAGAGACCTCGCGTAAATTCGAATTGAAGAAGTTTCAGAGGATGTCGATAGAGTTGCTCGACGATTTGTTTAACTTTCTATTGTCTCGACTAAATTTTAATACCGCTACGCGTTTACTTTGCAATTGTTAATAAAGGATAAAACTAAAAGAGTGAAAGAAATTCGGCAGTCCGGAAAATGGTTGAAGAAGAAAGGATTTAGGTAGCGAAATTTGATTAATACGTTCTATGTCCGATAGACAATTGGAAGGGAAGCTACACTTTTTACGAGAACTTCCGCTTCTACGACTTTGCAGAGAGACTATAATTTAATTGAGTTGCCGCGATTTTCGTTTGTATTCCGTTTCACTTCGTTGCGTTCGAATGCGATGCGGAAAATTGAAGAACCAACTACAATATTTGGACGCGTTATTTCGCGGAAGCTTTTACCATTTTGTTTGCGCAACTAATTCATTTCTCCCGGGATAATCTAATTTGTCGTACTCGATTCTATATTATTTTGCTTTATTCGAATTTGATGCACGAAATGTAAGACCGAGCTACGATACTTGGAATCGCTTTCGGAATCGTTTACGATTTAATTTCCCTCTATTTTACCTTACTAGAATTTCATTCGAATAATTCAAATTATTTCACTTCGCGTTATCGTATTCTACTTTGCTTTGCTTTGCTCGAATTCGATGCAGAAAATTGAAGACCAAAACTACGCCGCGCCATTTCGAATTACTATTGGATGCCGCTACGATTCCCAAAACAATTATCTTACTTCTCGCAAACAATTCGCTTTGCATTACTCGAATGCCCCGCCTCAAATTTCAAAACCGCAACAGCTAAAGGATTGCTTAACGCTGCTGTTCCCCTTACGTCATTTTCATATTTATGTGTCTGTAATTTGCGTTGAAAGGATGGACGAATTCAGGAATATTCTCGCTCGTATGGAGCTCATAAAAATGTGAAACACAGCGCGCTAAATATCGACAAGAAGTATTTGGAAATAGAATAGGTACGAAATGAAATATACATTTTCAAACATCGGACCATACAGAACCAAGTGGAACAGCAGCAGAGCTATCCGATCGAAGACAACTTAAAAGAGCAAAGAAACGGTATTTTGGATTTTTCCAAAAACTCCACATACGTTCAATTGCCGAGCTCCGTAAATCTATCGTCGAGTATCTCCGATTTTAATTCCTCTGCTTCGAGTGCTGCGCAGCAAAGTGCAGCTCAATTGTGTGGTTGTTTTAGCCCGCCAAAGTGGATTATTATCGTCGAACGTACGAAATGTACGAAACGTACGAAACGAGGAGCAAGAAAAGGTGGGGAGCGCGAATTGCCTTAGAATTTTCGCGACGCGACGCGACGCGACGCGACGCGACGCAAGACATTTTATCCTGCGGATAGAGGATTGGAGATGCGATAGAAAGCTACACATCATTGCTCGATACAAAAGTGGGTGACCAGAAATCCTCGAAATCTGTGGTTTGGCACGAATTCAACTTGCAGTTTAACCGATACATTCGATGGGCCGGGGGAGGGGTAGAAAAATGGCAAATGGCGCAGTGCGAGATATAAAAAGTTGAATACACTGTGCGCGCGCGCTTGTGTGCTTACATAGACGCGGCTCTGTCTACGCGAGCGCAAAAAACGCATTCGACTTTATTAAAAAATATATATTAGCGCTTCCACGTAGATTATAGTATTTTCTACACTCGCCGAGAAGAATTTCCGATACCAACTCGACCACAAATATCTCCAACAAAAAAAAATAGAAACGTTTACGCGCGCTGGCCAGGAAATTCTTTCCAGCCAAATTTCCTATCAAAATTAAACTCTACTTCCCTGTGGTATATTAATTTAATTAACGCTCTGCGAATTTTTACACAAACTGCCAACTTTGGCTGGCTAAATATGGAACGGAGGATTATTTCACCCTCCAAGTAAACGAATAGGCGATCCATGTTTTGAGTATCTCGGAGTAGTAGTCTCTTAACCTTTCGCGTATTTAAATTTCCCACAAATGTATCCGAATCCGCGGCTCGTTAATCGATCACTTTTCCGACGATATATGTATTTACACGCGTTCATCGCGAATCGAACTCTTCCTCGAGCTTGGAAAATTCTTGGGAAGCTTCGAGCTACCAAATTTATCACCAAATTTATCACCAAATTCACGATTTACTCGCATCTGTATTTCTATCGCCGTGTTAATAAATGCAAACCAAATGCGGAACCGTTACAATGTACACAGAGAATTAAATAAATTTTCAAATTATTGTAACATATTAATGCCCGTTGGACCGCGTCGAATTTCAATTTGCGTTAATCCGTAATCCGAATTCATAATCCGAAGATGGTTTAAACGTGCGAAAAGGTGCTGAATAATGCAACGATACGCAAAAACACCCGGGACAACCAAAATATATAAAGAGGACTTTGCTTTAGAATTTAGAATTGTCCTCATTGTGTTTGCTACTCGACTTCTTTAATTTTGCCTCTATAACGATAATATGCATTTGCACACGTTAATCCCACTGGTTTGGAGTTTAATAGCAATGGATTGGAAAGAAATTTCGTAGCGTTTTTTGCGCAATAATATACTTGGCTTGCAAGAATCGTGCGAGCTTCGAAACGTTTCAAAAGATTCAAAGTTTTTGGAATCTTTAAGTTACCAAAGAGATGAGAAAACGTAACGAAACAAGGTGGCAGCAAATTATCGAAAATATCCGAAGAGGGCTTTGCAGTATTTCAAATTGTCCTCAACTATTTACTATTTCAATTCTTTAATTTCGCCTTTGCAACAAAAATATAAATTCCCACGTAAAAATCTTAATAATTCGGAGTCCAATACTAGTGGAATCTATCGGGTATCAAGTAGACGACTAAAAGTAGCGACGGCAAAGTAGAAGAAAATCGCGTACAATTACGCGAACTTTGTCGCTAAATTTTGCTCCGTCAAAAACGCCGCGAACTTTCTTTCCACTCGATATTATAAATACTAACTGCAATCTCCTACGGACATTAATCGTTAACAGGAGGTCGATTCGCCTCGTAAAAATTGCAACGTCCATTTTTGTCCAACCCGTTGCGGGCATTGAAATTTAAAGCGAAAATAGAAGGCTGTTGATTTGGCTTAAAAAATTGAAAGGCTCGCATTACGGATGCGCAAGAGGCGCGATTTATTGGCGAATTTGATTGGCATGTAAAACGGTAAGGATCGACTTACGGCGGCAAGCTTCGATCAACTTTCAAACGCAACAGCGACGGCCAAACTTATTTCTTGGCCCTTTAAAGCCGGCAAACGCACGCGGAATATCCATACATTTCAACTTGCTATGCATGTACGTTGTACGTGGCGAAACTTTGCAGTAACGACATATTACATGAATATTTCATCCCCGACGGAGTTCAATAGAAAATTTTAAACGTCTGCCGCGTTTCGTATGGATGGAAAAGCAAACGTTTCTCCGTCGCAGTAACGCGTAATATTAATATTCCCGCGCTCTAAATGCTACATCAAATACGTTTACTTCACCGCGAAACTTTCCGGCGCCCACAGAGAAACTTCTTCCGTATCGCTGCGCTCTCTTTTAACCCTTTCGTTGTGGCATTTCGATGTTAAAACAATCTCAGGCGATTATTTCCGTTGCGACGCCACGACAAAGATATTCTATCTCGCTTTGTCCGCGGCGTGCGGATGTTTATGCAAATGTACGGGCTCGCGAGTATTCGTAAACAGATGGAATACATGTAAAGCCGCGCTTGACTTTATTCGAACATTTTGTATCCTACTTTTGTCTCCTTTTCTCGCGATTTTGCCAGGTTCAAATTTGCCACGAACGCATTCAGGTGCATGGTGTGTTTATTACGCTACGATACGCTGTTATAGTTTTGCAGAAACCCGCGTTAAAAGCATAGCTGTGGTTTCCGTATGGCAAACTGCCTGCTATTTTTGTTTTTACGCGTCCTATACGCGAATATTACTTCGTATTACCAACGAGCATCCCTATTTATTTATTTATTTATTTATTTATTTATTTATTTATTTAGTTCCTATTCGTTCGTGGAAGCTGCTGCCATTGAATAAACGAATGAAAGCGGCAGGAGTAGGAACAGTGACAGGACGTGGGTCGTTTATCGTAATTGGCCGAAGATCGCGACCGTTTGATTGGGACGCCGCGCCGCATCGGGCCGCGCCGCATCGGGCCGCGCCGCGAAAGCGAAGAAAAAGGAGGCCGCGCAAAGTATTTTTAATCCGCCCGGCTGTTTGCTTTGCGCCGTTGCATATCGGTTAAACAAGTACGAAACGACGGTATTGATATATCAGAGGCGCGAGTAAACAACGCCGATGCAAATAAATGCTGCAGCAGCGGCAGCGGCAGCGGCACCAAGCTATACGACTTCTCGCGTATTCATTCGTACAAATTTGTAGCCGCCGGCTAGAGGGCTCCGCGTAATGTTCAGTTACAAACTGCTTTCCTACGAGCAGCCGCGAAATTATAACTGTTTCGATATAGCTGCCGGCTGTCTGCGTATCATCTCTATAATTAAGCTATTTCTATATAATGTCAGGGTTGCACGGATATTCCCTTCTGCCTTCTAGCGTCTTCATCTTTCGCTTCTATTCCTCCCCACCCAGCGCCAAAGCGAAACAATAGCTAGCCAAAGTAACGGCGAGATTTATCGCTTCATTCGGGGAAAATATTTACATAGGCCGGCAATGTTTTATGCTCTATCGATCCCCCTAATATTTTGTTTCCCTTTTTAAATGTTAACGCGGCTCGACAAGAATGGTTTGCTTTTGCGTTCGTGTGACGAACCTGATCGAAATCTAACCCTGTCGCGGTCTAGATTTATAGCGCGCCGTAGAGTGCACAGCCACGTTTATTGGCCAGCTTAAAATAAGACGAAAATTTAGCTACTTTATACGGGGCAAATATTATAGGAGCCTAGAAGTATTTGATTCGTCTAGCGATACTTTGTTTGTCGGTTTATGCGGCGAACCTAATCGGAATCTAACCCCGACGTGATCTGGATTTATGGTGGACCATAAAATATAGAGCCACGCTGTTGCACGATTTAAAGTGAGGCGAAAATCTGCCATTTTACTCCTACGACAAACGTTCTCGGCTCCCAGTTGGCCGATTTCGATGCTCCTTGGCTTAAATTAAAGGGCAATGTCCCGAGAACATTATCCTACGATCTTTTGCACCTGACCCTTGCACTTCATTTGTTGTAAACAAATAAATCGCGTCATGGTAGATTATTTGGAAAGTATCCGAAGAAAGATCGGCCCACTGGAAGCCGAGAAACTTTGTTCTAGGTGTTCGAACTGTGATTAAAAGGTACACCTATGTCTGCCTATTTCACCAAATAATCGTGCACATTTTCACCGCGTAAATATACGCGTTTCTCGACTAAAAGGTTAAAGAATCGAGAGAAATGGAAGAGGTGGAGAGGAGATATGTTTGGACGAAATAGGGGCGGAGGATTTCGAAGGGCCAGGGCGATTCTCTGAAAGCCATCCTCTCCCATTTTTATCGGCATCCAGTTGTTCTCTGCTTAACCACCCTTCTTTCTTCCTTCTCTTCTCTTCTCTTTTTCCCCCTTTTTCTTCTTATCATCATTTCGTTCGTTGAACCGGAGATAATGCGTCGGGTAATGCCTCGTTTGTTGCCGCCGCGCCGGAGCACGCCACGTCTACAGGAGATTGATTTACTTTGATCAATGGCCTTTGATCGCGATATTAATCGCTGCGTGAAATTCAACCGGCGCGATTAAAATCGCTGGATCCTAGCGCGATTTCGTAAAATTGAAAAGCCACGATGCTCTCCTCTCTCTCTCTCTCTCTCTCTCTCTCTCTCACACACACATCGCTCTGCCAAGCCAAAGAATTCGAGAGAATGCGTCGCGTCGCTCGGAGTCGCGATGGCCGCACGGCTATCCGTTCCCATTGCCCTTAATGTGTTTTTAAGCATTCCCACCTCCGTGCTTCATTTATCATCCCCCGCGTCGCTTTTACCTCATCTTGTACGCACTTGACGCTTTATCGCCCGGCCCCGGCCCCGAACGCGGCCGCGGCGCGGCGCGGCGCGGCGCGGCGCGTCAAAGTTGAGCAGAAATTACCATATTCGATCACGTTCCTTCATACGTTCAACGCGTCAAACGACTTTGCTTACGAGCTCGCCGTAAAACTATCCAAAGGCGAATTAACTTCGGTGGATGTCCCACGCGCTGCCACTTCAAGTTTAGTATTTCATTATTTTAGAAGCTACTTAACTTACGAATCGTTTCGGTTTTCGAGCGCAACGTTGGTTAGCCTCTCTTTCATTCGCGACTATTTTTGCGTACGTTAAGCACGATGTATTGCGTACTAATTGATTGGAAATATATAACAAAGTCCACGGTCCGTCGTATCGTCACTTGAGACGTTCTCGTTTAAATAGAAACACGGCTTTCCATATATTAACACGTCAGTTTGCGTAGCAGATAGAAATAAGAATTCGCACAGAATGATGACACTTTCCATGCTTTGTAATTATATTGGTCACGTTTCAACGTTCAACCGCACGTTTTCGTTACAAATATTAATCGTACACGAATGTACGATGTCTATGCGCTGCTACGTAAACCGAAAGAAGAACGATTGCTAATCGAAAAGTAAGCGCTTCGCCTGATTAATTGCGGGCGCGACAAATTCTAGCCCTGGATATGGAAGAAGCGAAGGATCAAAAGAAGAAAATCTGGCTCTGCTGTAACATGTAACAGTAGGACGAATTGTTTCGCCGTCCCGCGATGAAAGCGTACGCGCGCGTAGGTGTGCAAATAAACGTAAAGTGTGTAGGCGTGTGTGTGCGGGTTAATTAGCGGCTGGCAAATGGACGACGGATGTTGTAATATCGAGTTGCGAGATGGAAGTTCGCGACGCCGCGCCGAGTCCGGGACGTAACTTGCACTCGTCGTAAAGCTTTATAGTGCAGCGCGTTCCACGGGACCCCGGTATATAAATCGCAAGTTTTTAAATTTTGTTGACGACGCAGCGCGCCCTGTCCGCCTTTCGCCGCTCAACTAATTACGAGTACCTTTATATAAGCCGGTGTAAAAAAAAAATGAAGAAGCGAGCGCAACTTTTGCCGGTGCGCGAGTAGAAGCTACGCTAAGTAGCTTCCTTACCCAAATAAGGTTTAACATTTCTCGTTAAAATCCATGAAATTCCTTCAGCTCGACTCATCGTTGCTCGCGAGTTGCGACAAACTGGGACGTGCAATGCTTGCTAATTGCAAAGCTTGCAAATTGTAACACCTGCCAATTATTTAGCCATCGAATTGCAACGCTTGCGAGTTGCAACGTTGAGCAGTTGCAATGCTTGCGAATCGTAACGCTTGCAAATTGCACCGTCTGGCAATTGTAATGCTCGCAAATTGTAACGCTTAGGAATTGCTATGCTTGCGAATTGCAACGCTTGTCAATTGCAACGCTTGTCAATTGCATCGCTTGTGAACTGCATCGCTTGCGAATTGCAACGTTGAGGAATTGCAACGCTTGTGAATTTCAATGCTTGCGAGTTGCAATGCTTGCGAATTGCAATGCTTGTGAATTGCAACGTCTAGGAATTGCAATGTTCGCAAATTCTAACGTTTACTAGACGCAATGCTTGCGAATAGCAGCGCTTGCAAATTGTAACGCTTACGACTTATTTAGCCGTGGAATTGCAACGTTTAGGAAGTGCGATGCTTGCCAATTGCAACGTTCAAGAGGTGCAAAGCTTGCGAATTGCAATGCTTACGAATTGCAACGCCTGTAAATCATTTAGCCATCCAATTTGCAACGCTTGGAAATCCAAAGGCTTGCGCAACGTTTAGAAAAGTTTAGAAATTCCATCTCATGGAAATCCGAAAGCTTGGAAATCGAAACCCGTAGAAATTGGAACGTTTGCAGATCCAGGAGGTGAAAGATCTCTCAACCGTCCAAGGCAAAGGGATAACGGTCACCTCTGGCTTCTAAGAAGCAATAAAGCTGGACAACCAAGGTTCAAGTTTGCCTCGAGCTTAATAGAAAGTTGATCAGGAGCGGGACGGTTGACGCGTTTTACAAGTAGAACGCGGTTCAGAGGAACGGTGTAGAGGAATAATAGGTACACAGATAGACGGGGCGGAGGCGCGGCGCGGCGTCGCGTCGGAGGATGAAACAATATCCCGATGGAAAAGGGAGATGGCGAGTTTCGTGTTTCTATCAGCGGCTTTGCACAGTTCGGGGCAAGAAACGGAAACACGAGGCACACGGTGGAAGCTTAAGCGCGAGGCAGGAAGCTAACACCTAATCTAACATTCCAATCCAAAAGCTATGGTCGTCTTTAGCGGAGCAGATACCACCGGAAGGAATTGTAATTAAGGTTGATTCGAACGTGCTCCTGGCACGATGAAAATCTCCCCTGTATCCTGACTAACTCGATTAACCAGTTACTCTCGCTGCGCCGCGATAAATCTTGAAAATTCATCGTCCCTTAGTCCAGTCACGTTTCTAAGTCTATACTCGGCGATTTATGCCTCCACGGGGCTCTCTCCGTGCTTTATTTAACCAACATCTCTGCCTCTGCCTCTACCTCTGCCTCTACCTCTGCCTCTACCTCTGCCTCTACCTCTACCTCTACCTCTACCGTAAAACTCCCTCAAACGCGTGTAATTCACATTTTAATAATTTACCCAACGACCAGGCCAACTTTGCAATTATTGTCGTCCTCCCGTGTCCCAGTATTTCATCTGCTTTTAATCCCGTGCAAAACTTCTGCTCTTCATTTTTAATCCACTTCTGCTAGTCGCGTACCGATGCTTCCATGCCCGCGTATGCCCGCTCTTTGGTCGAGCTTTAGTTACGTTTTTGGCGAGACGCGCAACACGTCCCGCCGCTCTAAGGATCGCGCGTAACTTTGCTCCACTATTTTCCGAACAGTTGTGTCGCTAATTAATTCGGCTAGTCGTGGTTCCGCTGTTAAGTAAACGAAACCAAGTCGAGGTTCCGCTGTTAAGTAAACGAATTCACCGACGCGACGTCTACGCTGCGCTAAATAAAGCGCGCTGCGCGAACTTCGCCAACGACGTGCAGCAGAATTTTCTATTCGTCGCGTATCCTCGCGTCCATTGTTCCCGGTACGCAAACGTTGCACGCCTGTGACAAAGGACACGCAGGCAACGTGTTTTTGTTATGAAAATTTAAACGTCGATATTTGTTACCTTGTTTCCCTTCCGTCGGTTTATACGCCGAACTTTACATTCATCTCTTTCAACGATAAATGTAAATGTCATAGTTTATTTTTCAAAAATGCCAGCTCGTCGGTAATTTTATTTTTGTCCCGAACGTTTAAATGCCAAAGTTTATCGTTTCGTTTCGTTTCGTCTCGTTTCGCTATCGCGACGCTTCAGCTCCAAAATAACGTTTTAATTTATCGTTGCCGGGCGATAGTATAGCAAAAAAGCGGGCATAAGTACGCGTGTATTTGAATGCACGTCAAGTTCGTAATTAAGTGACGCTCGAACGAGGAAAGTGCAGAGTCGTAGCAGGAGGTTTTGTAGGCACGGCAAATATAATAAAAGTTGCCCCAAGGATTAATGGAGGTATTTTTTTGTACCACGCGAACAGAGCCGAAGAGGAGAGAGAGAAGAGAAGCGAGGCATTTGGAAGTTCGCAGTTGTTTCATAAGAGTTTCATGAGAGTTTCATTAAGAACATTTTTATCTATTTGTGTCAGTGTCCCGGATGTGTTTTAATATATCCGTTTCCGCACGTCTACGAATGAAATCGTAGCACGGCGCTCGCTACTGCTGCTGCTGCTGCTGCTGCAGGATACGGGATCATCTTTTTGGTCCGTATAATCGTAGATAACTGTGTGTATCCAACCCTGCCAGTAATTAAAATGAAGATATATTTCGTGTTACGCTTTCTACGTGGCTGTGTCTCTGTGAAACACGGTAATCTTCTTCCATTAACTAATTCCCCGCCAGTTTATCAAACGCATCGTATTCGTAATTATTTCGCAGCGAGCTTAATTTAACTCGATTCCATTGCGACTCCAGATGACCTGGCCGAGTAAAGGTCAAATTCGGCAGTGTTAAATATTTCCGAATGATCGATTGCTCGGCAGTCTCGATGATTGCGATTTCAGAAGGTTGGAAATTCCAACGCTTGCGAAGTGCAGCGCTTAGAAATTACCACACGCGTGAATTGCAACGCTTGTGAATAGCAACGCTTGTGAATTGCAACGCCTGTGAATTTCAACGCCTGCGAGTTGCAACGCTTAGAAATTGCCACACGCGTGAATTGCGACGCCTAGAAAATGCCACGCTTGGGAATTGCAACGCTTGAGTATCATTGCAAGTGTCGAAGATTGCAAAGTAAAAGAACGCAAAGCTCGGAAACCGCATAGCTCCGAAAGGATCCGAACTAATTGAAAATTGAGAAACTTAGGCACGCACGTGGCCCCCCCTTTATCCGACGCAGAAAAATTGTTTTCCCGGTCGTGGTGCGATGAAAGGGTTAAAGAAGCCTGCTATCGAGATCCATTTTAAAAGGGTTCACACGGTTCACCTTTGCCGATCTATATACGAGGCGATATTTCCCCTTGGCCGAATTTCATCGGAAACCATCGAGAACGAAGGCAAAAGCGATTTGCAGGTAATACGGGTCCGGGGATTTTTCGAAGAATCAATCGTTCGCCTTTCAACGCCGCCCGGTTATTTATACCTATATCCGTAAATTGATAATTAGAGCTGGCCGTGTTTCACTCGCGAAATTGATTTCCCTTTGTATTCGGCCACGCGTTCACGAGCCAAGCCATCTTTATATACCTTTACCTTTACCTTTACACCTTTGCCCCTGTCCCCTTTTTTCCTTCCCATTTTATAGCCGCCTTTTTTTATCCTGCTTCGAGAGAAGGTGGGGTCTGATTGGTAGGTTCTGCCAGTCGCGGATCAATGGCGATTTAATTAAAGATTATAGCTGGACGAAAATTAAGATTAATCTCACCCCGGCTGCGGAAGAGAAGAATAAAAGGGGCGACGGGGGCGAAAGGGAACGGTGACGTCGAAGCGGTTTGCTCGTCGACCTCGCGGCCAACGGCCTTAATTATTCGATGGAGACAGATGGAAGGTGGAAGATGGAAGACGGAAGATGGAGCAAGAAACTGGTACGAGAGAGAGAAAAGAGTAGCAGCCACAACTCTAAATCTACCTATACCGTCTTACCCATAGCTTCCTGGCTGTATTACAGACGAGAAAAGTAGAAGCATCGACTCAGTACGGACTGTCCATTCTTATATGCAATCGTCAACTTCCTCGCTACAATAAAACACCGGCGTTTTTTTCTTGATACCATGGGAATTGTACGTAAATACCGTGCGAACTAATTGTTTCTATAGCAACGCGTACAGATGTATGTATATGTTCGTGTGTATCGGACTTCTATCGTTTAATCTTCCGTAAGCCGAATTTCATTTACTTTTACGATACGAGCCAGTGGAACTAGGAGCTATACGAGGAACTAAGACGCGTTTCATACTTTCGATACGTTCACGTTTGGAATTCATATTCAACTATCAATCTCATTTAAATAGAAACACAATTTTTATATATATATATATATATATATATATATATATATATATATATTACTAATTCAGTTCGAGTGGCAGGTATAGACGTCTTTATTGAATTATGACACGTTCCATACTTTCTACGCACATTGGTCGCGTTTCAATGTCCGACAGCACGTTTACCTCGCAATATTTCGTTTCAAATATTAAGGGCAAACGAATAAACGATGGCTATACGTTGTTGGGTGAACCGAAGTGCAAATTTGGCATAAAAATTTCTCTGCTTGCTATTGAGTAAACGAATTCGAGCGTCGATTACAAGGACGCTGACATTAAACGGTACATCTACCCTATTCACGATTCCCATCGTTTTAAAAGCGCTGCTCTTTTGTTCTAATCGAAACTAGTAGTAAAGTAAAATGGTAAGGACGATTGTATATAAGAATGGACAGTCTATCCTACGCTTGGTCGATGCTAGCTTATACAGAGAGGGAGAGAGAGAGAGAGGATAAAAACGCGGCGCGAACGTAACTCGAACAAAAGGAACGGGGCGCAGTTAAAGCAACAACAGCAACAACAACTTCGACAATAGAATGGAATGGAATGGAATGGAATACGAAATAGCGGGGCAAGAAGCAGCCGATGCAAAATATTCGTGCGGTTTGAAAAAGAAAAATTCGGGAGGTGCGAGCGAAATTCTCCGCTGCCAAATGATTATTCGATAATAATTCTTCGGCGGTGTGTTTCGTTTAGAAGGGGCAAAAAGTTCGCGCGCGAATTCTTTCTACTAAATTTAAACCAACTAAAATTCCGGCTAATTTCGTTTAACCGTGCAAAGAATCGATGGAATATTTTTATCGTAACGTTACCGCTGTAATAGCTTTGTGGAAGTTTTATCAAAAATTCGATTCGAATGCATCTCTAATAAATGAACATTTTTTACCGGTTATTTAATACGAGGAATATTCATCTATCGCCTATGCATCCGAAACGTTTGCAATTGTAAGGCAGAATGTGGAAAGAGTTCAAGAATGACTGACAGATGACTGTGAAATGATTATTTTCGGTTCGTCAAAGTTAGGTTCCACTCTCTGCAAATACTTAGCGAATTTCGCGAGAAACGGCAGCGAATTAATACCCAATAATAACGCTGCAACAGTCTTCGCGTTTTCTTTATCTCAATCGTATCCAGCTTTCTTTGCAAATGTTACGCGCGTTTAAGGAAACGAAGCTGCAACTTAAACTTGGAAGTTTAAACTGAAAAGCAGCAAGTTCTCCGCAAAAATAGAAGTAGATATAAAAGATAAAAGTTGCAGAATTAAATTCTACTGGAATTCAAATTGCGATGCAAGGGTACAGAAAATTATGGATCGAAAGATGCAGAGGAGGCGAAGGGAAATGCAAGAATTGAAACAACAACAGCTCGGCAATAGAATAGAAACGCGGAAGAAATTAAACGAAGCATCCAGCAGAAGAGAAGAAGAGGGAGGAGAAATGGTGCCCGTGTACGTGTAAGTGTAAACGCGTAAATGTGTGAGCGTGCAAAAGAATAGAAGAAAGAGATAAATGAAGAAGAAAGCAAAGTAAAAGAAAAAGATTATCAAAGAGAGGATACTGTGGGCAACGACGTCGGCGACGTGGACGACGCGGACGACGTTGCACTCCGTCGAGACTCATGAGATCCGGAAAACGAGGTCGAGGACAACGACGACGACGACGACGACGACGACGACGAAGATCTTAGCACCCTCTGGCTACCCGACATATATAACTATGCAGCCGGAATAAGAGTATATCGCTGCTAGGAAAGAAAGAGCGAGCCGAGCCACGCCACAACTTTTAATGTGCATGCGAGCCAAAGATAAAGATGCCCGCTGAGAGAAATCCATCACCGGATATAATCGAATATACACCAGGACTCTTCTAACCGTAACATCAACAACTTACGGGATAAAGTCGTCCAATTGGGCCGCGTGGCAATTTAGAAGCTCGTTCAGGCGACAGAGTTTCTTCGCGGAGTCGAGAATTTTTGTAAATTTAAACCGTTGCGAATTCCAAGCTTTGGAACGTTAAAGTATCGAGAATCGACAGCTTTGGACATTCGGAGCGATGGAAATTTTCGTAGCTTTGGGAACGTTAAGTTACAGGAATTCGTAGCTTAAGAATTGAAGCATTGGGAATTCTAAGCTTTGGAAATTCTGTAGCACTGAGGATTAAAAGCTTTGGAAATTCAGAGCATTAGAAATTTGTACCTTTGAGAATTCGAAAGTTTAGAAATTTGAAACGTTCAGAATGCCAAGCTTCGGGAATTGAAAGCATTGGGAAGGGCGGAGCATTGGGAAGGGCGGAGCACTGGAAGAATTCAGCTTCGAATAAGCAATAGAAAATGCAGCTTTACCTAGATGGGCGCGATAAATGGCAATAAGTAATTGGAGAGTTAATGGAAAAGGTTCGAATTGCGGTAACTATTCCCTTAAATGGTGTTCTGTAATACGTAGACGGTTTCGAGGGTCAATTATGTTCCTCGACTGAATTAGTTGGCCGAGATCGTGAGAGAGAGAGAGAGAGAGAGAGAGAGAGAGAGAGAGAGAGAGAGAGAGAGAGAGAGAGAGAGAGAGAGAGAGAGAGAGAGGGATAGAGAGTTATTCAGTAGCCTCAGACACATCTTTGAATCTTGGATCGCGTGGTCATGTAGAACCCTCAATTTCAATGCCTTTGTATAATGAAATGAGAGCAATCCAAGGGATTAAGTCGAGAAATTAACCCTCCGATTCCTGCGGCTAAAATTTCCAACCGATATTCTACCGATAAAAGTATTTCACTCTTCGCCTCTATTCAAAATCCTTTTCTCCGACTAAAGAGAAGAATCCAGCAGCTCGAAGAAGCCCCCTTTGTGTTACGAAAATCTATAAGAATCTAGTTTTCACATTTCTGCCAATTTAATTTACCACTGCACGCGAAGAAAAATAATGACAATCTTTGCCAAATTTAATTCGCGTGAAACGACGACTTTAGGGTGTCCCAAGATTTTTAGTTGAAGGTTCATACGTTTAGACCCTGGCTGCCATAAGTTTCTTACCAAGGTGTAACTTTATTACGCTGATAGAGCGAAGAATATTTTAAAAAAAAACTACCCTCAGTTTTTCACTCCTCTGTTCGACGCGAGAAAATTGTCGAAGAATATCTGTTTACCTATGCGAAAGTAGATACTCGCAGCTTTAAAACGAGTCCAAGTCGATCGCCACACGATGCTTCGTTACAAAGTTACAGCAATTCGAAGATTGACAACTTTTCCTCGACCCCTAAATTTGCTTGCGAGTGTACGCTTCGTTAATATAATTCCCCAGACGAAATAGAAAAGATTCTCGAAACATCCGTTCACCTGTGCGAAAGCAGATACTTGGAGCTTTAAAACGAGCCCTAGTCGATCGTGACAGGATGATTCTCTATGAAGTCGCAGTCTTAAAAGTTTAAAGATCGACGCGTTTCCCATCGGAACTTTTCGATCCTCTACGTTCCCTCTCGAGCGTATGCATATATCTCCCTGTATCTTATTAAATTGCTCGCTCGCAAAATCTGATTAACGCGAGT
Source organism: Eucera pruinosa (assembly GCA_028830335.1). Taxonomy (NCBI): domain Eukaryota; kingdom Metazoa; phylum Arthropoda; class Insecta; order Hymenoptera; family Apidae; genus Eucera; species Eucera pruinosa. Next base: position 5,915,975 of record JAMYCR010000019.1, read on the forward strand.
AATTGAAGTCGAATGACTGGGAATTATAGCCCTGGCCGGGGAATCTTACGGCAGCCACCGTCTCTCTCTGCCTCTTTCACTGTATATCGAAAAGGCAATCGAGGGAACGCGCCGGCACGTTAAAAACTGTAGCAAGCGCGCGGAATTGAGTCTAACTTCTCTAACAATTAGAATCTGTAAGCCAGGCATTTGAACTGCGGTAGTTGGGCGCAGGCAACTGCTGAAACTGTAGCTACTTAAGCGTCTGCCGTGTCTCTCGGTACGCGCCTAAAATCTGCAACGCTACTGCAGTATATTCGTGTGCTACTTTTACTTATATCTCTTTCCATCCCTCTGTGTACATCTGTATATCTGTACATCTGTACACCTGTACACCTGTACACCTGTGTATCCGCGTGCCCGTTTATATCGTACACACACCCACACACACACATATACACGTGTGCGCGAGCGGCAACGCGAACGTGTTTCTGTGTTACCGCTGCTGCCGCTGCTAAATCGAAAAACTTTACCACTCGACGCTCAAGTCAAGAGTAGAACGAATCGAAATAAAATGATAGCCGGTAGCGGTGGTGGTGGTGGTGCGGGTTGGGATTAGAGGCAGCTGGTTGCGGTGCTTCTCAATGATAACGGTCGAGAGTACTTTTGCACGAAAACGTAGCAAGAGACCCGTGCTCTTCATAAGCGTTCCAATGAAATCCTACGACACATACACGATACCATACACTCCACTCTCTCTCTCTCTCTCTCCAACCCTGCCCATTGCTCGCCTTTTTCCCCTCTGCTTTCCGAAAAATAACGCCAGAGGAGTTTTTCAAGTTCAACCCTTTGGCGCCCATCGCGAATTTAATTGCCGATAGATTAACCTGTTCGCCAGACGAACGAGTCACGCGTTCCACTCTCAACTCGTCAACGATTTATGTATGTATGTTGCTTTAACGCAATATTTTTTAGTCGTGCTTCTCTCTTTCCCTCTTCTGTGATTTTTCCATTAGCCACTGCATTGGTAAGTACTATTCGAACGACTTTGGAAATTCCTGGACATTTCCTAGCGATTCAAAGGGTTGAAACTCGGAAATTTTACAATTCGAATACTTGGACGTTGAATCGATTCGAAATTCGTGCGCCTGGAAATCTGAGAGCTTAGAAATTCAAAGGGTTAGAAATCGAGAAGGCTTGGAAGTTCGAAGGGTTAAGAATCCGAAAGGTTTGAAACTCGAAGGCTTGGAAATCCGAAAGCTTTGGAATTCGGCGATTCGGCAATCCAGACGCTTGGAAATCTCAAAGCATCGAAACTCGAAACCACGCGAGTCTCAGCTTTGAAATTCGACGCGGCGAAAGTCCGAATGCTTTGAAATTCGAAGACACGGAAATGGAAAAGCTTGGCACGTCGAATTGCCCGCCCTGTAATCGTTCTCGAATCGGTTAACTTTCGGTAAAATAATCAGACTGGAAAGCGCGACGTTAGGCCGCGACGTTAGGCCGCGACGTTAGGCCGCGCCGGTGAAACGAAGCACAGCTGCGCGTATGATTAAAAGTATTGCGTGTTCGCGTATGTAAAAAGGGACTAGATGAACATGAATTAGCAGAGAATTATGTTAGGGCTGGAGAGGTGTAAGAGTAAAACAAAGTGACGCGCTCACCGACGTATCATTAATCAAAGTTGAAAGCAAGTGTAGGTGGCTCGCGCTAAAGGGTTTAAATTATCCAACTTTCCACGAAACCGGACGACGCCGTTATGCTATTGACACATTGATCGATCGCGCGTGTCTGCAACTTCACAAGAAATATACATACTTCGGCCGACGAATTTTCCATGAACTTTTACGTATCTTTGGCAAAGCGTCCGAATTGCAAACCGTTCCAAACGGCAAACGCTCCGCTAAGCCATAAGATAAATGCTTGCCCAGCACTCGAAACGTTAAGTCCGAATATGAAGCTGAAATACTCGCGCGACTCCCTGCGCCGTAAATAATAAAAATACGAGTGCAACGCTATCAAATATTCCCGCGACTTCTGCTCGCGGTATTATATTATTTCGCTCGAGCACCGCTATTAAATATTTCCACGACTTCGGCTTACAATATTGCCAGGCCGCGCGCGCGAGTAAAACGGACCAAAGTGGAGGACACAATTTGCAGAGAAGCGAGGGCGCGTCGCGCGAAGAAATCGATGGAAGGTGGTTTTGGAGAAAATAGCAAGCGTCATCTGCAATATTTGGCGAGGAAATCTCGCGGTCGAACGAGTCACCTTGGCGGTAATGGGCTTGATGGGTAGAAGTTGGTGTTAACGGAGTTAGCGCGAGGCTTGTAGGGTGGTTCCAGGCGAGAGTAGTCGTGTGTAGATGTGCGATACGGCCGGAATGGCTATCTACGTGTGGCAAGTTGTCGCCGTGAAAGACGCTACTACTGCTGGCCGGAGGTTTCATAACACTTGGAAACAGGTGGCGTTCTCTCGTCTTATTGCCTCCGCTAGTTCAGCCAACAGTCGATTGCCGCGTACAGTGAAAGAGGAACAGCAACGTTCCGCGGCCACCCGACACACGCCTTTACCTTTATCTTTACTTCACACGCCCGAATCCCTGCCAAACCGATCACGCTCGCCACTTCTAACTAGCCCGCCCATTTTTATCTACTCGCCGTACAAAATCGACCACTATTCTCATACTTCTACCCGAGAGACGATTAACAGTGCTTTCTCATTTAGATCGAACGCAAACCGATACAGCCGAGGACGAAATGTACGTTCGACTCTAACTTTCGCTCTGTCTTACAAGACTGCGGGGGGCTATTGGGTAAAAATTGCCGACGATAGTTCAATAATTTGCACGCGAAGTACCCGCGCTCTATTACGGTAAGCTAACGTTAGCGTGCGTGGACAGTAAAGTAATCATAGGGGAAGGAGCGAATGTAACTTGCCAGATACAAACATGCACCTACTCACACGCAGTGCACTTTAATAGCAGTTTATCTGTAATGCAATTTAAGATGGTAAATTTCAATTGCCTTGTTCGAGTGTTTCTCGTATCGAACCACGGAAGGATTAATATTATCAGAGCCACGAGAATGTACGTGTTTTACGCGATACGGAAAGCATGCCGATAATAAGTAGACTGCGGATCTTTGTGCACTCGTAGCGACGTTAAGCTTGCAAAAAGGAACATATTCCATATAGCACGTAAAAATATCCACCGTATTCGAAGTAAAGTAGAAGGTGCAATATTTAGAGGACCAAATGCATCTCTTCGATTGCACTTGAAGGGATTAACGTCCATAAACATCCGCAGGCTAGCGACAATAATAGTAAACTAAATGGAGCTGCAATCGAACTAAAAGCAACGCTAATCGAAGATAACGAGTCGATCAGTTGGAAAACGAGAAAAGGATGCAGCGCCTAATTTAAGATATCGTTGTGTCAGTTGTTAACCCTTTGCGCTACGATAGCTGTGACATGGATTCGACAGAGGTGGACCCTCGTGACGCTTTGCATTGCAACACCGAGAGATAGCAATAAAGAGCAGAGATTACTGAACGCTGGCATGCGTGAGTAACGAAATAATCGTAGCGCAAAGGGTTAAGAAGACGCGTGTTACGCATTTCAGCTGTTTCTTTCGACTCGTGCATCGTTTCTTATGATTTATATCTGTTTTTGTTTCAGGAGGGCCGCGAACGTTTTCTGCTAAGCCTTACAAAGCAGGTTGGTTGCGTTTCTTTGCTTCGCACGTAGGATTAGACGGTAGATTTTCAGGCTGCAAATGAGCACGTGTAACCCACGATCTTTTTCTTCCCCTACTTTCGTGTATAATTTCGCTTTCATCTACGTCTCTCTCTCTCTCTCTCTCTCTCTCTCTCTCTCCCTCTCTCTCTCTCTCCCTCCGTGTCTATACGTGACGCGTTCGTGTGCACGTGCGCGCGTCTATATCGCGGCAATTATGTTTGTTCTTTGCTCCGCACTCCGAACCTTATCCACCGTACGTATCTTTGCTTCCGTCCCTCTCTGTGCAATTAGATTAACGTGACACGTGTCAACGTGCAAAATGTTCCCGCGATATACACGTCTAGCTGCGCAAAAACTTCCCTACCTTTCGAACGTGCAACGCTAATTAATTAAATTGAATCGCGGCGGGTCTCGCGGTCGATCGTGCGAATACAAAAATGCCGAGCCGCAACCACGTGCCGGCGATAGTCGAGGAAAATGTCGAATCGCTTTCGAGTTTGACGCGATTCAAGACGCGTATGCCTTTCGTTGTCGAGCAAAAACGTGGTCTCGCTGGTCTAAATCTGATCTGACCTAAACTCGCGTACTGAAAGGGAACACGCGTACTTTAATTGCAAATGCAGGAGTATTACTTTAGTTCGTATCTATAGATTGCTACCTTTAAATCTTCTCTCCGCGCGTATTTTTCACATCTATCAACTCAAAGTTACGCGAAAATCAATCGAGATTCTATTTAGCGAGAACATTTGCACGTTAAACGCATCGAGCTTCGAATGATCCGAGTGACCGTGGAATGATCTCCAACGCTGCACCCTCTAATTAGACTAATTAGTCGTTAGTTGTATCCCTCTCTGTGTTTCGCGTACACACTCGCGAGTAAAATTAAAGAAGCGAATCTAAAGATAGAAAATAGTCCACGTTTTATTAGAATATTAACGCCTAAAAATATCTGATTGCCAGAAATTTGCACGCGCTACGAATACCATTTTCCAAACGTTTTCAATGGCTACTAATTCTGATCCCTACAAATTTGCCCGCGCTGCGAACTCTAATCGCCGCAAATTCTAAGCAACCGAAAAGTTTGCACTCTTCGCAGACTTTAATCCCAGGAGAACTTACGATCGCTAGAAATTCTACTCCGCCGAAGAATTCGCAATGGCCACGCATTCTCAAGAAGCGAATAGCACGATTTGGAATAGGGTTGGCTTTAAGCTGGCATCGAGCAAGTTAGCGAGCTATCGCGGTTAAATATATCGAGGATATTTCGGAAAGAGAGAGGCGAGGTAAAAAATTGCTTCGGCAAGCGATTCTAAAGGAGAAGCGGCAACGAAGAGGAGGAGAAAAAGGAAGAGGAAGAGGAAGAGGAAGAGGAGGAGGAGGACGGCAACGATGACGACGACAAGATTGTCGCTCGAGTGACGCCTCGAGTAGCGAGTCTCGTTGCTCGGGGCGGCAAACATTCGCGACATTCTCGACATCCATTGTCGGTACCGCCGACGACGACGTCCGGCGATGTGCACTCGACGACGCTCCTCACGTTCCTGATCGTCGTTCTTCCAGGACAACCGCTCGGCCGTAAAATGTCTGCGCGAGTGGAAAGCAAACGAGATATACTTCTCCGGAAGAAATTCAGAGATGGTAATCCCTGAAGCAAAAGTATCATGCGCTTCCTCTCCTCTCCTCTCCTCTCCTCTCCTCTCCTCTCTCCATCCATTCCATTTCCCTTTCTCTCTTCTGCTTCTTCTTCTTCTTCTTCTTCTTCTACATCTCGCAATTTTTCCCAACACCTCACGCAACTTTCGCAAGTATCCGCAATTTTTTGCTGCGACTTTTCCCACTTCCGGATAGAAGATAGGAGATACGCAACAGCGCGGTGGATACGTGTTCGAACGAGCTTAGAAATTGGCCAACATACCCGCGAAGCCGAAGAATTTAAATTGGAAAGCTTGGGAATCGAAACGCGCTTAGAAATGCGAAAGTTGGCCCTTTGAATGCTTGGAAATTGAATCGAGTCGAAAGTCGTACGTCTGCACATCCGAAAGCTTGAAACTGAAGAGGTATGGAAATCTAAGATCCTCGAAATTAGAAAGCTTGGAAATTCAATCGCTTGGAAAACTCACGGTATAAAATTCGAAAGCTCGGAGATTGCAACGCTTGAAAATCCAACGATATAAAATTCGAAAGCTTGGAGCTTCAAACGTTTGGAAATTTAGAAGCTCGAAAATTCAATCGGTTGGAACGTCAGAGGTTTAAAATTCGGAAGCTTGGAAATCCAAAAGCTTGGGAATTGAAACGAATCGAAATCCAAAAGCTTCAACACTGGACACCATAGGAGAGGTCGACATTTTCCATAGCCGCGTAAAAATCCTCAGCCCAATAATTGCATTGCGCGTTACCAGACGTCCCTCGGCATTTAAAGCGTTAAGGAAGAAAGAGAAATATTTCGGTTGCGACGCGATACGATGGGAAATGTAATTCCGATAGGATAGGATAGGATAGGATAGGATAGTATAGGATATAGGATAGGATAGGTAACGCGTGCAATTTCGTATCCTTTGGATGCGCGCGGATCGGAGGTGGAGTCGGTAGCTTTGGTAAGGAACATTTTCGAAACTCGTTGATGTAGTTTCCATCGAAAAAGTTAGACACGTGCTATAAAACAGGAATGAATTTCGTTAGGTCCGTATATCAGCGGCAAGGGATTGGGGAGGAAAGGGTTTCGCCAGTGTTTCGAGCCAACCTAAACTCCGGGACACAGGTGTTGCCTCTTTGAAATTTCATTTCTCGTACTCGCTGAATAAATCTACCTCTATCCCACCTATGCTTTTCCACCTCCCCTTCCCCGTCCTCCCCCGCCCCTCCGGCTATTCCGCCGGCCTCGACACTCTCGTTTGTGAAGGAAAGCATTTTTTACGCCGATAAATCGTACAAATTACTTTCGCCCATAGATTCTCGTCGCGATTCCCCTTTCTCGCCGCTCCGAACCTCTCAATTCTTTCGATCGTCTTCGACCTTTCGTCCTCTCCTATGTTTTGCTATTATCCGACAAAATTACACCCATTTAAGCGACGGAGATACCGGAGAAAAGTGCAGACCGGGCGGATTTCGGCGGATCGGTAAATGAATTTCCGGAGTCGGCCAAGTGGTATAGATACGATATTGGTCGGACGCGCGGGATAGGAGATTAAGCTAGGAGTACAGCCGCGAAACTGGTCAGACATACGGTACAGCAGCTGCTTTAACCGCTCGCGCTACGATTACTTTGCCACTTACGTATGCTACTGTTAATTAATCGCTGCTTTTAAGAAGGATACGACGTGGACGCGACGCGGTTAAACGAAGAGTGGAAACAGAAGAGACTGAAAGTGGCGCTTCTCGAACAAATATTCCCTTTCGTAAAAGCAAAGTTCATACGGGTGTCAATGTTAGCAAATTGGTTTACTCTTTTTCAATCAATTACACGACCAAGTTACAGGTTTCCTTCAACTATCAAAATCATTTTGCTATCGCGTGATAGAAGTTCAGAGTACGAGGACGAAAGATATCGTTAAGTCGTACAGAATAGTACGACACCCGCGACGAAACGAGTTTCGTTGTATTTCATTAGCAAATGGTATTTTGGCAAACGAAAACGTGTCTCCCTTAATACTTGACGTTTGCCAGCTTCAGCCTACTCTATTTCCCCTCTTCGAATATTTCCGCGAAAGGGTTAAGTAGCGATTAGGTATGAGAATTTCGCGCGAAATGGAGCGCAGCACGCGTTTAGTATCGATTGGGCGGGAGTGCGAGAAACGGGAGAACACAAGTATTAAGGCGCAAGTATTGAGAGGTTTCCGTGGGTGAACCGTTTCAGGTAATGGAAATAAAATCCAAGAATAACGATTGACAGGTGCCATAAAAAGGTAAGTTTCTAGATGCTTTCAAGCGGGTAGCAACCAATATCCGTCGCAGCGGTGTCGTTCCGTAGGACGGGGCGCGCACGTACGCAATGGATATTGTTTCCTCGTAGCCGAAAGTGGAAAAGATACGAGAGAAGTTTTCCTCCTCTCCGCTATCTAGACGACACATAGCCGTAGACGTAGGACGTGGGACGTAGACGTAGACATAGACATGGACGCGGACGCGGACGCGGACGCGGACGCGGAGAGGCAGAGAAAGCTTGCGGCCCTCCGCGCGCGATTCTCATGAGGTAATGGGCTTTGGAGAACACGGTGACAGTTGCGAAAGGAGGCGGGGGACAAAAGCGAGCAAGACACTATGTCGAGTTTCCTAAAGCGTGCTGGTAACAAATCATTCAGGAGGAAGCGACCTGCTATACAGTTCCTGCTTTCCACCCCTTCGCGGCCCATTTGATTTATATCTTGGTCTTGATTACAATTGATTTTAGTCTCTAGCTCGCCGGCGATAGCCAGCCCCGACCCTCTCTCTATCCTCCATCCAGGCTGTATTTATGCGCCAATCTACCTGCCATCTAAAACACTAATCATCCACGGCGCAAGATGAAAACGCGTTCATCCCACCGCGTCGCGCCAGATTACCATCGTGGCTTTACGGTGCTCCATGATACTCGCAAATCGAGACAGCCGATGCGACGTTTTGGCAAAAGAAAAGACAGCCAAAGAATATCCCAAGCCTCTGCGCACTCGGAAGCTGGTGCAAGCTTTTTACGGCTACTCGCGCAGCTCGAAAGTAAGTAAGCGAATAGATGCGAGGAAATGAAATTTGTAAATTCCAAAGACTGGGATTAGAATCGAGAAGGTGTCGCGATAGAATTCTAAAGTTGCAAATGCCAAGAGTTACGAGTTTCGGAAGCTTCTAGATTTTCTATTCTAGACCAAAGTTTCTGTACCCGAAAGGAGGCTGAAGAGTGAGAAATTTGGCAAACTGCAAGGACTGCGAAATTCTAAAGGCCTAGGAGTGGCAAAATTCGACGAGCAAAGTAAAGTAGCTTGCGCTTAGGCGCTGGCGTATCGCGAGAGGCCGTTTCAAATTGACGCAACTAATTCAATCGAAAATACACATGCATAATTGTACGCGCCGGACAAGTTTGCGACCATAGCTTTACGTTGGCACACGCGTTTGCTGGGGTATTGAATTTACATGCATACATTCATAGAAATACCGTTGGCTTGAAAGCGGGAGGGGCAAAGGAGGGATGTGTGCGCGCGTATCTAGGGATGTGTGTATTCGCAGGCAGACGGAATCGTTTACGTAGAATACGTTTCCGTGTTAAACGGTCGGAGTACGTGATTTCATTTACGATACGAAGTCACGATCGTTCTACATCCGTTGGAAATATGGCGCCTCACGTTCGGTCTCTTCGTCCGGTGATGCACGGTGCTGCACTCCATAAAGCACGCAAAACCGGATCAACTAGGCATTTAGTACAGAGAAACCGGCATCAAGCCCACTTCCGACATTCGTATGCCGCCTCCAAATTCATGCGCCCGAGCACCATTTTTACTTTCGACCCACCGCCACCATACTTTCCGCAATCCTATTACACGCCAACCGTTTTCCAAACCGTTTCGTATCACGTTTCCTCGCTCTTCCCCTCGCGGCTTGCAAATTTCCAACTCGAGAGCTTTCGGAGCTTCGCGTTCGATGTCTTTGGAATTGGCAAACTTTCTCACCGCCGTGCCTTTGGAATTTCCAAATATTTGCATTCCCAAGCCTTTGGGATTCGAAAGCTTCTAGAATTCGGAAATCTTTCCAACTCGCGAAAACTTTATATCGTCCCGATACTTTTGCAATACGAAAGCCTTTGGAGGTAACAGTTTTGCCACTGCTGTGCCTCTGCAAATTGCAACTTTGCGCTGCAAGCCTTTGGGATTTCCAAGCTTTGACGTCGCGAACCTTTGGAATTCCAAGCTGCTACGATCTACACCTCTCAAGATTCTCTAGCCTTTAAAGTACGCACGCTTCTACGCTCTCGAGCCTCTAGAATTCCAATATCTATATGCAACTCGCAAACCTGAGCCTCGACAACCGTTACACGTGGCGCAAGAAGAATTTGCCCAAAGATCCACGACTCCGCGAACGAAACTAGAGATGGCAATTCTCGAAGCCTTTTAGGGCTACAAAGAATGGCCGTGTTAATAGCGGGGCTGGCGAGAGCGGCGAGGTATCGTAAAACTGGTACAAGTTGCAGACTCTTAGCAGACTCGGTTGCGCCACAACTTATGAACAGGCGCGCGCGTGTGCCCTGTATATACACACACGTTTAAGTCCAGAGGAATTCTCCAGTGTAAACGCGTTTTCCACCCCTTCCAGTGCCCACGGTTGAGCGGGTAGAAGGGTAAGGGCAAGCGTAGAGCGTAGAGCGTAGAGCGTAGAGCGGAGAGCGGAGAGCGTAGAGCGGAGAGCGGAGAGCGTAGAGAGGTCAGAGAGAGGTTAAACCGTGGGTGGTTGCGGCACGGTCCAAGAATTCCCAAATGGCCGGTCATTGTGCTTCGCTAAAGAGTAAAAGAGACCAATCGACCCAGCAACCGGTCAAGTCCTCCTCCTCCTCCCTCCATTTCCCTCTCCCTCCTTCGAAGCCTCTGTTGTACGCCACTTCGTGGTCAACCTTTGATTTTCCAGCGACCAAATTTCTTTCGCATACCACGCTGAATCGACCTTCTTCTTTGTATTCCTTTTCACTCCATCTCCGAGCACACTTTTCTCTTTTTCCCCTTTTTCGCCCCTTTCCTTTTCTCTTTTCCCTTTTCCCTTTTCGTTCTTCCTCCGATTCCCTGCCGCCCCGGCGTGTTTCTCTATTTGCAGCGTTCCGCGTTCTGTTCCTGTTTTCCTGTGTGTCTCTCTACTTTCGACCTCTTTGCAGCCCTCGCCGCACACCGACACGCCGACACGCCGACACGCGCAGGCAGTCGCAACCCTTCCTTGCCCCATCCATCCTTTTGTCCTGGCCACGAGAAGGCAGCTCGAGCAAAGTTTTATGGCTGATCGTACACATCCAGCAGAAGCTGAACGCTTTTGCCCTGAGAATTGATTTCCCTGATTTACTACCTTTCCATCGTAATCCCGTCGCTTTCGAGATGCTTCATCGCTTTACCGTGTTCCCGCGTCTCCTCGCCGCAACTCCAAACCTAATCTTACACGTTTAGTATTATGCCGCTGCTCGCCAAGTATTCTTACCGATCGCCTACTTTTGCGTACCGATGTTGCGTAACTTTCATTCGAGTTGGTCGAGCTCTGTTCGACGATGAAAATATACTTTGCATTTCAGACGCTCAAGTCTTCGAATTTCTAGGCATTTCTGTCGTTAGACGATGCAAATTCTATGCGTTTCAATTCCTAAGCGTTCTAATTTTCAAGCACCCCAATTTCTAGGCCTTCTAATCTGTAAGTTTTCAACCTTCCAAACCCCCTAATTTCCAAAGCCTTCGAATTTCTAACCGCCCTAACGTTCGAACGCTGCAATTTTCAGTACTCGACGTAGCAGCAAGCCCTCGAATTCCCATCTCGCGAAACCTGTATTCTCATAATACAGAAGTAAATGAATTTGGCAATTAAATTTATGGAATTGTGTTAGCTGTCTGAGACACGTGCGATAAGAAATGAAATTTACAATTTAGCGGAGAGCAGCATAGAAGGCACACGGAGAGTGGATAGTGGAGAGTGGTTTGTAGTTAATTGACTAGAATACAGGGGACGCGAAAGCGGGTGCGAGAGAGAGAGAGAGAGAGAGAGAGAGGAGTCACGGTAGGAAGAGGAACTTGTATAAATACCATGGGATTCCTTTTGGGGCAACTCATGGCGGAAGCTTAGGTATCAGATTTAGTTAACAACTGTGTAGACTTAGCCGAAGAGAGCTGTCTTACGTTTCTAGCGTCAAAGAGAAGCAAAGTAACCAAGATATATGGGTATTAAGGAGAAACCTCTGTACGATTGTGTCCAGGAAGACACAAGGCCATCCTTGTCGTAAATCGCCGCTACCCTCTCGCGGCATTCTCAACCGCGTTAACCAAAACTAATACGGCTTCCTTCCCTGCGCGTCTCCGCGTCTCCTCGTCTCCTCGTCTCCTCGTCTCCTTCCTTGCCAACCGTTCCACACCTGTTTACTTATCCCACAACTCAATTTGCAACTCTCCTACCAATTTTCTATTTCCTATTCTCTATTCCCCCTGTTCTTGCCCGCCCCTTTACTCCAACTCCCTCCCCTCCCGCGGAGACTCCATGAATATTATGCAGATTCCCGATTGAATAGGCTAATGTAATCAGATGACTCTCGAGATTGAGAATTTCCCATTTTTCCTCGGACCTTCTCCAAGATAAATTATTAAATATCGAATCGGCGGATAATTCAATTGCGAGGGCGGCTCGATTTGGAAGGGGAGACCTTGCAACCCTTTTGTTTTATTTCGAAATGTACGAATCTACGAGTATCTGTAATTTCTATACTGATACACGATCGCGAGTGAGAAAATTTAATCTACAAACGCTACCTTCCACGCCTGCGAAATAATTCCAGAAGAAGTAGAAGACATTTTCAACCCATTTCTTTCCCCCCAAAATAATTGCAAGTTGCCGTATCTGTAATCGTAGCCATGATTGATTACCGAGAAACGTAATTAAACGAGAGGCTCTGTATTTTTCGTACGCACGCCGCCTTCTACGATAGCAAACGAATTCGCAATTCAATTTGCGAGGGAAAAGAAGATATCGGCACGGCATTTCTCGGGCCAAAACATGCAAGTTTACCCACGTTCGATTTCTGGAACTTTGCGCGCGGCTCGTTAATAATTTGGCTGCAACGCGAGATGTATAAATTCGATTGTGTGTTGTTGGATCGTGTAAGAAGTTGGAAACAGACACACAGAGAGAGAGGAGACATTTGCCGGCGGCTGAAACTCGTTGACAAGGAAGGTTGACAGAGAGAGGGCGGGGATGAAACGCGATAAATAAGAATCGATTGGATTTCCACTAGCAAAGGTAGAGAGAAGTTTAGGTCTAATAATAGAGGTGGCTAACTCCGTTGCCTCCATCGTCGATTTTCCTTAACTATCCATGTCCCTCTCTTCCGTTGATTCGACCAGTAACTTCTCGACTAACCGGATTAGCCGACCCTCTGACGACGGAAACGTTTCTCGTCTCTTCTCTCCTCTTCTCTCCTCTTCTCTTCTCTTCTCTTCTCTTCTCTTCTCCTCTCTTCTCTTCTCCTCTCTTCGCTTCACGTTTCTCGGCTACCGTAGCTCGTCGTTTATCCAGCCAGGAGTTCATCCTCTGAGACGGTGTTATGATAAGAATCGTCCACTTCCGTTCAAAATACGTTCCATGTAACCTATTATGCATAGAGGGCCGAATAAAAGCGAAGCAATGAAACGCCCGACCATTCCGCTTTCAGCTAACTTTCAAAGTGCTATTTCTTGGGAAAGTGCGCGCGGCAAATATTACATCCTCCTATCCACTTATGCCGAAGCCGAAGCCGAAGCCGAAACCGTCAACCCTGCCGTGTTCTCCAAACGCCACGCGAGTTCGCCTTTCGGCGAAGCCAAAGAGACCAGGCGGCAGAATAATTATCTCCAGTGTTCACGTATTTATACCTGTGTCATTTCCGCATTAATAAACGTTATCGTTGCCTACGCGTTTAGTCTTTAGTTGCAACGTGGCTGGTAGCAAAAGGGTTCATTTCTCGGGAGCACGTTGAATGATAAACCAAGGGAAGAGCAACGAAGCACGGGCGGCTAAATATCGAAGCTAAGAGTGCAAATACTTGTGGACTTACGGTAGCGCGGTTGCGCTGAACGGGATTTTAGTCAAACTATCCGGAGGATCGTTAGATGGTCTTTATGAATATAATGAAATTGAAGATGGAAGCGGATAGCGACGCGACGTTCCATCGAATGGAGGTTGAGGGTTGAGGATTGAGGGTCGAGGGTCGAGAGGGGAGGAGAAATGGGCGGAATGATGGGAGTTTCCATTTATCTCGGGGATCCATTCCCGAAGGAGCCGTCAACGTCGTCGGGAAGATCTTTCTGGAATTATTGGCGGAGACCTAGCTTCTTCGCGTAGAGGTACTCTCGCAAGGATTGACCGCGTTGGGGGATCCTGGCATCCACAGTTCGATCAAATATAAATCGCGAATCCTAGCTTAGCAGCCGTCCCATTTTTCGATATCCAAGTCAATCCTGCTTTACAGTGTGCTCGCGATAGATCGAGAAACCCGAGGATCCGCCATCCGATACATATTTCGTCGTCGAGTCCGTCTACCAGCCAGCCATTCTTTCATTGTCCTGCCCCTCGTCTTTCCCGCGACACAGCTACGCCACTTTTTAATCAACCCGCGGCTTCCCCAAACATTTCACGCGTCCATCCATTTCGCCGGGGACGCGCCGCGCTTTTCTATTTCGCTGCGAAATTTTTAAGCAGCCAGCAAAGCTGCGTGGGCGAGCATCGTTTCATTGCGACACGCGTTTCAAATTTCGGGTTTCGACCGCGGATTTTTACGCGTTCGTGGGACATTTTTCAATGCGCGTGAGGCGCGTAGGACGCGAAAATATACCAGATACAAAGGGCAAAGCGTATTTCGTAGTGCTGAACCACTCGCGCCGGAGTAACGCGCTATACGCGTCGATTAGTACCTATTAGATCCACTTATAGACGCGAAGTTTCGCAAATTAATAAATATGCGGGGAATTAAGAATCGTTACGAGGACGTTCCATGCATTAACCGTAAAAATCGGTGGGAAAATTTTTTGCAACGAATTTCAAGTGTCAACGCGCTTCACCGAGTTATAGATTATTTATAGGTACCCGCTAAATAACTGGTAACGCAAGTGGTTAATAAAATACTCCACTCTTGAATAAAATACGCTCGTGAACAGAATTAGGGGATGAAAAATTCCGATGAATAATTTCTCATCTTCGATATGCTGTACGACGATCAACTTGAGCTGGTTTTAAAGCTCCAAGTCTCTGCTTATGCATAAATGAGCAGATGTTTTTCGGAAACGTGTCTGGCATCGCAGACGAGAGCGAAAAATTGAAGATAGATTTTTGTCGAGAAAGTATGCGAAATTCGAGCGACTCTCCTGCACCTTGATAATCTTTTTTCGCGATCCATTTTACATTAGCTTTATGGAAGAGAGTCCCTTTTTCGTTGCCCGAGATAGAGATCATTGGTCTACTTAATGACGCGATGAAATTGCACTCGGCGTTGAAACTTTTCCAAATATTTTTGCACTTGACGCATTTTTGCCCGGGGACGAAAAGTCGCGCGTAAATATTCCTCGCCCGACTGCAATTATGAATTTGAAATGTTTAATCAGCCGGACGGAATCCAATCCGTCTTTTTGCAATGAATTATGTTTGCAGCAGTCAACAAAATTGTTCATCGCATTATACGAAGTGCGTTTCGCGGCTCTCCGCGTACTTTTCGACGTACGCGCATACATATACGTATACGTATACGTATACGTATACGTATACACATAGATATACATGCATAGAAGGACAACACGGTTCGCCACGCGAATGGTATTAAAAAAATTTCATTTCAAAGATTACCGCTGTAGAGGTTTAATTTAATTTCCGCAAATCGGATTTTTCACTGCAGAAATGAGTTCACTCGCTCGGCCAGCGTCCAATTTTTGCAAGAGAAAAATAATACTAAACGGCATTTCTCTTTCGTATATTGCTCGGAAGCTTCCACCCGCCAACTTTTCTTTCGCCCCTATCTACTCCACAATTGTCATAATGCGTCCTCGTTTTGCTTGCGCTCACGCTTACGCTCACGCTTACGCTTATGCTTGCGTTTATGTTTACGCGGTTCAACGCGCAATACTAAAACATTGAAGCAACACTGAAATACCAAACCACGCGGCGAGAGTATTAATTAAAAACGTGTCACGCGTCACGCCCGTCACCTTTGGCAGACTTTGCCGCGCGATGTTTATCCGATTTAGGAATATTTCAACGCCATTTGCACCGGAGGGAAACGCGGAATACGCCAAAGCATCGACCAAGCGTAGGATAAACTATCCATTCTTATTCGGATTAGAGTAAGACAGCAGCGCGTTTAAAATGACGGGAACCGTAACTAAATATTGCGCCACGTAATTGCTTTCGACGATCTCGCAACGATACGGCAGAAAATGCAGCACGGCAATGATATGCAAGTAAGATGGATACGTTGCTTTCAAGTCGCGTGCATCTACTTCGACGATCGCATGAAGTATAATTCTTAAACGCGTCCCTCTAAATCGCAAGGAGTGAGAAGAAACCTCTTTTTTAGCCGGGTAGTATCTCTGTCTGAAATAGACGATGTTTTCCATGAACGAGTAATCTATCCTTTGCTTAGTCAACGTTATTGCTCGCATAAGGAAGTAATGCAACCAAATTCGCCTTTTCCTGCCTGCTGTGCTTAGGCGATATCTTTTCAGAGCTCTGTTTCCTGATGTTCCTTGGCGAATAATTTCGTATCGCTAATAGAGTCTTAACTCGTCCACGAACGAACAAACGAACAAACAAACAAACAAACAAACAAGTAGCTGCGTTATCCCGCGTGATCCGAAGTCAGCGTCGAGTGTCTCGTAAACCATTGATATACGAACCTCGCAAAATTATTCACCGCCCCCAGGACTAAGATATTAAAGCGAGTGCAGGTTTTCGGAGCATCGAAAAACACCGCCGCGCTGCTTAACGCGCGGCGTCGCGTCGGGACGAGAAGACGTGTAAGTTTAACGAGCGGCCGAGTTTAGCCCGAGATTCGAACGACTTCCCTCCACCAGGATCGGGGTAGTGGGAATTTTTGTACGGAGGTCGGTCGGATGTTGGCGAGCTGTCATGCTAATAGGTTCGAGTGTATGAAACGGGAGACGCGTCGGGTATAAATCAGAGAAGGTGCAGGGAAACGCGGAACGAGCATCGAGCAACGCGCAACGAGCTACGAGGGGTTTTGCGCGGATGCATCATGTAGGTGGGAAGGAGCGGACAGAGGGGACAAGCCGAGGACCAGCTACTAGCTGGCAGCGTGGCAGTGGCCGCCGCGTTAATGCTAATGCTAATGCTAATGTCGATGCTAATGGCGTTCACGTCGCCTCGCGTGCGTCCTCTCTCCTGTGCCGATCTCTGCTCGCCAGCCAATCCACCCGACAGACACCTACTACTATCCACCATCCAGCCACCAAATTCATTCGCACCGATTTATGCGATCCAGTCCAAACATTCCGTCATCTTTCGCCCCTTCTCCGCCCTGCTTTTCCTTTCCTTGCCATTCGTCGCCCATTTCTTGCCCGCGATTCACCGACTAGTTCATTAACCCTTTGATTCTTGGAAGCGTAGCGCGGAGAAAGCGCACCCATGCGGCATAGCGGGATTCTTTCGAACCAGCTTACAAATTTCCAAATTAAAGCAACGATCTTAACGCTCGAGCGATACTATTATCCGCAATTCGCGCTAATGTTTCGCCTCTTTCTTCTTAGCTTCCTCTGTGTCAGTTCTATGCCACTAGACTCGAAGAAAATTCGACACGCAGCAGCCTGAAATTATGCTCTTAGAATCTAGTCTGTTCCGCGATGTCTGGTTCGTATTATAATAACCGCGTTGCAAAGTATCGAATCGTAAGAACGAATACGTGCAAACAGCACCTGACTATCAAATTGGAATCGCGTGCATAGATCTGACTTTCCTGGCTAAGCGAAACGCTGCATCGCGAATGGCAAATTGCTCTTTCTAACCAAACTGGTACCGAACGGATATATGACTATGCGTAACAAGCATATAGGTACTCGAAGAGAGCAAACGACAGAAGAGGAAATTGTTACGGTCGTCTTTGAAATTTAGGACTAGGAATTGCCTAAAAGTCCCACTAGATTTTAACGTTAACGTTAACGTTCCTTTAGCGCAGTTCAATTTACTTCGGCGGAGGTGGTTCGCCATTTCCTTCGAAACTTCTGCCTTTTTGTCCGCTTTTTGGAAGGGGGCAGGGGGAAAGAGCGAAGTGGAAAGAAGAAACGAAACAAGTTTTCTAAGATTGACTGGATTCTTAAGTCGAAACGACGTCATCGTCGTTGACGACGTCGACGTCAATTACTGCTACTACCTTTACTACCGTACTACATTTGCATAAACAGCCACGACTCAATCTCTATGCTAATCGACTTGTTCGAGTCCGAAAAGTAGCTGCGTTAGATGCGCGTGTCTGAATTTCTCCATACATATGCATACACCTTACAGATACCTTCTCCCTCCCTTCCTTTTTCCTTCGCCTTATTCGCAAACGGGCAAACGGTAAGCTGCGCGAAGAAAGCAGCGACGCAAGTGTGCAAAAAAATCTATCTCCAATTGCATTCTATTTTAATTCGGCAATTCGTTGGCGGAGAATCTTGGTTGCGCCAATTCAAGCGAGCTGCTCGCACCAGCGCCAAAATTGTACAAAGTATTCGTATTTAAGAATGATCGAATTATTCGAGAACGATTAAAAGGCGAACGAAAAACGTGCACTTATTTGGAAGATGAAACGATGTAAAGAACTGGAAATATTTCGAAGGCGAAACGAATACAGGATTTGAGAATAATTACAAGATGAACGGAATTTTAAAGGACTGCCAATATTTGGAACGCAAAGCGAATGGAACAGTTGCAAATATTAAGGGGATGAAACGAAGGAAAAAGTTGCAAATACGTAGGAGACGAAACGAATTAGAAACGTGCAAATTATACTTGCAATAGAAAACGAAACGACGTAAGTAATTACGTATTTAAATCGAGACTTGTACGTCGATTATAATCAAACTCCTCTCCGTGACAAATTCTCTATTTGCGAGCAAAAATAAATAAAAGAAATTTAAATACAGATTGGTTCAGCGTATGAAAAGAAAATATTTTATTTTATATCACGCATTTGTAACGTAAAAGCATTTTCGTCTGGGAAATTTTGCTTTTCGTTTTAAACCCTATTTTATTTGAATCGCAAAGAATATATGAATTCAAATAACATTATTCCAAATACTTTTTCCGTAAATTTTACCCATCTCCGCTTGTATATAAAACGTATTTACCCGTAATCAAATAAATTAAATTAAATTAAATTAAATTAAATTAAATTAAATTAATTAATTAAAATAATATTTTGCCCAGCTCTGCTCGCATATCTACGCTCACGTCCACAAATCACGGGACACTTGTTAGTTTTTAACAAAATGTTTCGCATTGAACGATTTAACAATTCGTATTATTTCACAACTCGATCGACGATACCACCTATTTAAATATATGCCTTTACGCTATTCCTAAATTCCGAATCTTTACACCAACGTACGCTGAATACCTCTTTCGCCTTTGCAGCTGCCGTGGCGAAAGGGTTAAATGTCCGACGAGTTGTGGACGCGGACGTGGCTACGGAGTGGAACGGGAAAGGGTTAAAAGTTAAAAGTGAATGGAAATGCGATTGGTTCGTGTGCGGCTCGGCTCGGCGCGGCGCGGCGCGGCGCAGCGGGAAATCATCGGTGCATTCTTTGCCTTTGCAGCGATTCCATCCTTCCCTTTTGCTTTTTATTCTTGACCCGCAATCTCTTACCGAAGCCCACTTAAATTCCAGTTAATATTAGATGAAAGGTAGCAGATTAAAAATGGGTATTCTTCGCGGCAACCCTCGGCCAACTTTCCAACGCGCCGCGCGGTAACAGCAATATCCTTCCCCCCTTTTCTCCCTTTTTTTCCCTACCATTTTTCGTTCCGACCAACGAATTCCCAAACTTTGTTTTCGCTACGTGCACGCTCCACTTTTTCATTCTGTCCAAATAACCTTTTTGCCCCAAACACGCGCGCGCGCGCCCCGCACTGTCGCCCCTTCCTTTGAATTATTCCTCCGCGATTCCTTTGTTTTCTCCTATCATCGCTCATCTCTTCCCTATTAATGTAGCTTGTAAATTATTGCACGCTGTCCTAGCTCGACTATCGATGCGAGGTGACTGCAGGCGAGTGGACAAGGGCCTTCCACTCGCCGTGCAAGAAATGAAAAACACTCTGTGTTACGTAGACACGCGTGAGAGCGATTTTTGTTGACAGAGAAACGGGACGAGGGTAAATGTTTGGCTACTCCTTGCGGGAGAATGTAGAGCAATGCACCAGAATGATAATAGAAACTGTACGAATTGCAAATTGCTAGCGCGACGTGCCTAGCCTTGTGGGCTCTACTTGTTAAAGTTAATAAGTAAATACTTGTAGGACACGAGCCTACGGTATAATAGTATCTTTATATAGTATACTAGAAGCGCGGTCTCGTCGACTCTATAGACCGATGGCCTTTTATCTATTAATTAGCTCGATTAATCAATTGAGATAAAAGTATTATATGTATTACGATACGAGTATTTATTTATTTACTAACTTTAGCCGGTACAGTCTTTTGTCACGTACAGAGAAATGCAAAAGTAGCACGGCAAATAGAAGAAAAACGTAGCTGTTGTCTAAGCTTGGCAAATAGCGTATAAACCGAAAGGGAAAAGCACGTCTCGCTTGCAATTTGCAATTAACCCCTTGCACTACACCAACGAGCCACACTCGTTCTATGAATTATGGCGTAGATTCGACAAAAATGGATACTGCTTGCGAGAGAGTTTCATTCGAACGATAATTTCAGCTCTGCGTTATCATATTGAGAGTTCCTAAATAGAACGTGCCCGTAAAATTCAAGTAACATGTACGTAAGGCGATAAGAAAGCAGCGCGTATCTAACGCTAGCACGCGCGAGTAATAAAATAATCGTAGCGCAAGGGGTTAATGTATGTAGCTTCTCCTGTCATTCGCCTAAATTACTGTACCCACGCTTACGCGTACAGAGCAGTCATACCCGATCCGCGGAACCCACACACAAGCCTGTCTCGACGTCAAATATCGCGGTAACTTTGAAACAAACGGTTCGCCACGCGTTTCGCCTACTACATCGCGATGAGCGTATTAATACACATTGCCTACTTAGACGGCGCGTAACGTAAGCAAGAATGGACGAAGGGTTGAAGGGCCGGCGGCGAAAGGGTTAAGGGAAATTAAATTGAAAGGGCGAAAGGTGTAAGGATTATCTGGGTCGCGTATCTACGCCGATGCTTTTTTGTAATTTCGCGTGTCCTCGATAGAAACGGCTTTTAGCCGACGTCGGACACGCGATCCGGAACCATCCCCGCCGTACACGCGTATCACTTTTACGATTTTACGCGAACTTGCTAGCCAGCCCGAGGTCGCCAGGATGAACATTTCGAAAGCGAAGGAAGCGCGCGCATCCGTGGATGAAACCGACTAGAAAATACAAGAACAGAGGCGAGTACGGCGCGCACGATGAATTAAAACACCCTCCACGCGTACGCGAGAGCTATAGCAAACATTACGCTGCATTATACCCTCCCTTGGAAATTGCTCCTCTATATCGTTACACCAAAGGGCGTCAACCCGTTCGCTAAACCAGCCAAATTACCCACACCTAATTCCGATCGCCTTAGCAACTGCAACCTTAAAGCTTTCGCAAGCTTTGCTCCGTGAATCTTTCGTGGACCGGCCGAATTCGTCGACTGGCCGCGCGAGCAAATTCGTCCAAATTGACGCGCGCTAGCCCGATATTTGTAAAGATCCGTGACAAAGAAAACGTTGCAGAGAATGGGGGCATTCCCTGGGAAGGCGAGAAGCGTAACTAGTTGCAGCGTCCGGCTGCAGTTGAACGAGAATATTCGCTCCGCGGCGATGGAATTTTTGCAGGGAGACGCGAGGATATTAATTGGCGCGGTTACGCTGGAAATATCACTATTCGTTATGTAAAGTTTGGCGGCGGCGGTGATGGGCAGCGGCGACGAGAGGCAGGCGAGTCGAAAAAGGGGTAGATGAGGGTTTAAAGAAGAAAAGGATGGGGCAGGTCGCGGCTCGCCAACGCCATTGGTCCCCCTCCTCCCCCTCCTCTCCCTTTCCCTTCCCCCTCGCCCTGTCCTCGCCGCGATTGTAAATCAATTAGTTCGCATTGTAAATAAATCACCGTTTTACAACTCTGCCATGCCGCGCACACCATCGCGACATTCGTATGAAATTTATCGTCCATTTTCGTGCAAGTCGCTTCGATTTCGGCGCCGCGGCCGCGACTCCACGCCACGCCACGCCACGCCACGCCACGCAACGCGATACAACATCGTCCTTCCGTGTATGAACTTGCTCCGCAAAGTTTGCACAGATATTAGGGGAACGTTCAAAGGCAACGCCGTACGCGAGTGTCATTTTATCGGGCAATTTGCGCGTAGCGTTTACTCTTTTGTAATTCAACCGCTGTCGAGACGCTTCGTACGGAGCTGGATGAACGTTGTTCGAGTACTTCGAATAGGGAACGAAATTTCTGTCAACGTTGCCTTCACCTATCGCTACGAGTACGGCTATGTATACAGCAAAGCTAATTGTGTTGCAAAATTCAACGGAATAATCTAACAAAAGTATAGCTACGCAAAACCTGTCGTTAATAACCGTGCAGTCGATGTAACGTTAAACCCAAAGAGGCAGAGTATTCGGAGAATGAAATGTTTTTATTTTTTGGGATCCGTAACATAAAATAAAATGTGTTTCGCTTTAATAATCTGAACCGAAAATTGAAATATTTTATTTCGATAGCTGATGCATAAAATAACGCGGGCAGCGCGAAATATTGCTAAAAGTAGCCGTGTACGATTTAAAGTAAAATATTTATTTACTATTTCCAGGTCGAAAGGATATTTCGCCCAGCTTCGATTCGGTGCGTCTCTCTCGCGACGAGCACGAGGACTATCTTCCTTTCGATTCGCTCGCTCGCTATTAGCAAAGCTTTGCGAACGTTGCGAGGAACGATTACGACACGATATCCTAGCCAACGTTCGATCAATTTTAACCTTTCGCCACGAACACCGCGAACACCGCGAACACCGCGAACACCGCGAAACGAGAAAAATACATTTCATCGTACCAAGTAATAAACAATTTATAAAAGCAATAACGCGTATTCCAATGATTTTGTCCTTTGTGTATTTTATAATACATCGCTTCGAATGAAAGCTACGGTTGTGATAATTCATTTTCAGCAGCGTTTACTTGCATGTAAATTTGAAAAAAGAATCTCCTACGTAGGATACGTCGTGGATCGTAAATTTCTTTCCTCTTCGTTTCGCGGAGTTAATCGATTCGGCAATAGAGCTGCTCGATCGTTGGATCTTGGATCTTCGATGGATCAATCGTGAACGATGTTTGTCCGAATTGAAAACCTTTCTTTCGTTTTATATTATTTCTTTTATTAAAGGCCATTAGCTTCGACACTGAATCGTGACGTTTTACGTTTCATCTCCTTCGGATAGTTTACCGTACTTTCCATCGGTTTCCGCTCCTGTTAAAGCTGCGTTGTATTTCCTCTTGCGCGTTCCACGCTTCCGCATTCGCGTAATACGCGGTCACGCGAAAACGTTGAGATGATCTCGTTTCAGTCTCGCCAATCGGAGACGAATTTTTCGAGCAGCCTGCTACAGCGTCTCCTTTCGCGCGCGACTAACGAGGAAGACAGTTAGACGAGCGGAAAGTTAGAAGCCTAACTGCGATACAATCGAATCGATGGGGAATCTAAAGATGGTCGGATCGCGTTCGCCTCTATTCGCGGGGCGATCGATAATTTATGAAATATTTAACGACGAACGTGTCGTCGCTCGTAAATTATTCGCCATAAATTGCTTCGAGCCGTCGGCCAATCGCCGAACCCCGCAATCATTTTTGCTTTTCTGGACGCGCGCCGATTTTTCGAGCAACAAATTTTAATTAATGTCGTTAACGTAACGCCGGAAAATTGTCCGCCCTTGTAGCTGTTCGCGCTTCGGGATCGCGTGGTGCTCGACGATGAAAAAAATGGCCAATGTTTAATAAACTTCGACGATATTAATTGCAACGGTAATTAAGGAGACAAGCAGCGCGCGCTTCGAATTAAATGTTTCGAATAATACACAAGCATTCGAGTAATATCCGCTTGCTATCCTACTTATTTTTTTAAACAAGCCTGCTTGCGATAAATTCCGGTTTAAGTAGGATGCAATTTGCAGGGAACAACGAGCAGCGGAGTTGCATTATTGCGAAGCGTATACTTTTTTCCTTTCGCCCACGCCGTGTTTTACCAAATATAGCATTTTTACGTACCAGTATTTTAGTACTCCTGGTATTTCCATATACCAAAACGTCGACGAGAAACGATTTATCTACAGGAATCATCATCACCTAGCAAATCGTTGACCGGAATTTTCGTCGCCCAATCGAACAAAATGCTAACTAGAAAAGGGTTAAAAAGATACGAAGAGTTGCTTCGCCACCGAAATACGATACGTGGTACGTTCTAATTGCTACGTTAATTCGTATAGGCAGCGACGGTAAATAGAATGCGATGCAAGTATGTATTATTCGCATGGTCGAGTCGAAAGAGTTAAATTTCCCCCGACAAGTGCATAAAAAATCGGCAGCCCGCAATTGGAGTGCGCGTTAAAATGGATGCTTCTCGGAAGCGCGGCAACCATTATCCCCTGCCGTTCTCCGATTACAACTAATTACAGTTTAATATCGCTGGTAATTGGCAAACAATTCGCGTCCGTATTGTGAATGGCATTCTTGGAAACGACGCGGTGCAGCAGCTACGCGCACAGTGAGCGCAAAAGTTCGTTGCACGGCAGCACCGAAGAGGAGAGAAGCGCTGGGTAGATTTTACGGCAAGCGAGACGCGTTGTATTTTTGTCTTGCGTTCGGGAATCGATGCTAAACCAGTTATCGACGCTTACGAATTGAATCGCAAATGTTAGAGCGTTTGGAAGATGAAATCCTGCCATCGTATGGTTTCGCAACGCGTTTAACCTTTCTGCTTCACTTTGCGTGCGCGCTTTTCTAAATGGGTAACGAGACGCCAAGGTGAACCAGTGTTTATAAACTTCGCGTACTCGAGCGCGTGTGAATCAGCCCGGCGGAATATTACGATCGTCCAAAAGATGACGACGTTGGTAATTCTCTTACGGTGAGCTAAGGTTCTACCTATACGATTTTTCCCGTGAACTGCAACCGATTGTTCGCGGTGCTGTTGATAGTAGTGGTCCGAATGCGATTCGAGGAAGACAGGTTCGATGAGTTAAACCTCGAGAGCTGAATATCGAGGCGCGTAATTCGAGATTATTGGCAAGCTTCTTCCGCGATACGATTATTTTCTCGACAAGGTATCGAGGTGTTGGCGTGTTGGGGTTGGAATTTCTATCGGATAAAACTGCAATATCCGGATTCAGCAAATAATGCTTGGGCGTCATTGGATGTCAATAGCGCTAGTATTGCCGGAATATCCGCATTACCGGCGTACCGTGCACGGTGCACGGTGCACGGTGCACGGATTCGCATGATCTAGCCGATGTATCGATGTTCATATTATCCCTCGAGCAACAGCTGATCGCGAGATATTAACCCTTTCAGAGCTGAGTCATTTTACGAGGTAGACTCGCGTTTCTAGATTTCGCATCACGGATACGCGATATTTAATATGAACATTGCGCTCCCTATCGATGTAACTACGATACGTGCGGAGAAGAAAGAGGGGAACTAAGAACCGAAGAATCGAAACAAGAGAGACAGAGAAACTCCCAAGGGCAAGAAGTGACGATACGAATGTAGCTGTAATTATTATTGCGACAGAAATTCAAATATAGAGGATATAAGGATACGGAATAGACCACTGATAGAGTAGAATGTTAAGGATATAGTTCGTACAATGACAGGAAACTGACGTTAACAAATGTACGAAATCGACTTTCCATTTCGTAGCTTGGAGGAGCAGAAATGAATAAAGATGTATGTATAATAATCTAACCACGATGCTTCTAAATTTATATTTGACAAGCGTTTCACGTCAATTACTTGCCGCGTTAAAGCACTCGAATTTGTAAACTCCGCGTACGGTGTTTCAAATCGATCGCATGTACATATACACGACCATAGCTCTGAAAGGGTGAACTTCTCTTGCAAGACGCCAAACGATTGCAACCGCACGATGCGCTTATCTTCCATTGGAAAGCGCCGAGATTAGATATACATATGTACATAGATTGGAAATTCATCGATTGCTCTAACTATTATATATATATTTGGTAGCAGACCCGAGAACACTGCTGAAATGATTTTATTCGAAATATTACTTCGAATAGCGTATTATTTTATTTCGCAATTATTTTCTGGCCTGTCGTCGCTTTCATAATAAACATTTTACTTTGTTTCATCATTACTCGAACGACGCGTTGAAAATCTTCGAAACGATGGATGACCTAATTAGCACATCCAACTCTGCTCCACACCGACGCACTTTTGTTTACCGTTGCTATTTATTCCCATCATTTTGACGACTGTTTCAGCTGTCAAATTTGAAATAAAGAAACAACAGTGTAAGCCCGTGTTCGAAATATCTTTGTTCCGAACGAATCGATATTATTTTCATTTCCGAATAGCTGCCCGAAATAAATGACCGCGAGTGATTGGTTGTTGCTTGGATTGGGAATAAAACGAGGCCGGATCCGCTTGCTAGGCATACGTACGACGATATCTATCTTCGAACCTAATTTCGCGCAGCTCGGCTAAGGATAATTTGGAAAAGAAGCTGCTAGCAGGATTAGAGAGGAGAATGATTGGAGAAGAGAAAGAACGGCGAGAGCAAGTTTCGAAAGAAGAACCAAAGTTCAATGAGAGTTAATTTCACTTTTATTGAAATTATTCCCCTTTTCCATCCCCCTTTGAACGCGCGCGACTTCATTTCATCCGGTTTTATTATTTCTGGGGCCATTTCGGAACATTAGTGGCGGCAAAAAGGAGAAGACGAGAAGAGAAGAGAAGAGAAGGGAAGAGTAAGGAGAGTGGTTGAGTACACTGCTTATTACACTGAGAAAACTTTTCTCATTTCGCTTGGTTTCGCGCGAGGATGTGAGAGGTATTAGCCGACGTATGCTGCGATGAATTAATCCAGATACAATCGTGCTACGAATGAAAAACCAGCCAATTCTTTCATCCCCCAACGCGAAACTCTGCCCGTTTCATGCACTCGTATCAAAATGCCGCGAGCTTTTGCGATTTACAGGCCCGCAAATTTCCAAATCCTCCTATTTCCAAGCCCCGAATTCTTCCGTTTTACAATGTTCAAAAATCCATGAAGCGCTGTGGCCATTCGACTATTCCAATTGCAAAGTTTCAAAGGCTATGCATTTTCAAATACAGTCGAGCATCTAAAGCTGCAACGTTTCGTGTTCTCTTCTCGTCCGAAGCCTAACATTTCCACGACTCGAAACGGTAGATCGCTATTAACCCGAGTCTTCGAATATCGTTGGGAAAACGATAGGCTAGAGAACGAGTCTACTTATGCCGTGTTATACGTATATAGGTATGCACCTTTCGGAGTCGAAGCGTGACTCTTAGAAGCTCCGAACGGATCGTTTAACCCTTTGCACTCGAAAACCTTTCCTCAAGTCCAATACACTTTTCTAACCCCTGGGAGGACTCGACGCGTTACGTATCTCGAGACGAAAAAAATATGCGTGCATTTCGAAGGGACGAAAATTGAATCGACGAGCACAGGATTAAAGAAACGCGACGCTTACATCTCGATAGCCGAGTAGAGTAGAGTAGAGTAGAGCAGAGTAAAGTATAAGGGATTAATAAAGGGGAGTAGGGTTGTCGGATTAATCGGCGAGAAAAAGGTGTCTCGGTGAAAAAGGTCGGCGAGAAGGAAAGAAAGGAAGCTAGAGAGGAGAGTGGGTGTGTCAGAGGCCGATGAGGGAGAGATCCCAAGAGAAAGTATGCCGGGTTTCGCGTAAAATGAACTCCAAATTATGCGCCAGACAAATGACCGGCCATGAAGGCTAAAGTTTGTTTCTAGATGGAGTAACACTCTTCACTACTTTGCCCGGCTAATAATTTAGACTGCGAGCTCCGTCATTTTCATCCCCGCGCCAACACGAACACGCATAAATACGTGTGCACGTTCGTGCAAATGTACGCGTAACCGTACACCACGCGAGACACTCCTACTTTCGGACGCAACATTTTTATAGTCGTATAAACAGTATAAAAGCATATTCTTGTAACTGTACGATTACACCAACTTATTATTAATGCAGCCATTGCAAAGTTCCCTAATCCGCCTCGCCGCCGGGCAATTTTTCCTCTTTACGGCGAACCCATTCGTTTAACGCTGCCTCTGCGATTGTCAAATCTTTGCCATTCTCCAGGCTAGGAACTTTCTATGGGTTGCAAAGCACGCGACCAATTTTTGATCCGACAACGCCAACTTTTAGACCTCCAATTGCAACGCAAAGTTGCTACATTTCTAAGAATTTTATCGAGTTTCTAATCCTTGAATTTGGAAATAAATAAATAAATAAACTACGAATAGCATACGAATTTGCAACCCTTGGATTCTCAAAGCTTCTAAATTCTTTTAAACCCTGAAATTTTAAATTTACTACCCGTAAGATGCTTCGAATTCTTAGCTCTTTAAATTTCAACCCCGTAAAATTATAAGCCTTCGTAATTTTCAACCCTTAGATTCTCAAAGCATCTAACCTTTTTTAAGCCCTGAAATTGTTAATTTACGATCTCCACGGTGCTTCCAATTCCCAAGTCTTTAAATTTTCAACCCCTTAAATTTCTAACTGCGAGTGTCCGGACACGTTCGAGTGCTCAAATTTCCAACTCCTTCGCGTGGTAAAAATTCGAAAAAGGACCAAGGTAAATGAATATTTTAAAGGTGCAATTCGATTGTTGGAGGTTTCGAGCGCAAAAAGCAGCCAAACTATTCCCACCGGTTCTTCTTTGTGTAAACAAAAAGTTGCAAATAGCAGTTGCGTTGGTAAGAAAAGTGGAGGAATTTCCGTGGAAAGGGAAGGGAAGTAGTTTCTCGTTGCAGAATCGGACTGCCCCGGAAGTGGATTCGTGTTCCTTTTTAAACTTTAACCGTAGCAGATTTCTTTCTCTATTTTTTCCCCTCTCCTTTCTCCTTCCTTTTTCCCTCGCTCTCTCGCTTTTTTATGGAAGGGTAACCGCGCAATCGTCGAATCGTTCGCATTTTAGCAAATGAAGTATCCAGCAGCAGCAGCAGCGGCGGCGGCGGCAAGGTAGGAAAGATTTAAACGCATCCAGGTGTGAAACGAGAAATCGTGCAAAGGTGTAGGCAAATAAAAGTGTCGACATAGCACGACTTTATTGCCGGGCGCACCATTGCTTCGGTGCTCGTTTAGTCAATTCAGCATTAATGTGGCCGATGTAAATCGAGCTGCTGCTGCTGCTGCTGCTGCTGCTGCTCTCCGCCTTCCTCCTCCTTTCCTCTCTCCTCTTCCCTTCTCTTCTCCTTTTTATTTCCCTCCTTCGGATCGTTATGCTTTCGGTCTACCGAGAATGTTCTTATGCCGGCTCTTCCTTGTACTTCCTATGTACAGCTGCTTCGCTGCAAGTCACCCGAGGATAATCGCCGTTTTATTGCCAGAAAGAAAAGCTGCACGCTTTCCCGCTCTTCTTCTCCTATCGCGCTGTTGCGCGCCCCTTAAAATATACGCGCGATGAATAACCATCCTCTTAACGCCGACTCTAATTGCCGATTCTTTTGCGCGCATCGATTCATCGCCACCTCTTTGTCTCTAAATTGTAATTCGCGGTGTCCTTTGTCGACTCCGAGTCCACTCCGGCTACCTTTCTAATTAAACACTTTTCCAGCTTGCGCAGCTCGCTTCGGAAATGCGAGCACTCGAAAACGTGGTAATGTTTAAATACGAGTATCAGTGAAACGAAATCGTCGATGTTCGTCGAATATTCTTTCTCCACGGTCGAGTATTGTTTCTGTTTCCATTCGTTTCGTTCCGTTCCGTATCGCAATGTTACACCTTCATTAATCCTATCCGAATTAAATAGCCGCGTATTTATATTTACTCTGCTTTCGCGTTAATTACAAAACGTCCGCTTGCCTATGCTTTTGAGAATCGAAACGCTCGCGAAGATTTTGCCACGCGTATTACGCGTTCGATCGAAAACAAAGTTCGCAGCGTTTTTCGCTGGATGCAGAAAGATTTTTTCGAACAGATGCAAATTTGTAGGAGGATGTATACTTTGGCTGTACAAATAAGTAAGCCACTTCTTTTCGCGAAACTCGTTTACTTTCGCTAGAATTGGACGCCTGCTCTATCTCAAGCACAGTCCCTGTCGTCGCTTAACGTTTTCTGCAATACTTGCTTTACACTCGCAATTCGGAGCTCGATCTTGCGATAAGAGATAAGTTCGTCAAACCACTTGAAAATGATGGATTACTTATCGCTGCACCTAATAGGTAGCAAAGGGCAGCGCAACGAGATGGTAAACGTATTATATAGTAGGAATTTCGTCGTTAAACGTGGACGTTTTTTAAAGAAGCGCTACGAGCTTCGCTGGCGAGAGAACGCGTATTAATGAATACGAGGCACGAAGGGGTTAACGAAGAGACGGGATCGGGTTTTTGCAACTGATATCGATATATCGGCGAGGCTAGATAGGATTTAAAGGGGCGGCAGTAAGTAAAAATGGTTAACGTTGGCTAGTGGCAATTTTATAGGTTTTATACACATGTAGGTATGTATAGGAAGAGAAAGGGGGAGGGAAAAAGTGGTTTATTCCGTGGTGGCTCATTCCGATAACCATAACGTATGTAGCTAACCGCACAGAGCGCGAATGCTAGTGGTGGTGCGTAAATGTGGTACATGCAGGTTGCTACACATGCAGCATGTTGCAAAGCCACATGTACCTATAGTTCTTGACGTGCACGTGCGAGTAATAAGCCCAGCTGGACACATTCCGCAATCTCCTCTACGATCTCTTATCACGGGCATAAATTCTCCTCTAATTCTCTCATATTGGGCACGAGCCATTCAGTTTTAAATCAGCTGCAATCCACAGGAAAGCTCCCTTCTTAATCGCAAATTTCATTAGCGTCGTTCCGACCTTTCCGATTTAAACGCCGCGCCAAACTTTTACGCTCCCAGGTTGTTAACCCCTCGACACAACCAACACGTGTCCCGACGCCATTTTTTCCCTCCAATTTGCATAGCTCGATTCTGCTCTCCGCGGTGCCTTTAACCGAAAGGTATCCCGAAAATTTGCGTAACATTTCTTTCCACGCTACTTCTTCTTCTTCTTCTTCTTCTTCTTCTATTTAGGCTGCACGCGTTTGCGAAGCTCGAGGAAGCTACTAGAAGAATAAAGCGTTGCGTCGGTTCTTTCAACGGCACAACAATGTTAACCCAACGAATTTTGTAGCGAAACCGAGTAAAACATCCAAGATCCGCAGTCTACTTGTAACTCGACCTACCAAATATTTGAATACTATTTTTATTTGCAAACCGTGGACGTCGATAGACGCGAGTTTTGGAGTGGCAGGCAATTTTTCCGAACGAGAGTTAGGGAACAATTGGGAGGATAGCAAGTGCGCAAACGCAAACGCAAACGCAAACGCATCAATTTTCAAAGTTGCGAATCGCGAAAGCGCAACTCGGCAAGGTTTAACTCGCGCTGAATTTAACACACACAGAGACGAGGAGGGGAGGGGGGTGGGGGGTTCTGAATTTCTAAATAAGAGAGAGAATACCAGAATTCTGATAGTTTCACGCATGGCGTGTTTCCGTGTGTCCCATACTCCTGACATATACCGCCATACTCCTATACTCCTATACTCCTATACTTCGCCGGATTCAATTACCTTAGCATTTAGTTAGCTGCAACTCCAGCTAATTGTTTCACGGAGTTTCGCGCGGGCCAAGTTCGCCAATCAAATTTGACAAGCACCAGAAGCGAGCGCGCTTATATATGTATATATATATATATATATAAAAGTATATCCCCTGTCGAATTCGTTCGCCCACCCCTAATAAATGAAACAAACTCTAAGAGTT
Source organism: Eucera pruinosa (assembly GCA_028830335.1). Classification (NCBI taxonomy): domain Eukaryota; kingdom Metazoa; phylum Arthropoda; class Insecta; order Hymenoptera; family Apidae; genus Eucera; species Eucera pruinosa. The sequence goes on from JAMYCR010000019.1 coordinate 5,947,588, forward strand.
TATTAATGAATATCGAGCAACTAATTAGCTACAAGAGTCGCTGCGCTCCTCTCTTCGCCTTCCCGCCTTCTCATTCTATCCCCCCACCGCCACTTTTCAACTTTGTAACTTCAGCCAAACTTCAAAGTGTGAGGCAAATTAACTCCAGGCCCGTGCAAGCTACTTTCCGGGGCAAATTAATAATAAAAATTCCACCCGGCAGACGCGTGGGGCCGTTTCTCACGAATCGTTGCGCGTCTTTTGCCGCGTCAACCCTTCCGGTTTAACCCTTTCTCCTTGTCACCCTTCGATGCCAACCGATTAACCCTCTCGCTGAGAAATTAATAGCACCGTTTCGAGAGTTCCGAGAATTATATTAGCGCCAATCGGCGCGGCATTTCATTATTACGCGTTTAGGGGTTACGTTGTTCGTAAGCGATCGCACTCGCGACGATTGAAAGTGCGCGAGCTCGATAACGAAAAATAGTGCGTGGACTTTTGGGGGCTCGTTGCAACGGGGAGACATTCCTCTGCGAAATCGGTGTAAAATGAATCCGAAAAAAAAATTATTATGGTCCGTGGAGTCGCTGGAATTTCGCCTACTGTTTAGAAAGGAACTAGCTTCGATTTTTTAGTCTACTCTTGGAAGCAAAAAGCGTTTCGAACAACATCCGTCCACCTGTTCGAAAGTAGAGACTTGGAGCTTTAAAACGAGCCCAAGACGATCGTCGTGCGATGTCGCGTTGCAAAGTTACAGCCGCTCAAAGATCGACCACTTTTCCACATTTTACTTTACCTTAAAAAATAATCTTTATCATTTGATTATCGACGTTTGCAATAATTTTGCTTCGAAGGTACTTCGTTGCTTCGAAGCAAAGTTGAATGACAAGTGAAACGTTACTCCGTCGTTGAATTCGTCATCCGATTTGCGAATGAAATCTCGCTTATCTGTACTTGGAAGTAGGATGAAATTAGGGATAATTTCGAAGGCTCGCGATTTTACATCGCTGAACAGATTTGCAGCCTCTCGCGCACGCGCACACGCACACGCGCAAGAGTTCAGGGCTTTGATTTTCCGTACATTTTAATGCACTGTGGAGATCAAAGTAGCGAAACTTGCGGTGGCAACAGAAGTGCCATTGGCAACCCATAAATATGTTATTTCCCTTGAGTGAGATCATCGCTTCTCTTTTCGTTCAAGAGCCTCTCCTGAGAACGCTATGGATTGCGAGCTACTCGTGATTCCAACCTCGTCTATCTCCTTTCCCATCCTCCACCCTCCCGCTTCTCTTTCCCCTTGCCCTTCCTTCCTTCCTTTCGTCCCAAACCACCTTCGCACGTTCCTTCGTTTCTTTCGTTTTTCATTTTTCATTTTCCATTTTTCATCTTTCACCTTTCGTACACCGCCAAAAGCGTTCTACTACGCTTCTACGTAACTCGTATCCCACTTTCAGCTGGAATAGACTTCTTTCCGATGCAAAGCCACATAATCGAGTCACCGTAGCCAAGATTGACCAGCGACCGAAGCCGCGAGTTTGCAACAGGCGCGAGTCCAAACGAGTTCAATAACTAACTAACATATTGCTAGGATCATAGCACTGGCGAAGTACGAGCAAAGCTATCCATTGTTGTACAGAATCATTAGGGGGCTACCCTTGTGGCATTACGAATTTAAAGTAGAATAAAACAACGGTGTGTTTAAAGCTATGGGAATTATAAATGAATATTGTGGTACGCAAATGTCCGACGTAATCGATCTGCAAAATCCAGGTCTACAGTAAGGCGGATAGAATCCTTTTCGCCATAGAATGATAACGAAATATTCGCAGCTCTTACGTAACGGTGGAGTTAGAGTGCGAAATAATGCCACGCAGCTCGAGTCGAGAGAACCCTAGGAATTTTGCCAAGCTACCAAATATTGCCGGACGTTTTGCGGCACGAGATACAAATTCTTCTGGCGCGTCGAAGAAAATGGAAGACGGGGGTGGGCTTTGGAAATGGAAACGGAAACGGAAACGGAAACGGAAACGGAAACGGAAACGGATTGAAATTCGCCAAGAAGAAACGAGAAGGCGGAGGAGAAGAAATTGACAGAAGAAGTAGAGAGAAGATATTAGGAGTGGAGTCACGATCCCGTAATATCGTCGTTTAATATTTAACGAATTTCGGGTGATTCGCAAACGACGATCTACGCAGGCAATAGCAGAGGCAATCATTCAAGCCGATTTATCACGCGGCCCGAGCCAACACACCGCTAGGCCGCGCCGCGCCGCTCCGCTCCGCGCCGGCCATACATTCTCACTCCAATTTACATCCGAAATCCATTTGGCCGATATGGCGTTCGTCACGATATTTGGGTCGATCTACGACTTCTTGAGCCCATTCCTTCGCTCGGTCACGTACCTCGTCCTTGGCAAGATGCCGAAATTATGAAATCACCGGCACGTGCGTGGGATTTCGCCTTACGTATTTGTCTGCTCGCAACTCTGCGAGCGCGACTCCGACTCCGACTCCGACTCGCGCTCCTCAGCTTCAACCCACTCTTTGTGTGTGTGTGTGTGTGTGTGCGCGCGCGCGTGTGTAACGAGAACACGGAGACGGATAAATAACAAGGGAAAACAGATATATAGAGTTGGGGGCGGGAGGGCAGTGACAAACAAGTAAACATCTCGTCGCGTAAGATGTATTAACTACGCTCCCGAGAGTACCATAAGCTCTCCTCCGCGTGTCACAGCTTCTCTGCCCTCCGAATATACCGTCCACCAACGCTCTCTGCTTCCTGCTGCCGACATTCGCCTCCTAGACTTATCGATGCGAATATTTCTTAGCCACGTACATACATACCTCGTTGCTTTGCGAACCACCGCGCCGCGCCGCGCCGCGAGCGTATCGCCCGATGCCACCTAACCCCTTATTATCTCCTACGGACAACCGAAAATGTGCAGTCAAATTTTACCGTAAGAAACTTAGCTTTCGAGAATATTTCTTTTGGAAAAGGGAACGATCGAAGCAACGGAACGCTGAGACTTTCCGATTAGCGAAACAAACATTTTCACGAGCTGAGGTAAAATAGCGGGCAAATGTACGAAAGCCCGAGAAACCTGAATACACGCCTGCTAATAGAATACTCGACGGCGCGTTTCTCGAAAGCGAAGATTCCTATGAAAAAGTCGAACCCTACGTTTTCGATTCGGCAGAATTCTGCGAAAGAAACGCAACAGTTGCAGCGGCGAGCAGCTATTTCCAAGCGGATGGCTGATAAAACTCGCCACCGGCGATGCGTAGTCGGTTGCTTTCTCGATTACACTTATTTCGACTCGTAAAAGCGAATGGGCGAGGTTACATATGCGCGTGGCTGGTTTTAATCGAGGAAAATTGGTTAAACATCGAGCGACAATATTGTAGAGCGGCGATAATTAATGCCACGCCGCTTCGGTATCTTTTCTTTTGCAAATTTTCGCCCACTTTCACCCCGCCAAATGTTTACGTTTCTCTGAATAAATTTCCCTTAAATAATACTCGCGTCGCGTCGCGTCGCGTCGCGTCGCGTCGCGTCGCGCTCTCCGCCCGGTTCCCCGGGACTTTGTTTCAATTTCCACTCCGCCATTCTGTTATTTTACAATTTTAATATCTACAATGTAGGTATATACGTAGGTAGGTAACGCGCGCGCAGCTTCGGCTCGCGTATGAATAAAGTATAACGTTTCGCGTGTATCGTCTGCCTTATTAATGTACCGGTAAAAGTGTTCGCCCCAAAGTTTGCATTACGCCCACCACGCCGAACCGTAGTAACGATTTCATTGCTAATGGCTTTAGCGTTTAAGATCGTCGCGATTCCGCGCCTAATAATAAAGCCCGTGCTTTCAGCCCGCCAAAGCCAAAGTTCGTTAACACGCGTTGCCAGACTATTAGGAACCGATTCAACGTGCAGCTTAGATTCTTCGCCGAGCGAACGCGTTGCGTTGCGTTGCGCTACGCAACGCAAAGTGGCGTGCGAAAGTAGTAACCCTTTCAGCGTCGCGTCAACATTTGCCCGCGAATACCCATCTTAATCCTAACTTGTCACTTTACAACGAGACTCGGAGGTTCGAGTTAACGCAGCGATCTAACATTCCGTTATCTGAAACTTGCAACGATCACGCAGTCAGAGGGTTGAAACGACGTTGCGCTGCGATCGCATGCGATTGCAAGCTGTGTACAACTTTCGACGCATTAAAAATCTCTTGGAAATCTCGACGAAAGATCGGCACTTCTAAATTCGCATCAAACTCTTTGCATTCCCTCGCATTACCAGCAATTTTCCTAGACGGATTTAATTTGCAATTCGTTTGAGGAGTAACCTGTGCCTCCGTTTCTTCGATGCAAATAGAGCGACCTAATATTTACCCGATACGCGTTACATTTGTACGACATAATATACCTTTGCCCGCCGCTAATTTCAGCGAAAATCTAGAACGAGTTGCGAGTAGAAGCGAGTCGCGGGGAAGCTTATTAGACGCGGCTGCGTGTATTTGCCTCACTCGGAGGATAGTTTACTCTGCGATGGCGACTGTTGGTGCAACGGCAACGGGTTAAAAGGTTTCTCGGACGAAGGGGAAGGGGAAGGGAAGGGAAGATGATTGTAAGGGAAGAAGACGATGGGCCCGTGTGTTATTGGAGAGTGGCAGCTTGGGAATCCGCGCAAGATGCACAAGAGAAACGCGGGGGTTGCGCAGCGACGCGACGCGACGCGACGCGACGCTTCCCAACTACAAACCCGTGTTAAAGCATTCTCCAATCGTGTATACGTGTACGTGTACGTGTGTTAGGTTTCTATGCGTTTATACAGTAGAGATGGCTCGAGTGCATTCCGCTAGCCGCCGTTGTCTCTGGAGAATGGCAAATGGAATCTGAATTCTGTCGGTTAGGCTCGGAGCAGCCGGAGAAATACAGAGCTACTCAATGGCAACTGCTCGCTTCTACGTCCGACCGGAAGTGCTCACCTGTCACCGCCGTTTATCGCGCCCATTCTCCTATCCCTAATATCTCCACCGTCAACGCTCCTACATATTTTACATCTATTTCGCGTATCTAGCGTTTCTAGCGTACGCCACGCAGCCAACGAGAGCTTCGACTTTATATTCGGATGAGAAATTGAGGCCAAATTTTCCACCCTTCGCGTTCCCCGAAAGGAAATAGCATCTAAATTTGGAATACGAATCGGGAGACGCGTATTAATATGGTTCCGGTGTTAATCGAGTTTCAATGCAATTCTATCCAAGAGGATTTAGATACTCTCTTTATTTCTGGCACCAAACTTTTGCGTCTCTCGTTGCCGAAAGAGATAATGTAACTTAATTCGAGGCGCGAATCGAAAGAATCGAATTAATTTGGTTCAACGTTAACCGAAATCGAATGGAATTCCATCGAAGAGCATTCGTATACTCCAAAGAGAAACTTTCGTTTCATTTTTGCGAGAGAAATCTTTGATTGCCGAAGGGGATAAGCACCCGAACGTGAGACACGAATCGGAACAATCGGATTAATTTGACGCAGGGTTAGCCGGATTTCAATGCGATTCTATCGAGAGGAATTAGGACCGTTATGAAACAACGGAAACGTAAGTAGGCCCGGCAAAATTCCTCAACAGAGTTAAAGAAAAAGGCAAAACGATAGCGAAGAAAAAGTAACGTTCCACTGGTTAGCGTATATTCGCAGCCGGGGAGTGAAAAGAAAACGGTATAGCGGTATAGCGGTATAGCGGTTTAGCGGTTTAGCGGTTTAGCGGTTGGCTGTTTATCGGAGCGGCTTCTCTTTTTAACGTCTCGAGTATGTGCAGCGTGCGGAGTTATCGGAAAGGGTTGTGGCGCAACTTATGCGTGGCATTGGTGATTAGGGGAACGAAACGGAGAGAAACGAGGGAGAATATAAAAGACGCGTGGGCCGGTTTAAGAGAAGAGAGGAGAAGAAAATCAATTAAGACGTAGGAGAATTTTAGCGGAGCAATTTTATCGAGGACCTCATTCGCGTGGGCCACGCCGATGTGTACTTGTGTACAGTGCTCCGTACACTGTGTACTGTGTACCGTGTACTGTGTACAGTGTGCAGTGTCTTTTTTCTTTGCCGCTCGGTTGCTATAGCAATTTATCTTTCTTTCTATTCCACGCGAGGTCACCCTCGATATCTAGACTTTGAGGTAGCCACGGGGGTGGTTTGCCGGCACGCGAAACCACCATTACATCATAAAACGCGAGGCGATCCTTTGGAAATACGCGATGCATATCAAACTTATACTTTCATCGACTTATTCCTTCAATTATGAGACTTTAATTACTCGTCCTGCTGCTCCTACCGAGAAATTCCCATTACGTCCGACCAACAAATTTCCAATCGGAAAGAATGATCGCTGCCAGCTCGGACATTTCGACAAACCAGCCGGCTACTCCAGTAATTGCCCTTCCAAACTATTCGCGTCTGCGAGTTCGTGTTTTTCTTAATAACATTCAGATAACGGAAGCTTGGCTATTTTAGGGCTTAGAATTTTCAGAGCTTAGCACGTTGGAGGCTTACAATTTTCACAGCTCGCTATTTTCAGGGCTTGAAACTTTGAAAACTGCTAACTTTGAGGGCTTAACATTTCAGAGACTTGGAAATTGAAGGCTTAGAATATTGCGAGCTTGGAAATTTGGAGACTTAGAATGTTCAGAGCCTGCTAATTTGGGGGCCTGGAGTTTTAAGAGGTTGGAATCTTGAGAGCTTGGCTATTAGAGGACTTAGAATTTTGAGAGCTTGGAATGTTGGGGGCTCGAAACTTCCAAGACTCGAAGATTCGCCAGAAATGACCGCTATACCGCGACCAACCGCAAACATTCTCCGCGCGCGTGCACACCTTCCCCTGGAAAGTCCCGATAAAAAAGAAGCAGCTACGAGCCAAAATCGTGTGTCATCGTTTCCTTGGCCATCGGGAAGATAAAAAGTAGTACAAGCGGGAATCCTTTTAGCGGTAGAAAATCTGCCTTCTCGGCAAAACTGTGCCAGCTTCTCGAGAGTTGAAAAGGAGCAACAAAAATGGCGGAACCCTATGGCGGTAAATCAGCGAGGAGCACGCGGAAGGAGAAGACGAAAAGTATAAAAATGAAAGCAACAAGGAGGGGGGAATAGATGGGTGGCGGATACATAGTAGGTTCTGCAAAAGAGACAGGGTCAAAGTACATGGGGAAAAGAAAATGGAAAAGAAGAAGGGAGAGAAGAGAAGGGAGAGCGAGAAGGGAAGAATGGCGGCTTATGTTTCTGCGCGCCAGGAGAAGACTGCGGGAGAACACATCTAAACACACATAAGCCCACACAGGGCTCGTGGCTCGTGCTCGGGGCTCGGGGCTCGGGGCTCGGGGCGCTGAGAAAACGGACTTACGGAGTTGCGGATACGCTGAGAGGAATATATCGTAGTACCTCGGGGCCAATCTTGATAAATATTTACGACTTCAGTGCATATTACGCTAGCGAGGCCACTCTTCGACGTTGTATTTTCTCGGAACCTCTTCACCGCTAGCTAATCTACCTCCAAAGACGAATAGAGATTCCAACTCCCGCGCCCTCCTCCAACCTATTCCCGCCCCAAAACAATTCTCCTCATCCCTTCTCATCCTTCTCATAATTTCAACTTACCAACGGAAAAATACCCTGCATAAGTATTTGCGGCTTGCAACTTTCGCAGCGTCGCAATACTTTACAGCTTCGCGATTTCAGAGCTTCGCAATTTCACAGCGTAGAATTTCGAGAGCGTCGCAATTCCGGGGCTTAGAATTTTAAGGGCTTGGCAATTTAGAGACTTGACACTTTCTCGGCTTGACAATTTAGGGACTTGGAAATTTGACGGCTTACAATTTCAAACACTCATGTCGCAATCGAGGGCTTAGAATTTCAAAGGCTTGGTACTTTAGAAGCTTCAAACATCGAGAGCTTAGAATCTCAAAGACTTGGAAATCGAAGGTCTAGAAATCGAAATGCTTGGCAATTGGAAAACTCCCGAGAATTGCGAGACTCGAAAATCGATGGCTTGGACGTTTGAAGGCTTAGATTGGAAGAGCTGAGCAATTTGGATACTTAGACGTTTGAAAGCTTAGAAATTTGTTGGCTTCGAATATTGAGGGCTCTTCGAAAACGACTAGAGATTGCAAGTTGCGCCCCGTGCAACTGATTCGATAGAAAAACAACGCATTTCATCCGCGCGATAAGTGGAAGTTATCGTTAGAAAAGCCCCTGTTTGCCGTTTGGCCCACTTTCCCCTAGATAGATATCTTTTTGCAATGCTATCCGCGTTTTGTAACCCTATCTGCGATTTTGTAAGGGTGAATGTATAATGAACTTGTTGCATATTCATGCTATATACTTGGTTTACTTTTGCTTTGCATGCGCCGCGGTTTCAAACGCACAATCAAATTCGACGGACGCCTATTATAATAATTAGACTGCGAATATTTATGTGTTTACGATATGCAAATTTCGCACAAATTTCATACAAATTTCATACAAATTTCATACAAATTTCATACAAATTTCATACAAATGCTATACTACAATTACCGAAATTATCCGACCTATCCGTCGGTAATTTAGTAGAAAAATCAATAAATAAATCATCAATTTGCGGCGATATATTTGTCTGCGCGTAATTTCCAATCGCTTCGCGTGCACAACCATACGCGAAATCATGCAAACGTAACCTAGCTGCGGAAGCTTGCATTAACTTCGGAGTAGACGATACGAAAAGTTGGAATTTTCAACGACTGCAGTTCGAAAGCTTGCAAATTTTAAAGGCTTTGTAAATTAAGAGGCTTCGAAACACCAAGTGTTTGAACATTTCCTCGCCTAGAAAGTGGAAAGGCTTTGAAAATGAAACGGCTTTGAAATTCGTAATGCCGGAAATTCGGAAATTTGAAAAACAGACGAGCATCGAAGCGTCAAATTAAACATGATTGGAGGAAACAGCGAACACAACAAAAGCTGTCGAAGCTGTCGAAAAACGACCCAAAGGCTTTGGGGGAATTTGACTGGAATATTCGCCGATAACTTTGTCAAAATTGTCCCTTTCGTTCGAAAGTTTAATTACTCGATCCGTGGAAAATGGAGGAAAAATGGTTCGCGAAATATCGACGGGGAAAAAACGAGAAAATTGTGATTTTGTTTGTTAAAGGGACGCGAGACACGCGGCTAAGTATCGAGTAAACAGTGGAAAGCAGCGATGGAGAGCCGCGAATCGTTGCGAGGCAAACCCGTCGAGGAAAACGCAAAAAATGCAAAAAAAACACCAAACAAAAAAAGAAGAACGCGCCGCGCAAAACAACGTTTATCGTAGATGGCAAAGTCTATAGAGTTAGTTCGATTGTTAACAGCACGTGAAAGGACCAGAAAGAAGAATGCGCGACAAAAGCTGTAGTCTCTCGCCAGCCTGCAGATTGCATGTCAAACAATCATATTCGCGTTTAACAGCGGAACGTGCTTCTTTTCAGTTATTCCACTGTTTTCTTTGCCATTGACGTTTCGCTGACCGCCCGACCATTCGATCGTTCCCCTACGCGCCCGATAATCAAACTTACAACTCTCCCTTCCGCCAATATTATACCCATTATTCCTTCCTTTAATTATCCCATTCGACTCGTCGCTCGATACGTCCATCGTAAACGACGAAATAGACGCGAGATTTTTTACACCATCAACGCAGCGCTAAACTCGACAGACGGCTGGATTATTCGGCGATACGTTAAAAACGTGCGTGGAAAAATAGAAGGGCGGCTTTTTAGACGACCGATGCAGCACCGAATTTTGATTACATTCAGTGACGCGTAAGAAATTATGCGAAAAAATAAAAGGGGCATCTTTAGAAGACTGATGCAGCACTGGATTTAATAAAAAAGGGGATTATTAGGTGACGGATTAAAAATTCCGCGAAACGCGTAAAGAGAAGGTTTTTAGAAGATTAATTAGAGTATCGAGTCCGATACGAGCGTGGATTATTCCATGACAAATGAAAAGTTCTACGAGGAAAATAAGCAGAAGGTTTCCAGAGGATTAATGCGGCACCGAATTTGTCGAGAAAAATGGGTTGACGAATGACACGTTAAAAAGCCTGGTGAAAAAATAAGCAGGTAGTTTGTAGAAGGGCAATAGACTACGAAGTCCGATAAGAAAAGCGGATTGTTCAATGGTGCGTTAAAAATTCTACGAAAAAAGTAGGGGGGGAGGTTTTCAGAAGACCAATAGACTGGTGAGTTTGATAAGAAAAGAATTATTCAACGGTACACATAATAGATGCGACTATTTCCAAGTACGATAGCCGCAATATATTGTATTAGAATGTACGTGCTACGCTCATTTAATTTGCAACTTTGCGCGAGTTAATCGCGGCTGACATGGTAAAAATCAAACGTAGTACCTGACTAATGAACGTCCGACTGAAAAGCCGAGGCAAACGATTGCGAAACAATGTTTGCAGCCGAGTATAGAAAGCTGATTACTGGAAAAGCAAAAAGTGTCCTACTTTATTACCCTCCAAGCCAAGCAGCTAATCGACTTTGCACGCTCGTATCGACGCGAAACTCTCAAAAATGAGTTGCACTCGTTTATTATCATTCGCATTGTTAAAGTTGAAATATCGATGAGAAGCTGCTTGAAGGAAAACAAAACAGAACAGAACAGAAGAGGGATGAATCGATTTGGCTGTTTCTGATTAGTTCCACTTTGCGTATTAATTATTCTTTCTTGGCGTAGAAGAGTAGAAGAGTAGAAGAGTAGAAGGGTTGCAGGGGAGGAAGAATAATACCCAAAAGACTCATCACCGTTTGGGAAAGTTGGTTTCCTCGGTGCGCGGCGGGTATGTAGGTACGAGAGGAGTGCTAGTAGGTAGTAGGTAGTAGGTAGTAGGTAGGTTTATCCGAGAGCCTTTGCCAGTAGTATTCGTCCAGCAGATGGTTCGCCTGTCGCGCACACCATATTCTCTTGTACAAGTAGTCGACAATTATTAGCCATTGTCCCCGAAAAGCCCTAGAGACTGAATTACGTTAGGATAGAATTGGAGTCCCTGATGTACCACTCTCTCCTCTCTTCTCTCTTCCCTCTTCCCTCTCCTCTCTCCTCTCTCCTCTCTTCTGGGCTCGTAGTTGTCAGCCAACCACCGGCTCGCGCACACATTCGCACACGTTTCCACCAGCCAACTATAGACGAAGAAACCGACGTCCAACAAAAGAGAAAAGTGTCGCTCTTGCTACCTTGTCGAAACCCCTGTCCAAAGAGAACTCCGCTCTAGATAGACAGATCCGTCCGATGCCGACGAAAAAAATGCAATCACGGGAAAGAGGAGCTTTTTGTGAAACCGCTTGTCCAAAATATTCATCGCTATTAAATGCGCTGCACTAGAATTGTTTAGCCGATCCGAGAGAAGCTAAGAACGGTGGAAATTTAGAGGCTTGGGATTTTCACAGCTTCGCGATTTGCAGGCTTGACAATTTGAGAGGTTAGAATTTTCGGGGAGTACAATTTTAAAGACTTGGAAATCGAAGGCTTAGAATTCTGAGGGCTTAGCTATTTGAGGACTCACGATTTTGAGAGTTTAATAATTTATTCATTTATTTTGAGAGCCTAGAATTTTGGGGGCTTGAAACTTCGAAGACTTGGAATTTTAGTAACTTAGAATTTCGAAGGCTTGGAAATTCGAGAGCTTAGAGATTGGAAACCTAAATGTTTGAACGCTTCGATACAGAAAAATAACGGAAACTGAAGCTTTGAGAGAATCCCAAGAGTTAGAAATTCGGAATAGACCCGAAAACGCGCACCTAACAATAGTTTCGGTGAACGATGAAAAAGAAGTAAAATCTTTCTCGCTGGTGAGTAAGTAAATAAATGGTAGAGAAAAGCGCAGCACGTAACGATACTGCAACGATAGATGAACGATAAGGATGAAAATATATATATGTATATGTATATATATACAAATTGTTAGAGAGAGAGGGAGAGGAGAAGAGAAGAGAAGAGAAGAGAAGAAATGAAATGAAATGAAAGTTTCGAAGCACAGTGTGGAAATAGGAGGGGCGTTGCTGGACCTCGAATTTCGTGGCGCTAATTGCGCGCAAATGACAAAGACTCCAGTTCCTGTAAGTTAATTGCATTTATACCCCAAGACTGTATAGTTGCAAGTGGCCGTAATTTCAGGTAGCTATTGTTTAAGACGAAACAACGGCAATTCTCGTCGTTCCCTGTAGGTTTGAGTGTTGCGCGTTTCCTAATGGCGCATTGTCAAGACCTACTCGCATAAAAGAATAACTAAATCAACCGCGCTATGTTTCAAACAACCCCTCCTTCCCCCCTTCCTCCTCTCGACGCCCATTTCAATATCCAATCCAATCCGATACGCTTCTCTCTACACTATTATACTTCGTACGATATTTGCAAGGCAAGCCTGACAATCGTTCAGGCCTTGGCAATTTCGGGACTTGGAATCTTGAGAAATTAGAAATTTGGGGGCTCAGAATTTTCAGAGCTAGCCAATTTAAGAGTTTAAAAATTGCTTTTCTCGTTAGGCAATCGATGGGATCGAGAGGAATTAAAAGGAAGAACGTCGTATTGTCCGATCTACGCGAAGTAGAAAAGGGGAAAAAGCAAGAGAAGGGGGAATTAAGAGAGGTGGAGAAAGAAAAGGAGCAATAAAAGGAGGGAAGTATAATAACCGGTATGGAGGTAGCGAGGTAGCAGCTCCTCTCAGTCACGTTGCTTTGTTCAATCTCACGCGGCACGGATAATCCCATCAACCGGTGTTTCCAGCTTAATAAACCTTCGTAACAGGATGCCCGGGAGCCGGGAGCCGGGAGCCGGGAGCCGGGAACTGCTAGCTCGCTCGGAGAGCACAGAGAGCACGGAGAGCAGAGAGAGCAGAGAGAGCAGAGAGAGAGAGAGACAGGAGAGCCGGCGCGGCCGATGCGCGATGATATCGCTACTGACGTCAACGGGAATATCCGTCATAATCGGTAAACACCTTCACAAATGCGTAGGCGATAAATTAGAACGAGCCTGATATATCCGAGACGACATCGGATTGATTAGAATCGGGGGACTACGAGCTTTCCATGCTTCGTTCCATTGTTCCACGCGTCCCGTTTGCGTGCCTGCTACGCGTACACGCTACCTGTACGCTTAATAACCAATGCAAATACGCCAACATTTATACCAACCATCGACTGACTCTCTTTGGAACGTCGGAAACCTTAACCCTTTCGCTACGCTGCCGTCTCTAGCCTGCTAAGCGAGTCATTTTCCCGTCGGATTCTTCTTTTTACGTGCGAATAAATTGCAAAGGTACTGAAACGTTGCTTAGGGGGTTTCAATTGCTGCGAATGTGAACGTGGATAACCTGCTCGCGATGCGAATATGAAAATAGTTTGGGAAGCGTGGAATTTGCGGGAAAGCGAGGTGCGGTGTCCGCAACATTGGCAATTCATAAGAAGAGGCAACATTGTCGTGCTCGGTTAACGGGTTAATCAAAGAATAATGGGAAATAGCGTTGCGATGAATTCGCAATCTTCTTCCCCGTGCAAACATTCAGCACGGTGCGTGAAACGCGCAAATAGATTGCTCGTATCTTTTTAAATATATTCTGGTATTGTTAGTAAATCGACGAAGCTGTAACCAATTTTTTCTGTACATTTTGCGTGGCACGTTTCAATTGCGCCAAAAATCGAGAAAACTACAACGCGTCGAGAATCTGTGCACGTTTGTAAAGGAAGAAGAAGCAAACTAATAATTTGAGGAGTAGTTCAAGCAGAATAACAAAAATGTTGTCGAATACGTGGAACGATTTGAAGAGGAATTATGCTTGTTCCAATATTATGCGTATCTTGTATCGCGAACAATGAGTAACTTTAATAGACACCAATTTTTACCGACTCGTTTATTGCGCATTCCGCGTTACCCTAATGAAAACGCGGAGAAGAAATATTGGCTTTCTAAACGCCCAAAATAATTTTGAAACACCTTTGCCGCGCGCGACAAATATTTAGCCGCAAAATTCAATCTTTCGCATCCAACGGAACACGTATCGTTAACCTAGACATCCATTAACGTTTCGTTTAACGCTCGAAACACGAAACTGGGAAGAATAGAGCCACGTCTAAGCTGGCAACGTTCCAGTTAAATTGCAACTTCTAAAGATCGAATTAACTTCGACGTCCGACTCCTCTTTAGAAGAGGCGGCAGCATTATTCTAACGTCGAATACCGAGACAAAATATTAAAGGCACCGTTTCTTTTCCACTGGCAATGAACGGAATTCGGACTGGGCGAGAAGCGGATTCGTCGGCTTCTTTTCGCTACTGTTTCCGTTCAATTATGAAAGTGTAAAGGTGGAGGGGTGTTAAGCTTGTTATTGGAAGATCAAAAATGTAGTAGTCAAACGCGAACGAGGACGGCGAGGAGCGCTTCTCGTGGATAGACTTCTCTCTGTTTGTAGAAAATGGATCTCGAGGAGGAACTGATAAATCTTCCTGTCGTTTTGAACGACAGCTCGATCGTTTATCTGGATTTAATCGTTCCGAACACCTGGCATGCATGAACCCACGCCACTTTAATCTTGTCCTTCCCTTTTTACTTCTCTCCCAATTCCTTTCTAATATCATCCCCGAGTTTCGTTCTCGCGCCTAAGAATATATCCAGACGGTTGCCAAACTCGAACGCGTGCCCGATTTTAAATACCCCGACTCGAACCTTTTTAATTCGACGTCAAACTCCGTTCAACCAAGTCCAAGGCGCGCTTTCGAGTCGACGCGAAGTTAGCGCAGCGATTTTTGCGCGACGGATTAATTTGCACGAAAATATCGCGGACCAGGCTTTTATTAGACGGACTGTAAATCGAGCGAAGTAATGTGGGAACAAAAGAGAGGAAAGCAGATGGGCGCGTTGGATGTCGGATGCTGGATGCTGGATGCTGGATGCTGGATGCTGGATGCTGGTTGCAGCGCATCCATCTCGCATCTCACATGAAAATTGATTGTAATGAGAGAGGCATTTGCATAGGAATAATAGGAAACGGCGTGCAACTGCTCTTGACAAACAGGACAATGCAACGACGAATGCTTCATTGGAAAGTTTCAGCGGCGCACAATGGCCGGTGAAACGAATCATAAAGTTGCAGCGGATTATACCCAGCGGAAAGCTGGCGAAAAGTAATATCGATCTGCAGAATGATCGTTCGTATTTGCTATCTTTCACTTGTCCCTCCTGCCCCTGTCTCTCCTGTTAGAGTCGAGTTATTGGTATTTATATCGAGTATACCGTGTACGTGCACGTAAAGTGTACTTAGAATAACACAGCAGCGTTCTAAAACGAGGGCTAATTGAATCTCGACTGACCGATGCTGCGCTATACTACTTACAACTTGTCGGAGAAGCGCTGGCCGATAGCTACACACGTATCTTCTTTCGCTTCTGAATCCGTCCAACAAATGCCGCCCTGCTCTACTTAAATTTCTACCAGCTCGCGCTTGTCGTGGATCGTCCGCAAAGTTCACGTCGCGCTATATTTATATCGTACTTCGCAATGTTTTTTTTAAATATCCAACCTTATATCCAAGCTTAGCTGTTCGAGTTCGGTTTAAGAAAGGCCTTTGGGCTAGCGAAAAATACAAAGCCACCTATCAAAATGTAAACACGGTCGCGCAAAAACTTCCACAAACGCGTGGCTTTGCGAATTTTTTTAAACGTCGATTCTGCGATTAAAAATCTGAGAAAATTTCCGGATGTATACGCGACTGGCGAAAGCATCTCCGATTTTTCTTACAAAGTTTTACGCGCCGGATCAAAGGAAACGAAGCTTAAACTGTAGATTACGTTTTCGCCTGGAAGTAGCGTAATAGTGGGCATTTGAAACGTATACGAACATGTTTCACTTGAAACATCTATTCGGTAGCACGTCGAAAATTGAATTCCATTTAGCGGTACTCTTGCAATGCTTACTGGAATATAGGCTTTTGGATGGGAAATTCGCCACGAACTTTCCGCACAACCCAATGTCAAATACACCTCCTCTCCTCTTCACCTCTTTGCGTTAGACAATGGAAGGCGCGGAAAATACACCAACGCAGCCGTACGTATTCCAGCCAGTTCAAAGCCGATGGACATTCCTTTTCAGCGATGAAATTTGAAATCTTCAACGTTTCAATGCGCTCGCAGATTCGATCGTTTCGAGACTTCAAAGGCGCGGAAATTCGAAACCTTCGGCCATTCAAGCGTTTGCGAATTCAAAAGCTCGACGCGATTCGAGGCAATGGAAATCGAAAATATTAGAGATTTAAACCGATTGGAAATGTAAAGAGTTGACAATTCGAAGACGCGAAAATAGAGAGTGTTACAGATTGAAACGCTTGCATATCTATACGTACAAGACTGACAAGTCCAAGGCGTGGGTATCGAAAATATTGAAAACTCAAACGCTGGCAAATGCAAAAACTTGACAATTCGAAGGCGTTAAAAATCCACATACTTGCAAATTGAAATGCTCAAAAATTGAAGCGCTGGAAAGCTGAAACGTTCAGGGGCTTGAAACTTCGAAGAAGTGGATCAATATTTCGGTTTAAAATCGATGACGTTTCCTAGAGAAATGAGTGGTCTACCCCGTGTTTACGATTAGTCGACGCTTCTGCTAACAAAATGTCTGTCGTTGGAATAATTACGAGGCGGCGGTGCTGTGTACACGGCAAGTAGACTTCCGCGCAGGGCGTGGAAGGGTGTGCGACTGGAAATGTCAGTGAACTAGCCTCTCAACTTTTCCGAGATTCTCCGGCCGATAAATCTCTACAGAACTATTTTCACAGCAGTGGGTCCCGAGTCCCGGACTGGCGACTAGCGACTCCCAACACCCGACTCCCGACTCACCACTCCCGGACATGCATATTCATACGTATTAGCATACACCACCTCGCAAGACGAGGGAACATTTACATTCTCAAGTCCAAATACGTACACCATCGCGCCGCACCATCTACTAACCCCCTAGCCCCTGCAGCCAACCCCCCGTAAGTATTCAGACATTTTACAATGCAATCCGATCGCAAGGTTTATATCGCTTCCAACGGCAACGTGTCTCTCTATTATTCCGCTACGCGATTCCTTGCCAACCGTTACGATAAGTAGGCTAGATGTAGTCTAGATGTACCCCGCATCCTGTCACTTTCAGCTCCTCGCCTTAAGTAACTTTCGTCCACTATTTTAGAACGTCGGTAACGCAAAGATCGTTCAACCGCTCCTTTACTTATGAACATTTTTCTTATACGTTCAATATAATAAATAAATCATGTATAATATGATAAATTCATCACTATGTACGTGGAAATGTACAGCAAAGTCCACTTGAAAGCTTTTCATTCAAATAGAAACACGTTTTTGCGTACATATATCATCGCGTCGGTTTGTACAACAGATATAAGATATCGAAGAATTACGACACGTTCCATACTTTATACGTATGTATATTCGTCACGTTTCGACGTTCAACGGCACGGTTTACCTGCCAATATTTCGTTACAAATGTTAAGTGTAAACGAATATGCGATGTCTGTGCGTTGGTACGTAAACCGAGGTGCAAATTTACGATTCTTTGCACGTTACTTTGCTATTAAATAAACGAATTCAAGTAGCAGGTGTAGAAACAGTGACAGACAGGTCATTTACCCTAGGCTGTGGATCTTTGTAAGCAACATCGAGGGGATGATTTCGCTACTATGGACGCGTATATTTGTCTTCAAGAGTTGAACTGGCATTCGTTAAAAGCGTGCTTCCATTTCTTTCTACAACGCAATGCAATTTGATTACGCTACGCGTAGGTGCTTATCGTTACCTACGCCTTTCATCTTTAAGTCCGTAAAAGTCCGCGGGACATTATTTTTGCACTTCGAAAGCGTGACTCGCGTTACGTAAATAGTTAAAATTTCGACTTTCGTGACGGAGCGCGGATATAGCCATTGTGTAAAAAATAATTAATGCACCGCAAAAGGCGAGGTAGGTAAAAACGCGCGACCTTCGCGTTCGACTCGATATCTTTCCACGTGTTTTAACCCCTTGCTTTATAATCGCGATACAAATTGTCCTCCAAATACGCGAAATATTCTACCTACGTGTATATCGTTATTGAGCCGTGAATGTTGTATGCTTTCGTTGAAAACTGAAATACGTAGCAAGACGCGGAAAATAATGCAAAGTATTCGAATCTGTTTTCTCTAGCTCCGTAAAATTCCCGATTTCGCATAAAGATCCCCGGCGTATTTGTTAAGCCGCGCATCGAACAAAATTCGAACGCGCAAAAATATAGCGGCGGATAATGAAAAAAAGTCAAGCTAAGCGAAACGCGTTTAATTATATTCGGCGAATAAAATCCCTCTCTAATTGGCCTCCATTTCTAGAATTCCAGCTGATAGAGATACGAGATATTTGCGCAACAGTCCACGCTTTAATTGTAATATCATACCGCGCGGTAGAATATTTGCTACTTTTCAAGCAACAGCTGCGTCTCTTTTTTTTCTATTTTTTTCTATTTTTTTCTATTTTTTTCTATTTTTTTAACGCGGAGCGGCGACGAATTTTTGAGCGAATTAAGAAGACCTCTCGTCGTTAGCGATTTACGCGGCGCCATTGTTCACGCTATCCGAGAAGCACGTGATTTTTTTTCTTCCACCAGAAGGTGCAATGTTTCACTTAAATGCGAAGAATAATGAGCCACGGTCTAATTAACGGCACCGGATAACGGCAACGCTTTAACAAATGTTTGTAGCACGGAAAATCGGCTTGCTTTTTGTTCCATCTGGCAGACAGGGGATTTTTATGCAAATTAGTAGAGCTTTATTAGCCAAATTATAGATATGGAATCGAACGAGTAGCTGCTTCGCCCTCAAAGTAGAATAATAAACGTTTCCATATCGAAATTAAAAAGTTGACTATTTTATTCGAAGGATAAAGCAACCCTCCTCTACTTCTTCCATTCTATTCCTATAATTTTGCTAATTCGATTCTCACTTCGCGACAATAATTTCATTAACATGTACCGCATCGGTCGATCTACTTTTCATGCTCGTCAATTTTGCAGGCTATGAAACACGTTTGAACGAAACACGGTTGCCAAATTATCGCGTACAAAATTGCAAACTTCTGTATTTCGTTTGCTTGCAGATGTTACTTTGTCGGTGTGCAATACACTGGAGACTCTAACGAAAATAGAAACGCAACCGTAGCGATGCCCTGCGTGCAATTTCATTAATTTGCCCTTTGCAAACGCGAGACTGAATTTCCAGGGTTTGCATATTTTCGCGGACAAACGGAAGAAGCGTTGCCGTTACTCTTTAAAGAAGAATCCTCGTCATTTTATAACCGATCGATAGATTGACGAACGCAAAATGATGACAACAAAATTCAAGAGAAGCTTCCCGCTTTTAAATATTAGAATTTCGAGAAGCGCGCAAAGGACTTTCGCGCCTAGCTCGCTTCGATTTCCCGTGAACGCGTGGAAATCTCGCCGGTCGGTTAATAAGATCGAAGAAAAATAGAAAACCTGAAGCGTCGGAATAAAATTAAGAGCGACAGTGACGGGCACGGCCGCGGAATCCCCGTTTGCTACTCAAACAAAGTTTCAATCATGCTAAATCAATTTCAATCCGCGAAACGCAGGAAAACTAAATCGGAATACGATTGCGATTAACCCTGCTGCGATTCCCCGATCCTTTCTCATCCCGCCGTGTTCCAACTTTTCTCGAATAGTTGCCAAATCGAAGATTCTTTTCCTCTTAATTGTGAAACTGCTCCGCAAAGAAAGCAGCCCAGCGATCGAATCCAATGGAAATCGAAGAGAAAAATCTACAACATCTCGGAGGGCGGAGTTAATCGGGACGAGAGGGATAACGGGAATATTTCAGCTGCTCGGCGGATGTATTTTCATTTAGCCGATAACTTTCGACTGTTAGCCAAGTAGAATGGTGAGTTGAGCCGATAATCCGGCGACCAGACAGCGACGAGAAGCCCTACAACTATGTTTAGCCTAACCGCAACTCCCTTGCGCAGCTCTCTCGCTCGCGTTTCACCATTTTTGCCCTTCGCGTGTCTGACTCGCGGTATCTTACAAATTTCATGCAAATTGCCAGTTATGCCGGCCAAAAAGCTCCACGCTACCCGTATATCGACTGCTAATCGTTCGGCATCGGCAATACTTTTCGACGCATACGACTTCGAGTGACGTCGTACACGTTCTTACGATCTTAATCCGACCTAATTCGATGTAACGCAGCGATACGATATTTAAAGGGTGAAACAGCCGCCTACTTATGTCCCCCTCCTTTCTTCTTAATCCTTTGACGAGTGCAGAATTTTGTTTCGCGATATAAACATGTTTTCAGCGTATACGCGCGTACGAAGATCGTATGTACGTGTATACAAATATGGAAGATAATAATGGAAGCCTGTATCTTCCGGTGATCCCAATCTATCTCAATTCCATATGGTAGAGTTTGCCCAGGGGTTGAACACGATTATTAATATCGATTTCGGTCGTCGAAGCAGCTACGAGAAGCCAAAGAATCTAACGAGGCTATACCTGGTGTTTTTCGGTTCCGTATCGATTACGGTTCGATTCTACATGCGTAGTACTTGCGTTTGCTTGCATACTTATACTCTTATTCGAAGCAGATGATTTCGTTCGACAACAAATTTTGCTAATTTCCTAACTTAATATGCGGTATATAATTAACACTAGCTTCACGGACGTTACGTGCATACGTTGACAGGCTTCCGGAAAACTAAGTATACTGCATATAAATATTCCAACGTAGAAGCGTGAGGACGAAGAGAATCACGTGGAATACATATTCATACCGTTGTATTACGTAAAGTTAACAAAAGTAGTGAAAAATAATATTTATGGTATCTGTACGTTTAGGTATAAAATCTGAACGGCGTGAACGTGACGAGTTCCGTAAAGCTAGCGTTAATAATCCATATGAGAATGTACTCGTACCGCGTAGAACCGTACGCGACACGAGATAAAGATTCCCAGCTTAAGACGGTTACTCTCCGAGCCACGTTTCAATCCCCAATTCGAATCCCCTTGCAAACGAAATCTCGGATCTGAAACTTCGTCCAGCGTGAAACCGTACAAATCGAATTAGCGTACTAACTGCGAGCTCGAGGAGCGCCACTAGCAATAAGGTCCGCGTGGTAACAGATGTCGGGCTGATGGATTAATGGGGACGCAAAGGTGTCGTAAAGGCCATAACCGGGGCACGCGAGTAATTTTTGGACCCTTGGGCCTACGCCGCGCCGTGTCCTTCGCTACCTACCCTTCAGCTGTGAATAGCGAGGTGTTCGCGCAAGGGTGCAAAAGCTCTCCAGAGGACTATAGTCCCCGGTAAAGGGGACCAAGGCGAAATTATCCCGCGTACAGCTTTCCTTTTTAACCCTTTGGTTATTCAAGATGGCTACGAGCACCATCGATAGACGCTTCTAATATTCTAAAGGTGCCTATAGTCACGCCTTTGTGCTCGACAATTTGCGAGGGGAATTTTCGCGAGAAAATGAGGATCGCTTGGAACCTGACAGGTGTAAGGATAATTGGACTGCGTATTGTTATGCACTTGTGGCACATTTAAGTGTGTGCAAACAATTAGAAGCACTTAACGTACAGGGATGTACAAAATATCCAAAGCAAAATACGTCGTACCGCATTTGCTCTACTTACATTTCAGCCCCTTAATTTTCTCAACGAAACTATGAATTTGCTTCCGAGTCCTCATTGGAACGATTCGAAAATTCGACAGATCTCCTACGAATTTCCCAATAGCGGTAGGAAAATTTGTGGCTGCGTTGCAAATTTGTATGCAAATATTGTATCGTAAATTGAGCGTTGCATTTCACTCTATCACCCTTGCATTGTAATTTCCTCCGCGCGATGCACAAGTGCAAAAATCAGCGATCTACGTACGTGTGAAAACATTCCTAGTAATGCTAAGATGTATTCTTAGATGTCTTGGCCGATTGAAAGATGGAGAAATTTTGAATGAATTTCTCGATGGCTATTATCGGTAATGATAATAGGAGAGCTGCTATCGAGGAACGGGAAACAGAAATGAAGATCGATACTCGGTATTATTGCAGGGCCAATGATAACATTGAGAGCGGTGGCTCAAGGAACAGCGGAATTGCCGTGCGACATCCGTCCGCCTAAACAAAACGACTCCGCGATTTTGGTGATTTGGTTCAAAAACGACATCACGCCGATCTACAGGTGAGCACCCCACCCACCTATCTACTACTTTATATACCAATCTACTTGTTCCAAACTCTGGCAAACGTATTTCGCGCATCGTTAGACGCAAACGAATCGTAATGCGATTATATTCGATCTGGAGAGCATTTTGCTCGCTCTCTGCCGACAAACTACCCAACAATTCGAAACGCTTAACCCTTTTGCTGCGGCCGATTTTAGTTCAAGAATGTGGAAAAGTGGTCCAAAATATTCTCAAATGCATTACAATATGTTACTTTAAATTCATCTTCTCCTTCTTCGAGTGGCAAAGTATCTCGAGGGTTTCGATAAGCGAAAGACGAAACAGTGAAAGGGTTAACGAATTCGGGCCTGAATAATGAAACGGTAGCTGACGGATTCTTCGTCTGTTCTACGAAATAGATTTGCAACGAGTGCCAGAAAAAAAATCCAATTTACACCGCTACTGCTACGAGCAATAATAATTTGTCAACGGGATAATGTCCCCTCTTAGAATGCAGGGTTTAAGTGGTACGAGATAATAGCAAAGCCTAAGAATTTGTCAGCAGTAGCAAAGCCTGTCGATTTGCGACAGCTGATAGGAAATGCATTTTCTAGCATAAAAGAATATCTCGCTACTGTTCTGGCCGAAGGAGACGGAAATGTGATGGTTAATTGGACTGTTTCAGCTACGACATGAGAGGGAAACATTCCGAGAAGGCTTCTCACTGGAACGACAAAGATCATCTGCACGATCGAGCATTTTTTCGAACGGTCACGGAGCCGGCAACCTTGAATATCAAACTCGTACAGGAGAGTGACGAAGGCGAATACAGATGTCGAGTTGACTTCGCCAAGAGTCCGTCGAGGCACTCGAGAATTCATCTGACAGTCATTGGTTCGTATTTCAATCCCAATTGTATTTCCCATCCTTTCGATATACAGTGGCTACGAAAACTTTCCTCCGTCGTTTAACCCTTCGACAACGGCATCTACTTCGTTTTTGTAATTAGTGTAAAACGCGCGAGAATTATCGGGCTGCGGATTTTTCAACGAGTTTGATTTTTCGTAGACTATTCGTTGTTGAAACGTTGAACCCTGCGTCGAATGCGAGACGCTAACAGCAGAACGTAATGTGTACTTGTAAAAACGCATCTTACAAATTGAAGTTGCGGTAAGTTGATTAAAAAATCCGGCGAGTTTTCGTTGCAGTTAGACGGTAGTGGCACGAGTGTAACTCGTCGTTATATGGGGCAAGAGGTTAACAAGATCGAGGCAATGGAATTAGAGTAGAAAACAGTTTCACGGTGAAAGTAAAGAAATAATCATTCTGCTTTGGATATCTTGAGTACTCGTGCATGCTCCGGACGTTCTCTAATTTTTCGAGTACCTCGGTTTCTTGACGAATAAAAATCCGCAGCGTGATACGCGTTTGAAGGCGGAAGAATGATGGGACTATTTGTAAATAGCGAACAAAGTTGGCAGCGCGGCAAAGTAACCTTGTCTAAATAAATAAAAATCTCTCGTATTCGCGTGAGTGGAAGAGAAAAGTATGCCGTGGTTGGAGATTAAATAAGATTCCATTATTCCACGGTACCTACGTACTTGTACGAAAACGTACAAATTTAATTGAAAAGAGCTGCTTAAGAAATCCGACCTGAAATCTTTTCCGCTGAGAAAAAGAAGAAGAAGAAGAAGAAGAAGAAGGAGGAAAAACGACGGCAATACAATTCGCTTGCCTTTCATTCTAATATTTCTCTTGATTTAAATCTTTCCCCCGGGTTAGAAAGGAGAAATAGAAAAGAACAGCTCGAGAAATCCGACCTCGAATCTTTCCCATTGAAAGATAAAGAAAAACAACACGACAATTTGCTACCCTTTGTCCAGATTCTTTTTATTTTTTCCGATGCAAATCTAGCCACACGGATTAGAAACGAAACGTACAATCTGATTAGAAGGCGAAATGGAGAATCTAATTAAAGCAGGCAACGCAGAATGTAACTGCAAGTGATCTGATTAAATTAGAGAAAAAAAAATAGCCGAGTGTTTGTTGTAGAATACTTTTCGCGTAGCCGCTGTATATCGGTTCATTTGCATCGCTCCGCGCCACGAGAATTTCTCCGACTAAACGAACAGTTCTCCGTGTTCCACCAAACGGTGTATATATTTTGCAATTGGAAATGCGTGTTGCAGTGCCGCCGTACAGGCTAACCATACTTGACGAAAAAAATTGGACTATACCGAACGGAGCAGGGCCTTACGAAGAAGGCGGCGACATGAAATTAATGTGCGTAGTTTTCGAAGGTGAGTTTCCCTATAATCTATTTATTGGCCTACTCGCGATCTATTAGCGGAGAAGCGGCTTCGATCTCACCGATGCTAACCTCGTCATCGAGCCGCGCACTTTCATGCATTTACGCCAATTTTCACGCGCTCTTCTGAGTCGCAGAAAAACTCGAAGCTTCGCGTGTTTCGAAGAAAGACAAATTTTAACGGAAGGAAAGATCGATAAACGAGGAAACTCGAGGCTTGATTTTTGAAGGGAATTTACGCGTTTATTCTACTTTCGTCGTAACCCTTTGAGCGCTGAGTACGTTTGGAAAGTCGGCGCGCGTTTCTGCATCTATTTTACGAGTCACGTTTATATTTATTAAACGTTACAATGTTCCCACGTTCACGTTTGGCGAATATCCCGTACTGGTTCCTTCGCGTTTCAAACGAGCCTAATTCGCGAACTCTACGCATTCCATTGAAACGTGCAGCCGCAGCGCTCAAAGGGTTAATAAAAATCGCGCTCTCAACCGCGAGCTGCGAAAAGCCGTGGCAAAAGGGCTAACACTCGAAGCAATTTTTCCGTACTTCGCGAGAACTTGGAAAGCTAATTGATACGTTAGCGGCAACATTTGCCAGCTAGCGTAGCGACGTGCTGCACTTAAAGCGGCGGCGGCTGAAATATCGAAGCGCTCCGAGATGCGTTTTTTTGGTTACTTTTTAGGTCGACCGGAGCCGAAAGTGAAATGGTGGCGCGGAGAAATGCTTCTCGATTCGAAAGAGGAGGCAGGCCAGCTTCCTGATCTTCGGGTGAGCACTTTAGTAGTGCGAGAACTCTCCAGAGCCGATCTGCACGCGGTATTCACTTGCCAAGCGTCTAACAACAACATCAGCCAGCCTCTGTCTGAATCAGTTGCAGTTGAAATGCACCGTAAGCTCCTTTAACTTGTACACGTATAATATTCTCCGATAGCGGGTCGATCGAACCTTATTAGCAAGGATGTTTGAAAAATCGAGAGATTCCTAGCAGAAACAACAACCCTTAAACGAGCTTCCAACCTTAATCGCAACTCGGACAACCTACTTCTATGCGACAAGATTGCAAATAACGCTCAACAGCGGTTGCATAAAGTGCACAGCATTACGTTTCGGTCTCCAATATTTCTGTCCTTCCTTCTATGCACTTTCCTTTCCGTTGAACTTTTGCATATCCTAAGTTTCTTTTAACTTTACATTTTCCAGATAACTTTTTTACATCTACGTTTTACGTTTCTTTATATCGTTACAAATTTTACACTTTGTATTTGCCGCGACCACGTCTTATATTTCGCATCGATTTCCGTATCGCTTTAACCCTCTGCCATACGAATTTTTCTCGGACTGTGTCTCGTAACGTTAGCCAGCTGTTACTTTGGTTCTGCGTTAAATATAGGATATCGAAGTACTGCAATTAATTTGCTCTCAATGATCTCCTATCTTCTAACTTTATTAGGAACACAGGCGTGTCTTTATTTTGTTTAAGTTACAATGTTCATCACGAGCGAAGCTCGCCACTGTATGGCAGAGGGTTAAACAAATACGTGTTGCAAAAGAATATACTCCGAAACGAAAGCTGGACATCTGTTAGAAATGATAAAAACGTGGAGAACGAAGCTTCGAGAAAAAAGCAAAAAAAGCAAACATTGCCAAGGGTTGTTTCTGTCATCTCTTCGATCCTAGCATAATTTCGTGCACCGAGAAGATTAAGCGCAATGCGATTACCAAGAAAGCAACCCTAACTAACGAACCCTGCGTTCACCGATGCGCGATTTTGCTATCTGCTTCGCACGTTGAGAGCGAAACGCGCGAACAAATTCGGTGCAGATAAAGAATAAATATCTGAGAAGCTGTTAGAAATGGTGCAAGAGGAGCAACTTTTCACCTTTGACCGACGAATTTAGCTGTTTAAACAGACTTTATTATGCAAGTCCAGCTGACTTGATTTGTGGCACCAATGAAAAGAGGAGGGATTAATTCGTGTGACGCGTAAACGAATGCTTTCACGTGTTCTTCTACTTTTCAGTGAAACCGTTGAGCGTAACGATACTCAGCAGCGAGCACGCGCCTCTAAGCGCCGATAGAAAATACGAGATAAATTGTGTGACCGTTGGTTCGAGGCCGCCAGCCAAATTGTCTTGGTACTTGGACGGACGGAAATTGAGCAACTACACGGAGAAGGTATTCGTCTATCTGCTTTTTTATCGTCTGCCACGCCAAAATCATTTCTTGTCGCGTAGTCGTACAAATCTGTATTTTCCAAGAGAAATAATTTCCTTATATTTTATATCGCTTAAACGAATGGAATTTTTTGGAATCTGGTCGAGTAGTTAAGTTCGTCATTCCGAAAGCCTTTGCTACACTTTTCTTCGTCTCGAATAATTTCTACTTTAACCCTTACACCGCTATCGATACTTATAAACGGCAAAATTTCTATTAGCGTGTTGAAACACTCGCAGATGTTTGCCACTTGAAGCAGAGGAAAGACCTGAACGCGACGCAGTTTAATACTTTGATCAATTTCAAACCCTTCGCACTCCGAGTCACCGAAAGGAATTCATTTTGAAATCTCTCTACCGACATTGATCTTCTGTGCTTCGGATGCCAATTGTTTCGCTAAAAATTCCTAACTAATGTTAACCCTTCACACGCGACAGGCAACTCTGTTAAATGTCGTCAAAAATGAACTACCTTTGAAATCCGCCGCGGCGAAAGAGTTAAATATACTCGCAATTTGTCTACTAGCCGCTTTTTAGCAACGAGGCAACGCCGATGCGACAATGAAAGCTGAATCTTACAGCTACGCTTGCCAAAAGCACATTCAACTTAGCGAACGACTCGTCGACGCGCGAATGAAGCCCCGATCAATTGAGCAACTGTACGAAAGCAATATTTCTTTGTTGACGTTTAAGGTGTCTCCGGATGGAAACATGACGAGTTCCACGCTATCCCTGCAGCCAGTTATGGCAGACCACGGGAAAGTGATCACTTGTCGCGCGGAGAATTCCAAAGTTGAGAATGGCAACATGGAAGACACGTGGAAGTTGAATGTATTTTGTAAGTGACGCGCCAACTTTTCCAAGCGGACGCTTCTTCGCATTTTTCGTAACGCCTCGAGAAATTTTACTTTCCATCGGTAGACTGCGGATTTTTACTCGTGTTCCCACTTTTGCGAGCGCAACCGGTGAAGTGAAAGCCAAAAAAGGACGTTTATCCAAACACGATAGCACGCGTGCGTTTTGCTTTCGATATTTTACGCGTCTCGCGTGCTGCATTTTTATAATTGTAGTTCGGTTTAGCTGACTTACAATTAGCTCGGCTCGGCTTACTATAATAGCTCGACTCGAGTCTTACACTTTGAAGCAGGCTTTCTCGATCTTTTTGGAGGAAGAAATTTCCAAATTAAACGAATAGAACGAAAAATGATATCGCCAATTTTTGTCTGTACTCTGTTACGCGAACAACTGTTGCAATCAAAGAAAGATACAAAAGTGACTAAAAGATGAATTGCAAAAAAGAGATACGTATGCCTTCGACGCAGATCGAAATTGTTCGAATATTCAGCAGAGATCGTCGAATGAGTTTTGATTTCAAAACGCGTACGCTAGCTTTTTTTAAGAGTTCGCGGCACGCCCCTTGAGAAACCCTGCCTTAAAGCTGCTATTTTTCTAGCAATTCTATAGTATACAAGGAGAAACCCCGTTACGAGTAAACGAACAAAACTCCGCAGTCTAATAGTCAGCAAAGGAAAAGAAAAAAAGAGAAATTCCCTTTGCTGGCGTGTGGATAATAGTAGCACTTTTTCAGTCGTTCCGATTCTGATGCTGCGGTTGGGATCGAACATGAATCCGGACGACATCGAGGAAGGGGACGACGTGTACTTCGAGTGCAAAGTTTACGCTAACCCCATTGCCTACAAAGTTGTATGGAAGCACAACGTAAGTTGCAGCAGGCCAAGTATCCGGAGAAGGGAAGCAAAATAAATAAAGAGCGATGTTCCACAGGGGAACGTGATACAGAATAACGCGAAGAACGGAGTGATAGTGCAACAGTACGGTTTGGCTTTGAGGAAAGTGAATCGGTCGCAAGCTGGAAACTACACTTGCATCGCTAGCAACGTCGAAGGAGACGGCTTCAGCAGAAACGTCGATCTCAGAATTATGTGTGAGTCCTCCTTCTACGGTCAAACTACTGCGCAATATCTTCCGTGATAAGCGACGCGAAAGGGTTAAAAGCTAAGTAGCTGGGATTCCCTGTAAACTTTAAGGACGTGCAGAATTCCGAATGGGATGGCAATTCTTCTCCAGAATATTTTTACAATAATAATATTCGGAGCTTTCCGAAAGTATTCACGCGTTCGGATATTTGCAGGATTCTCGGTGCTTTTGCAATGTCGGTATTCGTTTGATGCTCGTTGAATGCTTTCGCGATTATTAAAGCAGAAGAGGGAGAATTAGAAAACAACATCGAGACGAGATAAGAGTTTCTTTTCCAAATCCAAGTATCCCAAATACTCTTTAGATTGCCAGATATTTTCGGGATCCCGCGCTGTTCATTAACGAATCGATGATTTTGCATTGCAGACAAGCCGATCTGCGTGACGGAGCAGAAGCGGATTTACGGGGTAGCGCGGCACGAAGACGCGCGAGTAATTTGCAGAGTGGAGGCGTATCCGCCACCGCACAGTTTCCGTTGGACTTTCAATAACACGGAAGAGATGGTGGACGTGCCGCAGTCTCGCTACAAAAATTCTACGAGGCACAGCGAAAGCGTGCTTATCTATCGGCCTATCACGGAGATGGACTACGGCACGGTGTTCTGCTGGGCGAGCAACAGCGCCGGTCAACAGATGAACGCCTGCGTCTTTCACATCATCCCCGCAGGTATGCGTGTACACGCCTAAGCAACGCGTAAGCAACGCGTAAAGTTCTACGCCAAGGTCTCTACTCCGAGGCACGCAAAAGAAGAGGGGGAAAACAATTTAGACTCGTATCGAGTCTAAACAATCTCGGGATTGTAAATGGAAAATTGCGAACGGTGATGATTAGAAATGATTGGAAGATACTAAGAGGGGGCTTATGTTTGCAGGAAAACCGGAATCTCTGTACAATTGCACCCTATCGAATCAAACAACCGATTCGCTTTCGGTGGAGTGCTCGACCGGGTTCGATGGCGGTCAACCCCAACACTTTGTGCTCGAGGTTTTCGATCAGCACACAAGGGTACTGCAAGCAAATATCACCTCCAAAGAGAGCGCAGCGTTTACGGTGCACGGTTTGGAGCCGGGCAAGATTCTCAACATGGTTTTGTACGCGGTGAACGCGAAAGGAAGAAGCGAGCCTACTCTGCTCGAAGGATTTACGTTGAAGATCGCGGAGAAGCAAACTGGTAAACAAATCGTTGCATCTTTTTAGCAAATTTCGAGTCGCTTCTTAAATTCTCTAATCGGAGCACGTCGATGCCCAAGTAGGGATATTACTTATATTACCGAAAGGGTTAATCGTAATATAGCTGGCATCGAATTTAATTCCACGTCAAGCTTTCCGTCCTCAAAGGGTTAACGCGAATTTTCCGTGCTTTCGATGGCGCATCTGTCGATTGCAGGTACTCCAGTGCTGTTCGAGATCACGCCGCTGCTGGGATGCCTAATCGGAGTGGTAGCCGCGTTGCTCTTGGTCACCGTGGCCATTCTCGCGGCTATGAAAGTGAGAAACGAGAGGAGAACTCAAAGGCCGAGCGATTTGCCGCTGAAAAAGAGCACCGCGCCTAGCTCCGAAGACTTGTACGACACCGACGACAGAAATCCTGACGTCGTGCCCATAAACAAAGGTATAAAATCGTCGGCCGGTGAAAACGGTAAGTGGAAGCAACGATACTGATTGAAAGAAGGTGTCGAATTGAAAGGTTCCGACTATCAATTGACGGGATCGATATCGGGGACACCTTTGGCCGCGCAGGCAACTCCGGATGGACTTCCCACGAGTACCATTTCTATCCAGCAAGTCAATCACTTGCCGGCATTGTCGCCGTACTCGCACGATTACAATAGTTACCCTACTTTGCCGGTGAGTTGCCTATCCACCCGTGAAAAGTTTACGCTATCGAGAAATTTCGACCGAAAAGTTGCCCACCTTCGAGCTGCCAAAACTCCACGACAAAAAATCTTACGCGAACTTTTAGGGGGTCATGTTAAAGGGGAGGCTTCCCCCTACGACTTCGTGGTAAAACGAATCGCGAAGAAAATTTATTAAGCTCCGGGCAGTCGTTCGAATCTGAGAATCGTTTTTTTGGAAAAACAGTCATCTTCGCTTTTTCGCTCCACGACCAAATACGAAGGGAATACAAATGCGAAATATTTAAAACGAGCCTAAGTGCAATATCGTACGTCTTTTCCTAACGAAGTTGCAGCAGCTCGAAGATTAACAACCTTTCGTTCGAAATTTCCTCATCCTTCAACCTTTCGTCGGAGCTCCACCTCAAGCCTATAGCTTAACCCTTTGCCCTACAATGACGAGTCACGCTCGTGCTAT
This sequence comes from Eucera pruinosa, assembly GCA_028830335.1. NCBI lineage: Eukaryota > Metazoa > Arthropoda > Insecta > Hymenoptera > Apidae > Eucera > Eucera pruinosa. Next base: position 5,978,660 of record JAMYCR010000019.1, read on the forward strand.
AAATCATTACTTGAATTCGACGACAGCTAATATTGCCGAGGGTAAAGTTTAACTTGAACTCTAATTTTAACTTTGTTTTACAAGATTAGAGGTTACTAAATAAAAATGGCTGCGAATATTTCAATGATTTGTACGTGAAATGATATAAGAGCAACACGCAGCTACCACTAACGTATGTACGGAAGTAATAAAATAATCGTAGGGCAAGGGGTTAAGTTTCTCTTTAATCGCAATGCAAGATGTATGCTTTCAAACATCCGTATCGACGCCCACTGAAGCATGCCAAGCTTAAATTAAGCCGAAGCAGGGTTCAATTTTAGTGCTCGTCGAATTTGTCGACGAGAAAATAATACTGACACCGTGTTGCAGTGGTAAATATCGAAATGATAACCGTTTTGGTACGATTCGCAGCTGTCGAACGAGATAACGTACGCGGAGCTGTGCCTAGCCCGACCAACAACGCTGTCTACGCTAGCAACCGACACGAAGCTGACGAGCATAAGTGGAATTGGTAGTTTAAGTAGTGTGGGGGGTTACGGGGGTAAAGGAGGGAGCACAAAAGAATCGACCATTTACGCGTGCATAGATCACAACGCGAGGCCGGTGAAGATGGACGCTTCGTCCACCTCGCCGTACACATTGGCATCGTTGTCGACGAAAAGCACGTTGCAAGACTTGAACGTTTCCACGATGAGTGGGAAGCATCCTACGAGAGAAGTGGTGACCGTGCGCACACCGCTCATATCCACTCAGGAGAGCTGCGTATAGGGTTGCGACCCCGGCGCGCTAAATATCAACGAGTACTATGTTTGATGCGCGCGTCTAGTTACCGAATCATTTTAATGGTTTATTAACCATTTGACCCACCATCGAACGCGCCAACACGATCCCCGAGCATAATTATTAAACGCGCTTCCGAGCGACTATTCTTTCCCTCTTTAAACCTTTCCACTCGAAAGGTGCAAATTTCCTCCGGAAAATTCAAACGAATTTCGTTGCGGAATTGAAGCAAGTTTCTTTGCAAATATTCAAGAGAATTTCGTTACGTAAATTGAATCGGATTCCGTTGCAAAATTCAAGCAACTTTTCTTGCAAAAATTGAATGACTTCCCTGGAATGGAAAGCCAGATCCCTTTGCGGTCCAAAACGATGTAAAAATGTGTGAAAAATTGAAGTACGTTTGCCGCAAGTGTGGTAATAATTGCGAGGGGGTGCATGTGCGCGTTTTGACGCGCGACAAGCGTGCGACGTAGTTAAATTAAACGACAGATGGACTGAACGCACGATCCTAAATCGTAAGAAATGGAATATTAAAGAAAAGTCGGTAGTGAAGCAAACGCAAAGGAACAATGAGTCTTCTTAACGTATTAATACTAAGCGTGTGATAATAATGTTAATCTACGAAAACTTTCGACGGATATCGATTAGTTGAACTTAAATTTGGTCAACAAGACTGATTTAAATATTTTGTACCCTTTTATATATCGAGTGTTCCGCTTCCTATCCGCGTCTTCATTCTTTTGCCGCGGAAAAGTAATTTATCAATGACTCGCATGATTTGTGGCCAGCGACAATAAATAGAAGCCGCAAAAGTAACCAAAAACTAGCAATACTTTATCCTAACGAATTCGTTAGCTTCGAAACGTATATTTGACTAAGTGTAAGACTAAGTATATTTGAAGCACGAAAGTAACCAAAGCTACGAAACGCCCGACAAAATGTTCTCGAATAAATGAACTATTCGAATCAATTCTTCGAACGAGATTTTATTCGAAAAACAATTCTTCGCAATCTATTCGAGGTGTTACTCGACTCAACGTTTCGCGAAAGGATTTACTTGATGTTCTATCGGAAACATTTATTCAAATCAAAAGATAAACCCAGCATTTATTCGAAGCTTTATCGGAAGACTGTATTCAAATCGAATCTTATTGGAAAAATTTATTCAAATCAAATTCTGTTGGCAGAATTTATTCCTAGGATTTGTTCGAAATTTTATTGGAACAATTTATTCCCAGGATTTGTTCGAAATTTTGTTGCAACAATTTATACGAATCAAATTTCGTTGGAAGAATTTATTCCTAAGATTTATTCGAAACTTTCTCGGAAGAATATATTCGAAATGTTGTTCGACTAAAATATGCACAACTTTGCTTCCCGCTTTGCAGTACAATTGTTTACTACGTCCCTAACTCTAGCTGCTTAATTGCACGTTCAATTGCAATAGTTGGAAAGGATGGAGACGTTTCTAGGAAGCGGAACGCACACGGCTCTATAGATTCTCATATTCTTTACTTTACCATACCGATAAGTACCGTGCAGCAAGACATTTCTGAGAAACGCTTCGATATTACGATGTACATAGTGTTTAAATAGAATTCCGTTGAATCGTTTCACTCGATGGATTTATATGCGAACCGAATCAAGAAATCAAATACCTAATACGCAAACTAACTGACAACCCGACGAGATGTGCCATCATCGAGTAATTTAGCATTTAAATCCGTTGTATTTGTTACACGTGTCATTTCTACGCGTATTTACTTGACCTAATCTACTATAGAGAAGCGTAAAACGATGGACTGTAAAAAGGGGGAGGAGATTATGAATCAGAATACACGCGAAATATTTTGTAATTATTTATATTCGTGTTTCCGATCGAAACTTTCGATTTGCGCCTGTTCTTTGTGAAACCAATGATCGCGTTAGACTGCGCATTTTTATGCAAATTCCTATTTTCACGAATGGGTTCAGAATAGAGAGTAGCTCCACCCTTCAATTGTACATAAGGGCAGCTCCATTTGTTAATTGTTGCTTTGCAAATCTTGTATAATTCTTGTGTAACTTTCGCATAAAAATCAACGGTCAACGCGATCATCGATAGGCGTGCAGTATTTCGATTATGTTTTACACGTGCCTACTTTCTACTTTCTATACTAATTTCGTTCCCTGTGTACCGCCCGGATTTTTTAACACACTCACACAACAAACAAACGTCTTAATTGTCGTGCAGACTGGTTTTACCTAATATTCGAGCAATCAACTTATTTGTAAATATGTAATAAAGGTAATATTAAAACCGAATGACTTTGGAAGAAATAAAGCATCGCAAGTTTTATAACTTCTCTTCGATTAATCTACCCCTACGCTATCGATTATCAATTGCAATCGAAGAACGACCCGCGACAATTTTGCAGTCAATCCAGTATTTACAAATACCCTACCATCGTATTTAAAAATATCGAGCTTAACTGGCCTAACTTCTTCCAAATATTCTCCTATCTAGTTAGAAATTCTATGTATGTACAACTATTTAGAGATGTAGGACCTAATTAAGTACAACTATTCCGCCTAATTGCTTAAGTATATTCCATTAAATTACTCTGCCTAATCAGATACGTAAGCGTATCGTGTCTAATTGTTTAGGAATATTATCCCTAAATTAGTCAAGAATATTATCCCTAAATTATTTACGAATATTATGCCTAAAAGTAATTAGAAACATTCCCCTAACTACTCGGAAATATTCTCCTATCTAGTTAGAAATTCTGTGTCTAACTATTTAGAAGCGTAGTACCTAATTAACTTAGGAATACCCTGCCTAATTAATTAGAAATATTGTGTCTAATTCCTTAGGAATATTGTGCCTAATTACTTAGGAATATTACGCCTAATTGCTTAGGAATAGAATACCTAACTAATTAGACATATTCTCGTAACTTCTCGGAAATGTTCTCCTATCTAGTTAGCAATTCTGTGTCTAACTATTTAGACATCTAATACCTAATTAACTTAGGAATACCCTGCTTAATTAATTAGAAATATTGTGTCTAATTCCTTGGGAATATTGTGCCTAATTATTTAGGAATATTACGCCTAATTGCTTAGGAATAGTATGCCTAGCTAATCAGAAATATTCCCCAAGTTATTTAGAGATATCGTGCTTAGTTATTTAGAGTTTTAAGGCCGTATCAAGATACGGCCTGCCTATTAATGTTCTAAGATCTTTGCAGATCAAGTCAGGGCGCTGAAAGTAAAAACACAAACTAAATTGACAATAAATATATCATCCACTCGTAGAACCGATCAACCCGTATGTGTGAGTGGAACACATTATTTATCTCTTTTACGCTACACTAATTTACTCGATTTATTTATCAAACGGAAAATTGTACATATTAATCGCGAAGGTGCTTCGTTATACTGAAACTACTACGTGACTAAATTTACTTTGAATTAAGATAATAAGAGAAATATAGCAAACTCGCGAAAGCATCCAGATTAGGACACTTTATTTATTTTATCGCGCAACGCTATTAAAGTCAATGCACCTATTACTTTTCAGAGCGCCACACTAGTATCTACTGAATCTACATATTTGTGAAACAGAAAATTGTGCAAAATTAATCGCGAGGGTGCTTCATTTTACTACAGCTACTAATTTACTGAATTTACTTTAAATTAAGATACAAAGGAAATAAGAAAGCAATTATAATAAACTCCCGAAATTTACTTATTTTTTAACGCAACGCTAACAAGTAAAAGCTAATCAATGCACCCATTATTTTGTTTAAAACGCAACGCTAATATAACGATTGATGATGATGATGATGATGCAGCAGCAAATGGGTTCCACGATCTCAGTGGATCACCTTGGGCTTTTTATCGTAATCGCAACGCTAACTATTGAAGCTAATTTAATCAAAGCTACTACTTTTACATTGAAAAAGGTACGTAAAAAGATCGCGATACTTTCGTAAAACGCAACGTTACAAGAAGCTAACGAAACACGAACGTATTTGCAATTAAAATCTCTACTATAAATCAAGCAAACGCGATAGCAATTGCCGCAACGCTACAAGCTAGTATACTATAATTTTACTCGAAACCTGTGACAATTATGCTAAGAGCAATCGCGATACTCCATCGTTCGCAACGCTAAAGCAAACGCGACGACTATTTCTACGCAACGCTAAATCAAACCCGATAATTATTCCCACGCAACGCTAATAAAAAAAAACAGCCGGAAAAAGCGAATTTATTCTAAAATCAAATGATGCAAAATTTCCCATCCCCGCAACTCTAATTCAATCCGCGCAATAAATTTCTCGCAACGCTAACTCAACCCGCAATTAATTTCTCGCAACGCTACAAATAAAAACACGCATTGCCCAAAGTGGAAGCTGAAAAGAACTACAGAAGCTAAACAAGCACAGTGACAAAGTAGTAACAAAAATTAATGACCGTCCATTCTTTTTAAACAAAAAAAATGAATAATCATTCGTTGCTGCCCTCTTCGTGACAGTTTGTCGGGCCTCTTCTTTTCTCTTCGGGCGCGATGCCCAAACGCTGAAATCTTAGTCTAAGCTCGAGGTTCCAAACGCAAACCAAACAATAACTTATAAAGGTGAAATAAAAATGTAAAAACCGGGGGGGAAAGGGGCTGAATAGTGGCACGAAAGACGACCGACGATTTTAGGAATCTTCGACCGTCCAAACGTGCCGAACCTCGAGCTGCACGAGCGTTTCGAACCTAATTTTATTCGCGATCGCGACCGCGGTGGCAACTTTAACCCTTTGCGAATTCGAGACACGCACGCTTTGGTCGTAAACAGGCGATAACCAACTCAGAACATGCTCTATGAAATATCGTTTCACACTAGAACTACCGACGAGACGATTAAAGTGTACCCACTTATGTCAAAGAAATTCAAGCACGTGATGCTTAAAGAGACATTAGGTGTACTAGTAAGTAATCCATTAATACTTTTACATAGGTCGTCGAATTTCTTTTATCAAGGAAATAAGCTTTCTCTCAAATAGGAATTCATTTTTGTTTCGTTTCTTTTAAGCAAATAGAGTAAATAACCACTATATATTTAAGATCGAGCAAGTAAAGAGGATGAATAAGAATTTATTAATGAACACTGTGCTTCGTGATTTTACAAATACATTTAAGGACAACTAGCAGCTACTATCTTTTAAATTTTATAAATTGCTAACCAATTTAGAATAGTAAATTTTACATCTTCTACAAGGACAATTCTTTTGGAATAACTACTAAATACCTGCTGAATAAATCTACTTGAAATTTTCTAATATTCTGCTTTCAAAAGTTGAAGAATCTAATTTTTTGTTCTCAATCTATTTTCTTTTCTAATTGATCCTAAATAATCCTACGCGAATTCTAGATATTTCTTTTGTTTCTATTTTCAGCGAAAGAAATCTACTTGTCACAGAATGTTTAATAAATATTGCAACCGAATAAAAAGTATGAGTAACTAATTTAATACAAGTAATACTTCAAAGTTAATTTCCATCTAATTTGAATTTGGAAACACCTTCCACAGTAATTATATTTAATCGTTCCTACTAAGCCTACGACTTTTGCACAATGCAATGGAAATAAACTGGTATTCATCCTCTTTATACAAAAGTCTCGACAAGTTAGCAAAAGTGTATCGGTCTAACTTTAACCTACAACTTTTATAATTACAAGCCAATTCATTTGGACTATTTCGAGGTAGTTCTAGTGTTAAGAGCAAAAGACGAATCGTTGCTCGACAGACCAACTGCAGGAGAAACAGAAAGAATGCAGGATCCAAACTAAACTACTACTCAAGCGTGCACTAAATTGCAACAAACGTTTGCAGCAGCGTGCAACAAAGGATTGAGGCGAGAAAAGAATGCGGGAACTCTCCAAACGTATCCAAGACGCAAAACAACGTGACTAGAAAGCAAAATGCAGCAGGGAAGTGTAAAGAAAAATCTAACGTTTCGATCGTGAAAGGAATTGAACTATAAGGACAATCTTTGAAGACTGAAAGAAGGATGAAGCAGGAGAACTAATAAACTAATGTGCAGGACGTAAACTAAAACGACGCAAGCGTGCGTGCCGAGAGTATCTCGAATTTTTATCGGAGGAATAAAATTGTATCGGGAATATTTCCCGGCGCTCGAATCGCTAAAGGGTTAAAAGTTGCCGGATTCGAAAAATCGACGAAGTAAAACCGGAAGTGGACGGCATTCTCCGTACATCCGGGAGTTACCGTCGATTGATCAAATCGAATTTCCTGAAACAGGTTGACACCGAAAGATTTCACTACCCGACCAGAGAATGTGTCAACCTGCCCGGCCCTACCTACTTATAATTAGCATTCACACAGAAGGTATGCTACCTATCCTCCCTGGCCCTATATTTAAAAATGGCAAACAGTCACACAAACACAGGCGTACACCCCACCCCCCACCCAGCGGATCACACACATACCACCAGGGTGCGAAACCTGCACTAGAGAGATACGTCCCGGGACGCCTCCGACACCCTAGCTCAACGTACATCTCAAACACACTCTAACTTTACGTACCAATTCACTGAAATCGACTGACTATGGCTAGGACCATTGCGTACTACGCGCGACAATCAAACGTTTGCAAATCAAGTATAGCAAATATATTTCGAGCACGTATTAATGCAATAACTATATAGAGAATAACGCGCGAGATCAAACAATCGTGGAACGTATTTACGATCAATGGTTTCTACCACTGTTGCTGTAATATAGCAATATATTTTCGCGGTGCTTTACTAATTAATAATGAAGCTAGGTACCCGTTGTAATAAAGGGTATATTACGCGGACAATTAATTAATTAAGATTGAAAACTAAACGACGCAATCCCACAGCCTAACGCACAAACACACCATGCGGGAAATACGTCGCGCACGATACTCTAACGCATAGTCAGTCGCCACACAATATCAATTCAATAAAATCATTGTCATCGTGCCAATCACCTTTTCCCCACCCAAGTAGCACCTGGGCACGTGAATGGGGGCAAGACGATCAACACGGAAGAGATAAAACTGAAAATCCTATCTAAAAACGAGGAACAACAAATATCTAAGCGACTAAGACACGAACTTTTATTCAATTTTAAAGAAAAATGACTCTAGATATTAATTGAACTCAAATGATTCTACTTTGACTGAATTAAAGTGACTCTATTAGTTCAATTGAAATGGCTCTATTAATTAAATTGCAATGATTCTAGTAATTGAAAGCAAGCGACTCTATTAATTAAATTAAAATGCTTCTACTCATTGGATTAAAATACGTCTATTAATTAAATTGAAATGACTCTACTAGCTGAATTTAAGTGACTGTATTAATTGAATTGAAATGACTCTATTAATTGACGTAAAGCGACTCTGCTTATTAAAAGAAAGCTGAATTTAATTTGAGATCAAAAAATTGCAATGCGAAACAACGTGAATGTAATATGAATTACAATATCCTCGAACGATCCCCTTGTTGAGGAACACTTTTTTAAAACATTCAAACAGTTTTAAGTTTGTGAACCTCAACTTGGAAATCTATCCGTCACGAATTGTCTTCTTGCGCATTTTATTTGGCATTACTTTTGTACGGAGGAAATACGAGAAAATGTATAAATCTTTAATTACGGAACTAGTTACCGAAGCTACTATGAAAATCGAAACGTTAAAGCATTTTAATGCTATGCAAATTCAAACGTCGAAGCATTTCGTGCCTCGAATAATCTAACAAATAATTGTCAATCTCATTGAAGTTACTCATCGAATAATTATCAACCGAATAATTCATCTTTATGAGATGCTATTAATATTAATATTAATATTAATATCTATACGCGACTGTATGCATACAGTAGTATGAAATACTTAGCTATCTTTTCTCATTGTCGGTGGACAATGAGTAGCTATAATTAAAAATAATTAAGAGTGAAACGAAATCGGAGGACATCCGACTTCACTATTACAAATTGCAAATTCTACGTTAAAAATTACTCAAACAAAATCATTCTGCAAGATCATAGATACATTTAATTTATTCAACTGCAATAAATATTTAAATACCAATAAGAAACTTTTATTGACTCTACGCTCATTTACTCAATTTCATTCATTGACTCTACATTCATTTACTCGGTTTCACTCTTTGACTCTACGTTCATTTACTCAACTTTACTCATTTCTTTATGTTACTTTATATGCAAAAATATTCTAATTCTCCTAATAATCTACTGTATGCTATACGTATTTTAATGCGAATAATATTGAAAAACGCGATGCACAAGAAGACCTAGCCTCAATAAATAAATAAACCACAACAAATGTTACTACTCACGAGTATAATATGTATTATACCCGCGGTCACTGTGCTTGGCAAAAATTCTACGTATACAACCAGTCACCCGTGCCGATTCGGACTTTTCCAGTTCTACGACATGCGTGGGTGACCGGAGGGATTCAAAAATGCATGCGACTCACCATTAGACGACTACGCTGTCATCTGCTGCAGCCAGGCGGATGAAATCCTGCTGTCATCGTCATCAAGCGATGCCGTGAGGTCGTGAAGTCGTGAAGCCTTGGCGACATAAAATAATGACCGTGTTGTCGTGAAGTCGTGAAGCTGTGAAGCCATGTCCTGTGGCCGCAAGGACAAGAAGCTCTGTAGAAGACCTGTAACACAGAAAAGAAACGAAGAAGATTATTATTTATTCGTAAAGTTGTTCCTGGTTGATTTTGTTGGGCAGATTTGAGATTAAATAAATTCAGAGCTTAATAAGGGGGGCATTTTTAAGCGACTATGTTTTATATTTTAGCAAAGCAATATACAAAAGGGAGCTCTACGAATTTTGAATAGCTTCTAGGTGTTTAATAATCGAAAATAAAAATGATATGCAAAGATACTTACAGTGTGGACTGCAGGAGTCCAGCAAGGTCATCTGCCAACAGCCGAAGAGTGACTCTAATATTTAAAAAAAATAAAAGAAAAAAAAAAGATTCTAATCCGCGAGCAAACACTGATTCTATTCGCGTGAGAAAATACAAAAATTTAATTATAATCTAATTGGAGCAGCTGTGCTCTTAGCAATAAAAAAAAAAAATTCAACTACTTTTCGAAAGAAACACTGACTCAACCAGTCGCATTGCGCGCGACCACCAAATTGTCTGCAACAGAAGAAACAAATATGCATTAGATATGTTTGATAAATAAATGATTAATTATCGAAGCAAATGTTTAATTAAAATTCAAGAATTCCGAAAATGTAATAAAGCAACGCGCAAAGGATTCTCTAGTAAGCGTGAGTCATCGAAATTGTATGTTATATCGTTCAAGCAAGTCGCAAAAACGGTCGCGTATAAAAGAAATAAACAGAGCTCGGCTTCCGAGAAATTCGAGCTGACGCTGTGTTTGCCTACTCAAGGTCTCTGGTGCCGAGGTCGCTCGCGGCCAGCGAGCGCAATGTTTATGCTCTCCGCGAGCCGAGCTCCAAAGTGTAAACACAAGCTAGAGAGGCCAAGTTTTTTTCCATACAATTTCGAGGAAGTCAGCATCGAAATAAATTTGCTATGTTAGGAAAAATATTACCACAAAAATACAACGAACACGTTTGAATAAATTGCGAGTTATCCAAGAGAAATTATATATTATACAGTATAAAAGATATAAGAACATTGACTGCCAAATATACAAATTTAAATCTATAGAATATGCAAATAAATAATAATAAAATAATACAGTACGATAAATGTTATTTAAACGATTTAAATGATAATGTATTGCTATTAGAAAAATCGAGCCATTAAATATTAGTAAAAAGCTATGGAATATGAAAATAACTAATAATAAAATATTAAAATATGGAAATGTTATTCATTAAACGATTTAAATAATGGCAGTCAATGTGTTAATGTATTATTAGGTGCTCACATACCTCTGCAAATGCAGGCAGAAGTCGAGTATTTTGTCCTGCTGAAGCTCGTCAAGGCCAGTCATCCAGCCATGGTCATCTGGTCATCCAGTCATCTGGTCATCTCGTCCTCTCCATCCAAGCTCCAGAATTGTCCAGCATCTGTAACAAAATCAATTACGAACACATTACGAAATGCAGCAAACAGCTATGAATATTCGCAACAAATTATACATTAATTATTGTCTATCGACAATTGAACAACACGTTAATTTGTGTATGCATGCTTACCTCTGCCATTGTTGAAGCTCGCCAAGGGTTAAAGAAGCCTGTTGATAGTGCCCAAGGTCAGGCATCGGTCATCTGGTCATCTCGTCCTCTCCATCCAAACTCCAGAATTGCCCAGCATCTGTAACAAAATCAATTACGAACACATTACGAAACAAGTTCGTCATCGAAACCCAGCAAACAGCTATGAATATTCGCAGCAAATTATACATTAATCATTATCTAACAACAATTAAAGAACATGTTAATTTATATGTGCATGCTTACCTCTGCCATTGTTGAAGCTCGCCAATGGTTAAAGGAGCCTGTTGAATAGTGACCAAGGTCAGGCATGGTCATCTAGTCAACGGTCATCATTGGCTCTTTCTAAGCTGCCAAGTGATCAAGTAGTCCAGCATCTGTAACAGAAATAATGAATACGCAAATTTAGAATGTATTATTCGAGATAGAAGCAATTAATAATGCGCAGCAAGAGCTAAAATCACGTACCGCGTGCTCTGTGGAGCGTTTATTTCAAACGTCCTCTCCGTAGGACGTTTTCGGCAGCAATGAGTGCGTGTCGCACGCTTCAGTTGCCGGAGTCGTGGTGGGGATACTCGAGCTGAGGAGTGGGGGGCGACTGAATTCATGCCAACTCGAGCGTTCGTCGACGTATGTTCGTAAGCCTTTATACGGCAAATAGAACAGGTTTTCCACTGCAAACTGAAACACAACCGAATCCTCTAATTAGGCAAAGCTTTCTTCATTGATTTCATGCAAAAAATTCACTAATTATAGGGGGAATAGAGGAAAAATCTATGGGCAAAGATACGATATTGTACTACAAAGGGGAATTTAATTTCGTCTATTTTCCTATTACACTTTTAACACATATTCACTAATATCGAAGGAAAAAACACTCTTTACTAATAGATTTAAGGGATTATACCGAAATTAGAGGTTAAATGCTAACTGCGTAGTTGGCATTTTGGCAATTCCAGGATGCCCTCAAATTCACATAAAACACTCATTTCTACGTAAAATTATTGATTCGTTCGATAAATAATCGAGCACAATTAAAGATTTTCAAAGAATTTTGGGTATTCATAGCAAAATAGAGTACAAATCGAAGAAAATAGAAATGTGACGCAGTGACGCCGAACTGTCGTACCGGCACCAAACATTTCCAACAAATTTTTAACACAAAAACCACTTTTTTATCACAAATTTTTATACACACGCGTGCGCGAGCTAATTAACTACGTTTCTAGCACAAAATTCATACAAATAGAGGCAAAATATTGTTATTCTCACCTGATTTATGCGGAGCTCTCTTGACAAGATACACTATACTACGCCATTACAAAGAAATACTGCGCACGCATCGCGATTTCCCGCGAATTTGGTGCAGCGCGCGCATTTGGTGCAACGCGCGCATTCCTGTTTTCCCGCGCAATTGCCTCCATCTTGTCATTGCATTCCAGCTTCCTATTGCAACAGAAATAACATATTTCTAACATATTTACATCACAGACACACTCCTAATTAATCCTACCCGCAAAGCTATCGAATTCCTGATGCGTGAAGTAGAGCAAATCGTAAGATATCGCGATTTATTCGTGTAAAATCATTTCGCGTACCAAAGCTCGAAATATGCTTTTATATACCCAAATTTAGCGTAATTAGGCAATTGATAGACGAAATATACAGAGTTTTTAGTAAATACGGAAGAATAGAGTGAAAATAGGTCGAAATAAGTCGTATAACGAGTTGGATGACGCCGGCTGACCGACGCCAAATTTTCCGAACAGATTTTTAACACAAAACCCACTTTTTTAACACAAATTTTTGTACACACGCGTGCGCGAGCTAATTAGCTACGTTTCTAACACAAAATTGGTACAAATAGAGGTAAAATATTGTCAATCTTACCCAATTTATGCGGAGCTCACTTGAAACGACGCACTAACTGCGCACTAGACGAGGAACACTGCGCACTGGACAAGGAGCACTGCGCACAGGACAAGGAACAATGCGCATTGGACAAGGAACAATGCGCGCGCATACATCTCGAGAGCCCGCGCAAGTGTATAATTTTTAAATTAAGAGTGGTACAGTTGTAGGTGGTATCTTTTTTATTTTATTCACTTTCAGCTTCGTTTCAAGCGACTGATTAACCCCCCCCCCCCCCCTTCCCCTGGATTTGCTTTGAAACTGTTTCTCGAATAACCTGTTTGCACAAAATACCTTCGATATAAAAAAGTATCATTTATTCAGGGCATCTTGGTTACATTGTGTTTTCTTTTCATATGTTAGTTACAGCGTTTCCGAATAAACTTTAAAAAGTACTATTTAGGTGTTTATTACGTAACGAATCTATGCAGGATAGATTGTTTATAATGTTTATCGGTAAAGGGTTACATCTAACGAGTTATCGTCATCTTTCGTCATTTGCATGGCAATGAAACGCAGTGGCGAGCACGTAAATTGGGAAACGCTCTTAAATTCGATCGGCTATACGATAATCGTAGATCTCTATTTGCTTTTCTAATTAGACACTTCAAAGCACCTATTTCGTAGACTAACAAACTATACAGGCACTATTGTTACGCGTTAGCTATTAAAAAGAAGGAAGTGAAATAAAATTTACGATACATGCTCGCCACTGTACGTAGGTGGTTATTCGTAAACGACAAAGAGGAAACTTACGATCGCAAAAATATGGAAATGCAGAATCACGAGGAAGATCAAATAAGTCAGATAAATATATTTGTTCTGGTATATATACAAATTGTTCTACAATAATATCAAGGAACAATGTACTCGTTCGATTAATGACTTTTAGTTGATCTATTCTCATATCACGAATCATTGCGAGTTTGGTTAAGGCCGCCTTTCGAAATTCTTGCCCTCGTATTTACCACTCTTACAATTCTATCTACTATTAAATCTGTCGCCGTTTTACGCGCAGCGATCGATCAGCGAATAATAGCTCCGATACATTTTATTCTGAACAGCGAATAAATTACATTGCACATACTTCATTGAAGCGTTCGTAATGAAAACAATTCCTATCAATTTTTATCCCTTTTTTAAGATAATCGAAGTTACTTCTCGATGCGTTAGACGCGTCTTAATGACATATCCATCGCGTTATGCACGTGCTGCGAAGTTCACTTGCAACTGCGCGATAGGAAGACTATATCCAATTAAATAAAAAGTTCGTACACCTCCAGAAACCAGAAATCACCTTAATTAACCCTTTCGTCAATCGTTTACTAAGAGCACACGTATCGTTTCTCTTTCCGTTTTCATTCGTACGATAAACGTAGCACAAATACTCTAAATACTTATATTTGTTCTACATTCGTGTTAATAGAAACTACGCTTCCGGTTCTGAGTTTGAAAAAGTCGTAGAGAAAGGGCTAAGGATATCAACTTTGACAAGAGTTCCTTTAATCACGAACTCGTCGATGTTTAGCCTTACTTAAGTATTATCGCTGCACGTAAAAGCCGACAGCACTGTAACGCGCGTAATACTTGTTTTCAACCATCAAATTATAATTACAAAAATATGTATATATTGTTGTATGCAGCTCACAAGATTCTCGCATCTTTTTTTTTCGACCTCCAACGATGCGTCGCCGACGCGAATCGCGATAACAAAGCGAGTACTGTAAATATTATTACCGTATGGCGTTAAAGCTTGCGGCAGCGCGTTATCCATAAGGCTGCACCATTTCGTTTCGATCCGATCCGATAACGTGGTGCAGCTTCGAACGACTCGTTAACTTTGCAACTACTTAGACGAAGTGGCTTGGAGGAGGCGTGACGCGTCGAAAGGAAATCTAGAACGGAAACGTTCGATGGCGAAGAAGAACCGAAACACCGCTTGTTAATGTCACGCCATCGAATAACCTTAAGGAAATTCGCAATTACTTTGAAACCATTTTCTAACACGTTATAGTTTCTTAAAACGGTACGAAAGATAATATTTTCGATCGATAGAGCATCGCAAGCCTATTGCACAGTCGCGTACACATTTTATTCGTAGCTTCTTCGAATCTTCGATCTCTCTTCCCTTTTATTCGTTCGAAAAGTGACACGCTCGAGTTAATCGTAACAGGAGGAAGACCTTAGAAGTTGCTACCGGCACATCAAAGAATACACATCGTCCCACGCATTCCTCCGCAACACTCGCAATCTCTATTAACGGGAATATGTTACAAATCCGAAGTGGAAAGTACACGGGGATGTACGGTGCTTTGAGCGGCCTCTGGTCGTTTCGCTTACTCGCTTCTGACGGCGAAGATAATAGTAAGAAATCTCGAGAGAAGGAAGGAGATGGGAATGAATCAAAGATGCGCGAGTACCTCGACGGCGGCAACCGGAGGCGTTTGGTCGCCGCTCAAAATCACCGGCTCCGATTCGGTCTGAACGATCCTCACCAGGTTCGCGTCCTTCTTCGACGGCGCGACATTCGTGTTCGATGGAACGTTCGATCTGGCGCAATAGCTCGGCGGTCTGCTTTCTCTGGCCGTACCGGGAGTCACGATACTTCCAGCGTTCGATCTGTAAGTCGGCGGAGGCGAGGACGTTGGCTGCAATCGATCCAGAAGCAGCAGTCGCAGCCTGTACTCTTGCATACTCGCCTGCAATTCAAACCAGCCGAACGTTCTTTCATACGCCCGCACCATATTTTCATTCGCGCGCTTACGAAAGTAATATACGTAGTCTCGAGGGAAATCTTCGCGTTGCAGGGAATTCGGACTCCGCAAATGGGATTTGTTTATCAAGTCTTGACGCATGCGTAGCTACAATTTCGAGTTAGTTAGAGTTGCAGAGATGAAAAATGCATCTAAATATGTGGCGAATAGTTCAAAGTTTCGATTCGTTTTATAGAGATGTTGGAAAGATCTCCGAGAGGAAATTAAGTAGCTGGGAACGTGCTGGCGTGGAAAGCGTCTCACGATTAGGTGGCATAAATCTAAGTGGAAGACGAGAGAGGGAACAGCTGTTGGGAAGGAGCGAAGAAATGTTTAGGATGCGTCACCTGATAACTCGGAGGTGGAGTTCTAAATTGGAATTCCGGATAGATCATGGCAGCGTAGGGATGGATTGGCCTCGCCGGCGGGATTCTGCCCGAGATCCCTGTGAAACCAAAGAAACTGCCGCAATTTTCTCGACTGGTTACTCGCCACGCTACAGCGCTCACGGTTACCAGAACCACTCCTATACCTGCAACATACAGCACATCGCGTCACAAACTCGCGCCAGCTTCTTTCACCGAAATCATCCTCGATGAAGCGACGACGGGGGAAAAATCGGCCGAGTAAAAGCTTAATTGGTATTCTAATTAAACGATGGTTTTGCGCGATCGAAGAAAGTAAGCACGTTAAAGTCTTATTCCAGGCAGCAGCGTGTGAAATTGGTTCAACACTTTCACAACGGGAAACCTAGACACGCAACTAACTATCCAGGAAAATTGTATTCGCGTACGGTTCATAAATTTCAGCAGCGCAGCTTCCATTCGCGAGTCTCGCGTTTAAACTCTTCGGTGCTAAGCGATTCTCGAAGATCGGCGCGTTTCTAGATTTATTTTGCGGATCGATATGCATGTTTCTTTTTTATATCGATGTCGTCACCTCTATTAATAGCTACTATATGCTTTTAACGTTTACGGACACTGATTGCGTCATTTGATAAGCTTCCGGAGAAATAGGTATACCGTATATAAATATTCGATATCAGAAGGTTGAAGAGAAAAGAGGCGAAGTAAAATACGTATTAATGTCATTGCACAAATGAAAGTCAACGCAAGGTGCTGAAAAGCAATACAATACGATCTCTGGAACTTTAAGCGCGAGACCTGAAATTCGTCAAACGGACGCGCTCTGTAACTCTATCGTTAAAAGAATGCCGTAACACCGAAAGGGTTAAAGGTTTGTCATTTTACGAGAGGCTATCCGTTGTCGGGTAGTACAATTTGGCCGGAGAGGCTTCTGAATTTTCCGTTTGGAGACTCTCACGGTGCCAGCACGTGTGTAGGTGGGCGACGTCGCTCTCCGTAGTTTAGAACATTCTCCCATTGTAAGAGGCATTCTATGCGGGTCGCAGGTTACATGCCCACGTTTAGAAAGTAACCGTTGCGAGCACGGTTCCCCTTCTTACCCGAGGCACCGCGATCGGCCAATCTGCCCGACCAACGGACCTCCTCTTGCGGTTTCTCGCCGCCGCTGCTCCCTATTTCGTAATCTCTTTATTCCTAGCCCTTTAAATTTGCAAATCCCTGCTCGTTCCGCGTAACGGGTGAGTTTTGCCGATCGGAGAGGGTTCTTACCGATCATGAGAAGCGCGACGGCGATGTGATCGCGACCCGAAGCCCTGAGGGCCCCCAGCAGAGCACCGGCACCCGCGCAAACCAGGCCCACTACGCCGACACCGAGTATGGACCAACGAACAGGAGGGGAACCGAGGCCGCAACACTGCTTTGGCACCGCGTCCCTGCAACAGACAACATCCAACCGTTCGGATGACCCACTGACACCTACTTACTTACTCTCAGCAACTCGCCGAGTCCCTCCAGCACGCTTCTCCTCGCTCTGCTCGACTTGCAACTCCTTCGGACCATCCGCTTTTTTCACCGATTCGGTAATTCGCGTCGGACGTCGCAGCATTGCTACGCTTCGGAGCTAGACGCGTGACGAAAGTTGAACACATCGGGCATTCTAAGCTTTCAGAGTCCGAAGCATCGGTAATTGGCAGCTTTGGAGGTTTAAAGCGTTGGGAATTCTCGGCTTTGGTAATTCAAAGCCTTGAGGATTCCAAGCTTTGACAATTCGAAGCATTGAGAATTGAAAGTATTGGCACGTGACAGCATTGATAACTCAAAGCATTGGAACGTCGGCGGTTTGTGGATTTGGAGCGTTGAGAATTCGAAGGTTTTGGGAATCCAAAAGCATCGAGAATTCGAAGATTCGGATGACGCTACGCGTGACAGAAATGCAGAAGCGGTGAAAAAACCGTATTGTTTGAACGCGGTGTTACGGTTCGCTACGGTCATCCGCGAGCAGCTACGGTCAACGCGCCCCGTCGAATCGTTGTCATTCGCTTTACGTACCCGTGTACACACGAGTGTTGCGTAACATTCCGAACAGCGGAGACAACATTTACGGTTCTCTTTAGCGCGCAAGGACGAATCGCTCTCGCGCAAGTATCTACACTTGATATGCAACGGGTTGAAAGGGTGTCCGCGAGTCAAAGGACTGGCGTAAAATCCGTAGCGGGTTTGAAAGCGGAGCCAGAAACGTTCGTAATGGAACGGTAACCGGCGCAAAGCCTTGTGTCGCGCGCAAAGATTCACTCGCGTATTATCAAAAGCAACAGCGAGAGGAATTCGCGTGTGAGGAATAAACGCAAAGCGGCGCGCCGCTTAATGGAAACATATCTAAAAGTCAGCATTTCTTTTCCTGCGATATGTAATGCGTACGTAATTTAGAATCTTTGCTTGTGTAGGAACACTCGAAACAGAACAATACGAAGCCTTCGGCGCTAGAAAAAACAGTTCAACATTTTATTCGATAAAAAGTAATGGTCACTTTAATATCTTCAATGAAATTCAATGTCTGCAATGCATTCCTTCGTTCCTTTTAATCGAGTGGAAAATTAGGTAACTTAGAAATTACGACGTTTGTTCGAATGGCCGATACGCTGGACGCCCTGTGCGGCGACGCGGCGTGTATTTACGTCTGGCGTGGAAATTCGGTTGCGTTGAAAATAACAGTGGAAGGAAATGTAAAATGTAATTTACCGGCCAAAAGCGGAGACGCTGGTGGAGACCGGAAACGGTAGACCGAGGCTAAGTCCCCTAAGGCCGAGATGAGGCGGCGGAGGATGGAGGAATCCTCTGGTGGGAGTTACCAGCGGCACTCCGGGCGCTGTAGAGGAAGCCTGACACGCCGCCGATGTGCCAGGATACGACGGTGGCATCGAGCACGATCTCAAGGCTCGCCGGTGTTGCCTTCGCATCCGCCTCTCTCTTCTCCGAGCACCTCGAACACCGTCCAGTTCCTCCAGCGCCTCTGGACCACTTTGCAACGCCAGTTCCGTTTGCGCCTCCGTCGAAGTGAAAGACCGCGCATTGTCCCGTGCTTCCTGCGAACATTCCACCACCAATAAACTCGTCGCTAGCTACGAACGCGATCTATTGAGCAGGCAATTTTGCGTCGTCCCCGTAGGGTTGAAAACGCTACTGCCAGCTCGAGACGCCTAAACTTCTTTGCCATCTGAACGATAGGATAGAGTTGGAAAGAGGAACGCGAACTTAACGTAGCTATCCGTATTCTTCGATTAAAATCCGCCGCAGCGGAAGGGTTAATCGTCTAAGTGACGCTGCGTTTGAAATCTGTCGAAGAGTAGGTAACTCAACGTTACCGATACTCGTTTCTCAAATCGTTAGTTTCTCTCCGCGCATGCCGTATACGGTGGATGATACATTTCGTCTCTACTCGAATACGAGGAGCGCTTAGCGTGTTTCGACGCGCGACAGAGGTGCAGCTGTTTCTCGAATAGTTTAATAGCTTTTCCGTGCAAGCCGTATATAGATTTGAATCGACGAGCGCTAATAAAGTCGCGGAATAAAAGAAGCGTGATCGCACCGCTTTTGGTACATTTCGACAAGATTCTTCGAATTGCTGATATCTTTCGGTTCGCGCGCAACTCGCCCATCCGTTGATGAAACGTTCGCGTTTGCGAGAAATCGGCCTTTGCCTAACAGCGAGGCTCATAAGCGACGCGACTCGAAATGGTTCGAACTTACGAAAGGGATGCGGTTCGCCTTGAGTGCGGCTTGCAAAGGAGATGTCGGGTGCACGGAGCTTAGAAAATTTCGATGATGCAACTACGCGTGACGATACGCGAAGATCGCGATCGCGTATTTAGGTCGGATCTCTATAAATATTAATGCGTTAATTACTTTCGCTTATTTATCCACGCACAAGCGCGCGTAAAGGAAATTACACGGTTAATCGTGAATTATATAAGCGGCGCGAGTATGGTACGTAACGCGCTCGAGATAGGCGGGCATTATTGGTAAAAATGCTTCGACTCGGGAAATCAAAACCGAAACCGAAGGAATAATTACAGTTACGAGTACGGTTATGGTTGCGGTTACGGCTTCGGTGCGGCCCAAACGCTTCGTTTTGTTTCGCGCGCAACCCAATTAGAGAAACACTGTAAATCCTTCGTCCGCTCGATCGGCCGGCCGATCGTTTTCTTATTCAGGAATTAGATCCACTCGCCTATCGCCCAGATAAGCATCTCGTTTCTCTAATATATATTCATTTTTATATCCACCGTGCTTTACCGTACTCTTAATGCGATTCAATTTTATACGGTAGTCTTGAAACTCGCGCAAATTAACCCTTAACCGGGTTATATAGGGATTTTCACAAACGTAAGCGATGTACCGGGGCCGTTGCAGGCCTCGATGAAAAGTTCAAATAATTTGCAAATCGGACGGGAGATAGACTTTCGCGAATATTTTCATAGGTGACCCCAATGTACCGTTCAACGGTTAAGTCAAATACAAAGTTTGGTTGTTTAAAAAATCTATGCAAAGTCTACGAAAGAAATGAAGGGGCGTGTCGCTTCCGAAGCGTTCCTAATCGAAATCGATCGACAGAAGACGAAAGGAACGCGTTCCGCGCGAATATCTTAAACGACTATAGGCACCGATAGAGTTAACCCCTTGCCCTGCGATTATTCGACTACCTGCGCATACTAGCGTTAGCTGCATTTCTGTAATCGCTGCTTTCGTATCGCGTTGCGTGTGAATTACTCGAAAATCGCGGTCGCGTCTTACTTGCGAGCTTCCAATATCGCAGGGCAAAGCTACAATCGAAGTTCCAATGAAATTTCACCGCGAACGGCGTTCGTTTCTGTCGCATCCGTACAACGATTCGTAGAACGAGCGTTACTGTAGCGCGAGGAGTTAAGGAGGATGCAAGTGTAACGATTGAAAATAGGAAATACCTGGGTCCTGGCGAGTTGGCTGTTTCTGGAATTATCAACCGGTGCACCGCCTACCGCGACCACACTGATAGGCCTCGGGGCATTCTCGGACAGAGCCCCGGCCATCGTTCGACTCTGACCATCGGACTCCAGGGTGTAACGCACCTTCCCTCTCGTTTCTTTCAATCTCTCCCGGTATCACGGTTCATCCAAAACTCCGCCGTCCTCTCCTCCTCTTCTTCTCCTCTTTTTCCCGCCTTCTCGGCTTTTTCACGCTTGCCACCGTGTTTCGCGTTTCGCGCGCCAAGCCTTTCTCTTTCCTCTGTTTCGATCGAGTACTCTTTTACTACGCGCACTATTATTCTTTTCTCATTCATTCCGCACGCAACGACGCCCTTTATCTCTCATCGTCCGTTTAGTTTATTATCTCTCTCCTCTTTTGCTGCTCAGAGCGACTCTTTCCTCTTCTCGGCGTTCTCTATTTTTGCCTCGCGGGACAGACCTTCGCCGTCCTCTGGCTTTCGAGTTTTCGGGCCTCTGTTGCTTCTTCTTGCCTCTCGTTCCCCATTCGTGTTGCGAACGCACTTTTTTGCTAACCTCGACACGTTCGCAGGAGTCGCGGATGTCCAACAAAGCCCGAGCTGCTCGCTTTTGTTCCCCTTTAACGCGTCCCGCGATTCGATCTCCTCTTCCTTTTCTCCGGCGGCTTTCAGCTTGTCGCCTTCGATTAAAAGCGCTCCTCCGCGGTGGTAAGAGTTCCAAGAGAAAGCGAACCGACTATCCTCGTTCCTTTTCATTAAGCTAAGAAATCGCGGGATCGCAGCCAACGAATTCGGTTCTGGTTTCGCCTGTTTCAAACCTGCGAACAGGAAATCCACTGACGCTTTTCTTCCGGCGAATTTAGACTCGACGCTTTGGATGCGCGTAGCTCGCGACTCGTCCTCGACGAAAAGCGCGAAGATCGTTTTCTTCCGCGTTTCGTCGAATGCGAACAACGAACGAAGATTCATCCGTAGATTTGAAATAGCTCGCGCGATATAGTACCTACTTCGAAACGCTACTTTCTTACGCGTCTCAATGGCACACTCGGTTCAAAGTAGCACTTCCATCAGCTAGTATTAAAATTCATATTTATAATTACTATTTCTTTACGTAACTTCTATTGGATTTCGTAATCGGTCTACTTTGCGCTCGACGTATCGAAAACTAGCGAAACCAATTCGACTACCGAATCGATGCGAATACTCCAGCTTTCGTCTTTCGCGTTCACCGTACATGAATCGCGCGATTATCGTCCGTCTAACGCGCATCCAAAGCGTAAAGTTGAAATTCATCTCTACGCGTTTCTTCGCCGTCCTTTCTCGCGCGTTCTCCCGTGTGAACGTTCGAAAGTATCCTGCCGTTTGTTTGAAAATGTTGCTTCGCAAGCCAGAGAATACTCGCTACTCGGGATTCCTAGCGCCTATTGTGTCCGATCAACGTCGCTCGAGTCACCCGAAAGCGTGCGCTTCTCGCTAGCAATCTCCAAGCAATCCGGCGCTATTCTATCCGTGAACAGCAGAATCGGGTTTGGAAAATTGAGACCGAAGTTTCATTCGAAGCGAACGTGACTCCGAGTCTAATTCGCGAGCAGATTGCTTTGTTCTCGTTTGCTACTGGTCGGCCCCGCAGGTGGAACAACGAATCGACCTCGATACTTCGTGCTCCGCGCGAGCGTGTACAATTTCCGTACGACGATTTAATATTTTCTCCGCGACGACGACGGCGAGCCAGAAATCTAACTGTACGGGGGAACGTTTACGTTGCAAATTATCGTCGCACCGGCGACCGACCGACCGACCGTTTTGAGAAACGGTACTTCTCGCGCTCTCCTCTGTGTTTCTACGTCTCCCCGGGCCGGGCCGCGATCATTCACGTGATCCACTCTCCGTCCTATGACAGCTATAGATCCCCGAGCACTCGGACCTATCGATCAACCATTTCAAATCTATCCGAACCTCGCGCCCGTCCGCGCGCCATTTTCACCCTTTTCCCCGTTCGCCAAATGCCACTTCGCCGATACCTGTCGCCCCATTTATTTAAACATCCGATTAATGCTACGCGAGAAACTTGTTTGCTTCGGTTCGATGAAACGCGCGTCGAGAACAGAAACCAGTGCAAGCCAGCGTACGCCGATTCTATCAGCCGATTTCGATCGCCGATTAAAATTATTCCCACGGCGATTCGTAGCGAGGTTCGCGTTAGGCGTACGGAATAAAAACGGATACCGTACCAGCGAATAGTTGAGCTAGGAGCTGGCGAGAATTATTGACAGAAGAGCGGGCGCGTACGAGTGCACTGGAAAGAGAAGGATCTACACTTTCACGGCGGCGAAGGATCGGTAGTCCTTTGATGAGACTCTTAATAGCACTGCGAGTCACTCGGGGAAACCTTGACGAAGAAACCTGGTGGAGAAAAAAAGGATCTCGTGGCAGGTAGCAGCAGCAGCAGCAGCAGCAGCAGCAACAGCAGCGGCAGCAGCTAGTATGGAAGGCAGTGGAGTAGAAAGAAGCTATCCTCACGCGCGGTCACACCTTGCACCACTTAATTTACCTTTCGAACCGCGATTGATCACAGGCCCAACGATCCTAGTCTTTCACATCTTCGCACGCAATTTTCACTAATGTTTATCGCCTATCGGAGGGGGGACGGGAAAAAAAAATAGGTCGGAGACGCGACGATTCGGAAAGGAACGCGGAGCACTAAAAGCGACGCATCTCGAACTGCGATAGCGGCTCCACTGGTGCACAAAGCGTACAACTTGTCCTGCAGAAAATGCAAGAACCCTCGCGAGCGCGCTCACACAGCTCGCAGTGGAACTTACCGGCAGTTTGAAAGCCAGCCAACTTTTACATTTACATCCCGTATTACATCCAGTCGAATGCTGTTCGGAATAGTTGAACAGCGAAGAAAACGAACCACGGTAGAACCTTAACGGTGGAACCTTGTAACGCTTGCCGAGGCCGCATTGTAGCGTTTGGTTTCGAAAAGCGAGCGGCGAGAGTCAAAAGCAAGCGTACGCTTTGGAAAAATGAAAGTACGCTATTACTTGCGCACCCTAAATTGTAGCGCGATTATTAAACCGCGGATCTTTATGCAAATTCGGGTTTTCGCAAGCAAAGGGGTTGCTTCACCCTCTAAATACTGTAATTCGTTCTTTTCTTTGAACGTCTTCTATGTAGCTTCGAATACCATCTGCGTTCCGTAACTTGTCACGTATCTAGATTCTCTATGCGTGCACAGAGATCTGCAGTTTAGCTATAAGCGATACTATAGTTAGAGTAATTATCCTACAATTTCGCTCAATCTCATTTTTCTAAGGCGTACACTTACTTTTCACTCTCCCTGTGCGCTTTACCGCAGCGCGCAATCGAGCTGAATCTTTTAACCCTTTGCAGACGAGGAATAGTAACGCGTTTCGGTCTCGAATTCCAAACCTTCCAAGTGTCTACCGAAATTTTCCGCCTTAAAGTGAAGCTACGGAATGCAGTGATTTTGGAAGCGAATAATTTAGTAATCGGGAAATAAACGTAAGCTGGCAATTGCTATTTCTTAATGATTTTATATTGAAGGTGCTACAATTTACAGAAACATATGACTGCTCAAGTATGGCATATACAATTTGCACCTAAATCTTTAAAGAAACTTAATACCTAAGAGTGAGGAAATCAATTATCCTTTACTCTCTCTCTCTCTCTCTCTCTCTCTCTCTCTCTCTCTCTTTCTTTCTCTCTCTCTCTCCCCCCCTTATAAGTAACATTACTTGCTCCATTTAAAATCATTATCTTATCGTTTCGGTTGCTGAGAATCAAACTTTTCGCAGCAGGAAACATTTGATTTCTCCGTAGTATCGCAACAACGCGGATTAAATAATAAAACAAGGAAAAGATCGTCGATCAACTTATTCTCTACGTAAAATAAAAACGAAAGGAAACAGTAGATGCTTGCGTTAGTTTTGATAGGGTGTTCTACTCGCCGATAGCTTCTCTCGGGTGTACACTGAAGACCGGTAAAGAATATGAGTCTGTCAATTTATTAGTTTTATTTAATTCGATCCGTTTCACGGTACTCGACGAACCAAGTAACGCGTTTAACGCGCGCTTCGCAAAGGAATGGAAGAAAAAGTAGGAGGATGGGGTGACGAGGACTCGTAGAATGCGATTAGGCGGGTATTGAATTCGCTGAACGGAACTGCAGCGACGCATACGTTTGTACAAAAACTATGACTAAATTTAATACGAATACAAACATAAATACAAATATATTTCGCGTCTATATTTATATTTATACTCGTACCCATCAATTTATATTTATTATTTATAGAATATTTATATATGTATAATATGTATACACCATGTAGAAGCAATGTCTTCAGGAATTCTGGAGTAGCTGCCTGGAAATCGGCCAATCGTCCACTTACACATTTGTAGAAACCAAATACATAAAACGCAGGGGCTTGAGAATAAAAAGAAAAAAGAAAAAAAGCGGATAAAAGCTTCGTCTTGTTTAGGAATGCCGCAAGCTGCTGTCTCGAATATTTGGTCCAACGCGCAACTTTATTAATTAGTCGATCGCTTCGAGCTCGAACAATGAAATTCTCGCGTTTCTTTCCACGATCCCGTCGATAATTTATTCTTCTCCTCGACGTCCAGATCCATACGGTTAATTATCAGATCCATGTGTTTCGCAACGCTCCGCGTATCGATCAAATTATTACCAGACTGCGGATTTTTATGCAAATACATAGTTGAAGGAGTAGGAGCTAAATTGGGGGTTGCTTCACCCTCTATGTACCTGAATCTTTATTACGCTTTCAATATTTGTGTCGAAGGATTAAATTTCCAGTGGCAAGCGCACAAAAATCCGCAGGCTGCGTGATACAATTTACAATTATTGAAAATTTAAAGACAAATAAATAGATGTTAAATAAATCCGTCGCAGTGGTTCGCAGCCGGCGTTCGAAGCGTAAAATACGCCGCGTGGAATCGTGAAAATGCAGTATAAAAATCGGCAGTGTGCGTTACCTTCTATTGTGTTCCTCAATTTGTTATAAAAACGGCTACTGTTAATCGATCGCGCGACGTTAGTATAAAATGTTCCGTTTTAACCCATTAAGGACCGACTTGCATCGACGCGGCACATCATTTCCAAATTATTCCAGCCAATTTAGATCGTTGAATTCCCATTTTCTAATGCTGCAATTACGAACGACATTCGAACGATTTGCATAGCGATGTTTTACTCGCTATTCCTCCTTTCGTCTAGATTTTACGATCTCGTGATTTTACGAAGCTGGAGAAGCTCTCGAGTGAAATGCGCCAGCGCAACGTTGATCTTTAGTGGGCTAAAGTTTAGTAGGTGCTTCGCTTTTTCTCGTATCGACGTTTACGCTAAACATCTGCATCATGGTATTATCCTATATGTTTCCTTTTATATCGTTAATTATTATCGTGCAAACGATCGTTGGAATAAAATAGCGTAGCTCTTATTTCGGTGCGTGTCGAGTGCGTAATTTGCGAGTCCGCGTTTAAAACCTAAATAATTCTTACGTTCATAAATATAAAAAGCTCTCGTCGCTCTGTTGTTTTCTTAATCTTTGGAAGATTCGAAAATTTCCTTCGGCACGCGTAAATAATAAATGCACACGGCAACACAAATTATATTCTAATACTCGTAGACGAGTCATTTTACGCGAGAACCTTTCGTGGCAAATTAATAAAACGTTGCAAGTATTTTAACTCTAATCGACGGCAAGGTAAAAAAACGTTGGCAAATTTGTACGAATTTAACGTGTCAAACGTTTGTGCCACACACGTTTCGTCGCTGAACTACGATCTAGAAACACGTCGTTCGTCTGCGATACAACAACGCACGGTTCTGATAAAGAGTAAGAGTAAATAATAGTAGCACGAATAGCAGTAGGAATCAGGCTGCGGATTTTTACGCATTTACGAGGAATTTTGCGTATAAAGTATTCAATGTTAAACGCAAGTCGGAACAATTGGAGAGTAAAATAATTTCCGTATCGTTCCTCGTGAAAATGTGAATTTGCATAAAGATCCGCAGTCTAACGATAATAATAGTAATAATAATCATAATAATAATAGTAATAATAATAATAATAATAATAGTAATAATACAATAGTAGATTGATAAATTTGCAGCACCGCAAAACAGTTTCCCTAAGTACACTGCTTAAACCGATATATGTATACCTACTATAAACCTACAGTAGTTAACAAGTCTGCAGGCCACAATAACGTAGCCCCAATGTTTAGTCGATTATCCTAAGTTTTTTTTTTCCTTTTTCTTTTAAGTGTAGTTCAAAATCTTGTATATATCCTACCACATTTTCTTTCCTTGTAATCATAGAGCATAACTGGATTCGCCGTGTTTATCGGGAGGGAACTTTGAAAGTAAAACGCGTTACCATACAATGACAGCATAATTAAATTCGTATCGCACGCAATCGTTAATCGTGTTTCGGTTCGCGAGACTTGGCGCACGCGGACAGTACATTTTGATTCAAAGGAAATCCTTCCCAATGTCTACGGTACAAACCTTTAAAAGGCAATTAAATTGGCGAGAGTTTCTATGTTAATTTGTTCCAAACTTTTGATCGACGCTGCGCTTATGCGTAATCGTACCGCGGAAAGTTTTTCGCGCACGAGTCTCGGAACGCGTCGGTGTGATATTTAACCCTCTGCGAACGGATGTCGGCAAGTTGAACGCGCCGCGATACATAAACCGAGACGGCAAACGAATTTCATCGATGAACGCTCAGGTTGACAATTTGGGAGAAAGTTTCTTCCCATCTGTGCAACAGAACTGCAAGATAAACGTTAAACGTTTCCGTGGGCAAAGGGTTAAACGCACTAGGAAAGGGGAACCTGAACACTTTTTATCGACAAGATGCTACTACGACGATTAATTTGATTGGATTACACGCGGATACTGTGCGGCCCGCGTGGCTTTGTGCACCATATAACAATAGTGAGTTTACATACGTCACTATATATTAGTACGGATAATAAATATAAAATTGTTAATTGGCATACAGTGCATATGATTCTGTATTAAACTGTATAATCTTGAAACATCAGTTGGCAGTCAAATGTTCATGTTGATCCGTTCTCAGTCTTACGAGAACTTTCGCTCGAAAAGTTCATTGAAACAATGGAAGATGTGAATTTTGTTCGCTTCGTATAAACTATCCGTAAACTCTTATAGAAATTGTACCGTAATATAGTCAAAGATATTAATAATAATTATGCTCCGTCGTCAAAAAACAACCCGACTCGATAATATTTGCTTTGTTTCTTTCTCTCTCTCTCTCTCTCTCTCTCTCTCTCTCCTTTTCTTCTCTTCTCTTTTCTTTTCTTTTCTTCGAAGTTACTGGAAGAATTACATCTTTATTTCCGGAGAAGGGATGACACGCGGAGAGAAGCATTGCTTCCTCGCGTATATCGTACTAATCTCGAAACGTCTAACAGTTCCAACAGTTACGAAGGTCCAAATCTAACGTGCTATCGTTTTAGCAAAGGACGGAAGTGGAAAAGGAAATATACTAGCTGGAATGTACATACACGTTGGTAGCGATGAAGTCTCCAGAGAAGAAGGATCAGTCTTTGCGCGGTTACGGGAATACGAAATCTAGAAAGCGAAGCGTGTGCATCTTCCGAGCTAGACTACATCGATCTTTTTCGCAGTCTTCTCGTCGTAAGGCAGAAACGGTTAGCGACGCGCGCGTCTCCGCGTCTCTAACAACTTCGTTCCACTTATTTAGTACTATTCTTCGTAGAGAAAAGTTGGGCAGAGCGAAAACTTAAGCGCCTGAAAATACGAAGGCATGGAAATCGAAAGCGTTCGAAACTCCTTTCAAACACGCCTGCGTAGGAAATGTAAAAAATTGTAAAGTCTTCTATCGCAATTTTGTTTATCAAACTGTCGCGCTTCGACCAACTTTTCGCTACGCATTTCTTACACGGGTAATCGTTTCGCGTACAAAAAGTTTGCAATACAAAATGTTCGTGGTTTTAGCGTTATCGTTCCGTGTAAACGGGGATGGAGAATCGAAGAAAGATACACCGCGATAAGTGTTTGCTTAGTTACTCGGCGGCGATGGAGTGGCAAAAATTGTGAGAGGGCTCTCTGGAAACTTCACGGAAAGCTCGTAAATATTTCGATAGAAAAATAAGAAGCTTTGTCCTATAAAACGAGAAAGATAGAACGAAGAGACTGATAAAATAAGAATCATGGCGTGGAAGAATACGATCCACTACGTTTAACTTACACAATCGTAACAGGATATTATTATTTGCGTAATATAACCGGCGACGCGATCTTCTACCAGTCGCTCGCAAATGTCTCCATTGTATGCGGATCAAGTTTCGAATATTTGCACGTTTTGCAGCAGATTTTAGACTGTGAAAGGCGACACGAAAATTCGTAGCGCGTAAAATTCCAAACGAACGTCGCTTAGCGCGAATAAAATTGTCTCTAAAAGTACCAAAGATATTATTTCGTTTACGCGGAACAGATGATGCGGCTGCTTACGGACAGATCGATGCTCTCGCGATGGTTAAAATTCTTTTATCTTTTCAAGTATTTGAAACTTGCACCGCTACGGAGACTTTTGCGACCGACCGTTGGCCAACATTCGCCCAACGCCGAACATTTTCTCCCTCTCGAAGTGGCCTCGCATAGTTCGAAGCTAAACTTCCACCTCGCGATACGGCGCGCTCGTCTATTTTATTTAATCTTGCAACCTGTATGCACTCGTCACCTACGATACTTTTCTTACGTCATAGCGTGAGATATCTATGCCTCTATCGTGTGAAGTTTTAGTCGCGTTCCTCGCTGGCAACGCGACCGATTAGAAGGAGGATACCGAACAAGGTAGCGACGATTATGAATTCAAGCCCTGACGCTTTTCCTCCTCGAGCATAGCGTCCAGTTCGTCCGTAAGATTAGCCAGCATATTTCCGATGTCGTTCAACACGTCTGCCGGCTCGCTGCCAACGGTGTGATGACCGATACCGTGGCTCTGCAACGCATTCCCGGGATTGCCGCTCGCGTATTCCTGAGCGCGTGCAGCTCTTTGCTTGATCGTGCCGGCGTTCTCGTTGGCGAACGGCAGCGAGTCCGATTCTGTGCTGG
The DNA here is from genome assembly GCA_028830335.1 of Eucera pruinosa. NCBI lineage: Eukaryota > Metazoa > Arthropoda > Insecta > Hymenoptera > Apidae > Eucera > Eucera pruinosa. Next base: position 6,008,875 of record JAMYCR010000019.1, read on the forward strand.
AACTCGACTGAAATCACACCGTTAATGCTTCGCGTCTGCAAACCTCGAGTGAACGGATAGCTTCTTTAACCCCTTAACGCGCAAACCTTAACCCTTTCGCAGTCTAACGCGAGGGAAATTCTGAGAAATCGTCGGGCACGCGTCGTTCGCTGTCCAGGCGCCTGACGCGGCCACCGTTTGCACGCCGGCCAGGCGTTTGGCCAACTTGCCACTAGCGCGCTGTCCAGCCGCCCAGCGCAGTCGCCATTTGTACGCTGGCCAGGCATCTGGCGTAGTCGCCATTAGCGCGCTGCGCTGGCGTTCAGCAAACGTTGTTACTCCACGCTGTCCAGGCATCGTAATTGCTCTTGGCGCGCTCCCCGCAAAAGCTCAACTTTTCGCGGCCAAATGCGGCGTACAATATTTCTTTATGCCAGCCGCTTTCTTTAATCGTGGGACAGCAGGTAGGAACAAGTTTTAGCGAGGTTTACTTTGCGTATCTCCGAATAACCTTTGTTTAACGACGAGGATGTACATTGAGAATGCGTTCTGTTCGATATCTTAGATTGTATGGCAAGCAATATTCCTGTCTATTAAAACGCGTTGCACGTAAGCAGTCGAAGCTATATATTTTTATAATTCTTCTAGCTTTGCGCGCTAAAGGGATTTCGCTCGTCGATGAATTCTATTCAATTAAATTGCTCGTTCCTGCGCTGCTGCAACTTCTAAATCAACTTGGTCGCAGCGAAAGGGTTAACAGCAGCGTTTAGCGATAAAGTTGCGCGTTTAAGGGGTAATCGTAGCGCGTTTCTACCCCGTCGTTGAAACATGGCGCTTGCAACGAAGAGTAATTGTAAAAAGCGACGTAAAGTTACCTTGAAGCTGGCATCGGAGCCGTTGCGATGCTGCAGAGCGAGAGAAGCAATTAGCTCGTGTTCCTCGTTAACGTTGACGCTGACGCTGCCCCAGGAGCGCGACATCGAGGAGGGCGGTCGATTGATTTGCGGCGGAGTGGATGGCACAGGAGCAGGCGCGGGTGGCGGAGGGGATGGATGATGAACCAAGTGATGATGCTGATGATGATGGATGTGGTGTTCGTCGCAAGAAGCGGTTGGCACCGGTCCGCTGCAATCTATCACCACGTCTCCGACCGCCGGTCCCCCAACGCCTACGGATCCGCTCGTGTCTCTGGAGCTTTGACGCCTCGGAGGAGACGGGGGACAACGCTTGGGAAGATGCGGGCTGCTCTCTAGTCCGTACGTCAGCTGATACTTGTTATCAAAGTCCCTCGGTAGCGACTTGAATTGTCCCGGAGTCGCGGCGACCTGCGATCACGGATCACGCTTTTATGCCTCGCGTCCGCGGGAAAGTCGCGAGCGAGTGCTTCTCGGAGAGGTAACGCGGGGCGAGTCGAAGAAGAATGTTTGAGAGGACGTTACGAGCGAGAGTTAATCATTCGTTTTAGCAAGCTTTGTTAATAGTCAGAAACCTATTCTATTTCCCCGCTACAGAGGGAACTATAGGGGAACTGCTCTATTTCCCCACCGGAAGGAAATTCCTCCGCGTCTACCTCTGCTTCTTCGCTTCTTGCATGTGCACCGCTTCTCTGCTAGGGGGTAGGTATTTCGGTTAATGAGAAATGTATTAGACAAATACCTTGGCGACAGGTCGCGGACGAACGAGGCAATGTCTGGGTCGCGGAAGTGTTCCGCCACCGGCGTCCACCACGGAAGTGTCATTTGTGGGAGTCAAATCGCCGTCTTCGAAGCTGCGCGGGCGCCACTCGATCGGCTGGGGATGCGCGGGAGGCGCCGGGGACGGAGGATATCCGCAGGGAGCGTCTTCCAAGCTTTCGAGAGACTTTCCTCGCGACCCAGCTCGGCCGACGATGTTGTAGTCGGCTGGCAGAGCGGCGTACATGCTTCTCCACGCGGTTCCAGAGGCGGCGTCGCTTCCTCCTCTCTGGAAGGACCTCAAAACTGGGGAGGAGCAGTCCTCGTCGGGAGACGGCAAGTCGGGACCTCCTCGTTGGATAATTACGTCCTGGTTGCAGCGCGAGTAAACCGTATTATTAATTAAGCGTACAAATTAATCTCGATTAATTCTCGGTGTTTTCACACTTATCGAGCAAACTCGTTGCTCGGGAAATAGGAAAGCGACCAGCTGGAAGTAATACGGATACGAAAAGAGTTGAAGGGCTAAAGGCGGAGGCTTTGAACGGATTTGTACGGCGAAGGGAAGATGGATTTACCTGAGTCTGGCCAGGATGCGGCGGGAGCCGCGCGAGATCCAGCGGCTGAATGCGTTTGCCGGCGCGAATATCCTTCACTCTCTTGATCGCCAGCAGCAGCTTCTTCTGATGGCCGAGGCGCACGATGCCGATGTCCTCGAGATCCTCCCAAGTGAGAGTGGTCACGTCCTCTACCGATCGCATGCCCTGCTGGTGAAGAGCCCCGAGATACTCTTCGAGTCGCAGCAGCCTGAGCCACTCCTCCAACGAGCCGGGAATGTGCTCCGGCAAGCCGTCTCCTATGTTCAAATTGTCTATCTCCGCTTTCAGCCGCTTCCGATGATTCGGCTTTTTAATTCCTGCAAATGCACGCCAAACTAAAGTCTGCCGTTTTTTCTAGCTGCACTGGCCATAGCACGCGCGTTCGTCTTGCTTTAGGAGCTTGGGAAATCGGATAACGTTGGCGAAACATCTACGTCGATTTTGATGCCTCTGTTGTTTCGCGATTTACTCCGAAGACCGTGCCGTACGTATTCTAACGCAAACTAATGGGTTACCCCTTTGGCAGATTAAAGGAATACGCGACGGAAGGGGAAAGGAAAGGGAAATATCGTTCGGTACCTATCGCTGTCAAGTCTTCCGGTGTCATGCGCGTTATGGTAGCGAGATCGTAGCCAGCGGAGACGAAGAGTGGAAAGTATTCCTCGAATTGGAGTTCGGTGAGCCAGGCGTGAACCACGTCGAGATCCGCCGGCCTGTCCGGGTGGCTGCCGAGCGAGCTAATGGAGCACCTGGGGGACGAGGCGAGAGCCCCGGGTCCTCTGGGACCCAGGTGATACCCGGAGGCTCTTCCAGAATCCAGCGAAGCGGTGGAATGCCTGGAACCGGAACCGGATCCCGAACTTCCCGGGCTGTCTCTGCCGGGGCTCTGGGTCATATCGATTCCTAAAACCAATCGTCGCGGATACAATCGCGTTCCAGCTTTGTCTGCTCTTTAGTTTCGTCCGAAGCAGCGATCGGCAGCCTTCGAATTTCGTATCGCGTTCGACGATTCGAACGAAGCGGAGCGTAGTTCGAGCTACGATCCCTCGTTTATTTGCGAAAAGGTTGCCGATCTCTGGTCTAAAGAATAGTTTCTTTCGTTCGAAGCCAAGAATTCCATATTTCGAGGGAAACAGGTATCCCTTCCTTTCGTTATCTTGCCCGGAGTTTCGCAAATAGTAGACTGCTGCGGATCTTTGCGCATTAATATTGGATATTCGTATCTAAAATCCCCTCTTTACTTTTGTTCCCGAAAACTTCGGTTTGCTTAAAGATCCTCGGTCTGTTAGTAGACTGGTTTGACTCTTGCGATTATCGTTAACCCTTTGGTTTGCAGCGTAAATAAGATATAACAAATAGCGTTGGGGATGAACCGCTTAACATACATAAGTACAATTGTAACTCGAAGCCTACGTTTGGCTCCGCGCAGGGAAATGGAATTCCTGGCTTGGCTTGCCCTTCGATCGGAGAAGCGGAACGAAGGGAAGAGGAGGAAACGGGTAAGGTGTCGCACCTTGATCTTCGGCATGAGCATATTTGCCGACGACTGGTGGAAAAGCAAAGCCGGGGTGGGTAAAAATAGGCCCCGGACTCTTTCCAGATGGCACTCCGTAAGAACCCTCGTCGGCTGTTCCGGCTGGCCCACTTCCGGCCAGGAAGCAGCTATCCTCGCTGCTCGCGTATCCCGCGGAACCGAACGACGAGCCAGAGTGTCGAAATACATCGGGGACAGACGGTGGTGCAACTTTCTTCGCCTGGGTCACAGGTTTCGACGGCCGGTTCATGCCGCCAACTGCGAGCAAATCAAAAAAAGAAACGCCTTCTCCGTTTAGTTGTTCCTGCTCGTCCGACCAGCACGCGTCTCCTACCATTCGTACGGTTTATATTTGGTAGCGACACGTTTGCAAACGACTCGAGATGCGTTGGAACGCGTTACCATCGTATCGGTACGTCGCACGTGTATTATACATATTAATACCTATCGTACGCAACGATGCATCGATGCGTATTAATGTCGTATCAGTACAATAAACAAGAAATAATATTTTCTTATTTAGTTACTTAGTTACTTAGTTATTTAGTTTGCGATAAGCGGGACGAATGTACGTTGCGGCGAATACTTTGCACATTTTAGGGATCGATTTAACTTTGATGACGAATGAAGACGTTTGAACGCGAGCCGCAGCATTGTTGGCTGTATCAAAAGTACGAAGGAGAATCCTGCGAGGGCTTTCTTTTCCACTTACACGGCTCTCAAAAATATTGCGCGTCAGAGAAAGCGCTGGAAGAAGTGGGTTAGCCGAGCGACAACGCAAGCTTCGCGCTCTCCTTCCATCCGGCGCACGCTTCCAAATTACTTTGACGCTTTTCATTTCAATCTTTGCGGTGCCAGAAGAAAAGCGACGCGGCAATGCGAAGTCCTTAAACCACTTTAACCCTTTGAATACCGTTCGCGTCTACAGGCGCGTATCTCGCGTTGCTCCGCGCAAACGGTTGCTGCCTAGAGTCGCTCGTTTTACTCGGTTTTAGAAATTGACGAGTAGCTTGCGTCGATAGGAGCTCGGTGAATGCTACTACAATTATTGCAAAGCCCTTTGCTTCTGTCAAACGCAAGCGAGGTATGATTCGAGATGCGTTCACGACCTTCGTGTACTTTTTACGGAAGAATTTCGCAGCAGATTACGCGCAGTGTAAAAGTCCGTCGTGGCCGAAGGGTTAATTTTGGTTAAGCTAATCTCCTATGGGTTGTATTCGATAGCTAGTCGATACTGCTATGGTGTGCAATGGCCGGACATCTTTCCCAGACGAGTTTCGATGCAAATGAAAGCAGGGAATTCGGATAATGCGAAGAGACACGAGAAATTGCAGTTGACAGGCTTTGCGTCTCGCCTTCTTTGCTCGTTAGTTACAGGTAAATGGCAGATGGGGTGGCTTTGAAAGTGCACTTTTAGTATTCATTTTTAGTATTAATATTGGTATTAATTTGGGAGTAGATAGAAGGAAAAGAGATGCTTAGAACTCGAGGAACTATAATTTATTCATCGTGGAACGATGCAAGCATTTATCGGACAAAGGACACGCGCCCAGGTGAACGTATCGGTCAATTTCTCGGCTCCTAGACGATCAAACTCCAAGTACCATGGCCCAAATTAAAGCTTATGGTCCCAGCAATGAAACGCTATCGGGTTTTTAATAGTAGAGCTTCCTAATTAGTAGAGGTTTATTTGTTACAAACAAAAGCTTGCCGTTATCGCGAAGTGCTGATAAACTATGAGAGATGCTGCTACAAAAGTACCGATATCTCGGCTTCTAGACGTGCGTTCTCAACGTGCGAGAGCTCAAATTAAAGCTCCGGGTTCCAAGAATACAGCGCTCTCAACCTTTTATCGCTAACCGTTGCAGCTCTTTTGTTATAAACAAATATGTCGAGTCATTGTAAATTATTCGAGAACTACCTCGAGGAAAATATTTATTTCTCGGCTTCTGTACATCCGATTTCGATGAACCTCGGCTCAAATTAAAGGGAAAGGCTCATGGAATATAACCCCGTAAGCCATTTGATCACACAAGGTGCGGTTCGTTTGTTATAAACAAAAGTATCGCGTTAATGAAACGTATTCATAAATTATAGTCGCAGTGAAATATTTATTTCTCGGCTTCTAGACGTCCGATTTCGATGAACCTTGGCTCAAATTAAAGGGGAAGGTTCAAGGAATATTACCGATGCATCCACTGCACTGTAAACATTACGGTTAATTTGTTATAAACAAATATTTCCTATTTTTGGAAGTAACTAAAAAACTATACTTAGGATGGGTTTGGAAGCAAATGAAAAGTATTCCTTGGACATTTCCCTTTAATTTGAGTCAAGGATGATCGAAATCCCACGTCCTGAAGCCGAGTAATTAGCATTCTTATAAAACTAGAAAAGTTTTGTCCGCTAACTTTCGTCCGAAGAATAAATGATTCTTGTCAAAGAAAAAAATTAATTTCTCCGCTTCTAGACGTCGGATCAGAACAAACGACTACTCAAATTGAAGGGGAGACTTTCGGCTACAAGATAGAGTAGGCCTCATCCTAGTAGCACTTCCGGTTTAGAAGTTATAAGCGTTTATTTCCTGCAATTTAGTATAACTTGCAAATTACAAACAGAATCGCTTTTAAACCTACCAGAGCTTATTTCTGGGCTTTTAAGCTATAATTTGAGCCAAGGCTGGTTAGTATACCTTGTCTAGAAGCCGAGATATATGCATAAATATAATACAATATTTAAATGCTTATATCTTCGCTTCTAGACGTGCTATACTAATGAACCTGGACTCAAATTAAAGGGAGAGAGTCCAGAAACATGTTCTAGTAGGTTTAAAGGCAATTGCATTAATAGTTTTCGAGTTATTTCAAATTAAAGGAAATAAACGCTTATATCTTCTAAACCGGAAGTGCAACTGCAATGAAGCCTACCCTATCTTGTAGCCGGAAGTCTCCCCTTTAATTTGAGTCGTCGTTTGCCCCGATCCGATGCCTAGAAGCGGAGATATTAATTTTTTGAGAAAACTGGAAAAGTTATGTCCAATTCAGTATAAATTGAGAAATTTCCAATTTCCAGGCGGCAAAGGTATTGACCAAATCGGTGACTTTTTTCGACGCGCCATCTAGCGGTAGAAAGGTGGAACTAAACATGTAATTTTATGAATAATTCTTGTTAAATTAAAAAAATTATATCTCCGCTTCTAGACATCGGATCAGGACAAACGACCACTCAAATTAAAGGGCAGACTTGCGGCTATAAGATAGGGTCGGTCTTAACACGGTAGCACTTACGGTTCGCAAGTTATAAGGGTTTCTTTCCTACAAGTTAGTATAACTTGCAAACTATATATGCAATCGCTTTAAAACCTATTAGACCTTATTGCTGGGCTTCAGAGCTTTAATTTAAGCCAAGGTTCATTAGTATAGCACGTCTAGAAGCCGAGATATAAGCAAAAATGTAATTCCATATTTAAACGCTTATAACTTCACATCTAGACGTGCTATACTAATGAACCTCAGCTTAAATTAAAGCTTGGTAGCACAGAAATAAGCTTTAATAGGTTTTAAAGCGATATCATTTATAGTTTGCAAGTTATACTTAATTGTAGGGAAGAAATGCTTATAACTTCCGAACCTTAAGAGCTAGCGGGATGAGACCTACCCTATCTTGTAGCCGGAAGTCTCCCCTTTAATTTGAGTCCTCATTTGTCTCGATCCGATGCCTAGAAGCGGAGATATTAATTTTTTAATTAAACATGAATAATTAATTAAATTGCAGGGTTAGTTCCACCTTTCTACCGCTAGATGGCGCGTCGAAAAATTTCACCGATTTGGCCAATACTTTTGCCGCTTTGAAATTGGTGATTTCTCGATTACACGCAATAGGACAAAACTTTTTCAGTTTTATTAAAAAATTAATATCTCCGCTTCTAGGCATCGGATCGAGACAAATGAGGACTCAAATTAAAGGGGAGACTTCCGGCTACAAGATAGGGTAGACTTCATTGCAGTAGCACTTCCGGTTTAGAAGTTATAAGCGTTTCGTTCCTAAAATTTAGTATAACTTAAAAACTTCAAATGCAATCGCTTTAAAACCTACTAGAACTCATTTCCGCTCTTCCAAGCTTTAATTTAAGCCCAGAATCATCGATATAGGACGTCTAGAAGCGAAGTTATAAGCGTTTAAAAATCTTATTACATTTTTGCTTATAACTTCACTTCTAGACGTGCTATACGAGTGAACCTTGGCTTAAATTAAAGCTTTGAAGCTCAGAAATAAGATCTAATAGGTTTTAAAGCGATTGCATATATAGTTTGCAAGTTATACTAACTTGTAGGAAAGAAACGCTTATAACTTGCGAACCGTAAGTGCTACCGTGTTAAGACCTACCCTATCTTATAGCCGCAAGTCTGCCCTTTAATTTGAGTGGTCGTTTGTCCTGATCCGATGTCTAGAAGCGGAGATATAATTTTTTTAATTTAACAAGAATTATTCATAAAATTGCAGGTTTAGTTCCACCTTTCTACCGCTAGATGGCACGTCGAAAAAAGTCACCGATCTGGTCAATACTTTTGCCGCCGAGAATTGGGATTTTCTCAATTTATACTTAATTGGACATAACTTTTCCAGTTTTCTTAAAAAATTAATATCTCCGCTTCTAGGCATCGGATCGGGGCAAACGACGACTCAAATTAAAGGGGAGACTTCCGGCTACAAGATAGGGTAGGCTTCATTGCAGTTGCACTTCCGGTTTAGAAGATATAAGCGTTTATTTCCTTTAATTTGAAATAACTCGAAAACTATTAATGCAATTGCCTTTAAACCTACTAGAACATGTTTCTGGACTCTCTCCCTTTAATTTGAGTCCAGGTTCATTAGTATAGCACGTCTAGAAGCGAAGATATAAGCATTTAAATATTGTATTATATTTATGCATACATCTCGGCTTCTAGACAAGGTATACTAACCAGCCTTGGCTCAAATTATAGCTTAAAAGCCCAGAAATAAGCTCTGGTAGGTTTAAAAGCGATTCTGTTTGTAATTTGCAAGTTATACTAAATTGCAGGAAATAAACGCTTATAACTTCTAAACCGGAAGTGCTACTAGGATGAGGCCTACTCTATCTTGTAGCCGAAAGTCTCCCCTTCAATTTGAGTAGTCGTTTGTTCTGATCCGACGTCTAGAAGCGGAGAAATTAATTTTTTTCTTTGACAAGAATCATTTATTCTTCGGACGAAAGTTAGCGGACAAAACTTTTCTAGTTTTATAAGAATGCTAATTACTCGGCTTCAGGACGTGGGATTTCGATCATCCTTGACTCAAATTAAAGGGAAATGTCCAAGGAATACTTTTCATTTGCTTCCAAACCCATCCTAAGTATAGTTTTTTAGTTACTTCCAAAAATAGGAAATATTTGTTTATAACAAATTAACCGTAATGTTTACAGTGCAGTGGATGCATCGGTAATATTCCTTGAACCTTCCCCTTTAATTTGAGCCAAGGTTCATCGAAATCGGACGTCTAGAAGCCGAGAAATAAATATTTCACTGCGACTATAATTTATGAATACGTTTCATTAACGCGATACTTTTGTTTATAACAAACGAACCGCACCTTGTGTGATCAAATGGCTTACGGGGTTATATTCCATGAGCCTTTCCCTTTAATTTGAGCCGAGGTTCATCGAAATCGGATGTACAGAAGCCGAGAAATAAATATTTTCCTCGAGGTAGTTCTCGAATAATTTACAATGACTCGACATATTTGTTTATAACAAAAGAGCTGCAACGGTTAGCGATAAAAGGTTGAGAGCGCTGTATTCTTGGAACCCGGAGCTTTAATTTGAGCTCTCGCACGTTGAGAACGCACGTCTAGAAGCCGAGATATCGGTACTTTTGTAGCAGCATCTCTCATAGTTTATCAGCACTTCGCGATAACGGCAAGCTTTTGTTTGTAACAAATAAACCGAAAGTTCTACTATTAAAAACCTGATAGCGTTTCATTGCTGGGACCATAAGCTTTAATTTAAGCCCTTGTGCATCCGGAAAGAATGATCGCAAGCCGAGAAATTAGTATTTCAATCTCGCGAACTCGTACTTTTAACAGGAACAAACTGACCGCATTCGTACGTTCGCAATTAAAATTAATTGCGGCGTTAATTGTTCGGTGAAATTAGTATGTAGCTTTGGTATTTTAATGCGCAGACCTACCTGAGTCCATGGAGCCGAGGAGCCGCTCGCAGAGTCAGCAAGTTTCGTGGGAAAAAATGTACAACAAGGAGGGTATCATTATTTTGATTGCAAGGCAATTAGTACGAAACGAGTGCAAGTTTCGGGATTGGGTGATTAGGTGTTAGCATGCCTTTACGTACGCAATGTCCCACTGCAGGATTAGTGCCAGGAAACACTTCAGCTCGAGCCTAGCTTTGCCGAGGTAATCAATTATTAAACCTTTAAGGAGGACCACTCGAGTTTCGCGGGAAAGAAATGCACAAGGAAGGTAGAATGATTTTATTGCAAGACAGTTAGTACAAAACGTGTGCAAGTTTCAGGATTAGGTGATCAGGTGTTAGCATGCCTTTACGTACGCAATCTCCACTGCAGGTTTAGTGCCAGGAACGTCTTCAGCTCGAGCCTAGATTTGCCTAAATAATTCATTATTAACCCTTTAAGGACAGCCACTTGAAGCTTCTTTTATTTATCTTTCAGGACGCGCGTCAATTTTTGATATCAATATTAATTTACATTAACCCTTTCACTACGACAGTTTAAAACTCGAAATACCATGGTATGAGTATGTATTCTACGCGATTCTCTTAATCCTCACGCTTCTACATTCGAATATTTATATGCGGTATACGTACTTTTCAGGAAGCCTGTCAACGTATGTACCATACGCACGTAACGTCCGTAAACCTAGTGTTAATAAGCGCTATCATTATCCACAAGCTTTTACTCTTCGGCTGCAATGCGGCGGTAGCGAAAGGGTTAATAAAACGAACACCGCGGAAGATCCAACGCATCTTCTTCTCTTCTGGCCCTGCGGTGTTCGAATGGAGACGGTGCGTTTAAGAAATACTTACGCTGCTGCGGGGATAGCTTGGAATATTCTCGTGGCAACGGTGGCGCGTTATTTGATTGAAAAGTACGAAGAAGCGCGGAGAGAAGGACACGCGGACACGTGAACACACACATGCGAGTGGAAAGTATTTGTCCGAGGATAAAGAAGACACAAAGCGAACGTGTGTCAGCTTGGATAGATAAGTTGCAGCAAACCAAGGTCCTTATTACTGTGTGCGTGCACGTGGCTCGTACACGACGCGCAACGCAGCGATCGCTTACGCTGCCAATAACGCTTCCTGCTATATGCTACGATTCCTGCTTATAATTCATGCCGGTAATCTGAACTTATTGTTAGATGACACAAGCGTCAATTCGTCCAGCAAGCCAATGATGCGGAATATTATTCTGTGATGGATAGAATCGTGCTCCTCCTGCGATATATGTACATACGTATACAACTTTAGAATGCAACATCTATTACCTGACGATATGCACTTCCGTTTCAATCGTTCCGATTACGTCCGCAGAGACGGCTACCCTCTCTTCGATTGCTGCAAATTAATCGGGCTAATCGTGGTCAAGTTAACGTTAACAAGCGTTCGTGCAAATAAATGAAGCCAAATATTACCGTTATTCCCCGTTAATTAACCCTTCATCGGATTACGGAGGAAGCTCCGCGCAAATTCGCACTCGCCACGTTTCAATGGCTGTTGGTACAATTATTTTAACGTTCATTCAATTCTGTATCGGTCTCGGCAAACTGTGAATTCTTCTATCGTTATGGAATAATGTTGCTGAACGAATCGACAGCGAAACGCTGCGGAAAATGAACTTCCTTGCAATGACGAGTCACACTCGTGGTGCTCAGCTCGTCCCTGCTTTTGCTCTGGTTTGCACGACAAATATTCAAATACTGCACCTATGCTTTATTCGGTAAACCTTCTAATAAAACCTATCAAGTTTAATAATACAGTTCAAGATAAAATTACGAATACATTGTTACAAAAGCAGAGCCTACTTGTCGTATTTAACCAGAATCTAACTCGTAGTTGCAAGGCAAGGAATTAAACAACCCTACAGCCTTTTCAACCCTTTCGTTACTAAACGCGTATATATGCGTGCTGAAAAATTGATCACGCGTTTGGTAGAAATATACACGTATTCGTTTTCTCTACTATAATGTACTGTTAGTCCGCCACAATCACCGATCCGAAATATGCGAATATTCATAGCCGTGCTGCTTTCGTAGCAATGAAAATAATCCCTCATCTCTGCCTGCGTTAGCAACGTTTGTATTTTTGAAGCGCGGTAGGGAAAGGGTTAAAATAGCGGTGCCGTAAAATGAAGAAGCCTACGGGTATCGAGTTTTGCCAGAGGGTTTAACGAAGCAGGTCGAGAGTAACGAAGAAATTGGCAGCGCAATAATCCGGCGCGAATTCCGCAAGTAGATAAAGCACGCGGATAAATTGCGAGAGATCTCAGGGGACGTGAATGCATGAAAGAAGCGGAGCGTGGGCGTTTCCGTGACTCGCGTTCAACACGTGTCATTTGATAGGCAACGTGTTGTGTTCCGTGTGTCGCGAAGGCATGATCGAGTACGCGAGTGCTCGCGTGCCTCTGCAGTCTCTTCTCGATTAATTTCGCTAAGGCTAATTAGCCTTACATTAACGATCGACCGAAAGCAAGCGAAAAGCAAGGCAATGCAAAGTTCAACGAAGCCACGGTTCAATTAATCTTTCAGTTGGCGATTAGGAGCGACGAAGAAAGCACCGCGACGCGACTACGAGCACGCGTTACCATTTTAAATTCTCCGATTACAATACAATTGGCTGGAACAAATTGATTTCTTCACTTTCCATCGATGATGCAACGCGACTCGTCCGCGCAATTATGTAAAAGACCACCCGTTTTATATACATACATACATACATACATACATACATACATACATACATACATAGTTCGCCAGAGGAAAATATCGAACATATGGATCTTCCAGCTCGAGTGGCCCATTCAAATTTCCGGGGAAAATCGATATCTCCTCGAGTACCTTTATATTTTAGGGCCGTACGTCGATAAGCGTGTTTATCTAAATATTAGCTCGATCCAGGCGAGCCGTCGTTTTCCAAAGCACACCTTTAAACGCGAGGAGGATTTTGAAAAAAGAAAAACGATACGCCCTGAATTCGAACGCGTCGCGCGTAACTATGCGTACTCTTTGCAGCAGATTAAGTCCTATCATTCGTAGTCTGTTTTTCATTTCGATAACTTGGAATTCGTTTAAAACAAAGGGAAACAACGCGTCATTCTTCCTTGCTTATTAAACTGTCCAAAGAGCTTCTTCCCGTGTTTGCGACTTTGCTAGGGTTGCAAAAAATGGAACATGGAGGCCATTCTGAGAGATAGAAGAAGGTAAAAGCACAATGATTGCGCGCTCTTTAATAAACTGCACGGTGCATCAAATTTTCCGCGCTTAACGTTTAGGAAGAAAACGAAAGGATCTTTTGGGACAATCTAATACTTAAAGAAACCCCTAAATGTTCGACAATAGAAGAGTTCTCCTAAATTTGGTCTCCAATCGGAGGCATAATCCAGTGGAAAACTATTTTACATAAAAGCATCGACGAAGAGTAGAATAGACTATCCATTCTTATGTGAAATGATGAGGGAGCTTCTAAAATAAACCGGCAGCGTCTTTAAAACGATGAGAATCGTAAATAAATACCGCGCGAATGAATTGTTTCCAATGTACGCGATCTACGCTGGCTAGATTTATAGCAACGCCTGATGATTTATACGCGTTGGACTTTTATCGTTTAATCTCGTATAACCCGAATTCCATTTACTTTAATCAAACGAGGAAACGTACAATTATATTTAATACACGGACAGATGGTTAAATTTCGCAACGCTATTAATTCTTCCAACAACCATTCCGAATAGCAAAGGGCGTAAGAAAGCTCCGCTTCTTTAACGAAGGCCGAATTCGCGGTTCGAAAGTGATTTCGGTTTCCTATAAATGGATAGTCTATCCTCTACTTGGTCAATGATAAAACTGTACCGCGTGCCTAGCTGCTGATCGCCTTATAGCGTTCCGCCTCGTACCGATCAACTTGTCGCGTAATTTATTCAATCTATTTTGAACGGGACGCGGAGCAGCGCGGAGCAGCTTGGAGCGAGGCGTTCGAGCAACGTTCTCGTTACACTTACGATGCATGAGATTCTTCCAGCTGCCATAAATCGCCTGGATGCACTTATCGAGGGGAGTCGCGGATAGCAGAGCGGCGGTGCTTTTACGCGCACTCAAATTGCCTTCGGAGCAGCTTCTGAACAAATTCCCGTTGCTTATCGCGCAAATCACCGGGGCACGTTGCTGCTGCTGCTGCTGTTGCTTCGTTTTCGACATTTCCAGGACACCGTTCGGGATCCAAGATTCCACGGCCGGGTCGCGAAAGCTTCTATAAGTGGAGGACAATTTTTTCGAGGACTTTTGCAAAAATCGTTTGCCAGGAGGTAAGGGCGGGGGACCCAGGCAGCTCGTCACCGCGGTGATCGCCATTTATGGTCCAAACTAACTCTCTGTGTTCTCCGCTATCTTTACAGGATCCAGCAACTTTTGCCGCGTTACGCAAAACGATATTTACTCTATCGACTTTCTCGGCTCGCTGCGAACGTTACATCGAAACGATATTTAGCCTCTATCGACTCTCCGGACTCGCCGCGGAACTTTTGCCCTGCTACGCGGAAAACGCTATTTGCTCTGTCGAGTTTCTGGACTAGCCGCGAACTTTTACCGTGTCACACCGAAACGATATTTACCGCGTGCAATGCTAATAATTGTCGCCCGATTAAAGTTATCAGTGGGCAAACGCGCGGCGACCGATTCGCGGAATCTCCCGTTCGATTAGATAAATCTTAGGGTAGCGAGAACGCGAGAACGCAAGGTAGCTTTGGAGAAGGCTATCTTGCAATGATTAATCGGAGCACGGCGATTTCGGGCGAAACATGGCGCGGCGTTTCTCTTTCGGATCCCGATGCTAAGTTCGGCCGAATCCTGTTATCATTTTAGCGGAGACTTTTCGCGCGTCGCGTGCTATTGGAAACTGATTTTCGGTGGATCTTCGAAACGCTCGAGAAAGCGTATCGCGCGTACTTGCTGGGCGAATTTGCGCGAGGGAAACGGCGGAGATAACCGGATAAGACTGTCGGAAAGGTTGGCTGCTAGGTAGAGGAGAGGTTTAAGTTGGCGACACCGGCGAAGCACGGAGTGTTGGTTGGTGTGTGGCGAATGCAAAGAGGCGAGGTCGAAGGTGGGTGGACAAGTTTCCGGAGAACGGCGTAGGTCGCCCCCGGTAGGTAATACTTGCTTGCCGCGCGTAGGTTTCCAAAAACGCGACACGTGAAACAACTTTCCACGTGGAAATGCTCTCCAAACCTCTACAAGTACTCGCTCTGCTGCGAGAAATACCGAAGCGGATTTAGAGGCGAGCGATATATTCCAGCGGCTTCGAAACCATTCGAAGGTAAGTTGCAACCTGGGCTTCGAAACGATTCCGCCGATTCTTCGAATTAATCGATATTAATCGATACGATCGGTCCGAGAGACCCAAACTCTTGATTAGGTCGTAAATTGGCCGAGAACTGAACGCGTTTCAAACGAGGATCACTTTTGCGTAAACGAATACTTGCTTGTCCGCGAAGAGAAACGCGATGTAAGAAATCAAGCAAACGTTTCTAGACAACGTTTGTACACCATCTATCTCTTCCTAATGTTTCACCCGTTGCAATGCAATTACCGATGCTCGGATACTACTACACCTGGCAAAAAGTTTTCGATAAAACGCGATAACGTAAAGTTAGCTTAACGCGCTAAGCTTTTTGCGAGGCAAACTGCCGCCGTGTATTTGTAAAAGCTAATAGAAGATTCGTAGACAAGGCGGAGTAAAATTAGTGGACAAAGATGTGCCCAAAAGTGAAACGTAGCTTCGAGGAGTAGAAAAAGTACACGGCAATTTTCAACCTTTTAAACATCGAGGGTTTTATAAAGCTGCAATGTCTCTTCGGAAGCAGATAGGGTACGTGACTCGAATTGTAAACCCTGTTAAGCGCGTAGCTGAAATGCACGCGTACGTGAATCGCTCTACGCGTAGATGATAATTGATCATTTGGATGACTAAAACTCGGACAATCGACGTTTCATTGTACTCCGTACGACAGAGGCAGGCGAGCAGCGAGAACCGTGGACTCTTTTCAGTGGAAGCCGCTGTACAACGCGTGGAAACAATTTGGGAACCGTTTCAATGGCTGGTTGGAAATATTCTGCTTTGTACGCGAAGCCATCGGAGGACTGAACATGGCGGAGAGCAAAGTAATTGCCGCAAAGAGAGATAGAGATTGAAGAGCGTGCGTTCTGTTAAAGGAAAGGTCTGCATCGAACCCCACCACGGTTCTGCAGCACCTTAGAGACGAGAATCTCTCTCGCGGCTGTATATCATTACATGTAGCTAAGTTAAAACCGAAAGCGCGTAAAGCGTTGGCGCGCGTGTCCTCGCCGATTCGTTTCTCAATTTTTACGAATATTCACGAATAATCGTTTGGCAAGTTTGCCGCGAAGATAAGAAAAGAGCAGCGCGTTCAAAAGGCAAATGGATGCGTTCGAGGCAGGCTTAAGGACGCGAGATGACTGAAAGGCGATGGGGAAAAAGAAGACGGAACGCAATCTCGTGACTGGATCGAGTAATTTGCATAAGATATCAGGATGGACGTTCATCCAGATACATCCTGTCAAGGACGGACGTGAACAAGTTCAACCGAACGGCAATTACCATCGATAAATTTCTTTTTGTTGCGCGCAAACTATCCTACGTGTATTTAAATCTTGCGCTCTCCTCCTTTCTCTCTCTGTAACACAGAATAATATATAACAGATGCAAGTTACACGGCTTCGGACAAAGTAGGAGCGAAACGGCAACAAGTTGCGGATAAAAATAGCCGTAGCGAGCAAACGTAAGAACTTTGGATAGCAGGTGAAAAAGTACCGCGAGCCGAGTTATCGACGCGCGCGAGTTTGAATGCGACAAGTGCGGGCAAAGAATACCAGACGAGAGAGAGAGAGAGAGAGAGGCGCAAAAACAAGCGTCAAAGCGAAGGGACGGAATTGTATGGGGATGTAACAAGCCCGGGCTTAAGAAACCTTAAGCCCGTCAAGAAAAATACACTCCGTCCCCGGCGCAGACTTTATTTCGTTTGCACGACCGTGCTCGAAACGCTTGCAAATCTGCAACCTTCGCGTGAAATCTTCTGCTGTGCACCGAGATCAAAATCTCCAGCATTCGTCCGCTAAACGAGAAAGTATTTGCAAGCTTGAAAAGTATTTGTAAACCATTTACGATACGCATCGAAATGAATTGATTCGAGAAGAGGCAACCAATGCGTCGCTCGGTTACGTTAAATAACAACAAGATTTTATTGCTACGCATTTTATTCCATTCTTTAACTCTTGACTATCGTACAAATTTCGTCTACTACATATTCGATGATACACTGCACTAGTAGCTTTAGAGAACTTTCCGCGTTTGCTCGATTTGTAATCTCTATCGCTAAATTCATAAACAACTTACTATCAGCTGAATTTGTAGGCGATTGCTAATGAAAATTGATATAAGAATTTTTGCAGGAATTAAGCCAATCGTTTCGCCGCTCCTTCGATTGCAAAAAATGTACCACTACAAAAATTGAAAGATACATGTAATGTGTACGTAGGTATATGTAAAATCGTACGTACCGTTTCTCGTACGTTAAGTTGCTGGTGCAACAATGTTTGACAAGTGTTATGAAACAAGTAAAGCAAAGTGTACACGAGGTGTGCAAGAGTTACGAAAGTTAATGTAATTTAGTACTGACCTTGAAAGCTGAGGAAGAGTCCGTGGCGGAAGGCGTGCTAAAATCTCTGTTTAATCAAACAATTTTATTATCATCTTCCGTGTAACAAGTTTCGCAAATGTTACAAAAAAAAAGAAGAACTTTGGAAGATACTCACCGACCAATCGAGCGGCTCGAACGTTTTCCGAAGTGAAAGTAGTAAATGGTTTTAGAAATAATTGATCGAGACCTAACGACCGCTTTTTCTGCGGCCGCGACCTTCGCTAACCTTCAGCACCTGTGGTCACTGAACCCATTTCAATAACAGGAAACAGCGCATTGTTTCGCAAGAAAAAGTTCCCTATTTCTCCCAACCCTTTGCGCACGAATGCTGTTTTCACTTTTTCAACGCCCTTTCAATCGTTACGGCAAGACATTCGAATTGATATCGTTGTTAAACGTCCCTGTTAATAATTGAGCGAGAATTTGTTAAGCACTGTCCTCGAAAGATACTTAGAACCCTTTCGGTGCTAAGTACGTTTGAGAAATCAAAATAATAACGCTAGGTACTATTTTCTTCTTTACTTCTTCGTTGCTTTAAGCGACTCGAATTTGTAAACTCGACGTGCCGTATTGAATATTTCGGTTAATGACTGGAAGAGTTAGATATCGCTTTGTTCGGCCCGCAGAGGGTTAAAATAGCGATGGAAAAGGCGGTGGATCGTTTGGAAAGGCGAATCCCTTTAAAAGGAGCGGAAGATTGCCGGTTTCGCGAGATTCGCTTGGCCGCGAACTAAACTCGGCTGTTTAACTATGCAACCGAAGGCAGAGACAATTAAAGAAACGAGAGCCGAGAAACGTGGAGAAAAGTGAATTGAGAAAAAGGGAATACAAGCGTATGCAGGTGTTTCGCAATAAGGCTGTGTGTGCGTGGACGAGAGCAAGGTTTAGAGGGCTTGCACAGCGTTGCCGGCTTTCGTGTAAACAAGACTTATTACGGCAACATTGTACCACGTTTCGGATAACGTGGCATCATCTCGTGTTACCTGCAGTTTCGAGCCCATACAACCTCCTCTAAACGGAAAAAAATCTGTGAAAGCAATCGTCCCGCAAATAGCTACGCTCCTCCAACTCTTCTTTCATACCGCGAACCACTGCGAAAGAACTTTGCACGTATATGCATCGAAAAAAAAGAGAGCAAAACAAAGTAAATTGTCCGGATGGTAAGATTCCGAGGGTTTCAAGGGGCTACCAAGTACCGAGAAATTCTGTATACTATTTTAAGCGATAGAATGAGCTCCTCTCCGAAAGGAAAACGGAGCAAAATTTAGCGACTCGACTTCCGGCGCACGCTATTTAAATCCAGAGAAGCGCCGAGGAGCGGCACGTACACCACTCTTCGAAACTGAAAATCTTTCACAATTATTATGTCTTTTAGGAGGAACAAAGAACTAAAGGACTCAAGGAACAGAGAGAGAAACGTCAAAAGAAAACCAAAGGACAGGACAATATTAGAAGTTAGTAGAAGATTGTTTATACTTTTAGTTGGAAGATTTGTAAGGACACCAAAGGGTATAAGGATAGATTATAAGGCTATAAGATTGTACGTCAGGGCACAGGAACGCGTAGTTCCATAAGATGTACATATTAATAATTAATTACGGAGTTAGAAAAATAAGTATAATATAGCGGAACGAACACAGAAGTTACGTAGTTCAGTGTCCTAATATTCGTGAATCGGGGTGCTCGCGTGCGTTTAAAAATACAAATGCAGTTTTACACGCGCTACGCGTGAATGAATTGTAAGTGCAGCCTCGAAATACGTTTCACGTGGACTTTAATTTATTCTTCCACTGGCCTCGATAATTCTTCTCGCGTTCGTACCACCAAACCATTCCTTCCACTTTCTCGCTTCTGCATTCGCGCAGAGAGAATTCTTACTGTTTTCGGTGATCGAAAGAGCAACGAACAGAAGAGAGCTTCTGAATTACGAATCGCACAACAAGTGTACTATAAAAATAGTTAAGTTCCAAAACGAACGAGTCTAAGCGTTAGATGATAATGTGTAGGGGGTGCAGTGAATCGTTAGCGTTTCGAAGAGGGTGCAAAATGAGATGGCTTTGATTTCGCTGAAAACTGTGGCGTTAATGAAAATTAAAGATATCTACTGCGGTGATCGGCTAAAATTGTAGACAGAAAAAATAGGAAAAAGTGTACAGGTACGAGTTAACGTGTTCTACGTGTTTTACATCCAATTACGTAACGATTGGGTGAAGAAACGTTAAAAGCTCGGTGCGATGACGGTCTAAAAAAGTCTACATTCCTCTATATACGTTGGTATTCTGCGGCTTGCATCGATTACGAGGCGTGGTCGCCTCAAAGCAGTGCTATCAAACCTCGACCTTAAGAATAGAGACCAAAGCCAACTAAAATGATCGCGTACGCGTTAGGGATGCTCGATCTTTGACCACCGATTCAACAAATCGATCGAAATGCTATCTCAATACTAGCTACACATCTATAAACTTTGAAGTCTTCAGATTCGCTCTGCGTATTTATATTTAAGTCACGAGAAAGGAAGGAAATTAAGCAGAATTTGTACAAGATTAAAACGATGGCTAAGGTTAACCACCCCTAACTAAATTAGTCTTACTTAAAAGAATTCTTGTTCAAAGCTTTAAATCATTCCCGTTCTTCGTCTTAACGTTTAGTTAACCGAATCAACTTTACGGCAAAGAAATATTCTTTACTCTACGACGAAAACGAACGAGTTGAAAGGAAGATTGGTTCGCAACTAAAAGAATCGCTTCGAATAGAATCGAACATCCCCAGGACGCGTGCACAGAAGAGCCGTAGAAAGGAAAGCAGATAAGAGGGGAACTATTATAAGGTATGCAACGTTTCCACTGATTACCCAGCGATTATTTGAAATGAAAGTGCGACGAGAAAAGCTAGACGTTACGGCGACGCTCGAATACTCCGCTCTCTGTTAGATGCTAACTATTTTGACAACTCGGCTGACTATCTGCGTACGAATAGATAAAAATCTCCCCCCACAAGCAGCAACGGTACGCGTATGTATGCTGTGTTAAGAAAGATAAAAAAAAAAAGATAAAGATAAAAACATCGGTCGGCATGAAGGAAGCACCTGCGCTGCCTAAAATGGAGAGACGCGGAGAGATGTTGTGTCGAATGCTGTTAGCATGCCACACAGCTTCTACAACTTACGTTGTTATGCGGTCACGAGAGGAGCCAGTTACAAAGACAAAACCACAGACGTCGCTCTTGATTACAACATTCGCAAAGCGGGGGCGAACAGATCACAGATCACAGATCGCAGATCGGGAGGAGACACACAGCTTATTATCCTGAAATAGTGGAAAACATTGTTCTTTCACACCTATTCATCATTAGACGCTTCGTGTTTTCTAAGCAGCCCTTTCCATCTCGTATTATTACGCCTTATTATACACCTCGCAACTTTGCTCTAACGTCTAAACATTACTCATCTCCAAGTCGATGCTCGAGCTTTCGCTTCGAACGTCGGTCAACCTGCGTACTTCATTTTAAACGTCTCGCAAACAAATGCCAACTCATTCCTGCTGTACAAACGCGCGAAATGTTCGAGTACTCGAAACTCAAAGCAACATGAAACCCGTCTTTTTTCGAACCAAGTCTCTCAAGCGTTTGATTATATTATCGAAACACGGAGCTCGAATGTTTGAACAGCTCGATGGAATTTCGACGGAGTTAAGATTGCAGCGAATGAAACTATTGTAACTATTGTAATCGTGGATTGGATCAGCGAAGCACGAAGCAACAAAGCAATGGAATAGTCAAGCTTTCTCGGATAATCAAGTTTGCTTAACTCTTCTTCGAAATTCGCAGACCGAATTATGCACTGCTGACTTCTTTTAAAATGTTGTACGCGTTAAGGAACTTAAACTCTCCCACGTAGGGAATTTCTTAAACGTACGAATACTTAATTATCGAGTACTCGAACACCTCTGCAACTCATCCAAAGTGATCGAGTTTTATAGATTTTTCAATGAAGCGCTGATACGCGAGAAGCGATTAGCAGTATATAGATGTATTTTTAAATGGGAGCAAGCAAAGCGTTCTCGATCAGGACGGCTCTGTAACCTACTTATAGGAAAACATAAGGGGACAGTTAAACGATACACGTATGTTCAAAGTACGATCCAGTTCGATATCTTGGTCACCTCGTTTTCGCACTTTTATATCCGGGATGCGACAACGGAGAACAACAAAACCGACCAGTGCATTTACGTATGTACAATTTATATGCAATCACGTATGTATTTACAATCCTTGACGAAGCATAGGATAGACCATTCCTACATAGAATCATCCGTATTACCATTTTAATATCGCATCGTGCGACATTACGAATTTAGACTAGACGAAGACAACGGTGTCTTTAAAACTTCGATATAATTGATCTGTAAAATCCAGATCGCACGATTCGTACGTATTGCACGTCTATCATTTAATCCTCTAGAACCCGAATTTAATTTACTTTTACGGTGGTATCATAGAAGGTTAACTTTAGCAACTCTCAATACAATTCTGAAACTAACCACTCTAAATCGTAAGAGGCGTAAAAAACCTCTGCTTTTTTACCCGACTGAAATTTCAGTTTGAAATCCTATCCTGTGCTTAGTCAATGGTACAATTATTTCATACAGAAAGTGCGAAGAGAAAAGAATTGTTTCGGGAAACGAATGTGGCTGGTGTCGACACGCGTTTCATTCGACTTGCTCGAAGAGGAGCGACACTCGACAACGTGGATGGAAAAAGTATGATAAGTCCCACGTACCTTTCTTCCGTTCTTTCTTTCTTTTTACTCTTCCATCGCCTCCATCTCTTCCTACTTTCATCCCTCCCACTTTCCTTTCTACTCCTCCTTCTATCATCTCTCATCTTCCTCACCGATCATTCGATTCTTTCGTCAAACACCGAACTATAACGAATCGATAATGACGCCGATTTTTTCGCCAATCCAACGAATCACGCACTTCGAATGCATTTTCTGCAGCCGTGCCGCTCGCTCATCTTTTATATAATATTTTCTCTCGTCGTAAAAACAGATGCAAAGAAGGAAGAAGTAGCTGCGTTTCGTTTCGAGTTACCATTTTTTTTGCGGATCTCCTCTCGGACTGAAATATTCGCGGCGGCAGCGGATTAGGAATACGGAGACATGCAAATTAGTATCGATGCGAAGAGGATGGCACGAAAACTTCGCTGCCACTGCGAATGTTTCGCGTTGGATGGGAGGGAGATTTTATTCGTTAAAATACAGCGCTACGAAACGGAGAAGGAAAGTCCGGTTGTGTACAGCAACTTCTATATACCCGCATAGAAACAAAAAGTTAGGCGAACGCAAGACGCGCGCTCGAGATTATGTAAGAGATTATTTATGAATCGCCGGCCGTCGCTTCACGATAGCAATTAACTGCAGACTCGTTTGGGGTTTTAATTGTTTCCAAAAAAATTCGTACGCAATTCGCACGCAACGCTGGAACAACCTACTCCTAGTAACCTATACTTATTTTTGTCAAAGAAATAAAAATGGTTAACATCTGCGAGACGCGTGCACGTGAAGCACGATCAATTTTCGTTTATACTTCGTACGTCAAGTGACGGAATATTCTGAAATGTGCAGCGTTAGCAAATTTATTTTACAACCAGTTGCTTTGAACGCTTTGGTAGGTCTAGCGTTAGAAAATACAGGCTTTAACCTTCACCTAGCGACATATGCCGAATTGACTCCGTATTCCTAGTGGTGACGTACGTCAAACCGACTTCGTATCGCTAATTACTACAATAGCGGTGACGCGACGCGAAATTGACTCCGCATAATTACTGGAAATGTTTACATTTTCTTCGCTACTCGCTGAATTCCTTGCATTTCGATCGCGTTCGTAATTGACTGCGAATATCGAACACGTCACGTGTCCCAATGAATAATCGCTATTGTTTTAATTGGAAAAAGGTGAAAAGTATGCTTTACACTTAGAATATAATGCCATCATTGTTTGGTAGGATTTTGCCGTGGAAAAAATCAAAGCGATATTGTTGGAACGAAAACGGAAAGTCGGAAAAAGGTGAATTATTCATTGGTATATACACCTAATATCTTTCTTTTATCGTTGAAATTACAAGTTACGTCAATTTGACGTCACGTCAGCACCACTGATATTGAAAAGGTGATCACCACTCGAAGGTTAAAGATATTAACACAACTTACGAACGCTGATAGCGCAATTTCACAAGTTTTCTTGAAAAATAGGTAATATTATACCTAATTACTCGAAGCTAGAAAGTCGGAGAAGGGAGGAATGAATTAGGATGCATTAATCAAAGTCAGCCGTAGACTGCTAAAAGAACGATACTTATGATTTCTGTGTAACTTTAATCCTTTCGCTGCCATGAATTTTAATCGACGAATATGGAGGAGTCGTCAAAATATTTTAAATCTAATTCAATTTATGTAAACCCTCTGGCATATGTGAACAAAAAAGAATACATGAAATATAGAATTGAACTAAAGCTTTGGATATTTCATATAGCTATTCCCATTACGTTAATCCTGCAGCTTTTTCCAAACTTCAATTTGCGAATATTGAATCACGTTACGTTAAATTCACGTCTATCTATTACTTTATATGCTTACACGGAAGAAATCCGTTGTTCTCCTTCCGATTCTTTCCTACTCAAAGAATTCCAGACGCTTCAAGGCGCCAATAGTGTTTTTGGCAAGCGAAACTGATGGCCAGAAGACGCCAAAAGCACGCCACTATGCGCCAACTTCTTGGCCCTCGTAGCTGCGAAGGAGTTAAGGATAAAATTCGAAATCGGTTTCCGTAAATCTAGCCTTAATAAGGGGTGAAACTGTCGCGCTTATCGCGCGTTTAAAAGCGATGCGACGATGACAATTCTCGAGGGAAGCTCCGATATTTGGTATGCAATTGCGGATGAAAATTCTTCTCCTTTCGGTTCGATTAATTTCGGGAAAGGAACCTTACGTACAGTTTGCTCTGGACACAACTGCAAACGGGAAAATATTCAAGCAACCTGGATGCAGTAGAAGGGGAAAGGTTCAAACACGTTTGCCGGTTACAAGCAACTCCACTTTCTAGCTTTACTATTTGCTACGTCGATTCCGCGGTACAAAAACACCGGAGGATTCATTATCTCTCGGATCGCGCGCGCGTACCATTTTCGAGTACCCAAAACGCACTCGAGCCAATCGAGGATCACTCGATTTCGATATCGTCGAATCTAGTAGCGCAAAGCTATAACATCGCAACCGGTTCTCTATTATCTTCGCACCTCTATTGACAAAGCTAAACGAAGCGTGCTCGAAAAGGAGCAAATTGTTAACCGCAGTGTAAACAATTACGTAAAACTTGAGTCTAAGTGTTCGGCCGCCGATCTTCGATTAAAAGCTACCAGAGAGAATCGATCTATGTTAATCTTGAATTGGCAATTTTAACCCTTTGACTACGTTGCGATAATTACGCAAAACATCGATGCAATGGAAAATGCTCGTAAATAAATTAACTCTCGAAGTGTAAAACGATATTAGGTGTACCAGGAAGTAATTTATTTATTCGTTTCAATATACGGGTGAATGAAAAGTAGCAATGTCATCGAATTAGATTAAACCGAAAATGCTAAGACGAAGCTTAGTAGAAAAACCTATGAAGTATAATTCAGTATTTCAATATTTTTACTGCAACTTAGAAAATAAAGTTTTGTACACCTTTTCCTCTCTACTATCTACAATTTACATACTCTTGATACGAGATACGAAGGATGTTAGATGTCGACTGTTTCTTTATGAAAGATAAAGTCATTGCAACAATGTAAAACAGAATACGAGTACCATACTAGCTGAACTGAGTACAAGAAAAAAGGAATCTGAATCTAGCGAGGTTATACCATTGTTCCAACTATATTTGTACATTGTTAGAATTTTTTAACGCATTTCCAATGTGCCGTGATTTGTTCGGCATAAACAAGATAACGTTTTCTACATTTCTAAGGGAAACTTTGTCGATGCAATCAACGATGCTCCCATTACGAAACATGACTTCTAGAAATCTTTCTCGTTTGGGTTTTCCTCCTACTTTATCAATTTTCCCGTTACTTTTATTATTTCGAAATGCGTTCAAAAATATGTGAAGCAGACTTTCGCGACCGACAGTGTAATACCAGATCTGGTGACTTTTAACCATCAATTTAGTAGCTCCAGAACTTCTTTACGCGATGAATTATCGTCGATCTTCGAGATGAATTTTTCAAAGCAACTATTGCAATTTTAGCTAAGCACTAACGGTGGACGTGAAAACGTGTTGCTTCTCGATATTCGTTAGACTTTCGGAGGAGCCTAATTCAGATCGTATAGAGACAACGTTTGCAGTCAAAGGGTTAAAGAACTCTAAGAGGACGATTGTTAGACGAATGTTAAACAATTGTAGCAAACACCTGGCGAAACGAGCGCGTGCGCAACGTTGCAAAAGAGAAGTTGAGAATCACGTTTCACGGACATATACATAAGTCTTTTGTCGGACAAATTGTTGTCCGATTTCGAAGACGAATAAAATGGTGCGTTAAAGGAAGGAGGCGTCGATATGATCGCGAATACGATAGAGGAGAAAAGTAGCGATACTGGTTGGTAAGATGGCTCGAAATGAGAGTGTGGTGGAGATTTTTGCTTACCGCTAATGCGCCTCATGGCGGCTCGCGACACGGCTCGTATCCAAAAACCGACGAGCTGGTGAATCCCAGTGAGGTATGTAAACGTCGCTGTTCGCTATAAACACCATGCCACACGTACAAACACACCGATCATCACCTACGCGATGCACACTCCGATGGTGGAACGCGAGGTTCCCGCGCCATTGCCCACCGATCAGCCTTTCCTCGAACAAAGAAGATAACCTGGGCCCTTCGACACTCTCTCTATTGCTCGCGCTACGTTGACGCGGAAATGCAACGAGAGGCTCCGCAAACCACTGACATACTGCGTTCAGCTTTGACACGGTGGCGATTTCGTTGCCGCGAGACCGTACACCGCACTGTGAAACGTGGTAATTTTAAAGGTACTCCGGAACGGACGCGGATCGCGGATCGCGGATGAGAAACGGCCACCAAACAGGGTATAAACTACTCCATCACGACTTCTCACGTAGCACTGTCGCGGCATTAGTATCCAATGCCACCGCTAGAGCGCTCCTACGACCGGTAATGATAAATCTCCTCCTTGTATGGATTTAGGTCTTCCATAGTCCCAGTATCGGCTTTTACAATTCATCCTCTTTTATATCGCTATCCTCCGCGCCTTTTATTTCTTTGCCTTAATCGATACCGATATGCAACTGTTCTCCGATATACGGATATACGAGATCTAGTTCAATTTCGTCGTCACGTAAGGTAAGCGTGACTATTGCTGCGGCTTTTTAACGAACGCCAACTTTGACGGAGAAAATAAGACCTTTGTACGAATAGACAATTCGTACTTTGTATATCGTTCTTTAGCTTGAATATTTACTTGTACTTTGTTAACGTATAGCATCTCTGTACAAGATTTGTTGAAGAACGTGATATAAAGGCACATTCCTGCGTTCGTCAATAGCGCTAGAAAGTATGCAGCGAGTTTCAAGTATTATGTATGTATGTACATATATCTAAAAATTAATTTAGAGCGCGTGCTTTATTGATAGGAACAAAAGTATAGACATCTTTTGATTGGGTGTTTAGAGCTGCCATTGCTGATACGATCAGTCACGAAAGTCTCCGTACACGTTTTAAATTTTGTCTTCAGTTCACCTACATTATTTTATAAACAATTTTCTCGAGTTCGTCGAAACTCTTGTATTCTTTTAAATATTTAAAATGTAAAAGTGTACGTAGACTTTTGCGACTGGCTGCATTTCACTGTAACTAACGTTCCCGATAAATTTCAAATATCAAATTGCAATAAACGAATCAAAACTAACTATTGGTAACAAATGTTTAAAAAATCCTTCGATTTATTTTCGCGCAGCTACACATCTTAGAACGTTAATTTGATAAGGTGCAGCAACAATTGGTACCTCAACTCTTATCCAATTATATTTGTAAGTATTTTAATTATTCTTTGTGAATCATCTCAATCGTTTAGTATAAGTTCGTATGGGGTATATAGAATGGTTTGGATGCTGGCACGCATCTCTCGTTGCTCCGTATGAAAGCTCGCAAGAACAACGGCACAATAGAACTAATTATAGTTAATTACCTTATAACATCGACTTGGCTTTACGAGCACGTACACGCGCGCAAATTTAGCGCAATGATACAACTGTATCACCGAGTCGAGTATCCTTCCAATCGAAAGTAATTATACTAATCATTTTGCTCTCTATTCATCTGTTTAGCGAAACCAGCGAAACTATCTTCGTATCCGCGTAATCAGGGACGAAACTAGAAAGCTCCCTTGAAAATGCAAAATGCGAAATACGTAAGAAGAGATGCGTATTTGTCTTCGATTAAAAATTCCGCTTATCGATGGCAACTATTCGTAAGCAAAATTATTTAATTAGAGATGCTAATTCTTGTGCCACAATTTTTTACCCTTTGAGCGCTAAATAGTCTCGGGAGATCGACGCGTTTCTGGATTTATTTTTAATATCAATATCGTCATCTTTATTAGCCTTTACATGCTTCTGTAAAATCACATTAGATATTCATGTTTGGCGAGCACATTTCGTACCAATTATTCATATCGTATTCAACATTGGCCGCACATAAGGGTTAAAATTTGTCCCAAAACAGATATCTTTTATTAAATAAATAAATATATAAATAAATTCGCTATTTTGTCTTGCAGGCTCTTTTCCCGGAAACTTGTGTAATTGCTCGAAAAATCGCGAATAAGAATAATTAACCCTTCCGCTACGAAAATCGTATATTATATATGTACGCCTTCAAAAATTGGACAATCATTTACTAAAATCATAAATACTATTCCTCCATAATACATTATATTGAATCTATATTTTCATTCGTGCTATCAAATTAGCACCATAATTTGTAACACAAAGTATCTAAATATTTTCATACTAGTAAAAGCTGTTCTTTGGCTGCGGTTTCAATTTTTAATTCTGAGAGCTCGCAGCGAAAGGGTTAAAGGAAAGAAACATTTATTGCAAAGCGGGAGGTGGAAAGCGTTGTTCCCTTTATTAGCCATGCAGCAAAGTATATCCGTGGATTTCTATAGAGGAGCGTAAAAGGAGTAGAAGCACGTGGCTCGCAACGAGATCCCGTTGTACAAAGTCAAGAAGTCAATGAGCGGTCGACGTACGACGTACACACTATCGTAGTATCGGCAAAGTACTACGCTAGGGTTTACAATAAGCACTGTCGAAGCTTCGCGGTAATAGGGTGACGCTGTACGGGGTTACCATGACAACAGACTGTAGGCTTTTTCAATCTCTCCCCTTCTCCGGTAACATTAGCCCTTATACTTCTCTCCTCCCTCTTTGCGTATCCCTTTCCGTCTCATTTCAATCTTCCTTTCTTTTCTTTTCTTCGCGCTGCGACTGCAACTCTTATTCTGCCTACGCGTATCTTTCGCTATCTTCGATAACGCCTCGCTCGCGTACCTTCCCCCGATTTCTATTTCTGTCGAAAGTATACTTACGCTCCTTCGTATCTCGCGTAATTCAAGCTACTCGCGAACCTTCTATCCGTAGGTGTTTCATTTTTAATAACGTAATTTGCATACCCCCCTCCCCCCTGAATACCTGATTTTTAGCAGCGTGATTCATTTCATTTCCAATAGTATAATTCGTATACCCCTAAGTATTTAATTTTTAATAACATAATTTGCATATCCTCGTCGATTCCTTTGGTATCGTTCAATATTTTTCTGGAGAAGTATAAAAAAAGAAAAACATTAAATTAGTATTCGTGTGTTTATAGAAAATTTTGTCTTGTTTATTCCAATATTGACCAATACAAAGAAACGGCTACCGTAGCTCGATACTTGTTACAAACAGTCCTTCGGTTTGCAATACGTGTTTTTAATAGAGTTTCGTAAAAATGGAATGACAAAATCGATGCGATTAAAAAACGCAAAAAGGCGTACACACATATTATTTATACATTACATTGGTTGTTTTTTAAAAAAATTATATATAATACAATCGACTGTACAAATTGGTAAAGTACAAAAAAAATAATAATAATAATAATAATAATAAAAAAGAAAGCAACAAAAATTATATATCACTTTGGTCACTATTTCTAAACGTTTCGTAACTTTCCACGATTTATGCAACAATTTAAGACGAAAAGAGGTCTTACAACTAAAAATCACAATACACGTGGCCTGTACAACGATATAATAAAAATCTTTCGGATCGATCGTGATTCGTAGGAAATTATTAACAGTAAAGTCGACAATAAATTTACAATTTTTAAATTAGAGTTGAATGGATCATAAAACGACTACCGAATACAGGAATAATAGAACGCTTCGATTTCAATCTTTTAATGTTAAATACATTAATTTAATCGCTAAAATTCTTTAGATACTGGAAGTAAATCGCTACACATCTCTAAATCGTGGGTATACAAGGTATCGTTGGCAGGGCTGGGAAAAATAGCTAAATAGAGTGAAATCGATTGAGAATTGCCGTACAAACATTTCTTTGAAATATTATTTCAAATATGTATTTCCGTGCTACCCGATGGAAATGCTATTTTAAAACGAGTATTCTATTGAAACGCACAAGAAAATAGTGTTTCGAACAATAATACTTCAGCATTTATTAAATAGTATTTCACGTAAACGTTAAATGAAATAGAATATTTGCTTACAGAAATACTTATTCCAATTTTCTCAAACTATTTCAAATTTCGCCCAGCCCTGTTTCATGGTGATATGGGGGGGGGGGGGGGGGGGGGTTGAACATTTACTTACATGATCGTGTATATTGCGCGCGCGCGCGTGTGTGTGTAGGTGTATGTGTTTTACAAGTTCACACGTTAACAGAAATAGGAAGATCGCAGGCGAAATTAGGTAACAGCAAATGCTACCGTTTCTTTTTCATGCCTTTGCGATATCCTTTGCCGAACCATCCAGGATTCTTAGGAGTTAACGGCGGATCCGTGTGAATCACCAAAGTCTTCGCGTCTTTAATCTGCTTCGTTTCCGCTCCTATCGAAGCGCACGTGTCCGCGTCTCGCTGATAATAGAGGCAAGTGAGCGAGCCCTCGTTCTCCATGCAGAAAATGCAAGACGGTTTCGGTTTCGGCGTGTCCGTGGCCATGCTCGGCACTTGCACGAACGGATAGTAGAAGAGCGGAGTCAATTGCGGGCACATGTACATCGGTGGGAACGGTAAACCCATAGACAAAAAGGGTAGGGCGGTAAAAAACGGGGCAGAATAGGCGGATATCGATTCGGTTGCTTTTTTAGGCGAGACGCAATCCTTCTCTTTGGTTTGGGACGTAACTTGCTCGTGAAAATTATTGCTCAGCTGGTTTAGTTCCGTGTGAACGATGTCGGATGGCTCCTCCAAGCAAGGCTGGCTCTTCGTGTGCTGCTCGCTGCTCTTAAGTCGCACGGCGTGGAAAAAGATCGGGTCCTTCGCGCGATTGTACTGCGGTATCTCCAAGCCGAGATGAGACATCACCCTTCTCATCACCTCGTCGCATTTCCCGTTTATCTTCAGCACCGCGTTCTCGTCTTTCGGAGTCCACTGTAAGTTCACGATGTACAACGAGGGACGTTTGTGGATCGGCCTGTCCATTTGCCACAGCCACGGGTATTTCTTCAGTACTTTTAAACTAGAACCTAAACATAGTATTACGTCCGCCTGTTTCGCGGCTCTCGTCGCGCCGTTCCAGTTTATCGGCCAAGGAAGATTGCCCCTTTCGCCGAAATGAACGATCGAGTCTTGCAGAACCGAGTTACATCTGTGGCAGAATCTTCCGGTGCCGTGAGAGTATCTAGCCGTCTTCTCGGTCACGTCGAACAGTCTCCAGTACTCTCTGTACGGTTTACACGATCTACAAACTTCTATATACATGTTGCCGTGAACTTCGGATAGGAGTATACGAGGTATCCCGCTGCGCAAGTGAAGTCCGTCGCAGTTCTGCGAAACTACGTGCTTCAGTACTCGCGCTTTGTACAGGGCATACAGCGCCATGTGCGTTAACGTCGGCTCCGCTTGGCTAAGATCGTGGTTTCTGTAAACATACACGGCCCATTGGAGGACGATACGGACGACGAAACAGAAGGTAGACTATTCGTTTTCGCGTGCAATCATACGTATTACCATTTTAGCGTTACGTGCGATATATTCTTTGGATCTTTAATTCTAGTTCCATAGTTCAGTTTTCTTTTTAAACGAAGTCGATTGCTTTGCAGCATTCAAAATTTGACGAGATAACGTAAGATTGTACAATCTCAAGGGCGAGTCTTTTAACTTGGTCACCTTGATTAACTTGTGCATTATTTATTATAGGAACGTTTTATTTCGAACAGGTTTTCCTTTAACAAGTAATGCGCTAATCGTTTGATTAATGCAGCAATAAATAGTAATGATACGCGAGTAGAATAAAATTCAACAAATTTAAATATATGTTGGTGTGTAGCTTTTAAGTCCCATGGCATTATAGAGAATCAACTTTGCCAACTTTGGTAGGTGAGTTGAATATAATGCTTAAAATAAAAGTCTTAATGTAAAAGTTATAATATTTAAAGGGTGAAGCAAGCACCAATTTAACTCCTCTTTAAATGAATCTATAGAAGCATGAATCTGCAGAAAGATCCACAGTCTAATCGTGGTCATTTTCATTTATTTATATTACTTAATCCCTGTCTTGTAAAGGGAACTTTATCCCATTAATAAATTATTATTATTAAAAATTGCCACTTTAAATTTTAAGAGGTATAAAAAAACCTCTGCTTTTTTACACATTTGGTGTTTCAGTTTATGTCTATCCTGCAATCTGTCAATGGTAATACTTTGGTTTATTATATTTCATTGTTCCCAGGTCAATGAAGACCTTACCCAATATCCTTTCCCTGCTGCAGACGAGTCCAAACTCCATTGGTGCCCCTGTAATCAGGGATAGAAGCAGCCGTACTGATTCCAGCCCCCGTGTAAACAGCCAATGAAGTGGCTCTGCTAATAGCAGCTGCCAATCTTATGCACTTCTCTTCCAAAATCTCTGGAGCATCCTCCACCTCTTCCAATCTTGCCTTCACTCTATGCCTTTTCTCTTGTCTAGTGGATCAATTGCAATAGCTTTTCATTACACGTTAAGCAACAATGCATTCATGGTTAAACTACATCCTTGCACTGTTTCACCAGCTGATAAAACTTATAAAAGGATCCACGCGGTATGTCAACGTTTCGTATCGAAGTACGAAGAAAAGAAATGAGTTGACATGTTGCAAAGCATGGAATCAATGATTTCCAAAATGGCTCTATATGTACCTTAAATTAACCTCCTTGACGACATCGCTGCACGATACGAGTATCCCGGTTTCCTCCGCGGTTCGATCCGTCTCCGATTTTTGTAAAATCGCTGCCACCTAGAAAACACGGCATCGTAAAGTTGCTCGCACTTCTGTTTACGCGAGCCATCGTCAAAGATAACGCCGGGAAATGCATACGAAATTTCCCGTAACGCCTGCTATCGATTCGCTGCAATTAAACGGGAACCGGTTAAAAATTAACGTACGTACTTTCTTGAACGTTGCTACACGCTCGTCTTTCACTTTGAAAGCTTTTAGAGCCGCGGAACGCCTTCTTGACAGAAACTTCTCATTACCAGCCTCCTCCATCTTTAATCAAAACGACTAACATAGGCCACCGTAGCAGCTATCTAAAACGCTACAAATGTCATAATTCTTTTTCGATTAATACTTTCACTGTAACAACAACTTAGCCCCCGTTTTTATCCTCCGCTAACCGTGTAAGATTTTTATTTAAATCGCCAGGAAAAGCGTTCGCGAACCTATATCAAATATCGCTGCGTTTTCCAATTATATCTATAATTGCAATAAAGCTGTAAACCTTATCGTTTCCAACTATCCTCGCTTCATGACATAGAATAGCAAAATTGCAGCTGCAAATATGCATCGAGAATCGCGAATATTATCGTTCTATTTAAATACAAGCGAGCCGTGATATTTAAGTTCATCGTTGATAAGAAAATTGACGGAAAAACCTGAGAATCGAATTTTCGGGTTTCAATTTTTATTTTCTCGTCGCGCCAAATGCGTGCAAAATAATAGCATTTATTAACATCGATCCTTCGAGTAGTTACCTTATTTTTAAAATATCAAGTTTCGATTACTGCTACGAGAAATTATCGTGCATTCGTGGATATTAATAGCCGAGATTTTGGGATAAAAATTGGTCGCTGAATTCTGAATAATTCTTAGCAAATCCAGCAGCGTAATTATGTTTATTTTAACGTTAACGAAGCTAGCGAAAAGGAATAATTTTATCGTATCGATTAAAGAGAGAAAACACGAATTACTTTGCTGCTCTTTTTGCGTACGCTTGTTTCCCGCCATTCGGCGATTTAAATATTATCTACACACGTTTGTATTTTCTATTGTGTGGGCCGCGAGTCGAAGACAACTTTGGACAAAACAGCAATTATATTTTTCGTTGAAATAAAATTTCCAGGAGAAGGAAAAATTGCCGGCCGATGATTCGTATATTCGAAAGTCGCTAATTAAAGGCAGGATGACTAGGTGGTAGCGTGAAAGGATTGGATAATTAGTCATGCCAGGTTTAGAGGAAAGTATTTCACGCGCGACCAGTCCACCTACGCACAGCCTAATGTCCGATGGAATCGGCTCCGAGCAAGTAAAAAAATTCCTCTTTACCTCCCGCAAAACTCAGGATAACGTGCAGTGTAACGAAAGCTTAGAGATTTACATTCCCGAGGTAATCAATTTTCATAATCGTTTTAACCCGCTTCGATTCATTTTTATCCCGCACGCGTACATCAAATATTACGTCGTGTGTTTTGGTTAGGTATTTTTAAGCCATCTTTTTCTATCTCTCTAATTCGTATTTCTTCGTCGAATGAATGTAAACTGATTATTTTACGATACATAATATTTATGGCGAGCTACTGGAACATACTACATGGTTGAACAATTTTAGATAGAGTTAGTTGAATGTTCTACAATGTACCGAAGATAGGGTTAAGTTTATACTAATTTGCATCCTCTGTTAAGCAGTTTACAGGCGCTGATATTTGTTGATACGCAATTACCGTTGCGATTGGTAGGTTCAAGAGATTTGTTAATGGTACAGGTGTAGATGTAAGCAATGAATATGGAATGTTTGTTTCATCATTGATAGCAAAGTATAAACTAAAATTGCAGGCTTGCAATTAGTAATGTTCTGAATTGGGACAAATATTTGGCCACTTAAATGCAACAATTAAGAAGCTTATGAAGAGCTTATCAAGAAGCTAAGATTAATTCAAAAGATAGGCAACAATTAATTGGACAAAGCCAGTCCCTGTGTTTTGGTAAAGAACCAACAAAAAATGTTAGATGTTCTATTACTGTATTCTATTATTATCATTTAGCTTAGTCAAATTTTACTGCTGGCCAGAAATAGCATACTTTAGATGCTTCTTAACTGTTGCATTTAAATGGCTCAATTGTAACTAATATTTGTTTAAATTAATTAAGATAATTCCTTTCTAGTCCCACCAATTATGTAACCATCTTTTGCTGCTACAAGCTTTCCCAACCACCTAATGTATCTTTGTATGTATTGGAATTCCCTGTAGCCCAAGTTTTATTTACTTTTATGATGAAAGAAATTATGGAATAATAGAATGATATGCAAGTAAGATAAACTAAGATTACTTTTTAAGTCTTATGGTATTTTAGGGGTGTGACTTTATCAATTTATCATTAGATGCTTGGATTAATACAAGCTTATTATTATATTATATATAATTCATCTATAGTTTCATATCATATATATATTATTTTATTTTTAAATAATATATATATCATATATATTTATTATCAATACTGAATGTAATACTTAGAATCACTGCTTTAAATTCTAAGGGATGTAAAAAAACCCCTCTACTTTTTCACAAGATTAATTAACATATAAGTTAAACCGAATTTATCCCTCAAACTTATCCCTTTGCTCTACCATGAAATTTATAATTTACGCTCGATTCTAGTTCGAAATTTATAATGTATCAGCATCTGTAAGCTGCTTTAAACGTTAATCGCGAAGAAACATAGAAGTTTCCTTTCTTGCAGCTTCTTCAAGCCAATTACAGCTTCTATACTTGGCCCTCTGCACCGGTGTTAGCTTGGTTCCTTTGGGAGCACAAGGAAGAGCTAATAGGAAAGCGAGTTCTGGAGCTAGGCTCTGGCACGGCTCTTCCAGGAATTTTAGCCAGCAAGTGCGGCGCGATCGTAACTTTAAGCGATTCCGCTAGCTTCCCCAGAAGCTTGCAGCACATACGTAGAAGCTGCGAATTGAACGGCATATTGTCTCAAGTGCAAATAGTCGGCATTACCTGGGGCTTATTTTTGTCTAGCTTATTTTCCATCGGGCCGCTAGATTTGATTCTCGGCTCCGATTGTTTTTACGAACCCGCATTGTTCGAAGACATAGTCGTCACCGTCGCGTTTTTGCTCGAACGAAACCCAAACGCGAAGTTTCTCTGCACCTATCAAGAAAGAAGCGCGGACTGGTCCATAGAACATTTGTTAAACAAGTGGAATCTAACTTGCACTCATATATCGTTGGCCGGACTCGGCACGGATTCCGATATCAATATCAACGAGTTAATGCAAGATCACACTATTCACTTGTTGAGCATAGAACGAGCTTCCTAAAGTATTCTTCTGTCATGGTAACACGGTACTTCATTTCCGTGCGCAATATTCCGTGGACCGTCTCGCACTTGGACTTTGAGACGTACTTCGCGGCGTACGGTAAAATAAAACAGGCGAAGGTGATATTCGATAGATGCGGACTGAGCACCGGCTATGGATTCGTCGAGTACTACGATGAGCATGGAATGAACAACGCGCTCATAACGTCGTCGCACACTTTAGATGAGAAGTTAGTATCCGTGGCGGAAGGCACGAAATACTTGGAAGAAGATAGCATCCAATCCTCGGTAGCGAGGTACTTCATCAGGTCCATGCCAACCGACGAACCAAAGAAAACTCCAATCACCGAAGACAAAGATCGTTTCGATAGCAAACTATAATCTGCTACCTTCGCCGCGTAATTATTTGCAACTCGAATTTACGGTAAACGAAATAGATCGAAAATGGATGTGGAGAAGAAGTTCAACAAAGCTGCGCATCATTTGCAGTCCCTAGCGTCGGAATTAAATTCCACCGAGCTATTAAAATTCTACGCTCTGTACAAACAGGCAACCGTCGGGCCTTGCAACGTTTCCAAGCCTAATTGGTATCAGATGCAAGCCCGGCAAAAATGGGAAGCGTGGAAGAGCCTAAACGATATGAGCTGCGACGACGCGATGAACAACTACGTACAGGAGTTGACTACCTTAAATCCTAATTGGGAAGAAGACGCGCAGTCCGAGTCCAGCAGCTGGGTTGCGATTAG
Source organism: Eucera pruinosa (assembly GCA_028830335.1). Lineage (NCBI taxonomy): Eukaryota > Metazoa > Arthropoda > Insecta > Hymenoptera > Apidae > Eucera > Eucera pruinosa. Next base: position 6,046,252 of record JAMYCR010000019.1, read on the forward strand.
TCGATTAATAAATATGGAAGAGGAGATCAGCGACACGGATAAAACTTTCTTGGATTGGGTGAAAGAAGGGCAGGAGGAGAAGGTAGGAGAATTGTTGGAGGAGGAGCCGACGCTGGCGAATTTAACGGACGAGGAAGGCCTTTTACCGGTTCACTGGGCCGCGGATCGAGGACACTTGAGGATTATAGAGCAATTAATTAAAAAGGGGACGGACGTGAACTCGCAGGATGAAGATGGTCAAACTCCATTGCATTACGCGGCGTCCTGCGGCCATTTGGACGTGGTGAAGTATCTGCTTTCCGTCGGAGCTCGATTCATTAAGGATAACAACGGCATGACGCCTAAAGACGTCGCCGACGAGCATTTAAGAGGTATATTACAAAATTAGTAGCTGTCGCGTCTTAAATAAGAGTCGTGTGTGTAATAGTTTCTAGCTAAATCTTTTGTCCACCGACGCAGCAACAAATAACACAATAAATCGAATTCATGATTTTTTGTCATGATGGTATTTCATACTGAAGCACACTTCTCTCTCTCTCTCTCTCTCTCTCTCTTTCTTCGTCGTTTTTATAAACTCTTTTGTTTTTATTTTTATGTACAGATAAATCCTCTAATAGTTCTCCATTACATTCACAGCCTAAGCACTCTCCTTAGGTAAATGCATGATTTGTCATAGAGTCAACTTCTTCGCCCCCCTTTTTTTCTTTCAATCTTCTGCGTTTGTGAAACAGAAATAGTAGGTAGTACTTTTTGTAATACATTTGATCGAGTACTCGAAGTACGATGTACTTGCTTTACAAGCGTTAGACTCATTCCTTTTACAAATTAAACGCATACCGCTTCGAATACTGACAGGTATTGCAGCGAAAACACAATCGGATAAGGATTCATTTCTTACTTTAATCGTCACGCGCAATCAAATACATTTTAATCGCTAGTCACGCGTAATTAGATTTCTGTTCCAATTGAAATCGTTAACTGCGACTAACGATTAATCAATGAACTTCTTTTTGCAGAGAAATTAGAGCCTCGCCGATTTGTAGCGGAACTTTAATTGCATAGCATCAACATTTTATTCACATTCCATTTAAATCGGCAACTAACTTGTGATTCATTTTTTTCAATTAACTTATTAACACGTTTATTAATCGATTGTATCAGTCAACGATTTTTCCACGCGTGATTTTTTTAATCTACGATTGACGATTAATTTCATCGATCGATTAAATCAGCCGCAGATGTTTTCGACGCGTAATTTCTTTCGTTAATCATAATATTTTACCTTAATCGTAATCATTAATGAATCAATCGATCAATTACGCGGATAAAAGTTTGAATCAATCGATGCTCATCTCTTTACATGTAAAGAATTTTTTTTTTTTATTATATTGAAATTGTTGCTTCTTAGTGTATGTACATACAGAATATATTTATCGATTCATCGATGCGTACATGAAACATTTACATACGAAAGGTACTCCGTCTGTAACTCGAAACAGTTCCAATTCGCTTCGTAATAAGCTGAATAACCCAAGAGTTTCGAATTTTTTTTCCTTTCTTCTTTTTTTCTTTTTTTTTTTTTTGGTAACGTTATAAATTCTATGTTATCACAGTATTGTTATTTTGTAAAACAAGCACACGCAGAAGACGGTATCTATATTCGCTTACTTCGTTGGAAGTCAGTTGGTATTATTTAATTTGTCGGAAATTATTCATGTTAATAACTTAAAGCTAATTTAAAAACTTTTAAACCTTTTACTGTAATCTTTTTCTCATTTTTTTTTTCATAAAGTAATCACCTCGTTAAATGCATCACAATCCAGCGTACGCTCTGCCACGGTACAAATAAATAATATACAAATATTGCATTGCTACGTGTAGACCTGGGTAAAAATGTTTAATAGAAAAGTCGTGGAAATAATTAGCGAAATGCTCGTGATTTGTTTCGCGTGATAGAGGTAAACGCGTTTATTCAGAGTAGTCATTTATATCGTAGGGAAGGAAATGATTAATTGAAATAGTATTCTCTTAAGATGTACTGGAAATCAAATAGCGTTCGCAAATATTTCTATTTGTTATTTGAAATACTTTTACTTGTAATCCGAAAAGGAAGCAATGAAGTATTATTAACTAAAATATATTTATCCAGGTCTGGTTACGCGCAACGTCGAACATGTTCCATACTTTTTTTGTATTACATAATAACTATACTGAAATTTGTGTGTGCTTAAAAAGTCTGTCGATCCAGAATAGAGATCACAAATGCCAAATCATCTTTACATATATTTATAACATTTTCTCATCCTCGTTTTCGTAACAAGTATAAAAATTGATAAATTGCAAAAATATTTAAAAGTTAAATATGAAAAATTAGATATAACTCTTTCCTTCTTCCGTTATCTCTTCTTTAATTGCGTAACTATAAAGTCTAAAAAATGTTTAACATTTTACATTGCAAATTCGTTCCCCTTGCTTTCGCCTTTTTTTTCGTATCAATTTCGTCGTTAGAAGCGCAAAGGAATACGTGTATTATCTTCTTTAAAAACAAATTCAAATGAAATTCTTCTTGGCCGAGTTATCCATTCGAATAGAATTATTCTTAACGACACTCGTTCCTAGTTACAATATTACAGTCAGCCATAAAAGTCTACGTACATATTTTCAATTTCAAAGTAATAAAAATAGAATGGAAATTCGTAAAACGTAAAATTCTCCACGCTGCGGAGAAAAATTCTATCGGGCGCTTTTTGGAGATTGCAAATTGAAGTCTAATAGTTCTATACACAGTAGAATACAGTAGAATCATTCTCCAATGTGTTACGCGTATGAAAAGTCTAGCTTTCCACCGCGTAACAATGTTTAACTTTCTTAAATTCTATTTTAAAGTGAAATTCCTCCTCTTCGAAAAACATACCGCGTTAAGCGTTCTAATAGAAATAAAGAAAAAAAACGTATTTGTAGTCGCCCTGTTAAATCATGTTATTAAAAAACCTTTGGAGCGCAAAGAGTTAAAGAAAGATATACGTAGACTTCTGCAACTGACCGCGATAGCCGAGTGTAAAATGATCGCGTCTGGTTTCTCTTCCACTCTTTCGTATATATCGCTCGTAAGAAATATAGCCTTCGGTTAGAGAAAAATATTCAGGATCTTTAATAGAGTTCTCTTATAGAAATGTCGCAGCAATAATAATAATAGTAATAATAATGATAATGTTGACAATCACTCGCGTAGCGATTGGCGATGCGAATATCCCTATAGATTAGTACTTTCTTGATCGGTTTTAATTCGGGCGGTGGGTGGAGGCGGTGGCGGTGGTTGGGGCCGCGGTGGCCTCTGATGAAATCTCGGCGATGCCGGAACCTGTTGCTGGTGCGGCGATTTAACAACTACCACCGTATCAGTCTGAGTTTGCACGTCGATAATGTTCCCTTCGGATCTGGTTCGCACGTGAGCTTTTGTCTGTTCTGGAGCATTCAATTTGGCTGGCTTTTCCAATCGTTCACCGTACAACGACATAGACGATGGTCGACTACCTACACTGGGGCTCCTCTGTAAGTTGGAAGCCGCGTTGTTGCCATTGTTGTTCCCATTGCCCGAAGCGCACAACGCATTCCCGTTTCCACGCACTTGTATTATACTGACCTGCTGTTTGTCCACTGAATATACATGAGCTCTTTCCAAAGTTAAAGGCTATAGGTTATCGGAAAGGGAAAAACGTATTAATCGCTCTGAAATGGGTACACGTCTACTGCGCGAGTCGACAAGTTTTAACATTCATAGTACAGTCATTTCTCGTTTAGAGGCCCAATCCCTATTATTACTAATCTTCTACTAGATCATAGCTCGCGGCAAAAGTGATATTAAACGTTGCGGAATAAAATTCGGACAGAATAAGATACTCGATGGTTTTAAAAATAAGCGCAGAATTGAACGAAAAAAGTGAGTTATTCATTGGTACACTTAATAATGTATTTGTTTAACGAATATTAACATTTCTTCTACTATACGACGTGCCAATGAATAATCCACTTCGTTTGTTTAATCCAGCATTTATTTTTAACAAAATTAGACACTCTTTTAATCTTGAACAGAGCTACTGTTATTTATTACATTTTTTCCGGTAAATCATAAAATAAACCCGTTTAAAAATAGTAGACTACTTATATTAGTACACCGAATAGCTTAAGAGCGATCCAAATTATATCACGTTCGATATGATTTCGATCGAAAAAGATGGAAAAGTTTCTTGGTTCCCCATTAGCGTTGGCTGGCCGATGCGTTTTCTTAAAGGAATCGCTGCGGAGCTCCAGAGGGCCTCTGAACGAGGAAAGACCACACGGCTATCGATAGTACACGTTTAAAATATCTTCGCCTCGTCTTTTTTATAGCTTACGTTATCGTATTTCAAAATGCAATATCCGGGTAGCGATATTTGTTGAGTCCACTGGCGGTAACTACATATATATATATATGTATATTTATTTGAAAGAATTATCTTACATGTAACACCGAAAGGGAATGCAACGCTCGAGAGCTCGAGATACTCACCCCAGCTTCGCTGTCTAAGTTTTCGTTACTCTGACGCGGCGGCTGTTGCTGCTGCTGCTGCTGCTGCTGCTTAATTAGGCTCGACGGTCGAATCAGTCCAGCTGGTCGTTCGGGAATCGCTGGCTTGCTGCTTCTGTCCAGAGTACTGGTATTATTGTTGTCCGGCTTCTTGCGCAGCTCGATCGCATCTTCTTTTCGATCGAAACGGACACGTTAAACCTTCTCGCAATAATTTTGTTTAACGCGTTGCACGCCAGCATTCCACCGGTGCTATACTTATCGTATTAATCCTTCGAAGGTTCATCGAACTTCTAAATTTAAATCATGGTTTAATCCCCCATTTGGATTTCGCGACTAGCGCCGGTTATATCCGGCATCCACTAACCACAGATATTATCCCCTAATTGCTTTTAGCCAGTTTAGTAACGTAGTGCAGTGCATAATATGGTAATAGCGTAACATGTAGCAATATCGTAGGACTAGCGCGCAACGCGTCGATAAAAAATAAGAAAAACGTGCACCTGCGTTATGCACGATGTTAGTTATGCTCCTGGGAGCTGCAACGGGTCTGCGTCTCTCCAAAGTGGAAGGGTGCGGTCTCTCCGTCGGCGTCACCTTTAATCTGTGCGTAGAAATCTCCGGATTTTCCAGCTCCGTCACCGGCTTACTCCCCAACGCGTTTTCCACGATATTCCTTTCGGAAGCGATCGGAGGCGCGTTCAATTTCTTCTCAAGCTTCTGCGCTTCCTGGTTGCTCTTCTCGGTCTCCGTGTTCGCGTTGAAAACGTCATCTTGCACCTCGTTAACTCGCTCGGTACAATTGAGGGATGGAGAATCGATCGTTACGTATGCCTCGATAATTTGTTGCTGCTGCTGCTGCTTGCTTTCCGTTTCCATTGCGTTCGCATCGTGCTTCTCCGTATTATTTTCGTGCTTCGCGATCGAGTCAGTGGTGATCGTGATCGTCTCGTGTTTCTGCGTTTTAGAGGTCATGCGATTCAGAGCCACCGAAGTTAAAGGTCTAGGCGGCTTATCTGGCGTAGGCGGCGGCTTATCGTCGGCTTTCTTGTCGTGCTTATCCGGAGTGGTGCTGTTCGGAGGAGTTGGAGCCGGCTTATTTTTCCTCCGAGCCGCTGGCTTAGGACTACCTTGAGGAGGACTCTCGCCGTGATCGCTGAGACTGCTATTCGAAATGCAACGACGCATACTCGTATTCTGATTCTCGGAACCGTTTAAAATGCCGATATCCAGGTCGCGATCGAAATCTATTTCACCAGGGAAGAACCAGTCCGCGTACGTAATCAGCTGATCTACTATAAGACTAGAATTGTTAGCTGTGCTCATGTTCATTCTGAAACCGATGGGGAAAACTATCTCATATAACTTGCTAAAATAGATGATAATTTCAACTGCAATTGCGCGATGAAAAAAATAGCAATAGGTTCTTACACCATTGTATTTACATCTTCCTGCGGACTCCATATTAAATTAGGCGCGATCACGATCGCGATGTTCTGCGGCGACATCTTATTCACGTCTTGGTTTTTAGTTAGGACAGCTAAGAATTTAATTAGGAACCGTAAATTCTCTAAATTTGCCGGCGGTAGTTTGTGTAACACCTCCCACAGGGCTCTCAATCTTTCCGTCTGAGGTACTTTCGCAGCTGCCATCCATTCGGGATACAATCTTCAAAACGAAACGTACGCGTGTAAAATTGTATGAAACAATGCGTGCAAGCGAACGCGTTATCTTTGTGCTTACTTAAAAGTTAGAAGAGGCTCGGGTAGCTCCCGCAAGTAAGACTTTAATGCCCCAGCGATTACGTGCGGGTCCTTATATTCTAGAGCAGTTGGTAACGTAAGACAACACGCGTCTAAACTTAATTTAATCCGTCGCGACTTAGACGCGGCCCCGGCTATTCTAAACAAGCCCTCCTCTTCCATGTCCAGTCGCAGCAACGCGGACACGCACAGTTGGATAGGTAAGGCGATTTTTCTGTTCGTTACTCGCAGATGTTCTTCCAAAGGGTAGCCATAAACTGGCTTCATCTCGTTATCGTCTGCAATAGCGAAACACAAAGTTGCAGAGGAAGTTTCCAATGCACGCAATTGGCGCTAAGTGAATATTATTAGAGTAAAGTGTCCTGTAGTAAACGATAAAGACATTACGATCAATTGCGCACGTATAGCAAATGAAAAGCATATTGTTTTGCGCTAAGCGTTTTGCGATATAGCATTTGCGATTTTGCATAAGCATTGTTAAGCGATCGGCGAGTATTATTTTTTAGCAAGTTGCGTTGATTTTGATCGACCCAGCGATACGAAAATGTATCGCAATTTATTCCGCATTCTTTCAGATTCATTTAAAGTACGCGTATATAATGTTAGGCGTGCAAATTAATTCGCTGCCCGTTCACAAAATTCAATGCATATTTACGGGAAATCAATCAAATTCGATCGGATGCAAACTATACACTCAGCTCCCAACAAGTTGATAAAATCTTCGAGACTTCAAACGTAAAAGTAGCGAATTAATTTGTACGGTCGAAGTGCGTAAATCTAGCGTCAATCGCCTTACTGATGTAGCTTTCTAGTCCAGGAATCAGCTCTTCAAGACAGTGCAGCGCGCTTTCGTGGTAAGCTCTCTGAAGTTTCACGTATTGTATAATAGTGTGCGCCAATTCGGTTTCCCTCGACATCAGTTGAAACATTTCCGCGGCCAGCTGATCTCTGCATTGCTCCACTTTAGCTTCAGCTTCTTCCAGCTCCTCCCTCAAGTTGTCCACCTTCGTTGCGCCCGCGCCTTTTTAATCCCAATATTAATTTAATAATTTGAATACGCGTCGCGTATTACGTAAGCAACGTATCTGATTAAAATGAACTCGTACTGGCGCTATGCTTGCTAGCTTGCTGGTATCTCGTCCTCACGCTATCCATGTCCAGGATTAAACGCGCTAAATTTCTCTTATGCTTTAATATATTTGGTACATCTGTGTCTAGTATGTGTTGCAAAGGACTCGCGACGTATTGTTCCACCTTCGCCTCGTGCTCGATCGCCTCGTTCGCCAAATTCATTTGCGCGCGGCTGCATTCTCGAAAAGTAAAACCCATTAGACCGTCTTCTGGAGCATTCTCCAGCATCGTTTGGCCGAGGATGTATTCCGGACACTTTTTCTGAGAAAGAAGCGTATATGTAAGAGGTATAAACGGAAGAAAATTGCGCCTGATATATATCGTTTTTAAGACGCAATTACAATACCTTTTTTTTTTTTACACGATTTTAAAAAAGTTACAGAACTTATTAACAGCTACATGATTATCCCTCCGTTTTACGTCGATTTATTAACATTTCAGACATCAGTTTACTACTTACTCAACTTCCCCCCACTTGATTGCATTTATTATTTAATAACATATATGCATAACATATACAAATGACATTAAATAAAATGCTTCAGGGAATGCATTTAGCATTTTTTAATCCTCTGCACTCTGAACAATAGATTAATATACTTCTGCAGCAAACTCTAAGCTATCCTTATATGTAAATAGGTAAATAAATAAATAAATATGTAAAAAATTACAGAAGGCAAATGGTACCAAAGAAATATAGAAAATATTACAGGTAAAATACAAATTATAGTACAATTATAAGGGATAAAGGAACCCTCTATTTATACCTTGTTTCTTTAACTTTATTTACAAACATCTACAGCCTGCTTACATAATTCAAAATTAAATAGTTCTCTGTTTTCTCTTGCTTCAAAATTCTTGTAGCACCTTTCTCCCTTTCTGATTCTTTATGTAATTCAATGGAGTTATGAAATAAACTATGAACATTCTCCTTATAGGAGACAGCAAAATGCAAAGGATTAATTTTACCTTTGCAACTTTGTTCTCATTCATTCATTACCAATCTCTTTTCCTTAATAGCCGGATCCTGAGTCACGGCTTGATTCGGCTGTGTGCCAAGTCTTTTGTTCAGTCCAATCAGGGCCATCCTGATTTGCTCCACATGTTTGTCCGCCGCTTGCAAATCATCCGTCAGCACCTCTGTCTTTCCAGCTCTGTAAAACGGTATTTCTTACAATTTTTCGTATCGATAACGTCGAATTAAGACAATGGTAGGCATTCCATTTCAATCCATTTTAAGGCTGCATGATTCATAAGCTATTTTCGTATATACCATGGCTGCTTTTCGCGAATTCTACGGTGTTTTTCGATCGGCAAGCCTATCGATAAATATTTCGCACAGGAAACGAACAACGGATACGACTAATCGCGATTCGTGTACGTCGTTGCATTTGCATCGTTTAAAAATATCGTTCGGTTTATTCGAACGCTGCGACTCGCAAGGTAGTCGAGTAGAACGCGCGGCGAGAGTGGAAATCGATGTAAAATCGGAGAACTACTACCTGGAGAAGGTTTGATCAGCGAGCTGTTTCACTCGGAAGAATTGTTTCTTCATGATTGATTGATAAGCACCACCCAACAACACTTGTTATGAAAATAAAATTCCACTCGAATCCAGCGGATTGCGATCACTTGTCACTGGCTAATCGAAACGATGCCCGCAGGCGCGCATCTTCGATACGATTACACCACACCGAACCAATAATGCAAATGATTGAAAAAATAGAGAGAATCTTTCGTATCGTTGGAAGCGCAGCAATTCGTCATCATAATGTTTGTACAATGATTTCACGCCCTCCGTGAACGGGAATAATCTGTGGTTTCGATCGATGATCTATCTTTAGGCGATACGAACCACAGTTTCCGCAATCCAACAAACTATTCGGCAACTCGAATTTTGCAAACGTGTCAAAACCCGACGAATTTTAATCGCGGCATTTTCTTCCTCCCTTCTACACCATTGGCTGTTTAATGCGCGCAACGAATCCACCGAACATTCTCACGTAGTTCATCGTTTCGCACCCACCGAAAACACCCGTCCACCCGCGATTCCACGCACGCTTCCTTTTTTCACCAGCGTTTCAGATTTTTATCAGGATATATTATTCGATAACGGGACGACCAACGAGTTTTTTTACTGGCCCCAAGTCAGCCATTCTTGTTTCTCCAGCGAGATTTCGTTTCGAACGAGTAATCGTTCCGCGCGGCGGGAAAGTTGAAATCATTCTCGAACCGTAAGATCGTCGACTAACAAGTACAGGATAGATCATTGATTTATAGAAAACATCATAGATTTCGAAGCGAAATTCGGCGTGGGTAAAAAAAGCAGAGACTCTTTACGCCCCTTGCGATGTAGAATGGTTCGCTTAAGATTGAATCGTGAGACAATCGTTCGTTGAGGGCGTACGTATCGTTTCTCTACAGTGCATTATTCCATCTAGCTTCATTCGTACAATAAAATTAGAATTACAATTGACAATGCAATATTGACCGTTCTCGTATTCATAAAAGCTGTTCTTTATCTATGGTTTCAGTTTTGAGGTTCGAGAAGCGGTAGCGAAAAGGTTAACTCAAAGAAGAACGATCGCGACATTCATTTTCAATCGGATGACGAAATCCAGGCAATGTGTGTCGGGAATCCTTCCTAATATCGCCCTAAACGAAACAAAAGCTACAGTGTTGTGAAAATTGACAGTTCAACGTTTATTTCAAACCATTATTGCTTGATGACATTATTGAAGAAGTAGAACAAAGTGGACAATGTTCAGGTAACACTTTCGATGCCTAGCGTTTGTTTCAAAGATACGCGCGGTACATAAAGAGGAATGCATAAAAAGTGTCTTCGAATTCGTTCATTATTTCCTAACATTATTTATGCATCAACTCGATATATCAACGCATCAACGAAATAACATTTGTAGAGTTTTTTGTTGCCATTAATTACAAGTGGACAGATTCGAAGCGCATCGATATATCGCGAGATCCGCGCTATCGCAACGTGTCGCATGATCGATAGGCGTTCGTTACAGTTTGAAGATCACTCCAAATCATGTTGGTGTCAGTGGCGGCCGTGGAAGAAAGGAATGTGTGATGCGTGTTGGCGAGTGTTAGTCGCGAATGGTTGGCAATCGCGCAACCGAATGAGTGTCGTTTCTTCCTCGCATACGCGACCATCTGTTTATTCGTCGCAACAAAGTTGAATAGCGCGCGCGGAAACCTTCCCGGCCCTTTTGCTTTCCCGTGTCCCTTTTGTTTCGCTTGGATTTTGTTCAAGAATACGGAACAATCGAAGCAAAGATGGATAGAAGTTTCCTAAACGTGATGATACTCAGCTGGGGTTTCATGCTGGTGTTTACGGCGTTTCAAACTATGGGCAATATCGAGGTAAGCGTCAACGTTAGTCTACCTGTCATTTGCACGCTTCACTTTCACTTTTTCATTTACTTTCGTTTTTGCGTGCCTCTCGATTTTAACGCGTTACGCGATTCAATGATGCATTCACGGAAACTCGTTTGCAATCTTACGTGCCAAGTTAAGGGAATTATTATTACGGCAATTTAGAAGCGACAGATTGATTTGTTAGCTACTTATCAGCGACAGATAGATTCGTTCGCTGAATTTTACTTTACTCGACCAAATATTGTTCAGGTTTTATCGCATGATTTGGTAGAATTTAATGCGTGGAACGCGAAAATGGCACGTATAATTCGAGGCATGCATGGAATCAAAAGTTAGAAGTGTTTAAAAGATGCTCGATCTTATGGATTATGTTGTCGTTGCTCGACCAATAGGAACGGCTCGTTGCCGTCACGTGCACGTTTGAATTTGAATTAGACTCGATTAGAGTTCGGGTCGAAAAAGATTATTTCCTGTGAAAAAATTCTGGAAAAGCCGAATTCAATTGGCACGAGCTGGGCTTCTTATGTCTACAATTCAGTGCAGACTCGTTAACAGTTTCTTTTGTGTACGTGCATTGACTAAATACAGGATAGAGTATCCATTGTTCTATAGAATGATTAGGGGGCTACCATGTTAGTGTTACATGCAAGATTGCTATAATAATTTATAGTAGACGAAGACAACAACGGAATTGTAACTGAATATTGTGAAACGCAGTTGTTTTTGATACACGTGATCTCTAAAATTCAAATCTATAATAATGTATATAGGTATATACTTGTGATCAAAATGATTAGAACCCTTGAAAATTTCACGAATCAGGGCTTAATTTTACGTTTATATTCAAGAGCGTAGCATATATGTGAAATAAAACTATTTATCGTTAACCGATAGTTTCGTAAATGAAACGAATATTGCAACAAATATTCACGCGAAATCAAACGAATACACGAACGTATGACACTCGCTTTGGTAATTAAAAAAATATATATAAATAATCAAAAGTAGGTTTCACTTTTTTCTGTTAATAATGAGTAGACTCCTCCTTTTATTTTATACTACTTCACGCGTCGGATTTGGTAAACTTTTGTACGCGTTTTTTATATAAATTTGGTCATACATTTGTCTACAAGTAGTTAGTCAATGATACGCGCAAAGTATTTTCATACAATCGAAGACAAATTTGCCAGCACATTTGGGATTCGAATCGGGGCAGGAAATATTCACAGAAACGTAAGATGAAAGTCCAATAGTTACGACTATCTGCAATTGCTGTATTAATCTAGGATTTGTCGATGGATTTAACTTTTAACGATTGAAAGAATCTACCAGCACAAGAATTAATTCCGCGGAACCGCGATAATAGCATATTTATTGATTTATCTTAATCCTCCTCCGAGTTGTAGCTGTATATTTAACAACGACCAGTAATATAATACTTGGAAACAAATACACGATACGATATCTGCAGTACATGAAAAGAGAATACATGAATCGAACCGCGCGCGATTACTTCATCGTATAACTTTTAATCGGCACCGCGTAAACCTTATTGTTCCACATTCGGGAAAAATATGTCACTCAGATAAGATTGCTGTTTTAAATATTTATTCCGAACCGTAGAGCGAAAAAATATTTATTTTCCCGATATAAACGGGACGAAGATTTTAGTTTGCAGAATAAAAATGATCCAATTAATTTAGAGATGGAATATATCGCAGAAAAGATTGAAATCGATGTGCAATTGATTGATTAGCGATGCAGTTTCTTTCGAACTATTCGCAAGTTTCGTAACGCTTAGATATCTAATCGTAAGCAAAGTTGTGTAAATAGACGTGTTTATATTTTATAAGGGAGTGAAAGTTGTAGAAGTAGGATTTCGGATCGCAGTTGCCTAACTCTTCTGCTCTTTCTTGAATTACAATTATCGGTTTCTTGAATTACGCTAGAAACGAGATCTCTGCTTTCCTAACAGCCACGCCAATCAAATATCACGTTTAGACCGCCAATTTTTATGCATTTACGTGAACGTTAGATGTATGTACAATACTTACGAAAAGTCACGAAATACACGCAATATGGAAAAGTATGTGAAATATTCGGAGCAACGTACAATGCGCGTGTTTAGTGGGCAAAACAAGGCTCCGTCTAGATTTGTATAAAAATACGCAATCTAATCATATTAGTCTGTTGGCTAGAAAAAGAAAGGGAGGATCGAATTAAATAATTGAAGAGCAACGCCGTTATATAATGATCTTGCGCGGCAGCGATTAGACTCGTGCAATTATTTCCGGGAATGCATGCATAATCGAAGCGGAAAACGTAGAATGCAAAACAGCAGATAGAAAGTTGGAAATTTCAGTATCCGAGTTAATCGAGAGACACGAATGCTTGGATCATAGAGCACTCGGATATGGAAGGCTCGTGCAGTATTTGCGCAAACGGGAATAAAGAAGTGGCATCTGAGCAAAGATTTATCAGCGTCGCGCATATTATTGAACACCGATAGCTCGTATCAATCTCATTTGGCACGCGGGACAAACCGTAACCCACTTAACGTTTGCAAATAAAAGAAAGCAAGCACGATTGTTTGAAAGAATAAGCTTAGCAAGAAAGTCGAGCGGTTCGATTTAAGATATATCGAAGCTTTAGATAAAATGCGTACGTATTGTCGCGGATACGAAACGCCGATATAAGCGATAAAAAAGATCGATGCTTAACTCTTTCTCGTATGATGTTTTCGAGGACCTCGATTACATCGCCGCGTAGAATGCTTGTTAGTTCCGAATCTTGGAAGGAAAAATTGAAGTCAGAATTAAGGCTAAAAATGTATTAACGGTGCAGCGCGTTTCTACGCGTATTACAATTAGATGGTTGTTTGCATCGCGAGCTATGCAAGGGGTTAATTTAACCGTTACACACGCTGTTACGATAAAGCTATCTAAAATCAGGATTATTTTCTGTGTGCAGAAAACAGTGCTGGAAAGCCTTAGGAAGGAAAATCCAAATTTCACCGGCGAGGCTTACGCGAGCTTAGCGATAATCTATGCGGTGTTCGCGACTTGCAACTGGTTAGCACCGTCGTACATCTCGATGACAGGGCCACGGGTCGCGATATTAACCGGCGCGTGTTGCTACGTCTTGTTCATAGGATCTTTCCTTTGTCCGCAAACCTGGCTCCTTTACGTCGCGTCCTGTCTAGTAGGTCTCGGAGCCGCTTTGATATGGACCGGACACGGGCAATATCTAACGGAGAATAGCGATGCCGATACGATGTCTAGAAACGCGGGCATATTCTGGGCGATCTTTCAAACCTCCATGTTCGCCGGCAACATCTTCGTCTACTTCACGTTCAGCGATTCCGAGATTAGCGCGTCCACCAGGAGTCTGGTATTCGGTGTGCTCACCGGTTTAGCGATCTTTGGAACCTGCATACTGGCCACCTTGAGAAAGATCTCTAGGAGGCTGGACTTAACCGAAGCGGAAGGTGTCTCGAGCGCCGATAAAGAGCTTAGAATACCGGAGCCAGCGAGAAAGAAACCGCTTCAAGCCGCGTGGCTCGCGCTAACCGAGGCCTTCTCCCTTTTCATTAACAAGATGCTTCTCTTGTCTTTAACGTTCGTGTACACGGGCTTGGTTTTGACTTTCTATTCGGGAGTCTACTCGTCCAGCATCGGATTCACCACGGCGATCAGCGAGTCTCCGAAAAGTCTCGTCGGTCTTTCGGGGATTTTCATCGGGATCGGAGAGGTTGTCGGCGGAGCTCTTTTCGGGATCTTTGCCTCTAAAGTGTCCCGCATCTTTGGCGTCTGGTCGGTCATCATCACGGGCTTCTTCGTCCATCTTTTCGCCTTCGTTACCATTTTTATAAATCTACCGAACGACTCGCCGTTCGCGGATACCACCTCCAAAGGATACATAGATCCCTCGCCTCCTTTAGCCATGGCTGGAAGTCTCGCGCTGGGCTTCGGCGATGCTTGCTACAACACTCAAGTCTACTCGCTGCTGGGAACGCTTTTCTCGCAGAAAAGCGCGCCAGCTTTTGCCGTGTTTAAGTTTTGTCAATCGGTCGCGGCCGCGGTCAGCTTCGCTTACAGCAGCAATCTCGGTCTTCACGCGCAACTTCTCATTTTAACTATCGCGATCGTCATCGGCACCGCTGCGTTCTGCTTCGTCGAATTAGTCGCGAGGAAGGAAAAGGAGCGCAACGAATCGCGAAGCGATTAGTTTTAAAGCTTCTTCTCCTAGCGATTCGAAGAAAGATCATTGTTAAAACTCGAAGCGACGCTCCAAAAAGTAAACGGCATAATATATTTAATATTATGTTGAACGTAGAGAGTAAGAAGTAACGAGATTAAGACATTTTTACATCGTTCAAATATTCGTACTTCGTGAAAGACTGCGTTTTTATTGACTGTTACGATAGTATTAGTCGATGGGAAGTGGCGTGCGAACGATAAGTCTAGAAAAGATAGTAGTATATATTTTTTAAATACAGGAAACCGAGCTTCCACTTTAATAGTCGCAATTCCTGTAATTACTAGGCTGCGAGTTTTTATGCATTTATGGGAAACTTAAGTGGGCAATAGTATTCGATATAGGGAAAATAACGTACATCGTCTTCAGTATTTTCTCTTTCGTACGTATGTATATTCCGCTTGTTCCTTAGCCCTGTCGAAAAAAATACGACGTTGCAGAAAAATTCGCAGGCTGGTACGTACGATATTTCCTACATATCGTAACGCGGCGTTAGACGACACACGATTCCAGTGCTCTCGAAAAATGCTAGCAATAAGTCTGCAATGCGGAATTAGTTCGCTGCGTTTCCTTTGATAATCGAAGCGAAAAACAGTTTCCTACTACCGATACTTTAACATTGTCATACTTTGTAGTATTTACACGTTCGAACTCGAATAAAACAATTTTGCAATTGTTCTTCATCGTTTCGAAGAGACGAGTCTACGGTATTTCACGAGAAATATTCCACGGATAGAAGCGTGACGATATTTCGAATGTACGTGCAATTATTTAGGATAATTTATACACTTTCTACCAACTATCTGTTGGATTTTACAATTAATCGTCTATTCCAAGCTCGATACTGTACACGTCAATTTTCAAATTACCTTTAAGATATTTTTGCGAATTTACCGCGTCTCTGACGTTATAGCGTTATTGTTATAAAACTACGATTTTTAGTTGATAAGTACTCGCAAGTCCCTCGGATATTTCTTGCTCCACGTTATCGCTAACCATCGTAATTTACCATTAGCGTGGAACAAGCAGATCGAGAACACATTGTTATCCGTGAAAAATAAAGAAAAAGGTTGTCAATAAAATTTATATTTTATTCATTTCGATTTACTTCGTGCCGAACCTAGCAAAGCGATCCATAGGTATACTAAATTAATCGAGTGTTTAAACAGTTTTATTTCGTTGAATAATAATAAATATTCCATTCATATTTTCTCATCGAAAATTATTCGGACAAAATGTTGTTCAAAAAATCTATTCGAAATGTTCGCGTATTATTGTATTCGGTGAATTTATTCGTATGTAGTAGGAGAATTCGTGCAGCGCGTTAGAGTGATACTTTTTTCGTAAACAGTTTTACCAAAACCCTATTTCTAGGAAATCCGAGTCGTACACAAACAAAAACTGGCGCCGGAAACGCGCGTAGCCTTGACTCCGTGTTTCTCTTACGAATTTCTATTTGTTCAGTTTCGAGGATCGTTGGTGGGGGAACAACGCTGTTTACTTTCTAGGAGAGTTGATCGCACTTCATTGCTCCGCTCGCGGTCGTTCATAGAACATCCATATGTACATACTTATAGATTTCTCGAGCACGTGTATTCACAATTCTATTTCATCGCGAATCATTAATTTAATATTCTCTATCGCGTCAATATTCTTTATCGAATTTGAGAACATTTTTTAATTCGGATTTCCCTATTGAACAGTATTTGCTAGCAGACGTTCGATAGACACGTGATAGGAAATAATATCTAACATCGAAGAATAAAAATTTGCGTTTTATTTATTCACCTACCTCTACCCTTTCCTACTAATTAAACTTTTCTTTCAGAGTTTGTGGCCGCGCGCAATGCGGCTGTAGAGTCAATACTTGTTTCGATATAAAATTAGTTGGATTTTTTAAAGAGCACAGCTGCTCTAAGTAAATTTAATTAATAGCAATTACTCGCGAGAGTAGAGTCAGTGTTTGCTCGCCTAGTATAATTTATACAGTAGCCTTAGTCTTTTATTTTTAATTTTTTTTTTTTATCTTTTACATATTTTTATTCGGTATTAGAGTCACGCTTCGGCTGTTGGCAGATGATCTCGCTGGGCTCCTGCAGTCCGCAATGTAAGTATCTTTGCATATCATCTTGATTTTCGATTACTAAACACGTAGAAGCTATTCAAAATTCGTAGAGCTCCCTTTTGCCATTGCTTTGCTAAAGTACGAAACATAGTCGCTTAAAAATGTCCAGCTTATTGAGCTTTGAATTCGTTTAATCTCAAATCTGCCCAAGAAAATCAACCAGCACCAACTTTAAGAATAAATAATAATCATCTCCGTTTCTTTTCTCTGTTACAGGTCTTCCACAGATCTTCTTGTCCTTGTGGCCACAGGACATGGCTTCACAGCTTCACGACTTCACGGCATCTCGATCATTGTTTTATGTCGTCAAGGCTTCACGACTTCACAACCTCACGGCATCGCTTGATGACGATGACAGCAGGATTTCATCCGCCTGGCTGCAGCAGATGACAGCGTAGTCGTCTAATGGTAAGACGCATGCATTTTGAGTTCCTCTGGTCACTCACGCATGTCGTAGAACTGAAAAAGTTCGAATCGGCACGGGTGACTGGTTGTATTCGTAGATTTTGCATAAACGAACACAGTGACCACGGGTATACATTATATCCGTGTATTATTGCATTCTTGTGTGTATTGTATTTATTAGACGAGGCTAGGTTTTCTTGCGCATCGCGTTCTTTGAATATTGTAACTTAATCACGAAATATTTGTATAGGGTTTCTTATCGATACAATTACTATCGTATTAATAATCGCAGAGAATAGAATTACAAGTATTTGTCGCATTAAAGTTGTAGCATGTCCGATGTATGTAGATGTTAATAGTAATTAAATATTTAGATGAACGAATGTAGAATAATTTTATTTGAGAAGCTTTTAGCTGTGAAGTCGGATACCATCCGACTTCGTCTCATTTTCCATTGCTTCTCTATCATTAATTGAATAGCAATCTAGTAGCAACCAATACCTATACAAATCTAAATATACGTATTAATTCGATTTTTAATTAATTGAAATATTGCGTAGCCTTAGAAATTTCAATCGAAGTATTCCTCTTAACGTTAGAATTTCAGTAGCTTGTTTAATTCAATTGTAAAGTAGAGTCGAAGAGTTACACGAGTAAATTTAGTAGTTTCGGTAATTAATTTAGTAGTTAAAGATTCCATATTTCCATATATTTTTTCCGCACAAAAGTAATGCCAAATAAAATGCGCAAGAAGACAATTCGTGACGGATAGATTTCCAAGTCGAAGCCATGAACTTGAAATGATTGTAATGTTTTAAAAAGTGTGCTTCGACGAAGAGATCGTCCGAGGATGTTTCACTTTGCAATATTTTTGGTCTTAAATTAAATTCAGCTTTCCTTGAATAAGTAGAGTCACTTCGATTCAATTAATAATAGAGTCATTTCAATTTAATTAGTACAGTCATTTTTATTCTGCTAGTAGAGTCATTTCAATTTAATTAATAGACGTATTTGAATTGAATCAGTAGAAGCATTTTAATTTAATTAATAGAATCGCTTGCATTCAATTACTAGAATCATTGCAATTTAATTAATAGAGTCACTTTAATTTGGTTAATAAAGTCACTTTAAGTCGGTCAATAGAGTCACTTTAATTCGGTCAAAGTAGAGTCACTTCAGTTCAATTAATATCTAGAGTCATTTTTCTTTAAAATTGAATAAAAATTCGTGCCTTAGTCGCTTAGATATGTGTTGTTTCTCGTTTTTAGATAGGATTTTCAGGTTTAACCCTTCCGTGTTGATTGTCTTGCCCCCATTCACGTGCCCAGGTGCTACTTGGGTGGGGAATAGGCGATTGGCACGATGACAATGGTTTTATTTGATTGATATTGTGTGTAGCGACTGACTATGCGTTAGAGTATCGTGCGCGACGTATTTCCCGCATGGTGTGTTTGTGCGTTAGGCTGTGGGATTGCGTCGTTTAGTTTTCAATCTTAATTAATTAACTGTCCGCGTAATATACTATTTACTGCAAACGGGTACCTAGCTTCATTATTAATTAGTAAAGCACCGCGAAATATATTGCTACATTACAGCAACAGTGGTAGAAACCATTGATCGTAAATACGTTTCACGATTGTTTGATCTCGCGCGTTATCCTCTATATAGTTATTGCATTAATACCTGCTCCAAATATATTTGCTATAGTTGATTTGCAAACGTTTGATTGTCGCGCGTAGCACGCAATGGTCTCTAGCCATAGTCAGTCGATTTCAGTGAATTGGTACGTAAAGTTAGAGTGTGGTTGATTTGTATGGCAAGCTCGGGTGTCGGAGGCGTCCCGGGGCGTTCTCTCTAGTGTAGGCTTATTGCACCCGGGCATTCTGAATGAGAATCGTTGGAATGAATGTGTTTGTGTGCCTGTTTGCCATTTTTTAAATATAGCGCTAGGTAGGTAGGTAGTATACTTTGTGGAATGTGTGTGTTAATTATAAGTAGGTAGGGCCGGGCAGGTTGACGCATGGTCTCGGGGTAGGCGCGATTCAAAGGGGGGTTCGCGCGTCAACCTGTTTCAGGAAATCCGATTTGAACATCGATAGTGAAGCTGGTTTGAACGGGGAATGCTGTTCACTTCCTGTTTTACCGTATCGATCTTTCGAATCCGGCGATTCAGAGTCGCCTTCGCGTTCGCGATCGCGGGAAATAAAGTCGCAACGAACGCGTGCAGGCGCAGTACCGCTTCTAATATTATTCGAACGATAGCCATTGATACGAGGCGTTGCAATTACTTTCTATTTGGTCTCCATAAGGAGAACAATATCAATTATACCTGTTACACAAAATAAATTGCTAATATATGTCAAACGTGTTTCCATTTAAATGAGATTTTCGAGTGACATTACGAGGGACCGTGGACTTTGTTGTACATTTCCAATTAGTTAATAATTCATTCATTGTATTTAACTTGTAACAAAAATGTTCAGAAATAAAAGAACTGTTGAACAATAGTATGCTCCAAACTGGGACGATTTTTAAGTTAACGACGTTCTAAAGTAGTTAAATAAAGTTACGCGAGAACCTTAAAATGACAGTACGTGCTACATCTACTCTATTGTTCGTTAAAATAATTTAGAGCTTCGATTGCCAATCGGTTACAATTCTCGTAGAATCATAGATCCAAAAATCATCAAAGCAACGTTCATCAATCTTCGAAGTCGTTCGAGTAATTATAAGCGGTATTGCTTAGCTCGAGGTGCGGCACGATTGCACGAACAAGGATTCTTAAAATCGTTGATCGTCAGCGTGCATTATTATTCGGTTTTACATTTTTCTTTCACCTTTGTAAGTTACTTTTTTGGTTTTGCGATTAGAGAACCTCGAGCTTAGGTTTAAGTTTCAGCGGGCATCGCGCCCGAAGAAAAGATGAAGGCAGCAACCAATGGCTGTTCATTTTTTTTAGATAAAAAGAACGAACGGTCATTTTATATTGTGTTATTTGCAATTTGATTATGTCTCTTACCGTTTTGTCACTGTGTTCGTGTTAGCTTTGCATGCCGTAGAAATTTCACATCTTCATTGGGCAATTCGCGTTTTTTTACCTAGCGTTCCGTTGAGAAATTAATCGCGGGTTGAATTAGCGTTGCGAGAGAATAAAATCGCGAGTCGCTTGATTTTAGAGTTACAAATAAATTCATTCGCACTTCTCGAATTTTATTTAGCGTCGCGTTTGATTTAGCGTTGCGAGTTATAAAATATCGCGTTTGCTTTTGGTATCTTTTAATGCTAATCCCCATAGTTTGCAGAGATATCGTGTAATAGTATATATTTGCTTGTAGCGTTTTCTTTGCTTAGAGTATTCATTTTTAGCCAGCTTTGTAGCGTTGCATTTGCAAAGTATTTAGATTACTTTAAAGGAACTTTTTTCGTACAAAAGTAGGAGTAGTAGCTTCAATTGAATTAAAGTAATTAATAAAGTTAGCGTTGCGAAATTGTCCCATCGCGATTATACTTAGCTTTCCCGTTTAGCGTTGCGCTGATAAATGATCGCGTTTCTCAAGTAGCGTTGCGCATACGATAAAAAGCCCAATGATCTTCCACTGATCATGAGTGGAAAACCAGTTCCTGATGGATCTTCACCAGCAGCCAGGAGCAGCTACACTTCCGCAATTAGTGTTGCGCATTGAAAAATAATAGGTGCATCGATTAGTATTTATTAGCGTTGCGTTAAAGAATAAATAAGGCATCTCTTTTCGGGAATTTCTTTAATTAAATAAGCTAGCACCTTTCGCGATTGACTTGCAATATTTTCTATCTTATTTTTATTAAATTCAGTAAAGTAGCGTTGCGAAAAGTATGTTAAATTCCACTCACGGGTTGATCGGCTTTACAAAGAGTGGATCATGGATAATTATTGTTAGACTGCGAATTTTTGTGCGCATTCGTATGTTTGTAAATGGAATTGTGGAAACAAGATTTAATTGGAAGGTCGCATCATCCCTTAAATAGTAATCTCCACTGGGTTTTGAATATTTTATACATGTATTATATATTTTATATATATTTTTGCATACTAAGTGCATTCTGTACTTTTCTATACATTTAATTTTCCTATAAACGCATGAAAATCCGCAGTCTAATTTTTGCTACTGTTAAGCGACCCTTCTGGTCACTCGATCAATTTTTCGCGATCGCTTTTTATTTTCCTTTATTGCTGTGTCAAAAAACGAGCATCTGGTGTTACAATACTGTTACAATTTATTTGCTTCCCATTTCCACTGTCACGTCACTCAATATAGTCAAGTTTTCTTTTTTATTTGTGCCCAAAAATTTAATCGTCCAGCTGACACAGAGCAGCTACTCCCCTTTTGATCCAATGCGATTCTTCGACGTGCGTTGGAAGCAAAATATACAATACGAAGTTAGAGGAATGACCGGTTGTAGCCAAAACCCCGCGTCTTTCGCTCGTCTTGTACACGGGACAGTGATACACAAATTTAATAACAAATTCGGCTTTCCTGCCGGGCTTTAGCCACATTACGGGAATGAGGTCGAACATTATCTTTGGTTTAGACTCGTCCATTTCCATTAGCTGTCTGTTCCATCTCGCGCCTTCCAAAAACAGGCCCTAAAATTTCAAGTACCGTCTAAATTTTAAATATGTATCCTCTACGCGCGTAGGCAATCAAATAATCGTTGCATAAGGGGTTAATTAATAGTCGATTCGTCTTAATCTTTGAGATTCGAAAGTAATGCAAGCCGTAAGTAATCGAACGCATTCAAGCTACCAACTTTGAATGACTTACAGTCAGCGAGAAAAATATAGATTAACTAAATTTTATTTACTCGATTCATCTCAGCTGTCACGGAATTTTTTACTTTGCTTCAGAAGTACTTTGTTCGTAGGTTTTATATGATTTTATCAGAGAATTTTAAGATTATAATTATCGACAAAAGCAGCCTCTCTGATTTTTTATATTAATTCACATTACGCGTATTAGTTTTTCCCTTCAATTTCGTGTAACCCGATAAGAGATATAAGTCGATGCATAGTTCTAGCAGTATGAGAATTTTTTAACTCGGCACCTATCAGTATTTCCATCTACCTCTCGAAAACGAAAACGAATCGACACTTTCTGCTGAAAATAAATTCATTTGCTCGATCAAACAAATGCATCTCGCAAAGAAAACACGTACCCTGACGTAAACTCCATAGGAAGGCGCGGCATTCACGCTGGTTTCAAACGATGTAACTTCAAACTCAAAGTCAAGTCGATCGATCGGGATCTTGTGTTTGCGAGCGTAATTTTGTAGAACACCGGTAAGAAACGATTGCGTGAAGAAAAATCCCGAAATCCAAAACACATTCGGCGCGTCGTTGTCTATCCAATCTTGGAAGAAGTCTAATCTTTCCAACAAGTCGTTGACGTAACTTCCCAGAGGCTTCAAAGAGGGATACGATTTTTTATCCCACGTCGAAGGAACTCTGCCGATGCTCATACCAAAGAAAACCTCTTCCAACTCGGAGGACATTAAAACCAATCCTTTGATCGCTTTTTGCACGTCCACCAAAGTGCTTCTAATCACGTCCACGAGATTATTGAATCTAATTAATTCTTGCCGCAAAACCGTGTTCATGCTGTTCATGTAAAGGACCGGGTACTTTTTCGAAACCATCAAAATATCGAATCGTGCGCGCATCTTAGATAGAATGTCGCTGCACAGAGAGTAAACCATATCGTCCAAGTCTCTTTCGACCCCTACTCCTGTTATATCTGGCTGAGTTAATAATGCTCCTTCCAATAATTCCAACGACTCTTTGTTATCTTTCGTTATGTCCGCGTTCTCGTGCAATCCGTACACTTCTGGGTGTTGATTAATTGGCAGATCGCGAATGTATTTTAGACATCCGTGATAGTCCGCGTTTTCTGGGAGGCGATAAACGCAGCTCGGAGAAAAGCAGTAGCTGTGAATTAAAAATACGATCTCATAGAATGGGTAGGGAATTATTTACTCCTTTAATGAAACCTAGTTCCTTTTGAAATTGTATTGCACTAAGAATTGCAATATCGTGGTAAATTTAACTATTTGCACTCCATTTGCGCTACTATGAGATGAAGCTTTTTATTATTATTAGTAGTAGTACGTTATTACTTATGCTGTACGCATAGATGTCTTCAAAAGTTAAGATTTACAATTTGTATTTGTCTTTGCTAGTCCAATTATCTTTTCTATTGAATCGAAACAAATCAAAGATAACTTCTCCCCTTTCAAAAGTACGTAATACTATAAACTTTCACGAGAGTTACAAAATTATAGCTAATTTGTACTAGCAGGAAAGTTTTGGAGCGCAAAGGGTTAAATTAAGGGATGCATAGGTGTTGTTCTATGGTTTTGAAACGCGTTGCAGTGAAATTAATAGGACAAAGTACGAAACATCGTAGCTTTCTTTCGTATCGAATTCGTATCGAATCGAATCGAATGTTCCCTTAACTTTCGCGCTACTAAATAATTCCCAGATGGCAAATCTACGCATAACTCGAGAAGCCTTGCTTACCGCGGCGTGTTAATAACATCGTCGTTGTAAAATTGCTCCAACAACGAGTTGAGCAAACGTCTGTCTTTATCGTCGGTCACGCGACCACCGTAATTGCATTCACCGGTTAAGTATAGCAGCGCTTCGAATGGCACTTCCTCGTAATCGTTCAAGAACAGCTAAAAAAGAGTAGCGAAAAATAAATATATCCAAGTTAACCAAGTTACTTAAAATTACCTGCAATTGTAAAATACTGATGCGCAAGTCTGACTCGTTAAACTCGTAAGGAATATTCCATCCCAGTGGACCAAACGTGCGTCTCTCTTGAACGACCGCGTGAAAGAAGCACAACGCGAATAGTAGACTTCTCCACTCGCTTATCTTCGAGCAATTATTAAAGAACTTGTTATCCGATACGGGGTCGTTCAAGTAGCTTCTCAGCAAGTTGTTCTTTAACCCTTTCGGAGGCTCGTTGGTCATCTTGACCCCGTTTTGCAGAATAGAAATTGGAAAATGCTTGGACGGATAGCTGGTTAGCCACAATCGGAACTTTAGATGCGTCTTTTCCGGTACGATAATTTCGTCGCAGATTCTATCCAACTCTTTCATCCACGAAACCGCTAAGTGACAATTTTGGAGCACCACCCACTCTCCGCTCTCAATTCCTCTGTCTATCATGCCCGCTGCGATTGGTCCTTGGCCTTGGCCCAAAGAAATCGTCATCAAATTCTCCTTTGACACTCCGTAATCTTCGGAGAATCTAATCAATCCCGCCATCGGATCCGAGCCAGGCGATAGAATAAAGATGAGCGGGGTGACGTTGCTGGAATCGTTGTAGCACGCTTGAAGATCGAAAGGCGGAGGTTCCACGAAAGATTGTCCCATGTGATGGATCACGAACAGTCTAACAGAAGCTACGATTTTATCCGGCCTTAAGGATTTAAGAATCACCAGCTTCTTCAAGCTTTCGCCCTCGCTTTGAAAGGGAGGCGGAAAGTCTTCCTCCTGGGGATTAGAAGAATCGTAGTATCTCTTCCACAGCGAGGTTTGCGTCTCGAAAGATCGCTTCAATTGCTCCAAGCCTGGTAGATTCGTAGCTCTGACCACATCCGACCAACATTTCTCCGTCAGCCAAGAGGAATCTGGATTCGTATACGGATTATCCAAAGCCACGTCGCCTGCTAATAAAAAGGTCCAAAGATCCGGGTCCACTTTCCTTTCGGCGCGCATCAATCCAACGCACAAGACGAAAGAGAAGATCAACTTGTCTTTCTCGAACAGAGAGCGACAGACGTTTCTGTAAACGCTCGCCGTAAAATACGTGTTCAAGTTGATTATGCGAGCTTGGAGATTAGCGCTCGGCTCGCTGTTGCCTATCGACATCTCGTAGAGATGAATGAACCACGGCAAAGAGTACTGGTACATCGGATCGATGTTGGTTAGCTCGGAAATGCAAAAGAAGAGGACGGACCCGTGGCCGGAGACCGGCTTGTACTCGTTGCGAGCCGTATCGATTTCCGTGGCAGTTTTCGCCGCGACTTCTTGCTTCGCTTCGATATCCTCTGCGAGCGTTTTCGAAGTGGAGAGGATGGTGATCGCGGTCTCGTCCTCGAGGATATTCCCCTCCGAGGCGGACAGAACTTGCAGGATTTTGTCCTCGATCTCCTTCAAAATTCTCTTGTTGTTGGCGCCCTCGACTATCAGCTGATTTTTACGCTCCTCGAGAACCGGCAGCTCCTTCGCCACCACGATTCCCAGCAGCTGGTCCTGCAATCCCTGAGGAGTTATCATAAAGTTGAGAAGCGTGACTTTTACGACCACTTCCGGCAAGTAATGCGGATTCCTCAAACGCGTAGTCATGTAAAATCGAAAATCTGCATTGTACTCGATCACGTTTTCCCCGAACTTCATGTACAGAACGCCGCGCTCCTTGTAAACGTTTTTCAGCAACACTGGCTCCAAGATGGCGTCTATATCCTCGAGAATGTTTTCCAAAAGGACGGGCATTCCGAGTTGAATAGCGGAGTCGACGATCTTGACGTAGCTCGGATCCGAGAGCTTGATAACCAGCAAGTTGTTATCCTTCTCCATATTCTTGATCCACTTGTTGGCCTGGTTTTGCGGGTCGATCATGAGCGGCCATCGATCAGCGTTTTCCACGATTATTCCGTTCTCCACGGAGAAATTGTCCGCGGGCAAGCCAAAGATGATCCAAGCTCTGATTTCAACCTGTCTGCCCAAAATATCAATTAAGCTGAACCGTTTTCCGCACGGAATCTCCGCTTCGACGCAAGATTCGTGCCACTCCGCGATCAATTTGTTTCTGTAATCGACCGTGAAAGCTCCGAAGTACGCGACCACACCGGAAGATAGCAAGACGTCCCCGATCACGTTGTTGAGACTGGCGGCCAACACGGTGGCAGTTTCGTGCCACCTGTTCTTCTCTCCGCTCAAACCTCCCAACAATTTCTCAGCCCTCTCCAACTTTTTCTTGCAAAAATCGATCTGATCCTCGAGCTTCTTCTTCACTCTCGTGCACTCGGCGAACTCGTCGTTCAACGATTGCAACTTCTGCGAGACCTCTTGCAGAAGGGCTCTCTTGGCATTCAAAGCCTCCATCTGCTTGGCGAGCGCGGCTTCCGCTTCAGCTAGCATCGCCTGCTTCGGCGCGACAACTTTTATGACTCGATCGTAAACTTCCAAAGCTCGAACCCACTTGCACAGACCTTCGCAGGCGGTGGAAACCTTCTTAATCGCTTCCGGTTGGAAGCTCCTGTCGTTGATGAACTTCTCTCGGATTCGCTTCATGTAAGCCGGCGGAATGTTGTCCTTGTCGAAGTTCTTTAAACTCTCGAGGAACCGCATGTCGCCCAGCATTCTTATGGAAGCCGGCCAGTAATCCTCCGCCATCTGTCCAGTTGCCGGATCATGAGCCTTTTCCGGTTTCACGCCTTTCAGAACGCAAACAGCTTCCATGACCAATCTCACGCCCGCCGGTGGACTCTTCATCGAGCGAACTATGCTTATGTCCGAGGGTTTCAAGGTGTCCAGGGCGGCCAAAGCGGCTTCCAAAGCTGGCGTAGCTTCGGCCAAATCGCTCTCGCAGTCGTCTTTGATCGCTTGGGACGCCGCGGCT
Organism: Eucera pruinosa; assembly: GCA_028830335.1. NCBI lineage: Eukaryota > Metazoa > Arthropoda > Insecta > Hymenoptera > Apidae > Eucera > Eucera pruinosa. The sequence continues at coordinate 6,073,567 of JAMYCR010000019.1, forward strand.
GCTTCGTTGGCCAAAGCTTCCTCGGCCGCTACGATTTCTTTCCTAGCTTCGATGTTTACGGTGTCCTGCTCGATCCTCACCATAAGCTTGTTGCTCAACTCGGATTGCGCCAACAGTTTCGGCTGCAAAGCTTGCAACTCCTTTTTCATCACCGCTATTTGCCCCGCGGCGAAGTCCAGCTTCTCTAATCCCGTCTCGTAGCGCATCTGTTGTACAGTTATCTCGTTGATCTTCTGCTGGTACAATCTGCAAAACGATTTTATCAGCTGCAAGAAGCTCGTAGGAGTCACGTAGTATCGTCTGCCTTGGGATTTGAAGTAATCCTCGCTGGCCACCGCGATGCTCGTGTGAAACTGTTTAGAAACTCGCACGCACTTCTCTCGCAAACCGGAGGAGATGTTCAGATTAAGCAGAGACATCCTGGCCACCTTTTCCAACGCGTCTTCCGGCCAAACCATGTACCAATCGATCGTGCAACAGTTTATCAGCGAAGGGAACATCCTCAGACGGTTCCTGAACTTGTCTCCGATCGGGGACATGGTCAGAATCCAGTGCAGATTATTTATTATCCGCTCGAGGAACAAATTGTAAAGAATCATCGGAGTTATCTCCGCCTTTTTGCCCCCGACGGTGTGCACCACGTTCGTCATCTTCTCCAAGATCTCGGCTTTCTCCTCCGTGTTGTACAAGTTCGGAACGTCGGCCGTGTTCAGGACCATGTTGATGTCCTCCACGAAAGACTCGTCCTTTATCTGGTGATCACCGAATAGAAAGGAAGTGGATTTTCCGTCGCATCCGACGCGCAGCAACAAATTCTTCAAGTCTTCTCGCCACTCTCCGAATCCGTAGCTAGTGGTTATCTCGATTTGGTGTATGGCATACTCGCACATATTGGTTGCCAGCTTCGCGCAAGAGCTTCTCCCCGATCCTCCCATCCCGATTAGGAGCGCGTGGCCGTTCTCCTGCTGCAGGATCCGCGAAATCCGCGAAATATGCTCGATCGCGTATCTGAATAGAACTAAATTCATGGCCGTCTTCGACAGCATGTTGTACTCGGTTAAATAGTAGTCCATCTTCTCCTGCAAGTCTCGCAAATCCACCACCTCGTCGTACACTTTTGGATCGGCGTCCGGCTCCACGTAATTTCCAAAGAACAGCTCTCGTAGATGCGAACTTTTGATCTCCTTCTCGTCCTCTCCGAGCAGCCTAATTAATACCTTCTCGAGTGGTTGCCGCAGCTGATCGTAGCAAGTGAATCGAACCATTTGGAACAACGTCTCCTGGTCGTTGCCGTCCACCAATCTGTCGTGGAACACTCTGTACACCTCGTGAATCCAAAGTCTTATCAACTTATCGGGATCGCCCATTCTGGATGCCGGGACCAAAAGGATTCCTCTGATAACTCGGCTAAAGTCGCGCAGATTGAACGTGTAATGACTCTTCGCTGGCGTCGGCAGGAAGCTGTTGATCGCTCCGAGGAAAATGTCCATCGTGGCCGTCACAACCATCTTTCCCAGTCGAGACACTTCCGTGGAAAATCCTTTGGAGAAATGCGAGTCGAGAATGGAGGAGAAGATCTTGGTCATGGTCGCCTCTTCGAAGAAGTCGATCCCGATCACGTGAGCGTGCCGAGTCAATCTCGGCGTGACCACGTTCGATCCTCCTCCGGGTGGGAGCATAGCGCAGATCAGGAGGATATCTACCAGCTGAAGCGTGCTCGTGTCCTTTAAATCGAACCAGTGGCCGTGGTCCACCCATTGACGAATCAACTCGATCGGTGGCTGGGCCCCGTACATTTCCTTTTCAGGCATACTGAGATCGTCTACGAATAGAACGCACTTCTTTCCCATCTGTGGACCGTACACGCCTTTCCTCCTTCGGTCCAGCTTCGACATCACGATCTCCTGAGTTTGGCACGCCGTGGTACGCGCGCTAAAGTTGACGATATTCTCGACGAATTTATCGCGGGCCAGAGATTGAAGGTAGTTCAAGACGATGGCAGATTTCCCGGTTCCCGTTGGACCGACGAATAAAATTGGGATGTTTCTGTGCAGAAGGTTCGCCAGGAAGAAACACTGAATCGCCACTTCGGTGGTGGGCACGATTAATTGACTGGTGCTGATGTCTGGCAACAGAGACGCCTGCGAGATAGAAATTGCAATTACTAGACTGCGCGCGCGGATTTTCGAGGCATTTAGCTTTGGGGAGGAAGTTGTTTGGTGGCGAACGGTGCAGAAGCAATTACGATACATGCATTATAAGTATGGGTAAATAGCGTGATACTATGATAAATTATAGTAGATAGTATGATATTTAGAGGGTAAATCCCAAATATACGTATAAGTAGATACTATGATACTGTGATAAAGTATAGTATATCCTATGATATTTAGATAGGCGAGAAATCGTAATATTGCTGCTGCTTCTTCGAGCTTATTTATAAGCGTATGCATTTAAGTAATAGAAAAATCCGCGGTCCATTATTTACGGTTTATTACTTATTATCGCTCGATTAGAATTTTCCAGTCAAATGCAGCAGCAGCACCTTGGCATGCTTTAGTTGTTGCGTTGAGTTGCTCTGAGAGTTATAGACAACTTTAACTTGCAGTTATTACATAGAGTTGGCCTTTTAAAGGTACGGCAATAGTTTCCTGCACTTAAATATTCATTTTTCAGCTCGTGGCCATTCTTTCTCGACGTACGAGGGCTCGAATTGAAGCTCGAGCTTGTAGCCAAGCAGTCCTTTCGAGCTTCTTAAGCGAGAAGTCCGCGATTTATGTTTAATTTATTATAAACAAATGCTTTGCATTGCTGTAAGTAATTCACCCGATACGAACGATAACTAAATAAAGATACATACTTGCTTCAAAGTTCCTAGACTTCTTTTCTTTACATCCCCGGACCCAAAATGAAGCTTAAGGTTTCAGAAATACAGTGCTAGCAAGTTTTTGTTAGTAGAGCGTCTGGCACATTTGTTGTAAACAAATGTTTGCCATGATGGTAAGTTCCCCGTAAATGGTAGGTACCAGCTCGATAAAAAGAATAATATCTCGACTCCCAGACGATGTCCCGTGACGTACGAGGGCTCAACGTAAAGGTGAGACTCCGAGGAATACGCGGCATACGTTTTACGAGGATAGACCTTCGGGTTCATTTGTTATAAACAAAAATATATCGCCACACTGTTAATTGTTTATAAACTACCCGAAGAAAAATCAATGATACCTCGGCTTCTAGACGTCCGATTTCGATGAACCTTGGCTCAAATTAAAGGGGAAGGTTCAAGGAATATTACCGATGCATCCACTGCACCGTAAACATTACGGTTAATTTGTTATAAACAAATATTTTCTATTTTTGGAAGTAACTCAAAAACTATACTTAGGATGGGTTTGGAAGCAGATGAAAAGTATTCCTAGGACATTTCCCTTTAATTTGAGTCAAGGATGATCGAAATCCGACGTCCAGAAGCCGAGTAATTAGCATTCTTATAAAACTAGAAAAGTTTTGTCCGCTAACTTTCGTCCGAAGAATAAATGATTCTTGTCAAAGAAAAAAATTAATTTCTCCACTTCTAGACGTCGGATCAGAACAAACGACTACTCAAATTGAAGGGGATACTTTCGGCTACAAGATAGAGTAGGCCTCATCCTAGTAGCACTTCCGGTTTAGAAGTTATAAGCGTTTCTTTCCTACTAGTTAGTATAACTTGCAAACTATATATGCAATCGCTTTAAAACCTATTAGAGCTTATTTCTGGGCTTTAAAGCTATAACTTGAGCCAAGGCTGGTTAGTATACCTTGTCTAGAAGCCGAGATATATGCATAAATATAATACAATATTTAAATGCTTATATCTTCGCTTCTAGACGTGCTATACTAATGAACCTGGACTCAAATTAAAGGGCGAAAGTCCAGAAATGTGTTCTAGTAGGTTTAAAGGCAATTGCATTAGTAGTTTTCGAGTTATTTCAAATTAAAGGAAATAAACGCTTATATCTTCTAAACCGGAAGTGCAACTGCAATGAAGCCTACCCTATCTTGTAGCCGGAAGTCTCCCCTTTAATTTGAGTCGTCGTTTGCCCCGATCCGATGCCTAGAAGCGGAGATATTAATTTTTTGAGAAAACTGGAAAAGTTATGTCCAATTCAGTATAAATCCAGAAATTTCCAATTTCCAGGCGGCAAAAGTATTGACCAAATCGGTGACTTTTTTCGACGCACCATCTAGCGGTAGAAAGGTGGAACTAAACATGTAATTTTATGAATAATTCTTGTTAAATTAAAAAAATTATATCTCCGCTTCTAGACATCGGATCAGGACAAACGACCACTCAAATTAAAGGGCAGACTTGCGGCTATAAGATAGGGTCGGTCTCAACACGGTAGCACTTATGGTTCGCAAGTTATAAGCGTTTCTTTCCTACAAGTTAGTATAACTTGCAAACTATATATGCAATCGCTTTAAAACCTATTAGAGCTTATTTCTGAGCTTCAGAGCTTTAATTTAAGCCAAGGTTCATTAGTATAGCACGTCTAGAAGCCGAGATATAAGCAAAAATGTAATTCCATATTTAAACGCTTATAACTTCACATCTAGACGTGCTATACTAATGAACCTCAGCTTAAATTACAGCTTGGTAGCACAGAAATAAGCTTTAATAGGTTTTAAATCGATATCATTTATAGTTTGCAAGTTATACTTAATTGTAGGGAAGAAATGCTTATAACTTCCGAACCTTAAGAGCTAGCGGGATGAGACCTACCCTATCTTGTAGCCGGAAGTCTCCCCTTTAATTTGAGTCCTCATTTGTCTCGATCCGATGTCTAGAAGCGGAGATATTAATTTTTTAAGAAAACTGGAAAGTTATGTCCAATTCAGTATAAATCGAGAAATTTTTAATTTCCAGGCGGCAAAAGTATTGACCAAATCGGTGACTTTTTTCGACGCGCCATCTAGCGGTAGAAAGGTGGAACTAAACATGCAATTTAATGAATAATTCTTGTTAAATTAAAAAATTAATATCTCCGCTTCTAGACATCGGATCGGGGCAAACGGCGACTCAAATTAAAGGGGAGACTTCCGGCTACAAGATAGGGTAGGTCTCATCCCGCTAGCTCTTAAGGTTCGGAAGTTATAAGCATTTCTTCCCTACAATTAAGTATAACTTGCAAACTATAAATGATATCGCTTTAAAACCTATTAAACCTTATTTCTGTGCTACCAAGCTTTAATTTAAGCTGAGGTTCATTAGTATAGCACGTCTAGATGTGAAGTTATAAGCGTTTAAATATGGAATTACATTTTTGCTTATATCTCGGCTTCTAGACGTGCTATACTAATGAACCTTGGCTTAAATTAAAGCTCTGAAGCTCAGAAATAAGCTCTAATAGGTTTTAAAGCGATTGCATATATAGTTTGCAAGTTATACTAACTTGTAGGAAAGAAACGCTTATAACTTCCGAACCATAAGTGCTACCGTGTTGAGACCGACCCTATCTTATAGCTGAAAGTCTCCCCTTTAATTTGAGTGGTCGTTTGTCCTGATTCGACGTCTAGAAGCGGAGATATAATTTTTTTAATTTAACAAGAATTATTCATAAAATTGCATGTTTAGTTCCACCTTTCTACCGCTAGATGGCGCGTCGGAAAAAGTCACCGATTTGGTCAATACTTTTGCCGCCTCGAAATTGGAAATTTCTCGATTTATACTGAATTGGACATAACTTTTCCAGTTTTCTCAAAAAATTAATATCTCCGCTTCTAGGCATCGGATCGGGGCAAACGACGACTCAAATTAAAGGGGAGACTTCCGGCTACAAGATAGGGTAGGCTTCATTGCAGTAGCACTTCCGGTTTAGAAGTTATAAGCGTTTCGTTCCTAAAATTTAGTATAACTTAAAAACTTCAAATGCAATCGCTTTAAAACCTACTAGAACCCATTTCTGAACTTTCACCCTTTAATTTGAGTCCAGGTTCATTAGTATAGCACGTATAGAAGCGAAGATATAAGCATTTAAATATTGTATTATATTTATGCATATATCTCGGCTTCTAGACAAGGTATACTAACCAGCCTTGGCTCAAGTTATAGCTTAAAAGCCCAGAAATGAGCTCTAGTAGGTTTAAAAGCGATTCTGTTTGTAATTTGCAAGTTATACTAAATTGCAGGAAATAAACGCTTATAACTTCTAAACCGGAAGTGCTACTAGGATGAGGCCTACTCTATCTTGTAGCCGAAAGTATCCCCTTCAATTTGAGTAGTCGTTTGTTCTGATCCGACGTCTAGAAGCGGAGAAATTAATTTTTTTCTTTGACAAGAATCATTTATTCTTCGGACGAAAGTTAGCGGACAAAACTTTTCTAGTTTTATAAGAATGCTAATTACTCGGCTTCTGGACGTCGGATTTCGATCATCCTAGACTCAAATTAAAGGGAAATGTCCAAGGAATACTTTTCATGTGCTTCCAAACCCATTCTAAGTATAGTTTTTGAGTTACTTCCAAAAATAGAAAATATTTGTTTATAACAAATTAACCGTAATGTTTACGGTGCAGGGGATAGATCGATAATATTCCTTGAACCTCCCCCTTTAATTTGAGCCAAGGTTCATCGAAATCGTACGTCTAGAAGCCGAGAAATAAATATTTTATTGCGACTATAATTTATGAATACGTTTCATTAACGCGATACTTTTGTTTATAACAAACGAACCACGCCTTTTGTGATCAAATAGCTTACTGTATAACATTCCTTAAACCTTCCCCTTTAATTTGAGCTAAGGTTCATCAAGATCGGACCTCTAGAAGCCTAGAAATAAATATTTTTCTGCGAGTATAATTTATGAATACGTTACATTAACGCGATACTTTTGTTTATAACAAATGAACCACAACTTTTATCAACAAATAGCTTACTGTATAACATTCCTTGAACCTTCCCCTTTAATTTGAGCCAAGGTTCATCGAAATCGGTCGTCTAAAAGCCGAGGTATCATTGATTTTTCTTCGAGTAGTTTATAAACAATTAACAGTGGGGCGATATATTTTTGTTTATAACAAATGAACCCAAAGGTCTATCCGCGCAAAACGTATAGCCGCGTATTCCTCGGAGTCTCACCTTTACGTTGAGCCCTCGTACGTCACGGAACATCGTCTGGAAGTCGAGATATTATTCTTTTTATGAAGCTAGAACTTGGAATTGATGAGGAACTTACCATCATGGCAAGCCTTTGTTTATAACAAATGAACCAGATGCTCTACGATAAAACCCTCGTTGCATTGCATTTCTGGAAGCTTACGCTTTAATTTGTGTCCGGCGATATGAAGAAAAAAGGTCTAGGAACGTAGAGGCAAGTATCTTTACTTCTATATCGCTCGTAGCATGTGTTATTTACAGGAAGGCGAAACATTTGTTTATAACAAAATAGTCACAAACTTTTTCCATACGAAACTGATTGCACCTTATTCTCGAAACCTTAAGCTTCAATTTAAGCCCTCATACGTCCAGAAACACCGACTTGGTGCTGAGAAATTAATATTTCAATCTCTCGAACCGTTTACCGTTCCCTTAAGAAACCACCTGGGCTCAAAGTCTCATAATGAAATTTATTTGTAGCCTAATCGCGAGCCCTAATGTAGATAATTAGTACTTGTAAAGCTGGGTCCATCCATGGTATCCAACATCCGTTGTTCCTTTTATCGTAGATCCAATCGAACACGGTTCCCTTGTCAGGAAACAGTTGCTGCTTCGTCAATTTAAATGCCTTCGGCTTTGGATGCTCGTCTTCGTTGCCGAGCAACAATCTTCTCAAGTAGACGTCGAAAGTCTTCCTGCTCTCGCTGGTTAACGTCGAGCACATTCCCCAAACCATGCTGAACATTAAGATACACTGAAGCCAAACCGTGCTCACCTGCGCTTCTTGGTCGAGCATCGCAGTCAGAAGTCTCGTAAACGACTAAAATTAATAGATACGCTGTTACGCCTCTCTAATCCTCGCTTTAAATTTAGTAATATCAACCCTCGCATCGCTAACTTAGGATACCTTGTACTCAGAGCTGAGGAAAAGCTATCGTATACTATTTTAAATAATAAATTCTTTACCGTTCGAATGAAATAGTAGCAAGCAGGAATTCATATATATGCATACACTATATATAATATAATGTATTACAGTATTATATTATTACATTATTACATTATTACATTATTACAGTATAATATATAATATAATATATTACTATTTCATTTTTGGATTGCAAAGAATTAACCCTTTGCTCTACAATTATTTTCGTAGCTATTTAGACTAGCGATAGTTAAATTAGAGTTTCAATTAAATGTCATCCTTGATAGTAAGCGTCCTTGTTGAACCTGTAGCGTAATTCATAGACCGTGTGTACCTCGCTACTGTAGGCCAACGGGTTGATAATCGAATATATCGTACGTAATATGCAGTAGAGTAAAGCGAAAGAAAACTACGAAAACAGCAAGAGGCGTAACAGCAATATTAAGATAATGAAAAATATCGCGACTTCCCGAAGGTGGCCGCAAAACATCACTCGCAATAATACGAAAACCTCAGCGATGCAAGGATTAATACCGATTGGTATCAGTTAGAAAACAGTTTCAATTACTAGAAACATGTGAAGCTGCGGCACTTCAATGAACGTGTTGCAATAGTGATCGACGAAGAATAAAATCGGTTCTGTGAGCCACTGAATCAGCTCGAGAATCAACTCGTACTGCTCGACGAGCAGCTTCTCTTTCAGATACTTCTTGTACGAATCGAATAATGGATTCCAGCCTAATTGAGACGGTTCCATGTAAATCATTCCGCATCTGCTAACCGTGGCAGGCGACGCGTGCTCCAAATCCGCCGGCTCGAACATCATGTTCATTTTAGAGGACATCTGGATGATTTCTCCCGACATCAAGCAGAGCTTCTTGTTATCGTCCAGCACCGTGTTCATGCTTTCGATCCAAACGGCGTCCACCGGTCCGTCGAACACGATCCATTTCCGTTCCACAGATATCGATTGCGCGAACTCTCGGAACATGTTGGCCAAAACGCCGTCGCTCCACTCGTGCGACACGGGATCGAAGCTGCCGTAAAGCTGGTCCAAATTAATCGCTTTCGGATTGATTATCTTGTACGTGACCGGGAATTCTCGCATCGCGGCGCGTCTCTTGCCGGACAAATCGCCCATAGCCTCGGCCAAGCTTTGATAGGCCTGCGTCTTTCCGCTCAGGGTGTGACCCACGATCATCAAGCCGTGGCGCACCAGAATCATCTCGTAGATCTGGATTATCTTGTCCACGTACCAAGCCGTCGATTGCAAGTTTCGTTTCTCCAACGCCGCGTTCACTAGCTCTATCAGCTCGCCGCGATCCGCCTGCGGCAAGCTGACGCCCGGAAACAGATCCGTGTAGATTCCATTGAACAAAGGGATATCTTGAGCCAAGAATTTCGCAAGATTCACGTCGATGATCGCTCGAAGCACCAAGATTGACTCGTTCTGCGTCGGATACTTGAGTTTCAAGTTGCCAGCGGCGGTGAGCACGGTTTTCACCGCTCTCATTCCGTAATCGTAATGATTCTGCGAGCTCAGCTGCTCCGAGCACAATTTGTACGTGTGCACGATCTTCTCCGCCAAGTTTTTCGCGTCTATAAAGCCGAAAGAGTAGAGAGTGATCTCTCCGATCATCGCGTAATCGGGAACCATCATCGCCACCGTGCGGAACAACACTTTCAAGTTATCCGGAAGCTCCTGACGTCCCGCGTATCCCGGATTCATAGTTATGATGATGTAGTAAGTGGGATTGAGCTTTATCTCCGTGCCTTCGAACATGAATTTCTCCAGCTTCGCGCTGATCGCCATCTGAATGGTTAGAATCTGCTGCGCGATCACCGAAAGAACCTCCAATTCTATTCTATTGAACTCGTCGAAGCAAGCCCAGGCGCCGGACTGGGCGAGACCTTTAAAAAACTTGCCCATCGCTTTGTAATCCAATCCGTCGGAGCAATTGAACACCACGCACTGCTTCGCGACCGCTTTCGCGAGATCTTTGGCAGTCTCCGTTTTACCAGTTCCCGCTGGACCCTCCGGAGATCCACCCAAGTTCAATTTCAGCGCGCTCATCAGAGTTCTGTAGCATCTATCTGTCAGAGGCGTGATTACGAGCCTTAAAGTGTTTCCGAGATACTCGAAAGCGTACGCCACGCTGGTCGTGATCATTGTTACTAGGATGCTGTTGTCCACCCAGTAGTATCTCAGCTGCGAGATCCAGTCGAAATCCATCACGTTGCTCACCTGCTTGTCCACCAATAAACGCACCACGTCTCGCGCGTGAACGTCGATCACAATCAACGCGTTTATCGTGATCCTCGCTCCTGGATCTAATTTTCCTCTCACGAGAGTCACCGTTCTCTCTATCTGCGCGTTACACGTCTCCAAATATTCCACGGTGGAGTGATTCTGAAAGGACTCGCACACTTCGCTGGTCCAGTGCACCTGGCTGCAGCAGATGACGATTTGACCGGGCCACGAGAAGATCCACTCTTCTCGGCGAGTATTAAAGTAAGCCACGATGCTCTCCTCGGCGATATCTCGAAGAGAGGCGATCATAAGCTCCTCCACTTGGCACAGCCACTTCTCAACCATGCCTTTCGCGTCCGCGGGATAAATCTTGCCGCTCAGTGGAACGTACTCTTCTTCGTCCGACAGTATCCCGATTATCTCTTCGTCTTTGGTGAAGCGCAGCTTGCTGATTCCTTCGAAGCACTTCTTCAAGTGCGGCTGAACTCTCTGAGGATCCTTCGTTTCGGAGAGAATCTCCAGAAGTTCGTCGTTGGACAGAAAGAAGAAGCGAGGGAAGAACAAACGCTTCTTCTCCAGATAGTCGTTCAAACCTTTCTGGATCTCTTCCAGCAGCGAGTTGCAAAGCGTCAACTGCTGCAACATGTTTGGCATGCCTGTTGCGTCCAGGACGCGACTGTTTTGCACCGCGTACGCCATAACGCTGCGCCAGATTTTGTCCATTCGGCGAAAGTTCTTCGCCTCCGTCGGCATCTGACGCATGATGTCTTCGCTGCTGAAGATCGGCTCCAAATACATCCACGTCGCCTGACAGTTCAACCACTGATCGATTATATCCTGCATCAGCAGCAACTTGTTCTCCCAAGATTGCATCTCGTGCTCGAACGCCTTTATAAAGGGAGAGCTTCTCATCGTCTGAGCTTTCAAAATATGGTCGTCCAACAGCAGCTGAATATCGTCCACGGCTGTTAAGATAAAAACGCCGGTCTCGCGATACGGAGTGAATTTGAATTCGATCTCCGCCCACTCCTCTTTCATCTTTTGCAAGTTCTGCTGAAGCGCGTGCTCCTTCACGGCAGCCGACGATATTTCCTCGAGCTTGCCGATGTGAACTAGCAATCCTAACTCGATCATGTCCGAAAGACAGCTGCTAGATGTTGGAGTAACGTCTAAGTTCACCACTTTGCTAATTTCAGTCCAGTGTCGCTTCTCCAATCCTGGGGTGCATATAATTTGCAGAAGAGGAATAAATTGCTTGAACTTGTCCACCTTTGCGCGAACCACTTCGGTGATTTTTCGCGCGCCGGGAATGTCCGCGACCAACCGCGCCATCCTATATAACGTTCTCCATATGTTATCCGTCTCCTCTTTAACGTATTCCGCGTCGAGACCGAGAAACGGACCGTAATACCACTTGTCGTAATTCGCGTGAAAGTCTAGCACCGTGTGCCAGAGAGTATCGAGCGCGTTCACTATGCTAGACATAGTTGGAACGGTCATATATGGACTTAATTCCATGTCGAGAAGAGTTTCCTCTTCGTTGATCTCTTCCATCTCCTTTCTAATCTCCTCCATTCCGGTGGAGAGATGCTCGATCTCGTCCACAGCCTCTTGCATCTCGTCCATAGTCAACACCGGCGGATCTTTCCGCTTGAATTGATCGATCGCGGATTGCATGTGCTGGATCTTCGTCTCGAAGTTGTCTCTTCTCACGCGCAACACTTCTTCCAAGTATTCTTTCCGCATGTTTAATCTGGCGCTCACCAGATCCATCACCGACTCCATTTCTTTCGGCCAAGTTATGGTGCGAGTATTCAATTGAATCTCCTCGTTCGTGGGTGGTTGGTAATCGAAAAGGAACAAGATCAATTCTATGCATCGCGCCAGCCTTCTTTTCAAGTTGAACATGGTCGAGTCGCGACTCTCGCACAGGTAATTGTACAACTCGACAACCTCCTGCGTTTTCTCGGGCATTTTCGAGATAGTCTCGGCTATCTTGTCGAAGTTGGAACACAGATCGCGATTATTCGAGTGCAATTCGTTCGCGAAGAAATCGCAGATCTCCGTGCGAAGCTCGTAAAGTATTCGTCTTATCGTGTTATTCACTACCGTGCAGTCGATCTCTATCATGTTAAGGGGAATCTGAATTCAAACGCTAAATTAATTTATAAGGTATGCAAAGCGTGTTTGAGTACGTTTCGTAGAAAACAATGCGAGTGGCAAGAATCTAATTTGCTATCAAGAAGAGAGAATTGTTTTGAGTACCGTTTATTGAATGTACGTATTGAATAGCAATTGAAATGAATAATTGTTGAAAGTACCGTTCATTTAAATCTGCAAGTACTGTAAATTCCAAATCTATTTGTTCGCTACGTGCTTGAGAGTATCGGAATACAGAAAATATAAAAAACCAAAAATACTTATCCGTGTATTTGTCCGTGTTGACACGTAGAATATTTTAAGAATAAGAAACAAACGTTATCAACTTTGCCATTTACATTGTTTTCTAGAAAACCTTCTTATTTATCGTTCGCATACTTACCTTGTTGCGAAACATGCAAATATCTTTCCTAAGCTCGTCGTAGCCCTTAATTCTCGCTTCGAACTCGTGCAAAAACGGCGTTGGCTCTACAGTGAAAAAGTTGTCCAAGTCTTGCTTAGCTTCGCCGTTCACGATGTATAGCAAACTCTCGTAGCACTTCAAATATATTTGCGGTCCCGTCGCGTGACCGCTCACGATCTCCAACACGTCGTCGATTATCTTTAACACCTGCAACATTTTTCTTTAACGTGATGCATACTTAAACTATGCGATGACAACGTTTACTATCAGCGCGAAATATTCCATCTTCTATACTATCAACCAATTTTTTGCGATGCTGCTTTCCCTATTGGAATTTAATTTAATTTGGTCCATTGCACAAAATAGTCTTCGTGCACTCTCTAACTCTTTAGTATCGTTTTATCGCTTATCGTTTGACGTTGTTGCAGAATATTAATTAAAAATGTATTCATTCAAGCGCTTCGCGATATTTATTTTCGCTTACCGATTCTTCGTACCGCGAAACAGAAAATAGAAACTGCTGCTTCTCGAGCTCGGGAAACAAGACGGTTTCAATTTTCGGAATCATCGTTCCAACTTTAATAATCTTGTCGAAGCACTGCGAAATGATTCCACGGACTTGCAATATGTCGGGACTGCAGTGCAAATTAACCGTACCAAGTTCCGCTTCCACCATCACTGTTACAAAAGGAGTTCTAAAATGCAGCTGCGATGAATATTTCGCCCAGAACACGTCCGAATAAATCGTATAACGATAAGAAGTCGCGTACTTGAAGAACATGAGATCTCTGTAATCCCCCTCGAAGTAATTTCCATCGCTGTACTTCGAGAAAAAATTCCTCATATTGCGTAGAATTTTCATTATCATAGATCGAAGCTGCTTCGATAAAAGAGTATTCACGCTTCGGAAATATTTCTCGATTAAGGCTGTAGACGCATTGAAATGCCTCTCGATCAAGCAGGACCAAACTTGCTTCTTTTCTAAAAAGAACTCCGCCACATCCGCCAGCCAATTATCGATCAAATGCTGCACAGCTTCGTCGCACAATAAAGTTACCCTGGATTCCACTTCGGTCGCTAAAATAGGAATAGATCCTATGTCTGAAATCTTTATTATCGCCGTGTCTTTGTATCTGAAAAGTACATCTTCAAATTCCAAGCGAAACTTCAAAAAAAAAAGGATCGATTAACGTTTAGTGAAACTTGCTTGAGAAAATACAAATTCTGAATATCTCTCAGGATCTCGTTTCCGATAAACAAATTGTGCCGCATAAAATGATTCGCCATTAATTTAGATTGGTGCCAGGGAATAGGTGCTCGGATGTTTAGCACCGGATACACCCAGCGCGGTCGCTTAATCAGAAATTCTCTATAAGTGTCGATAATTTCTATTTCCAATTCCGTTAATCGTTCAGCGAAGCTACAATTAAAAATCGCTTGTCGAGTCATAGTAAGCCGTCTAGACAAGAATTAGGAGCACAAAATAATAAAATAAATTAAGAATCAGATGATGAACGCACTCTTCTACGTTCCGTAATCTACCAGTGATTCGTTTCCTCGCTTCTTCGAGATGAGTATTGTCGTAGTAATCCAAATTGCTCTCGCCAATGCAGTAATTCTTAAAATACAACGGTTTGCTGTACTCTTCTTCCTCCATTTCAACTTCCATTTCCTTCTTCTTCGTCTCTCTCAACGCGTCTTCTATTTTCTTCTCTATCGATTTCGGGATTTCCGCTTCGACTACTTGAAACACCTGCGAACAACGCAACAGCATTGCTATCAACGAATCTGCAATCGTAAGAGGAAAAAAGAAAAAAAAGAATATAACGAATGCAATCGAAATAATAAAAAAATAAGGTAATAATAAGTAATACCTCTTTTCCTGAAAACATCTTGCTTTTTTGCTTTTCCTTTTTCAATTTCTTCATTTTGCAAGCTCTTAGCAGCTCGTTTTGCTTTCTCTTCCACGACCAAGTACCGTCTGCCAGATCTTGCAAATTAATTATATTGTTTGATGGAAATTGTTCCAGCTCCAGCATAGCATCGTTCTCGTGTCTTTTGATATATTCCATAATCGGATTCGCAAATTTCTATTCAACACTTTGAAGAAAATTGTCTCCTGAACATTTTTCTTCCAGTCCTTCAAATTTTCACGTGACATGTACGAGTTTAATGCCTCTTAAAATTGTCTTCATTTATTATCTGACAAACAGCCGTTTAAACGATATAATATTTACACCGTATAGTAATATAATTCGCTAGGATAAATTACAGCTTTATACGAAAGCTTCATTATTTCTTGCGTGGTAAAATATTAGCTAACTTCATTTATTAATTACATTACAATTGCAATTACAATATCTTACAATCGATCGATCGCGGTAATCGTTACGCCAAGGGAATTGTTTAATTTTGTAAAACGTTACAAATTGCTCAACATAAGCGCGCCACGATGTAAGAGTACGTAAAATAGTTGGGATTGTTAATATATTACCTTCGCTTAACGTAATTGCACGTGCAGTCCGGAAGAAGAAGGCATTTTAGCCGCAAATAGCGGGTAACTATGACAACTACATACATATATTGGGAGTCATATGCGTAAATCGTAAATTAGAAATGCTATCAGGGTTGCTCGATTGAATTGACGCCGGATTTAACGAAAAGATTGCGCGTGAAATCGTAGAGTAAATTAAGGGTGGAGTTACTTAACACCAGATCTATACCAGCAATTAAATTATACGTACTTACATCGAGCCGATTAAAACGATAGAATGATTGTAGAAATACATAATGCGAGGAAAAGAAATCTTCATCATCATCGCGCTATTTAATAGAAGATTTTCGAAAATCTCCGAAAATGCATCACTGCGAATTCATACGCATTTTATTAGAGATGGTAGATAGGTAGTTCTAGTGTTAAATTGAAATATTTGACAAGGTTTAATGCGTGACAAGCTCTTATTTTCAAATTTGCAACAGAGGAGAAGTAACGATGGACGAGTCCACTCGACTCTTTCAAAATCGACCGATTCATTTTCCGTATAGACGCGATTATTTTAAGAAACCATACTCAACAATTCGATTACTTTCTAAACGAAAAACGCGGCATTGTTCCTCTGCGCCTACGCGTACTGCTTTTCCAAAAAGGAAATTCGGCTCGTCTTGCATGCCTGTATAGTATTAGCCTACTACTCCTGCTGCTCCAAGCAATGATATCACAGTTGTCGCGGAATCCTGGCAACTTTAAACAGATATATCAGCCGGCGCGAGATCCGAAAGTCGATGCATTCGCAATTGGTGGGGATAGAGAGCTGCTAAGCGGGCAATGCTGCACGGTGGTGCCCCCTTATATGTCGCAGCCTCGATTCCGATTGGAACGCTGCGTGCGTTAGTAAGGGAAATAATCCAGCAACAATTCGCCGCTATCTATTCGCAACTTTGCCTCCGAGTGCCTCGAGAAACTGGAAGCCGTCAGATGAGTTCAGAATTTAGATAAATACCGAGAAGAACGCGGTAAAACGATGCTTAAGAGGTACTTTACTTTTCCACTGCTACTAATACCGTAATAGTATACCGCGTCGATTGTCGAGGCGCAATAGCATCTTTCCCCTTCTGACTCATGCTTCCGAACGATCGATCTATTTCGAAATCATTTTGCTTGCGATCCATGCGTCGCGCCGATAGAAAATCCTTTTAAAACTACTTATAGGGTTTATAGTATACCTGTTGGGATATACAGCGTACTATTATAGTATACCGATTCTTTGAAATTATGTCGCTACCAATAAAGCGTAGATTAACGTCCGAGGAGACGATAGATCAAGCATCCTCTAATGCCAAAGAGGAAGAGAACGCGTCCACTTCGAGGCGAAGAGAAGAGATTACGCTTGCAACGCGTTTGCAAATCATTCGGGAAATGGAAGAAGGCGTTCCCGTTGATAAACTGGCCGCCGAGTACGGCCTCAATAAAAGAACTATCCAGCGGTATCGCAAAAACATAGACTCGATTCGCGAGTCCTCGAAAAATCCCCGATATCTAGTCATGAAGAGGAATCGCGTGCCGATGCACGAAGACATAAACGCGCGATTAATCAAATGGATTTTGGAGCGGCAAACGGAGGGCGACGTTTTTACCGATAGCGTGATTCAAGAGAAGGCCAAAGAGTTGCACAAAACGTACGGTGGATCCACGTGTTTCACGGCTAGCAGAGGATGGCTGTGGCGCTTTAAAAAACGGTACAACGTAACCGCGTCAGGGATCCACGAAACGAAGGAAGAGGCAAGCAAAATGACTCCAGAGAAGCTGGTGAAATTATTGGGAGAAGAGAATGTGGACCTAGATAACATATACAATGTACAGGAGA
This sequence comes from Eucera pruinosa, assembly GCA_028830335.1. Taxonomy (NCBI): domain Eukaryota; kingdom Metazoa; phylum Arthropoda; class Insecta; order Hymenoptera; family Apidae; genus Eucera; species Eucera pruinosa. The sequence continues at coordinate 6,090,810 of JAMYCR010000019.1, forward strand.
CTTGCTTGATGTGGAGAACTCTTCCTGAATCTTTCGTAGCTAACAGCAAGTTGCTCCAAGGAGAGAAAGTAAAGAAGGAATTTTTTACTGTTGCATTTTGCACCAATACAACTGGCACTCATAAGTTACCTTTGCTACTTGTTAACAAGCATGCTTCACCCAGAGCTCTGAAACACTGCAGGCACATGTTACCTGTTGTATACACCAGTCAAAGTAATTCCTGCATTGATGAAACAGTTTTTAACGTTTGGTACTCGAATTTCTTCAAGTGGAGCGTCAGGCAGCATCAGGAGCACAAGCAGCACACGGGAAAAGTTGTTCTGCTGGTGGACAATTACATAGGAGATATGTTCTGTGAGAAGATGCAAGAGGATCCTTACTTTAAAGTTGTAGCTTTACCTTTTGACTCCTCTTCTTTGATTCAGCCAATGGACGAAGGTGTAATTACTAAATGCAAGAAACTATTCAGGCAGAAGCTACTGCGACAAGTCCATCAGTACGAAGATATTGAGAAGTTTTACGCGAATTACGATATAAAAGACTGCATCGATCTGATCAGCGAAGCCTGGAACGAAATTACGATTATGGACATTATACATTCTTGGAGCAAGATTAGCAATCTTCTAGGCCAGCAGAATTTTGAGATTATTATTATTAAGGAGGAACCAGAGCAACTCGAAGATAGTAGTGCTTCTCAGGAAACTTTGGAGTGGATCTCGAAATGCGAGGAAGAAGAATCGACCATAGAAGAAGTTTTAGAAGAGGAAGAAGAAACGGGCTCGAATACCTGCTGTCCAATCGAGAAAGAAGAAATCGATAGGATGTTTTATAATTTGGAACTGTGGGCCGGCAAGCAACCCGATTACATTAATCTATACGCGAAAGCTCTGATAAGACATCACTATGGCCACCAGTAGCTTCGTTTCAAGCAATGGAAATTTGTTTTACCATCGTTCGAACTATTGTCATTTGAAAGCCTATTTTCTTATACGTTTCAACGGAGTACTCGTTTTAAGATGACATTTGAAATACTATTTCAAAGAAAGGTATATTTTCCAAAAAACCCTCGCGCGCTTGAAGAAATAAATACATTTCATTTTGTTAATCTACTTTAGAAGTCTATTTTGCCCCCAGCTCTGTTGGAAAATTAAATCGAATTAATTAGCTACGTGTTAGTAGCTGAAGATTCGACTAATATCGGTATATATTATGCGGTAGATTCATTTAAAACTTTTTTCTAGAAAAATAATAGATGTTACGAAGTGATGTGTAAAAAACTGTGAGTTTATTTAATATTGCTTTTAAGAACTTAAATTCAATAAATAGCTATACAGGTTTTATAAATTTTACATATCTCGGCATATCAGTGGCTATGCTTCTAATTTTTTATCCAAAGTCCAAAGGAGCTTATAAAAATCGCAATCTTTTTTTAGAATTCGAGATACTTTACGCGCCCGGGTATAACAAGGACAGAGCGAAGTAAATCACGATATCGATGTTAATTATTAATCATTTTACCGTAATACTATTTCACATTATAGTATCAGTTTAGTATCGACTATTATGTATATCGGGTAAGTAATACACGCTAGAAATTTTCCGATGACTTAGAATCGACGCGTAACTGTCAGTCAGTGCGGTATACGATTTACATTCTTCCTTTTTCTTGCAAAAACCTGCAAAATCACCTGTTAAGTCATATACGCGCAAGCAATGAAAAAAAAACGATTTACTGGATTGGCCAAAAAATGCAACTATTATTATTATTATTATTATTATTATTATTAAAGAAAGGATAAATTGAATTTTCGTTTAACAAGTATAAACAAGTTGATCGCGCGATTAATTGGATTGATAAATATTAGCTTTAACTAGGGATAATTTCTCAATAAAAATAAGAGAAATGGGTAGTGTAAAAATTGAATAAATTAAGATACACGAACGTAGTTTGAAAATGAAGACTTTTTGGCCAACACAATTAATGGAATTGAAGTACGCTTGAACGTATTACCATGTAAAATTAATAAATAAGTACAAGGAAGTAAGGCGTTTCACCATGTCGAGTACTCGGGCTCGTCCTGATCGAAGGTCACGAAAAATCCAACTAGAGTTAGATACATGATAACATTACCCGCTAAAGTCAAGTAACAAGCGCCCGATTGTATCTGCAAACAGACAACGCATGTGTACAGCGAGATTTCTTTGCGCCGCGAACTGCAAGCAATACATCGAAGTATAGCGACTCCAACAAGATAATTAGACCGCGGATTTTTATACCTTCGATATGGAAAAATGTAAATAGAGTATTCGAATTGGATATTATTCGAGTAGGAAATTGTTTGAAACGGTGGCAACTCCGAATAAAAGTACGAGGTTTGATAAAGATCCGCGGCCTAGGTATTAATATATAATTTGGAAGTACCACTGGATCATTGACTGGAGATCGAGCTAAGACAATGGGAAGAGCGAAAGACGATATAACGAAGCCCATAGTAATGAATATCGCCAATTCCAAACACGGATTAGAAGTATTGCCAGGGCCGAAGTACATGGCCGTGTAGCGACGTGCGATTATAGTTGGAACCGGTGCCAATACATAGAATAATATTACAAAAAGTGGCCACCATACACTAAAGTGGAGAAATTATATAGAATTAGTACATTCTCCTATTCCAATGTACTCTTCGTTTTCGCTTCGATTCTATCTACCGTAACGTACTTACTTATATGTCGGTAGAGCGCAACTGAGGGTCACGAACGTCATACCGATAGATCCGCCAAACGCCAAAAGTATTAATCTATAGAACAAGAAGTTTCCTTGTAATTGCTGCGAGAGAAAATATTTTTTAATATCCGGTTGGCCGAAAAGTTGTTTTCTTAGAATGCAGCGTTAGTATCGCGATCGAACCTGGGTAAAAATATTTGAAAAAGTCGCGGAAATAATCGATAAAATACTTTTGTTGCTTATGCAAACGAATATTTCATGATTTATTTCTGCGCAATAGAGGTAAATACGTTTACTGGAAATAGGCATTTATCCCTTAGGAAAGAAAATGATTCATTGAAACAGCATTCTTTTAAGATGCACTGGAAATAATTATTTGAAATAGTATTTCATTCATTTAGATTTCTATTGATTATTTCAAGTACTAGTTCTTAGGTGTATTATTTGCAAGGGAAAATAAAGGTGTAGAATAAACCACCTAAAATATAGATACAACAACAGGTTGCTCCTCTTATATTTCTCTTAGGTGATAAATGCAATTGGAACATTTTAGCATCTATTTGTTTTTAACAATGCTACTAAACAAAATTGCAAACAAATTACAAAGAGGATGCAAATGTTTGATTAGCAAAATTTCATAGAAATAGCATTTAAATATTTAATTTCAAGTGCAACAAACAAACTATTTATTTCAATGAAATATTTCAAGTAATACTGTAAAATATATATTTGAATGACTTGTATTATAATTAATGAACTACTTCAAATAGCATCACATTGCTGTTTCAAATTAATAGTGCAATAAAGGAAATATTTGTTTCAATGAAATATTTTAAGTTGGCACTGTACAATATATATTTGAAATACTTGCATTATATTAATGATTTCCATTGCATTTCATTGCTAATTCAAATTGAGCATATATAACGTAAAGTTAAGAGAAATATTTGCATTTGTTCTTTGAAATATTTTTACCCAGCTTACCAAGTTTTTTTCTGCGCTTCCTCAAAGTATGACAAACCCTTTTTGGCCAGCCGGATGAGTTAAATTGCGAAATACTTACGCTGTTCGTTAACGGGCACCGGTTAGTAGTATGAAACAAAACGAAAAATAATTTATACAAACTATCGTAAATTAACGCGCAACTTTCGCGATTCGAACGCTTTTAACATTTCTCGATTTTGCATTTCGCGGGTAACCTAAGTAAAAACTTTGCGCTTTAAAAGTTACAGGTATTATTAAAAAATACTTGCGATCTTTTAGCGAAAAGATTAACGCTAACGGAACGTGAAATAGTAGGTAATAAAATATCGAAACGCGCGCGTAAACATTGTAGGATATTCAAAATTAGCAATTGCAATTAATTGGAGATTGGCTGTGTTAAAAAGTAAAACGAGTAGAAATAAATAAAATAGTGGAATAAGATAATAAACACGCGTGGCTGGAGAATAACAACAATTTGACAGCGATGACAATAAGAATAGCAAGGTTATGTTTTGACGTATCATTTTTTCATTCGCCTGTTCGATCGAACTCGGTTCGGCGATGTCGCGTTGCTTTTGATTTCGAGAGAAGAGCCGGGCTATTTAGGTGGTGAAAAGTATGCCGTGTAACCTTTAATCCCAACCATCGTAGGACAGCGATTTGACAAGCGAGCGTATTTATCGTATTCTAACACTTCGAGAATGCACTGTGACGTAAGCTTAGCTAAAGCCTAACACATTGCACGCTTTCCAACCTAACTGCAAATCTTGTAAATCTTCTCGAATTATCTCTAATGGATTAGGCATAAATTTATCAAAGCGAAATAAACTGGACCAGCGTTACGTTTTACTAATATCCGCATGTTAATTGTCGGTGGGCGGATTTTTATGCAAATTCAAAACTCTGCAAACGCGTTTCAAGAAACGCAACCTTAACATCGTTGCAGCGTATTATTCGTTTCATTTCGCGCAACAAAATTCACAGCCTATTTGTACGATGAAATAACGTACGATTATTTTCCTGGGAAAGTAGGCTGCGATTCTTAATAGATTCCTAATATAGATGCAAGTAACGAATCGATACCGAATAAAACTAGTATTTTAGAGCAATTGCTATTTAAAATTTTAAATTTCAAACTCAACAGCTGTCGATATAATTGTCTGAAAATTGTCTTAATATTGTATCGTCTGATCAATTTGTTGCTGACATGCGGCAACTGCTTTGCACCTAATTAAAGTGGCGACGAAATTAGAAATAAACTTAAATACCGTGCAGCTGCGAATAGAAATCCGAAGAAGGTTTAAAACGTTAAAACGTTTCGAAGTTTAAAACCGCCCTCCTCTAAACTTTCAAAAAAACGCGACTCGTCGAGTTCTTCGTCTATGGTCTTAAAGATAGGAATACGAGATGGGAAAATTGGCAAGTGAAATGGAAGCTTGCCTTAAGGTTGCAAGTGGCAAATGGAAGAGTCCAATACGAGGAATGGAAGTTGAAACGTGAAATGTTGATTGGATCAACTATAGAGTTTGGTAGTACAGGGTGCAAGAGTAAGGTATAGGTGTTGCTGACTCGTAGATACGTATTGCGATACTTAGTTCTGATCGTGTTGCGTGTGCATTTTCTTTTGCGTTCAAAGTCAAGTGAATAAATATGGTTGAACCGAAAAGGTATGTAAATCACAGCGAGAGATAAATGAATTCGTATAAGCGCGTTCGTTAAATGATCCGACGGTTAAACGTCGGAACGTGAAGTATGCAAATAAAATGCATCATCCATGCTGGCTTTCAATTTTACGTTGTCATCATGTCGACGCGCCGCGTCTTTTCGCGCAATCTCGCCGAAATAAATGATATTCGCTGTATTTTGTATGAAATCAAGAGGCCGCAAATCGTTAGCTGGCATTTTTTAACATAACAATTAGTCAAACCGCGAAATCCCGCTTATCATTTTTCTGCGCCGACTGTTCATGGCCGAATACCCAATGCTACACACACCGAACGTGACAAAGGAATTTTACCGATCCTCCTGTTTGTGTTTCACGTTTCCGTATTTCCTAATCCTATCGAAAAATTCCTACCTAAACCGTTGCCTCGATAAAAAGTTTCAATAAAACGCAAGTTTGCACGAAAATCGTACGTTAGCGATCAAATTATGTTTCGGTTGTATTATTTGATAACAGTTACAATGATACGAATATGAATACAAATACGAAGATCGCGATACGATTTTTTTTTCCTGGCTAATGTAAAGTATTTAGCAATTATTTTTGCCACCTATTTTTACGTATTTTTGTATTCGCAACGGCGAACAGCAGAATTTGTAAATGTAGATTAATTATTTTTAGTAGACGCGAAGCGAGAAAAATAAGATTAAATAAAATATTATTCGACTAGAAATATTTGATCATAATTTGTATTAGTGGTTGTCACAACTCGCATATGTAACAGCAATTTTTGTTGCAATATTAGTCGCAAAATGGTTGACAAAATATATATATTTTAATGTGGAAAATTGTTAAAATACCCACATCAAAATTGTCAACACCTCTCAAAATGATATACAATGTAAAATAAATATGTGCTGAGTTTAAGCTTACAACTTGCCCTTATGTAGAATGAAAATAATAAAGCATCCTTTGTTGTAAGCCAGTCGCTAGCAAAAAGAATGCAGAACTGTGCTTTAACATTGTACTTTTTATTAACAAATAGATTGTGGATTTTGATGCATTTATGGGCAATTTTTAAATGAGCAAAAACTCACAAAATCCACCTAGCAAGCAAACATATAGAAAATATTCAAAGTAAAGTTAAAGTTATTGTACTTGAAGGATAATGTAACTCTCTTTTTTAATTTTGTTCATTAAAATATAAGTTTGCATAAAGATCTGCTGTCCATTAATTGGTATATGCTTTAGCAATATAACTCAAATATTATTAGCCACTGTATGTGGATTATTTCACTCACAGATGTAAATGAATTAATGAGTTAAAAGCAAGCTCTATTGAAGAATGAATCAGGGTTGAAATTAGGAAGTTTTCTGCTTAAATTCAAACATGAACTCTGTTTTTCCTTCAACAGCGAAGATTTGGCAACAGCAATCCTTCGGAAGAAGGACAAACCAAACAGATTGCTAGTGGATGAAGCTATCGCGGACGACAACTCTGTGGTGGCTCTATCCCAGGCAAAAATGGACGAGCTGCAGCTCTTCCGCGGAGACACGGTCCTCTTGAAAGGGAAACGGCGCAAGGAAACCGTGTGCATAGTTCTCTCAGATGATACTTGCCCAGACGAAAAAATTCGCATGAACCGTGTAATAAGAAATAATTTGCGCGTACGTCTGAGCGATGTAGTCTCAGTGCAAGCTTGCCCAGAAGTCAAATACGGCAAACGTATTCACGTGTTACCTATGGATGACACGATAACTGGCCTCACGGGGTAAATTACCGATTTTAGCTGCGATTTTTATCTATGCCGTTTCCAAAGAAACAGCTTGATAAACTGGTTGTCGATCATTTTTCCCCTCGAGCATATTTTTCGTACTATTTTAATTTTCGTCGTTTACAGATAGGGCGAATCTATAGCTTCCTGCTTCAATTTTTAGCCATGGATCGTCTCGAAAAAAATAAATCGATCAGTTATTTATTGATCGTTTTCTCAGTTACGCGTATTTTTCTTGCAATTTTGATCTCTACCATTTAATTGATATGGTAGTCTATTTTTTCCACTTGAGCATAGTTTTTTTGTACTATTTTAATTTTCGTCGTTTACAGACGGGGTACGCTATAGCTTTCTAATTCAATTTTTATCCATAGATCGTTTTAGGAAAATAAATCGATCAATTATTTATCAATCGTTTTCTCAGTTAAGCGTATTTTTCTTACTATTTAATTGATAGGATAAATCTATATATATCTATATCTTATATAAGTCTATATAGTTTTTATAGTTTCTAGTTTCAAGTTTTATCTATGCAATAGACTGCGGATATTTATGCGATTTAAATTTGCAAAAGAATACGGAACACGTCCAATATACAAAACGATAAAAGATACCGTGCAAATTGTAATGGGTAGTTAAGTTAGCTGGAATTCTATTTCCTAAACGCGTTCACAAAAATACGAATTCGCGTAAAGATCCACAGTCTGCCAATAAAATAAGCTAAATTGAATTTCGATTCGTGTAACGTTTCGAACGCACAAATTAACTTCGAACCGACTAAAAATTCTATTGTAGAAACTTATTCGAAGTATATCTAAAGCCATACTTTCTGGAAGCGTATCGTCCGGTTCACAAAGACGATAACTTCATCGTTCGCGGCGGGATGCGCTTGGTAGAATTCAAAGTAGTGGAAACGGATCCAGGACCATTTTGTATCGTTGCTCCGGATACGATCATACACTGCGAGGGTGATCCTATTAAGAGGGAGGTCAGTTAAGTTTAATCTGTGGATCGTTTTTACGAATCGCTGGCGTGTGGCGATATACACAGGTGTGGAAAAATTTTGTAGGAGGAAGAGGAGGCGTTGAACGCTGTTGGCTACGACGATATCGGAGGCGTTCGCAAGCAGTTAGCTCAAATCAAGGAAATGGTAGAGCTACCTTTGAGACATCCGTCTCTGTTCAAAGCTATCGGCGTGAAACCGCCTCGCGGAATTCTCTTGTACGGCCCCCCAGGAACCGGAAAAACTCTTATAGCTCGTGCCGTCGCAAACGAAACCGGCGCGTTCTTCTTTCTTATTAACGGTACTACTTTATTAAATACGATCTACGTTAAACTATTAGCTATTAGCGATACGGTGGCAAAGTATTAGACTTAGTATTAGCCTTTAGCATTGTAGAGAATCAACTTAGTCAATATTTACGGTTGGATTAAATATAATTCTTAAGGGGTGTAAAAGAATCTTCGCGTGTTTGCGTGATCGGTACTTAGTTAATAGTACGATACTTTGGTACTTTGCCAATAATAAATTACTCGATCTGTGTGCACTGAAAGGTCCCGAAATTATGAGCAAATTGGCGGGAGAATCTGAGAGCAATTTAAGAAAAGCATTCGAAGAGGCCGAGAAAAATTCTCCAGCTATAATTTTCATCGACGAACTCGACGCTATCGCTCCGAAAAGAGAAAAGGTTTCCATCGATCGTTTTATTCCACCTATACCCGCAACTCTATCGTAATCATCTGCATCGTAATCTCGATATCGATATTTAATTTAGACTCACGGAGAAGTGGAGAGACGCATAGTGTCTCAGTTGCTTACTTTAATGGACGGAATGAAGCAAAGTTCGCACGTTATCGTGATGGCCGCTACCAATAGACCGAACAGCATCGATCCTGCGTTGCGTCGTTTCGGTCGTTTCGATAAGGAAATCGATATCGGTATTCCCGATGCCACTGGCCGATTGGAAATCTTGCGAATTCACACGAAGAACATGAAGCTTGCCGACGACGTCGAATTGGAGGAAGTTTGTATACGAATAATTTCATTTCGAAGTCGCGTCGGGAGTTGCTAATTTTAGTAGCGCGTACTGAAGCCTAGCAATTATGCAGATCGCAGCGGAAACGCACGGTCACGTTGGAGCCGATTTGGCTTCGCTGTGCTCCGAGGCAGCGTTGCAACAGATTCGCGAGAAGATGGATCTCATCGATTTAGAAGAGGAACACATAGACGCCGAAGTTTTGTCTTCTCTTGCCGTCACTATGGACAACTTCAAAGTAAATCATTTATGTACTTTTTAAATCAGCATTTTTTTAATCTTCTCGCCGCGGAACTTAACAAACGTTTGCGATAGAAAAATTTGCGATTAATAGCAATTAAATTCGAGAAGCCCGCTTTAAACTTATAGAAGCTACTAAGATAGTTATCGAATCGGAGCAAGTAACTGAAATAGTTATCGAACTATTTATCGGCTGTCATACTTCGATCTAAAGTAGATGAGTAATATCGTACTCGCGTTTTAGTACGCCATGACTAAAAGCAGTCCGAGCGCTCTGCGAGAAACTATCGTGGAAGTTCCAACCGTCACATGGGACGACATCGGAGGCTTGCAAAACGTCAAAATGGAATTGCAGGAATTGGTCCAAGTAAGCAATGCGTCTAACGATCACTACTCGCTTACGCGATCCACCGATCACGATTAGATCGCTTCTCTCTCTCTCTCTCTCTCTCTCTCTCTTTCTCGTTGCGCAGTATCCAGTGGAGCATCCGGACAAGTTCTTGAAGTTCGGCATGCAACCATCGAGGGGCGTGCTGTTCTATGGACCTCCGGGATGCGGTAAAACGTTGCTGGCCAAAGCAATAGCCAACGAGTGTCAGGCAAACTTCATTTCCGTGAAGGGTCCGGAATTATTGACGATGTGGTTCGGTGAATCCGAAGCAAACGTCAGAGATGTCTTCGACAAAGTAAGTGATTCGACTGCGGAGAAGTAAAGAACGGCTACTTGATTCGGCACGATCGGATTGTAGGCCAGAGCAGCGGCTCCTTGCGTGTTGTTCTTCGACGAACTGGATTCGATCGCGAAATCTCGCGGAGGAACATTGGGAGACGCCGGTGGGGCGGCGGATCGCGTGATCAATCAGATCCTCACAGAAATGGACGGCATGGGGGCGAAGAAAAATGTATTTATCATAGGAGCCACTAATCGCCCCGACATCATCGATCCCGCGATCTTGCGACCCGGCAGATTAGATCAGCTGATTTACATACCGCTGCCAGACGAGAAATCGCGGGAAGCGATCTTCAAAGCTAATCTTCGGAAATCGCCTGTAGCCAAGGTAACAACGCCTATCGGCAAGAATTCATATTTCATCCCGGCTGCAACTCCGTATTCGCATTGCAGGAAGTAGATCTATGCTATATAGCTAAGGTAACGCACGGTTTCTCCGGTGCCGATATAACGGAAATTTGTCAGCGCGCGTGCAAGCTTGCCATTAGACAAAGCATCGAAACCGAGATCCGAAGGGAGAAGGAGCGCTCTAGTAATCCGTCTGCATCTATGGACGTGAGTTTTTCCGAACCTTTTTTCAAAGCAGTTGCAATAATGCAGGCTTCAAATTGCAAGAGAATTATTCGATCCAAGTTGCAACGATCCAAACCCTATCTCTTGACAAAGACAGGAAATGCTGATACTATACTTCTCTCGATTACTCTCGCTGTATTTGTATTTTCTTTCCTCGTCAATAAGTCTCCGAGTTCCTAGAATAAAACCGCTACGAAATACCCCAAAAACTCGAAGCCTGCATCGCGGCACTCGAAACGTAGAATAGAATAGATTATTAAAGGAATCGAATTAAAGATGGATGAGGACGATCCCGTACCAGAAATAACTAGAGCTCACTTCGAAGAAGCGATGCGATTTGCGCGACGCTCGGTATCCGATAACGACATTCGAAAATACGAAATGTTCGCACAAACGCTTCAACAGTCCCGTGGATTTGGAAGCAATTTCAGGTAGGCGCGCCGTCACCTTTCTATTTTATAGGTCAAGTTCGGGTTAGGGGAAGATTAGGGGACTGTAAAGAGGAAAAATATTGTAGATTTCCGCAAGGCGGAGGAAGCGGAGCGCAAGACACGGCGCAAGGTGATCAAACCTTCCAAGACGATGGAGACGATGATCTCTACAGCTAAGTCTTCACGTTTGTGTACCTTATTACAGTGAGCATGCGACAAAAGGGCCTGTCTAATTTCACAGGAGAAATACACTTTGTGTTTTATAGACACAAATTTTACAGTAAAGTAATTCTAAGAAACAAAAATGAATAATTGATAATACAAACGAAAGGAAAAAAAAAGAAAAGAAAAAAAAAATACACGATGAATCTAATTCAATACCAATATTCTCTGTGTAAGTATATGCAATTCTACGTACGTAATTGGGGTCAACTTCGAAGCGGAAGATACGCGAAGAGGAGAAAGATAACGCGCAGATTTATTTAACGGTGTGAAAAATGGATTGCAACAAGCTGCCCTAATGTAATACGTTACGGTTGTATGTACGTTGCATAGAAGCATACGAATTTTCTGTTGTTCATATAAGTAATTTTCTATGTAATTTTATATTTGAGTTATATATTTACCTACATAAAAAGAAACTGTACGTGTGATTCTGTAATACTTATTATTCGGTGTTGATAAATTTACTCCAAACAAAACACATTTAACGCAACACACAAAAATACTACTCACGAGGGGGATAGACTCTTTTGCTACGTTGTCACTGTATAATTCGATTACATATATTTCATTGTTCACGCTCTGAGATTACAGTAAATGCGAGAGTTTATGCAATTGTCAGTGAAATTGTTGCAAGTGGTGGTGATGTGTATCGGTGAATTTGCAGTCTGCTTGTAGTAGTAAATTTACTTACAAATTACCAAAGAATCTCTTAACACGCTCCTTTTCATTCTAGAATAGTTTTTCTTGTTTTTTCTCTTTCTCGCAAACTTCGATACTTTCGACTCTCCGAAGTGCAAACTTTTTGCACGCGTTAATTTCGTCTTCGATCATCGATGCGTGGCAGGGGTGAGAGTAACATTTCAAACCAGCCGATTGTCGAAATGTCAAACTACCGATAGGTAAAATTATTTATTATTTATTTATACAGCACTTACAAACCTTCATACAAGTTATTTACGAAATACAATGTTTTTAGCTATAAGTAAGTTCAATTCTCAGCTATACATTTTCCCTATAAATGTTTAGTAAAATATTTATATTATTATTATTATATATACGTATTAAAAACGAGGAAAAAGAAACAAATGTGTGGAACGGAAGAATTTTTTTATTACGCATCGTTTTTTGGATGTTGCTTGCAACTTTTTTTCTTTTTTTCTTTTTTTAGATGGATACGCATTTAAGCTACCGTATTCTCGTTACTTTTCATTTCCCTATCTCTCATTTTTTTTTGTTTTTTCGTTCCCTAAAAATTAAACCGTACATCTACGTCCTAGCGTTGTCAAATCAGAGTTTCTTGAAATAACATTCGAATGAAATTTTATTCGCAATATATGTACGTCGATTAAAATTTGATTCCAACGATTTCGTCGAGATATTAGTGGAATACAATTTTATTCGTAGAATTTATTCGAAATATTGTTGGAATAAAATCTGGCGAACTCTGGGTGAAATGACTCAACTCGGTTCTTTTCTAGTAGAATTAGCGACACGTTTTTACAAAACACGAAAGTCACGATCGTATTTCAAGTACGTGAAACGAATAAGGAACACGTATGATACAGCGATTAGAGTTTGTTCTAGAAAAGAAATTCATTCGAGAATCGCGTCGCGATAGAATTTGGAAACGTGGTCGAATCGCTTTCGCAGCTAATCAAAAATTAAGTCCCTTTGTTTCGTAAGAAGTTTTGACGCGAGCGACACGTGGTCGATACTTTACTTAAAAATTTATTATATATGCGTATGTTATGTACAACTGTGGTCTTTAATATTATTTCGTTTCTTTATATAAAAGTAAAATTATTCGCTAAACAAGACGTGTGTGTGTGTTACATTCGTACAAAAGCACCGAAAAACATTACGGGTCTACAAGTATTTGCATATTTAGTAGTAATTACATTTCGCGTACATCATCCTTATTTTTTTTTTTCTTTTAGACAAAACCAAATTTTGACTATCTATAATATAATGGTTAACAGGTGACCGAATCAAAATTCTAATCGTAATCGTAGCAGATAAAAATGAATATCTTTTAATCGTTTAATCGCTAATTACATTAATGAAAATTTAAGAAAGGGTGTAGCCGGATAGGGGGTCAGAAGTGCCCCTAAACCAAATTCAACGTGCAATGAGTCATTCGATAGCTTATAAAAAAAATCCCTTCATCCAAATTTTCAGCCCTGTATCTTGACCTGGAGGGTAGTAACAGGGTGAAAATGAAAACCACGTTTCTACGTAATTTCTCTTGTTCTATTGCATGAAAGAAATTTAAAAAAATCTGAGGCATTTTTGACACCGGCTCACGTATTTAGGAATTTTTTCAGATTTCTAAATTGAACAGCCAAATTGTGAAAAATGAAAAACCGAAAAAAAAGCGGAAAAATGCCGATTAAGCATTGACGCAGGTCCAGAGCTACGATTATATTTTTACAGTAAGTAGATATTGTTGTTACTATTATTCTCAATTTTTTTTCAGATTTTTCGTTTTGGTGCGCCGTAGTAAAAAAAATTAAAAACCGATTCGAAATTTGCATGAAGTGTTTCTTTTTTTATAAGTTATCGAATGACTCATTGCACGTTGAATTTGGTTTAGGGGCATTTTTGACCCCTTTATCCGGCTATACCCTTTCCTTAAGATTTCACACGACGATCGAAATGAATTTTTCTTTAGCAATTATTTTCCAACAAACGTTATTTTCGATCTCTGCCTCTAAAGTTAACGTAGCTTCAATCTACTTAAGGAAGATTCGCGTTGTCCGCACCCTGCGCTAATTAATTAACAGGAAAGAATTGTCGGAGCTGCAAACGCTTCACAAAGATACGTAATCTTATTTTTTCCTACGCATCGAACTTATTTGGAAAGGTATAAAAATGCTACGGGTCGAGTAGAAGCGAGAGAAAACGAAAAGGTTTGCGGACAACACCGCGAATCGCAATGTACAAAGACTTAATTACAAACACCGCGTTACGAATTTTTCTTTGCTTCGTCGTCCCTTTTTTTACCTCGCTTCTTCGAACAGAAATTATAAGTGTAGGAGAAAGGGGGGAGAAGAGAAGAGGAGAGAGAGAGAGAGAAGGCGAGCAAGGTGTACAAGTATAAATAGAGTTGAGAATAGAAGAAAGGTGACAGCAGAAATAAAAATACACTGGCGAGCAAAATCAAAGGATCGAAAACGCGACGGACTTTGACCTGCTGTAACTTTGCAAGCAAGCATCGTACAGCGATCAACTTGGGCTCCTTTTAAAGCTCCGAGTTTCTACTTTCGAGGAAAGTTACAGCAGGTCGAAGATCGACGGCGTTTCTCATCGGGAATTTTGCTCGCCCGTGCGTGTAGAATTTACGATAAAGTTGCGGAAATGCCATCATCTATCATCGTACGTAACACATACAAAAGTATAATAAATTTGAAAGTGGATCGATTCTATGGACAAGCTGGGAAAGATACTTTATCCGAGAGACACTTGCAATGGAATACGCTGACGCGTGATTAACAAACGAAATGGTTACAAAGACGCTAGACACTGCAACAATTGTATCGCTAATGACTACGCGTGGCTACTTTCAAAGTAATCGAGAAGCATCTCTGCTCTAAAACATGCTGCGAACAATTTTCAACCGAGCGGCACGTCGTAACTCCACCAACGAGTAATCCACTATTTTTATAATAAATAGATTAACTCCAGTTTTTGAATCCTTTAAAATTTTAGCGTCGAAACGCTTTCAATCGATACTTTACTTTTTATATTTAAACGCAATCTCCGTAATTTGATATTTAATTTTCGATAATTAATTTTGCCATGATTTAATTGAAATATCAAACGGCTACAAAAATTCCCTGCTATGGAAATGAAATATAGAACCTAATTAAGATCGAAGTAATCCGATTTTATTGAAAACAGACGGCAAATTGAGTGAATGGAATTATTCGTTGGCGCAGCTAATAAAATAGGTAGGCGTGAAATATTGGTTTCGTATAAATCTATTTTATTCACGTTTACTCTATACAAGCTACTTTCGTATATAGAGGAAACATGAAACGCGCGTTATCACAAGTATTTCGGAATATCTCGCGTTCTGGAAAAAGTTCTTTAAAAACACGTACGTCCTGATATAGAGTTTCTCTCGAAATGTCAATTTATAATTGCTCCAATATAATATCCTTTTTTACATATTCTTTCCTTTTCTTACGAGAATAGAAGAAGTTTTTATTAGTAGTCGGTGTGAACACAGAAGATGACAAAATATATATATATATATATATATATATATATTGTAATTACAAAATACAGTAATCTAATAATGAAAAGAAGTGTGAACACGCGATAGTTGATAAGAGCATTGACCAAGCACAGGATTGACCATCCATTTCTAGGAGATATCGTAAATTTCAAACTGAAATTCGGCGTGCGTAAAAAAGCAGAGGTTTCTTTACGCCCCATGCCAGTTAGAATGGTTATTGTAATAAGAATTATATTCAATCCGACCACATTGAAGTTAACCATCTATTCGTGTACTTAACGTTGCTGAAATTGATCTCATTAGTGTATCATATTGTACAAGTAAATGAAATTTGGGTGATACAAGATTAAACGATAGTAGTCGAATAGATACGAAGATACACTTCTATACGCGTTGCTATAGATCGCGTATATCGGAAACGATTCGCGCAGTATTTATTTATAATTGCCACAGTTTGAAAAACACACGTGACATTAAAATGGTAATTTAAGGATGGTTCCGTTTAAGAATGGATAGTCCGTGCTATGCTTGGTCAATGTTAAAGAGTATCGCGTAAAGGAGAAAAAGAATTTGTTTTTTCTGAATGGCGCGTGTGTGTGTGTGTGTGTATGCTAATGCGAGCACGCGTACGTAGAGTTTCTCGTTACGTACGAAGATCGCTGCTTTCGATAGCCGACAGTAAAAATACTTAAATCTCTACCATACCGTTCACGTAAGTTTACACGTTAAACATTGTTTGCTAAATATTTTTCAAGCATACTTCTTTTGCTTGAACCTCTTCGATGTTCCTTTATTTTATTTTTTTTCTTTTTCGTTTTCGTTCGAGCAGCGCGGCAACTGTTAATCCTTGTTATCGAATACCGCTACGCCTTTTGAAACCAACTGCATGCTCTCCGATCGTAGTTCGTTCGCGTCACGCGGCTTTTTAACCGATTACGATGAAATTGCTCGATAGATAGTAGTTCGAAGCAACGTTCGTAGCTTTGAGAATTTATTAAAGTATCAGCAATTCGAAGCTATGGGAATCGTAGTATTAGAAATTAAACATATTGGGAATTCGAAGCTTTAGAGGTTCGTAGGTTTAAGAATTCGGAGATTTAAAAATTCGTCGCTTGAAAAAGATTTGACACGTATGCAATTCGAAGCTCTGGAAATAGTTAAAAAATCGCGTGACGCAACCGAGTCGCAAAGGTCTACCGTAAAATACTGACTTGGAAGATTGCAACGAAAATGACCGTGCAACGATTCTTCCAAGTTATCGAGCTCCGATATGGCGCAAACATCTACGTATACGATATAGGTTTTAGCCTTTTACACGCAACTCGTAACACGAGTTGCTCACCTTTCTTTTGCTCTGTTTTGGTTTCCTTTCGATACGAAGCCGCTGTGTTCGACGATGAGAAAATTTCCGTCGCTTAACCGTAGCTCGAGCTGTACTTCTGTTCCCAGGATCCTTCTAATTTCAATCACTTGCAGTTTAGAGTGTGCTCGATCGGATATAGGATGTATCTCGCGCGTATGTGTGTTTTCGGCTTCACCCAAATGAAATCGTGTTGATATGCCTGAATCGCGTTTTACACTCAATCCGTCCTTTGCGTAACCGGCGGGAATTCGGCGTCGTCTTTCAAACGGAACGAACCGGAAAATCCTGGCGGACTCTCGGTTGCCGCTATCATCTCCTGATACTTCTCTGACTCTACAAAATCATCCATTCGCACGAATTTCAGTTACCATAGCCATAGCCTGGTTGACTACTTTAAGCGGATGTAACGATAAAGATGTATGAAATTTTATTTAGATTCAATGATACGTCACATATATACTTTCCAGTTATCGGATATATATATTACACTTTAAACTCTCTTCAACCAAACGCGCGTAGCGGGCAAGTATTCGGAAATTATTGCTTTATCTATCGGTTTAGTGAGAACACCTTTTGTTAATAATTGTTAGCGAGTGAAAGGGCTCTCGTTAAGATCCGTCAAATTAATGACGCGGGGTCAATCTTTCTAACACACCAGCGTATCTATATACATCGCGCGAGAGATAAGATGCAAAACAGCGGATTATTTTACATTGTATTACTTGTCAAGTTCTCGCTAAACTTTGAGCTACTCTATTTGCATTAACTGTGAACGATATTAATCGGATTAATCGCTACTTCTTGCTCTTCTGCGAAGATATTAACAACTCGCCACCCAAACCGTGTAAAAGTTACTCTCAGCCTTTCTACTGCGTGTACGCGTTACGGACTGAACGATTAATATTGGGCCATTATTTGTAATATAAAAATATTATAAATAATAAGGTATTAGTCACTTGGTCCGTAACTCACAGAGGGTCCCAGGTTTTTTCGCAAAACTTGAGCACGATGTTCCGTGACTGTAAACGTAAACAAAAAATGTTATACAAACGTGGGTCGTTTTTCGCGCGTACAATCTATCTCTTTTTCTACAGCTTATAGTTCGATGCTTCGAAAGCGTCGCAATGATATTTTATTACTGTACGCGTCAATTGTTAAAACATATCGCTTCAGCATCGATTAATTATTTTTCTCGCACCTTTTTAACGAAGCTTCAAACGATCTGTACGTGTATAACATTTTCTATTTCATTCGTAGCTAAAATATGCGTTGGCAAAGCTTTGCGGAAGAAATCTGGGATACCCTGTATATATATATAATAAAAAAAAAAAGAAAAAAAGAAAAGAGAAACGTGTGCCAACGAAGAGAAGCAGCTGAAAACTTTTCAAAGAGAACACGTATGTTAGATTGGTGCACGTGAAACGTCGTTTTGCAGAGGAATCTAGCGTCGCTATTCTACGTTTACTAAAGTTCCCAACTTTCGAATCTTTTTATCTCCGTTCGATATACTATTCACGGAGTTTCGGTAGATTTACGAATATTCCCGAAATTTATACTTGTATGATAAGGTACGGTAATATTGCAGCTTACCACAGTTTTCTCAAGCTTATCGTAATTACCCTTAATTGCTCTACTAAGCGTACGTGGGAGCGAATTCGTGTTTCTTTAACGCTATTAGCTGCAAATTGACTAATGACCGATATTAAAAGTATATAACGCAAGCATGCGTGAATTGGAAGGTTGAGTAAAACGATGGTTGACGTGCACGAAGCTAATTACACGGAGAATCGAGAAGTGAAATAAAGCAAGGGTCAGAGAATAGAGGACATACCAGTACCTGACATGGAGTCTGGCGAGCGGCCGCGCAACACACCCGCGTAGCTATTTATGCAGGCTTCAGTGGATAATAAAAAGAAAAAAATTACATCAAGTAAAGTCAATGGTCGGGGCCCCCTCTTAGCCCCTGAAGAAGTTGCTTACTTTTCAATTCTCAGAGAGAGAGAGGGGTTAGAAGCAAGGAGAGAGAAAATATAAAGTGAACAATAAAAAAAATGATAAGTGGTACCAGGGATTAGATTAAGTGGTATATTCGTTTTACGCTATACGTGTGTCGCGTAGAGTAACGCGCGCAGGTAAACGTAGCAAAATTTAACGCGCCTCCAAGCGGTCTCGACTTTTCAAAGAAAAATTCTCTATCGGCGTACAAATGAAATATACATCGAATTCGAAACAAGATCTTCTTATGAATATATGGCGCATATTAATGTGTCAGTGTCATGTGAATGATATATCTTTATCGTCAACTCGCTCGATCGTAAAGCCTACAACATAGCTCTTAACGTATTCAGATGTTTGCAATATCGCCATACCTGTATTTTGTACTATTCGCGCGGCGCTGGTTCCCGAAGGCGTCTCTCCGGATCCCGATCCCGATCCCGATCCCGCCGTGGACACGCTGGCGCAGTCCACCTCGTCCCGTTTCCCATCGAATCTATAAATTCAATTCTCTCTTTCAAACACTCCCTTTTCAGCAAGCAACTCAACGGAATCCTCCGCCGCGTGCAACGCTACCAACCTATGTTGCTTAAGCAATGTACAATCTCCGCCTTCCGTTGAATCCAGATTATAAACGTACAAGTAACCCTCGGCACTGGCCACCAACAACCTAAGTACTTTCTGTACTCTGCACAGTAAGATACGCGTGTTAGAACAGCAGAATTTATTCCGGTCG
The DNA here is from genome assembly GCA_028830335.1 of Eucera pruinosa. NCBI lineage: Eukaryota > Metazoa > Arthropoda > Insecta > Hymenoptera > Apidae > Eucera > Eucera pruinosa. The sequence goes on from JAMYCR010000019.1 coordinate 6,110,526, forward strand.
TAATCGTTCGGATATGAATGAAATTCTTTATGTATTGTATTATATTATATTATACTACGTTGTTTTGCAAAAATCGCCGAAACAAGACGGGGAATAATACTAGTTGAAATAAAAAGAAATAAATAAATAAAGTAATAGTTAGCACTTTCTTCTTGAAAGCTCGTCACATTAGCTTTTGCAATTAACTTTTATTGTAGATTTATTCGAATAAATAGAGAACAATTTGTTTCGGATAGCTATAACAATTATATTATATATATATGTTTCAATAATTTTATATATATAATTATTTCGCTGATAAAATAGCCAAGTGAGCAGAGTTTACTTGGACTATGTTCTTACATAAATATTTATCCGAAACGATTCCAACAACGCCAAACTCTATTCTCCCTTTACGAAACGCGTCACTTGAGAATCTTTCCCATTTATGGTTCGACGTTTTCCGAATTTTCACGCCACCTTGACCGTTCGAAAGTAGAGTTTAGCGAATGAGCGGTAGCGAACTTACTCCGTGATGGCACAAACGTTCTTCAGGCCCTGAAACGGCAAGTGGACGCTGGCGAACGCGCGTCCCTGATTAAAAACATCGGTCACCTGAGAGGGCAAGTAATTGGCCGACGCGGATACGGCCTTCGTCAAGTATCCCATCCAAGTCTGCGATTCTTCCGTGGCTTGCCGCAATCTACGATGCGACAGATAAACGAATCCCCCGTAAAGTACGAAAAGGAAAGAGAGAAGAGGAGCAAATTACGTACGCCTCCTTTGGTTCCTCCAACTTGAAAATGTGCACCGTTTCCGTGTTGCTCGAGCAGCAGAGGAACATCGAATCCATGCTAAAAGCAAGGCTGCTTATAGACACGCATCGCTTCACTCCGCGGCGAAACTCGAACAGCTTTGTACCGCAGTGAACCTTTTTCGGTGGTAGAGAGAATCAGAGTTTAGTTTCGGCGGCGAACGGCTAAATTAAACTCTATTGCGCGAGTGATCAAACTCACGTGAAAAACTCTAATTACGGTACCCCTCTCGGAAGCGGTAGCTACTTTGGTACCATTAGGACTAAATGCAAGCGCCGCCAATGGACTATCGTGCGCAGGGATCATAGTTTTAGCTTGCTGAAGATGAAGAAGAAAGCATCGATGATGTTTTAATACGCGCCCGTTTACTCTCGATTCATACTCTCGAGTATCGTATCGAGCCGCCGATACTTACGAGATTAACCGCATCGAATATTTGAACCTCGCCGATCCAGTTGGAGCCCGGATAAGCCAGGTAACAGTTGTCGCTGTTCATCGACAGCGTGCACAGGCCCGCTAAATTAGGAGGGGTGTCGCGTATCGTGTGCAACACCTTCATGTCCCGGATATTGTGAATGTGCAGCGACTCCTCCAGGCATACTACCAGTCTCTGCAAATTTCGCCTCCTTTCTAGCTTCGTTTACCCGAGAACGGCAACTCTCGGATTAATTGTTAGCGGGAGCCCTCGAAATTCGAACGAAATCCATTCCAGAATAGGAATCGCGGGAGTAGAGATTTGTTCCGACAAATTGGTCGACGAAGTAACAGCCATTTATTCGAATAAATAGCGACGATATATTTGAATAAGTAGCAAAGGTTTATTCGAATGAATGGCGACGATCTATTCGAATAAATAGCAATGGTCTTTTTCGAGCAAATAGCGACGATTTCGTCGAATAAATTGTTCGAATAAGTAGCAGAGACTTATTTCAATAAATTGTTCGACGATGTAACAGCGATTTATTCGAATAAATAGCGACGATTTATTCGAACAATTTTGTGTACGAATTATTGTATATAAGTAGGTTCTTATTCGAATAGATATTCATTCTACAATGGCAAATAAAATATTTGTCTGTAATTTTATTAGTCATCCGGTTTGCAAATAAAATGTGGCCCATCTCTGGTTGAAATCTAAAAGCCAAATTTTCCTTCAAATTTCTATCTGAATTTCAAGGGTCTCCTGTAAGTTTGTTCGAAATTTTGGTATCTCAAGAGAAGCTTACTGCTCTGTTGAGTTTGACGGCCAAAATAGTGTTGGAGTAACTGTAGTGGCAAATTTCAGTGCCCTTCCTAAAGTGGCAGACTTTAAGCTTGCGAGGCGATCTTAAGCTGACCACCGCCACCAGACTGCTGCTGAATAGTCGCTCGACAATGTATATGTCCTCGGTATCTATATAATTACATATGATCATACATAATAGAATAGTAAAGCTGACAATGATAAACAAAATAGATGTTTAGATAACGCCAAAAACGTCTCTGTTACGTTTGGTACGGCAAAGAGATTAGGAGACTGCTTTCAAACCTGTGAAAATTCATTACCATTTTCGTATATTTTTTCGAGCTGATCGACAGAGTTTAAGGAGAAGAGTTTGTAGCCCGCCTTTGATCCCACTGCCAAAGATCTGCAAACGAATTTCGTACGAAACCATTACCCGTCGAATTGCGCTTTTAAATGACCATGAAAAACTCATGAGCAGCGAAAAATATCGCGGAATTAACGCGAAGGAAATAGAACGAAAAGCATCTTCGATATGCAAATGCAACGGGTCGACGTTGAGAGGAATTTCAAACGCAACGCGAAGTTACGGAAGAAGTTGAGAAACGCAAAGCGAATGCCCGCGCGTCGACGAGAAAGATAGACGTGTAAATAAATAGAAAATAGTCGGGGAAGATGTTGCGCGCAATTGAAGGGACAGAAAGATAAGCTCGGGTCGGGGTTTGTTTTGAAGGGAGGTGGAAGGGAATAGAGAATAGGGAATAGGGGAAAAAGAAGGTTAGGGAACAAAGGAGACTGTCCTGGAGAAGAATTCGAAGAACGGAGTGTGTGTTTGGAGAGAGGAAAAGTGGCGGACTTACGTGCAATCCTGATTGAAGTTAACAAAGAAAACACGATTTTGAGGATCAGTAGTCTGATTTGCGAGATTCATTAGTCCTGATATACTATATTTTAATCCTTGTGTCAATACATCCACGTTACGCACGAGATTTTGCATAAATCGCACGGGCGATCCGCGTAACAACACTCTTTATCCGCTTCTTTCTTAATTCCTTTTTTTTTGTATCCTTTTCTCCCCTTTATTTTTCATGCCACTCTCTTCTCTCTTCTCTCTCTTCTCGTTTCTTCGTCGCGATCTCTCTTCTTCCTTGCACCACTTGCACGTACGCTAATACAAATACACGCACGCGCGCATTCTGCAAGATTTCCGAACAGATGTCCAACCCGAACCCGACGTTCAACGATTCCTACAAGTGACTATATACTATATACTATACACTCTATACTATATACCAGATATCGCGATACGTGCTCTATCCTATATATTATACGCTATTTACCACGTTAAATACTATACGCCGTGTACTTGAGCACTATATACTATATACTATGCATTGTTTACCGTATAGTAATTTATACTCTGTATTGTTATACTATATACACAAGGTGTCCCGCATTTCTCTTTGCTCACACTTCGCAATCTCGCGTTAAATTTCTTACTTAAATTGGTTTCTCGAATAGTTTCCTATTCGCTACTCGCTTTGGAACTCGTTTACTCGGATTGCCACTACTCGGTAATCTCCATGAAATTTCCATGGTACTGGGAACGGGTCTTAAAATACTCAAATTATTGTTACGAAGAAAATTTCTTCGCTTGTACTTCGGAATGTCGTGCAACGAAAAGCGCGTAAATGCTTCGCTAAGAAGTTGCAAGAGAAATTGTGAAACGTGATTTTCACTGTAAACATTGCAAATGCATGTCTGTATATTTAGGATTGGAAAATACTTTGGGCATTTTTTAAGGCTGCGTTTCGCGAAACGAAACGAGACGAAACTGAAATTATATTTGCAGTACGATACGCGCTTTGTCATCGCGCAAACTTGTATCGTTAGTATTACAAAAACGACAAACCTATTCCAATCTACGCGTTCATGCCACTTAACGCAAACGCTGTACGCGTCTCATTTTGGCCTGTATCGTTATCGTAGAAACAAGAAATATCGTTATCTTATTCTTTAAAATGCCAGATCTTATTTCGGTTAATCTTTCGCTGTAAGGATGTCGAAAAAGGGGAGGGGGGATTTATTTTGGCTGATCTTTCGCTCAAAGACACCGAAAAGAGGGATTTTATTATTTTGGACTTAGAAAATATCACGCAAAAAACGCGAAAAAAGCATTTATAATGTTAGCTGTGTACGGAATTAAAAGTTACACTTACTTAAAAATAGTCAATTTTTGGAGTTATACCACTCGCCATGTTGGCTCCTGCCACGGTTCGACCAATGGGATCAGCCCATTGCGCTTCTAGTAACGGCATACGTATGCTACTTTTTCCAAGGTTGGTACCCGTGCAGTCTGACTTCAAAGGTATGTGGTTAGTGTTTGAGATATATTTTGTAGGGGCCGGGGGAGGGGGTTGAAACACAAAAAAAGTTACATGTTAATAAAAATTAAAAATACCAAAAGTATTATTTATAAAATTCGACAAGAGATAATTAGTTTTTCATTTCGAACTCACACGAGGTATTCAAGATGTATGCAAATTCTTAACTGATACAAAGAGGGATTCAAACCAGGGCTCTATCTGTTCTGAAGCAAGATACTTTGCCGCCGAGCCACTTAATATTTCAGAAGATAAACATTGCATGGAGCACTTATATACCAAAGAACGTAACAAAATTCGACGTCTAACAGGCAGAAAATAACGAACGAATCGGTTTTTAATCTTTTTGACTACGGCGCACCAAAACGAAAAATCTGAAAAAAATTGAGAATAATAGTAACAATATCTACTTACTGTAAAAATATAATCGTAGCTCTGGACCTGCGTCAATGCTTAATCCCGATTCCCGCCATTTCCGAGAACTTCGAGAATCCGAAGATCATTTCGGTATTCGTTTTGTTGAATACTTTCATGATTAGGTTGCGGATTTTTACGCACTTGTAGGAAATTTAAACTACAAAAAAGCATAGTTTGTACATGGTACATAATTTGCGAAGATATGCGAAATATCTAAAAATAATGTACGCGTTATAATGTCAGAAAGGTAAAACAAATCACCACTGAAGTGCCACTCTTTTAATTATACTTGCAGAAACAGGAAATTACATAAAAATCCGCAGTCTATTTATAATTTTTCTAGAAGAGAATGAGATGAGAATATTTTTCTCGAACCCGTTTCTAAAAACGATCTATATTCTGTACAGGATGTGTACCATGAACTTCATAGACGAATATACTATCGAAGTGGGAAAATCTGATGGGTCTGATGCAGTTAGTTGTAGCGGAAAACAGAGAGGAATCCGACAAGAATTTTCGTTCGATAAAGTTTTTCCGCCGAACGCTAGGCAGCAAGATATTTTCGAAGAATTAGTTCCCCTAGTTCAGTTTGCCTTAGAGGGATATAACGTCTGCGTATTCGCATACGGCCAGGTAATATTTTAATAATAATTTTATTTATATGATCGTTTATTTAAACTTTCTGATTACGGGACAAGTTAGATAAATGTTTAAACAGTCTTACAAGGTGACACTGTTACAATTGAGCTTAAAATGCTCTGACAGGCTAATTCTTACAAGCTACTGGTGTAAATTTATTTAGGGTACATGTTGTAATTAAAACTAACGCAGGTTACAATATAAATGCATAAAACTATGTCTTGTTAAACTATTTCTTCTCTTCTGGTGAAAAACAAGACTGGCGCGCTGCGCGGCTCCGATCAGTTGCCGCAAGGGAGGGGGAACCCGTCCTGACGTCACACTTTGGAGCACTGTGCGACAGAATGCACGATACCTGTAGAAAAAGACAGAGATATAAAAAGAGAGGGGGCTAGTTTAGACAAAGACCGCGGTATAAACGGAGAGGGAGTTAGTTTAGACAAGGACCGCGGTATAAACGGAGAGGGAGTTAGTTTAGACAAGGACCGCGGTATAAACGGAGAGGGAGTTAGTTTAGACAAGGACCGCGGTATAAACGGAGAGGGAGTTAGTTTAGACAAGGACCGCGGTATAAACGGAGAGGGAGTTAGTTTAGACAAGGACCGCGGTATAAACGGAGAGGGAGTTAGTTTAGACAAGGACCGCGGTATAAACGGAGAGGGAGTTAGTTTAGACAAGGACCGCGGTATAAAAAGAGAGGGGCTTCTTTTAGAAAAGGATAGCGATATAAAAAGAGAGAGCGCTACTTGTAGAAAAGGACAGAGCTACGAAAAGAGAGCGTGCTATCTTTCGACAGAGACAGAGATATAGAAAAGGAGGAACGATGTTTTAGACAAGGACCGAGACGGAAAAAAAGCGTGCCGGATTAAAAGAGGACAGATGTAGCCTAGACTAACAAATTGCGATAAATTCGTTAATTACTCTCTTTCCGAGAACAATTTCTGTACTTTCGTGCACGAATCGTGGATTCAGGGACACTTGTGCATCTACGAAAGTGCACTTATTATCCATAAAGGTTTACTGCTGAAGCATTAAACCGACGCGCGATTATCGGTTCGAAAAAGTAATTCGCGTAACGCAAGCTAACTTGCCGCGAATTTCATATCGTACGTCGCGCCATACGCGCTTCGAGTGTATTGCATTATTGCATCGGTATGTAGAAACATGCGAAATTCTCGATGGCAGCTATAATATAAGTTCGCTTTGTCCTTGCTATTTTGGCGAAATTATTGCTTACGAAAGAGACGCGCTGCCACCTTCTCTTTCGCGTTCTTTGCGCGTGCAAAAGCTGTAGTTACGAGACTAGAAATTATAGTTGCAATGCAAAAATGTAAAATGGAAGAGACAGAGAATGAGAGAAAAGGAAGAGGAGACTACGACTGATTGTGAGTGCACCGATTGCGTTAGGCGTACGTTACACGTTTATAAGTATAGTGCATAGTGGAGTAGTTGGGTGATTTGTATCGAGCTGGGGATTGGGGATTGGGGATGGGGATAAAAGAGCGGCGAGTAGTGGTGCGGCAACGGTAGAGGTGATGCGTGGTAGTGCGAAACATGAACAAGTGAACCGTTTGCTATGACAAGCGTCGTTCCGTGTCGTCTTCTTATTATTGTCACCGATAATCTTTGATACTTCGCGTGCACGATTACTGGAAAATATGAAGCGCGAGGTAAAAAATAAGTAGCGCAACGCAGCTGGTTTTGCGATTATTTTCCGTTGAACTGTGAACTCCTGCTGGATCGCGTAGCAGATCTTGGCTATTTAAATTTGCCGAATTCCCGGGAAACATGGATATATTTAGTCTGCATCAATTCATTGCGGCACCGATAAAAAATCTCTTACAATTTCAACGCATTAAAGAGTAAGATATCTTCACGACTAATATTAATTAACGAGTCCTTTAACCTGTCCACTATTTCGATATCTCGTATTAAACTCGCTTCGTTTCTTCCCGATGCCTGTTTCGATATTAACGTGTAATAACAGTTTCAGCCAACCAATTATTAACGATACTTTTATCTTTGCATGCGTATTCCCTCTCTATTTGTATTTTTAATTACGAGAAACCGTTTAGTTTTATCCTCGGCTGTAAAAAGAAGCATTACGTTTGATATTTTTTTTTAACGTGGCTCGTTATCCTATATTATATTACCCTTGTGTGAAACCTTAGAACTTTATTTCCTTACATAACGTGAAACTGGTTTTAACACTTTTGCATAGGAAATCTCAGAACTCGCGTAACCAACAGCTGTACCATACAGTGGTAGCCAAACTTTCCTCACTTGTAAATATTAACTATGTTTGCTAATGAATTCGTTTAAAAACTTTCAAACGAATTCTACCCTTGGATATCTTTATTTTTTATGCTCCTTTAAACGGATCCCCTCCCCCCCCCTTTTTTGCATAGTACTTTTCAATTTCATCTTGTTTGCTAGTAGAATTAAACATTTGCATGAGTGGGTACTTTTCGTGGGCCTATTTAAATGGAATGCATTGCTACCCTGCTTATGAATGGACAAAGAAGTCGTTTACACCTACCCATGGAACATCCAAACCATATGGATACTCGACTATTTGGAACCTGTGTGTATGTTCAACGAATTTAGCATACCAAGTAGGTATCATACATATCAGCCTGCATTAATGTTCCTGTAGATTCTAGTGTGTCTTGCTTCTTTAATAATGTAAGATCCTATTCGTATTTACATGTGTACCTATAATCCTACTTGTTACATTCTCTAATAGCAATTTTATCTGCAATTTTAAGTTAGGTGCAGGTGATATTTGTTAGGCAAACTCTGTAAGAGTTAATGTAAAGAGCACGCGTGTAACAAGGCAAAGTATTGAGTTGCTGGCAGGAATTGCAGTCACTTACATCCCAATATAGATTTGCAGAGCTATCTTATCCAATCGCCAGAGATATCTGTGGGTTACCGCTTTCATTTTTCTGTACACATGCCAAGGCAAAAGTTGCTCTTAGCAATGGAACTTGGAATGCTTTGGATTGCTTCTAATCGGTAAAACGGCATAACAATTCAAAGACAAACAAAGCCTTAATCGTATTGAAAGTCTTGAGAATTTTGATGACCTTTGAAAGGTAAACGAAAATTTGATATTTTCATCGCACTTTTATCGCTTCTGTGCGAGCAATATTATCGCCAAGAAGATATTAAAGAAAACGTGAAAAGTTGCAGCTACTAACATGGCTTGCGATACGCGTTACAAATTTCGGATGCCGAGATCAATAGTGCATTACGAATTTCGCACATAATTGACCTACTCGTGTTTCGCGGATCACGTTCAAGACTATTGTAACTACTGCGCACGTTCGATAACCAACGTCAACTAATGGCTTTTTTTCCGTTTACGAATGAAACAATAAAAAATATCTCGGATACGATTCTGGAGAATTGACCAACGATTTCGACTAAGTTCCTAAGACGATTTAAGCTCCCAAAACGATCGCTACATTCAAGACTTCTAAAACGATCGAGTCTTTTAATAGTTCTAGTCTCCAAATTACGTTTGAAGCGTTTCGAATCCCTAAAACTAATGAGATACTTTGTTCGAACCGTCAAAGTTGAATAAAATTCTGTACTCTTTATTTGACGCACGCGTTTTTCGTTGCGTTGCATTCCATCTGCTATCCGGTGTAAATATTGAACGATGCAAGGTTCTCATGGTAAGCGGGAAAAGAAACAAAGGCAGATCAAATTTCAAGGTTCGACGATGTCCGATAGGCGATCGTCGATCGTCGATCGTCGAACGTGGAATTGACGAGAATGTCGCGAGTGGAGAGTTCGACGGACGTGCAACCACTTGCACCACTTAATATTAATCATCATCGCTCGTTCAGCATTTCGAGATAATATGCTCCCGAGATACTTTTGCTCATTGCATACGCAACATTTAATTCTCCCACTTCGATCCATCGATCTTTAATAATCGTTCTAAACAATCGAACATCTAAAGTAAATCTAAATAAACTATAATTTTAATAATACAAATAAAACAAATCTAATCGATTTTGAATTAAATTGAAACTATGAATTCGTTAGATTTTTCCGCAAAAGAGAATATAAGAAATAAAAAAAGAATTAACTAGTAACGCGCTTCGGTTTGCGAGGCAAAAGTATCCGCTGTTATCGCGCGATCAAAGCAGAAACGTTTCGCACGATTGCACGAGAGAAATAAATAATTACGAACGCAAGAACGAGATAGGGAAATCTGGGAGCGAAAGCAAGACAACGAGATACCGAGATTGAGACCGAGAACAGCTTTTTTTCGCGTCGGTCCAGTTTGCCGGTCGGTGTGCAACGCGATACCGATTGATTTCACTGATTATGAAAACGTCTCGTTAAAAATCATCGCGTAAGCTTTCAGTTCCTTTTGTCGCACGAGAAACTTGCAAGTTTTACATTAATCCATGATCTATGCGACGAAATCTTCGCCTTCTTTGCGGGAATATTTGAATTTTACTTTCCTTTTACTTGTTTATGTTTCGTATTCTTCTTTACTCTTTGCGATGCATCGCCTGCTCTTTGTATATACATACGATCTTACGCAATCACTTACTTTGCATGCGGCGAGAATGAAAAGTGGCTATACGCCTCGCAAAAATTAATTACGCTATAGTGCTAATTATAATAGAAATGAAATTGCAGTACAATTATAATGTTAGTTATGTATGTTAGGACTTGAAGAAATCGTCAAGTTTACGACACGGACGAATACGACTATTTGTATGCTACTTTTGAGGATTCGAATATCCGCAGTTTTTGGCGTGCAATTTAGTTTGCAACCAGGAAAGCGTCGAAATCTTTCGTGCCCTTTAATTAATTTTGATCCTTAGACTAAAGAGACTGAGCAACACGCAGCTTACGATAAACAAATGCTTGGCGTACGTTCGATATAATTTTTGCAGCGAACAAGTCGAAGCGCAATTGAATTTCTGTAAAGCGCGTACATAGGTGCCTTTCGCTCTCGCTGTACATACGCGTAAAGTATAAGAGTAAGGGACGGGAGGGAAAACGGATGAAAGGAACGAAATGGTATTTGAAGACGGTGTTAAATTCTTGCAGAATAAAATGGATGAATCCTCGAGCGTGCACAAACGAAGCGTACACGCCCACTTCCGTAGAGCACATCGCGAATGTTGCCACTCACGGAATTTGGGTAGTACCCTCTGTGATAGGTAGCTTGGAATTAATTCGCCGCTCTTCCACGTGGACGCAATTAGTATCGGCTTACGTCTACGGTACATCTTTGATCCTCGTTTTCACCGTATCCACGTTTTTTCACAGCGTCCACTATTGCAACAACAACAGGTATATACTTCTTGTTACGCTAGACCGCGGATCTTTCCGTGCGTTTGTAGGAACGTTAAATGGGCAAAAAAAGGCGCACAAATATCTCAAGCAAAGTATAGGATACCGCATTTTCAGGATGCAACGATCATCCGCTTGTCTTTCATTTCTTTGATTTTTAGTAAAGATATAATTTCGCACAAAGATCCGCAGCCTACTCATTTCTATATACGAATATCTAAGATCTATCACGTTTCGGACTTGTACGGTAACGAATAAAATACGCTCCCATCCATAGCTTTTCGGACGTCTAACAAATATAGGATAAAGGAAAATTTGTGTCATGGTAATTGGCCAATTATTTGCATCGGAAAATGCACTGCATCGTTCTGCTCTTTATTCGGTCCGATCGCTCGTGGATAGAAGCGTATATCATAAGCATTCGCAAAGCAAAGATGAAATTTGAAGAAAAGATAAACACGCGTTACAGGCAACTGAAAGACGCGCTGCATCGGTGCGATCGTGCGATGATCTACATTTTTATCGCCGCTAGCTATTTTCCCTGGCTAAACGTAGATCACTTCCCGCACGATGAGCTGCTATTTACAATGCGCTACGCCGTTTGGATCATGGCGATATTGGGCATACTCTACCAGCAACTATTCCACGAACGATACAAGATGCTGGAGACACTTATTTACTTGGTGATGGGCATCGGTCCCAGCGTTGCCATTATCAACGTCGTAAGTATACGATTATTTTAGCATTGACTAACAATAAGTACAGAAGAAACGTCGTGAATCAGGGATATTTATTACACTCCTTACATTTTGGAGTGGCGATTTTAAGAATTATATTCAATCCTCTATAATGCGATGTGACTTGAAAGTTTGTTGAGTTTCATCCGAATAGCATATTCTTATTTGCAATTAATCTTGGCTCCATTTTTTTTTCTTTCTTTATCGCTGTATCGATACCAGCCGCTTGTTCCCATCGTTTCAAAAACGCTGTTGTCTTATTCTAGTCCGATGTAGCAATGTCGCGTGCGATGCTAAAATGCTAAGCGGACTATTTCCATATCGGAATGGATAGTCTATCCGTCGTATGCTTCGTCGATGATTGGCTGCTTGAGAAATTCACTACGCCACGTACTGCTGATTAATCGTGATCCACGAGCACACGGAGGATCTACATAGGTTTGAATGAATGGTTGCAGTACAACTACTACAATATCGCCGAATTGAAGATGGGAGGAGCGCTGTACGTTTGCGGGCTGGTGTTCTTCAAATCGGACGGAAGGATACCGTGCGCGCACGCGATTTGGCATCTGTTCGTCGCTGCGGCAGCCGGATTCCATTATTACGCTATCCTGAGCCACGTGTTCCCAGCGGCGAGCTCCTCCGACGTGCAGTCGCTTTCCAACTTCTTCAAGTCTCACGTCGACGAGCTGTAGAAACAAATTCCTTTTCTTAGCCTTCAGTTTTTTTCTTTCTTTTTTTTTACAAGCGCAAGCATTTTACAAGCTAGACGTTTTAACGCAGAAACAATACCTATTTCAAGTGTTTCAGCTGTATTCATTCCTGAACGTAAACGTTGAATTTTTGCAACTATCTAGAGACGCGAGGAGAAGATAGGACGCGTGCAATCGTCGAAGATCCTAACACGTTTAGAAAGTACAGCAGACTCTCGATTATCCGGCCAAGCTTTAAGGGATTCTCGTGTAGCAACACTCAAATTCAAATTCAAATTCAAATTCAAATTCTAATTAATTGACTTTTTTGTACAAATACTTCGCGTGGAAATTTTATGTACTTTCTGTGTATTGAGAATTTTTACGAATCTAACGTTCCCATAAATGCATAGAAGACCGCAGTTCGATGACAAGCAATTAATATATATATTTTGAGATTACTCGATGTTCGGATAACGAGATCTTTAGTCCCGGAGAGACCGGGTAAGCGAGAGTCTGCTACAATTATATTAAGTACCTGAGACGTATATATATATATAGAAATTCTATCCGCAAATTACGGATACTTAATCGAAACGTTACTAAAAGAGCCGATGACAAAAATGTACTACGTAAATGATTACAAAAAATTGTCGTTTAAATTACAAGTTTGTACGTGTTTGTACAAGAAAAGTAACTTATACATATACACACCTAGATAGGTTTGAAACGTTGGCGTAGCAAAGCGAAGCAACACTGGCACGCGATTAGTCGCAAAACTCTACGCACGCGTTTTAAATTTCAAATGTTTACATATTTTAGGGTACGCTTTATTCTTATAAAATTGCAAGCAAGAGACATTCCTGGAAGACAGTTTCACGAACCAAACGTGCTGCTAAAATTAATATCTATTTTTTGTACACTATTTTATATACGTTAAACGAATTGTGGAACGTCGCAGATATAGCAGAAAGTTTGACACATAATTTTCTATACACGGATAACGTTACGTGGAAAATAATCTTTGAATTATTTATGCAAATATTTCGTTAAGTAATTGAAATTTACAAGCGGGCGTAGAGTTTCGCGGCCGACCGTGTGCTACCTATTTCAAACCGCGATACCGCATAGGAATTATTTTTTAACAACGTTAGATAGTTTTTTTATAGCGTGCGACCTTTTGTAAAGATCTCTTTCTATCGTGATGACTATGTAACGAACCGTAATGAAACGCAAGTATACATTCTGATGCGACTAATAGGTAACCCGGTAAATCAACGTGGATCGTTCACGCGTTACTTTCCATATTTACAAGAGTATTGTGCCAAAATTTATATTTATACGCGACCTATACACACGTTCTATAACGCGAACGTAAGAAACTCCCCCAACTATCGACTACCTTGCTAGCTTTTACGCGGCAAACCGCGCAAGGACATTTTTAGAACGGATTGTCGCCTTAGTTGCGAGGAAAAACGTAATCGTCGCTTATTTTCTATCCCCTATTTTTTTATTCATCGACAAAGGAACTTAATATTATATTATACAATGGACGAAGAAGAGACGAGCAACCTCGATGTTTTAGCGATATTTCAGCGAACGTACGTTCCATGGGTTGTCTTCGTTAACAATACTGTAACGATGCGAACCGCGAGTACGCGATTTACGCAAATCTCCGTACACAGTTCGACGAGAATTAGAAACTTTAAGCTTGGACTCGGTAGCTCCTACGTTGCGTTATCGTATCGTTGAAAGTAAAAAAGTGTATCGCAATTAATAATATCTTAGCCCGATTCGAAATACTATGTATAAAATGATCCCCTTCCTTTTTCATTGTTTTATAGGTTGTAGAAAGCCGAAGCGAACACATTTTTGTGTACATACGCGACACGTAGCATTCATGTACGGACTGTGTAACGATATGTAACTCTATATAATAAACAACTTAAGTATAAACGAGCCTCGTTTCATTGCACGTTTCCTAGACGCGAAATATTCCCAGCTGCAGCATTTTCGTTTTCGTTCGATCGCGACAAATTCTTCATTCCGTGTTTCATGATTGTGCGAACGCTATCGCCGCTTTTACGATCGGTGGAGGGCGCGTAAAAAATTTGAATTCGCGTCGTCGCTAAAGGCGCTGATTTCGCTGCTTTCTCAGATGCCAACGATTCGTTCATTCTGAGCTAATAGAGAAACCTTTTTTATAAACTTTAAATGCATTCGAAACAAATTACTCATCCCTACTTTCCCTTTACGCACAAAGTTCATAGTCGTATTGTTGGTCATCTTCACTCCACCAAAATATCGAGCGTATAAAAAGCTTCTGAATATCGCGAAATTCAAACGCCAATTCGACGTACAGTTCGTCCGTATCTCCGAATGTAGCCTAAGTTATAATCTTGCGTAGTATACGTATAAATTTTCCCGAATAAATTATCGCTACGTGCAATCGGTTATTATCCTCATCCCGGCATGCAACAATTTTATAGCAATGGCAACACATTTGAATCGTATCGATATGTATCGATACCCAGAGTATCGATGGTCCCTCGATGAATCGAACATCGATTCGGTCTAGAGTCAAGTATCGATCCTATGATATTATATCGCCGCGTTAAATATCGATACCACGTTGCTAATTTTTCCCAATGTTGCTCATGCTACTCCTACTGTGCGTTTAATTTGCTCGATAATTCGTAGACCGCATACCGACAGCGTGCTTAGACTGTACGATACGCCTAATTACTGAATTGGTTAATCGTTAGACGCGTGATTACGCGCACGACTTTCCACATGAGTTTACTAGCGGTTCGCTTTTGCAAACACCTAAGGTATCACCTGCGCAATGAAATTAACAGCACGATTATTAGACGATACAATGGCGCTATGTTTCACGAGGAACCCGAGGAGCCGATTAAATCGAAGCTATTTCCAGATTACAATGTAGTCTACGTTTATCCGTATGCTCACATAGCTTATTTATGTAACAAAATAAAACGTAACTACACGGCGTTAGCCATTGCTACTATACCGGTAACGACCACCTTGCAAATGCTAGATTACATGTATCTGTCCACTTGCATAGGTATTACGAGTCTCGGTAAGTTCCATGGACCACGTCTCGTATTTCTGTACCAAATAATCCCACACTTTGCCGCGGAATAGACCTATAATCTAATGCATTTTTCTGTCACAGTTTTGGAGCCTCCAGACCCCGTTGCCATTTTCATTCTTACCTTTTTCATAATGCAACATCTATAGCTTGTGCATTTGCTGTTACACTTTGCACATTCAAATACTTCGAAAACGTTTGCATTTCTTTTCAGGCAATGAAGTTGAAGATATTCTTCTAAAAATTCTGATTTTTTTAGATGCCGGTAGATCAGACTAATAATAGAATTAGTTTCTTCTTGAAAAATTGTATAATTTCTGTGTTCCAATTTCTTACTTAATATCATTATTTATAATATCTAATTACTTATTTAATGTCATCTATTTTGGAAAATGGAGTTTAAGTTAACTCAAATTATATCTCACTAGTCTATATATATTGCTATGCCTGTAATGATACATTCTACAGGGCTTGTTTTAATTTTAAATTTTGAAAGGAAAAAAAAACGTATATTTTTACTTTGTCAAATTCTATTTTCTATTTCGTGAAATTAATCTATTTACCAAATGTACAGCTCATACCAAAGACTGCACGAACAAGCAGACAATTTTGCAATATTTTTCCTAATTTCTCGAGACTTCTCGACATGTGTTAATTAATTTTTAATTTCATAGGATGATAGGTCTATCCCGTATCTCGTCCGTGATCAAATTATACTGAAAAGTGTAACTCCAAGTAGAGTAGAGTAAAATAAGTTGTAATGTGATTTGTTACGCGTTCTAGTTTGTTTGGTCACTATTCCGTTGCACACTCTTTGCGTCTACTGGAATTACACAGTGGGATCCATATACTTTAAGGAGGGAGAGTCAAATGTTATAATATCGTACGTGAATTACTGGGGTAAAAGGATAAATTTGACGGTCGACATGAACAATATCTTACCCTTCTCGGAAGTTCCATACAATACTGCGCAAAGCAAGTTCCTGAGAATGAAAATCGCATCGGTAAAACCTACTTTGAAGTTGCACACGACAAACGCGCACATCTACGAACCGCCTGCCTTTTACAATATCTTTGGCGATATGAAATAGAGCATTTGTAAATTAGTTTAAGCGAGTACCGTTGTAAGTAAATAACAATTTTATTTGTAACATCTACAATGTGTTTATAGCCATCTGTAGTGAGCGTACGCGCGATTCGCGTCGCACAGCTTGTGCAGATCGTGCTTCTTTTTGATCACCCGACCCTGAAACGTAAATCATTCGAATTACACCCGGAGAATTCGCGCGGGACGATATTTCAAGGTAGCGATTATATAGGAATCAAATGAATATACTTGATTCTTGGCAGCGTCCATGATCTCTTTCGCTAATACGTCGCACATCTTGTCGGAGTTTCCTTTGTCTTGGGCAGTTCTAATGAGCCAGTTCATAGAGAAAAATTTAGCTCTGCCCGAGTTCAACGGCACGGGAACCTGCGTACACGCGTGTATTGTTCATTTCTACTATTTGCTTAACCCTTCCCCTTCCTGCATAAATTCAAATTCAAATTCAAATTCGGCGCATTTTAACGAGGATTGATGCACCTATTTCAAAATTTACTCAACTCCGTAGCGTCGCCGAAATTTTGAGTAATACTACGCGTTCCGTTTGCGCTTATTAACGCGGCAATAAATAGTACTTCAAATTCATATTTTCGTAAATAAGTTTAAAGAATTAGGCTCTAGACTTGGAATACTTTGTATAGCCTTACAAATTATGCGCATTTCGAACTTCTTTGCACGTTCGAATAAAAACCTATAGTCTCATAGTAAAATTAAATAAGACCCGACCTTGAAGGTTTAAAGAAAGGTCGTAAAGAAAAAGATACGGTTGCACGCAATTTTATACCTGATAAGTGATTCCTCCTCTCAATACTTTCTGCAGCTCTAACACAGGCATGCAATTTTCTACCGCGGTATGAAAGATTACTTTGGGATCCACCACGATTTTGTCTCTGTGTTCGGGTGCAGTATTGTAGTATCTGTCCAGCTGTGCTATCTTAATGTTTTCAAACGTGTCCTCGACTATTTTCCTAGCCAACCGCTTATTGCCTTTCCTTGTCAGGTAATTTATAAATTTCCTGACACACCAAACATATTGACGATCGATCGTTCGAGTAAACGTTCCCGTGCGAGCAAAATGAAAACCTAGACGTTTACCTAACTAGTTCGTCGTGAAATTCGGAAGATGTATCAGAGTTATGAGCTGGCTTTATTGCAGTGTGGATTATTTCCTTTCCTTCTGGACTCTTATAGAGCAGGTCTTGTTGATCTTTCTTGAAAACTGGTTTCACATAATGTTTCGGGTACACGCTGTAAAACTGAACGCCGTTCACCGAGCTGCACCTGCAACAGACCACTATATTCGTTACTTAACTGCATCGTTACGCAAAGTAAAGCGCGAGTTAGAATAATTATAGAGTACGTTGCTCCTTTGGTATTATTTGTAAAAATGTGAATTTGCGTAACGATCCATGGTCTAGTTAAAGGGTTAAGGTTAGCTCGTATCGACAAGTAGGGTTATGCGGTGAACTTTTATTTTGCGCGAAAGATAGCGAGATAGATTTTGAAAAAATGAAACGCGCGGGGGTACCTCGAGCCGGAAAGTATCAGCGAATTAAACGTCCTCGAAAGATTCATTTCTGTGAGCCTGTCCGTTTATTAGAAATTAATTGGCTCCGTGCAAAGTTTGACAATCAAAAACGCAAGGCCACAAACTACGAGCGTTTAATAACAATAGCAAGCAACGCGGTTGGTTGCGATCGACAAAGTTGCCAGTGGCGACTTTAATCGGCGATCTATGAAACTGTTTCAGTTCGAATCGATACAAAAAGATCGATCCTAATACAGTATCGATACACGAGGATGAATCGTTTTCAAAAACAATCGAAGAATCAATGAAGAATAACGATCAAAAGTATTTGCAGTGAAATGAATGCGCACCGCGCGATTGAAACGGATTTCTATTGGATCGTTTGCTACGCACGCGTGAGTTTATTTCATTTGGGATATCTGAGTTGCATTAGAAATCTGTAGAATCATCGACCAAGCATAGGATAGACTATCCATTGCTATATAGAATGATTAGGGGGCTACCTAGCCCCCTTACCATTTCAGCGTTACGCACCAACGTTACTAATTCAGACTAGAAATAAGACAGGAACGTATTTAAAACGATAGAAATTGTATCTAAATGTTGCGACACGCAATTGCGTTTTCGACATACGTAGTACGTGATCTAATAACGATAGAGAAAAAAGATGCAGTAAAAGAATGATATGCGCAAACACGATAAACGTCAACAAATTTCAACACACGGATATGTAAGTTTTAAGTCACATGCATTACAGAGAGATAAGAGATTGTTAAAATCATTACTCTAATGATTGCTTTTTTTATGTGATCAGTATTCCAATTTGAAATTGATAATGTTCCCTATATAAATGAGTGGTCCTACATCCTATACTTCGTCAATGCTTTAGTACAATCTTTTTCTACAAGTTTGGTGCAAGTCTAAGCAGATACGCGTATATTGTCATGCTTCCGGTACTTACAATTTATTTGCACAATTATTCTCTGGCTGCTACTCGAAAAACTCGATAGCTCGAAAGCTGTGAAAGTCGAAGATTTCAACTCATCCCTTGAGATTCGAGTTATCGAGGTTCGACTGTACATCTGCTGCTACTATATATATATATGTATAGTTGTTACGGGTACACGGGTACGGGTACACGGCTACACGGCCGTCAAATAAATAAGTAATCGTGATAGCGATAAGCTTATGGTGAGCCGTGTGAGCCGTGAGGTATACTCCGAGGTACGTGAAGCGTATGTAGGAGAGAAAGCGAGTCGAATCGCAAATTAAAAGTGAAGCGTTTCGGGAAAAGAGAAACGGAAAGTTTTCCACATAGTTTGGGGAAAAAAAGGAAATTGCACAAATGGTGCGCCTGCTGCGGAATACATATGCTAGATTGTTAAAATCTTGCGGAAAGGTCTCCTAAAAGGAGTGCCTTTTGCTCAGAGATCCTTCTTCTGCTAATCAGCATTCACCGTTTTAAAACATGACCGAGAATCGAGGCAACTTTTCAACCCCGACTAATCAAAGTAAGTCGCGCCGCCGTCAATCCACCCCGACACCGTTTACGAAACATCTCCTTCACATAACCTATCCAAACGTTGCAGCCCTGCCAAAAATATGTATACTTTTCGAATCGAATGCTTCTACCTTTTCAGCCTCCTTACCGTTTCGCGTGTCGTCTTTTCTTTCAAATGCCGTTTCAAAGAATTATTTTAATACCAACTCCTACAGATATACTATTTTGAAACGAGTCTTTTAGAGATTCCATCGAGACTCATAGAAGTTCGGATTTTTAATCTACGTCTCTTGTTTTCCATTTACTATTTCCTCTATTTCAAAACGAATTTAAATAGAAAATAGTATTTGCAAACGATTCGGGCATATTTAATCCTTCAAGTTTGACAAGAGCGACTTTGGATCCCCCACAATTTGTTTTTCCTTAATAATTTCGTAAACAATTTTTCATTACTATTTTCTTTACAAGTTTATGTAATTACATAGATGAAGAAAGAAATATTTCGTTAGAAGAACAAGATTTGAAGCAACGTTAAGATGAATACGTTTTTCGTATTGTATTAACATAAATAAATATTTCGTACCGAATTAAGTAGCGCGATATAATTCTGTAAAATACTACGATACCGTATATAATATAGAAATTTAAAGCAAATATTATTTTAATGAATTTTAAGTGGAGGGAACTTAGAGATTTTGCTTCATACTTAATGTTTCAAAAGTAGACTCCGTACTAGACTAAACGAAATAGTATTATTTAAAATAGTATTTGCTTATAGAAATACCTATTTCAGTTTTCTCACCCTATTCTCAAGCTATTTCAAATTTTACCCAACCTTACCTAAGCATTCCCTTGCATTTACATCGATTCCATTGCAATTGTTAATCTCTAGGTTCTAGCAGACAATTTAATTTTCAACATTTGGACTTTGCCACTATCAATGATGTTCAAAATGAAATGTCAGGTAAAGTATTTGTACTTGCAAGTACTTGCTCATACTCGTGTAAAAGCATGGATTTGTTTTGCAACAGAAAAGAGAAGACAATTCAAGCTTAATTTTCAAACCCAAGGAAGCAACATACCCTTTAGCAATTCAACAAATTCTACCTTTTCCAATTCAACTGCAACTACCGCCAGTTTACCCATGTAAGTTGCTCTCAGGGCTGGGGAAAGTAGACAAATACAATGAAATATTTTTAATTCCCAGCTAAGCCAAATTAAACGGCGGAATCTTCGTATTAAAGAAGAATTTTATTGAACGATGTTCGCGCCGTTTTCCGCGATGTATTCCCGCGAAATACGAACGTACTTATAGATAACACCAATATAATATTACTATAATAATATAATACTACATTGTAATAGATTACTTCGAAATTGTTTATAGAAATACTTTAGCTTTGAATATTTTCTCGCGAGCTACTCGAAACTTTACCCAGCCCTGTTTTCCGTATTAGAAGACATTTGCCACCGCCATTATCTCCTTCTCTAACCGTCGTAGATCTTCTCGTCCGAATTTGCCTTTGTCTTTGCCCAAACTACCGGTAAGACCGTGCACCATCGTTTCCCAAGAGCTGCCCGACAAAGCGAGGTAATAGCAAACGAAATAACGCTTAGCGACGCGCGATGCTTGAAATAACTGTATTTCAGGGACAAATTGCGGATGTGTCAGTCGATGCAAAGTACCGGGAAATTACAGCTATCACCAAATGTAGTATACGATTTTACGAGCGAAGATCTTCAAGATTTAGGGGAAATAGGGCGAGGAGGATTCGGCACTGTAAATAAGATGATTCATAGGATAAGCGATACCGTTATGGCTGTGAAGGTATATAGAGCGATTTCGTTTTGTTAGACCTATTTATTTACGAGCATCGCGGGGATAACGCGACGTTCGATTGCAGAGAATTCGTTCTACGGTGGATGAAAGGGAGCAAAAACAATTATTAATGGATTTAGAAGTTGTAATGAAGTCTAACGATTGCCCGTGCATTGTACAATTTTACGGAGCTTTATTCAAAGAGGTAAGCCGGCGAGCGATCTTCGACTAGGCATAAATACTTGTTCAATTTAATAAAAAACGCGACGGTCTGCTTAGGGTGACTGTTGGATTTGCATGGAACTGATGGACACTTCGTTAGATATATTTTATAAGTTTATTCACGAGGTATCGAAGGAGAGGATACCGGAGCGTATTTTAGGAAAAATTACCGTCGCCACAGTAAAGGCGTTGAATTACCTCAAGGAGAAATTAATGATAATTCATAGAGACGTAAAACCTAGCAATATTCTTCTAGATCGACACGGTAATATAAAGCTTTGCGATTTCGGTATATCGGGGCAACTGGTTGATTCCATCGCGCGAACCCGAGACGCCGGATGCAGGCCATACATGGCTGTACGTACAACCGTTCAATCGATTAAACTCGCCGACAGCAAGGATCGCACGTTACTCGAATTTATGGTGATCTTTCAGCCAGAAAGGATAGATCCTCAACGGGCAAAAGGGTACGACGTTAGAAGCGACGTATGGTCGCTGGGGATCACGTTAATGGAAATCGCCACCGGATATTTCCCGTATCCAAAGTGGAACTCGGTGTTCGAGCAACTCTATCAAGTGGTCCAGGGAGATCCACCGCGATTGTCGCCCAACGAAAATGGCAAACATTTTACTATGGATTTTGTGAATTTTGTGAATACATGGTAAAGCAACTTCATGCATCATTCACCACGATTGCAGCCGTCCCTCGAAACGCGCGGCTTCTTTGCAGTCTTAGATATACTTTCGCAGTGTGCACGCGATATATATAATATAGTAAATACGGATTTTGAATTACGCGTTCGAGGGATAACTCTGTAGGTGGGATTTGTTGCATCGTAAAGTCTCTGTTGTCGTTTCAGTTTAATCAAGGACGAAATACAGCGGCCGAAATACAACAAACTGTTGGAGCATCCTTTTATCAGGAAAGCGGAGGAAGACACGGTGGACGTTTCAGCGTACATAAGCGGCGTTCTCGATAATATGGCTCTCAGGGGATTGACGCCTTTCACTACCAATCGGCATTAAATCGAAACTATAAGAATAATTATACATTTGTACCTTACGTTCTATCATTTTTCAAATCTTAAATTTGATTATTGTAAATGAGTAGGTTATTTGCACTTCGATCTAGCGTAGATAGTAAAATTAATCAACATCGATCCATTGTCGATAATAAATCATTTTGCGTAGAATCATAATTATCGTGTCCACCAGAGTTCTTATATTATGCGTAGCGGTTAGAAAGTGTTTCGATAAAACCAGTTCACGTTTATCGAATAGCGTATAATAGAAAGGAAATTCTAAATCAATTCTTTCTCATTCTAAATTCTAATTCGGCGAGCCGCGTTCGCGATCCCGATCCCGCAAACAAGTTACCCGGTTTTGCATCCCGTTTCCGCGACGACGAATAGACCGCGGATTCTTATCGTATTTTTATTACGAGAATCTTGGCAATGACGACAAAAACTACGGAATGCACGTAGAGAAGAAAAATGTACGAAATTTCTATTCAACTTTTAAAGACACGAGTTTGCATAAAAATCCGCAGTCCAATAATATAAAATTGTGTCCCCTTGGCGGTCAATTTCCAAGATGCGCACGTATGTGTATATCGAATGCAATATGTTAAAGTAAAAAGCTATGTTTTAAGTTTTTTGTAATTTTATAGCATTGCAACAGCTATCGATGCAATTGATTCGGGATTAGCGAGGAGGAGGTGGAAAGAGTAGAAGTTATTCTTGCTGGAATAGGTGAGAATTACACGATGTCGTGGGGATAATACGAAAAACACCTCAACTTTCATTTTTTCTCGTCCTCTTCTTTTTCCATAGCACGGTTCGACGCATCGAACGAGAACGAGAACGAGCTGGAAATGTCTCCGGAAACTTCGTTCCACTCGATTCGATACAATCGATATCAATGATTCGTTACACGCGTAAACATAGATCGCAGCAATATTATGTAACAAAAATGATCGATTCTTCCTTACTTTGTTTCCATTGAATGATGACACTACGAAAAAGTTCCTTGCTCCAAGAGAAAACAGTGGTCGCGTTTAAAGGAAATTGTCTTTTGATTTTTCTAACGACATAGTTCCTCTGTTGAATGAAACGCGTGTGTGTATAATTAAATGAAAGCACACACCCAATACACACACACACACACACACACAGAGAGAGAGAGAGAGAGAGAGAGAGAGAGAGACACACACACAATGAATAATGTATAAAATAAATGACTTACGATAATCCCAAAGTTTTTTCATTCGACTTCATTCAAAAATGTAACGCACTCTAAATGAAATTGTTCGTCCGATCGAATCGCGGAGTTATGCTTTTTAGCTCGTGGAAAAGCGAAGTAACATAAAGACGTTGCAAATAAATAATAATAATGATAATAATACGACGGTTTTCGAGCGATTCGACAATTTTGCCGAATCGATAACAATCGAAGGCAGCATTTCTGCATTTTCGTCACGCGTCGCATGATCCAATGCTTTGGAATTGCAAAAACTTACATTTGCCAATATTTTGTACCGCCAATGGTTTTGATTTTCATCGCACGTGCAGCTCTCGAGTGGTTCGGTTACTATCGATTCGGCAAAACGAGCGAATCGGTGAAAAAACCATATCGCCTGAATAAGGTGCACGTAGCGGCGCGTTATGCGCACCTGTACAGCGATTACATAGCTCGCATAGAGACCGCTACCACACCTGATCGCGAATAGAAAGGTGGCAGTAATATGGTGGCAGT
Source organism: Eucera pruinosa (assembly GCA_028830335.1). Classification (NCBI taxonomy): domain Eukaryota; kingdom Metazoa; phylum Arthropoda; class Insecta; order Hymenoptera; family Apidae; genus Eucera; species Eucera pruinosa. The sequence goes on from JAMYCR010000019.1 coordinate 6,134,780, forward strand.
GGTTGCTGCCGAATCCAGCCACAGTTTCATACCTATTTCTATCGCCGCTACTTTTTTCTCAATCGCTCTTTTGCCCATGCGTGAAAAGTTGGAAACTGTTTCCCAATTTGTCGGCTAAAAACGGACCGCGAACTTTAGCTATGTGAATTTTCGTTTGCAGTTATATATCTGCGATTTATCATTTATCATTTATCATTTATGCGAGATCTCGCTGCTGCTGCGGTAAAATGTTCAACGCGAATTTGACGCGCGTGTGACGAATTCTTGGCGAATTAATGCGGCCCAATTGTCTAGGTGAGTATCGAGAATTTGAATTAATTGCGACTCGTCGTATTCCAGCGCGTTCGAAGAAAGTTGCTATTAAAAACGAAGACGCTATTTTCGTACTTCTATTAGGCGTACCGATATAAGTACGTCGCTACTTTTCTAAACTTTCTTTCAAGCACGAGCCCACGGCTTGCACGAAAAGTGCAGCAAAGTATCGTAGAACGATAGCAACTATATTTGAGACAGAGGTGATATCTAACTTCGTTAATTATTCGCTGGTACGCCTGACACGTTTACGGGAAGAGAACACGGTATAGGGATTTGCGATCGAAAGAATTCGCAAAACGGCGAAACGTTTAACGGCTGCGGCGGCGACAACTATTATACCGTTGGCGCGGCTACCATTGCTGGCGTGGTAGTTAAAATCAATTCGCTTGAATATTTGATGAGAGCACCATCGGTCTCCTGAAATCTATACTCAGGCTTCGCGTCTATATTTGTAACTCTAAGCGGGCTGTAGTATCTGCGCTCTTTTAACGTAGCCATTGAAATACGTGCGCATTACGTTTCGCGTGGTGACCTATAAACGTTTCCAAAGGGGACACCTCCTCCAACTTAAACTTAAAACCTATCGATCAAAGATCGATCCACGCTTTTCAAGGAAACGCTGTGCTTTTCCACCTACTATCGCTCTAGCTTCGTTAGAACTATGATTCTCGCACCGGGAGCTAGTTTCCGCTATCCTTCCCTGTTCCTTTCGAGCCTTATGAAATACGTTTCTTTTAACCCTTTAACTATCACTACGTGCACCGCATATTACGTATTATTATTATTATTATTGTTATTAGTATTAGTACTAGTAGGGGATACTACGCGTTTCCAGTTTAAACTCTCGCTGCGAACCGAATACTTCTCCCGTACCCCGTATGTATTCCATTGAAATATCACGCGAGCCGTTCAGAAGTCAACACGGATTAAATTAACTTTTGACAAGGTCAACGCTAAGGGTGCAGGTGAACAATAAAATTCAGATACGTAGAAGAAAGAGGAAGCAATCGATACGGCTTCTGAATGGCTCACGTGATTGTGCAACGTATAACTAAGTTACTAATTTAGTTGCAATCAAACACCGGTTACTTTCATTGCAAGCAATCCCCGAACTCGCCAGATAGACCGAAGCGAATTGAATCAAAATAAGCATTCAGTTCGTATTTGTTACATTGCCATAGAGGCGAACATTTTAATCACTCGTGGTATTTCATCCCTTTCTCGTGCACCTAAACCAGTAGTCTATCAATTGTTTTATCAACAGAATTTCCATCTTAATTCGATTCGCCTCGGTTTACCGTATACGCGTCTATAGAAGTTAAAGGGTTACCAAAGCGGAGAAAAGCGTAGACTCGAAGATCTTCCGGTTCGATAACGTTAGATCGCGAGACGACAAAGAGTTACCGCTCGAAACACGTTCGCGTCCGACTTTCTTTGGTACCTACGTGAACTATTTCAACAGAGATAAAAGAAATGAAAGCGACGCGTAGTCTAAATAATAGATGATCGAAATTAGACACGTTGAGCAGCGATCGAACCGATTAACGCGTTTGCTGGAAACATTTCCCGCGTTCTCCGATGGACGAATCGATCGGGAAGGTTTGCAGCGGTAGCGTAGTAGTTTTTCGTTTATCGCGAGGAATGAAAGCGAAGCAAGTGACAATGGTAGCCGGTGGTTAGACAGGTAAGAAGGAAAATGTTCATGAGTCACGAGGGAGAAGCTGACGCGGCGCACGGCGCACGGTGCACGGTGCACGGTGCACGGTGCACGGTGCAGAGTGCAAAGTGTACAGGGCAGAGAGGGAGAGAGTGGCAGGTGGTGGTATATAGCGTGGATGGTGGTACTGTTGGTGCTGCTGGTGCTACCATTATTGCAGGGGTGGCCAGCTGGATAGGCCAGCAGGGGAACCGATGTTCCCAGGAGATTATCGATCGTCCACGTAGATACTTCTACTTGGACTACGTGGACGCCGCGGAATTCCCCTCCAACCTGCTCCATTTCTAATGCCTCTCTTCGTCTTCTCCTTCTTCGATTTTTCTTCAACCTCGATTTCCATAGGGCGCACTGGATGAGAACTCGCCAGCGCGCAATCGAGTACTTTTAAGTATTTGCCCGGAAAAGTTGGCCAAAAGTAATATTCACCGCCTCGGTGCGTCGCAACGAATTGCAGTTATATCGTGCGATATCATTTGGATACGGATACCTATTTAGACTGCGGATCTTTATGCGAATTCATAATCTTGTAAGTAGGGGATCTCGGCGCCACGAATAAGACACTTTTAGTTAACGCGAAACAGCAGAAAAGCTAACGGTGAGTGGCCTATTTGAAAGATGAGTACTTTTTTTTTTATAGAAACGCGCGGCACCGATAAGTTCTCTATATTTGCCAGCTATATTTCTTACTTTTTTTCTTTCCTGCCATTCGTAAAGCGGTCGTATCGAATGGGACACTGTGGTAGCGATAACGATATAGGTATTGCGTTGTTAGCGTCGGAGTTACAACGTTGTGGCGTTCTTCTTGTTAAATTAAAGGCAAGGAAGAAGGGGTGGCTCAGTGCGAATACGCTACGCGTCACACGCCACCCAGCGACCTTTCGCATGCAGATTCGATCTCTTATCCGTAACTTTGCTATGCGTTTCATTCATAAATGTAGCAACAACGTTAACAAATTTACATTACTCGATTCCTGTGTTAACAAAAGTAACTGAACGATATATGTACGTTGTTACTCTTGAGACAAGCGTTATTTCACGATCGGAAAGTTGATCATCTTCGAGGTAATTAGAATGTCCCGTTCGATGCGTGTCACTTTTTGCGATACAACGCTGCTCGTGCATTCTATTAGGTTGCTCGGAAAGTTCGACGCGATACTCGAATACTTTCTTCGACGCTGTACCGAATAACTTTGTAGAGCTTTCCTCTAACAAACTATCATGCTCAAACGGTTTCCCTGTTCCTCTATCGTACTAAAATTTTGATCGCTAATAAGATCGCTACCCGTACGACTCACCGTCGGAGCTACCTTATCCTAGTCGCGATCTAATCATTTTTGCCAACTCCTGTCTCATTCAAAAACGTTCCGAACGTTCTTCCTTAGCGTTTATCATTTACTTTTTCCGCAACCCGCGTAAGTACACGCAAGAGCATTTAACGTCTACGTTGTCGCACGCGTTACGAACTTTTCGAGCAACCCGATATTACCTCGGACAGCAACAATTCGTCGTGCTACGCGAAATTTGGAAAAGCTCGATTTTTTGGCCAATTTTTTGGGGGTGAATAGCGGAGCGTGCGGTCCCAATGGACGTCGACCAATGATAAGCGGGCATCTGAAATTTAACACGCCATTCTTGCGCGGCGTCGAATAGCTGCGCTTCTTTCCCCTCTTCGGAGGCCGGGATACGAAGCCGACGGTCACTGCCGCTCTGATTCGATCAATGAGAGTACCTGTACCAGATCCTCCGGCTCGTGCGACCACCCTCTACTCGCAATCACCCCTGCACAGCACCACCACGGACGCGACGCTACCACCTGCCACCATCTGATTTCCATTTCCCTTCCCTTCCCTTCCCTTCCCTTCCCTTCCAATCCCTTCCCTTCCCTTCCCATCCCTTCCCTTCCCTTCCCATCCCTTCCCTTCCCTTCCCATCCCATCCCATCCCTTCCGTCCCGACCCGTCCCGTCCCAATATGCCTGCCGCTATTTCAATTATTATTATATTATCGATGCGACAGACTGTAGCCTTCAAACGTCCGCCTTTCCTCTTTCTACGCCAACAATCGTAACGGCGACGCTTTTTCCAATAATATTCTTCAACAATCGTTGAATCGTTTAACGCGCTGACCCCTTCCACCAGGCAACCCATTAGCAAACGTCGCGGCAATTGCAAGGGGTGACGACTAGCAGCTCGTTCACGCGGATACGGGTTTTCCAGCGAAGCTTTGGAAATTCTAAGCATTGGGAACAATTGGAAGCTTCGGAGATTTCGAGCGTTCAGTATTCGGCGCTTCGGGAATTGCGAGCTTTGGAAATTTAAAGCGTTGAAAGTTCCAAGCGTTGGCAATCCTAAGCTTTGGATATTCAAGGCATTGCGAATTCGAAGCGTTGTCAATCCTAAGCTTTGGATATTCAAAGCATTGCGAATTCGAAGCACTGGAAATTGTAAGCGTTGGGAATCGTAAGCGTTGCCTGTTCAAGGCACTGCGAATTCGAAGCACTAAGATTCGGAAGATTTGGAAACTCGAGGCATTAGAAATTCTGTGCTCGAAGAATTCGAGGATTCGAGGGCTCGGAATTTGAATGACGCAGCGCGCGACAAAAATGCAGAAGCGACGCGAATGCCTGCCAAAGTTTGCCGAATCGGTAAAAAAACTGTATCGTCCGAACGAATTGGAGGAAGTACGGGGGGCGAATTCTGGCGTGGAAAAGAACGAAGAGAATAAAAAGCGAGGAGAAGGGAAAAGGTTTGCACGCAGGCTTGAGCAGCGTGTAGTTATACATATGGTCCACCTGCAAAAGGGAGCGCCAACACCTGTCACGCACACCAACCACTGCCAGTGGTTTACGAGTAGCAGCCAACCGGGTAGATCCAAAGTGGGGGTTTATCAGGCTTTTCGTTACCCCTTGCCCCCAGTTTCGTTTCAACGAGCATGCGGTTTACACGCTTTCCCCCCAACTGCCGCTCGCGATCTACCTCCAGGCGACGCAACGCAACGTAACCGGCATCGCGTTCTTCAATTTTCCAAACTTCCCCGAGCTCGCGATTCTTTTATTCCCGTGCGAACCGTTTAACGGCGAAAGTGAAAAATGTTTGGCGCGTTGCAATCGAGCGTTGAACTCGGCGAAACGCCTGCATCTCGTTGCACTTGCAAATTTCGTCCCTCTACGTTTACCGGTCGCGTCTAATCGAGTGGAGACCGTTACCGCCAAGTATCCGTACAATTGGACAGTTCATTCCGTTCCGATCTCGCGTGAAATCCGACTGGCGAGCAAGCGAATGCAAAGCGTTTCCCAATCGAGTATCTATCACTTCGCACGCGTGTACGCGCGCAAGCAAGGAAGCGCGACGCAGATGAAAGGGTTGCACGTTTTCGGGAGCGACGAGACAAGGAGAAACGAAGCCGAAGCGGGCAGTTGGCGGTGGCAGATATTTAGGATTTCTATTCGCTGTCCAGGGTGTTAGCGCGCGCTCGATACTGGTGGAATGAAAAATGGTGAAAATGAAGGCGGAATCGATCGACACCGCGTGCGAGGCCGCCGCCGGCTCGTCGCGATCAGTGGCGAGGGAAAGCATGCAAGAGGAGGATTACGGAGTTGAAGCGGAATTGACCAGCCTCTCCTGGCTGCAGTCTCTGGACATCACCAGTGCCTCCAGCTTGCCCACGCCGCCTTGTTCTCCATCTCCGCCGCCCGTGACAAGGCAACCCAGGAAAAAGCTCTCGCCCCTCTTCAAAGCCGAATTAGGTAACCGATTGATTTCCCTCTTGCACCGTTCTGTATCTCTCCTAATCTCTCCTAACCAGCTAACGCGCAACGCGTTACAGTTGATTAGTTCGATTTCTTTCTCGCGCAGATCTGGCGAAAAATGCGGAAAAATATCGTACCGATCCACACGCGAAACCTCCATTTTCGTACGCCACCATCATTTGCCTGGCGATGCGCGCAAACAACAACAAGGTGTCTCTTTCCAACATATACGACTGGATTCGGGAGAACTTCATGTTCTACAAGTTCACCGATCAAGCTTGGAAGGTAACGAAGCTTTCCCGTCTCGCGTAAGCAAACATTCGAAAACGCAACCTGCACCGCGACTCACCATCTCGCTAGATCTATCTAGATTGCGGATTTTCATGCACCTACGAGAAATTTAGCCGCGGCAAGGGCACCGCGATGATCTCAGGAGGCAAAGTATCTGACGCGAAACGTTCAAAGCTAATTGCGCGTCGCCATATTTAGAAAGCGACGTTAATTGTTACTCGAGTTCCACTCTCCTGCGCGCGTCTATAAAAATACGAATTTGCATAAAAGTCCGCAAGCTACCTCGTGCTATCCGGATTATCGAATTAGCAATGGATTTAGCCCTACTGGTAATGAAACATTATACTTGCGTTGTTGCTGTTGGCTTTGCGCAGAACTCGATCCGACACAATCTATCGCTGAACAAGTGCTTCGTGAAGCTGCCGCGGTCCAAGGACGAGCCCGGGAAGGGCGGCTTCTGGAAGCTGGACTTGGAGAGGATGGAGGAGGGCAGGAAGTCGAAGCGACGCGCGACCATGTCCCAGCGACTTCGCGGATCAAAGAAAGCGGCGTGCGGCGGAAAAGCGGGAACGAGAAGCGGGAACGTGGAAAGCAGCAGCGGAGCATGCGGATCGTCCAGCGGATATCCGTTAACGCTGTACGAAACTCCGCCTAGCAGCGTGTCCCCGCCGATCCCCGACTATCTATCCGAGGTGCCGGATTCCACACAAGTCAGCCTGAGCGAGGACGATTTCACCGGCCTGCTGATCGCCACCTGCGCCTCCGGAGGCTGGGACGAAAATCAGCTCGATCTCTTGGACTCCCTTCTCGAAACTCTCTAAACACCTATAAACATTCTCATCCGTTCAAGCCTCCTTTTTTTACAGAAACCACCAAACCACAGCCGAGATACGGGATAGACCTGTCCATCTTTGCTTAACCCTTTCCGCTCGAAACCTTTTCTAATGATACGACGAGAGAGCAGCTCCGACACGCTTTTCCGACTTTCGCGAGAACTTGATGCGACGCGTTACGTCGTTCGGAAGAGGAGAACGTTGCTTCGATTTCGAATTGAAATAACTTGAACTTTAACCTTTGATCGAGCAGCGGCGCCAACGAAGGGCAAAGGGTTCGAATCTTTGTCGTCGAAAGAGGAATGTAGAAGCAAATGCGCGGTCGAATGTGTGAAAATGAAGATGCCAATTCTGGATGGGGGTCTAGATACGAAAATATGTACATCGGACGATAAGTCTATCCCGCACCTCGTCATCTCCGTCCAATTTCCTCCACTTCCCATTTTCCTTCGAGTTAATACATATGCCTATACATATAGATATACATATACATATACATATACATATACATACACGTATGCATACGTGTATTTGCAGTGTCCTTCACACACGGCAAGTGTACTTAAAGAATCGAGTTCAGCTTGAATTTGAGAAGTGATTCCGTGGAACGTTCCTCCGCTTATGTTGGCCTCGGCGGAAACGATCGAGATCGATCGATGATCCGAGTAGAGCGCATAGTACGCGTATAGGAGAGGAGGATATTAGCCGAAATGTACATAAAATAGTTGAGTTACGTTAGATTGGTTTGTCGAACGCGGATACGGTAATTCGTGGAGTACCTATCGGTTTTTGCGTTCACGGAGAGACGCGATGCTATCCGATCCGATCCGATCCGCGCTTCTCGCTGCTCGACTGAATACCCAATACCCAATACCCAATACCCAATACCCAATACCCAATACCGAATACCAGACGTAGACGCAAGTTCTGCAACATCGATACATAGTCGATAGCCGATAGGTAACGATATCTAATGCATAAGGAAGCTAATTATTCGTATTCGTAACTCGTAACTCGTAACTCGTAACTCGTAACTCGTAACTCGTAACTCGTAACTCGTAACTTGTAACCTGTGACACCGTAATCTGCAGTGTGCTCTCTTGGGATAAGAAAAGTTCAATATTCGTGAGGTCGCGCGTGTGCCAAGGCGACGAACGATCGAATCGGCGTAGAGTAGGTACCGTTTCGTGTGTTTGCCTGAAAGCAACCGAAAATACAAAGTGCCTTAGCGCTGTTTATCAGTGCGAGTACCTACTCACCGCGTTCGCGTTATTACACGGTGAATCGGTAGAACAGAGAAGAACATTGTCCACGAGAACTCGTCGTACCGTAGCTGCAATTCACCTACATAACTACTTAAGTACTTACTTACTTACTTACTTACTTACTTACTTACTTACGATTAATTCTATCCACACCTACTTTTCGCAAACCACCAACAAACCGAGTCCAACGCGTGCAACTTTTGCGATACTTTTACGCGGCACTATAATTTACCCTACCGTGCATAAGCATTTCGACTGTTGCACATTTCTGTCCAAATGTCCGGTGTACTATTGGCGCAATCCTTTACCGCAGCTTTCGTTCGCGAGTTCATCTTTTAGACAGTCGTGTAGTATCGAAAGGGTGGAAAAATGATTTTGCAGAGACGCTTAATCGTAAGCTTGTCCACCACGAATGATTCCCAACTGCTTTTCATTTCCGTTTCGACGTTCGCGTTGAATAGTGTAATGTTTTCCTTTACGTTGCACGAGTCCCTTGATCTTGTCAAACGAATTTGATCGATACTTTGTGATTTTCATCTGTGACGTGTCGCGCGCTTAACGTTCATCGACGCTCATTGCAAGCAATACGATAGAGTACAGACAGATCAAAAGGATAAAGTTACGAAACGTTAAATCGCATCGGGCGATCGTGTCCGGTATTCAAATACTTATGCACGGTAGTGTAGCCTACGTGTATCCATACGAGATGCGATCATTTTTCAATCGAAACAGACGAGAACGTAAAGAGTCGGTGTCGTTTGGAAAGATCGCCGCCGCGATTCAGAATATCGGGCGCCGAAACGATTCATCGATGCGTAGAATGTAAGTTAACGATCGAACCATTGTCATTAGCCATTAACGCGAATCGTTCCCGTTGCAGAGAGATACCGAGTACACACACATACACTCACCGACAGAACTTATGAAACAAAGTTATCATTTGCATCCTTCTGTATATTCTCTATCTTTCGAACGAAATAGCTTAGAATGAAAAACAAATGTAAAACAGCTAACACATCACATATGTCAATAAACAATATGTTATCATATTTTTAATTCTAATCTATATATGTACCTCGGAAAATAAAGGGTACACAAACAAATATGGGAACGGATTACTTTGTTTCTTAAGTTTCGTCAGTAAGTGTACTCATATGCTTAGGTATGCATCGCTGCGACTCGAATTCGAAGATAAATCCCGTCCAAGTATTGTTTGCAACGTTTTATAAAATAAAATATTTTTATGGGCACTCAACACATATTCTCCCCGTCTTATTTTCAATACCCCTCGCTCCTTCGCTCTTTTTAGCTCGCTATAGTACACGTGATAGGCATCGTTTAGTCGGAGGGACGCTGATCCACGTCATCCAACGATTAATCATTAACGATCGCGCGGCAATTTCCCTACCGCCCTCTAATGCAACCATTTTTCGAGCACGCTCGAAACCTATGCTTGGAATGACTTCAAAGGTATGTGCAAAGTGTTCAACAGATTTTTCTCCCTTAATTTCAGCAGCGGAAGATATAAATCGGACGGCTAGACGCAGAAAAACTAACAGTCGTTTGTTTGTTGATTTAATAATAATTGTCGATTAAAACGATCACTCTGGCATCGAAAGAAATCAATTTCTCGGCTTCTAGACATCTGATCTCGATGAACCTCGGCTCAAATTACAGGGGAAGGTTCACGGAATATTACCGATGAACTCACTTGGCCGTAACCATTACGGTTAATTTGTTATAAACAAATATTTTCTACATTCGGAAATAACTCAAAAACTATACTTAGGGTAGATTTGAAAGCACATGGAAAGTGTTCCTTGGACTTTTCCCTTTAATTTGAGTCAAGGATGATCCAAATCCGACGACCAGAAGCCGAGTAATTAGCATTTTCAGAAAACTGGAAAGATTTGTCCGACGACGTGTTACGGGGCAATGACCAATTCTGAAGCAGCAAAAGTATTGACCATTTCGATGCAACTTACCGACGCGCCATCTAACGGTAGATTGGTGGAACTAAACCTTTAATTTAATTAATTATTATTGTTTAATTAAAAAATTAATATCTCCACTTCTGGCCATCGGATCGGGGCGAATGACGACTCAAATTAAAGGGGAGACTTTTGGCTACAAGATAGGGCAGGCCCCATCTCGATAGCACTTCCGGTTCGGAAGTTATAAGCGTTTCTTTCCTAAAATTTAGTATAACTTGCAAACTATACATAAAATCGCTTTAAAACATATTCGAACTTATTTCTCATCTTCTACGCTTTAATTTAAGCCAAGGTTCATATGGAAAGGAGGTCTACAAGCCGAGTTATAAGCAACAATGTAATACAATCTTTAAACTCTTATAACTTCGCTTCTAGACGTCCTATATCGATGAACCTGGACTTAAATTACAGTCTGGAAGCTCGGAAATAAGCTCTAATAGGTTCTAAACCGATTTCATTTGTAGTTTTTAAGTTATTCCAAATTAAAGGAAATAAACGCTTATAACTTCCGAACCGGAAGTCCTATCGGGATGGGACCTATTCTGTCTTGTAGCAGGAGGTCTCCCCTTTAATTTGAGTCGTCGCTCACCAGTATCCGATGCCTCCAAGCGGAAATATTAATTTTTTAATAAAACTGAAAAAGATTTGTCCTATTGCGTGTAATCGAGAAATCACCAATTTCGAAGCGGCAATTGTATTGGCCAAATCGGTGAAATTTTTCGACGCGCCATCTAGCGGTAGAAAGGTGGAACTAACCCTGCAATATAATTAATTATTCATGTTTAATTAAAAAATTAATATCTCCGCTTCTAGGCACCGGATCGGGACATATGAGGACTCAAAGTAAAGGAGAGACTTCCGGCTACAAGATAGGGTAGGTCACAACCCGGTAACACTTCCGGTTCGGAAGTTATAAGCGTTTCTTCACTAAAATTTAGTATAACTTCAAAACTGTAAATGCTATCGCTTTAAAACCTACTAGAGCCTATTTCTGAGCTCCCACGCTTTAATTTAAGCCTAGGTTCATCGATATAGCCCCTCTAGAAGCGAAGTTATAAGCGTTTAAAAATGGAATTATATTTTAGCTTATATCTCGGCTTCTAGACATCCTATATCGATGAACCTGGGCTTAAATTAAAGCGTAGAAGCTCAGAAATAGGATCTAGTAGATTTTAAAGCGATTGCATTTACATTTTTGAAGTTATACTAAATTTTAGGAAAGAAACGCTTATAACTTCCGAACCGGAAGTGCTACCGGGTTGTGACCTACCCTATCTTGTAGCCGGAAGTCTCTCCTTTAATTTGAGTCCTCATATGTCCTGATCCGATGCCCAGAAGCGGAGAAATTAATTTTTTAATTCAACAAGATTTATTCATTATGTTGCGGGTTTAGTTCCACCTTTCTACCGCTAGATGGCGCGTCGAAAAAGTTCACCGATTTGGCCAATACTATTGCCGCTTCGAAATTGGTGATTTCTCGATTACACGCAATAGGACAAATCTTTTTCAGTTTTATTAAAAAATTAATATTTCCGCTTGTAGGCATCGGATCCTGATGAGCGACGACTCAAATTAAAGGGGAGACCTCCTGCTACAAGACAGGATAGGTGCCATCCCGGTAGGTCTTCTGGTTCGGAAGTTATAAGCGTTTATTTCCTTTAATTTGGAATAACTTAAAAGCAACAAATGAAATCGCTTTAGAACCTATTACAGCTTATTTCCGAGCTTCCAGACTGTAATTTAAGTCCAGGTTCATCGATATAGGACGTCTAGAAGCGAAGTTATAAGCGTTTAAAGATCGTATTACATTTTTGCTTATAACTTCACTTCTAGACGTGCTATACTAATGAACCTTGGCTTAAATTAAAGCTTAGAAGCTCGGAAATAAGCTCTAATAGGCTTCAAAGTGATTTTGTTTATAGTTTGCTTGTTATACTAAATTTTAGGAAAGAAACGCTTATAACTTCCGAACCGGAAGTGCTACCGGATTGGGACCTACCGTATCTTGTAACCGGAAGTCCCTCCTTTAATTTGAGTCGTCATTTGCCCGGATCCGATGCCCAAAAGCCGAGAAATTAATTTTTTTTCTTTGACAAGAATCATTTATTCTTCGGACGAAAGTTAGCGGTCAAAACTTTTCCAGTTTTATAAGAATGCTAATTACTCGGCTTCTAGTCATCCGATTTGGATCGTCCTTGACTCAAATTAAAGGGAAATGTCCGAGGAATACTTTTCATATGATTTCAAAGCTATTATAAGTATAGTTTTCGAGTTATTTCTGAATGTAGGAAATATTTGTTTATAACAAATTAACTGTAATGCTGACGGCCAAGTGGGTACATCAGTAACATTCCTTGGACCTTTCCCTTTAATTTGAGTTAACGTTCATCGAAATCGGACATCTAGAAGCCGAGTTATCATGGATTTTTCTTCGGGTAGTTTATAAACAATTAACAGCAGGGCGAAATATTTGTTTATAACAAATGGACTGAAATATCTATTGCCGCGGAACGGATAGCACCGAATTGCTGTGACTCTCAGCTTCAATTTTAGCCCTGGTTTGTTTAGAATAGATTAGAATATGTACAAAAGTATCACGCGTAACAATGATACTTTGCAAGTCATTTGTTTATGACAATCGAAACGGCAAATCTATCGGTTAAACAGCAGCAATGACGTCAGTGCGAGACTGTCAGCTGTAATTCAATTCTGGGATGATGCACGAATCAGTCTAGAAGCCGAGGAACGAATATTTTTCTAAATTAATCGCGACGGTAGATGGATACTAAAAAAGAAAAAGATATGTTAAAAATATTAACTAGTAATAAAATATGTATATTTGTAATAAAATAATATATATCGTTCTCCACATGAGAGGTACAAAATATTTGTGTGTCGAGTTATAAAAGATTTTATACAATAATATGTCTCAAAGATTTAAGAACCACTTAACAACTAACTTTGATATTCACACGTCATACTTTCAGGGTCTCATATCCGTGAAACGTTCTCTCATCGTTTAATATAATATTTAAAGTATACTTAGAGCGATGCAACAATATACAAAGCGGTGCGATGCTATCCCCAAATATACTCGTCATCTACTTATATATATGCAATATGCAATATGCAATATGCAATATGCAATATACAATGCGAAATATTGAATATTAAATTTCGTAAAAAGTGTAGCTGGTAAATATACACGGGCAGAGTGTTCGACAAGCGTCGTTAACGACTAATTAACGAGTAACGAGTAACGAGTAACGAACCGAGGCTTGAGCTTCCTTGACGCCCGCTGCCGAACCCTCCGTGCAATACCAGTCACAGAAATCGAAACGCGATAAAAGCGATAAACGCGAGCTACGCGAGCTACTGCTAAACAATTACTTTACACGCGCGCATCATAATACACATAGATCGTAGCTATTCGATCCTAAGAAACGCGCTTCAATATCTACTTTCGCTTACGGTTAGCGCGACGATCGAACAAGCTTATCTAAAACACTTTTTTCGTTACCTAAAACTGACGCACTTGATGGCACGATTAGCAGAAAGAAATGGTAAATTAATCTTAACGTACGTACATCGATTTACCAATGACATTTAATAAATTCTAACGCGTTCTCTACGCGAATCGCGGGCGCGCCGTAAATTTTCCCCTCTTCTCCCCCTTTTATCTTTCCCCCCAAATTAGCTACAAAGATTTTACGTATACTCTCGTAGGGATTAAAGCTACAATATTTGTTTGCACGAATCGTGCCGCGGAGCTATCGCGAATGCTGTCAGAGATGTACTCGTTTTAGAAACGTTTTGCTAGACACGTAACGCGACGCCTGGTCGTAGTAGACGCGTTACATCATCAAGCGCGTAAAGGTACACTACAACTTCTCGATTTCTTAATAAATAAATACTTTTTACTTGAATTAATAAATACATAACAGAGTTAAAGATTATTTACGGATATAATTTGGTTGATCCAGCCAATGAACGCGGAAACTTTTACGTAAACCCCGGGAACGTCCAGTCTTCCGCAGCCGAAGCCCCACGAAACCAGTCCAGCCAACTCGTAGAATCCATCGTCCTGGCATACCAGAGGACCGCCCCCGTCTCCCTAAATCAATAACAATTCAACCGACATTCTCATACCGTACCCGCGTGCGGCCGCTAGAAATTTCCATTCAACTCCGACATCTAAGCTGATAGTCGTGAGAGCGTGGAGTACGCGTATACCTGGCACGCGTCGTTGCCCTGTTCCCCGCCGGCGCAGAAGCTGCTCGCTGGCAGAATGAAGATCTTCTCGGTCACAGCGTTCACCTTCCGGATGCACTCGGCGTCGCTGACGATCGGTATCTCGGCTTCGCGCACGCGAAGCGGGATAGGACCAGCTACGCACGCATCAACCCGCGCGTATTAAACGTGTCGCGCAACTTTTCGATTGGTCTGTTCTCGAAAAAATCTATTTGATAATTTACCTTCTCCCATGTATCCGTAACCGGTGACGGTGCAACGTTTGCCGGCCGTGTGACTGACTCCTCGCGCCGGCAGGCACACCAGGCAAACGCCGTCTTTCAGTTCCGCCTGGCCGTGAAGCTTCAGCAACGCGATGTCGTTGTCCAGGGTTTGGCTGTTGTGATTGTGATGGATGTAGGTAGTGGCCACTCGCAACGTCTGAGCGCCGGGGCTTCCGTATTTTCGCGTCAAATCGTGATCGCCTACCCTCACGTAAATCGCGTCTCCCGACCTTACGATGCTGCGGGCAAAAGTTAACGTCACCAAAGGCTTTTCTGCCTCGCCATCTTTTGCTATCTCTGCTATCCTACTGCGGTGCAGCGGTGAGAACGAAATTGCCTACTTTGTTACGCAATGCGCCGCTGTGAGGACCCACTGGGTTCCGATCAGGGCCCCCCCGCACAGGTACTGATTCAGGGAATTGATCAGAGCCACTTGCCAGCACCATTCGTTCGCGTCCGCGTCTTCTCCTCCGACTACCCGCGCCCCTCTCTCCAAGCTGCGAGCTTGAACAGGCCCGCGGGAAGTCCCCTTCACGCCGCACACGTATTTGCTGTACACCGGACTTCTCATCGTTGTTATCACCGTCGTTGTTTCGTCTAGCGAATTAATTGCACCGCTGATTCATCGAGAACGTTCTCTTTCGATATGTATTGCTGCGATTTCTAGCTTACACATGGCCGTTGCGGCGGGGGTGGTGTATGGCCGCGAGGTGACGTACATGGTGTCGTTCCTGTTACTTAGAATTGGCTCACTGGAATTGCCGTTGAACTCCCGTATCAAGGATTTCGGCGCGCAGCATTGATGCCCTTGTTTCTTGCACTTGAACAAGTTGGTGAGTTCAGCGTTTCCTAGGGTGAACGGCGAGCGAGGTAAGTTTCGCGTCGAACGGAACGCTGCTGATAGAGCGGAGAGGATAGAGGATAGGAGGACGGTTACTCACTGAAACAGGTGAAAGACAGGTAAGAAACGATACAGGAGCCTGGACACTCCGGGCGTGGATCCGGTGGCAAGGAAACGGTAGCGACTGCTGGCCTCGTCGTGGGCCTTGGCCTCGGCCTCGGGCTCTGATACGGAGAAGACGGTGTCACTACGTTTACTGTCTACACGTCACGTCAATATTTCATTTCAATTCAATTCTCCTCTCGTGCGGCCTACTCGCCTCCAACTTAATCCGTCCGTCGAAACGGTTCTAACCGAAAGAAAGAAATAGTATCACCTGCGGCGCGCTCTTCGTGTTGTCGCAGCAAATAGACCCGGACTGACACGTCGAGGTCTTCGCTATGATCAGGTTCGGTCGTTCGCAGAACGCTGCCATGATGGTCAGCAAGCAAAACCCAGGGCAGGGCTGCAGCTTCGGTTGCGACGGCTTCGTGGTTGGCCGAGGCGTCGTCGTGGTCGTCGTTTCCTGTTCGATCCGCCGGACGTAGATGATCTTTGCTTTCTCGTTAAACCAACGCGGCGTCGTATAAGAAGAAGCTAGGTTGCTTACCGTCTTCAAGAAAGCATCGATAACGCAGCAGGAGCCATCATCGGGGCACTCGGCGTCCCCGTCCACTTTGTCGCAGAGAAGAGCAAAGAACCCGCTAACGCATTCGCCTTTGCACGGCTTCTTCAGAGTGATCTTTGGCCTGATGGTTGTGGTTGTCTGCTTGGTGGTGGCGGTGGTGGTCGCTATCGTGCTGCTCGACACGCTCGTCGAAGTGATCGGGTTTAATTTGACAGTGGTGGAGGGCGACGATCCTTTCACCGACGAAGCGTTAACGCCGGTCTTCTCGTCGAAGCGACTAGAATTCGTTCGGTCGATGACCAACAATTCCGGCGGAGGAGAATCTCCAAACGCGTCTCTGGATACGCAACACTTGTATCCCGGCTTGCAGAGGGTGTCTATCACGAGAACCGCGTCGCAATAGTCGGCGATCCTTTCCGCCATGCAGATCCCCGTACACGTTTTCGCTGCCAAGCCCAACCGTTTCATAAATATTTCAAATACAAGCGTAGCTTAATTAATACAACGTTAACGCGATCTATCTAGCGATACGTACTCGACGTTTTGTTCGCCGTTTCCTTCTGGCTTTCCTGCAAAACGAATCGGATAGGATTATAGGCCTCTGCATAGGAGGGATCTATCGGCCAGAGAAACGTCGCAAAGATAATACGTAGACGAAGAGACACGTACAGAGGTGGGTTTCGAAGGGGTGGTCCAAGAGACGGTTGTGAGCGCGGTTGTGGTGGTGGAAGGGGTGGTGGTGACGGTGGTCGCGGTTGTTTTAACGGTGGTGATCAGAGTGGACGTAGGGGCATCGTCGCTCACGGCGACGGAGTTCTCGGAGGTTCCGGTAGCGTTTATCGGTGCCTCGATGCAGCATCGCATGCTGGTAGGGCACTGCACGTGCTCCAGGACTTCGTAACATATCAGCGTTGCAAATGCATGCACGCACACCCCTGGACAGTCCGCGCTGTTTGCCGTGCTCGTTATCGAATCCAGCAGACCTGTCCAAAAGAAACGCCGACTAATTCCTCCTCCTGCCTATCTAGCGCGCGAATCTCTTCGATTGCGCAGCCACGGAATTTAATAGCGACGATCGAGTAAACGAAAAACGAAACCGGCACATTTTCAGCCAACGAGTAACGCTTGTATCGTCAATTTAGCGGCGACTAGGTATATATCGGATATAGGTGCGAAGGTAGAGTGAGTCAAGAGAAATTCCTGCATACGTAATCCTACGCTCCACTTATCAAATAAAATGGTCAAGCATAACTGAACTCGATCTTGACAATCAGTCGACTCGAAATGGAACTCGCCCAGCTATTTATCTCGCCTCTTCGCCTCCTAAGCTGCGCCTAAACTACGAGCATTCCAAGCTGCAAAGCACGTAGCAGCGTGTCGCACGAGTAGCGAGGAAAATCATATTTTTAAAAGCCTGAATGAAAGTTTGGCAAAGGCGATATCGTTGCAGTTTACAGCGGTAAGTAAATAAGCTGGAAGAAATTCGCGCGACTCGTACCGATAGCGTGGCTATAGCTATAGCTATACCTATAGACTTCTAGCTGTTTTCACTTTAGCAGGCATAACGGCTCAAACAAATATAACGGTAGTTAATTAAACGGCTCGACTTCGTCGCATAACCGTTTTTCATACTACACGTGCTTTTTCTAACACAATCGTTCTACTTGATTACATCAACGACAACCTTTCATTAACGTTGCAACTATTCCGTCAACCAGAACACGCAAATTCCTACGTAACAGCATTTATTCCCTTTATCGCTACTACTCCTACTATTGCGCACGGTTATACATTTTTGGGAGATTTAAGCGCGTACAAATAAGATACAGGGTGTATGTAACGCGAAAAGTATACGATGCCCGGTGTAACATTTAAGTAACGTCTTCATTTGGGTCCCTAATTAGTCTACTTCAACTCGCGTATGCTTCATCGATATCGACGCTATCCATGTAAAATGAAAATACCACGAAAGGAGATGGGAAATTATTTGGTACAATTTGACGGGCAAGTAGAAGATAGTTGGTAGGTATTTGGAAGAGACACGCGCGTTTCTGAAATTTGCCAATTGGTTGGCTAACAGGCAACCGAACGTCATCCGCATAGCGTTCCGCGACTCCTAATGTAAGTGGGACAATCGCATCCTTCCAGATACTACCTATACCTATCTATACCTATTCCTACACCTATACCTGTACCTCTACCCGTGCCTGTACCTATATACCTGTACCTACACCGATACGCCGTACATACGCTCGCGCATGCCAATATCTCGTTCTCGAAATCTCTTCTCTTCCGGCCTACGCTAATTTTATTTCCTGCTACATCTTCTTAACTAACATTCGTGCAGCTGCAACTCTTTCGCGTTTCTTCAAACGGCTCGCTACATATTCGTTTATCGATCATACTAAACGGAAGCTAAACTTTTTGCGCTACATTTTCAACGGCAAATCTCTACGTAAAATAGAAAAGTAAGACGAAACTACCGAACGCGGCAAACGAAAAAGCCTCGCAATTAATTTTGGAAAAGGAAACACGATTGAAATTCTCGTTAGATTCAATTGCTTGCTGTTTCTCTCGACTCTTCGATTCGTAAACCGTGTCACAGCATTTGTATTTTCCTATTCGACGTTGCTCTTCGAATGAAAAAGAAGCAAGCGGTAAGAAGCGAAAGAATTATTCCGAACGAGCATTCGTTAGATGTACCAATAAATAATTTGCTTCTCGCGTTACGCGTAGATAAAACTATTTCATCGGCAAATCATAGAGACTTCTTTTTGAAAGGAAGCTTCCCTTTCGATAAATGAAACCCAATTAAAGCTGTGCATTACTCATTGGCACGGCGAATAAATGGATGAGAAGAGTCGGAAGCGAAAAATAGTGAGCAGAAGCAGGAAGAAACAATGGTTGATTTACCTGACAAGAAACTACCAGCCAAAGAGTCGTCGTCCTGAGCAACGATCGATCCGCTAAGTAGGAGGAAAAGGACGATGCCCCCGGGCACTGTTCTCAGTATCATCTTCGCCTCCCTCATTCTCTTTCTTTCTCTCTCTCGCGCACTCTCTTTCTCTCTCTCTCTCTCTCTCTCTCTCTCTCTCTCTCTCTCTCTTTCGAGCGGTCGCTCTCGCTCTCTCGGCGCTTCTTTTTCTTCAATTTAAAAAGGTAACCGCAAAAACAGTTAAAGGAAGACACGGTGTGTCGTTACCCGGTTCGAGCACGTGCGTGTCAAACTACTTTACCGAGAGTTCGGCAGCCACGATATTATACGGGCCCGCATTGCCTGTTAGACTTGTTTGACTGACTGACTGACTGACTGAGAAGGTACCGGGGGCCCACTTGTGGGTCAGGGTGCGGGTCCCCTCTTTTACGCCACTCAGAAAAAGGAGAGAAAAGAACGACGAGAAGCCGGAGAAGCAGAGAGAACGATCCTCCGCAGTCCACGTCCACGATCACGACCACGATCACGACCTCGCTACCTCGCTCTCTGCCGCTTTGCCGCTTTAACCATTACTCCACAAGTGGGGGAAGGGTTGTTCGCATTAACGTCAAATACTTTTCAAAACTTCCATCCTTCTTCCGCCTCTACTCCTTCGACCTTTCATTTTTATTAACTGTAATCCTAGAAACCGATCAATCGCGGCTGCTGATACGCTGCTTCTATACTACGAGTCGATAACGAAACACGGAAACCGATTCGACCGAACGAAAGGAAACCGCTGCAAATTGAAAGTTACAAGCTTAACCGAACACAATCGATAGTCCGGCATTATTCGCTTATATCCGTGCAGCATGTAGCACATCCGCGCGTTCCTCCACAATGCGTTTCGCGTGCGTTCAGTTTCATTGAACAGATTTAGATTTTCCGCGTCATTCGATCTGTGCAGGTATCAAAACTGCACGCACGTACTTGCTTACATATATCGGAGTCTCTCCTTTTCCTTATCTTTCGCGTTACACCGTTCATCCTCATCGCCTCTCTGTTTCTCTCGCTCTCTCTCTCTCTCTCGCAGCCATCCAACTTTTTTTTCTTTCGCTCCCTCCTTCTCGCCGCATACATACTCGACGCATATACACGTACATATGCGCGCAGCGCGTATGCGTGCACGACTAGCGGTACTTTACCCGTAAATGTACAGAATACCGTACGATATTTCCCTTTGGAATTTATCGTTCTTTGCGCAACGGTCAATCCTTCGTAATCATAGTACTACGCGTATATTACTTTCAATGTCAATGTCAACGTCTCCGATGTCATTAACAAACTATCCACCAGTATTTCTTTCGTTTCTTTTATTTCTCTCGTTTCTTATAGTCTACTCTAGGCGGTACCAAAAATATAGTCCTCTTCAACGGTTTCGGAATCGCGTTACGTTTGCTATCGATATTAACTTCGAATCGTAACGTTGTAATACAATGGTGTTAAACCCTCGGCCTGAAATTGCGAGTTAATTTTATTGAAACCATAAAATAGAATTCAAACAACTGTAAAATAAAATAACATTTATTTCGAGCACCTTTATCCATTGGTACTTCTTTATTTTATAATGCGTATTCAAAAGTAACGTTTCATCGCCTTATTGCTATACTAATTTTGCGGCAGACCATTCTTTATTGGAGAACCAAAATTGTTTCACGTAACTGGCGTGATACGTTTACGCGAGCAAGCCTAGCTGCGATGGATCGACCAACGTAAATTTTTCTATACATTCGATTAGCCATATGAGTGGCAGCGTTTTGATGTAAGGCATATTGTACTTGATACGCGGCTCATCCTTTCCTGGCGCGTACATGATATAGTGGGTGCATCTGCGTAGAGGATGATCGAGTTCGTTGGCAACGTGAAACGGAATAAACTGTTCTTTGCTGTCTACGTCTTCTGGATTTGGTTCCCTGGTTAAAACCGTTCCATTGCCCGCCTGTACCAGCGTCGCCAATTTATCCCTCGTCAATTCCGCGTCGTTTATGTGGTAAGTATTTTTCGGATTCAGAGCAAAGTAGAAGCAACAGTGATCGAAAAGCGCCGGATTCTAGAAGCATACATTTCCCTCGCCGATGTTCCATTTGACTCGATTCGTAAATAAACTTTACCTGCTTTTGGGCGCTCTCCCTAGCTTTCTTTGGGATACCTTTAATCGGCGCGCCGCTCACTTCGAATACTTCCAAATCTCCCTTCAATATATCGCTTGCGTCCATGCGTAATTGGATCCCTTTTGTCGCAAATGCGTACCAATTAATTCCCACTAATCTCTGCGGGCCATTTAAATTTGCGAGGATACTTACATTCGGTATTGAGCAGCCAGCAACCGCGCACAAGCGCCAGCATTACGTCGTACGACAATTGTACAACGTTTTCGTTATTCGCTTCCACTACCACGTGAGTTACGCTCGATCTACAAATATTTGCCTTCTAAATTTCAAAGCTCGACGCGCTGCCGACAGATTAGGCGAAAAGGTAGCCATGGCATCGTACCGAAACGCAGATACAGTTTTAATTTTATGCTTCGAACACATTTGCTCTAGATATCTCTTGCTTTCGTCGCGCAAGTTCGACGCGTACACGACGATCTTCTTGCCGGACGATTGTACCGCGGACATCGATTGATTCAAGCTAGTATAGAGAACGCTGAGTTCCTCGTCTTCGTCGTTCAACTCGTTTTCCTCTTTCAACAGATTCCACATCTCGCTGTTTGCTTTGCAGTAATCTCTAAAATACAGCCGCCAGTAAACGAACAACTGAGTAGTCTACGAGTATCGCGATACCGCGAGCCAAACGATACGTACATAGGCTTTTTTCCGTGATCGTCGTACACGTCTTTGCTAGCCGAAAATTTTAATAGCATTCTCGCCTCCTCCAATCTGTTGAACATAGCAGCATCATGCAATGCCCTTCTGTTCCCTGTACCCGGTGTATTTACCAACGCGCCGCATTCCAATAGCAACCGACATACCTCGGTGTATCCATAATTTACAACTTCTTGCTGCGAACAAAAAGTTTCTCGTATCAGCGATGGCAAGTGCGCGTGCCGCTAACGTAATTTAGATTTTGTACCATAATTACCAAAAGAGTCCAACCCGTGTAATCTTTCGTGTTCGGATTCGCGCCGGCGGCTAGCAAAGCTTTTACGCGATCTATTTGATTCTAAAAAAAAGAAACAGTATTTGGTCGATTCGCTAAATATGTGGCACGTTCTCGTAACTCGCGAAACACGATCACGACTTTACCTTTAGGCACGCGACGTGCAACGACGTTTCCCCTTTTTCGTTGACTTTATTTATATTCTTCGGAATACGAAACGTCGCATCGTGGACGGCCGCCTGAGTCGTATTAAGCCCTCCGCGTTTACCCCACAAATCTCTAGCAAATTTTGTTTCCAATCAGCTTTGTCAAAGCAATTTAAATATACTTTGGAGAGCAAAAATGTACGTCAAACTAATTCGTAAGACTATAGGCCTTCTCCAAGAGATCTGTATTACACGAACTCTTAATACACGTTTGCGACTGGAACCTCTATTTTCTACAAATATCGTGAAACGCGCAAGCAATCGCGTTTGGGTTTCTATTACGCGTACCAACCATTAACCCACTTTTCCTATTAAATTTTACATTTATTTTTACGAATATCAAGTATTTTGTACCATCTTAATTGTAATTTCATTTATTCCGTAACGCTTAACTTTATGCGTGACACAAGCTATGGACTATCGCTAAAAAGAAATGTTCATCTTTCGATCAAACTATGAATGGATCGTTTCGCGGTGCGCCTAATACTTAAATAAGCTTAAGGTACAAATCTGTTCTTTCGAAGTGAACATACTTTTCGTCTATCGCTGCTGCAAGAGTGCTACAGTAGGAGACTAGGCTATTAATTAAATGATCGTTAGATATTTCGGTGGGTTGAACAGGCGCGTTGCATGTCACGCATACGGATGCGTTGCCGGTGCATTGTTTGCAAAAGAAGTGACCGCAATTGGTGTACCTCGTAGCTTCAATCGGTTTATTTCCGCTAAAACGAGAAAGACCAGATTCCGATATATGCGTAGGTAAACACGCGTGTATATAATATATATATATATATATTTTGCAATCACCGAACGCTAAGCGCGCTCGTTCGTACGCGCAATACCATAAACATATAGCAATCGTATCGACTTATAGCTAATGTTTCGTTTAAGATTTCAGAATTTAAGAGTAATATTAATATTGAAAAGAACTTTTTCGACGCGGTGCAAGTCGCTTAGAAAAGCTTTGAATAGATTCGAATTTTATCGCTACTTCTACAGGAAAGCCTGAATCCCTTGAATGAAAGAGGTACCATTTGTTGCACGCTAACACGTTAGCAAAATCCTTTAAAGCTTCACGAGTATTTTTCCACGAGGTATTCATCTTTGATGTTTCAGCGTGTCTCATTTGAAAGCTCAACGCAATGGCCGTTGCGCGCAGAAAGACGCCATATGTATCGATCTGCGCCCTCTACCTCATCGAGATATCGCAATCGCAATCGAGAGATCGAATCTCAATACACACAAATTCAAATAAGTCGCTCTCAAGCCAAACCGATTCCCTCCACTTTTTTACTTACTATAAATTTCAGAGCCAAAGCGCTCGATCGATGCTTAACTCGTTATATCGAAAATAAATTCCCTTAATGCATATTCTAAAAACACATTATTCTACGCCGTTTAGGTGTCGTTAGACAGAAACTACGCCCATACTAATACATTCTGCAGTGTTTATTTGAATTGAAATTTGAAGTGGAACTTTAAAAAAGAACGTATATTTGCTTCATTTGTTTGCGAAGTTAATCGATTTGACAAATGAGCGGCTCAACTATGTACATACATCGCGATACAAGAAATGAGAAAGAATAAAGCCTTGTAGAAAACTCGCAACGCTATCGATGCTTCTTTATTAACGCAACATACGCCCCTATATTATATATTAATTACTCTGTACACGATACTTACAAAATAAATATAATACATTACGAGCATTTAAAATAATTCGTTTTATACATCTCTGGCGCTTGATCCGCGCACCGAGTTCGTTGATGCGCGTTTCGAATTTATATCCTACTTTCTCTAATAAAGGATTAGAGGTAGTGTTGGACGCGCGGTGCGCGACGCGAATTTCGAGTTCGAGCGAAAGGAAAAACGAGACAACTAAAAAAGGAACGATTCAACGAATTTACATTTTACTCGAACGTTGTACAATTAAACGATCTATATGGACTACACGTTTTCTAGATAGCTAAACGGAGAAACTTTCGCCGCATCCGCAGGTCCCTTTAATATTCGGATTATTGAAAACGAATTCGGAGCTCAATTTATTTTCTACGTAGTCCATCTCTGTACCTAACAGAGACAGCTGTGCCTTTTTGTCGATCATGATACAGACGCCGTCTTGAACGACTTCTTCATCTAGCTTAGATTTTTCTTTGGCATAGTCAAGAGTGTAACTCAGTCCGTTACACCCTCTTTGCTTCACGCTCACTCTCAGACCTATCTGAAATTGCAAAGCATGTAAGGGATGCAGAAAAGCTCTGCTTTTTTACTCAACCAAGGCTAATGGTAAAACTCTAATTTCCGTACCTCTATTTATCATTCTATCGCGTTTCCCGCGCTAACACGGACTCGAAAAAATACGCGCGTTTCTATTTTATTCGGAAACTAAACGTGTACTCACGCATTCGCCCTTGTCTCTCAACAATTCCTTGATCTTTTTCACTGCGTTTGGCGTCTGCAACAAAACGTATCGCTACTATTTTCTCTGTATTATAAAATACAATTTAATCGGCTACCGCGAAAAGTTACTAAAAATGCTATCTATAGATTTTCGGATTGTCATTGAAGCAACGCGATCTTGAACTTGATCCATACGCTATGTAATTATAGATCGGCAAAATATAGGACGCGAGTTAAAATTAAAAGTGACACCAAAAATAACCATAGCCGTTGTTAAAAAAACGTGCAATTACGTGCAATAAAACGTTTTCTAGGCACATGCAAATTGAAAAGTTAACCTCGGTGTTCGAGCGCGTACAAGTTACGTACATTCGTGGCAATAGGAATCGCGAATCGACGATCGCGAATTAATCGAAGCGATAGGACAAACACCTTGTGGCAACCTTTTAATTGCTCGCTTATTTACCAAAGTAAGGGCTGCCCGTGTTGCGAGGATTTTTCTACCCTTCACGGCACGAACTGTCGCTGCGGCGACAATCGAAGAAGCCATATTAAATTTGACACCTTTGCTGCTAGCGAAACACGAAACACGAATTAAAGTTACAGTAGATTAGCAAATACTCGTATTAGATTCATTGTCAGATGAAGTTAGTTAAAAAGGTTACGTGACGTTTCTGTTGCTACTTTAACCGCAAACCAAATACAACAGTAGACAAATCATTGTATTCGAATTTGCATCTCGCGTTCTGAAATACCGACCCCGAAAAGATTCCATTCTGTCGGTGAAACAGGTATCCCGCGGAAATTCAAAATTCCTTTTGAAGCATAAAACGAAGCATAGGATAAACTATTCATTTATATATGGAATTATCAGAGGGATACTGGGCCCCTTTAATAAAATAAAACATCAGCGTTTTTAAAATGGTAAGAATTCTAAGTAAATACTGCGCAAATTAATCGTTTCCAATATACGCGATCTATAATAGCTAGATTTATAGTAATGTGTATAGAAGTATATCTTCATATGTTATATATTGGACTTCTATCATTCAATTTTCTATAACCCAAATTTAAATGAATAATAAATTCGTATAATTATATTTAATATATGAATAGAGGGTTAACTTGATCAATTTTGACGGTCGGATTGAATATAATTCTTAAACGAACCATTCTAAATCGCAAGCAGCGTAAAAAACCTCTACTTCTTTACGCACGCCGAATTTCAGTTTGAAATTTATTTCAATTTCCTGTAAATGGATAGTCCATCCTGTACCTGGTCAATGTATATACGTTCCGACGAATATGTTGCATCCGTTTCATCCGACAAGAGCGACAAGCGTGAACATACATACATTGTATGCGGAAGAACGCAGTTCGTACGAAACTCTCCCACTCTACTGCGAAGTTTGGAACAGTCTCGAATCTTCTGGAACTTTCTGGGAGTCAGTGGCAGCTGCATGCTGACCTCATTTCCTTTGTCCAACCGGTCTTGGTCGAGGACGAAGTGGAGGGAAGTGGCGATTTCCTGGAAATCCTCGAGCCACGGAGAGGGACGCAGTCTGCGTAGCTCTACGTAGCACGGGCGTGCGATCATTTCTTTGCGATCTTTTCGCCTGCTTGGTGCTCGGTGGTGGTAGTTTTGTAAGTGCTTCTCTTGGTGGCTGGTGTGCTTCAATTTCCATTATATTAATCGTTTCTCATTTTTGCTCGCTTCTTTTACTTCTGCATAAGCTTAGCTTACTGCTGCATTTATTACTAAGTTTAATTTTCCATTTATTTTCTTTATTTTCTTGATTATTTTCTGCTAACAGGGTAGGTTCTTCAGCGACTCTCGTCATTTTATCATTTCTATATTTTTATGTTTGCGCATGTGATTATTTATTTATTTATTTATTTATTTATTTATTTATTTATTTATTTATTTATTGATATTTGCCTGATTTTTTGTATTCATTCATTTATTAACTTGAATGTTTCTGAATTAACACAGGCCAGGTTTTTCAGGAATTTTCATCGATTTATTAATCATTTTTTTATTGCTATGTTTGCGTATATATTTGGTGATTGATTTATGATTGATTTTCAGTTTGCATTTATTCATTTATTGGCTTGTATGTTTCTGAATTAACAGGGTAAGTTCTTCGAGGACTTTCTCAACGCTTTTCAAGAAACATTTTTATGCGCTTGCGTTTTTGCATGTATTTATTAACTCATTTGCTACTAACGTTAACTGCCCACATATTTAATCGTTATCTTGATTCCTTTCGAATTAACAGGCTAGGTTCAAGAATTTTCAACAACGATTCATCGAGGTATGCGCGTAATATTTTTAAGTTACGGTAACATAGTTATACTCACTAGCTATTAATTGTATTCCGAATTGTGCATGCATTTTGTTTCAACATCCCTTAGCCGTGTACGTAATTTCTATCTTACAACTTTTAGTGTCTATTGCTGTGTTGGTTCCGATCGATGATGATTAATGTGCAATTCTTCTATCCCATGGACAATTCAGATCGCTCGCAGTTTGAGGCCGGAGGAGAATCGCAACGCACTCGCTCGCAGGCAGGCGCGCTGCACGTGGGTGGTCGTGCACGATCAAATTCTACGCTCGATAAGTCGGTTTAGCATGCAGACATCAATCCTACTTGGATTCGCGAGTGTTTTTCGTGCGCGCATCGAATCATTGAAAGTGGTTTCGGCTCGCGGTGAAGTTGTGTGTTCGCTGAGCCGACGATCTGCAACCGCTATCCAAAGTTATTTACGCTCGGATAGAATTGGAAGGCCCTGTAGATCAGATCGTAAGCATCTCTTGACTGCGCGGGTGGGCCAACGCGCCCCTCTGTTGCTGCCGAGTTCCGCCCTGTTAGACGGCATTATGGTCGGTTGCAACCTACCTGTGATCGAGATTCTTGCGATCCGGCTATTAGACTATGCTAGGATGTTCTGCTGAGCAGCGCAACTTCGTCTCGATTCGAAAGCGGTTTCTTTGACTCGTGTAAGTCTCGCGTATGAATTTCAGTTTCGGTTCGTAGGGGAACTAGTCGCATGGTAAAACGCTCGAGCCTAAAGTTCCGTCGTGCATCGGGAGTACGTTGCGAGGCTCTGTGAGATTTCTGGTAAAAACGGGAAATAGCAGCTAATTGCTCTTTTTCTTTCCTTCGCGACTGAGATACTTTTACATATTGTTTGCTCATCCATTTGCAGGTGAACGGAACCAACTGTCAATAGTTTTTCTTCTGATAATTTCCACTGCAAGTTGAAGAAATATGGTTTACAGACAAAATGCATAGGTAGGGCTGCACGCGACGCTTTTTATGATTCAATTGTTTTGCTAAGTTTAATGGTTGCTATGACAGGTCCTAGACACAAACACTTACGATTAGTAAACTAGAAGCTTGATGAACGTGAAAATCATAGAAGCGTCGATATAATATCGTGCAACCGAAATCCATTGCACGGTGCTTAAAATGACAATTTATTGAAAAATTGAAAGACTTGTGCGGAATGGATTTCGGTGGGTCTCTTGCGTAGTCACCTCCTCGTGGTGAGACCTGGGAATTGCTATTGTTTTCTTTGGAAAACCAGATAGCAAGCTAACTACGCGCGAAAATTGTAACGCTATAGTTTAGAGTTTACTCTAGACGTAACTTTATTTCCATTAACTCTAAATCACAGTTCACGAGTAATAGGTACCCCACCTTCTAAATGTAAGTTGTTTTACATACAACTAGTTACTTCTACGTTTCATTTTCAATAATTTCTGTTTATACAACGGCTATTTAAATGCATAGTAAATTAATATTGTTAGGTTACGCGAAAGTTTCCGAGTCTATTTTTCATTTTAATAACGCAATAGAGTTCGCGCAAATGTTTCAAGTATTTATCTAAGTATATTTTTAAGCTTATAGCGTGTATGACTTAATTTTAATTGTGTAACTTACGATTCGGTTGCACCAAGTTTCTGAATAAAGAGTTTTAATCTAGCCTAAAATTTATTTACCTTAATCCTCCTAAATCCTTCCTACATCACAACCATATTTTACGATCAGTCGCGGAAATAGCTGTAATTAAAGAGTATTTCCTCGTTTAAAAATTCACTCTATTCCTCTCTTATGTCGCTTGTAATTTCTAAATTTTCCAACCTCCTAAAGTTGTTAAACTTTCTCTAAATTATGAAAATGATCGGAGAAGAAACGCGGCTCCAGTCGCTCCATAATAATCGTTAACATCCAATAAAGAGGAACCACGCGTACCTCAAATTCGTGGAGTCAAATTTTTACGTAAGTTAGTCTAAATTAAAGTAAAAAGTCTGCTGTCCCCTAGATTCGATCACAGTCCGAATTCATTACGATCTGCTATGAAACAATGGTACGGCAGAGTAAAAAAGAACATGGTGGAGCAGGACCATCCTGAATAAAAATGGAACGCTGCGAAATAGGACTGCCGGAATAAAAATGGAATGCAGCGGAATAGGACTGCCGAAATAAAAATGGAACGCGGCGGAATTGGACCAGTACTATAAACAAGGAACGCGGCGGAATTGGGCCATCACTATAAACAAGGAACGCGGCGGAATTGGACCAGTACTATAAACAAGGAACGCGGCGGAATTGGACCAGTACTATAAACAAGGAACGCGGCGGAATTGGGCCAGTACTATAAACAAGGAACGCGGCGGAATTGGGCCAGCACTATAAACAAGGAACGCGGCGGAATTGGACCAGTACTATAAACAAGGAACGCGGCGGAATTGGACCAGTACTATAAACAAGGAACGCGGCGGAATTGGGCCGGCACTAAACAAGGAACGCGGCGGAATTGGCCTGTCGGAATAAAAGAGGAACGCGATGAAATAAAGAACACAAAATAAACAAGCGTATATATTGTTAATCATGTATTATACTTTTTTAAATCTT
Source organism: Eucera pruinosa (assembly GCA_028830335.1). Taxonomy (NCBI): domain Eukaryota; kingdom Metazoa; phylum Arthropoda; class Insecta; order Hymenoptera; family Apidae; genus Eucera; species Eucera pruinosa. The sequence continues at coordinate 6,164,566 of JAMYCR010000019.1, forward strand.
TTTCAGGTTAATTCTAATCGATTATGAACCATTAATATATATAAATATTTTTACGTACATATGTAACTCTTAAATCTAAAACGTGTAACTCCAGCTACCAACTTATTATCAGGCTAACTTAGGAGCAACTACAGCGATGCAACTTAGGCTAACTTAAGAGGAACTTTCATCAACTCTATAACCATGCAACTTAAGTATAATCTCCTCCAATAAATGCGAATAAAATTGGCAATTCGCAAATTGCATAGCAATTCTTTGGCAAAATTCCCTTCTTCTTCGTTCATTAATTTCTCGGGTTGCACGTCTAGTTGTTTAATCGTTACAAATGATCTGCGAATTAAGCGACCTGCAACAACTTTGCACATGAAATTAGTGCATTGAAATAAAAGCAGATTAGTCGTAGAAGAATCCTACTCGCGACTCTACAAAAGCAAAAAGTGACTAACATTTACTGTTCGAGGGTGAAACGAGTCTCTGTTAACAAGAGACTACGAGAATTTGCATAAAAATTCGTGGTCTAAACGCGTAGGATTCGCACCTACCACTAAACGATCGCGCATTCAAAGCGAAGATTTTGTTTCGATACCGGAATAAAACAGGAAAAGACAGACGCGCGTATCATCTGTGACTACTATTAATCTTTTACGCTTGAAAAGTGCCGAGTGCAAAATGTTAAACAATTACGAAACGCGTGTGAAGAGGTATTCAAGTTTCGCGAGCAATTCGAAATTAGAGTAGCTAGGTTTCGCTGCAATTTATTCTATTCCAGTTTCACAAACAAAACACGAGTTGCCGAAAAATGCGCGTATAATTTTTGCTATTAAACACGGCGCACCACGAGCCGAATACGTGCAACCATAAAACGTTTCTCTTGTTAAATGTAGACGACAATTGCGAACCAATTTTGATTCCCGCGAGCTACGTCCGTTATAACAAATGTTCGACAAATAAACTAACAATAAAAAAAGAACATCAATATGAAATTTAACCTCCTGCCTCAAAGGGCGCTGAAAGAAAATGAAAAATGCAGCCCCAAAGGGCGCTGAAAGAAAGTGAAAAAAGCAGCTCCAAAGGAGCGCTAAACAAACAATCATAATCATCCACTCGTAAACCCGATCAACTCGCGAGTGGAACAATCCTTCTTTTGCGCAACGCTAATTTACTAAACTTATTTATCAAATAGCAAACTCGACGAATCAATCGCGAAAGGTGCTTCGTTATACTTCGAACATTAATATCTATTAACGTGAACTTGAATTAGAAAAAAGTAGAAAATGGCAAATTCCCGTACTTTAACGCAACGCTAATAAATACTACGTAATGCACCAATTATTTTTTAATACGCAACACTAATAGCGGAAACGCAGCTTGTCCAGCTGCCGTTGAAGATCCATCGGAAACAGAAGCAGCAACTGTTGATGTGCAGATTCCACCATCTCAGTGGAAAACATTGGGCTTTTATGTCAAATCGCAACGCTACGTGCAAAACGCGATCATTTGTCAGCGCAACGCTAAGGGGAAGGCTAAACCCGCGCGATGCAAATATGTATGTCGCTACTCTAACCTTTTAATTGCGTCAATGCAAGCACCTATTTTTGCGCAAGAAAAGCTTCTGAAAGTAATCGCGATACTAGTAAAATGCAATGCTACAAAAACTAACTGCAAATTAATAGATCTACGATTCAAAGTGCTACTGTAAATTAAGGAAACGCGATATAGCTATTGTCGCAACGCTAACAAATATATCGCAATGCTAACTACAAAATAACTAAAATAGTCGGTAGTGATGAATGGATGGGAATGCAAGCGCGATTCTTGATGAGTCGCAACGCTAAACCAAACGCGACAATCTTCTTTTCGCAACGCTAACTCAACCCGCAATTACGTTTTCGCAACGCTAATTAAAAGCATCGCGATTTTAACTTCTCGCAAAGCTATGTCAACTCGCTCGTAATTTCTCGCAACGCTAACGAAAAGCTACACGTAGTCCAAATGTGGAAGCTGAAAATACTACGGCATGCATGACTCTATGTAACGAGTACAATGACAGAAAATAGAGAATAGTAATGACCATCCATTCTTTCGTAAACCGAAAAAATGAACAGCCATTCGTTGCTGCCCTCTTCGTGACAGTTTGTCGGGCCTCTTCTTTTCTTCGGGCGCCATGCCCGCAGCGACATGAATTTAAGCTCGAGATTCTCCAAAAACAACCCAGAAAGAGACTCAGAAAAGTGGAATAAAAATGCATATCGAAAAAGTTAAATAGCACGCAGACGATCAACGACTCTAAGAATTCTAAGAAACTAATCTAAGAATTCTGAGCATCCTTGTTCGTGCAAACGGGTCGAACCTCGAGCTGAGTATATACGTTCGTTTCGTGCAGATCGCGACCGCGACCGCGTGACGATTCAAGATCGCCGGATTCGAAAGATCGACATTGGCAAAGACCGGAAATGACCTGCATTCTCCAGGTCAGATCAGCTCGCCGTCGATGTTCAAATCAGATTCCCTGAAACAGGTTGACACGCGCACCCCCCATTAAATATGAAACTCGCGACCCGAGACCATATGTCAACCTGCCCGGCCCTACCTACTTATAATTAACACACATTCCAGAAAGTATGCTACCTACCTACCTAACACTATATTTAAAAAATGGCAAACAGGCTCACAAACACAGGCATACACCCCACCCCCCACCCAGCGGATCACACGCATACCACCCGGGTGCAAAATCCTACACTAGGGAGTAACGCCCGGGACGCCTCCGACACCCGAGTTCAACATACAACTCATACACACTCTAAAGTAAAAAAAATCCTGAAATCGTCCGTCGTGGGTAGCGACCATTGCGTATTATATGATTTAAAACATATGCAATTCGGTATATTCAAATATTTTTCGAGCATTCTTTCATCAAAAAAATGTACGTCAATAGGAAACGTGTAAAAACATATCTACTTCAGGCATTTATCGAACACGTAATTCAATAGCAAGCGTGTAAATGATACATATCGATAGCATTTATCAAATAATTCACGAAGAAAATTGTGAACTGTTGTCGTTGTAATAAACTGTTTATTGCTATTATGGCAAATAGAATAGAGATTATATTTGGTACCATTATATTAAAGAATAAATTGACTGAGAGGTTAATCAAGATTATGAAAAAACGACGCACATCCACAGCCTAACCACACACACACTCAATGTGGAAAATACGTCGCGCACGATACGCTACCCACGATCAGCCGCCACACAAATATTAAATATCAAATATCAAAATATGAAAAAAAAATGATCGAGCCACGTGCTTTTCACCCGCTCAAGTAGCACCTGAGCACGTGAGCGGGATCCCGGCAAAACAGCACGAACAGACGCTGAAAATCCTAGCTAGAAAAACTTACTAACATTCGTAATCGACTAACGGACTGTGACTCTACTTTCTGTTTGATTTTAAAGCAAAGAGATTCTACTATTTTAATCGAAAAGAAGCCACGTTATTTGAGAAACAAGAAATCAAGGAAACTTTAATGCAAAATGAATTTAAATAACTGAGACTAAGAATATTAAACGTAAACAAGCGACTCTAAATTAAAATTAAGAATATTAAACACGATCAAGGGACTCTAAATTACAGTTAATAATAGTATGATAAAATGAAACAAGGGACTCTAACTTGAAACTCTACTTTCAAATACCTTGGGCGGCTGACTTCTTATCAAAGCGTCGTAACTTTAACATTAACATTAAGTTAAAGTTTGCCACTTCGATTTAGAAATTTACCCATCACGAAATGTCTTCTTGCGCATTTTATTTAACATTCGTTTTGTACGAGAAAAAGAAAAAATTACTATGTCTCTGTATCTTTAATTAACGTGAAGCTACTATGAAAACGTATATTACTTAATTCGTTCGGCAATTACGATTCAAGCAAGAAATTCTCTTTTTCATGGCTACTGTGCAATGAATACACCTACAAATATAACTACAGACTACAAATTATATGTTACTCGAATCAAGTTACTCCGTAAGATCGTATTATATATTTGTTTCTACAAGCGTTTCACTTTCTTAAATACTTTGTGGAACTTTGACTCTACTTTTACATGCATAAATATTTCAAAAGATATTTGCACTACATGACTCTACTATCGACTCGAATTCTTTCATTAATATATTCAAATATTTGAAATCGCGATGCACAAGAAGACCTAGCCTCATCTAATAAATACAACACACACATGAAATGCAATAATACACGGGTATACGAACGTATACCCATGGTCACTGTACTCGTTTTTTTATGCAAAACTACGTATACAACCAGTCAGCCGTGCCGATTCGGACCTTTCATCCTCGGCATGATTGGGTGACCGGAGGGACTCAAAATGCATGCCACTTACCATTAGACGACTACGCTGTCATCTGCTGCAGCCAGGCGGATGAAAACCTGCTGTCATCGTCATCAAGCGATGCCGTGAGGTCGTGAAGTCGTGAAGCCTTGATGACATAAAACAATGATCGTGATGCCGTGAAGTCGTGAAGCTGTGAAGCCATGTCCTGTGGCCGCAAAGACAAGAAGATCTGTGGAAGACCTGTAACAGAGAAAAGAAACGGAGATGATTATTATTTATTCTTAAAGTTGTTCCTGGTTGATTTTCTTGGGCAGGCTTGAGATTAAATAAATTCAGAGCTTAATAAGTTGGACATTTTTAAGCGACTATGTTTCGTATTTTAGCAAAGCAATGGCAAAATGGTGCTCTACGAATTTTGAATAACTTCTACGTGTTTAATAATCGAAAATTAAAATGATATGCAAAGATACTTACATTGCGGACTGCAGGAGTCCAGCGAGATCATCTGCCAACAGCCGAAGGGTGACTCTAATACCGAATACGAATATTTAAAAAATAAAAAGAATAAAATAAAAATAAGACTAGGCTACTGTATAAATTATATTAGGCGAGCAAACACTGACTCTACTCTCGCGAATAATTGCTATTAATTAAATTTACTTCGAGCAGCTGTGCTCTTGCAAGAAATCAAACTGTTTTTATATCGAAACAAGCACTGACTCTACAACCGCATTGCGCGCGGCCACAAATTCTGAAAGAAAAGCTTGCAATTTATTAGCAGGAGAAGGTGGGTAGGTAAGAAATGAAACACAACAATTTATTATTCTTCTCTTATTATCGAGCATTTGTTACGGAAAATACCCCAATTATGTGCGATATATATGTGCTATCAAGAGATATGCATGTCCATATAATCTTATATTATATTCTTATATATAATATAATATAGGAATATTATATATTATGTATAGGAATGTAATATAAGAATACTACAGACGTAATACAAGTTACGAGGCAAAGAGATATAATAATATACATTACGAATATTCGCTACGGAAATTCTCAAGTACGTTTACCCAGCAAAAACAACACGGTCGCGAGCTGCGCGAGTTCTAGTTCAAGATGTAAACATGCTCCGAGTGGTACGAGGTCACGGAAGGTTTTTTGCTTACTAGTTCGGCCGGCCACGTGTTACCAAGCAATGTTTACCGGAACAATTTTGTCGATTAAGTTAAGAAAAGAGACGCGACTGAAATACAGCGAAATAAAAATACTGCTCTAATTTTTTGTTCCATTTAACACGTCGTAGCACGATCCGATGACTTTACTGCAAATTACCGCGTGTTCCGAATTTCTAATTTAGAAATAAAGCAAAGGAACGCGTATATCTTTCCCACATTCTTTCGATAGATGCAAACAAAGTACGAATAGAATACGTTTTTCAAATTTTCAAAAACGACGGAAATGTCGAATGTTTCCCACAAAGGGATGGTATTAACGACGTAATGCTACGTCTACTAAAGTTAGATCCGCGTAATATTACCAAATCTGCAACAGGTTCGTCGTGGCCACATATCAGTAATCGTGGCTCCCTTCGTCTCGTTTCTGGATTAGCCGGATGCATCTGGAACGTAAAATAGAAATCTTATTTTAAAACAAATGCATAAAAGAAGAAGCAGCTGATGTTCACGCAACTATTAAATTAACATCGAGTCAAGTAGACAAGTGGAAGCAAACGAGAAACGAAAACGAGAAATGAGAAATACAGCTTCGAATTCTATTAAATTAGCAATGGGAAAAGTGTGTATGTCGATTACAATACGTGACAACGAAGAAATATTATAGAGGGTAAAAAGAGGACGCTTGAAATGCGTGAATAAGTGAAAGTTATAATATACGTACCACGCATCATCTCTAAATGGCGGCCGAGACATGACTGACGCGGCGTCGGCTGCTGGCTGGCGCCGAAGTGGTGGGGATAGCGCTTATGACGTCACACAGCGGAGCTCCGCTCGTGCTAAACAGAAATAGAGCTATATTCTCTCCTTGTCTAAAGTTATAAGTAAGAAATGATGACGACTATAGCACCTTCTCTCTTACTCTCTGAAACCGAGCTTGTAACACGAAAAGGCTCGTATCAAATATAATGATGGTGGGGGTAGCGCTGGTGACGTCACGCAGTGGAACCCGTGGTCGAAGAGCCGGTTGTTGCTAGACAAAGACAGGCCTATATCGCGCTTCTTGTCTAGATTTTTGTAACTTGTATATTACCGTGAAGTTTTAAATAAATTATCAGTAAAGGTAATTAATCGTTTAAACAATTATTAACCCGTCCTGCGATCCTAGAATGACCAGTCCTAATCCTTTAAAACTAAAATTACCGACGATTATATTATCCTTACATTGACTAAGAACAGGATAGACCACTCATCCAATGCTTTTATTTGTCACACGGTTTTGGGGCTCATGAGCCCCATTACCATTTTCGTGTCACGTCCAACGTTAACGGTTAAGCATGAAATAAATGTGCAGCGCTGCAAGTGATAAGAATTAAAACTATAATATCCGTAACAATTTAAATATGGTTGGATATACAGTTTTATATATACGGTCGACCATTTACAATATCGGCGAATTAAAAAGCATTAACAAATCAATCTCATGGTGTATCTCGTATACTCTTTAAATTATTTTAATATTACGCTGTTACGTAACGAAATGTCTAACGTATTGTATTTATTGTAACAATAAATTCCTCAGAGCGCAAATGTATAATAAAGATATAAAAATTAATAAATCTTATCATATTGTACTAGAAAACTAGTGAAAAATTGAGAAATGTCTCTTCTCACGCGTGATCCGATGAATGGGAGTCACGTAACATCTCCACGCCTATATAAGCAGCGGAAGGGCGACGCGCACTCTTATTGTTGCAGGTGCTCTCGAAGGGATCGGATCGAATCTGTATATCACAGATTCACTTTTTAGCTAGATGATGACCAGAAGAGGTGATCACTGGGGCTAACCCACCGCCCACCACCCACCTACTACTAATTTCTTTTAGACTCAAGATTAAATTTAACCCATTACGTTTGATACACATATCTGTGCATGTATGATTGTATTGCAGGTGCTACCCACTAACTTTTATTACGTTATTCTATTTATTTTTCATTTTATTTATGTTATTCTTCTCATATTTTATTCTGCTATCATTTTACTTTGTTTCTGTTTCGTTGTATCAACATTCTGTTCTATTAATTACATTTGTCTTCTAATAATTTATATATTTCATTCTGTTTAAATGTTACTCTGCTTACATTTTATTCTGCTAACATTTTACTTCATTTCTCGTTTCTTGTACCTACATTCTATTCTATTAATTACTTTTGCCTTTTATTAATGTATTGCGTGGATTTCACTTTAACAGTGTAACTTCGTCACGAAGATTCAAGAATTTTAAGAAGAATTTTTACAAGAAATCAGCGAAAGAAGATTCATCGTGGGATGCGTGCGTCTAATTCTAAGTTAGAATAAGCTACGTACATTTAGTCAGAGTATTTTGTACCTCGATTACTGTGCATGCATTTTGTTCGAGGATCGCTCGACAACTTAGAGCCAAAAAGCCTTAACTTCTCTTAACTTCTCTTTCAAAGTACATAATATCTTTCATCCCATTCTTGCTCGCGTTAATCAATTTGTAATCGCTCGATCCCTTCGAGATTCTCGCCACGCACTCGCTCTCAAACAGCCGCGCTGTTCGAGGGTAGTCATGGACAATCGAACTGTATGCTTGGTAAGTCGTTCTGTCATCGATCCCAATCTCATTCCTAATCGCAATCGACGTTCGTTCGCGCCTCGAATCGTTGAAATCGCTTTCGAGTCGAGGTGCAGTGGTGTTTGCGATGCGAGGATCTGCAGCCCCCATCGAAGCAATTCGATAGGGGTGCAAGGCCCTGTAGGCTGGATCGCACGCGTCTTTGTCTCGGGTACGTAGTGCGGCCTTCTGTTTGGTGCTGGGGTTAACGTAATGTTAACTTTCTGTTAGACGCCATCAGTGGTCATTATGTACTGCCCTCGATGTAGAGAGATTCTTGCGATCCGACTATCAGGCTGTGCTGGATCCTCTGCAAAGCAACGCAACTTCACCTCGGTCCCGAAAGCGATTTCTTTGACTCGTGTAAGTCGCGTTCGAATTTCGCTTTCGATTCGGGTGAGTGCGAATCGCATGACAGAGCGCTCGAGTATAGAGTTTTGTTGCGCATGCAAGTGCGTTTCGTGACTCGTTGGTTCTTTCGAGAGATAGTAAATTGTGTTTGCTTTGCTCGCGATTTTTATATTTGCTTTTCATCGCCCACTTCCGGGCGAATGTTAAAAGAATTAGCGTTGCGTACAGAGTAAAGTAAAGTTTAGTTTGCCGTATTAAATTCCTTTTTGCGAGACACAAACGTTTTAACAAAGTGTCAGTACAGTCTCTTGCTTTTCGTAATATGGCTCTAAGTTGGAAGAGCGTATCTTAGAAACAGAATACATCGGTAGGGTTAAGCATCGTTGTACAGTTTTGTGAACCGAAATTCATTCCATGTTCTCTTAAAGTTTCTTCGAGAAACAAATTAATTTTCGCGCGAATATTCAGTAGCTTTAAAAAGTACTTTAAGAATAATCTTCAACGGGAAGTCATCGAAAGAAGATTCATCGTGGGAGGCGTGCGTCTAATTTTAAGTACATATAAGCTACTTATATTTAGTCAATGTAAATTTTGTGCAACGATCGCTGTCCAACTTGCAGCCAAAAAGCCTCAAATTCCCTTTTACAGTACATAATATCCATCATCCCATTCTTGCTCGCGTTTATCAATTTGCAATCGCTCGATCCCTTCGAGATCCTTGCACGCACTCGCTCTCAAGCAAGCGCGCTGTTCGAGGGTAGTCATGGACAATCGAACTGTATGCTTGGTAAGTCGTTCTGTCATACGATCTCAATCTCATTCCGAATCGTACGCGACGTTCGTTCGCGCCTCGAAGTCGTTGAAATCTCTTTCGAGTCGAGGTGCGGTGGCGTTTGCGATGCGAGGATTATGCAACCCCTGTCGCAGGTACTCGATAGGGGGTCAGGGCCTGTAGGCTGGAACGTAAGGGTTTGGTAACCCTATGTTGCAGCTGCAGTAGTTTCTAGGTAATGCTGGCTCTGTACTTTATTCCTGCCATTAGGGTTTGGGGCACTTGCGATCCGACTATTAGCCTGTGCTAGATCCTCCGCAAAGCATCGCAATTTCACCTCGATCTCGAAAGTGTTTTCTTTGACTCGTGTAAGTCGCGTTCGAATTTCGCTTACGATTCGACGTGAGTGCGAATCGCGTGATAGAGCGCGCGAGTGTAGAGTTTTGTTGCGCATGGGAGAGCGTCACGAAGCTCGTTGGTTCTTTCGAGAGATAGTGAATTGTTTTTACTTTGCTCGCGATTTTTATATTTGCTGTTCGTAATATGGCTGTAAGTTGGAAAAGCGTATCGATACTTACATCTAGTCAAAGTAACGTGTACCTCGATTACTGTGCATGTATTTTGTTCTACGACGGCTACCTAACTTGGAGCCAAAAAGCCTTAACTTTTCTTTACAGTACACGATATCCATTCTCCACGCACTCGCTCTCAAACAGGCGCGCTGTTCGAGGGTAGTCATGCACGATCGAACTCTATGCTTGGTAAGTCGTTCTGTCATACGATTTCAATCTCATTCCGAATCGCGATCAAATTTCGTTCGCGCCTCGAGTCTTTGAGATCACTTTCGAGTCGAGTTGGAGCGGCGTTTGCAATGCGAGGATTTGCAGCCCCTATCGAAAGTGCCCGATAGGGGACCAAGGCCCTGTAGGCTGGATCGTAAGCATCTTTACCGCGGGTACGCAGTATGGCCTTCTGTTTGTCGCAGGGGATACGTCTTCCGTTCAGACGGCATTAGTGGTCCGCTACTGCCCCCAACGTTTAGTTTCTTGCGATCCGACTATTAGGCCGCTATTTCCTCCGCGGAGCAGCGCAACTTCATCTCGGTCTTGAAAGCGATTTCGTAGACTCGTGTAAGTCGCGTTCGAATTTTGCTTTCGATTCGGGTGAATGCGAGTCGTATGATAGAGAGCGCGTGTATAGGGTTTTGTTGCGCATGGGAGTGCGTGTTTGCTTTGCTCGCGATTTTATCTATTTGCTTAGCGTTGCGTACAGTAAAGTAGAGCTTAGTTTCGCGCGTTATATTCCTCTTTGCAAGACACTAACTTTGTAACAAAGTGTAAGTAGAGTCTCTTATCATTCGTACGTCGGCTCCAAGTTAGAAAAGCGTATCTTAGAAACAGAATACAACAGTAGGGTTAAGCATCGTTGTACAGTTTTGTGAACCGAAATCTATTCTATGTTCTCTTAAAGTTTCTTCGAGAAACTTTAAGGGCGTAGAATGGCTTTCGGTGGGTCTCGGCGCGTAGTCACCTCCTCGTGGTGAGACCTGGTAATTGGTATCGTTTTCCAAAGAATGAAACGTCTCTCGAAAACGATACCAAGCTAAGAACTACGCATTAACGTGTAACCTTTATATTTTAGTTTATATTTTACCTTAGACTTTCGTTTACATGCTTCGATCTTAGATTACATCTTACAGCTACCAGTTTCCAAGAGTAATCGACTTCGATTTCCAAATGCATGTTACACGTATCTTTGACTGTGTTAATATTTTGCAGGCTGTGCATTTCTACTTTAATATTGTATTAATATCGATTAGAGAACTGTGTATCGTATGATTTAGACTGTTACGAATTTGGTCTACGTTGAAGCTTTGTTAGTTTCGTGCTCGTGTGACTCAGTTTGTCGTAAGTGTAAAGTATCACGCGTAATATTTCTACAAGTTTTTAACATATTTTGCGGAAACAGATGTTTATTGTACGTGCATCTTACGACGTGGCAATACACAGCAGCTATATCTGTAGGCGAATACGCCTACGCGTTCCCGAAACATTCCTAAGTGTTTGTAGAAGGAACGTGATTTTTATGTCACTGCTCTTTTATACGTTTCTTTCCGTTTCAGTCGCTATGACTTGCGAGTGTGGTACCGCCACGTTACAGTCTTGCGACTGCGTTAGTAAAGAGCGTGCTAAACATCTTGTATATTGTCGTACATTTGTATTTATTGTAAATATGTCGTGCTGTTATTTGTAACATAGTGTTCATGTATTGAGATGTAATGTAGTGACACTGACAAAACATAGAATAGACTATCCTCATATATTCTTACACGAAATCATTAGGGTGCTACCAGGCCCCCTTGCTAAACGAAAACAGCAGCGTTTCTAAAACGATAGAATTTCTGAATAAACAATACGATAAATAACTGTCTCCGATATACGCGCCGCGATATATAATAGCTAGATTTAAAGTAACGTGCAAACAAGCATATCTTCATATGTACTGCACTTCTATCATTGATTCCTACGCGTTACTCCTTACTTATTTTCACGCGCCATTATGTCGTTGTCTGTAAAGTTAAACGACGAAGACGAGATATTATAATAATGAGATAACCACCGCCTAAACACGAGAGGACGATACTTTTGTCACCGTCATCGGCGAGTCGACGGCGACGGCTACTGCTGCGAAAATTGCAGTGTGCGTATACGCACCTGAACAGAAAAACTGAGTCCCAAAACTAAAGTCGGCCTCTTCGAGGGCAACAAGATTGTTGCTGTGGGTTTAGGCGGCGTCATTGCTATCGGGTCTACTGGTGAGCAAATCAGGCTGAATAAGAAAGGATTTCTTATATACCGTCGAGCGCGGACTATGCAGAGCGACCTGGTCGTTCCTTGCCAGTGTGCGTCCTCGTTTCAAAGTGCTTGCTAGGTTTCGGCTTCTAGGTATCAGATTCCGATCAAACGCGTGTTAGAATAAAGGGCCCGCTTCCCCCTGCAAGAGGCACACGGTTTCATCGCAGTAGCACTTCCGGTTCGGATTTTATCAGCGATTCTTTCCTTTTTTTACATTCTTTATATAGACTTTCGAGTGCGGACCATGGAGAGCATTTCCTAGCGTTTAGCGACAGCGTGTACGCGTTGCGGAAAAGTAGTCATATCTCGGCTCCTGCACGTCCGATTCCGATAGGCGAGTAGTCAAGATAAAGGGCGCGAATCCCCCTACAAGATGATCGCGTCTTCTAATGGTAAACACCGCGATTAATCGGAGCAGCTTCCCATACACGAAAATAGTAGCTTCCAATGAATGAATTAAAATGTTAGTGTTGCGACACATTTGCATTGCGCGTGTTTAGCTTTGCAGTTAGCGTTGCGCCACGAAATGATCGCGTTTTGCACGTAGCGTTGCGTATATGATAAAAAAGCCCACGATGTTCCATTGAGAAAGTGGAATTCAGTCATCAATGGACCATGGACGAGTCAACGGCAGCCGTGCATTGGGCACGCTGCACTTTCGCTATTAGTGTTGCGCTTTGAAGAAGAATAGGTGCATAGATTAGTTGTTATTATTTATTAGCGTTGTGTTACAGGGTCAACGAAACGTCCAGGGCTGGACGCTTGCGCGACGTTGTCGTTTTCTTTCCTCTTTGATTGAAGTTGAATCGAGTAAAGTAGCCTTTGCAGTAAAACGAAGCACCTTTCGCGATTGATTTGTTGAATTTGCTCTTTGATTAGTAAACGTAGTATATTAGCGTTGCGAGAAACAAACAATGTTTCACTCACGCGTTCATCGGGTTTACGAGTGGATGATTGGTATTTTTTAGTGGCCCTTCTGGCTGCTCAATTCCGTTTCGTTTAGCACTCTTTGGGGCTGCTCTTTTTTCATATTTCTATTAGCGCCCTTCGTGGCGGCCTCGCGTTTATATTGCGCGTTGTTCGTCGAGCGTTTGTTATAGAAAAGTACCGTTGCAAAACCTACATCGTTGCACCCTCGCGATTAGATCTCGAGATCTAATCATCTTTCTAATCGTTAATCATTAAAAAATTACATTTCGATGCCTGTACGCGTAATGCCACGTAAATGTGCAAAGCATAAGTTAATCATTTCACCAGTATAATGTATCTCTATATCGAAAACTAACACCGTGCTACAGCAACGGTGTCTCTTATTTACACGAAATGTATAACGTATTGTATTCATCGTTACAACAAATTTCTAAGAGCGCAAAATAGCACCCTTCTTTAAAACTGCTCTTCTCTTCAGACGACGATATCTCGGCAACCTAAAGTCGAATTGATGTGAACCAAAAAGTGGTTTAAAGGGGAAGGTTCACCGATTATAGTGGTGCAGGGATTTTGAAAACGTTCATGCAGCTTCAAAATGGCGGCGAGTTAAAGTTTGAAACGTTTTAATAGATGTTTTGGGGTTGGTCAGGAACGAGTAAAACGTGCGCTTCTCTTTCGATAATCATATTTTTCCAATAAAAAGTAGAATTTAAATGAAACAAAAAAGATTTTAAAGAGAAAGTTTCCCTATTTTTTGTACGCTAAGGTGAATGCAAGAATTATAATAACTATGAGTACTACAGAGGGCGTATGAAACACTCGGATTTTTTTCGAGGTCGGTATTTCAGAGCATGTGACACGAAGTCCCATATGATGATAGGTCTATCCTGTACCTCATCTGTGATACTTATTTGTACTTCTCAATCGGTGTATGCGGTATATTTGAATACGCGTGCAATTCCATTGCTATCGTTACGATAGATAGATAGATAGATAATATAAAACGACTAGTGCGCGATGCTAGGAATAAGTAATAGGTACAAAGGAAAATGTAGAATTAAGTTTGCAGTTAGCGTTGACGCAATTGGATCGCACGAAAGGTGTGAGTCAAAGTTTGTTTATTATGCCACTTTGCTTTCCTCTTACAGTAGAAATACATATTCGATTAGAAGGAAGTGACTTGGAAGAGTTTGAAACGAGCGAAATAATATAATAAGTTCAGAAAATGCGAATGGCGTTAACTCTGAAACGCGTCATTTACGGGCTCGTCGTCATCTTCGTCTTCTTCTCCTTCGCTCTCGAACGTGTTATCCGGAATATCGTACAATCTTATCATAGGCTTGTTTGGATCTTTCATGATCAAGTATTTGCCGTCTTTCTGCTTCATGCAGATGTCTATAATGCATCGCAAGATGCCCCACGCGTTGTCCATGTTCAGATTGATTTGCGTGGCGAATTCGTTCGGCTTGTACTGCTGCGTGCCGAGAATAACGTGCTTGCTGGAATCTCGGACCATCGCTCTGGAGACGTAGCCGAATTTCAGCTGATCCGATCCTGCCAGCAACGCTTGCACCGTCCACTTGGCCAGCTTGCAAGCGTTGTTCCGCAACTCGTTCGCCAGTACCGCGCCGCGCTGCGTGTCCAGCTTTTGCCTCCATTCTACGCCATTCGCCAACTTCGAGTCCCACTCGTTCAGAGCCTTGATCGTTAAGAATTGCGTCTCATTGTTCGGCCCCTGCATCACGGCGTCGTGCTCGCATCTCGCCACCAAAACGATCCCATTGTTCAAGTCCCATTTCCTGTAGCGATACGCCACGCTAGCTACGTCACCCTCCTCCTCCTCCGCGATAAACGGGTTACCCTCGTCAAATTTGTATCTGGCTTCGTTCGACTTCAACACCTGCTGAGAGAAGTTGTGATTGATGAAGGTAGCTTCGAGCGCCAGATTTCTAGGCGAATTCAACGAGTTGCCGTCGTCCTGCGGGGGCTCCACGCTGGTCTCGTTCACGGTCAGCAGATCGAATTCGGTGTTGTCCCGCTTGTCGAAGAACAGCTTGTCTCCGATCTTCTCGATCACGATGTCCCAGGAGTAGTTGCTGCGAGTGCAGCACATGATCGTCGCCAAGATCGCATCGGTCGCGTAAACGTTCCCCTCAGTTTTCGAGAGCTTGCGAATTATCGGATCGTCGGTGGTGGTAACCGTGTGGAAAATTCTGTCGATTCTCTGCAGCGGCTTTTCGCTTTTCACGTTTACTCTGTCATAAGTTTTGTCGTAATATTCGAGAGAGCCGCAGCACAAGATGTCTTCTCCATCTTTTACCCCCGGCAGAGAGAGCTTGGCCAAGCGCGGGAAGTCCATTTCCTCGATGGTGACCCAATCCGGCCGCACGGTGACCGACGCGTCGCGGATCTTGATCGGCGGCTGATTCTTATGATTGCGCAAACCTTGCTGCCTTCCCCAGCGTTTCGTCTGTCCCTTGCGATCTCTTTCCCGCAGCTTCAATTTACCCAGCTGCTGCATTTGACTCAACGCGCCGCGCTGACTTCCGCGACCGCGCATGTTCCTCTGATTGTGTCGAAAACGACCGCCGCGCTGATACGGCGGCTTCTGCACGCGGGTCGTGTCCACCAAATGGAAAGTCGTTTCATCTTCGTCGTGATAGTACGCATATTGGCTGCCCGAACCGAACTGCGACGTGTACTTGTCTGGTAAAAGTAACAACCTTTCGTTACATTACGATGATTACGTGAAATTTTTACGGAAAATTTTAGCTACGTTGCGCGACTATCTCTCATGTAACACGATCTCGATACCATTGCACATGCGCGCCAAATAATCGTCGGAAATAATTTCAATCGATCTTTCTCTTCTATAGAGGATAAAATATCTTTTTATTTGTTTTATTTAAACTAATTGCTTTTGGTGCGCAAACACGACGCTCCGATAATACGTAATTCGAATCTCGCGTAATAATGCCTAATAATATATCGTATACCTGCTTCCGCCGTTTTTAACTAAAGGAACAAGGATCGCGATATTCGTTTTCAAGCAAATGACAAAAGCCGGATAACGCGAAATGGCTTTAATGCGGCGAACCTAACGTTTCGCGCTATACAAGGGCTATCAGCGTATACGTTTTTTAGGTTATATCATTATATATTTACGATTAACTACATCGAAAACCGTGAACTCGGAACATTCGACATCGTATTCGTACTCTACGTTAATGGTCAATAAAACGTAGAAATTAGAAAGTAGGTGTCGATACACGGAGAACGATACTTACTGGGAAACTTTTTATCTTGGAAAGCTGGCGTGGTCCAGTCGGATATCTGTAAAAAAATGATATAAAGTAACAAAAATATAGCAGGAACGTTGACAGATGGAGGAGAAAGGAGGGAAGTAAATTTGTAACAAACCTTGCCCAATCTGTCGCCTTTTGAGAATGGTTGATAAGGTATATCCTTAAATTGATCGGGCAGCTCGCAAGGACCCCAGCCATCAGGATTGTGCTGGATCGCGGGAGCTTGGAAATGAGCTATCTCTTCTTCCTTCTGACCAGCATCCTCCAATACAACCACGTCGTCCGTCATTCCGTCTATGCTTTTAATACCGGAGACGTGAGACGCGAAACGTAAGACACGATGCCACGGTCTGGCTGCTTGCCGGAAACACCGGCGACGCCATTACGCTTATCGTTCACCCGTTCACCCGTTCACTGACACGCCAAACTATACTTCACTCGCTTACTTACGCATACACATTCAACGGCTTAACCCTACTCCTAATTACTGTCAGCGACACGCGTGCCCGTGTTATTCCTCTATACTCCGTACTCTTATTTTCCTGCCATGCGTTTACGATTACTTTGTCAATGATTTCAGTACGAATCGTTCGATGCGTCGAAATACAAGCTACTGGTACCTGTGCTTTTTGATTACTTTTGATTACTTATTTTTTAAGATTTTTGAAACATCGTGCAGGTACTTGCACGTGCTATGCTAACCTGCAGGTGACATAAGTACTCCGGTGTATAAACAACAGTCTGTACATTTAAGTTTCATTAATCTGTAAATACGTTTTCAAAAATGAGCAACGTCGCTTTGAAAGACGCGTGAGTAATTTCCCCTGAGTTCCTCTAACAAGTTGCTCGCGTGTAATTATTTATCCTAAAAATGTTTAAACTTGGCCAATTACACGTGCGTTTAATTGCAGATTCGAAGTTGAATCCAAACACGGAGCATTTTACACGGGTGGGAACGTTCAAGTACGTTAAAGAACAATTCTGTCTTTATTTCATTTTATATCATTCTATTTTATTATTGTTGCTGTTCTAGTGGAGCATAGATGGGCAACACATATTCTGCCAAAAGTATGGCTCTATTTCTGTATTATCTGTGAGCAAAGGCTCAGTGGTGTCCAATCTAGGTGAAAGCAGCAAAGAAGAAGAGGAAGATACGATTAATACTTTTGCTGTAAGCAATGATGGTTTGAATATTGTCACACATCACAAATCTGGCCTTTTCAAATTGTGGAATTGGAAAGGTATTATTTGCCTCTGCTACACACATTTACAAATGATACATCATTTTGAATATGCTCAAAGCTGAAGCTGAAAAAATTTCAATGTCTAATACAAATGTATTACCAATATGCTTGTTGCTGCAGACAACAAGTTACTCAAATTATGGAAATCCATTCACAAGGGTCCTGTGGTTCTTATTGCTTGCTTTGTGAAAGACAATGCAATGGCCTCAGGAGGCAGCGATGGTGCTGTTAGACTATGGAATCTGCAGCACCATACTTGCACTCACAATCTAAAAGGAGCTCAAGGAGTTATAAGGTGATTGCTTTTCACTCAACCAGTTCTCACACTTTTCAACCTACAAATTATCGGAATTTTATCGACTAAAATTCGGTGAAATTTAGCGTTCTAGCCTTCCATCCAAACATTGAAAAAGAGCTCGTGTTTGCCGCTGCCGATGATATTAAAATTCACGGCTGGAATATTAAAACTGGTCAAGAAGAAGTTACCCTTTCCGGACATTTCAGCAAAGTCACGTCTCTGTCTTTCGTCCCGAACGGAGATTACTTAGTTAGGTAATTGAAGCTACTTTCTGGCTTTCGCGAACGCGAATGACTATTGATTTTGTTTAGCTCGGGAAGGGACAGAGTGCTGATTTTATGGGACATTTCTTCTGGATTGTCGATACGCGTTTTACCGGTTTACGAGGAAATAGAGGACACGTTTATCGTGCCTAACGATGCGCCGCTGCCTTTCAGCAACATAGATGGATACGGTATTCGCGTTGCTGCCGCAGGAGAAAAAGGTTTCGCCGCGAACTTTCTATTGTATCGCTGGGAGGCGAGTATTGGCGGAAAGTAATGTTGAGTATTTTCAGGGCGGGTAAAAATTTGGGAGATGAGGGCTGGCAAAGAGGTGTACGCGCAAACAAATTCTATCGTATCGGCCGCGAAGGAGGAAGGAAGTCTTTCGATCACGCGTCTGCTTTACAACAACGCCAGTAACAGCTTTGCCGTAGCCACGGTCGACCATAATATAATTATTCACTCGTTAGAAACGTTCGAACACGCGAAACAGGTAGATTTGACCTTTGAAATAGTAGTAAAGTTGGTAGTTGGGTAAACGCATTTACGACGCGTGAGGATAATTGTAAATTTGCTACAGCTAGTAGGCTACAGCGATGAAATTTTGGACGTTGTGTATATGGGGGAAAACGATAGCCACGTAGCAATTGCCAGTAACAGTTGCGATATAAAATTGTACGATCTTTCTACTATGAATTGCGAATTGCTATGCGGACATACAGATATCGCTTTATCTCTCGCCACGATGCCCGCTAATCCTCGCGTACTCTTATCTTCAGCAAAGGTACGGCAATTTTACAATTTTACAGTTCTCGATCTTCCACTTCCTCTGTATCTTGGTAATTCATAGGACAATAGCATTCGCGTGTGGCTTATGGACAAAGAAACAGGCAAAGCGAGTTGCGTGGCATCCGCCACTAGGCATACCGCTCCCGTCGGCTCTATCGCGATATCTCGCTCGTCAAAACTCGTCGCTTCCGTTAGCCAAGATTGCTGCCTCAAATCGTGGACTTTTCCAAACGATACTCAATCTGCAGGTAGACATCATTTTGTAACGTTACAAATATTGCGTCGATCGTGCTCGTATTTAGCGGGATTTTTCGCGCCGAACAATTGCAGATGCGTACTCTCTAAACGTTGCTCGTACAACGTTGGCTCATCAAAAGGACATCAACTGCGTGACTATATCGCCGAACGATAAATTAATTGCCACTGGATCGCAAGACAAGACAGCCAAGGTACCGCGCATATCCTATCCTAATTTCTTTCTCTGTTAACTTTATCGTTTGGAGCTGCTTATTGCCACGGGACGTTGCAGCTATGGTCCGCCGACGACTTGCAATTGCTCGGGGTGTTCCGCGGTCACCGCAGGGGAGTGTGGTGCGTCCGATTTTCACCCATAGATCAAATACTTTTAACCACATCCGCGGACTGCACGATAAAGCTTTGGTCGCTCACGGAACTTCACTGCTTAAAGGTAACTGTACGCGCATTTACGGTATAGGTAGATCCAATTTGATCGCACTAAAGATCCCGTTCGTACGATAGACGCTGGAAGGCCATGAATCGTCGGTGCTGAAGGCAGAATTTTTGTCTCGCGGAATGCAAATAATTACGTCCAGCGGAGACGGCCTCTTAAAGCTTTGGAGCATCAAAACGTCGGAATGCACGTGCACGTTAGAGCAACACGAGAGTCGCGTGTGGGCGCTTGCAGGTAAATACTCGTTCGTACAATATCTATTCCTCGTTGTTGAGCATTTTATTTTCTTCGTTTGAATCGCAGTCAGCAAAAGTGAGAGAAATGTCGTTAGCGGTGGGAGCGACTCGTTGATAGTGGTTTGGAAAGACGTAACGGAAGAGAGGAAAGCGAAAGCGGCAATGGAATTGGAGCAGCTCGCGCTAGAAGAGCAGCGACTCTCGAATCTACTTCGAGCAGACAAATTAACTTCCGCGTTACGCTTAGCGTTAAAGTTGGAGCGGCCTTATCAAGTTTTAAAAATCGTAGAAAGTAAGTTTCAATGGGGAGCTTACAAATAATACACGCGTGATCTTGCTACACCTGTCCGATATTGTTTCTTCTGTGTCAGCTATTTTAAAGAGAAACAACAATTCGCACTTCGAGCAAGCAATCGGTGAATTAAAGCCTGCCTACAAAGAGGAGCTGTTAAAATGCGCTATCTCGTGGAACGCGAATAGCAAGAATTGCCAAGTTGCTCAGGTAAATCGTTGAATCGAAGCTTCGCTGCGACTCGTCGTCGTTGCGCAGTGTTGACGCGCGTTTCTTGCTTTTTTTTCGCAGGTAGTGATAAACGCGTTGATGATGGAAATGGAACAGTTGGAAATGCAAACAAAGTTAACTTCTACCCTGGAATCCGTGATACCGTACACCGAACGGCATTACATAAGAATGACAAAGCTGCTACAGAATCTGCATTTGCTTACGTACACTCTTAATCGTATGAAACCGCGGATCTACAAAAACGAGCTGAACGCTTAATCGACGATTAGCGAATTTAATGAACTTTTTTTCACCAAGTCAGCTAGTCTCTTTTTTATACGTTTTCCCGTACCTCTGTTTTCCGAGCTGCATTTAAAAGTGGCGCAAGTTGGTGTAAAAATAAAGACTCGAAAAAAAATTCATTTTCCGTGTAAAGATGCGTGCGCGTTAAACGCGCACGTGCGTGTGCGTTATCATTGATATAAGTTAACAATTTCAACAGGGGGGAAATTACTTAATTTCTTTTGTCACGGCGAAGCTAGGTGTTTTTAGTTGTTCTACAATTTGTCACAGCTTGCACGCGGCGTATACAATGGCAAGCTAGTGTGATATACAAGTAGGTGAGTGTTCGCTTTATAAAAGAATATTACGCGAGTGGGAGGAACGGTTGGGTAATGTTTGGTTTCCAGCAAATTTACTCAAGAGCATCCATGTATATTCAAGAAAGAATCAGTCCAAGTTTATTAGCGAAGCGGGAATCATCGGGCAGCTCGAGATGCCTTCGACCACCGTTTCCTCTTTCGCCGTTTTCGTCTATCTGCTACAAATTTTTCATCAAAACACTTCCGCCATGTAAGTTAGCAAAACTATCCATCGTAACGCTGGCATATTTAAATAGCCCGTGGAATTCTAGTCGACGCGTAGCTCGGACGAGCAAATATCGTTTTCACGAATATTCTCGCAGCCTTAATAAACTCGTCGCGCGAAATATCCTTATAAACGATGTCTATTTGCAAAGCGAAGATCTTTCATATGCAAATAAGTCAATTTTCGGACACTTGCGTCAACATCGATACTCGAGCTTGATCGCATCGGCCTCTCAATTGTTACGATCCTATTGCAAACGTTGCTTTTGACGTTTCAATCAGCAATCGAACGTATTTTGCGGGCTTTTCAACGCAAATGCACGGCAGAAACAGAGAAAAGAAACAGCGAGGAAGAGAAAAGAATTCTGCTCTCGCGTTAATCCCGGTCGCGCCGCTTTATGATCAGAAATATTGATAAGTTGCTTAAACAGTTGAATGTTTGACGCTGTAAATTAACGCTCTCACGTAAGGAGATAAGACTTTATTGTTGAAATTGCCCTGCTCCGGTTTCAAAGCAAAGAACGTTCTCCTATATTCGTTTGTGCCGTACAACGAGGCATCTAATTCAGCTACGGAAAATAAGCAACGAAATAAGCGAGCTAGCAGCTTATCTTGCGATAACTTATGCATAATTGTTACATAAAATTCAACGCAGGATTCTATTGTCGAAGAGGCGATAGGAGCTAGGCGATGCATTTAGTTACGTTGGTTCCGCGAAACAATCGTTCGCTGGTAGCTTATCTGTGGTTTTTACAACGATTTGAACTTTCAATAGAGTCACATGCCCCGTCGGATTATGTCACCAGCGTCGATACAAAGCAACAATGATCTATTCTTGCTACTCGGTGCGGCGCGCGCGGCGTGGCCTTGAATGGAATTTCAATTCAAGGACCCCGGCTCGAGGCAGCTTCCGAGTGAAGTCGGCTTCTCGCGTGCTGAAGAATGTTGCTAGAAAATTTGAACGGTGGCTAATTTTTGTCTCCGCTTGGCGAGCAGGTTGGGAAGCTGTCCGATGTTGAGCAGCGGCAACTCAATGACGCAAACGGAGCTTCTGCAGGAGCTGACGAACGAGTGCCGGTACGATAAGATGAGCAGGCCACCGGGAGAAACGAATTCCACGGATCCGATAAACGTGTATACCAGCGCCTATATTTATACGATCAAGTCGAATATGGCGAAAACCCTGGTAGCTTGTATTATAATCATATTTTATCGCTGGCGCGAGTTCAACTACCTTCGATGCTTTCCCTTCGACACGCCGACGCGCACAAATATCGAGATATAATGTTGCCGCGTGTGTTTTGCAGCAATTCACGGTGCACATGATGCTGCAGTTTAGGTACTCGGACGAGAGGTTGAAATTTTCAAGCGTAGCCCCGTATTTCAGCGAAATACACGGCGGCCAGTTTGCGCACGATTTAATTTGGACGCCTAGCGTTTACGTTAGCAACGAGCCGAGCTCGGCGGTGATGGGCAGCGGCGTAAAAGACATCCTGGTTTCGATAGATCCGTCTGGCATGGTGGTGCTGAACACCAGGTTGGTTTCGGTTAAGCGATTCGTCGGCGAATCGGGCTTTACGGTTTACGGTTACGTTACAGGTTGCAAGCTACTCTGAATTGTGGCCTTCGGTTGGAGAAGTTTCCGTTCGACGTGCAAGAATGCCCGTTGGTTTTCGAAAGCTGTAGGATGATGTGGTTGTTTGAATGTGAGCTATCGTAGGGTAGAGTGCTCGGTGGAATGAACGGATGTTTTACCTACAGGGACGCACAACGTGCACGACATGGTGCTGTACTGGGACCAAGTGCCGATCGTGCTCGCGGACGAGTTGCATTTAACCGAGTACAAGCTTGTCGACAAGTGGGTTAACAGATCGGAAGTGTTTTACACGACGTCGCAGCAGCACTACGGCCACTTTGGTACCATTCCGTCTACTATCTGGCTGCTCGATAATTAGCCGTAAAAGGCGTTGCGTGAATAATTTTCTTACGATTGCAGCGGGCAACTTTAGCTCGATTAGCATTACGTTCAAGTTGGCACGGGAAATGGGATTTTTCATGATGGACTACTATATACCGTCTATAATGATAGTAATTATCTCTTGGGTGTCGTTTTGGCTGCACATGGATGCGAGCGCTCCGCGAATAGTTCTAGGTAACGTATCGAGCGGCGATCCGCGATCTATCCGATAGATATTCAACAGGAAAGGATGAATGAAGTGGAGGAAAGTTATCGTTCAATTCCGTACGCAGGAACGAATACTATTTTGACATTTATGACTCTTGCATCGAAAGTAGAGAACTCTCTGCCGAAAGTTTCTTATATAAAAGCCAGTGAAATATGGTTCTTAGGTTGCACCGTATTTCTATTTTCAGCAATGGTCGAGTTTGCTTTTGTTAATACGATTTATCGACGAAAGTATGTACTCGTTCACTCGAACACGCCTTTTTCCTTTTCGTCTCCTCTTTATTACACTGTACTCTACCTATGCTCTCTTTTTTCACTCTTCCGCCTATGTTTAGAAAGAATGTGCCGTTAAAGAAAGTAAACAGCAAATACATATTAAAGTCAACGCTAACGCCGAAGCTGGCGCGAAAGCAATTTCAAAAGAACGCCACTACCGGCTTGGAGCGATCCAGATCTTGGTCCTCGCTCGACAACGCCAATACCAGCGACCAAGACTTTAGCAGCCAGAACTATCTCACCGTACACGTGAGTGCCCACCTGATATCTCTCCTATTTCAGTTGCCTCTCGACTAACGCCCTGCTCGCGCCACATCTTTTTTCTTTTCTCTTTTTTCTTCTCGTTACAGAGCTTCCCGAGCGCCCTGAACATTCCCTCGGTTAGAATCGATCAGGATAAAGATAAAGACAGAGACAGAGACAGCAGAGATCAGGAATGTTCGACGGGAAGTGTTATAACGGTGAACAGCGCGCCATCCCCGAAACCTTTCCCTCGAAGAGCGACTCTGGCGCAGTTGCATAACTTTACCACGATGACTCCGCAAGAGATCGCTCAGTGGATAGATAGACGCAGCAGGATCGTATTTCCTGTCGCTTTCCTCATATTCAACGTTCTCTACTGGTCCTTTATTTGGATATAACTTCTCTCGCCGATTCCCTAGGTCCGATCGTTCCAAACAGCCTACCAACAAATACACACTCGTAGTAGTCTTTCGTAGCTGTATTTAAAGATTAATTTAGTTACATAAACTGTTCAACTTCTTCTAGCAAGTTCCTGGTAACTCTTTGTTTACTTCGCTACTCGTAAATCTCTGCCGACGCGCAACTCCCGTGCTGTAAATTATATTAACGCAAGGCAATAAAGTATCTTGAATCGTTTCTAATTTGTAATTTGCAATTCGCAACTTGTAACTTGTAGTTTATAGTTACTTTGAATGATGTCTAGGATATAGCGCAGCGCATACTTTTGTAACATATTTGTATCTTTTTCAACAATTAAATGGCGTATCGCTGTAAGGCGTACCGAAAAATTATTCGCAATCGTTTTTTTCTTCCTCCGCCCTTTCTCCCTTCCAATTCCTTAACCAGACAAACAGCACAGAGATATTCTTTCATTTGTAATTAATATTTGCAATGCATAATCATATTTATACGCAAATCGTTTGCAATATTTCAAAACTATACGCAGGTGATAGCTTCGTACAAATTCTAATCGCTCGGCTCCTAGAAGGTCTTTCTCAACAAACCAGGACTCAAATTAAAGCTCAGAGTGACAGCAATATGTTGCTATAGGTTTTATGGCAATAGACATTTCGGTTCGTTTGTTATAAACAATTATTTTGCCCTACTGTTAATTGTTTATAACCTACTCCACGAGAAATCCATGATAACTCGACTCCTAGACGGCCAATTTCGATGCCCCTTGGCTCAAATTAAAGGGGAAGGTTCAAGGAATGTTATACAGTAAGCTATTTGTTGATAAAAGTTGTGGTTCATTTGTTATAAACAAAAATATCGCGTTAATGTAACGTATTCATAAATTATACTCGCCGAAAAATATTTATTTCTCGGCTTCTAGACGTCCGATTTCGATGAACCTTGACTCAAATTAAAGGGGAAGGTTCACGGAATATTACTCATGTACCCACTTGGCCGTCAGCATTACAGTTAATTTGTTATAAACAAATATTTCCTATATTCTGAAATAACTCAAAAACTATACTTAGGATGGCTTTGAAAGTACATGAAAAGTATTCCTTGGACATTTCCCTTTAATTTGAGTCAAGGATGATCCAAATCGGACGACTAGAAGCCAAGTAATTAGCATTCTTATAGAACTGGAAAAGTTTTGACCGCTAACTTTCGTCCGAAAAATAAATGATTCTTGTCAGAGAAAAAAATTAATTTCTCGGCTTCTGGGCATCGGATCCGGACAAATGACGACCCAAATTAAAGGAGAGACTTCCGGCTACAAGATAGGGTAGGTCTCAATACGGTAGCACTTACGGTTCGCAAGTTATAAGCGTTTCTTTCCTACAATTTAGTATAACAAACAAACTATAAACAAAATCACTTTAAAGCCTATTAGAACTTATTTCCGAGCTTCTAAGCTTTAATTTAAGCCAAGGTTCATTAGTATAGCACGTCTAGAAGTGAAGTTATAAGCAAAAATGTAATACGATTTTTAAACGCTTATAACTTCGCTTCTAGACGTCCTATATCGATGAACCTGGACTTAAATTACAGTCTGGAAGCTCGGAAATAAGCTGTAATAGGTTCTAAAGCGATTTCATTTGTTGCTTTTAAGTTATTCCAAATTAAAGGAAATAAACGCTTATAACTTCCGAACCAGAAGACCTACCGGGATGGCACCTATCCTGTCTTGTAGCAGGAGGTCTCCCCTTTAATTTGAGTCGTCGCTCATCAGGATCCGATGCCTACAAGCGGAAATATTAATTTTTTAATAAAACTGAAAAAGATTTGTCCTATTGCGTGTAATCGAGAAATCACCAATTTCGAAGCGGCAATTGTATTGGCCAAATCGGTGAACTTTTTCGACGCGCCATCTAGCGGTAGAAAGGTGGAACTAAACCCGCAACATAATGAATTAATCTTGTTGAATTAAAAAACTAATATTTCCGCTTCTAGGCTTCGGATCAGGACATATGAGGACTCAAATTAAAGGAGAGACTTCCGGCTACAAGATAGGGTAGGTCTCAATACGGTAGCACTTACGATTCGCAAGTTATAAGCGTTTCTTTCCTACAATTTAGTATAACTTACAAACTATAAATGATATCGCTTTAAAACCTATTAGAGCTTATTTCCGAGCTTCTAGGCTTTAAGTTGAGCCGAGGTTCATTAGTATAGCACGTCTAAAGGTGAAGTTATAAGCGTTTAAAAATGGAATTACATTTTTGCTTATAACTTCACTTCTAGACGTGCTATACTAATGAACCTTGGCTTAAATTAAAGCTTAGAAGCTCGGAAATAAGCTCTAATAGGCTTTAAAGTGATTTTGTTTATAGTTTGCTTGTTATACTAAATTTTAGGAAAGAAACGCTTATAACTTGCGAACCGTAAGTGCTACCGTATTGAGACCTACCCTATCTTGTAGCCGGAAGTCTCTCCTTTAATATGAGTCCTCATATGTCCTGATCCGATGCCTAGAAGCGGAGATATAAATTTTTTAATTCAACAAGATTAATTCATTATGTTGCGGGTTTAGTCCCACCTTTCTACCGCTAGATGGCGCGTCGAAAAAGTTCACCGATTTGGCCAATACTATTGCCGCTTCGAAATTGGTGATTTCTCGATTACACGCAATAGGACAAATCTTTTTCAGTTTTATTAAAAAATTAATATTTCCGCTTGTAGGCATCGGATCCTGATGAGCGACGACTCAAATTAAAGGGGAGACCTCCTGCTACAAGACAGGATAGGTGCCATCCCGGTAGGTCTTCTGGTTCGGAAGTTATAAGCGTTTATTTCCTTTAATTTGGAATAACTTAAAAGCAACAAATGAAATCGCTTTAGAACCTATTACAGCTTATTTCCGAGCTTCCAGACTGTAATTTAAGTCCAGGTTCATCGATATAGGACGTCTAGAAGCGAAGTTATAAGCGTTTAAAAATCGTATTACATTTTTGCTTATAACTTCACTTCTAGACGTGCTATACTAATGAACCTTGGCTTAAATTAAAGCTTAGAAGCTCGGAAATAAGTTCTAATAGGCTTTAAAGTGATTTTGTTTATAGTTTGTTTGTTATACTAAATTGTAGGAAAGAAACGCTTATAACTTGCGAACCGTAAGTGCTACCGTATTGAGACCTACCCTATCTTGTAGCCGGAAGTCTCTCCTTTAATTTGGGTCGTCATTTGTCCGGATCCGATGCCCAGAAGCCGAGAAATTAATTTTTTTCTCTGACAAGAATCATTTATTTTTCGGACGAAAGTTAGCGGTCAAAACTTTTCCAGTTTTATAAGAATGCTAATTACTTGGCTTCTAGTCGTCCGATTTGGATCATCCTTGACTCAAATTAAAGGGAAATGTCCAAGGAATACTTTTCATGTACTTTCAAAGCCATCCTATGTATAGTTTTTGAGTTATTTCAGAATATAGGAAATATTTGTTTATAACAAATTAACTGTAATGCTGACGGCCAAGTGGGTACATGAGTAATATTCCGTGAACCTGCCCCTTTAATTTGAGTCAAGGTTCATCGAAATCGGACGTCTAGAAGCCGAGAAATAAATATTTTTCGGCGAGTATAATTTATGAATACGTTACATTAACGCGATATTTTTGTTTATAACAAACGAGCTACAACTTTTATCTACAAATAGCTTATTGTATATCATTCCTTGAACCTTCCCGTTTAATTTGAGCCAAGGTTCATCCAGATCGGACGTCTAGAAACCGAGAAATAAATATTTTTCTGGAGGTATACTTTATGAATACGTTACATTAACGCGATATTTTTGTTTATAACAAATGAACCACAACTTTTATCAACAAATAGCTTACTGTATAACATTCCTTGAACCTTCCCCTTTAATTTGAGCCAAGGGGCATCGAAATTGGCCGTCTAGGAGTCGAGTTATCATAGATTTCTCGTGGGGTAGGTTATAAACAATTAACAGTACGGCAAAATAATTGTTTATAACAAACGAACCGAAATGTCTATTGCCATAAAACCTATAGCACCATATTGCTGTCACTCTGAGCTTTAATTTGAGTCCTGGTTTGTTGAGAAAGACTGTCTAGATGCCGTGATATCGGCATTCTTCCGTGAATATTTTATAAACAATTAACGATAGGGCAGAACATTTGTTTATAACAAACGAACCGGAATGTCTGTTGCCATGAAACTGATAGCACCATATTCCTGGGACTCTCACCTTTAATTTGAGTCCTTGCTTGTGGAGTAGAACCGTCTAGAAGTCGAAGAATTAGTATGGTTTGATGCTACAGTGATTCTTTCAATGAGCACGTGTTAAATAAACAAACAAATGGTAATTTTTTGCAGTCTATACGTATTTCATGCATATTTGCGGGTTTTAGTTATAAGGAGAATGTATATCTTGTAAGAAATATTCAAAAGAAGAAGGAAGTATTATTTATGTTTGCACGAAGTTAGCAGGAAGGATTTTCGTCGATAGGGAAAGGTGAAAAGGGTGGGAGGAGGTAAATAGGTTGAATAGAAATTTGTACATGCCGTTTATTAAAGAATAATTCGAAGTTACAAGGAGCGCGGTACATGCGACGTGCCTTTATAAATTAAAAAAATATTCTTCTCTTTATTTTCAACTTCCCTCGTTCAACAGTTGTAAAACAATATTCGTGTAAGCAAAATATATCGCTGTAAATCTGTAATAAATCTATAATAAAATACATACGTATAAAATCTTGTGTACGTAACTGCGATAATACATACGTGTAGTACGTTACGGAATGTACTCGACGTTATGAAGTAACTTTGTACCCGACAAGCTTCGCATTCCGGTAGCCGCCTACCCTCCCTCCTATACATATCCACCGCACCAAACAATCCCACACCCCTATTACCACTTTACTTTACAATACCTGCCTCTGCACTTTAACAAATAAATTCTCTCCAACTTTAAACAGCTGCTCCTGTTCTCGCTCTCGCTCTTGCTGTTACTCTTGCAAAGCCCGCTGCGACCCAGCATACCCAACCCATACGTTTCATTTGGCGTCGTACAATCGGACATTTGCTCTGCTACTCGGCTACTCCTCTACGCCCCTACCGTACCATCTATCGTAGCATCTCTCTCGTTGCAAACATTAGTACCGTATATATCGGCATAAACGTCGTAGATAAAATTTGGAAAGATAGGAATGCAACAGTGTAAACGAGTTACCAAAGGTACTTTGCGAAACTAGAATAGAAATTTGCAGGAGACGACAACGCGAACGTGGAAAGGCATCTCGTTTGTCCTTCGCGAACTACTTTCCACGCGTATCGCTGTTGCGCGTCATTTTAACTAACGTGATCCGCAAGCGAGCATAAAAATTGCTACGCACGCGTAACGCTACGCACGGCAGTGTTAATTGCCCGGCAGCGTTAATTGCACGAACACGTGTACCATAAATGATAAATGCAAGAAAGTAATTTGAGCTGAAGCTAATAGAATCATTCGCGATACGATATCGTTCGCGATGGAAAGGCAACGCGAAAAGAGAGCGAAGCAAGCTTTTGCAAGAGTTTGCTCGCTTGCTGCTTCGGCTTTGATGCGCGAATCATTGCCTGTACACGTAGCCTTTTCCACTTCCCGCTTCCCGCTTCCCAATTCCAGCTAAAGTCCTATCTTACGGAGCTAGAACTTGGCCAGGATAGAATCCAAAGTTGGATCTCAGTTGCTCTAGAAAGACAAACGTGAGAATAGTCTGCGGAGCCAATCTCACGAAAGCAGGCACGTAACCCTGAAATCAAACGATTCGCGCGCGTTTAGGAGAGCGTAGCCTCCGCGTCGTGAAATATCCTCGCCTCACCTCGACTAGACTAGACTAGACTAGACTAGACTAAGCTGCTACTAGCCAGCTACGCAAATAAACTAAAGAAGAAACTTACTTTAAAAAATGCCGACGGTCCAAGCCTAGCGGTATACAAAAACAGATCCACTAAGTTCTACAAAAAAGAAAAGTAGGGAAAGAAACGTGTAGCGTTATTAATTCTACACATATTACGCTTTACGCTTTCTACTTGAGTTCGCTCGGAATCGAGTTACCTTAAATTCTCCGGGCTTCGCGTTCATCGCTCGCGTCTTTAGAACGTCCAACGGTTGCGTAAGAGTGGTCGCCACCGCACCCTTCAATTCCAGTAGATAAAAAGGTCAAGATAAAAGCGAAGAGTTCGAATGGAGCAGAGGGGAATTCCACCTACTTACCGCGAACACGCTCGACACCACGTGTGTTACAGGATTATCTTTAAAGTAGCCGCTCTGCAGTAACGTGATTTTCACTTGGTCGTAAAAGCTGAGCTGGCCGATAGTCATGAGGACAGCCCTCAGCGTTGCCGTGGAACATCCTCTGAACAAATTCTGCGCCCCTTCTTGACCAATTATACGCATTATTCCGTCTAGAGCATGCTTGTAGCTAGAACCGTGATGCGTTTCGTTGATAGCTAGAACGATTCGCCGCGGCGCGACGGCTACCATATATCGTAACTACTTACGGCAAGTCGAGAACTTACTTTCGCCTATGCTCCGGCGGCAGCTTTACGTCGTTCTGCATGCGCACGTTGATCACGTCCCCCGGCGTTCCGAGCACCCCGCCAGCTGCGCCAGAAAATCCAGCCAATAATAATTTTTGATAAAACAATAACGGATGCCCAGGTGTTTCGAACGTTTGCTTGCCTACCTACATATTATTACGCACCGTGTGTTTCAACCAACCACATACATATACTAGCGGATACGATGTATTACTGTTAAGCGGCGACGATACGCGCAAACGACCAACGTGAACGTGCAAACGAATTAATCCCGCTCCGTATCTCGCGGCGCGATCGATAATACAAACGTTAATTTACTTCGTAGGCTCCGAATCTGACGGTGGAATAGGTAAGTTGGCGAAGCAAAGAAGCGCTCAGTCCGTTGTACAGAGCCAACATCCCCTGGCTCCGTATTATCGAGCTCGTCGATCGCATCACCGATATTTTCCCTTCCTGCTGCGTTTGCAGATGAACCTACAAATTCAATTCTGCCGTATTCCAACGTGCTCCGCGCGGCTCGTTTCGCTTCGTTTCGTTTCAAGGGGGGCCAATCTTTGAAATACCTTTAACAGATCTAGGGGGTGAGTAACGCAGGCAGCTCCAGCCGAGGAAAGGCCGCCGAAGTACCAGCGGGACAACTTTTTCGTTTTATCCTCCATACTTTCCCAGTCTTCTATATACCTTTGCCGTATTTCAAGGTACTTTTGCTGAAAACCAGGCAAACAAAATCATACGCACGCCTACGGACCCGCATCATCGTGACTCGCTACTATTTTATATTGTTCGCTGAAAAAATTCGAACGTTATCGATCGCGTAGCAGAACGTACGAGTAACATATGGAAGAAACTTATCGCTAGCTTAAACGCGAAAAACGGGAACCGTAACCGCTGCGAAACAGTAAATAGAAAAATATCGGCAGGCGGAGAAAATCGGAGCAGCCGAGTATATAGATACGCGCGCGTAACGTTCCGAGTATATATGCTAATACAGATAGGATAGAAAGGAAATACGAATATATAACGGAAAGCGGGGCAACTTACCGAAAATTGTGCGAGCTAGCTGAACAATTTGTACGCTATTCCAGAACCATGACTATCCTCGAAATATCGGTTCTGGCGACTGACCGGACATCGGACATCGAACACCGGACACTGGACTCGACTGACGTAACACGTAATGTCCAGTTAACGCAGACTGGATAATTATGGAACGCGCGCAGCGTGCACACATCAGCTGATAGCCACGTGCTTTCCACCTCCTCTCCTTCTTTAAATCTCATCGCCTCCCTGCTGCTTTCTCCCTCTTCCGCGTCGGCAGCCGCATCCGCATCCTTTTTTTCGTCTTTCGACATGTCGCATGCCACATACCACTGTACCGTTCACTCCGAAACTCCGACACCAACACTCCGAATTCCGAACAGCTACCTGCTTAGAAACGTTCCTACAACCTACAATTCGGAGAAAAGCAAACTACGCGCTACGTCTATATGCGTATACAAGACAGTTTTCTAAAGGCCTGCATCGTTAGAGGATATGAGGGTGTAGAGACGAGAATCGGAGCAGGCGAACGGTTTCGTTGATTTTGGGGTAAATTACGAATTAAACGAGTAGCGCGATGAACGCGGTATCGAATGCGATTGGCATCGATCGAGTCAACATGGATGGGAAATTAATTTTGATAGAAGAGCGGCACGATAGCAGCGCAAACTTTTTGCTAACTTGCGTTATATCTAACGCGGTACAGAACAACTACGGAATATGTCTTGTACTGTTTCACGATACTTTTAATCATTATCACAACACGGGTATGAAGTTTGGCTATAACCTTACGCTGTTGAAAAAAAAAGGTAAGGTTACCGTAGTAGAGCCGATGAAAATCGTCGCCTCGAACGTGGAATGTAGCCGCGAAAAACCGCCTACCGATATACTTCGCGACATACTCGTAACTATTGAAACGGAGTATCGAAGCGTGGCGAAAAACAATCAGCCTGCTATTATCGTGTCGGACGATTTGAGTCACCTTTGCAGCTTCGGATGCGATCTCAGGCAATGCGTGTATTACGCGAGATGTTTAACGTCTCTCGTGCAACGTTCCGACGCAGCTCAGCTTTGCATGTTAACGCATACCTACGAAATCGAGTCGCCGGATTCCCTTTCAAATACGTTGGTGCGCTGCCTTGCACGCATGGCCCAGCTATTCCTTAAAACCGAGCCCCTCGAAACTGGATACTCCAGCCACGCGTCTGGAAATCTAACCGTCAATTGGCGAATCGATGCCGTGAGAGCGAAATATAGCTGGCCCGAGCTATCCAGATACATGTACAAGCTGTCCGATCGTCGAGTACAAATCTACGCGCCAGGTGGATCTGCCTAAAATCTACTCTTCGTTTTACAAATATCTTCTCTGTACGGCTACGTACCTGCTCTAATAAATGACACGCACTACGCTTGCAGTTGTAGTAGTAGAATTTATTTCACTCCTTTCATTCGTTTTACTCTTTACTCGTTTTATTCGTTTTATAGTACTCGTAGATATTAGACATAAATAAATATGTGTGTATGCCAAACACGGATGAAAGAAAGAAAGAAACAGCAGAAAAGAATAACCCGATGCTTTCCGTTTGAAATGTTTCGCGTTCTCTAATTGCGGCAGATCTAAATACAAATGTCAACGGTACAGATTTCCCATGGATTTCCTAACGGCAAATTCGCGTCAACTTCTTCATAAATATACGCCTACGCATTGTATAGAAATACATATGAGCGCATAACAGATTATATACGCACGTTTAGCCTAGGATTTTTTCAACAACAAATTAGATTACGTGCGTGCATACGTGGAAACGTATCGAATATTGCGCTACACGCACAGGGCACGCGCAGCTCTAGACATTTAAAACAAGCGATAGTTTCGAAGCGAAGCGAATGCCGCGTGTATGGTCCGGCAATTTCAATCGTCCGTTTTAATTGTCTGATCCGCACGTGACAACTCTTACACGTTCCTACTTCCTAATAGGTTGCATAAGTATTTACAGATTACAGATACAATGTCGACTCTCGAATCTTTCTTTCGAGCTTCTCGAACAGCGGAATAAAGTAAGCTTAGGAGAGTAGCTTTCATTTCACGAACCAACGAACAAAATTTCACCTATAGGTAATCGCTGATCGGGGTGCTGCGAAATAAATGAGATTTGCACAGCTGTAAGATGAAAGATTAGCACGCTTCGAAGAGTAAGTACGTACGTAGTTTGTTCCATAGAAAAGTCGTTGAAATTGTTCAAAATTACAGCTAAAGTATGGCACACCTGTAGCGGAATAAGTCACAGGGGCTACGATATCATGTTAAATGGAAAAACGAATACTCTGTAAAAGCTAAAACCAGCTTCTCGGATAGCAGCGGTATTATTTCTCGTACATCTCGTACGGAATACACTTTATACTTTATACATTATACATTATACGTCACAACAAGATAGTAAAAATTACTAAAATTCCTACTTGAAATGTTACATCTTTTCTCATGTAATACACGTTATAACAATAACAACACGTAAAATACATAATACGCGTAGGCGATATATCCCTAGCGCATTGATCCGAGTATATACCGCAATATCAATGTCGATGCATCGTTACGCGTTTTCGCGTGCCCTTCCTTCCATTCGCGTCGAAGCGAAACCACGCAAACCGGTGATTGGCAAAAGAAACTCATTAGAAAATAACATTTCCCGTGCACATTGAAATCGAATCCGATACGCGTCCGAAGGTGGTACAAAAAATTTCTCCAGCTCAAACACGGACAAAGTAAAAAGTAAGCGTGTGAATAGAAGCAAATGTAAAGTAGAAGATAGAACATAGAGCACAGAAAAAGTATCGTGCACTACGTGCACACGATTCTACAATAGACTGCAAGTTTCGCTCCAAAGCAAATCTACTCTACTTACATATGTATATACACGTAGATGCATCGTTTCGCATAGGATAACGTAGGATAACAACATCGTTATTTAAAAAAAATATGAAATAGGATCGTTGGAATTGGGATAACGGAATAACGGAATAACGGAATAACGGAATAAGGGAATAAGAAGCAGCTGCGCTTGTTCCAATGTATGCGTGTAACTGTACAAAGTAGTAACTGGTTTACTTATTTCGTAGCATCGTGGCGGTATAATGGTAACACGTGCGCACGATGATACGAATAATACGAATAATCCGCGTAACCAACGGGGAGGTATATCGATAGATTTCTAGCAACCTTAAGCCATCGTTTCGTTACGTGTGCAGCACGTGTTGCATGCATCAACGAAATGCCATCTTTGTTATTAAATATTCGTTCTTATCTTTTAAAGTAATCGAGATAATCGAGAATTTGCGATTTAAATATTTATATAATAGTACATGGTATCGAGGTCCTTGTTCGTCGCTCTTTGCATTTATCTTGTACATATTTGCAGAAACGGGGTGGATTTGCACAGATACGAATACTAATATCACCTTTCGCTTTCTCTGCTCCTTATTACTTCTCACTCCTTACTCCTTCGCCTTCGCTACGCGTAAACTTCTCCTCTTAGCCTAATTGTACATCGCGCGCGCGCGCGGTTCATCAAACAGCGAGGAACCGATTCGAGCTCCCTTTTGCTGCTACGCTTGCCAATCTTTCCTCGTCGTGGTCTAAATTATTTGAAAATCCATCGCGATACCTTCGAATCGACTATTTCGAGCAAACAAATAATTAGTGCGAGTGGTAGAAGACTTGCCAAGTGACGAATGGCAAAACTTTGGTGTCTCGAGAATAGATATCGCGTGGAATTACCTTCAACGTTAATGTCAACTGCAACTTTAACTTCGAGCAGCTCGAGTTTGAGTTTGAGTTCGAGTTGAACTGGAACGATGCAAGAGCCGTTGATGCGCAGCGCACTGTACTAGCCGTACACTGTACACCGTACACCGTACACCATACACCGTACACGAAAATCCACCCCGGCAAAAACTATGTAACAAATCTTGTAACGCTCATACGTGTTGCGCGCTCGTATCCTTCGGCGACTACCACTTTGTCGGACTCGAGCTGGTCGTGCCAACGTTCGCTCCAATGAAAGGATTCGTAGAGGCGGCTGTATCGAACAGAGAAATTTCTCCAGTAATTAAATAACGCTTAAACGCTAACCAGCAAATAATTGCTAGCAAAAAAAAGTTGTAGGTGCAGCTGTGTAGCTCGTCTCGATGTACTTGCCACTTACGATTAAACGGAAAAATTCGGTAACAGCTTACGGCTTACGATAAAATTACCGCGTACACCACTTAACGAGGGATAAATAAAAATGCAACGTAACAAATGAAAAACAATATATGTATTTACATGAAACGGCGGCAGCACAAAGCAAAC
This sequence comes from Eucera pruinosa, assembly GCA_028830335.1. Taxonomy (NCBI): domain Eukaryota; kingdom Metazoa; phylum Arthropoda; class Insecta; order Hymenoptera; family Apidae; genus Eucera; species Eucera pruinosa. Next base: position 6,200,931 of record JAMYCR010000019.1, read on the forward strand.
GATTAAAAAGTTTCGAATTCCTAGTTTTCTTTTGCGTCTGGGCTAACAGCTCGATCGGTTAAACGATAGTAATCGAATCGAACGAGTCGGTGACATCGAACGGACACGGACGTTGCGCAAAGCCTGGCTTACTACAGCTATCGTATTTAGTATGTAGCATTTAGTATTTAGCAAATAAAAAGGAGAAACTATGTACACCGAATTGCTCTCTTAAATTTACAATGATTTTTTAATGCGCTCAGGCACACACCTATATGCGTACAGTTATGATACATTTTTACATGGCTTTATACCACTAATGCTAATACTTATCTCCACCGACAAGATACTTGCTGGAATCAAACGTAACGCAACTACTACGCTATGCAACGCTGTGTACGCTATGTACGCTACGTAGCCAAATAAAAATGCACGACAGGTCTTTCCAGAGGCGAATTCATACGTTTATCTTTGAAAGTACCGCGAAATCGACATTAATAGTAATACTGATAAAGCGTATGAAAGTAACAAGATAATATTTCGATCCACTAAATATCCGGAAGGAAGTCAAGCAAATGCCGTATTTTGTATCTGTAGGATAAAAGCAACGTTTCAAAGAAACATCGTGTCCACGGTCGAATAGAAATAGAAATAGAACAAGCTATCCGACCTACCGCTAAACTTACGCTTACAAATAATTCCTTACTAATATCTAACTAAAGAGAACAGATTATATGACGTTGCAATTTTCTTTGCAAGATGAAGAAAACAACAAGATTCTGTTTATGGAATTTCGATACGCGTCCCACCAGTTTATCGAACTTTATAATTAACTCCGATATTTCGATATTTTATTAACAACCAATAGGAAATACAATCCTACGTTTGCTTCGGTTGGCTGGTTTGCTTTTAAATTCATTCGTTCCATAGAAGACCTACAAGTTTTTGAGTCTGATGTTAAAAGTCGATGAAACGTTTCTAATAAATATAAAATTATATTACGCGTCGCGCCGCGCGTTCTTCTATGACACGCTTCGCTATGGAAACATGACGATAAAAAAGGGGGCGGAGACAAAAGAAGAGGCAAAAACCAGAAAAGAAAATAAAGAAGTAAAAGTGAAGCAAAGGTGAATAAAAACGAAATGGCGTCCCGATGAGTAACGCGATAACGCGGGAACGCAGCAATGCGATAATGGAATAATGTGCAATAGTATTTAATTTAAGTACTCGTAATACCAGTGGTGTAAATAACTCTTTCGGCACCGCTGTTCAAGTTGGTGTTTTCGTCGGCGGCAGCAGGCGGTGCAGGCATAGCGAAAATCGGCTGCTGGCTCGACGAATTGTTTTGCGGGCCACCCTGCGGTTGGGCCGTGATCGCCTCGTCGTCGCTTTCCTCTTCCTATCGCATAAACAATCGTACAAAATATTTATTTATTTATAGCCCTTTGTCACGTGAACTTTAGTACTCCGTCGTAGTCTGTAGTCAAATCAAAAAGCGCTCTTATCAGTCGCGAACTCGGTATTCGATCTATACAAACCTGCGATCGTCCTTCTTTCTCTCTCTCTCTATACTTTTCTAGCAAGACCAGAAAATAAGGATAAAATAAAGATGATCAAGTTCGGCAAGCTGATGTGAATGTGAACGAAAAGCAAACGATACCTACATGTATGTACCCGTACGTTTGTTTCAATGGTTCTCGTTTCCTCCTCTTACACCTGCCACGCTATACCGCGAACTAAATCAAAATATCGCTTCCCTTTGCTTTACTTCATCACTTTACCTTACACTTTACCCTCCTATTTTCCTACCGCTAGCTAGCTAGCCTTTCGTAACTCAAAATCCATAGATATTTAACACGATTCACCGTAACGAGTGATACGCGATCGTAAATAAAGGGCGCCCAACATCCAAAGATCCAAGTATCGAATTAGAGGATTAAGAACCACTGATACCGGAGGGAAACTTACCTTGGCCAGGCCAGTGGGCTGATTCGTCACCACATCTCCCTCTGGGTTCTGGTCCCGCTACAATACAACAACAACGTAAACAAAACCGCTAATCTATCGTATTCTAAAAGAAAAAAGGAACAAAAGGGGAAGAAAAGAAAGAAGAAGAAGAAGAAGAAAAAGAAAAAGAGAAAAAGGCAGGTGTGAAGAGAGTGCATGCTACGCTATGATATAGATCCGTGAATTACAATGAATATGAGATGGTTGATCGTATCGAAACGGTGGATGAATAGCGCGACTCGTCTCTGATTCGTCACTTCGAACGAATCGCTATCAGAATTCGTAGAATGAACACTGCTATCCAAGTACTCGTACGAATGGCTCGCGACTTTCACGAGCGTTTTTTGAATATGGCTAATATATCGCATACTTTCGCAATTTCTCGCTTCTCTTCAACGCTTCTCTTCAATGCTGTTTCTTAAACGTCTCGGTATTTGGCTTTACTTTTTGCCACGCGCTACGCGAGCAACAAATTTGAACCACAATTCGTAGTTTATTCTCATAAGTAATGTCGTTTTCCCTTGCTCCGAAAAAGAAATGGAATATCGTATCGTAAGACGACACACGCATACCTGAAATCGTCGAGCAAGTACGCTTCGAAGAACGTATCGCGATATTCGAAGTTTCGATCGAGGCGAATGAATTTTCGATTTTCTACGCAAATGAAAATGAAAATGAAAATGGAAGTGGAATTTCAAGTACTACTGTAGGGTAGAATTGCGCGCGGCAAGAGGAAGCGTTAAAAGAAAGATGGAAAATAGCTGCGAGCAGAAGGATAACAGCAGATCTCGTGCAAAATCAAAAAGACATGCGATCAAGATTTCTTCTACGTCGGGTGAACGACAAGATGCATACTTGCACGACGATTAACCGCTTGCATGCGAATCTCCCGTTGCGGGCAGACGCCGAGCAATGGCAAACTGCAAAAGTATCCGCTTTAATAAATTTATTGTACTACCATCCGTACTCGGCACTCGGCACTCTGTACTCGGTACTGCAAAGTAGGTGTTGCCATGGAAATCGGGGACGCAAAATCGAAAAAGAAAGAAAACGAAAACGAATCTACGCATCGGTTGCAAAGAAGCACCGCTACATTTAGATTGAAAAAAGAGCTAAAATAAAAGAACGACATTACTTATGAAACGAGTATCGTTTTTGTCGTCGATCGAGAGCAACGAGTGAAAGCACATGCGACACGTAGAGGCGTATTCTCGCGAATCGATAAAATGTTACCAGATCGGAGGAATATCCAGAAGCTTGTACGCTACCACCTGAAACCGTCGCCTATCCCCATTTTCCCTTTAACCCTTTTTCTTTTTCCTCTCTCCCAACAACCCGAACCCGTTAACCGAGCAAGTCGCTCACCGCTCTCACGGCTCGCTTATCACCGAAATCCGAGCTTCGTAAAGCTACTCCAAAGAAACGATACAAGGAAAGAAGTAAGTAAAAGGCTTACCTGTAAATTGTGGTACGCCCCGCTGTCTTCCGGCGGCGTCGGCTTGTATTTGCCGCAACAGAAGTTGCAGCAACAACAGCAACAGCAGCAACAGTAGAACGCTGTTATCAAGCCACAAAACACGAACAGCGCCTGCAAACGGTAACCAATCGTTTTAGTTTCCGCGTGTACTTGGCTCGCGCGAAAACGTACCTTGCACCAGCCAGAAGTAACCACGAAGTACGCGTTCACGTTTTCCTCGCCAAACTGTTCCGCCACATACAATCCCAACGATCCGTAATTATCGTATATGTTTCTCTTAGTTAAGTCCGTTAGTATGGCGTGTGCTCTATTTATTTCCTTAAACTGAAACAGAGCACAACTTTAGGCAACATTATCCTCTCTCGAGTTCCAATAATCCCGGCGAATACTCGCGCGTCTCGAACGGAGTCTTATCTAATCTAAAATATACAAACGGACGACTCGTATTTGTCGCAGAAAGTTTCACAAAACCGATCTCGCCATTTTCTCTTCCCTTCCTTTTTACCGTCTAACGAAACTAAGTCGAACCTAAACGCCACGCGAAACATGTAGAAAATCGCAAGCTCGAGTCGCGAAGCCAAGAAGTCTCGAACGACTGAAAAAGCTCGCGAGAATCGAAGAAATTGTTCACAATTATTTAGAAACAAGGGATCTCACCCATTTCGATGATTTTTCCATTCCAGTTGTAGAAATGAACGTTTTCAACAACTTTGCCTCATACGTACAACCGCCGCTCTGTCTTAGTTTCCGAGATTTTTCCGAGAAACTATGCTACTATTCCAGTGAATGTTGCTTATAAATATTCAGGCAATTCAGACGTACAATAGGTGAAGTTAAAAATTCGAGATGCGTGGCCGGAATAACAACGCCCACTCGAACCTAGTTCAAACCTAACTATTCTACCTAGTAACTAATTTCATTGCATAAGTTCGAATTAAGTTTGGGTCATACATCCTGCATCTAGCTCCAAACATTGCGTATCATCTGCCATTGGCCGCTATAACGTTGCTTATATTATAGAAACAATAGGTAAGGAGTGATCAAACAGAGCCATGGATGTATACATGTAGACGCATCAACATAGTAGCCGCGACCTTTTTACGGAGAAATATTGGAAACTAAAACCAAGCGACGGTGGTTCTATGTATAGGAAAAAGTTGTTAAAAATGTTGATTTTTAATGTATTAAAAAATTATCGAAATCGGCGAGACTTGCCCCCTTTTCTAAACAATTACCAATGTATTTACACAGCATAAAAAATATGCAAAGAAAAAAGTATTGCTCTGGAAATGTGAGAATGATAATATAGATTAGCAAAAGGCAGGTTGCTTTTCAATCCCAGATACAAGTCGTACGTAACAGGGAACAAAGTATGCCAGGATGCAGCCATTAGGAAAATTGATAGAATAGAGCAGACGTTTATAGCATCTGCTTTACCTTTTCCGCGGCTTCCGGATTGTTAGGATTTTTATCAGGATGATACTTTAATGCCAACTTCCTATAAGACCTTTTAATTTCGCCAGGAGTGGCAGTTTTAGGAATTTCTAGAACCTGGTACAGGGAATCCCCTGCTGTCCTAAAACAAAAAAAACGTTGATGAATTGGTGCGAAATCGGAGGGAGATCGAAAGGGAGGTGTCAGGAACAGAAGAATAATCTAATATTATTGAAATATCGAGAGATTTTAGTGGGAGATTCGGTTTCGGTTTCGGTGTCGGTGTCGGTTTCGAATTCGGATATATGGAAGAAAAGGAAGAAAAAGGAGCGCGTAAATGAGAAGAGAGAGAAGTTTCAACGCAAAGGGCGAGAAGTTTCAAAGGAATGAAGAAACTAAGGAACGGTTTAAAGGGTTCAAGGGATGAAAACGTTGGCTAGGGGTCAAAGGGTGGTAAAGTACTCACGACATTTTTCTTTTATCCATGTTTAATGGAAGGAGGAAAGCTGTTTGATCGTACGATAGAAAGAGTAGAATTAATTTCCTACTACGGTAGTTGAAAGTGGCTCGTCTCCTACTACAGATACATGATTTTCATTCGGCATTAAATGTACGTTATCTTTTTGAATGCAATAGATGTTCTGTCGGATGATAGCAGGGGAAATGACTCAATATTTTAGTACCAAAAGTGGACACGATTGCACCAAACTGGCGCCACTTCTTCAACGCAGATCCACAATCCACAAACATCAATTATTCCTACACATACCACTCTTTCTATTCATTAACAAATAATAGCACATTATTTATAGATAAACCACATACAACGTAAGATGTAAGCCGTAAAAAGTGAACGTAGAACGTAGATAGGTACAGACGCAGAACAGGGAACGTAAAATGCGAAACGCGGAATACGGAACACGGAATACAGAGGCAGTGGTGGATATTTTTCATTCAAATTGATGCTCGTCTCGTGTATGCGCAGATGCATGCGTGCTGCTGCGTGTATCGTAATTTGAATACGAGAAGCTATCGAAGCGGCATTTGCCGCAAAACTGTTGGCAAATTGTTAGGAATTAGGTAGGTGTAGAAGAAGAAGCGATGGGAGGGGTCGAAGTTAGAAACGTTTGGAACTCAAAGAATGTTTAACCACGCTTTATTTTAGCTTTTTCTTAAGAATTATTACACTGTGTACAAACATAGCGGGACCTCGCTACGTAAAATCTAGTAATCTAGTAATCGCAGCACGTTATATTAGCACGGGATAAAATTGAAAAGCTCGTTGGACGGCTACTCAAATCGGAGGTAGATACCGATTGTCCGCGCTCAGAGTACTCTTTCTGTAATCCTCGTATTGAACGTCTGTTTTACTATGGTCGAGCACAGATTCGAGTAGGGTTTCTTTCAGCCACGCTTGGTCCAGTGGAGCAAAAACGGCAACCTGAAACAGTAGGCACGGTGAACGCGTTCTACGTTCTACGGTAACTCGGCAGGTAGATGGGAGGAAGGCAGAGGGAAAAGTTTACTTGATTCGTGGAGAGGCATTCCGCGTCTTGGCTGTAAATGCCGGCTAATTCGTAGAGACCATGTTCGTTTCTGCAAGCAAGGGGTGCTCCGGCGTCCATTTCGCAAGCGTTGTCCAGTCGTTGCGTAGGCGCGCCGCAGAGAACCTGGTCGGCATCTTCTGCGCGCAAGTTCGCGCTTTCCAATCGTTCTCTGCAGCTATCCGCCGACAATATGTCTATGGGAACCGCGTGCATGATTGCCCCGGCGTAGTGCGCTGAATGGGAAGAATACCTAGGTAGTAGCTGGAGGCTTGATTAAAGGTAAAAGTTTCTGGCTAGCGGCGATTACCTCGAAGGATGGAGTTTCCCCAGCCAGAGGCAACGCACGGCGTGCTATCCACCAAGCGATTAGCGGCTGGCAAGCAAACGGGCATTATATGTAGATCGAAAGTAGTCGGAGCTTGGAGACGCAACAGCGCGAGGTCACGATTGGCGGCCGGTCCGCTGTAGCCAGGATGCAGGTCGATCGACGATACGTTTACGATTTGGAAAGGCAGCGGTTCCTCGTACTTCGACTCGTAGCCTAGCTTCCACTCTCCCAACTTGATGGAAACGTCACTCGCTGGCAGGCTTGGTCGACAAAACTTGATGAGTTAATAACGCGGTTACATTTCGCTTGTTACCGTTGTCGATTATCTCGCTCGATACCTGTGAACGCAGCTGGCTGCGGTTAGCACGTGTTGCGCGCCGATCAAAGCACCAGAGCACAAAATTTTCCTGTCTCGCGAGTGCAGAACCATTGCCTGCCATGGAATTTCCGCGAACACCGTTTTTGATTCTTCTACTTGCAGCTGTTGCTCTAGCTAATAGTCATAAATGCTAATTATCAGATGTAGGCGAAGGCGAAGGCGAAAGCGAAGGCGAAGGCGAAGGCGAAAGCGATGGTGAAAGGGGACAAAAGAGAACGAAAGCGAAAGCAAAAGTGAAAGGGAAAGAATGGGAAGGTGGTCACCTGGTTTCTAACACCGCATCTTAGCTTTTGGCCTATGGTATCGAGATGATTCTGCAGCGGCTTGTCTGGAGCAGGAGGAATCAAGGTTTCGGTAAAAATATCCGAGTTTTCCGGTATCAAGTTAGGCTCGTCCTTGGTGGGATATCGTGGCGGAGATTTTACAGCCGCGGGGCTGGACGACTTAATGTTAGCGGGCTTGGTTTTTACGATATGAAGGAACGTTGGGAATCCCATTTCGTCGAATCCACCGGTGTAGTTTGCAGGAAGGTTGCCCGTTGGCCAAGGATCCACGTAATTTGGATCCCGGCAACATTTGCCGATTACTCCGGATTCAGGATTCCTGCAGCTCTGTGAAAACCACAGCCAATGTTCCGTGGGATTTGTTGCAAAGTAACAAAAGTACCGTTTGATTAACGAAAGAAAGTAGAAGGAAAGGTTCGCTTACGGTGAGCGGGACGCGTCGAACGAGCTGCTTCTTCGTGAACGCGACAGCCTCCGCACCGATCGTCCCGTCCAATCCGCAAAACTTTTCTTCCACGCATAGAAGAGCCGCTGCGCAGCCAACTTGCACGTGGCTCAGCCGTGTGCTTCCAAAATCAGCTGAACATTTTCGTACTTCGATAAAGGAACTTTACGCTACACGCTAACGCGTACATAATCAACGATATTAAAGCCTCCGCACGTTTTTAGGCTTCTACGCTATACGTATTTGTAAGGAAACGTCCAAGTATCGCACTTTGGCCCCAATTCTGCCCTCACCTGTCAGCTCGCCACTGCCAAAATTAAACCGATCTTCGCCAGATTGCTGTCGATCAATCTTTTGCTCAGTAGTTTCGCTCGCCCGCTCCAGCCCACCTATCGGTATCGCCTGCTGCTGCTCGCCACCTTCCAATATTGCTTGCTGTTCGCCGCCTTCAAATATTGCTGCTTGCTGTTCACCAGCTTCGAATATCCCTTCCTGTTCACCAGATAGAAATATCTCCCCCTGTTCTGGAGCTAGAAATATCGCTCCCTGTTGCTCAGGAATTTGAAACACGGTTTCTTGCTCTTGCCCTCCTGCCGATATATCCCTCATTTGCCGAGAATGTTGCAATTCTACGGAAAAATAGGAATAGGCCAACGTGATGCGTTTAAGTATTTTAGGCGCGCGCGAGCTACGCGTAAAAAAGAAAACAGACCCGTGTCGGCAGTTTCGCTTTCCAGTGACCGAGGGAATCCATGGGTAAAAGAGATAGCGACTATCAGTATCAATGGTAGCACGATCATTTCTTCCGTCTCTCCACTATGTCCACCTGCAAAAGTAATGCAACCGTCTTAGATTTTAGCTTATGCGTGTACTTTAAAATACTACACAGTTGCAATTAATTACGCTATAAAGGATAACAATTTCGCAATTTCCAGGCATCCTTTTTGGGACTCATCAGAGCTGAGATTAAATCGCAAACAAATGTTTCCGATTATTGTAAACAATTCATTGGCTAGAAACGGTATCGTTGTAGAATATTCATTTCTCCGCTAGCAGACGTTCTTTCTCAACGAACGACCACTTAAAATAAAGCTTACGCTTCCAGCAACGCATTGCATGTACCTTTTTCATTGCAACAATTATCCCTCTCCTGCTATAAACAAAAGTATTCCATTACTCCAAATAAATTCCTAACCCTACCATAAATGAATTCACAAACAATTCTAATAACCCAGTTTCCAGGATATATTTCACGCTGTATTTTGGCTTAAATTGAAGCTCAGAAACCCAGGATTAATGACAAATCAGACTTACTACGAATTTCCGCTTGGTTAATTAGTTATTAAACAAATTGCAAAAAGGTTGCTTGAAAAGTTCATTGTGGCGTCATCTAGCGGCGAAATGTAGAATTAACGATGTAAACAATAATTCTTGTTCAAGAAAAAAATTAATTTCTCCGCTTCTAGACATCAGATTTCGATCAACTGCAACTCAAATTCGAGTAATTTGCGCTGTATATAAATGATTTTCGATAATTCTGCATAGAAATTGTGAGGTGAAACGAGCCCCAAGTTTCTTAGCAAGTTCATAGACGAAAGAACAGCAAAATAATCGCAAAAGAATAACAGTGAAGAGTTGCGCAGCTGCATTATGCATTGCGCACAGGGGGATTCTCTTCTTCTTCTTTTTCTTCTTCTTTGAGAGAAGAGCGTACAAGCAGCAGTAATTTATGGAAAGGTATGGAAAGAGGAAGGAAGAGACAGCAGTCGGAAAAAGTTGATGTTCTCAATCAAAGATCGCAAAATCGAAAGAGAAAGGGATGTCGAATGCACGCACACGGAGATTCTCGATTTTTACTTTTCTAATGTCCTACATTCCACGAATGATATTTTGGAGCTGGCGTCATTCTTTCGTCGACCTTGACGCTCTCTCCCACCCCCCTTCCTCCTCTATTCCTTACGCTACGACCTCCTCGTTAGCTATCCCTATTTTTAGCTATATTTCTGCCAACTTTGCTATGCTTTCGCGTAGTCAATTTCTAATTAGTCGATTTATTGCTCGCGAAATTGACAATCTGCTAATTTCTCGTTTACCAGCGTACACTTGAATCTACTCGCTTGCTAGATCGACCAATCAACTTGGTCAGCTGTCGCTATCGCTATCGCGCGTTTAGCTTTATCGTTTAGCGTATCGTGTGCGTTTACGTTCGCGTTAGGAAACGTTTGTATAGATTTGCCAATTGGCTTTCGAAGCTTTCTTAATAGGTAATAGGTAAAGAGAAGCGCGCGTGTAATATTAGTGGGAGGTACGTACGTGTCGGGTAGAACCGCATCCGATGCCTGCAACTCCGAAACGCGAAATGCTATATGGAGTTCCCTTTTCACCTGATACCTAAAAGAAAGTTAATAAAACTGGCGTTGCTTTAGCATTCCTTCTTCTTTTATATCGATTCGCCCAACTTCCATATCTCCCTACCATCCTACCATCCGAATCCTAATTGCAACCTTGTACCCACCCAAACCTTCCTCCATCGACCATCTTCTCTCCGCGTTTCTTCTTATAACTCTCAACTCTCAACACTCTATTACCTTAAAAAGCATCTCTCCGATATTATAATAACTCCTACTTGCCTGCTCTACTATAAACTTTCCTCTTCACTCCTCTTCTCTTCTCTCCTCTTCTCTCCTCGCCACTCCTCTTCTCTTACTCTCCATCGGAATTTTGACCATTCACTTTTCAAACTTTATCGCAACATATTTTAACGCGCGTCGATTTCCAGCCTTCGAGATACTCACCGATGGAGAAGCGTGTCGCAATCCGCATACACCACAACGGATACACCTTCGAACCTTTAAACTCTACTGCCAATCGTGTTAGTTTTGCTGGTCGGAAAATGTTGCGCGATCGCAAAAGAACAAACGCACCAGAGTATGGTAACCAACATCACTTTTTATTTCATTTCTTTCGTGTTGAAAAAGATCCGTAAACGTAAAATCTGTCCTAAATTGTTCTCAACATTTTCAAGAGACCGTTCTGAAACGATAGCACGCGCTTCCGATAGCACTCCGCTTCCCTCCTTCTGCTTCTTCCCCTCCGCTTTGCTTACCCTCCCTCCCTCCTTACCTTTCCCTCTCCGTTATTACTAAATAATATTTAACAAGAAATTACATCAAAGACAGCCGATACACTGTCCGACGAATCTTTTTCACGATTTCCCACCAAAGCCGCCCATTAAATTTCCAAGTCCTCCGGCTGCTCCCTGCTGAAGTTGCTTCATGATATTTTGCAATCCTGGCATCCCACCTAAAACGTTTGTCCGGCCAACGTTAAACGCCACCTGATCGCCTACCATTATCTTATCTATCAGCTATCCATCGCTCCACGCTTACCCATTTGATGAAGAACTCTGGGATCCATCATTTTCGCCATCTGATGATTTAATTTTGCCATTTGCAGCGAGTTCACGTTCTTAGACATGTCTCCGGCTTTGAACAGTCCCTTGATACCACCCATTTTCTTTACCACCGCTGCGAATTTCGTGTACTGAGTGATCAAATCTTTCACTTCTTTCTCGGTAACTCCAGAGCCCTGAGCCACTCTCACTATCCTGCCCGGCTGTTTGCTGAACAGCTTCGCGCCATCCCTGTTGTCCAACTCTACCACACCCACATATATTCCATCTTTCATCTTTATCGAAACCGGCACCTATTCTTATATACCGGTAACCGCATTCCTAAATGTTCGAAATATTCGAAATATCAACGCTACCTGAATCGTTCATGCTGTCCATGATGGTCATCAAACGTTTCAGTCTCGCCATAGACTCTTGCTCGGTTCCTTTCGACATAAAGTCTTGACTGAAGCCAGGAATCATCCCCTGTTTCATATTTTTACGTATACTTCACTTGACACGCTTCCCTCACAAAAGCGTTTAAATATATGTATTTGCATACGCGTACCATTAGCTGAGAGAACGGACCCATTTTCATAATGTTTTGAAATTGTTCATACATGTCTCTCAATGTAAATTGGCCGTGCTTAATCTTTTCAAGCAGCTCCTCGTTGTCGTCCAGATTCAACTCGTTTACTTTGTCTATCAGTCCTTCGATGTCGCCCATGCCCAACAATTTGCTGATGAAGGGTTTTGTTTTGAAGGGTTCCAAATCGTCTATGTGCTCGCCGGTACCTACGAAGATCACTGGACTTTGCGTCGCGGCAACCCTGCGCAGCAAAAGCATAGTTTCCTTCGTTAAAAGCATTCTCTCGCCGCAAGTTACTCGAATTCGAGTACGTCTAGCGAAACTAGAGAGCTAACAACTAACAACTAAGAACGAGGGAAACTTACGCCGAAAGAGCACCCCCACCTTTCGCGTGTCCGTCGAGTTTCGTAATTATTATGGAACCGACGTTAACGCGTTCCTTAAAAGCTTTCGCTTGAGCTTCGCAAGCCTGACCTATCGTCGCGTCCATTACGAAAATTATGTTATCCGGTTGCTAAAAACGAAAACGTTTACACACTTGCAGAATTCCTCCATCCCATTTACCGAGATTAAGAATCTCGAGATATCGAATCTTACGATCGCGTTTGCAACTTGAAGCATTTCCTCGAACAAAGACTCCTCCTGTTTGTGCCTGCCACTGGTGTCCACTATAATGATTTCGTAGCCTTCTTTTTTGAACATCTCCACGCCATCCTGCGCTATCGCCACTGGATCTACTTCCGTGTAGCTGAACAACGATCGCAAAATTACGCGGCTGCTTCGTACCGCGACCGGTATACTTACGCTTACCTTCCGTAAAACGGGATTCTCGCTTTTGTCGCGTTTTGCTTGATTTGATCATATGCGCCAGCGCGGAAAGTATCCGCGCATACCAGGCAAGCCTTCCAATTTTTCTTTAGATAATGATAAGCCAGTTTTGTGCAAGTAGTCGTCTTTCCCGAACCTTGCAGGCCGACGAACATAATCACATTTGGCCTCCCCTTTATCGGTTGATAAGCTTTTACTCCAGGATCGATCAACTATAATTTTTCAACCGTTACTTGCTTATCTACCACGTGGACAAACCGCGTACTATGCTCACCTTTACCAGCTCCTTGAATACCGCGCTCTGTATCATCCTTCTCTTGTTCAGACCACCGGCCATATCGTCGAAATCGATTACCAGCCGCACATTTTCTCTCAACTTTTTCACAAGCCTGATGTTCACGTCTGCTTCGAGTAACGCCGCGCATATTTCTTTTAGCATAGAATTCAGAACCTGCCAACGATATACGAAGTATGGAGACACAAGATAGAAGTAGAGAAGCTCGTCTCGTTTAACGAGCAACCGATCTCTTGCTCTGTCTTCATTTCCTCTAATAAATTTCGCGCGATACGCTCCGAACCTAACCGAATTAAAAAATCATCGTATTCCTCGAATACGATATTCATAAAATGACTAACACAGAGAAATGCAGCTCGCGTCGAATACGAAAAATCGACATATGTTACGATTCTAATTATCTACTTGCGTAAAGACGAGGTTTGAGGTTAGGTTGCTATAAAAACACGCAACCCACTCACCTCTTCATTGATGACAGTCGCATTGCTGAGGGATCGAAGAGCAGATGTTATTTTACGACCCAAATCTGCGAGAACCATTTTGCCGTAGCTATTTAACTTTTAGGCGAGAGGAAGGTGAGAAAGGAAATGGATATCCAGTGGAGCACAGCCGTCGTAGAAACTTTGCCAACGCGCTATGCTATGGTAACACATTCGGCTAAACGATGAAGGCGATGCACTCGATGGGAAACGATCAACGATGCCAAACACTTGTGTTGATTTACTTAAAACTTGAGATTTCACCACTTGACATTTACTGAAAGAATCTTGACAGTAGAGTAACTTGTTTCGCACGCTGTAGACTATAGACTACAAGCTATAAGCTATAAGCTATAAGCTACAAGCTATAGGATGAAGATGGAAAGCAAAACGAAGGTGACAAGAGAGAAGGATAGGTTGCGTCTGCGTTGCGTTTCGCGTTAGGTTTGGTCATCGACAACCAACCTACACCAGATCGTTAACATCATACTTTTCTTACACATTGTTACACCTGGTTACACCGAATACACTGAATACACGTGCCTTATCGTCGTAGGCTTCAAATGTTTAGTAACTTCACTAACGTTCACTTGCATATATATTTATTTGAATTGTCAACTCGCCGAACGTAAATGGGATTTAACAGTGGCACGAGTACACTGTATACAGTTGTGTACAGTGCAGTAGTATACTATTAGCCAAGCAGTGACAGCGGCCAATATGGCGATCAACATAACCTATGAAATCCAGCATTTTTAAACACGTACATACAACGTTTGATTCCATGCATGCTAACATTATAAGTATTATTTTCGCATTCTACACGTAACATGTTTTAGGTTGAAAAGAAGAGCAACCAAAATTGGTGGTCGGTGAAGTGAAGCGTAGCAGCGATTGTCGTCATCGGTGTTGGTGAAGGGTATACGCTGGAGTCAGCAATTAGGTTATCTTTTCTATTTCTTGAATTAAAATGGGATATTGAGATTTTTGTGCCACTACTCCGTTTTCTGAGACTGGCTGGAGCTTTTTCTTTTCGATTTGGGAAAAAGTTAAGAGTTGCAATTTACAGGGAAGGAAGAAAGGCGAAAGGAATGGGGATAGGTGGAGAGGTTAGGAAGAAGCAGCAACAAACGAGTCAAAGTTGAGGGAGCAAATGGAATAATAAAAATAGAATGTAGGAGTAGAAATATGTCCTGCGAGTCGTGCAAAGACCGACAGGAAAACGAAATCGAGGTTTTAAAAAGCATCTTTGGAGACGAGTTGTGCGACCTACGCAGCGCGATAAGTAGACGGAAATGGGAACCATTAGACGTTTCGATCACGTTGATGCCTCAGAAGGGGATGTCGGGGCCGAGACAAGTGTACGCGCAGATCGACTTACGCGTCACCTGCGACGTCAACTATCCCAACCAAATGCCAAAAATACAGCTGCAAAACAGCAGAGGCTTGTCTCACCTACAAGTGGCAGAGCTGTACGACGAATTGGCAGAGTTGGGAAAACAGCTGCAAGGAGAAGTGATGATCTTCGAATTGGCCCAACACGTTCAAAAGTACTTGCACGAAAACAATAAGCCAGGTTTCAGCAGCTTCTACGAGGAGATGGTTTCCCGGCGGCAAGAGAAAATCGAATACGAAATGTTGGAGAAACAGTTGAAAGAGGACAAGGAGAGGCAGGTGTTGCAGGACGAAATTCAAAAGAGACAACAAGCTTTAAAGGCAGAATTGCGCACGCGGAGGGAAGCGGTTCGCTTGTGCGACGACCAACGACGAGCCAACGATCCGTCTCGATCGATTCCCTCCTCCCCGCAGGAAAGGTCTCGAATTTACTCTCGCAGAAGATGCGCCAGCAGTTCGGAAAGTTCCGATGGTTTGCTATGCGAGCACAGGGGCACGAAATTGGTACGCTTCGATCAGAACAAAGGGGAACGACAGGTGTACAGAGGGAAATGCATGGGACACAGCAGCAAGGGCTCGGTGGTGTATGCGGGCGTCGATATGACCACCGGAGAATTGTTCGCCATTAGCGAATGGACGTTGAAAGTAAAGGAGACAACGGAAGAGAACGTAGCCGGCAGCCGGCATATCATGAAACAAGTAGCCAGCTTAGAGCAAGAGGTGAACCATTTGCACAAGTTGCATCACCCGAATCTGGTGCACTACTTAAACTTGAAGTACTTGATAGAGGAAGACGACGTGCTGGTTTACGTTCTTCAAGAATTCGCCATAGGTACTAGTTGCTCCTTCTTTCTATCGGAAAACATCCCCGTGGATATCGATCTGGTTCGGTATTTGGCAACTGGAATCCTTTCTGCCTTAAGGTATCTCCACGAGAATAACGTTGTCCACAAAGATTTACGCGATACCAGCATTTACATCGATCGCACGGGAACTGTTAGATTGTCCGACTATTCTCTGAACAAACGGTTGTCCGACATTTATCAGTCGTGTAGTAGCGCGGTTAAACCCGAAGCGGACTTTCCGAGCGTTCAAGGCAGAGGCGGTAAGAAGGCAGATATTTACCGTTTCGGTGTGTTGCTGTTCTCTTTGTTAAACGGGACGATCGTTTCGGGAGAGAAAATCGACCCAACCACGATCGCGCAGGTACGCTTAACGTTTAATGCTAAGCGCCTTTTCCCTACCTTTTTAACTTGTATTGGCTTTTCAGCCGGATCTGCAAGATTTCTTGCTAAACTGCGTTATCAGTGACGAAAGGAGACGGTGGTCGGCCGAGCAGCTGCTACAGCACCCGTTCATAAAGGCTCCTCTAGCCCACGCTTTGTCACCTCCAAAAATGCCGCGAAGAGACGAAGAGGAGGATCGCGAGCGAGAAGAACCCGACACCGACATTCGACAATACGTACCTCCGTTGGCCAGTCACTCGAGAATCGCAAACGAATTCGAGATTCTCGAGTGGCTCGGCAAGGGGGCTTTCGGCGACGTTCTTAAAGTGAAAAATAAATTGGACGGTGGCATTTACGCGATCAAAAGGATAGAGCTGAACCCAAAAAATAAGCTGCTGAACAAAAAGATTACCAGAGAGGTGAAATTGTTGTCTCGAATGAATCACGAGAACGTGGTGCGCTATTACAATTCCTGGATAGAGAGTGCCACTATAACTGATGCGCTCGAGCGGCACAAATGCAGCGCGCCTTTGCAGAGAAACGCCCCTGACCTGCTCAACGTAATTTCGTACCTTTAGCTACCTGCCTAATTACTACCACCGTCTAGACACCGACACTGACCGATACTATCTAACAAATGTTTCAGCACTTGGGAACAGATGATATCGAGAAATTGGCACCACCCTTGCACGAAGTCGAATGGAACGTTTCCTATAAATCTCGCACGAATACCACACTTCCGGGTGACAGCGACGAAGACAACAGCGACGCGTCCAGCGACACCGACAGCGACGAAGATTGTGCGTTTTTGTAAGAGATTGTTCGCTTTGAAAATTGACAAGGATTTATTGCATAGTTTTCTAGCGACGTGACAAACCTTTCAGAATGCAGAATCTTCTGACGATGAGATTGGATTCGTCGGATAGCGTGGAGTTCGAAAAAGAGAGCAACTGTCAAACGTCCACGTCGAGCGCGAATCTTGCAGAGAGAAATGACAAACACTCGGAGGAGAGAAACGAATCGATAGAATCGAAAGAATTGAAAGAAACGGTTAGAGAGATCCAGTTTATGTATATTCAGATGGAGTTTTGCGAAAAGAGTACTCTCCGTACAGCGATCGATGGAGGAGTTTACGAAGATCGCGAGCGAGTGTGGAGATTATTTCGAGAGATCGTGGAAGGTCTCGCTCATATTCACCAACAGGGAATGATACACAGGGATCTGAAGCCAGTGAATATATTTTTGGATAGTAACGACCACGTAAAAATCGGAGACTTTGGTTTAGCAACTACAAATATACTTTCGTCATTTGTGCAGACCATGGAAATCGATAAGGATAAGGATAGGGATAAAGATAAAGATAGAGATAAGGAATGTCAAGGTTTCGAGAAAGGTAGCTACCGAAGCGAATTCGAATTCGAATTCGGTTCATTTCATGGGAATCGTTAATTTCATGGGAGTGGGTTAGGTGCGAAGTGGGAATGGGAATGGGAATGGGAATAGGAATTGGAATTGGAATGGTAATGATATAAGGAGCATTATGTGCAAGAAGCGATCGTTGTATGGAACGTTTTAGGGATTAGTTTCGGGACGGAAGAGGTGGCATCGCTGACAGGTCAAGTAGGCACCGCACTCTACGTAGCACCGGAGCTCACCACCAAAGCGGCCAAAGCCATTTACAATCAAAAAGTCGACATCTACAGTCTCGGAATCATACTGTTCGAAATGTGTTACAAACCACTGACCACCGCCATGGAACGAATCAAGGTTTTGCTCAATCTACGATCCGAAGAAATTCTCCTCCCTCCGGAGATGGAGCAACCCGACGTGTCGCGTCAAATTCACATTCTCCGGTACGCAACCAACTCTCTACTTATTACTCTTACCGTTTTACCTTCGTCTCTTAGTTTCGTTTCGTTTCCTTTTATTTCGTTCGATCGAAAGGTGGTTGCTAAATCACGATCCTAGTCAGCGACCCACGGCTCAGGAGCTACTCTCTTCGGAGTATCTACCACCGCCGCGGCTCGAAGAAACCGAATTGCAAGAAATGATTCGGCGCACCCTTTCCAACAATCAAAGCAAAGCGTACAAGTACTTGATCTCGTGCTGCTTCGCGCAGCAAGTTAGCCCGGCGGACGATATCACTTACGACATGAATCTACCTAGTAGGGTGCACAACACCGGTAACAACAACAACTTCATCGCTTGGAGAAAGCATCAGGAACGGGTCAAGTGCAAAGTAGTGGAAGTGTTCCAAAGACACGGTGGCGTTTACTTGGCCACTCCGCTCTTCATACCAAAATCCCATCAATTTTGTAGCTTCTCGAATTCCAGTGTGAAATTAATGACGCGCAACGGGAACGTGGTCTGTATTCCCCACAATTTGCGTGCCCCGTTCGCCAGATACATCGTCTGGAACAACGTACCTCATATCAGAAGATATGCTATCGAAAGAGTGTTCAGGGAGAAAAAGGTATTATGCTGCTACTTCTTTATACGTGTTCCTTCCTATTCCTGTTCACTTCCCTTTCATTTACTCACTCCACTTCACTCCACTCCGCTCCGCTCCACTCCACTCCACTGTGCGCCACTTCACTGTTGTAGGTTCTGGGCTTTCATCCTAGAGAACTTTACGAATGCGCGTTCGACATAATAAGCCCCACTGCCGATAATCTGCTGATGGAAGCCGAATTGATATACATCGTATGGGAAATTATCAACGAGTTGCCTCCGCTGCAGGAACGAAATTTCACCATTCGCCTAAATCACACCTGCTTGTTGCAAGCCGTTCTCATGTATTGTGGAGTGGACGAAGAAAAGTATCAAGACATCTATTCGATCCTTCGAGACGCGCGCGATGGCAAATTCACCAGGTTCCAAGTGCAAACGCATTTGATAAGCTTGTGCTTGACCGATCAGGCCATGGAGACGTTGTTCAATTTGTTCGAAAGCGAAAGCTCCGTTGCCAAGATTCGCAGCGTGTTGAAAACGATTACCCGAAGGAAAGGGGACGCCGCTGCCTTGGCCAAGCATGGACTGAAAGAAATCGAGCTAGTGATGGAGAAGATCGAGGCGCTCGGCGTGAAGTGGCCGGTGGTAGTGGTACCTCTTCTCGTGCACAACGTAGATCAGCACAGCGGTATAATATATCAAATAACTTGCCAGGTTAAGCGGCGGAAAAGGAAAAGCGGGGAGGAAGTAATAGCTGCTGGCGGTCGCTATGACAACATGCTTCTTTCTTTCAAAAGCATCCTCGAGCGGACCGGAATGGCTAGCAAAGAAATCAAACAGTACGGTGCTGGTATTAGCATCTCGTTGGAAAAGCTTGTCTCTGCTGTCTCCGAAACCAGCGAATCTCCGTTAGAATTGAAGTATGCGATTCAGATGCAGTTGAACGGCGTGGATATTGCCGTCTCTTGTCTGGGCAATCGTCACCGAGAAACAGAGATGATCGATCTTTTGAAGGAACTGTGGCCCCTTGGATTGAAAGTTACCATTCTAGACCTACCCTCTGTGGAGGAAATCCTCGAGCATTGCCAAGAAAACTCGATCGGTCACGCGGTGGTGTTAAAGCCCGGAGAAAAGGGAAGCGTGAGAATCGAAAGTTGGGAACGCGATAGGTTTCAGGAGAAGAGAATGGCCAATCAAGAAGTTGCAGAGTTCTTTCAAAGATTGGACACCTCGATACCAATTCTCAGCAGATCGGAGAGCAGAACACCGGCAACCGATACCTTTTTGAGCAACAGCAACAGCAACCCGGTTAACGTCAACATCAATTTCATCTTATCCGAAAGAGACAAGCTTTCCGGTAGCTCCAGAAGAAGCTTCAAGAACTCCATGATCGCGCAAATGTCTACGCATTTCCAACGGATCTCCTACAAGATTCCCATCGAAATTTTTGCAGTATTCCTAGAGATGAGCGTAATAAGGACCATAATCAGTTTCTTGGAGGTCGACCAACAAGACCAAGATTTTCTAAGAAGCGTGCAACTTATCATAGACAAGTAGGTGTCTCAGAACGATTAACTAGTAACGATTTCCGATTTCTTAATATCAAATGAATTCGTCCGTCTCTAGGCATCCAAGACACAAAAAGTACATCCAGGAGATTTGCGAAGAGATGCAAGAAGCGAGAAAAGAGAAACAACGACCCGTCTTGATACTATATAGCTTAACCGATAGTCAATACATGACTCTTCTATAAGTAACTGTTCCGTTTCGTTCCTTTTCTTTTTCTTTTTCTACAAACGCTCTGCGGAGAAATGCGAATTATTATACAATAAAATAATTCCTTTTATTTGTTTGTTTTTTATACTTAGGTAGTCGTATGTTTTGCGCACGCATCGTGCGCTCTTCCGCTCTTCGCTCCTACCCTTGCACTTTGCATGTCAGCTGGTTTGTCAGGCTACTGTCGAAGAGGTGGTGGGAATGTATTGTTACACATATTGCACGCGTGTGTAGTTGTAAAATAGTATTACTGTTCCAGCCAATGGCATCACAGCTGCCTAGCAAGTAGCAACGTAACAGTAATTACGTCGGTAACGTCAGTTTGCGCGTTGCTTTGACTTTGCGCTTTCCATGAAATTTTCAGGTTACGTTCGCCTTTGGAGAGAAACGTCAACCAATTGAAGCGATAAGGATACTGGAATAAGTGACAGATTGTGTTGTGCGTAAACATACTTTCGCCCATATCTTGCAGAACGTATTTGTATTAACAAATCGCACGAATATGCGGTCTAATATGCGCGTGCAATTATAAGAAATCCAAAAAATGAATACAATAAGAAAGGAGCTGCTCGTGCCAACGAAATATATTAAATTAACGGACAATAGAATTTGTTTAACCGTACACAGAACGTGGCTGACCAATTTACTGAACGTAGGTCCAATTTCATTCATTCGTCACGAACGTTTAAGCGAAGATGAAATCGCAGCTCATCCGACGCTCGAAGATCTCGGTCCCGATTGGATAAGAATATATATTAGGGTAAGATTACGTCGACGTTGCTTTCAATATGCAAACGATACAATTTCTAATTGTGCCAATTTGTAGATCTATGAAAAGCAATTCAGATGTGCAGTTCCACTGCCAAGGGGAAGGAACATAAATGGAAATACTCATTCGGATCTGACGTTTTCGCAGCTGATGCACTACGTCGCGGAAACTAATTACAGGAATTTATGGAAAGAATGTTACAAGAAATATTATAGTACGGACTTGGCGATTTCGCGATCTCATGATCTTGCGTCCCCTTTATTTACCAGATGCCTCTTTTCATTATTCCTTCACACTTATTTGCGCGTAGGTCCGTGGAATTGCGTGGAACACAAAGAGCAATGCAACATAGCTGCGAACGCGAGCGACGCGTCCATTATGCAAGAAGCGTTACAGAAAATGTACGGCTGCAGTTTGGCGCAAGTACAAAACGGATTTGTGGTATCCGTATCTCCAGGCGTGCCCACTCAAGTACACTGCAATCTGCTTCCGATATTGTTCATGGTGGAAACTCCGTCGGCATTTCTAGCGTTGCACGAGCAGACCGCGGAATACTCTCTCCGCGAGTAAGTATATATCGTACTTGGGTTCCAGCGACAATCGACGCGCATTTTCTAATCGAGCTGATTGCTCTTAAAGATGCGCCATGTACAGTCCTGCTGCATTAACCACCAGTCATGGAAAGCCATTGTTTCTGATATATCAGCTGCTGCAACTATCCAGGGACTTGCACGATCGAGGTCTGGTGTTGGGCGAAATTACACTCAGCGATATCCTGCTCACGGATACATTTACTGTTCAGGTTTATATCTCCGCGTCCTCGTTCTAGTAGATAGCTACATATGTATATATATCTATCAGAGCTGCAACTACTTGGGCAAATTTTGTTGCCAGGTGTTACCAAAAGTAAGCGACAATATATACGTAAACGTAAACGTAAAAGACGAACATGAAGCCTGGATCGCGTCAGCTAGTCAAGAAACGAAAGGGAAAAACTCGAACGGATGTAAAAAGAATTTAGACGGGAATTTGTGGAGCGGCGCGTCGCAAGCAGCGTTGAAATTCGGATCGAACGAAAGTATCGAAAAATTGTGCGAAATGTGGGTGTACAATTGCATCAGCAATTACGATTATTTAACCGCGTTGAATAAGTTGGCGGGTAGAAGATACGGAGATCCGAGCTGCCATCACGTGATGCCATGGGTGACCGATTTCACGTCGAGATGCGGCAGTAACTGGAGAGATTTAACGAAATCGAAATTTCGATTGAACAAGGGTGACAGGCAATTGGATTTAACGTTCGATTCCCAATCCGCCGAAGTATGTATTCCATTCTGTACGAAAGGGAATGTAGCGTAATAATTGTGAAATAAACTGGCAGGTGGGACATCACGTATCGGATGTGCTGTCAGAAATTACGTATTATGTTTATCTGTCTCGGCGCTATGACAAATCCGTCCTCTGCAAGTACGTACGACCGCAGTGGGTTCCAGGAGAATATCCTGCCTCTATACAGAGACTGCACGCCTGGAGCCCGGACGAATGCATACCGCAATTCTTCACCGATCCTAACGTTTTCAAGGCAAGCCTTTCATAGCTAACGATGTACGCGACAGGCACATTTGCAACGCGATCAACGCCACGTTAACCAAACGCTCTATAAATTGCAGTCAATTCACGAAGATTTACCGGATTTGGAGATTCCTAACTGGGCTACGTCTCCGGAAGATTTCATCGAAAGGCACAGGGAAGCTTTAGAAAGTTTCCACGTTTCTGAAAGATTGCATCATTGGATAGATTTAACTTTTGGTTACAAGTGCGTGTCACACAGATACAATCGAATGTCGAATCGGTCTACTCGACGAGTTTATTGGCTTACAGATTGTCCGGCTCGGCGGCAGTAAAATCGAAAAACGTTTGCCTACAGCTGGTCGACAATCACACCAGCTTAACCAATTCCGGTATCGTTCAGCTGTTCATGCAACCGCATCCGCAAAAAATTATTCCTTCTCCGTACTGGTGTAAGATTCCACCTCGGTTACGCTCGTCTTTCTTCATTAATAAGTATAGTATGTTTGTATATACGAAGATGGGGGTCTGTTATGAGTTATGCGTTACTAGTTACGAGTTACAAATTATAGTAGGTAGAATGGTATGTACGTAGAACGGATTGATTGTAGAAAACGATCAGGTCGGGAGCAGAACCAGCGACGACGAAGGGCATAGCTCTGGATTCGAAGAAGAAGATGTGACAGTGTCAATGGTAAATCCATCGAGATCGTCTCCTTTGGTTTTAAGCCGGTTGCTGAGTCGCTCTCGAGGTTCTTTGCTCGCCGCCGAAGACACGGCAGCGAAGCAAGACAAGTCCACCAGTCAGACGATTCTTCTTCCGAAAGATTACAATCCCGTCACTGCCCTCGTCCACGTGGAAACTATGCACGCGTTCATGAACAAAGTAAGCTCGCAAGTCTACAAACCAGAAATCGAGTTGCACGAATCGCTGCCGAATTACAAGCAAGTCGTGGCCAGTGGACGCATCAAGGAGCAACAAATCCTTGGCTGCTTGATCGTCGAGATATTCTTGTCGACGAAATTTCGAGCCACCTGGAACGTGGAGAAGGTATCATTTGCAAAGAGACTGGCCACCTGCTTGAACACCTTGAGAATGTCAGCCGACAGTTTGCCGAAATGCGTAAGAAACGCGGTTGCCCTGCTGCTTCAAGTCGATATCATACCACAAAGTTACAACCTGGACAACGTCGTCGAGGTCAGTGTTTTGCAACAGCTTCTTACCAAAGCTACTAGCAACTGTTTAGGTATTAGGGTGCGCGTAACGCGTGCGTTTCGCGTTTTAGGTGAGCGACGTGGAGCCTTTTCGCTATCCAACGATCACGCACATGGGTCTACCCCCGCCGTCTGCTCATCAGTTCTTGCAGCCGATACTTTCCGCAACTTTGTTCCCCTTCTCCAAATATTACAAACACTTGTTTAACATCGTAGAAATGTTACAGGACTACAACAGCTTAGTGCGTGAATTAAATTTTGTCGCCAAGTCTGAAGAGGACGGGACGGATATGGCGATTAAAACGAGGACGAAATTCCTTTGCAAGATTAGCGAGTGCAAAGTGAAGGCAATTGCAAGGGAATTGGAACACTTGCTGTTGCACACCGGAATCGCCAGAGAAGCGTGTCTAGAGCTGATAGTGCCCCATATACAGCAAATCATGGAAGAACCGTACAGCTGCGTGTTGGCTGCTTGGTATTTGTTCGACCCTATCGCCAAGTAGGTTGCCATATGTGTATATCCAGCTCTCATTCATACGATAGTACATCGGATCGTACGACACGGTACGATATGAGATGAGATAATATGAGACGGTAACTATCTTGTAATGTAACTTTTGCAGAGCGTTGGGTCCGAAAGATAGCGCGCAAACCTTCCTCTTGCCTATCATGAAATTATACGAGAATGGTTCGTTCATGGACAGTTGTCCACACGCCGATGCACTTCCTTCCGGCTTGGTAGCCAAATTTCAAACTACGCGTCTCTATCATAGAAACTTCTTGCTCAAGCTAATGGTAAGATTGGGCTTGCGCCGATTTTTGGACAACTTCGTCGCGCCTCTGGTCGAAGCAGTCGGAGGATACAGAGATTGCGTTCAAGGATTTCCCATGTACGCGCATAAAACGGGACATTTGAAGTAAGCAATACAATATAATATTCTATTCTATTCTATTTTATTATATTATAGAAAAGGGTAGAAAGTAGCGTTCGACAATCAATGCTCTGTTTACAGGAGCTGCTTAAGCTACTTAAGCGGCATGTCCAACGAAGGAGAAGGAATCTTGTCACCTCTGGACGAGGACTTTTCTGCAGACTCCGAGCACAACATTTCCCTGTCACCCGCACCTATTGCTGCTGATTATCCCCGTGACGTAACGTCAACCGATAACGACGTCGAAGGTAAGCATTTAATATATCAATGAAATATGATGTAAATGAAAATAATGATCATTGCAGAGGTATTCGCTATGGAAGCGGAAGAAAGTTCTTGGGTATCTTTGAATTCTGCCGTAATGTACGATTTCGATTTAACCATGGATCCGAGCTTAAGTCTTGTTGACGACAAGGCAGCGAGCGAAGAAGGGTGCAAAATTTCCCCGCTCAAGTCAATGAAATCGCCAACAATTCTAATACCGAATCTGTCGAATTCTTTCAACAAATCTTTCGCGGAATTTAGCAATATCGGTTGCAACGTCGGAAGCAAGACCTCGAACGACGAGTTTATGTACGCCGAGGCTGCTTGCGAGGAAATATACGCAATCGGAACAGAAGAAGAGAATGCTGCGTTGCTGCGAACCGGCCAACAGCATACTCTCGTATACGAAGGCGAAGCGCAAGGCGAAGCAGAAGGCGAAGACGTTCAAATAGATCAGATTTGTCAGAGATCCAGCTCCAACGAGAGCATCACTTCGGAAATGAGTGCCGAGTCTATTATTTGGTTGTCCCATCGACTCGGCCCTGTGCTTACAGCTCGATACTTGTCTCGCAACTTGCTCAGAATGCTCACGCTCTGTTACACTGGAAAGGAAAACTTGACCGTCATCACCGACTGTTCCAACTCTATCGAAGGTATCCCTTGGAACAGAAAAGCTCTAATTGGCGATCGTAATGCTATGAAAATTTTGCAGTGCCTCGCAGCTATCACAGGTTTTTTTCTCTCCTTCCCTCCTCTTTTTCGTCGAAAGTTCAAAGTAAACAGTGAAATAAATGCTTCCCACTTGCCCCTTTATTCGTGCAGGTCTATACGGGGAGCAGATCATAGTGCTGCAATACTTTGCGCATATGGTGGAACTGTTGGCCCTCTGTAAGAGGAAGCTGACACAGAACTTGGAAGGGGGACTGATTTCCTGCCTCACACTCCTAAATCATATTACGCCGTACCTGAGCGACGCTGTACTCATGGATGTGCTTCACGTATGATTCACGTTTTTACGTTTTTACGTCTTCACGCTTTCACGCTTTTACGTTTGAAAGAGAAGATTGATATTCGAAGATTCATTTGGATTACGTTGGCACTTTGGATTGCAGGAACCGATCGTGAAAGCGATACTCTACCCTACAGTTCGTATATTATCGTCGACGAGATTTACTTTCCCAAATGGAATAGTGGCGCGAGCTATAATGGCAGAGAAATGCTTGGAAACTTTATTTATGTTTAGTCTACGATTGGGAAGCGTTATTACGAGAAATCATCTAGCCGTACCTATTCAACGATTTTTCTTAGCGTTCGATAAGTCGTTTGACGAACGCGTCCCAGACAATCCGAAAGATGAGATTAGCCGAAAAACGATAAGTGAGCATTTTACAAGGTGCGCTTTTCTTTTCTCTTTGTTTTCTTTTCGCTTGGTAGATTTCGTGATTCAGTAGTTTTGTAGAATAAAGAGTTTAAGCGAAGAGAAGAGAGACGCGGTTGGAGTGGAAACGACGTTTAACGCGGACGTGGTCGCTTCTTACTCTCCACCGGTACCGGAGAACCTGGACGCATCCGATGGTCAAAAAGACAAGGCGCTGGAAGAACTAAAAGCTGTATTCACAACAGCCTTTGCTCACAAAACGTACATGCTTTTCTACAAATGCATCGACACCGAGGTCATGGAACAGATACTTAAAAATCACGAACACGTGCAGAATCTTTGTCGAAAATACGAAGAGGAAAAGAAAATCGGTTCGAATGTCGGTGCGTATTGCGTGTATATGTAAGCGTATGTATAGTATTATATTAACTTAAATAACGGAAGCAAATTGTTTTCAAGATTCGTATACGTGGAACAGCAATACGTGCAACTACAGTGCGGGAACGGAAAGCACAGAGGCGACGATTAACAAGGATGCGAATGCATTTGGAAAGATATCAGTGGTGGGAAATAGATTCGCGGTGCAGAAGAACGACACGGAAGAGCAGCAAACTATCTCGGAAAGCGGATCGTCGAATCGCGAAGCGAGTTGCTCTTCGTCCACTGGAAGACAACTACGAGGCAATTGGTTGGCGTATTGGGAACACGAAATTGGTAGATCCGAGAAAGATACAGCGTTCAATATAAAGCAAATCAAACTACAAACGTTTAGCGGGCATACGAACAGTATCAGATGCCTATACGTGCTAGATAACGAGAACAGTTTCATGAGCGGAGGAAGAGACAAGACTGTGAAGCTGTGGAGTTTGAGGAGTCAGGTAACGCACAACCCTTTCACTTTTCTTTCGTTAAGCTAAATTATAGTAAACTAAACTAAACTAAACTAAACTGTTGGTTGAATGGTTTGTCGGATACCACGGATGCCGATAGGGGGATGGAAACACAGTTTCGTCCTGCCAGTACACTTACACTGGACACAAAAAGTCTATCTTGGCACTGAGCTTTTTAGAATCTTTGAGATACGTGGTTAGCTGCGATGGCACGATTCACTGCTGGGATCCGTTTATGGGCTCTCTGGTCGGATGTCCGGAAAGCTCTCGCCCGGTCCCTGTAAACACCCTCGCTGCAAGCCCTCCTCCTTCTACCACTCTACTCGTCGCTACAACTGATATCACGCTCCGAGTTATCGATTGTAGAACCTTCCACTACGTCAACGAGATGAAAGTGCGTAGCAAAACCTAACGAAATCTTTTTTCATTCTTAAACTCCTTCCGTTATTATAAAAAAAATTCTCTTCTCTTCTTGAAGGTATCCGTGAACCCAACAGGTTTAATCCGATGCATCGCGGTAGCACCCAGCGGTTATTGGGTAGCATTGGGTCAAGCTTCAGGTTTTTTAACCATTCTGGATATTCGTACCGGCCTGATCATCGCGTCCTGGAAGGGCCACGAATGCGAGGTGGGCCCGAATCTCCTCCTCCCTTTTGTGTTTCAAAGCAATTCTACAAAAAAGGAAAAACAATGCGAACCTTCTCTTCTTTTCCTTCACGTCGGCCTGTTTGTTGCTCTTCTTTCAGATACTGCAATTAGAGGCGATCAACGAAACAACGTTGATCAGCTCTTCTCTAGACGAGACTATCGCTGTATGGAGCGCACTAGATGGCAAGCTAAAGTTTCACATGAAGTAAGCTCACAATAAACGTTGCTTCTTTTTAGATGTTTATTTAGATATTTAGATACGCGATATGAAATAGAGCGAGGTGGGAAGAAAGGCGTGACGTGACGTAAATCTGTTTTAGAGGGTCTACGGAACCAGTGCACTGCATGAGCACGTACGAACAGGAATTGATAATAGGGACAACGGCAAATCGGCTAGGAGTTTACACGAGCATAGAGACAGCAGCCTCCTTTTCTTCGTCGAAATTAAAGTCCGATACATTCAAAGGACTTCTCACCACGATGGCGATTCTTCCACTGAATCGGCTGCTGCTTCTGGGTGCCGATAACGGCGGCGTAACATTGATTTGTTGAGTAACGCACGCACATTTGCATTCGCATTCACATTCATACGTCACTATAGGCAAGTATATAAGTACATTTATTCGTAACATTAACGCACTACGCACAGAATGGAATAAAGAATCGATGAATAGATGTTGTATTTATACATAAGTGATGTCCGTTCTTGTTGCAATCACTTTTAAGGCAAGCTCCGGGGACATTTTGTAAACCCCGATATCCGCCAATATTTCCTTTCCCGTAACTTCGTCGTTACTCTCCAAAGCTTCGACCAGCAACATCGCTGAACCTAACATAAGATTCAACAAAACGCATCCCTCCTTGATCCTAAAACACGATTCATCAGCGATGAACGATGAAGCAAGGATCAGCCGTTGGAAAAGCATCAATGCTTCTTCGAAAAGTGTTTGCTACTTACAGAGGGAAATAGGATTCCGGCTTGGCAATATACAAGCCAAACAGCGGGAACAAGTTTCGAAAGATATCGTACTGCAATTGCTCAGCCCCACCCGCGTTGAAATGATTTACCAGAATAACTTCTTCCAAAAGGAACTGCGATCAGAGGAATGTGGTTTGTTTGAACAGAGGCTAGCGATTGTAGCGAAGCGAGAGAGAAACAATGAAAGAGGAATATCGAACTTGGTCCAACTGGCAAGCTAAATTTTTCCAAGCTTGGAGAAACAACGGCAAGGCGAGCGTGTTGTGCAACAGATTCAGCTGCGTTGCCAACTCTTGAAACATCGAATAGCCACTCGGTGTAACGGACAGAGAAACCACTTCTTTGGTAGACTGCATGGCAAACCACCTGTGCAACAAGCACGCGTCTCCTTTCGCATCCCATTGAACGCAACCAAATAATGATATCACATGTGAAAATATCCTACTTATCCGTCCTGTACGGCCTGCTTTTCGCCTTTACGTCCAGAGCTACCGAATCGCTCATTTCGTTTATCAATTCGTTCTCCAGTCTTCTTAGCAGTGCGACAGCTTCGTCGAACACGGAACCCTCCACTTGGCCCACTTCCTTGCTAAATTCGTTCCCTTTCATCGTCGCGCTTTCCGCCGCTTCGAATTGTTTTTTGAAGAAATACAATTGCAAAAAGTGCTGAGAATACGGATACGATTGAAATTACAAATAGACTGAACGCGTGCAATAAATAGATAAGTAAATTAATGAATAAATCTACGCGATAGATTTATATAGTTACATAGTTTGCTGATTACCGCAAAGCGACGCTTACCACCGTTACACCCCACTCTTCCAAAACTGACGCAACGTAGTGCAACGTGTTTAAGATACACGGCATAAGAGACGTCAAAGGATCTTCGTAATTTTCGTGCAGTAACTGAAGCAATCTTACTCTCCAGTCGTCGATCAATTCCAGCTGGAGCTCGAGAAACTGCAATCTTTGCAATTTTACTGTTACAAAATACTGCCCGTATTTCTATAGGTTCGCAGGCTTTTGCAGCTTTTGCAGGAACGAGGAATGGGCTGGTGTGCAACTAACCTGTGACCCGGCTGAGGCAAATGCTTGTACCTGTCGGAAATGGTGGTAAGAAGAGTTAGAAAAGCATCCGCGCATTCAGTTACTTTCGTCTCATCTCCATCGGAGCTCGATAACTTTTCCCAAGCTGTGCTCGAACTTAAAATCCCATCCATCTTTTCCGTTGCATCTAACAATTTCTACTCGATTAATATACACCGACAACGTGACAACTTCACAATTCACCCTTATGGCATTCTTACATTTCTTTTCCATGTTGATCCACTTGACAAAAATATGAGCCTGTGTAAGTACAAAAACGGTAGCCGGTTGACTGGCAGGATAAAACAGCGTCTCCCTCAATTCCCTTTCGAAACCCAACGCTTCGTCGACCAGATGAGCGAACAAGCCATCGTCGTATTGCACTATCGCCAGCTCCGAATGAAGCTTCTCGATCGCCAATTGTACCAGCGCACGCATAAATTCTGTCTGCGGCAACGAGAGAATGTCTTTTTTTACTCTTCTGCGCGCATTGCTGTGTCGCTTTACTTTAGAGAGTACTGTATACTTTCATGTCCAAGCGATCCAGCCCTATCGAATCTGCGGCAGGTTGCACGTTCCTTTCAACCCATTGAACGTGATCTTTGATCCAACTCAATATCTGAGTAAAAACCCATTCCGGTTTATCTTGCCGGTTCGTTAACTTGGAACCCGTGAAATGATATATAAATCTTTGCCTGAGCGGCCGTACCAGCAGCGAGACTGGCAAGCTGACCGGAGTGAAGTCAGTAAGTAGCATCGACGTTACTACGGACTTTTCCCATTCTTCTCTATGTTTACGCGCGTCACGCACGTTACGCGTTCACCAAAGGTCAAGGAAAACACGTTTCCCTTTCACGTTTATGTATAATACGGAAATATCTGAACGTGAGATTGCGAAAGGATACGGTAACTGTAGTTGCAGCAAATACTCGGTAAGTATTTTAAATTTCACCAATGTCTCGGCCGGCATAGGCGACTGTAATAAGTTTACCTGGCTACCGCAGAAAGGCCACTTTAAGCTTTTCAATATATCGTTGTACTCCCTGTAGTAAACGATATTTGCATCTGCATTACACCCGTTAGAAATAACCGTTTGAAATAGCCTATAATACTCTAATGAAACACAAACTTTGATAATTTATCTTTTACGAGATTGTGCCAAAAGCGAAGAGTCTCATTCACGTAATTGCGCAGATAGCGACAAGTGGATGGTCGCAGCTGACACCCAATATCGCTAAGATCGCCGTACAACGAGATGGTCGATTCGTCATTGCCATTCGCCAAAGCGGCCTGCATCTCGTCACTGAAACGTGCATCTTGCTTTTCTCATCCAACACCACCCATTGCTCTATGCCTCCAGAAACTATATAATTAATACTATACATAATTAATTCAATGTCCATTTACCTGATCCTTTCCACATATTTTATAAAGTTCAAGTAGGACAAGGACTTCTCCAAGTAACTTATAACATCTACGATTTTCCGCATTTCCAGACTTTTATCATTTTCTCGCATCGTTTCTTGTATGTCGCCTCTGAAGATCTCCGAAGCTTCTTTCACGCATTCGAATCCAATAGCAACCTTTTCCACGCTTTCTATAACAGCCTTCACCTTCGATGGAGCTTCGGTGGACGCCATCGACAACTAACGATACACAAGGGAAAGCAATCAAATGATATGCCGGCAAACATTTCTACGCATAAACGAAAGCGACAGAGTTTTCGTGCGATACAAAGAAATTAATAAAGGTAGTGTACCGATTTCTCGATTTCACTCCTCTGCGCATCCAGGCATCCGTGAAATTCATAGATTTTCTCCAGTCCTTTCAAATCGCCTCCCAACGCTGTATTAAATTTCTCAATAATTGTTCCCTTCGTATCCATCGTGATTTACTAAGTATCGATCTCAAACAGTCTGTAACATAATTGCATCACAAGTTTGACAGATCAAATTTAAGGTTACGCAACATCAGGTTAGGTCAATATTATTTTGTACCGCAACACTGCAACCAAGGCACTTGCAATTTCAATTTCTGACGTACAAATACAAATGCTTATAGCGACCATCGATCAACACGCGCGGCGCGTAACTTTTGATCCTCTTCTGATACATGTTATTCGTATTTTAAGGGGATAATATTTCACCGACGATGCTTTAAGACGAGTGGCACGTAGGTTCCAAGACACGCGGCGCAGAATTTTTGTCCCTTTTCCCATGCGTTTTATACGTATGTATCTTAAAAGAGGATAATAATTTACCGGAGATATTTTAAGATTTGTGGCGTGTAGTGAGCACGGCTTTCTATTGTTGCTGGAGTTCGCATTTGTTAAACGGCATCACTTGTCCTCTACTGCCCTCGATGATCGAGAGTCTTGCGATCCCCACTATTTGGCTATGCTGGATCCTTCGCTGAGCAAACGCAATTTCCTCACGATCTCGAAAGCGATTTCATCGATTCGTAATTCGCGGAACTCGTCCCGGAATAACACGATGAATTCGCTGCATCCGGATAAATTTTTAGCGGTCACCCATTCCACCCTTCAGCTAAGAACTACGCACTTAGATTATAAATAAGTACAATTTAATTTGGGTTTCATTTTAAACTTTATTTTATAGACTTTGCTTTGTATGGTATTTTATAGGTGTCTGATTTAATCTTCGAAATGTAGGTTGTATTTACTTAACCTATATCAACGTCTATCACTAACTTTTTCTAAATCTCATCTATATTTCGTAATTAATAGCCGAGAATATTTTAGGATAGTATAAAAAAAAAACTATTTCTTACATATTGTCGAACGCGAACTATGGTTAGGGACCTGGTCGTTCCTCGACAAACTGCGTCCCCGCGTTTCAAAATGCTCGTTAGATCTCGGCTTCTAGACGTCCGATTCTGATCAACCGCGTGTTAAATTAAAGGGCCAGCTTCCGGCTATAAGATGCTTGCGGTTTTATCCCTTTAGGACTTCCGGTTCGGATTTGATAAACGTTAATAAGCGCTATCGTACAGTAACACGATAGCCAACACGAATAGAACTTTGTTCACAACGAACGTACTGCGAGGGCTAGCAGCGAACGGTCGTACTACAATATTCTCGGTACCGAGATCTTCAATTTGAGCCAATAGTCGACGAAATCGGCCGCCCGGAAGCCGAGGAATCCACTTCGAAACGAGAGAGCGGAGCACAACGATTGACGGCCGAGCGAGGTTCGCGATCCGACGGCACAGCGATCCGACGGCAGCCGCGCGTCCGTGACGACGCGCCCAACGGTGCGAATCGTTCTATGAAACGAAGCTACCACGAATGCACACGGCCACAACGATCGTAAACACTCCGTATGCGATCACGTATGCACCAGGAATCCTTGCACTCGACTGCACTGAACTGCCATGTGAACGCGACCGTGTCCGAGCTCGTACCGCGCAGGTGCGCGAGAATTCGCGTTATTTATATACCCCCGCGAGCGCGGAAAGCGGGGGCGTTTCCCAGGGCGTTCCCTGACACTGTGTGCATGCGCGTATCTCAAAGAAACTCGTCAGCTAATCGTTTTCTGGACGTCCGATTCCGATCGATCGCATGTCCGAATAAAGGGCCCACTTCCCCCTGCGAGAGGCATGCGGTTTCATCACCGTAGCACTTCCGCTTCGGATTTCACCAACGATACTCTGCGCGATCGTTTGCGCACACGGCAGCTAAAGCACGCGAAACTTTGTTCACAACAAACGCACAGCTAGGGCTAGCCGTGAACGGTCTTCACACGATATTCCTGGTAACGAGCCCCACGATTCGAGCCGACGTTCGAAGAAATCGGACGCCCGGAAGCCGAGGAATCCGCTTCGAAACGAGAGCGCGCAGCTAACGATTGACGGCCGAGCGGGGTTCGCGATCCGACGGCAACCGCGCGCCCGCTAACGCGCGCACCCACAACGGTGACAATCGTTCTTTAAAACGAAGCTACCACGATGCACACGGCCACAACGCAGGCACGCCCCAGGCACGATTAGGTACCTTCTAGAGTGGGTTAGGTGCGTTTACGCGTAGGTTAAGTCGGTTAGGTCATCTTCCAAAAATGTTAGGCTCCTCCCAGGGTGGGTGGGGCTTCGTGAAAGACGTGCAGGCACGCCTCAGGCACGGTTAGGTTCCTTCTGGAGTGGGTTAGGTGTGTGTAGACGTAGGCTAAGTAGGTTAGGTACAGTTAAGACTTGAATAGGTTCATTCCAGCGTGGGTGAGGTGCATTTAGGCGAAGTTTAGAGCGTTTATGTACACTCCAGACTGGCTTAGGTTCATTCCGTGGTGGGTTATGCCTGTTCAAGCGAAGGTTACGTCTGTTAGGTCAGTCCCTACAGATGTTTGGCTCTTCCCAGGGTGGGTTAGGTGTCGGTAACGACGTGCAGGCACGCCTCTGGCACGGTTAGGTACCTTCGGGGTGAGTTAGGTGTGTGTAGACGTAGGGTGAGTCGGTTAGGTACAGTTAAGACTTGATCAGGTCCATTCCAGCGTGGGTTAGGTGCATCTAGGCGAAGTATAGAGCGGATATGTGCGCTCCAGACTGGGTTAGGTTCACTCCGTGGTGGGTTAGGCCCGTTCAGGCGAAGATTACGTCGGTTAGGTCAGCTCCAACAGATGTTTGGCTCTTCCCATGGTTGGTTAGGTGTCGGTAACGACGTGCAGGCACGCCACAGGCACGGTTAGGTACCTTCGGGGTGGGTTAGGTGTGTGTAGACGTAGGGTAGGTCGGTTAGTTACAGTTAAGACTTGAATAGGTCCATTCCAGCGTGGGTTATGTGCATCCAGGCGAAGTATAGAGAGGTTACGTGCGCTCCAGACTGGGTTCGGTTCATTCCGTGGTGGGTTAGGCACGTTCAGGCGAAGGTTACGTCGGTTAGGTCAGCTCCTACATATGTTTCGCTCATCCCAGGGTGGGTTAGGTGTCGGTAACGACGTGCAGGCACGCCTCTGGAACGGTTAGGTACCTTCGGGGTGAGATAGCTGTGTGTAGACGTAGGGTAAGTCGGTTAGGTACAGTTAAGACTTGATCAGGTCCATTCCAGCGTGGGTTAGGTGCATCTAGGCGAAGTATAGAGCGTTCATGTGCGCTCCAGACTGGGTTAGGTTCACTCCGTGGTGGGTTAGGCCCGTTCAGGCGAAGATTACGTCGGTTCGGTCAGCTCCTACAGATGTTTGACTCTTCCCAGGGTGGGTTAGGTGTCGGTAACGAGGTGCAGGCACGTCTCAGGCACGGTTAGGTACCTTCGGGGTGGGTTAGGTGTGTGTAGACGTAGGGAAAGTTGGTTAGGTACAGTTAAGACTTGATTAGGTCCATTCCAGCGTGGGTTAGGAGAATCTAGGCGAAGTATAGGGCGGGTATTTGCTCCCCAGACTGGGTTAGGTTCATTCCGTGGTGGGTTAGGCAGTTCAGGCGATGGTTACGTCGGTTAGGTCAGCTCCTACAGATGTTTGACTCTTCCCAGGGTGGGTTAGGTGTCGGTAACGAGGTGCAGGCACGTCTCAGGCACGGTTAGGTACCTTCGGGGTGGGTTAGGTGTGTGTAGACGTAGGGAAAGTTGGTTAGGTACAGTTAAGACTTGATTAGGTCCATTCCAGCGTGGGTTAGGAGAATCTAGGCGAAGTATAGGGCGGGTATTTGCTCCCCAGACTGGGTTAGGTTCATTTCGTGGTGGGTTAGGCAGTTCAGGCGATGGTTACGTCGGTTAGGTCAGCTCCTACAGATGTTTAGCTTCTCCCAGGGTGGGTTAGATGTCGGTAACGACGTGCAGGCACGCCTCAGGCACGGTTAGGTACCTTCGGGGTGCGTTAGGTGTGGACAGACGTAGGGGAAGTCGGTTAGGTACAGATAAGGCATGATTAGGTCCATTCCAGCGTGGGTTAGGTGCATCTAGGCGAAGTATAGAGTGGTTATGTCCGCTCCAGACTGGGTTAGGTTCATTCCGTGGTGGGTTAGGCAGTTCAGGCGATGGTTACGTCGGTTAGGTCAGCTCCTACAGATGTTTGGCTCTTCCCAGGGTGGGTTAGGTGTCGGTAACGACGTGCAGGCACGCCTCAGGCACGGTTAGGTACCTTCGGGGTGGGTTAGGTGTGTGTAGACGCAGGGTAAGTCGGTTAGGTAAAGTTAACACTTGATTAGGTCCATTCCAGGGTGGGTTAGGTGCATCTAGGCGAAGTGTAAAGCGGTTACGTGCGCTCCAGACTGGGTTAGGTTCATTCCGTGGTTGGTTAGGCACGTTCAGGCGAAGGTTACGTCGGTTAGGTCAGCTCCTACAGATGTTTGGCTCTTCCCAGGGTGGGTTAGGTGTCGGTAACGACGTGCAGGCACGCCTCTGGCACGGTTAGGTACCTTCGGGGTGAGTTAGGTGTGTGTAGACGTAGGGTAAGTCGGTTAGGTACAGTTAAGACTTGATTAGGCCCATACCAGCGTGGGTTAGGTGCATCTAGGCGAAGTATAGAGCGGTTATGTGCGCTCCAGACTGGGTTAGGTTCACTCCGTGGTGCGTTAGGCCCGTTCAGGCGAAGATTACGTCGGTTAGGTCAGCTCCTACAGATGTTTGGCTCTTCCCATGGTGGGTTAGGTGTCGGTAACGACGTGCAGGCACGCCTCAGGCACGGTTAGGTACCTTCGGGTTGGGTTAGGTGTGTGTAGACGTAGGGAAAGTCGGTTAGGTACAGTTAAGACTTGTTTAGGTCCATTCCAGCGTGGGTTAGGTGCATCTAGGCGAAGTATAGAGTGGTTATTTGCTCTCCAGACTGGGTTAGGTTCATTCCGTGGTGGGTTAGGCAGTTCAGGCGATGGTTACGTCGGTTAGGTCAGCTCCTTCAGATGTTTGGCTCTTCCCAGGGTGGGTTAGATGTCGGTAACGATGTGCAGGCACGCCTCAGGCACGGTTAGGTACCTTCGAGGTGCGTTAGGTGTGTATAGACGTAGGGGAAGTCGGTTAGGTACAGTTAAGACTTGATTAGGTCCTTTCCAGCGTCGGTTAGGTGCATCTAGGCGAGGTATAGAGCGGTTATGTGCGCTCCAGACTGGGTTAGGTTCATTCCGTGGTGGGTTAGGCAGTTCAGGCGATGGTTACGTCGGTTAGGTCAGCTCCTACAGATGTTTGGCTCTTCCCAGGGTGGGTTAGGTGTCGGTAACGACGTGCAGGCACGCCTCAGGCACGGTTAGTTACCTTCGGGGTGTGTTAGGTGTGTGTAGACGTAGGGTGAGTCGGTTAGGTACAGTTAAGACTTGATCAGGTCCATTCCAGCGTGGGTTAGGTGCATCTAGGCGAAGTATAGAGCCGATATGTGCGCTCCAGACTGGGTTAGGTTCACTCCGTGGTGGGTTAGGCCCGTTCAGGCGAAGATTACGTCGGTTAGGTCAGCTCCAACAGATGTTTGGCTCTTCCCAGGTTGGGTTAGGTGTCGGTAACGACGTGCAGGCACGCCTCAGGCACGTTAGGTACCTTCGGGGTGGGTTAGGTGTGTGTAGACGTAGGGTAAGTCGGTTAGGTACAGTTAAGACTTGTTTAGGTCCATTCCAGCGTGGGTTAGGTGCATCTAGGCGAAGTATAGAGTGGTTATTTGCTCTCCAGACTGGGTTAGGTTCATTCCGTGGTGGGTTAGGCAGTTCAGGCGATGGTTACGTCGGTTAGGTCAGCTCCTTAAGATGTTTGGCTCTTCCCAGGGTGGGTTAGATGTCGGTAACGACGTGCAGGCACGCCTCAGGCACGGTTAGGTACCTTCGAGGTGCGTTAGGTGTGTATAGACGTAGGGGAAGTCGGTTAGGTACAGTTAAGACTTGATTAGGTCCTTTCCAGCGTCGGTTAGGTGCATCTAGGCGAAGTATAGAGCGGTTATGTGCGCTCCAGACTGGGTTAGGTTCATTCCGTGGTGGGTTAGGCAGTTCAGGCGATGGTTACGTCGGTTAGGTCAGCTTCTACAGATGTTTGGCTCTTCCCAGGGTGGGTTAGGTGTCGGTAACGACGTGCAGGCACGCCTCAGGCACGGTTAGTTACCTTCGGGGTGTGTTAGGTGTGTGTAGACGTAGGGTGAGTCGGTTAGGTACAGTTAAGACTTGATCAGGCCCATTCCAGCGTGGGTTAGGTGCATCTAGGCGAAGTATAGAGCGGTTATGTGCGCTCCAGACTGGGTTAGGTTCACTCCGTGGTGCGTTAGGCCCGTTCAGGCGAAGATTACGTCGGTTATGTCAGCTCCTACAGATGTTTGGCTCTTCCCATGGTGGGTTAGGTGTCGGTAACGACGTGCAGGCACGCCTCAGGCACGGTTAGGTACCTTCGGGTTGGGTTAGGTGTGTGTAGACGTTGGGAAAGTCGGTTAGGTACAGTTAAGACTTGTCTAGGTCCATTCCTGCGTGGGTTAGGTGCATCTAGGCGAAGTATAGAGCGGATATGTGCTCTCCAGACTGGGTTAGGTTCATTCCGTGGTGGGTTAGGCAGTTCAGGCGATGGTTACGTCGGTTAGGTCAGCTCCTTCAGATGTTTGGCTCTTCCCAGGGTGGGTTAGATGTCGGTAACGACGTGCAGGCACGCCTCAGGCACGGTTAGGTACCTTCGGGGTGTGTTAGGTGTGTGTAGACGTAGGGTGAGTCGGTTAGGTACAGTTAAGACTTGATCAGGTCCATTCCAGCGTGGGTTAGGTGCATCTAGGCGAAGTATAGAGCGGATATGTGCGCTCCAGACTGGGTTAGGTTCACTCCGTGGTGGGTTAGGCCCGTTCAGGCGAAGATTACGTCGGTTAGGTCAGCTCCAACAGATGTTTGGCTCTTCCCAGGTTGGGTTAGGTGTCGGTAACGACGTGCAGGCACGCCTCAGGCACGGTTAGGTACCTTCGGGGTGGGTTAGGTGTGTGTAGACGTAGGGTAAGTCGGTTAGTTACAGTTAAGACTTGATTAGGTCCATTCCAGCGTGGGTTATGTGCATCCAGGCGAAGTATAGAGCGGATATGTGCGCTCCAGACTGGGTTAGGTTCACTCCGTGGTGGGTTAGGCCCGTTCAGGCGAAGATTACGTCGGTTAGGTCAGCTCCAACAGATGTTTGGCTCTTCCCATGGTTGGTTAGGTGTCGGTAACGACGTGCAGGCACGCCACAGGCACGGTTAGGTACCTTCGGGGTGGGTTAGGTGTGTGTAGACGTAGGGTAGGTCGGTTAGTTACAGTTAAGACTTGAATAGGTCCATTCCAGCGTGGGTTATGTGCATCCAGGCGAAGTATAGAGAGGTTACGTGCGCTCCAGACTGGGTTCGGTTCATTCCGTGGTGGGTTAGGCACGTTCAGGCGAAGGTTACGTCGGTTAGGTCAGCTCCTACATATGTTTCGCTCATCCCAGGGTGGGTTAGGTGTCGGTAACGACGTGCAGGCACGCCTCTGGAACGGTTAGGTACCTTCGGGGTGAGATAGCTGTGTGTAGACGTAGGGTAAGTCGGTTAGGTACAGTTAAGACTTGATCAGGTCCATTCCAGCGTGGGTTAGGTGCATCTAGGCGAAGTATAGAGCGTTCATGTGCGCTCCAGACTGGGTTAGGTTCACTCCGTGGTGGGTTAGGCCCGTTCAGGCGAAGATTACGTCGGTTAGGTCAGCTCCTACAGATGTTTGACTCTTCCCAGGGTGGGTTAGGTGTCGGTAACGAGGTGCAGGCACGTCTCAGGCACGGTTAGGTACCTTCGGGGTGGGTTAGGTGTGTGTAGACGTAGGGAAAGTTGGTTAGGTACAGTTAAGACTTGGTTAGGTCCATTCCAGCGTGGGTTAGGAGAATCTAGGCGAAGTATAGGGCGGGTATTTGCTCCCCAGACTGGGTTAGGTTCATTTCGTGGTGGGTTAGGCAGTTCAGGCGATGGTTACGTCGGTTAGGTCAGCACCTACAGATGTTTAGCTTCTCCCAGGGTGGGTTACATGTCGGTAACGACGTGCAGGCACGCCTCAGGCACGGTTAGGTACCTTCGGGGTGCGTTAGGTGTGGACAGACGTAGGGGAAGTCGGTTAGGTACAGATAAGGCATGATTAGGTCCATTCCAGCGTGGGTTAGGTGCATCTAGGCGAAGTATAGAGTGGTTATGTCCGCTCCAGACTGGGTTAGGTTCATTCCGTGGTGGGTTAGGCAGTTCAGGCGATGGTTACGTCGGTTAGGTCAACTCCTACAGATGTTTGGCTCTTCCCAGGGTGGGTTAGGTGTCGGTAACGACGTGCAGGCACGCCTCAGGCACGGTTAGGTACCTTCGGGGTGGGTTAGGTGTGTGTAGACGCAGGGTAAGTCGGTTAGGTAAAGTTAACACTTGATTAGGTCCATTCCAGGGTGGGTTAGGTGCATCTAGGCGAAGTGTAAAGCGGTTACGTGCGCTCCAGACTGGGTTAGGTTCATTCCGTGGTTGGTTAGGCACGTTCAGGCGAAGGTTACGTCGGTTAGGTCAGCTCCTACAGATGTTTGGCTCTTCCCAGGGTGGGTTAGGTGTCGGTAACGACGTGCAGGCACGCCTCTGGCACGGTTAGGTACCTTCGGGGTGAGTTAGGTGTGTGTAGACGTAGGGTAAGTCGGTTAGGTACAGTTAAGACTTGATTAGGCCCATTCCAGCGTGGGTTAGGTGCATCTAGGCGAAGTATAGAGCGGTTATGTGCGCTCCAGACTGGGTTAGGTTCACTCCGTGGTGCGTTAGGCCCGTTCAGGCGAAGATTACGTCGGTTAGGTCAGCTCCTACAGATGTTTGGCTCTTCCCATGGTGGGTTAGGTGTCGGTAACGACGTGCAGGCACGCCTCAGGCACGGTTAGGTACCTTCGGGTTGGGTTAGGTGTGTGTAGACGTAGGGAAAGTCGGTTAGGTACAGTTAAGACTTGTTTAGGTCCATTCCAGCGTGGGTTAGGTGCATCTAGGCGAAGTATAGAGTGGTTATTTGCTCTCCAGACTGGGTTAGGTTCATTCCGTGGTGGGTTAGGCAGTTCAGGCGATGGTTACGTCGGTTAGGTCAGCTCCTTCAGATGTTTGGCTCTTCCCAGGGTGGGTTAGATGTCGGTAACGACGTGCAGGCACGCCTCAGGCACGGTTAGGTACCTTCGAGGTGCGTTAGGTGTGTATAGACGTAGGGGAAGTCGGTTAGGTACAGTTAAGACTTGATTAGGTCCTTTCCAGCGTCGGTTAGGTGCATCTAGGCGAGGTATAGAGCGGTTATGTGCGCTCCAGACTGGGTTAGGTTCATTCCGTGGTGGGTTAGGCAGTTCAGGCGATGGTTACGTCGGTTAGGTCAGCTCCTACAGATGTTTGGCTCTTCCCAGGGTGGGTTAGGTGTCGGTAACGACGTGCAGGCACGCCTCAGGCACGGTTAGTTACCTTCGGGGTGTGTTAGGTGTGTGTAGACGTAGGGTGAGTCGGTTAGGTACAGTTAAGACTTGATCAGGTCCATTCCAGCGTGGGTTAGGTGCATCTAGGCGAAGTATAGAGCCGATATGTGCGCTCCAGACTGGGTTAGGTTCACTCCGTGGTGGGTTAGGCCCGTTCAGGCGAAGATTACGTCGGTTAGGTCAGCTCCAACAGATGTTTGGCTCTTCCCAGGTTGGGTTAGGTGTCGGCAACGACGTGCAGGCACGCCTCAGGCACGTTAGGTACCTTCGGGGTGGGTTAGGTGTGTGTAGACGTAGGGTAAGTCGGTTAGGTACAGTTAAGACTTGTTTAGGTCCATTCCAGCGTGGGTTAGGTGCATCTAGGCGAAGTATAGAGTGGTTATTTGCTCTCCAGACTGGGTTAGGTTCATTCCGTGGTGGGTTAGGCAGTTCAGGCGATGGTTACGTCGGTTAGGTCAGCTCCTTAAGATGTTTGGCTCTTCCCAGGGTGGGTTAGATGTCGGTAACGACGTGCAGGCACGCCTCAGGCACGGTTAGGTACCTTCGAGGTGCGTTAGGTGTGTATAGACGTAGGGGAAGTCGGTTAGGTACAGTTAAGACTTGATTAGGTCCTTTCCAGCGTCGGTTAGGTGCATCTAGGCGAAGTATAGAGCGGTTATGTGCGCTCCAGACTGGGTTAGGTTCATTCCGTGGTGGGTTAGGCAGTTCAGGCGATGGTTACGTCGGTTAGGTCAGCTTCTACAGATGTTTGGCTCTTCCCAGGGTGGGTTAGGTGTCGGTAACGACGTGCAGGCACGCCTCAGGCACGGTTAGTTACCTTCGGGGTGTGTTAGGTGTGTGTAGACGTAGGGTGAGTCGGTTAGGTACAGTTAAGACTTGATCAGGTCCATTCCAGCGTGGGTTAGGTGCATCTAGGCGAAGTATAGAGCCGATATGTGCGCTCCAGACCGGGTTAGGTTCACTCCGTGGTGGGTTAGGCCCGTTCAGGCGAAGATTACGTCGGTTAGGTCGGCTCCAACAGATGTTTGGCTCTTCCCAGGTTGGGTTAGGTGTCGGTAACGACGTGCAGGCACGCCTCAGGCACGTTAGGTACCTTCGGGGTGGGTTAGGTGTGTGTAGACGTAGGGTAAGTCGGTTAGGTACAGTTAAGACTTGTTTAGGTCCATTCCAGCGTGGGTTAGGTGCATCTAGGCGAAGTATAGAGTGGTTATTTGCTCTCCAGACTGGGTTAGGTTCATTCCGTGGTGGGTTAGGCAGTTCAGGCGATGGTTACGT
The DNA here is from genome assembly GCA_028830335.1 of Eucera pruinosa. Lineage (NCBI taxonomy): Eukaryota > Metazoa > Arthropoda > Insecta > Hymenoptera > Apidae > Eucera > Eucera pruinosa. The sequence goes on from JAMYCR010000019.1 coordinate 6,243,594, forward strand.
CGGTTAGGTCAGCTCCTTAAGATGTTTGGCTCTTCCCAGGGTGGGTTAGATGTCGGTAACGACGTGCAGGCACGCCTCAGGCACGGTTAGGTACCTTCGAGGTGCGTTAGGTGTGTATAGACGTAGGGGAAGTCGGTTAGGTACAGTTAAGACTTGATTAGGTCCTTTCCAGCGTCGGTTAGGTGCATCTAGGCGAAGTATAGAGCGGTTATGTGCGCTCCAGACTGGGTTAGGTTCATTCCGTGGTGGGTTAGGCAGTTCAGGCGATGGTTACGTCGGTTAGGTCAGCTTCTACAGATGTTTGGCTCTTCCCAGGGTGGGTTAGGTGTCGGTAACGACGTGCAGGCACGCCTCAGGCACGGTTAGTTACCTTCGGGGTGTGTTAGGTGTGTGTAGACGTAGGGTGAGTCGGTTAGGTACAGTTAAGACTTGATCAGGCCCATTCCAGCGTGGGTTAGGTGCATCTAGGCGAAGTATAGAGCGGTTATGTGCGCTCCAGACTGGGTTAGGTTCACTCCGTGGTGCGTTAGGCCCGTTCAGGCGAAGATTACGTCGGTTATGTCAGCTCCTACAGATGTTTGGCTCTTCCCATGGTGGGTTAGGTGTCGGTAACGACGTGCAGGCACGCCTCAGGCACGGTTAGGTACCTTCGGGTTGGGTTAGGTGTGTGTAGACGTTGGGAAAGTCGGTTAGGTACAGTTAAGACTTGTCTAGGTCCATTCCTGCGTGGGTTAGGTGCATCTAGGCGAAGTATAGAGTGGTTATGTCCGCTCCAGACTGGGTTAGGTTCATTCCGTGGTGGGTTAGGCAGTTCAGGCGATGGTTACGTCGGATAGGTCAGCTCCTACAGATGTTTGGCTCTTCCCAGGGTGGGTTAGGTGTCGGTAACGACGTGCAGGCACGCCTCAGGCACGGTTAGGTACCTTCGGGGTGGGTTAGGTGTGTGTAAACGCAGGGTAAGTCGGTTAGGTAAAGTTAACACTTGATTAGGTCCATTCCAGGGTGGGTTAGGTGCATCTAGGCGAAGTGTAAAGCGGTTACGTGCGCTCCAGACTGGGTTAGGTTCATTCCGTGGTTGGTTAGGCACGTTCAGGCGAAGGTTACGTCGGTTAGGTCAGCTCCTACAGATGTTTGGCTCTTCCCAGGGTGGGTTAGGTGTCGGTAACGACGTGCAGGCACGCCTCTGGCACGGTTAGGTACCTTCGGGGTGAGTTAGGTGTGTGTAGACGTAGGGTAAGTCGGTTAGGTACAGTTAAGACTTGATTAGGCCCATTCCAGCGTGGGTTAGGTGCATCTAGGCGAAGTATAGAGCGGTTATGTGCGCTCCAGACTGGGTTAGGTTCACTCCGTGGTGCGTTAGGCCCGTTCAGGCGAAGATTACGACGGTTAGGTCAGCTCCTACAGATGTTTGGCTCTTCCCATGGTGGGTTAGGTGTCGGTAACGACGTGCAGGCACGCCTCAGGCACGGTTAGGTACCTTCGGGTTGGGTTAGGTGTGTGTAGACGTAGGGAAAGTCGGTTAGGTACAGTTAAGACTTGTTTAGGTCCATTCCAGCGTGGGTTAGGTGCATCTAGGCGAAGTATAGAGTGGTTATTTGCTCTCCAGACTGGGTTAGGTTCATTCCGTGGTGGGTTAGGCAGTTCAGGCGATGGTTACGTCGGTTAGGTCAGCTCCTTCAGATGTTTGGCTCTTCCCAGGGTGGGTTAGATGTCGGTAACGACGTGCAGGCACGCCTCAGGCACGGTTAGGTACCTTCGAGGTGCGTTAGGTGTGTATAGACGTAGGGGAAGTCGGTTAGGTACAGTTAAGACTTGATTAGGTCCTTTCCAGCGTCGGTTAGGTGCATCTAGGCGAGGTATAGAGCGGTTATGTGCGCTCCAGACTGGGTTAGGTTCATTCCGTTGTGGGTTAGGCAGTTCAGGCGATGGTTACGTCGGTTAGGTCAGCTCCTACAGATGTTTGGCTCTTCCCAGGGTGGGTTAGGTGTCGGTAACGACGTGCAGGCACGCCTCAGGCACGGTTAGTTACCTTCGGGGTGTGTTAGGTGTGTGTAGACGTAGGGTGAGTCGGTTAGGTACAGTTAAGACTTGATCAGGTCCATTCCAGCGTGGGTTAGGTGCATCTAGGCGAAGTATAGAGCCGATATGTGCGCTCCAGACTGGGTTAGGTTCACTCCGTGGTGGGTTAGGCCCGTTCAGGCGAAGATTACGTCGGTTAGGTCAGCTCCAACAGATGTTTGGCTCTTCCCAGGTTGGGTTAGGTGTCGGTAACGACGTGCAGGCACGCCTCAGGCACGTTAGGTACCTTCGGGGTGGGTTAGGTGTGTGTAGACGTAGGGTAAGTCGGTTAGGTACAGTTAAGACTTGTTTAGGTCCATTCCAGCGTGGGTTAGGTGCATCTAGGCGAAGTATAGAGTGGTTATTTGCTCTCCAGACTGGGTTAGGTTCATTCCGTGGTGGGTTAGGCAGTTCAGGCGATGGTTACGTCGGTTAGGTCAGCTCCTTCAGATGTTTGGCTCTTCCCAGGGTGGGTTAGATGTCGGTAACGACGTGCAGGCACGCCTCAGGCACGGTTAGGTACCTTCGAGGTGCGTTAGGTGTGTATAGACGTAGGGGAAGTCGGTTAGGTACAGTTAAGACTTGATTAGGTCCTTTCCAGCGTCGGTTAGGTGCATCTAGGCGAAGTATAGAGCGGTTATGTGCGCTCCAGACTGGGTTAGGTTCATTCCGTGGTGGGTTAGGCAGTTCAGGCGATGGTTACGTCGGTTAGGTCAGCTTCTACAGATGTTTGGCTCTTCCCAGGGTGGGTTAGGTGTCGGTAACGACGTGCAGGCACGCCTCAGGCACGGTTAGTTACCTTCGGGGTGTGTTAGGTGTGTGTAGACGTAGGGTGAGTCGGTTAGGTACAGTTAAGACTTGATCAGGCCCATTCCAGCGTGGGTTAGGTGCATCTAGGCGAAGTATAGAGCGGTTATGTGCGCTCCAGACTGGGTTAGGTTCACTCCGTGGTGCGTTAGGCCCGTTCAGGCGAAGATTACGTCGGTTATGTCAGCTCCTACAGATGTTTGGCTCTTCCCATGGTGGGTTAGGTGTCGGTAACGACGTGCAGGCACGCCTCAGGCACGGTTAGGTACCTTCGGGTTGGGTTAGGTGTGTGTAGACGTTGGGAAAGTCGGTTAGGTACAGTTAAGACTTGTCTAGGTCCATTCCTGCGTGGGTTAGGTGCATCTAGGCGAAGTATAGAGCGGATATGTGCTCTCCAGACTGGGTTAGGTTCATTCCGTGGTGGGTTAGGCAGTTCAGGCGATGGTTACGTCGGTTAGGTCAGCTCCTTCAGATGTTTGGCTCTTCCCAGGGTGGGTTAGATGTCGGTAACGACGTGCAGGCACGCCTCAGGCACGGTTAGGTACCTTCGGGGTGTGTTAGGTGTGTGTAGACGTAGGGTGAGTCGGTTAGGTACAGTTAAGACTTGATCAGGTCCATTCCAGCGTGGGTTAGGTGCATCTAGGCGAAGTATAGAGCGGATATGTGCGCTCCAGACTGGGTTAGGTTCACTCCGTGGTGGGTTAGGCCCGTTCAGGCGAAGATTACGTCGGTTAGTTCAGCTCCAACAGATGTTTGGCTCTTCCCAGGTTGGGTTAGGTGTCGGTAACGACGTGCAGGCACGCCTCAGGCACGGTTAGTTACCTTCGGGGTGTGTTAGGTGTGTGTAGACGTAGGGTGAGTCGGTTAGGTACAGTTAAGACTTGATCAGGTCCATTCCAGCGTGGGTTAGGTGCATCTAGGCGAAGTATAGAGCCGATATGTGCGCTCCAGACTGGGTTAGGTTCACTCCGTGGTGGGTTAGGCCCGTTCAGGCGAAGATTACGTCGGTTAGGTCAGCTCCAACAGATGTTTGGCTCTTCCCAGGTTGGGTTAGGTGTCGGCAACGACGTGCAGGCACGCCTCAGGCACGTTAGGTACCTTCGGGGTGGGTTAGGTGTGTGTAGACGTAGGGTAAGTCGGTTAGGTACAGTTAAGACTTGTTTAGGTCCATTCCAGCGTGGGTTAGGTGCATCTAGGCGAAGTATAGAGTGGTTATTTGCTCTCCAGACTGGGTTAGGTTCATTCCGTGGTGGGTTAGGCAGTTCAGGCGATGGTTACGTCGGTTAGGTCAGCTCCTTAAGATGTTTGGCTCTTCCCAGGGTGGGTTAGATGTCGGTAACGACGTGCAGGCACGCCTCAGGCACGGTTAGGTACCTTCGAGGTGCGTTAGGTGTGTATAGACGTAGGGGAAGTCGGTTAGGTACAGTTAAGACTTGATTAGGTCCTTTCCAGCGTCGGTTAGGTGCATCTAGGCGAAGTATAGAGCGGTTATGTGCGCTCCAGACTGGGTTAGGTTCATTCCGTGGTGGGTTAGGCAGTTCAGGCGATGGTTACGTCGGTTAGGTCAGCTCCAACAGATGTTTGGCTCTTCCCAGGTTGGGTTAGGTGTCGGTAACGACGTGCAGGCACGCCTCAGGCACGTTAGGTACCTTCGGGGTGGGTTAGGTGTGTGTAGACGTAGGGTAAGTCGGTTAGGTACAGTTAAGACTTGTTTAGGTCCATTCCAGCGTGGGTTAGGTGCATCTAGGCGAAGTATAGAGCCGATATGTGCGCTCCAGACTGGGTTAGGTTCACTCCGTGGTGGGTTAGGCCCGTTCAGGCGAAGATTACGTCGGTTAGGTCAGCTCCAACAGATGTTTGGCTCTTCCCAGGTTGGGTTAGGTGTCGGTAACGACGTGCAGGCACGCCTCAGGCACGTTAGGTACCTTCGGGGTGGGTTAGGTGTGTGTAGACGTAGGGTAAGTCGGTTAGGTACAGTTAAGACTTGTTTAGGTCCATTCCAGCGTGGGTTAGGTGCATCTAGGCGAAGTATAGAGTGGTTATTTGCTCTCCAGACTGGGTTAGGTTCATTCCGTGGTGGGTTAGGCAGTTCAGGCGATGGTTACGTCGGTTAGGTCAGCTCCTTCAGATGTTTGGCTCTTCCCAGGGTGGGTTAGATGTCGGTAACGACGTGCAGGCACGCCTCAGGCACGGTTAGGTACCTTCGAGGTGCGTTAGGTGTGTATAGACGTAGGGGAAGTCGGTTAGGTACAGTTAAGACTTGATTAGGTCCTTTCCAGCGTCGGTTAGGTGCATCTAGGCGAAGTATAGAGCGGTTATGTGCGCTCCAGACTGGGTTAGGTTCATTCCGTGGTGGGTTAGGCAGTTCAGGCGATGGTTACGTCGGTTAGGTCAGCTTCTACAGATGTTTGGCTCTTCCCAGGGTGGGTTAGGTGTCGGTAACGACGTGCAGGCACGCCTCAGGCACGGTTAGTTACCTTCGGGGTGTGTTAGGTGTGTGTAGACGTAGGGTGAGTCGGTTAGGTACAGTTAAGACTTGATCAGGCCCATTCCAGCGTGGGTTAGGTGCATCTAGGCGAAGTATAGAGCGGTTATGTGCGCTCCAGACTGGGTTAGGTTCACTCCGTGGTGCGTTAGGCCCGTTCAGGCGAAGATTACGTCGGTTATGTCAGCTCCTACAGATGTTTGGCTCTTCCCATGGTGGGTTAGGTGTCGGTAACGACGTGCAGGCACGCCTCAGGCACGGTTAGGTACCTTCGGGTTGGGTTAGGTGTGTGTAGACGTTGGGAAAGTCGGTTAGGTACAGTTAAGACTTGTCTAGGTCCATTCCTGCGTGGGTTAGGTGCATCTAGGCGAAGTATAGAGCGGATATGTGCTCTCCAGACTGGGTTAGGTTCATTCCGTGGTGGGTTAGGCAGTTCAGGCGATGGTTACGTCGGTTAGGTCAGCTCCTTCAGATGTTTGGCTCTTCCCAGGGTGGGTTAGATGTCGGTAACGACGTGCAGGCACGCCTCAGGCACGGTTAGGTACCTTCGGGGTGTGTTAGGTGTGTGTAGACGTAGGGTGAGTCGGTTAGGTACAGTTAAGACTTGATCAGGTCCATTCCAGCGTGGGTTAGGTGCATCTAGGCGAAGTATAGAGCGGATATGTGCGCTCCAGACTGGGTTAGGTTCACTCCGTGGTGGGTTAGGCCCGTTCAGGCGAAGATTACGTCGGTTAGGTCAGCTCCAACAGATGTTTGGCTCTTCCCAGGTTGGGTTAGGTGTCGGTAACGACGTGCAGGCACGCCTCAGGCACGGTTAGGTACCTTCGGGGTGGGTTAGGTGTGTGTAGACGTAGGGTAAGTCGGTTAGTTACAGTTAAGACTTGATTAGGTCCATTCCAGCGTGGGTTATGTGCATCCAGGCGAAGTATAGAGCGGATATGTGCGCTTCAGACTGGGTTAGGTTCACTCCGTGGTGGGTTAGGCCCGTTCAGGCGAAGATTACGTCGGTTAGGTCAGCTCCAACAGATGTTTGGCTCTTCCCATGGTTGGTTAGGTGTCGGTAACGACGTGCAGGCACGCCACAGGCACGGTTAGGTACCTTCGGGGTGGGTTAGGTGTGTGTAGACGTAGGGTAGGTCGGTTAGTTACAGTTAAGACTTGAATAGGTCCATTCCAGCGTGGGTTATGTGCATCCAGGCGAAGTATAGAGAGGTTACGTGCGCTCCAGACTGGGTTCGGTTCATTCCGTGGTGGGTTAGGCACGTTCAGGCGAAGGTTACGTCGGTTAGGTCAGCTCCTACATATGTTTCGCTCATCCCAGGGTGGGTTAGGTGTCGGTAACGACGTGCAGGCACGCCTCTGGAACGGTTAGGTACCTTCGGGGTGAGATAGCTGTGTGTAGACGTAGGGTAAGTCGGTTAGGTACAGTTAAGACTTGATCAGGTCCATTCCAGCGTGGGTTAGGTGCATCTAGGCGAAGTATAGAGCGTTCATGTGCGCTCCAGACTGGGTTAGGTTCACTCCGTGGTGGGTTAGGCCCGTTCAGGCGAAGATTACGTCGGTTAGGTCAGCTCCTACAGATGTTTGACTCTTCCCAGGGTGGGTTAGGTGTCGGTAACGAGGTGCAGGCACGTCTCAGGCACGGTTAGGTACCTTCGGGGTGGGTTAGGTGTGTGTAGACGTAGGGAAAGTTGGTTAGGTACAGTTAAGACTTGATTAGGTCCATTCCAGCGTGGGTTAGGAGAATCTAGGCGAAGTATAGGGCGGGTATTTGCTCCCCAGACTGGGTTAGGTTCATTTCGTGGTGGGTTAGGCAGTTCAGGCGATGGTTACGTCGGTTAGGTCAGCTCCTACAGATGTTTAGCTTCTCCCAGGGTGGGTTAGATGTCGGTAACGACGTGCAGGCACGCCTCAGGCACGGTTAGGTACCTTCGGGGTGCGTTAGGTGTGGACAGACGTAGGGGAAGTCGGTTAGGTACAGATAAGGCATGATTAGGTCCATTCCAGCGTGGGTTAGGTGCATCTAGGCGAAGTATAGAGTGGTTATGTCCGCTCCAGACTGGGTTAGGTTCATTCCGTGGTGGGTTAGGCAGTTCAGGCGATGGTTACGTCGGTTAGGTCAGCTCCTACAGATGTTTGGCTCTTCCCAGGGTGGGTTAGGTGTCGGTAACGACGTGCAGGCACGCCTCAGGCACGGTTAGGTACCTTCGGGGTGGGTTAGGTGTGTGTAGACGCAGGGTAAGTCGGTTAGGTAAAGTTAACACTTGATTAGGTCCATTCCAGGGTGGGTTAGGTGCATCTAGGCGAAGTGTAAAGCGGTTACGTGCGCTCCAGACTGGGTTAGGTTCATTCCGTGGTTGGTTAGGCACGTTCAGGCGAAGGTTACGTCGGTTAGGTCAGCTCCTACAGATGTTTGGCTCTTCCCAGGGTGGGTTAGGTGTCGGTAACGACGTGCAGGCACGCCTCTGGCACGGTTAGGTACCTTCGGGGTGAGTTAGGTGTGTGTAGACCTAGGGTAAGTCGGTTAGGTACAGTTAAGACTTGATTAGGCCCTTTCCAGCGTGGGTTAGGTGCATCTAGGCGAAGTATAGAGCGGTTATGTGCGCTCCAGACTGGGTTAGGTTCACTCCGTGGTGCGTTAGGCCCGTTCAGGCGAAGATTACGTCGGTTAGGTCAGCTCCTACAGATGTTTGGCTCTTCCCATGGTGGGTTAGGTGTCGGTAACGACGTGCAGGCACGCCTCAGGCACGGTTAGGTACCTTCGGGTTGGGTTAGGTGTGTGTAGACGTAGGGAAAGTCGGTTAGGTACAGTTAAGACTTGTTTAGGTCCATTCCAGCGTGGGTTAGGTGCATCTAGGCGAAGTATAGAGTGGTTATTTGCTCTCCAGACTGGGTTAGGTTCATTCCGTGGTGGGTTAGGCAGTTCAGGCGATGGTTACGTCGGTTAGGTCAGCTCCTTCAGATGTTTGGCTCTTCCCAGGGTGGGTTAGATGTCGGTAACGACGTGCAGGCACGCCTCAGGCACGGTTAGGTACCTTCGAGGTGCGTTAGGTGTGTATAGACGTAGGGGAAGTCGGTTAGGTACAGTTATGACTTGTTTAGGTCCATTCCAGCGTGGGTTAGGTGCATCTAGGCGAAGTATAGAGCGGTTATGTGCGCTCCAGACTGGGTTAGGTTCACTCCGTGGTGCGTTAGGCCCGTTCAGGCGAAGATTACGTCGGTTATGTCAGCTCCTACAGATGTTTGGCTCTTCCCATGGTGGGTTAGGTGTCGGTAACGACGTGCAGGCACGCCTCAGGCACGGTTAGGTACCTTCGGGTTGGGTTAGGTGTGTGTAGACGTTGGGAAAGTCGGTTAGGTACAGTTAAGACTTGTCTAGGTCCATTCCTGCGTGGGTTAGGTGCATCTAGGCGAAGTATAGAGCGGATATGTGCTCTCCAGACTGGGTTAGGTTCATTCCGTGGTGGGTTAGGCAGTTCAGGCGATGGTTACGTCGGTTAGGTCAGCTCCTTCAGATGTTTGGCTCTTCCCAGGGTGGGTTAGATGTCGGTAACGACGTGCAGGCACGCCTCAGGCACGGTTAGGTACCTTCGGGGTGTGTTAGGTGTGTGTAGACGTAGGGTGAGTCGGTTAGGTACAGTTAAGACTTGATCAGGTCCATTCCAGCGTGGGTTAGGTGCATCTAGGCGAAGTATAGAGCGGATATGTGCGCTCCAGACTGGGTTAGGTTCACTCCGTGGTGGGTTAGGCCCGTTCAGGCGAAGATTACGTCGGTTAGGTCAGCTCCAACAGATGTTTGGCTCTTCCCAGGTTGGGTTAGGTGTCGGTAACGACGTGCAGGCACGCCTCAGGCACGGTTAGGTACCTTCGGGGTGGGTTAGGTGTGTGTAGACGTAGGGTAAGTCGGTTAGTTACAGTTAAGACTTGATTAGGTCCATTCCAGCGTGGGTTATGTGCATCCAGGCGAAGTATAGAGCGGATATGTGCGCTTCAGACTGGGTTAGGTTCACTCCGTGGTGGGTTAGGCCCGTTCAGGCGAAGATTACGTCGGTTAGGTCAGCTCCAACAGATGTTTGGCTCTTCCCATGGTTGGTTAGGTGTCGGTAACGACGTGCAGGCACGCCACAGGCACGGTTAGGTACCTTCGGGGTGGGTTAGGTGTGTGTAGACGTAGGGTAGGTCGGTTAGTTACAGTTAAGACTTGAATAGGTCCATTCCAGCGTGGGTTATGTGCATCCAGGCGAAGTATAGAGAGGTTACGTGCGCTCCAGACTGGGTTCGGTTCATTCCGTGGTGGGTTAGGCACGTTCAGGCGAAGGTTACGTCGGTTAGGTCAGCTCCTACATATGTTTCGCTCATCCCAGGGTGGGTTAGGTGTCGGTAACGACGTGCAGGCACGCCTCTGGAACGGTTAGGTACCTTCGGGGTGAGATAGCTGTGTGTAGACGTAGGGTAAGTCGGTTAGGTACAGTTAAGACTTGATCAGGTCCATTCCAGCGTGGGTTAGGTGCATCTAGGCGAAGTATAGAGCGTTCATGTGCGCTCCAGACTGGGTTAGGTTCACTCCGTGGTGGGTTAGGACCGTTCAGGCGAAGATTACGTCGGTTAGGTCAGCTCCTACAGATGTTTGACTCTTCCCAGGGTGGGTTAGGTGTCGGTAACGAGGTGCAGGCACGTCTCAGGCACGGTTAGGTACCTTCGGGGTGGGTTAGGTGTGTGTAGACGTAGGGAAAGTTGGTTAGGTACAGTTAAGACTTGATTAGGTCCATTCCAGCGTGGGTTAGGAGAATCTAGGCGAAGTATAGGGCGGGTATTTGCTCCCCAGACTGGGTTAGGTTCATTTCGTGGTGGGTTAGGCAGTTCAGGCGATGGTTACGTCGGTTAGGTCAGCTCCTACAGATGTTTAGCTTCTCCCAGGGTGGGTTAGATGTCGGTAACGACGTGCAGGCACGCCTCAGGCACGGTTAGGTACCTTCGGGGTGCGTTAGGTGTGGACAGACGTAGGGGAAGTCGGTTAGGTACAGATAAGGCATGATTAGGTCCATTCCAGCGTGGGTTAGGTGCATCTAGGCGAAGTATAGAGTGGTTATGTCCGCTCCAGACTGGGTTAGGTTCATTCCGTGGTGGGTTAGGCAGTTCAGGCGATGGTTACGTCGGTTAGGTCAGCTCCTACAGATGTTTGGCTCTTCCCAGGGTGGGTTAGGTGTCGGTAACGACGTGCAGGCACGCCTCAGGCACGGTTAGGTACCTTAGGGGTGGGTTAGGTGTGTGTAGACGCAGGGTAAGTCGGTTAGGTAAAGTTAACACTTGATTAGGTCCATTCCAGGGTGGGTTAGGTGCATCTAGGCGAAGTGTAAAGCGGTTACGTGCGCTCCAGACTGGGTTAGGTTCATTCCGTGGTTGGTTAGGCACGTTCAGGCGAAGGTTACGTCGGTTAGGTCAGCTCCTACAGATGTTTGGCTCTTCCCAGGGTGGGTTAGGTGTCGGTAACGACGTGCAGGCACGCCTCTGGCACGGTTAGGTACCTTCGGGGTGAGTTAGGTGTGTGTAGACGTAGGGTAAGTCGGTTAGGTACAGTTAAGACTTGATTAGGCCCATTCCAGCGTGGGTTAGGTGCATCTAGGCGAAGTATAGAGCGGTTATGTGCGCTCCAGAGTGGGTTAGGTTCACTCCGTGGTGCGTTAGGCCCGTTCAGGCGAAGATTACGTCGGTTAGGTCAGCTCCTACAGATGTTTGGCTCTTCCCATGGTGGGTTAGGTGTCGGTAACGACGTGCAGGCACGCCTCAGGCACGGTTAGGTACCTTCGGGTTGGGTTAGGTGTGTGTAGACGTAGGGAAAGTCGGTTAGGTACAGTTAAGACTTGTTTAGGTCCATTCCAGCGTGGGTTAGGTGCATCTAGGCGAAGTATAGAGTGGTTATTTGCTCTCCAGACTGGGTTAGGTTCATTCCGTGGTGGGTTAGGCAGTTCAGGCGATGGTTACGTCGGTTAGGTCAGCTCCTTCAGATGTTTGGCTCTTCCCAGGGTGGGTTAGATGTCGGTAACGACGTGCAGGCACGCCTCAGGCACGGTTAGGTACCTTCGAGGTGCGTTAGGTGTGTATAGACGTAGGGGAAGTCGGTTAGGTACAGTTAAGACTTGATTAGGTCCTTTCCAGCGTCGGTTAGGTGCATCTAGGCGAGGTATAGAGCGGTTATGTGCGCTCCAGACTGGGTTAGGTTCATTCCGTGGTGGGTTAGGCAGTTCAGGCGATGGTTACGTCGGTTAGGTCAGCTCCTACAGATGTTTGGCTCTTCCCAGGGTGGGTTAGGTGTCGGTAACTACGTGCAGGCACGCCTCAGGCACGGTTAGTTACCTTCGGGGTGTGTTAGGTGTGTGTAGACGTAGGGTGAGTCGGTTAGGTACAGTTAAGACTTGATCAGGTCCATTCCAGCGTGGGTTAGGTGCATCTAGGCGAAGTATAGAGCCGATATGTGCGCTCCAGACTGGGTTAGGTTCACTCCGTGGTGGGTTAGGCCCGTTCAGGCGAAGATTACGTCGGTTAGGTCAGCTCCAACAGATGTTTGGCTCTTCCCAGGTTGGGTTAGGTGTCGGTAACGACGTGCAGGCACGCCTCAGGCACGTTAGGTACCTTCGGGGTGGGTTAGGTGTGTGTAGACGTAGGGTAAGTCGGTTAGGTACAGTTAAGACTAGTTTAGGTCCATTCCAGCGTGGGTTAGGTGCATCTAGGCGAAGTATAGAGTGGTTATTTGCTCTCCAGACTGGGTTAGGTTCATTCCGTGGTGGGTTAGGCAGTTCAGGCGATGGTTACGTCGGTTAGGTCAGCTCCTTAAGATGTTTGGCTCTTCCCAGGGTGGGTTAGATGTCGGTAACGACGTGCAGGCACGCCTCAGGCACGGTTAGGTACCTTCGAGGTGCGTTAGGTGTGTATAGACGTAGGGGAAGTCGGTTAGGTACAGTTAAGACTTGATTAGGTCCTTTCCAGCGTCGGTTAGGTGCATCTAGGCGAAGTATAGAGCGGTTATGTGCGCTCCAGACTGGGTTAGGTTCATTCCGTGGTGGGTTAGGCAGTTCAGGCGATGGTTACGTCGGTTAGGTCAGCTTCTACAGATGTTTGGCTCTTCCCAGGGTGGGTTAGGTGTCGGTAACGACGTGCAGGCACGCCTCAGGCACGGTTAGTTACCTTCGGGGTGTGTTAGGTGTGTGTAGACGTAGGGTGAGTCGGTTAGGTACAGTTAAGACTTGATCAGGCCCATTCCAGCGTGGGTTAGGTGCATCTAGGCGAAGTATAGAGCGGTTATGTGCGCTCCAGACTGGGTTAGGTTCATTCCGTGGTGGGTTAGGCAGTTCAGGCGTTGGTTACGTCGGTTAGGTCAGCTCCTTCAGATGTTTGGCTCTTCCCAGGGTGGGTTAGATGTCGGTAACGACGTGCAGGCACGCCTCAGGCACGGTTAGGTACCTTCGGGGTGGGTTAGGTGTGTGTAGACGTAGGGTAAGTCGGTTAGTTACAGTTAAGACTTGATTAGGTCCATTCCAGCGTGGGTTATGTGCATCCAGGCGAAGTATAGAGCGGATATGTGCGCTCCAGACTGGGTTAGGTTCACTCCGTGGTGGGTTAGGCCCGTTCAGGCGAAGATTACGTCGGTTAGGTCAGCTCCAACAGATGTTTGGCTCTTCCCATGGTTGGTTAGGTGTCGGTAACGACGTGCAGGCACGCCACAGGCACGGTTAGGTACCTTCGGGGTGGGTTAGGTGTGTGTAGACGTAGGGTAGGTCGGTTAGTTACAGTTAAGACTTGAATAGGTCCATTCCAGCGTGGGTTATGTGCATCCAGGCGAAGTATAGAGAGGTTACGTGCGCTCCAGACTGGGTTCGGTTCATTCCGTGGTGGGTTAGGCACGTTCAGGCGAAGGTTACGTCGGTTAGGTCAGCTCCTACATATGTTTCGCTCATCCCAGGGTGGGTTAGGTTTCGGTAACGACGTGCAGGCACGCCTCTGGAACGGTTAGGTACCTTCGGGGTGGGTTAGGTGTGTGTAGACGTAGGGAAAGTTGGTTAGGTACAGTTAAGACTTGATTAGGTCCATTCCAGCGTGGGTTAGGAGAATCTAGGCGAAGTATAGGGCGGGTATTTGCTCCCCAGACTGGGTTAGGTTCATTTCGTGGTGGGTTAGGCAGTTCAGGCGATGGTTACGTCGGTTAGGTCAGCTCCTACAGATGTTTAGCTTCTCCCAGGGTGGGTTAGATGTCGGTAACGACGTGCAGGCACGCCTCAGGCACGGTTAGGTACCTTCGGGGTGCGTTAGGTGTGGACAGACGTAGGGGAAGTCGGTTAGGTACAGATAAGGCATGATTAGGTCCATTCCAGCGTGGGTTAGGTGCATCTAGGCGAAGTATAGAGTGGTTATGTCCGCTCCAGACTGGGTTAGGTTCATTCCGTGGTGGGTTAGGCAGTTCAGGCGATGGTTACGTCGGTTAGGTCAGCTCCTACAGATGTTTGGCTCTTCCCAGGGTGGGTTAGGTGTCGGTAACGACGTGCAGGCACGCCTCAGGCACGGTTAGGTACCTTCGGGGTGGGTTAGGTGTGTGTAGACGCAGGGTAAGTCGGTTAGGTAAAGTTAACACTTGATTAGGTCCATTCCAGGGTGGGTTAGGTGCATCTAGGCGAAGTGTAAAGCGGTTACGTGCGCTCCAGACTGGGTTAGGTTCATTCCGTGGTTGGTTAGGCACGTTCAGGCGAAGGTTACGTCGGTTAGGTCAGCTCCTACAGATGTTTGGCTCTTCCCAGGGTGGGTTAGGTGTCGGTAACGACGTGCAGGCACGCCTCTGGCACGGTTAGGTACCTTCGGGGTGAGTTAGGTGTGTGTAGACGTAGGGTAAGTCGGTTAGGTACAGTTAAGACTTGATTAGGCCCATTCCAGCGTGGGTTAGGTGCATCTAGGCGAAGTATAGAGCGGTTATGTGCGCTCCAGACTGGGTTAGGTTCACTCCGTGGTGCGTTAGGCCCGTTCAGGCGAAGATTACGTCGGTTAGGTCAGCTCCTACAGATGTTTGGCTCTTCCCATGGTGGGTTAGGTGTCGGTAACGACGTGCAGGCACGCCTCAGGCACGGTTAGGTACCTTCGGGTTGGGTTAGGTGTGTGTAGACGTAGGGAAAGTCGGTTAGGTACAGTTAAGACTTGTTTAGGTCCATTCCAGCGTGGGTTAGGTGCATCTAGGCGAAGTATAGAGTGGTTATTTGCTCTCCAGACTGGGTTAGGTTCATTCCGAGGTGGGTTAGGCAGTTCAGGCGATGGTTACGTCGGTTAGGTCAGCTCCTTCAGATGTTTGGCTCTTCCCAGGGTGGGTTAGATGTCGGTAACGACGTGCAGGCACGCCTCAGGCACGGTTAGGTACCTTCGAGGTGCGTTAGGTGTGTATAGACGTAGGGGAATTCGGTTAGGTACAGTTAAGACTTGATTAGGTCCTTTCCAGCGTCGGTTAGGTGCATCTAGGCGAGGTATAGAGCGGTTATGTGCGCTCCAGGCTGGGTTAGGTTCATTCCGTGGTGGGTTAGGCAGTTCAGGCGATGGTTACGTCGGTTAGGTCAGCTCCTACAGATGTTTGGCTCTTCCCAGGGTGGGTTAGGTGTCGGTAACGACGTGCAGGCACGCCTCAGGCACGGTTAGTTACCTTCGGGGTGTGTTAGGTGTGTGTAGACGTAGGGTGAGTCGGTTAGGTACAGTTAAGACTTGATCAGGTCCATTCCAGCGTGGGTTAGGTGCATCTAGGCGAAGTATAGAGCCGATATGTGCGCTCCAGGCTGGGTTAGGTTCACTCCGTGGTGGGTTAGGCCCGTTCAGGCGAAGATTACGTCGGTTAGGTCAGCTCCAACAGATGTTTGGCTCTTCCCAGGTTGGGTTAGGTGTCGGTAACGACGTGCAGGCACGCCTCAGGCACGTTAGGTACCTTCGGGGTGGGTTAGGTGTGTGTAGACGTAGGGTAAGTCGGTTAGGTACAGTTAAGACTTGTTTAGGTCCATTCCAGCGTGGGTTAGGTGCATCTAGGCGAAGTATAGAGTGGTTATTTGCTCTCCAGACTGGGTTAGGTTCATTCCGTGGTGGGTTAGGCAGTTCAGGCGATGGTTACGTCGGTTAGGTCAGCTCCTTAAGATGTTTGGCTCTTCCCAGGGTGGGTTAGATGTCGGTAACGACGTGCAGGCACGCCTCAGGCACGGTTAGGTACCTTCGAGGTGCGTTAGGTGTGTATAGACGTAGGGGAAGTCGGTTAGGTACAGTTAAGACTTGATTAGGTCCTTTCCAGCGTCGGTTAGGTGCATCTAGGCGAAGTATAGAGCGGTTATGTGCGCTCCAGACTGGGTTAGGTTCATTCCGTGGTGGGTTAGGCAGTTCAGGCGATGGTTACGTCGGTTAGGTCAGCTTCTACAGATGTTTGGCTCTTCCCAGGGTGGGTTAGGTGTCGGTAACGACGTGCAGGCACGCCTCAGGCACGGTTAGTTACCTTCGGGGTGTGTTAGGTGTGTGTAGACGTAGGGTGAGTCGGTTAGGTACAGTTAAGACTTGATCAGGCCCATTCCAGCGTGGGTTAGGTGCATCTAGGCGAAGTATAGAGCGGTTATGTGCGCTCCAGACTGGGTTAGGTTCATTCCGTGGTGGGTTAGGCAGTTCAGGCGTTGGTTACGTCGGTTAGGTCAGCTCCTTCAGATGTTTGGCTCTTCCCAGGGTGGGTTAGATGTCGGTAACGACGTGCAGGCACGCCTCAGGCACGGTTAGGTACCTTCGGGGTGGGTTAGGTGTGTGTAGACGTAGGGTAAGTCGGTTAGTTACAGTTAAGACTTGATTAGGTCCATTCCAGCGTGGGTTATGTGCATCCAGGCGAAGTATAGAGCGGATATGTGCGCTCCAGACTGGGTTAGGTTCACTCCGTGGTGGGTTAGGCCCGTTCAGGCGAAGATTACGTCGGTTAGGTCAGCTCCAACAGATGTTTGGCTCTTCCCATGGTTGGTTAGGTGTCGGTAACGACGTGCAGGCACGCCACAGGCACGGTTAGGTACCTTCGGGGTGGGTTAGGTGTGTGTAGACGTAGGGTAGGTCGGTTAGTTACAGTTAAGACTTGAATAGGTCCATTCCAGCGTGGGTTATGTGCATCCAGGCGAAGTATAGAGAGGTTACGTGCGCTCCAGACTGGGTTCGGTTCATTCCGTGGTGGGTTAGGCACGTTCAGGCGAAGGTTACGTCGGTTAGGTCAGCTCCTACATATGTTTCGCTCATCCCAGGGTGGGTTAGGTTTCGGTAACGACGTGCAGGCACGCCTCTGGAACGGTTAGGTACCTTCGGGGTGGGTTAGGTGTGTGTAGACGTAGGGAAAGTTGGTTAGGTACAGTTAAGACTTGATTAGGTCCATTCCAGCGTGGGTTAGGAGAATCTAGGCGAAGTATAGGGCGGGTATTTGCTCCCCAGACTGGGTTAGGTTCATTTCGTGGTGGGTTAGGCAGTTCAGGCGATGGTTACGTCGGTTAGGTCAGCTCCTACAGATGTTTAGCTTCTCCCAGGGTGGGTTAGATGTCGGTAACGACGTGCAGGCACGCCTCAGGCACGGTTAGGTACCTTCGGGGTGCGTTAGGTGTGGACAGACGTAGGGGAAGTCGGTTAGGTACAGATAAGGCATGATTAGGTCCATTCCAGCGTGGGTTAGGTGCATCTAGGCGAAGTATAGAGTGGTTATGTCCGCTCCAGACTGGGTTAGGTTCATTCCGTGGTGGGTTAGGCAGTTCAGGCGATGGTTACGTCGGTTAGGTCAGCTCCTACAGATGTTTGGCTCTTCCCAGGGTGGGTTAGGTGTCGGTAACGACGTGCAGGCACGCCTCAGGCACGGTTAGGTACCTTCGGGGTGGGTTAGGTGTGTGTAGACGCAGGGTAAGTCGGTTAGGTAAAGTTAACACTTGATTAGGTCCATTCCAGGGTGGGTTAGGTGCATCTAGGCGAAGTGTAAAGCGGTTACGTGCGCTCCAGACTGGGTTAGGTTCATTCCGTGGTTGGTTAGGCACGTTCAGGCGAAGGTTACGTCGGTTAGGTCAGCTCCTACAGATGTTTGGCTCTTCCCAGGGTGGGTTAGGTGTCGGTAACGACGTGCAGGCACGCCTCTGGCACGGTTAGGTACCTTCGGGGTGAGTTAGGTGTGTGTAGACGTAGGGTAAGTCGGTTAGGTACAGTTAAGACTTGATTAGGCCCATTCCAGCGTGGGTTAGGTGCATCTAGGCGAAGTATAGAGCGGTTATGTGCGCTCCAGACTGGGTTAGGTTCACTCCGTGGTGCGTTAGGCCCGTTCAGGCGAAGATTACGTCGGTTAGGTCAGCTCCTACAGATGTTTGGCTCTTCCCATGGTGGGTTAGGTGTCGGTAACGACGTGCAGGCACGCCTCAGGCACGGTTAGGTACCTTCGGGTTGGGTTAGGTGTGTGTAGACGTAGGGAAAGTCGGTTAGGTACAGTTAAGACTTGTTTAGGTCCATTCCAGCGTGGGTTAGGTGCATCTAGGCGAAGTATAGAGTGGTTATTTGCTCTCCAGACTGGGTTAGGTTCATTCCGAGGTGGGTTAGGCAGTTCAGGCGATGGTTACGTCGGTTAGGTCAGCTCCTTCAGATGTTTGGCTCTTCCCAGGGTGGGTTAGATGTCGGTAACGACGTGCAGGCACGCCTCAGGCACGGTTAGGTACCTTCGAGGTGCGTTAGGTGTGTATAGACGTAGGGGAATTCGGTTAGGTACAGTTAAGACTTGATTAGGTCCTTTCCAGCGTCGGTTAGGTGCATCTAGGCGAGGTATAGAGCGGTTATGTGCGCTCCAGACTGGGTTAGGTTCATTCCGTGGTGGGTTAGGCAGTTCAGGCGATGGTTACGTCGGTTAGGTCAGCTCCTACAGATGTTTGGCTCTTCCCAGGGTGGGTTAGGTGTCGGTAACGACGTGCAGGCACGCCTCAGGCACGGTTAGTTACCTTCGGGGTGTGTTAGGTGTGTGTAGACGTAGGGTGAGTCGGTTAGGTACAGTTAAGACTTGATCAGGTCCATTCCAGCGTGGGTTAGGTGCATCTAGGCGAAGTATAGAGCCGATATGTGCGCTCCAGACTGGGTTAGGTTCACTCCGTGGTGGTTAGGCCCGTTCAGGCGAAGATTACGTCGGTTAGGTCAGCTCCAACAGATGTTTGGCTCTTCCCAGGTTGGGTTAGGTGTCGGTAACGACGTGCAGGCACGCCTCAGGCACGGTAGGTACCTTCGGGGTGTTAGGTATGTGTAGACGTAGGGTAAGTCGGTTAGGTACAGTTAAGACTTGTTTAGGTCCATTCCAGCGTGGGTTAGGTGCATCTAGGCGAAGTATAGAGTGGTTATTTGCTCTCCAGACTGGGTTAGGTTCATTCCGTGGTGGGTTAGGCAGTTCAGGCGATGGTTACGTCGGTTAGGTCAGCTCCTTAAGATGTTTGGCTCTTCCCAGGGTGGGTTAGATGTCGGTAACGACGTGCAGGCACGCCTCAGGCACGGTTAGGTACCTTCGAGGTGCGTTAGGTGTGTATAGACGTAGGGGAAGTCGGTTAGGTACAGTTAAGACTTGATTAGGTCCTTTCCAGCGTGGGTTAGGTGCATCTAGGCGAAGTATAGAGTGGTTATTTGCGCTCCAGACTGGGTTAGGTTCATTCCGTGGTGGGTTAGGCAGTTCAGGCGATGGTTACGTCGGTTAGGTCAGCTTCTACAGATGTTTGGCTCTTCCCAGGGTGGGTTAGGTGTCGGTAACGACGTGCAGGCACGCCTCAGGCACGGTTAGTTACCTTCGGGGTGTGTTAGGTGTGTGTAGACGTAGGGTGAGTCGGTTAGGTACAGTTAAGACTTGATCAGGCCCATTCCAGCGTGGGTTAGGTGCATCTAGGCGAAGTATAGAGCGGTTATGTGCGCTCCAGACTGGGTTAGGTTCACTCCGTGGTGCGTTAGGCCCGTTCAGGCGAAGATTACGTCGGTTAGGTCAGCTCCTACAGATGTTTGGCTCTTCCCATGGTGGGTTAGGTGTCGGTAACGACGTGCAGGCACGCCTCAGGCACGGTTAGGTACCTTCGGGGTGGGTTAGGTGTGTGTAGACGTAGGGTGAGTCGGTTAGGTACAGTTAAGACTTGTCTAGGTCCATTCCTGCGTGGGTTAGGTGCATCTAGGCGAAGTATAGAGCGGATATGTGCGCTCCAGACTGGGTTAGGTTCACTCCGTGGTGGGTTAGGCAGTTCAGGCGAATGATTACGTCGGTTAGGTCAGCTCCATTCAGATGTTTGGCTCTTCCCAGGGTGGGTTAGGATGTCGGTAACGACGTGCAGGCACGCACTCAGGCACGGTTACGTACCCTCGGAGTGAGTTAGGTGTATGTAGACGTAGGGGAGGTCGGTTAGGTACAGTTAAGACTTGTGTAGGTCCATTCCAGCGTGGGTTATGTGCATCTAGGCGAAGTATAGAGCGGTTATGTGCGCTCCAGACTGGGTTAGGTTCATCCGTGGTGGGTTAGGCACGTTCAGGCGAAGGTTACGCCGGTTAGGTCAGCTCCTACAGATGTTTGGCTCATTCCCAGGTTGGGTTAGGTGTCGGTAACGACGTGCAGGCACGCCACAGGCACGGTTAGGTACCTTCGGGGTGGGTTAGGTGTGTGTAGACGTAGGGTAGGTCGGTTAGGTACAGTTAAGACTTGATCAGGTCCATTCCAGCGTGGGTTAGGTGCATCTAGGCGAAGTATAGAGCGTTGATGTCCGCGCCTGACTGGGTTAGGTTCACTCCGTGGTGGGTTAGGCCCGTTCAGGCGATGATTACGTCGGTTAGGTCAGCTCCTACAGATGTTTGGACTCTTCCAGGGTGGGTTAGGTGTCGGTAACGACGTGCAGGCACGCTCTCAGGCACGGTTAGGTACCTTCGGGGTGGGTTAGGTGTGTGTAGACGTAGGGTAAGTTCGGTTAGGTACAGTTAAGACTTGATTTAGGTCCATTCCAGCGTGGGTTAGGAGAATCTAGGCGAAGTATAGGGGGTATTTGCTCCTCCAGACTGGGTTAGGTTCATTCCGTGGTGGGTTAGGCAGTTCAGGCGATGGTTACGTCGGTTAGGTCAGCTCCTACAGATGTTTGACTCTTCCCAGGGTGGGTTAGGTGTCGGTAACGACGTGCAGGCACGCCTCAGGCACGGTTAGGTACCTTCGGGGTGCGTTAGGTGTGGACAGACGTAGGGGAAGTCGGTTAGGTACAGATAAGGCATGATTAGGTCCATTCCAGCGTGGGTTAGGTGCATCTAGGCGAAGTATAGAGTGGTTATGTCCGCTCCAGACTGGGTTAGGTTCATTCCGTGGTGGGTTAGGCAGTTCAGGCGATGGTTACGTCGGTTAGGTCAGCTCCTACAGATGTTTGGCTCTTCCCAGGGTGGGTTAGGCTGTCGGTAACGACGTGCAGGCCGCCTCAGGCACGGTTAGGTACCTTCGGGGTGGGTTAGGTGTGTGTAGACGCAGGGTAAGTCGGTTAGGTAAAGTTAACACTCTTGATTAGGTCATTCCAGGGTGGGTTAGGTGCATCTAGGCGAAGTTGGTTAAGCGGTTACGTCGCTCCAGACTGGGTTAGGTTCATTCCGTGGTTCGTTAGGCACGTTCAGGCGAAGGTAGTCGCGTTAGGTCAGCTCCTACAGATGTTTGGCTCTTCCCAGGGTGGGTTAGGTGTCGGTAACGACGTGCAGGCACGCCTCTGGCACGGTTAGGTACCTTCGGGGTGAGTTAGGTGTGTGTAGACGTAGGGTAAGTCGGTTAGGTACAGTTAAGACTTGATTAGGCCATTCCAGCGTGGGTTAGGTGCATCTAGGCGAAGTATAGAGCGGTTATGTGCGCTCCAGACTGGGTTAGGTTCACTCCGTGGTGCGTTAGGCCCGTTCAGGCGAAGATTACGTCGGTTAGGTCAGCTCCTACAGATGTTTGGCTCTTCCCATGGTGGGTTAGGTGTCGGTAACGACGTGCAGGCACGCCTCAGGCACGGTTAGGTACCTTCGGGTTGGGTTAGGTGTGTGTAGACGTAGGGGTAAAGTCGGTTAGGTACAGTTAAGACTTGTTTAGGTCCATTCCA
This sequence comes from Eucera pruinosa, assembly GCA_028830335.1. NCBI lineage: Eukaryota > Metazoa > Arthropoda > Insecta > Hymenoptera > Apidae > Eucera > Eucera pruinosa. Next base: position 6,265,053 of record JAMYCR010000019.1, read on the forward strand.
GCGTGGGTTAGGTGCATCTAGGCGAAGTATAGAGTGGTTATTTGCTCTCCAGACTGGGTTAGGTTCATTCCGTGGTGGGTTAGGCAGTTCAGGCGATGATTTACGTCGGTTAGGTCAGCTCCTTCAGATGTTTGGCTCTTCCCAGGGTGGGTGAGATGTCGGTAACGACGTGCAGGCACGGCTCAGGCACGGTTAGGTACCTTCGGGTGCGTTAGGTGTGTATAGACGTAGGGGAAGTCGTTAGGTACAGTTAAGACTTGATTAGGTCCTTTCCAGCGTCGGTTTAGGTGCATCTAGGCGAGGTATAGAGCGGTTATTTGCGCTCCAGACTGGGTTAGGTTCATTCCGTGGTGGGTTAGGCAGTTCAGGCGATGGTTACGTCGGTTAGGTCAGCTCCTACAGATGTTTGGCTCTTCCCAGGGTGGGTTAGTGTCGGTAACGACGTGCAGGCACGCCTCAGGCACGGTTGGTACCTTCGGGGTGTGTTAGGTGTGTGTAGGACGTAGGGTGAGTCGGTTAGGTACAGTTAAGACTTGTCTAGGTCCATTCCTGCGTGGGTTAGGTGCATCTAGGCGAAGTATAGAGTGGTTATTTGCTCTCCAGACTGGGTTAGGTTCATTCCGTGGTGGGTTAGGCAGTTCAGGCGATGGTTACGTCGGTTAGGTCAGCTCCTTAAGATGTTTTGGCTCTGCCCAGGGTGGGTTAGATGTCGGTAACGACGTGCAGGCACGCCTCAGGCACGGTTAGGTACCTTCGAGGTGCGTTAGGTGTGTATAGACGTAGGGGAAGTCGGTTAGGTACAGTTAAGACTTGATTAGGTCCTTTCCAGCGTCGGTTAGGTGCATCTAGGCGAAGTATAGAGCGGTTATGTGCGCTCCAGACTGGGTTAGGTTCATTCCGTGGTGGGTTAGGCAGTTCAGGCGGTGGTTACGTCGGTTAGGGCAGCTTCTACAGATGTTCTTGGCTCTTCCCAGGGTGGGTTAGGTGTCGGTAACGACGTGCAGGCACGCCTCTGGCACGGTTAGTACCTTCGGGGTGCGTTAGGTGTGTATAGACGTAGGGGAAGTCGGTTAGGTACAGTTAAGACTTGATTAGGTCCTTTCCAGCGTCGGTTAGGTGCATCTAGGCGAAGTATAGAGCGGTTATGTGCGCTCCAGACTGGGTTAGGTTCACTCCGTGGTGCGTTAGGCCCGTTCAGGCGAAGATTACGTCGGCTAGGTCAGCTCCTACAGATGTTTGGCTCTTCCCATGGTGGGTTAGGTGTCGGTAACGACGTGCAGGCACGCCTCAGGCACGGTTAGGTACCTTCGGGTTGGGTTAGGTGTGTGTAGACGTAGGGAAAGTCGGTTAGGTACAGATAAGACTTGTTTAGGTCCATTCCAGCGTGGGTTAGGTGCATCTAGGCGAAGTATAGAGTGGTTATTTGCTCTCCAGACTGGGTTAGGTTCATTCCGAGGTGGGTTAGGCAGTTCAGGCGATGGTTACGTCGGTTAGGTCAGCTCCTACAGATGTTTGGCTCTTCCCAGGGTGGTTAGATGTCGGTAACGACGTGCAGGCACGCCTCAGGCACGGTTAGGTACCTTCGAGGTGCGTTAGGTGTGTATAGACGTAGGGGAATTCGGTTAGGTACAGTTAAGACTTGATTAGGTCCTTTCCAGCGTCGGTTAGGTGCATCTAGGCGAGGTATAGAGCGGTTATGTGCGCTCCAGACTGGGTTAGGTTCATTCCGTGGTGGGTTAGGCAGTTCAGGCGATGGTTACGTCGGTTAGGTCAGCTCCTACAGATGTTTGGCTCTTCCCAGGGTGGGTTAGGTGTCGGTAACGACGTGCAGGCACGCCTCAGGCACGGTTGGTTCCCTCGGGGGGGGGTAGGGGGGGGGTAGCCGAGGGGTGGGTCGGTTAGGTACAGTTAAGACTTGATCAGGTCCATTCCAGCGTGGGTTAGGTGCATCTAGGCGAAGTATAGAGCCGATATGTGCGCTCCAGACTGGGTTAGGTTCACTCCGTGGTGGGTTAGGCCCGTTCAGGCGAAGATTACGTCGGTTAGGTCAGCTCCAACAGATGTTTGGCTCTTCCCAGGTTGGGTTAGGTGTCGGTAACGACGTGCAGGCACGCCTCAGGCACGTTAGGTACCTTCGGGGTGGGTTAGGTGTGTGTAGACGTAGGGTAAGTCGGTTAGGTACAGTTAAGACTTGTTTAGGTCCATTCCAGCGTGGGTTAGGTGCATCTAGGCGAAGTATAGAGTGGTTATTTGCTCTCCAGACTGGGTTAGGTTCATTCCGTGGTGGGTTAGGCAGTTCAGGCGATGGTTACGTCGGTTAGGTCAGCTCCTTAAGATGTTTGGCTCTTCCCAGGGTGGGTTAGATGTCGGTAACGACGTGCAGGCACGCCTCAGGCACGGTTAGGTACCTTCGAGGTGCGTTAGGTGTGTATAGACGTAGGGGAAGTCGGTTAGGTACAGTTAAGACTTGATTAGGTCCTTTCCAGCGTCGGTTAGGTGCATCTAGGCGAAGTATAGAGCGGTTATGTGCGCTCCAGACTGGGTTAGGTTCATTCCGTGGTGGGTTAGGCAGTTCAGGCGATGGTTACGTCGGTTAGGTCAGCTTCTACAGATGTTTGGCTCTTCCCAGGGTGGGTTAGGTGTCGGTAACGACGTGCAGGCACGCCTCAGGCACGGTTAGTTACCTTCGGGGTGTGTTAGGTGTGTGTAGACGTAGGGTGAGTCGGTTAGGTACAGTTAAGACTTGATCAGGTCCATTCCAGCGTGGGTTAGGTGCATCTAGGCGAAGTATAGAGCGGTTATGTGCGCTCCAGACTGGGTTAGGTTCACTCCGTGGTGCGTTAGGCCCGTTCAGGCGAAGATTACGTCGGTTAGGTCAGCTCCTACAGATGTTTGGCTCTTCCCAGGGTGGGTTAGGTGTCGGTAACGACGTGCAGGCACGCCTCAGGCACGGTTAGGTACCTTCGGGTTGGGTTAGGTGTGTGTAGACGTAGGGAAAGTCGGTTAGGTACAGTTAAGACTTGTTTAGGTCCATTCCAGCGTGGGTTAGGTGCATCTAGGCGAAGTATAGAGCGGATATGTGCTCTCCAGACTGGGTTAGGTTCATTCCGTGGTGGGTTAGGCAGTTCAGGCGATGGTTACGTCGGTTAGGTCAGCTCCTTCAGATGTTTGGCTCTTCCCAGGGTGGGTTAGATGTCGGTAACGACGTGCAGGCACGCCTCAGGCACGGTTAGGTACCTTCGGGGTGGGTTAGGTGTGTGTAGACGTAGGGTGAGTCGGTTAGGTACAGTTAAGACTTGATTAGGTCCATTCCAGCGTGGGTTAGGTGCATCTAGGCGAAGTATAGAGCGGATATGTGCGCTCCAGACTGGGTTAGGTTCACTCCGTGGTGGGTTAGGCCCGTTCAGGCGAAGATTACGTCGGTTAGGTCAGCTCCTACAGATGTTTGGCTCTTCCCAGGGTGGGTTAGGTGTCGGTAACGACGTGCAGGCACGCCTCAGGCACGGTTAGGTACCTTCGGGGTGGGTTAGGTGTGTGTAGACGTAGGGTAAGTCGGTTAGTTACAGTTAAGACTTGATTAGGTCCATTCCAGCGTGGGTTAGGTGCATCTAGGCGAAGTATAGAGCGGATATGTGCGCTCCAGACTGGGTTAGGTTCACTCCGTGGTGGGTTAGGCCCGTTCAGGCGAAGATTACGTCGGTTAGGTCAGCTCCTACAGATGTTTGGCTCTTCCCAGGGTGGGTTAGGTGTCGGTAACGACGTGCAGGCACGCCTCAGGCACGGTTAGGTACCTTCGGGGTGGGTTAGGTGTGTGTAGACGTAGGGTAAGTCGGTTAGTTACAGTTAAGACTTGATTAGGTCCATTCCAGCGTGGGTTATGTGCATCCAGGCGAAGTATAGAGCGGATATGTGCGCTCCAGACTGGGTTCGGTTCATTCCGTGGTGGGTTAGGCACGTTCAGGCGAAGGTTACGTCGGTTAGGTCAGCTCCTACATATGTTTCGCTCATCCCAGGGTGGGTTAGGTTTCGGTAACGACGTGCAGGCACGCCACGGGCACGGTTAGGTACCTTCGGGTGGGTTAGGTGTGTGTAGACGTAGGGTAGGTCGGTTAGTTACAGTTAAGACTTGAATAGGTCCATTCCAGCGTGGGTTAGGTGCATCTAGGCGAAGTATAGAGCGTTCATGTGCGCTCCAGACTGGGTTAGGTTCACTCCGTGGTGGGTTAGGCCCGTTCAGGCGAAGATTACGTCGGTTAGGTCAGCTCCTACAGATGTTTGGCTCTTCCCAGGGTGGGTTAGGTGTCGGTAACGACGTGCAGGCACGCCTCAGGCACGGTTAGGTACCTTCGGGGTGAGTTAGGTGTGTGTAGACGTAGGGTAAGTCGGTTAGGTACAGTTAAGACTTGATCAGGTCCATTCCAGCGTGGGTTAGGTGCATCTAGGCGAAGTATAGAGCGGGTATTTGCTCCCAGACTGGGTTAGGTTCATTCCGTGGTGGGTTAGGCAGTTCAGGCGATGGTTACGTCGGTTAGGTCAGCTCCTACAGATGTTTGGCTCTTCCCAGGGTGGGTTAGGTGTCGGTAACGACGTGCAGGCACGCCTCAGGCACGGTTAGGTACCTTCGGGGTGGGTTAGGTGTGTGTAGACGTAGGGTAAGTCGGTTAGGTACAGTTAAGACTTGATTAGGTCCATTCCAGCGTGGGTTAGGTGCATCTAGGCGAAGTATAGAGTGGTTAGGTCCGCCCCAGCCTGGGTTAGGTTCATCCCGTGGTGGGTTGGGCAGTTCAGGCGAAGGTTACGTCGGTTAGGTCAGCTCCTACAGATGTTTGGCTCTTCCCAGGGTGGGTTAGGTGTCGGTAACGACGTGCAGGCACGCCTCAGGCACGGTTAGGTACCTTCGGGGTGGGTTAGGTGTGTGTAGACGTAGGGTAAGTCGGTTAGGTACAGTTAAGACTTGATTAGGTCCATTCCAGCGTGGGTTAGGTGCATCTAGGCGAAGTAGAGAGCGGTTATGTGCGCTCCAGACTGGGTTAGGTGCATTCCGTGGTGGGTTAGGCCCGTTCAGGCGAAGGTTACGTCGGTTAGGTCAGCTCCTACAGATGTTTGGCTCTTCCCAGGGTGGGTTAGGTGTCGGTAACGACGTGCAGGCACGCCTCAGGCACGGTTAGGTACCTTCGGGGTGGGTTAGGTGTGTGTAGACGTAGGGTAAGTCGGTTAGGTACAGTTAAGACTTGATTAGGTCCATTCCAGCGTGGGTTAGGTGCATCTAGGCGAAGTATAGAGCGGTTATGTGCGCTCCAGACTGGGTTAGGTTCATCCGTGGTGGGTTAGGCCGTTCAGGCGAAGGTTACGTCGGTTAGGTCAGCTCCTACAGATGTTTGGCTCTTCCCAGGGTGGGTTAGGTGTCGGTAACGACGTGCAGGCACGCCTCAGGCACGGTTAGGTACCTTCGGGTGGGTTAGGTGTGTGTAGACGTAGGGTAAGTCGGTTAGGTACAGTTAAGACTTGATTAGGTCCATTCCAGCGTGGGTTAGGTGCATCTAGGCGAAGTATAGAGCGGTTATGTGCGCTCCAGACTGGGTTAGGTTCATTCCGTGGTGGGTTAGGCAGTTCAGGCGATGGTTACGTCGGTTAGGTCAGCTCCTACAGATGTTTGGCTCTTCCCAGGGTGGGTTAGGTGTCGGTAACGACGTGCAGGCACGCCTCAGGCACGGTTAGGTACCTTCGGGGTGGTTAGGTGTGTGTAGACGTAGGGTAAGTCGGTTAGGTACAGTTAAGACTTGATTAGGTCCATTCCAGCGTGGGTTAGGTGCATCTAGGCGAAGTATAGAGCGGTTATGTGCGCCCCAGACTGGGTTAGGTTCATTCCGTGGTGGGTTAGCCCGTTCAGGCGAAGTTACATCGGTTAGGTCAGCTCCTACAGATGTTTGGCTCTTCCCAGGGTGGGTTAGGTGTCGGTAACGACGTGCAGGCACGCCTCAGGCACGGTTAGGTACCTTCGGGGTGGGTTAGGTGTGTGTAGACGTAGGGTAAGTCGGTTAGGTACAGTTAAGACTTGATTAGGTCCATTCCAGCGTGGGTTAGGTGCATCTAGGCGAAGTATAGAGCGGTTATGTGCGCTCCAGACTGGGTTAGGTTCATTCCGTGGTGGGTTAGGCCGTTCAGGCGAAGGTTACGTCGGTTAGGTCAGCTCCTACAGATGTTTGGCTCTTCCCAGGGTGGGTTAGGTGTCGGTAACGACGTGCAGGCACGCCTCAGGCACGGTTAGGTACCTTCGGGGTGGGTTAGGTGTGTGTAGACGTAGGGTAAGTCGGTTAGGTACAGTTAAGACTTGATTAGGTCCATTCCAGCGTGGGTTAGGTGCATCTAGGCGAAGTATAGAGCGGTTATGTGCGCTCCAGACTGGGTTAGGTTCATTCCGTGGTGGGTTAGGCAGTTCAGGCGATGGTTACGTCGGTTAGGTCAGCTCCTACAGATGTTTGGCTCTTCCCAGGGTGGGTTAGGTGTCGGTAACGACGTGCAGGCACGCCTCAGGCACGGTTAGGTACCTTCGGGGGTGTTAGGTGTGTGTAGACGTAGGGTAAGTCGGTTAGGTACAGTTAAGACTTGATTAGGTCCATTCCAGCGTGGGTTAGGTGCATCTAGGCGAAGTATAGAGCGGATATGTGCGCTCTAGACTGGTTAGGTTCATTCCGTGGTGGGTTAGGCACGTTCAGGCGAAGTTACGTCGGTTAGGTCAGCTCCACAGATGTTTGGCTCTTCCCAGGGTGGGTTAGGTGTCGGTAACGACGTGCAGGCACGCCTCAGGCACGGTTAGGTACCTTCGGGGTGGGTTAGGTGTGTGTAGACGTAGGGTAAGTCGGTTAGGTACAGTTAAGACTTGATTAGGTCCATTCCAGCGTGGGTTAGGTGCATCTAGGCGAAGTATAGAGCGGTTATGTGCGCTCCAGACTGGGTTAGGTTCATACCGTGGCGGGTTAGGCCAGTTCAGGCGAAGGTTACGTCGGTTAGGTCAGCTCCTACAGATGTTTGGCTCTTCCCAGGGTGGGTTAGGTGTCGGTAACGACGTGCAGGCACGCCTCAGGCACGGTTAGGTACCTTCGGGGTGGGTTAGGTGTGTGTAGACGTAGGGTAAGTCGGTTAGGTACAGTTAAGACTTGATTAGGTCCATTCCAGCGTCGGTTAGGTGCATCTAGGCGAAGTATAGAGCGGTTATGTGCGCTCCAGACTGGGTTAGGTTCATTCCGTGGTGGGTTAGGCCGTTCAGGCGATGGTTACGTCGGTTAGGTCCGCTCCTACAGATGTTTGGCTCTTCCAGGGTGGGGTAAGTGTCGGTAACGACGTGCAGGCACGCCTCAGGCACGGTTAGGTACCTTCGGGGTGGGTTAGGTGTGTGTAGACGTAGGGTAAGTCGGTTAGGTACAGTTAAGACTTGATTAGGTCCTTTCCAGCGTCGGTTAGGTGCATCTAGGCGAGGTATAGAGCGGTTATGTGCGCTCCAGACTGGGTTAGGTTCACTCCGTGGTGGGTTAGGCCCGTTCAGGCGAAGATTACGTCGGTTAGGTCAGCTCCAACAGATGTTGACTCTTCCCAGGGTGGGTTAGGTGTCGGTAACGACGTGCAGGCACGCCGCAGGCACGGTTAGGTACCTTCGGGGTGGGTTAGGTGTGTGTAGACGTAGGGAACGTCGGTTAGGTACAGTTAAGACTGGACTAGGTCCATTCCAGCGTGGGTTAGGTGCATCTAGGCGAAGTATAGAGCGGTTATGTGCGCTCCAGACTGGGTTAGGTTCATTCCGTGGTGGGTTAGGCAGTTCAGGCGATGGTTACGTCGGTTAGGTCAGCTCCTACAGATGTTTAGCTTCTCCCAGGGTGGGTTAGGTGTCGGTAACGACGTGCAGGCACGCCTCAGGCACGGTTAGGTACCTTCGGGGTGGGTTAGGTGTGTGTAGACGCAGGGTAAGTCGGTTAGGTACAGTTAAGACTTGATTAGGTCCATTCCAGCGTGGGTTAGGTGCATCTAGGCGAAGTGTAGAGCGGTTACGTGCGCTCCAGACTGGGTTAGGTTCATTCCGTGGTTGGTTAGGCACGTTCAGGCGAAGGTTACGTCGGTTAGGTCAGCTCCTACAGATGTTTGGCTCTTCCCAGGGTGGGTTAGGTGTCGGTAACGACGTGCAGGCACGCCTCAGGCACGGTTAGGTACCTTCGGGGTGAGTTAGGTGTGTGTAGACGTAGGGTAAGTCGGTTAGGTACAGTTAAGACTTGATTAGGCCCATTCCAGCGTGGGTTAGGTGCATCTAGGCGAAGTATAGAGCGGTTATGTGCGCTCCAGACTGGGTTAGGTTCATTCCGTGGTTGGTTAGGCCCGTTCAGGCGAAGATTACGTCGGTTAGGTCAGCTCCTACAGATGTTTGGCTCTTCCCATGGTGGGTTAGGTGTCGGTAACGACGTGCAGGCACGCCTCAGGCACGGTTAGGTACCTTCGGGGTGGGTTAGGTGTGTGTAGACGTAGGGAAAGTCGGTTAGGTACAGTTAAGACTTGTTTAGGTCCATTCCAGCGTGGGTTAGGTGCATCTAGGCGAAGTATAGAGTGGTTATTTGCTCTCCAGACTGGGTTAGGTTCATTCCGTGGTGGGTTAGGCAGTTCAGGCGAAGGTTACGTCGGTTAGGTCAGCTCCTTCAGATGTTTGGCTCTTCCCAGGGTGGGTTAGATGTCGGTAACGACGTGCAGGCACGCCTCAGGCACGGTTAGGTACCTTCGAGGTGCGTTAGGTGTGTATAGACGTAGGGGAAGTCGGTTAGGTACAGTTAAGACTTGATTAGGTCCTTTCCAGCGTCGGTTAGGTGCATCTAGGCGAGGTATAGAGCGGTTATGTGCGCTCCAGACTGGGTTAGGTTCAACCTAACCCAGTCTGGAGCGCACATAACGCTCTATACTTCGCCTAGATGCACCTAACCCACGCTGGAAGGGACCTAATCAACTCGTACCGGTACCTAACCGACTTACCCTACGTCTACACACACCTAACCCCCTCGAAGGTACCTAACCGTGCCTGAGGCGTGCCTGCACGTCGTTACCGACATCTAACCCACCCTGGGAAGAGCCAAACATCTGTAGGAGCTGACCTAACCGACGTAACCATCGCCTGAACTGCCTACCCACCACGGAATGAACCTAACCCAGTCTGGAGCGCAAATAACCACTCTATACTTCGCCTAGATGCACCTAACCCACGCTGGAATGGACCTAATCAAGTCTGAACTGTACCTAACCGGCTTTCCCTACGTCTACACACACCTAACCCAACCCGAAGGTACCTAACCGTGCCTGAGGCGTGCCTGCACGTCGTTACCGACACCTAACCACCCTGGGAAGAGCCAAACATCTGTAGGAGCTGACCTAACCGACGTAATCCTCGCCTGAACGGGCCTAACGCACCACGGAGTGAACCTAACCCAGTCTGGAGCGCAATAACGCTCTATACTTCGCCTAGATGCACCTAACCCACGCTGGAATGGACCTAATCAAGTCTTAACTGTACCTAACCGCCTTACCCTACGTCTACACACCCCTAACCACCCCGAAGGTACCTAACCGTGCCTGAGGCGTGCCTGCACGTCGTTACCGACACCTAACCCACCCTGGGAAGAGCCAAACATCTGTAGGAGCTGACCTAACCGACGTAACCTTCGCTGAACGTGCCTAACCCACCCCGGAATGAACCTAACCCAGTCTGGAGCGCACGTAACCGCTCTATACTTCGCCTAGATGCACCTAACCCACGCTGGAATTGGCCTAATCAAGTCTTAACTGTACCTAACCGACTTACCCTACGTCTACACACACCTAACCCACCCCGAAGGTACCTAACCGTGCCTGAGGCGTGCCTGCACGTCGTTACCGACACCTAACCCACCCTGGGAAGAGCCAAACATCTGTAGGAGCTGACCTAACCGACGTAACCTTCGCCTGAACTGCCTAACCCACCACGGAATGAACCTAACCCAGTCTGGAGCGCACATAACCGCTCTATACTTCGCCTAGATGCACCTAACCCACGCTGGAATGGACCTAAACAAGTCTTAACTGTACCTAACCGACTTTCCCTACGTCTACACACACCTAACCCAACCCGAAGGTACCTAACCGTGCCTGAGGCGTGCCTGCACGTCGTTACCGACACCTAACCCACCCTGGGAAGAGCCAAACATCTGTAGGAGCTGACCTAACCGACGTAACCTTCGCCTGAACGTGCCTAACCAACCACGGAATGAACCTAACCCAGTCTGGAGCGCACATAACCGCTCTATACTTCGCCTAGATGCACCTAACCCACGCTGGAATGGACCTAAACAAGTCTTAACTGTACCTAACCGACTTACCCTACGTCTACACACACCTAACCCACCCCGAAGGTACCTAACCGTGCCAGAGGCGTGCCTGCACGTCGTTACCGACACCTAACCCACCCTGGGAAGAGCCAAACATCTGTAGGAGCTGACCTAACCGACGTAACCTTCGCCTGAACGTGCCTAACCCACCACGGAATGAACCGAACCCAGTCTGGAGCGCACGTAACCGCTCTATACTTCGCCTAGATGCACCTAACCCACGCTGGAATGGACCTAATCAAGTCTTAACTGTACCTAACCGACTTACCCTACGTCTACACACACCTAACCCACCCCGAAGGTACCTAACCGTGCCTGAGGCGTGCCTGCACGTCGTTACCGACACCTAACCCACCCTGGGAAGAGCCAAACATCTGTAGGAGCTGACCTAACCGACGTAACCTTCGCCTGAACTGCCTAACCCACCACGGAATGAACCTAACCCAGTCTGGAGAGCAAATAACCACTCTATACTTCGCCTAGATGCACCTAACCCACGCTGGAATGGACCTGATCAAGTCTTAACTGTACCTAACCGACTTACCCTACGTCTACACACACCTAACCCACCCCGAAGGTACCTAACCGTGCCTGAGGCGTGCCTGCACGTCGTTACCGACACCTAACCCACCCTGGGAAGAGCCAAACATCTGTAGGAGCTGACCTAACCGACGTAACCTTCGCCTGAACGGGCCTAACCCACCACGGAATGAACCTAACCCAGTCTGGAGCGCACAAACGCTCTATACTTCGCCTAGATGCACCTAACCCACGCTGGAATGGACCTAATCAAGTCTTAACTGTACCTAACCGACTTACCCTACGTCTACACACACCTAACCACACCCCGAAGGTACCTAACCGTGCCTGAGGCGTGCCTGCACGTCGTTACCGACACCTAACCCACCCTGGGAAGAGCCAAACATCTGTAGGAGCTGACCTAACCGACGTAACCTTCGCCTGAAGGCCTAACCCACCACGGAATGAACCTAACCCAGTCTGGAGCGCACATACCCACCCTATACTTCGCCTAGATTCACCTAACCCACGCTGGAATGGACCTAATCAAGTCTTAACTGTACCTAACCGACTTACCTTACGTCTACACACACCTAACCCACCCCGAAGGTACCTAACCGTGCCTGAGGCGTGCCTGCACGTCGTTACCGACACCTAACCCACCCTGGGAAGAGCCAAACATCTGTAGGAGCTGACCTAACCGACGTAACCTTCGCCTGAACGGGCCTAACCCACCCCGGAATGAACCTAACCCAGTCTGGAGCGCACATAACCGCTCTATACTTCGCCTAGATGCACCTAACCCACGCTGGAATGGACCTAATCAAGTCTTAACTGTACCTAACCGACTTACCTTACGTCTACACACACCTAACCCACCCCGAAGGTACCTAACCGTGCCTGAGGCGTGCCTGCACGTCGTGACCGACCTAACCCAACCTGGGAAGAGCCAAACATCTGTTGGAGCTGACCTAACCGACGTAACCACCGCAAGAACGGGACTAACACACCCCGAAACGAACCGAACCCAGTCTGGAGCGCACATATCCGCTCTATACTTCGCCTAGATGCACCTAACCCACGCTGGAATGGACCTAATCAAGTCTTAACTGTACCTAACCGACTCACCCTACGTCTACACACACCTAACCCACGCCGAAGTTACCTAACCGTGTCTGAGGCGTGCCTGCACGTCGTTACCGACACCTAACCCACCCTGGGAAGAGCCAAACATCTGTAGGAGCTGACCTAACCGACGTAACCATCGCCTGAACTGCCTAACCCACCACGGAATGAACCTAACCCAGTCTGGAGCGCACATAACCACTCTATACTTCGCCTAGATGCACCTAACCCACGCTGGAATGGACCTAATCAAGTCTTAACGGTACCTAACCGACTTACCCTACGTCTACGCACACCTAACCCACCCCGAAGTTACCTAACCGTGTCTGAGGCGTGCCTGCACGTCGTTACCGACACCTAACCCACCCTGGGAAGAGCCAAACATCTGTAGGAGCAGACCTAACCGACGTAACCTTCGCCTGAACGGGCCTAACCCACCACGGAATGAACCTAACCCAGTCTGGAGAGCAAATAACCACTCTATACTTCGCCTAGATGCACCTAACCCACGCTGGAATGGACCTAATCAAGTGTTAACTTTACCTAACCGACTTACCCTGCGTCTACACACACCTAACCCACCCCGAAGGTACCTAACCGTGCCTGAGGCGTGCCTGCACGTCGTTACCGACACCTAACCCACCATGGGAAGAGCCAAACATCTGTAGGAGCTGACCTAACCGACGTAACCTTCGCCTGAACGTGCCTAACCAACCACGGAATGAACCTAACCCAGTCTGGAGCGGACATAACCACTCTATACTTCGCCTAGATGCACCTAACCCACGCTGGAATGGACCTAATCAAGTCTTAACTGTACCTAACCGACTTACCCTACGTCTACACACACCTAACCCACCCCGAAGGTACCTAACCGTGCCTGAGGCGTGCCTGCACGTCGTTACCGACACCTAACCCACCCTGGGAAGAGCCAAACATCTGTAGGAGCTGACCTAACCGACGTAACCTTCGCCTGAACGGCCTAACCACCACGGAATGAACCTAACCCAGTCTGGAGCGCACATAACCGCTCTATACTTCGCCTAGATGCACCTAACCCACGCTGGAATGGACCTAATCAAGTCTTAACTGTACCTAACCGACTTACCCTACGTCTACACACACCTAACCCACCCCGAAGGTACCTAACCGTGCCTGAGGCGTGCCTGCACGTCGTTACCGACACCTAACCCACCCTGGGAAGAGCCAAACATCTGTAGGAGCTGACCTAACCGACGTAACCTTCGCCTGAACTGCCTAACCCACCACGGAATGAACCTAACCCAGTCTGGAGCGCACATAACCGCTCTATACCTCGCCTAGATGCACCTAACCGACGCTGGAAAGGACCTAATCAAGTCTTAACTGTACCTAACCGACTTTCCCTACGTCTACACACACCTAACCCACCCCGAAGGTACCTAACCGTGCCTGAGGCGTGCCTGCACGTCGTTACCGACACCTAACCCACCCTGGGAAGAGCCAAACATCTGTAGGAGCTGACCTAACCGACGTAACCTTCGCCTGAACGGGCCTAACCCACCACGGAATGAACCTAACCCAGTCTGGAGCGCACATAACCGCTCTATACCTCGCCTAGATGCACCTAACCCACGCTGGAATGGACCTAAACAAGTCTTAACTGTACCTAACCGACTTTCCCTACGTCTACACACACCTAACCCACCCCGAAGGTACCTAACCGTGCCTGAGGCGTGCCTGCACGTCGTTACCGACACCTAACCCACCCTGGGAAGAGCCAAACATCTGTAGGAGCTGACCTAACCGACGTAACCTTCGCCTGAACGTGCCTAACCCACCACGGAATGAACCGAACCCAGTCTGGAGCGCACGTAACCTCTCTATACTTCGCCTGGATGCACATAACCCACGCTGGAATGGACCTAATCAAGTCTTAACTGTAACTAACCGACTTACCCTACGTCTACACACACCTAACCCACCCCGAAGGTACCTAACCGTGCCTGAGGCGTGCCTGCACGTCGTTACCGACACCTAACCCACCATGGAAGAGCCAAACATCTGTAGGAGCTGACCTAACCGACGTAAATTTCGCCTGAACGGGCCTAACCCACCACGGAGTGAACCTACCCCAGTCTGGAGCGCACATATCCGCTCTATACTTCGCCTGGATGCACCTAACCCACGCTGGAATGGACCTAATCAACTCTTAACTGTACCTAACCGACTTACCCTACGTCTACACACACCTAACCCACCCCGAAGGTACCTAACCGTGCCTGAGGCGTGCCTGCACGTCGATTCCGACACCTAACCCAACCTGGGAAGAGCCAAACATCTGTAGGAGCTGACCTAACCGACGTAACCTTCGCCTGAACGGGCTTAACCCACCACGGAATGAACCTAACCCAGTCTGGAGCGCACATACCGCTCTATACTTCGCCTAGATGTACCTAACCCACGCTGGAATGGACCTAATCAAGTCTTAACTGTACCTAACCGACTTACCCTACGTCTACACACACCTAACACACCCGAAGGTACCTAACCGTGCCTGAGGCGTGCCTGCACGTCGTTACCGACACCTAAACCACCCTGGGAAGAGCCAAACCTCTGTAGGAGCTGACCTAACCGACGTAATCTTCGCCTGAACTGCCTAACCCACCACGGAATGAACCTAACCCAGTCTGGAGCGCACATAACCGCTCTACACTTCGCCTAGATGCACCTAACCCACGCTGGAATGGACCTAATCAAGTCTTAACTGTACCTAACCGACTTACCCTACGTCTACACACACCTAACCCAACCCGAAGGTACCTAACCGTGCCTGAGGCGTGCCTGCACGTCGTTACCGACACCTAACCCAACCTGGGAAGAGCCAAACATCTGTAGGAGCTGACCTAACCGACGTAATCTTCGCCTGAACGGGCCTAACCCACCACGGAATGAACCTAACCCAGTCTGGAGCGCACATAACCGCTCTATACTTCGCCTAGATGCACCTAACCCACGCTGGAATGGACCTAATCAAGTCTTAACTGTACCTAACCGACTTACCCTACGTCTACACACACCTAACACACCCCGAAGGTACCTAACCGTGCCTGAGGCGTGCCTGCACGTCGTTACCGACACCTAACCCACCCTGGGAAGAGCCAAACATCTGTAGGAGCTGACCTAACCGACGTAATCTTCGCCTGAAGGCCTAACCCACCACGGAATGAACCTAACCCAGTCTGGAGCGCACATAACCGCTCTATACTTCGCCTAGATGCACCTAACCGACGCTGGAAAGGACCTAATCAAGTCTTAACTGTACCTAACCGACTTCCCCTACGTCTATACACACCTAACGCACCTCGAAGGTACCTAACCGTGCCTGAGGCGTGCCTGCACGTCGTTACCGACACCTAACCCACCCTGGGAAGAGCCAAACATCTGTAGGAGCTGACCTAACCGACGTAACCATCGCCTGAACTGCCTAACCCACCACGGAATGAACCTAACCCAGTCTGGAGCGCACATAACCGCTCTATACTTCGCCTAGATGCACCTAACCCACGCTGGAATGGACCTAAACAAGTCTTAACTGTACCTAACCGACTTACCCTACGTCTACACACACCTAACCCACCCCGAAGGTACCTAACGTGCCTGAGGCGTGCCTGCACGTCGTTACCGACACCTAACCCAACCTGGGAAGAGCCAAACATCTGTTGGAGCTGACCTAACCGACGTAATCTTCGCCTGAACGGGCCTAACCCACCACGGAGTGAACCTACCCCGGTCTGGAGCGCCCATACCGGCTCTATATTCCGCCTAGATGCACCTAACCCACGCTGGAATGGACCTAAACAAGTCTTAACTGTACCTAACCGACTTACCCTACGTCTACACACACCTAACCCACCCCGAAGGTAACTAACCGTGCCTGAGGCGTGCCTGCACGTCGTTACCGACACCTAACCCACCCTGGGAAGAGCCAAACATCTGTAGGAGCTGACCTAACCGACGTAATCTTCGCCTGAACGGGCCTAACCCACCACGGAATGAACCTAACCCAGTCTGGAGCGCACATAACCGCTCTATACCTCGCCTAGATGCACCTAACCCACGCTGGAATGGACCTAATCAAGTCTTAACTGTACCTAACCGACTTCCCCTACGTCTATACACACCTAACGCACCTCGAAGGTACCTAACCGTGCCTGAGGCGTGCCTGCACGTCGTTACCGACATCTAACCCACCCTGGGAAGAGCCAAACATCTGAAGGAGCTGACCTAACCGACGTAACCATCGCCTGAACTGCCTAACCCACCACGGAATGAACCTAACCCAGTCTGGAGAGCAAATAACCACTCTATACTTCGCCTAGATGCACCTAACCCACGCTGGAATGGGCCTAATCAAGTCTTAACTGTACCTAACCGACTTACCCTACGTCTACACACACCTAACCCACCCCGAAGGTACCTAACCGTGCCTGAGGCGTGCCTGCACGTCGTTACCGACACCTAACCCACCATGGGAAGAGCCAAACATCTGTAGGAGCTGACCTAACCGACGTAACCTTCGCCTGAACGTGCCTAACCAACCACGGAATGAACCTAACCCAGTCTGGAGCGCACATAACCGCTCTATACTTCGCCTAGATGCACCTAACCCACGCTGGAATGGGCCTAATCAAGTCTTAACTGTACCTAACCGACTTACCCTACGTCTACACACACCTAACTCACCCCGAAGGTACCTAACCGTGCCTGAGGCGTGCCTGCACGTCGTTACCGACACCTAACCCACCCTGGGAAGAGCCAAACATCTGTAGGAGCTGACCTAACCGACGTAACCTTCGCCTGAACGTGCCTAACCAACCACGGAATGAACCTAACCCAGTCTGGAGCGCACGTAACCGCTTTACACTTCGCCTAGATGCACCTAACCCACGCTGGAATGGACCTAACCAAGTCTTAACTGTACCTAACCGACTTACCTACGTCTACACACACCTAACCCACCCGAAGGTACCTAACCGTGCCTGAGGCGTGCCTGCACGTCGTTACCGACACCTAACCCACCCTGGGAAGAGCCAAACATCTGTAGGAGCTGACCTAACCGACGTAACCATCGCCTGAACTGCCTAACCCACCACGGAATGAACCTAACCCAGTCTGGAGCGCACATAACCGCTCTATACTTCGCCTAGATGCACCTAACCCACGCTGGAATGGGCCTAATCAAGTCTTAACTGTACCTAACCGACTTACCCTACGTCTACACACCTAACCCACCCCGAAGGTACCTAACCGTGCCTGAGGCGTGCCTGCACGTCGTTACCGACACCTAACCCACCCTGGGAAGAGCCAAACATCTGTAGGAGCTGACCTAACCGACGTAACCTTCGCCTGAAGTGCCTAACCCACCACGGAGTGAACCTAACCCAGTCTGGAGCGCACATAACCGCTCTATACTTCGCCTAGATGCACCTAACCCACCCTGGAATGGACCTAATCAAGTGTTAACTTTACCTAACCGACTTACCCTGCGTCTACACACACCTAACCCACCCCGAAGGTACCTAACCGTGCCTGAGGCGTGCCTGCACGTCGTTACCGACACCTAACCCACCCTGGGAAGAGCCAAACATCTGTAGGAGCTGACCTAACCGACGTAACCTTCGCCTGAACGGGCCTAACACACCACGGTATGAACCTAACCCAGTCTGGAGCGCACATAACCGCTCTATATTTCGCCTGGATGCACCTAACCCACGCTGGAATGGACCTAATCAAGTCTTAACTGTACCTAACCGACTTACCCTACGTCTACACACACCTAACCCACCCGAAGGTACCTAACCGTGCCTGGCGTGCCTGCACGTCGTTACCGACACCTAACCCACCCTGGGAAGAGCCAAACATCTGTAGGAGCTGACCTAACCGACGTAACCTTCGCCTGAACGGGCCTAACCCACCACGGAATGAACCTAACCCAGTCTGGAGCGCACATAACCGCACTACACTTCGCCTGGATGCACCTAACCCACGCTGGAATGGACCTAATCAACTCTTAACTGTACCTAACCGACTTACCCTACGTCTACACACACCTAACCCACCCCGAAGGTACCTAACCGTGCCTGAGGCGTGCCTGCACGTCGTTACCGACACCTAACCCACCCTGGGAAGAGCCAAACATCTGTAGGAGCTGACCTAACCGACGTAACCTTCGCCTGAACGGGCCTAACCCACCACGGAATGAACCTAACCCAGTCTGGAGCGCACATAACCGCACTACACTTCGCCTAGATGCACCTAACCCACGCTGGAATGGACCTAATCAAGTCTTAACTATACCCAACCGAACTACACTACGTCTACACACACCTAACACACCCCGAAGGTACCTAACCGTGCCTGAGGCGTGCCTGCACGTCGTTACCGACACCTAACCCACCCTGGGAAGAGCCAAACATCTGTAGAAGCTGACCTAACCGACGTAACCTTCGCCTGATCTGCCTAACCCACCACGGAATGAACCTAACCCAGTCTGGAGCGCACATATCGGCTCTATACTTCGCCTAGATGCACCTAACCCACGCTGGAAAGGACCTAATCAAGTCTTAACTGTAACTAACCGACTTACCCTACGTCTACACACACCTAACCCACCCCGAAGGTACCTAACCGTGCCTGAGGCGTGCCTGCACGTCGTTACCGACACCTAACCCACCCTGGGAAGAGCCAAACATCTGTTGGAGCTGACCTAACCGACGTAACCATCGCCTGAACTGCCTAACCCACCACGGAATGAACCTAACCCAGTCTGGGGAGCAAAAACCGCTCTATTCTTCGCCTAGAGGCACCGAACCCGCGCTGGAATGGGCCTAATCAAGTCCTAACTGTACCTAACCGACTTACCCTACGTCTACACACACCTAACCCACCCCGAAGGTACCTAACGTGCCTGAGGCGTGCCTGCACGTCGTTACCGACACCTAACCCAACCTGGGAAGAGCCAAACATCTGTTGGAGCTGACCTAACCGACGTAACCTTCGCCTGAACGGGCCTAACCCACCACGGAGTGAACCTAACCCAGTCTGGAGCGCACATATCGGCTCTATACTTCGCCTAGATGCACCTAACCCACGCTGGAATGGACCTGATCAAGTCTTAACTGTACCTAACCGACTCACCCTACGTCTACACACACCTAACACACCCCGAAGGTACCTAACCGTGCCTGAGGCGTGCCTGCACGTCGTTACCGACACCTAACCCACCCTGGGAAGAGCCAAACATCTGTAGGAGCTGACCTAACCGACGTAACCATCGCCTGAACTGCCTAACCCACCACGGAATGAACCTAACCCAGTCTGGAGCGCACATAACCGCTCTATACTTCGCCTAGATGCACCTAACCCACGCTGGAATGGACCTGATCAAGTCTTAACTGTACCTAACCGACTTCCCCTACGTCTATACACACCTAACGCACCTCGAAGGTACCTAACCGTGCCTGAGGCGTGCCTGCACGTCGTTACCGACATCTAACCCACCCTGGGAAGAGCCAAACATCTGAAGGAGCTGACCTAACCGACGTAACCATCGCCTGAACTGCCTAACCCACCACGGAATGAACCTAACCCAGTCTGGAGAGCAAATAACCACTCTATACTTCGCCTAGATGCACCTAACCCACGCTGGAATGGACCTAAACAAGTCTTAACTGTACCTAACCGACTTACCCTACGTCTACACACACCTAACCCAACCCGAAGGTACCTAACCGTGCCTGAGGCGTGCCTGCACGTCGTTACCGACACCTAACCCACCATGGGAAGAGCCAAACATCTGTAGGAGCTGACCTAACCGACGTAATCTTCGCCTGAACGGGCCTAACGCACCACGGAGTGAACCTAACCCAGTCTGGAGCGCACATAACCGCTCTATACTTCGCCTAGATGCACCTAACCCACGCTGGAATGGACCTAATCAAGTGTTAACTTTACCTAACCGACTTACCCTACGTCTACACACACCTAACCCACCCCGAAGGTACCTAACCGTGCCAGAGGCGTGCCTGCACGTCGTTACCGACACCTAACCCACCCTGGGAAGAGCCAAACATCTGTAGGAGCTGACCTAACCGACGTAACCTTCGCCTGAACGGGCCTAACCAACCACGGAATGAACCTAACCCAGTCTGGAGCGCACGTAACCGCTTTACACTTCGCCTAGATGCACCTAACCCACCCTGGAATGGACCTAATCAAGTGTTAACTTTACCTAACCGACTTACCCTGCGTCTACACACACCTAACCCAACCCGAAGGTACCTAACCGTGCCTGAGGCGTGCCTGCACGTCGTTACCGACACCTAACCCACCCTGGGAAGAGCCAAACATCTGTAGGAGCTGACCTAACCGACGTAACCATCGCCTGAACTGCCTAACCCACCACGGAATGAACCTAACCCAGTCTGGAGCGGACATAACCACTCTATACTTCGCCTAGATGCACCTAACCCACGCTGGAATGGACCTAATCAAGTCTTAACTGTACCTAACCAACTTTCCCTACTTCTGACCACACCTAACGCACCTCGAAGGTACCTAACCGTGCCTGAGGCGTGCCTGCACGTCGTTACCGACACCTAACCCACCCTGGGAAGAGCCAAACATCTGTAGGAGCTGACCTAACCGACGTAACCATCGCCTGAACTGCCTAACCCACCACGAAATGAACCTAACCCAGTCTGGGGAGCAAATACCCGCCCTATACTTCGCCTAGATTCTCCTAACCCACGCTGGAATGGACCTAATCAAGTCTTAACTGTAACTAACCGACCTACCCTACGTCTACACACACCTAACCCACCCCGAAGGTACCTAACCGTGCCTGAGGCGTGCCTGCACGTCGTTACCGACACCTAACCCACCCTGGGAAGAGCCAAACATCTGTAGGAGCTGACCTAACCGACGTAACCTTCGCCTGAACGGGCCTAACCACCACGGAAGTGAACCTAACCCAGTCTGGAGCGCACATACCGCTCTAAACTTCGCCTGGATGCACCTAACCCACGCTGGAATGGACCTAATCAAGTCTTAACTGTACCTAACCGACTTACCCTACGTCTACACACACCTAACCACCCCGAAGGTACCTAACCGTGCCTGAGGCGTGCCTGCACGTCGTTACCGACACCTAACCCACCCTGGGAAGAGCCAAACATCTGTAGGAGCTGACCTAACCGACGTAACCTTCGCCTGAACGGCCTAACCCACCACGGAATGAACCTAACCCAGTCTGGAGCGCACATAACCGCTCTATACTTCGCCTAGATGCACCTAACCCACGCTGAAATGGACCTAATCAAGTCTTAACTGTAACTAACCGACTTACCCTACGTCTACACACACCTAACCCACCCCGAAGGCACCTAACCGTGCCTGAGGCGTGCCTGCACGTCGTTACCGACACCTAACCCACCCTGGGAAGAGCCAAACATCTGAGGAGCTGACCTAACCGACGGAACCTTCGCCTGAGCGGGCCTAACCCACCTCGGAATGAACCTAACCCAGTCTGGAGCGCACATAACCGCTCTATACTTCGCCTAGATGCACCTAACCCACGCTGGAATGGACCTAATCAAGTCTTAACTGTACCTAACCGACTCACCCTACGTCTACACACACCTAACCCAACCCGAAGGTACCTAACCGTGCCTGAGGCGTGCCTGCACGTCGTTACCGACACCTAACCCACCATGGGAAGAGCCAAACATCTGTAGGAGCTGACCTAACCGACGTAATCTTCGCCTGAACGGGCCTAACCCACCACGGAGTGAACCTAACCCAGTCTGGAGCGCACATAACCGCTCTATACTTCGCCTAGATGCACCTAACCCACGCTGGAATGGACCTGATCAAGTCTTAACTGTACCTAACCGACTCACCCTACGTCTACACACACCTAACACACCCCGAAGGTACCTAACCGTGCCTGAGGCGTGCCTGCACGTCGTTACCGACACCTAACCCACCCTGGGAAGAGCCAAACATCTGTAGGAGCTGACCTAACCGACGTAACCATCGCCTGAACTGCCTAACCCACCACGGAATGAACCTAACCCAGTCTGGAGCGCACATAACCGCTCTATACTTCGCCTAGATGCACCTAACCCACGCTGGAATGGGCCTAATCAAGTCTTAACTGTACCTAACCGACTTCCCCTACGTCTACACACACCTAACCCACCCGAAGGTACCTAACCGTGCCTGAGGCCTGCCTGCACGTCGTTACCGACACCTAACCCACCTGGGAAGACCCAAACATTGTAGGAGCTGACCTAACCGACGTAACCTTCGCCTGAACGGGCCTAACCCACCACGGAATGAACCTAACCCAGTCTGGAGCGCACATAACCGCTCTATACTTCGCCTAGATGCACCTAACCCACGCTGGAATGGACCTAATCAAGTCTTATCTGTACCTAACCGACTTACCCTACGTCTACACACACCTAACCCACCCCGAAGGTACCTAACGTGCCTGAGGCGTGCCTGCACGTCGTTACCGACACCTAACCCACCCTGGGAAGAGCCAAACATCTGTAGGAGCTGACCTAACCGACGTAACCTTCGCCTGAACGGGCCTAACCCACCACGGAATGAACCTAACCCAGTCTGGAGCGCACATAATCGCACTACACTTCGCCTAGATGCACCTAACCCACGCTGGAATGGACCTAATCAACTCTTAACTGTACCTAACCGACTCACCCTACGTCTACACACCTAACACACCCGAAGGTAACTAACCGTGCCTGAGGCGTGCCTGCACGTCGTTACCGACACCTAACCCACCCTGGGAAGAGCCAAACATCTGTAGGAGCTGACCTAACCGACGTAACCATCGCCTGAACTGCCTAACCCACCACGGAATGAACCTAACCCAGTCTGGAGCGCACATAACCGCTCTATACTTCGCCTAGATGCACCTAACCCACGCTGGAATGGACCTAAACAAGTCTTAACTGTACCTAACCGACTTCCCCTACGTCTACACACACCTAACCCACCCCGAAGGTACCTAACCGTGCCTGAGGCGTGCCTGCACGTCGTTACCGACACCTAACCCACCCTGGGAAGAGCCAAACATCTGTAGGAGCTGACCTAACCGACGTACCTTCGCCTGAACGGGCCTAACCCACCACGGAATGAACCTAACCCAGTCTGGAGCGCACATAACCGCTCTATACTTCGCCTAGATGCACCTAACCCACGCTGGAATGGACCTAAACAAGTCTTAACTGTACCTAACCGACTTTCCCTACGTCTACACACACCTAACCCAACCCGAAGGTACCTAACCGTGCCTGAGGCGTGCCTGCACGTCGTTACCGACACCTAACCCACCCTGGGAAGAGCCAAACATCTGTAGGAGCTGACCTAACCGACGTAACCTTCGCCTGAACGGGCCTAACCCACCACGGAATGAACCTAACCCAGTCTGGAGCGCACATAACCGCTCTATACTTCGCCTAGATGCACCTAACCCACGCTGGAATGGGCCTAATCAAGTCTTAACTGTACCTAACCGACTTACCCTACGTCTACACACACCTAACCCACCCCGAAGGTACCTAACCGTGCCTGAGGCGTGCCTGCACGTCGTTACCGACACCTAACCCACCCTGGGAAGAGCCAAACATCTGTAGGAGCTGACCTAACCGACGTAACCATCGCCTGAACTGCCTAACCCACCACGGAATGAACCTAACCCAGTCTGGAGCGCACATAACCGCTCTATACTTCGCCTAGATGCACCTAACCCACGCTGGAATGGACCTAATCAAGTCTTAACTGTACCTAACCGACTTACCCTACGTCTACACACACCTAACCCACCCCGAAGGTACCTAACCGTGCCTGAGGCGTGCCTGCACGTCGTTACCGACACCTAACCCACCCTGGGAAGAGCCAAACATCTGTAGGAGCTGACCTAACCGACGTAACCTTCGCCTGAACGGGCCTAACCCACCACGGAACGAACCTAACCCAGTCTGGAGCGCACATAACCGCTCTATACTACGCCTAGATGCACCTAACCCGCGCTGGAATGGACCTAATCAACTCTTAACTGTACCTAACCGACTTACCCTACGTCTACACACACCTAACCCACCCCGAAGGTACCTAACCGTGCCTGAGGCGTGCCTGCACGTCGTTACCGACACCTAACCCACCCTGGGAAGAGCCAAACATCTGTAGGAGCTGACCTAACCGACGTAACCTTCGCCTGAACGGGCCTAACCCACCACGGAATGAACCTAACCCAGTCTGGAGCGCACATAATCGCACTACACTTCGCCTAGATGCACCTAACCCACGCTGGAATGGACCTAATCAACTCTTAACTGTACCTAACCGACTTACCCTACGTCTACACACACCTAACCCACCCCGAAGGTACCTAACCGTGCCTGAGGCGTGCCTGCACGTCGTTACCGACACCTAACCCACCCTGGGAAGAGCCAAACATCTGTAGGAGCTGACCTAACCGGCGTAACCATCGCCCGAACCGGCCTAACCCACCCCGGAATGAACCTAACCCAGTCTGGAGCGCCCATAATCGCTCTATACTTCGCCTAGATGCACCTAACCCACGCTGGAATGGACCTAATCAAGTCTTAACGGTACCTAACCGACTTACCCTACGTCTACACACACCTACCCAACCGAAGAAGGTACCTAACCGTGCCTGAGGCGTGCCTGCACGTCGTTACCGACACCTAACCCACCCTGGGAAGAGCCAAACATCTGTAGGAGCTGACCTAACCGACGTAACCTTCGCTGAACGGCCTAACCCACCACGGAATGAACCTAACCCAGTCTGGAGCGCACAACCGCTCTATACTTCGCCTAGGTGCACCTAACCCACGCTGGAATGGACCAAATCAAGTCTTAACTGTACCTAACCGACTTACCCTACGTCTATACACACCTAACCCACCCCGAAGGTACCTAACCGTGCCTGAGGCGTGCCTGCACGTCGTTACCGACACCTAACCCACCCTGGGAAGAGCCAAACATCTGTAGGAGCTGACCTAACCGACGTAACCTTCGCCTGAACGGGCCTAACCCACCACGGAATGAACCTAACCCAGTCTGAAGCGCGCATAACCGCCCTATGCTTTGCCTTGACGCACCTAACCCCTGCTGGAATCGACCTCATCAAGTCTTAACCGTACCTAACCGACTTACCCTACGTCTACACACACCTAACCCACCCGAAGGTACCTAACCGTGCCTGAGGCGTGCCTGCACGTCGATACCGACACCTAACCCACCCTGGGAAGAGCCAAACATCTGTAGGAGCTGACCTAACCGACGTAACCTTCGCTAGAACGGGCCTAACCCACCACGGAATGAACCTAACCCAGTCTGAAGCGCACATAATCGCACTACACTTCGCCTAGATGCACCTAACCCACGCTGGAATGGACCTAATCAACCCTTAACTGTACCTAACCGACTTCCCCTACGTCGTCCACACCTAACCCACCCCGAAGGTACCTAACCG